>OY720305.1:22959218-27759218 GCA_963082785.1 Philonthus spinipes
TGAGGTTCGTGTTGTGAAAAAAATATTTCGAAAAGGAGACAGTTTTGGGGCTCGAAACCGTACGGAACGTAAAGATCGTGCCCGAATTAGATGAGAATGATGGTGGGCGGGATGGGAAACGGCACGGGGGCGTCGTAAAGAGCGTTCGAAATTTCGTCGAGACGACGTTTAAAAAGTCGCGCGTCCGCCATGATGGAATTGAGCAAATTTTGTGAATTTTTGGAAATTTTTTAAAAATACTTGCCCCCCTCGGATCGAGACGGGAATGGAATGAGTTCGCGCAGCGCAATTCCTACTATAGAATGCAAAAAGAAAAATTGCAAAAAATTTAAAACTGTGGATTTGTATTAAAACAGACAGATTTTTTTTACAACCTTTGATCTTTACCTCATTTTGGATTTTAGAGTATAGTGTGGAGCACATTTAGCCATTTTCGTAGATGGTGGATTTCGATCATGGCAGATAATGTATAATGTAGAGTGAAAATAATTCTTTCGAAAAAATTACGAATAATCTAACGGGATGCTTAAAGAGAGGAAAAATAATACAAAAATAAATAATCTAAAACAATGCAAACGTAATTAATGTAAAATTAAAGTTATTAGAGGGAAAAAACAACGATAATTGTCGTTGTATCGTTCGTTTTAAGCCAAGCTTACCTTAACCTAAGCAATCGGAACGTGGCTTAACCTAATCTATCGAAAAATAGCTTAACCCAATGTAAATTTTAATTTCTCAATAGAAATTGATGCAAATTGGAAAAAAATGTCAATTTTTAAGAATTTTTTTTGAGCGGTTATTGAGCTGTGAAACTTTAATGACGCGGTTTTTCTGACTCGGTGATTATTGCAGAATCGTTAGAAAAATTTGTTGGAAAAATTTTTTTTTTCAAAAAAAATCCAAAGGGGGGAGTCTTCCTACTGGATTCCCTCTCACTTGCACTAATGACGTTTAAATGTTCTATCCATCCCACTCGCACCAACGATTGACATGGCCGGTGACCGTTTTGACGACGAAAACGCCTCGTTTCTGCAGTCGTGAATATCTCGCCTCCGGATTGAGGTATAAAGTTGAAATTTTCAGGGAAGACGTCGATTCGGGACCTGTATGAGTGTGTAAAGTTTTAATGCAGTGCGATGATTGTGAGAAAAGTTGGTCGGTGAGCGTGGCGCACGGGTTCCGCCCGCTCCATTTGAAAAGCATTGGAATTTTTTTTTTCTCAATTTTTTTAAATGTATTGTATGGTTCGTAATTAGCTGAAAATTAATCAACACAAATAAAACACACTAAAGATTGATATTCAATGGAGTTTTCGAGTATATTTTTATTTATTGGACAATTTAAATGGGTAAATGTGATTGTATTACATTGTTAACCTAAATGCTGCAGTCGCAATTTGACGAAATTTTCGCACGATGGGGACTCGGATGGGCCCGTCTTGGGACACTCGCACCATTTGGATGTCGTATTTTAATCACGAAGGGGGATTTTAGCATCGACACTTGCGTTTTTTGGTAATTTAATCGGTCCGCGAAAGGGCGGGCGCGTAGCGCCCGACAGCAATTTTACATTGTTTAAACACTTGCAGTGCACGGAAAGACGACACGACGGCACTTTTCACGCACGAAAAACACACGCGGACGCGATTTTCACCAGCATTGACCGCTCCCGGGTAAATTTTGACCGATTTCGAAGGAATTTCGGGGGACGGTAGACGGGACCGTAACCGTAACCTCAACTGGCCGTCAAACTGACAGATACTTTGAAGTTTCTCGCCGGACGGCCGACCAATCGGAGAAGAGATGAAAAAAATCAATAATAATAATAATAATGAACGGAAACATAACCTCACTCGGCTCGCCGTCACACTGAAGGATAATTTTCGAGTTTCGGCCGACCAATGGCGAAAGAGAGCGGGAGCCCGGTTTAAATTTTAAAACAAAAATCAATAATAATAATGAAAAATGAAGTAAATTTGCAAAATTAATGCATAATTTGCCCAAAATTAATAATGTTTTGATGCTAAATGCAAAATGAAACCTCGCTTTAGGCTCGAGAGATTGCCTGCGGCAATCTGAGGGGGGGTTATGCTCGCTTCGCTCGCAAAAGTGAAAAAAAATGTTGGAAAAGTATTGGAATTTCTTTGTGGATGTATCGTGCTGCAGAAAGGTGTGTTTTTGGGGGGTTTGAAGGTGCGCCGGATCGTTTGGTGTGCTGCTCTTGTCGATGTGGGCACTCTAAATGCGATTTTCGGCGATAGCGTTTGAATCGGGCCGATTTTCGCGGGCTCACTAACACACACGCACGGCGCTTCCAAACCCTGTAGATTTTGGCGAAATTTCGAACGTTCATCGCGCCGTTATCCGGGGGGCGATTTCATCGCCAAAGGTACGGTTCGAATCAGCGCGGAGGAATCTGTGGAATTTTAATGATCCGCGCGGGTAATTCGGTGATGGGGAAAATTTTGAGGTTCGTGTAGTGAAAAAAATATTTCGAAAAGGAGACAGTTTTGGGGCTCGAAACCGTACGGAACGTAAAGATCGTGCCCGAATTAGATGAGAATGATGGTCGGCGGGATGGGAAACGGCACGGGGGCGTCGTAAAGAGCGTTCGAAATTTCGTCGAGACGACGTTTAAAAAGTCGCGCGTCCGCCATGATGGAATTGAGCAAATTTTGTGAATTTTTGGAAATTTTTTAAAAATACTTGCCCCCCTCGGATCGAGACGGGAATGGAATGAGTTCGCGCAGCGCAATTCCTACTATAGAATGCAAAAAGAAAAATTGCAAAAAATTTAAAACTGTGGATTTGTATTAAAACAGACAGATTTTTTTTACAACCTTTGATCTTTACCTCATTTTGGATTTTAGAGTATAGTGTGGAGCACATTTAGCCATTTTCGTAGATGGTGGATTTCGATCATGGCAGATAATGTATAATGTAGAGTGAAAATAATTCTTTCGAAAAAATTACGAATAATCTAACGGGATGCTTAAAGAGAGGAAAAATAATACAAAAATAAATAATCTAAAACAATGCAAACGTAATTAATGTAAAATTAAAGTTATTAGAGGGAAAAAGCAACGATAATTGTCGTTGTATCGTTCGTTTTAAGCCAAGCTTACCTTAACCTAAGCAATCGGAACGTGGCTTAACCTAATCTATCGAAAAATAGCTTAACCCAATGTAAATTTTAATTTCTCAATAGAAATTGATGCAAATTGGAAAAAAATGTCAATTTTTAAGAATTTTTTTTGAGCGGTTATTGAGCTGTGAAACTTTAATGACGCGGTTTTTCTGACTCGGTGATTATTGCAGAATCGTTAGAAAAATTTGTTGGAAAAATTTTTTTTTCAAAAAAAATCCAAAGGGGGGAGTCTTCCTACTGGATTCCCTCTCACTTGCACTAATGACGTTTAAATGTTCTATCCATCCCACTCGCACCAACGATTGACATGGCCGGTGACCGTTTTGACGACGAAAACGCCTCGTTTCTGCAGTCGTGAATATCTCGCCTCCGGATTGAGGTATAAAGTTGAAATTTTCAGGGAAGACGTCGATTCGGGACCTGTATGAGTGTGTAAAGTTTTAATGCAGTGCGATGATTGTGAGAAAAGTTGGTCGGTGAGCGTGGCGCACGGGTTCCGCCCGCTCCATTTGAAAAGCATTGGAATTTTTTTTTTCTCAATTTTTTTAAATGTATTGTATGGTTCGTAATTAGCTGAAAATTAATCAACACAAATAAAACACACTAAAGATTGATATTCAATGGAGTTTTCGAGTATATTTTTATTTATTGGACAATTTAAATGGGTAAATGTGATTGTATTACATTGTTAACCTAAATGCTGCAGTCGCAATTTGACGAAATTTTCGCACGATGGGGACTCGGATGGGCCCGTCTTGGGACACTCGCACCATTTGGATGTCGTATTTTAATCACGAAGGGGGATTTTAGCATCGACACTTGCGTTTTTTGGTAATTTAATCGGTCCGCGAAAGGGCGGGCGCGTAGCGCCCGACAGCAATTTTACATTGTTTAAACACTTGCAGTGCACGGAAAGACGACACGACGGCACTTTTCACGCACGAAAAACACACGCGGACGCGATTTTCACCAGCATTGACCGCTCCCGGGTAAATTTTGACCGATTTCGAAGGAATTTCGGGGGACGGTAGACGGGACCGTAACCGTAACCTCAACTGGCCGTCAAACTGACAGATACTTTGAAGTTTCTCGCCGGACGGCCGACCAATCGGAGAAGAGATGAAAAAAATCAATAATAATAATAATAATGAACGGAAACATAACCTCACTCGGCTCGCCGTCACACTGAAGGATAATTTTCGAGTTTCGGCCGACCAATGGCGAAAGAGAGCGGGAGCCCGGTTTAAATTTTAAAACAAAAATCAATAATAATAATGAAAAATGAAGTAAATTTGCAAAATTAATGCATAATTTGCCCAAAATTAATAATGTTTTGATGCTAAATGCAAAATGAAACCTCGCTTTAGGCTCGAGAGATTGCCTGCGGCAATCTGAGGGGGGGTTATGCTCGCTTCGCTCGCAAAAGTGAAAAAAAATGTTGGAAAAGTATTGGAATTTCTTTGTGGATGTATCGTGCTGCAGAAAGGTGTGTTTTTGGGGGGTTTGAAGGTGCGCCGGATCGTTTGGTGTGCTGCTCTTGTCGATGTGGGCACTCTAAATGCGATTTTCGGCGATAGCGTTTGAATCGGGCCGATTTTCGCGGGCTCACTAACACACACGCACGGCGCTTCCAAACCCTGTAGATTTTGGCGAAATTTCGAACGTTCATCGCGCCGTTATCCGGGGGGCGATTTCATCGCCAAAGGTACGGTTCGAATCAGCGCGGAGGAATCTGTGGAATTTTAATGATCCGCGCGGGTAATTCGGTGATGGGGAAAATTTTGAGGTTCGTGTTGTGAAAAAAATATTTCGAAAAGGAGACAGTTTTGGGGCTCGAAACCGTACGGAACGTAAAGATCGTGCCCGAATTAGATGAGAATGATGGTGGGCGGGATGGGAAACGGCACGGGGGCGTCGTAAAGAGCGTTCGAAATTTCGTCGAGACGACGTTTAAAAAGTCGCGCGTCCGCCATGATGGAATTGAGCAAATTTTGTGAATTTTTGGAAATTTTTTAAAAATACTTGCCCCCCTCGGATCGAGACGGGAATGGAATGAGTTCGCGCAGCGCAATTCCTACTATAGAATGCAAAAAGAAAAATTGCAAAAAATTTAAAACTGTGGATTTGTATTAAAACAGACAGATTTTTTTTACAACCTTTGATCTTTACCTCATTTTGGATTTTAGAGTATAGTGTGGAGCACATTTAGCCATTTTCGTAGATGGTGGATTTCGATCATGGCAGATAATGTATAATGTAGAGTGAAAATAATTCTTTCGAAAAAATTACGAATAATCTAACGGGATGCTTAAAGAGAGGAAAAATAATACAAAAATAAATAATCTAAAACAATGCAAACGTAATTAATGTAAAATTAAAGTTATTAGAGGGAAAAAACAACGATAATTGTCGTTGTATCGTTCGTTTTAAGCCAAGCTTACCTTAACCTAAGCAATCGGAACGTGGCTTAACCTAATCTATCGAAAAATAGCTTAACCCAATGTAAATTTTAATTTCTCAATAGAAATTGATGCAAATTGGAAAAAAATGTCAATTTTTAAGAATTTTTTTTGAGCGGTTATTGAGCTGTGAAACTTTAATGACGCGGTTTTTCTGACTCGGTGATTATTGCAGAATCGTTAGAAAAATTTGTTGGAAAAATTTTTTTTTTCAAAAAAAATCCAAAGGGGGGAGTCTTCCTACTGGATTCCCTCTCACTTGCACTAATGACGTTTAAATGTTCTATCCATCCCACTCGCACCAACGATTGACATGGCCGGTGACCGTTTTGACGACGAAAACGCCTCGTTTCTGCAGTCGTGAATATCTCGCCTCCGGATTGAGGTATAAAGTTGAAATTTTCAGGGAAGACGTCGATTCGGGACCTGTATGAGTGTGTAAAGTTTTAATGCAGTGCGATGATTGTGAGAAAAGTTGGTCGGTGAGCGTGGCGCACGGGTTCCGCCCGCTCCATTTGAAAAGCATTGGAATTTTTTTTTTCTCAATTTTTTTAAATGTATTGTATGGTTCGTAATTAGCTGAAAATTAATCAACACAAATAAAACACACTAAAGATTGATATTCAATGGAGTTTTCGAGTATATTTTTATTTATTGGACAATTTAAATGGGTAAATGTGATTGTATTACATTGTTAACCTAAATGCTGCAGTCGCAATTTGACGAAATTTTCGCACGATGGGGACTCGGATGGGCCCGTCTTGGGACACTCGCACCATTTGGATGTCGTATTTTAATCACGAAGGGGGATTTTAGCATCGACACTTGCGTTTTTTGGTAATTTAATCGGTCCGCGAAAGGGCGGGCGCGTAGCGCCCGACAGCAATTTTACATTGTTTAAACACTTGCAGTGCACGGAAAGACGACACGACGGCACTTTTCACGCACGAAAAACACACGCGGACGCGATTTTCACCAGCATTGACCGCTCCCGGGTAAATTTTGACCGATTTCGAAGGAATTTCGGGGGACGGTAGACGGGACCGTAACCGTAACCTCAACTGGCCGTCAAACTGACAGATACTTTGAAGTTTCTCGCCGGACGGCCGACCAATCGGAGAAGAGATGAAAAAAATCAATAATAATAATAATAATGAACGGAAACATAACCTCACTCGGCTCGCCGTCACACTGAAGGATAATTTTCGAGTTTCGGCCGACCAATGGCGAAAGAGAGCGGGAGCCCGGTTTAAATTTTAAAACAAAAATCAATAATAATAATGAAAAATGAAGTAAATTTGCAAAATTAATGCATAATTTGCCCAAAATTAATAATGTTTTGATGCTAAATGCAAAATGAAACCTCGCTTTAGGCTCGAGAGATTGCCTGCGGCAATCTGAGGGGGGGTTATGCTCGCTTCGCTCGCAAAAGTGAAAAAAAATGTTGGAAAAGTATTGGAATTTCTTTGTGGATGTATCGTGCTGCAGAAAGGTGTGTTTTTGGGGGGTTTGAAGGTGCGCCGGATCGTTTGGTGTGCTGCTCTTGTCGATGTGGGCACTCTAAATGCGATTTTCGGCGATAGCGTTTGAATCGGGCCGATTTTCGCGGGCTCACTAACACACACGCACGGCGCTTCCAAACCCTGTAGATTTTGGCGAAATTTCGAACGTTCATCGCGCCGTTATCCGGGGGGCGATTTCATCGCCAAAGGTACGGTTCGAATCAGCGCGGAGGAATCTGTGGAATTTTAATGATCCGCGCGGGTAATTCGGTGATGGGGAAAATTTTGAGGTTCGTGTTGTGAAAAAAATATTTCGAAAAGGAGACAGTTTTGGGGCTCGAAACCGTACGGAACGTAAAGATCGTGCCCGAATTAGATGAGAATGATGGTGGGCGGGATGGGAAACGGCACGGGGGCGTCGTAAAGAGCGTTCGAAATTTCGTCGAGACGACGTTTAAAAAGTCGCGCGTCCGCCATGATGGAATTGAGCAAATTTTGTGAATTTTTGGAAATTTTTTAAAAATACTTGCCCCCCTCGGATCGAGACGGGAATGGAATGAGTTCGCGCAGCGCAATTCCTACTATAGAATGCAAAAAGAAAAATTGCAAAAAATTTAAAACTGTGGATTTGTATTAAAACAGACAGATTTTTTTTACAACCTTTGATCTTTACCTCATTTTGGATTTTAGAGTATAGTGTGGAGCACATTTAGCCATTTTCGTAGATGGTGGATTTCGATCATGGCAGATAATGTATAATGTAGAGTGAAAATAATTCTTTCGAAAAAATTACGAATAATCTAACGGGATGCTTAAAGAGAGGAAAAATAATACAAAAATAAATAATCTAAAACAATGCAAACGTAATTAATGTAAAATTAAAGTTATTAGAGGGAAAAAACAACGATAATTGTCGTTGTATCGTTCGTTTTAAGCCAAGCTTACCTTAACCTAAGCAATCGGAACGTGGCTTAACCTAATCTATCGAAAAATAGCTTAACCCAATGTAAATTTTAATTTCTCAATAGAAATTGATGCAAATTGGAAAAAAATGTCAATTTTTAAGAATTTTTTTTGAGCGGTTATTGAGCTGTGAAACTTTAATGACGCGGTTTTTCTGACTCGGTGATTATTGCAGAATCGTTAGAAAAATTTGTTGGAAAAATTTTTTTTTTCAAAAAAAATCCAAAGGGGGGAGTCTTCCTACTGGATTCCCTCTCACTTGCACTAATGACGTTTAAATGTTCTATCCATCCCACTCGCACCAACGATTGACATGGCCGGTGACCGTTTTGACGACGAAAACGCCTCGTTTCTGCAGTCGTGAATATCTCGCCTCCGGATTGAGGTATAAAGTTGAAATTTTCAGGGAAGACGTCGATTCGGGACCTGTATGAGTGTGTAAAGTTTGAATGCGGTGCGATGATTGTGAGAAAAGTTGGTCGGTGAGCGTGGCGCACGGGTTCCGCCCGCTCCATTTGAAAAGCATTGGAATTTTTTTTCCTCAATTTTTTTAAATGTATTGTATGGTTCGTATTTAGCTGAAAATTAATCAACACAAATAAAACACACTAAAGATTGATATTCAATGGAGTTTTCGAGTATATTTTTATTTATTGGACAATTTAAATGGGTAAATGTGATTGTATTACATTGTTAACCTAAATGCTGCAGTCGCAATTTGACGAAATTTTCGCACGATGGGGACTCGGATGGGCCCGTCTTGGGACACTCGCACCATTTGGATGTCGTATTTTAATCACGAAGGGGGATTTTAGCATCGACACTTGCGTTTTTTGGTAATTTAATCGGTCCGCGAAAGGGCGGGCGCGTAGCGCCCGACAGCAATTTTACATTGTTTAAACACTTGCAGTGCACGGAAAGACGACACGACGGCACTTTTCACGCACGAAAAACACACGCGGACGCGATTTTCACCAGCATTGACCGCTCCCGGGTAAATTTTGACCGATTTCGAAGGAATTTCGGGGGACGGTAGACGGGACCGTAACCGTAACCTCAACTGGCCGTCAAACTGACAGATACTTTGAAGTTTCTCGCCGGACGGCCGACCAATCGGAGAAGAGATGAAAAAAATCAATAATAATAATAATAATGAACGGAAACATAACCTCACTCGGCTCGCCGTCACACTGAAGGATAATTTTCGAGTTTCGGCCGACCAATGGCGAAAGAGAGCGGGAGCCCGGTTTAAATTTTAAAACAAAAATCAATAATAATAATGAAAAATGAAGTAAATTTGCAAAATTAATGCATAATTTGCCCAAAATTAATAATGTTTTGATGCTAAATGCAAAATGAAACCTCGCTTTAGGCTCGAGAGATTGCCTGCGGCAATCTGAGGGGGGGTTATGCTCGCTTCGCTCGCAAAAGTGAAAAAAAATGTTGGAAAAGTATTGGAATTTCTTTGTGGATGTATCGTGCTGCAGAAAGGTGTGTTTTTGGGGGGTTTGAAGGTGCGCCGGATCGTTTGGTGTGCTGCTCTTGTCGATGTGGGCACTCTAAATGCGATTTTCGGCGATAGCGTTTGAATCGGGCCGATTTTCGCGGGCTCACTAACACACACGCACGGCGCTTCCAAACCCTGTAGATTTTGGCGAAATTTCGAACGTTCATCGCGCCGTTATCCGGGGGGCGATTTCATCGCCAAAGGTACGGTTCGAATCAGCGCGGAGGAATCTGTGGAATTTTAATGATCCGCGCGGGTAATTCGGTGATGGGGAAAATTTTGAGGTTCGTGTTGTGAAAAAAATATTTCGAAAAGGAGACAGTTTTGGGGCTCGAAACCGTACGGAACGTAAAGATCGTGCCCGAATTAGATGAGAATGATGGTGGGCGGGATGGGAAACGGCACGGGGGCGTCGTAAAGAGCGTTCGAAATTTCGTCGAGACGACGTTTAAAAAGTCGCGCGTCCGCCATGATGGAATTGAGCAAATTTTGTGAATTTTTGGAAATTTTTTAAAAATACTTGCCCCCCTCGGATCGAGACGGGAATGGAATGAGTTCGCGCAGCGCAATTCCTACTATAGAATGCAAAAAGAAAAATTGCAAAAAATTTAAAACTGTGGATTTGTATTAAAACAGACAGATTTTTTTTACAACCTTTGATCTTTACCTCATTTTGGATTTTAGAGTATAGTGTGGAGCACATTTAGCCATTTTCGTAGATGGTGGATTTCGATCATGGCAGATAATGTATAATGTAGAGTGAAAATAATTCTTTCGAAAAAATTACGAATAATCTAACGGGATGCTTAAAGAGAGGAAAAATAATACAAAAATAAATAATCTAAAACAATGCAAACGTAATTAATGTAAAATTAAAGTTATTAGAGGGAAAAAACAACGATAATTGTCGTTGTATCGTTCGTTTTAAGCCAAGCTTACCTTAACCTAAGCAATCGGAACGTGGCTTAACCTAATCTATCGAAAAATAGCTTAACCCAATGTAAATTTTAATTTCTCAATAGAAATTGATGCAAATTGGAAAAAAATGTCAATTTTTAAGAATTTTTTTTGAGCGGTTATTGAGCTGTGAAACTTTAATGACGCGGTTTTTCTGACTCGGTGATTATTGCAGAATCGTTAGAAAAATTTGTTGGAAAAATTTTTTTTTTCAAAAAAAATCCAAAGGGGGGAGTCTTCCTACTGGATTCCCTCTCACTTGCACTAATGACGTTTAAATGTTCTATCCATCCCACTCGCACCAACGATTGACATGGCCGGTGACCGTTTTGACGACGAAAACGCCTCGTTTCTGCAGTCGTGAATATCTCGCCTCCGGATTGAGGTATAAAGTTGAAATTTTCAGGGAAGACGTCGATTCGGGACCTGTATGAGTGTGTAAAGTTTGAATGCGGTGCGATGATTGTGAGAAAAGTTGGTCGGTGAGCGTGGCGCACGGGTTCCGCCCGCTCCATTTGAAAAGCATTGGAATTTTTTTTCCTCAATTTTTTTAAATGTATTGTATGGTTCGTATTTAGCTGAAAATTAATCAACACAAATAAAACACACTAAAGATTGATATTCAATGGAGTTTTCGAGTATATTTTTATTTATTGGACAATTTAAATGGGTAAATGTGAATGTATTACATTGTTAACCTAAATGCTGCAGTCGCAATTTGACGAAATTTTCGCACGATGGGGACTCGGATGGGCCCGTCTTGGGACACTCGCACCATTTGGATGCCGTATTTTAATCACGACGGGGGATTTTAGCATCGATACTTGCGTTTTTTGGTAATTTAATCGGTCCGGGAAAGGGCGGGCGCGTAGCGCCCGACAGCAATTTTACATTGTTTAAACACTTGCAGTGCACGGAAAGACGACACGATGGCACTTTTCACGCACGAAAAACACACGCGGACGCGATTTTCACCAGCATTGACCGCTCCCGGGTGAATTTTGACCGATTTCGAAGGAATTTCGGGGGACGGTAGACGGGACCGTAACCGTAACCTCAACTGGCCGTCAAACTGACAGATACTTTGACGTTTCTCGCCGGACGGCCGACCAATCGGAGAAGAGATGAAAAAAATCAATAATAATAATAATAATGAACGGAAACATAACCTCACTCGGCTCGCCGTCACACTGAAGGATAATTTTCGAGTTTCGGCCGACCAATGGCGAAAGAGAGCGGGAGCCCGGTTTAAATTTTAAAACAAAAATCAATAATAATAATGAAAAATGAAGTAAATTTGCAAAATTAATGCATAATTTGCCCAAAATTAATAATGTTTTGATGCTAAATGCAAAATGAAACCTCGCTTTAGGCTCGAGAGATTGCCTGCGGCAATCTGAGGGGGGGTTATGCTCGCTTCGCTCGCAAAAGTGAAAAAAAATGTTGGAAAAGTATTGGAATTTCTTTGTGGATGTATCGTGCTGCAGAAAGGTGTGTTTTTGGGGGGTTTGAAGGTGCGCCGGATCGTTTGGTGTGCTGCTCTTGTCGATGTGGGCACTCTAAATGCGATTTTCGGCGATAGCGTTTGAATCGGGCCGATTTTCGCGGGCTCACTAACACACACGCACGGCGCTTCCAAACCCTGTAGATTTTGGCGAAATTTCGAACGTTCATCGCGCCGTTATCCGGGGGGCGATTTCATCGCCAAAGGTACGGTTCGAATCAGCGCGGAGGAATCTGTGGAATTTTAATGATCCGCGCGGGTAATTCGGTGATGGGGAAAATTTTGAGGTTCGTGTAGTGAAAAAAATATTTCGAAAAGGAGACAGTTTTGGGGCTCGAAACCGTACGGAACGTAAAGATCGTGCCCGAATTAGATGAGAATGATGGTCGGCGGGATGGGAAACGGCACGGGGGCGTCGTAAAGAGCGTTCGAAATTTCGTCGAGACGACGTTTAAAAAGTCGCGCGTCCGCCATGATGGAATTGAGCAAATTTTGTGAATTTTTGGAAATTTTTTAAAAATACTTGCCCCCCTCGGATCGAGACGGGAATGGAATGAGTTCGCGCAGCGCAATTCCTACTATAGAATGCAAAAAGAAAAATTGCAAAAAATTTAAAACTGTGGATTTGTATTAAAACAGACAGATTTTTTTTACAACCTTTGATCTTTACCTCATTTTGGATTTTAGAGTATAGTGTGGAGCACATTTAGCCATTTTCGTAGATGGTGGATTTCGATCATGGCAGATAATGTATAATGTAGAGTGAAAATAATTCTTTCGAAAAAATTACGAATAATCTAACGGGATGCTTAAAGAGAGGAAAAATAATACAAAAATAAATAATCTAAAACAATGCAAACGTAATTAATGTAAAATTAAAGTTATTAGAGGGAAAAAGCAACGATAATTGTCGTTGTATCGTTCGTTTTAAGCCAAGCTTACCTTAACCTAAGCAATCGGAACGTGGCTTAACCTAATCTATCGAAAAATAGCTTAACCCAATGTAAATTTTAATTTCTCAATAGAAATTGATGCAAATTGGAAAAAAATGTCAATTTTTAAGAATTTTTTTTGAGCGGTTATTGAGCTGTGAAACTTTAATGACGCGGTTTTTCTGACTCGGTGATTATTGCAGAATCGTTAGAAAAATTTGTTGGAAAAATTTTTTTTTCAAAAAAAATCCAAAGGGGGGAGTCTTCCTACTGGATTCCCTCTCACTTGCACTAATGACGTTTAAATGTTCTATCCATCCCACTCGCACCAACGATTGACATGGCCGGTGACCGTTTTGACGACGAAAACGCCTCGTTTCTGCAGTCGTGAATATCTCGCCTCCGGATTGAGGTATAAAGTTGAAATTTTCAGGGAAGACGTCGATTCGGGACCTGTATGAGTGTGTAAAGTTTTAATGCAGTGCGATGATTGTGAGAAAAGTTGGTCGGTGAGCGTGGCGCACGGGTTCCGCCCGCTCCATTTGAAAAGCATTGGAATTTTTTTTTTCTCAATTTTTTTAAATGTATTGTATGGTTCGTAATTAGCTGAAAATTAATCAACACAAATAAAACACACTAAAGATTGATATTCAATGGAGTTTTCGAGTATATTTTTATTTATTGGACAATTTAAATGGGTAAATGTGATTGTATTACATTGTTAACCTAAATGCTGCAGTCGCAATTTGACGAAATTTTCGCACGATGGGGACTCGGATGGGCCCGTCTTGGGACACTCGCACCATTTGGATGTCGTATTTTAATCACGAAGGGGGATTTTAGCATCGACACTTGCGTTTTTTGGTAATTTAATCGGTCCGCGAAAGGGCGGGCGCGTAGCGCCCGACAGCAATTTTACATTGTTTAAACACTTGCAGTGCACGGAAAGACGACACGACGGCACTTTTCACGCACGAAAAACACACGCGGACGCGATTTTCACCAGCATTGACCGCTCCCGGGTAAATTTTGACCGATTTCGAAGGAATTTCGGGGGACGGTAGACGGGACCGTAACCGTAACCTCAACTGGCCGTCAAACTGACAGATACTTTGAAGTTTCTCGCCGGACGGCCGACCAATCGGAGAAGAGATGAAAAAAATCAATAATAATAATAATAATGAACGGAAACATAACCTCACTCGGCTCGCCGTCACACTGAAGGATAATTTTCGAGTTTCGGCCGACCAATGGCGAAAGAGAGCGGGAGCCCGGTTTAAATTTTAAAACAAAAATCAATAATAATAATGAAAAATGAAGTAAATTTGCAAAATTAATGCATAATTTGCCCAAAATTAATAATGTTTTGATGCTAAATGCAAAATGAAACCTCGCTTTAGGCTCGAGAGATTGCCTGCGGCAATCTGAGGGGGGGTTATGCTCGCTTCGCTCGCAAAAGTGAAAAAAAATGTTGGAAAAGTATTGGAATTTCTTTGTGGATGTATCGTGCTGCAGAAAGGTGTGTTTTTGGGGGGTTTGAAGGTGCGCCGGATCGTTTGGTGTGCTGCTCTTGTCGATGTGGGCACTCTAAATGCGATTTTCGGCGATAGCGTTTGAATCGGGCCGATTTTCGCGGGCTCACTAACACACACGCACGGCGCTTCCAAACCCTGTAGATTTTGGCGAAATTTCGAACGTTCATCGCGCCGTTATCCGGGGGGCGATTTCATCGCCAAAGGTACGGTTCGAATCAGCGCGGAGGAATCTGTGGAATTTTAATGATCCGCGCGGGTAATTCGGTGATGGGGAAAATTTTGAGGTTCGTGTTGTGAAAAAAATATTTCGAAAAGGAGACAGTTTTGGGGCTCGAAACCGTACGGAACGTAAAGATCGTGCCCGAATTAGATGAGAATGATGGTGGGCGGGATGGGAAACGGCACGGGGGCGTCGTAAAGAGCGTTCGAAATTTCGTCGAGACGACGTTTAAAAAGTCGCGCGTCCGCCATGATGGAATTGAGCAAATTTTGTGAATTTTTGGAAATTTTTTAAAAATACTTGCCCCCCTCGGATCGAGACGGGAATGGAATGAGTTCGCGCAGCGCAATTCCTACTATAGAATGCAAAAAGAAAAATTGCAAAAAATTTAAAACTGTGGATTTGTATTAAAACAGACAGATTTTTTTTACAACCTTTGATCTTTACCTCATTTTGGATTTTAGAGTATAGTGTGGAGCACATTTAGCCATTTTCGTAGATGGTGGATTTCGATCATGGCAGATAATGTATAATGTAGAGTGAAAATAATTCTTTCGAAAAAATTACGAATAATCTAACGGGATGCTTAAAGAGAGGAAAAATAATACAAAAATAAATAATCTAAAACAATGCAAACGTAATTAATGTAAAATTAAAGTTATTAGAGGGAAAAAACAACGATAATTGTCGTTGTATCGTTCGTTTTAAGCCAAGCTTACCTTAACCTAAGCAATCGGAACGTGGCTTAACCTAATCTATCGAAAAATAGCTTAACCCAATGTAAATTTTAATTTCTCAATAGAAATTGATGCAAATTGGAAAAAAATGTCAATTTTTAAGAATTTTTTTTGAGCGGTTATTGAGCTGTGAAACTTTAATGACGCGGTTTTTCTGACTCGGTGATTATTGCAGAATCGTTAGAAAAATTTGTTGGAAAAATTTTTTTTTTCAAAAAAAATCCAAAGGGGGGAGTCTTCCTACTGGATTCCCTCTCACTTGCACTAATGACGTTTAAATGTTCTATCCATCCCACTCGCACCAACGATTGACATGGCCGGTGACCGTTTTGACGACGAAAACGCCTCGTTTCTGCAGTCGTGAATATCTCGCCTCCGGATTGAGGTATAAAGTTGAAATTTTCAGGGAAGACGTCGATTCGGGACCTGTATGAGTGTGTAAAGTTTGAATGCGGTGCGATGATTGTGAGAAAAGTTGGTCGGTGAGCGTGGCGCACGGGTTCCGCCCGCTCCATTTGAAAAGCATTGGAATTTTTTTTCCTCAATTTTTTTAAATGTATTGTATGGTTCGTATTTAGCTGAAAATTAATCAACACAAATAAAACACACTAAAGATTGATATTCAATGGAGTTTTCGAGTATATTTTTATTTATTGGACAATTTAAATGGGTAAATGTGAATGTATTACATTGTTAACCTAAATGCTGCAGTCGCAATTTGACGAAATTTTCGCACGATGGGGACTCGGATGGGCCCGTCTTGGGACACTCGCACCATTTGGATGCCGTATTTTAATCACGACGGGGGATTTTAGCATCGATACTTGCGTTTTTTGGTAATTTAATCGGTCCGGGAAAGGGCGGGCGCGTAGCGCCCGACAGCAATTTTACATTGTTTAAACACTTGCAGTGCACGGAAAGACGACACGATGGCACTTTTCACGCACGAAAAACACACGCGGACGCGATTTTCACCAGCATTGACCGCTCCCGGGTGAATTTTGACCGATTTCGAAGGAATTTCGGGGGACGGTAGACGGGACCGTAACCGTAACCTCAACTGGCCGTCAAACTGACAGATACTTTGACGTTTCTCGCCGGACGGCCGACCAATCGGAGAAGAGATGAAAAAAATCAATAATAATAATAATAATGAACGGAAACATAACCTCACTCGGCTCGCCGTCACACTGAAGGATAATTTTCGAGTTTCGGCCGACCAATGGCGAAAGAGAGCGGGAGCCCGGTTTAAATTTTAAAACAAAAATCAATAATAATAATGAAAAATGAAGTAAATTTGCAAAATTAATGCATAATTTGCCCAAAATTAATAATGTTTTGATGCTAAATGCAAAATGAAACCTCGCTTTAGGCTCGAGAGATTGCCTGCGGCAATCTGAGGGGGGGTTATGCTCGCTTCGCTCGCAAAAGTGAAAAAAAATGTTGGAAAAGTATTGGAATTTCTTTGTGGATGTATCGTGCTGCAGAAAGGTGTGTTTTTGGGGGGTTTGAAGGTGCGCCGGATCGTTTGGTGTGCTGCTCTTGTCGATGTGGGCACTCTAAATGCGATTTTCGGCGATAGCGTTTGAATCGGGCCGATTTTCGCGGGCTCACTAACACACACGCACGGCGCTTCCAAACCCTGTAGATTTTGGCGAAATTTCGAACGTTCATCGCGCCGTTATCCGGGGGGCGATTTCATCGCCAAAGGTACGGTTCGAATCAGCGCGGAGGAATCTGTGGAATTTTAATGATCCGCGCGGGTAATTCGGTGATGGGGAAAATTTTGAGGTTCGTGTAGTGAAAAAAATATTTCGAAAAGGAGACAGTTTTGGGGCTCGAAACCGTACGGAACGTAAAGATCGTGCCCGAATTAGATGAGAATGATGGTCGGCGGGATGGGAAACGGCACGGGGGCGTCGTAAAGAGCGTTCGAAATTTCGTCGAGACGACGTTTAAAAAGTCGCGCGTCCGCCATGATGGAATTGAGCAAATTTTGTGAATTTTTGGAAATTTTTTAAAAATACTTGCCCCCCTCGGATCGAGACGGGAATGGAATGAGTTCGCGCAGCGCAATTCCTACTATAGAATGCAAAAAGAAAAATTGCAAAAAATTTAAAACTGTGGATTTGTATTAAAACAGACAGATTTTTTTTACAACCTTTGATCTTTACCTCATTTTGGATTTTAGAGTATAGTGTGGAGCACATTTAGCCATTTTCGTAGATGGTGGATTTCGATCATGGCAGATAATGTATAATGTAGAGTGAAAATAATTCTTTCGAAAAAATTACGAATAATCTAACGGGATGCTTAAAGAGAGGAAAAATAATACAAAAATAAATAATCTAAAACAATGCAAACGTAATTAATGTAAAATTAAAGTTATTAGAGGGAAAAAGCAACGATAATTGTCGTTGTATCGTTCGTTTTAAGCCAAGCTTACCTTAACCTAAGCAATCGGAACGTGGCTTAACCTAATCTATCGAAAAATAGCTTAACCCAATGTAAATTTTAATTTCTCAATAGAAATTGATGCAAATTGGAAAAAAATGTCAATTTTTAAGAATTTTTTTTGAGCGGTTATTGAGCTGTGAAACTTTAATGACGCGGTTTTTCTGACTCGGTGATTATTGCAGAATCGTTAGAAAAATTTGTTGGAAAAATTTTTTTTTCAAAAAAAATCCAAAGGGGGGAGTCTTCCTACTGGATTCCCTCTCACTTGCACTAATGACGTTTAAATGTTCTATCCATCCCACTCGCACCAACGATTGACATGGCCGGTGACCGTTTTGACGACGAAAACGCCTCGTTTCTGCAGTCGTGAATATCTCGCCTCCGGATTGAGGTATAAAGTTGAAATTTTCAGGGAAGACGTCGATTCGGGACCTGTATGAGTGTGTAAAGTTTTAATGCAGTGCGATGATTGTGAGAAAAGTTGGTCGGTGAGCGTGGCGCACGGGTTCCGCCCGCTCCATTTGAAAAGCATTGGAATTTTTTTTTTCTCAATTTTTTTAAATGTATTGTATGGTTCGTAATTAGCTGAAAATTAATCAACACAAATAAAACACACTAAAGATTGATATTCAATGGAGTTTTCGAGTATATTTTTATTTATTGGACAATTTAAATGGGTAAATGTGATTGTATTACATTGTTAACCTAAATGCTGCAGTCGCAATTTGACGAAATTTTCGCACGATGGGGACTCGGATGGGCCCGTCTTGGGACACTCGCACCATTTGGATGTCGTATTTTAATCACGAAGGGGGATTTTAGCATCGACACTTGCGTTTTTTGGTAATTTAATCGGTCCGCGAAAGGGCGGGCGCGTAGCGCCCGACAGCAATTTTACATTGTTTAAACACTTGCAGTGCACGGAAAGACGACACGACGGCACTTTTCACGCACGAAAAACACACGCGGACGCGATTTTCACCAGCATTGACCGCTCCCGGGTAAATTTTGACCGATTTCGAAGGAATTTCGGGGGACGGTAGACGGGACCGTAACCGTAACCTCAACTGGCCGTCAAACTGACAGATACTTTGAAGTTTCTCGCCGGACGGCCGACCAATCGGAGAAGAGATGAAAAAAATCAATAATAATAATAATAATGAACGGAAACATAACCTCACTCGGCTCGCCGTCACACTGAAGGATAATTTTCGAGTTTCGGCCGACCAATGGCGAAAGAGAGCGGGAGCCCGGTTTAAATTTTAAAACAAAAATCAATAATAATAATGAAAAATGAAGTAAATTTGCAAAATTAATGCATAATTTGCCCAAAATTAATAATGTTTTGATGCTAAATGCAAAATGAAACCTCGCTTTAGGCTCGAGAGATTGCCTGCGGCAATCTGAGGGGGGGTTATGCTCGCTTCGCTCGCAAAAGTGAAAAAAAATGTTGGAAAAGTATTGGAATTTCTTTGTGGATGTATCGTGCTGCAGAAAGGTGTGTTTTTGGGGGGTTTGAAGGTGCGCCGGATCGTTTGGTGTGCTGCTCTTGTCGATGTGGGCACTCTAAATGCGATTTTCGGCGATAGCGTTTGAATCGGGCCGATTTTCGCGGGCTCACTAACACACACGCACGGCGCTTCCAAACCCTGTAGATTTTGGCGAAATTTCGAACGTTCATCGCGCCGTTATCCGGGGGGCGATTTCATCGCCAAAGGTACGGTTCGAATCAGCGCGGAGGAATCTGTGGAATTTTAATGATCCGCGCGGGTAATTCGGTGATGGGGAAAATTTTGAGGTTCGTGTTGTGAAAAAAATATTTCGAAAAGGAGACAGTTTTGGGGCTCGAAACCGTACGGAACGTAAAGATCGTGCCCGAATTAGATGAGAATGATGGTGGGCGGGATGGGAAACGGCACGGGGGCGTCGTAAAGAGCGTTCGAAATTTCGTCGAGACGACGTTTAAAAAGTCGCGCGTCCGCCATGATGGAATTGAGCAAATTTTGTGAATTTTTGGAAATTTTTTAAAAATACTTGCCCCCCTCGGATCGAGACGGGAATGGAATTAGTTCGCGCAGCGCAATTCCTACTATAGAATGCAAAAAGAAAAATTGCAAAAAATTTAAAACTGTGGATTTGTATTAAAACAGACAGATTTTTTTTACAACCTTTGATCTTTACCTCATTTTGGATTTTAGAGTATAGTGTGGACTAGCAGCCGGTACCCGTTTTCCAAACGGGTCCTCTGGAGAATAAAGAAAACTTTATTTGATTCGCAAGTCTAGAAAGAAAATTTTAGGCTATTTTAATGGGCCATTACAGTTGAAAAAGAATGACCGGCGTCACAGCATAAGGAACTTTGGAAAGCTCGCTTCGCGAGAAAGCTCCGCGGACCGCGAGGAGGTTAAGGGACTGTGATAGGCTCGCTTCGCTCGCTGGCAAAAGACTTTAAATAACTCGCTTCGCGAGAGAGCTCCGCGGACCGCGAGTTGGTTCAGAGACTGTGATAGGCTCGCTTCGCTCGCTGGTTTGTTGATCCTAGTGTGTGAAAAGCAAAGGACTTTAAATACCTCGCTTCGCGAGAGAGCTCAGCGGACTGCGAGGTAGTTCAGGGAATGTGATAGGCTCGCTTCGCTCGCTGGTTTGTTGACCTAATGTGTGAAAGGCAAAGGACTTTAAATACCTCGCTTCGCGAGAAAGCTCCGCAGACCGCGAGATGGTTCTGGGACTGTGATAGGCTCGCTTCGCTCGCTGGTTTGTTGATCTAGTGTGTGAAAAGCAAAGGACTTTAAATACCTCGCTTCGCGAGAGAGCTCCGCGAAATGCGAGGTAGTTCAGGGAATGTGATAGGCTCGCTTCGTTCGCTGGTTTGTTGATCTAATGTGTGAAAGGCAAAGGACTTTAAATACCTCGCTTCGCGAGAAAGCTCCGCAGACCGCGAGATGGTTCTGGGACTGTGATAGGCTCGCTTCGCTCGCTGGTTTGTTGATCTAGTGTGTGAAAGGCAAAGGACTTTAAATACCTCGCTTCGCGAGAAAGCTCCGCAGACCGCGAGATGGTTCTGGGACTGTGACAGGCTCGCTTCGCTCGCTGGTTTGTTGACCTAGAGTGTGAAAGGCAAAGGACTTTAAATACCTCGCTTCGCGAGAAAGCTCCGCAGACCGCGAGATGGTTCTGGGACTTTGATAGGCTCGCTTCGCTCGCTGGTTTGTTGACCTAATGTGTGAAAGGCAAAGGACTTTAAATACCTCGCTTCGCGAGAAAGCTCCGCAGACCGCGAGATGGTTCTGGGACTGTGATAGGCTCGCTTCGCTCGCTGGTTTGTTGATCTAGTGTGTGAAAGGCAAAGGACTTTAAATACCTCGCTTCGCGAGAAAGCTCCGCAGACCGCGAGATGGTTCTGGGACTGTGACAGGCTCGCTTCGCTCGCTGGTTTGTTGACCTAGAGTGTGAAAGGCAAAGGACTTTAAATACCTCGCTTCGCGAGAAAGCTCCGCAGACCGCGAGATGGTTCTGGGACTTTGATAGGCTCGCTTCGCTCGCTGGTTTGTTGACCTAATGTGTGAAAGGCAAAGGACTTTAAATACCTCGCTTCGCGAGAAAGCTCCGCAGACCGCGAGATGGTTCTGGGACTGTGATAGGCTCGCTTCGCTCGCTGGTTTGTTGATCTAGTGTGTGAAAGGCAAAGGACTTTAAATACCTCGCTTCGCGAGAAAGCTCCGCAGACCGCGAGATGGTTCTGGGACTGTGACAGGCTCGCTTCGCTCGCTGGTTTGTTGACCTAGAGTGTGAAAGGCAAAGGACTTTAAATACCTCGCTTCGCGAGAAAGCTCCGCGGACCGCAAGTTAGTTCAAGGACTGTAATAGGCTCGCTTCGCTCGCTAGTTTGTTAAGCTACTGTGTGAAAGGCAAAGGACTTTAAATACCTCGCTTCGCGGGCCGCGAATTAATTTAGGGACTGTAATAGGCTCGCTTCGCTCGCTGGTTTGTTGACCTAGAGTGTGAAAGGCAAAGGACTTTAAATACCTCGCTTCGCGAGAAAGCTCCGCGGACCGCAAGTTAGTTCAAGGACTGTAATAGGCTCGCTTCGCTCGCTAGTTTGTTAAGCTACTGTGTGAAAGGCAAAGGACTTTAAATACCTCGCTTCGCGGGCCGCGAATTAATTTAGGGACTGTAATAGGCTCGCTTCGCTCGCTGGTTTGTTGACCTAGAGTGTGAAAGGCAAAGGACTTTATATAACTCGCTTCGCGAGAGAGCTCCGCGGACCGCGAATTGGTTCAGGGACTGCATTAGGCTCGCTTCGTTCGCTAGTTTAAGCTAGTGTGTGAAAGGCAAAGGACTTTAAATAACTCGCTTCGCGAGAGAGCTCCGCGGACCGCGAATTGGTTCAGAGACTGTAATAGGCTCGCTTCGCTCGCTAGTTTGATAACCTAGTGTAAGAAAGACAAAGGACTTTAAATACCTCGCTTCGCGAGAAAGCTGCGCGGACCGCGAATTGGTTCAGGGACTGCATTAGGCTCGCTTCGCTCGCTAGTTTGTTAACTTAGTGTGTGAAAGGCAAAGGACTTTAAATAACTCGCTTCGCGAGAAAGCTCCGCAGACCACGAATTGGTTCAGGGACAGTAATAGGCTCGGTAGTTTGTTAACCTAGTATGTAAAAGGCCAACGACTTTAAATACCTCGCTTCGCGAGAAAGCTCCACGGACCGCGAGTTCGTTTAGGAACTGTGATAGGCTCGCTTCGCTCGCTAGTTTGTAAACCTAGTGTGTGAAAGGCAAAAGACTTTAAATAACTCGCTTCGTGAGAAAGCTCCACGGACCGCGAATTTGTTCAGGGACTGTGATAAGCTCGCTTCGCTCGCTAGTTTGTTAACCTAGAGTGTGAAAGGTAAAAGACTTTAAATAATTCGCTTCGCGAGAAAGCTCCGCGAACCGCGAGTTGGTTAAGGAACTGTGATAGGCTCGCTTCGCTCGCTAGTTTGTAAACCTAGTGTGTGAAAGGGAAAAGACTTTAAATAACTCGCTTCGCGAGAAAGCTCTACGGACTGCGAGTTGGTTTAGGAACTGTGATAGGCTCGCTTCGCTCGCTAGTTTGTTAACCTAGTGTGTGAAAGGCAAAGGACTTTAAATAACTCGCTTCGCGAGAAAGCTCGGCGGACCGCGAATTTGTTCAGGGACTGTGATAAGCTCGCTCCGCTCGCTAGTTTGTTAACCTAGAGTGTGAAAGGCAAAGGACTTTAAATAACTCGCTTCGCGAGTGCTCCGCGGTCCGTGAGATAGTTCAGGCACTGTAATAGGCTCGCTTCGCTCGCTGGTTTGTTATTCTAGTGTCTGAGAGGCAAAATACTTTAAATAAAATATAAAAATATGAATATAGTACCTTTTTTATAATTTACTTAAATATTTTATAATTAAATTTATGATTATTATTAAATTCGATTCGAAAATGTTGGATTTTCATAAAAAAAACCGCCCTAACACGATACGGGTGCAAGGTGTACATTTTGTAAATCAATTAGTTTTAAATTATATTTTGTAATGATTGGACCGAAGCTCGACTGGAATATAACAATTTTAAATATGGACAACAAAACCCAAAAGTTTGCGCCAGGGAATAATTTTCTTTCATCGGGTAAAATTGCAGGGATTCATACAACTTCAGTATGTGCTCATACCTATATTCAAGGCCATATGATTAAAACCCGCTCTGTGCGGGGCGAGGTAAACATATGCGTAGCGTAACGTGTACACATGTTGTAAACCGAGTGAGCAGAACCGGCGAACGAAACGCGCTCGCAAACTGAACGCCGACTCTAGAGAGAGATGCATCCGATGCGCGCTCTCTTTCGCACCGTTGCCTGGCATAAAACTAAACACCCTCTCGCGAGCCATGTGTTCCTGATACCGAATTTCTTGAGTAGAAAACGCGAAGTGCTCGCACAAAGGGTATAAAATAATTGAAAAGTCAATGAATTTCTTTTTCGCTATTAAAAAGTGTGTTTTTTGGGGGTGTTTGGAGGGCCGCCGGAACGATTGGCGTAGTACTTTTGTCGTTGTGTGCAATGTAAATGCGATTTTCGTTGATCACGTTTGAATTTGGCGCTCACACACACACACACACACACACACACACATTTTCGCGAAATTTCAAACATTCATCACGCCGTTATCCGAAGGCAGATTTCATCGCCAAAGGTACCGTTCTAATCGTCGCGATGGAATCTGTACATTTTTGTGGATCGGAGACGGTAATTCGGTGATGTGAAAAAAATTGAGGTTAGTGTAGTGAGCGGCGCCGCGTGACGTATACAAAATCGACGCGACCCTCTGAGCCGACCGCTTTTTGTTGTAAACAAACAATTTATCCGCGCGAAAATTGACATTCTGGGATTTGAAAAAGAGGCGATTTTCGAGAATTTTTTTAAAATACTTCCCGTCTAAGGATCCCGAAAGGAATGCGTCGTTGACAACAAATCCCATCTCAACTATAATCCTAATGAGGAATAAACGAAAAATATGAAAATATGTTGATTTCTATTAAATGTTACCGGAGTTTCACAGCCGCCTTGGATCTATACGCTAGTTACGATTTTATATATATAGGAGATGAAAGACGACGCAAGCGCCACCTTTTGCCTAATTTCAACTGGCATCGTCAACGATTTGGGTCTACAAGGTAGACGAGCGAGAATCATTGTTTCGTCCACTAAAGGAAGGTGAACTTGTTCTGTTTAAGCAAACAAGGAAAACGAAATTCACATTTAATGTAAATTTATTTATATGTTTATTCATGCAATATTTATTTAGCACGTATTGATTTTTATTTATTTTTATTTTATTTTTAATCAAATATGTCATTCTTTATATTTTTATATACGTCTTATTAAAAAAAGTTACCAGAGATGAGATTTCATTGTTACAAACGTTATCAATTGATAATTTTTTATTTATTTTGGTCATTCTTTTATTATTTTTTTTTTTTTTCTATATAACAGAGTACAAAAAAATATATTATATTAAGTTTGTACTTATAGCTTTGTAATTGGGTTTAAATGCTTATCATTTTATAGAAAGGAGATTTCCGTAAAATAAAATAAATTTAATTAATTGTGAATAAAACATTTCACTTTTTTTAATTACTATATTTTCATTTTGTAATAAGAAAAATATAATCAATATATAATACCAACAACGTTTCATTTATTAAATTTTTATGTAGTGGTACGAGAGTATACTATACTAAATATAATATATATTTTTCATATATTTTTTGTAAAAACAAATTACCCCTTGTTTTTACAAAAAAAATCGAAATAATATTTTATTTCAATCTATATTTCACGAAAACGATAACTACAAAGTTAATTTCTTTCCATGAGTTTGTCTGCTAAAAGAAAACAATCGCATTGTAACTCAGTTGCGCTCTCAAATATTAATAGTGTTTTTTTTTTCTCTCTCGAAACGACTTTTTTTTTTTTCATTATTAAATCGAATTTACTATTTTATTTAACTCCACGAAACTTACAAACTAAGAAACAAATGAAGTTTTGTTTTTTACGGCTTCTAACTCTTTTAAAAAATGTTGAACACTTAATTCCTGTTGTTAGATAACTTCTGTTAAATCATTATATTTTGATCCTAGGAACTTGAACCGCCCTCCCCTTTAATGTGGAGGAATTACTTATTCCTCCACATGAAGAATAAGTAATTCCTCCACTTTAAGACGGAGATTTCAATATAAACTATTAGCCAAAATTAAAATTAAGCTATTCAATATTCATTATTCTCTTGAAAATAGGCTAATAACCCGAAACTAATCGAGAATTTAAAGTTATTCAATCTAAAATGTGTTTTATTCGTTCATTTTTAATAATCTATTCATATTTATTTCATATTTAATATTATTAAATATTAATATTATTATGATTATGATTGAGATTTCATGGTTGCAAACGTTATCAATTGATAATTTTTTATTTAATTCGGTCATTATTTTTCTTTTCGATATAACAAAGTACAAAAAATAAGTGTTTATTATAATGAAATCACTTGGTTTTGTTTTACTAAAATTTTGTTATATTTTCGACTAGTTTCAGCTAGATGCCATTTTCAAGACTAAATATATAAATGGATTTACAAACTATTATATACAAATTGGTTTTAATGATTACTCCGTCAGGTAATAAGGGCGCTTAATATCGGGGAATTCCATAGGTCTTCGTTGTCATTTACTATGTTTTTTTTTTTTCGGCTTTAAGCTTTTGTGATATCTAATGCGTCCCGATAATTCATCGTTACACCCTTATTACCTGCGAATTTTATTTTTACATTATTTGAGGAAAAATGGTGTTCATGAATGACGCAATGTTTCGAAAATCCAGACTGTTTCTTATTTTTTATGTCTTTTATATGTTCTTGTGTCAAAAGATCGTCCGGTTTGCCCTATGTATATTGCATCACAATCATTACAGTTAATCTCATAAACACCACTCTTATTGAAATTATTGTTTTCCGGTCTTATTTCATTATTCACTAATAATTTTCTTAGATTTATTGAGTTCGTCAAAGTTATGTTGTTGTTCTTTCCTTTAAGTAACTTTTTAATTTGTAAAGATAAGGATTTTATATATTGTAACATTAAAAGGATTGAAGAAAAATATTAGTAAAATGAATTACATACTATAACTTATATTTGAAATGTCTTCAATTGTTTTGGAGGCACAAATGAAAACGAAGATGAAATTACCTTACCAGTCTTTGTAATATATCGGGTATATTGCAATTTGTGCCACTTAACGACTTCTTAGTTTTTTACACTGTAAAAGTATTTAGATAGTTTTTCTTTTTATTTTTTCTTTAACATGTTACTAATTAAATTTTGCAGGTAACCATTGTTTGTAGCAATTAATTTTATATTGTTTAGTTCCGTGTCAAAATGTAATTTATTCATGGTATGTTTAATAATCTATTAAGGAGAGAATGAGAGAATGGAAAGTGCTGTTTTTAATGGTATCTGTATATGTTCGTTGTCTATATATTTTGTACTATAAGGTATTCAGTTCTGGAAAAAGTTACGTCTAAAAAGTTAAGGCATTTATTTGTTTCTTGTTCCACAGTGAATTGTATATTTATATTTATACTCTTTATAAAATTTGTGAATATTTCCAATTGTCTATTTGTCCCAGTCCATATACAGAATACGTCATCAACATACCTTGCCCAGAAGTAAACAATTCTCTTTAATAAATTATTTTCAAAATAATCCATATAAATATAAGACAATAAAGGGGATGAATACTCTTTTCTATTTAAAGGGGATAGAGGTGATCCCATAGGTAAACCATCCGTCTGGGTGTAAAATTTATTGTTAAATTCAAAATTAAATTCAATGCACACATCTAAAAGTAATTTTAGTTTGATTTTTTCCTGTTTTGGCTGATTTGAATTATTGATTTGTGATTGTAATAAAATTTTTATATGTCGGTATTGAAGTGAATAGACTTTTAACGTCAAAAGAAATTAATTTAGCATTATGTGGGATTCATAGTTTATTTAGTTTTTCTATTAGTTCTATTGTGTGTTTAATGATATGTTTTGTTTTAAAGTTTAAAAAAGGGTCGCATGATATAATTTTCTTTATGTATTTTAGGTAAGCCATATAAGATAGGTGCTTTGGGATTCATTATTGCTAATCTGTATCTATCATGTTCTGATATTATATGTACGGTATTTTTAAGAACTTTTTTACATTGTAAAAAATACCTGAAATTCCTCCCGCTCTTGTTTATACCTATATAACTTCATAAATAATTCGAATAATGGAAAATAAATTGTTCCATGACATAACTAATAATTAGGTTAAAAAAACAACAATTTTTCAATTATAGTTTTCCAAGACTCGCAACTGTAGTCGCACCATTTTGGAGAGGGGTTGTTTCTTCCTTAAAGCAGTACGGTTCGTCGTCTTCTCACAGAAGACAAAGAAATATTGTAGAAATTACACCTGTCTCCCAGATAAGTTAGTAGGAAACGCTTGCCTGTTTTTATTAAATATTTCTTCCGACGATACTACATGGGCTGATAAGTTCCGGGATTTTTCAATAGGTGGCAACACTGGAAACTGAACGTGACTCATTTCGAGAGGCTCATTTGTCACTAGCTTGTGTATGCAGTTTCATGACATTTCGTCCATTCATTTACAAGCTTCAGTCGTTAGAGTGACGCTACTTTCGCCTTCGTAAAAAAATAGACAAACAGGAATATGGCATCTTGATTAAACATTGTTTTTTGATGGGAAAAACTGCTGAACAATCATTGCAATAATTGCAGAAATATTATCCCACATCTGCTCCTTCGAGAAAAACAGTTTATCGGTGGTTTAGTGAATTTAAAATTGGTTGTTCAAGCACCTAAGACGCACCTCGCTCTGGAAGGCCAAAAGAGGCTACGAATGTGGAAATCGTAAAGCAAGTGCATCTAATCGTTTTGAGTGATCACAAGGTGAAGTTGCGAGAGTTAGCTAAGGCTGTGGGTATCTCAAAGGAAGGGGCGGGATACATTTTGCACGATCTTTTGGAGATGAAAAAGCTATCGGCGCGATGGGTGTCGCGTTTGCTGACCGTCGATCAAAAACAGCAGCGCGTTGATGATTCAACAGTTTGGCGTTGTTGCAGCGTAATCGAGCAGACTGTTTTCGACGTTTTGTGACGATGGATGAAACGTCGATCCATTACCATACGCCTGAGTCCAATAGGCAGTCTGCACAGGGGCTGGAAAGCCGACCAAAGCGGCCAAAAGACCAACGCTCGGCCGGGAAGGTTATGGTCTCGGTTTTTTGGGATTCGCATGGAATACTCTTCATCGATTACCTGCAAAAGGAAAGAACAGTCACAGGAGAGTATTATGCAGCGTTATTGGACAAACTGAACGACGAAATTAAGAAAAAAACGTCCCCATATGGCGAAGACAAAAGTTCTGTATAATCACGATAACGCACCGTCACACACGTCCTTGAAAGCGATGGCCAAATTAGACCAATTACGATTTGAATTGGTTGCTCACCCACCGTATTCTCCTGACTTGGCCCCCAGCGACTATTATCTGCTCCCAAACCTCAAGCGGTGGCTCCAGGGAATAAGATTCAAATCAAATGAGGAAGTCATCGCGAACACCGAGGCGTATTTCAAGGGTTGGACGTTTCGTACTACACAAAGGGCATCGAAATGCTGGAAACTCGATATACTATGTGTATCGCCCTCGAAGGCAACTATGTTGAGGAATAAATATAACTTTGCTCAAGACACGTTTATTTCATTAAAAATCCCGGGACTTATCAGCCCATGTAGTATTCCAATAAACGTCTAACCGTACCAAACGCGGCATTATGCACAATAATGTATGTTTATGGAAGACTGTTTATATATTTATTTTTGTTATGTTCAATTATACTTGCATAAACTTATAAAATGTTAACAACGATTTAAATTTTGACCTAAGTTCAGTAGATCGCTCAGTGAGGCGAGACATATAGACGACGACGGGCGACGGTCCATGATTTATCGATAACACCAGCCATGTTACGATGCGCATGAATCTCTTGATATACGCAGATGATTCTACGCCAATGGAAGAATCAAATATTATTTCGTGTTAGAAGAAGATACATTTTTATACAAGTTTGTGATTCGCTTTTCCACGACGTAACTGATGAATATGTGATAAACCTCTTAGAATTAAATTCAGTCTGATCACACAGGACTCTTAATGAACACTTTGTATTGTTTTTTATATTACTTAAAATAAAATACTAGTTTATAAAGTGTATATATTTGTTTGCAGAATTCAACTTATGATGCAAATAATTCGAATGGACTAAAACGATTAAAACGGGTAAAACGTATTTTTCGCTTATCTGAATGTTCCCAGTCGCGAACTTTTCAATTGTTTGAGCAAAGTAAAGTTGGAGCCTGGGGCTAAATAGAGTAAACACCGGTAAATAGAAGCTCCGCTCGCGGATATATAGATAAAGTTACTTCTGCGAGCGAGCGAACTGTCTCTCCGACATTTCTCTGTATGTGTGTGTGTGTTTGAAAGCGGTATTCCTATTGCCCCCGGAGCGAAATTGTAACCCGAGTCGCGCCCCCACGCTAATAATCCATTGTTAATTTCGGATTTAGACGGGGGCTAGATGCAAATGAGGGGATCGGATTCGGGGATTTATTAAGCGGTCGCGTCGAAGTCTACGACGACACACTTTCTGGTTGGAGGTCTTAGGGGATGTCGTGAAGTGCGCCGAAGGGGAGATTGTTATCTACTGTAGAGGCCATAAGACAGACAATGCGCGGGGGTTGAAGGCACGGCGCCTTATCTTCGATCGGCTCTCTCATTACCATCACAATGGCCGGCTTTAAATTTTACAACACATGTTTTTAAAGGGATTTATAATGGGAGCAGCGCGGGCTGAATACGCAGCGAAAAATGTTATCTTTGCGCTCGATCGAAAAGCAAACTGGACGCGCATTTATAATAAAATAATGTAATGTATTCTATAAAATTTAAGTGCAGGAAAATATTGAACTCATAATAAAATAATGTAATATTTTTTATATATTTGAAATATTTTTTTTTGCTATTTGGTTTTCAAATGTTAAGTTTTTGACAGTTGACACGTTTGTCAAAGCCACACATGCACAGTATAGACTGCCATTTTACGATGAGCAATAAACATAGCATACATTTTATTATTGAAATTTATGCTATGTGAAAAATGTGTTTCGCAAATTACGTCCATTTTATGGCCGCCATAATCGGCTAACCGAGACTATTGAGAACATGGACCTATGAATATCATAGACGTAGGTTAAGGTTGGAAGGAGGGTGCAGCATGCGTGCAAATTGCGGCGGCGGGACCGCCATTTTTTTAAGCGAACTAATTGGCATCATTTAAATATAAGCACTCTAAATTTACGCGAAGTGTTTCGTGTGATGCTGAGATACCCATCTGAAATTATATACCATTTAAAAATATAACATAATCAAATTGGATAAAAAAAACTAATAACTGCTAACAATACTCGTTGCTAATTGAAATATGTAAATGAGGTTATGTTTCCAAGGTGTAAACAACGCGCACAATAGTTATAAATATAGTCGAAAAAAGCAGCATTAGTTTTACATACTTACCCCCCGTAACTAATGGCCCATCCTTGGCTAATTCAAATGTGTAAACACGTACAATAGTTACAAATACCACCGCAAGAAGCAGCACTAGTATCGCATATTACCTCCTCCCCGCAAGTGGGCACACCCCGCATCCAATGGACCAAGTTTTGCACCAATTTCAATCTACCTAACACTAATCCACCAACCCATGTTCACAGAGTGCGTACTAATGAGAATATTGTTGTTGTAGCAATGTTAATAAAGATAGCGTTATTTGCATCCGTCGCTGAACGCAGCAAATAGGTTTGTGTTATTCGGCCACTTGGAAGATAAACTTAAGAGGTGATGCCAACCTACATAGCTTAAAAAATCGTTTTCTTTTTTTATCGCGGAATTCGAAAGTTTTCACATTTAACATTGTTTCTTAAAAAGTTTCATATTTATTGCATAGAAATTTCCGAAGTTATTTGAGTTTATGCAAAAATTAAGGAGAGGATGATGATCGGATCGAGTGGATGTCAGACGAGGGATGGGATGTATTAAATGGGAACACAGAAGGCGATTGGGATGGTAATAAATCGTACGTAGGACAACAGGAAGCGTCGGTTATACTGACAAATGGTATAAACAGGGGAAATGTAAATAGAATGGAGGTTGAAAAGGTACTAGGTTCTGATCATTTTATTTATATATATATATATTATTTTAAATACAAAGGAATTATTTTTGTTTGTTAAAAGGTGGTTTAAAACAGAATCAGCTAAATATTGAATTAAACAATCCATTGATCTTTAATAGATCATTGTAAGCTTAGTTCTAAGGTAAACTGGCTTTCGTACTATTCAAACAATCCATTTTTTATAGTAATTTTTACAGTTTGAGCAAAGATTGGACTTATTTAAACATTCTAGTAGTGTTTAACCATAGTTGTAGAGTTGTAATTTTAGTATTTTGATTCTAGCCGGAGAAAAATCATTGACAACTCTCACTTATAATGGCACTTATATCAATACAATTATTTAGTTGAATAAGACATTTGATGAACACAGATTTGATTCTTAACCGATTATATTTAATAAATTAATGTCCCGTTTATGGCTGAGGAATACGATATATAAAGAAACGAAACAGAAAATTTAAATAATCTCAAATGCTTTTTAAAATTTTATAATATTAATGAAGAGTAATTTATGATATTAATTTTAACAACTAAAATCTGCCGAATAGAGGTTAGAAAAAACCTTTTTTTCAAAATAATCCCGCTAATTGACTACACTACACTACCGCCATCATTGCAGAAATCCTATGAACTGAAAACAGCATCTATTTCTATTAGGCTGCCGCACTGTGAAAATTTCGTGGCAAGTGGAAATTATTATTTGAGCTTTCTCAGGCAATTTCGTGAAAATCTCTTATTTCCACAAATGTCCAGGGCGCAGAGGCCCTGCGTATCGGTTATTCAAATCGGTAACAATTTCTGAAGATTTTTTTGTGATTGAAAAAAAATGCAATTTTCATAAATCTTTTTCTGAAAAACAAATTTACCAAAAGTCATAAGCAACACACAGGGGTCCTAAAATGGACTCAAGATTATGTGTGATTTTTTTCGTAATTGTAGCTTTTCTGGGAATGCTGGAATAAAAATCGACGTTTTCGGTATACTCGTGAAGACCCTTAATAATGGAATGTATTTAAATAATAAAGAGAGAAGAACGAAAGGATGACCATATTGCTCATCACCTTTAATAACATTATTAGAAGATGGCGGTGACAAACACCAGCGAGATAAAACAGCCCGGACCAATCAGATCGGCCGGTGATGACTCACGTAAACCGGAAATTTATCAGTTTATCAGATGAACAAAACATGCGAAAAAAAATATTCGTGTGTATATTAATCAGTGATTATTAATTAACGTGTGTGCTTTACATTTATTCTTATAATAATTGAGTGCGATTGGGAATTATTAACTTATATTTTCCAACGTGCTTTCCATTAGTTCGACGAAGGGAACATAAATAATTGTGTAAGTGTTAAATTAATAATTATTTTTTCTATATTTAAAATTAAATAGAAATTCAATTAAAAATAACTCTTTATTTATTGATTTTGCTACTTATTCTGTTACACAATACTTTATATTTAATCGAACAAAGTAAAATGCATACAATAGTCACATAAACATAAATGCATATTGGGTTAAAAAACACTTAGTAATTTTTTTATACAACGTATTTACTACTTAATACGTAGTAGAGAAGTTATTAAGTATTTTTTTTATACTAATATTGAAAATGTACTACGAAGTAAGCGCCTCAAAGATTCAAGAATAAATACATATAATTAAACTATACAGGTTGGCCAGAAAAGGTGTGATAATCTTCACTTAAAGTGGTTTGTTAATCAATTTTAAGTAGAAAAAATAACTAAAAAAAGTTTTTAAAAAATTAAATTGAAAATACAAAAATATCCTAAATATATGATTAGAATTTGTTTTTAACATATATAGAATATCTTTATTCAGACAATTACAATTTCTTTTATATTATACATTTATATTTAATTGCTATATAATTATTTTTGTTAGTCTGTCTGGGCTATCGACCAAAGATCTTTTTGCCCTGTCTGAAATTACTAATTGTTATTTAAAAAGTAAAAAAGAAATCAATAGGTTCTTTAACTGTCTGGAAGAAACGAGCTAATGAATTGTTGAAGTGTCACTAATACTAATAAATCACGCATGCCATGAAATTGAAAGTAATCAGTAGAAAATATAATGTAACTTGTAGCTTTGTGAATAGAATATTTATAAAAAAGTTTTGCAATGGAACAAAAATGTACATAATGATGTTTTTTACAAACTAAAAAATATTTTAAAAAATAGTAATATGCGGAATATCAACATTAATATTAATAAAAATATTAACACAAAAAATATTTCTTTAATTTATGTTCAAAAACAGCCTTAGCAGCAACAGAAATTCGAAGGTTTTCCTTAAATTATTTATTGTAGTATACAAATTCCCTCTAGGAATTTTATTGAATTTCGAGACGAAATTATTATGTTTTATAATCTCCTAATTTATGTTCTGAATATACACATTTGGCCAAACATTTATTCTAAAGGAACATTGGGTCTCACATTCAAGCTTTGTATTGCCTTTAAATCACTTAAAACCCTATAAATTTAGGTACATATTTATAAAAAGACACTCTAAATAAAGAGTAATAAAAATCGAACGATTTAAATATTTAATAAATAGTAATATTTAATTTTAAATTTTGACAATCAATGACATAGATGGATGTCATCATCTAGTTGCTAAAAATGAGTGCTTCTTTAGTGTCAATAAAGAAAATTCCAAAAAAAGAAGATAACTAATTACAATAAAGGTATGATATATTATATCACTGTAATCAGAAAAATAAAGGATTTTAATCTGATAAAAAACCAATATAGCGCCCATAAGAAATAAGAGACAGTTGATAATGGTCCAGAAGAAACGAAACATGCTATTAGTAAAATTGGCACGCCATCGATTAGATCATAAAAAAGTGTTATAAGAATGTCTTCATTGTATTGAAATATTGCTTCAAATATCGAAGATATTAATATAAAAAGAAAATCGCATTTTTTAGTTTTTTTCTTTTTAAAAAAAAAAACGAAGAAACTTAGCCCAGTTTTCTCAACGGGATATTAAACAGCATGAAATTCTGCAAAAGTGCCAAATTTAAACATACCCTCTATCTCTTATAATAAGCGAGATCCCTATGGTGAGACTCGAATTTGAAACACCCTTTATATGAACTGCAATTTTAATATAAATGCCTTGATTTTTGTGTGTTAGTTCTCTGAAATGTCGCGCCCTTGTCTTTATTTTGGATTTTATTGAAAGTATGTGGGGTTTAAAGGATAATTTTGAATCGAATAGGATGCCAAGGTATTTACAGGAATGGTGGATTAGAGTGTTATTAAGGGACACATATGGTGATCTGGGAATGATTTTGTGGTAGGGAATATATAGTTGAGATTTTAATGGGTTTATTTTGATTCGATATTTTGAGCACCATTTTTGTATGGAATCTAAGGATTTTTGGAGGAATATTTGGGCATTTTTTAGGGTAGCAGCATGGGAAATGAGTGCTGTAACATCAGCGAAGAGGAGGAAGTATCGTGAAGGGTTAAAATATATTGGGTCTGGGCTGTATATATCACTGTATATATAAATTGTATAATAATGGGGATAAGGGAGAACCTTGGTGTTTTTTAACATTTTATATATAATTATTAATAATCGACTTATCATTTAATAAACAAATGTAATGTGCAGCTGGATGTTAACAGAACTAATAATAATAAAAATATTTCAAAAATATTACTGATTTCTATTCACATATTTATTATATCAAAGGCCTCGTGAGTGTTATGAAGCACAGTACAATATTTTTTTACTTAAATTTTCTACTTGAAATTAATCAATGAACCACTTTACCTGAAGATTAATTCACCTTTTTTTGCCACCCTGTATGTGTATAAATGAAATAATTAGTAATGTAATGCAATCCTTTATTTACGGCAAACAATTTTATACAAAAAATATAAGTACAGAAAACATAAAATGATATAATAATAAATTATTTTTTTATTCAACCTCCTTATAAAGTATTTTGGCTGTAATAAGGTATCTTCCTGCTATTTTATAATATTTGTATAAAACAGTGCTATTTTATTCTTGTATTTTATTTTGTCTTAGAGTATTAGCTCATCCCTAGGGCTACTATGTCCTTTTCATTATAGTTTTTCAGTATTTGTACCACCTCCTAACTTCTCCTTAAGACTATTTCCGTAGGGTTTTCTAGTACTAGATCTCTTTTTATCTCCAAATCCGTTTGCATTTCGTGCTGCAATTTCCATAATACAATTTTCTTGTATATTATTGAATTTGACTCTTTAAATTATTCTTCATTTATAATAGTGTTTTTATCACTATTTCTGTTATCTGTTGTTATAAAGCTTTATTTATTATTATTCGAAGCGTCGCACAGTGGGACTAAACGTAAAAAAGTGATCATGAGACTGAAAAATAAAATGTAGAAAAAATTCATATAAATGTTATATATATATTGTAATACATATTATGCAATAGTTTTAGTGAAAATTTCTAGATTGGTGACGGTTTTTATATTAATAATTTGCAGTAATTTGCAATAATGTCAAAATAAGGATTTTATATAATTTATATAATATAAATTTATATTTTTTTCATTCCCCGACACCAATTGGTAAAAGGATACATCGATTATATATATATATATATATATTTCATTCGTACATTTTTTTAACCAATCGCACAGCTCCACTTATAAGATTAATTTTTGAATTGCTATAACTTCAGAGAGGGACGAAGAGCGATGAAATAATTTATAGAAATGATAGATAATTTAATATATATTCACATCGTGTTTTTTTTTTTAACTGGGACCATGCGCGGCCCCCAGACTTAGACATAAAAATGTCTGTATTGATAATTTCATATAACATTCAATAATTCTGTTTTTCCTTGATAAACATGACCGTAATAAACATTTTATATCGAAATCTTGAATAAACTAACACGTTCAGTAGCGTAGAATCAAATTTCGAGCCTATTTGAGAAAAAAAATTAAAGGGATTTTTATTTCATGCTTCCATGCTTATCGGACGTGTTTCCATTATTCAACATTACTGCTTGCAAATTAGTACTTGGTAATTTTATACTTTATGTACTTGTTATTTATATACCCAGAACGCCTACATTTAATGATCTGGAATCATTCTTTGAACATGTTTGTAACGTATGCAATCACGCAGATAATATATTAATTATGGGAGATTTTCATATTCCTAGCTATGTAAATGAATGTAACCTTACAAATAATCTCTTATGCAATGCAATTCATAATTTTACTTCATATCTCAACCTTAAGCAAGTTAATTCTGCAAAGAATAGTTACAATAGAATATTAGACCTCATATTCACAAATTTAAATTGTTTTTTTTTATTGATGGTTATAACTCATTCATCAAACAAGATCCTTACCACCCAGTTTTATTCTTTAGTTTTGAACTAGTCTATTCACACCCTATTAATTTTTTATCAAATTCATCTAATAATAGGAATTATAATTTCAGAAAATGTAACCTAGTGGAACTTTACTTAGAATTAGGTCATTGCGATTGGTCACATGTTAGCGCAGAGGAGAGTTTGGAGAATGCGGTTGATGCTTTTTATACTACTTTATATTCTTGTATAGACAAATATATTCCCTTGCACAAGCAACCGAAAAATCAATATCCTTGCTGGTTTACACCTGATATTATTCATAGTATCAAAGTAAAAAAACATTAAACGCAAATTACACATTCGTACTAAATCCCCAAACTCACTAGAACAGTTTCGAGTCGCTAGGGCCAAGAGCAAACGCCTTATGTCCGCTGCTTATAACAATTATATTAATAACATATCTTCCAATATATCAACTAATCCGAAGCAATTCTGGTCATTTATTAATTTGAAAAAACGAAGAACCCGTATTCCTGATGCTATGCAACACAATGGGATCACACTAGATTCGCCTCTTCCTATTGTAAACGCTTTTGCTGATTTTTTTCAATAACGTTTATACTAATTCTTCACAAATTGATGTTGTTTCCGATGCGCACAATAATTTACCTGTTATTAATGTTACTTCTATTAACTCCGACGATATTCAATATGCCATTTGTCAACTGAGTAATACTATGTCCTGCGGCGCAGATGGTATTCCAAGCTTCTTAATAAAAGACACTCATTTTCTGCTAATAAAACCCCTCGAAACAATTTTCAGTCTTATTCTAAAATCCTCTACATTTCCGTCAACTTGGAAATTATCAAAAATATGCTCAAGTCTGGTGATTCTAGGGATGTCGGTAACTATAGACCCATTGCATTGTTGTCAAATTTCGCAACAGTTTTTGAAATAGTTATTTATAATAAAATTTATCCAAAGGTTAAACACTATATCTCCACAAATCAACATGGTTTCATGGAAAGTAGATCTACGACGAGCAATTTGTGTTGCTTTAGTAAGGGTTAGGTTGACTGTATTTATACGGATTTTGCTAAGGCTTTCGACCGTGTTGATCACACTATATTATTAAAAAAGCTTGATAATTTTGGATTTCATATCAACTTAATTAATTTATTCAAATCTTATCTATCTAACCATGCTCGTTCGGGGGTACCTCAAGGATCCAATTTGGGCCCATTATTATTCCTTCTCTTTGTTAATGACCTAAGTGCTTTACTGGATTGTAACCATTTACTGTTTGCCGATGATCTTAAAATATTTTCTAATGTTGACATAATTTCTTGTTGTCTACATTTACAAAATATGCTTGATTTAATTACTGAATGGTGTTGTGTTAATTATTCAACTCTAAATATAACTAAATGTAAAGTAGTTACTTATTCACGCAAAATTAAACCAATATTATTCACATATAATATTGAAAATCAACCTTTAGAAAAACTAACAACTTTTAAAGACCTTGGTGTCACTTTTGATTCTCACTTTAATTTCAAAAATCACTATAATTCAATAATTTGCAAAGCCAACAGAACTCTCGGGTTTATCATTCGTAACACTAGGTCTTTTAAAAATACTGAAGCTCTAAAAGTTCTATATTCATATGTACGATCTATTCTGGGATACGGCTCGATTATCTGGAATCCAATATATCACACTCATAAGCAGTCACTTGAGAACATTCAACGTAAATTCTACAAGTACTTGTGGTATATAAAACATAGAATATATCCTGTGCAGGGTTTTAACAATCACTTGCTTTTGAATGAGTTCGATGCTGTCTAACTACTAACACGGAGAAATACACTAGGTCAAGTATTTCTATTCAAAATCCTCCATAATATGATAGATTGTTCCGATCTATTATATAAAATTAACTTTAATGTACCTAGATTATCTAGTAGATGTTGCACGTCCTTCTATATAACTAATGCACGCTCTAATATACTTGAATTCTCTCCATTGCGTCGCATCTGCCAAACTCATAATTATTATTTTAATTGTGACATATTTAACTTTAGTCTGAGTGAATTCAAGGCATTCCTTTCTGTAGTTGAATTTCACTTATAAGGTTGTAGATACATTATTATTTAAAACGTTTGTGCCGCAATTGTATTCTAATTCTTATTTTATTTTTATTTAAATATGTCATTATTTATATTTTTAAATACGTCTTATTTAATAGCACATTATATTAATTTTGTACTTATTGCTCTGTAATTGGTTTTTTTGCCTGTTGGGTAATAATTATTAAAAATTGTGTGCTGAACTGTCATCTGTCAGTAGAAATACGGTCTTATATGCATTTGAATGGAGTTACTTCACATCTTGCTCGCAGAAGAATATGTTTCTTAAAATCCAAACAGCAATAATGATGAAAATGGAGCTATTTTGGCTCGCCTGCGCGCGCAAGATATATCGATTTGAAACCACACATAAAAATTGGTTATGTGCAGATTTGTACACAGCAGAAAATATTGTGAGTATGTCACAAAATTAACCATCTGAATAGCGAATGATCAAGAATTTTGATTCTTTGAGTACTGCACAAAAAGGAAGAAGAATTACTAGTATGGTATTTGTCACATTATCCGGGATACAAAATGTATAATATTAAATATTTTTTCTGGTTAATCATGTCGCTATATATTTTCTAATCATAGAATTACGTAAAGAAGAGAGTAGTGCGTTGCTGTATGCAGCACCTTTGAATCTGAAAAAGGAGGGTTAATCAAGTGTAGCAAAATCTATAAAAACATTACAAGAACAACCCAGAAGCCAATTGAAAAATAATGACAGCAAAGAAATTAGACCCCTATAAGCATTGGCAATTTGTCTCGATTGTGAATTGTCTAAATCCCAACGAATTCGATTTAGGCAGATTGCGTCAGATTGCGTAGACAGTGATGATGAATTAATTTGAGAAATCAGACCTTGTTATGATTTGATAATTCTGTTTTTGTTATATCAAATATACTCTTTTTGTTTTATTCTTTTAGGAATATTTATTACAATCTTCTACTTCACATTTTCCAAATAATATAGGAGAAACTAATATTAGTTTTCTCTGCAAATTATGTGTATATGAAATATCCACATGATAATATTATTTCTTGAGTAAAGTAAGAACAGGAAGGTCAATGGAATTTTTAATATAACATTAATTAATTATTATTGCATCATGCTTATATTGATTACTTTTCAAATTGTGTTATAAAGTATCATTTGGTCTCTTCTTAAGTAAAATTTATTATCTTAATTTCAAATGTAAAACATTTTCTTAATTCTCTAACAAATTATTTTTGCATATATGTTTAAAATTACAGCCTACAACAATGAAAATCATATCTATTTAAGTAACTGTGATAATATGTATATCTAAAATTTATATAAGCATGAAATTTAAAATTAACAAGATTTATGACAATAATAATATATTGATAATAGAACACCCTACATAATTGAAAATAATTTCATTTTATTATTTTTTTTAAACCATATACTTTTGATGCAGACATTTTTTCCTACCTCTGATAATAGCTGAGATATCTTGCGAGAAGCTTGTAATAGGACACCTTGTACAATAATAACATAACCCATAAAATGATTATGAAATTCAAATGATTATCGTTTATTTAATCAAATTCTTATGATATTAACTCCGTATGAATATTTACCGCTTTTGGCGACATGAAAAATTTCGATGATCACTTATTCGATCGATCGAAAAAGTGCGTCGTTTCTGTTTTATTTGTATTTCTTTTAGCCTGTTCAGCGTAAGATCGTCCTTCTTGTACTTTGCTACTTTCAATTATAGCTCTTTTTTCTTCTTTAACTTTTTGGTTGGTTGACTGGATGGTGTTCACACTTAATCGACAGCTAAATGCGGAAATAATTTATTAATTATTTTCAAATCATTTTTATTTAATTTATTTAATCGACATCGTTGGGAGGTTTCCTGTGAAATTTGCACATTTAATTAATTTTTCATTACGTTTTTTTGTTGCATTCAAATTATCTTTTAAGGCACAGAAAGCGCATACAATTTTCGCTGTACATCTAAACTAAACTTGCCCAAATTTTGTCACTGAAAGAATTGTTATATATGTACTGACCTCTGTTTTGGTTCGACTTGTGATGCTGGGGAGCATTATTTTCTTTTAATATTCTTGCCGTTTTTCTAAAATTTTCTGGATCTTCAGTAAAAATGTTAATACAATCGACTTAAGTTTAATTTGATTTAATATAGTTGATTTAATTTGACTCAATATAGTTAGATTAATTTAATTGATTTATTTTAACATCTCTAAGTTATGTAAGGCAGAGCTGTACTGACGAGGGATAGATCCCGAAACACGTGTCTGCAGATGGCCTTATTACGTAACGTTCTTTCAGTTGTTTTTGCATTAAATTTTTCTCGGATCAAAAATTTGTTGCATTATGCAATATTTTATTGATGTGCAACAGCAGGTGTACATTATGTAATTCAATGTCCGGCGTGGGTATTTGCCCGGGAAGTAGTTGTTTTAATAAGCATTTGTTTAACGTACTTACGTGGCGTAAGTCAAAAGTCACAGAGTTGAATGTGGAAATAATTTATTAATTATTTTCAAATCATTTTTATTTAGTATATTTAAATAATTATGACCAAGTGAGTAAATACTCTTTCTATTTATATTAATACTATCTTTATGTTTAACGATTTTACCTACTATATTATTCTTATTTAAATAGGTTTTAGCTTCCTTTATCCTTATTTCTTAACACAATGGAAGGATTTTTTGAGTTTAGGGATGATCGTTACATCTTCATCAATTCTTACATTGAAAGCCGGCACAATTATGTCGTTTTCAGTTATACGATCATTGGGACCTGGTTTATAAGTTTGGGGGATATTTGTGTGCTTACTCAGATTTTCGGCGTCACAAAATTTCAAGCAAAACGGTAATTCACATTTGGGTATGTTTACTTGTTAGTAAAAAATGATAATAAAGTCATTTTATTAAATAATTTGTTTTAAGGGCAGAAATACAGCCAATCGATAGCCCAGGCACACTAACAATAAATGTTAATACATTAATACAAGTATACAATTATACAGAGAGGTTTTTTTATCAGTATACATTATGGGAAGTGTATACCTGCAAAAAACGCGTGTCAAATGCAATGTGTGTATGTTTAGTTGCTTATTTAGCATACGTGTGTCCAATTACGTGTTATAGGCAACTAAACACACACACATCAATGCGTTTGACTCGCGTATTTTGCAGGTATACATAGGGGGAATGTATACTGTTAAAAAAAGCTCTCTGTATATATATATATATATATATATATAAGATCTTTATTTTTGCAGAAAATTTTATATACATTAAATTAACAATATAATTCTTATACTATGTTATACTTTGTCCATAGAAAACGGCTATCGATCTTCGGTCTTTCAGTCTGAACAAGTAATTATTTATATTTAAAAATTAAAACTAAATAATATAATTAATCTTTTTGTTTTACATAGAAATTAGTTCTCCTCCATGAATAATACACACACCGTTATTCTCCCCGAAGCCTTCTTCCTATTTAAAAACGTCCTTTTTCAGCCTAGCACGACGCTAATTGTTGAAACTGGGAATTAGTCGTCTCTTCCCGCATTTTTTTTTGTATCTTTCAGTACACATCCCCGTGCCGGCGGCGCGCTCTTTTGTTTCAAACTCTCCCATTTTTTTTTCTTTCCATATTGTGGCTGCAGCCCACTACGACCGAACATCCAGAATATAAAACGAAATATATATAAAAACCACAAAAGGCAGTGTATATGTTAATTAAATCAAAATGGCAAAGCTCCGAGTGTTTGTTTTAAAATTATAAAAATATTCTGAATTTGTTGATTTTTTTTCTTATGATATTGCTCTGTGGAATGTGAATGTTTATTTTTCGTGCGGTCCATAAAATGTAAGTTCCGGAATGGCGGAAAATGTGCTCCGGTGGACAAACGGGAGCTTATTTTGTGCGCTTCGTGAAATTGTATTTGAAACTAGAATATTATTACATTGGGTTATTACATTGAACGCTGTTATATTTTCGTATGGTGTATTTTTATTATTCCTAACTTGAATTGATAAGTATTTTATGTTAGTAAAAAAAATATATTCCTGGTAAAGTAAATTTAAATAAAAAGACGATCCACAGTTATCACAGATATTGATAGAAAATTATTAAACTAATTATTCTAAAAAATCTGTTTGTTTTATTTAATTTAAATAAGTTTAATAGTGTAATGTACCTCTCAATTGTATTTAGATTTAATGCTTTTATGTTGTATATAATGGTTATTTTTGTGTAGTTATCGCTTTGTATAGATAACATTAGAAATGGCAGTGATTAGTAAATTAAATATTTTGCACATTCCATTCCAAATCATCTATTGTTATTAATTAAACAAGATTCAATGTTATGCATACAAGCTATTAGTGTATCTTATCACTTAAGAAATGATGTTGTTCTGGCGTTGAGGAGGACACTTCTATTTCGGCAGTTGAGCAAGACAGTCAACAAAAGTCCAAACACAGAATCTTAAAATTCTAAATTGCTGACCGATTGTATTTTCGTATGATTCGTATGATTTAAATTAAATATAAGTCTTTTAACTTTAAACCTCTTCGATTGGACTAAAGTTGAGTAAATCGCGTCTTCGACAACAAACTTACGAAATACAAAGTACGAAAAGAACCGTAACGACAAATAATACCTTCGTACGTTAAAATAGTAAAAGCGTACTTATTTCACTTCGTCACACTTATTTAAATTAAATTAAACAAACAGAATTTTTAAAATAAATTGTTTACTCAATTAAATAATTAATTAATTATTAATATTAATTATTTTCCAATTATTTTGCAATTCTTTGATTTACGTAATGTAAGTATTTTAAAGAAGAACAAACATTCATTGAAACAACTACCTCTCGGGCCAATACCTCGCTAATGGACATTTACTGATAATATATTTTATTTAATTTAATACTAGATATTTTTCTTCTTCTTCTTCCATCCCTTGTTGCCCCTTATGGCATCGGGTACGCAATCTCCTTTATAACTGCTTGTTCTCCGCGATTTCTCCTAGCTCTTCTGCGCTTTTCCCACGTCTCTCTCCTATTTCCTTAATTTTGTCGTCTTCCTGGGTCTGCCTGGTATCATCTTGCCTTCCATGGTTGTTTGCTGCACCCGTTTTGTTAATCTATAGTTGTCCATTCTCCTGAAATGTGCATACAAATTTAGTTGTTTCTTTTCTATTTTATTTCTCATGTTTTAAGTTATCATAAATCTCCTCGTTCCTTTTCAAACTTAGTTGTTGGATTTCTTCCCCGAAATTTTCCAAGCTTTTCTTTTTCGTTTCTTGCAATGTTCTTTTTAATCCGTTTCTTCTTATTATGCATGCTTCTTTGTCTGCAGGTAGGTAATTTTTCATACTTCTTTCTTATGTTTGATTTTACTTCAAATTTTGTTTTTTTGCTGATACTTCTTATTTTATTTTCTCCGCATATCTTTTTTGTTGAATCTATCATTTAGTTTGGTCCATTTTTAGTTTGATATGAGGGTTTGGTTTTTCTTCCTGTTCCAGTTTGCTAGCACCTCCGATATTTCAAGTTCGTATTTTTCTCTAATTTCTTCTTCCTTTAGCCTTTATCTTCTTATGCTCTTTTCCAAGTTTCGCTTTGCAGTTTATAGCTTTGTTCTTATTATTATTAGTTTGTGATCCGTACTTAGTTCTGCTTCTTTACTTATTTTCACTGACTGTACTAAATTCTCCATATCCTGGGTATACGTTGTGTATTATGCTTCTGATATTCATTTCTATATCTTCATGTATGTAGTATATGACTTGTTTGAAACACGAGTGTCCTATTTTTAGGTCATTTCCTATCCAGAAGTTTATCATTATGGTTCCGTTGCTGTTCCTGCTGTTCTCTCCGTATTTTCCTATGCATCCTCTGCCCATTTCTAACCGCTTCCTATTCTTACGTTCCAGTCTCCACTGACTATTATGAGTTCCGTGCTTTCTTTGTGATCATCCAGTATGTCTTGTAGTACTGTATAGAATTCATCTAGTTATTTTTCTTTTGATCCCTCGATTGGTGCGTAAATTTGCAGTTCTATTCCTATATATATTTCAATAAGTATGATTCTCGGTGAGATGGGCTTCCATTTTATGACTTTCCTGTTTATTTCTTTTGCTACTATAATTCCAACTCCTTCTTTTCTTCTTTCTCCCTCTGGTTTCCCAGAGTAGTCCTTATATATACAATCGTAACTCGAGTGGACTAGAAAATTTTGTCTGTTTATATAGACATCCACAGGCTACATTATTTTTTTTTAATTTTTTTCTAACTACCAGAGTATAGCACTTTTTGAATATTAAGGACGCGTTGCATTCTGGTTGCGATTTGATAACGATAAGTATTAAAAAAATAGAAATTTCGTTTGGAAAGCTGTTACGGGCTGCTAGTATAAGGTATATCCGTCTTTCAGCTGTTTGAGTCCATATCTATTTTTCTTCGTTTCTCAAACTCCCATTATGTGTATATATATTTTTTTTCATCTCTTTTACAATTTCCTCTTCCTTTCCGTTAATTGTTTTGATATTCCATGTTGCAAGTATTATTTCCGGTTCTTTTTCTCATCTCCTTTTCCATTGCGGTTGACGTCTTGGCTTGGTCCTTCAGCTTCTGCGTTTGCTATTTTCCCTCTTCTTGTATCTTCTTTCCTTGGGTCTCCTTGTCAAGGAGACTTTGGTGTTTTATTTTTTTTTTAGCGTGTATTTATTGTTATTTATAGTATGGTTGTTCTCCCTATCTTCTTATCATCTACCTTTGCCTCCTCTTTATTTGTTTCTTCCGAGAATGGATTTAGTTCGTCTTCCGGCGATTCATATACCTCGTCCTGGGTTTTGAGTTTTTTCCGTTGCCTTCTTTTATTGTCTGCCTGGAACCATTGGTTTGGTCTTCTCGTTCAATATTATTAACTTGTCGTATTTTATATAATTGCATTCTTTTTTTTACTTCTATTAGTATTGGCTCAACGCTCTTCCTTTCTTCTACTACTTCGTTGGGGAAGTCTTCTTAGATGTAGATCTTGGATCTATTTAGTTTGTTCCGTTCTTTAGTATCTGCAATTTCCTTCTGTACGTAGTCAGTCCTATCAGGATTGGACTATGGTGTTCTTTTGTCGATTCATTTGATAAAGTCTATTTCTGTTTTTTCAACATCGAATTTTATTTTTGTTTTGATTATATTCACTATTGTTTTTTCTAGGTCCCAGTAGCTTCTTCGTGCTGTTTCGATTTCAAAGAATATCAGGTTTTTCCTTCTCAGGCTACTGTCTATTTGATTTATTCTGGTTTCATTTTTCTGTGCTTTTTCCTTATTCCGGACATTTGTTGCTGTGTTCTTCGAATTTGTCGTTTATCTTCATGTTTATAATGTTCGTTTCTTCCTTAAACATTTTTCTAGTTTATATGTCTTACATTATTTTGCTGTTTCATTTAGGAGATCTGATGACGCCTCTTTTCTTCGATGGCGGATGACCTTGACGGTCCTCACACTACAAAATCACCAATACGGAGAAGTGAAAGCGGCACTTCTCCGTATTAGTGATTTTGTAGTGTGTACGTTACCGGTTTTCTTTCTAGAGTACTTTATCCTTCCTATTTCCTTTGTTGTGGTCCTTTTGCCGGTCGATTTATCTTTTATTTCACTTATTTTTCCGTGGAGTTTTTTTTATAACAGGTTTCGATCGTTACACCGTTGCCAGTGTAGTTCCTAGATATTACATACATAAAAAATCTTTATTTCTGAGAGTTATATTAAATTACATCAAAATATTTACAGCATTACAATCATTTCCAACTAGTTAAGTCTCAGAAAATGGCTATGGACGTCGGTTTTTCTGCCTCCTATATCTTATTGAACTGTCTTTAACTATGTTCTTATTAATCACATGCTGAAACATGATTATATACATATATATACAGGGTGTTTCAAATTCGAGTTTCACCATGGGGATCTCGCCTATTATAAGAGATAGAGGGTAGGTTTAAATTCGGCACTTTTGCAGAATTTCATACTGATTAATATCCCGTTGAGAAAATTGGGCTAAGTTTCATTGTTTTCAAGAAAAATGAAAAAAAAAAAAAAATGAAAAAAAAAAAATTCAATACAATTAAGACATTCTTATAGCACTTTTTTATGATCTAATCGATGGCGTACTAATTTTACTAATAGCATGTTTCGTTTCTTCTGGATCATCATCAACTTTCTTATTTCTTATGGGCGCCATATTGGTTTTTTATCAGATTAAAATCCTCTATTTTTTCTGATTACAATGCTATAATATATCATACCTTTATTGTAATTAGTTATCTTCTTTTTTGAAAATTTCTTTATTGACACTAAAGAAGCACTCATTTTTAGCAACTAAATAGATGTCGTTCAGTCATTGATTGTCAAAATTTAAAATTAAATGTTACTATTTATTAAATATTTAAATCGTTCAATTTTTATTACCAATCGAATTTGAAACACCCTGTATATATATTATTAAACTGGCTTAAAAATATTAAAACACGCGGATATGTTTCACCAATTCGTATATTTAATTCTAATAGTTTCGGCATAATGCTATTACAAGAATGAATATACAAATCATTCTTTCAATTAAGCTAAGTGATAAATGAGGAGAAAATAGATATTATATTTATATTAAAAATATACAAGAAAAATTATTAAATTAATGATAAAAATAAATATAATCTTTGTGACTTCAATACACCGCATATTATCCATTAAAAATTATAATAATCCATCCGCGCGAAGTTTCCTGCCCGGCGCATGCACCATTCATGTAAATATTTTTTCAACGACAAATTTAGCATAAATTGATTGGGTGAGTTACGTGAAGATCAAATGTAATTGATAAAAAACACTAATAACCTTTCTTCACACTTTTATTTTTAATTCCATATGCACATTTCAGACACAAAGTCCATTGATAATGGACACTTTATGTCCGAAATGTGCATATGGAATTAAAAATAAAAGTGTGAAGAAAGGTTATTAGTGCTTTTTTATCAATTAAATTTAGCATAATTCCATTTATCTACTTTAATGTGTTATATGTTACCAAAAATTCAAAGTTGATTGATTTCAACAGTATTCTGAAGAATCCATTGAAAACATGGCATGTTTCTACAACAATTTTGAAAATTTAAATACAACTTTAAATAGTTTCTAAGACTATTAGTAACAAACTTACATAAAGAAATTCAATTTAAATTTTTGGTAGAATTACGGGGAATGTCGAGGTGTTTAATTATTTGGGATATGTGGGAATAAGAGGCAAACTTTAGTGAACGGTGTTCAAGGCGGTTTTTAAGGTTGGGATATATGTTTTTGACAAAGGAGAGTATTTGAGGGATTGTATAAGAGGTGTGTTAGGATGTCGGATTTTAGTAAGGACTCTAAGTGCGCAACTTTCAAGTTATGTAAAATGGACGGGCGGGGATTACAGTGTACATTATTTAATTTATTTAAACTCCTCCCTATTGATAAAAATAATTAATATACTTAATTGTGTATTAAAAAATGTTTTCTCTTTAGCTGATATTTGACTGATGCTGTGTTCACCTGATAATTCTTAAAAGTATATCTAATATAATGGTTTTGTAGACGTTAATAAAATAGTGGATTATTTTAAAATCGTGAATAAAATAAATATTAATTAGAGTGTGTAAAAAAATTGTACTATTATTATTAAACAAATATTTTACTTGTTGGTTGCGCATAACTTCCTTAAAAAAAGACTACAATATAAATAATTCCATTTAAAAGTACGTACACAGGATCATAATTTACAAAAGCCATTGTTTACCAACCCCGCAACACAATAAACCGCGCACAACGGAAAAAATCCCCATTCTTATATTACAAAATATAGTTCCATCTTATTTTTACTTTTTCCACTTTCGGGGCAATACATACTTTTCCTCGTTCGTTTTGGTACGGATTCGTCCGTTGCTCGAGTTTTATATTCGTTGCTGGATGTAAGTTCATTAATGCGCCGCTTTATATGCAAATTGCGCGCGGGGCGGCTCACTAAAATAATGCAAAATAACGCCGCACTCGCAACCCCCTCGGCCCATCTAAAAATTAATTTGAAACAAAAAATAAATAACACCGAAAAAAAATGACGTGGTTTTTTGATGGAACGCCGATGCCGGAACCGGAAGCGCTCGTATGTGTGTGTTCAGCCCGCGGATTAAAAAAGATCAGCCATAATGAAAAATGTGTTCGCCGTATCACGTATTAGGTACATGATGTATTAAAAAAAACGGGACGTGCATTTTTATATAATTGAAAATTTGATTTGATACAATTTCAAAAACGCCAAACTACACTTCTACAAAGCTTTTATTAGTAATAATAATAGAAAACAAATAAATAAATATATAATTCATTGTCGCAGTGACTAAATAGAAATTAATCAATTTTTATTAACTATTATTAGGCCAATACTGTCAGTTTTTTTTTTAGAAAAAATCACTGAACGATATTTTTGGATCAGAGCATATAAAATTGCATGAATGCTAAAGTATACAACCGTGGTCAACCTTCGTCAACACTACTGAATGCTATGAATTGTATAAATTATCAATGTACAATATTTAGGTATAATTTAAATTTAATAGCGCACCCGACCGGCAATCGGAGGACGTGGGTTCAAATCCCATCAGAGATGTTTCTTTTCCACTTTATATTTAATTAAATTTAAATTATACCTTAATGTTGTATATTGAAAATTTCTACAATTCATAGATATAAATATAATTTAAAAAGAATAACAATTTAATTTAATTTACTACTGAATGCCTACAAAATTGGTATAATTTAAAAAATATAATACTCGGAAACGGTTCAAGATAAATATTTTTTTCTTCGCCATTATTTTATTACTAAAAATTGTACTTGTGTCGCGAAAACGGTATTTCGATATCGCTTAAAATAATAAAAAAGGCAGAAAGACCTATGGTCGATAGCCGTTTTCTGAGGTCTAATAGTTTGTAAATGATTGTATTTATATGTTTTATAAAATTATATAATGTAATACTAAAAAATAAAGATTTTCAATATATAAAAAAATTTACATATGTGGCACCACCAAAATGATTTTTTTAACTTGCTTTCGTTACTTGTTAAAGAATATAATATTGTAATGTTTTCGAAAAATATATCTATAAAATTACAATTAACGCGGAAAGCGGAAGGACCTCTGATCGATAGCCAATTCCAAAAAAGGATCATGTTTTATGTGTAATAATAAAATCGTATAATGTAAATAATTCTGTTGCTTTAGTTAATTTAATTTTATAACGATATGTTATTATTATTTCATCAATTTAATTCAATTCTATGCCGGATATTGTTGTTATTGTTATTATAATTTGAGACTTAATTTACTAATCAAGAAAATATGGACATATTATATACAGGCAAATCCCAAACCCGACAAAAACAAAACACACAAAAAACAGGAGAAAATAATTTCCCTTTCCCTTATGTGTCAATTTTCAGGTTGGTTGGTTATTTTAGAATTGAAGGAAAAACCCTCCACTGATCCCACACACACAAGCACACATACGCACCCTCACTCATACACAGCAGGCGAAAACTCTTTCTTCCGAGCTAATCGGGCGCGCACGTTCTCTTTCCCGCACCGTTGCGCTAATTCCCAACATACGTTCTTAATTAGTTTGAGTTAATTATAACCAACCGAGCGGATAACTCACGAATACAGAATGACTTCCGCCTTAAACACAACGCGACTTGACTCCGGGCCGGGCCGAGCCGAGCCCGGCGCGCCAAAGAGATTTTCCACTTTAATTTACTAATTCCGCGTAAACAATAAACGCTACATTTAATTCGGGGCTGTTTTCGCTAACGAGATTAAATTGCGCATCATTACACATCTCAAATAGAATAAAAAAGAAAACGAAATAAAACTATATATTTTTTTTACTTCGTAATTTGACATACAATGTAAAATGTTCTGTTTCTTAATTAAATAAAAGAAAAGAAATAACTAAGCTATGTAGGCTTACGCGGCCGGTATAATTCACATAATAAGGGAGAATAGACACATGAATTATAAATAAACAGGCTGCTGACTAAAATTTGAGAATTTATTAGTAGTGTTACCTCACGATCGATCCCACCCTTAATATCCAATATATATATATATATATATATATATATATATATATATATATATATATATATTTAATCATTGACCTTTCTACTACTAGGTATGTGGTGTAATGCAAAATATACATTTATATATACAACACATTTTGTATTTATATTATTTTTATTATCCGGTAGAGTACAAACTTTTCCAGTTTTTTTTCCTGTCTTACATAATTCCTATCCATTTTATGCCCTTCTCTGACTCCATCTATCCACTTTGTTCTTGGTCTTCCCCTGCAGTTTTTCCCTGAAGCTCGTGTTTCGATATTATTTTGGTTTTCTTTCATACGGCGCACATAACCAAACCATCTCAACTGGCCCTCTATTATTCGTTAATATCGGCCATATAATCAAACTGCCACATGATATATCTCGAAGATAGATAATCAGCACTTTTGTTTCTCGATTTAATCATTCAGTTCTTGATGATTTAAATTGTGTTGTGGAAAAATTAAATTCCCTAATACTGAGCCGTAAAGCAGACAACAAGGAAAAGTCCAATTCGATGATGATCTGCGGTTCCGTAATGCCGAAATTTAAGGACAGCTCGATGCTTTCGATTGATTTCCACAGGAATGAAACCCAGTTGGAAAAAGACGTTACTTATATTATAGAAAACAGTTCGGTAGAGGAAATTTCTGCAATTCTAAGAAGGCACAACTCGCCTCAGCTTGTGCCATATAACCAGTCTATGTGGCACAAGCTGAGGCGAGTTGAGGACGATTTGGAACAGAAAATTTGGTTGTTGAAATACACAGAGATAAAAAAAGAGGATGTTAAAAATATAAAGGCTACAAAATTAGAAGCATTACATATTAAGAAAGCATTAGAGGTGATAAAGTATAAAATAGAAGCCAATTGTCTGGAAAAGAAGATAAAAAAAAGTTGAAAATGATATTTATATGAAATTGTTGGCCAATAAATGCACAGAGCAGTTTATGCATTCAACCAAATCTTTCATTCAGAATGGAAAATATGAAAAAGGATTTAATGCTGCTATTGCCACATTAAAAGCTGAATATATTTGGATGTACGAAATGTGTGGCTAGATGCAACAGCTCCAATTAATGAAAAAAAAAAAGGATACAAGAAATGGAATATTCCTATCATTCTCATATACAAGATTTCATTCACAAATACTGCTTGTTAATGCACATGCATCATTCTGTAAACACCCTTCAAGAAGACACAGTTTTCTCTTTGAGAAAACTGAAAACATTCACGGAGGATTTGACCTGGATGGAACCGCTTACAAAAGACATTGCTTCACAAGAAGTGCTAGCTTTCCGAGATTTCTTTTTACACCACAACCAACAATTTACTAACACCAGCAGTTCTGAGGTGAGGTTTGTAAGGGATTGTTTACCACACACGATACCGTTTATCGAGAATATGAGTGAGCAAATGGTTGCCGATTTGGCTTTAGTGATTGAAACGCCGTTTTATTCCTCGGATTTTGTCTTGAGAAATGTCGTGGAAAATAAAGTTAAGTTGGAAAAGTTGGAGACTTTAGAGAAGCTGTTGCCTTTAAAGGTTGCAAAAACGAAATATTCAGCTGAGCAATTTGCAAAACACGAACTAAAACTGGATAATGCAATTGAAAAAATCATGTACCTCATCCGTAACTAGAGCAAACTGGGGAAACAATTATCAAGGGCGCATATCCAAGAAAAAATGGATCTTTGGCAAAATATTCCGGCAAAGAAAGTTATGCTCCCCACACGTCAACTTGATGGACATCCATATCAATATTACGAAGATCTGTATGAAAGTTATTATAAGCAACTGTAAATAATCATTTAACATAAATTCTGTATAGAAATAATATAAATGTATTATTAGAAAGTATTGAGCAATCGATGAATTTACAAAAGGCTTATGATTCGGTATAGAATCGAGGTGTGTTGTATAAATGGAATTCGGTAGGCATTCCTCCCTATTTAATAATAATCCTAGACCGTTTCCTTTCTAATCGATTTATACATGTCAAAATCCAAAACTCATATTCTCAATCATTTACCCCACAGCTAGGTCTTCCTCAAGGTTCCCCTCTTTCCCCAATGCTGTATAATCTAATCTTATGACCTTTATAACTTCATATGAAAAATCCTGCTTCATATCCTATTCTATATGCCAACGATACCACCCTTCCTTCACACGATCCCAAAAGCACTAAGCACTCTCCAAGCTTTGATTGGCGACGTGCAGACATGGTTTGCAAAATGGCGTATTTAAATCAATTCTAACAAAGCGCAACTTTGCTAGAATTTTGTTGTTGGAATACTTCTATAGCGTAATCATTAACTATCATTTTTCCTTCTCCTAATTTTAAATATTTCGGTATTACAATCCACATTCCTCACACACTCAATATTACCTAAAACCAACATTATGAACAGAGCTCGATATTTCAGAGCGCTTACATATAAGAACAAAGGTATTTCCTCGGATATAGCAGTAGATATATATAAGCTGATCTGTCGACCCGTGCTCGAATATGTAATTAGAAACCCAGAAGTCGCCGAACGATCAGCCTTCAAATTAGACATCCTAAAAATCCTTTACTAATCCTTCCAATATCTGCCTATAAGAAATTTGCAATATTCTACCATAGATGAACGCCTCCAAAGTGTATCCATTAAGTTTGCCTCGAATCCTCATAACATAGAAATCCTCAATCAATTTTGTATTCCCTGAAATCCTACCACCAACCCCAAATATAAATTTCTCCATTTTACGATTCATCAGTTCATTAGCAAAACAATAACAAAGACGTTAGTGATAATGAAATTTAAACAATGACATAGACTGGACAAAGACGGGCGAAAAGACCTCTGGTTGATAGCCGTTTTCCGAACATGAAGTCAAACACCTTTATAGATTTAAGTATATATGTATTTGAAATATATCTAATATTTGGAAATAAAGATTATTTATATATATAATTCATATATTTCTTTCATTATTTCAATATTGACTTGATAAATATTTTTTAGGTACCATCTTCACCGGAATCTCAGAAGAAAATGATCGTGCTCTATGAACAAAGCATGAGCGGATTTATCGGTATATGCTCGGGGAGTATTTGTTTCAATAGATTTTTATCAAAAACTTGGAGTGTAAGTAATTTTTGCAGTTGGAAAAGGGATTGATCAACTGTTATAGAACATTGCCAGAAATGTTTCTTGTTTAATTTCATTACAATTTAAATAACTGCAAATGTGTGAGTAAACTTTGTTTTATTTTATTTTAATAGAAGAAATAGTTAATAACAACGTAATTAGATTTACGTATTGTCTTCTTCATAATTTTTTGCCGAGTAAATTGAATGTCAACAAACGCATATTCTAGCAATACCACCTCTATACTAGAAACTCTCTGACACATTAAAAATGATAATTTTCATTTTTCACAATATTTCCTTAATTTTCTCTTGATTTTTTTATATAATAAAGTACATGTAAAATTAATTTATTTTAATTATAAAGATTATTTTTTTATCGTTGACCGTCGCGACCGTCATCTTTGTTAAGTGTACTCTTATTTATAAAGAGTGATCAACAATTATTGTAAAAAAGTTAGATTTTCCGCTGAAAAATCTAGTAAATTTCATGGCTTCGAGTTCATGCGAAGGAAAAATGAATAAAAAGTAACTATATTTGACACTAACAACGTCGTGCGTAGTATTTTGCCATTGCGTTTTTAAAAATCGAATGCATACCCTAAACGAATGTAAAGCAACAATTGAAAAAGAGATAAGGAACACAAGTCACGAACTGTTTCAACGTATTTGAAACGAGTTATCATTTGCCTAGAAAATTAAGGGCATAACTTCCAACACATGTTATAAAATTAAGGATGCTAATTCTACGTATATTATTTTCAATAAGCCAAAACATTAACTTATTTCAATTTACATTGTATATTTAGTTATAATTGTAAAAAATAAATATATAATAATGATTAAATATTTAATTTATTCTGGAAAAAATGTTTAACACGCCAATGACAATCTAGGGGATTTTCTTTTCATATAATCAGTTGTGCCAACAAGCGTTTTTGGTTGTCTACAATCATTGTTAATTATTCTGTATCCGTTTTAATTAGTATTAATTATAAACTTCTTCGATAGACTCACAAGTATGTCTGGTAACGTATTTCTACATAAAAATTCAACAATTATTAATTATTGTTACAAAGACGTGTAATTTGCACTTTTTTTGACTCTAATTTCTTCACAACAGCATGGATTTATTTCGGAACGATCTACAGTATGGAATTGGGCTATAATCGAAAAATAATCAGAAAATCGTGGTCAGGTGGATTTTATATATACTGACATTAATCGGGCCTTTGATACCGTGAATCACAAGTTACTACTTACAAAACTGAGAACGTTCGGATTTTCTGATTCGTATAACTTTTTCGTTATAAAACCACAGATATTGTTATTTAATTTAGCTCTAGAGCTAAATGTGGAAATAATTTATTAATTATTTTCAAATCATTCTTATTTAACAAGAAATGACGAAAATATCGTTTTATTAACTAAATGAAAGAGATTTACAACTTACTTAACTTTAATTCTCTTACCATTCAAGAATTATATTGACAAAAAGTGTATTTTTGGCATTTTTTGTAAAAAAATATTAATGCAACTAGAGCAAATAATACAACTTTGTCAACATTTCATAATTGGTAATTGGAAAGCAAATATTCGTTATTTGACTTTAATTAGAATTCCTTTAATGGACGAAACAACGTTTTTTCGGTTGCGTACCTTGTAGAGCCCATTCATTGACGATGCTACTTAGAAATTAGGTAACAGATGGTGCTTTGCGGTATTACAATTTCTGTCAATGTTTGACCGGAAATATAAAAAAAAACTTATTTGACTAAAAATAGATATAGAATCAAATAAATTTAGTTTTGAGCGTATTTCAAGATTACTTTAATGTATAATAGAATATTATGCATTGGCTAGAACAAAAGATTAACCCGAATTAGTGGTTGTCAATAACCAATGACTAAACACTGTACAGGACTGATTTATTTCTATGATTACCTTTTGGTATACTAGTGCGCATGCGTATAATTTTATGACGTAGCACGGAGAAAAATAAACGACGCCATCGCCGTGTGGCATTGCTATTGCTGTTGTAAATTGAGCGTATAGTCTGCAGTGTTTTATTCCTCGTGTTTACCGATGAGAAGTTGACCACGAATTTCCAGCCACGAAACCGGCGCCTCCACCATCTGACAAAACATAAAATGTTGATATTATCTCAAACAATTATATACAAAATAGTATTAACCAATTAATAATCAAACACCTCAGATACTTTAATAACTTAAAAACATTAAAAAGATTTATTTTCAGTAAATTATAGCAGTAAGAATTCAATGAAATTTGTATAATTTTCAAAGTGCCAAAAGTCATTGTTGGGCGCTGACGATTTTTGATTTTATTGGCCATAAGATGATAACTGTCAAAGTAGCGATAGTCAACTTTTTTTGCAAATGACACCATATCTATTTTTTATTCAATTCGGATAGCGGGTACTTTCCTGCACCCGAAAATCCGTCACAATCATCGCTTAGCTAACAAAAAATGAATAAAATAAAATTAATACTGTCGAAACTTGAGTCGTGATAATTTATATATGTTGTATAAATATACTCAAACAAAAGTGGTGTAAAATACAGTACGTTTTCATTCAACTTCAAAAATATTTTTATTTCGTTTTCTTTTCATTTTTCGTTAGTTAAAATTTAATTAAATCACAAAAAATGTCCATTGTTCCATTTTTAATATAAAATCATCAAACGGATTTATTAATTTTAAATCAATTCCGATTAGTCACGCGCCCGATTCAATTTTACACACGCGCAACACACATTATTATAATTTCATGAAATAATTAGTACAGATAGCATATTTTCCAATTTTGTAAACACGAGCGAATTCATTGATTTATATACTCGAACTGCGGCACAGCGTTCATTATTTATTAGTTGCGCAATTTTCTCAAAAATGCGTTTACATAACAAATTATGCATTATTTAAATTTTATATTGATTTCAAATATTAACAATAATACGCATGCTTTTAAATGCAGCGATTTTGTTTTTCGATAAATTTGCGCATAGGAATTGCATTAATAATAACAATAAATACACTTGAATTATATTAACAATTTAATAATATTAAATTAAGCAATATATATTGCTCTTTCCACAAATTAATAATTGTTACATTTAATTGAATTTATATATACAATCATCTTCATTGTGGTATTTACATATACATATATTATACAATATATTTGATCTAAACTTATAAATGGCTATCGACCTTAGGTCTTTCAGCCTTGAATTTATATTATACCTCAATATTGTACATTGAAAATTTCTACAATTCGTAGAATAATTGTTGTGTTTACAACTTAATTATTAAAATATTTATATTATTTCAAAAAATGTTTATAATTAATTTATTTTTTATTAAGCTTCAACCCTAATATGCACAATATAAAAAACAGCAATAACAAAAACCTGTTTGTCCCTGTCTGCTACCATGTACACTTCTGTGCATTTATTGCACAGAAGTGTACATGGTAGCACACAAAATACACAAAATATCTTATAGTTTAAATATGACATGATTGTTTTTTTAGTTATGAAAAGAATATGTAAAAATGTCAATTTCTTTAATTTAATTTTATCATTTATTGAAACTGCTGCTAGGCAATTAAAACAGACCTGAATTACACAAATAGATTGTTGTAAAAAATTGTTATGCTTAATTTTATTGCACAGAAGTGTACATACACCTCGGTATTGGTATCCAACAACCATTCAACCGAATCGTTTTTTTTTAAATTTTTTGAAATTCAATTTGAGATACAATCACAATAACTGGTTGCGTTCAGCAGAAGCCACCGGTCCGATCCCACGGGTGTAACTAACCGGTCGTAAAAACTCAGTTATTATTCGACATAAATTCAACTGAATGTATAAACTATGTTATATTGCACAATTATTTTAACACTTAATTAAATTTGAGTTTCGTGAACATTTTAAAGATATATGAAAACACTACGAATTGTTGAGTAAGTTTCACTTGGTTTGTTTTACACGCAAAACTTTGTGCACTTTTCTTCACATATTTTATTTATTAACAGATGTACATTTCGATCATTATCAGTGTTTTGCAATGAATAAATTAAAAACGAAAAAGGTTATAATATAAATGTATGCGGATTACAATCAGATAGGTAGTGACAATTTACAAGTGGGAAAAAGGATTATCTATATTAATAAAAAATGGAAATACCGACTAATGTAATGAGGAAAACCGACAAATAATTATATTAATTCTAATAAGGGATTATCAAGAGTACTTAAATCAAAAGTACGATTATCTTTATATAATTTCATATGGATTTCTTCATACAGGTTTAATTGATAACTATTGGAATATTTTAATAATTTCGGGTTGATTAAGGAAAATGTATGTCCAGTAATAGAACGGAGGAAGCGGATCTGAAACCGTTTTATTTTATCACCTTTAGTTCTTTTGCAGTTATATTCCAAACTTTTCCCACTTTCATGCCTCTCAAAGCGAATGATCCCTTAAGTTATTTTAACTCATTTTGTATTTTTTTAAAATATAAAATAAGTTAAAACAATTGCATTTATATAAATAGAAAAGATTATTTATTCACTTGGTCACAGTTATTTAAATATATTAAATAATATGTACACCTATATTCCGTTTAAGAGATCATTCACTTTGAGAGGCGGGAAATATAAACAGATTTATTTAAAAACGAATTTTATGAAGAGTGTTAATTGGTCTTGAACAGCCTGTAAACACTTGTCGAATAATTTAATTAAATACGAGGGATTGAATTTCTTTATTATTTGATTTGCGTTCCACCATTGACTGCAAAGATACTTCATGAAATTATATTTCCCGATTAAATTTGTTTAGTTAATTAAAACGCGTTGTGGATATTGTCTAAAACGCGAACGGGGTGTTTATTTAAACTCAAAACCAAAACACAACTCGATTAAATGCAATAATGCGGTCCCATTGTTTTAGGGTAAAATGGATATTAATTGCATTTCCTGATTACCGCCATCATACACGAACATCCGTCCGCCCGTCCGTTCGGCCACTTCCGTCCCGGAGATCCCCATGATAAATATCCGGAATAATAGAACATAAAAATTTTAAGCGCGGCGAATAAATCAGCTCCGGAAACGGGTTTAGATGCGGCCGTAAAAATTATTGGCGCTCGCGCGTAAATATTTTACGGCGCTGCGAAACAAAAAGAGGGGACCGGCCGAAACGAAAAAAAAAGAGAACTATCTATTAACGTCGGGAATCGGCGAATCGATTCCCGTTTTTCCAGCGGGAGACGAGTCAGCTATTTTAAATTAGAAAAGGCCGTAGCGCGCCGCATGCAAATGTACGTGAAATTTCAATCGGGTGGGAACGGAGGTGGATAAATTTTTCCGGGTTTAATTGCGCTCGAGGAATTGTCGCCGGAGACGGCGGTTTTACAGCTCCCGAGTATCTGTTTCGCGCGATTAAACTCGATCGGATTCCGAATTTCCTTTAATTCCGGAACGAACGCCATTTCCTCCCGTGAGACGTGCGAAATCGGACGGGTCGGAACGGAAAAGGGGGATTCGATTTGGAAAAGTTTGAGTGTACTTCGACAATTATTGAACATCAATCTTGTAATCAATCTTAATAAATACTTTCATTCCTTTCATATATTACAACATAGTATAGTATAATATATTAAAGTATAGCGGACAATTGTGTCATTTAAAATTTAAAATCTACTTTTAAGAGTATGAATTTCAATTTATAAAATGAATATTTCGTTATTTTTAATATCGAGCGTATAACAAAAATCGACGACGAAGTTGGCGTTGGAAGTCTCGAGTCATGTCTTTACTAAGATCAGACGCGTGAAATGCTGGTTGCGGTCAACATGACAACCAGTACTTTACGCGTGCGCGTGTGATTTTAGTTCAGACATGACTTTAGATTTCCAATGCCAAATTCGTCGTCGATTTTTGTTAAACGCTCGATATATTAATATACGCAATATCATAGAAAAGGAGAGCATAAGAACAGTATGTATTAGACAATATAATCTTAGGCAAGTACGTCCAGAAAACCTCTTCTATGAATTTTATATATAATAATTAAAGTCATCCTTGAAAAAGTTATAGCTATCTATGAAGATGGCTATCATTTTTTCATTCACGGAAATTTCGCACCAACGATGACTTTAATTATTATTTATAATTTATAAAATTAATAGAAGAGATTTTCTGAACGTACTTGCCTAAGACTATATTGTCTAATACATACTGTTCTTATGCTCTCCTTTTCTATGATATTGCTTAGCTCCTTTTCCAAGTCTTCTAGAGATGTGTCCCCGTCGAGCCCACTTATTTCTTCAAGTGCTGCTGTTATTCATGCCATGTTGGGCCCGAGTAGGGAATTTACCATCTGCACCAAAGGTTTTGGATTTTAGCTTTTAGTGACTTCAATAGTTAAGTCACCCGAGTTGCTTCTTTTTGCCCCTCAGATAGATTTTCTGAGCTCGCTGTGACCCAGCTCTTTCTTGACCTTGGAGAGGGTAGTGTTGTAGGAGCCTGGACCAGTTTTAATAAATATCTTGGTCGGTCTGACGTATAGTTTTGCTACCATTTCACTTTGTGGCGCAGAAAGGAATACTTTTTGGATCCGCTCTGTGGAGCTTCGTCTTATTTTTTATCACCGTTGTTCAAGTGCCGTTCTCTAGTACACCCCGATCTTCTGACGTAGATCATGGCAATCGTGGAAAGTGCTGGTTTTCGTTTGCTTGGGTGTCATGAATGGTTTCCTTTGATTTGTTGTGTCTACTTTTGATCGTTTCCGGCGGTTTCTTTGATCCGGGCGGTTCAATCGAATCGGATCAAAAAGTAGACAAAACAAATCAGAGGAAACCATTCAGAACACCCAAACAAACGAAAACCAAGACTTTCCACGATTGCCATGATCCGCCTCAGAAGTTCGGGAGGTACTAAAGAACAGCACTTGGATGGAGTGGATCCAAAAAGCAATCCAGCAAACACTGTGGATGTTTTCGAGGCGAGCTTGAATGGCCGCTTTGGCTCTTTTGATTTCCTTTAGCTCTTCCCTACTTTTTTCGGTGTAAATCTAGGTTTGGGGTCTGTGTACTCCTTGTCTCCTTCGTGATTTCCTGTACTCGAGGATCTGCTTATTTTCTGACGAAATCTTGACGAAATAGGAACATGGTGGGTTTCCAAATCGCGAATTACACTATTAATGTCGGCAGTAACCACTTGGCTGACTAGGCTTCTAGCAGTGTGTGTTTTCCTTTATCTTCACCTTTATGTTTGCGTTCTATTTCAGGAGGGTGATAAGTTCTCTGGTTATCTTGTCTAGCTGGCTATGTATGCTTAAGATTTTATCCGCCAGTATATATTTTATAAGGCATGGTCGACCCCTTTCTTTTTTTTCTTTTTCCCGGCTCTTAGTAAACAATACACTCTCATAGTGTCTCGGCCGGAGTCATTGGTGCGCTTTTTGTCAATTTGGGCATTGAGCCTTATAAGTGGAGGTTTGTCCTGCGTTGTATCCGTGGTGCAGTGTTTTTTTTTTTAATCGAGCCAATAGGTATCCGTTGGAGAAAGAACGGAATTCCTACCTGCTATTTTAGTAGAGATATATCGATTTATTTTTAGTCCAGGTGGCTCCACTGGAACTTATTTTGTTCACAATGGTGGATGTGTCAGGATCTGAAAGTGCGTTGGTGGATGTGCCGGATGTTTTTGTAAGTTGCTTAGTGTGAGCCTAGTTTTGGGTTTACTCTGCTTGAAACAGCCCAATTTTACTAATTGCCATATAGGTAGAGATTTTTCTGTGAAACAACGCAGTCCACCGCCGACCCTCGAACGACAGACACCTGTCGCGCGATTAGTTCAGATTACTGGCCCTGCGGGGGTCCCGGTTCGGGGGACGACGGGGGGCTGCCCTGACCCTAAGAAGAGCCGTTTAGAGGAAGATCCGTCCAACGAACATGAAGAAATAACATCTGTGATCCCATGTCAACAGGAGTGAACGGAGTAAACTTCGACATCATCGAAGAACGGCATTTCTATGAAGGGAATCCTCTCGGAATAGGGCCGATTTCCCGGAGTAGAAATCTTCATTTCAAACCCTGAAAGATACATCCCGCGTTCTCACTCAGAGAATGGGGAAAGAAGCTCCACCATAAATGCGCCCATGGCTAAATATGGCAACAGTCAGGAAGAATCCAAAAAAACTGAAGCAACTTTTTCAAAATAGTTAAAAACATACATTTAATAAACCGATAGTTTTATGAAGAAAAGAAAAAAACAATGGAAGCATAAGTATGGTTTGGTAAACATCACGAAAAATCAGCTCTAGGTAAATAAACGATATGTTATTTAATGAGACGTTTTTGTTTTGATAGATTCGAACAATTTCTCAATAACCATGGCGGCAATTGAAGATTATATAGTAGAGGATTATTTTCGGGTTTAGGAAATATTCATGAATTTGTGCAAGTTTAGAGTTTTTGATCAACGGCGAATCTTGGGATTTGAAAACGATTTAACACAGAAGTTATGTAAACATTGATGCTGTCTTTACGATGGTGATTTCCAAGAAATCCAGAAAAGTACAAGTTCACACTAATTTACAATTTACAGTAAGATGTTCTTGCAACGATCGAGGTATTAATTGTCGAGACTCGCAGTACACCCCCTTGGCCACTTTACAATCAACAGACACCGAGGGTAGCGTACACGCTTAACAAGTTGATTTTAATATTGTTTTCTCATTATTGATTTGACAAGAATTGTTATCTCTTTTTTTATGACACCATGTTCCAAAAGGTTGATATTTGTGTGAAGAAAACAATTAAGGTTGCGGTTTAGTGGAAAGAGATAGCTATATTGTAAAATGGAAATAATCGTTTGAAAATAGAGCTATTCTTTTGGATTTTATAATATGAATAATATGAATGTGTTTATATCTACCAAGTATGAAGTATCAGTCTAAATAAAAAATAAATCGTTAATTTTCGTGTATTACGTCAATTTACTAGTTTAAGTTAGAAAAGAAAATTGTAAGATATAATGAAATTAATAGGTCATGTCTGCTAAGTTATTTGAATGCAGAATTTAGTGAAATCCTTTAAATTTTCATTGCACAAGTTTTTGTTAGCAAAAATTTAATTTAAAATTTGCTATAAATTTGATCAATTTTCATTGTTTTTCATAATTATTTTTCACAGAAACTAAACATTAAAATAATTTTTAATTTATCTGATGAAATTCCTGCTTATTTTAAGATTATTTTAATGGATAATACAATATTGTTCATTGATCACAACAACAATCTAACTAAAATTAGTGATTGCCCATAATTGTATAGCTATCTCTTTCTTCTAAACCGCACCCTTAACGCTTTGAGCAATGCAGCATTATTATTGTAACAAAGCAATCGTATTCAGTCTAGCATAAAAGAAAAATCTTGGAGTCATTGAGTAGACACACTTTACTAGTAGTTATAGCTCGTGGTATTGTAATACAAAGCTTGCAGGAATAGATCTTAACATTATTATCTTAAATATTAGATAGCGAGTAAAATGAAAACAAAAATCAGTTAAGGATTTTGCTAAATATTCTGGAGATCGTTTTAAGCACAACAAACATATTTACCTGAGTCAAATTCTTAAAAATGAGCGATTTAGGAAAATCGTTAACTAATTTTTTCTTTACATTTTACTCGCTATCTAATGTTTAAGAGTATGGTTAAGATGAAAGCTATATAAATATTGGCAATCACTAATTCTCAGTTGGATTGCTGTTGTGATCAATGAACAATATTGTATTATGCATTAAAGTAATCTTAAAATAAGCAGGAATTTCATGAGATAAATTAAAAATTATTAATGTTTAGTTTGTGTAAAAAACAATGAAAATAAATAAATAAATAAATTTTAAAAAAATGAAAAAAATTATAGCAAATTTTAATTTATATTTTTAGTAATAAAAACGTGTGTAATGAAAATTTCAAGAATTTCACTAAATTCTGTATTTAAATAACTTAACAGTCATTACTTATTAATTTCTTTATATCTTACAATTTTCTTTTCTAAATTGAACTAGTAAATTGACGTAATACACGTAAATAACGTTATTATTTTTTTTATTTAGACAGATACTTTATACTTGGTTATTAAAAAAATGTAAATACATATTCAATCCAATCCAAATCCAAATTAATAGCGCATTTTTCAAACGATTATTTCCATTTTACTATATAGCTATCTCTTTCTATTAAACCGTAACCGTAACAGTTTTGAAAAATCGTCGCGATGCGTGCCTTTTTATAGAAATGTCAATTAGGCAAATTAATTTTGTGATTTGAATTAAATTATATAACTAGTGTTGGTGTATAATATTTATTTATGTTTAAAGAAAACTTGCTTTAATTGATGTACCTACATGAAAGTGTTAAATATAGCACAACAATAATTAGACATTTCGCCCGTAGTGAGACGAGTGTTAGAATATTCCCGTAGTTCGTCCCGAGCGACCGTCTATTGTTAATAGTTCTATGGCGGTGCCCTAAAGTGTAATTGTTCTCGACGGTAATTTACATATAAATTGTAAACAGAGATAGTGAGCGGGGATGTGCTTTACACGAAGCGAGATAACACACACTCGCGCCGCCCGCACACACACATACACACACATGTTCAATTTTATCTCTTCGTGCATTGGTATTTATTGTCGGTCGTTTTCATACGTGTATTTGCTTAATAAGCGTCGCCCCCCTCCGGCTATTAATTAGCCGCCATGTTGACCGCCGCCCCCGGACACACCGACATCGGCGAATTTGCAAACACGCACACACATGCATACGCGACGGTGAATTACTGTTAAATTTAAATATGCACACACGGTCGCATTTAATCGACAATTTTAAACGGACACAAGGGTTTCGAATTAAAAAATGTTCCCACCGAAGGTTTTTAATTTTGAGTTATGAATGCCCGTGCATAATGAATGAAAGAAAAATGTGATATACATAACTATAGACCTGTTTCAGTTTTATCACATTTCTCTAAAATATTCGAAAAAGCTTTACTAATCCGCTTATCTTCTTATTTTAAGAAATTTAACCTGTTACATAATTCACAATCAGGCTTCCTGCAAGGCAAGTCTACGACTGATTCATTATTTGACTCGCTTACAGCAATATATAGAATAGAGGTGGACTATACAATTTCGTCCAAGCGCGGGTAGGTACCTAAGGGATACCTAAGGGAAATTTGAAAATTAGGTTAGATTTTAACAAAATTCCATTTATTTCAAAAACTGTTAAGTTTAGGTACTAATAACCTTAATAAAAACGATAGCTATTTTGGACGTAGAATTTAAAAATATAATAATAGATAGGGTGTTTCATTAAAAAAAAACACAACTTTGATACTTCTATGGTATATAGGACACCCTGTATAACATGAAAATAATTTTAGAATATTTGCCCTTATAGGCACATATACATCCCTGAAATAAAAAACTAAAAAAAAAATGACGTGCTTTGGCCACAATACTCCGTTTCGTATACCGTAAAAAACCCGGTATAATTGCTAACTTATAATTGATCGAATACAGGTGACATTAATTAATGCTATTGATCTATCATCACAATAATATATATGTGCTACCTGATTGTAAACTAAGCTTGCTTTAATTGACTACAGACTACTATAGATTGTTTGATCGGGGTATACACAGCATTGAATGTATGTGCAAATTTTGGCCGATTATGCCATATCTCCTCCATAATCTGTACTAATCTTGTTATACCACCATTGAATATAAATTTATTCGTAATTAAATTTAATTAATAATAACGTTACTTCACCAACCCTAATTATTAATAAAAACTAAGCCACGAGGAATAAAGGTCTTAATGAAGTCTTTTTGTTTGCGATATGAAACGAATTTATTTTTTTGTCTCGTAACGTTTTTTCATACAATGCGTATTTTTCGAGTTATTTTTATTTGTGATTTTAAATTGTACACCCGGTATGATGATAATCCTACTTGTAATTTTGTGCAAATTGCAACAAATCTCGCAATATATTGGATGGATTATTTAAATGCGTATAAATCTGCATCCGCGATCGTCATCGAAATTAATTCTTATCGCGCTCCGGATAAGTGAAAGTCACATGCCCACAATTAAAAATTCGAAAATAAAATTATAAAATGCGAGTGTAGTTTCACATACTAAATATCTATAAATAAACACAAATATTAACAAAATCCTATATAAATTCATAATGTGTGTAAAGCTGGCAATAATTCCATCAATAACCCGGCGCTTACACCATTTTTTTTAAAATAATTTAAATAATAATTTTTACAACAAATTAGCGACTAAAGTTAAACATTTTATAACCATTTGAGTAAAAGAAACAAAATCTATAAAACGCGATAAGACATAATTTTATAATTGCATCCTAACCAAATTAATGGGGTATTAAAAAATCCCAAAAGTCAAATTTTTAAAATGTTTTTTCTTCCAAGTGCACGAATTTAGATTCAAATTAACCAGAACGAATGTAAACATTCTGACAGTTGAATATTGTCAACTGTTGATTGTGTTATAATAATTTTAAAGAAAATTGAATTTAAAATAGTACCATTTTGAAAATTACACTTTTAAGGCGGTTGGCGAGACCCAACAAAATGTGTTTTTAAGAAAGTATAAAGTAAAGCCTTTAACAAGTGATATTTGTTCATTAGGAATAGTTTAAAGAACTCTAGAAAGATAATTGAATTTAAAGTATCGAATTTGAAAATGTGATTATTTGAAAATGTCCCCGAAAGAGGAAAATATGGGAGCTGGCAATAAGCACCATAGAAAATAAACTAATAAGAAAGGAAACATTTTGACATTGGAAATATATTGTATAATAATTGTATAAACATTTAGTGAAAGAAAATTGAATTTAAATTAGTGCACTTGGAAGAAAATACATTTTAAAAATTTGACTTTTGGGACTTTTTAATTGACCATAATTTTGGTTATTTATTTATTTAATACAACCACAGAAATTTATTTTACAAAATTTCCTATCTCTATTTAAATATATACTAAATAATAACTATTACCTAATTAACAAAAATATAATTACAGTTAAATTTTAAGACCGGTTATGACGCAATTATAAAATTGTGTCTTATCGCGTTTTATGGATTTTGTTTCTTTTAGTAAAATGGTTATAAAATTTTTACCTTTAGTCGCTGATTTGTTGAAAAAATATTACTTAAATTATTATAAAATGGTGGAAGCGCCGGGCCATCGCTGATATTATTACCAGCTTCAGACACATAAATTCATACTGGATTTTATTAATTTTGTTGCGACAAAAATATCTTATATAATTAAAAGACAACTTGATACAACACAAACATATTAACGTGAAGGTATATTTTAATTAATAGCCGAGGAAACAATTGACGGTCACGTTTCACGAGAGCGCAACGTCCGAGCTTTTCAGCATTTCCGCCCTCAGATGAATTTTAACATGAATACGCCAGTTCCGGTCGAGGGGGGCAGCAGGTTGGAAAGAGACCCCCGCCGCCCCCCATTGAATTCCACAAGCACCACCTTTCCACAGCGGAGTGTCTTTTATCCGGCGGTTTTTTTCGTCTCGCCCTCCGCGCTTAATTGGTACACATCAGAACCGGGGAAATTTAATTGCGGGCCAGTGCGGCCCTGTCGACTCTCATCCCTTCAACTATACATATCTGTATCTATATCTGTGGCTGTAGCCGTAGCATATCCAGAGTGTATGTACGAGTATGGGTGGCTGTTTCAATTCTGCTAATTGCTCGGCAGCCGCCGCTCATTTCGGATCAATGTTATATAACCACCGCAATCCGGCAATCCGGGCATCGTCACTGCTATGTGTACAGTGTACAGTGAATGTGCATGTATCTCTATATCTGTATAGCGTTCTCCCGCATCTACAAACACAATAATATCCGAGGCCGAACCCTTTGCGCCGCCCCGCACTTCATTCCATCATCACTTCCAAGGGGGCTGTATTAATGATTGCCGGAATCCGAGCGCTCTTCTATTGTTTCTTCTCCCACTGTGTATTGCCCACATTTATTCCACACTAATTAAGAAATCCTAACCATCTATAAATCAATAATTGATTTATATTGCTATAGTGTTTGGTAGGATATTTTTCAAGATTTTTACAGAATTATATAATGCGGCTTGGCAACATTTTAACATAGGATAAACTATTAATTTAACCCTTTGCGGTCATATGTCGGGGAGATATGTCCCGAGATTTCGCATAGATATTCGGGCAGTTTCCCACTAATTCCTAACATAATAGCTTCGCTTCAAATAAATCAGATTTTCGTGTACAACATTTATTTTAATTCCCAGCATAATCTTATTTAATAAATTCGTAATTTCACTACATTCTATATTGTTGTTTTTTAATTTTATTTTATATATAATACAATTTTCTTTATTCAGACAATTACATTTTTTACAAACATTAATTATATAAATTAAATAAAAATGATTTGAAAATAATTAATAAATTATTTCCACGTTTAGCTCTGTGACTTTTGACTTACGTTACGTAAGTACGTTAAACAAATGCACATTAAAACAACTAATTCCCGGGCAAATACCCACGCCGGACATTGAGTTACATAATGCACACCTGCTGTTGCATATTAATTATATACACTAAAATGAAGGTTTGTCTGTCCTGGGCTATCGACCGGAGGTTTTTTTGGCCTGTCTTGAATTTATGGGGATTGTTCAATACAAATGTCTGGCAATTATCAAACTAAAAGATTAATCATGACAAGTGTAAATTGATAAACCATGTATAACAAAGTTGGACTCAAATTTAGAATATCCCATCACGATTTCTAAGGTTTTTATTGCAGAATCAAGGGTAACCGCGCGTGGGAAGATAAAATCTGAAATCCGTTTTTGTTGGAAACTTACCCTTTGGACGCTATTCGAATTCAAAGTTGCGATTTTGAGGTTATATCCGTTCGTATTTTCGGCGAAGTAGAGACATTCTTGATGTAAATTGCACATATGATGAACTTTCCTCCAAAAATATGACGTAATACATTCAAATTATAGCATTTCCTTCGTTTATATGGCTAATATCACATTTTTAATTTTACACCACTCTTGACATTTACTGACGTTTATTTAAAATAATGGATATGTAATTCTAGATCTATTAGAAAATAATTGAAAATTTAATATAACATTTATAATATAGATAGCGCTAACACTTCTCATTATTAAAAAGGCAATTTTATTAATAACAAAAATTAAATAAAAACAACTTTTAATCTAACTTTAAAGTAAATTATTTGTATTTATATCACCGTCGCTACCGGGTTTATTTGCCATAAACAGTTTTTATATTGGCGAGGTTAATAATCTGAAATATTAATGTAAACAAATATTAGAATATAGTTTTTAAAGCTCTTTGTTTCATCATAATAACAAAAATATAATGGCGAGTATAACGAATAATTTAATATTTACAAATTCTTTTTTATACATAAGTAACCTGTAACCATCATCAATGTTTACAGTATTTACTATGTTGTCAGAAGATGAGACAATCGAATTTAAAACAATCTTCAAATCGTTCAAATATGTTCAGCACTTCAAACTGTTTGATATGTTTAAACGGTTAGAGAGCGTTCCATTATTAATTCTTTTTATTGTTCGTTATGACTTATCATTAATAAGAAGTATTACTTTTATTACAAATAATAATAGTTTGTTTTTAGACAATTATTTTTTTTACATTAAGCAAAATATTAATTTAAATTTATTGGCTGACAACTTTGCTTTCAATTAGAACTGATGCAACACTAGATTATTCCTAAATTGATTTAGTTGTCTATAGACGATCTTGACCTTTTTATTATTAAATATAAAATTAATTTAAATTAACTTACATTTAAACATCAAATTAAAATACACTAATGAGGTTTTCAAATAAAAAATAGGTTTCAGAAAAAGGCAATTTAGGTTAGTCAATGTAAGGTTTTTCGAGATAGAAAGCATCAAATAAATGTTTGGTTTTAGACAGCTACAATTTTTTCACATTAAACAAATTATTAATTTAAATTAATTGGCTGGCGGCTTTACGTTTTAATTTAAAACTGACACAACACTAAACAACGATTCTAAATTGATTTAATTTTTCTGTTTTGAATGGTCTTAATGAATTCATGAATGGTGAGAGAGAGATAGACATATTTTGAAAGGATTTTTGAATATCAGGGAACAGAGAATTTTGTAAGAAGGGGTTGATTATAGGGGTTATTTGCAAATTGTTTCGAAAAGTTTACGTTGGGATATAGGTATGAGTTTGATGGATTCATAAAGGAATTCATTGGAAGGATTATGGAGGGTTTTTTAAGATCTCTATATTTGGTAAGCATTCATTCGGCAACTTGGATTTGATACAGAGTAACCGGTTTAATTAGGTTATAGCACCGTAATATAATAAATGTCGGCAAATTAATTTGTAAGCCGTTTTTACACTTATATCTTCTTGTTTGAAGTAATCGATCTAAAATGACATGCACTTATTTTGATTTATATGGATAGGATTTGGGATTTGAAGGATAGTGTGTATTCGAAAAAGATACTTGCATGCATTGCATTCATTTTACTTCTTACAAGTCGTTCCCCAAGGCTCTCCGAACTAAACATATATAATCCGAACTACACACATTAACTCTTCCCAATATGCTCTTCTCTTGGCTGACGACATGGCTCTTATTAAACCTGCCGTTTTCCTTAAGATAGTCCAAAAGTCGTTTTAGTTAATTATAGAGAGATCATTTTTCATCTCTGGTGATTAAGCGTTCAAAAATCGTATCTACATTTTCCCGATAAAACAATAAATTAAATGTAATTTATTAATTATTTTCAAAATCTTTTTATTTAATGTATTTTAAATAACTGTGACCATATGAAGAAATCTTTTTTTTGTTTTCTATTATTGTCAATAAATTGAATGTAGTTAGTTTGTTTCATTCGAACAAATAATGTGCGATCCAAACACCTGCTCTGTTTATTTTACTAATGTATTGTAAATGTTCTTAGATGGTTCTTGTAATTTTGTTTGATACACGTTTAAAATATTTAAATTGCCAGATTTGAACTGAGAAAACAATCGCTGACATTTATATGAGAGGGTCATAAGGACAAGACGTCAGTAATAGATTTTTTACCAAAAGAAAAACGAGTAACAAAAAGAGGTCATTTATTTACCAATCTGGTCATGATCTATAGTGAAATAAAAACAAATTAAATTTAATTTTTGGACATGGACAGACATTAAAGTTACATTAAACATAAAATGATTTCCTTTGTTTAAATGCAAGAGGTTTAATTAATTTACGAAAAGCATTAATGTGTATCGAATATGAACATAATCAGTTTAGTGACTCTGAAACTTAGTTAAAATATAAGAGAAAGGCTGAAATTCGCCACCCGCAAGATATTTATGGACGGCGATCAAAGGTGGCTTTGTGCCTAATTATTGGACTGATGCGGTGAAACGGTTTGTGAAATTGAATCGGAGAGTGCACCTACCAGTGGCGAGTGCCGGAATCTAAGCGGGGTTAGGGGGTGGACAACCCCATCGCCGGCTCACCCATCCCGACACGGATCGATATGATTGGACGTGTATGCATACATCCCGTAGGATTAATAAGACCGGACGAGGCGAGGGGATGAGTCCGGTCCTGCAGCCGGTGATTGTTCAGTTAATTGCGGAAGGGTAATGAGCCGTTGTCGTTTTAATGAAACGGTTTCCGATGCTACTAATGCTGTTGCCTGATGCCTACCAACACTAATACATCTGACGCCATTCACAAATTGCTCCCCATTATACTCGCGCCGTCTTTAATTAATTTACCCGCAAATGCCTATTTCATATTGTTCCAGGGAAAATAATGGCGGGATTAAAACGAACGAGGATTTTAATTTGATTGAGCTTGGTAACGCAAAGTAAATACGGATATAAAAATTGAATCGAACGTTTTACAAGTTTTATGCAATTTATAAAATCTTTATTAGTAATAATTTTAACGTAACGTAAGCATTTTATATAAGAACAAATGTAGGAGAAACTGGCGACGAAGTCGGCAAACCTTGATAGGTCAAGAGGGACACTTACCGATGTAATTCCTCTTTCTTCCCGGTCTGGCCAGACTGAAGTGGACTGTATTTTGGGTTCACTTGATTATTCTTAATTTCAAACACTACTTAATATTCAAACAATAATTTGAAAACGAAAACGTGACTGTCTCGGCGGACTTTTCGCGCAGAAGTCCGCGTAAAGGATCCCAACGAAAAATAAAAAGGTTTGCCAACGTATTTCCGAAATTAACTATATATGGCGCGAAATTTAAACTATTTACGTACTTAAGATTAAATTTACGACACAACAAAATAAGTAATTTTAAATTCCCGAAATTAGATAAATACACAACTTGTGTTGAATAAACAAATAAAATAAATTAATGAATTCTGAACACAAACATATTAATAATTCTATAGTACAAATAATTTTTGATTTGATAATATTTAATGCAAACAATAAAAATCGTAACGTATCTGCAGATACGTGTTTCGAAAAGTATCCTTCGTCAGTACAGCTCTGCCTCATAATGTTTTAAAGTTTTTAAATGAAATTAATTAAACGTATTGTTGCGATTTCAGATGCAAATGATCGAGCTCGGTGACTGACGCGAACTATGCGCGCGTTTATTTAGTTCTCAACAACACCAAAAAAAAAAACATTCTCAATTTAGACTGAAATAAAAACCTCGCGGGCTATTAATAATAATAGAAAAAGAGTCTTAATTCATTTAGTCACAATTATTTAAATAAATTTAACTAAAATTAAAGAAGAATTAGAAAATAATCACACAATTTCAATTTCTATTTGATGAATTTATCATCAGAATGATATCATCAAAGTACATATGATTTTTCGACAAGAATTTCACACATTCGTATATAGAAAGGTCATATAATTACATTTCAATTTTCAAATACATCTCTACAACTTACTTTACATTTAAGCTTATAAATAATGTTCTTTTTGTTCGTTGTTGGTTTAATTATTTAAATAAAAATATTAAGTAATTAAGTTTATTATTTAAAGTAGGAGAAAGGACAACTATTTTTGTAGAAATAATTTTAAATAATTCTTGAGGCTTTCTTTTGGTACACAAGTAGCTTATTCACATATACCTATCCCCCTAATGTAATAACTCCATATCTAAGATGCTATTCAATATTTACACAATAGAATAACTTATGGATTCAAATATTATTGATTTATATTAAATAAAAATAATTTGAAAATAATTAACCACTCCGGACATTGAACTACATAATGTACACCTGCTGTTGCATATCAATAAAATATTGCATAATGCAACAAATTTTCATCCCAGAAAAATTTAATGTAAAAAACAACAAAAGGAACGTTAGAGGTCCCCAGAAATGGGACACTAAGTATTCAGTGCATAATATGCACTGCTTAATATCACTTCTTAGACTTAGATTTAAATAACTTTCCGACACGGATCTATTCACTTGATTCGTCATATAAATGTATAATGTATTTGTCTAAAGATCTTAAGTATATATATGTTAAAAAATGTAATTTTAATAAATTACATTTTTTATCACATAATATATATAACAATATAAATAATTACATTACATGTATGTGTTGGTCTGTCTGGGCTATCGACCATAGATTTTTCTGCCCTGTAGAAATATATATATATATATATAAAGAAATATATATATTTGTTATATTGTTGAAATTATCTATATAGGCTGAATAAAGATATATATAATAATATAATAATTTCTAAAATATAACAATATAAATAATTACAATACATGTAGGTGTTAGTCTGTCTGGGCTATAGACCAGAGGTCTTTCTGCCCTGTCGTGAATATATAATGAAGTTAAAGAAAAATCTATGCTAGCTAGCTGAACTGTCCTGATTATTTGCGGAAATGAATTGATAAATTGTGATTGTAGGATTCACATATTATTGTATTAAAAAAAAATAATTCAGTGTACGATGTTTTAAAATTCTGTGAGGATTTTTGTTGGTATTCTCAGATTTTATAAAATTAGTCTGTTAATTATTCCTAAATTATGATACGGCATATTAAAGCATAATTAAAACTTTCTTAGCGATGAGAAATTGGCGGCGTCAAAATGAAATTATGAAAATCAAATACTAGATTTTTTCGCCAATATGGACCAAAATTTATATGAAAGAGACAGTAAATAATTATTATCGCTATTAACATTGTTTGCACTGAGAAGAAAATATTTATATTTTTCAATCCTCATTTTTTGTTTCGTTTTTAATTTTCAGAGGGATGCGCGCTGTTTTATATGACCCGCGTTTGTACATGCCAACAATAAGAACGCACCGTACATTGTCTTTATCCAAGCACTGGTTGCATCATGCTTTTTTAATCAACCCTTGATACGAACCACATGCACCGAGAACAGACGGTGAAAATCAATTCTCGTTTTGCGCTGTGTGTCACAGTAATGTTCTTCTGACTACAAGAAAATAAGAGAATAACGTGCGTTGTTATATTAATATATTGTGTAAATCATGCATATAACCCGTAAAATAAAATAATTAACTTTAATATAATTAATGGTTTTAATATTTAAACATTGGTAGTTCATGTTGTATAAAGTAAATATGAATAGATTATTAAAAATCAACCAATAAAACAATTAAACACACAATATATTGAATAACTTTAAATTCTCGAATAATTTCATTTCTGAAAATGTGCTAATAACCCGAAACTCGAGTTGAGAATTTAAAGTTATTCAACCTAATTTGTGTTAAATTGTTTTATTGGTTGATTTTTAATAATCTATTCATATTTATTTAATAAAATAATTAACAATCACAGGTCTTTCCGCCCACTGTTACTTAATTATGAATTTATGTTAAACGACTACATAAACATATATTATTAAAAACCAACCAATAATACAATTAAACATAGATTAGGAATTTATGTAGTCGTTTAACATAAATTCATAATTAAGTAACAGTGGGCGAAAAGACCTCTAGTTGATAGTGCAGACAATCTAACACCTACATATATTGTAATTATTTATGTTATAGTTTAGTATTATCTGTATAGTATCAATAGAGATATTGTTACGAAATCAGGTTTAATCAGACTCGGAAATAAATAACACAATGTCTATTTATTTATTTACAATACATTTAACACATTTATTAACTTCACGCTGTCACTATTTATTTAGAACTAGATGTTGAGCACTCGGACGTTCGTGATTCATTGACTGCCTGCAGCGCCACTAGGGCGCGTTTATATTGCGTGCTTGTTTTTCGAACTTTCGATGAAGCCGCGTTTACCGTCGCGCGCTCCGTGGAACATTCCATAATCTTCCATTTCCAGTTTCTTCTTTCACTTTCTTTACAGGTTGTCTCACCGAGAAATCACATTAATAGTATATGGATATTTAATTAATTTATTCGTTTGAAATTTTCACCATTTATGTTTTCTTTTCAATTTAAATTTCACTTTATTAACGGAATCTCCATTTCCAAATTACATATTAAAAATTTTACAAGAAAAGTATGACGCACTAAAATATTACAAAACACATGTATAAAAAAGGTAAATTACCAATCACACATTACGACAAAATACATAATAAAAATAATACGCATAAACATAATTATTTATCAATTTTCAATGAAATTATTTTCTAGATTCCAACACCTTCACTTATACCGGATGTCAATACAGAGTTACTTATTTTGAATGTATTTGTTTTACAATTCTAACAAATTTTTATCAAATAATTTTCACATGTGTAAATAATTAATGCAAATAATGTATTCACAATCAATCAATAACATTAGTGTATTAATTTAGGAAATATCTCGAAAAATCATTTGTTGGATCAACTGACTTTGTTTATAAACAAAAGCTAAACACTTGCCTATTAGAATAATTGCAAATAATAAATATTAAATTGAAGAATAGATGGCGCGTTGTATCACCTTTCCATTTCATGAATAATAAATATTATGTCAAAAGTTAACGAAAATGGATATATCTTGAAAACTATTAGGTTTACGTGTAAAATGCTTTTATACTTTTAAAAAGACAATAACATTTCCTACAAGATAAGGCTATTAGATGTAGGGTGTGCCAATTAAAATAAGCACGAAATTCGACCTTGAATGTGTTTCTGAAGTTACGTTAAATTATCAAAACATCTTAAGATTTTAAATTCCTGTAAATACCCTAAAATATTCACTTATTAGTCTAATATATTGATACAAAATTTCATTTGTTTTAATTCACCCATTTGAAAGTTAACTTTATTTTTGATGTAGAATCTAAAAAAAAAATAAAATATGGTGTATTCCATTTGAAAAATATAACTATGATACGCCGTGGTTTTATGGGACACCCTGTATATATGAAACTAATTTTAAAATATGGTCCTAATAGACCTACATACGCCTGCGAAAACCGATTTTGAAAAAAAAAAAAAACCATTTAGCCGTAAAGCTACTCGACGCGCACGCTGAGTCACGCTATATATGACGACATTTAATTTACATAATCATAAAACGCGGCAAATTTGTAATACTTTCGAATAATGATCCCGAATTCTGTGTTCACTTCAATCCCATCGTAATTCTCCATTAAAAGTTACGATGAATTTCCTTCGTTTTATTGTAATTTCACGTCAATACCCTCCGCGCTACCCGCGGCGAGGAGGAATCGTGGAATCGTCGCCGTCTTTCAATTTGGCGGATGTAAATTGCCGCCCCCGTAGGCGGCCGTAAAACCTGGAAAACGCGAAGGCGGCGGTAGGTGCCAGCCGCGGATCCTCTCCATTTCCGCCCGTTAGTCACGCGACTTTATTCGCCCCACCAAACACACAAATTCGCATACTCTTCTCAACACGTCCGACCTCGGAAAAATATAAAATAACAGAAAATAATCGTAAAGAGACGGAGAATCAATATACGTTTATGTGGACTACGTGTAAATAAATGGTGTTGCATTGTTTTATTATTTTGGATTTATTTGTAAAATATAAAAAATAAATAAATTATGGAACAAAATTAAAAAGTTCTTATAAGATTACATAATGTAGTTAATAATTAATTAATAATAAACGCGGATTTCATATATAAATTTAGTATTTCATTAATATTTAAAGACGTTAAATTTAAAACAGATTTCATTAAAATAAATAGAAATGATTTATTTATTTACGGTATACACCTTTTAAAAAATGTTAAATAAAGTTTACAGCTTAAATCTAATAAATAATAATGTAAAAATAACAGTTATATAGACCTTACTACGCTTACAATAATTACAGACAGAAACAATCAACGGTCTTTTCTACAACATTAGATTAAAAAAAATAATTAAGTGATAATTTTGACAGAGATATACGTTTCAAGCATCGTTTAAACTGATGTGTTGATGGCGAAAATATTACAAAGTTTACATCATCAAATAACATATTTGCGTAACACATCATACGATTAATAGGGCTATTATCACCGTAATTTGTTGAATGGAAGACCTAATAAAACAGCGTTTTATGTCTGGAAACAAGTCCTCCCGATACATGAAAATTTAGCATTGAGACTAAATTATCGCAATCAACGCCGCCATTAATTAGTCGATGTAAATAAAAGACAGATCAAGAAACCTTCTGTCCGCCAACGATTGGAGATTAAGCTGAATTGACAATTGAGAGTGACTAAATTGTTGTCTTTGTCAACCTAATTTATAGTGTACTAATCGTAGAAATCTGCTTTGGACTCTTTCAATAAACTTAATATCCGAATCAGTATAAGGTGCTTATACAGAAGAACAATATTCAACGTGTGGTCGAACAAGTGCAACGTACAGCTTTTTTAATGTTTGAATATTGAAATCAGCCGAAAATCTATTAATAAATCCCAGAATCACGAAACATTTATTACACGATGCAGATATATGCCTCGTGAAGTCGAGATTAGACACAACAAGTACACCAAGATCTTTAATCGCCTTAAATCTTACTAATAGATTCCTACAAATACTATAATCAAACATGGCTACATTTCTACGATAAAATGGTATATAAAATCATTTACGTGTATGTATATTTTAATATATTTTTAAATTGTAAAATGGTTTATCCGTCAAATAAATAAATAAATATTTAAATCTAGACCTATCCAGATATTTTTGCAATTCACGGTGATCGTTAGGTTTATTTATGCGTTTAAAAATCTTCAGATCGTCGGCAAACAAGAGAAAATCACTGTTTTGGATGGCAGAATAATATCACTTATAAATAACAAAGACAATAATGGGCCACAATGAGAGCCATGCGGTTCACCCGAAGTTACTCTGATATTATTAGATGTGTATTTACCTATGCGCACCCTTTGGATTCTATCATTGAGGTAGCTTTAAACCAGTCCAAAACACTACCACCAATATCCATCATACACAACTTGTGTAGCAGAACACTGTGCTGAACTCTGTCGAATGCCTTTGAGAAATCGGTTACATGGCATCAACGTGAAAACCATTCTCCAGAGCATTCGATAAATATGATGAATATGATAATAAATTGGTCAAAGTAGATCTACCTTTAGTGAACCCATGCTGTTGCTCAATAATTTTACCATGAAATAACCACTCAAGTTGCTTAGAAACAAGATAATTTAGGGCTTTAGCTAAAACAGATTGAATGGAAACCCCACCATAGCTATATCTGATCTAGAGCCACTCTTAAATATGGGGGTAATATAGCTCACTTTCCAGGATTTTGGAAATACACCAGAAGATAAAGAGCTGCTAAAAATAGTATATATCGGTTCACTAAGGGAACATACGCATCTTTTTAAAAAATACGCGGGTATACTATCAGGGCCGGCATTAGATGAGTCGGTAAGGAAAGACAAATAATTAAATACCTCTTGTAATGTAACATTGACTTTCGAAATATCAATATAATGCGTCGATTGATAACTTAAATGTACATTGGCCTGCGATCGATTAACATATATTTTAGAAAAATAAGAAATAAATAATTTCACAGCATGCTCAGTCGAATCACTTTCCAGACCCTTGAGAAACATACGTTTTGGATAGCCATTAGTTTTTTGGCATGAATTAACATGATTCCAAAACTTTATTGGATTAACATTTATGGCATTTTCGATGTCGCTAATATACACTCCATAAAGGGAATCACTAAGATGCTTGCATTGCTGACGCTTCCTTGCAAAAAGCTCATAATCAGACCTTAAACGAGAAGTTTTATAATTACTGTGAGCAGACTTTTTTTTCTTTAGTTAATTTAATCAAGTCTTTATTAAACCATTTCGGGTAAATTGAGGAGTTTGCTTATTTCACAGGGACAAAATGTTTAAAAGCATTATGTACAATATCATTAAAAATGGATACTATTTCGTCTAGGGTCTTATCTGATTTAATACTGTTCCAATCAATATTGGCTAAATAATGGTTTATGGCGTTATAATCAGCGCACTTAAAATCATAGAACCAATCAACATTCTCAATTGAAAACTCATTTTTAGATAATGGAAAAGCAACATGATATGGGATATGATGTAAGCTAGTCTGACACAATTCATCTATGGCCTTGTTACGTTGTAGAATCGAAATGTTAGAAAACACCAAATCTAAGAAAATCCCTCGATTATTAGGAATATGGTTTAATTGCAATAATTTATAAAAATTAAAGATATTCCCAATAATCTCCGCCGAATAATTTCTATTATTATCACTTAAAACACTTTCACCAGATGAACACCAGGACGCATTTGGTAGATTATAATCACCGCATAACACTATTTCACATTGCGGATGTTCCGAACAGATTCGATCCACTTCCTCTGAATGCGACGTGTAACTCCGAATATTACGTGATTTATGCACGATTTAAAATATTCATTTTTATGCAAATCACAAACTGCACTCATTGTTCAATTTTGTGTCTGACACAAAACACTTATAGACTTCTAAACTAATTTTTAAGCCTTTAAACGTGATCTGTGCACGATTTAAAATATTCATTTTTTGTAACTCAAATACTGCACAGTATGTTCACTTTTGTGTTAGACACAAAACACTTACACATTTCTAAACCATTATTTATGCTATTAAACATAATATGTGCACGATTTAAAATATTCATTTTTTTTGTAACTCATATACGGCACAATTTGTTCAATTTTGTGTCTGATACAAAACACACGTTCTATAACATTTTTATGCCTTTAAACGTGATTTGTGTACGTTTTAAAATATTCATTTTTTTTGTAACTCACATACTGCGCACTTTGTTCAATTTTGTGGTTGACACAAAACACAAACACACTTCTAAACCATTATTTATGCCATTAAACGTGATTTGAGCACGATTTAAAATACTTTTCATACTGTTGAACGATCAGATCTATATACAGTGAAATCCGACAAACCAAGCTCCTCGTTGTTTATTGTTCCATCAAGTCAAGTTTCCACCAAAATAATTATGTCGTAGATGCATGTAGTGACATTTAATAACAAAGATTTAATTTTACTCCTAAGACCACCAACATTTTGAAAATAAATATCTAGTTTTTTTTCCTTATTTACGGAACTAACTATTGAAGGACTGCCATTAATATATTTGATTGTTAAATTAGTATCACCATTTCTCCTCCTAGTGTACAAATCATTTCTCAATTGTCTAATGTTGTCTCGTTGTAATTTAGTCAAGTCATTACCGAATCTGACATCGCCTGTATCAGTTAATATATCAATTACTTATTTATTATTTTTTATCGGACAGCAAGGTGTCCGAAAATATAGCGTTAATAGGCCTAGGTTTGGTGCCTGGTTTCCCAATTCGACATACCTTCCGCGGATAAAAACTAACTTGTGAATCGGCGAGATTCCTTAACGCTTGTATGTCTTTATCCACCCGCTCACTGAAAGAACCGCCAGATTCAGGAAAATTAAAAACTATTAAGTTATTAACCCTTCGTTGACGATCCTCTACTTCTTGAATAATATCTGTGCGATTGCAAATATCAGATAATATGGGATTTCATCTATTGGATTCTAGAATTTGTATGCGTCTTTCTAACGATTTTATGTTGTTTTCTATATCAACTATTTTTTTCTAACAATTCACTACGTAAATTAGCAGAAACACGGCTAAAAGACGGTGTTACTGACTTAGAATTATTTGGTAACATGTATTCGGTGTATAGAGCGGATCGTACATCTGGTAGAGGAGGTGGTGTCCTAAATGCGATAAACAAAAACTTTGGTGGTCGCAATATACCAATAAAGGTTCCATTTTTTAATCACAATATAGATTTAGTTGCCGTTCAATGCCTGGTTTCTAAAACAAACTATACCATTATTTATGTTTATATTCCACCTGGAATTCACAAGGATCATTATGTCTCTCTTTTTTAATTATATCGACGAAAACTTTTCTTCTGATAATCTACTCATTTGTGGGGACTTTAATCTTCTCAACTATAATGCCTGGAAACTTAATGATACTTCATGCGGGATGGCAATACCCCTTATAGACTTCATGGCTTTAAAAGACGTACAGCAATGCAACGACATCGTTAATAAAAACAACAGATTGCTTGATTTAATACCTGTCCCTAATAATTGGCAAAGTGTTGTCAAGAAAGCTATCGAAATTCTAACCGAGGAAGATGATCATCATCCAGCGTTATCTTTTGATATGGAATATTTACCAGACAGAACTTTTTATCCTCATAATGAATTACAAAATTCATTTAGCTTCAAACGCGGAAATATTTTAGGATTATATACTGATGTCACTCATATTGGCTGGACGGACGTTTGCAACAAAAATGATGTTAACGAAGCTTGCGATTCCTTTTATAAAATTGTATACAGTTTGTTTAATAAACATATTCCAAAATTTAAAAAAAGCCTAATAATAAAGAATATCCGAGTTGGTTCAACAGGAGCATAATCGATTTACAAAAAAACAAAAACAATTTACACAAACAAATGAGAAGATCAAATGGCACATATCTAGCTAATCAATATAAGGATATTCGTAAACGTCTAAAAGAAGAATCTTCACTGGCATTCGATGAATACATTAAGCACACAGAAAAACATATTTCCTCCAACCCCAAGAACTTTTGGTCTTATATTAATAAGAAAAAGAAGACATCTAGGATTCCTGGTATCCTGAAACATGGTAACAGCACACTCACTTCGTCGTCTGATATTCTTCAGGGATTTGCCGACCTTTTCAGCGGTGTTTACTGTGATAATGGTGTTAGTACAAGTGATCAACCTAGTGAAAAAAATAGTTTAGTAAAGGGTAATTTCAGTGTTGATGAGGAAGTTGTTCTTGTGCACCTAAAGAAGATCAAACCAACTATTATAATGGGACCCGATCAAGTTCCTGGTTTCTTTTTGAAAGTCTGCGCATTACAATTATCAGAACCACTTGTTCATATTTTTAATTTAATCCTACGTAATGGCGTTTTTTACAGAGAAATGGAAATTGGCACGTCTCTGCCCAATTTTTAAATCTGGTGACAGATCTGAAATTTCCAACTATAGACCCGTGGCAATAATCTCTAATTTCTCTAAAGTGTTTGAAAGCATCATGTATGATTATGTCTACAATCGTGTTCAACATTACATTACACCCAACCAACATGGATTTTTTCGCAAAAGAAACACTTAGAGCAATTTGTTATGCATCACTCAATACATATCCTATGAATTTGATCGTGGCAACCAAGTAGATGTAATCTATACTGATATATCGAAAGCATTCGATTGCATGCCTCGTGATAAACTTTTATCATATTTAGAAAAATATAATTTAACATCGAATGTAATTTCTGTAATACGATCATATCTTGTTAACAGGTATCTCTTTGTCAGCTATTTGGGCTGCCAGTCTGACGCATTTGAAGCTACCAGAGGTGTACCGCAAGGATCGAGTCTGGGTCCACTTTTGTTCTCGGTATTTATCAATGAATTATCAGATGTGCTTGGCTGCAGTTTCCTGATGTATGCTGATGATGTCAAGTTGTACTCGTCAATTAATAATGACATGGACTATTTTATGTTGCAAACAAACTTAATGAAATTATCCACTTGGTGTAAAGAAAACGGCCTTAAAATAAATACTTTAAAGTGCAAGGTGATATCCTATACCAGGTCACGTAATAAATGTATCCATAACTACACGCTAAATGGAATGATTGTCAAACGGAACACTTATATGAGAGATCTGGGCGTAATTTTTGATGAAAAACTTTTATTTCATTGCCATATCGAGACTATAGTTAATGAATGTCTGAAAATGCTAGGATTTATTAAACGAAATTGTTATCAGTTTGAAAATACAGATACAATTATACGAGTGTTTGAAACTTTTATAATTAGCAAAGTGAATTATTGCGCAAGTGTATGGACACCCGGATTGAAAAAATATATAAATTTGTTAGAAATGGTTCAAAAGCGCTTTGAAATGTCGTATAAATGACTTTTGGCTGAATTCAATATGTATTCAATACACGACAGGCATCGGTTCATATTGATCTATGATTTGTATAAAATAATTTATTTTCAGATAGACAATACAACCTTCTTAAATTTAATTAATTTCAACGTTCCTCGTTTGACACCACGCAGCTCACTAACTTTTAACTATGCTACTCCGCGCACTCTACATCATTCATTTTCTCCGCTTCTACATATGTTTAGGTGTTACCATGTATTTCAAAATGACTTAGATATATTTTGTTTAAACAATTTAGAATTTGTAAGATCATTACATTCATGTCTGCAGCAACATTAACAGTGTTTATATATTATTATTTAGATTTTTATATTTAAGTTATTTATAACATAACCTCAATTATTGTTAATTTTTCCTTTGTAATTAGGCTTTGCCTATGGGAAATAAATAAATAAATAAAATAAAATAAATAAATATTCTTTCATAAACAGTTTTCTAATTGAACCGGTTATAGATGTTGAATTATTATTGATCCCAATAGTATCCTCATCATCCAGGACATTCTCGGACATGGATTTTGACCGCGAAGGAGCAGATTTTGAACAGAATTTTCACAATTTTATATCACTATTACACTACATAAAACAAACAAAAACAAGGAGCTCACGTTGACATGAATACGTACGTTAACTAATAATAAAATATTATTAATAAATTATTTCCACGTTCAGCGGACATGCAGTTATCCATTTGTTTTATTGAATGAGGATATATTTATTAAGTTTGAATATACCTCCAGGTGAATATACGGAAAATGATTGTTAAAGTCAAATTCTTTATATTGGAATATTATCTTCCCGGGCCATTAAAAAAGCATGCAAATGCATTTTTTGTCTAATAATGGGTGGATATGGATAAAATATCGAGTACATTCCAAATCATAAAACTAATCATTTCGGTTTAGTTTTCACACAGTTCTCGTTAATCGCCTGGTGAATTATATAAATTTAACGTCTGGCCAATGCACGTTCGCTACAGCACATTATTCTCAAGGACTTCAAAATATAGCAAATTAAAAAAAATGGTCAACATTTTTTTTAATTTGCAGTTTTTGATTTCGACTAATATTTTTTTAATATATTGCACATATTTCAGACTTCCATGCAGGGTGTAAGAATAGTTTGGAATGCAAAAAATACATTTTTTCATATTAATTCACTTTATTTATTTAATTAATTGTTTAAATATTTAAACATTAGCAGAAAGACCTCTGGTCGATAGCCAGTTCAGGACTGGTATGTACTGTATGATATTTTTATAATGGTTTTGTATTGTATTGTATGTATATTGTAAGCATCAGTCCTGAATAAAGATTTAGATTTATATTTAAACATTGGTAGTTCATATTGTAATAATAAATATTAATAAATTATTCAAAATCTATCAATAAAAGAAATAAATGGAATAACTTTAAATTTTCGACTAGTTTTGGCCAGACTAACACCTACATGAATTGCAATTATTTATGATATACTGTATCGTATTATTTGTATAGTATGAATAAAGATGTGTGTATATATAAATTATTATGATTAATAAATGAATGTACTTATTTGGAACTAATAATAATAAAATAATTCTCATACGTAATAAAGAGTGTAAAAGAATATTTTATTTAAATGAAGAAAAAAAGTATAGTTACTACCTAGAATGTTTCACAAAGAATAAATCCAATTACAAAAATTAATTGCTGTAAATGGCATTAAATTTTCCATTTCCCAGCAATGAACAACGTGGAGTTAACAATAGACAACCGTAAAAACTGGCAGAAAGGACACAAAACGACCGTTCCGCCGATTGTTCCTTCCGCCCTAATTAGCGGCCGCGTTTAATTCCCCCCTTAATTGGACGTAATCATCCCCCAACTAGCATTCCATCTCTTGCAAACCCCCCCTATTCCCCCCACTAATCCCGAGCATTATCCCCTTTAATCATCGGCATTAACTTGAGCCTTTTATTTATCTCTCTTTTTTCTCTTTGTTTACTTGCAGGATCGTTCGTGATTGTTTGGAAAAAGGGCAACGCTCTTCTGAGTGCCGGACAGCAGATGATAACCAGGGATCCGAGGCTCTCTCTCAGCGGGTATAATCTGCAGGTCAGGGACATCCAGCACGTCGACCAGGGGGATTACACCTGCCAAATTGGAGACGGCTCGCCGGGAGATCTCATACACACAGTGGAAATTCTCAGTGAGTATTATGTATTAGTTACGATAATCGATCGATCGCTTGCTCGGTTTACTATTGCTAGCCTCAGTTGGGAGAGCTGAGCTGAGTTGAGTTAAATACCCGCATAATCGCAGTGATTAAGGTGGGGATTCGGGGCTCCATCAATCTGGATACACTTTTTCGTTTCCGTGATCCTCTCATTAATCACTGATTTCGTTGAAATTTACTTCCGGCTATGGAATTTGAATTATAAAGTTTTTCTATTTCATTTCACTTTATATGGAATATCCTAGCCCTTCACCTGAAATGTATTTCCTATTTATTAAATCCATTTCTCTAGATAACATTAAACTTCATTCATGTCAAAACTTGTCTTCGCAATATTATCGAAAACACGAAAAGCATTCTTTAATTTTTTTTGTAATAAATAAAGAGAACGCTGTATTTTTAATAAATAGGTAACATATATTAGCAAATATTAAAGCAATCAAAATTCACATTTTTTAAAATATATTTCATGATATTTTTAAAAGTGCAATAAAAACAAAATTAATCACTTTTACGTGGTGTAGTTATAAACACCACCAATTACTATTTTTCATTTTATTTTAAATACTTCTTTGGTAAAATTGTCACAACGAATAATCGTAAGATTATTTTAGAACTTTGCTTTTTTGTAAGAAAACTCAATACAAAAATGAATTAACAAATGGTGTTAATATTTTATCCACTATTTTAGGTTATCACTATTTACGCGTTTTTAAATTCACTATAATTAAAGACCCCCGACACCAATTGGTAAAAGGGGACATCGATTATATATATATATATATATATATATATATATATATATATATATATATATAATTAAAGAGTAATAAGTGATATATATCTTGTATTTATTCGTTGATACACTGAATAGAAATATTGCTATTATATTATTCAGCTGTTTACAATCTTCTTGTTGAAGCTGAACTGTACTCTTTTAAGGGGAGTATCTTACTGTAGACAATTCGTCGTAATATATACTGATTTCTCCCGTGCTTTTGATGTGTTCACAGTATATTATTGCAGAAATTGTCTCTATTATAACTATCACGTAAATTACGTAAATTTCCTCATATCTACATAATAATTATTATGACTTCTCGTATATTACATTTACTTCAGTTCAGGTGTTCCACAAGGTTCAAACCTTGGTCTATTGTTGTTTAATTTGTACATTGATGATCTAATTGCGTCAGTTACTTGCCCAATTTTAGCCTATATGGATGATTTGAAGATTTATTCAGACTTTAACACTAATTTAGATACTATTGATTTGCAAAACAATCTTAATATTATTATCAACTGGTGTACATTTAATAAACTTAAACTAAACTCTAAAAATGTTATGCAGTGTCATACAGTCGCAAAAATTTAACAATTATTGGTAAGTATAATATTCAAGGTACAATACTTGAAAGAAGACGAGAAATTTTGGACCTCGGTGTACTTTTCGATTCTGAGTTGAGATTTTCTAGACAAGACATTCTAGTTATATCAATGATATAATATCGTCCGCACTAAAAATGTTGGGTTTTATAATGAGGATATCTGCTATGCATTTGTTAGATCAAAATAAATTATGGTATAGTTTGGTATCCGCGTTATACGAATCTCTCATTAATAGTAAAAAAAAGTATAGAAAACTTTTTTAAAGTATTTATCCTTTAAAAAGAATAACACATACTGCTCCGTTTACTGATATATGACTCAGATGAAATTTCTGTATTAAACAAATTTTATCTGAATTAAATAAAAGAATTTGAAAATAACTAATTAATAAATTATTTTCCATATTAAATAAAAATTATTTGAAAATAATCAATAAATTATTTCCACATTTAGCACTGTCACTTTTGACTTACGTTACGTAAGTACGTTAAACAAATGCACATTAAAACAACTACTTTCCGAGCAAATACCCACGCCGGACATTGAATTACATAATGTACACCTGCTGTTGCATATCAATAAAATATTGCATAATGCAAAAAAATGATCCGAGAAAAATTTAATGTAATAACAAAAAAGGAACGTTACTTAATATAAAGCCATCTGCAGACACGTGTTTCGGGATCTATCCCTCGTCAGTACAGCTATGCCTTACATAATTTAAAGGAGTTAAAATAAATCTATTTAAATTATTTTTTCTTTTGCTACTTGTGGCACAATGTCTTATGTTACATAAGTTGTAAAAGAAAAAATAATTAATTAATTAATTATTTTCAAATTCTTTATTTAATTTATTTAAATAACTGTGGCCAAGTGAATGAATACTCTTTTCTATTATTAAATTACATCTGGATTAGATTCCCGTAAACACGTAGTTTCAGCCTCATCAGCAAGATCTGTGCCCCCTTGGCTGTAACTTCTCCATCTTCTGATAGTTTAGTACAATTTCATTTGTTTGACATTGTGCATGTATACACTAGAGCTCAAAAGTAATGCAACACCCAGATATAAAAATGTTTTAAATCTTTTGTATTAATTTTATCTTCAGTTTTGATGTGAGAACAAACGATTACAATTTAGTGCGGGTTGAACAAAAAATATTTACAAAAATTCAATAACTCTCTAACCCATAGACCGAATCAAGTAGTCGATGTCTGCTTGTGGCAAGCGGCCCCAGGCCTGTAGAACATATATGCGCAATTGGTCCTTGGTGGCTGTAAGTGTTGTTCCAATGCTATCCCATATATGTTCTATTGGTAATAAATCAGGGGAAGGGATCTTGTAGGCCAATCCAAAACCTCTACGATAGAATTGTGTATTAAGTCCTTGATTTGACGACCCGTATACGGCCTGGCATTGTCTTGCTGAAAAATGATGTTTGGGATAGTCTCAATGTATGGTATTGCAACAGGTTGTAGAACTTCAGAGATGTACTGTTGTGCTGTTAGACTACCCCCAATTAACACCAGGGGGCCTAGGTAGGTAGGTAGGTTACAATGGCAACAGCCTAAAGACTGTTCACTTAGGCCCATAGGGCCCATTGTGATATCATAGAGATGTAGATCCTTCCTTCTATACAATCCAATTTGAACACCTTATGAACCTGATCAGGTCGTTCAATCCGACGGTTATTTTGGTTAATTATTTGACTTTAAATCAGACATCTAGGTTTAGTAGTTTTCCTTGGCGCCAATTCCTGATGGGGCAAAATTTTTGAAGACTACTTGGCGCCAAAAAATATCGAGCCCCTTCCCCATGCCTTAGCCAGCTAGCCTATCTAGGGAATTTTCAAGCAACTTCATATATATTTTTTGGTTTAAATAAGAAGTAAAAAATGGTGATGTGTCCAATTCAGTCGGAAAACTAATAACTCCCGGAAGTGTCCATCATCTGTCTAGTCTCGAGTTTTATTATCAGAACACAAGAGGATTACGAACTAAAACGCATGAATTTTACTCAAACTCATGTTTATTTGAATATGATATTGTATTTTTAAGTGAAACATGGCTTAATGACTCTTTCCATAACTCTGAATTATTTCATTCTAACTATAAGGTTGCTCGACACGATAGACTTTTTGATAGGATAGGTCGTTGCACCGGCGGTGGTGTACTGTTGGCCTTTTCCGACAGAATTGTCTTTAATGTTATCAATACTAGCCATATTAGCGATATAGCGCCGCTTATCGATTTAATATTATGTCACTGTAAATACCAAGATATGTCATTTTATGTCGCAGTAGTATATGTACCCCCAGATGTGCCAAATGTTACATTAGATTATTTTTTAGAAGCTTTTGAACTATTAGTGTTGAGTAAACCTATTTTATTAGTAGGAGATTTTAATATTCCTACGTTCGGCGATCTCAGCGATAGAACTCATAAAGTGTCCTCTATTTACAACTTCATTAACATATTGAACTTAAAACAATATAATTGTACTAAAAATGTTAGCGGTAAATTGTTAGACTTAGTATTAAGTAACCTCAATTTTGATTTACTTGTAAAACGTTGCGCCGATCCTTTTGTCATCGAAGATGTATACCACCCTGCTCTATTTGGTTCCATTCAGATAACAACAGATCGTTCCTCTAATAATAAACAATTTCCATCGAATAATAAAACGAAACGTTATAATTTTCGTAAAGCAAATTATATTAAATTATACAGTGAATTTGTTAATGCCAATTGGACAATTCTCGATAAATGTTTAGATGTTGACATAGCAGTAGACCAATTTTATAATATTTTGCATAATCTGTTAGACAAGTATGTGCCTTTGCACTGTAATAATATGATAAGCAAGTTTCCTCCTTGGTTCACCAGCGATATTATACGAACTGTCAAGTTAAAAAATTATTATCATCGTAAATGGAAGTCAACAGGTTCTTTGGTGCACCATGAGGAATTTGTGAGGCTTAGAAGATTATCTAAATCCTCAATTGCATCTGCACATAGAGCATATTTGGATAACATCGAAAATAACTTGTGCACTAATCCTAGAGATTTGTGGAAGTTTATACATTAACGTAAGGGCAAAACACGTATTCCAGGTCTCTTGAGAAGTAACTCGCTTGAATATATAACACCACAAGAGATAGTCGATGCATTTGCTAATAATTTTTCAAGTGTGTATGTTCCTAAGAGCTCTGTGACACTGACTTCAATTCACTCCAACTGTGAAAACTTTTCAATGCCTACAATTACCGAAGCGGATATTATTCGTAGTATCAATAAACTGAAAAATGATTGTACAGCTGGCGACGACTTAATACCGGCCTTTGTTATTAAAGACACCAAATATATATTAGCAAAACCTTTAAGTAGAATTTTTAATCTCTCCATCCGCTCGAATAAATTTCCCACCATCTGGAAATGTGCGATTATATCTCCAATATTTAAAAAAGGAGATCCTGCTGAACTGAATAATTATAGACCCATTTCCATTTTACCAAATTTTTCTAAAATATTTGAGCAGATCATATATTATTTCCTATACAATCATGTTCATAAGTACATCACACCGCAACAACATGGATTTATGTCAGGTCGGTCTACCATAACTAATTTATCAGTCATTACTCAACATCTTAATGAAAATCTTGACAACCGAGGCCAGGGTGATGTCATTTACACAGATTTTTCGCGAGCTTTTGATACTATCGATCACAATATACTGCTTCAGAAGATGTCTTACTTCGGTTTAACAGAAACATTTCTCAAGCTAATAGAATCTTACTTATTAGATAGAAAAAATGTAGTTTCCTATAATGGTTTCAAGTCACGTCAATTTAAGTCACCGTCCGGTGTGCCACAGGGCTCTAATTTAGGACCACTACTATTTTTAATTTTCATTAATGACCTAATTTCAGCAATAACATGTCCTGTTTTAGCATATGCTGATGATATCAAAATTTACAATTCTATCAAATCAGCTGAAGACCATATTATACTTCATGAAAATTTAGATATTATCTCTGAGTGGTGTACGTTGAATAAATTACATCTTAACATCGATAAATGCTGTATTGTGTCGTATTCTCGCAAAAAAGATATAAATAGATTTGAATATTACATTAATGGTAGTGTCCTTTCACGAAATTCATCTTTCAAGGATCTAGGTGTATATTTCGATAGTCAATTGCAATTCACAGAGCACATAAACAATGTTAGTAAATCTGCTTTTAAAGTACTGGGTTTTATAATGCGTTCCTCAAAAGACTTTCGAAATATTAACGTTGTTAAAACGCTATACTCTTCTCTGGTGCGGAGTAAACTGGAATACGGTTCACTGATTTGGTATCCTTACTATACACACAGTTCTTTAACTATAGAAAAAGTACAAAGACGCTTTTTAAAATTTATATCATTTAAAATTGATCATGTGTATCCGGAAAGGAATATTGATTACTTGAGTCTACTCTCTAGACATAACTTTGAGTCACTGTCTATGCGCCGAGAATCAGCAAGTGGTGCTTTTATGTTAAAATTAATTCATAATCGTATTGATTGTTCTGAACTGCTGGGCAACATTAATTTTTTTGTTCCAAGGCTTTCATCCAGATATTGTAATACGTTTTTAATACCTTTAGCCAAAACTAATTTATTTAGCAAAGCCCCAATCACGCATATGTCACGTAATGCCAATAATATGTTTAAAGATATATTTCATGTATGTGGTTCTGGGTAACTAGCCAACATGTTATTGTTTCTTTGTTGTTACCTATACTTTCTCTAATATGTTGTAATTTTATGTATGTACTGTATATTATCCCTATTCTGGATACTTCCGTTGGATAATAAAGATTATTATTATTATTATTATTATTATTATTATTATTATCATGGTACTTTCCCCGGTGAAAATAAGTTAAATAAGTTTCTGATTGAAAATTTAATAAGAAAGCAAAATGATTAATAGAAAAAATTCATTGTTGTCTTTCAAAGTTAAAACCGAGTATTTAGAAGAATATTATAATTAAGTGTGTTATTGCTTACCTTACAATATGTTGAAATCATTTATCAACACTCTTCTTCATTTTTATTTGTCATTAAAATAATTATTTCAATAATTAAAATCTCTAAGGGAATTTATCATGTAAACGAAATTCTTCCGCTTATAAAATGGAAACTGGAGGTCCTACAATAAAAGTTTTATAACAGAAATTATTTATTTTCCAAGATCTAAAACTTTTATTTGAAACATTTTTCTATCCGAATTAAAAAATGAAAAATTGCTAAGAGTAAAGTTGCACTTAAAGAATTTTGATTTTGACCAAAAGCTTTTCAGATCATTCTACTGTTAAATAAAGCTTAGATATAAAGTTTGGGCTTAATCCATTTAGCCGTTTAAGCGCTATCGCGGAAACACACAGACACACACAGAGATATTTTTCAAAACTCGATGGAATGGACTCAGGGGACCTCAAAACGTGCATATTTGTTGAAATTGGCGGTTCGAAAATTTTCACGATCACAATACTTTCCCTTGGAGAGGGGTCCGGGGAAAGTAATAATAGAATAAAAATATAAAATAAAATTATTTTTTTAATTAATTTATTTTTAATTCAGCCCAAGTAAGGCGTCACAATACATAATCTTTATTGACAAACGTAATACAATATCTGCATGTAACATAAATTATTACAATATATATTGTAAAAGTCTGCCAATTGGCTATTGACCAGTAGTCTTTACGCCACATTGTGAATATATTTAATAGAAAATTGTTTTGCACGACTACTTCTCGGAAATTATTAATAATTTCTTAATACAATCTGAAGAAAAAATGTTCTTCACCCCAATATGTTCAACTTTTGTGAACATATTGAAATCCGATTTTGTTCCTTTGAGAAATTTTAGTGTAGAAATTCCAAACATTTTTGGTTTATGTTCATTTTCCTTCATCAACATTGCCGATTATTGCAATATTACAATCAATCCTTATCGTTCTTTTGGAAGCTGTAAGGAATTTTGCTACATATCGGGCGTATTGGAATATCCTGATTTACGAACGTTTGATTAGGTTGGGTGGAGTTTTACCAGTTTACAACCCGCAAAATTAGACTTATTGGCGCCATTCGATACGTGTTCGTGTCTAGAATTATTGGTAAGTGAAATAAAAATATACAGTCCAAAATGTCATGTTATTTCAGTAAGTATGTTTTTTTATTTTAATATTTATTTCTTGTATTTTTATTTTACAGAATTATTAAAAATACAAGATTTGACACATGATAAAATAACGCGATTTTAATCGATTTCCGTGACATTCCGGGTAGTAAATGGTTTTGACACCTTATTCATATACTAAAACTGTGCCATAATCATCTGTATTCGCATTGGATAAAATATTTAAAGGCATACCTTCCTCGACGTGTATTTCACCTTCTTTTTCAATGTCTTCATCTTTATGTTGAGATAAAATAAACTAACTCTCCTGTAATATATATTTAAAATCGCCACATTTTTTTTACTTTATTGTATGCGATTAATGAATGAGCGTGTGTGAAATATAATTAATTATGCACGCCCCTAAGATGCGAATCGAGCATCTCGATCGCGAAGGGCGCCTGAGCGTGAATAAATTAATAATATTTCTTTTTACATTTTTGTGTATGATGTGGAGAATAAATTGTTCTTGGGTGTACAAACTAGTGTTATTTTCAACCATAATCTTCCGAGAATACACGAATCCCCCTTTTTTCTCTCAATTTCTGCTGCAAATCCTTTCATGTAGTGTTCTTCCAATTTTATTGTAACATCGGCAACTTTTGATTCAGCTAATTTCTTCGGAATTTTATCAGCAAGCATTCACAGTGTGGAGTATGACCAAATTTATTAAATAGAAATTACTGCAGTCGATAAAACAAAACAATCACTATTCTCTATTAAATCGATCATATTCTCATTATGAGGTCTAAATAATTACATCAATTCTTGTTTATCTAATTTGAAAGTTAAGGTTTGAACTGTATTTTTTTAAGTGCCTTTGAATTTCTTAAATTAATTTTTAATAATATTTTATCTGGTGGTTATTAATTGAATCTGCTGTAAGCATTGTTTTTAGGCAATGTCGTATTCCTTAAAAACTTTACTTATTAATATAAATAGAAAAGAGTATTCATTCACTTGGTCGCAGTTATTTAAATATATTAAATAAAAATAGTTGTCTTAATGTTCATTTATTTAACGTACTTACGTAGCGTAAGTCAAAAGTCACAGAGCTAAATGTGGAAATAATTTATTAATTATTTTCAAATCAATTTTATTTAATATATTTACTTATTAATATCACTTTTATTACTTATTAATATCAAATGTTTTTACAATTTGAGAAATTGATGCAGACGACAACAAAACGAATATTTCCGTTAAAACTTTTAATATGAAAACACTTACGAAAACAATACGTCCTTTGTATTGCACACCTTGGAAGAAAAACAAAAAACCAATGGCTCACGTTATTCCAGTCAACTTTATGACTCAATTATTCACGTAAATGCTAGGTAATTACACTAAAACAGAAAAAAAGTCGTCATAATTGCCTGTTAGATCCAAGTTAAGAGATTGAGTGCACGCCGGCGGCCGATCACGTGACTGCAGTGCGTTTCCTTAATTGGTCGGATCGAGATCACGTGAGCGATTCGAGGTTAGGAAATTGCTGTCATTAACTTGTCGCATAAAATGAAAGGCAACGCACAGGAGATAAACGAAAAACAAGGGGTGGTAATTAATTGCTCTATCACGAAACACTGCTATCGATGTTTTGTTTTTATAAGTGTGAAACCCTTATTCGCCACAGAAACATTTGTTTTTAGTTAATCGCTAATGATATTGCCGGTAGTGAAGTGATTTCTTGTGCGGTTATTTGCGAATTTTCGAACCATTAAAATTATTGAATTATTTTTATTATGAATTATAATGTTTTGAAAATTCGCAAATAACCGCATAAGAAATCAATTCACTACCGACAATATCATTAGCGATTAGCTCAAAACTCATAATTATTGAATTATTTTTATTATGAATTTTAATGTTTCGAAAATTCGCAAATAACCGCTCAAGAAATAACTTCACTACCAGCAATATTCTTAACGATTAACTCAAATCAAGTGCTTCTGTGGCGAATAAGGATTTCACACAAAATGTATTATTTGATCAAATATCTTACAAATTTACAGCCCATCATTCTGCGATCAAACAATTAATTTAACTGGATTACATTTCGGAGTTCTTTCCAAAGCGATTGACTAAAAATTGAGATTGAGGATTTGTGTTGGAATAACTGGAACCGATTAATGAAAATAAATGAATGTCGAGAAAGGTATAAATTACACTACCACGCCTGTTGACTGTTAAGTTTCAACATAACTTTTATTTTAAAACAGTTTTAACAAAGAATTCATCACGGCACACGGTTTAAGAAAGTAATAAATTCAATATTTGAATTTAAATAAATTGACCCAACACTATTATTGAAATACATTTAAAAGGGCATCATTGTGAAAATAAAACACGCTATAACATTTTTGCATTAAAATTATTTGAATAATAAATTAAATAAAAATGATTTGAAAATAATTAATAAATTATTTCCACGTTTAGCTCTGTGATATTTTGACTTACATTTTGTAAATACAGAGCTAAATGTGTGTAATAATTAACTGTATATTTTCGAGTTTACGTGAAGTGATTGATCACAAAATAGAAATATCTATTTTGGAAATAATTTGTTAATTATTTTCAAATCATTTTAATTTAATTTATTTAAATAACTGTGACCAAGTGAATAAATACTCTTTTCTATTTATTTGAATAATATCGTCACATGTAGAATATTTGTCAATTTATATACTAAGGGTGTGTAACAAAATTTAAAAAAAATCGTGGGGAGTATCCGTATTTTTTTTTTTTTTTGAAATAGTTCTCTCATAATTTTATAATATAAATAAAATAATTATAAATAACGTAAATAAACCTTCACGTGTATATTCAAAAGTTAATTCATGTGGATTTCATATGTATTTAATTTTTAATTATTGCAATTTAAATCTAAATAGATAGTGCGATTTGATTATGCGCGCATTCGTAAATGACATTTTACCCGGCGGCCAGCTGTATTATTGTATTAAATCAGAACAGGTGGCAATGGCGGGATACATTTTAATTACACGAATGCCAATCAAATTTCCCCGTATTTTGAACGTTTCGGGGTAGTTTAATTGTCATAATGATGTTTAAAAATAATTAAACCAGTGTATGTTAGTTGTAATGTTCCTACAACCTGAATGCGAGGTAATATGAAAATTTCAAAAATGATTGTAATAAATAATGAAAATAATTATTAATATAAAATTCTTGTGACAAAATTTTTCATTATTAATATAACTTGTTTTTTTTTACTTTCCACGGATTTTTCGATGAGTTTGAGAAGACTACAAATGATATTCCCCTAGACAACATAATTATGATGAGACAAATTTACCTAATGATCCAGGCAAAGAGAAAATTATTGCAAGGAAAGGCATGAAACATGCGACAGGGAATATTTTCTGAGTTTCGCTGCATCGTGTAGAAACTCTTGAAATCCCATCATAAGGATCTATTCATTAATACCCATTGTTATTCGTTGTTATAATTTGTGACCCAACAAGAGGGTTGGATTTAAATTTACCACTATCTTGTTAATACGAGTTGTAATGTGATATTTTTACAGTTCTCACGTACAAACCACGCGATGTAAAAATATGATGAAGTATTCAAGCGAAAACTTTTTAATTATTATAAAAACACATTAGAAAAATGAATGTTTGCGAAAACAGTTCCCCAATTACATCGAGTCGGTCGCTATAATTTAATTACAAAATTTGAGACCAAATATACACTGATGTATTAGAAGATCATTGTTCGTCCTTGTCGTTTACTCGAAAATATAGCCACAGGAAGAGAAAGTGTGGCCGAGAATCCAGAAACATCCATTCGGCATCGTGATCGAAGAATTAAATATTTCCAAAAGCACTATGCAACGAGTTTTGGTAAAAGATCTCCATTTACACGCATACAATATTCAATTAAATAAAATGAAACAAAGATGATTCACACATTTGCAGTTATTTAAATTACAATGAAATTAAACAAGGAACATTTCTGGCAATGATCAATAAAATTCGATCAATCCCTTTTTCCAACTGCAAAAAATACTTACACTGTAAGTTTTACAGACATCTATTGAAACAACTACTTCCCGAGCATTTACCCCGCCGGACATTGGGTTACACAATAGACATTTGTTGTTGCATCGCAGTACTACTGAGAATTACAACGGTTTGAGTCGAAATTACTTAATGAAAGGAAACAACAAATAATAGTTACAAGGCTATCTGTAGACACGTGTTTCGGGATTTCATCCCTCATCAGTACAGCTATGCCCTGCAAGCCCTTAGTTGTTAAACAATTTTTAATTAATTTTTACGTACCGTTGAGCGGATTCATCGGCTCCGAAAAAAATGCTGTTTTTTCACGCCGAGTCGATATTATTTTTTTGCTCGGAGCCGATGAATCCGCTGAATGCGCGCGTCCTTCACCGCGATCACTTCCATCCGCGATCTCGTTGAAGACGGTACGTAAAAATTAATTAAAACACAATATTTACAGATATTATGTAAATATAGTGTTTTTGTTGGATTTAATAGAAGTATTAGTGTTAAAGATATTTTATTTCAATCTCCACATCTATGAACCATCGGTTGGATCTCAGAACCAGGAGATGTCAACAACCTAACAAACTTACACAAGGATAGCAGTGTCGTCTGCGTAAAGGGCTGTTGTGATTATATGAATTTTATTGACGAAAATGTTAAAAAGTGTGGGTTCTTGGGCTACCTTAGAGTACTACACGATTTTTTCTCCTGACATTGTGTTGTTAATCCTATGTATTTGTGGTTAGTGAGGGTCCATTAACTAGGCGATGGTTCGTTTTTTTTTTATTTTTCTTTGTTGCGCCGGATTGCGCCTAGCTAGCGCCAGCAAGCGCCATAAATTTTAAAGCTAGCGCTTATAAGGATGGAAAAGTATAAGGGATGCAAATGTTCTTTCAAAATTCTAGTTCCTTAGAGCTAGCACCAGCAAGCGCCACTAATTTTAACGCTAGCGCCACCCGAACAACCCCTAAAATGTGCAAATTATTTTTTCTCTGAAAGTCCCCGCTTTAAATGTATTAAGTTATTTTTTTATTAAAAATGTAGCTAGAATATCACGTTCATTAAATAAACAAATATTTTATTGCTACTACATAATTTTAATAAAATGAAGAATCGATAAAACTGGCTTTACAAAGATGATAACGTTATTAACTATTAATTTTTCAAACGCCAAAAATTATTAATTTGTAATTTAACATACTCAAACTTTAAATTTTGTTGCGAATTTTAATACTTCGCTTTAGTCTTAGCAGGTAAACAAACGCATAGAGCTAGCGCCAGAAAAACAGTGGCGTAACAAATTATTCTATTTTATACCCCCGAAAAAACAATCCCTTAATCTTTCCCAAATCATCACCAAAAACTAATTTTCTGACAGATTTAGATTCTCCACTAATAATTAAATAAATGTACAGACGCACAGAGCTAGAGCTAGAATGACAGTGGCGTAACAAAGTATTCAATTTTATACCGCCGAAAAAACAATCCCTTTTAACTTTCCTAAATCAACACCGAAATCAAATTTTCTGACAGATTTAGATTCTCCACTAATAATTAAATAAATGTACACGCGCACAGAGCTAGCGTCAGAAAAACAGTGGCGTAACAAATTATTCCATTTTATACCCAAGAAAAAACAATCCCTTAAAACTTTCCCAAATCAATCTCGAAATCAAATTTTCTAATAGATTTAGAATCTCCAATAGTAGCTAAATATAGGGTCAGGCGCACAGAGCTGGCACTAGAAATTAAGTCGTGTAATAAAGTATTCAATTTTGAATCACGAAAAATACAATTTCTTATAATTTTCTCAAATTTACTCAAATTTGAAATATTATTAGGAATTTTGATACTCCATTAATGTCTAAGCAAATTAATAAAGACATGGAGCTAACGCTAGAAAAAATAGGCGTACTTAATTAATGATTTATAAACCCCAGAAAAATCTTTCTGTCATAATTTTCTTTAATATGCACCGATTTTAAAATTTCGGAATGCATTAATGACTTGACAGTAAATAAGACAATATGGTAGCACAGTGGGCGTACATAATGAATTAATTGTAAGCATGGAAATAATTACAATATAAATTCGTTACAATAATTCTGAAGTTAAGTTGTTTTAAATTTTTTAATACCTCTTCATAAAATTAATGGAAAAACAAACGCTCTCCAGACTCCGACTTTTTGCATTTCGCCACTCCGACATTCCGGCCTGTGTCTTTAGTAGGCACTGGGTATTCCAATCTAATGCATGCGACATCTGTTAGAAAAGTCGGTAAGGATTTTTAGATACACGAGGTTATGAACAGTCGACTCGAATTGTTTTTCCGTGCCGTTTATAGGGTTATGTAAATTTGGCGGTGTAATTAAGTGCTGCTGAATTAATTTGTGATCTTTTTAAATTTTGATTTTCTTTAAATTTGAGGTAAGTGACGAACATTAAATCCCTTTAATTAAAATGAAATCAGTGGTCTTTCTAGCGCTAGCTCTGTGCGTCTGTACATTTATTTAAATATCAGTGGAGAATCGAAATCTGGCAGAAAATTTGATTTCGGAGTTGATTTGGGAAAGTTTTTAGGGATTGTTTTTTCGGGGGTATAAAATTGAATACTTTGTTACGCTACTGGCTTTCTGGAGCTAGCTTTTTTCCTTTGTACGTTTATTTAGTTTTTTAGTGGAGAATCGAAATCCGTCAGAAAAATTGATTTCGGAGTTGATTTGTGAAAGTTATAAGGGATTGTTTTTTCGAGGGTATAAAATAGACAAATTATTCTATTATTACGTCACTGTCTTTCTGGCGCTAGCTCAATGCAGTTGTTTACTTGCTAAGACTTAAGCGAAGTATTAAAATTCGCAACAAAATTTAAAGTTTGAGTATGTTAAGTTAAATTGCAAATTAATAATTTTTGGGGTTTGAAAATTTATTATTTAATAACGTTATTATCTTTGTAATGCCAGTTTTATGGATTCGTCATTTCATTAAAATAATGTAATAGCAATAAAATATTTGTTTATTTAATGGACGTGATATTCTAGCTACATTTTTAATAAAAAATAACTTAATACATTTAAAGCGGGAACTTTCGCTTGCTGGCGTTAGCTCCAAGGAACTAGAATTTTGAAAGAAATCGAAAAAAAAAATCAAAAGTGGGGGGTTAACATCAACTTAGCCCCCCACGTTTGCAACCCTTATAATTTTCCATCCCTATAATCGCTAGCTTTAAAATTTGTAGCGCTAGCGCCAGCAAGCTTGGCGCAATCCGGCGCAACAAAGAAAAATAAAAAATCGAAAGTGGGGAGCTAAGTTATTGGACCCGGTTAGTGAGGTAGGACTGAATGATTTTAACAAGTTTTGTGGGTGTGTTAATTTCATGCAATCGTTGAATAAGTACATCGTGACTAACTGTATCGAAAGCTTTCTTTTTCTATTTTTTAAAAATATTTTTATTATGCGTGATTGTGTCAACAACACGGAATAACTGCTGGTTGGTGGAGTGTAATGCCGAATTGTTGCGGGGTAGTGTTGTATTAGGGGTTAAGGTGGTTTGTAAGTTTCATTTGGATTATTTTTTCTAAAATTTTACTTCGAGTAGAAAGGAGGTTAATTGGACGCTAATAGGAGGATTTTCTGGATTTTTGTTTTTCTTGTGTATTGGGATAATGATTGAGGTTTTAATTGTAGGATTTTCTTAGAATGCAGGTAAAGAGACTTGCTACTTTTTCTGAGGGTGCAACTCTTTTTGAAGCTCGGTTCGTGGTCCCCTCACGCGACGACGGCACAAGCGGTAGTGTGGAGCGCTTTGGTAATAACAGCGGACACTTCTTACGTACCCCGTTATGCATTTAAGATTTTTCATTTCACCATTAATTTGGTTAGGACATTGTAATTAATAATGTTGTATCTTATCACGTTTTGAAGATTTTCTTGTTTTTTTGCATAAAATCCATTGGTCGCTTATTTGTTGTAAAAAGTATTATTTAAATTATTGTGAAAATGGTGGATGCGCCGGGTCACTGATGGAATTATTACCAGTTTCATATACATATCATTGCCAGCTTAACACAAATCGATATTTATCATTTTTTATTTGGTTGATAGATATTTGTATGTCTGATTGTTGACCACAACTCGTAATTCCGTTAATTAGTGTATAATCCTTTAAAGATGTAGAATGTTAAATATGATCTATCAGATGTTTACGTGTGGTATAACAACGGGGTGTAATAAAATAGGCGGGCGCATTTATCATCACTTTTTTTTTTTTCTTCACCGCAGTGCAAATTCGCGGCGCGCCCTCGGGGGGCTCGTTTTCGTTTCGAATTTTATGCAAACGTCGTTACGCCTATCCCTTTCGACGTTAAAGTTTCCGCCGTATCCACACATCCATCTAAACCGAGTTGGGTCAAAGGGGATGTCCTGGGGCGCAACACTCGGATGAAACGAGGACCGCCGCTCCGAGTTTAAACTACGTGCGCCCCGCGGGTCCACCCCGCTCGTCGGAATAATTAGGGATGAATTAAACGGGCGTCCATTTTCGGAGGCCCCAATTAGACCGGTCGCGCTAATTCGATTGCGGGAAGACTCCTGGCGTATTCATTAGGCGATTCCCCCGGAATCACCTGTCGATTTCTGATTTTGTTTAGGCGTCGCCGCCTCGGACGAAATCGGGGATCGGGCCGACACCGCAGAGTGCCGGGGAATGCAATCCCGGGGAGGGATCGGATTTAATTAAGCCTCTGCCGGGGGCAGAATCTCCGAAGACACTGGCTGCGATGGCGGGTAATTGAATGACTTGGCACCGACTTGGAAATTGACAGCACTACAAACTATTTACACCGAAATAGCTAATTTACATTCTGGAATTTATTTTCATTTCAAATAATAATTTTGAATTTTAAATCAACTCCTCGGTTAAATTGGATTTTAGATCTATATTTATTAATGTTTTAAAAAACGTTTTCTAAAATCGCCCATAAAATCAGAGTTGAAATGAATAAAAATATGAACAAAAATATAGTTTTAGACACAAATAGCAATAATAATAATAATTTTATTTTCCAATGAAAAATCCAAAACTGGGAAAATATACAATTAATAATAGTAATCATACATAGTAATATAAGAAATTACAAGCAAAAATAGTTATATTAAAAAGAATGTAACAAAGAACTAAAACGATCAACAATCAACATTTACAAATAAGAAATCTTCATATATTCTGTTATCATTACGGCACATATCCTCATTATCCCAGCGACGGGTATCAGGAAGGTGTTCAATGATTGGACGATAATCTGGGAATTAGAAAGTAAATTTCGCTTAATATTTTTTTTTAATTAATTTAAATAAAAATTGTCCGCTGGCTTCTGCATGGCACGAGAATCGTAACACATGAAGGTGCTTCGGTAATAATTCATTTTATTCAATATTACGTTCAGGGTATGTGCTTTCGATTTTATACAAATTTTTATAATTATATATATTTGAATCTTTTTTTTTTGAGCAATATATCTTAAGGATGCGGTTTAGAAGAAAGAGATAGCTATACAAATATGGGCAATCACTAATTTGAGTTAGATTGTCGTTGTGATCAATGAACAATATTGTATTATACATTAAAATAATCTTAAAATAAGCAGGAATTTCATCAGATAAATTAAAAATTATTTTAATGTTTAGTTTCTGTGAAAAATAATTATGAAAAACAATGAAAATTGATCAAATTTATAGCAAATTTTAAAATTAATTTTTGCTAATAAAAACTTGTGCAATGAAAATTTAAAGGATTTCACTAAATTCTTCATTCAAATAACTCAGCAGACATGACGTATTAATTTCATTATATCTTACAATTTTCTTTTCTAACTTAAACGAGTAAATTGACGTAATACACGAAAATTAACGATTTATTTTTTATTTAGACTGATACTATATACTTGGTAGATAAAAAAATGTAAATACACATTCATATTATGAAATCCAAAAGAATAGCTCTATTTTCAAACGATTATTTCTATTTTACTATATAGCTATCTCTTTCCACTAAACCGCAACCTTAACACATTTATCTAGTTTAAGTTTTAATTTGTTTAAAGTACACCACAGACTAATCATAACATTTTTTTTCTGAAGTAAGATGGAGTCATCTTTGAATTCAAATAAATTATATATTTTTATGTCATCAACATATTCCAATTCAGCACACGAAAAAGGTAATCAAATCATTGATAACAATCAAAAACATTAGTGGTCCTAAATTCGGGCATTGTGGTATACCTGAAGTTGAAATCAAATTTTGTGATTTCAATCCTTTATAAAAATAGAACAGTTCCGTCTATAGTCTAGATATTATTAAATTATTTCTAGAACGTTTTCTAAAAATCCAAAATATCTGAGTTTTTTAAATAGAATATCATTAAATCGATAGTATCGAAAGTACGGTACAAATCAGCATCCGGCCTCTACTATGTAGATTCACACTGTGTATGAACAGTAAATTCCAGACTATTTGGGTGACTTGTAATAGTTTTTTTTTTCTTTTGGAAACATTTACGTGTTATTATTCGGAGCTTTTTATTTTGCGAAATTATATTATATTATTGTCTAAATATAATGAACGTTTTATTGTACATGATTTTTTTATATTTATTTCGTATTTGAAATATGTAAGCCTTAAGTAACGCTATTGTACGCTCTGTGTATCTTTCAAGCGTACAATTACCCGTTATTATTATTAGAAGTAGTTTACGGCGCTCAATGTTAAACTGCAGCAAAAACAGTTCGGAACAAAGTATGTTTCGTCGATATGGAAACGAAGCGCAGACGAAAAGAGAAAAACAACTGAAATAACAAAAAGAAGAATAAAAAAGGGAAAGCCATAAACGATCGTGGTTCCGTTTTAAGTGTTACTGTTATGGTCGAGGAGGATTACCGCACTAACCTAACCCCATCCACCCCCGACGACGTCATCCGGTTTAATACAAACCGGGGGACGGGTGTAGGGGTGGTCGATATGTTTGGGTCTGGATTGTAGATAATGCAGTTCGGCATCGCAACCCCCTTCAGTCCCGCGCAAGCCACTCGATTATTATTGCCGGGCGCATTAAAATCGTAATGAGAAAAGTTTGTCGATCAAATCCGAAGCAAGAAACGACGATAATTAAGTTTGCGGCGATGCTGAAGAGATCCCTCTCACCCCGAAACGCCAACATCACAAAATGCTGAAATGGAACGGCGGGGCAGGGGGAGTGGGGATGGGGAAATAGGGGGTAAGTGTGGAACGCGGGGCGTTTTAAAAAAATTTTAATGTCCGTCTGAAATTCTAATTGCGACGGGCTGAACGAAGGCCGGATCTCGTTAAAGGTCTACGTGCGCGGAATCTGACAATGAGGATTGCTCTGATTGCATCTGACACATGCTTTTAATTAGAAAAAACTGTTGACGCGAAGCAAATAATTGAAAAATTACGCAGGAACACAACAAAACATGTTGCTTCTGAATACAAATCAATAAAGGATAAATTGAAAATTTAGAGAAAGAAAGTAAATATAATATTAAATACAAACATAATTAGAAGAATTAGCAATAGAATCAGAATTATTTTTATCAAAATTAAATAATTGTAAATATTAATAAAAATAAACTCTTACAGAATGACTTGTTAATTGTTGAGGCTTCTACTTTGTTATACATTGTAATTCAATTTTAATAAATTAAACACTTTTTTACTTTGTATAACTCGGATTCCGAATTATACAAACTAAGTAAAAAAGTGTTTCATTTATTAAATTGTCTTACAAAATGTATTGTAATATTTTAAGTTATACGTCAGTGTTGTATTACGTTTGTCAATATAGATTATATATATAAGATAATAAAGATAATAAAACATCCTCAAGTCATCAATCATGTGTTCACATCATCACACATAAATGACTAACTGAAATAAAGTCATGCGTGTCAGTGTCTGTGTATGCTATGCGCTCCGTAAATTGTAAAGATTTAAGGTGTAATAATCAATTATTTATTATAATTTTTATCAGACATAACAGTGTGGATACTGTAAAAGTGTAAGTGAGTGCGAAAAACGAAGAAAGAGAAATATATTTGTTTTCTTCGAACAATGCATTTCATGTAGGTATAGGGGTTATTATTTTTCTCTGCATTCATTTTAAAGCATTCACCATCGGTTAAACAAAAAACGCCGAGGTGAATGATTTTATTCAGTTTTATACTATTTTTATATACAATTAAAATTACAATAGTATATTAATTAATATCATATTTCCTACACTTATCCTTACATCTTTACCACATTTTTTTTTATATGTTTGAATGTTTGAATCCGAGATCATCCTTCTATCCCCGGGGGTGTTTTTTTTAAGTCGCCCTGAACGACCCCTGGGAGTGAAAAGTTTACCCATTGTTTTAGTCATATTTTAATATATTACATCAAACAGATTTTCGGTTCGGATATGAATGCCTCGGTGGCATTAATTTAATTGATTTATTTTAACATCTTTAAATTATGTAAGGCATAGCTGTACCGACGAGGGATAGATCCCGAAACACGTGTCTGGAGATGGCCTTATATTAAGTAAAGTTCCTTTTGTTGTTTTTACATTAAAATTTTCTCGGATCAAAATTTGTTGCATTATGCAATATTTTATTCATGTGCAACAGCATGTGTACAATATGTAATTCAATATCCGGCGTGGGTATTTGCCCGACAAGTAGTTGTTTTAATGTGCATTTGTTTAACGTACTTACGTAGCGTAAATCAAAAGTCACAGAGCTAAATGTGGAAATAATTTATTAATTATTTTCAAATCATTTTTATTTAATAGATTTTAATTCGGTAGTTAAATTTAGAAGTAATTATCAATTATGCCACGTTATCCAAATGAAGATAAAAACCAAACAATGCAAAAAATGTCGAGTTTAAGTCGGATGAGTCTGTAAATTTAGTAGATGTTATTCAAGAACTAAAACAATTAAGACATTCAGTCGATTTCATGTCGACATAATGCGATGAAATACTCAAAGATAATAAAACTCTTCATGATATAATAATAATAACTAAAAAAGAAAATGTAGAACTAAAAGATAAAGTAGCAAACCTGGAAGGAAGATTAAGTGCTCTGGAACAGGAAAGAATATAAAAAAAATATTCAAACTAAAGGTATTGACAAGCAAGGAAATAATGAAGATCGTTGTAATATTGTATTAAAATTAGGGAATAAGTTGGATTTAGATATTAAGACGGATATTAATGGTTGCTACAGAAGAAGTGGGAAGAACACAGATGTAGTAGTCGAGTTCATGGAGGAAAATATTAAAGGAAAAATTCTACAAGGAGGAAAAGCGATCAAGATTATTAAAGTTAAAGATTATGGACTCAGTGATGCTAACAATATTATATATATAAAAGAGCAATTAACAAAATATAATAACAATATTTTTTATGAAGCTAGGAAACTAAAAACTCAACATGATTATAAATATTTTTGGGTCAAAGATGGGAAAGTATTTGCTAAATATAAAGATGGAGATAAAGCAACTTATTTGTCCTCTCTGGAGGACGTAAAAATTGCACTTTGGACATACTGGACATGTAAGGTATATTGTTACTACAAACTATATATTTATAAAATGGCTCTCCTAAAAATAGGGCATTTAAATATTAGATTTCTTATCCCTAAATTTAATTGTTTTAAGGATTTTCTAGTGGAATATATATATATATATATATATATATATATATTTTCGGATTATCGGAAACTTGGCTAAGCACAGATATAGATGACTGTTTAACTAGCATTGATGGTTACAAACTTCTTAAAAGTGACAGGTTAGGTAGGGGTGGCGGTGTATAGTATTTTTCAAGCTCTAGTGCTGAGTATTAAAAAATAATCTCGAGTACCGCCAATATAAAATACAATGCCTCTTTAAAATTGTAGCCGCTACTGCACTAGGAATGATTTATAGGGGGTTGGTTTCAGAGGGTTTCTACCTGCGAAAAATGTTTCCATATTTTCAGTATTCTGACAGGAAATATCTTAAGTATATATCTGTCTGAAATAGTGCTGAAAACAGGCGTTTTTGTAGGAAAAACTTACCTTAGTTTTTTACTGAAATTTTCTTTGTAATATTGACTGCATTAATTTGCTCATCAATATGTTGGTTTGGGTGTTGGTTCAGGTCGCAAGGTCGCCACTTTTTTTCCTGATTAATCTATAAAGTCTGTAGTATATCCTAGCATCTCAAACGTCCAACTCCGTAGTATCACAAAACTATTTACTTAAACACTTTAATATCACCCAAGTCACAAATTAAAATTCACTGCAATATCACAAAAATTTCTAATCAGAAGCCGTAGTAGGAGCGAAGTCACCGTAAAAAAAAACAGAGCTGTAGTTATCACACAATTCACAAATCAAAATCCGTACAGTTAGCGAAGAGGTTGTAAGAAGTTCATAATATTAAAAATCACAGATCACAAATCAAAATTCGTAGTAGAAGCAAGGTCGTTATATACAAAAAAATCCCAAATTCAGTATTAAAAATCAAAGAGTAAGAGCATCGTAGTCGTCGTAAACAAAAAAGTACCAAAAAGAAAAACACTAGCGAAGTATACACTAAGGCAACTGTTGATAAAGTGACAATTTGCTCGCCAGGCAAGACGAACTAAATCTCTAATTACAGGGATTTCCAGATTAGTACAAGCATCAAGCCTACCTAAGTACAGTTTTTCCAAAAAAATGTTTTGATTAAAGGAGATTTGGAAAAAAATCATAATAATATTCAGTCCCAACCAAAAATATTGTAATATAACTTTTATATTTCATACAATAATTCATTTCATATCCGACCGAAAATATACAAATATTTGGAAAAAGGGCTACTATATTAATTTAAAATAAACTATGACGCGTAGGCATCAAACTCTTTAAAATTAACCGTAAATTTTACCGTAAAAGTTGGCAATACATATTTCAAAATATTGAAATAACACATTAAGCAATAAGAAAATGTTGAGTAGAGCGTGTAGCTGTGTGGAGTTTTTTTATAACTTAACTCAAAATTGCTTATTTCAATATTTTAACAATTTAATATTTGATGTTAAATAACATATCACTATTGATAGTTTGAAGTATTTAGAATCGAATTGCGTTTATAAATAGGAAAAATTGTGATTTTTCTGTTGGCCCTCCACCAAGAGCTGTGCGATCACACTGTGCGCCTCGCCGTGCTGTATTCGTAGAAACTAAGAAGATCGATGTTTCCAATATTCGATGCACAACCGCAGGTAGAAAATTTTTCTTACCCATAAATCACGCACTGTGCGCAGTAGTTAGTTACAAATTTACAATGTTGTAAAGCAATTGTATATTTATTGCGGGTACTCGAGATAATTTTTTATTGCTCAGCACTAGAGCTTGAAAAATACTATAGCTCTCTATATAAAAAGTGTATATAATGTGCATCGAATTATTACGTCTACAGAAATAGAACAGATATGGGTATCTTTTACTCTTAATATTTAATATTTAATTTAGTAATAATAAAAATATAAATCCAATGGTAATTAATTATGAAACAAATAAAATAATAAATATTGCAATTAATAAAAATTATTACTCATCCCTCAATCCCGTTTGGTAAAGCTAACCCTCCCCGCATCAATAACCCTTTAAACGAATGCCTCCATTTTACCCTCCCTCTTAATAATAAATCCCTTCATGTGTTCCTTGTTTACATCCACCCAACTCCCATATTGACAATACTATATTTACAAAAGCTTCCCTTTTCGATTACGCCATAATAATAGGCGACTTTAATGTAAACAATAAGAAATCCCGTCACATCCTCAACTTTTGCTCCAATTCTAATTTTATTAAAATTCCCACACCTCCGACATTCCTAATGAATCAAAACCAGTCCATCACCCCCAATATTATCCTATGCACATCCAATATCCGCCCTTTTATTCACTCTGTTATGTTAATCCCAGACCTTTGTTCAGATCACCTTTCAATTCGATTTGATCTCGACATAAACTTATTCCCCGCGCCTCCCCCTCCAAAATACTTCTTTTGCTACCAAAGATGTGAAACCGAAAAAGTCACTCATGACATACTAATGTCATTCAATCAAGATAATGACACAATCCCGAGACTATCGCACATTTCAATGATATCTTATCCCTCTTATCCCAATCCATTGCACGCCACACACCATAATTCTACAAGTATGCCCTCCCAAAATTTATCCTTAGACTGTTAAGATACAAAAGACAAATCTACAGAGACATTCAATTCAATGACGATAGACTAATCCGACAAAAATTTAATAATTTGAGCAAAAACATAAGGAATTTAATACAAGAATACAAGAAGACCAAATGGACTGAGACATGTAATAAAATTGACGATATGCAAAGAAAGACGTACTGGACAGAAATTAGAAAAACTTTCGCGTTATAAAAATACAAACACATTAAATAAAATAATTGATTCAACGACCGGTACTTCACTGACAGACGATTTTCTAATTTCACACAATTATTCTGTGCGTACGCTACTGCATTCAGGGAGGCACCATCCCCACCTCCAAAAAGTGCAAGACATTTAGAAAAGATATTCAGGCCAACAAACAATAATCACTATGACGATAACTTTTTTAATATCGTTAATGAATGATTCAATTCTTTCGACAAAAACCCCATTCCTCCTCCAAATGACGATTTAATAGACGAAACTGATTATTTTACGACACCACACTACTGGATATGATAACATCCTCAGATCCATTCTTAAAAAACTTCGTGATCAAATCCATTTCCTAATAATAAAAATGTTTAATTATTCTTACTTCCATCAATATTTTCCACCCCAATGGCAAAAAGGCATAATTGTTTGTATTTACTCTCATTTTAGTAATAGGAAAGCTCTTCGAATCCCTAATCTAACAAAATATCCTAAACGCATCCAAACAATCCATACCAGATTATCAATTCGGTTTCTTTCTTGTGGTTGATTTTTAACCACACTTCCTATTTCCATTCTCACTTTCAATATCCAAACCAAACACTTAGAAGAACACAAATCAATGGTACTTTTTCTAGATATAAAAAAAGCATTTGATTCAGTATGGCATGTTGGCCTCCTATATAAATGTTTTCATTTGAATATTCCACGTCATTTAATCATCCTTATTTATAAATTCCTCTCCAATAGATACTGTCAGGTACGAATCCGCTAAACTTTTCTCGACTCATTTCCGATCTAACAAGGTGTCTCTCAAGATTCTCCCTTATTCCCACTCCTTTACAATATCTACTGTTACGATATTCATTATCCCGATCCAACACATTTTAATCCCTCTCAATATGCTCTCCTCTTTGCAGATGATACCGCCTTAATCGCACATGCCAAATCCCTTCAAACCGCCCAACGATCCTTCCAAGCCTCTTTTGACGCACTCCAGTCCTGGCGTATCAAAATAAACCCCTACAAATCGAAACTTTTTATCCCTTTCCACAGAATAAAACCACATTCCCCAAAAATTATCATTCGAAATAACACAATCCCCCCCCCATCCTTTTTGATACGAAACTCTCCTTCAAACCACATTTCCTTTCCGTTAAATCGAAAATCCTAAGCAGAGCCAAACATTTCAGATCCCTTACATACGAGTGTGGAAATTAAGTGATGAGACTGATTTTTTAAATTAGTTTTATTCGAATAAAATTACAATTGAATGTTGTCTCATTCAAAGTAATTCCCTAGGGAAGCCACACAGCGTTGAAGACGCTTCTTCCACTCCTCATAGCAGTGCTGGAACTCGGATACTGGGATAGCCTTCAGCTGGTCGGTTACAGCCGTTTTAATATTTTCGAGTATCCCAAAATGACGTCCCTTCAGATGAATTTTCAATTTAGGGAAGAGAAAAAAGTCAGCAGGACTCAAGTCAGGTGAGTAAGGAGGCTGAGGAGCCACAGAAATATTTTTATTGGCCAAAAACTGGCTTATTGATATTGCTGTGTGACACGGCGCATTGTCATGATGCAGGATCCAATTGTTCTTGATGTGTGATGTAAGTCTTCCAAGAACTTCGCGGTAAATGTGTTGATTTACTGCTTGGCCTTGAGGCACAAACTCTTTGTGGACGATTCCCTGGCTATCAAGGAAACAAATCAGAATGCATTTAATTTTTGATTTGCTAATTCTTGCTTTTTTGGGCCTTGGAGAGCCTGGCGTGCACCATTGCATGCTCTGGCTTTTGTTTCCGGGTCGTATTCAAACACCCAACTCTCGTCACTTGTTCCAAAAAATGTGGATCATTTTCAATCGATTCCAAAATGTCAAGGCACCTTTCCCTTCTAATATCCTCTTGTTCCTGCAAAAGGTTTTTTGGAACCATTTTCGCGCAGATCTTTCTCACCCCCAATTAATTGGTCAAAACGTGATGAACGGTAGTGTGACTCAAATTTAACAGTTCCTCCATCATTCTGATCGTTAACCGACGATCTGAATGCACAAGTTCCCGGATTCTATCAACATTTTCATCAGTTCTTGCTGTTGCAGGCCTTCCGCTGCGTGATTCATCTTCCATCGACTCTCTTCCTTATGAAAACAAAACACTGTCTCCGTAGACCTGCTGAAGTTTTGCAAAAGTTTCTGTTGCACTGTACCCAAGTCTCAAGCAAAACCGTTGCTCGAAATTAATGTCACTCATTTTTAGAACGCACTTCAAAATATGGTTTCACGAGAACAATGACTACGCACAGCGTAATGACTCGATCAAGTTCAAACTTGTACTGAACGCCTATCGCATGTCCATCTGTTACCCTTCCAAGCCACGTGCTTCTAGTGTTGCCGTATCGAACGCTATGCTGCTAATCTCATCATTTAATTTCCACACCTCGTATAAGCAGGAAGGGATATCAATTAACACTGCAACTCACATTTATAAATCGAAATGTCGACCTCTGTTAGATTACGGTGCCATTATTTTCACCAATATAAAACCTTCAACCTTATACCACCTCCAAGTATCTGAACGATCCTCTCTAATAACCCTCACTAAACTTCGGCATCCCAATAACCCACTCCATAATCCCTCTAACGAATTCCTTTACGAATTCATCCAAATAATTCCCATATCCCAGCGTATACTTACCCTCTCCACAAAATTTGCTCAAAATCCTCACAAATTATCCCTCCTTACAAAATACTGCACTCCTTGCAAACCTAATATTCCCTCAAAACATAACAACCCTTCGGTCACTATCCACGAATTCATCAACTCATGCATACATGACAGTTCAGCTAGCTAGGCATAGTTTTAATTTGCAAATCACCATAAATTCATACAAGGCAGAAAGACCTATGATCGATAGCCCATGACAGACTACTAACACAATTGTACATATTGTTATAATAAATTTTGTAAAATTTTGTTGTCATATTGTCTGAATACAGATTTTTGTATATATATGAAAATTATTACCAGATAAGAATATCGAATATAAACGAAATGATGACTTAGCAATGGGTAGTTCCTTCATGACAATCTATTATGAAGAATTTAGAAGAACACATTTCCGAATTACCAGAATTTATAAATGCATATATTACTACAGATATGTTAAGAGGAATGTGTTGTGGGTACTAATATTACTTTCGAAGATTTTTTAGAATAAAAACTTTTACTTTAAAAATAATCTCTTGATTTTATTATTTAAGTGTTCAACACGAGAGTTAGAATCAGAAGGCCCCATAAACTGTAAAAAACTTAATAACTAAACAAAATTAAATACATGATAAAGTTGGTGATTACGTGTAATGAGTAATTGCATATTTCGTGTATCATCAATACCATTTAAATCCACCATGAATCTATGCAACAGAAGTTATTGTTTACATTTCCCAAAAGCTATCTCTGCTTCCAGTATTTAAAATTAAACTGAATGACAAACATGATTAGAAAGAATAATGGAGAATTGTTGTGGTGACCTAAATTGATTATTAAAAGAAATATTTAAATTGATATAAGCAATTGATAGTTGTTAAATACTAACTTTTGATGAAATAATAATTATTGTTTTTTTTTTTAATTAAATTCTCACTTATCCCGTGGTGAAACAGTTTTTATGCAATAATTATGAAGTATTTTAATTATTACACTTGATTGTTTTTCATTAAAATACTTCATAATTATTAAATAATATTGATAATTGTAAAGATCAAGACTGGAAAGAAGTAAGAAGGAACCAACGCAAGAAAAGAGAATTTGTCCAAGGAACCAGCGATAAACCCATCTACTACTATTGATATGATGTTGGATTATCTACAAAAAAATAATTTCAACAACGTGAAGTGCGAACAACTTACATCGAAATACCCATTAGAGTACAGCTCTTTTAAAGTTACAATTCCATTTTTACGCCCAGAAGATATTAAGAAACGAGATCTTTGGCCAACAGGCGTCTTGATTGAACGGTTTTTTCTTGCACGCAACAGCACAACCAAGAAAACAAGAGAATAGAAGTAGCGCAATTAATTATGTACAAAATAAATCCAATGTAATTACTTCCATTTCGATTATGCATCAAAATATACAATGCATTTCTAACAAAATATTATTTTTAGAAACAATATTAAATGATATTGCACCCACAATTCTGCTTATTACAGAACATTGGTTAACTAATAATCATATTTCGCAACTCAAAATTTCTAATTACAATTTAAAATCTCTATATTGCAGGAAAGTCAAAAAGCATGGCGGATCTGCAATTTACTGCCGTGTTGACTTCCATCAATAAGTAGGGATGATATCACTAAAATGTCCGTGGAAAATGAGCTAGAATGTTGCGCAATTCAGCCTTGTGCCACCAAAGATTTTTTTAATGTATTATCCAATATTCTAAATAGTATAGATTTTAATAGACATAACGTTATTATAGGGGGTGACTTCAATATTAACATAATGAAGCAATCGCTTCATAAAATGGAGCTTTTAGATACAATGTTATGTTATAACTTATCTTCCATAATTAATGAAACGACTAGAGTTCATTACAATAATACAAAAACCTGTATTGATAATATATTTACAAATTGTAATAAAACTATTTCATCAATTCTTTGTAAAAATTTTCACATCTCAGATCACAGTGCGCAGATTATAACATTAAAATTAAGTTCGGATGTAACAAAAAAATGTATATATAAACGTTTTTTTGAATGAGACAAATACTAACAATTTCACTGAATCTCTGGGTTTACAAGACTGGATGTGTGTTTTTAATTGTACGACTGTAGACGAAGCTTTTGCGCATTTTTTAAATATCGTTAAATATCGTTAAATCACATTACTTTAAATGCTTTCCACTGAAAAAAGTTATACATAAACAAAAACATCAAATAGACACATGGATAACTGCTGACAATGCAAAAAACAAATCAAAATCGATTTGGAATATAATTAATTCAAATCAAAATCATGAAACAAAACGTATTGAAACTATTGAACAAATTGGTTCAATACTCTCAGAAGAAGAGGCAGTATTTAATACTTATTTCGCCGACGTATCAGTACAATTAAGCAAACAATTTGATAGCATAACTATTGATAATGCTTTCATCTACAATTCAGTTAAATTGAACAAAAACTCAATCTTCCTGTTTCCTGTATCAGAAATGGAGATAATAGATTTAACTAATAAAATGAACAATAGTTTCAGTACAGATATTGATGAACTTACACCAATAGTAATAAAAAATGCCATTATTCCTTTAGCTGGTATATTTCCTACTTGTTTAAAAGCATCAAAAATTAAACCGCTGTTTAAAAAAGGCGAACCCAATAAATTAGAAAATTATAGACCAATTTGTATTTTGCCAGTGTTTTCAAAAATTTTGGAACAAGCCATAAACCAGCGCCTTAGTGAGTTTTTTTATGAAATACAATATAATTACAGAAATGCAACATGGTTTTCAAAAACAAAAAAATACAAACACGGCTTTAACTGCTGCTCTCAGTGATATCAGAAGAAGTATAGATGAGGGTGAATGCTCCATGGAACTGGCTATAGATTTAACTAGGGCATTCGATACGGTTAACCACAATATACTTTTACTTAAACTTGAACGCTATGGTGTTAGGGGCGTATGTCTGAAATTACTAAAATCATATCTTAGTAGTAGAGTACAATCAGTATCGTATGGCAACAAAATATCAGCACCACTGCCTGTTGAAATGGGTGTTCCGCAGGGCTCAATTTTAGGGTCAAGTTTATTTAATATATTTATTAATGACATTGTATACAATACGCATAATATGCAATCAAATGATATGGTTGTGTATGCTGATGACACCACAGCTATTATCAGTGGTCAACGAGTTGATCAAGTCATAGTTGATACACAAAACACTTACTTAGATCTAAAGACCTGGTGCCAAAAAAATAAACTAACTCTAAATTCTGATAAGACATGCTGTGTCTTATTCAGAAATAGTAGAATATACTTTTTACTTAAGTACTATGCGTAGTTTCAGCCACCAGTTCATAAAACGACCCAATTTGAAAAAGGAATAGCTATAATGGCTACAAGATTTATAGTTGTCTACCTCAAGCAATTAAAGACAGTCCATCTTTATTCATTTTCAAACAAAAGCTCAAATGTTTTTTGATCGAAAGATGTATATATTCAATTGAAGATTTTTTTGTTTAACAGATTGTTTTAGGTTATTATCTTATTAATTAGTTATAAGTTACATTATTTAGAGGATACGACGTTTTTCATTTGAATTTTCATATTGTTAACTTTACTGTATGTATTTACAATTGAAAATAAACTTTATTATTATTATTATAGTTAATTTATTGTCAGGATATAACAAATAGTTACTATGCCTATATTTAAAATCTATTTTAGTGGTAAATATTTCTTATATTGAAAAAATGTCACTGCTGATTATAATGAGAACCTACAAGGTTTACATTTTTATATTTATTTAATATTGAAGAAATAATTTACAATAAGTCATAAAATAAGCATGAAAATGAAAAAGTAAGCCTTTAATGATCATTTTACTTTCATATTTTCTATTATTTTATTTTCTAAAATGCGTAATTATCCCATAAAATGGTATATAAATTCGGTAAAATAGTGATCCATACTAATCTGCCATCTCGCGGAGAAATGGTCGAAATTTCAATGATCGCACGTAAGGAATGGTGAATATTTTAATTTCATTCAAAGGCACTGAAATATGATTAAAATCATCTTTACAGAAATTAAACAAATTGCATGACTTAATTAAATTTACATTACCTATTTCTAATAAACGATTTTTTTTAATTTCTTTGACATTAAAAATGTCTAATAATGATAATAAACAGGGTTATGGAATTTCCCATAAACAGACGTATACTCTCAGCAACAAAGTTAACACATTTAATGATAAATTGAAAATCGGACAAAATTATTTTATTAAAAACTTTAGAAATTAATTAATTAATGAAAAATAAAACTGATTTAGCCAATTTTTCAGCTGTATTCCACTGTACTTCTTTTTTCTTCAGAATCGTGCCTATTTGGTCATTCCAGATTTGTTCTCTTTTCTTCTTTTCTATTTTTGCTTGCCAAACGTTTTTTACTTGTCTCCCATATTTCATCCCGTTTAAGTGCCCAAACCATTAAAGTTCATTCCTTTCAATCATATCAACGATTGGTTCCACCCCAAACTCTTCCAGAACTGTCTCATTTCTAATACTGTTTCGTCTGGTAATTTCTTTGACTCTTCTCAAGTATTTCATATCAATTTTGCTTTGTTGTCTATTCGATTGAGAAAATAAAAATAAAAAGAAAGTATGACAAAAATGATAATATACAAAACAGTAATCAGGCCAATGCGTACTTAAGTTATTGGCCTGAATACTATTGTCATTTTTGTTTTCCTATTAATTTCGTTTTTTTTTTGCAATGAAGGAGTTACTCAGAGCAAAGTACACCCTAATTGTGGAGCTAATTCCTTCTAAAATTTCTTGTTTCATGGTGCCATTTCATTCTAGCGTATCTCCGACGTATTTGTATCGGTCAACTTGTTCCAGTTCTTGATTGTTTAGTCTTGTGTTTAGTCTTCTGTTATAACGTAATACCTTAGTTTTATTGATGTTTATATTTAAATTTCTTTTTCGAAATTCTACTTCCCATATTTTAGGCTCTTTTTTAGATCACTTTCACTCGATCCATAAATATACTACAAAGCAAGATACAGACCATTGCTATGAAATATCTGAAAAGTGTCTGAAGAATTACCAGACAAGACATAATTAGAAATGAGGCAATTCGGAAAAAATAGGGGTGGAACTAATCATTACACCGTCAGCAAATGCACATTTGAATATACCAAGCGGTTTTAATTTGTTAAATCTCATATGTATCATTTTAACTGTTCTCGTAGAATTTCGTCCATGATTCGTCCAGTTTCAGTCCTTCTTTAGTTTTAAATCTTCCTCATTCTAGGTTGTCTTTTAAACATAGCAGCTGTTGTTCTCATATATACTTTGAATGCTCTTTCTTAATTTCTACGTTATTCCTCTTTGTTTTAGACTCTCCTATATTTTCTCTTGTGTGGCTCTGTTAAACGCCTTCTTCAGATCTAAGAATGCAACATCTTTGATTTTTCTTTTCTCTGTCATTTGTTTTATTGTAAATATATGATCCTGTGCACTTCGTCCTTTCCTGAGTCCACTCTGCTGATCTGCTAGTTGTCCTTCTATTGTCTTTCTAGTCCCCTTTCTAGTATTGGTTGATATATTTTGGAAATGATGCTAAGAAACGTTATACCTCTATCATTTGTGCACTTCCTGGAATCTCCATTTTTAAATTGAAACTATGATTTCAATTCTAAAAACTTTCGATACTTTTTCTGTAGTCCAGCATTTACTGTAGATACTTGTTAGCATCTCAATACCCTTTCTGCCATGGCTTTTTATCATCTCTGGTGTTATCTTGACGTGTTCTGCTAATTTACCCCTCTTTGCTAATCTAATTGCTTCTATTACTTCTATCTTAATATCTTCTTTATTTTTGTTATTCACATATACAGTTTCATTTCTTGATTTTGTAATTCCAACAAGTCCGTAAAATATGTCCACCTCTCCATGATTTCAATTTCTTCTGTTAATATTCTGTTGCATTTTCCTTTTTATTGCTCTAAAGTCATGCAATTTTCCTTTTCTCGGGTTTTTCAATACTTTGTGGAATAATTTCTGGTTTGATTTACTATCTTTCTCCATTTTTGTGTCGAAGTCTTACCACATCTTTTTTTTATTTTGCCTCTGACACCATATCCTTTACTTTCACCCGTTTTTTTGTAATTCAGATAATTGTCGTCCAAACATGTTTTCCATAATTGCTTTTTAATTTGGACCTGTTTTATTTCCACACTCCACAATCATGTCTGTTTCTAGTTTATATCGGGTTTCCGATGGCTATCGTAAATGCAGCCTTAATCCTATCTAGCTGTTGTTATTAAAAGAAGAATAACTTGCTTTGAATTTCAGAAAAAATGTAAATTATGTTAAATTCGTCACACGATGTCCGTCAACAACACTACTGACTAAATGTAAATGTAAAATTCGCGGATTCACGATTTAGTTTTGAAATTACAAACACCAGTAAGTTGAATTAAATTAAATTTTTTTTTCAACTACTGACTAATATTAATATAAAAAATAAAAAGAGATTGAGAATTCAGAAAATAATCGATAAAGTAAAAGCAGAAGCGACCGAAGAGTACGACGTGATCCTCACGATGGTTTTTAAAAGGAGGAAGTTTAAAAATGTTGTATTAACATTTCAAGGATTTTTTTAATTAAACACGCTTTCAAAGTATACATTTATTCTTCTGAAGAAGCCGCAAAAACGTGCGAAACAAATGCCGCGAATAAAGGACAAATTTATATATTGAGTGTGTGTTTAATTTAAAAAAAAAATATAAAAAGTATGGACAGCTTAAGTTAACATTTTTTTCATCAGATTACAAGAAAATATGGATTTATAGACAAGGAGAGGCACAGTGTTTTATAAAAGAAGGAGAAGGATGAAATATAACAAGATGTAACATCTGGTGTTTTTTTCAGAAAACGGTCGTTTACAACTTAATCCATGATTCACGGATTATCCCTTATTGCTTTCAATTCGGTACAATCTTGATAAACTGATTAGAAATGTAGAACATTTTATAAAATGGTTTATTGTCCCTTCGGTCGTTTCCGGAATATTTTAAAATGTAAAAAATCACGTTTGTCCCATTTAATAAAATTCGTATATTGTAATTAGAAGTACACGAAATTTGCGTTAACAGTAATAGCAAATACAAGTAGAACGGTTATTAAAAATATTCTCCTTTATTATATACAAACATCTCTATTCAGACAATTTGACAACAAAATTTTACAAAATTTATTATAACAATATGTACAATTGTGTTAGTATTCTGTCATAGGTCTTTCTGCTCACTCCTTTATTATTTGTATAGATCTTATAAAATTAATTAACATGAGTAGATATACTGTGTCGCATCTTGTTAAAAATATATGTAAAATTCCTATAAGAAATTTTGTTTTTACAGTCCGTTAAAAAAATACATTTTTCCCATGATTATGTCTTTCATTTTATATAAAAGGACTACTAGCTGTAAATGTCTTCGAGTAGAATTTTAGGTCAATAATTTATTCGTTCCTCTAAATATGATATATTTTCAGCCGCATGTTTCGTCGGTATGCCACCGACAAGTTTTCTAATTATAGCTCCTGTTTCGCGAAACTTTTGAATACATTCTTAAATAGCATACTGCAAATCACGCTAGGAAACTATAATATTGGAAAATGCAGCGAGAATTTCTTCGATACTCGGTTGTAGAAAAAATACGACAGTTCTTGATTTACTTTATTTATCCTATTTCGAAACTAACTTTCGGAAAAACTATGCTCGGTAGTAAAGATTATACTTGGTTTTCATAATAAATGATGACACGTGTGATATTTGATTTGTTATTATTCACTGACACAAACAAAATTTAAAATAAAGAAAATCAAAATTAAAGCCCTCGAGAGGAAGAAAGTTTTCGATCATGTTGTACATAAAATAATTCATTTCCACATTATTATTATTTTTAAATTATTTTTATTTAATTTACTTTATATTTTCATTTGTTTAAATTTTATTTTTACATTTTCTTAGGTAAATTATTGTTTCCATTATGTAATTATATACCCGTAGATGTTAGTTTGTGAAGTCATAAGCAACACTGAATCAATTCTTTGAACCGTTTGGGAATGCACTTATCTTACTTATTAATTATTAATAGTTTAGGAATACTTACCTGATTATATACAAATATTTAAATTATTGTATAATATAATCAATTATAATGAAGAATTCCGTAAAATAAAGTTAAAGTTAAGTTAAAGTTAATATATTTAAATAACTGTGATCAAGTGAATAAATAATTCATATATTTTAATCATCTCTAGAAATTCAATTTCCCTCTCTTTCAAATTCATTTATCCATAAATCTATTGTTGAAATACGGATTATATTGTTTTAAGGTTGGCGACAATATCATAAGTTGATTTTAATTAATTTGTAAAAGGCCTAGTAATATGAAGTTTGACTAAGTAATTATCATGATTGATCTTCTGTGATCGAATTCATCAAATTTGACCCATACATCATTTTTAAAATTGATTAACTCAACTTAAATAGAACACACACGCGTGCATCCTAACATATTTTTCTTCCTTTTGGTAAATTAATTTTTATAATATGGACGCATCTTAGCACTTTCCGAACGTGATTCAAGTTTTATGAATCCGCTTATACATTTTTGAAAATTATTAATTTACATAACGTAAGTATTTTAAAAAATAACATTTATATAAACACCACTATTTCTCGGACATATACCCCGCTAGACATTGATTACACAATGGACATTTGCTGTTGCACCACAAACTATTGCATAATTTTTGATTCAAGAGTATTTAATTCAAATAATTAAGAACTTTACATAATATAGGGACATCTGCAGACACGTGTTTCGGGATTTATCCTTCGTCAGTACAGCTCTGTATTATAAACGTTATAAACGTACCGTACCTGCTACGATCTCCGGTGTAAATAAATCACGCTAGGTGACTTACAATGCAAATATCCATTGTGTTTGGTGGGGTATTTGTCTGAGAAGTAGTTACTTCTATGTATGATTGTGCATAAGGTTACGTTAGTCAAAAAGTTGTAGCTAACGGGAAAATATAATATAATATAATATAATACAATATAATATAATATAATATAATATAATATAATATAATATAATATAATATAATATAATATAATATAATATAATATAATATAATATAATATAATATAATATAATATAATATAATATAATATAATATAATATAATATAATATAATATAATATAATATAATATAATATAATATAATATAATATAATATAATATAATATAATATAATATAATATAAAATAATATAATATTCAGATAAAATTTAAATTAATCAAATATAAGTGGAAAAGAAACATCTCTCATGGGATTTAGACTCATATCCCTCGATTTCTAGCCGACTGCGTTACCAACTACACCAGAGAGACATGTGATATTAAATCTACATTCAGTGCTTTGAGTTCACTTATATTCAATTTATACAGACATTTGTGATGGGCCCGAGGACGATACAATAATTATTTAATTTATTGTAAATTGTGTTAATTAATTATTTGCAATTTGTTTTTATTTGCATATCGCTGACCTAGTGAATAAAAACTCTTTTTATAATATAATACATATTTTATTTCGTTGCATGAAAAAATGTAGAGTAATTATTACGTAATGGAAATAATACTAATTATTGAACAATCAGTGCGAAAATGTATTTATGAATTATTAACGCGGCATCCATAATAATTTTTTCCCTGTGCAATTTTAATGAAACTAATTTACAATCAAACGCGTTCAAACCAGAGTTAAAATACCGAAAATTACAAATTTAAAGTAATAAAGATGAGCGTGTAAATACAGCAACGGGAAATGGCATTTCCGTTTCGATTACATCGATAATCGGCGGTAATTGAAATCGGCAGTACGCACAGGTTTGGGCAACAAGGCGCATCGAATTTGGGTGGGTGGCGGTCGGGCGGTCGATCGATTGATCAGAGGACTGGAAATCACGCAATTACTCCAATATCATATAATAATGCATAAATTGATCATGACAAAGGGAGGCCGGGAGCGCGAGCGCGCGTTTCATGCAAATTACCATTTGAATGATAATGCCGGTCCTGATGAAGCGCCCCTCTTCGCCGCCGCCCGCGCTACCGTCATCAGTGCGAACCCGCCCGCCCCCGCAACGAATTAACAATTCCGGACGTGATTGCGACATTGTTGCGGATGGGGTTTTTCGTATTAGCGGAATGCGTGAGGTGGTTCGGGGTTTACGCACGTCAATCGGATTGTTTGCGGTGTTCCCATTTCCTTTTGACACATAATATTCCGTCTGTAAGCACGGAATAAACGTTTATAAAAATAACATAGATTATCACAAAATTAATTCAATACCATTAATTAATTTACTGAATCTACAAAAAGAGTTATTCTTTATATATAATAATAATAACAATAATAAATGTATTACACAACAGGAAACTGTTGTAGGACCTAAAACACAAATTACAAATTTATAAAATAAATTAATAGTGTAATAATTAGTGTTAGACAAAATCAACTAATATTAGCAATCATATATTTATAAATAAGCAATTTTTAATAAATAAAGTACCTCGACACCCAATACGGATAAAAGAGGATAAGGTTAAGAAAGAAAGAAAGAAAGAAAGAAAGAAAGAAAGAAAGAAAGAAAGAAAGAAAGAAAGAAAGAAAGAAAGAAAGAAAGAAAGAAAGAAAGAAAGAAAGAAAGAAAGAAAGAAAGAAAGAAAGAAAGAAAGAAAGAAAGAAAGAAAGAAAGAAAGAAAGAAAGAAAGAAAGAAAGAAAGAAAGAAAGAAAGAAAGAAAGAAAGAAAGAAAGAAAGAAAGAAAGAAAGAAAGAAAGAAAGAAAGAAAGAAAGAAAGAAAGAAAGAAAGAAAGAAAGAAAGAAAGAAAGAAAGAAAGAAAGAAAGAAAGAAAGAAAGAAAGAAAGAAAGAAAGAAAGAAAGAAAGAAAGAAAGAAAGAAAGAAAGAAAGAAAGAAAGAAAGAAAGAAAGAAAGAAAGAAAGAAAGAAAGAAAGAAAGAAAGAAAGAAATAAAGTCTGATTTAATTAAAGTCCCTCATGTGTGTGAAGCTGGCAATAAATCCAGCAATAAACCGGCGCCTCCACCAAAACCAGTTATTATTAAAATAATTATTTTAACAATAATTACACATTGAATTGAAAGAGTTTGCACACTCACTGTTTACAACTAGTATTGCCCACAAAATGCGATATATAGCTTCTCTAAGAACTTTATCGATATTTAAAAAAAATTAAAATTTTAAAATGTCCATATTTTCCAAAGACCACAATATATTTTCGTTTTTCTTTAATATTTTAGTTAATTAGTCAATAAACAACAAATATAATCCTTCAGAAATATCTCATATATAAAGATAAATTTATTATCGGACTTATTGCGAGCTCGAATCCAACCATTAGTTTTGATTTTCTTTTATAGTATATTTAAACGATCATTAAACAACAAATATTAACTATCAAAATTGTGGCGACAACAATGGTTAAATAGTTATCGGACTTATTGCTAGCTCAGACATACATCCAATATGACGAAAATTAAATAATCATAACTCAGAAAGCCCGCTATTTATTTTAGATTTTCATTCACAAAATGTTTAAATAGTCGATAAATAATGAATATCAACAATCAGAAATGAGTCATAATCAATTGTTTAATTGTTATCAGACTTATTGCTGGCGCTCCCATGCATTTAATAGGGCGGACGATTAAAAAATTCATAACTCGAAAAGCCCACCATTTATTGTTGATTTTCTTTCACAAAATATTTAATCATCCAAAGAACAATAAATACCAAATGTGTCGTCGACAATAGTTAATTTGTTATAAACAATTTAACTATTAAAAAAATCATATCACGAAAAGCCCGCTATTTATTTTGGATATTCTTTCACAAAATGTTTAAAGAATTGACAAACAATGAATATCAACGATCAGAAATGACTCATAATCAATTGTTTAATTGTTATCAGACTTATTGCTGGCGTTCGCATGAATTTAATGGGTCGGACAATTAAAAAAATCATAACTCGAAAAGCCCACCGTTTATTGTTGATTTTCATCAGAAATATGTCGTCGACAATAGTTAATTTGTTATAAACAATTTAAATATTAAAAAATTCATATCTCGAAACGCCCGGTATTTATTTTAGATTTTTTTTCACACACATAAGTCCCTCCACTAGATATTACATACAAGTAGCACTGAGAACCACCACTAAACTAAGACATCCCAGTAATCCTAATGAACTCCTTTAGGAAACCACAAATGTAATCTCGATGGACCAACGTATCCTCAATCTATCTTCAAAATTCTCCACAAACCCCTACAATTTTTAAATTATCAATCAATTCTTCATTCATTGAAATCCAAACAATACTCCCAAATATACATACCCAGCAGTAGCACTTCATCAATTTTTAAAATTTGGATTTAGAATTTGAAATTTATATTTTTAATGCGCTCAAAGCGATTAATATTTTTTAATCAGATGTTTTTATAATAAGGCTGTGTGTATGTGCACCCTTATGGAGATTTCAATGTAAACTGTTAACCCAAATAAAAATTAAATTATTCAATATTTTTTAAATTATTTTATCCTGAGTAGATTTGATGGTTACAAAGTTTTCTTTTATTTATTTATATAATTTATTTTTGCCATTGTTGAACGTAACCATTTCGAATTACACATTTTTAAATGAGAAAATTGCAATTATGAGCATAATCAAGAGCAACCCCACTATTCTATGTGGGTATGGCAATCTATTTAGTTATCATTACAATATTTTCCAAAGTTTATTTTTTATACTAATAAGCGTAATATCATTGAGATAATACATCTAAATGTGTGAAATAATTAATTCTAATTTACTCACCGATTGCTCGCAATGCGTAATTGATGTAGAAATTCTCATTTGAACATATTTTTTTCAAATTAAAAAAAGTCTTCACCATACGAAATGATAAATAATAATTCTGTTATTATTTTAGGTTACGTATCATTAGATATGCGGATATAAACACTTATTTTAGATTTTTTTCTTGACGCTCCCCCTTACTACAGCGACCGGAGCAAAGAACTCCCTCCGCTCTCCTTGCTACGCTTCTGTATATTACATCTGGCCAGAAACCATAGTCGAGGTTTGCTGGTATAAATTATGTTTATTCAAACACTCAGCATGCAGGGGATTTTTTTAAATGGCCACAAGGGATCAAGCCCGTGATGAATTGTTTAGATAAATTGTTGCAAATCCCATAGCTAATTCTATTTGGAATTGGGAGGTGTTATTCCATTTACTTTACTAATGCTTGAAGAAGATCTACCGAATATAACATCAGAAACATTAAATCGATGTTTTTTTTAGAATGAGTATAAAAATAAACTTATCTGAATATTTGTTATTTATAATTTGCGTAATTAATACTAAAAACTGTATAAATATAACTTGAAAGGCGGAAAAACCTTCGGTCGTTAGCCATTTCATGTATTATATATGAACATAACTCTACAAATACATTGTAAATAATTATCCAACGTATGTATATAATGTTACATGAATAAAGATGTTTAGTTAGTTAATTATAATATAAAAAATATTAATTTAAGCTGTTGCACTCACATGTTATCCTCTATAAATTTCATTATTTCGTCGACGAAAAAAAAATAGTGTAAGGTTTTAACGAGTTTATATTAAAACAAGATTTCGAAAAGCTTGTTGCTAGTTTGACGCAATGGTTTGCCTAATCAAGATGCTCATCTATGATTACTCCTAGAAATTTAGTAGAATTACTGGAAGATACAAGAAGCACATCTATTGTTAACTGTATATTTAGATTATGCATTGTTTCGGGTGAAAACGCATATATACAGTTTTTGATTTATTTATTTCCAACTGATTTTCCTGAAACCAAGTGGAGAGCTGACTTATTGTATTTTTAGCCATTACCCCAATGTTCGAATTTGACCGTGCATTGATAAAAAGAACATTTAAAGAAAAATGCAATTTTACGCAAATAATTACGGGTTACGTTGGCAAACTAAATCAACAATTGAGATTGCCAACGTGAAAACGTACACCCGAAACAATGCAAACATAATCTAAATATATAGTTAACAATAGATGAGCTTCTTGTATGTTCGACTTGCTTACACGATTTTTTTTTATATAAAGTTAACTGTTGTTGATGTAGAATCTAAAATTATTAAATATGGACTATCCCATATGAAAAATAATACTTTGCAAATAAAAGCATGAGTGAGAGAAAGTTAAATTAATTTGTTAAGAATATTGATTAATGTATTAAATGAAACAGAACAAAAAAACAATTTAATTTGAAAACTTACGTAAAACCGCAGAATTGCGGATGACTCTTGGTAGAATCGCGGGGGTTGGCGGTTTCGGGATTTAATTAAAATTAGCCAGGCGCCGACTAAAGACAATAACCCCGACTACGCCACCCCCATCCCCACAAGTCTTGCTAGTCGTATACTGCGAATAGTTCGATACGTAATCTACTCTTATTAATCCCGGTTGCCTCTCCTCTCATGTCATCCCCATAATAAGCCCGCCATCCCCGCGATAAATCCGACCCGGATAATAACAGTCAAACCGATAATAATAATAAATTTTTCCCTACCCGCTCCGATAGTTTCCAATTGTTTTGTTTGTTGTTAGTTGGTGGCGGAGGATTTCGGGAATAAAAGTGGGCGGGAGTGGAGTGGAGAGGAGGGAGGGCTTCCCCCCGCGGGATACTCCTGGAACTGACAGGCGGGAATTGCTAGTGCCCGCGGTGCTCCCCAACATTATACCCCTCACATTCACATACGTAATACACACGCCATGGCGGTTTATTGTTGTGCATGTGCAAACCTACCCTTCCCCACATAATACTCGCATTCCGGATTATTTTTTTTTACTTCTAGTGGATTCGTATGGTTTACGCACGGATACCCATTACACGTTAATGTGATTCTTTGTTATCTGTTACTACTAAGTAATCATTAGAGAAGTTTATTAAATAAGAGAATACAATATTTTACAATGAAATTAAAGAAGGAAAATTTCTGGCAATGATCACTAAAATTTTATCAATCCATGTTTAATTTAATCAATCGAATTAGTTTCGAAATATTTTTATAATCTAGTAAGGTTAGATTAGGTTACAATGGGAACAGCCCTGAGACTGTGCCTATTATGGTACCATAGAGATATAGATCCTTCCTCCTATAACATCCAATTTGAGCACCTAATGAACCTGATCAGGTCATTCACCTTTATAGATAAGAGGTCTGCCGGCTCATTTACCTAGTGCAAACCGAGGTACTTAATTCTTTTGTAAATTAAATTTTCATCATACCAATTTTTGAAATAGTTTTTCTGCGACCATACGACCCTAGCCTAAAAAATAATATCCAAAAACATACCTTTATATCTCTAAATAGTTCGATATAATTTTTCAATTGATGTTCGCTAGCTTCGATACTCTGTCTATAGTGAAAATCGTCGAGCTTCTCAAAATAGCAATGAACTGCAGACTCCAACTCTTCATTCTTGCCAAATCGTTTACCACCAAGCCATTTCTTAAAGTTTGAAAACAGAAAATAATTCGAGGGGATTAAATTGATTAAATTGATTTTCGCCATCGCGATATTGGATGTTTGAACTGGTGCATTGTCTTGATGAAAGAAAACTTTGTTTTTCGCCTTGTGTGGCCGTTTTTTTTTTTGCTTTTCCTGGACCCCCGTCCAAGGGAAAGTATTGTGATCGTGAAAATTTTCGAACCGCCAATTTCAACAAATATGCACGTTTTGAGGTCCCCTGAGTCCATTCCATCGAGTTTTGAAAAATATCTGTGTGTGTGTCTGTGTGTCTGTGTGTTTCCGCGATAGCGCATAAACGGCTAAATGAATTAAGCCCAAACTTTATATTTAAGCTTTATATAACAGTGGAATGATCTGAAAAGCTTTTAGTTAGAATCAAAACTCATTAAGTGCAACTTTACTCTTAGCAATTTTGCATTTTTTAATTCGGATAGAAAAATGTTTCAAATAAAAGTTTTAGATATTGGAAAATAAATAATTTCTGTTATAAAACTTTTATTGTAGGACCTCCGGTTTTCATTTTATAAGCATTTATCTGATAAATTTCCTTAGAGATTTTAATTATTGAAATAATTATTTTAATGACAAATAAAACGTCAAAGTCAAATGAAGAAGAGTGTGGAGAAATTATTTTAACACATTGTAAGGTAAGAAATAACACACTTAATTACAATATTCTTCTAAATACTTGGTTTTAACTTTGAAAGACAACAATCAATTTTTTCTATTATTCATTTTGCTTTCCTATTAAATTTTCAATCAGAAACTTATTTGACCGTATTCACCGGGGAAAGTACTATGATGGACACATCACCATTTTTTTATTTCATCATTTACTCATTGTAGCGAGTTCGCAAAATACTCGCCGTTGATCATTTTCCTTTCGGACGATAATCAATAAAAATTATTCCATAGGCATCCAAAAAAACTGCCGCCAAAACCTTGCCAGCATGTGGAACCGTCTTTGCCTTCTTAGGAGCTGATTCTCTTCCTTAATTTCATAGCTCTGACTTTTCTATTGTGTCTAAAATAGGTAAAAAATATAGTTAACGGGATATGTTTCCATCACGATAGTTCATAGGCGAATGAATTCTCTTGCGAGTAGTAGATTCTCCGAGTAGTCTCCGAGATTTCGATATGCTGTATATTTAGTAGGCACTGGTATCCATGTATCGTATCCATGATTTATTTAAGGTTATGAATCGACGCAAAAACTCGGCCTTATTGCTATGAAACAGTCAATTAAAACATCCTCACGATGCTGTTATTGATCCACTGTGAGTAATCGCGGCACCTATCTTGCGCTCAGCGCTCATATTGACACAGCACTTTTTGAAATACCTACCATGTCTGCTAGCTCGCGCAAAGCTCCAATGCCATTTTTGTGTTTTTTTTTAACATTTCTGGCGCAGTCACCTCTTGTTTGGCCGCTGCGATGTTCGTTTGACAGCTCGTGTGGTCTCGTTTAAACTCTGCTATCCAATAATTTTATTGTGGTATATGAAAGAACAGAATCACTTAGAGTAGAATTTAACTCCGTGTTGATATATGTTGAATATGCCTTTCAAATGAAAGTATTGTATCACATAACTATGTCCATTTTTTCCAATGTTAACAAATTCACCGAGAACGTTCATTATTATTGGCTACCAAACAAATACTAAAAAACCTAGCGTTGCAAAATTTCGAACTTAAGCTTTATAAGGTTGGCTCTTTCTACTATTGCCATTATTTTTAAACAGTTACCGCCATCTATTTGACAAGCCAGGTATATATGGAACTACACTCGTATATGGTAATATCACTTTACAAACGATACAAAAAGTGTTGAATTTCGAACAATTTCAAAACCCGTACGATTTTTTTTTCTAAATCCATGCGTTTTTTAGTAAAAATATATATAATATATATAATAAATTTCTGATTGAAAATTTATTAGGGAAAAAGCAAAATGATTAATAGAAAAAAATGATTGTTGTCTTTTAAAGTTAAAGCCGAGTATTTATTTATTTATTTATTTATTTGTAATACAACCATAGAAATGTATTTTACAAAATTTCCTATCTCTAGTTGTATGCTATTTAAATATATACTAAATAATAACTATTGCCTAATTAACAAAAATATAATTACAGTTCTAAATTTTAAGACCGGTGTATTATTTCAATAATACGGTTAAAACATAATTTCGCATTAGACATATTAAAAATATCAAGCGAAGGATCGACTTTAGAAGAATATTATAATTAATTGTGTTATTTCTTACCTACAATGGGTTAAAATCGCACTCTTCTTCATTTTTTTTTTCAAACTGGATGCGTTTGCGAATGTGTTGAATATGACGGCACTTTGACGTTTTATTTGTCATTAAAATAATTATTTCAATAATTAAAATCTCTAAGGGAATTTATCAGGTAAACGAAATTCTTCCGCTTATGAAATGAAAACCGGAGGTTTTATAACAGAAATTATTCATTTATCAAGATCTAAAATTTTTATTTGAAACATTTTTCTATCCGAATTAAAAAATGAAAAATTGCTAAGAGTAAATTTGCACTTAATGAGTTTTGATTCTAACCAAAAGCTTTTCAGATCATTCCACTGTTATAAAAAGCTTAGATATAAAGTTTAGGTTTAATCCATTTAGCTGTTAATGCACTATCGCGGAAACACACAGACACACACACATACACAGACATTTTTTAATTGTCAATGGAATGGACTCAGGGGACCTCAAAACGTGCATATTTGTTGAAATTGGCGGTTCGAAAATTTTCACGATCACAACACTTTCCCTTGGACAGGGGTCCGGGGAAAGTAAAAAATTGTCAATAAACGTCAAAATTATCAAATAGTCACACCCTCTTTACACGCCTCTCATGGCTTAAGCTAGACAACGACAAAACATCTTAGCATTATTTTGAAATGTCCTCCACGTTTTATAATATTCGAAACTGTTTCTTCTTCAATTCCTTAAGGCAAACTTCAAGAAAGGTTGGTTTAAGTTGTTGCTGGCTTCGCCTACTTGCACTTCACTGAAAATATTTTTAAGGCAAATTAAATAATTTGAAAATATTTAATTTATAACAATTGAATAATATTTCTCCCTTTAGCTACTGCAACTTTTGATATACCTAACAATACTTAAAAAAGGGAAAACATCCTTTGAAATAAATTCCCGAATAAATACCCCGCCTTACATTGAACTATACAATAGACATTTGCTGTTGCACGATAAATGATTGCTTATTGCAACAATATTTGCAAAAAAATCATGCTACTAACACACTTTGATTATGAAAAGAGAAAAACAGTCTCTATCAAATGAGACTAGTGAAGGGCACCATTTAAAATAATTAAAGTGTGTTTCGTTACTCATTTGTTTCCTGAATAAAAAAAACAATTAAAAACAGTAATGTTGTTCGAGCAAAAATGTACTTTCCTCTCGTTCAAAGGATTCACCCCTGATTATAGTTCTTTGGTATTAATAATAACTATATTTTGTTTAACACGTCTACTACCAACTCAAAACACATTACAAAATAAACTTAACAGAATGAATACTACCTTCGCGGTCGATATTTAAAACTAAAATATTATTTACTAAGTGTACAAAAAAGAGAGAGAAAGAATGCATGCGCATTTTAGGACTCTTAGTGATTTATCGACGACCTAGGTAGATTTTTTGAAATATGGAAATCGGCTACGCATGATTTCTTATGAAATATGCAGTTGCTTAATAACAGAAAATATCCTAAATTAATACTATTGTGTTTCAGATTGGGATTTTTTTATAATCCTAGAAAGGTATTTATAAAAAAATACTCCAAAATGTGTACACTATTAACCCTTTAAAATACCAAGACGTCTGTGACACCTCATTTGTTCTCGAGTTTTATACTCGGGCAATAAAGGACGGTACCTAAACTTCCGCGAGGGTTTGGAAATTAGGAAGGCGCTTGGGGTAAACCAATTGTAAATATGGATGAGATTTGGAACTCTCCTGTAACGTCCGCACTTATTACCTGATTTTATGATGGCATGAATTTGTATATATTTAGTTGTTAATTTTTTTTTTGTACATTCCTCCCTGAAGATGGCCAATGGTCGAAACTGGTTGGAGAAAATATAAATAAGTGAAACAAACCAAGTGTTTTAACTTTAATTAAATCATCCTGAATTAATTTAAAAATGTTTCACTACGGGTTAAGTGAGAAATTAATTAAACATAATTTTGATGTGTCACAGACGTCCGCAAACTCGCGTCAGGTTTAAACGAATTTTGAGGTTAGTTATTAGATATAATTTAATTTAATTAATATAATTATTAATTAGTTGATTTGCGCCTATCCTACTTATCCGTCCCTATGAGTGCATATAATATATTGACCGAAAGTGATGTGGAAAGTGAAGAAGATTATTTAAGCAAAAATGAAAACCCCCATTTTGATGATTCAAGCGATTGTAGCAGCGGAAGTTCAATAGGAAATGTTAGTAAGCGTCCGAGGCCGATATCCTACAGCGAAGATTCAGATTCATCAATTGATGTATGGAATTGTGAAGAAAAGGAAAATATACCAATTACAAAAATATTTACGGTATCCAGTGACCATTGATGAATTACAAGTATATTTTGCGTTATGTATACTTATGTTACAGGTAAAAAAAAATAAAGATTAACATGTACTGGTCAAAGAGAGCCATTATCGAGACGCCAATATACTTAAAAACTATGCCCCGTAAACGGTAGCTATTTCCAATTCCTCATTTTGAGGATAATGATGCAATAAACAAAGGCGATAACTACCTAATTAATAAGTTTGAACAATTGTATACACCAAATAAGAACGTTGTCATTGATGAATCCCTTATGAAATACAGAGATCGCCTAAATTAATACAATTCATTGCAAGCAAACGAGCACGATTTGGGATAAAATTTTACAAACTCTGTGAATCTGATTCGGGGTACTGTTCGCAATTTAAAATATATACAGGCACAGATAAGATACCCCCGCTACACCTGCTTTTCAAAATGTCGTATTGGAGTTGGCCCAGCAGATTTTAAGCAAAGGCTATTCATTATTCTTAGATAATTGGTATTCATCATCAGAACTTTTTGATATCTTGCGAAAAAATGCTACAAACGTAATTAGAACTGTTAAAAAAACGGGAAAAATATGCCTAAAAATTTACCAAAATACAAAATAAAAAGAGGAGAAGCGAGAACTTTATCTTGTAGAGGAATATTATCATTACATTGGTGCGATAAAAAAGACGTTTATATGATAATCACAACACATTCAGGAGAAGAAATAGTGGATACTGAAAAAAAAACAGAATAAATAAAAAAGAGAGGAAGAACAAGTAATAAAACCTAAATTTGTTATTGATTACAATTTCGGAATGAGCGGTGTCGACATGCAAGATCAACTACTTGCTTGTGTTCCACTTATATGAGGAAATGCATGAAGGGTTACAAGAAAATATTTTTCTATTCGCTGAATATCACAATTTTCAAGGCTTATATTTTACATTCAAAATTGCCGAATATAACAAAACAAACAATTGTTGTTTTCCGTCTAAACGTAGCGCAAGATATGCTGTCTAATCTATGCTTTCCTTATTATGCAACTCGCGGACTTCCATCAAAAAATGACTGCCCAACTTGTCTACAGGTAAAAAATTGGACACATTTTCCTGAATATATACACTGATCAAAAGCAGCGCGCATCAAAGAGATGTCATGTATGTGCTAATGCACTACATTTACCTGAGTGCTTCAAAAAAGATCATACTTTAAAACATTACTAATTGTTTGTTATAGTGTTATCTTGTATATATATCATTAAAACAATAGTTTTAACTTAAATTTAAATATTATCACCAATAAATTATAATTTGTTAAAAGATGAAATGTAGTTTAAAAAATTGATCCTTTTGTCTAGGTTTACTTTAAATTTAAAATGTATGTCAATGGGTTAATAAAAACATTTATAAACTACAATCAAGTATACAATAGAGGTATTAGAAAAAATTAAATACATACATAAACATCTTTATTTCTGAGATTGGAATATACAGTTACAATACAATATTTAACAATACACTAACGTTCACAGTATAATTCCAACTCTGAAACTGGCTATCGACCAGTGGTCTTTCAGCCTAAAATTAAATATTTTAACTAATATGAAGAAACACCTGCAATGAAAAGTATTAAAAAAATTTTATTTTAAAAAAAATTTTATATAATTGAAATGTATAATGAGCACCCTATATGTACCCCTAAATCATTATGGAAAATTGATGCTTTTTATATAGCGTTAAAAAATTTGTACTCACAAGCAGCAGCTACGAAACCGTTTAAAAATGCCAATATATTAAATTAGAATTTTGATTTCTTTAACGACAGTCTAAACACTTCATAATTTTCTTAAATTGTAATATTTATCGTAGATATTTTGCTATAATATTTATTTATAATTTATTATTATTTATTTAAGAATTACTATTTATTTATTTATTTATTTATTTCACTATATTTATCATTACAAACAATATATAAAACATGCATTTAATTTCGAGAATGTGAACATAAATACAAGAATTACAATAAATAAATAAGAATATACAACTTAATAACTAATAAATTAATATATTAATAAACGCAATCAAGATTAATAACAGTCAACGATCTGCGAAAAGTTGATAAGAATCTAAAGAACAAATCAAAGTTATTTGACGACAAAAGACAATTAGCGGCGCGCATCAATCTACAAAGAGGACCATTTGCGATAAACCTAGAACGGTGCATCTTTTCCCGAAATACAAAGTGTGACCTAGTGGTGGCACCGGATTGTTGATACCGGAAATCAATGTTGCTTAAAAATTCCGGGCAAATAATGTATCCATTCAGCAATTTATACAAAAAACACATGTCGATAAAATTTCGTCGATAGAGTAGTGTTGTCAAGATCAAATTAACCATTAGGAGATTATAATTCATGTGTGTGTTTAGAATATTTAATCGATATGCAACATGACGCAAAAACTTTCTCTGAACATATTAATTAAGTACTGCTGATATGGATACCATATTGGTGCTGCATATTCTAGGATTGGCCGTACTAACGAACAGTAAAGGAGCCTAAGCGTATCAAAATTAAAGTCAGACCCGACACGTAAGATGAAACCTAAGGTTTTGTATGCTTTATTAGTAATCATTAATACGTGCGTCCTGGATGACATGTTGTTTTCAAAGTAGACACCCAAGTCAAGTATTCCTGATACACGTTCCAGTGTGATATTATTTCAATTATAAACATAGTAATATGTGCGTTCACTTCTAGAAAACGTGATATATTTGCATTTACATACATTTAATGCTAGTTTGTTATTATTGCACCATTGAAGCAAATAGTCCAGGTCGCTTTGTATACATTCCATATCACTAACAGACGCAATAGTGTGAAATAATTTAAGATCATCAGCGCAAAGCAAATATTTGCAGAATTTTAAACCCTTCGGCAGGTCATTAATGAAAAAGTTAAATAAAATAAAACCAACGTGAGAACCCTGAGGTACACCTGATGACGCTTTTATTTCCGATGAGATACAGCTGCCTAACCTAACCATTTGGTATCTATCTGAGAGAAAGCTTTCGATCCAGGTTACCACCTTACGAGAGAAACCGATACAATGTAATTTATGAATTAGAGTGCTATGGCATACACTGTCGAAGGCTTTGGAGAAATCACTATAGATAGCATCTACTTGATAATGACTCTCCAAGGCATTCAGTAGATAGTTTTGATAGACCATTAAGTTAGTAGTTGAAGATTTACCTGAGGAAAACCCATGTTGGCCATCAATAATTATATTTTTTAATTGCCATCCTAGTTGAACACTCACGATTCGATCTAACATTTTCGAAATGGCCGATTGTATGCAAATACCGCGATAATTGGTAATATTTTCTCGATTGCCACATTTAAATTTTGGGGTAATAAAACTTCTTTTCCATGTGAGTGGGACATGTTGTTGATCTAAGGAGAGTTTAAATAGTAAAGTTAAGGGATGACATATTGTGTATGCACATCTTTTTAGAAACAAATTAGGAATGCCACCAGGGCCACAAGATGTTGATGGTTTTAACCTACTTATCTCCTCAAAAACATCGATAAAATCAACATTAAAGTTAAAGGAAGGATCGACGCACTGGTCTAATTGAAAAGAATTATAATTTACAAGAGAAGGTTCGTCATAGACACTAGAAAAATATACAGCAAATAGATCAACAGATGCTTGTAGATTTGTGCTTTTATTGTCATTTAGAAACATATTCGATGGAATATCCTTTCTATTTTTATGTTCCTGAACAAATTTCCAGAAATTATTACTATTATAGCGAATATTTGATTCAGTTACGCGGATATAATTTATATATAATTCTTTATTTAATGAGTTACACCTTAGGCGCAATTCATTAAAAATTAGGCAATCCTCTGGCCTACTGGTTCTTTTAAATGTAGTATGGGCAATCCTTTTGTCTAACTATAACTACACCATTTTGTATATTTATTGCTATAGTGGATTTTCTTTTTAGGAACTAACGAATTTCTTGCGAAATATAATATAGAATAAAAGACATCCGCAGCATCATTAATATCAACACACGATTTAAAATAATCAATCCAAGATGTACAAGCAAATACCTTATTTATTTCGCAGTAATCCGTATTTTGGAGTCGTAATAATATATATCATCATAAGAAAAATCATTGTTACTTACACAATTAATATGAAAGCTATAGGCAAAGTGGTGTTTTTTAATATCGCATAATACATCAGTCGCTTTTTTTACGGTAATATTCAAATTATTGCTAAAAATTAAATCGAGAAACCTATTACTTTCGTTAGGAATAGAGTTAATTTGACTAAGATTTAAGAAGCTAAAACTATCGAACCCTCGGGGATGTCGTGGCGTTAACGCAAACACCAAAACCGTCGTTGTCCCAATTATCTGATGGCAAGTTATAGTCTCCACACAGCAGGATTTCTTCAAATCGGTAATTCTCAGCAACTTCTTCGACAGCCTGTGCATGTAATTCATATATTTCAACAGGCGAAGGCGGGATGTATACCGCGCCCACAACTTAATTTTTATCTTCTAGGTTTACTTTAACAAACAAATGCTCAATAGACTTGATGGATATAAGTAGAAATTCACAATTAATCTTTTTATTAACAAGCAGTAATACACCACCTCCTCTTGATTTATCGCTCGACGCCAAATTTCTGTCAGCTCTGTATATGGAATAATTAGGTACATACAATTCGTGATACCTTTTCTTAAATGTCGTGAGTACAAAAAAGTATGTAATCCTTATTCTAATATATATATAATCGTAACTCGCATATATTAGAAATTTCTGTCTGTTTTTATAGAAATCCACGGGTTACATTTTTTTTTATTTTTATAACTAGCGAGGTATAGTACTTTTTTAAGTATTAGGGACGTGTCGCATTCTGGTCGCGATTTGACGACGATAAGTATTAAAAAAATGAAATTTCGTTTGGAAAACGGTTACCGGCTGCTAGTTGTATAATAAAATGATTGTTAGTGTTAATAAATTAAACTTAAAATTAATTATGATATAAATAATGGAGTGAATGTGGAATATTTAAAAAAAAATGCAATGTATGATATATTTAGGTTTTTTTTATTTTATTTATATTATTTTATTCCGCTGTGTATAATAAATTTCGCTTATATAATACAGAAAACCGAAATAGTTCTAACATCCTTATCTTTATTCATACCCATTTAAAATTGTGCCGTCTTCATCGGATAAAGCATTAGCATATTGCCGCAGAATCACCTAGCGCTTTCCTTCGCTTTCTTTTTTTATATATTTTTTTTTTATGGGCTAACCCCCTCCTTTTAATTCAGTCGTTCATTTCCTGCGCGAAATGGAGCCCTTTGTGACCGCCGCTTCCGTTCAACCGCCTCCGACACGCAACGGCGGCGGTCGCCCGCGAGGCGAACATCTTTTGAAGACGGCGCCGATAAAAAGGAAGCGGCGGCCGCCACAAAAGGAGGAAATCGGCGACGATTCCGACTTGGAAATGTGGGCGCGCGTTTAATCTTTCCGGGGGGTGGGTAAATGTTATTCCGCCCTCGCCCCCCCTCCCCCCTCCTCTACAAGTCCCCCGACAAGCAAATGATAAAACTCAACCCTCGACTGCTAAGAGCGCTAATTCTCCGCAGGGCTTTGCGGCGCCGAGCGCATCCCTGCTCTCGCTGTCGCTGCCCCCCGGCGACAATTTGTAATCGGAGCCGCTCGGCGCAAAAAAATTAAATTCCCCACATTAAACTTTACCATCTGTCATAAAAGTAAACGCCCCGCGGTGACATCTTAATTTGTGCGAGGGGCCGGGGGCGGTGGATGGGCCGCTGGAAATGCAATTAATAACGGCGGGGGAATTCGCTTATTAGCGTGACGGATCCCTTTAATTTAAACTGACACAACCTCAGATATTAATTCGCAATGCAGCGCGTGTTCCTCCGGAGTTTCGCAAATCTCGGATGGGGTGGATGGGGCGGTGTTGGATCGCATTCTTATTCGATCTGCTCGTTTTAATTGCGCCGCTTTGATCACTTTGACACTCTAGTTTTAATAAAGGTTTTGGAACAATTGATGAGGTTGCGAGAAGGCTTTCCAACGTGATTCGTTTGCCATATTTGAACACGTTCAATTAAAACCTTTCAACGAAAAAGTGACATTCCTAATAAAAAATAATACATTTATTAATTACTTTTACTTTCTGAAACATTTTTAATAGCTTTAACTCATTGTCATTTTCATATATCCATTTTTTGTTGTTTAAGAGACGTAAACTACTTGATGTAAATGTATTCATCCAGAAAACCTTTAGTAAACAATAAAATAGATTAAATAAAATGAAACAAAGATAATTCACACATTTGCAGTTATTTAAATTACAATGAAATTAAACAAGGAAAATTTCTGGCTATAATCAATAAAATTTAATCAAGATATGCAATAACAAATATCTATTGTGTAATTGTGCCATTGTCCGGCGTGTAAATGCTTCGGAAGTTTTTAAAACTTAGAGTGTAAGTAATTTTTTGCTGTTGGGAAAAAGGGATTGATCGATTTTATTGATCATTGCCAGAAGTTTTCCTTGTATAATTTAATTTTAATAAAATATATTTACACCCAATTACAAAAAATGGCACACTACTTTTTTTCTTATAAAGCTAAATATTGAAACAGGATCATTATTATTCCGTACAGAAAATATTAAGATTAACATGTACGTTATTAATTAACTTCACATTCCATATATTTTTTATAAAAAAAAATTGATATTATTTTAATGATTTTAATCAGTGAAACAAGTGATTTTAGTCAATATTTTATTACAAAACGATTCAAACAAAAATTGTATATCTTAAAAAACTGCAACTGTTTTATTAATCACATTTTTATTTACCTATTCCTTAGCACTTCTTGCTTATTCCACAAAATCTTTCTAAGTATTATTTAATCAAAAATTGTTTCAAAAAAAGTATTCACTTTTTTTCCATAGATCTTTTAATTGTGTTCTGAGTGTTTTTCTTCTTGATTTTTTGTAAATATTACCCAATTGAAGTAATATGCAATGAATCCAAATTGTAATTCCGATTTTATTACATTAAGAGCAGTACTCTTAATGTAATAAAATCATCTAAGAAATTCTATTGTTCTTATCAACTTTATTGTCTAATTGTAACTTATTGACATGGAATATCATTTTTATTGCCTAATTTTGACTTAATGTTCTTGGAATGTCACTTTTATTGCCCAATTTTGACTTTATGGTCATATAATGTCACTTTTATTGACTAATGTGACCTATTGGTCATGTAATGTCACTTTTATTGCTCAAAATTGACTTTATGGTCGTATTATGTCACTTTTATTGTCTAATTTTGACATTATAGTGATGGAATGTAACTTTTATTGCCTAATTTTGACATTAAGGTCATGAAAAGTCACTTTTATTGCCTTGTTGGTTATGTAATATCACTTTTATTGCCTAATTGTGACTTTATGGTCATGTAATGTCACTTTTATTGCCTAATTTTGACTTTAAGGTCATGCTATGTCACTTTTGTTGCCTAATTGTGACTTTATGGTCATGCAATATCACTTTTGTTACCTAGTTGTGACTTTATGGTCATGTAATGTCACTTTTATTGTCTAATTTTGACTTTAAGGTCATGCTATATCACTTTTGTTGCCTAATTGTGACTTTATGGTCTTGCTATGTCACTTTTATTGCCTAATTGTGACTTTATAGTCATGTAATGTCACTTTTATTGCCTAATTTTAACTTTAAGGTCATGCTATGTCACTTTTGTTGCCTAATTGTGACTTTATGGTCATGCTATGTCACTTATATTGCCTAATTTTGATTTTAAGGTCATGCTATGTCACTTTTGTTGCCTAATTGTGACTTTATGGTCATGCTATGTCAGTTTTATTGCCTAATTGTGACTTTATGATCATGTAATGTCACTTTTGTTGCCTAATTTTGACTTTATGGTCATGCTATGTCACTTTTATTGCCTTGTTGGTTATGTAATATCACTTTTATTGCCTAATTTTGACTATATGGTCATCGAATGCCGATGACTATTACATCACATTTATTGCCTAATTATAATTGGCTTTATAATCTTGAAATGTCACTTTTATTGCCTAATTATAACTGTACAGTCTGGAATGTCACTATTATTCCCTAATTTTGACTTTATGGTCATCGAATGTCCAGGACTTTACGGATCGTGCAGTCTCAAAAGCGACAGATAATCAACGAGCATAATCACTACCGCGTCATATATTGTACTCACGTTATCATCGCATTAACTTAAATAACAGTGCACCTACTTTAAAGTCAAATAATTTCAAGGCTTCTATATACAGCAGATGAGTGCTGATATTGTCGAAGTTAATATATGCGATTGTAATAAAGTAAGGGACATACTTTAAAAGTTTGTATAATTTTAACAAATTGAGCTAGCAGCAAACATTAAATCTAGTTGCTTTAATAATGTTTTTTCACAGTACATGTGAAAAACAAAAAAGTTGTTATGACAATTTTGAATACAAATGTCAAACAAAATCAACTCAAGTTAGAGCAGATTTTTTTTTTTAGATTTTTTTAATAATTCTAAGGGGGGACATTTTGATTGGATTTCTTCTCACTCGCATGGGTTTTAAATGGGCCTTTCATCACACTTCCACCAATTGTCAAGATAGGCGGTGATCGATCGAGCGACGAAAATACTTTATATTTTTAGTTTAAATTGTTTAAAATATATAATACGTTCAAATATAACCCTTAGTTTATGATATACCTGTATTAGATAATGATGTTCTACTAGGGAAACCATGTAAAGCCTCTCACTCTTTATCCTACTGCTGCAACAAAATATTAGATAATTATTGCGTAATAAAAATCGGATTCGAATTTAACTTAAAAAAAAAATCATAACATAAGCTAAATACAATATTTTGAGGAAATTATTAAAGAACAAGTTGATATAAGGGATTTCTAAACAACTCTTTAGAGTAGAAAATATTACTGCATAACCTTGTGAGTATTGGTTAACAAAAAAAACAGAGTAATACTAGGATACCTACACTCATACTACATGGCGAAGTTCCAGTCTACACTAACAGTAATGCCATAATGCCATTTATGTGACTATTATTTTTATTGGCAATTTTAAAATAGATCGAGACATTGTAATATAAAATGTACGCAAGTTTCAACCTAGATTGATAATGGGTGCAGATATGATTCCATAATTCTCCCTTATCATGAAGATATCATGGATATAATCAACAATAATTACGAATTTCTTCGAAATATTATGTTTAGTGACGAATCGACTTTCCCGTTACGTGGTCGTCGATAGTGAGTACTGGTCTCAGGAAAACAAGCACCGAAGAGCTAATTTAAGAACTCAGCGCGCTCAAAAACTTAACTTTGGGATCGACATTCTAGGGGAAACATTTATAGAACCATTTTTTATTAGGGGGAAAGTAAATGGCCAACATTTTTTGGAACTGCTTGTGAACCAAGTTACACCAGCAGCATAAGGCTTACAGAATATTGATATGGCCCGCTTCTGGTACCAGCACGACGGATGACCTGCTCATAATACAACTAGGGAATATTTAAATCAAATATTAAAATCTGTATTATTTTCTCATCGCGTTATTAGCATCAAAAGAGACATAAAATGGCTACTAGCATCTTCCTAATGATTTTTTTTCTTTGTACCCATAAGCATCAAGGAAATAACAACGTGAATGACCTGAGATTACAAATTCTTCAAACCACTTAAAATATTACTGATATGCGACAAGAATTTTATTATCATCAGGGATATTGTTTAGCTCAACAAGGATATATCATCGAACATTTGATAAGATGAACATTGTAGTTATTTGTTGCTAGTTACGTTAGAATTGTTTTTGTTAAATTAGTAATATTAAAATAACGTTGTTTCACTTTGATTCCCTTTTTAATACAAATTATAAATTACTGATTATTTTTCGTTTGTCAGTCAATTAAATTATGTGACTCAGCTATGCAAACAAAACGAGCATGGTAACTAAATGCCAAGTAATGCCCGTATTCAAAATTCCAGGGGACAACATGTATAAAATATATTAATATGTATCATTTATTTATCTCGCCAATATTACTCACTTATAGCATTTTTGTATTTTTTCTCTCTCTTTTTAGTGTAAAGCGGAATGTTCTACTAACTGTAATTATTTATAATAATAATAATTCTTTATTGAACGGATCAGCCATTTACAATTTGACTAAAAACATAAAACATAAATTACACAAATATGCATATATATATATATATATATATATATATGTATGTAGGCAAGCTAACATCTTGTGTACAATATCCGCGAGACTCCTCCCAAGTAACCTAATGACGTGTTTAAGAAATCAATTCTGCCACAAATATTATTAGCTGTGCGCATTAAACGAGTCATAGGACAGTAGATACAAAATGCATTATGCAGTAGGATGTGGCTGCGCGCATGTCTAGGTGGTATATGATACTTAATCATACTGACAATATAGTTTGAATCTATTTTGCAGTTAATAATTTTGTAAAGAAAACACATATCTAATTCCATGCCACGATGTTGCAATGTTGTAAGTCCTAAGTAGGCCATTGTTTCCTCGGATGTTAAGTGAATATCTTTTTGGGCCAATCTATATGACATGAATTTGATAAACTTAGTTTGCACATTTTCCATCCTATTAACACAAGTAACATATGTAGGTGACCATATTATTCTGCAATAATCAAAATGTGATCGAACTAGGGAATTGTAGAGGATATTAAAAGTGCGTACATCTATTAGATCTTTGGCAACACGCTTGATCAATCCTAGCGACTTATTAGCTTTGTTGACTACAAAGTCGAGGTGGCACTTGAATGACAGTTTGAATCAAGGATGATCCCGAGATCTTTCATTAAGTAAACTTGGCTCAATGTTAAGTTATTTAATTTGTAATCATATGTTATTCCTGCCTCTTGCGTGAAAAACAAATAAAACTACATTTGTCAATATTGAGCTGCATATCATTCAGTGCACACCATTTGTAAATTGAGTCAATATCCTCTTGAATCCTGAAACAGTCTTCAGCGTTATTCACGGTGTAATACACTTTTAAATCATCGGCAAAAAGCAAATGAGGACACCTTAGTGATTCCGACAAGTCATTTATAAAAAGAATGAACAATAACGGTCCTAAGTTGGATCCTTGTGGAACGCCAGATGTTAAAACATATGGTTCTGAGAGAAAGGATTTAATTTTCACAAATTGTCTCCTTCCAGACAAATATTATACAAGCCACTTCAATAACGGATCACATAGACCATACGCTTGCATTTTTTTAGTGAGAATAACGTGAATGACAGAGTCAAATGATTGCTGAAGTCCGTGTAAATTGCATGGACTACAGAATTAACATCTAGAGTTCCATGTATGTAATCCGTATATATGAATAAGTTGGTTAGTGTAGATCTGCTTGCATATATTGTATATGTTATTATATACTTTTTGTAATATTGAAAAATGAGAAATCCGTAAATTAATAAATAAATAAAGAGAAGGTTCGGAAAAAAAATTGTACAGATGATACCAAAAAATACTCTGGCTTCTTAAATGAATTTCATCTCGATTCTGTTAATAACAGGTATAAATATATTTGCATCCTGGATTTATATAAATTAGTAACGAATTAATTGATAAATCTAGCTTTGTTCATAGTATTTCATTTGCACGTTATATAAATACGTTTTCCTTCCCAACACCTCGCATTAATTATCAATTCACGCTTCAATAAAATTATCAGCATTATGTAGATATATTACCATTCCCTTGATTAATTTCTGTTTAGAAGTAAAGAACACCTTGTCTGTAGCATCATGAGTTTTGTTCATATTGATTGTATCTATTGCTACATACAGGGTGACCCATTTGAATTCATCCAGTGGAATATCTCGACAAAAATGCATTGTACAAAAATGTTTCGGACAAAAGTTTAATGGTTTCGAGGGGAACATCTGAAAATGTAGAAAAATTCTCACTGTCACTGAAAATAAATGAGTATTATTATTAAATAGTTTTGCTCCAAGTCCAAAAATAAAACATAAAATGGCAAATATTAAGTATAAGTTATAAAAATTAACATATTTTTCCATAACGTAATGTAGTAGAAAATCCAATCACAAATATATAAATCCATTTAAAATCGATAACTTTGAAATGCTTCATTTGTCCGGACTGAAAAAATAAGAATAAAATTGCAATGCAAATTAAAATATCAAATTTAATATTTTTATTAAATAAATTTGTTATAATTTATATTTACTGAGGTAGCATTTGGGGTAGATTTCCCATAGATTAAAATTGCTCAACAGTTTATTATTTAATTAAGTGGGTGCGCACTTTTTCTATTTATTTTAGCCGATGCAGTGCAATGTAAGCAATTTCAGTGTACCACAGAGTAAGAGCGGTGGCGGCGGCGGGAGCGTATCTCGCTCACATAAATTCCACCGTCCCCCTAACGCGCACTATCCCGTTTTTCTTTTGTTTTCCCTCCGGTTACAACCGCGCGCGCTTTTATTTTTCCACGGGCCGCTTCGATGTTTCCTGACGGAGCGGCGCGGCGCGGCGCGCCGCCGAAATGGAAATCTGCTCCGGCTCCGTTTCGCCCCGTCCGCAGCATCATTTCCTCTTCCTCCCCCCTTTTCCCGTTCCGGCAATTTCAATTTCGCCCGCGGCCCGCGGCCGTAAAACACGGAGAACCAATTTGCTTTTATTATTGTAACGGCGCACCCCCCGTAAAATGGGGAGAATTAATTTTGATGCCTGCCCCTCATCCTACTCTCATTCCACCATTTTTTTATTATTTGTCCTGATGGCGGGGTTTTCTTGTTCTGTTTTGTGCGCTGGCCGGCACTAGATTATCCCGGAAGCCTGGAAGTGCTCCGGGAAAAAAATGAACATCGCTGAAGTGTTTGGGGTTTGAAGTGGGTTGTCTCGTACGGCAACAGCGACACCTGTTGATGCGATCTTGAGCATACTTTCCTCAAATATGGATCGCATATCAATCGAAGAGGAAAACAATTTTTATAAAAAAAAATTTTACATGTTTTTGCGAACGTATAATAAATGGGGAGTGCACTTTGTAAAAACAAACATTTTAGTAGATAAATCCATTTTGAGTTCCTGATTGAATACAGAATTTTTTGATAATGAATTTTTGTGGTGGGTTACGTTATTTGGAGTGGAAACTAAATTGAAACTACCACAACGCCATCAGAGTTGTGTGTACATTATCCCATTTGATTTAATGTATCGTAAACCTTAATTACGACACGGTAGCATTGCCGGATCATAAATTTGGGTCCACAATAACTAATTCAAAATATGATTGAAATATACTAAATAATAAAACGTATGATTTATATGTGGTCAATATGAATTTCGACGATTTCATTTTGACAAATAACAAATTGTGTTTTTGGAAAATACACCTTACGATTCTACCCACCATTCTATTCTAGTTTTTATAATTTGTTCAAAGGTAAAATACAAGATGATCCCTAAGATCTGAAGTTTTATGTGAATATTTGCCTGCTTTTCAAATCGGAATAAGTTATATTCATATCTTCCCATTGGTCAGGAATTTCTTTCTTTCATTCTTAATCTTATCCTCTTTTACCCGTATTGGGTGTCGAGGTTGGTCACTAATTTCAATAGTTCTTAATATATTATTAATAAAATAAAAATGTGTTAGTATGAGCTGAGTGTGTAGCTCCGTTTAACCAGGTGATATCGACGGTTGATGCACTATTTAATTCACAAGTTTTATACCATGTAATGGTAAGATCACCAACTACCCAACTGATCTAAATAGACTAATATTCTGACATTAGCTAGTGAATTATAATTGAATTCATTAGTCTAACCTATTTCGGAGTGAAAGACAATCTGCGTATTTATTTGACCGTACGCGCGAATTGTTTTTTTTTTGTCCCAATTAATATTCTACATTTTTATCAATCTCTCCGGATCTAATTCACCTTTGTACTTCCTTGTGTTTTTTCTTCCGCAGCCTCGTTTTTTTTTGTTTAATTTTAAGTCACCACCAAAGGCGCGGTGGGTGTGAAGATTTTGTATCCTCGGGCTCAATTTCCTTATTTCTTAATCATCGTATTATTTATTTGCTATGGGGCGTGAATGCACCGTATGTAAAAAAATTATTAGTTCACGGACAGGAGCTCTAAAATGCCACGCTAGCTGTAAGCAATGGACACATGCCAATTGCCTATCCCATCTCACAATAGATGAAGCCAAGCAAGCGTCAGGGGATAAATACATTTGTAATGCATGCTCTCCAGTGAATACTTGCCAACCTCCTACAAATTCTATTTTTGATACAATTAAAACAGTCATTAAGCCCAAGCTGTCTTCACTTTTTCGACTTGAACTTCAGGAAATAGTGAAGGACATTTTAAAGGAAATGAGAAATGAAATTGATGAATTAAAACATAAGATAAGCAAGCTGGATGCAAATAATCCATCACATTTTTCAAAGACCAACAGTATTAGCGATACAAATATCAGTATTGAGGAAGCAGTTCAAATTTTGAGGACTGACAGAGAAGACCAAATAATGTTATGGTCTTCAATTTACCGGATAGCAACGTAACTAAGGAAGAACGGTTAAGAGGGGATATTCAAGCTCTTCAAACCATTTTTGACCCTTCCTTGAATTGTATTGAATTTAAATGTTTCAGACTAGGGAAGCCTAGTAACGATAGACCTAGACCAATTAAATTGGTTAATAAGGATCGTCAGTCGTAATAGTCAACGTATTCATTTGAAGGGTTTACAGTCTCAACTAAATGATAGAATTGATGAAGGGGGAAATGATATTACTATCAAATATATCCATGGAATTCCTCAAATAGTTCGGATGAAAAAAAAAGCTAACTATATCTTCATGCATTAATACACCCTGCACAATACCAAGCTCTGCGAACGGTCTTACTTTGTATGTGAGGGGGCTTAGAATCAAATTAAAATCATTTAATTGTTCAAATCTATCTGAAGACTATGATATCCTTGCGCTATCTGAATGAAACCTGGCTTTGCTCTTCAATAAATAACTTGGAATTATTTAATAGACGATACAGCATATATAGCACTGATCGATCGGCAACGAATAGTTCAAAATCCATTGGTGGAGGAATCTTAATCGCGGTCAGAAAAAATATACACTCTTTTCAAATTGTTACCGATAATACATTAGAAATTCTTATTGTAAAACTTTCTGTTAAAAATAATGACATTATTATATTTTGTTATGTTCCACCAAATTCGACTGTAGACGTTTATGAACACATTCTATCATCCATAGAGGATGTTGCATCAATGCACCCAGATAGCCAAATTTGTGTAGTAGGTGACTTTAATTTACCGCGCATTAAGTGGCTGCGCGATGAGGAGTGCGTTGGATTAACACCTTGTAATCTAAATTCACCTTCCCAACTTTTATTTTTTGATAGAATGACGGCGTTTGGGCTTATGAATGTATACGGGACTGTAATGGATTTGTATTACATGAACTCGGAAGATAATACCTTGAGTCCTTGTAAACCGATAATTTCATGTGATATATATCATCCTTCATTTACAGTCAATATAAATTCATGTAGTTACAATATTATAACAAACGTTACCACTCTTCAATATAATTATAAAAACTCCGACTATAAAAAAACAATGATTTTCTAAATGGTGTCGATTGGACAGTGCTACAGAATCGTCATAATATCGACGAAGCTTTAGGTATTTTTTAGGATATTATGTACTTCGTAATTACCTAAAAAAACGTTCTCGTCATGGTATCCTTTATGATTTTCAAATCATGCGTTACATATCGTATAATTAAAAAAGGGTTGCTCATAACAAATGGAACAGTTCACGTAATGTGCAAAATTACCATGCATTAGCAGATATCAGGTGGAGGTGTAAGAGTAAAATTTTGGAATCTTATAACAAGTATGTTCTCAATGACAAAAAATCCATACCTCATAACATCGTTTTGGTCTTTTGTACACAGTAAAAACAAATGGGATTCCAGTATCCATGAATTATCGTGCACAAAATGCATCGACAGCCTCAGGTATAAGCAATTTTTTCGCTGACTATTTTGCATCGGCGTATAAATCTAGTCATAATGTACAGGTACTATTTTCAACAGATAATTTTCTCTTATTAACAGTATATTTTTTGAAGACCATAATATTTTGAAAGTTCTAGGTTCATTAAAAAAATCCACTAGTGTTGGTCCCGACAATGTTCCAAATTTATTTCTACGTAACTGTGCCGCTAACTTAGTCGATCCATTTAAATGTTTATTTTGATCCATTAGAACTAGTACGTTTCCTAATATCTGAAAAGAATCATATGTGCTTCCCATACATAAGGCTGGCTCTAAATTGAATGTAGAGAATTATCGTCCGATTTCAATACTTAGTGCACTATCGAAGGTTTTTGAAAAGCTTATATACAATGTGATTTTTAATAACTTCTCCGCAATCATCGGCGAACACCAGCACAAGATCCACGCTAACAAACTTATTCTTATTTTCACACTACATTTCTAACGCACTAGAAGAGGTTAGTGAAGTCCATGCAGTTTATTTAGATTTTAGCAAAGCTTTCGACTGCGTTAATCACTCAATTCTTATGCACAAACTGAAATCATATGGTATCCATAATCCGTTGTTAACATGGATTAAATCTTATCTCGCATGCAGATCGCAAAGAGTTGCTATTAAATCTAATTTATCTAATCGCTTCAATGTAACTTTCGGTGTCCGTCAGGGATCTCATCTGGACCCCTTTCTGTTTTCTTTCTTTATTAACGATCTTACTAATGCCGATGATGTGAAGATTTACTTAAAGGTACGGACGTTTCATGATTGCTCATTCAGGAAGATCTTGCAAGTATATCTAAATGGTGTGAATTAAATGATGTGGCTTTGAATGTTAAAAAGTGTCAATTTATTCGTTTTAGCCGGAGCAAAAACCCAATTGAGTTTCAATATTTTCTCGATGGGAAATCATTAACTAAAATCAATTTGATCCGAGATCTTGAGGTTTTATTTCACACTAAGTTGTCATTTAATCCACACATTAATAGTGTTATTAATAAAGTTAATAAATCTCTTTATTTTGTTAGACGATTTTCGACTGATCTAACCAATATACGGTCCATCACTATTCTCTAAAATTCTCAGTTGGAGTACTGTCGGGTAATTTGGTCTCCATCTTATGCGGTTCACATTAATAGGTTAAAATCGATTCAGAGAAAATTTTGCATCGTATAAGCATTAGCATTGAAACTTACTTGGGGTTGTTGCCTTTTGAGATACGTAGCAGACGGATGGATGTGTGTTTCCTATACAAGATCTTAAATGGCTGTATTTCACCTAATTCCCTGGTTAATTTAATTAATATCCATGTTTCTGTTCTGTTTATCCCTTTCCAAATTAACCAATAACTGCGCAAAATCAACCGATTCTTTTGTCATAAGCAAGTTTTGCTATATCAGCTGTCAAAATAAATATGATTATGCAGCTTAATCGTTAAGTTGGTTGTAAAAATATACATTTAAATCCACTATTAGTAAAAAATAAAATTACTTTCTGATCTACTCAATACATTATTTAATTATTATTTTACTTCCGTTCAATACCACGTTCAATCTTAGATTCCACATTATTTAATTCTTACCCTACGCCCGCTCGTAACCTCAAATATTTCTTGTTTTATATTTTTCCGCCTTAAAACTCACTTTTAATTATTTAATAATTTCATATACATGACCATAAATAGTGCTCTCCTGCATTCGTCTTCCGATTCAATATAATTTCCCTATCTTAATAGCTCTTTGTTTGATTAATTATTAATTATTTAGATTATATGAGCAATTTAATTGCATAAAAGTAAACAATTAATTTCCACAGAGTTGATACAATTTTACAATTTTAAATTGTGTAGAAAATTTAAAATATATATTTATTTATTAATATTTAAATATTTTTATCAAAAAAAAAATGTAATTATGGGCAATAGGAGTGATTAGGAGAGGACAAACAAGAAAAAGAAAAAAAAACTGGTCTATTTTACAAAATTACCTTGTTTAAAAAATCATCTTTTCAGTTCATATTATTTTCATTTTAATTCAAGCGAGCAATATTACACTTAAATGAAATTACACATTAATTTATTACATTGAGTTGACCTTGTTGAATTTATTTGACGCATTCTACCTTGCTTTGTTCAATGTTTTACGTTAATACCAATGTAAATGTAGATATATGGCGAGCGTTTTCAACGAAAATATATTCGACAAGATTGTTTATATGAAACGTCTGATAGACTACGAAGAAAGTAAAACGCAGATTAGATTGAATAACTTTAAATTATTCTCGACTAGGTTCGGGTTATTAACCCATTTTGAATTGAATGGATATTTACATATTATATTTATCTCAATACGCTCATTAAGAAATAAATATTAAATACTGTCTAATAAAATATTTTTTCAGCGTTTTTTGAGAAAAGTTTATTGATAAAAACAACATCGCAAAATCTCTTCTTCATTCTCGAGGCAATATTTTAAGCAAAATGCAATGCAATGCAAAATGCTCTCAGATTTTTTGCTACACAGTTTTTGAGAAATAACAATTGTAATTATAATTGTAAAAGTATAAAATGTAGCGGAAAAATCAGTCACTAGAGACTGACTGACTGATAAAACCCCCAGTACTCCGCAATAAATACGAAATTAAAGAAGTGAATAGTGAATAGAATAAGAAAACAAGAAAATACAGTTTAAAAAACCGAGGGTAAAGCAAAGAAAAATGAAAATAGAGGCACAGAAAATACCAAGTAGCTGGGAAAAAATACCATCTATAAACCAATTTGCACTACAAATAGACGGTATTATTTACAGACAAACATAATTGGCCAACACATATATGTTATATACAGTGGAAATATGTATTCAGAAACAGATAAAAATAAGAGCAGAACACGAAGAAATTATCAATACAATACAGAATTTAGTACAAATGAATTGGACGAAGCCTTTCAGTTTCGGTAACACTTTAGTAGCTATGATAAAAAGAAGACTTAGTTCTTTGGAAGAAATAAGTTAATAAGCAATCATCAAGTAGGAAAATGATGACAATAGATCATATTGTCCTTGATTTTGTGGTAAGAGAATTGTTTGTGAAACGAGACCATTTGGCGGCTGTGTTCTTTGATACGGCACTCTTAAAGTCCCCGACAACGCTAAACAAATAGCGATGTCGTTTAATAAATATTTTAAAGAGATTGCTGACGATATTAAAAAATAACATTTTAATTAATTACCCAGATTATAATCCGAGTTGTATCTTTATTATCCCAGTAGCATACACAGAATGCTACAATATTATAAATAAACTGAAGACCACTCTTTCATCTGGCTTTGGTAATGTACCTAACTTGGTCAATAAAAACTCTGCAATGGAATTATTAACACATGTTACAAATAATTCTCTTCAATATGAAATCTTTCCTGACAAATTAAAAAGCGCAATAATTAAACCAATTTATAAAAAAGGAAAAGCTGAATGTATTGAAAATTACAGGCCTGTTAGATTTTTTTTTTTTTAATATTTTAATACGAAATGATAGAGTGAATATTTTTTTAACAAGTTTGTCATATTAAACAAAAATCAACAAGGAAAATCCACCTATGAATTTCTAGAGCAGTAATTGAAAATAATGAATTGGCAATAGATATTTTTATTAATTCTCTAGAAGCTTAAGACGATAAAATACTTCTATTAAAAAATATAAAAAAACGGCATCAGAGGAAACGCCCTCAATTGGTTTAGGTCGTATTTGACTAATTGTTCTGAACGGGTGGCAATGCGGTTAGACGGAATCACAGCGTCATCGGAATTAGCTGTCATAACGACCGAACTTCCCCAAGGGAGCTTAGTAGCACCAATTCTGTTCCTCCTATTCATAAACGATCTATCATATTTATATAAAATATAGTCTAAATAAATCCATCGTAAATTATGCCGACGACATTTTGATTTCCGGAGGTCAGTTTAATAATTTATAAAATGATGCAAATGCACTTGCCATTCAGGTAAAAGAATTATTAAAAAAAAAACAACAACTTAAAACGCATTTGTCTCTTAACTATTATAAAATAAATAAAAATAAAAATTTGAATATAGAATTGTTTCTATATTTTTATTAATTTTGTTATGACCAGTTGTCGGTGTCAGTGAAATTTTTAGGTGTATTAGCAACAAATTATACTGGATACATTAAGTAAAACTACCAACACATTAAATGGGATATTGTACTCCCTCAAAGAACTTTCAAAATATTTAAGTAAGCCTGTAGCAAAAATAACGTTTAATGTAAATTTCGAGAGTATCTTACGCTTTGGTGTTATTTTCTGAGACAATAAGTTAAATGTTAAAAAAATATTCACTATTAAAAAAAAACTCTTCGTACAATATACGGTTTGAAATCTCAAGAAACTTTTCGGGGCCTTTTTCGGAAAAATAATGTTTTGACTTTTTATGGTATATATGTAATGGAGACGCTAATATTCTACAACAAATATGTGCAAGGGAGAGTCAATACATTAAATATATATAATACCAGAAGCAAAAACTATATATTCTCATAACACAAGAGCAAAAGTACGAAAGATGAAATTCACTCCCATTTAATACAATAATATCTCATAAAATAAAACACAATAAGAGATTAATAATCTAATTGCTAAGATTAGAGAGATGCCTCTAATTTGTCCGCTCTTGACAAGAAAGGGTAGAGGAAAAAAAACAATGATTGATAGACGTGGCATTCAGTTCTTGTAAATCAATATTAAATTTTGAATAAATTAATCTTAAAAAATTGATTTTTAAAATTATATTTATTTTTACACTATATTTAATTCGCAAGACTGGCTTGCTTTATTAACTAATTAATCACATCAAACAAATTAATATATTTTATTTATTAAACATCCTCTTACATTTATTATAAATATTTTGGATAATATATTAATTACACTTCATAATAAATTAATTAATCTAACAGAAATAAATAATGATGTAAATTTAATTTATACAGTATAGCATTTATTTTTTCCTTTAATTTTAAAATAAATAAAAAATAAAATAAATTAATAATCTTTTCCTAATACGATATAAAACCACCTCTTTAATCCACGGACTTTACTCTGACTTCTGTTTTTCTTCAAACTCCTCTTCTTATTCAACCACTCCTCGTAGACTTGCCGATTTTTCGGGCCCCATCCTTCATTAGAAATAGATGCCTTAAACGCGCCCTTCGCCCCCATTTTTCTATTCTGGTACAAATAATACACCCACCATATTACAACTTGGAAAACCCCGACGAAGAGGATCAGCCATCCGAAAGCTAGAATGTAATCCGGGAAGTCGTAGTCCTCGTGTTGGAGCCTTTCGAGCGTGGCTACGAAATAGATGAATATTGATATTAGGACGATTGGAGTGATTATCCCCCAAGATAAGCGGAAGTAGAATCCGATTTTTCGCTTGAGCATGAATTCGACGTCGTCGCAGAAATTTTCTAAGCCGTACCACCAAAATATGATTATGACTTCGATTATGGTTAGCACGTAAAAAATGAAGGTACCTCCGAAATAATCTACTAGAGTTACGATGAATTGTCCACCGGGAGTGACGTAAACTAATCCTATTAGGAAGCCGGAAATTCCGCAGCCTAGAGAAACGTGCCATTTCTTCCAGTTTGGGTGGTTATCCATGATTACTGTAAAAGCGCTTCCTTGTAGGGCAATCAAACTACCTACACCAAGGATGAAGAGCATGACGAAGAATAAAATTGCGAATAACCAGGGAACTGAATCGAATTTGGCTATAGCTTCCGGATATGAAATAAACGCTAAACCAGTTCCTCCCGCGTTTATAACATCGCTGACATGCATGCCTTGTTTGTGCGCCAAATTTCCTAAAATGCCAAAAATTGTAGTTCCTGCTATTAACGAAGTAAACGTATCCATTCCCGCAACAACAACTGAATCTCGATAGATGTTATGATTGAAATCATTATACGAAGCGTACATGATGATTGTTCCAAATCCAATGTTAAGCGAGAAGAAGCACTGTGTTACAGCTGCGTACCAAACCTTCGCATCCAGGAGCTTTTCAAAATTTGGCTTGACGAAATACAGCATGCCTTCACTAGCACCTTCTAGCGTAGCTGCTTTTCCTAATAAAGTAAGGATGATTACGTAGGGGAAGATCGCCAGGAAGTAGGAAGCTTTGCCGGAGCTTTGCACTCCATTTCTTGATACCAAAAAGGTTGCGGCCCATGAAACTAATAAACATAACGTTAATCTCCATTCCGGTGGACCAATCCCGTTTGAAATATCAGTCCATTCCTTAAGGACTTCTTGTTTGAAAAACAGTTCTGATGAACTGACTGTTTGATCCGGTTTAGAGCCATTTAGAATTTCTTTAGAAGCCAAACAAGTGATGTTTTCTTTAATCCATTCATCGTTGCATTCAGACCAAGGTAAATCGCTAGTGAAGGAATGTATGAGGTAGAATAAAGTGATTGCCATTAGAGAGCAGTAATAAGTGGCAACTCCAACTGATCCGATGGCTTGTCCATAACCTAATCCTTTTAAGCCCGGGGCGAGGGCTTCGAAACTCTTCACGTTGCCCCGGCTGGTAAACTGCCCTAAACACATCTCCATATAATAAACTGGCCTCCCCACTAAAATTAGTACAATCAGGTAGGGGATTAAGAAAGCTCCTCCTCCGTTTTCGTAAGCAGCGAAAGGGAACCTCCAAATGTTGCCCAGACCCACAGACATTGCGATGCACGACAAGAGGAACTCGATTCCGTTTCCCCACTGCGCTCTCTTGATTTCTTCCACGGCGTTTTTTTCTTCTTTCGATTTCTCTTCATCTTCATTTAATTCACCAACAATAACAGTGCGTGTATCGGAATTATTGGTGGAACCTTCCCCGGATTCTGAATTGTTTAATTGGGAAACGTCTTCGTCGCTTATGTAACTTTTATTTATAAAACCATTCGATTTCCCTTTTAGTTTTTCGTTATTTTCGTTGCCTGATGTTGCCGAATCAGTTTTATTTTCAAAACTAGATTTCCTTAATAATTTCGAGCCATTCCTACTGAAATCATTTTCAGAACTTAATTTTTTCATATTCTCCATATTGAAATCATCGCCTTCGTTTTTCGAATTATTTTCTCTTAAAATTTTCGAGCTTCTTCTCAAACTTGAATTTCTTGATCCATTCCAATCATCACCGATTGAATCGTGATTAATTTCAGCACTGATTTTTCGTAACGCTTCCGAATCATCTCTAGTTTTATTATGACTCACTTCTGCATCCGCCTCATGACTCACATAACCACCATTTTCAATCCCGCAAACCGGACTATTTCCAGAAACACTCCCATTGTTCGCCGCGCCCGATTCTGATTCATTCACATTTTCCGCGTCGCTATTTCCAAAACCGGCAATATTTTTATCGGAAACCATTGCATCGTTCGGAACTTCACCGGGTTTCGATTGTACATTGCTGTTAACGACAACAGAACCACTCTCAGAGCCGGACATTTTAACATTGTTGTGACTTTTATAATTAGACAAATAGTATTTTCACCGTTGTCGCTGATAAAAGGTGCAAGGATTATGATAATGCCGGTCGTAAATTTTATCTTGGGAAGTTTGCCGAAATTGCGCGTCGACTTTTCATGTTACAGCCGTAACTAATATATTTATGATGTAATTGCTTTAATTGGATTAAAAAATGTGTGTTCTAAAATTAAAATTAATTGTAGTTTGATTATTTTATTTGTTTATTTACTCTACTAATTATAGTGTATCTAAGATAACACGAATTATTTTTATATATTTTTCCATTAATGCATTTATTGAGAATTTATTTTAAATTTAATTAAAGTTGCTTCTAAAATATAATGAGAAGAATGCTTTTTTTATAAATTTATATATTTTTTCTTTGGATATTAGTGGTTTGTTTATTTTCTTGAGTACTATTTCGAATTCAATAATTTTTCGTTCTTGTCATATAAGGGAAAATATAATTGAGATTTTGTGAATGTTTCCGTGAATTTTATGTTATGTTCTATCTCTTTCGTTACTCCAAAATTAAGTATATGACAATTTAATTAATGTAACATAATTTATTAATAAACATCGAATTATTGTTAATCATTGACTTTATTCATTTAAAATTGCTCATTTAAACATACTCGATTACTAATATTACTCGATTATACTCAACACTTTTTTTTTAGTTACAATATACGAATTTGAAAAAAAAAAAAATAACAACGGGGTAGAAATTCATATAGTCGGGCCTATTTGAGAATATATTATGAAAATATTTATTTATTATATTATATTATATTATATTATATTATATTATATTATATTATATTATATTATATTATATTATATTATATTATATTATATTATATTATATTATATTATATTATATTATATTATATTATATTATATTATATTATATTATATTATATTATATACAATGTATAATTTTTCTCAGATAATAAATATTTAGTAGTAGTAAGACGATCGTGATTTTTTTACATTTTAAGAGATTAAGGACCGAAGGAAAAAACTTCCTTCCTACCACCATCTTTACAAAAAGACAGAATTTAGTCTTTTTATAAAGATGGTGGTAATGTCTCACATATCAATTTTAATTGTATTAACAAAATAAAAAAGAAAATAATTAATTATTTAATTAAGTATTTCTATTTGTTAAATTACAATTTTGTTTAGTAAATAAATTAATAAAGGTTGTCTCACGTTGCATAAAACAAAATAACTTCAAGCAATAGTGTGATTCAATGATCGATGTTACCTAGACCGATCGATCCGCTCGATAATCGTTTGAGCCGAGCAGCATAACATGATCAATTCACTCCGGAAAATAGTCGGAAAAGATCGAGCCGATCAAAATGATCGAGCCGATCAGAAAGATCGAAAGATCGAGCCACTCATGGAGATCGAGCAGCTCGATCACCTGCAAGAATATAGCAGTCGATATTTTTTAATCGATCTTGCCTATCACTACTAAATATGTTAAGGGTGCGGTTTAGGCGAAAGAGATAGCTATATAAATATTTGCAATCACTAATTCGAGTTAGATTGCTGTTGTGATAAATGAACAATATTGTATTATACATTAAAGTAATCTTAAAATAAGCAGGAATTTCATCAGATGAATTAAACATTATTTTAATGTTCAGTTTGTGGGAAAGACAATTATGAAAACAATGAAAATTAATGACATTTATAGCAAAATTTAAATTACATTTTTGCTAATAAAAACTTGTGCAATGAAAATTTAAAGGATTTCACTAAATTCTGCATTCAAATAACTTAGCAAACATGACCTATTAATTTCATTAAATCTTACAATTTTCGTTTATAACTTGAACTAGTAAATTGACGTAATACACGAAAATTAACGATTTATTTTTTAATTAGACTGATACTTTATTCTTGGTGGATAAAAAATGTAATTACATATACATATTATTAAGTCCAAAAGAATGCTTCTTTTTTAAACGATTATTTCCATTTTACTGTATAGCTATCTCTTCCTACTAAACCGCAACCTTAAAAAAATATCCCTCACCAGTTCAGCTTTGCCTTGAATAATTGTTCAAAAATCTACAGTTGTCTCCGTGAATGTGGTGGATACGACGGACGTGTATATTTAATAAACATCATTAAGCGTTATACAAAATTAAAGAAATAATAAACCACAGATCAAATATTTTTGCGAAGCGTAATTAGAGTATTCGAATGAAATCAGAAGAAATGTTCTCTCGGGGCTATACCTAGCTCTAGATGACGTACACCCCGAGTGTGGATGGGGGAAAGCCATCACGAACCTCGGTTCTTAACACCTCGGTTTGTGATGGTACGAGAATACCTTTGCGTACTCTCCCGCGACCCATAGGGTAAGGAGGGAGTAACGTAGGTGATGTCTTGGTATCACTGGCATATTCTCCCTCAATACCGGTGTGTATACTCAAGTGAGTACATCGGATCTAGAGGAGAAAACCTTGATAAAAAATCCGAAACCCAAGGTGTCATACGAGGGATGAGTAGCCATGCGTGAGTTGGTCTTGAACGATGCCTTCCGCTTGTAATTAGCCTTTCACTGGGAATACTGCCGGTGATGACTATTTTTTCTGCCCTACTCGTGGAAACAATATGAAAAAGTCCACAATTATAAAAACAAACCGCAACTTACAGAGGAACCTTTTTTTTTTTTGAGGTTGTCAAAATCGAAGGAAACTTCGAAAAGGTTAGTCCATTTTTTATTGATAAATTATTCTACAATGAGATTGGAGGAAACAAAAGCATTAACAAGGTTAAGGAAGGCTTACTGATTGAGACAGTTAGTAGTGCTCATTCAACAAAACCGCTTGATTTAAAGAAAATAGGCGATATTGATATTACAGTAAAACCTCACAATACACTAAATTTCACTCGAGGGATTGTGTATTGAACGGATTTCCATAACTGCAGTGTTGAGGAAATCCGGGAAAATATGACTTATCAGGGCGAGTTGAAATAAAAAGAATAACCACAAGACGTGTTGGTGTAGTGCAAGAAACACCATTCTACATTTTAAAATTCAATACGATAAACCTACCAGCAGTAAAAGGTGGTACCTACAACCTTTCTGTATGAATGTATGTACCTGCACCGCTGAGGTGCTTTAAGTACCTACTAGATGTTCAAAGGAACATACTTGCGTATGCGGTTAAAATCCTTACGAAAGTAAGAGCTGCGAGGAATCCATAGTTTGCGTGAACTGCAAAAGGGGTTAGAAAGGTCGTTCCCAAAATTGTCCGAAATATAAGGAATAAATGGTCATACAAGAGTTAGAAACCAAGGAAAACCTATTTTGAGGCAGGAAAAAGAATAGTACCTCAGCAACTCACTGCCGGTGTATCATACGCCCAAGCAACTAACAGTAAAACTAACAATGAAGCACGATTGCTCCTTTTTTTAAATACAACAATAACTGAGATCGTTAAAAAGGAGATGGTAGAGGCAAGAATCCAAAAGGAGGCTAGTCAAATACCTACACCATAAAGTCATCTGCCAAACAGAGGAATCGCAGTAAACCACTCACGCTGTTAAACAGCAAGGGGAGACAAAGCTCCCCAAATATCCCAATAGCAGGGTGTCAGCAAGGCACCCCAAGCTGTTAAACAATAGGGTGACTAAATGGTGCCTGTAGTTAACCAAATGTGAGCCACCATTGAACTACCCGTCCCTACCCAGCAGGAGACAATTAAATCGTCTCTTGTAGTGGGAAAATTACTATCTGCGTCTGCAGTGGCAGCCAGAACATCGAAAGAAATTATTTCAGAAAATGTTCCCTCATTTATGTGGATTTATATTCTGAATTCGGTATCAAGAGGGTGGCTATTGGTGCCTCTCTCTCATCTTCTTCTTGGCAACAGAGGGCAATCCGTCTAAACACAAATGTGTGAGGAAGAGAAAACCGGGCTACAAGAAGGGAGTGACTAGGAACAACTTAAACTGTTACAATAAATAAATAAATTAACAAAGACAACAAAGAACACATTTTTAAGTAGTAGAAGAGGGATGCTATAAGATAATTACTCCCTCTTCTACTACTTAAAAATGTGTTATTTGTTCTTGTTGTTAATTTATTTATTAATTGTAATAGTTTAAGTTATGTCGTATGTGTTTCTGTGTTCTTTCTAACATTGGAGTTAAAAAAAACTCTAATGTCATCTTTGATTTTAGTATTAACGTGTGTTGTCCTGATATCGGATTCCTTTACAACTCCGATATTATTATTTTTTAGTTAATAAGTTTTACCTTGTCGTTATCCTGACATTCGATATCATCTAGAAACATAGATTATATAACCGATAGGTTATAAGTTGTGTATAGTCTTCGTCCTGATATGGGAGTTCCTTTCAACACCGATGCTTCTTTTTGTCTCTTCTTTGTGTTTTTAGTGTCCTCGTGTTAGTGTTATTTATTACTAATTTATTATTTCGTGTATTGTAATCTCTATAATTCAAAATGGTTGAACAATTAGCCTGGTGGAATTGCAACGGTTGCAAAGTGAAATTGTTGACTAAGTTTGTAAATTTTCTCAAGGGGAAGAAAACACAACAATATACGTGGTGATAAAAATGTATAACATTATAAATGGGCTATTAACCCTAAACTAGCCGATAATTTAAAGTTATTAATTTTAATCTGTGTTTTTATTTATTTTATTGGTAGATTTTTAATAATTAATTTATATTTATTTTTATATTATGAATTATTTATATGATTTTATATCATCTCATTTTTTCAATGCAATTTAATCCGATTTCACAGTGAATCTAATAAAAGAGCACTAACTCAATAAACCGTTCATCAACGGTGCCAAATTATGTAATATTAATTATGGATAAACGGTTTTATTTTAAAGCGCGCAGCGCGGCAAGGCGAGGTGCGAGCTGACGAGCTATTGTCAAATATTGACGGCGTTAATTATGCAGGGGATTCCCCGGAGGCAGTGATTTTGATGTCGGGCCGTGTTTTGTGTCCCGCGGATGAGGAGGGTGGCGGCGGGATTGCGATGTAAAACATTCGCCGGGGCGTCTATATTAAATCCGTAATTCACCCCCTCGAGTGGAGTGAGCGTGCGAGCGAGCGCACTCGGGGCGGGAAAGTTTTCCTTTTTTTATTTGAGGGAAGAAAGTGCCGGGAAACGGGAAAGTGACGTGTGCACAGATTGCTTTTCTCCTCAATTACATAATAGCGTTCAATTGGGTTTTTATGCGGAATGCAAGGATACAATTTTGTTGAGAAATATAAACACGCTGTATTGTTTTATTCTACAAAAATGAAACAAATGTTCCAACTCTTTCTTGGGTAAATATCCTGCCGGATTTTGAAGTTTAAATGAAATTAATAACTTAAGATAATAATTGGACATATTAATTTCAAATAATCGATGGTTGAGACTTTTACTTGATGAAACTCCATAATACACTATTTGTAAATTAAACAACAGTTTTTTTTAATTAAATATTCAGCCACCATTCTTCTAGCGATTACCATTTCGGTTTTTCGAACCTCATCAGACTAGTGTGTTCCATGTGCAATGCCTTGATGAAGGCGACTGAACGGATTTTGTATTTTGGTTATATACCTGATATTAATCATAATAAATGAAAGACAATGCAACATGAAATTAGGCCAAAGATGTCGCTTGCGTTGTCTTTCATTTATTATGATTAATATCAGGTGTATATCAGGGCCACGCGTGTTTACATAAGTAGATTACGTTTCATGATTATCTCTAAATTATTACTGACTAAATAGTCATGTAAAAACTTATATCCAAAGCTCTGCTTCCCCATGAGGTATGGCGTGAATTTGAATCGTAGACCATGATCAGTGGTAGTCCCTCCTTTCTGCAGTACTCAACAATTCCTTCCATTTCTCTTGTTGGGGGGCGAAAGGGTGAAGTCCCCAGATAGGTATACGTCTCTTCCCTTGCAGCAGGTGGGCTCCCATTTGCGTAGGTGCATATATGACAATTCTAGGTTTCGTGCTCGGCCTGTAAAATAAATTACCTTTCAATTTTCCCATACCACAGATCCTGGAATTAACAATCCAGGGTTCCTGTATCAGGGCTACAATATACGTATGTATACCGACACGGCTGCATAATGTTGCCGTAGCCGCTTTCGAATAAATCAGGTTACATTGTATAAATCTCATTACCTTAATAGCCATTATTCCGGTAGTGTGCGGCCGGTCCTGTTCCACCAACGACCCAACGAGAGCGTGGACTCATTCTGGTCAAGAAGTGTGGCGTCCGAACTTTCTGAAGTCGACTGTGATTCATCCGGGATTGGCCCTTCCCTAGCTGGCGAGCTTGGTGGTTGAAATGATACCGTCCCCGGTATTGTGCAAATTTATAATTTGCTTCAGGCCCTACGTTGTGATTTTTTATGTAACCCGAAATTCTTTTATCCCAGGTTCGATACTTGTGTAAATATGCAATTTTCAATACTTACCGTGTTGTGTTTCTGTAAAAGAAATTGTGAAGGTGGACAACAAATGAAAGTTATAAAATGAGTTTAAAATGAGCAGCACGATCTTTATTCGTTTAAGGCAAAAAAAGGCTCAAAAATAAAATAATGACATTAGACATTTTCAATTTACAAAAATTACCGCCTTATTGTGCTAGTAACAAATTTTCATGTCCCTTGCACTTTTATTTAAACTCAAAAAAAAAATGTGTGGGACTACGCGCTTCTGCTCCGCATTCGCTACGAGAGGCTGGAAAAAACCCACTAAAACAACCACCTCGGAGCATGTGATTTAACTATTTACTTTAACCGAAATTAAACAAATGTATTTGTGGGAGCGAAATGAACATACCACGCATCGTGTTAGTCTGTCAGTCATGGGATTGTTCGGCCCAGCACGTATAATTGCGGTTGTGAGTCGCAATTAAATTAACGGGACAACCAATTATTTTAGTCATGGGATTGTTCGGCCCAGCACGTATAATTGCGGTTGTGAGTCGCAATTAAATTAACGGGACAAACAATTATTTTAGTCATGGGATTGTTCGGATTCGTCAAATGCCTAATAAATTCACCCCGCTCCCCTTGAATTCAAATTGGATTAATTTTCGCTTCTTCAAAATCACACATATATCCGTGCAGTACTTACTTGCATGCAACACCGATAGGAAGGAGTTCGGGAGTGTGTACTCCCGAACTCCTTCCTCTTATCAACCCTTACACCCGTAATCACAATCACTTTTCCCAAAAATTTACTACTTCCCAATTCACGTGCGCACCCGTTCGCGTATCCCGACCAACTCTTTATCAACTTTTATTCCCGTGATCACTTTTCCCAAAAAATTACTATTTATTAATTTACGTCCGCCCCCGTTCGCGTATCCCAACCGACTCTTCATCAACTTTCTCTCACCATTCTTCGTTCACTCAATTTTTACTTATTTGCAACTTTTCGCCCTGACCATATATGGTCATGAACGCTCTTCCATTCTTGCAAGCTCACACCCGCTCTCACGCACTCGATTCTCGCTTATTTTACAATTCTGCATAAATTTGGGTTCAAACACGTGCGGGACTTCCCCGTCTGAAATCTCAACATTTATCTTGTACAATAGTAAGTTCTTTATGCATAATGTCAAGTTTACGTAAAATTAAGGCCAAGCGCGTGCGGGACTTCCCCGTCAGAATATTAACATATTAAATTGTATAAAAAATAACAGTTTTAACTTAATTGTTGATTTCGCCTAAATTTGGGGTCAAGCGCGTGCGGGACTTACTCGTCAGAATCTGAATCAACTACATTGTATAAATTATAAACAAACAAAAATTTCCGCAGCAACGATACAATGTATGAATAATTTCCCTTATTTAATTATTACTTTTTAACAAATTTTATCGAAAAATAAATTCTGTATATACCCCAGTTGGAATTATTACATGGTTGCTCCGGTTTAGTCGTAGCAGCCATCTGTTCAGCATGCTGAGGGGCGAGATTCCTGAGAGGAAGCGAATTAGATGCTTCAGGTGTAACCTCTGTCACTTTCTGACTCATCCCATCCCCTTACTCTTCTCCCATCTTCTGGGACTAGACCTTCAAACACAAGAAGGTAAATCTGTAAATGAGGTGGATCCCATTTGTGCCTAGAATCTTCCGATCCTCCTCATCTACTCCAAAAATGACGCTGCCCGGGCGAGTCTGCCGACTCAACCCAATGAAGATTCTGCCATTTACTTACCCTTGGTTCCGAGTTCTGCCTCGCCAATCGTTTAACGATGACCTTCTCCCCATCTGGTGTCTCATAATCCTTTCTTGGAGTCCAGAGAATGGCTCTATTGATCTTGGGAAGGCGGTCCTCAGTTAGTGGAAAGAGTTCAGCTCAGGTTATGGTTTGATCGACACCACAGTCTTCACAAGCCAATTCACATTTTTTACAAACTCACCTGCGTAAGACCAAGCCTTGAACCTCGGCGGAGTACATATGGCACCGCTCGATGCACTCAACACCACCGAGTCAAGCTCCCCAAGATGGTCCTATCTAATTAAGGTGTCCCTTTTCTGTGAAAGCCTGCCAAAGGGATCGGATCCATCCGTTATCACCAGTTTAAGGTGACTCTCAGCAGCTTTCTTATAGAATATACTAGATGTTCCCCATACGCTGCTACCCGCCACACGTTGGCCATTTGGGGGTTGGCTCAGAGGAGGTGGCGAACCTCTTGTTATCCATGACCTTACCTTTGCTAGCAGTTGTAACTTGCTGCTTAGGTTCTTTTGGTTTAGCTTGGGTCGGTCGATTTGGTTCAGGTTCAGCCTTTTAGGGGTTTCATTCCCTTCTTCTGAGGTGAACCCCAGACGGCTACCTTATATCGTCTTCCTCCTTCGTTTAGCCTCAGCCCCACAGAGTGAGCTTCAGTTTTCTCCCGCTATAAACGGTGGTGTGGCACAAATTAAAGTCAATAAAAACGAAACAGGAGCACAAATAAAGCCAATGAGATATAATAAAATAAGTAGCACAAGCATCAAAAGGGAACGAAGAACAAAAACAACCAAGGTAGTTTCAGTGGCAGCGGCAAAATCAGGTGAAATAATCCGGAACAAAAAATAAACAGCAAATTGTCCGGAAGAGCAGCAAAGGTCAGGATATTAAAAAAAACACACCGTGGTAAGAGAAGACACGATGGAAAAATTAAATATAATTTCTGCCTGCCGAGACGCCATCCCCAGGAACTTATACCCAAAAAAAGAGGGTGGAGTGGGGTTAGCTCCGTGGTGGACATAACCAGCCGGCGAAGATTCGTCGAACCCATCGCAATTACATCTTTATCTTTGCTTTTTCCGTTCGAAAAATTACAATGGAAAAGATTATATAAATATGTTTCCGAAAAAGGCTCGGCTGCGGGTGGTAATCCTTCTTCCAGCTGGGCACGGGTACCAACCAAAACGGAGAGGCATAATCCGTCGACGGGGTTAGTTTATTTCCAGGTACGAACTCATTTCACATAAAAGAAGAATTGAAAATGTAATTTTCGATTCTTATTGCCGGGGATTAAAATAATCGCAGGTAACAATTCTGTAGTAATCCTAGGAGACCAGCTGCAGGTTGACCATTTGCAGGATCAACTGAGAGCGGAGTGCCCGAGGTACCAGTCACACCTTTAGTGGGAGTGCTTTGTGCAAGTACTGGCATCAGTTTTGGCGTACCCGAAGGCTCGTCCACTCCAACTGGTAAATTTGCTTCGAATTTGTCCATCTAGTGATTACTAAAATTTCATCATTCCGGTTCTCACCCACCAACTTGGCACCCAGGATTACCGATATAGTTCCTAAGAGGCGGATTGCAATATGAGTGGGATTCCCGTAACAGATCTCTGACTACCAACGAGAATCTGTGGCTCGGTCCTCAAAACCCAGGCTATCCTGTCGGGCCTCTGATGGAACGACGCAGCCGATTGATTGGAGCTGGGTAACTCCAACTACCCGTCTAGACGAAATCCAGGCCAAAGCAGTGTGTTGAATCCACGCACCACTGGTGACGCTTCCTCTCAACCACCAGGACCCTTTCATTCATTGACACGGGTCGTCACCAACGGCACAAACACGTGGGGTTGGTATTTAGTCTCGCTTCCGGGAGCATCGTTAAAGTACTCTGCTCCCAGAAGTGAGGAGCCTCCTAACCACGTCATGGGAGCTTTTTGAAGATGAGTCTGGAGATTTTATCGAAGCCGGGAGAGGAAATTTTACCAGAGTGTAATATTGTGTAGTAATTCGTCTCGTGTATTGAAACATCTGGTGGGGTTTATTTTATTTTTAACTAAATATTTAAGCTCCTCGTAGTACCATCGAGAATATTTATTTAAATTGTACTTTAATGCACGTTTTTGAATAAATTTGTCTAATATATTATATATTATCGAATAAAATACTTCCATAACAAGATTAATATCAACAATTCCCATATAAATAAGGTGTATTAAAGTTTTGAAAAATATTCGTAGCACTATTAGAATAATTGTAGAAATTGGCTTCAACAGTAAGTTGAAATGCCTTATGAAGTTAGTGTTGAACGGATGCTGTGTTGTCCTATCTTTCTAAATGTATGATTCATATTCATGCAAGTGCTCGATTGTATATTGTATTTTAATTTTGAAATAAATACGTTCTATCTCGTATCCTCCATACGACTTAAACAACAAATCCGTGTATAATACACAAAGAGGCAAATAAAAAAAATCATTAAATTTCAGTAAATCATGTTCCATTAATTATTTTTATAAATACATATAAATGTAAATATAAATATAAATATAAATATAAATATAAATATAAATATAAATATAAATATAAATATAAATATAAATATAAATATAAATATAAATATAAATATAAATATAAATATAAATATAAATATAAATATAAATATAAATATAAATATAAATATAAATATAAATATAAATATAAATATAAATATAAATATAAATATAAATATAAATATAAATATAAATATAAATATAAATATAAATATAAATATAAATATAAATATAAATATAAATATAAATTACAATGAAATTAAACAAGAAAAATTTCTGGCAATGATCAATAAAATTCGATAAACCCCATTTTCCAACTGCAAAAAAATATTGGTAATTGCCAGAATTTTTTCTTGTTTAATTTTATTGTAATTTAAATAACTATAAATGTGTAAATCACATTAGTTTTATTATATTTCATATAAATAAAAATACAACGATATTGAAGAAAAATAAATATTTTCTTACTGATAAAATGATTTTAAATTCTCCACGAAATTCAAAAGAATAAAACACAACAATAAATCACCGACTGAAATATTTTATTCACATTAAATCAGATTTGAGTGTATATTTACCGTTCCCCGTTCGTGTGTATGTATATCTTTACGGTATGTCAAATATGTAATATATGCGGTTATATCGGAAGCTCTGTTGTTTTATTCTGTTCCGACGTGAAAAGATGAATTTATTGGCGTGCTCGGCGACTAAGCGCAGAAATTCCTCCGTTAAAAAATTTCCATTTACGACGGCGGCACTCGACGCCGCTCTAAAGTTGTAAAATTTTATTGCCAACCCCGACATGGATGCTATAAGGAGATGCTGACACACAAAAAATCTCAATTCGATTAAATTGTATATACGCAAAGTTCACTAAGTTGTAATATAAAGTTTATTTTTTGAGATTTTTTTTATTCTGGAGACTGTCATTGAGAATATAAAGAATATAAAGTAAAGTTACAATTATATATAAAGTTAATCCTTATATATACAATTGTAACTCTAATTGTAACAAATATTACTACAAAGAAAACTTCACGTACTCACCAACAAATATCTTTGAGTAATCTGTGTAAATAATTTAATTATGTAACTATAACACAAACTAATTTTGCCCTTTACTAGAACCAGCACAAACGGACAAGAGTGGTTTTTGCAAATTAAACGAATTTGTTTCTACCATTATGACATGCAATGTATGTGAATTCATTTTGATAAGCTATAATCATGTCAGAAATAATTTACATCGCGAAATAATTCGAACACAATGTTTCATTTATCCCGCATAAACAAACAACAATAAAGCACACATTTACAAATCGAACGCGAACCCGAATCGAATTTCAATCGCCCGCTTTGGTTTGCCCGATTTTTCCCCACACACGAGTGCGCGTTTTTTTTTTATTCCATTTTCAAATTCATTTTTGGCCTTATTCAACAAAAATTCATAAATTTACATATTTTTCGGTGAATACATTAAATCCGGCCCGCATATTGTTTATTGGCTGGCATTGTTTATGCGAGTGTGAACAAATTTCAATTTTAATTTACGCCTGGCCTGCTGAATATTTATGAGAGAGGGGGTTGGATCCCTGGCAAAGGGAAGCGATTCGTGGGAACGGAGGCGGCTGTGGAAATTGAAGATAAACACCGGCGCGGCGTCGCGCGGACAAGTGAAATAACATTTAAACGCACGTATCTCTTCCTCCCCTCCGATAACAATAATAACGTTTCAAAAAAATATGTAGATGCTATTAATGACTGAGTGTTATTTTTGTTGAATAAACTGATTATTTGTTTTGTTTCATGTTAACAAGCGTCTTAACATAGATTCACCAATCATCAGCTTCTCCCTCGTTTAAGATTGCAAAAAGTTGGCGTAGTACGCAAGGGTGAATATTTTAACATCATTATGAAACTGTTAGAATATTAATAATTCAAAGATTCATTTCTAAATTGCATTTAAGATAATTTCATACTGTTTCCATTTTTTTGAGGATTTGAAATAATATTTTTATATAGTGTATAAAAATTCACGTGCTAAACGAGCAATCAGATTTAGTGTACACGCCGTTTGTAATATTACAATATATTTACCTATTTACCCTAAAATAATTATTAACCTCACTATAATTTTTGCCTGTATAAATATAACTTTTTTATAATGTGTGTCACTTGGTAATGAAACATAAATCGTGAATTTGTGTATTTATTAAATAATTGTGGTAAAAAATATAGCAGTTCAGTGATTATACGAGGTGTGGCTGTTAAATAACCGGACTGAATTCATAACACTTTTTATACGTCACCAATTGCAGTAGAAGTTTTATCATCTTCAATTTACTCAATGTACTTGACTTTACCGATGAGAAGTTAATTTATAAATTTAATAAAACGTAATAGGAGTACATATTAAGCATTTTAAGCTATATTTTATTCGTTTTAATGAAAACTTGAAGTTTTTATTAAATTTATATTGCGTGATTTTCATTAATATTTCAAAGTGGAAAATCACCCTGTTAGGCCTACCTTTGGGGATGTTTTCTATATTAGGAAAGGTTGAAGAGTATTTTAAAGGAATAAAATTGTAGTGGCATCTTAAAACAAAAAAATGACACTTTGTTGAAAAATTGGTCGATGAAATCAGACATGAAATTTTCAAAGGGGAAAATCACCCTGTTAGGCCTACCTTTGGGGATGTTTTCTATATTGGGCTGTTAAGAGGAAAGGTTGAAGAGTATTTTAAAAGAATAAAATTGTAGTGGCATCTTAAAACAAAAAAATGACACTTTGTTGAAAAATCGGTCGACGAAATTGGACATGAAATTTTCAAAGGGAAAAATCACCCTGTTAGGCATGCCTTTCTACATGTTTTCTATATTGGGCTGTTAAGAGGAAAGGTTGAAGAGTATTTTAAAGCAATAAAATTGTAGTGGCATCTTAAAACAAAAAAATGACACTTTGTTGAAAAATCGGTCGACAAAATCAGACATGAAATTTTCAAAGAGGAAGATCACCCTGTTAGGCCTACCTTTCGGCATGTTTTCTATATTGGGCTGTTAAGAGGAAAGGTTGAAGAGTATTTTAAAGCAATAAAATTGTAGTGGCATTTTAAAACAAAAAAATGACACTTTGTTGAAAATGTTATTGTTGTTTGTTATTATTACAATGTCTATAAACGTTGACAAACTTATAACCTTTTTTCAAGAAAAATTACTGATCGCCAAATACCGCGCGTTAAATATGGAAATCCGTTAGTACGTCAAGCTAGTATATTTGTATTTGGCAATGAATCAGTAGAAAATAGAAAAAAAAGTGTATGCACTCATAAAACGAAACGTTAATAAAATCCGCACAGGGCTTTTATTAAAAGCGATAACATTTTCTGAAAATGCTATTGAAGACTGTGTAATGTACCTCTCAATTGTATTTAGATTTAATGCTTTTATGTTGTATATAATGGTTATTTTTGTGTAGTTATCGCTTTGTATATAACACTGGAAATGGCAGTGATTAGTAAATTAAATATTTTGCACATTCCGTTCCAAATCATCTATTGTTATTAATTAAACAAGATTATAATTGTTATTCAATGTTATGCATACAAGCTATTAGTGTATCTTATCACTTAAGAAATGATGTTGTTCTGGCGTGGAGGAGGACACTTCTATTTCGGCAGTCGAGTAAGACAGTCAACGATCCTAGGTCAAAACACTGAATCTTAAAATTCTAAATTGCTGACCGATTGTATTTTCATATGATTCGTATGATTTAAATTAAATACAAGTCTTTTAACTTATAACCTCTTTGATTGGACTAAAGTTGAGTAAATCGCGTCTTCGACAACAAACTCAGGAAATACAAAGTACAAAAAGAACCGTAACGACAAATAACATCATCGTACGTTACAACTGTTACACACCCTGCTCCGGTGTCCTCGATGAAAAAATATGTAAAAATAATGATGATATTGCATGTACAAAACTTGAAGTAGCGTCTCATGCTAATGAATTAATAAGTGAAACAGTAAGTAATGATACTACTGTTGATATGTCAAATGAGTCTGTCGAAGTAGACGTAGCCATTAAAAGTTTATAGAATAATTCTGAAAGATGTGTTGTGAAAATAACAATGAATTCGATAAATGTATATCCTTCCAATGCATCAAAATCAAAATGTTCTATTTACGAAGGTACTTTTTCCGTGGATAGTTTACAATTATCTGCCATTTACAATAATTATAAATTTGATAAATATAAGTAACCATTTGAAATTAAAAAGCTATTTTCTAAGGTAAATAATGTGTGTTTACTAAATATCACATCATGCAATTATTTGAAAAAAAAAACAATTACTATTTATGCACGCTGTGCACAGAAAACCTGTAAATTATTTAAATTACAGGGTCTGTTTCACAATGGTGGCATCATTTTTAAAGTGTTTAGTTTAGATAACAATTTTTCTCATGGTTTAAAGTTAACTGGTCAAGTGAGAGGAGTTGAGAGAACTCTATTAGGAAATAGGTTAGAAATAAACACTGCTTCAAATATTCGAGATGACGATATTAATAATTCGATTTTGCTTTTGAAAGAGACTGAACATTTAGGCAGAGTAAAATCTGAAACAGTTTACTGTAAAATTAGGTCTGAAGCGATTGCAAAACACGATAAAGATGAAGATAAAGATGATGTATTAGACATGATGTCGATTGAAAATTCCAAATATATTCAGTATGTTTTGAAACCATTTCAGGTATTTATATACAGCAAGGAACAGCTACAAATTCTGAAATATGCTGAAAAAAATAAATCCAGTCTCATTAGCTTACACATAGACGCAACTGGTTCTGTAGTCCGAAAACCATTTAAAAATTGTAAACGAATTTATTATTATTGTGCGGTCATTAAAACGACTTTTGGTAAGATTTTACCTATTTTTGAAATGGTCTCATCTAAACATGACGAATTCTCAATAGCATTGTGGTTAAGTAGTTACAAACATTTTTACGCCAAAAATAAAGTTGATTTTCCAGCATTTGGTAGCAATAGAACTGATTTTAGCTTGGCACTAATAAAAGCAGTATGTCAAGTTTTTAATGGAATGTTATTATCATAATATCTTAATTATTTATATGACAAAAAAACAAACATACAATATAATTGTTTTTAAATTATGCTGCGCACATTTTGCAAAATTGATTTCGTTTGATGTAGATAAATATTTGGTTGATGCTGACAGAAAAACAAAAAACATGTTTAAAATAAAGTTTACTATTAATATTCAATGTTGAATCATTTGAAGATGCATTACTTATAATTAAAAATATATTTACATTAACAATGGCTCCATTTGAATGTAAACTCGTCGAAGAATCTAAATTATTTTTCCAGCAATATACAAACATGAGAAGGGATACTTTGGAAGCACTCGAAGAAATTATTGATTGTAACCTAGAAAATGAAAGTGAAGCTCTTTATAAAAATAATAATTTTTTTCTTATGTTTCAAAACATGTTAAAAAACTTTACAATAAATATTGCTAGTCAGTCTCACAGCTACAGAATTAATTTATTTTATAGTAAAATATTCTCAGAACTTCTATTAAAAAAAATATATTCCTTACTTACCAATGTGGTGTGGCTTTTGGGGTCAAAGAACCAGTAATGCTTGCGTGGAGAACTGATTCGGTTTAGTAAAGCACAATATATTAAACAATAAATTACACCAAAAATGTTCCAGATTTTTACGTAAAATAAGATGCCACATAGTGGCTGAATACAGAGCACACGTCCATAAAATTCCGAAATCTAAATGTGCTTCTTCAAAACGAAAAGTTGAAGAAGAGTTATGGTCGAAACGAAAAAAACCTATACACTCTTATTTTAAAACTAAAACAATTAAACATTATTTCGGTGATAATTTGAACGATGGTAGTAACGACAATTATAATTTCTATAAACATTTTTCAGAAGTACCGTCTTTGAAGGGCAAAAGTGACTACGTAGTGAGTATGTTTGGTTCGGAAATTTTATATTTTTCCAGCTATAATACGTTAAATATCCATAAAAAACAACCGATATGTGGCTGGACATTTTTTTAATTGATTTTATACTAAACATATTTTTAAATAATTTTAATTTTAAACAATGCTAACTGGCTATTAAAACTTTTAATAGCCAGTTAAAATTGTTTTCTGTAACATTTATCCCATAATTGAAAAAGACATTTTAAATAATCGTAAGCCGCCCTATCTTGGACGTCCTTGTCTTTCATTTGATCAACCTTTCTTAGGTAGATGCAAAATAAATCAATTTTCTTGGCAATAGTTGCTTCGTAATTATGCGTAGTTTCTTCTTTTATCATATTCTTTCATAAAAAAGACATTGCCTCACTAGATCGAATCTTTGTACAATGCAACACATGATACGAATCTAAAAAAACGTTAAATATTTTCAAAAAGCGCACAAAGGCGCAAACAAGTGAAACAGATCCTGTTAGTATAAAACATGGAGGATAATTATATAACTTTTGTTACATTTCATAATCTTTGAAAACCTTCTATAAATCTTTATTTTATCAATTAAAGATTACGCTTATTTTGATTAAAATTATGACCACTCCCGCATTAAAAATAAAAAAAAGACATAGCAAAATATGAAACCTTGAGGCATGTTCTTTTAGTATATATAATTCGATTATTACAGTGTATATTAATATCATTTGTGATGCTGTCCGATAGCGTGCCAGATGTGCGTAAACATAACCTTCGAATGTGCAATGCTTTTGGCATTATTATTATTATCGATTAGTATAAATGACAACGATTAATGATTATTTGAGAATAGGACATCATAAAATTGAATTTAAACCAACACAAAGTGAAGGTCCAAAATTGAATTTTGGCCATAAAATATTAATCTCAAATTGTGGGGTGGGGAAGGACCATGAGACTCATGTCAAACACGTCGTGGCATGCTCGCAGTTTGCTGAGAGCGGCATCAGTCTGCTTATTAAATAGCCACATCTCGTATTATGAATTACTACGTAGTTACGGTCGCAACCGTCATGATGATTTAATATATCTATTTCATTTTATTTCCATGACTTGCATTTTATTGGCTTAATAAACATAAATAAAATATTGTTATAGATATTATATTATATTCATATTTGTATATAACAGATACGATATTCAAACATATAACTTTGCCACAAAAGATTGAGGTCGTGGCAACAATTATTTATTTGGTGGTTGATCTGAGAAACACTTTAGAGAAGCAGTGCGTTCACAATGACAGAAACAAATTCATTTAAATTTCTCGTGATTATTTTTGATAAAAACGCTCAGTATTTGCTCATCTTTTTTACTAAACATTTTATATACATGATGTGTAATAATATATAAAATACTCCATTTAAATAAATATTACTTTATATCGGTATTTATTTATTAGGCACCCTGTGTATAAATTTTTCTACTGAAAATATGCACAGCTAAAAATACTAATAGACCTGTCCGAGCGTTTTTTCTAGAAAATAATCAACAACAATAAGTTAATTATTATTTTGTGGAAATAGAGCAAAATAATTCAATTAATTTCTTAAATCTAACCATTTCAAAAACTAATAATAAAAAACTCTCCTTTAATATATTTAGGAAACCTTCCTTTGCCGATCCCCTCCGACTCTCAACATCATATTCAATATAAATACGCGACGTTTAATTCTATGCTACATTGAGCCATTAATGTCCCTTTGACAACTTCTGCTTTAGAAATAGAAATAAAATTAATAAAACAATTAGAAATCAACAATGGTTATCCGGTTAAGATTATAGAAGATCTGATAAACAAAAAATAGAAACAGAAAATAAAAAGGTTACTATATAAAGGAAAATCAAAACCGGATGACACAAACACTATTATTGTTACCTATTTTGGAAATGTAAGTAATAAAATAAAAAATTCGATAGACAAATGTAACAAGAGAGTTGTTTTTAAAATTGAAAATAAGTTGAGTCATCTATGCAAGACAAAACGTGACCCGATGAAAAATTCTGGAGTATACAATCTTACCTGTGGATCTTGTCCATCTATCTGCATAGGTCAATCTGGTAGAAGTTTTGATGTCAAGTTAAAAGAGCATATGAGCGCATATAAAAATAATAAAAAAACCATGTACCTCCAACTAATCTCCTGTTGATTTTACATCGAGCCGATATATGCCGAAAATTGGATCTCCTGGAGTCATTGGAAATCCAGAAAGCACACAATCATTTGGAAAACCCGCTCTTAAACGATCAGACCAACCTAATCTTTTCACTCATTTTTAATGCCTTTTACTTGATTTGTATATTTAAGAAAAACTGAATTTTTGTATTATTTGTTTGAAAATGACCATATAGGTCGAAACTAGTCACAAAATTAAATTGTCTACGTGATACAAGCAAAGTGTTTAATTAAAAATAAATGCCTTATTGATTTAAACATGTAGCACAAATTTATTTTAAATTAATTTGTTCCTTTCATTGTGAACGCACTGTATATTGAAAATAATAAAGCCTGATACTATAATAGTCTTATTATTTAAATTATTTAAATAACTGTGACCGTGCGAAGAAATCTTTTTTACTTTCCCCGGACCTTTGTTCAAGGGAAAGTATTGTGATCGTGAAAATTTTAGAACCGCCAATTTCAACAAATATGCACATTTTGAGGTCCCCTGAGTGCATTCCATCGAGTTTTTTTTTTTTTTTTTTCAAAAATGTGTGTGTGTTTCCGCGATAGCGCTTAAACGGCTAAATGGATTAAACCCAAACTTTATATCTAAGCTTTTTATAATTGTGGAATGATCTGAAAAGCTTATGATTAGAATCAATCTGTTATAAGCTTTTTATTGTAGGACCTCTAGTTTTCATTTTATAAGCGAAAAAAAAAATCGTCTACCTGATAAATTCCCTTGAAAATAAACAATTATTTTTATAATCTTTTTTGTGTTGACTGTGGAGACTTTAATTATTTAAGTAATTATTTTAATGACAAATAAAACGTCAAATTGCAATAATACAGAATATGTTGCCCGAAGGAGTAAAAATGGTTAAGAAATTATATATTTATTATAAAAATAAATATAAAATATTACAAAACTGAAAACTAATGATAGTTTGTAGCATATGAATAATATAACATCGCTGTCTACAATTTTTGAACTTTGATTTTTTTTAACTCCGAAGCATGTTGTGTATAATGAAAAAAATGTGTGATAACTAAAAAAAGTTCTATGATGTAATTAGTTTCTAATAGCTGTAATTTAGTATGGTGATAAAAATATAAATGTTTGAGCAAAAAAAAGTCATATCAATTATCCATAATTTCCAAACATTCCATGTCGACTTTTTCCTACTGACTGTAGTAGAACACGTGGTGTATTTGAGATTTATGAGTCTTTTTGCTCGTTTTCAGTGCCGCCCAGCATACAGATGATGCCCGCCAACGGGCAGACCACCACCAGAAAGGGTGGCCCCGTTTCGTTCGAGTGCCGCGCCAGTGGAAATCCGACGCCCGTCGTGCAGTGGTCGAAAAAGGTACGGTCTGCTAATTAAATTAATTAATTCCCATTTAAACGCGTCCTCCTAACCCGCCCCACACCATTCCACTCCACCCCGCCAGCTAGGCCAAAACGGATGGATGTTGTTCTGAAGCAGATGGTGTTTGTTTGTTTGTTTCGCAGGACGGATTGTTGCCGTCGGGAATGCAGGTCCAGAATGGGTACTTGTTGTCACTGTCGGATGTGCAGAGGCAGCACGCCGGGATCTACCAGTGCACCGCCTCCAACGGCATCGGACAGCCGGTGACGGCCGAGATTAATTTGCACGTCCTCTGTAAGTCTAAACTCATGGTTTACTACGTTTAATTTATTGTGACTAATCTACTATGCATTACGGACGTCGCGTTGTTTGCTTTGCTTACTTGATAAATGGATTCATGCCTTTTTGAAAATCAATATTATATTTTATTAATTAATATTATTATAAATAGACACCCGGCCACCGCTATTTAAATAAATTAAGTAAAAAAAACCTTTTTTACATCTGTGATATTTTAACTTACGTTACGCAAATATTCTAATACAAATGAACATTAAAACAACTACTTCTCGGGCAAAATACTATTTACATTAAATATTCTTTAATAAAAAATGTTGCATTATGCAATATGTTATTGATATGCAGCAGCAAATGTCCATTATGTAGTTCAATAACTGGCGAAGTATTTGCTCGAGAAGTAGTTGTTTTAATACACGTTTAATAGAGTATACGGTCAATGCGTCTTTCCATTTAGGGGAGGGGCAACATTTTTTTGTGATGTCACTGCAGCCCCTCTATCACAGGATCCGTTTAGCTTTCGATTTCGGTGATTAAAACAGCGAAAATTTGGCACAATATTATAGATTATATTTACTAGATCTGTAGACCTATTCGTTCGTCCATGTTTATTAGGTTTCGTAAATTTATTTATACTAAATAAATTGTTCTAAATTAAGTGCGCACCATTGCTAACTTTATTATTAGTTGAGCTAGAGTGTTGGTTAAATTAGTAAAGTAGTGAGAATTTTTCCGGTGGTGAAATCAGAAAAACGAAAGTGCATCACGTTTTCAAGATATTAACAAAATAAACATTTTTTTAATGGAATACCCTATAATAATTTGATAGAGAATACAATTCTTAACAAAAAAGTTATAATACACAATTACAAAGAAATCACAAATAAACAAGTATTTTTACTTCTTGTAAAGAACAAAATAACAACACAACATGAAAACAAAATTTGTTCTCTCAATCATTTAATTCACCATCTACTTAATCGATATAAACCTTATATATTAATGTATTACAACAACAAAATGTTTTCTAAATAATAAAAAAAGACCTTTAGTGACATTTTTCATTTACATTCTCAAAATTCTAACATCTAATACCCTCTCCCTCCCCAGCTTCTCCAACGCCCTTAGCCCGACCCCATCCTCTCTCATCCACTCCATCACCCTCCTACTCCATTTCGCTCCCATCCATTCATCCTTCACCCCCTCGCATTCCTCCGCCAAGTGGCCCCACGTATCCTTTCCATGCTCACACAAGACACACCTTCCATATTCTTCCCCTATCCATACTTTTCTTCCTCTCTCTTTCTATCCACACCTCGCCCTTGCCACAATCACCATATCCTCTCTACTCCATCCCCCGTCTATCAAATATCTCAGCATTCTTCCATACACCTGCCACCTCCCATACATATCATTGTACTCACTTCTCTCTATACACCCTTGTCTTTCCTGACCTTCCACCTCCTTCCCTTTCCCCTTTACCCACTCATCCACCTTCACAGTCATTCCATTACTTTCGCTTCCGACAACCCTACCCTCTCATACATTTCTCACCCCTCCATCTACCCTCACCCCCACACACGCTCGTCACCCATACATCCTTCACCAATCTCTCTTCCTCCAGTTCCCACAATCTCATCTCATACCTCACCACTTTCACCCTTGCTTCGCACTCTAGCCTCTCTCTATTCGTCTCCTGAAGCACTATGTAGCTGGGCGTGGACCTTTCCACCCCAACATGTGCTTCAGGGACTACATCTATTCCATCTCCATGCACTCATTCGCTCTCGTCCCCCACACTTCCACTCCATACATTAGCACCGCATCCCATATTTTACATGCCACTCTCATATTATTCCCCATCCACTTCCCCCACGCCTTCCTAGCCTTACTTTGCACCCACCTCACATGCTCTGTGTATGAGTACCCTCCCGTCTCTTTGGACATGAACCCTAAATACTTAAAACTTTGAACCCTCTCAACTACCACCCCTTTCCACTCCAATTCTTTCAGCTTCCCCTCCCTCCTTTGTTTCTGAACCTCACCCACTTCGTTTTTTTCCACATTCACGCTCATCCCCCTCTTATCCATGAACCTCTCTGCTCTTTTCAACATTTCATTCATTCCTTCATACTCTCTTGCCATTAACACCACGTCATCCGCATACGCTAACATCCACACTTTCCTCTTACCCATCACCAAGCCCCACATCCTCGAACTCGCTCATATATATATATTAAACAACATCGGGCTCAGCGGGCACCCCTGCCTCAATCCCTCCCAAGTCCTGAAACACTCTGACACATCCGTCCCCACTTTCGCCACCACCCATGTCTCCTCATACACTCTCCTCATCTACTCAATTATCTCCTCACTCACCCTTCTTCTCCTCAAACTCACCCTCTGTACCGAGTCATATGCTGCCTTTAAATCTACAAACACCGCATACATACAGGAGAGAGTTATGGAAGAAAAAGGATGTTTCTTCCATAACTCTCTCCACCATTCGCGCCAGAGTAAAGACCTGCTCCCTCGTCCCCCTCCCCCTTCTAAGACCCCCTCCCTCTTCTAAGCCTCCCTCCCCCTCGTGTCTCTGATAATATCCCCTTCCCCTCCATCTCCATTCGATTCCTCACTACCATCATTGCCAGCTTATAACCAATACTGGTTATCGTTACCCCGTATAAATCCTCGCATCCTTCTCGTCCCCTCTTTTGTACACCGGGCACATCATTCCCACCCTCCACGCCTCCGGCAAGCTCACCTCCCCCTCCACAACTGATACAATAGCTCTCTGAATTTCTTCTTCCCCTTTTCCCCAATCTCCTTCCACATCTCCGCCTTGAGACCATCCCTCCCTGCCGCCTTTCCACATTTCACTTCCTTGAAGCCCTCTCCATCTCCACCTCCGTGAACTCTTCCCCTCTGTCTCCACGTCTGTCTTCGCAAATTCCTCCTGGTAGTCCGCTCCCTTCCTTGCATTTCCTTGTCCATTCTTTCAGCGACACCCCTCCTCCTTTCCCCTCTTCTCAGCACTCTCCACATTTCTGCCTCGTTCTTAAATTCCCTCAATTCGCTCGCTTTTTCCATTGCCTGCAGCTTCTTTTTCTCGTGCATATCATCATATCTTTTCCTTATTTTCACCACCCTCCTCTCTCCCTCTCCGCCTCCTACACACTCTCTCACTGCTTTCCTCAAATCCTTTTTTGCCTGCTTGCATTCCTCAACAAACCATGCGTCACCATCTCTTCTCTCACCCTTTTTCTTCCTTTCTCATCCCACTATTATCCGCTCCATTTCATTCATCGTACTGACCTTCTCCCATTTAATCCTCTCCAACTTTTTCCTCATATCGTCCATCGCCTTTACCCCGCATTTAAGGTCCTCGCTTTCCTGCTCCCTTTTACTCCAATATCCCTTCTCTACCCACATATCCACCTTTAACGGTAAGTGATCTGATTCCAACACCTCCTCTACCTCCATTCTCCTTATTTATCTCTTCTCTTGTTATTCCCTTGACCAATACATTTGTTCTCTAAATATAAAATGCGTAATATATTAGTAACATAAATTGTGAGTGTTTGTTCGATCTAGAATTCATATTTTTTTATTCAAAACACCATAAATGACGTTTAAATCTATTAAATACGTGGTAAATTAACTTATAATAAATATGTTTATCATTAGTTAGTTACGCATTTTTATTGATAAATTTTTTGAGTTTACAATAATAATAATAAAAGAAATTGATAAAACATCCACTTACAAATGGACAGTTATTCCCAGAATCAGAAGGCTTCACTATAGCTATACAGGACAAGTCATAAATACACTTAATTATAGAAAATATAACATGAAGAAAACAGTAGAAAATGATTCCTGTCGAAAATGACACCTTTTCCCGGAAACTATTGATCATATCACCAGCGGATGCACTCTATTAGCGAATACGGACTATACACACCGACATAACACTGTTGCTAAAATTATACACCAAACACTTATAAGTAACCATCTCAAAATTTAGACCCCTATTATAAATATAATCCATTGCAAATTTTAGAAACCGACACACATAAATTATGTTGGGACACTACACTACTGACAGACCTGACAATAATGCCTAACCCACCAGACATTACATTAATTGATAAAATTTCCAAATTTACGTATATTATAGAAATTTCAGTTCCAAGTGATAACAATATTTCAAAAAAATATAAAGAAAAATTTGACAAATACCAACCCCTTGCATTTGAAATTAAACGTATATGGAAACAAGAGAAGGTTGTAATAGTACCGTTCATCATTTCGGTAACCGGTATTACACCGAAAACATTTCACCAAAATTTAAAACTATTAAATTTACCCGATCAAGTACACAACACAATACAAAAGGCCACTATTCTTGCAACACTATCTACAGTGAGAAGATTTTTACAATAATTAAGAATTAAAATTTGTAATAATACCGTTAATTATTAAAAAAAAGAGACCAGTGTATAAACTGAGAAATAAATAAATAATAATAATATAAAAAAAGGAAAATATAAGGTTTTTTGGGAATCGGCTATCGACCATAGGTCTTTCTGCCTGTCTTATAATTAATTATCTTTATGTTCTTTTGCAAATTATTTTGTGGTTGGTCGTCATTGTTAAACTGTCTATTGAATCGATCGACAATTTAACTGTCTATGTTTTAAAAGGATGTAATGAATTGATATGAAGAAAACACTTAACTTTTTTAAGCCACTTTTATTTTACTTTAGTGACTAGTTTCAACTACACGGTAATCATTATCAAACTAAATACTTAAAAAAAACTAGTTATACAGGTATATATATTACATCTAAAGTGCTTCGAAGAGGGCGGTGTACATCAGGTCAATCTGGTCGTTAAGGATGGAAATTCCCGGATTAATTTTTGTTTTATGGATTTCAGCGGCTTCGAGTAAATCCATTTTTATACCTTTTTCGGTGAGGTGGATTATGGAAAGTACAACTTAGCCGAAAATATGGTTTGTTTCTAACCGATGATTTGCGTATGTTGAATTTGTATATTTTAAATTGTAGGATCTGTAATGTTCTTTTAATCTAGTTTGAAAATTACGACCTGATTGCCCAAGTACACTCCTTTACAATCTTGGCATGTTAATTTGTAAATTCAAGATTTGTACATCTTATTTATTGGAGTTTTATAATTAAATATTAAGTTGCAAAGTTTTATACTTGATCTAAAAACAATGTCTCGTTTTTAAAGATATTTTTGATTTTTGAACTGATTGTACCAAAGAATGTTAAAGTTTTGCATGATTTGTTATTGTTTTCCACGATAGATCAGCCCAAACAAATCATATTCTTAAAAACTGCAAATGCCCATCTGCGGTCAAATGTTCTTCGTAAATATAAGGGCCAATAATCATATGGCCAAACAGGCCAGGCCAAACTATTAATTCAATTCGAAGCGAATTTCTGGCCGGCGACCCTGATGTTTTTTTGGATTTTTAGTGGACCCGATTGTTTCAATTGAACATGCCTGAGTTGGTAAACTTGCACTCGTCAGTGAAGATCACGTTGGAGAGAAAATGGGGATTTTGCTCCAGATGGAAGATAATACTTCTGCAAAAACGCTACTCACCGTTCAGTATCTCCTGGAAGCAATACTTTAGATATGTGCATTTTTAAGGGGCGATATTTTTGTTTTTTAAGACTCTCCAAACTGCCTGATGAGATCTGTTAATTTCTTCTAATATATCATCTTTCGATGAAGTAGCAGAAAGTAATTTTGAGCAGATTGTTGCCTTTCTGAATACCGCTGTAGGTATGTTTCATAAGCAATTTGTACATTTCTATGTGATGCGTAAAAAATTTCTAGCATACCTCGTTTTTCTTCACATAAAAAGAGCATTTTAATAATAATATTACACCAAATTTGTAAATTTATGTGACATTAAGCGACATCCAGTCGGAGTGTTAATAATATGTGTATTAAAACAAAGGCATGTATGTTATTTATAAGGCACTCTTCGCAAAAAAAGTATTTTTCATATTTCCTCCAAACTGCAAATCCGAATCTTAAAAATGTAAAAATCAAAACGTCGGATTCCAAATTTAACTCCACTATGTTGTAAAGAAGAAAAAAAAAGTGGCAATAACAATGTACCAGTTATTTTCAATTACATCTTTAAATAAGTACATAAAAAATAAATACCTTTTCCCGAAATTTCATTTTTTTTTTCGGACATTTCCGGAAGTAATTGGAATTTTGTGATTTTTAAATAAGCCGCTGGCAAAGCCCGAAAATGCGCAAATTTGCAATAATTTAACCGACTTCGTATCTCCTAAAATAACCGAGATCCCCATGGTTGAGTTAGTAAATGGACACCCTGTATAGCGTATTCTATTTGAAATAACAAAGTTGATATTAATTCCGGGATAATGAGATAGGGTATATATATGAAAATAATTTTACATTATGCGCCTTCAGTATTCAAGCAAGTTTTATTAATAACTTAATATATAATTTCTTCGGTGACTTATGCTGTATAAGTGATTTATAACAATATAAAAAATAATATAGATTCCTAAAATGTTTAAGTTTTTTTCTATGCAAATACGCGCTTTATTTATTTAATGGAATTCGATAATTCAATTAATTAAATATAATTGTAAATATACTTGTACAGGATAAGTATAATAATACTTTAATGGCATTAATAATAATAAAAATAATGATAACTAAATAAATCCATAATTTTTACTAATTTTCTCGCTTGCAATTTCTGATTACAGATCCACCGGAAGTAACCGTTTTGAGGTCGTGGGTGAATTCCGGGGAAGGTTTGGAAGCCAAACTCGACTGCGTCGTGCATGCCGATCCGCCAGCGGAGGTATGCACACTTAACATTCTTTCAAACATAAACTTCACAAAGACAAATTGCTTTCCCCCACTTCATTAAATTACACTAAAGACAATTTCTACTCACTCCTCTCGCCCCACTTCCCCGCACCCGCCTTCTCCCTCAGTTCCAAATACTTTCTTCCTTAGCCGATTAATTGAATCAACTGTTGTAAACAATTTTTGCTTTGTGTCGGACTTCAAAGAAGGCGATATATCTCAACAAGGCTGTAAGGGAATAAGTAATTTCTGCTTAAAATGTTTGTTTTCTGTTTACGTTATTTTTATTTTTAATTATCAGTACATACAAATTGTATTATATAATTTAGTTTTTAAATAAGTAATTATTTCTCGCACGTTATTTAGAACAAGTCACCAATATATTCAAACCACGACTGCTACTGGCTTATTATAGTTGCGATAAGTTAGATAAAAAAGCAATAGATATAGGTATTAACTACGTTTTAATTATAAATAGAAAAGATGGTCACAGTTATTTAAATTAAATTAAAATAAATATAAAAGTAATTAATTTACACAATTAAATTAATTGTGTATTTATACAATTATATTAAATATTTATTTTCAATTTTATATTAATTTAATTTAAAAAAAACTGCAATTTTTAGGCTTATTGTTCGTAATTATTTTGTAGATTCTTAAGTGACAAAATATAATGTATTAAATAATAAATTCAACTATTGGAAACGACTTGCGATATTCGATAAATCGATGGTTATTATGAAGAGGTAATTTGCCGGGACGATGCACAGATTCCTCTCCAGACTCGGAGACAATTGTCTTGCGAGTGTTTGATCAGCGGAAAGCAATAAAGAGCTTTCGACGGGCCGAGGCTGAGGCTGGGGCTGGAGGTTTCGTCCTTCGCTTCCCGTCGCAAAACCGAGACCAGCAAATCTCTTTAATTTTCCATTTCCTCATTAGACACGCGTCGTCGGGGCCAAAGACCGCTTCATATTAAATTTTCCCCACACCATTTGCATTTTCCGAGTATTAAAACTTTAAATTAGTAATTTTCCGTCGCGTCACAGTTTGTAATGAAGTGAACACAAAAGTCGTTAATACGTAATTCGCACCGAATATCTTGAGGAGTTATAATTAAAAGTTAATTATCGATAAGTCCAACAGAATTACTTAGGAAATATTTATGTTAGTATACGTATATGTTTGTGTATGAATGAGTAAGTCTTTGGTTTTCCACGATTCAACTCTTATTTCCTCTGAAATGAATCAAATAATCAGCTTTCACAAATATTCACTACTCAAATTGTAAAACAATAATTCTTCTAATTCCAATAGTTGCATTTAATTCAAATAGAAACGAGTATTTATTCACTTGGTCACAGTTATTTAAATAAATTGATTTGAAAATAATAAATTATTTTCATATTTAGCTCTGTGACTTATGACTTACGTTACGTAAGTACGTTAAACAAATACACATTAAAACAACTACTTCCCTGGCAAATACCTACGCCGGACATTGAATTACATAATGTACACATGCTGTTGCATATCAATAAAATATTCCATAATGCAACAAATTTTGATCCGAGAAAAATTTAATGCAAAAACAACAAAAGGAACGTTACTTAAGAGGGCTGTGTGTATGTGGGCTCTTATGGAGAATTCAATGTAAAGTATTAACCCAAATTAAAATTAAATTATTCAATATTTGTTTAATTATTTTCGCCTAAAAAGTGATTTCATGATTATAAAACGTTACCTATTAATTAATTTTTGTTTATTTTGGCCATTGCGGTTTTTGCGATATAACGAAGTGCGAAAAAAGTTACTTGAAATGCTTCCTCTAGTTTATATCTAAATAACTTCATAAATAATTCATATAATAATATGTAATCTGTTCCGTGACTTAGATAATGAATTGTCGAAAATAAATATACGCAAAATATTGGTTAATTTCGAGTGTATATATTTAATATTTGGGTTAAAAACAACCATTTTTTAATGATCATTTTCAAAGGCTCGCGATTGGCGATGCTCGTCGCACTTTTTGGAGGTGGGGATTGTGCTTCCCTGAATGCAGTAGCGTACGCACAGAATTATTGTGGATATATACGTTTGCGCATGTGCTCTAAGAAAAAATAAGCAATTGTGGGCGATAAAAAACGATAGCATACGGAACCTAGTAATCCAGACAAATTAGTACAGAACGCCTGCGTATTTCCATTGAATATTTCACTAGTCGATATTACAATAATCGTCCAACCACAACAGTCGCGGCATTATACACAACATTCTATGCTTAAATTTACTGGGAGTCTGGATTATATAAATTTTGGGAAATATATTTTAAAAATTATTATATTACACTTGCATAAACTTATAACAGTTTAATAAAGATTTTAATTTTAAACTGAGTTGGATAGATTACTTGCTGTTACATCTACTTTTCTATTTATTTTATATTTGTCAAGTATTAATAATATCGCAATCGAAATCTGCTTCACGTAAATTAGTGAAAAAAAATCTTATTTTTAATAAATCTATAAGGGAAAAAAGTACAGGCAAGCACTTCAAATAATTTTAGTTAAATAAAACTAAGAAGCCCAATAATAAGCATACAGATTTTTCATTACGGGCTCAATATAAATACAGAAAAGTGCCTAATTTTAATTAAAAAAATTAAAGTAGTAAATAGGAATAGATTATTCAAAATTTGCTAGTAAAATAAATGAAAACAGAAATTAAATTAAATAACTGGAAATTTTAGACTAATTTCTGATTATGAGCCAATTTTCAAGAGAATTCAAAATTTCTTTAATTTTCTATGGATATAATATAATTTTTAATAAACAAATGTAAATTGATTTGGCAAAATAATTTTGTCCCAACATTTGAAAAAAAAATCTCACTAAAAATCATCCTCAAGATTTAGTATTGAAGCAATTTTTAAAATTCAAACAGTTATTAAAGACAATAAAAAGTATATAAGTTAAATTACCTTGTAGCAATTTCTGAAGAAAAAAATGGAAACATATTTAGAAAAATAATAATAGAGTGTCATTAGATATTACATTATGTAATATCTTATATAATAGAAGAGATAAAACCGAAAAAGTTAACAAGTGTAGTATTTATAAACTCTACAATTTGTTATAAACAAAACTTTCCAACATGTAATGAAGTATTCCATTATTAAACCATAAATTTATTTATTTTAATTTCAATTAGTTTAAAGTTTATTTACATATTTTTAATTATAATTTAATTGATAATTAAAAATAATTAACAAACAAAAAGTAAATATTTAATTAAACATACTACACAATTAGAAAAAATCAATGAAATAAATACAAATAAAAAAAATGTTAAAAATATTCATGAACCTAAATTAAATTATAGATTAATTAAATTATTTAAAAAATTAACCTAACACCAGCATTTTATTCTAAAACTAAAACATTTTTTTTATTAGGAAATACATTTAACAAAATTAACGATTTAGAAAAAAGTTATTCAGCACAATGCTGTAAATGTGAGGAATTATACATTGAACAAACAAAAAAGAAACCTAAAAACAAGATACAAAGAACACATATTATTCAAAAATAAACAACCGTAATTGCTAACCACATAATAACATTTGGACATAAATGTTCTTTAAACAATTTGAAAAAATTAAAAATGTCAAATTCTTTAAAACTGAATATGTTAGAAGCAATTGAGATGTACAAAAAATCTAGTAAATCTTTTGAATTATGACTTAACTCCTTTAAATAACAATTGATTAAAATTAATTGATTTAATTCAATATATTACCTTTGTCTGATTTTTTAATAACACATCACATTTGTGTATTCAATTATGTTTATATGTTTATTTATTTATTTGTCAATTTTACATAAAAGCTATTGATAAAGAGCACGATATGCTTCAAATGTACATATAGTGATAAACAAAAAGTGATTAATTAAGTAATCTGTTTTATTTTAGCAAAATAATTTAATAATGATCATAAGGTCGTTTTTTAGTATTTTTCTTTTTCACCTTATTCACGAATGGTGGAACTGCAATTATTTTGCCTGCGATACAAATCAATATATTTTTTTTTTCTATAAAATTATTGTACAAACATAGAAATTTAAATAAATTATATTCTCCTGAAAAATATGCTCATAATCAGAGACTAGTCGAGTTGTTTCAAAATTCTGTTCATATTTATTGTTACAATATGATCCACCAAGGTTTAAATGCTAATACTATTAATTGAATTAAATAAAGATTTTCATTTATGTCAATACAATAAATCAGAGGGACATTATTTTGCAATTGCAGCAATCTACTGCTCATAATCAAATATTTAAATAATTATTATATCTATTATTTTCTTCATTAATTTACGAATTGTGGAATATTAAGTGAGCCAGGAATTTAAAATTAATAATTACGGACTTTATGTCAACTAAAATTTCCTGTAGTACATCTAAATAATGGAAATTAAATGTCCACATTTAACATCAGTAGAAGCAATAACAGAAAAGCAAGTAAAGTTCGCACCAATAAATGAATTATAATCTAATAATCTAATTTACATTTTCAAACTGTCTTATAGTTTGCGGAAAATAGTGTGTAATTGTTCGGATCGACTACAATTCAAATTTGGTGCGCATTCTTGAGAGAAGAACGACAGGACACGTTGTGAGATATAAAATCGACGAGTATACCAAATAGGCACACTACACTTTAGGGGGGTGAGGGGTGAGGCGAGACGCGTAGTTATATGACGGGCGATGAAAGACGGTCACCTGGGATAACCCTGGCCCTGCTGCGGTGCGCATGAGTTTCCTGATATACCCAGACGATTCTACGCCAATGGACGAGAGTAAGAGACAAAGTCAAATATTGGTTCGTGTTAGACGAAGATGCACTTTTTATACACGTTAGTGTTTCGCCTTTCCACGCCGTAACTGATGAATATGTGACGAACCTCTCACAATTTATTTCTGTCAAATACACATAGCACTCTTAATATAAGGCTACTGCAGATACGTGTTTCGGGATCTATCCCTCGTCAGTACAGCTCTGTCTTACATAATTGTTGAATTTATTATTTAATACTGTATATTATTATTAAAATTATTACGACCAAAAAGCCTAAAAAATGCAGTTTTTTTTAAATTAAATTACAATAAAATTGAAAATAAATAATTAATATAATTGTGTAAATACACAATTATGTGAATTGTGTGTAATTAATTTAAAGCACCCTTTAAACAAATTAAACAAAAAGGTTCGCTGGTTTGTTTACAGATTATTGCGAACATGAAAAAAGATAATATATCTTTTATATAATAATAGAAAAGAGTATTTATTCACTTATTTAAATTAATTCAAATAAAAACAATTTGAAAATACTAAACTTACTCAATTGAATAATTAAGCAATTAACCTGTCTTTAGCTACAGTAATTTTTTGACTTACGTTATATAAGTGCTTCAAAACAAGCATCCATGGAAACAACTACTTCTCAGGTAAATAGCCACCATACATTAAACTGCGTAATTTGCAAGGTGTGAATGTCTGGAGGGGAATTTGCCCGAATTACTTAAGTTAAAAAGTTGCATTATCTGAAAAGAAAATAATTATTTATTTATTTTTTTATTTAATTTTTTCCCTTATATATAAGGAGTACAAATAAGTTTTCGCCATTTTCTATCAGAAATTAGGAATTTATTGTGAAAGAACGGTACATTACCTTTTATTCAAAGTATTGCCCATCATTAGCTACTACTTTTCCCATATTTCTGGCAGCACACGTCAGAAGAGCACTTCATCTTTTGTGGCTATCCACGAATCGACCCAATTTTTAGTACCTTCATATGATATAAAGCACTGCTTAGACATTCTATTTGCCATCGACCGGAATAAGTGATAATAAGAAGGGGCAATGACTAAGGAATAGGGCGGGTGTGGTAGGACTTCCCATTGAGTGTATACAAATTCGTTTTGACCGGTGCCGCAACATGCGGACCAGCATTATCATGATGTCTGTGAAGCTGGCAATATTTCCAGCAATGTCCCGGCGCATCTACCATTCCACCATAATCATGTAGGCGAATATAATGTTGTGTCTGGATTAGTAATGGAAGCGTTTTTCCTTGAGTGTTCGCTCAAGATGATTTCGCTCGTTTTGAGCAACTCGCAATACACGACACCAAGCTAATCCCACCAAATATACAGCATGACTTTTGTCCATGAATATTCGGTTTGACAGTTGATGATGAAGCATGGTCATGTGTTCCTCATGATTTTCTCTTCTTTGGGTAGTGGATCCATTATTCATCGCCTATACGATGCAAAAAAATCTTTTCTTTTAACCTGGGAAACAGCATTTCCCACGTGCACAATCGGCGTTCAGCGTCTCTCGGCTTTAGTTCATGTAGAACCCAATTTCCTTGTTTTTCAATCATTCCCAACGATTTTAAACGATGTGAAATTGCCTGTTGGGTCACTTTTAATGTAAGTGCAAGTTTTTTTTTGCGTTTGGCATGAATCTTCCTTCAATAATGCTTCCATTTCCGTGACTTCGTACACTTTCCGCCTGCCACTTTGTTTTCTACCTCAAACTCATCGTTTTTAATGTTTTGAAATAACTCACGACAAATTCTTTCACTTAAAGCACTCTCACCATATGGGTCAATAAGTAACTGATGCGCCTTAGCTGCAGATTTCTTCAAATTAAAGAAGTAAATCCAAAGTTGACATTTTCACACAAAACAAATTATGTGATGCTGATACAGAGTTATTAATACTTCAAGGTCATGTTGTTACCCGATGTTAAACCTTAGGATACTACGCTTTACTCATGTGATAATTGCCACATACTAGAAGGTGGGCCATATTTTGTCAAATGGCGGAAACTTGTTTGTACTCCTGATATTTTATCATCTAGATCTTATTGTTACTTCCATGCATGATGTTTGCAATAATCCCCAAGTAAGTCTTTTTATATTTTAATAATTTAAACTATATGAATTTTATTTATTAGCTATGCATTGAATTAATAAACGCGAACGATTTCATTTGCAGATTTTTTTGTTTCTTTTGATAAATTGTTTTAATTTGTCTAGATTTAAATGCATTCTATTTTGAATTTAATTTATACACAGTGATGTTTGTGTAAATAAAACCGTCTGTAAAACTGGACAGACAATTATTTACGTCCACTTTTTATCATTTCCGTTCCACACTTTCATCGTTTATTTATACGAGGTGAATACATCGCTTTAAAATTTACAACTAGATAGTTCTGATAAACACGCTCGACTAAATTCCCAGAAAGCCGGCCACTTTACGTGAAATATTTCGCTCCTCTTGTTTCGGTTTATCACTGAAACTTTTAATCCTCTTCGCTCCGGCATCCACCGCTCTTCTCTATGCGGAAAATTTATTTTTATCCTTAGATATTTCACATAATTTCTAATGTTGAAATTTTTATTTATTCATTTATTTATAAATGAAAATAAAAATATAAATAAATAATAAGTTTCATTAATTAATTAAAAATGATTTGAAAATAATTAATGAATTATTCTCACATTTAGCTCTGTGACTTACGTTACGTAAGGCAATAAGTCACAGAGCTAAATATGGAAATAATCTATTAATTATTTTCAAATCATTTTTATTAAATTTATTTAAATAACTGTGACCAAGTGAATTAATACACTTTTCTATTTAAGTTTAATTGATGTAAATTATTATATTTCAATACTTATACAACATATTTATAATATAGTTATAGTGGTCTACTGGATAAAACACTGACAAACTGAGCTTAACTTTATTTTAATAATAATCCATGCTAGGTACATGCCAATTACAAACTCAAGATCGTCTGAGTGCTCATCCCAATCCTTATAATCCATCTGCGCACGCCGTATCAATTAAAAAAGAAAGGCGCACGAAATATAAATCAAAATAATTAAACACTACATTAGTGTATTAAATAAAAATGATTTGAAAATAATTAATAAATTATTTTCACATTTAGCTCTGTGACTTATGACTTACGTTACGTAAATACGTTAAACAAATGCACATTAAAACAACTACTTCCCGGGAAAATACCGGGCAAAATCATTTTTATTTAATATATTTAAATAACAAGTGAATGAATATTCTTTTCTATTTACTACATTATTGTTATAAGTGTTGAAAATAACTAGAGTCTAACAGTATAAACCTGCAGGTTATCGGGAGAATAAAAATAAGACGACTCTCTCGTTGACTGTTAACAGTGAACTGAAATTTTATTTAAAACCAAAAATACACTCGAGGGCACTGTTGCAAAATAAAAAATGTAAATCAAATAAATATAAATTCAAGATATGATTCACATCTCGTTTTCCTTGTTTTTATAAACAGCGCAAGTTCTTCTTCCTTTAGTGGACGAAACAATGATTCTCGGTCGTCTACTTTGTAGATCCAATCGTTGACGATGCCACTTGAAATTAGGCAAAATGTGGTGCTTGCGTCGTCTTTAATGTATCAAGATATGATATTTCAATAATAAATGAGTGAAATTATGAATCGTATGAGATCATAAATAATCCATAACACAGTAGTGATATAATGTAGTAATATTTTATTCCTTTCTTCACTTTTTTATTTTTATAACTATATGTACATTTCAAACACAACGTGCTCTTTTTCAATAGTTTTATGTAAAATTGGCAAATAATAAATAAACATGTAAACAAAATTTAATATACAAATGTGTTGAGATATACCATATTTATTCATGATTATGATACAGAACGATTTCAGATAAAGAAATTGTGATTTCATCAAACACTTTTTTAATTGTGTTTATTTAATATAATCGTTGCTATAATTTAACAATTTAAATTATTAAATTAAAAGAATTTGACAGTCTCAAATTAAAGACAATGGCAAATATAAATTTTTGAAACTAAAATCACCAAATATATTGTTGTTGTTATATACACAAAGTTAAAAATGCGTTTTATTTAATCATGCACAATAATAATAATAATAATAAATTTATTACTCAACAGGAAACAGTAGCCCAACTACAGGATAATACAAAATAATTTTACATTATAGTAACAACAAGATAAACAAGAATATAAATACCAGTACATATATAGATACAAAACAATAAAATATACAAATTAAGATTACAAATTGTTAAAAGAATTAGTAGCGTAATAATATTGATGAAAGCGTATCGCAGAATATATCGCAATCATAAAACCGTTCGTCGACACATTGTGCTAATAGGATAATGAAGCAGAAGTCATTGTAATTAATGAAGGAATTGGGTTTTCGTTATCTTCTATATTTTCACATGCATCATAAAAAAATCGTTAGTATTTTTGGGTAAAAAGTCATAACTGCTGCGTTTTATGTAAGTCCTGGTGGAGTACATATGATTTCTTTACTAATTTTATTAAATAAGAGCCTGAGAACTGCACACGAATATAACGCGATATATTTTGCTGTAACAGTTTAAAAAAGCCGTAATTCGTTCATACTTATCAACAATTTCATGTAATTACGATACTAAACATACAAATTGCTCTTATAATAAGTCTATTTTAATTTACTGATAAAATAAAATACTGAATAAACAATTATAATTAGAATTAGAATTCCTAAACATAAATATACAGGGTTTTCATTAATGATTAAACCATTTTTAAAAATTCGTATTTATTAAAGCAGAAGTCTAAAATAAACAATCTTTGTAGCCATGAAAAGAGGAAGTTTCAAAGTGTTTTTTTTTTAATATTGGGTTGGCAACTAAGTACTTTCGCTTTTTACTGATAGAGAGCGTTGCTTTATTTTTTGTATAACTTATATTAGTGCTGCACTTTGCCGTTTGTCACGTGATACTGGTCACATTGACGTAACTTTAAAAGCAAGTAGTGCGTAATTTTTATTAAAGCTATTAGTTGTGGGTTAATTTTAAATGGAGTGCAGAAACGAACATTTCAGGATTTTTTTATTTCCGCAAAGAAAAAAAAGCTACTGCAGCTCACAAAGTGATATGTGAAGTTTATCGTGCTAATTGTTTAACAGATCGCACATGTCAGAATTGGTATAAAAAATTCCGTTCTGGAGATTTTTTTTCTCAAAGATGAGCAACGTTCTGGTCGGCCTACTGAAGTTGATGATGACCAAATCAAAGTCATAATTGAAGAGGATCGTCATATAACTGTTCGAGAGGTTGCGAAGAGACTACTTGTATCGCACACAACAACTGAAAAACATTTAAAATGTCTTGGGCTAGTTAAGAAACTTGATATTTGGGTACCTCACAAATTGAAAGAAATTCATTCAACACAAAGAATCAACTCTTGTGATATGCACATTAAACGAAGTGAAACCGACTCTTTCTTAAAAAGAATCATCACTGGTGATGAAAAATGGGTCCTGTACAGTAACATAGTTCGAAAACGATCATGGATCAAGCACGATGAACCAACACAAACCACATCGAAAGCTTTGCATCCAAAAAATACCATGCTGTCAGTTTGGTGGGATTAAAAAAGTGTCGTGTTTTTTGAGCTGCTTCCAAGGAACCAAACGATCAATTCTGATGTTTACTGTATTACGGGGGGCGCGATCCACGCGGTTGGATTTTGAATTTAAGTGATTGACTTTAATTAAAATCCGCGGGATGCTAGCCTAGCACAACCGTCCCTGCTATTATTGCTCCTTTTTTATATATATATATATATATATAAAAAAAAGGTGGCAAGTTGCGCTCGTGAAAACACGACGGCTTTGGTAATAAGGGTTAGCTCGGCATGAGAACTTTAGCTCAGGGTGTTATTTAGGGTTCTCGCTTAATTTCATGTAAACGTGATGGGGTTAGACAATATGAATAATAGTGCACAGACAAGAATAAATATATTAAAAGACTATCAAACAAAATTAATTAAGGCAAAAAAAAAATTTAAATGGAACAATATTTTTGCAAAATATAAAGATTTACAAAAAAAAACTTACAAGAATTGTGTACGTGTCCGATGGACGAAAAACTAACTCGTTGACTGTACGTGTCCGAAGACGAAAACTAACTGTTGCTCCGAAGAGTGAATGGAAACTTTCGACTCCGAAGAGTGAAGGGAAAACTGACTTAGGGGTTGAACGCGTCCAGTATTTAAGGGCGCGCTCAACATCCCTTAAGTGGGGGTAACAGCGCGCTCAGTCGTCGGATGTGCGTGGCCGGCTGAGTGTCACCCCGATACGCAATAATATTACATATTTATATTATTTACAATTGTTTCAGACTTATAACGAAGATCAGGTAATTGCAAAAAAAAAGAAAAAAAAACAACGAAATGAAATTAAATATTAAAACATAATTTTTAGTCCGCGAATCGAAATTATTGCACGGTAAGTTTATCATTAAATACTTTACTGGATGCTACTGGACTTTGTCGTCGATTTTAAATAACAATACTGCCGAGTATTGTTGTGTTGTTGTTGTTTTTTTTTTTGAACAACAAAATATATAAATATAAAATAAACAAATCAGTTCTGATGACCAAACTCCTGCTTGGCCATAGAAATACAATACTGTCAATTTCCTTGTAGCATCCAGCAACAAATAGCACTCGATATTTATTAGTTTTTGTTGTTGTTGTTGATTATTTGTGCAATAATTTCGATTAAATTAACAATTTTATAAAGACTGTACTTTTCCCGTTTTACCTGATCTTGTTACAAGTCTGTACCTTTAGGGCGGTGCGGCCGGCGCGGTGCGGCGAAAAAGCTATTAGGGCCGCAATCGAGAACAAAGCATTACGGCGCGCAATTATCTGGCATGGGTTTTTCGAGGGATTTGGAAATCCAAAGTTTTGGTACAGATGTGCAAATTTTTCTGTACCAAAACCGTTTAAAAATTCCATGCCTGAAAGGGACGATAATCCGCTTTCGGATGCGCCGTAATACCTTGTTTATGACAAAAACGAGATTATACAAATTTTATTGCCTCAAACAAACTTAACATATTTTATAACAAAAGAAGGATTTTACTTGTGCGAGCGATTACGCTGCAAACACGGAATGAAATTATGAAAAATAAATAATTTAATTAATGAAATGACGTGGTGACCGATGATCGCGAATATAAAACAATTAAAATCTAAGGGACCGGCGTTCGCGATATGAGCGCCGGTAACAACTGTCAACAATTAATGAAACTGGATGAAGCAATCAAAGAAAAGCGGCCTGAATTGTCAAATCGGAAAGGTGTACTGTTCCACCATGATACACATCTTTGGCAACTCGTGGGAAACTATTGGAGCTTGGCTGGGAAGTGATGCCAAATCACCCATACAGCCCTGATTTGGCACCATCTGATTACCATTTATTTCGAAGTTTGCAGAATTCTTTGAATGGTAAAACTTACACAAATAACGATGACCTTCTCGTACCTGATTCAGTTTTTTACTGATAAGGAGCAGAAATGTTATGAACGCGAAATCATGTAGCTGAAAGAAAGATGGTAAAAGATCATTAAGCAAAATGGAAAATATACAACTGATTAAAAAATATTCTTTGTTTAAAAAAAGTATTTAATTTTATACTACAAAACCGAAAGTACTTAGTTGCCAACCTAATACATTATAAATAATCAATTTGTTTGATGCACGACGACCATCTATTGCACATACGAGAAAGCGTATTTGCTGTTACTGAGTGCACGGCAGCAGTGATACGGTTCGGCAGATCGATCGGATTGTTGGTAGAGGAGGGATGTAAACAGCTTCCTTAACAATTCCCCATAAGAAATGGTCACATGGGGTGAGATCATGTTGAATATGGACTATACAAATCGTATATGCGAACATTGCGTCTCTTAAATTTTGACCAAGGTGGAAAATTGCTTCGTCGCTAAAAATGGCAGATGTTTGTCGTGTATCATCCGGTCGACACATTGAACATTTATAATGTATCAAAAAAAAACTTTGAAACTTCCTCTTTTCATATCTACAGAGATTGTATATTTTGGATTTGTATTTTAATAAATACTAATTTTTAAAAATGGGTCAAACATTCATAACCCTGTACTTTGAAATTGTTCTCTAATTATAAATCAAAGAGAATGTTTTTATAAACTATTGTCCATTTACTTTTTTTATATATATAACAATTTAATGCAAAAACAACAAAAATAAATTTATATTTAAATAAACAAAAGTCATGATTTATAGAAAGTAATCTTCATAATAAACAAAAGTCAAGATTTATAGAAAGTAAACTTCATAATTATTAATCCGAGAAAAATTTAATGCAAAAACAACAAAAATAAATTTATATTTAAATAAACAAAAGTAATTATGAAGATTACTTTCTATAAATCTTGACTTTTGTTTATTTAAATATAAATTTATTTTTGTTGTTTTTGCATTAAATTTTTCTCGGATCAAAATTTGTTGCATTATACAATATTTTATGGATATGTAACAGCAGGTGTACATTATGTAATTCAATGTTCGGCGTGGGTATTTGCCCGGGAAGTAGTTGTTTTAATGTGCATTTGGTTAACATACTTACGTAACGTAAGTCAAAAGTCACAGAGCTAAATGTGGAAACAATTATTTAATTATTTTCAAATCATTTTTATTGATTTTTTTGTTTATTTCTTTCTATTATTTTCTTATTAATTTTCAGGTGACGTGGTATCAAAATTCGTTCCAATTGCAATCGACGGACCGAAGGCTGACAAAACACGAGGGTTTGGTGCACTCGCTCATCATCAAAAATATCCAACTGACCGACTTCGGGAACTACAGCTGCGTCGTGGCGAACCCCATCGGTAGGGAAAAGAAGTTCATCGAGCTTTCCGGAAAGCCGGGACCGCCGACGATCACCAGCCCGCAGTATTCGAACCCGCACGACTACAATTTGACGTGGAACGTTCAGAGCGTCTTCCCCATTTTGGAAGTCAGGATTCTTTATAGAATGATGCAGGTAGGTGAAATATAATGGCGAATTAAAAAAACAAACAAGTTTTGCCTGCTAGAGTCTATAATGTTCTTTTTTTATTATTTAAATTGATATTCATTTTAAATAATATTTGTATCTATGCATTGAAGAAATTTCAATGTACAATATTGAGATATAATTTTAATTAATTAAATATAAGGAAATGGAATACAATACAGAAAAAATTACGGCATGAACATAAATACCGACAAAACCAAAGTAATGGCAATAACAGGAGAGAATACAAATATGAACATTAAATCGGAAAACAAGGAAGTGAAACAAGTAAAACAATATAAATATCTAGGAGTGGATTCAGGACAACATGATGCAGATATAAATAATAGAATAAACCAGACAAACAAACTATATTACACATTAAACAAATACATAACAGGAAAACGAGAAATAAAATAAGACACAAAAATAAAGGTATACAAATCCATATACAGACCGGTTTTGACATTTGGATGCGAAACGTGGACATTAAATGAAAAACAAAAGAACAAAATAAAAGCAGTTGAAATGAAGTATCTTCGAAGAATATATGGAGTTACAATAATGGACAAAATCATAAATGAAACAATAAGAGAAAAATTACAAATAAAGAACATAGAACAATACATAAAAGATCGACAGCTAGGATGGTGGGGACATTTACAAAGAATGGATGAAAACAAACAAGTGAAACAAGTTTGGGAAACAAGAGTACAAGGGAAACAAAAAAGGGGCCGACCAAGAAAAACATGGGAAGGAACGATAAACGGAATATTTGAGAAGAGAGAAATCACAATCACAAGAAGCAATAAAAATAGCGAAAGATCGAAAGACATGGAAAGGATTTATTAAGTCATAGAAGAAAAAACAGAAATTAACCCTACACCTGAAAAGGTAGAAAGGGTCACTGAATATATATATATATATATATAAATATAAGGAAAAGAAAACATCTCTGATGGGATTTGAATCCATGTCCCTCGATTTATAGCCGAGTGGGTTACCAGAGACATGTGATATAAAATCTTCATTCAGTCCTTCAAGTTTACTTAAATTCAATTTATACAGACATTCGTGATGGGCCCGTGGGCGATACACAGCGCTAACCTATTCCCATCTGAAGTTGGAAATGTAATGCAAATGACGCATTTTTAATTAATTAATTAAATTTATATTCCTTTTTCTTCTTTTATTTATTTGTAAAATGCATTCACTGAGGCATTTTTTACCGAGCTCTTAAAAATGTCTCTTCTTTCTAAAGAGGATATGATAAAGGGTTTTTTAATGTGTTTAAGACTTTAACCTGAACTTAAACTAACAGAAGTTACCGCCAAACCTAGAAAAAGTTAGCTTTGATCGGCTAATTTAATAACCGATTGTTGCAGTATAACTATCATTTTTTGTAAGGTTCAGATTTACGTATGAAAATCTGATAAATTGCTGTTGTCCACTCGAGTTGAGCAATTAATGCACGCAGCTAGTTGTCATACACAGGCAAATGTATAAATCAGTCGTCTTATATTGAAAGTCCATCCCTTATTACGAAAAAGAAAAGTAAATTAAATAAAAATGATTTGAAAATAATTAATAAATTATTTCCACATTTAGCTCTGTGACTTTTGACTTACGTTATGTAAGTACATTAAACAAATGCACATTAAAACAACTACATCCCGGGCAAATACCCCGCCGGACATTAAATCACATAATATACACCTGCTGCTGCATATCAATAAAATCTTGCATAATGCAACTAATTTTTGATTCCAGGAAAATTTAATGTAAAAACAACATCTTTAAGTTATACTATAGTGACGAGGGATATATCCCGAAACACGAATCTACAGATAGTTTTATATTAAGTAATATTCTTTTTGTTGTTTTTGTATTAATTTTTTCTCGTATCAAAAGAGGGGGTCGGATTAATGTTATCATAAAGAAAAAATATATAAATGAAAGACTCCTGATAGTAGATACAAATATATATGATGAAGAAGCATGGACTTTAATAATAGCCTACGGGGAGAACGAAGACGCAAAGAAAGAGAACAAAGACATATTTTGAGAAATAGATGAGGGACGAGAGGGAATTATAATAATGGGGGACTTAAACGGACGAGTAGGAAACCAAAATAGAGAAGAAAAATTGTAAATGAAAAAATAAATAGCTACAAACTAAAACAAACACAATATCGGGATAAATATCAAGAGATATTAAAACAAAAATTTAATGACAACAGAGAACCCATAGAAATCGAAGAAACATGGGAAACACTTAAAAACAGCCAAAGAGAGCTGTGGAACAACAAAAATATCTAATAAGGAGACAAATAATAAGAAGAGAAAAAGATAAGTGGGTAAGATACTTAAGTACAAAAAAGAACGAAAACTACGAAGAATACAAAATAAAAAGGAACGAAGTAAAGATAGAAGTCAAGAGAGCCAAACAAGAATCATGGAAACAATTTGGAAATAAAATGACAAGGAATTACCGAGAAAACCAGAAATTATTCTACGGAACATTAAAACAACTGAGAAAGAAAAACGAATATAATATGATGAATATAAAAGACAAAAATGGAAACATAATAACAGAAGAGGGTAAAATAATGGAAAGGTGGAGACAATATTTTGAAGAACCTACAGAAACACAGGAAGAGACAATAGAAACACTAGAAGAAATAATAGAACTACCATAAATATATAAAATACAAGAACAAGAAGTAATAGATGCCATACAAAAGTTAAAAGCCGGAAAAGCACCAGGAATAGATGACATAACACCCGAAATGATCTTAAATATTAACGAAGAAGGAATACAACAACTAACACACCTAATGAATGATATCGTAAAGAATATAAAAGTACCAACAGAATGGAATACAGGAATAATCTTACCAATACACAAGAAAGGAGACAAAAGAGACTGTACAAATTATAGAGGAATAACACTGACAAGCGTCCCAGGAAAGATCCTGGCAAGAATAATGAAAAAAAAAGAGAACTAGAGATAAGATTGAAGAAACAATAGAAGAAACGTAATGTGGCTTCAGAAGAGGAAGAAGCACCCTCGACCTAATATTTACAATTAGACAAATCAGCGAAAAACTTATAAATAAGGGAAGAGAGATACATGTATGTTTTATATTTCATATTTTTATATTTCTTTTAAATCTTCACGAAACTCACATTTAATTAAGTGTATAGTTCCTGTTTGTATTTTGATCTCCATACTTTATATTCATGTATTTGGCCTAAAATCCTTCTTAAAATCATCCTTTCAAAGACATCCATATTGTTTAAACTGCTCTGAGAAATTTCCTTCTAATAACACTTTGTTTCTTCTATACGACAGAGAAATTTTCACTAACTTAATATATTTAATTGGTAATTCCAATTTTACGGATGCTTCATATAGATTGAGCTTTGTGATTTAAGTACATCAAACAAATGCACATTAAAACAACTACTTTCCGGACGAATACCCCGCCGGACATTGAATTACATAATGTACACCTGCTGCTGCATATCAATAAAATGTTACATAATGCAACAAATTTTAATAAAATGTTGCATGTGCAACAATTTTTTTGATCCGAGAAAAATGTAATGCAAAAAACAACAAAAAGAACGTTACTTAATATAAGGCTCTCAGAAGACACGTGTTTCGGGATCTATCCCTCGTCAGTACAGCTCTGTCTTACATAACTTAAAGGTGTTAACAGAAATCAATTTTTATTTAATTTATTTAAATAACTGTAACCAAGTGAGTAAATGCACCTTTCGAATAAATACTCTTTTTTATTGATTTAAATTAATGTTAAATGTCTTTCACTGTATTTAGCATTAAATTTATTTAAGAAATCAGCCCTTCATTTCTTGTACAAACTTTTCTGTAATGTAATAATTATTTTCAGATGAACTCCTCTTATCATTCCGGTCAATGGCACGATCTCCTTATACGCCCAGCTCAAACCTTCAACACGCTCACCGGGGAAAGGAGCCAAAGCTACCGACTCGCCAACCTCCATCCGGACTCCGTCTACGAGTGCCTGATCCAAGTCAAGAACCAGCACGGCTTCGGCGAACTCAGCGATCTGCACCAGTGGTTCACGTCGCAGAAGGGCCGACGGCTCATCCTCAGCGGCTCCAGCTCCGTTTCGCCGCTGAACGGCGCCATCGTCGCCACCACCATCACCGCCCTCAGGTTCGCCCTCCATCGATGAAACAACCGACTGTAAAGTTTTAATCTAATTTTTCTAATAATATTACAAAAAATGAAAGTAATAATAATAATAAAAGTGAAAGATTAATATATTGAAATAAATTTTAAAAAATCAATTAAAAAAAAGGGGGGAGGAAACTGATGTACATAAGTGTGTGTATGTGTGTGTGTTGGTGATAAATTATGATGATAATAATGAGTACTGCTCCTATTTTATAAAATTTACTTTAATAGCTATTGTGTTAGGAAAGAATGTAATACTATTTGAATTTAAAATTTCCAAAGGAATATTTTTTTGTAATAAAACATATTCATCAAAAAATTATTAAATATTAATAATTCTAAATACAATAATGTTTTTCAAATTAAATATAAAATATTTTTTCAATATTGGTTTCAAAATCAAACTTAATTAAATACTAATTAAAAAAGGATTTTTTCACTTGGTAATAATTATTTAAATAAATTAAATAAAAAAAAAGGTTACATAATTAAGTAACGTTCCTTTTGTTGCTTTTGCATTACATTTTTCTCGGATCAAAACTTTGTTGCATTATGCAATATTTTATTGATATGCAACAGCAGGTGTACATTATGTAATTCAATATCCGGCGTGGGTATTTGCCCGGGAAGTAGTTGTTTTAATGTGCATTTGTTTAACGTACTTACGTAACGTAAGTCATAAGTCACAGAGCAAAATGTGAAAATAATTTATTAATTATTTTCAAATCATTTTTATTTAATATATGTTTTTTTTTTAATTTATTAAATGCAACTGCCGTTTATTTATAACTTGAGTTAATAAAAAATACATATTTGCTTACGAATAACGTACAATTAAACTTCCAATAATATTTTTGTTAGTATTTAATCTTGAATAATTGAAATTATCTTTTTTTAAGTTAATAATATATGTCAATTCATCAATTTAAATTATATAGAAATAAATTAAAACAACTAATTATTACTTAAGAGGATTTTCTATTTTTAGACAATCGCAAATAAAAAAATCAATTCTTTGTGTTTTAAACGATAATTCCACAAAAATGGAAATTGAACGTTGACTTTATTCCATAAGATTCAGTTTCTCTAATAAATAAACGCACCGACACTTTAACATTTTATTATTTAAAATGAAAATAAGTATTAAATGGCATGTTTTTTTTTATTTTCCAATTAATTTCTCTAGTGGCGCTAACATTTGGGGAAAGGGTCAGTGCACAGAGCGCAGTTCTAAAATAAAAAAAAATGTTTTGCGAAGCTCGTTAACTTCTAACAAAGCTTGCTAAGTTCTAAAAATTTATCAAAAATAAACATTACAAAAATAATCAAGTCTCTATTAATAACATTTTTTAAGAAAATAAAAAATATTTAAAATAGACCGAAAGAGTAAATGAAAATCCGATTAATTAATATTTTAATTATTTTTTATTTACAATAAATGTGAATAATTTTATTAACCAAAAAACAATTACGAATAATCAAATCTTTCCTCATTTTTTATTTATTGAAAACATTTATTTTTGAGTATTATTTATTTAGTCTTATATAACATCGTTATATGTTCCTCTGTACATCTCAGTGTGAGGTGATTGTTTGTCCTGTGTATGTTTTTCTCAATATTTTTCTGTTTTGTGTGAGTTTTCAGACTTCTTCCCATTATATTACTTTGTTTTCTAACTCGTCTCTTATTTCATCATTCCATTCCTTTCTTGGTCTACCTTCTTGATTTTTGCCTGGAGTTCTTGATTCATATATTCTTCTTACGTTTCTTTCTTCTCTGTGTTTTTGAGTATTACATTATATAATTTTATAATACATACAATTTTCCACACCATATGGTTAAAGTAATTACTGATTATATATAATATAATAAATATAAATACAATCATTTACAAACTGTTAAATCTAAGAAAATAGCTATCAACCGTCGGTATTTCTGCCTTTTTTATTTATTGAGGAAATGAACTATTTCTATATAAGATGAATAAGTCACAAACTTGTATTTATGAAAATATTATATTTTATCATTATCATTAAATCTATGTTTTTATTTTTAATTTATACCATAAACGAAACATAACTTCATATTTTAATTATTTATTAAATAAACTCTTAAGGTACAATAAGCTAATTAAAATTAAACTTTTTCTACTCTAAACATGTACATTTCGCGTTACGATATTTTTGTAAAATTAACATGTGTTCAATGTAATTACACGAAATATGAAGTTGTGTTTAAATAAAGTGTGTGTGTGTGTGGCGAAGTAATTAAAACGAGCTTTCTATTAAAAGAAATTGTATTACGCAGAGTGTTTACTACAATTTAGTGTATAATTATTCTTAAATTGTGTTACCCTTAAGGCTGCGATTTTACGCCTAATAGACGGTGCGATTAGCGCCAGAGCGTGCAGTGGTTTTTACAAAATGTGTGTGTTTATTTTATTCAAACTTTGATTTTTCAACCTAGCGGTAAACATCTAAAGTACATCTAAAGTAATTTTTTTTTTTAAAATGATGGCGTCGAACTAAATTTGTTCTCATTGACAATTTTATAGGATTAAGGAGCATATAAATAATAATATTATGAATGGGTTAAATATGGATATTAAGAGGAAGACTTTCCACGTATATTCAGATATATTTAATATATATTAAATGTACTTTTGTAAATCAAATTAATTTTTGAAAAATTATTTTTTTCACTTTTTTGTTTTTAAAAAATAAAAATTATCTGATATCGTTTATCAGTAAATAAGCTAAATGCCTATATTGAATGTTTATTTCTTTATGACTGTATAACATTGTTAATCTCTTAAACGGAAAGGTATTGGAGATCGCAGCCTTAAGAATGAAAAAAAAAACAAATTCTTCCTTTGCATTTATATTATAAAGGTAACAATATATAAATTTATTTCTGAATCCAAATTCCGGTATTACTTTTTTAACTTTTATTGTAAATTAAGGGTAGGAGTACTCAAATACCTTTTATTATGGTCAGTTCCACTCTTGAGCCGTGCTTTATTTACAAAAGGAATACGATTTGAAAAAGTATTGATAACAAATAAAAAATAATTTTGCAAATAAATTAAAACTTTTAAATTTAAATTAGTGCATTCAAATAAAAGCAAAATAATTAAATTTAAAATTCAATATAATCGTTTAACACGTTTCGTGCAACATGTGCTATAAATTTGTTTTCCGCCGGTTCTCGGGTTGTGGCGGAATAATGCCTAATTTCAAGTGGCATTATTAACAATTTATTTCTATTAGGTGGACAAGCGAGAATCGTTGTTTCGTCTGCTAAAGAAAGGCGAACTTGTCCTGTTTTTAAGAAAAGGAAACGAAATTCATTTAATAAAATATTCAAGGGAATAGATGGCGCTTGAGTTATCTTTCCAACTATCATGGTTATTTAATCAGAATAAAAGATTCGCTCAATCAGACTTCCTCAGTGAGACACCAACCGTAGCGATCAACGAAGGACTTGACGCTGTTGATGTTTGGCTGCGGAGAATGAGAGGCGGGGTTCAAAGGTGCAGCGAGTCGTCAATCTTCAGGAGAGGGCATCGGGCGCGCAATCAGCAAGGGCTGACCCGGCCGATATCTATTTTCGGGGGACTTCGGCGACTGCCTGGTTCTGGAAAGGAAGGCTATGGGAAAGATCGCTATAACACAGGAATGACTGCAATCACTAGAACAAAGATCAAGAGGATCAGCAATAATTATAACCATATTAGTTTTTATGAGTCTATCTGGTTGTTTGTTTCTTGCCTCAATTATTAATTGAATGGCTTCGAGGCAGTCATGATCATGACTGACCTCCCATAGCCTTCCTTTCCAGAACCAGTCGTTCCTCTTTGGTTTTCCTTCCATTACCCAGAGCTTGCCTTCATAGTTTGTCACATGTGCTTTACTGTGTTTCCGCTTCTCAAGTTCTTCATTTCAGGTTCTCTTGTAGTTTTCTATTATCTTGTCATTCTTTAGGTGTCCCTCCATATATTTAGGCGCCCTTACTTTCCTTCACTTTGGAAATCTTCTCTCTTAGCTCTATTTTTATCACATTAAAACAACTACTTCTCGGGCAACTACTCGGCTAGACATTTTCTATTTAATTTATGACCAAGTGAATAAATACTCTTTTTATTTATGTTCTGTAATAATTAATTTCATTGAGATTTATGTTGTTTTTCTGTGTTCGATTATTTAAATACATACGCACAGTTTCTCCAACACATATCTAAATCAGGACCATTAAAAAATAAAGCCTTTTTAAAATGAAAAATATTATTACAAACTGTACTTGCGTTTTGACCACGCTCCTGCTCTAAATGTTTTCTGTTGCACCACAACAAATTGCCATTTTATTCAACCAGATCTCGAGATGATATTTGATAGCCCAAGTTCTGAAAAGTTATAATTGATTCCTCAATATGTCCCTTCTATTGCGCAGGTCTTCCTCAGTATTATATTTTTAAATAAAACAACAGTTTTTTTAAGTTTCACGAAATTTATTATCGCAGTGATTCGACAATAAATTTTACCAAACTCGCTGCACCTTTGAAGCCCGCCTCTCATTCTCCACATCCAAACATCAACAGCGTCAAAGTCCTTCGTTGATCGCTACGGTTGGTGTCTCACTGTGGAAGTCTGATTGAGCGGATCTTTTATTCTGATTAAATAACCATGATGGTTGGAAAGATAACTCAAGCGCCATCTATTCCCTTGAATATTTTATTAAAAATAAATCAAGTAAAAGCTTCAACCATCGATTATTCAATATTTGTAAATTTTCAATGATCATATATGAAAGAGAAAAAGAGAACGCTCAATACATCGGATTTATTTATAGCTTGCAAAATATTGTGGCTAAGTGAAATGTGAAGTTTTTAATTATAATATTGCTTTTAAAATGCAACAACCAACAATAGAGCTACGACTGCGAATAACTACAATACTGCCAGATTTATTCAAAGCCCAGCTGAATGCGATTCGTATAACAGAAATCCATTATAAACTGAATTTGCGTCTAACAAATCCGCGACTCCATTCACGATGAAGAAGCCGGTTGTTAAATATTGGTTTGTAATATTTTAAAATTAAGTTGAAGTGTTGAAAACTCAAACTTTTACTTTCCAATCGTGTTGACAATTTGTTTATTTTTTGTGACAGGTGATTTATTTAACTTGATGAGTTACGTGAAGGTACTATTACACTATTGTGGAAAATAAAAGATATATGATAAAAAAAGCCCGTAGCCAGAAAATTAGTTGACTGTATTAATTCGCCCAAACGGGGATGATCTAGAGCGCTGAGTGGTAAATACGACGAGGTAGAAGGGAAATGATAAAAGTGAAACTCACCGTTAGTCCAAATATGCACCATAACACGTTGTCTCCCAGGAGCGCTGCACAATACAAAAGCTGGCGGCAATACGAAACAATTATCACTATGCGATTTCGACGACAACAATACGAATACGAAATAATGTTTCTTCTTCTCCGTCTTGTAAGTTTTAGGGATAGGGGTCAAAAATACGGACAGGCGCACGCATGTACCGCATCTTTTACCACGAATCATTTTTCTCCACTACTTATTTTTTATTACTATTTTTACTCCTATCCCGAAAGATATTCTCATTTTGTTTGTTGTCCTAATCAGGTTGATTGTTTCCACTTTTGTCTCTTTTTTTATTACTAAATTTAATTTATTTGTAAACATAACACTTACTCGTGGAACTATTTTCATTGTATAAAAATTCTAGTGAACACTTTGTGTATATGAATATTTATAAGATATAATGATAAAATTTATAAATAGCAATATTTTACTATTGAAAATTATAGATGTTGTTTGAATCGGTTCATTTTTCGGAGTGATGTTTGCGGAAAGCAAGTGGGATTGTATTTTATTCTTTGTAATTCTTTCAGAAAGAAATAAATTTTATTATCAATCTCAGTTGTTTTAAACGTCCCATTCCTAATTTGAATCATCTAAATCGTCGACTTAAGTATATATTTGGTAAATGCAATCAGATGCAAAAAACGGGTCATAGGGTAATTTAAAAAAAACAAACATTTTTTTAGGACTATGAATAAAATTGTTAGTATTGGATAAAAACAATCACTCTTGTTATGTTTTTTTTTTAATTGCTGACATATGTTTCCTTCTTCACAGATAATTTTCGAAGATAAATTGTTTAAACTGAAAAAAATAAAACATGGAACATAACAAGAGTGATTGTTTTTTACCCAATATTAGTAAGTTCTAGCAAGAATGCAGCGCCACGACCATTAAAAGTTTTAGTGTTTTACAGTCAAAGGCCATCAGGATGTAGAAGAAAATCAACAAACGATAATGTACGTATTGTCATATAACCATACTGTATTATTACATTATTATTTTTATTGATGTTATTGTTATTTCTGTATTGCATATTTTTGCCTATTTTAATTATATTCACCTATTTTTACCGTATTATAATTATTACCTGCTTACCTGTTACTAATGCCCGTAAATTAGTGGTAAAAAAAGGAATCAACTGACTTCCGTCATCAAAGGTTAAATTGATGAAACCAGAAGTCACGTTACAAAATTGGCGCAGTCGGTAGGATTCCCTTGAAGCAAGCTGATTGTGAAAGAGCTTTCAACTGACGATCAGAAAAATACAATCGCGATCACGTCGGAAGCAATACCAAGTAGCCGCGCCGAGAAGCCGCATCGAGTAGCCGTGTCGAGAAGACGTACCGAGAAGCTACACCGAGGAGCTACATCTAGAGGTCACATCTTGAAAACTACAACAATCATCAACGAAAGCATCGTGGGAATTATTCAAAGACCCATTTCCGCAGATTTTTTTCTCTATCGTGTTGCACAAGTACAAGTAAGTGTAAATATTCTTATAAAACGGAACCATTTAATTACTTCATTAATAAAAAAATGTCTATTACTGCCAATATGGTTATCGCTGCTACAGAAACTTTGGGGAACAATAAATTTGAATATAATTATGTATCGTCTCATAATAATTTAATTAATTTTATCAGCAGTTGTGAAAACATTTTAAATTCATTTTCAAACAATTTTCATCCGTACTTGTTTCATTGCATATTAGAAAAATGTTTTTCAAAAGATGTTATTCCTATAATAAGAATTCGAGGTCCTGGGAATTGGGAAAGTTTAAACAAAATTCTCATTGAATTTTATTTAGGGAAGTCCGTAGTGGTTCAGGTAAAAAGAGACAAAAGTGGAAACAATCAACCTGATTGGGACAACAAACAAAATGAGAATATCTTTCGGGATAGAAGTAAAAATAAAAATGTTATAGTTGCACTAAGTGCAACACTTATGAGCATACAAGACGTTATTGTCCATATCGTTTTGAACCTCATCAAAATATTTCTCTCAGTAAATCTGAACACGAAACGAGCAATATTCATTTAAACCCAACCTTAATAATTATAATAGTGAGGAAAGTAACAATAAAAGAGTAGAAAAGGACGAAGAAAAACATGTTTGTAAGAATCAAAATTCAAATGAAATAAATAATTGATAATGATGATAATGATAATGCTGTTAGTGCCAATATTGTCAATACTAACAATAGAATAAAAGAAAACGAAACACATTCAATAATCAAAAATAAAACAGTGCCTATAAACAAAAATGCATCAATTGAAATGAAATCTATCAACGTAACTGATAAAGAAGTACAGGATAATGAAAATGTTTATTTAAATTTCAGTTCCAACATTTCTGTCACAATAGAGAATAAAAATACAAAAATTGAAATAATTGAATCAAATGATTATAATACTGAACAAATTGACAATAAATCGAATTTAAATAATACAAAATCAATTGACGGAATCGAAAACGTCCCTCTAAATAAACATTTCATAATAAGTAATACAAGTATTTCTGAAATTGTTGCTGACGACGGAAATAATTATCGAACTTATAATTGCAATGAAACTTTATTAGTAAATACGATTCTGAATAATGAAAAAGAGCACTTAACTAAACCTGAAAATAAATTATTTAGTAAAAACACATCTGTAAATTCCGAAAGTGAACTTAAAATTAAAAATAATATGGCAACTGCCTTAAATATATCGAATATTTGTAATACCGAAAATATTGAATATAATAATAGTGTCCTAGACAACTGTGGCCATGTTCAATACAATTTACCGGATAAAATCGCAATTGAAATAAATAATCAATCAAATCTTATCAACGCTGTCATGAATGTCCCTACAAAATACAAAAATAAGCTAGTTGAAATTAATGATGAAATGAAATATATTAAATTATTTAAAACTTAAAATTGGACAACCATTTCATTAAATAAAGGCAGTATATTAGATGAAAACAAAGTAAGTAATTTAAAGTATGTTCCTCACAGAAGTCCAAATATGCAAAAACGTAAATCATTTCAAGATAATCATAAAAATAAACATCCTAACAACCTCAAAAATATTAAAAGAGATATATGTCATAAAACAAGTTATAGTATGCGTCATTTTCATCAATTCCTAAACTAAACAATAAAAAGAAAATTTGTACAAAAATATTTCAAAGATGAGGAAATTTAATAATATTCCCAATGAAAACAAGCAAACCTATACCAATCATTATTTAAATAATACAATAAATTCATTATAAGGAAAATAAAAGAACGCAGATATTTTAAATTACATAAACTTAATATTTTGTAATGATCGTTTAACCTCTGCTATATCTTTATTAATTTACACTAGGCAATGATTCTTTTAACGCGATTTTCTTCTATGATTTCAATTAATGTTTAATTATTTATTTTATAATTTTATTTAAATTCATCACAATTTGATTAAATAAATTAAAATCCTTCGAAGCACTTTTATTTTCAAAATAGTTTTTTTAATTATCATTAATTGTATATTTTTTATATTATTTATATTTTGAATATATTTGTATATTGTTTATCTCAAATTAACTAGTTCTATAAAGTTCTTTAAATAATGAGATTTACTTTAATAACAAATTATTATATGAAATAAATACGAATAAATTATTAAAAATTAACCAATAAAACACAGATTAAATTAATGACTTTAAATTCTCGACTAGTTTCGGGTTATTAGCCCATTTTCAGGCAGGCAAAATAATTTCGGTCCCAGCATTTGCTCAGAAGGTGGAAAAACCCCACTAAAAAACATCCTCAGGATCATTATGGAATTATTTTGCTAAAATTAAACAAAATTAGTTATTTATAAATAAGTTGTATTGTTAAAATTAATAGAAATATAAAGATTATATATATGGTTTAATAATAGAATAAAGTGAAAAGTAGTATTTATAATGCATCATAAAGTGAAGAATATAATAGATCTACTTGTTCATTTAGAAGTGATGAATTAGTGTCTTTATTTTGTAAATAAATTTCGATTGCTTCCAATATATCTAATTTTTGACCTTTTTCACAATGATGTAAGATTTTTGTATCATTTAAATTTGGACAAGTGTGACTATTTGTAAGTATATGATTTGAAAAAGTACTACAATCTTTATTTAATCTAAATGCTCTAAAGTGTTCATTATATCTTATATTAAAATTTCGATTAGTTTTTTCAATATACACACTATTACAATCAGAACATATAAGTTTATAAATACCAGATTTGTTAAATTTTTCTGTTTTATCTTTTCTATTGTATAATATATTACCTAATTTATTTTTACTTCTAAATTCTATTTTGTAATTATTTTTTCTAAATATACTTGCAATTCTTTCTGAAATTTCTCCAAAATAAGTTAAAGTTAAATATTTTTTATTGTTTTCTTTAATTTTTGGATAAATTTCAAAAGTGCTTTCTTTCTGAATTCTTTGTTAATTAATTTTTTAATTGCGTGATAAGGAAAACCATTTTTTGCAGCAATATTTCTTATTAAATTTAATTCATTATTGAATGATTGTTTTGATAGTGGAATTTTGAAAGCTCTATTGATCATAGAATAATATGTTGATAATTTTTGACAAAGGGGGTGAAATGAATCAAATGGGATAGTATTTTTGTTACTGGTTGGTTTTCTATAAATCTCAAATTGTATCTGATTGTGTGTATAATAGTTAAATCTAAGAAGTTGAACTTTTTATTTAACTCAATTTCTAAAGTGAATTTTACGTGTTGGTTTAAAGAATTAATATATTCTAAAAATGAATTTAAGTTTTCGTCAGATCCGTCAAAGCATGCAATAATATCATCAACATATCTATACCAAAATTTAATATGTTTTTTTTTGTAAGTGGATTTTTAAAAATTGTTTCTTCTAATGTATTCATGTAGATATCAGCTAGTAATGGACTTAAAGGAGATCCCATTGCCAATCCAGAATTCTGTTTATAATAAATGTTATTGAATTGAAAATAATTTTGATCGATACATAATTTAAAAGAAGAAAGTAATTCTTCTTTAATAATTGGATTAATATTATTTTTATCTAAAATATTTTTAATAATTTTAACACATTCACTTGAAGGAATACTAGGAAACATATTTGTTACATAAAAAAAACTATTTGTTTTATAATTCTTTAATTTATTTGTTAAATCTATATTATTTTTAATACTATATTTTGATTTATAATTTGTTATGTTTCTAAAATATTTACTAGTATAGATAGCTAAGTTTCTGCAAGGTGAATTTATATACGAAACAACAGGTCTGATTGGTAGGTTTGTTTTATGAGTTTTAATTAAACCGTAAAGTTTTGGAGCAATAGGATTTTTTGTTATTATATTAAATTTATTATTTTTATTAAAAATTGATTTTTTTGATAGAAATTGTTTAATTTCTCCTTGATATTTAATTGTTGGATCTTTTTTTAAATTAATTATATTTTCTTGATTAATGAAATTATTCACTTTTTGAATATATAATTCTTTTTTTAATATCACAGTTGTGTTAGATTTATCAGCTTTTGTAAAGACTAATGAATTTTCATCTGATTTCTGTTTATCTGTTCATTTAGAGAAACTAAATGATTTTATGATTTTTTCTATTTAATGTCTTTCATAATTACATTCTTTTTTCATATTTAATAAATTTAGTTCACATTCTGCAACTATAATTTTTAAATCATTATTGTTTTAAAAATCAAAACAGTAATTTGGATGTAATGATAAAATTTTTAATTCATCATTGGAGGAAGTTATGTTAGATAAATTAATTACATCAGATGTTGAATTATCTCTAATGTTATTTGAATATAATCTGTTATCTTTTTGATTTTGTTCTAATCTATTTAGTTTATTTCTTTGAATTAAATATTTTTCAGGAATAAAAAGATTAACTTCATACCTTACATCACTGTCAAAGTTGTCAAAATCTTTTGGAGACATTTTGTAAGTAATTTCGGAATGAACTAAATAAATGTAGTGCTCTATTATATTTCTCGCTCTGTATTGTTCGTTCCTTTCTTCCTTTATCCAAATTAATTCTGCTTTTTTAATTGCAATTTTGATGGATTTTGAATTTGTATTTGATTTGATATTTACGTATTTTGGTACAACTTTCCTCCTTAAACATTCATTATTGAACCATATATTTTGCGATAACATTTTCTTCTTTTTGAACAAACGATAATAAATTCTTTTTTGTTCTTCTAAACCTGCAACTTTAATATAATTAATGGTTTTAATATTTAGACATTGGTAGTTAATATTGTATGAAATGCTTCCCAATGTTATGCGTTACATTTTAATATATTATTATCGCCCAAAAAGGGTTCTGGTGTCGAGGAGACCAACTTCACCTTTTTGGAAGAGACATTTTCCGGCATTCAAACTGAACAGTTCTAAATATCAGCGCTAAAGCCTAAAAAGTGTATTCATCATTATTTAATAAACAACAGTCGTAAAAATCATGTAAAGTTGACTTAAGTTCTTCACAGCCCAGTCAAGGGAATAAAAAAAGGAATCAACTGACTTCTGTCATCAAAGGTTAAATTTATGAAACCAGAAGTCACGTTACAATTGCGTATATACCTGTATTACCGAAATTGTAAATCACTTCATGTTTATGTTTGATAATGGCAAGCTGAATTTGCCGATACTGCAATCACAAGTAAAAATAAAGTGTTATACAAAACATAGTTTAGAAGTGTTTTTCATTATCATATTTAAACATGTATAACGAAGTAGAAGCCTCCACAATTGAAAAAAAAAACACATTAACGATTTTTAACTCCAAAAAACAATGTGCAAAATAACAATTAATATAAATGGAAAAGTCATTAAACAAATAAGTAATACTACTAAATATCTAGGACTAACAATAACAAGAATCTAAAGTGGGAATATTACATTAATAAAATTATAAAAATAGAACTTGACTACAATAGGCTCACTATGGTAAAATAGGAAATACATACCAGAAAACAGAATGAGAACAGTATACTATGCCCTATTTACATCCAACATTATTAACCTCTCGACTATATGGGAAAACACTACAGAAAAAAAATATTATGATTCTATAACGACAAAAAAAAACAATATATTGAAAATGCTCTACATACTAAACAAAATAACAAAAACGTATAATCATAAATGAAAGACGACACAAGTGCCATATTTTTACTTATTTCATGTGTTATTAAAAAGAACACAAAATATTCGAAATCATGAAAGAACTGGATATAAAACAACTAATGATATATAAGAACCTACTACTATTATATAAAATACAGCATAAATAAAAACAAGGATTAAAATTAAACCAAACAAGCAAATACACAGCTATAAAACCAGAAAAAAATCAGAACTCCAAACCGATAAATCTACACCAAAAAATACATATTGATAGTAAAAACATTAAAAGTTTTATTTGAAGTATAAAAAATACCCGTTTTTTTTTGTACAAAAAAAAACAATGACCAGCTTTTGCATCTGAGTGTAAATTTATTTTTATATATATATATACAGGGTGGCGCAAGATTCCGATGAAGTCCAATATCTCAATTATTAAGAAATATACGAAAAAATGTTACTTACATTATTAGTAGCTACTGTCAAACTTCACATTTTAAAATTAGTTTCATATGTACAGGGTGTTCAGTAATCACGTGACGTATCAAACATATGCTTTTTTAAACGGAATGATATATTTGTAATGAAGATTTTCGATTCTACGTTTAAAAATAATAATTTTTTATATGAGATTTAATAGGTCAAATTTTCATAGTTTAAAAGTTATAAACATCGGTAGATGTTTAGAGCCTAATATTTCAACAATGAAATATGAAATAAACAATCTGCCAACGCCATACAAATGAAAAAATACTTAATAATAAAAGAAATACTCTTTTTTCCTCTTAAAACAAATTTTTATATACAAGATGAAGCAATACGCAAAATGATTTTTTTCTCTTTTTACTTAAATGGGACACCCTATATTTTTATATTATTTTAATAGAAAATTGATCACTCTTCATTTTTTATATAACATATTAAATAGCTACCGTTTACCGTTTTTGAGATATTTAATCTCAAATACAAATTTGGTATAGAATTTTTTACCAAAGTAATTCTTTGATTTAATCCCCATGGATTTATTTCTGTCAAATCAAATATACAGCACTCCTCACACAACAATTGAATACAGGGAAGGCAGAATTAATAATACATTTAGATCAATTATACCTAATATGCTGAGAAATGTCAAAATATCATTTAAAATAAAATTGAATTATGTATTCGATGGTAGTATTTTTGAAAATTTATTATAAATTACTTTTAATACTATTTTGTCAATTTATTTGATGTATTTCGTTATATTTGTTTTACAATTCTAACAAGTTTTTATCAAATAATTTACACATGTGTAAATAAATAATGCAATTAGTATATTCACAATTAATATAATTAGTGTATTAATTTAGGAAATATCTCGAAAATCATTTGTTGGGTCAACTGACTTTATTTATAAACAATAACTAAATACTTGCCTTTATGGAATAATAATAATAAATATTAAATTGAACAATAGATGGCGCTTTGTATCGACTTTCCATATTATGAATAATAAATATTATGTCAAAAGTTAACGAAAATGCATATATCTTGAAAACTATTAGGTTTAGGTAAAAAATACCTTTATACTTTTTGAAAGACAATAAAATTTCCTGCAAGATAGGGCTATTAGATATAGGGTGTACTATTTAAAATAAGCATGAAATTTGACCTTGTGTTTCTGGAGTTACGTTAAATTATCAAAACATCTTAAGATTTTAAATTCCTGTAAATAGCCTAAAATATTTACCCGTTAGTCTAATATACTGGTACAAAATTTCATCTGTTTTCATTCATCCATTTGAGAGTTATGATTTTTTTTCGAAACGTCATTTTTTCCAAAAATATTTAAATATTTCAAAAGTTATTAGGTTTAGGCATATGAACATATTATGAAAGTTAACTTTATTTTTGATGTAGAATCTGAAAAAAATATAAAATATGGGTCATTCCATTAGAAAAAATATAACTATGATATGCCATGCTTTTACGGGACACCCTGTATATTTGAAACTAATTTTAAAATGTGGTCCTAATAGACGTACATAGGCCTGCGAAAGCCGATTTTGAAAAAAAACCATTTAGCCCTAAAGCTACTCGGCGCGCACGCTGAGACACCCTGTATATATATATAAATTATCATTTTTTATTTATTTAAACTGTGGTTATTACTTTTAACTTAAAAAATATGCATTTCATTCTAATACTATTTTATCGTAAAACCCTTTGTTATCTCAACATTTAGAAAATTAACGTTGGCCTATTGAAGTCCACCAATCAACAACGCAGTAACATATAGAATGTAGTAAACACATTTTGTTTTTAATTTAGTCTCCCAACACAGTCGTATAGAAAAATATTGTATTAAATTTGTTGTTTTCAAAACAACAAAATTAAATGCGAGTGTCATTTAAATTTATTAAATCAGAGCAGGCAGCAGCAGCAATCTGTTGCATAAAATATCCTCGCGAGACGAAACTTAATTGCCGCGCTGGGCGCGATTTATTTCAATAGAAAAACCGGAGAGCGAGCAATAAAATGGTCGCACTTTTTCATATCGCGTCCATTCATTTTCCGAATACACGCACGCAGGTGGCGTTAACTACTTGCTCTGTACGAGTAAATAGGATAGTATCTAGTTTGCAATCAATTTATTACCGTTGTAGAATTGCTGTTAATTTAAATTTATATGCGAATTACGAAAAAAAAAAATACCTTTATTATCCTGTACATTTTACAAATGAATTTCTATAAATAGCAAGGAGTATTCATTTACTTGCTCACAGTTATTTAAATAAATTAAAAAAAAATAATTTGAAAATGATTAATTAATTATTTCCTAATAATAACTTAATAAGAATGACAAACACAAGACAACGAATAGCCGTATGGGAAGCAAAAGTAGGAAAAATGAGAAAAGAGGAAGACCAATACATACTTGGGAGGAAACAAGAGAAGAAATGCTACAACGAAAAGGACTAACACTAGTAGAAGCTAAATAACTAGCAACTAGCAACCGATAGAAGGAAGTGGAAAAACTTCATAAAGTAAAAAAAAATCCTACAACACTATGTGGTTGAAGGAATCTAGATTATATATATATTTCCTCTTTTACACCTGTGACATTTTTAATTAGTAAGTACTTTAAAACAATTGTACATTAAAACAACTACTTCTCTCATTATCTGGCGGGGCATTTGCCCGAGAAGTAGTTGTTTAAATATACATTTGTTTTAAAGTACTTACTAGTCAAAAATATCACAGATGCAAAAGAGGAAATATATATATATAATCTAGATTTAGATTTTTTTAACTTTATGAAGTTTTTCCACTTCCTTCTATCGGTTGCTAGTTATTTAGCTTATACTAGTGTCAGTCCTTTTCTTTAATTATTTTTATTTAATTTACAACACTTCTTATTTTAAAATTTTAAATCCACGTTACGTACTCACCCAGTTAAATATGTTAAAAATTATTTTCAACACTTAACTTGTTCATTTTCCCCCCTTTTTTCTTTTTATTTGTTCTGGACCACATCGAACTCATTAATATTCTCGTCGATATAACGGTCGCCATGTTGCTCTTCAAGAGGCAGCTAACATTTCAAATATACGTTAATTGCCTTATGATGAGCCGCACTGCAACTAGTTTTCAAATACGATTGATTTTTTTTTCTATTTCCTTCAGAAGCACAATTAATTCACTGGCACCACCGAACGATTTTGTACAACAACTGGATTTCGCTGAATTCGGAATCGAAATGAATCCCTCCGGGAAAATTTTGCCTACTTATAGACCGCACAAACTTCCGCCCAACTGTGTTTTTAGATAAGGCTTTAGAGGAAACATATTCGGTTTATTTATATACAGATTTATTCATTTTTATTTTATTTGGATAAACGATTCAATATTTGATTGTTGTATCAATTATTTTGACGCTACTTTGTTTTACGTTGATTCACAGTTTTGTTGATAAATATATTTTTCTGATTCCAAGAAATATATAGACTTTTTATATTGCATTTAACTATTGATAAAAAATGTTTTATCCGAAATATCTTTAACCTTGCCAGATTGAGGACGTCCACAAAACAGTGAAAAATCTTGAAAACGCCTAATTGAATTTCGATTCATAACTCTTCTGTAGTATTATTTATATTATATTCCATTCTTCACTTATTTATTTTTACTATATGTACAATATTTAGCTATAGATCATATTTTATTTTTCAATCACAAAACCCTTTCAATTTGTACAGAGTGGCCCAAAAAAACTGACTAAATAAGAATTATACATATTTTGAGTTTAGAAGTTGTGCGTTAATTATATGATTCATTCTCCTCTTTAATCGTTTACTTTGTTTAACTCTTTACTTCAATTATTTTTTTATTGTGTTAGTTTTATGTCTGTTATTGACATATAATAATAACGAACATGGTAAATACATATATGTATGTATTTATCACTTAACAAATATTTACAATGATTAAGGCTGGCGTTTATCTTATGTAAAATGAAGCGATTTTGTACCAATTGAATTCCTACAACAAACAAACCCTGAATAATGAATTTCATCATATTATATATCAAAATAATCCTAAAACTCCACAGATTTCGAACGAGTTATTTAAAAATTAATGTTATTAATAGTTTAGAAGAAAATCACGTCCAAAGTTAGCACATTTTATGCAAAGAATGTGCTATATTTTTACTTATTAATATAATTTTTGAAAGAAAATGAAATATGTCGTAATAATCTACATTGAATGTAGTTATCGTTGAATACATTTTTTCGTCAGAAAACAATGCTGTTTACTGAGGAAGGTCGTTCCGAAAATATCATCAATTCCCGTGAAATTCGGCCATATTGAATAAAACCGGCAAGTTGCATATAGTTTTCTGCATTTGACTAGACAAATATTAGTTCATTAAGTCTTATATAGATAGCGGGAAATAGTGTACTATATTTTAATAAATGTTATTTGCGTTTATCACCTTTAAATTATTTATAAAATTAATGTTATGAGTAATAATTTAAATAATTAATACTGTGGAAAAACACAAACAAAGATTTTTAATTAATTTTCAAGAGATACTCAATAGATGTTTCTCCCCTCTTCTTGATAATGTTGTGTATGTATGCTTATTGCTGTTTCACATTCAATGAATATGAGAAACACAAAAATATCTTTTATAGTTATCTCTGCGCGTCGCGTTTTTAAAACACCGACGATGCACATGCCATTCTAAAATAATAAACATTTTAAATAACGTTCAGTAAGCAGCATACAAATATGAATGAATCTTTTTTTGCCAATGTTTGCACGGTGAAAAATTGTTATTATGGATTTCTTTTTTATTTTATAAAAAATGTAATATTTTCAAATAATTTTATTTCAGCCTTAGGATTGTAATAAAAGGCTAATGATCTAAAATAGATCAATATAATTGTAAAATTAAAATTATTATTAAATTGTATCAAGTTGTTACTTCACTTACTGTTTCATAGGTTCTTTTGAACTGTATGTTCTATTTATTTTTATTTTTGAAGTATACATTTCAAACCAAACACTTGTTATGGTGGTAGCAGTTTTCGTCATATTTCACAAAATATATATAAATATTTGCCTTCATATTTCCCGATAGGCCATTTTTAATTTCACTTTTATTTTATTATATTTACGGATACAAAAAATAATAAAAAAAATTATAGAATGATTGTAATGTAAGCAAAAATTATACTTTCCAAAAATGTATTTAGTTCTACACTATGTGTGGGGTTATTCATCCCAAATAAAGAGAATTTTAAATTTTGGTATACTTATGACATATGATTATTAACATTGATGTCAATTTTTTTATAATTACAATTTAAAATAAAATGGAATCCCGGCCAGGGAAGGTTCATTTTTATTTCGGAAAAAAATGTTTCAAATAAAAGTTGAGGATCTTAAAAAATAAGTCATTTTTGTTACAAAACTTTTATTGTAGGACTTTCAGTTTTCATTTTATAAGCGGAAGAATTTCATCTACCTAATAAATTCCCTTAGAAATAAACAATTATTTTTATAATCTTCTTTGTGTTGGCTGTGGAGATATTAATTATTGAAATAGTTATTTTATGACAAATAAAACGTCAAAGTTCCCTCATATTCAACATATCATTCACAAACGCCTCCAGTTTGAAAAGAAAAAGGGTGTAGAGAAATGTCTTTAATCCATTGTAAGGTAATAAATATCACACTAAATTATAATATCCTTCCAAGTACTCGGCTTTAACTTTAAAAGACAACAATCCATTTTTTCAATTAATCATTTTTGATTTCCTATTAAATTTTCAATCAGAAACTTATTTGACCGAATTCACCGGGGAAAGTACCATGACGGACACATCACCATTTTTTAAAGAAATTTAAAAGAGAATAGGACGTTTGATAATGCTAAACAAAAATATTTAGTTATTCAAGTTCTACACTTCTATTTAAAATATTTGTCTATCCCAAAAAAGTATAATCCAAGAACTGACAATACTAAAACAAATGGTTAATGAGGGAAAATAAGAAAATTCCTTCAAGATAAATGAGTGAGTAAAGCGCAAATCATATTTTCTTTTTCATATTCTATATAATGTAACATAGGAAAATTTAAAACAAAAAGAAATGCTGCGATTTTTTATTATATTTTATTTCGACGGAATGTTATTCGCCATTAAGAGTGTTATTTTAATATTCTTTTAATAAACCAATTTATCTATAAAAAAATATCATAACTTTGTAAGGTTTCAACTGTTTTTTAGAGGAACCTCTGTAGATTTTTATGCAATCAAATTCTCTATCGATTCATATTAGCATTAAAAACGATAAAGATAGATGGATTCGAAATTTAGGTCTGTAGAATTGGCCTGCTAGATTTCCACATCTTTCCTGAAGAATATTGATGCACACGTAAATAGAACAGGAATTACTCAATTATGAAAAAAAAAAAATGTGAGGAAAGAAATTTAGAAATAACTCAAAAACTACTTGCTCTGGATATATAGATATATAATATTTTTATGTTGCAAATTAATTTGCTAATCGATCTGTGAGATAAAATATTGAACATTCCATTAAAAAAATGAATTATGCTGTTTTTAATTGGGCACTGAAATATGGATCATATGGAAATACCTATTGTCAAAATTGACAAATGTTTTTTTAATACTAGAGGGATCTATTAGTAAAAATTGAAGATGCCGTTCATCAGTATATTTTGATTCTACTAGAATTTATAGACATTTTTCGAAAGGTCTATTTGGTGTTAATATTCGAAAAATAAATTTTTAACTCAAAAACTGTAACAATTATAAATTCATATAAGTGGATGGACAATTAAATGGGGAATCCAAAAAATAATAATATGTAGTGTTCTATTTAAAATAACAAAGTTGGTAGCCATTTCCGATATAATCAGTCAAGAACCCCGTAAACTTTTAATGGCCGTTTTATTTCACTAAATTACACCTTTAATTTGATGTATATATTATCTTACTATTTTTATTATTTCAAAAATTTGAGGATCATTTCTGCATAAAAGGTAATTTTTATGAATATTCAAATATTAATAAAAACGGTTAGGTATAAGTATAACGACTTTTTACCGCTTTTTTTTTAATAAGATCACACGAAGAATCCAAACTTACAGTGAAAATTATTTTTCTTAAAAATGAGAATAAAAATATAATAGCATGCATTGAGTAATTCTTTCGATGATACGACAAAATTCATCAAATATATTTATACACTGTCTAAATAGTAAATAACATATTCATTAATAAAAAATCGATCGCGTCAGCGTCGGTTGTCGAATACACAGACACACACATAGATAAGGAAACCAAACTGCAGTGTTCTACATATTTCTCAAATAGTTCGCTATTAAAATCGAGAGGCCATCACTATCTCTGTCATCCCATCATTCCTTTTCTAGTAAACGCCAGCCTTAACTAAATATTGTATATAAATTGGCTATCGACCGAAAGCCTTTTCTCCTATAGATATCTATACAATATTATTATAAGAGATAGAAGGTAGGTTTAAATATTTCGTTGAGAAAACTAGACAAAGTTTCTTTATTTTCAAGAAAAATGGAAAAAACTGAAAAATGCGATTTTTTTTTATTTATATCTTCGTTATTTGAATGAAGACATTCTTATAGCACTTTTTTATGATCTAATCGATGGCGTACTAATTAAAAAATGCAGAGAACTATAGGCCAATAACTATAACGAGTATCGGGTACAAAATCGCCGTGATTATAATTAAAAATTGAATGGAGAAAGAAGTAGAGGAGAAGAAAATACTCCCAGAAGCGCAGGGGTGTTTCAGAAAAGGAAGGGGTACAAGGGATGAGATTTTTAAGCAAGCAAGAATAGTTGAGAGAATGCTTGAGAAAAAAGAATGTATATATGCAGTGTTTCTGGATCTGAAAGCGGCGTATGATTCGGTACCAAGAGAAAGATTATTTGAGTGTTTAAGAATGAGTGGTGCAGCAGTAGAATTGGTAATATATGAGCAAACATGGGAAAGAGCGAAAGTGGATGAGAGGATATCGGATAAGTTTAGAGTTTGGATAGGTGTGAGATAGGGGTGCCCGCTTAGCCCATTGTTGTTTAACCTATTGTGATAGGAGAAAAAAAGGTATGGATGCTAGCATATGCAGATGATGTGGTGCTGATTGCGATTGTGGAAGGAATGAAAGAAATGGTGGAAAGGATGGGAAGGTATATGGATAAAAGAGGATTGGTTGTGAATGTAGAAAAGACGAAATGGATTAGGTTCAGAAATAGAGGAAGAATGAATGGTCGTTCGAAACCGATTTTATACAAATATAAAATAAAAAAAAATTACAGACAGGCAATAAGGGATTAGCATTAAATTGTCGCGAAGGCTTGGAAATCAAAAAGGCCATAAAAAGTGGAAAAACGTGGTTAACGACAATGAAGACGTTTGGAGTTCCCCAATACTCAATGCCCTTATTGCCTAATAAAATATTCCATAATAATAATAAAAATAATTAACGACTAACCGACATACTAGACATATGACAAGGACTACTGGCTGAAAGACCTAAGGTCGATAGCCATTTATAAGTTTATATCAAATATTTTGTATAATATATGTATATATAAATACCACAATAAAGATGATTGTATATATAATAAAAATAAGGCTTATAAATCATATATATAATTATTGTAAAAAGTATATATTCACACAGATATCCAGTTGTACATCATTCTTGATAATGGCATTAAGCCGAAACTAGTTGAAGTTAAAATAAATATAAGTAAAACAAAACCAAGTGAATTTAATTTACAAGTTTAATTCAATATGAATTTATCTCACTTACAGCAAATAAAATCAGTGAACAATTAGGGAGTTATTGTCAAAAGCAAAATATTATTTAATTATTCTAGATTCAACCTCAGACTCAACCGAACAAATTTCATTCATAGATGATAAACAAATTAAAATTTGTGAACATTTTCTCGATTTTTTTCCTATTATTATGTGACTGGTGAGGGTTTATAAGATTTTGTAATAAAACTTTTAAAATATTTTAATATGGATATCTACAATATGCGTGGACAGGGTTATAAAGGATTGCAACGCCAAATTTTAAATCTCAATCCTCGAGCAATTTTTGTACCTTATGCTGCTTATACCCTAAATCTAGTGTTACCTCGCAAACATCGGAGTTCTTACATAGATGGAATGTGCTAATGTAACAAATTTCACATTAAATGCTGTTATCTCAACTAGGTAGAATTAAAGTTATAATACCTATGCGATATCAATTAGGGGAAATTTATGATGGTCTAGAAGAACTTGTAAATGACAAATCACGCAACATTAACACCAAACAAGTCCAAACTTTGGCCTTAACAAAGGGGACCTCAAAACGTGCATGTTTGTTTAAATTGGCGGTTTGAAAATTTTTACGATCACAATAGTTTCCCTTGGACAGGGGTCCGGGGAAAGTAAAAATTTGAAGATAAGAAAAGTTCTCGATTATACGGTATCAAATGTATGTATCATTAATATAAAATCTTTTACGATTTTCTATAAATAAGAAATTTGTGGTCCTCATTCATTTTTCATTAATACATAATAAAAAAACATTAAATAACAGTGTGTTGAATATAATAGTTCAACACACTGTTATTTAATTAATTGAATGAAATGTAATAATGTCATTTAATATAGCGTTTGTTCCGTATTAAAGAAAAATGAATGAGTACTATAAATTTTTCATTTTTATAAAATCCTAAAAGATTTTATATTAATGATACATATTCTCCTTTAAAAAAAAGACAAATAATCATAAAATTTCTACAGTTTATCTCAGTAAAATTTTTAATTTTTACTCGAGCGAATTTCAGTAAAACGAAAAAAAAAAAATAGTGTGCACGCGATCATTCCGGCATTCGGTGGAGTTTTGCTTGAAAATTTCCTGGATAGTTTAAAGCGGGAGGAAGTGCAAGCGAGCAACGAACAGATTGTCGATTCCCGATAAGAGGAGCGAAAAGGATGTCAGTGTGGTCAGTGCGATTACACCGATTAGAGTGCGGTCCCGTCCTCGTCCTCCCGATTATCGCCGCAAAACACACTTGTTTCAAAACCCTCACAGTCCCGCATTCCGGAAATTCACGCAAAACACACAATGAAAATTATGTAAATTTTTTTACGCCACATTAACACAACACTGCCACTGAGATAAAATTATTGATTTAAACGTGACAGTTTTAAATACATAATTAGTTATTTTTTCTCACTTATGCTTTAATTATTGTTATTTTAATAATTTTTAATTAACTATAATCCGGCATTTTTAAGGGTATAAAGGTTTTTTTCATAATATATATTTAATTAATTGTACAGTAAAAACTACTTTTGAACTTTTTTTTTCGTCAAAAAAATTAAAATACATTTTTAACAAGCTTTGTTGATTCTCGTATATATGTTAAAAATTAATGTATATTTCTTTTAAATTAATTTAAATAAATTGTATAAAACAAAAAAGACCGACAATCATAAAAAAATCTAGAGAATAATATAAACATTTTCTGTACGTTCCCGAATATCCAGTCATAGATATACAGGGTGATTCAATTTGGTGTTCCACCCCCTTCTAACTTTTTTTTATTTTGACTAAGGCTGGAAATTTTGACTTCGGCGCTATTCGATTAATCGAAGTTCAAAATATTCGATTAATCGACTTATCCGTCAATTAATTGAAAATAACCGACTAATCGAAATTAATCGAAACTAATTGATTAATCGAAAATAATCGGTCGGCTGAAATAACCGACTAATCGAAAACAGATAAAATAGTCAACTAAAACAACAAAAAAATGAAAAGATGACAAACTTTAAGGGCACAATTGCATTTTATTATTTTGACTTTTAGCAAGCAAATTATATTATTAAAAAAAAATAGTTATGAGTTGTAATTATATTCTTCTTATACAAATCTTTTCAAATAACATTTAAATTTAGAGATTATTAGCAAAGATTAAATAAATGTAAAACAAATAAAAAAAAAATATGTTGCTTATTTTTTCATACATTGTTCATATAATGCACGATATCATTAAACATTATTTATGATAAATATTAAAAATTATGGATAACTCTGTTACATTGATAAAGATACCGTCTAACCGAAACGGTTCAAATAATCAACTAATTGGCTAAAATAACCGTCTAATCGAAAACGGCTAAAATATTCGACTAATCGAAGCGATTAGAATATCCGAATAATCGAAACTAATCGGTCGGCTAATATAACCGACTAATCGAAACTAATCGACTAATCGATTAATCGAAACTAATCGGTTAATCGAAAACGGATAGAAAATTTTTCCAACAAACAATTTAATCGATTAATCGAAATTTTTTTAATCGATTAATCGACTTAATCGATTAATTTTGCCAGCCTTAATTTTGACAGTAAACTATAACAAAGCACATATATTTGTAAACGGTAAGAAATTCTCTATTTAATGATGTCACCAAATTGACAATAAGATAACAACTGCCAAAGTAGCGATAGTCAACTTTATTTTTTTCAAATGCCACCATATCTATTTTTTGTTCAATATCGGTTAGCGGGTACCTTCCTGCATCCGAATATCCATCACAATTATCGCTTAGCTAACAAAAAAAAATGAATAAAATAAGAAAATATTAAAAATAATAGGATTCACATTGAGTGCCATAAATTAAATCGTGATGTTATGAAATGTGTCTGCATTCAAGGAGTCTTGCATTGAGAGGACTTATGTTTAAAGCAGGTGGTGGGCATTTTAAACACTTTATGAATTTTTTTATATAATTTTCGTTTTTTTATAACATAAACCGATTTGGATATTTTCTTATTTTATTATTATTTTTTTAAATTTTCTTTATGTTGGTTGTTGGTTGTGGAGACTTAAATTATTATTAGCTAAGCGTATAGTTGGATATTCAGGTGCAGGAAAGTGCCCGCTTTCCGAATTGAACAAAAAATAGATATGGTGTCCTTTGAAAAAAAAAGTTAACTATCTCTACTTTGAGAGTTGTCATCGTATTATCATTCTGGTGATATCATTAATTAGAGAATTTCCTGCCGTTTACAAATATATATATTACAATGAAATTAAACAAGGAAAATTTCTGGCAATGATCAATAAAATTCGATCAATCCCTTTTTCCAACTGCAAACAAATACTTACAGTGTAAGTTTTACAAACATCTATTGAAACAACTACTTCCCGACCATTTATCCCGCCGAACATTGGATTACACAACACATAATTGTTGTTGCATAGCAGCACTATTGCGAATTGCAACGGTTTGAGTCGAAATTATTTAATGAAAGGAAACAACAAATATTAGTTACAAGGCTATCTGTAGACAAGTGTTTCGGGATTTCATCCCTCATCAAGCCCTTAGTTGTTAAACAATTTTTAATTAATTTTTACGTACCGTCTTCAACGTTTGTAAAACTTACAGTGTAAGTATTTTTTTGCAATTGGAAAAAGGATTTGATTGAATTATTGATCATTGCCAGAAATTTTCCTTGTTTAATTTCATTGTAATTTAAATAACTGCAAATGTGTGAATCATCTTTGTTTCATTTTATTTAATTAAATATATATGTTTTTTTTTTATAATTTACTGTCAAAATAAAGAAGTTAGAAAGGAGTGGAATACAAAATAGAATTATCCTATACCGAAAAACCGGGTTAGTTTGCTCTTATGGGGGATTATATGCTCCAAATTATAATAATATATTTCGCCATCTAATGCTGTTTACACTACATACAAGAAACTGTATGAGGAAACCTACTGTAGTGGGAATACCAATAGGTCTCTGTAATGAATTTTATAGTGTTGGCGTCCATTTTAAGCTATTTTCATGTGCTTCAGAATTTCTAGTCAGTTTTTGTAAAAATTACAATTATGAAATTTGTTTTTGTATTCAAAGTATAGTTTATCATCTCTAGAAATAACGTATTTCTTGTATAAAAAATAAACGTAAATTATTATTTTTTCTCTAGTTGTTATTTTAAGGTTACATTGCATTGAATATGGGGAAAAGTATCTCCAAAGTATATAATTAATAAATAATTTAGTATAAACATTACAGTGTTTATGAATAGTAGATACTTATTCCTTCGCTAAATAAGCACTGGGAGTGATCAAAAACAAATATTAATATGGAAAAACATTTTATTCGGCTTGCATTTTACTTCCAGCAAATGCCGAGAGTATATAAAAGGAAGGTTGGCTCACGAAGCTCTCAAAATTATTCCGAGGAAACCTTACAACTCTGTCTAGCAGCCGTCCGAAGAGCTTGTCTCAGAGACAAGCGGAACAGGAATTCAAAAATTTCAAAAATAAATTAAATTACTTATATTAAAACACACTATTTAGTCTTTCAAAGTCTACTGTAATAACGCTACAATTGTTTCACCACACTGTGGCTTCTTCAGGCGAAGAAATGATACACTTCACTATTCTGTCCGGGTATATATACACAAGTTTTATTAGTTTATGAGGGGGCGGGATTTTTAGAAAAATTCAAATTGAGTAGTGGTGAATTCGTGACGTCTAGTTGGTCGTTTAGAAGATGTCCGTTGAATTTTCTTTTGTTTATCTCTAAATTCTCCATAATATTTAATTTTAGGCTTTCTTCCTCCCTGTGTAGGATTTTGAAATTATCATCGAAATTGTGGTTCTCCTCAATAAGGTGGTTTACATATGTGGAGTTTGTTTTCTTTTGCTCGAAACTGGATTTGTGTTCTTTTATTCTGCTCTCAAATGATCTTCCTGTTTGTCCCACATATGTCTTGGGGCAGTCTTTACAAGTTAACAGATAAACACCACTTTGTTGAGTTTTTGTAGTTTTGTCTTTGTTGTTTTTTATAATATTTCCTAATGAATTGTTTGTTTTAAAGGCAATATTAATATTGTTATTTTTTAGAACTTTCTCACTCGTTTTACCAATAAATGATAATCGTAAAATTAAACCTGGTCGACCCTCAATATTTTCTGTCGAAGAGGAAGCTGCATTCGAGAATTGTATATTAAGTTTCAGTGAATTTGGTTTTCCCTTAGACTCTCTGGATTTGCGGATGATTGTCAACGTTTACCTAACTAGAATTGGTAGAAAAGTAGCACAATTTAAAAATAATATTCCTGGGTGTTAGGCTTCTTAAAACGGCACAAAGAACTCACCGTACGATTTTCGAGTAATATAAAACGCAGCAGGGTTGGTATTATTACCAAAACATTGAGAGTTTATTTCAAATTTGGGTGAAATTGTAAAAGATGTTCCGCTAGAAAATATCTGGAACTGCGACGAATCTAATTCCACAGACAATCATGGCCAGAAAAGAGTAATAACTAAACGCGGATGTAAATATCCATAAAAAAATCGAAATTCGTCAAAACCTAGTGTTTCACTCATGTTTGTTGGGAGCGCTGCTGGAGAAGTCTTACCACCATATGTGGTATACAGATCTTCTTTTTTAAATTATTTATTTAAATTATTTAGAAATTTTAGTGCTCATACAATATAAATAATGTTTACACTCGTCAATATAATAATGTTAATAGTATACAAATAAATAGAAGAAAAATAATATATTATATTAAATTAAATGCTTATTAATCACCAAAGTGGACTGATATGTACACGTTTCTGTTGAATATATATAAATCATGACAAAGCCTGTGCACTTTCATAATGTGTAAATTTGGTTATTACCTAAAATAGTAAATATTAAGGTTATGAAAATAAAATAAGAAGACACAAAAGATTAAAATAATTAAATGACTAGATTACAATGGTAAAATGACAAGATACAACAGATTAAAATTAGAATAACTAAATGACTAGATTATAATAGTAAAATGACAAGACAACAAATTAAAATAGGAATAATAAATAATTGTTAAAATTTATAAAAGCAAACAAAAAACGACAAAATTATAATTCCAGAAAAAAAGTAAAGCTTAATGACAAGACAACAGATTAAAATATGCACAATGTATTATTAATATTTAACAAGGTATCACAAATTGTTTATCACAGGTCATAAAATGAGTAAAATGCCTCCCGTATAAAAACGTTTTTTATAGTTTTTTTTGTATATATTTATGGGTAAAGATCGTACAGTATTGAGTAATTTATTAAAAAAACCTTATACAGTAGTACTTAATACCCGTTTGAACGGTCTGTAGTCTCAATTGTTCTTGGTAAATATCTGTTTTAAAGCGTGTGTTGTGATCATGGTGGTTATGACTAGGATACGAGCCCATGCTTTTCCTTATGTACATCAGACATTCCAGTATATAAATGTAGGGCAGTGTTAAGATATTATATTTAATAAATGAACCTTTGCATTCGTCAGTGTATCTCAAACCTGCAACAATTTTAATGCCATGACGTTGCAGTTGAAATACACGATGGCGGGAAGAGGAATGACCCCATATAATTATTCCATAACGTATATGCTATTCGCATAGAGCTAAATAAGCTGAGCGTAAGGCAGAACCTACTGGGTTGTGTTTTTTTGCTAGATGTTCACCATGTGTATTCCACCTTAATTTCGGATCTAAGTAGATACCACGAAACTTCACGTTATTGTCAAGTACAGCATCAGTTTTATTAAGAGTGAATAGGAACTTCTTGGTTTTTTGCTTATTTAATATTAGCTCGTTGGTATGGCACCAAGTAGCGACTTGGTTTAGAATTGAGACTTCACTCTCCATAATGTCATTGACTGAGCTAGCTGTATCAAATACAGTGGTATCGTCGGCAAATAACACTACCCTAGAATTTATATGATCTGGAATATCATTTATAAATCAGAAACAATATTGGTCCCAATACTGAGCCTTGAGGAACCACGTTTTCCACTGGCAGCGGATCTGATATTTTATTGTCAAATTTGATCACCTGTATTCTATCAGATAAATACGAAGATATTAAGCTAATAATGTTCAGGCAAAACCCGTACCGACTCAATTTATAGCATTGAAGTTCATATGAGATGCAGTCGATCGCTTTGCTTAAATCAACGAAGGTTCCGATACTATATGAACTGTCCTCAAAACCACCTAAGATCATATGAGTGAGATTTATAACGGCATCAGTTGTTGAACGATTCGATCTGAAGCCAAATTGTTGTTGGTTTAGTAGTTTATTGCCCTCCAAATAATCCACTATTTGATTCTTCAATATTCTTTCAGCTATTTTAGAAAGAGTAGGAAGAATTGCGATGGGCTTATAGTTACTTATTTCATCAATATTACCACTTTTGTGGACTGGTACCACTTTCGCATATTTCAAAACTTCAGGAAAAGTTCCTGAAGTGATTATGCCATTTATCAATTTAGTTAATGGAGAGACAATGAGGTAAGTCACCACTTTGATTATATCAACTGACAGATCATACACATCCGAGCTTCTACCTGACTTCAGCTGTATAATAACGTCACGTAAATCAATTAGTGTAGTTTCCTTAAATGAAAATGACTTCTTAGTTTTTAGATTCAACACCAATTTGAGTCGTTGGTTTACTTGTGAGTGTGTTAGTAAATCTTTGGCTGCATTCACAAAATAGGAGTTAAAGTTATCACAGGTTATATCACTGTTAGAGTTATTTGATTTTTTGGGCCTAACTTCATTAATTATATCCCATAACGCCTTTTGTTTATTGTAAGATTTATCAATGTAATTCTCCCATGCAATTGTGTTTTTAGTGATTATGGATTTTTTGTAATTGTATCTATATTCGTTAAGAAGTATTTTTGATTCTGCAGTAGTATAAATATTGTGATGTTCATGGATAAGTTGTAGAGTGGCTCTCATTGCCTTGAGATTGTGGTCGAACCAATGTACACGAGATAAATTATTTTTATTTATACTATTACTATTATACTTCTTAAACGGAAATGCTTGATTAGCAGCACTACTTAGGATATTATATAATTTAGACCATTTTAAATTGATGTCTAAGTTGCTGTTAACAAAATCATAATTAGTGCTTTCAATGAGACTAAAGAAATCCATTTTGCCTTTTAATGTGATTGGCCGCGTGATTATTTGAGTGGACTTTTTGGCTCGAGTTACAGATAATGTAAACACTGTACCGTAGTGGTCTGAGAGCCCAGTGTTTAGACGTTCGAGACAGATAGCGGATTGATCAACATTTGTAAATACATTATCAATGCAATTATTTTTACGAGTGTTGAAGTTAATAGTTTTATATAAGCCATAATTAGACAAAATATCAGTTAATAGATTTTCTCGAGAATCATTATTATTGAACTTAACATTAATCTCCTCCTAAAATTATATCAGAGGTAGAGTTACTTATATGGTTTTAATATCTATTATTAGTACGTTAAGGAATACATTAAAATCTCCCGAAGGAGAACGATAAACACATATAATATGGATATTATAGCAAGGTACATACAACATGGACAATTCACAAGCTTCGTCTATATTAAAGTGATCAGTTAGTGTATTAAAGTCGTTGACTATCAGTTCACTATTGGCATATATTAAGGTCCATCCGTGGTTTGTGGCCTTGCGTGAATAATATGCCCTGGCTCTCAAATTGTTGATGGCAGACATTTCGCACTCCTCCTGTGAGAGCCAATGTTCACTTATGGCCAAGAAATTAAAGTGTTCGTCTATTGTTAATGCCTCAAGTTCAATTATCTTATTCCTAATGGATTGGGCATTTAGAAATAGAATTTTTATTTTACTGATGTTGTCCTGTTTTGAATTCGCCATAAAATTTTTTTGATTTTTACTCCAGTTGGCCAGATTGCATGAGGAACACGTGGACGGAGAATGGTCCTAAAGGAGCCCGTTATAGCAATACTAGTAGTGGATGGTTTGATGCTCATAGCTTTACAGACTCGTTTGAAAGCCTAATGCTACCAAAGTTTAAAAAACTGCAAGAAAAAAGAATTTTAATTTGTGATAACTTATCCTCGCACATATCAGTGCATGTACCGAATCTATGTAGAGACAATAATATTTCATTTCCAAACAGCACATATGTGACCCTACCAATTGATGTGGCTTTCTTCCGTCCGATGAAGGTTGCATGGCGGAAGATATTATCGGAGAACTTCAGAAGCTGCTAAAAGTACCGTGCTTCAGAAACAACATTTTCCAATGCTTTCGAATAAACTTATGACCGCATTAGAACCAAGTACTGCTACAAATATAATATCAAGTTTCCGAAAATGTGGAATTTATCCACTAACGAATTACTAACTATGATTCCAGCACAAGATACTTGCGACAATAATGCTATAGAAACTTCATTCCTGAAAACATTGGCAACCAAAAGATCTGAATTAACAAAAATGAAAACAAAAAAAGGGAAAAAATGGACGTAGGTGCAGGTAAGAGCATAGGGCCAGAGGTCCTGGACAATCAAAACACCAAATTTAGCGAATAACACCTGCCAAGTTTGAAAACTCTTTGGAATTAAAAAAAAGGTAACTCGTCTGCTGAAGAAATATCGCTCAGGGATTCATCAGATAAAGATGACGTTGAGACCTTCTTTGCGAACATGACAAGAAAATCACAAGAAAATGTGTAAATAATCGCCATAAAGATCATAAAGATGACGTCGAGACCTTCTTCGCGAACATGACATGTAAATCACAAGAAAATGTGGAAATAATCGCCATAAAGATCATAAAGATGACGTCGAGACCTTCTTTGCGAACATGACAAGAGAATCACGAGAAGATGTGGAAATAATCGCCTTCGCATCTGGAGAAAAATCTGCTTCTAAAACTGCCTGAAATTGTCAGAGAAGCAGGGAAATATGTTATTTCTACGTATGAGGAAGAGCTGTTTGCAGGCCAGATAATAAAATGTGATGACGATGGGGCGATAATTAAAGCCATGCGGAATTCACTCAAGTCTTGGAAATGGCAGAGAAGCCTGGCAAACTTCACTATTCCTGGGAAGAAATTCTTGGCATAATTAGGGAACCAAAAAAGATATAAAGTCACTTTTTGAATATATAATTCTTTTGTTAATATCACAAAACCAACCAGTAACAAAAATACTATCCCATTTGATTCATTTCACCCTCTTTGTCAAAAATTATCAACATATTATTCTATGATCAATAGAGCTTTCAAAATTCCACTATCAAAACAATCATTCAATAATGAAATAAATTTAATAAGAAATATTGCTGCAAAAATTGGTTTTCCTTATCACACAATTCAAAAATTAATTAACAAAGAATTCATAAAGAAAGCACTTTTTGAAATTTATCCAAAAATTAAAGAAAACAATAAAAAATATTTAACTTTAACTTATTTTGGAGAAATTTCAGAAAGAATTGCAAGTATATTTAGAAAAAATAATTACAAAATAGGATTTAGAAGTAAAAATAAATTAGGTAATATATTATACAATAGAAAAGATAAAACAGAAAATTTAACAAATCTGGTATTTATAAACTTATATGTTCTGATTGTAATAGTGTGTATATTGGAAAAACTAGCCGAAATTTTAATATAAGATACAATGAACACTTTAGAGCATTTAGATTAAATAGAGATTGTAGTACTTTTTCAAATCATATACTTACAAATAGTCACACTTTTCCAAATTTAAATAATACAAAAATCTTACATCATTGTGAAAAAGGTCAAAAATTAGATATATTGGAAGCAATCGAAATTTATTTACACAATAAACACACTAATTCATCACTTCTAAATGAACAAGTAGATCTATTGTATTGTTCACTTTATGATGTATTATAAATACTACTTTTAATTTTATTCTATTATTAAACCATATATATAATCTTTATATTTCTATTAATTTCCTTTAATTTTAACAATCCAACTTATTTATAAATAACTAATTTTAGCAAAATAATTCCATAATGATCCTGAGGATGGTTTTTTTAGTGGGTTTTTTCCACCTTGTGAGCAAATGCTGGGACCGAAATTATTTTGTCTGCCCCACAATTAAATTAAAATAAAAATTAAAAAAATCAATATATCCATTAATGTAAATATCCATACAAATTTTAATAAAACAAATTTTAAATTCTCTTGAAAATGGTCTAATAACCCGAAACTAGTGGAGAGTTTAAAGTTATTCAATCTGATCTGTGTTTTATCGGTTGATTCTTAATAATTTATTCATATTTATTTCATATATTAGAGTTTATTTACACATTTTTCATTAGTTTATATTACCTTTGTACTAAATAAATATATTTTACACCATAAACTAATTTTAGTTTGAATTTCCATTTCTATGAAATTTATTCTAACTTAACATATGCTTACCATGCTCCAATATATAATTTAAATTTAAAAATTTAATAATTTCCCTGGTGGTGCAAAATATCCTGTCCTTATGAGGATAATTTACTCCAAAAAATAAAATAAAAAATTGCATTGCATATTTTGTCAAAATACATGTCTAGCGTTACACTTCATACTGTTATATATAATCCCACTAAATATAAATGACTTTATAATACGGAAAAGTAATTTTCTGGAAGATTCTGTTAAACTTTAATAGAAAATGGAGCAAAGTAACCTCGTTTTACGGTATACAAAATGAATAATAAAAGTTACAAAATCAAATTTGTGATTAATATTTGTTAATTGACCATCGACCTGTGGTTTTCCGCCTGAATATTTATAATATAATGTATTTATTTATAATAATAACAATGTATTCAATTAAAATGTTAAAAAATGAACATAGATATTATTATAAATGTTAAAAATTTTTTACCTTAAAAAGAGGAACATTTTCTATCACATGATGTATTTCAAATTAAATAAAAAAAATGGTGATGTGTCCATCATAATACTTTCCCCGGGTAATACGGTCAAATAAGTTTCTGATTGAAAATTTAATAGGAAAGCAAAATGATTAATAGAAAAAATTGATTGTTGTCTTTTAAAGTTAAAGCCGAGTATTTAGAAGAATATTATAATTAAATGTGTTATTTCTTACCTTACAATGGGTTAAAATCATTTCTCCACACTCTTCTTCATTTTTTCAAACTGGATGTGTTTGAGAATGTGTTGAATATGACGGTACTTTGTCGTTTTATTTGTCATTAAAATAATAATTTCAATAATTAAAATCTCTAAGGGAATTTATCAGATAAATGCTTATAAAATGAAAACCGGAGGTCCTACAATAAAAGTTTTATAACAGAAATTATTTATTTTCCAAGATCTAAAACTTTTATTTGAAACATTTTTCTATCCGAATTAAAACATGAAAAATTGCTAAGAGTAAAGGTGCACTTAATGAGTTTTGATTCTAACCAAAAGCTTCTCAGATCATTTTAGTTTGGGCTTAATCCATTTAGCCGTTTATGCGCTATCGCGGAAACACAAAGACACACAGACACACACACAGACATTTTTCAAAACTCGATGGAATGGACTCAGGGGACCTCAAAACGTGCATATTTGTTGAAATTGGCGGTTCGAAAATTTTCACGATCACAATACTTTCCCTTGGACAGGGGTCCGGGGAAAGTAATAATGTTACTTAAACAAGAATAAAAGTTTGATTGTCATATAATTGAATTAACAATATATTGGTATGAAATCCATTGTTCCGTGCTGTTGCTCAATTGTACCGATTTTACGTAATTGGCATACAAAAGAGCAATTTCTTCCCCAAAAGAGTAAATTCCTTTCTGCTAAATTATATCTTCACTCAATTACTATAAATCACTTCAAATACTTTTCCTTCACTTTTTTTTTTATTATCATTCTCGTTATTATTTTCTTAGTTACGCGAACTGAATTCAATTAAACCGCACTGAATTTAATTAAAACTGTTCACTGCTCCTCGCGTTATTTATTTACAAAATGCACTCCTCTCGGCGGTTTTGTTGTACGTAAAGTAAATTTTTGGAGAGCGTATAAAGTTTAGGGAGGCGACCGTCTCGCGGCACCGTCTGTAGATCACATTTCCATACCGTAAACACATTTGGTGCACTCTCTTAATGGAAACATTCGAAACTTGATCCACCGTTGGGATCATCGCCTCCGGTTTCTAACTAACCATCCCCCGATTCCTGAAACGCTCACTTAATCAATCCCCGGCGCGCTTCTTCACTCTTTCATCGAAAAGTTTGTGAATCTTATTGTTTGTTATTAAAAAGGGGAATTAAAAACATGCTTATCTACGACCTCGTCAAAGAAACTTCATTTGCGCGCAAATATTTTATTAATTTATTTTTTACAACTACTACTAGTTTCGGGTTATCAGCCCATTTTCTGGAGAATTTTAAATTAAGTCGAATTCTCTTGATAACCCGAAACTAGTGCAGAATTTAAAGTTATTCAATTTAATCTGCGTTTTATATATTACATTTTTTGTCCAAGAAATAGTCAATTGTTTTTGAGACTTTTTAAAAACTAATTACAAAAACATTTTATTCGATTTCCACAAAAGCATAAAATAGCATAAAGTGACATTTCTATGGAATGCAGAAATGTCACTTTATGCTATTTTATGCAAAGAACTATGTAGTCGTTTCTTTCTACTAAACTATAAAAAGGAATCATTTATCAGCGCATTTGTTAACACCATATCCGATTCAATAAAGACTATAATCCAAGAGGAGATGAAGGTCGTCGTTGGTGCTTATCAAAGAAAGATAAGTGAATTGGAAAATGATATCAAAATATTAAAATCAGACAATCATACACTGAAGGCTAAATGTGAGGCCAGGCAGGATGCCAGGGAACAACAACTCCGCAGAAAAAACATCCGTATATTCGGCATCAACGAGAAGAAAAATGAGCGTACAGAAGAACTTGTGTTGCGCTCGCTTTCCGAGTGTTATCGAGTTAGCGTAAATAAAGCCAATTATAAACGACATATATTAGTGAAATTTACTTCGTATAAACTAAAATCAGAGGTTTATAAAAACAAATCTAAATTAAAAGGCACATAGATAGTTATTAAGGAAGATCTGACGCGTGCGAAATTAACTGAAATTAAAAAACTTTCGGATAAACGTGGTCATCGAAACGTGTGGACGATAAATGGTGTTATTTATTTAAAATCCAAGAATCAAGTGAAGAAATTCTTAAATACAACTACAATTTAGGTATTGATTTAAATGATTAATTATATGTGCAACCGTAAAATGTTCGCTAGAGAACTTTATATAAACTTACTACTATAAACTACTTATATTTTAAGTTTTTTTTTTACTGTAGTAGTAACTGAAAGAATAGTAATAATTAATTGTTTGGAATAGTTACAACATTTCTGTTATATTTTGGTTTTTTTATTATTTTTCTCTTTCTAATAGATTTAAAATATTATTTAGATATATTTGAAATAATGAAACTTCCTTATAAAAGCACAAAAACTTTTTAGTATAATGTATAATATTATTTTGCTATTATGATTGAATCGTTTATTAAATTGATCGAATAACTTTCTCTAAGATGATATCAAGTTCAATTAAGTTGTCACATATTAATAATAGGTCGTTAGTTGCTCATTTTAGTTCCTTCACAGAATTACTTGAAAACAATTCATATGATATTGTGGCTTCATCTGAGACATGGCTATCTAGTAACATTTACTCTGAAAATATACATATTCAGGGATTTAATATTATCGATATATTTCATGTCTCACAGTCAAATTTTACAGCCTCCATCCAATCAGTACATTTCTAATTAACATGTAATTTCTATAGAGGGTTTGTTTTTATTTAGATTTAATTAATCATACCGATGTGATAGGGAAACTCGTGGGGGTGGTGTGGCATTCTATGTACGGGACATAATCGAATGTAATATTATTCCAACATCACGCAACTTTGGGTTAGAGTCATTGTAAATGGGAAAAAATACTCCTTTGGTGTTGTGTATCGACCTCCAAATTTCAATTGCAGTACATTTATTAATGAATTAGATGTAACATTATCAGATATTCTACCACACAATGATGATTATATGTTCTGGAGACTTCAATATAAATTACTGCAATGACTCAAATCCGTCAACTGTAGCATTAAAGTCACTTTTGGATTCATTTGGCCTCACACAAATGATAAACACACCAACTAGAATAGCTTTAAATAGCCACATATTGTTAGATTTACTTATAACCTAAGATTCTGACTTGATAACAAATGCCGGTACAAAAAGTGTTCATATATCAGATCACGAATTAATTTTTGGTGATATCTTAGTAAAAAATGTTAAACATAGCACTGTATATCATACGTACAGACCTTTTAAAAATATAAATTATGAAAATTTCATCAATGATCTCCAAAACATATCTTTTCACAATATTTATATTATGAAAAATATGGAAGACAAAGTATCTGCTTTCAATTACAATTTATGTGAATTATTTGACAAACACGCCCCTTGCAAAACATCTCGTTTTACGAAACCAAAAACTCCTTGGATAACAGAAAATATCAAATTGATGATGCAACTAAGAGACAATGCATTCAAAAAGTTTAAAAGAACAAAGAAGCCTGAACATTTTAACTACTACAAATCATTAAGAAATTTAACAACTAATTCAATTAGTAAAGAAAAAAAGCCTACTATCAGTTTAAATTTCGCACTGCCCCAAAACATTTGTGGAAAATACTAAAAGAACTAAATATTTCTAAAAAAAAATATCAATCCCACAATCACTTAAAGATCCAAATACGTTTAACAATTATTTTATAAACACAGTGCCTAAAACGTCTGCTGTTAACCAAGAATTAATAAGCTTTTATAATACTATTTAATAATTTGTTTGAATTTAAACTGGTTGAAAGTAATGACATACACCAAATATTAAATAATATAAAATCAAATGCAACCGGAAGTGATAATAATAATGCATGTATGTTAAAGATGTGCTGTCCATACATATTGCCAGTATTGACACATATTATTAATTCTTGTTTGCTACAAAATTATTTGCCAACACATTGGAAGCATGCCCTGATATTACCACTTGCTAAAATATCAAATCCCGATTACGTAGCCGATTTTAGGTCTATTAGCATACTTCCTACAATTTCAAAGATCCTAGAAAAGATTGTAGACTCACAGCTCAGAGAGCACTTATCACAATATAATATCTTATCTGAACACCAATCTGGTTTTAGACCCCATCACAGCTGTGCAACTGCTTTACTTGATATTACTGATAACATATTTACAGCTGGAGACTGTGGACAAGATAGTATTTTAATCCTACTTGACTTTAGTAAAGCTTTTGATACTATAGACTATCAAATACTAATGTCAATATTTCACTACATAGGTCTTTCTAATATTGCATTATCTTTCTTTAGTTCATATCTATCAAATCGCTATCAATCGGTTGTTATTGAAAATGTCATATCGGATCCGAGTAGAAATACTAAATCAATTTTGAGACCAACTTTGGAAAATATTTTGAACATATCAATTACCACATGTACGCAGATGACACACAACTGCTACATTCATTCAAATCAAGTAATCTGACAAGGGCAATAAATGGAATAAATTTGGACTTAAAAACTTTCACTGACGCATGTGCACAACACTGTTTGCAGATTAACCCCAACAAGTCATGTGCTATTTTATTTAGTAAAAAAATAAGCGAAGGAGACTTGCGGATATCTTTAAACGGACTACCTTTGAAATTTGTTGAAGAAGCTAAAAATCTGGGAATGATTATAGATAAAAAAAATTGAGGTTTTCTTCACATATTTCAAAGTGCATCCGAGTAGCCTATTCAAATCTTAAATTAATTTATTCATCCAAACACTTTTTATCTCATAAATTAAAGGTATATCAATAGTTTAGTTCTCTCCCATTTCAAATTCTGTGATGTAGTATATGGACCATGTTTGAATGTTATTACTCAAAAAAGAATACAGGTGGTACAGAACGCAGATTAATCCATGGTATACGAAAACATGAACAAATAACACATACTCTACAGTTGACTAATTAGCTAAATATGAAAGGAAGGGGGCTTTTGCATATGGCTTGTTTATATAATAAAGTCATCCATTTCAAGTGCCCACCTTACTTACATAGGAGAATTTTATTTCGCACGGATGTACACAATATTAACATAAGGAATAAAGGGTTGTTAACGCCACCTATTCACCTAACAACTTATTTCGAGAGTAGTTTTTCTTATAATATAGCTAAAGTGTACAACGATATTCCGACCGAGTATAAAATTCAATCATTACGAGCATTTAAAAAAGCTATAAAATTGTTAATCATTTCTAATATATTAAAACATATAAATTCTCAGATACTACTTCAGCTATACTATTATATGTAATATGAATTGTAATTGTAATATAAAAATAATGTATATACTTTGCCATAAGGTGTATTATTTTCTATTAAATTAGGTTGAGATAAAAGCAGATATGCTTCTTGGAAGCATTTTTCTGATCTCCACCTAAGGGTTTTCTACAAAGATTTGTTTTAAGTTTGTGTATTTACAATTGTATATCAATTGTGTTGTAGAAAATAAAGACTATTATTATTATTATAACTAATATATATTAAATACAAAGTTATTATCGGAACGTAGAATCGAAGCTGATCAATGCTTGTTATATCACATTATAAAATAATTCTGAATCTTTCACCACGATTTATAATCGGAAAATTTTCCATTAAGTAAACAATTAAGATTCGCATTTCCATTTTTTTCCGCGTCGGAATTATTATTTACTTTGTATACGCGGAGCGGAATGTATTAAGCGTAATCGCGGATTATATCCGGCGCGCCGCAATCCTTGGAGAGTAGAGAAAAGAGGCGAGTAATTCGGGTTTAAATTAAATGGACATTTATATCCTTAAAATCCTTTGATCCCACCCAGAACGTGATATCCATCGGGCCAATTAAGGTCCCCGCTGATTCCACTTCTGATTAAATGCCGATCCCCCTAAAAGCCCTCCCCCTTTTCGCCGCCGACCTTCGTTTGTTTTGCGAATCTGTTGGGCCGCCGAAAAAGAAAACCGTCCGCCGATTTTCGAGGGTTTACGTTCTCGGTTCTCCTGGGATCATTCGAGTGATTCTCTTTTTTTTTCTTGTTAATTATAAATTATAACTATTTAAAGGGGGATTGGTGTTTTAAAAGAGAACCATGTGCATAGACACATGTGTTACTAATTTCATTGTGGGAATAGAAAATATTCTAGGCACGGATGTAAATAAAAAAGATTCCGCTTGCACGCGTATTAATTTAATAATATATTATATCTATACAAACATCTTTATTCAGACAATATAACAACAAAAATGTATTATGACAATATGTACAATTGGGTTGCGTTGTGTTAGTAGTCTGTCATGGGCTATCAACCATAGGTCATATATAATTACATAATGTACACCTGCTGTTGCATATCAATAAAATATTGATATTCAATGCCCGCCGTGGGTATTTGCCTGGGAAGTAGTTGTTTTGACGTACTTACGTAACGTAAGTCAAAACTCACAGAGCTAAATGTGAAAATAATTTATTAATTATTTTCAAATATTTTTTATTTAATTTATTTAAATAGAATAGAATGAATACTATTTTCTATTTATAAATATAAATTTCATTTAAATTTAATATACAGGGTGGTTACGACTACCATGAAGTCCAATATCTCAGTTATTTAGAAGTATACAACAAATTACTTATATAATTTGTAGCTACAGTTAATCTTCTCATTTTTTTGTCAAATAATCTTTATTTTACATTAATAATAATTATTTATTACATGGTTATTTATATTTTAAAATGTTAGGCAGGTTTTCCTTCCCTTCTACTTCACCACAAGATTTGCCGATGTTGCTTCCCATCTCGTGCTAATGATATTCAGGGATGACTGGATTAGTTCCTTATGCTCCTACTATTTTTAAATTTATATTATTTTATCATTAAGTATTTTTTTGTTAGTTTTAATATAGTATAATTTACTTAATTGTTTCCAGTAGGTTATATTGTCGTATGGTCTCTGATGTTACTTTTGAACCAGTATCAAGCATTCAAGTAAGAGAGGTGGTGCGTTCTTTGAAAAGTAGTAGAAGTAAAGATATTTATGGCCTATCAGTGGATCTATTAAAGGGTTGCATTGATGTATTAATATCAATTATTAACTCGTCTATACTGACATCTACCTTTCCAGATGCCTTAAAACCAGTTATGGTAATACCACTGCATAAGAAGGGTGACGCACAGGACCCAGCAAACTACAGGCCAATCTCCCTACTCTGTGGATCTAAGCTTTCCGCTTTGAACGTAAGGAATTTTAAGCATCATCTTTGAACCTTTTCTACTAATAATAACAGATACATATAATGATGGTTTCAAATTAATGAGGCATACTATAAACGGCTTCGTATAAACGTGTAGTATAAGTTCTTAAGTATGTCACAATTATTAAAGAATTTACAAGTACGCATGATAAATCTCATTGTTTTTGAAGCAGTCGTACATATCGAACGAATATGCTGCTTAAATGAAAGTCCTCTGTCAAACAGCACGCCTAGATCTTTAATTTCATCGAGTTTCTGAAGGGGCTGCCCATTAATGTTATAATAATAATTACATATATTACAATTTTATTGAGTCATGTACTTCAGTGATGTGCGAAAATATTTTTAGATCATCAGCATATGCTAAACCATTGCAAGTTAATGAGACAATTATATCATTAATGAATATTATGAACCTTGTGGGACACCTGACGTAGAAGTAAATTCAAACGATTTAAATCCATTATAGTGAACGTAGTTGGTACAGCAAGAACAATATGATTTCATAAGATTTAATGTGCGATGGCCCAGCCCAAAAGTTGATAGTTTATTTAACAAAATTGCGTGATCAACACAGTCAAACGGTCGCGAAAAGTCGGTATATATTATATTAGTTTGACACATTTTTTTCTAGAGATTCACTAATATACTGAGTTACAATTGCAAATTTTGTACCTGTGAACCGCCCCTTCATGAAGCCATGTAGATGAAGAGAAATTAGTATTCGTATATGATTATATATGGCTGTATACAAGACTTGTTCAGCAATTTTGGCAAAGTTGGATAAAATTGCTATTGGTCTATAATTACTGATATCGGATCTATTGCCTTTTTTTAAAAACTGGGATCAAACTTGCACGTTTCCACAAATCAGGAAAAGTATGCGTCTGAACAGCTAAATTAATTATAGTCATCAAAGGTTTAACAAATATTAATTTACAGTCTCTTACAAAGAAACTGGGAAGTTGACCATCACCTACGGCAATAGACGAAAGAAAAAAACATATCTCAATGAAAGTATTGAAAAACTGGAAAACAAAATTGAAAAGACGAAAAATTATATTGCAATAAAAGGTCTGAATAACAGTGAACAATACTAATATTTAAATTAAGATCCAATTAAATATTGATATTAACCAATATTGGACAGATCAAGGCCATACAAACATCTTTTAAAATGAAAAAATGAAGGCTGAAATAATAACATATTAGTTCCGTTGTTACCCAAAAGATTGCATAAACGCATCATTTGTGACAACGGATTATGCAAACCATAATTAGTAGCATGAAAATTAACTTTAAAAATACAGACATTGGATCTAAACTCCCTAGATGGAACATGTAAATTTAACCGGCTTAAAAAATCAGCACAATCGATTAGCAGTTTATATACGAAACATACGTCAAGGGTCTATCTTCTATGGTCGAGAGTACATAAGTTGAAAAAGTGTATCATACCGCTGTGGCTGAAGTTACGACGGTCGAAACCAAATCTCCTAGAAGAGAATAATAAAAATTTACTTTGAACAGACCCAAGTTCCATTGACAATAGTTTGGTATATGGAGACCACACGCAAGAAGCATACTCAAGGTGCGGTTGTACTAAGGAAATATAGAGCTTACGAAAAGTTGGTATTTTGAAGTCTCTTGAAATTCTAGTAATGAAGCCTAGTGCTTGCAATGCTTTGTTAGTAATAGATTTAATGTGATTCTTAAAGCTAAATTTGGTATTAAAGAGAACACCTAAATCCTTGACATCGGATTTATAAATCAAAGGTTGCCCACAGAGAGTATAGTCAATAATGGTTGGTTTTCGGCGACGAAAGGAGATAAAACAACATTTATTAATGTTTAAGAGCAACTTGTTTCTAATGCACCACTCTTCCAGATTATGTAAATCATTTTGCAGTGCAAATTGATCGTCAATAGTCTGAATTCTTTTAAATACTTTGAGATCATCAGCAAATAACAATATATTGCTATTATATATAGTCTGTCCAATATCGTTAATAAATAATAAGAACAAAATGGGATGCCTTGAGGCATCCCCGAGCATACTTTAATTTCAGATAAACAAATATTGCACTACTCTCTGCACTCTTTCTGACAGATAACTACGCAACCAATCCAATACACTACCGCCGAAACCAATTGCTGATAATTTACATAATAAAACATCATGATCAATTCTGTCAAAAGCCTTGGAAAAGTCTGTGTAAACAACACCAACCTGGTCTCCTATTTCCAAAGCTTCTGAAATAAAATTATGATAGCATAATAGATTGGTAGTTGTGGATCTATGTTTCATGAACCCATGCTGCTGAGATATTATAATATTTAAAAAAAAAAAACAAATTAATCTTTCTGAAACTAAATTATCAAGAATTTTTGCAATAGTTGATTGTAGAGAAATACCTCTATAGTTACTAATATTATCTCTTCGGCCGCTTTTAAAGATTGGGTTAATAAAACTTGTTTTTCAACTTTTGGGAAACCTCCCCGAAGACAGAGAAGCAGAATATATATAATAAATTGGTTTAGCTAATGTAAAGTTGCAATTCTTCAAAAATATTAGGGGTATGCTGTCTGGACCCACACTAGAGGAATAACTCAATTTTGACAAAGCATTAAAAACTTCTGCTAAGGTAATATTTATATTACATAAATTAACATTGCCTAAGAGAAAATAAACAAAGGGTATAAGGTTACCAAAAATTGAAAATTAACAATACAGAATATAAATGGAACAATACTCCAAAAGCATTGCTAGAGATAATAAAGTAACAATCAGAAATACAAACTTTCACATATCGTAGCACAACAATACAACAATCAAAACTACACGAACAAGACAAATGAAAAAACTGATACAAGTTTTATAAAGGCAAGACAATTTGCAATATAATCAAAGGAAAAAATGAACACCAGAAAGATAATGTAGTAAGAAAAATAGAGAAAAACAAACATCTTCATGACAGCATAGCTAGAATAAGCAATAAACGGAAAGAAATACTGTTAAATATCAGAATGTTTAAGGAATTAACGAGGATGGGATGGTAATTAAGAAACACAAAGATAACGAAAATTAATGAAATATTTTGGTGTGTGTATCTTCGGAGCAATCTTTAATTATTTTAATATAATCTACAGCAATAATTCCATATTCTACAGCATGCTACAAAACACTGTATAGTATGCACAAGTAAGATACTGTAGATAATCTAATGTGGTATTTTGTCTATGTAATTATTTTACACCAACTAGTGAAGCGAATCGGAAGTGAGCTGGAAATTATCTCGTCGAACCAACCCATCACTCTGAGAGTAGACAACTAGTGAACGCTCATGAAGGAAAGACGGTGAAAGGAAAGAAGCACATAGAATTTCCACGCAATTCCATGCGGGGAAATTCAAACTCGCCCTCAACAATATCCATTAAAAAAACTCTATGTTAAGTCAGCGTAAAGTAGCCTCCATACTTTACGCTGACTTAACATAGAGTTTTTAAAATATTTTTGTATTTTTGGAAAACGTGTTTTCATTAAATCACACTCTCAAAATACTGATTTCTATCAATTGTAATTGATAGAAAACAGTTTTTTTTTCATTTCTTTAATCAATGGATTTATAGATATTATTCATATATCACTTCACAGTTAGATAAATGGAATCCGATTTTTACAACAATTATAATGATTAGCCTGCCACATATTTTCTCCTTTTTTTTAATTCTCTTATGCTCACTTACACCGACTCCGATTAAATTCTCCGATTAGTTAACATTGATTAATTTTAATCGGCAAATTTTGGTTAGTTAATGGCCGTACGGATTTTATTTCTGTTTTATGGTATTTTTAGTGATTTTCACGCCCATAAGTTGGAAACAGTGAAAGCACGTGTTTGTCATGTTTGTAAACTAAGGTAAATCAAAATTAATTGGATCATTTACTTCTAAATTATCAATTTCGTCGATTCTAAATCAATGGTGATTATTTCCTTCAAATATCTATGTAACTATTTCTTTCTATGGTTGCTATCAATTGTAAACAACTTCACGATTATACTCAATCGATCTGAAGTTGTATGAGTTAATCTGACAAAATCGGCTGATTAAATATTCGACGTTTTTAGGTTATCTTAATCATGATTAAGTCTTGGTGCAAGCCAATTTCAGACTTAGGCCCAATTTTAAAATCCGCAGATAAGACGTAAGTAACGTATTCGCGGAATAAAAGTTGATGTCTATAAGTCTCCCAATTTGATTATCAATAAGACAGTGCTGCCAAAAAATCAAGAGTAACATTACTTGAGGTTTGTAAAATTGAGCCTTAATCATGATTAACTATTTAATCATATTAAATACCCGCGGTGCTGTTTTAACCCACGGATTTTGCTATGCTATTTGAAAAAAAAAAAACTGTTGAATGGTATATAAAAATAATCCCGCTGTTTGCAAATAGTAGCATCAAATTACAATACGCAAAGATCATACACTCATTTTTTTTTTTTTTCAATTTGCATTTATCACTTTTCACGGAAACAAAAAATGAACAAAAACTAATTTCCGCTCCGCTTGCCAGATGAAAAAAGGATTAAAACAATCGGACACACTTTTTTTGTATTGAATGTATAATCCGGCTCGACAAAAATATTAAAAAAAATGGAAGCTTTTGTATAGAAACGATTCCGCCCGGCGATAAACGGTGATTCCACTAATTGGCTGCGAAACAATGGAATTATCAAATTGTGATAAGGGCCGAACGGACCGATAAAACCCCAACGGCTGAAAATCGTTAGTTTGCGGTTCTGCCCCGCAAACGCAGACCGCATCCAGTTTAAATCGAATCGAATAAAAAACATAAAACGGAGAAAAAAAGAAACTCGTTATTAATTAGTAATTAAAACTGGAAATTAAAATGTATGGGTTTTTATTCTGGATAAATATATTTTAGAAAAGAGTATTCATTCACTTGGTCACAGTTATTTAAATAAATTAAATAAAAATTATTTGAAAATAATTAATAAATTATTCTCATTCTCACAGAGCAAAATGTGAGAATAATTTATTAATTATTTTCAAATCATTTTTATTTAATTTAAATATATTTTGTTGGTCCAAGAGTCTGGTACCGAATATGTAGATGTTGTCTTTGCAATTGTAAATAAAAATATAAATATATATAACCTTTCAAAATCATTAAACAGCATATACGAGAGTATTAACTTTACCTGTGAATTAGAAAACAACTTAATTTCTTAGATCTCATAATAAGTGGAAATATCGATAAATTAGAATTTAAAATATTTAGGAAATCAAAGCACACCTTTAATTACATTCATTCCCACTCAAACAGTCCATGGAAACATAAATTAGCAGCATTTAATTGCATGATATATAGGGCACTCAACTTACCTTTATCAGAAATAAATAGAAAAATAGAATTAAACGTAATATTATAAATAGCTGAATCATTAGATTACAGTAGAAACATAATCAGTAAATTAATCAACAAACATATATATAAACATAAACTAAAAAGTGCAACCCGATTAAAACAAATTGAAAAAAGTAGAAGTAAATTTTGTAGACTCACATAAACCCCAACAATTGAAAATACATTTAGTAAACTATTTGGAAAATTCAATTTACGTCCTGCTGTTTATACAAGTACCCAACTAAAATCATTATTAGGAAACACATTTAATAAAATAAGAGATTTAGAAAAACCGGGTATATACAGAATTAATTGTAGCAACTGCGAAAAACTGTATATAGGACAAACCCAAAGATCACTAGGTATCAGATTTAAGGAACACAATTATCATATCAAGAACTTTAACTCTAAAAAGTCAGCAGTTGCACATCACACTTTAACCACCGGCCATAAATTTTCGGAAAATAATATAAAATTGTTAAAACATTCGTCTATTAAGAAATTAAATATGTTGGAAGCTATACAGATGAAAAAGCACCAAAATAATTTGCTTAATTTCGATTTAAGTCCCCTGAATAATCCGTTATTAGAGGTAATACCGACAAATAACCCCGACCTCACCCACGTTTTTTTTCCCCAAATCCCTATAGGTATAAGTATCCCGCAACCTTTTGTATTTTACTCAGTAAGCTATTGATAATAAGCACGTAGTGCTCGAAATGTACATTTAGCGTAAATAAATGTCTTTAGTGAAGAAAGTGTTAAAACATTAACACAATTAATTATTTAATTATATTCATCTCTTCACGTAACTCAAATACATTATATAATTTGGTGAAACCAGTGTATTTGAATAAATAAATATTTTAGTATTACAAAAATCGTCAAAATATAATATAATATAATATAATATAATATAATATAATATAATATAATATAATATAATATAATATAATATAATATAATATAATATAATATAATATAATATAATATAATATAATATAATATAATATAATATAATATAATATAATATAATATAATATAATATAATATAATATAATATAATATAATATAATATCACTAATTATAACTCAATATATAAATCTAGAAATACAAGAGGAGGTGGGATCGCTCTATACATAAAACATGGCCTAAAATATGAACATAACCAAACACAATATACAAATACTAACAATTCTAATAAAACCCAACAAGCACATAATATATTTAGTCTACAAACCATCTGATGTAAATATAGACCAACTCAAGGACACATTAAACAGTACCTCATAAATAGAAGAAAATCACACCTAGTAATAGGAGACATCAATATAAACCTATTAGAAAAGAACAATACAACACGATCATATAGACATATATTATTAGAAAACAACTACTTAATCAAAAATAAAATTAATAAAACATCTTACACCAGAACAAATATAAAATGGAAACCACACCATTCTTGAGCACATCATCTCAAATAATGACAAATTAGTAAAACACATAAATATAAAACATTCCAACGTGTCAAAACACTACGCAATTATTATTGAAACAAAGATAACCAGACAAACTAAACATACCTACCAGTACTTCCAACACATAAAAATAAACTACAAACAAATAACTGAAGATATAAAAACCATTGACGGAACCAAAATCGAAACATTCTAAGTTTCTACAAGAAATAATTGAAAACAATAAAGAAATAACAAAAAAAATGGTTCTTCAATAACTTAGTAACAATAAACGAAGAAAAAACAACCTATATAATATTTAATACAAAATCACAGCACAAGTAAATGAAATAGAATACCTAGGACTTAAAATAAATAAGAACTTAAAGTGGGACGAACACGTAAATAAAATAAGAAAGAAGAACTCGACTGCGATAGGAGCACTTAGAAAATCAGAAAATACATCTCAAAACATAAAAGAAGATCTGTATACCATGCCTTGTTTACATCAATATTAACTACCTAACACCACTGCAAAAAATAAACAAACACTACAGCGACAACAAAATAAAATACTAAAAACACTACATATGTTAGATAAAAATACGAGTACAGAAAAACTACATGAAATTACAAAAGAATTAGACATAGAAAAACTAATAACATATAACAACTTATTAATGCTATACAAAATACAGCACAATTTAATAAAAACACAAATAGTAATTAAACCAAATAAACAAATACATAAATATAGGACAAGAAGAAAATCAGACCTTAGAACAGACAAATTCAAAACTAAAAAATGCACCCAACACTTGACAACGGACACAATAAACACTTACAACAAACTACCCGCAAATATAAAATCATTAAAATTTATTCCATTTAAATTAAAAATAAAATATAAACTAATAAACAACGAAATACTATAACGGAATAGTCCAAATCAGAAGTAGCAACAAGTTTCCTTCGATACCGATAGCCCGAGATAGGGTCCAACCCAGACATCACGAGGCGAAGAAAGAAGGAAGGAGCACATATAGGAGAAATACAAGGAAATACCGACATCAACAACAAATAATATATTAAAATAAACAACGTGTACAATCTTGTAATTTCAACAAAATAAATACATTTTAAAATTAATTAATGTATCAATACTTAGTTCATTTAGTAGATCAGATTCTATAGATATAGTGGCAAGATTATTCAATCTGTTTTGGCCCATGGTCGATCTTAAATATTTTTTTATGTTTTAGTTTGGAGAATAAACGCTCCGCAGTTGTAGCAGACACCGGCATTGTTAGTAAGATACGAAGAAGTATAGTTATGTTTGGAAATGAATTCGTTAAGTTATTATTAATTAAATAATTTAAAATTCCTTCTGGAGAATGCATGGAATTGAGATTTATTTTATGTAAAAATTGTAATTCTTTTACAAGCTCTAGACCAATAATATCGCGTTAATTTTATTTCTCATCTGTTAATATCTTCTCCACATTTTCACATAATTTTATTTGTTCTTGTTCAGAATAATCTTTGAATTTATCCAAATTCCATAAGAACTCAAAATTTGTTGCATATGAAGATAAACTTTGAAATCGTTCTTCTATGGAATTATTTATTACATCTAAAGTATGGAAAAAACAATTAACTTTAAAGTTTAATGTTTCGTCAATTATTGGTTCATCATGGCCTTCATAATCAAACAGTTTTTTTTTTTTATTCTATGTGGTCTCAAGCCCTTAAGAACGGAAAATTGTGCATCTTGTATATCTAAATTATTGACCATATCTTTCGCTTTTTCTAGGAGCTCTTTGAAACCTGAGATCGATATTCATTTAAACATTCTTTCAAATTACCTAAATATGTGCAACACTCACTTACATTTAATTTAGTTCTCTGAAGAATTTTACTTACTATATTAATTTTACTTAAAACATCGTGCCAAACAATTAGAATACAAATTAATTCAAAATGCTTCAATTTATTCGCTAACGAGACTGCTAAATGTTTTACACTCTTTTCGAAGTTTCCTTCATTTATTTCAAAGAGCGCATCATACATTTCACCAAGAGAGTACCTTAAAGGTGTTATGGCATCTATTCTACTAGACCAGCGAGAATCAGATAATGGTTTTACAATTAATTGTGTTACGTTCTTCTTAAGAACAGACCATTGTTTGGTAGAGCCCGAAAAGAATACAAACAGTTCTTCAACCAATGAAAAGAAATTAATTGTATGATTATTAGACTTTGCGGCGTCATTAATAATAATTTAAACTATGGTTACAGCAAGGAACAAAGAAAGCTCGCGGATTTAAATCTAATTTTTTTTTGTAAGCCATTATGCTTACCGCGCATATTCGCCCCATTATCGCAAATCATTTATATTTATACTCTATTTTTGTAATAGAGATAAAAGAAATTTAGTTAAGCCTTCTCCAGTTGTGTCTTCTATTCGACAAAATAGCAAAATTCCTGAACTTTTTAAATTAACTAACCGTATACAGACAGAATTTTGTTCTTGATGACTAATGTCAGGGGTACAGTCCAACAAAATTGAAAAATATTTTGCCTTATTTGTTAATTCTACAATTTTGGTTTTAATATTATCGCCCATCATATTAATAATTTCATTTTGTATTTCATCACCTAGATAATGTTTGAACTTGATTTGTGTTTGGGACCGTTGTACATGCTCTGTCATAATTGGGTCAAATTTCGAAATCATTTCCACACATTTTAAAAAAATGCCATTACTTTTCTGAAATAATTTTTTACTACTTCCACGAAAAGCTAAGTTTTGCTCACGTAAAAATTGAATTATATACAAAATTCGTTCAATAACGGAACGCCAATATTTGGTTTCTCTTTTTAATACGTTTTGAATGTCTGCATCGACTATTTCATTTTTATTGAATCGTTTGGTAAGATCGAGCCATTTTAAAACATTTTTCAAATGTATTTTACTTTGTTCATGAATTTGTAAATGTTCACTTAAATGCTGCCAGTTATTATAACCGTTTTCATCATTGAGTCGTAAGAAATTTTGCAACAATAACACTAAATTTTTTGCTTCAGAATACAGAAGCCAAAAACGTTCAATTTTTTCTTTGTTTAGTAATATTCTGTGGAAACATTTATTCGAAAATTTACGTCCCGACGTGCTTGGATAAATATCCATTTTAGTCTGATAATAAGAAGGTCCACGTTCAATTAATTCTTGGATATTTGTTGGATTTATTAGTTTTGGCCACAGTGCAACATCTTTAGATCTTTGTTTTATATTTTCTGCTGAGGTTGTACTACATGAATGAATGAATCCGTCTGCTGTGGAACATGATGGCATATTAAGAATATTTATTTCTTGCACTGACGACTCGGTTACATTTGGAAGCTGAGAAACTTCGTTTTGATTGAGTGGTTGTAGTTGAGTTTCAGGCTTTGAAAAAAAAATTGTAATTTTAATATTTGACCTTTGTTCTTCTTCTTCTTTTGTAAACTTTGCCACCCAGAATTCTTATTTCTCTTTTCTGACATAATGGCGAATGGCGACTGTAAAAAGTATTTTAATAAATATTTTTTCCGTTTCATTTATATTCAAAAATATTATGATCGTAGTATTTTCAAAATTCGTTTGCTCTACATATGATTTTTTTGTATGGATATAAAATCAATAATAATTGAATCGGTGATTTTAGAAGGAACTATATCCATATATTTACATTTCACTTATTGACCGTTTGTAGATGTCACGTGCAGGACGATTCAGGTAATCAGTAACAACTCATTTTAATGCCTAAATTGTGCACATATCACTAATGATAAAAGAAACTGGAAACAAATAATTGATAAGTCGTATTTCTTAGTTTTCCGAAAATTCAATAATTGAGAGTAAATTCCTTTAAAATATTACCGATTTAATTGTTAATGATATTTTGAAATTTTGTTTAATTATTTTCTACATTTCACTATCACTTGAACCATTACTAACTATTAATTGTAAAATAATAATATCTATGGGTTGGTGATTGCGCGAATTTTCGACAATAGCCCTTTTAGCACCAAGCCTTGAATATAAAACAAAATAAAAAATGCACAAACTGCAAATTAATTAAATATATTATGATGTAGGTGATGTTATTTAATTGATTAACTGCCGATGCTGGGTGTTTATTAAATGTACAATAATTTAATTGCTGATGTGGTTAGAATCTGGTTCTTAATTCAATTAATCACTATTATATATATTTTTTATTTTATAAAATTAAACATAATTATTAATACTTACATGCCGCTCGTTAGAATAGGAAAACAATTTTCCCAAAATTCAACACAAATGCAATGACTGGCTTCGACAAGAATTGGATTAGAAATGAGTGACATTATTTTAATAATTTATTAAAACATTGAATTATCTTTATTCGATGCATAAAAGGTTCTATTTGATACAAGATAAATAATCCTAAAAACTGCTGCAAACACTGAAATCCCTTATTTAACGATATGTTTATAAAACAAACAACTCACGCCTAGAAGAATAACAGCGAGATACAAGTACACACGCATCTTGTCTGGCGATATCCTAAAATTGTAAATGATCCGATATAATAATGGCCATAAAATCAAGTGGCATTTAATAAAACAAATATGTAATAACTCTTTTTCTGGATTAAAATGTAAAGCAAATTATTTTTATATAATTTTGAGAAGGTGTTCTTTTGCAGCGCAATATTTTAAATTGTTTTCAGCCGTGACCGCAATTTTAGTAGTATTTATTTTTATGTAAAAACAAAGAAGTAACAGGTTAAATGTTATTGGATAATGTTCAATGATTGATCATTTTGGCGCCGCCGCGAAATACACATAGCAGACAAAACTTGAAATGCAGTTTTGAATTGTCATTAATAAATACTTATAATAATTAGAAAATATTAATTTGATTGAGGGCGCCGAGTGCCCACAGTCAATAATGCACAGGAGCAAACGTAGAAAATATTAATTGAATTGAGGGGGAGCCAATTTTAGGTTTATTATTATTTTCATTGCTCAGAGTCAATATTGCCCAGAAGCAAATTTAGAAATTTTTTATTTGAATGAGGTTTATTTTTCTATTATTTTCATGGACGCCAAGTGCCCACAGTCAATAATGCACAGAAGCCAATTTAGGAAATACTAATTTCGTTGAGGGGCGCCTATTTAAGGTTTATAAATTTCTCCATTGTTGTCACGGGCGCCGAGTGCCCAGACCCAAAGTATTCTTAGAGTTCGGACGCATCTTCTTTTTTCTCGGTGTCGATTATTGTTATTATTGTTTTTTTTTTTTTGAAGTCTTGGAAATTTTGGCGCCCCTCTGGAGCTGGCGCCGTCGTGCAATGCACGACTTTGCACATATGGTAGGCGCGGGCCTGACAATAACAATAAAAACGTAAGAAAACTTCGATACTTTGTTAAAAGTACGAAATGCTTAAAATATATATTTAATTATCGAAAGAAAATGCATCAGTAGCATCAAATGCGTATTTAGCTCAGTATCCAGAGATATACCAGCCCCACAAACAGATATTGGAAAAGTAATTAAAATTTTCATTAGTAACTGCTAGGTATGTATTAGACTAATATTCACTTTTAAGACCGAAACAAAATTTAATTGAAGGTGGCAGTTTTTAAAAAAATGAAAAATAATGTATGTATAATCGCATTGGCAATGAATGATGCTTATTAAATTAACTATCGCTTGAATACTTGGCAATAAGCTTTACCAGTCAAGAGCTCTTATTAAGTTCGCTATCCCTCCTAATCGACACTAAACTTTGCCAGCCCAATACTCTAATTAAGCTAGCAAACCTGACACAAGAATTTTAGAAAATTGAAATTCAATTTTCAAGTACTAGATAGTGAAATCACGTTTGGTAAAAAAATTGCATGACGATTTAAATACACAGTCTTGCCGTTCTGGTCTTGATTATTCTGGATTACTATACAAACAAAATATGTAATTTAAATTAAATTAAATAAAAAGAATTTCAAAATAATTAATACATTATTCCCTCTTTTAATTTGAATTAATATTCAATAAAGCAAAATTTTATAGAAGTAAGTATTCTTCCATAAAATTTTGCCTTATTCAACATTAATTCATTCAGAAGAGAAAACTGTATATTTATTAATAAATTTAAAAAATAATATTTACATAGTGTAAATTACTTAAATAAAACATTGTTGTGTTCCTGGGATCTGGACGCGTCGAAATTAAATACAGTGGTTCACTTAACAAATATATTCTCTATTAATCTGACAAACTATAATAGAGCAAGTTGAAATTACTTTTATAAAATACTTTAGAAATTTATCGCGGAGTTTATTATTTTAAAATGAAATAGTAAGACTCGATTACTGACTTAATACTGCTTTTAACTTGCTCTATTCTTTAGTTTTATATTAAATGTGTGTTACGGTAGCTTAATTCCTATTGGTAAGAGATGTTAGAAACTTGAGGTGGAGACATGTATCTATCAATCCGCTTTGCAGTTTTGAATGTGGGCATGTCTGAAGGGTGGTACCCTTCTTGTCACGTTCACATTACTTTTAAGGTACCTGGAAGGTATACCCTTTGAATTTGTAATCAAGTTTAAAATCGGAAGATCTTCCCTTTGAATTAATAATTAGTTTTGAAGTACAATCGGAAGAATTCATAATTAGGGTTGTACATATACTGGTACACATCCGTATTAAATAAGGGATGTTTGAGGTTTAGAATATTTAATGCACTCACGCAAGTCTCCAAAAATAAAAATAGTACGTGATCAAGATGTTATTAATACCGAGGTGATTAAATAGATACGTGATGTCTCCAATACAATGAAATGATAGGAATCTAACAACATACTGTGTAGTATATGCATTTTTTTTTCAAGTTGAACAATCAAAAATAACTTTCATCCAAACACACAGCCAACCTGTTTTTTTTTCAGCAAATCAATTTCAAACGAGTAATAAAAAAACTGAAAACAACAAACAATTAAAAAAGAGTAAACGAAATGAGGCAAATGCGGAATTAATTGGAAAGCGTGCTTTTGTTATCCCGCTAGCGGGAAATTAATCGCTAATTAATATTATATTAAACAAACGGGCGGTATGCGGGCGCGCTGGAGGTGAGGTTGGATCGGGTGGCGTTTTGCGCCGGCTCGGGTTTGGTTGATGATTAAGGGGCGCGCTTATTTCGCAATTTTCCAAATAGGGGAAATTGAGTGGCCTTTGATCTCTGGCCGCGGGGAATTAAAACAATCAATGCCCGGCGCCGATTCGGGCGATTTTGTTGCCTCCCTCGCCACCCCTCTTGGCTCGACTCGCCTGTCATCCGTTACCGCACCGACGTCACACGGTGAAATTAGTTCGGAAATATTAATTTTTAATTATTCATTGCGTAATCCTGCAATAATTGTTGCTGGTTTAATGCCTTGTCGATTTCAAACATGAAATGCATTTCTGAATATATTTCATACTTAATTAAAATATGTGTTATACTAAAGTATTCGCTGTATTTTTTTATTCGTGAAGTCAGTCATTATTTTACTTTCGCAATATATCCAATAACAAAGAAATATTCATCGATTGGGTATGTATTTTAGATTTTTTATATTGATTTAACTGAGATGCACATGATAACAAATGTAATTAAGAGCACTCATTTTCCTTTGAATGTTTAGGCTTCTCGAGTAAATTCCCAAGCCCGAACCTTGTTTTTTCAGGAATCCATCTGTATAAATCCTTATAGATTTTCGGTGGTAATATCATAGGGTGTGCTCGCTACATAGGTGGGTGAACTGAAATCAGTGTCAGCCTCTAGTTGAGGCCCAAAAGCCACTGCTACTGCTACTAAGGCGAAGAATAGCAGCTCTGTTTACTACACAGATAATCTGATTACCTGCGTCAACCTTTTCTGTTCTGTTGACAAGTGCATTACCAATTCAGTCACAAATCCTAGAGATGGTACTCCGCGTTGCATGCACGCGATTGTTAACTTATAATTGGTCGTTTTATCAAACGCACCCTGAATATCAATATTCACAAAAACGCCTACGGTGAATTCTTTTTTATCTAACGATATTTCAATCCTGCTCACTACATGGCGTTGTTATTTAGTCCTGTCATTAGAAAATCGAACATTCCCTGTATCAACCTCTCTTGAAACACTGAGAAGGTTAATAACTGATTCACGGGTTTCAAAAGTCAATTTTATGAGTCTCGGCTTCGACATCGGTTTGCCGATACGGATAACTTTTTGAGGATTGAAATCTGTAATATTAGAGCCTATGATTGATTTATAGCCGCCATATCCTTTTTAATTTTCTCATCTGTTGTTTCAGATGATTCGGGAATATTATAGGCCATGACATTGAACGCACGATGATGCCTTTCTTCTATTTCAGCCAAAATATTCTCCTCGAATAAAACATTTTGAGATTTAACTGAAATTGAAGATTCAAGCTTTGTTAGCCTATTTTTAATGTTATTTATTTCATCAATAAGACCTGTCATTGTTGATTGAAATTGCTTTTTAAAAAGCTGCGCTAGCTCTTGTTTTAAGACATTTTTAATTGTCTCTTTAATAGACGACGATGAACTATTATGACGGGGAAGCATTTTTGGATCGTTAGGTAAACATTCCGAACAAATCCAATGGTCACCATCACATTTTTTAGCTTCACTTAAATAATATTCTATTAAGTCAACTGTGCATGTGCAATTTATAGAGCACATACGAAACCAATTACGACATTTTCCCCGACATTTGATAGCATCTGAGCGCGGACTAATATTCAATTCACAAACATTGCAACCAATAACATCTTGATTATTACTAATTAAAGTACTAAATAATAATATTAAAATAAACACATATAAACAAATGATAAACAAGGGACACACTTCATCTCAAAGGGTCCTTTGTGAGGGCTTTTTAGACAGACTCGGTAGACCACGGAAAAGGTAGTGAAGTGATGTTACAGGTGTTTTAGTTAAAACACTTGTACCATAATTATTTTAGTAAAATATAATTTGTTTATTTATTAAATTCATTTTACCGTAATAATTTTTAATATTAAAATGATTAAAGTTCGTTCGTTCGCATTGGGATTATTTTTAATCCCAAGCTTGTAAATATTAAGATTAGTTTAGTTTAAGCTTGTAATTGTTTATTTTATTGCTGGGGTCATAATATTTTACGAAGCGGGTTGTAAATGGAAAATTTCCCCTAATCCGGGAAAATTTAACAATTAGGGCAAGCCCGGTACCGAACAATAGGCTCGGTACCGTAACGCGTACCTTTCGGCACGCCCACGGATTAGGGGGATTCCTACGTTTGCAACCCAGGTAATGCAGATGCTGGCGCGTGATTTAATTTATCAATTAATTAAATTAAATCGCGCTTCTACAAATAATTGTAAATATGTCTTTATAAATATATCACTTATTACAAAATGTTAAGTATGACCCCACACAAGTAGGATAAGACAACGCAAGAGACCACTCAAGAATAATTTAGATTCGTCTTTTTTTTATTAGTTTTTTTTCTGTATTTTTCTATTAATTAATATTACGCACTACTTTCTATATTACATACTGTAATCCAAATTATATTAAATCATGAAATTAAATCAAAAGATTTAATTATGTGTGAAATAGTACGCACATGGTCTCCAACAACCCTGCCACATAAGTTAAGAGAACAGATATTGTTCTCACGCAACCCGCATAAAATTATATTACAATAATTTTGTAATATTTATTTAATGTTTATATTTATTTTTATAAACATGTTGGCGTTCGCGGGTTGGCGTCCAGTTTAAACTGCCACCTTGGCGTAGTGGGAGTTGCCCAACACGCTTGCGCAACCCTCTGACGCGTAGCAACGCACCAATCAGAGGGCAGGCGCTTAACCACCACTAACCCCAAATGGAAGGGGGTTGCAGTGGCTAATAAAACCAATGAGGGTTGATGGAGACAACAGTTAATTTTATTTTCCGAAAGCGAACAGTGAGATGTAAGTGAAAGTAGTGCGAGTAAAAATCAGTACGCGAATAATCAATAAGTTTGTATTTATTTTTTTTATCTTTTGAGTGGTCTCTGTGAGTGTCTTGTTCTTATATATATATTTCTTTCTTTCTTTCTTTCTTTCTTATTATTTTTTTGTTAAATTGTTTTTTTTATATTAATTCAGATTTAATTAAATATTGTTATTTTTGTTTGTTTTTCGAAATCATTTTTTTTTTTTTTTTTCATTATTCTGCCCTAAAAAGAAATATATATTTATGACAAGAAAGTGCATACCGGAAAATCCAGGTAAGTACCCGTTTGATATTTTATTTCAACAAAAGTGATTGTGGCATTCCCTCTATCGACGAACTAGCAGGAAATCAACAGGATCCGATTCTGAATATTAGGCCAACTTTGATTTTATCAATAAATTCAGAATCGGGGCAGTTAATTTGTAAATTTAATTAACGCCTTAATTTTCCCCGTTGATAAATGGCGCCCAACGTGTCTTAACATTCATTTTTTTTGTATAGTAAATAGCGCCCTTATAGTAGTTTGAAATATCTTTTTAAACCAATGAGCACTCGGCGTTTATTATTGCAAAATTAGTGAAAGCACACATATGTGCAGTTAAGAAGAAATCCCACCCATTGTTAAACCATTTAAATTTTTATTGACTTAAATAATTTTACAGAAACAATCTTTTGGCCTATAAATCCCCAGATTCTCTTTGTTACAACCTAACATTTTGTTTCAGGAAGTGTACTGTGTTAGTTTTAAGTTATTTATAGCAAACAAAGAGAATCATTTACCCATAATCACTTTAAATTTTGACCACGTACTAAATCTTTGTTCGAGTTTTTGTACTTGAAGAGTAAATTGAGAACTCGACGGGGCCGAGTTTAATCTTATTAAAAATAGAAAAAAAAAACTCTAACAAAGATGAGTATCCGTAGTACGCAAACTCGCTCGCGTTGCGAAGATTTAGAAGTTGAGCAAATAAACTCTAGGCAATCCGTACACGAAACTGAACGTCAATCAAACTGGAGCTATGTTTCACAACAACATACACTCATACGTTCAGTTTCGAGAACATCGAATGTATCTTCAGCTATTGACGAATTAGATGAAGAGCTAGCCAAAGAGAGGCAAGCACATTTAGAAAAAATGGATCGTCTCACTAAAATTCGCGAAGAACTTTTGCAAAAGGAAAAAGAGGAGAAAATGGCTCGGGAACAGGAAAGGACGTATACGCGGAAAGACGTAATGGAAATCCGGGAAATTTTTGAAAGACGTGAGGCAAAACTCATTGAAGAAAGGGATGAGATGCGCGCTAAGTTAGACGACGTATTACATAGGTTAAATACCATTGAGTGCGAACAGCGTGCCGCTTCACGGCTCTCGCATTTTAGACAAGTGCTACCCGAAAAATCCTTGCCTCCGCCGAATATCCATGTCATACAAGCGGAAATCAATTCTTCTCCGAGACAGGTGATGACGCCGATACCACGATCCCCCCGAGATCGTCCAACCGAAAATGGAATTAACTCATCTCTCGTCAATCAAATCACTTGTATTTTGAAAAATAATAGTGAGGATGAGAGAGTAAAGTTTGACGGCCGAAATCCTCGAAAGTTTATCGAACACTTGGAAAGAGAATTTGAAGGCCAGGATCTCCGTGACGATGTCAAACAGCGTCGAGCCTTAGCAGGCATGGACACGGAGTGTGTGAAGAAATACGGTGGATATTTTAATGATGATGTTTCGTGGGAGCAATCAAAACAATTATTCATCCTCGCAATAGATCCTGCAAAAGTAGCGGTAGACGAAACAAAGGAACTCCTGATGAAACCTCAGGGTTCCGTGCCGTCGGGAATATTTGCCGTAAGAAAGAGAGTATTGTTTGACAGACACTTATCATTTTGGTCGGAGGAAATGAAAACTCTCGCGATGTGGGAATTGGCCTCGCAATCGCTAAAACAAGCGTTAATCTCAAAACCGGACACAGTCGACAATTTCGTAATTCGAGCAACGAAAGTATCGTCATCGCAGGTTAGAGAACCTGAAGGAAAAGTTGCTAATAAACAGCTACACCAGACGTCAGAGAATAAAGCTCCGGAGAAAACTGTGTACGACCGCCAGAAACCCTGGAAAAACGGGAAGAAGAAACAATATCGTCCCCGGTCGCCACAATTTACGAAAGCGGATAACAAAGCCAATCAGAACCTCGAAAACGAAAAATCATCTTTGTCAGAGAATAATACTGGAGTGAATCAGCATAATGATAATCAGTCGGGAAACTCAAATCAGCGGCAGGAGCGGAGATAGGCTTAATGAACTCCCCTGCCGCCCCCGAAAAACGAAATTGCGATAAACCCGGACTAATGCGACGGAGAAAACCATATATTCCGCGGTTCAAACGCAACACCGGAAACCTCCACCATGGCTCAACCGAATACACAGAGTCTTCCCCACACGTCCACCAGGACAAGAGCTCAATACAGCTCACTGATCGAGAAGAAAGTGTAAACAGGCGTGACGTAGAAAACGTCGTAAGACATACAAATACTCAGCCGACATGTTACACTTCAGTGGCTCGTAAGTCACAATTAGTGTTACTCCCGCTTATTGTGGGTGAGCAAACGCTAAAATGCCTTCTCGATCTCGGTGCGGGGCAAAACTACATTCGTCCAGGAATTGGGCAAGGCTGTGTGAAACCACTTCGAGCCAAAACAAATCTAGCCGAAAATAACGTAACGGCCGAAGTGACTGGAATTGCAAGTTTAGCGTTTAAACTTGGGACGCAGAACTTTTCGGAGGACTTTTTCATAATGCCAGGATTACGGTTCGAAGCAATCCTCGGCATCGAATTTTTCAGGAAGCATGAGGCTGTAATTGATTGCAGTAAATGCTGCATTCACCTCGGCACCGGCTTACGGCAAACAATCCGATGGACCGAACAGCCCATGCAAGAAGAAAGTTCTGCAATTCCAGAAGGGAGCCATGATTTTACAGGAGAATCAGCAGATAAGTTTAGAGAATTAACCCGAAACTTCGCTACGCTTTTCCATCCGAAAAATCAGTTTGCGAACCGCACACGAACCGCCGAACATACGATCCAGGTGACGTCGACTAAACCGATACGGATTCGGCCGTATCGTGTAAATCCTGCGAGAAAACAAGAGATCGATAAACAGGTCGAAGATCTTCTTACTCAAGGGATAATTGAGCCTAGCACGAGCCCGTACGCGTCACCAATCGTATTAGTAAAGAAGAAGGACGGAGACAACCGCTTCTGTGTCGATTATCGAAAACTTAATTCGATAACGGTATCGGAACCGACGCCGATGCCTATAATTCAGGAAGCTCTGCGTGACTTGGGAGATGCAACGATCTTTTCAACGTTGGATTTAAAAAGCGGTTATTGGCAGATCCCAATGAATGAGAACTCCAAACAATACACAGCTTTTTCAACACCAGACGGAGGGCATTACCAATTAGAGTAATGCCGTTTGGGTTGAAAAACGCTCCCGCCACTTTCCAGCGACTGATGTCCCAACAGGTACTCTCGGGTGTTATACATAAATTTTCTATGGTTTATTTAGATGATATAATTGTGTATTCCAAGACAGTGGATGAGCACCTGAGGCATCTCGCTCTCATATTCGAGAGATTAAATCAATTTGATCTTCGCCTTGGAATAGATAAGTGCTCGTTTGGGAAAACGTCTCTTGAGTACCTGGGACATAAGGTACACGCCGACACAACACAGCCGCTGGAAAAACATCTTACACAGATTGGAAATTTCCCCATACCGAAAACTCGTCGGCAATTGAGGAAATACTTAGGTTTATGTAATTGGGTGAGACAATACATTAAGGATTTTGCTCTCGTAACCGCGCCATTAACCGAACTCACCGCTACGACCCGTAAGTTTAAATGGACTCCAGTAGCTACAGCCGCGATGGAGGAATTACGGAGTAGAATTCAGCAACCTCTTCAATTACATAGACCTCTTTCCAATCTGCCATATACTGTACAAACTGACGCATCTAAGATTGGCATTTCTTCTGTATTATTTCAGACAACCCCAGCAGGAGAAAAACGGATCATTTCCTTCGACTCCAGGAAACTAACGGAAGCGCAAACCAGGTACCACATAAACGAGCAAGAGTGTTTAGCACTCGTGTTCGCCCTTCAACGGTATCGCCCGCTTCTGGAAGGCCGCCATTTCCACGTCGTGACGGACAGCAGAGCGCTGACCTGGCTCGCCAACTTTAAAGACAGTAAATCGAAACTGACGAAATGGGCATTGCTGTTACAAAGTTTCGATTTCGAGATCACCCACTGTCCTGGAGAAGCAAACGAGCTGCCTGACCTGTTGAGTAGAGACCCGGATGACGAGTACATCGGCTCATTACCAGATTTGGAGTCCACTTTTCCACCGCAGCTGAATGTGCTAGGAGTTCCCGTCGTTCGCAGTGTAATGGAAGCCCAGCAGCAGGACAAAGACATCCAGGACAAACTGCAAATATTGGCCGACCAATCACACCCAGAGTGGACAAAACTGAACGAAGTTTTGGAAACCACAGGAGGACAGTTGTACCGTCAACCAGTCGACGATGGGGACAGAACCTTGTACGTTCCAACATCGGCAATTCCGAGAGTTTTACACGCGATGCATGACGAGGCAATCCACCCAGGACGAGACGAAACAATAAGAAGCGTTCGTTCTCGATATTACTGGCCAAATCTCGTCAGAGATGTTCGTAAATATGTGAACAATTGTCTCGTCTGCATTGCTACGAAGCGTGGTAAAACTCAGAAGAAAGCTCCAATGAAGGCGAGAGTCATCCCTGCGGCACCTTTCCACACCGTAGCTGTCGACTTAATGGGGCCGTACCCATCGAGCAGTACTCGGAAGCGACATATCCTGGTGGTAACCGACCTGTTCACCAAATGGGTGGAAGCATTTCCTATTGGACAGGCCCGTAGTGGAAATATCCTGAAATTAATGGAGGAGCAGGTTTTCCACAGGTTCGGTTACCCAAGAGTTATTATTAGCGACAATGGCTCGCAGTTTACTGCAAAACGATGGCGTAAGCAGCTAGAAACGTGGGGAACAGATGCCCACTACACTCCCGTATACCACCCGCAGGCAAACCCAACTGAGCGTAAGAATCAGGAAATTAAAAAGTGCCTGCGGGTCAAGATGAAAGATTTGCCTGCAAATCAATGGGATCGACAAATCCCGTCAATCCTGTTTGAACTTCGTTCCCGAGTCAACTCTGCATCAGGACGAACTCCAGCTGAGTTGCTTCTTGGATACGAGCTACCGCGACCTGGAGAACGAGAGATCCATACCGACCGATCGTATACCCATGGTGAAGACCGGGAACGACTTCGAGAGCAGGCATGTAATCGTAACAAGCAGTACGTGCGTAAATACGACCAACCGGAGGAACCAGCCCAATATTCTGTGGGACGGGAGGTTTTAATCCGAAACCATCCCATAAGCGACGCTCAAAACCCCGCTGGATTCGCCGCTAAATGGCTGGGACCATACACAGTTCGAGACCGATTTGGTGGACGTGTGTATATAATCGATCGAAATGGTCAGGAAGTACGAGTCCACGCTGATGACATCAGACCCGCGCCACTTCACCCTTCGGAAGGACCAGTTCAACTGAATGATCCCTCAGACCCCGAGGATGTGGAGGATGATCCTGATGACCCGGAGGACATCGACGATTATGAAGACGATTAAACACCATTCGAATCCACTTCAAGCAAGAGGTAATGAACTATATCCCATAGTGTATTGTGCTTATTTTCTCACGATATAAACGTTTTCTTTCCGAAAATAAAGACACTCGATGACATGGTGATAGTATTTGGTTGAAGTGAACTTAGTGTGCTCCAGTTTATAAACATTACTAATAAACATATTTTTGTTTGTATATAGATGTTTTTGTAAATATTTTCATTTAATAGATACTAACGAACTTTAGTCATTTCACGGGGCCGAATTGTTACATGTGTTTTAGTTAAAACACTTGTACCATAATTATTTTAGTAAAATATAATTTGTTTATTTATTAAATTCATTTTACCGTAATAATTTTTAATATTAAAATGATTAAAGTTCGTTCGTTCGCATTGGGATTATTTTTAATCCCAAGCTTGTAAATATTAAGATTAGTTTAGTTTAAGCTTGTAATTGTTTATTTTATTGCTGGGGTCATAATATTTTACGAAGCGGGTTGTAAATGGAAAATTTCCCCTAATCCGGGAAAATTTAACAATTAGGGCAAGCCCGGTACCGAACAATAGGCTCGGTACCGTAACGCGTACCTTTCGGCACGCCCACGGATTAGGGGGATTCCTACGTTTGCAACCCAGGTAATGCAGATGCTGGCGCGTGATTTAATTTATCAATTAATTAAATTAAATCGCGCTTCTACAAATAATTGTAAATATGTCTTTATAAATATATCACTTATTACAAAATGTTAAGTATGACCCCACACAAGTAGGATAAGACAACGCAAGAGACCACTCAAGAATAATTTAGATTCGTCTTTTTTTTATTAGTTTTTTTTCTGTATTTTTCTATTAATTAATATTACGCACTACTTTCTATATTACATACTGTAATCCAAATTATATTAAATCATGAAATTAAATCAAAAGATTTAATTATGTGTGAAATAGTACGCACATGGTCTCCAACAACCCTGCCACATAAGTTAAGAGAACAGATATTGTTCTCACGCAACCCGCATAAAATTATATTACAATAATTTTGTAATATTTATTTAATGTTTATATTTATTTTTATAAACATGTTGGCGTTCGCGGGTTGGCGTCCAGTTTAAACTGCCACCTTGGCGTAGTGGGAGTTGCCCAACACGCTTGCGCAACCCTCTGACGCGTAGCAACGCACCAATCAGAGGGCAGGCGCTTAACCACCACTAACCCCAAATGGAAGGGGGTTGCAGTGGCTAATAAAACCAATGAGGGTTGATGGAGACAACAGTTAATTTTATTTTCCGAAAGCGAACAGTGAGATGTAAGTGAAAGTAGTGCGAGTAAAAATCAGTACGCGAATAATCAATAAGTTTGTATTTATTTTTTTTATCTTTTGAGTGGTCTCTGTGAGTGTCTTGTTCTTATATATATATTTCTTTCTTTCTTTCTTTCTTATTATTTTTTTGTTAAATTGTTTTTTTTATATTAATTCAGATTTAATTAAATATTGTTATTTTTATTTGTTTTTCGAAATCATTTTTTTTTTTTTTCATTATTCTGCCCTAAAAAGAAATATATATTTATGACAAGAAAGTGCATACCGGAAAATCCAGGTAAGTACCCGTTTGATATTTTATTTCAACAAAAGTGATTGTGGCAATCCCTCTATCGACGAACTAGCAGGAAATCAACAGGATCCGATTCTGAATATTAGGCCAACTTTGATTTTATCAATAAATTCAGAATCGGGGCAGTTAATTTGTAAATTTAATTAACGCCTTAATTTTCCCCGTTGATAGTGATAGACGGGAAATTGCAAATAATTGATAGGTAAACAATAAATAAATTGAATACAGAAGAAATGTTTAATGAATGAGTGACCGCAATTATAAAAATATTAATTTTAATCAATGAATTTTTGTTAAGACTTTTTGCAGTGGTGACCTTGTCACAGCGAGGTGCGAGACACTCACAGTGGAAAATAATTCAAATTTCATAACCAAACTGACTTACCACATTACACAATATATAAGTACTGTCCTTACAATTTCCCATAAATTGATGTTGACCTTACACAACAAAAAATAGATAATTATGTGAAGCTACATGTGCTATACTTTTTAATCAATCAATTTTAATTTATTTACATTGCGATGCTGAGCACTCGGACGTTCGTTATAGATTGACTGCCTGCAGCGCCACTAGCGCGTGCCTTGTTCCCAAGTCTTTGGAACATATTCCAAGGCCAGACTGGACCGGAATAGCAATACTATCTGCTTTAGTACTACTGGGTTGCTCGCGATTTTAGCTGCCCTAGGTTTTCTCTCTACACTCGACTCGGGGTTACGGAATCTCAAAGTATAGGCTGCGAACCTATAACTGAATCGGTCATCCCTGCTCTTTAGGACTTTCCTATCCTGCTCGCAAATGCAGAAGATGAAGAGGTGTCAAGGTGTACTTTCACAGACGGCATGATAATAGACAGGCCAGTCCTTGATATTTAGACTAATCGAAGTCTTTTGATGACATCAGACATCAATGTCGAATTCCGCCTTGGGTAACCACAAGGTGGCCTTCGACAGCCTAGCGGGGCGGTCCTTGTTGGATGCAAACAACCTACAATTTGGTCACCACAGGTTTACTCCTCCGACTATCCTTTACAGCCACAGCACGGTTTCCTGATCCTGATGGTTCCACCTTTGGAGGACAAGGTCCTGAATATGGAGGGTCAGTGGAGGTGGTAGGATCAAAAATAATCCTCTCAAGATCGTCAGAGAAGGCTCGCCTAATTAAGGTCGCCCTTTCCTGACTGATCTTGCATAAGGAGTTTGATCCGTCCCATATTACCAAGCGCAAGTGACCTTAGTAGCTTCACTTAACAGGTTCCGAGCATCCAACTTCACCAAATGTCCCCGAGGCCTGTGGCCCCTGCCTAAATAGGTGTTTGGGCGTAGGCTCCAAGTAGTTGGAAGAACGCAGTCTCTCGTCCCTGTTATTGTCCTCAGCTTTAATATTAACCGCCTTTGTGGGCGGTTTGATCTTCTTCTGAGTGGGTTTAACAACACTAGTCCCAGAAGGTACCGACTGGACAGTATTTTTGCAGGCGGCTACCTTAGAGACTAAGGTTGGATTAGCTTGGATCTCCAATAATTTCCTGTTCCTTTTCAATTCTGCGCCTCAGATGCGATATCTCTTCCTTTTTTGCTCCCTGAAGCCATCCTGTTCTTTTATCGGCGATTTATTTTTCCATACGGATGTGACGGAGCCAAATTTGAGAGCGTCAACTTGACGCCCAGGGTTACCTGATGGATCAAGGCAGATGCGATATCTCTTCCTTTTTTTCTCCTTGAAGCCATCCTGGTCTGATTGAGGTGATTTCGAGGAACCAGCCTTAATCCCGTCAGGTGTCTTCAGCGAGGATTGTTTACCTTCCGCTGAGATGGTCGTATTCCTGGATACGGCTACTTCACCTTCAGGTTGATCTTATGATTGAGGCACTGGGTTTAGTGGTGAGCTTACGGGTCAAGCCACTGGTTTTTTATCGGCGATTTATTTTTCCATACGGATGTGACGGAGCCAAATTTGAGAGCGTCAACTTGATGCCCAGGGTTACCTGATGGATCAAGGCAGATGCGATATCTCCTTCTTTTTTGCTCTCTGAAGCCATCCTAGTCTGATTGAGGTGATCTCGAGGAACCAGCCTTGATCCCGTCAGGTGTCTTCAGCGAGGATTGTTTACCTTCCGGTGAGGTGGTATTCCTGGATACGGCTACTTCACCTTCAGGTTGATCTTATGATTGAGGCACTGGGTTTAATGGTGAGTTCAGGGATCCAGCCACTTTTTTTGCGATTTCACTGTTCATACGGATGAGACTTCTTTAAATTCATTCCTCCGACCCCCACCGGCACGGAGCTCAAAGTTGGGAGCGTCAACTTGACGCTAAGGGTTACTCTCAAGGCGGCCTGTAGCATGAAAGAGGATAGCGATTGCTGCTGCCGGTTGCCAACAAGGGTGTCAAGCCACAATCCCCCTACGCGCCCACTACCCCACTAAGTTTCTCCTGTTGGCCCTCTGACGGGACAACAGCCGATTAATTAGAGTTGCGTTACCTCTAACCGCCCATCTAGCCGAACTCCAGGCCAAAGTGGGGTGTTGATTTCCCTCCCCCGCAGACGACGCTTCCTCTCAACCACCAATACTCCGTCACGACGACATGGATCGCTACGCACGGCACAAATACATGGGGTTTGCATTTAGCCTTGAGATAAGGGCTGTCAAAACTAAGCACCAACCATTTTCGATATATTCTAGTACTTCAGTTGTGCATAAATATCTAAATTACTAATAAACATGATCAATTTAAATTTTGTAAATTTTTGTAAAATGGGGATAGGAGAAGAAAACCAAAAACCTAACCCCCGCGTTTTATGTAAATTCAAAATTACGGCAAGTCTTAGGGAACCCATTCAACAAACCAGATGAACTTGACCAATCTGGTATTTATTCAATAGATTGTTGTAATTGTGATAAACTCTATATTGGTCAAACACAACGCAATCTTAATATCCGATTTAAAGAACATTTAGCACACGCCAAACGCCTTAATTACGATAAATCCGCAGTGGCTAACCATTTACTAGAAACCGGTCATAAAATCACAATAAAAAACATCAAATTATTAAAACAATCAACATATTACCGATTAAACATGCTAGAAGCCATTGAAATGAAGAAAATACCCGAAAATAAATTATTGAATTTTGATTTAAGTCCACTGCATAATACTTTGTTTCTTATGGACGCCATATTGATTTTTTATCACGAATATGACAATAGAAAGACCGTAAGCCATTTATTTTTGCAAAAAAAATATTTTTAAAAATTTTTGGCCATTTCAATAGCTCCGCGAAATTAACATGTGCTCTTATGAGAGCGTTTTTTTTTTGAAGTCCCGCAAAATGGCTCTTTTGGACGCATCTGCGGTTAGACCAAAATTACAAAGTACACAGATAACTTGGGAAGACGGGATTTTCAGCATTCGATTACTTTAGAATCCCTTTACATCTTCCTTAAAGATCATCTTCCCAAGTCTTCAGTGGCAGCCAGAAAATAATTTCAAAATTTTATAAAATTTGCTCCAACTTTTCGAACGGCCACTTAGAATTAAGAGTATTTGACGCTTCCATTTCATTTTAATTATTATCACAGACAAAATATGTTTGTATGTGTTAAATATTACAAAACTAAATGAGTAAAATATATTTTTCTCAATTATATTCTCTACACAAAAATAAGTCAAAGTAACGTTCAACGAATTTCTCCAACAATAACAAAAAAAAATGCATTTTCGAGTATTAAAAATTCTAAAGAGCCAAGACTAACGACCGATTAATTTCGGACCGGGCGGACACAATTAGAGTAGCGAATTCATAATTGTGATGATTTCAATTAAGCATCGAAATTAGTTTATTAGAGCGTAATTAAAATTATACGGCGAATTTTCGAAGCACACACATAACGAATTCTTTCCCACTCTGCTGTAATCAGCACGGGTATAAATATCGACGATGCCATTTGGATCAACAGAACACTCTCACATTTGCAGACATGAAGACATCTGTAAGTACAAGCATTTACTCGAATAACAATTTAAAGTATTTGTTGCATCACTTTTTATTATTGTTTAATATAAAGTGCATTAAATATAATACGAATATTATTAAAATATTCTTCAAATCTTTAAAATAAAATAATTTCTTCTCAATAAATTCATCACTTAAACCGTGGTAAAACATTTTTAATTAATATTGATAGAAAATTAAAACACTTTGTTTATTACGTTTCAGAGATTATTAAAATAGACTTTGATTAAAACACTTGGTTTGTTTCACTGATTAAAATTTAAACTAATTAAATATATTTCACCACGGGTTAAGTGAGAAATTAATTAAAAAAAATAGATTATTAAAATAATGTCAATTCGAAATATAAATTTAATTTAAAATATATTAAAGAATTATTTAAATATCTGCAAACATTATAAAAATACCTCTGGTCGATAGCCCAAGACATATGAACACTTTCATTTTATTGTGTATACTTAATGTGTAAAATTGTATTTAATTCTCTCAATAATATACAATAATACTTATATTTTTGTGGAATTTAATTGTTAATATATTTTTTTTTTTCAATTCGACTTAAACATTAATTACATTATTTTTTTCTTTCAACTGAAGTTTATACCTTGTTATTAATTTTAGATAAATAAATTGTTTTAATATTTATGAAGTTTTTTAATTAACACACTTGGTTGTTCGTTTCACCAAGTGTATTAATTAAAATACTTCGTAATTATTACATAAAAAATGTTTCACCACGGGATAAGTGTGAATTTAATTCAAAATATAAATTGTTTTAATTATGCAATTAATAAAACCAGCCGGCGGAAAGACCTCTGGTCGATAGCCAATTTCAAAAAGATAATTATATTTCATTTATAGTAAGAAAATCATATAATGTAAATACTTATGTTAATTGTATGGGATAAAGATGTATTCTTATTATTACTAAAACCAGTCTTTTTTAATCACAATTAAGTATCCTTGTTATTAATTTATTTTAAAAAATAATGATATGTTATATGAGCTAAGTGCATCTCTACTAGATATTTGTCGGCCGATTAAATAAAAAAATAAAAGAATTGTTTATATTATCTCTCTTTAATTAGTTTAATTAATTTCACAATGTAATAATATTGTCAACTTTTAATCTTAAATTATTCATTTGTTTAAGGGAATTCTTCTTGTTATCTGCCTCTGTTCGGCTCTAGCTGCGTCTGACAAAAAGCAGGAGAGCAAAAAGCAGGATAAACGTGGAACATACGATTTAGGAAACCACGGAACAAGTCACGGCATTGAATTGAGTAGCCAGGCCTTTGGAAATTTGTGGAGTGATAGCTTCCAACACGGAGACATCAGAAGCCAGTTTGGTAGTCATCAAACCTCTGAAGATCAACACACTGCTGGCGTTTACCAAAGCAGTGTTGATCAAAAAGAAAATGCCGATTCCTATAAAAATGTTGCTTCGCAACAAAACTTGAATGATCAACATAATGCTAAAAACGTTGATTCCCACAAAAACGTGGATGTTGCTTCTCATCAGAGTTTATACGACTATCAGAATGTTGGTTCCCATGAAAACTTGGATTCTCACCTGAATTTTGAATCGCATAAAAGCTCAAATGCTCCGAAAAGCGGTGTCTCCCATCAAAACTTCGATTCTCACCTGAATTCTGAATCCCATAAAGGCTCACATGCTCCGAAAAACGTCGTTCCTCATCAAAACTCGGATTATCAACAAGAATCCCGAAAATCAAATGCTCATAAAAACGCCGCCTTCCATAAAAATTTAGATTCTCATCAACAACTCGGTTCCCAGAAAATCGTATATGATTACAAAAACGTTGGATCGCATCAAAATTTGGATTCCCATCAACAGTTTGGTTCTCAACACGCTGTAACTGATCATAAATTCGTTCAAAATGTGGATATTCATCAACAGATTGTTCCCCAGCAAAGTGTATATGATTATCAAAACTTTGGTTTCCAACAAAATTTTGGTTCCCATCAACAAATTGGTTCCCAACAAAGCTTAAATGATTACAAAAATGAGGGTTCTGATAAAAATTTGAATTCCCATCAACAGAATTCTTACCAACAAGTTGTAAATGATTACAAAAACGATGGTTCCCATCAAAATTTGGATTCTCAGCAAATCATCGGATCCCAAGGTGATAAAATTGTTGAATCCTATGCGAACTTGGATTTGCAACAGCATTTTGGTTTAGATAATCATCAAAATAATGGACCGCAACAGCAATTGGATTCTCACGATAAAAATACTGATACAAACGTTATTTCCCATAAACATCAACACGGATATCAGAATATTGGTTCGCATCAGAGCTTGGATTCTCAAAAATATTTTTATTTGCCTCAAAGCGTAGATGTGCATAATAATGCTGATACTAAGTTAGATTCGCATAAAGTTATTGTTTCCCATCAAGGCGTACAAAACGTTGATCCTCACCAACACTTTGATTTTCAACAACAATTTGTTTTCCATCAAGGCTCAGGTGAACATAAAAACGGTGATGCGCAGCAAAATTTGAAGTCGCAACAAGCTGTTGCACAACAAAGTTTAGATGCCCATAAAAACGTAAATTCTTATGAAAATGGGAATGTTTATCAAAATTATGTATTCTACGAAAATTTGGGAGCTCATGAAAATATTGGAACCGCTCAAAACTCAGCCGATTCGCATCAAAGCTCAAATGGACATGAGAGTGCTGTTTCTCAGCAATCACATCAGAATGCTCAAGAGAATGTGTATAAAATTTTAGGTTCCCAGCAAACCGCAGATTCTCATAAAAACATTGACGGATCTGAACAAAGCTTCGATTTTTATCAACACTTTGGTTTCCATCAAAACGTGGATGCTTTTAAAAGTACTGGTTCGGATCAAAACATGCATAAATATGTTGTTGCGTATGAAAACGTAGATTCTCATAAAAATACTGGCTCCCAGCAAAATGTAGATTCGGATAAAGATTTTGGAGCACAGCAGCAGCAAGCCGTGCCTCAAAAATCAGGAAAGTCTCATGAAATCATTGGTTCGCAACAAAATTTGGATGGTATTAAAAGCGTTGGTTCCTACAAAAACTTTAAATCGCATGATAATGCTATCTCTCATGAGAACTTAAATTCCTACAAAGATGTAGTTTCCCATCAAAACTTGAATTCCAACAAAGATTTTGTTTCTCATCCAAGCTTTAATTCCTACAAAGATTTTGTTTCAACTCTGAACTTGAATTCCCACAAAGATTTTGCGCCAACTCAGAACTCGAATTCCCACAAATATTTTGTTTCATATCAGGACTTGAATTCCAACAAAGGTTTTGTTTCAACACAGAACTCGAATTCCCACAAAGATTTTGCTTCAACTCAGAACTTAAATTCCCACAAAGATTTTGTTTCACATCAGGACTTGGATTCCAACAAAGGATTTGTTTCAACTCAGAACTCGAATTCCCACAAAGATTTTGCTTCAAATCAGAACTTAAATTCCCACAAAGATTTTGTTTCACATCAAGACTTGGATTCCCACAAAGATTTTGCTTCATATCAAGACTTAAATTCCCATAAAGATTCTGTTTCAACTCAGAACTTGAATTCCCACAAAGATTTTGTTTCGCACCAGAACTTGAATTCTCAAGAAAACTATGTGTTTTATCAAAGCCCGGATGCCGTTGTTCCTCAAAAAACTTTACAATCTCATGAAAATGTGTATCCACATGACAGCAACCACAAAACTGTGAATTCCCATCAAAGTTTCGGTGCTCACAAAAACGCAAATCCTTCACAGAAGATTACATTCCGCCAAGGCAAATCTTCCCACCAGCATTTCGGTTCGCAGCAGAGCTCAAGTGACGGCAAAAACGTTAATTTTCATCAACACTTTGCTCCGCAGCAAAGTTTAGATGATAACAAGAACGTCGCATTCCATTCATATCAAAACTTTGATAACCATCAAAGCTTAAATGATCATAAAAATGTTGTTTTCCATCAAAGTTTGGATTCAGTTAAAAACGCCGATTCGCATCAAAGTTTGAATGGTGATGGAAATGTTGGTAAGGTCCAAAACTTTGATTCTCTTCAAGACAAACAGCAAAACCAAAATTCTGATTCTCATGCTTCCCATAATATTGGTTCCAATCAAAATGTTGGTTCTCATAAAAACTTTGCTTCACATCAAAATATTGAATCCCAAGGTGGAGATAAACATAATGGATTATATCAAAACTTGGATTTTCAACATTATTTTGATTCGCATGGAGGTGTAGATGCTCAGCAGGTTATTGGAGGTCATCAGGCATTGGATTGGTATAAGAATAGTGGTTCACAATATTTCTTAAATGCTCATCAGGATATTGGAGCCCAGCAAATTTTGGATTCTCATCAAAATTTTGCTACTCAGCAAAGCCTAAATGGACTTAAAGATGTTGGAACCCACCAAATTTTGGATTCACATAAAAATTTCGGTACTCAACAAAGCCCGAATGCTCTTAAAGATATTGGAACCCATAAAATATTGAATTCACATCAAAATTTCGGTACTCAACAAAACCTCAACGCTATTAAAGATATTGGAACCCACGAAATTTTGGATTCACATCAAAATTTTGGCACTCAACAAGGCCTGAATGCTTTTAAAGATATTGGAACCCACTATATATTGGATTCACAACAAAACGTTGGTTCCCAACAAAGTTTAAATGCTCACCAAACTATTGGGAGCCACAATTTGCATGAGAATTTTGGTACACAGCAAAGCGTAAGTGCTCTTAAAGATTTTGGAACCCATCAAGTATTGGAATTGCATCAAAACGTTGGTTCTCAACAAAGTGTAAATGCTCATAAGAGTACTGGAACTCAGCAGTTACATCAAAGTTTTGCTTCGCAGCAGGGCCTAAGTGTGCATACTTCAGAAACCCATAACAAGCACGGCTCGCAACAAAACGCAAATACTCATCAGAATATTGGTACTCATCAAATTTTGGATTCGCATCAAAACGTTGGTTCACAACAAAGCTTAAATGCGCATCAAATCATTGATTCTCACGAAAAATCAGAGGAGAATAATCAAAAACAAAATTCAAATTCTCAGAAGAAGAACAAGGGTCAAAAAAATCATGGTTTTGGTGATCATTCCGGAGGACACCAAAACAAGCATGGTGAAAAAGTAAAGACTCAAGTAATCGAAAAGAAAATTCCAGTACCGTACACGGTAACTAAACACGTGCCTTATTCCGTCGAAAAGAAAGTTCCATATGAGGTAAAAGTCGCCGTTCCAAAACCATATATTGTGGAAAAGAAAGTTCCGTATCCAGTTAAAGAATACATCAAAGTCCCTTACGAAGTGCCGCAACCTTATGAAGTGATTAAGAAAGTGCCGTATGAGGTGAAGGTTTCAGTTCCGAAACCATACGAGGTTAAAGTGCACGTACCGAAACCTTACACCGTGGAGAAGAAAGTGCCGTACCCAGTGCATGTGCACGTCCCGCAGCCTTATACAGTAGAAAAAAAAATTCCCTACCCAGTCAAGGTGGAGATTCCAGTCCCGCAGCCCTACACCGTCGAAAAGAAAATCCCTTACGAAGTAAAAGTCCCTGTCGACAAGCCTTACACTGTCCACGTACCAAAACCCTACCCAGTTACTGTAGAAAAGCACGTTCCTTATCCAGTTGAAAAGCGTGTGCCATACGAAGTCAAAGTCCACGTCGACAAGCCGTTCCCTGTGGAAGTACCAAAACCGGTGGCTTATCCCGTAAAGGTGCCAGTACCGCAGCCCTTTACAGTGGAGAAAAGGGTTCCAGTGGAAATCGAGAAGCCGGTTCCGGTTCCAGTGAAAGTGCCAGTAGACAAGCCTTACCCGGTCTACAAAAACGTCCCCGTGCCAATAAAAAAAGAAGTACCGTATCCAATTGCTGTGCCAGTCAGTTTTCCAGTGGAGGTGAATCTTTTCGAGCAGAAGGGATCGAAAAAAAATTCCGGGAGCCATGTTTGGGATTTCACCAAGGGGGGCTTCGAGGGTATTTTCGGGAAATGGTGAGAATCTCCTGTTGGAAGAAACCCAGTAACTCGAAAATTTGAAATGAATTAATTTATTTATATATTGCGCTTAATTTAATGTTTAGTTAATTAGCCTTATGAATATTTGTTGATTCTGTTTTTATTTCATTTGTTATTGTTTTGTTGTTATTAAATGCTAATTAAAAAACGTATTTTTTTATTTTCCTAAAACACGAAGGATAATAAAAGACGTAATATTTTTAACTAACCAACTACATCTTTGTTCTTGTAAATAAACATACAGAGAAGTTTTTTTAATAGTATATATATCCCCTATGTATACATGTAAAACACACAAGTCAAACGCATTGTTGTATGTGTTTAGTTATCTATAATACGCAACCCGAACGATCGATTCCTTCAACTAGAATAATTCAAAAAACAATTAAACAATTTTCTATTTTTGTTTATGACAAAATCGAAATGCACAATGTGGAAGAATTTTCGCGATCGTTTGAGTTATTGTCTTGCAGTTTTTGGTGGTCATTTCTAGCACTTATTCTAATTATTTATTTCAAGTTTATTGTTCTTCACTGTTATTTTTCTTTCAAATTGTCTTAATAAAATCTCTTAATATTTTTTACCTTTAATTTCTCCGTAACATCACGTTTTGATAAAAAAGGAAATTGCGTGTGACGCATAGAGATAAAGTATGAGAGGGCCAGATCCATGTATTTAGCGGGAAACGCGTGCAACGCCATCCAGTGCTCAAGTGGACAAATATTTCCCAAGTTTCAAACCTTTATAAGGTTTTTGAGGTTAGATTCATATACACACTATAATATAACTAATGGCGGGACTTTTGAACATTTTTCTATTTATAATTTTTTGTTCACTATTTTACTTCAAATTATTTATATAAAAGTTTTTTTTTTACAAATGTGCTATTTTACAGAAAAAAAAATATGAGTAGATCATGCAAATAAGAAATTGCAATTAATAAAATTATCTGAAAAAATAACATATAAAAACAACAATATTTTTAAGTAAAATATATTAAACTTATAAAAGTATCAGAAAAAAATCTGATAGAAAAAATATTGTAAAAAGCATAAACTATATAATAAAAAATGAATATTTATAAATCGAAAACATATCTTGAGAATGTGGAAAATAAATCATATTTATTAATAATTAATTATTGCTCGATTGGTTCATAATTTTAAGTTATGTATATTCTTTCAAAAATATACAATTCATAGAAATTAATAAGCAAACGTATTTTAAACTACAAATAATAACTTATCAGTTGTAGTTTTATAAGAAAATGTGAACAAACTTCTGACGAATAAAAAAAATGTCAACAACAATTCATGTGATTTACATCAATCAAATTGAAATATGGCAAACTGATCCTTATTTAGAACATCTTTAATGTTGAATTAAAAGTATAAATGTTTAAGAAATATACCTTATAGAGCGATAAAAGTCACCAATAATAAATAAATCATTGTAAAAACCCAAAAATAAAGTATTTTAAATTTTCCACTTGAGACTTCAGCGCCTCCAGTGCTCAAGTGGACAACTATAGCCGTGTTTCCCAATTTCATATATTATCCGACCCCCCCTTGTGTGACGGTAACGCATGCAGTGTTAGCCATGATTTATTTTGTTGCGTTTTTCAATAGAATAAAGAGAACGAAACATACAACCTTCCAAAGAAAATGTTTTAATTTAATTATTTTTAGAATCATCCTAACCGAGGTATTCGCCGCTATGGATTCATTGAAAACATGTCTTATCCTCTTCCAGTACTGATGGAATTGTAATACACGCTTGAAATTCAACGTTTTCTTCATTTTCGATCAAATATTTCACACAAATTGAAGTTTAGCGTTTGACGCATAGAGATAAAGTATAAGAGGGCCAGATCCATGTATTTAGCGGGAAACGCGCGCAACGCCATCCAGTGCTCAAGTGGACAACTATTTCCCAAGTTTCAAACCTTTGTAAGGTTTTTGAGGTTAGGTTCATATACACACTATAATATAACTAATGGCGGGACTTTTAAACATTTTTCTATTTATAATTGTTTGTTCACTATTTTACTTCAAATTATTGATATAAAAGTTTTTTTATAAATGTGCTATTTTACAGAAAAATATCAGTAGATCATGCAAATAAGAAATTGCAATTAATAAAATTTTCTGAAAAAAATTATAAACAATTACATATAAAAACAACAATATTTTTAAGTAAAATATATTCAAGTTATAAAAGTATCATTTAACCTGTTATTACATTCATATATTAATTAAAACGTATTAACAACAGTTATAATTTGAATTAATTGATATATCTCAGCTGGATATGAACTTCTTTCCTTAAAGAATCTAGAAAAATATGGATATAAATATTACTTCAAAAACATGTATGTTAAGTACATTTTTCTGATAGAAAATATTGTAAAAAGCATAAACTATATAATGAAAAATGAAGATTTATAGACCGAAAACATATTTTGAGAGTATGGGAAATAAATTATATTTATTAATAATTAATTATTGCTCGATTGGTTCATAATTTTAAGTTATGTATATTCTTTCAAAAATATACAATTCATAAAAATTAATAAGCAAACGTATTTTAAACTACAAATAATAACTTACCAGTTGTAGTTTTATAAAAAAAAAAGTGAAGAAACTTCTCACGAATACAAAAAAAAACCTGTCAAAAACAATTTATATGATTTACATCAATGAAATTAAAATATAGCAAACTGATCCTTATTTAGAACATCTTTAATTGAAAGTATAAATGTTTAAGAAATATACCTTATAGGGCGATAAAAGTCACCAATAATAAATAAATCATTGTAAAAACACAAAAATAAAGTATTTTAAATTTTCCACTTAAGACTTCAGCGCCTCCAGTGCTCAAGTGGACAACTATAGCCGTGTTTCCCAATTTCAAATATTATCCGACCCCCCCTGGTTTGACGTTTAGTTGTGTGTTATAAGCAACTAAACATACACGCATTAATCGGTTCAATGCGTTTGACTTGTTTTTTTGCAGGTATACAGTTCGCCTAATGTATACTGATAAAAAAACCTCTCTGTATATAATTACTTACGTAATGTAAGTTAAACATTTGATCAATGAATTAAATATGAAACAAGAACACAATCTCGAACGAATAATACCAATTCTCAAACAAAAATGTAAATAACACAAACTCGAACGAATAATACTTATTCTCGGATCAATTTCATAAAATGAATTACACGTTGTTGAAAAAGAACAGAAATCACAAAAACCCAAAAACGTTTTAAGATAAAGCACAACTCGAACCAAAAACACAAACGCTAACGATTATGCTGTGCCTACCTTTAAAATTACACACAAACACAATTAAAATAAAAACAAAATTAATTCAAGAAAATCCACAAAATATTCTAAGATGAAGATTATAATATGCCAATTCCTGGAACTACACATAAATAAAACTAACACATAAAATAATTAATTATAAATAATGCCAACAAAAACAAAAAATAATCCAAATCTGAGAATAAAGTAAAATCATAAATCACATCAAAGACGTCGTTCCCGCCGACCTATCACACACATAACTGAAAGTACTATTTACCCCATACAGATAAAGTATAAGAGGGCCAAATCCATGTATTTAGCGGAAAACGCGCGCAACGCCATCCAGTGCTCAAGTGGACAACTATTTCCCAAGTTTCAAACCTTTATAAGGTTTTTGAGGTTAGGTTCACATACACACTATAATATAACTAATGGCGGGATTTTTGAACATTTTTCTATTTATAATTTTTTGTTCAATTTTTTACTTCAAATTATTGATGTAATTTTTTTTATAAATATGCTATTTTACAGAAAAAAAATATATCAGTAGATCTTGCAATTAATTATCTGAAAAATACATAAAAAATAACATATAAAAACAACAATATTTTTAAGTAAAATATATTAAACTTATAAAAGTATCATAAACGTATTAACAATAGTTATAATTTAAATTAATTGATATCTCTCAGCTGGATAATTTTATGAACTCCTTTCCTTAAAGAATCTAGAAAAATATGGATATAAATATTACTTCAAAAATGTCTATGTTAAATACATTTCTTTCTGATAGAAAATATTGTAAAAAGCATAAACTATATAATAAAAATTGAAAATTTATAGACCGAAAACATATATTGAGAATGTGGGAAATAAATTATATTTATTAATAATTAATTATTGCTCGATTGGTTCATAATTTAAAGTTATGTATATTCTTTCAAAAATATAAAATTTATAGAAATTAATAAGTAAACGTACTTTAAACTACAAATAATAACTTACCAGTTGTAGTTTTATAAGTAAAAGTGAAGAAACTTCTGACGAATACAAAAAAAACGTGTAAAAAACAATTCATATGATTTACATCAATCAAATTGAAATATGACAAACTGATCTTTATTTAGAACATCTTTAATGTTTAATTAAAAGTATAAATGTTTAAGAAATATACCTTATAGGGCGACAAAAGTCACCAATAATAAATAAATCATTGTAAAAACCCAAAAATAAAGTATTTTAAATTTTCCACTTGAGACTTCAGCGCCTCCAGTGCTCAAGTGGACAACTAAAGCCGTGTTTCCCAATTTCATATATTATCCGACCCCCCCTGATTTACCCGAAATTGTGATAGGGGGAGCAAGGGCCGATCTGCAACAAAACCAAAATTTCCAAATAGTCATACTGCGAGGCGGTTCGTTTTAGTGAGTTTTTTTTTTTAATGAATGTAATCATTTATTAATATCTGAAAATGGAGCCGCGGTGGGTGAGCGGTCAAGGCGCTGGTCTTGGAAATTCACCTGTCGCGGTGCTCGGATCCATGGATGTTGTGTTTGTCCTCAGATTAATGACAATATATATTCATAGACAATTTCGTTAGTGGCTGAATGGGATTTACCTATGCCAAAAATGTTCCTCATTTTCATCATTCCTTAACCTTAATATTCTTTCAATCATCCTTCCTTTAAAAAAATATCTGAAAATGCCTTATTAAAATAAAATTAGTGCTGCTTGCCGTAAAACTCACTTAGTGTCTTTTATTTCTTGTCCACAAGTCACCCTTTTAATTTACAGGTGAAAACACGGTAAGTACCGATAATGCATGTTGACATAAATAACGGACCTGTTAAATAATTTAAGGGTTACTACAAAATCACAACAGAACGACGTTATTGAAATTTCAATTGTAAATTTTAATAATATCGGGGGTCGAACTATTTCAAATGTATTATTTTTCTAGGTGCTCTTTTTAAGATATAATGGTTATCTCCGAGTCTAATTACAAGTTAACTTACTCCAGTTAAACAGCAATGGTTAGGAAATTCCACTTCCTCATGCTGCCTCATGCTGGTAGTACATGTAAAATGAACATGCTTAGCTAAGGCTACGTTCCCAATGAATATCTAAAATATTATATAAATTATGAGCATTTAAACTTAATTGTTATCTGTTAAAAGCACTATAGATGATAAAGATATTTTTATGTTCAACTAAAAGCAAGCTGAAGCTCTGTTTACCGACCGCTTTGGTCGAGTCCGGCGTGCCTTGAGTTACGCTAGGATTTCAGCAAACTTCGTCCTGACCGTCACTTCGTGCTTAGATAGTCTAGGCATCGTACGAACTACAATTCGTACGCTCCAGGTGCAATACTATCTTGGGTCCTCCAGCCATGGCAGATTAGAACCAGACTCATGGTGATGAACCCCTAGCCAGCAAATCAACTCTAGAGACCTCGACAACACATGTCAACACAAAACAACTAGAGGATGCGTATGAGGGTACGTCCCCCTTCACCGCCTCCAGCAACGTAAACAGAAGTGTATGCTTCACTAGACTAAGGTCTCTAAAATGCCTTGACTATCTACAGCTTCAACTACTCACACGAATGCACGTGTATTAATGATCAGTAAATACTACAATATAATAATATTTTTTTATTATTTTAAATGTTTATTACATAATTACTTAACAAATTAATTAATTATACAAAAATTTGTGCTTAAAAAAACTCTAAATCCTAAGATTAAAAGTTATTTACTAAGGACACCAACACGGAACCGTTTACCACATTACTTCGTGTTGGGCCTTTTCCTTGCGCTCATGTCGTAACATCTTGGGCGTCTTCTGTATGTTTTCGCGGAGAACATCTTCCACGAATATCGCTACTTTATTCCATATCTCTTCGCATTTCAGCATATTATTGACAATTGTTTCTGGGGACAGATGCCCTATTTCTGCTTCCAATGCTTCTCTCTTATTTGTCCATCTCTGGCAAAAAAAGAATGTGTGTTCTGCGTCATCTCGCTCGTTACCACAGTAGTTGCACACGGGTGTTCTACATTTTCCCATTCGATGGAGGTAATAACGGAATCATCCGTGTCCGCTTAGGAACTGGGTGAGAAAGTAGGTAACCTCTCCGTGACGGCGCTCGTGCCATGATTTGATGAAGAGCAACAATCTAGCCGTCCATCTGCCCTTATTAATACTGGACCATGTATTCTGCCACTCTTCTAGGGTCGGTGCCCTTTCCTCTCTTTTGGCACGCTTCCGTCCTATCTCTGACTTTTTCTCGTATATTGCTTTCCTCTCTATAGCCAGCAGCCTAATGGGGATTACACTGGCAATTATCAGGATCGCTGCCTCAGATACCGTGCGGTATGCGCGTAATACTCTGAGAGCGGCCCTTCTTTGTATCGATGCTAAACGCTTGCGATGGCATTCAATTTCCATTTTATCACCCCATATTTCTGATCGGTACAAAAGCATAGATTGGGCCGTTGTCATTAAAAGACGGCGCTTACTGGATTTCGGACCATGGGTGTTAGCCTACTGAGCGACGTGGTCTGTGTCTCAGCTTTCTCAGCTATACGACGGATATGTTCACCAAAGGTCAGTTTATTATCTATCATAATGCCCAGGTACCGCGCGACTTGTTTTGTATGCACCCGCTCACCTCCGACTATCATAGGCATTATAGTAGGTATTCTCTTTTTTGTGAGGACTACGATTTTCGTTTTGGCGATTGCTTGTGATAATCCGTGGTCTATCATCCATCTGTTTATTCTTCGCATTACTTGGTTCAGTTTGAACTGAGCTAGATCCACATTACGCGCTGTTATAATGGCTGCTATATCGTCCGCATACCCTACAAGGTGAGTCTCATCAGGCATCGCCAAACGCAGCAGACCATCGTATGTAATGTTCCATAAATCAGGTCCAAGGATGGATCCTTGAGTTGCACCCGCTGTTACTTTACGCGATAACCTGCCCTCTGCTGTGTCGTACATCAATGTTCTATTTTTAACTTAGTCCGCCAAAATTTTGAAAAGGTAATTGGGGATATTAAAGTCTTTAAGTGCGTCCAATATATCAGACCATCTGGCTGAATTGAAAGCATTTTTGACATCAAGTGTGACAAGGAGCACTACTTTTCTAGAGTGATGATTCCCTTCCTCTGCAGTCCGTACAGCCCAGATAATTTCTTGGGCCGCGTCTATGGTGGAACGCTCACGTCGTAATCCGATAGATTACCAGAGGCACAGATTGCAGAAATAAGACGAGGCTGTATTAATGTTTCTAATACCTTTCCTGCCGTATCTAACATACACAACGGCCTGTATGAAGAGGGTGCTAATGGGTCGCCCTTGCCCTTGCTGATCAGTACGAGACGTGCCACTTTCCATCGGGAAGGGAAAATCCCCGTTTTCAAGCATGCGTTGTACATATTCAACAATAGCTCAGGTTTCTCTCGATATGTGATTTTCAGTACCTCGCTGGGAATGCCATCTGGCCCTGGGGCTTTCTTATTACGAAGAGATCCCACAGCCAGTCGCAGTTCTTCGTCTGTAAATGGAGGAATGTTGTCGATTTCTTCAGATTGACTTGTCTCCTTACGTATTGGGTGATTTGGAAACAATGTATCAACTATTTTATTTATAGTTTCCACTTCCTTGACCACGCCAGGTGGGCATGTTCGTAACTTCTTGGAAACTATTTTGTAGCCAAGACCCCATGAATCATCGTTAACTTCCTGTCCTAGAATTTTCCATTGTCTAGCCTTGCTCTAATTGATCATTTTTGTAGCTTTGTATTCTGCGGAAAGTAGGTTTGTTTCCTCTCTGGTTCTAGATCTTTGTGATCTTCGCCTTAGGTTGTGGCAGGTTTTCCGCATGTTGCTTATTTCTGGCGTCCACCAATAGACTGGTTGTTTATTGTGCCTGGGCCTCACATAAGGCATAGATGCGTCGCAGGCTCTGCGTATAATGTTCATAGTGTATTCCGTAGAGCGTTCGGCTTTCGTTTGGAGACGGTGAATTTGGCAGGTCTGTATTAATAGTTACAGCGAACCTTTCTTTATCGATTTTGTTTATGTTCCACCGTTTTAGTCCTAGTGCTTCACGTGGTATGGTTCCTAGGTCATTACGGATATTGAATGTTATGTACTGGTGGTCACTACCAGTAAAATCTTCAATAACTCTCCAGCCATCTACCGTTGGCACCAGCTTTTCCGAAGCAAATGAAATATCTGGTATCGACTCGCCATATTCTGGTCGACGAAATGTTGTTACGTTCCCTGAATTCAGAACAATGAGGCTTGTTCTTGCACTCATTTCAAGAAGGTATTTTCCCCGTGAGTTTGTGTTGGTCATACCCCATTCAATTCCTCTTGCGTTAAAAACTCCCGAAACTAATATTTTTCCATTTGTTTGTAGAATTTTATCTTCCAGTGCATCTATTTTTTTTTTCTCTGAATGCTTGTATTGGCTCGTTTGGTGTAAAATAACAGCTGAAAATAGTGATGTCTTTACTCCTGACCCATACAAAACCACGTTCACTTCCATAAGATGTTACTAGCATTTTGTTTTGTTCTCTATTTAAATTTGATTGTAGTATATTAGTCATTGTTACGCCTTCTCGCTCCTTTGAGGGCTTCCTTGAATACAGGGCATCTGCTGGATCCAGTTTAATGTTTTGTTAATTCTTCATTACATCTCTTCTCAGCGCAGAGCATGCAATGTTCAGGATTTCTACACTCTTTTCCTTTGTGTCCTGCTTTGCCACATTTAAAGCAAAGACCGTAATTAAGACATCGGTAGCATCTAGTAACTCTCGGTCTTAGTCTGATTCGACAGTTAACTACTCTGATTAATATCCGTTCATCTTTAATTAATTTTGTCGCTCCTCTTGCGTTAATAGTAACAATGGCCATTTTCTGTTCTCTTTTTCCAACATTTATAATAGTCACACTTATATCGTTAGCAAGTTCACCTAGATTTTGCTTAATCGTATAAGTGACTTCCTCTTTAGTTGTCAATCCATCGAGGTCTTTGATTTCTAATGTTTCCTTTTCTTCTAAACAGCATACTTTTGCGTTTTCTCACAATTTATTTTGTATTGTCTCCCCAAGAACATCTTTATTTATTATTTTGTTTCCAATTTGACAAGAACTTTCCCTGATTCTGTTTTGCTAATAGATTTAATTTCAGCACCGATCTCAATTGGACTTAAATTTTCCCGAATTTCTTTTAATACATCTGCATATGATTTTCCTTCAGCTGCTTCAATTAGCAGTGCCTCTTTGCGTCTTTTATATGTTGGCTTATTCCTTATTTCCTTCTCTCCATTTTTGTTTCTTTGTAGTTTATGGAGATTATCCATACTTTCATTATCAGATTCGAGGTTTACTTTATCTGTCTCTTGAGTGTAGTTTTCTTTTTGTGTATTCTGTGTATTCTTCTTTTGTCTTTTTTCTTTCTTTCTAGTTTTTTTATCTAGAATCCATTCGTTTCTCTATTGTAGTCTATAATTGTTTTTGTAATTATAGTTTCACTTGGTCTCGTTGATGGGCGATGATTAGTATCATTTTTTGTGGTTTCTTGCAGATCGGTATACGCTCTTGCCCAGGTATTCCTGTAGTGTTATTATATCTAATGCATCTTCTATTTCATAAATACCTCTCTTTATGTCCATCGACATATTCTTCTGTCTTAAAGAAGCCGCTTTCATCTTCTCTATTACTTTTTGCATCGTTGAAACTCTTTTTTTTTTTCATTGTATTTTAATTTTGATATACAATTACTTTCTTCTTCAGGAGATTCATTAGTATCGTTTAGCGAATCAGCTTCCTTTCTTCGTTCTTTTTCATTTCATTAAAATTGTTCATTTTATTGAAAAACCGAAAATACTCATTTTTGACAATGTCACTGTCTTAAAAATAAAATATATACGTATATTTCTCTAATTGCCCGCGTATAGTCTATTCCAGTAATGTGTTACACTGGTAAATGGTCCATGGAGCACTAGTAGGATCACTTTTATTTATTAATCGTCTTTTATCACTTTTATTCACGAAGTAATTCGCGCACCGAAAATGTCAGTAGTAAAACGCCCGCCGACTATGATAATATAAGACTGATCCAAATAAATAAATACTACAATATAATAGCTTTATATTTAAATAATAAGAGTAGATAAGTAATTAAGGAATAATGTTCAGTGAAAAAGTCACCTCTGGTTATTTTCTTTTTAATTGAAATATTATTCGAAATTGACAAAGTCAGTCATTTGCCAAGGCAGCTTGTATTTCAATTAATTGTTTTATTTAAAACATTAACTTTTATCCAAAATAAATAAATACGATTTGATTTTTTTTTGTTTTGTCTACTTTATGATACGAGCATGAATATATTTCAAAAGATAGAATTTAACCGTATGCAACCATAAATAAATACAAACATTACCAAATTCAGAGTATATTCTACAAATGCAATTTCAAATTTCGATTTTTTTTTGTTTTGTCTACTCTATGATACGAGCATGAATATTTTTCAAAAGATAGAATTTAACCGTATGCAACCATTCAAACGCGAAAGCACGTGTAGTAACGTGGCCTTGCGCAAAATAGTCGAACGTCCTTTTTGTCATTGACACCTCAAAACACCGCAACGCTCCATCGAAAACCCACCGAAAACCGAGTGGAAACCCCTTGGGAAATTCACTCGAACATAAACAGTTCACTCATAGACCGCACAAGAAAAACAACAGTAAGTATCATTCATACATAATTTTTCATAAAACAAATGCAATCGCCTGATGACATGTAACGTTCACCCCAATAAAAAAATGAATTTAAAAAGTTAGATACTAGAATGAATATTAAGATATTTTTATTTTTACAACTATATACTCAAATCTTGTGATTTTAACTTCAAAGAAATCAAAATCGTATTTGAAATTATTTCAAGGTGCCCTCTAATTCTGCATGCCTCTCCTTGTAAGCAATAAAAAAAAACTATTTCGCAATTAATAAACACAATGACCGGAATGTATGTTATTGATAAAATTGTTAATGTCGTTATTGTTTGTTTAAAATAATTTTGCTCGGAATTGTGTGTACTGCAACGCAATTTTTGTGAAATAAATGTTACAAATAAAATTGAAAATAAATAAAATAATAAGATAACAACAAAAATTAATGTATATTTTGTTGTTAAGACTATTTTCTCAATAGTTTAATTCCATTTAGCTTTTAACAGTTTTTCCACATTGTTTTTCATATAGAGACATTTAAAAGATCATTAAATAAAGTGGGTTGATTTAATTGTCACTTATTGATTATGATTGATCAGCCCATGCAATGGGGTCCGATAGTGATGACGTCACATATCGCGGCAATTTTAAAAGTGTGGCGTTTCAAAAATTTAAATGACCCTTATTGAATACGTACATAAAGATCACCTAAAACTTTAGAAATAAACTGCGCCGTTATTATACATATTTAAGAAATAAACTTTATAATTAAGATAAATTAGTCTTATATCTACTTAATAAGATCAAAACTTGAAGAGAAATTCAAGGAAGAAGCGTGAAAAATTAAAATTTCGATTTTTATTAAAACGTATGTCGGACCTTAAATGCACACACATGTCAGAGAAGCTGTAACATAGAGGTAGTATGTCTAGAGAATATGTTTGATGACATCTAATTTGTTAGGCAAAGAGTAAAGGGAAGACAAATATGTAAACATAATTATGCCCTTAGTGACTGTATGCTATATATTGAAGTTTTAGTCATCATATTTTATTTTTTTTCAAAATATGTGAATATTTTATCTATGATTTAAGATGATGTATTCTGAATAGTGAATGGCAACACTGATTATGTTTGTAATCGAATTATCAACATTAAAATTATTTCAATAATCAAAAAATCTGTTATATTTTGAGTACTAACCAAAAGGTCTTCTTAAAAAATAATCTATTTTAATCGATATATGTCACAAAATAATCGAATCAATATCCAAACAAATAATTGATAGACATTCAACAAAATAATTACTTTACAAATGCATTTAATTCGAGATACTTTTCTTTTCATTTTATTTTATTTAAGAATATACTTAAAAATTTACCTTTATGTTAAATTATTGAAGGAAATGTATCAATTGTAAATTCAACAATTCAAATGTTTAAATATATTTTTCGAATTTGGAATTCATGATTCAATTATATAGTTAAATGTCGAATCTATCAATAATATTGAATTAATTATTTGAACTCAGATTCACTTAATAATCGATCCTAATTTAAAAACAAAAACAATTGATATCTAACACCCGAAAGGGTACAATGAGAATATTAATTATATATATATATATATATATATATATATATATATATATATATAAATTATATACTAAAATGTTATTAACATAAAATAAACAGTTGTATATTGTAACAAGATTATTAGATTCCCAATCATTGGAAATTAATTTGACATTCTTTAAGAAGGAATCAATTTACTGTCAGGTTATCTTCTGTTTTATTTAGGTTTTTATAAGCTATATGTATAAATATATATAATTCTAATCTTTTTTATCTTTCGGATGTTGAGCGTTATAAGCTATATATTAAATTATAAACATTAGTGTAGCATCTATCAAGTAATTCGCCTTAGGTCAGTAGCATGTTTATATATAATTTATGTCTCGATTCTCTCTTGTAAATATTATGTGAGTTTTTATGTTTTTCCATTGTTCAGAAATATTAAATGTTATAATAGTAAACAAAACGTTGTAGCCCAACTGGTAAATAAATTGTATTAATTCTAAATTTATTGTAAGTATATTATTTACATTGTCGATATACTTTAACTGATTGAAGAATTTATTTTAAGTAAATGTAGTGCAGGAATGCAATTTCCTTGTTTGGTTTCTATAATTCAAAATATTTTTATACAGCGTATTGAGAGGTGGCGCAGAGATCACACGTTGCTCGTATCACTGTTATTATGTTCATATAAATATATTTTTGAAAGTGTTGTTCATTATCAAATATTTTAAATTGTAATTGATGGTCACGACAATAAAATAATGATTCAAATTCATTTATCTACGTATTACAAAGTATAGACTTGCACCATCGATAACATATTCTTTAATATAAATAAAGTAGTGTTAATTAGTTTAATGCTTCAATAGAGCATTACCCCTTTAATTATTTCTGGAAATGACCATTATAGAGCCAATAACCAAAAATTAATTACCAGTTAGGATATAACATTTAATCTACAATTACAACATTTAAAAATAATTAAACAATAGAGATAACATAAATACTTACAGTATTTAAATTGAATTTTATTTAAACAACCACAATAAATCATAAAATATTGCCAAGAGAAAACGAGAATCATACAAACTGAGGTTATGTTGTGGTCCCAACTGACACTTGTGTGCTCTTAAGGATCGACATACGTTTGATTAAAATTAAATATTTTCGTTTTTCAGACAATATCCAAAATTTTATCTTCAAACTTTTACATGAATTCGAAGATATCAGTTTGATTTATCTTATTTATATAGCGTATTTCTTAAATATGCATAATAACTGAGGAGTTCACCACTAAAGTTTTTGATGATCCTTATGTACCAAATCAATAAGGTTGATTTAATTTTTTGAAACGCCACACTTTTAAAATTGCCGCGATACGTGACGTCAGCACTATCGGACCCCATTGATATCAAATCCTAGCTTAAAGCAAATATTAGCAGATCATCATATCACATGTTGTTTATTTGGTGACTGAGCTAAATTGTTTATGCTGACCTTATATAAAATTATATTCCTTTTGATTGACAAAAAAATCTAATGAAGTACATTTTTATAAGGTACATCTGCTGAAATAATTCATAATAATATAATAATTATTTCCGTATTTATGGTAAACGCAAAATATCTATGAAATAAATTATTGGTTGATTTTTAATAATTTATTCATATTTATTTCATACAATATGAACTACCAATGTCTAAATATTAAAACCATTAATTATACAAAATATCTACATAACAAATAAATAACTCAATTTTGAATTCTCTTGATAATGGGCTGATAACCCCAAAATTAGTCGAGAATTTAAAATTATTTAATTTAATCTGTGTTTTATTTATTTTATTATAGTTTTTTTAATAATCTATTCAAATATATTATGTACAAAATGATATGTCTTAGAAAATCATATAAATATATCAAATATACGTTTAATGAAATGTTCAACCACCATTCATCTAGTGTGTTCCATGTGCAATGCCTTGATAAAGGCGGCTGAACTGATTTTGTATTGTAGTTATATACCCAATATTAATCATAATAAATTAAAGACGACCCAAATCGTCGACGATGCCACTTGAAATTAGGCAAAAGATGGCGCTTGCGTCTTCTTTAATTTAATATATCAAATATAGATTAATTTGGTGCGGGGGAAAATACAGAAGTGAGCTCATTTATTAAATTGAATTGCTAATTCAACACCCTCCATTAGATTAGCAATTCAATTTAATAAATGTTTGAGATCAGTTCTGTATTTACTATAAATTGATTGAAATTTAACAAAATAAATACCAAAGGCAGAAAGTCTGCTGGTCTTTAGCCCAGACAGACTAAACACCTACATGTATTGTGAATATATATATTACAATGTTTTATATAGTGTATATATAAGAACCAATTAAACAATGTATCAATTAAAATAATAAGTTTTATTATTTATTTATGGACTTCTCCTTTATACAATAAGATTTAAATCAATATTATATGTACCGGGTGTCCAGATAAGAAAGGTCACCGGCTATGTCTCAGGAACTAAGACTCCTAGAGTTTTCAAATAAAAAATATGTTAATAAAAGTGACCATGAGAAAATTTTATCTTCAGCACTGGTTAGCGTAGACTTCAGAAATAAAACAATATATCTAGTTGCTGATTTCAACGTTAAATTTAATTCAAATGACCCTAACAAAAATCTGCTTATTGACATTCACTCAAGTTATGGTTTGAAACTTATGGTTGACTTATAAATAGAAAAGAGTATTATTCATTCACTTGGTCACAACTATTTAAATATATTAAATAAAAATAATTTGAAAATAATTGTTGACTTCCCTACAAGACGTAATAATTGTATTGACAATGTGTGCACAAACAGAACATGTTTAGTCAAACCTTTTAATACAGGAATTTCTGATCACATTGGCATTCATTTCAGTATTTAAAAACCTATTAGTAAAATAAAAAAAGAAGTAAAGCGACAATTGTGCCAGCCAATTACTGCAGAGGGAATTTATTCATTATCTCTTAGCCTTGAAGCTGAAGACTGGCATTACTTTAATCATATGTGTAACGATGCTAACTCTGAATTCATTAAAATTTTTAAAAATAAATTTTATACTGCTTTTCCTAAACGAAGTATACTTCAACGTAAAGGCAATGGACCCCAGATTTATTGGTTTAACAACGTACTGAAAAATATGAGATCAACACTATCTCTTATGTCGGAAGCATACAACCGACTTGTCCTGAACTTCTGACAATCAGAAATAATTATAGGAAAAAGTATAAAAATGCATTAAAACAACAGCGTATCAGGACAAATGGTGAATATGTTGCCAATGCAGATAACACTATGAAGGCTATGTGGAAACTTATAAACCGGGGAACAAACCACAATGAACCAAATAAGTTATGTAATATAACTGCACTTGAATTTAATAACATGTTTTGTGATATTCCCAACAAAATAATAAATAACATAGATGAGTGTAATGTCGATCCCTTACTTTTAATGTGTAATACTCCCATATATGGAAATGAATATTTAAAATTTCATGAAGTGTCAACTGCGTCAGTCAGTAGTGTAATCTAAGGACTTAAATCTTCTAAAAGTCGTGATATATATGGTATAAGAATCGACGTGGTCAAAACGGCAATGAATAGCATCCTTAGGCCCATGACAATTCTAATAAATTTGTGCATCAATACAAAATCCTTTCCTGATTCGTTAAAGGTAGCCTTAGTAGTACCAATACACAAAACTAGCGATATTAATAATCCCAGTAACTATTGTCCAATATCATTACTACCAATATTCTCCAAAATTCTAGAAAAAATCTTGCATCAACAACTGTTAGAATACTTCAGGGAAGGAAGATGTACCACAGATGCTATTCTAGAATTCACAAATAACACCCTAGACTGCTTTGAAAAGGGGTTGGAATCAAAAACAACTTTCCTAGACTTATCAAAAGCCTTTGACTGTGTCTCTCATTCCATTCTAATATGAAAATTATATTTTTATCATGTGCATCCTGATAGTGTTAGGTTGATTTCATCCTATCTATCAGGAAGAACACAGTGTACAATGTTTAAGTCTACAATATCACCACTTGCCAATATTATAACCGGTGTGCCACAAGAATCGGTACTATTTTTAGTGTCTATTAACGACTTACCGTTTTGTCTTCCTAGAACAGAAGTAATTCTTTTTGCGGACGACACAACGATTACGAGTACCAATAAGCTGCCATCTGATTCAGTAGATACAAATATCTCACCGTCCGAATGGTTTGCAAGTAATAAGTTAAAACTAAACGAAGGGAAAACTAATCAACTGTTATTCACATTAAAATCTAAGGATATTTACTCTACGAAATTTTTTGGTGTACGTCTGGATACATTTTACATCATACTCCCTACATCTACTCGCCAAATGCCTTTATTGTTATTTTAGATCAAAATAAAACAGTATCTCTTAAAAATGCATTCTATAGCTGGGATGAGTACTTAGAAGCTGACCATTCGGATTTAACAACTTCTTAATATCTATTGGATTACTTGTAAATGTATTTATTTCCAATCAAACGTTACTTTCGCATTTTAATTTTAAATTATTAGTTAATGTCCAATATATAAAATTTTAAATTGTCTCGTTCTGTCAAATTTACATTTAATTGTTATGTGTTGTCCAATATACAATGTTTAAATTATCCCGGTCTGTCTAATAATTGTATTTAATTGCCTAATTTACAAATTTTAAAATGTTTTCTACTGTTAAATTTACTAAGTAATTATCTTGTTTTGTCTAAATACAATTTTAATTGTCTTGTACAGTCAAATCTAATATAATTAAACTGTTATGCCTTGTCCGGTTTCATAACACATTTTAAATTCCTATGTACATTTAGAATTAATTGCAGTGTTGTTATGTAATAAGTTAGGTTAATCATTTGCTCAACTTCTTAACTACAAACCAATCACGTAGTAATATATTATTTCATTATTGATTTATTTCATTATTGATTATTATTATATAAATAATAGACTATTACTTATATATACTAATTATATAAATAATAGTCAATAATGAAATAATATATTACTATGTGATTGGTTTGTATTTAAGAAGTTGAGCAAATGATTAACCTAACTTATTACATAACAACACTGCAATGTCGTTTATCAGTAAATAAGCTCACTGCCTCTATTTAATGTTGTTTTTTTTATGACTGTATATCATTGTTAATCCCTTAACACGGAAACGTATTGGGGATCGCAGCCTTAAAGAATGTAGAAATACAATAAATTTTTAGTGTAGCTGAAAGGAATCCCGAATTATATTATATAAATTTTTACTAATTAGATTTTTTCTTTGTAGTGCTCTCATCTGTCGAAATACAAACCACCCCCTTCGATGGGCAGAAGCCGGGCACAAGTGGGTTGAGGAAAAAGGTGAAGGAGTTCATGCAGAAGCACTACACGGAAAATTTTGTGCAGTCCATCCTGGACGCTCTGGGCGATAAAATCAAGGGGTGCACTTTGATCGTCGGCGGAGACGGACGGTACTTTTCCAAGCAGGCGATCAACATGATTATCAGGATTTCCGCTGCAAATGGGGTAATATAAAATTAATTCCTATTCGATTTATATTTCTCAGTCAAATATTCTTGCAAAATTGATTTTATACCACTGTAGACCAATTGGTCGTGGTGGAGGGGCTGCCTGTACCCACTTATTTTCTATATGATTATTATTATTGTATGTTGGTACCATTAATTCCCTTAATCTGTCAATACGTCACATAACGATCTTGCAATATCATTTCATGGACAGTGTCAATGTTTTCTGGAACCACAACCTATTTTGGATGACCTTCACGAAAATCATCACTAAGTGAACTACAGCCATGATTGAATTTTGTATAGCATTGGATATAGTGGTTTTTGATGGTGCTTCATTGCCAAAAGTCGAACCAACTTCATCAATACAATAGTGTTGTGATAACCCACGTCAAAAGTTGTAGAAAATAATCGCACAGAAATGTTTACTATATCTTGGCTGACGTCAATTTTTTTATGTCACTGTAAACAACACAAATGGACACATGGGCGCTACATGAGGGCAAGGGGAGCGCCGTCCCACCCTCTGGATTTTATCCCTAAATTTTTCCTTGGTACATTTATTTTTTTTAAGTACTCCAAGAAGAGAATGTCCGGTGAACATGCTGGCCTCTGTCATTCTAAAATGAGTTAATTGTATCTGCCGAATGGTACCGGTCATCCATCCCATTACAGAAAGTAGCCCCCCCCCCTGATAAATTTTATGGCGGCGCCTATGAATGAACATGGGATATCAAAACGTTCTGAGTACTCCACTGACAAAAATTTGAAATATACATTAGTGATGTCGGTTGTTAGATGGCAGCACCTGCATCTTCTATTCCTGAAATATAAAATGCAATCCTCGTATTTATTAGACAAAAAATAATTTTCCTATCAGCACCTCAATTATATGAAAAATAAAATGTGTTTTTGTATAGTTCAGGCTTTTTTTAATGCATGCAGTTTTTAACTTTAAATTTATTTTTATACTGTGATTTTTTTGTAATGTGACTAAAATTTATGACTCGCATAGTAAAAGACCTATTTGTTTCAATAAAATTAGCAATAGAACCTGTTAGTGCTTGCGCGCGCCTCACCGCCCTCGCACTGGTTTGGGTCCAGGGGTGAGTCGTACCCTGAGACGGATAAGATCATCAGATCGATTGTAAATGTTGACTTGGTATCTAAACATGTATTTTTGTAAATAAAGTGTTAGTTTTGTTAAGTTCGACTTGGAACCATCACAATAAGCGTCCCATCCATGCTTAACAGAATGAAAGAAGTGTTTTTATTAATTTTTATAAATCAATTCCATTTAACCAATTTGGTGATCTCAGTTTTTAAGTTATTAATACCTAATTTAATATTACATAAATTGTTTTCACCAAGAGATAAGTAAAAAATAAAAAAAACGTTTTAATTTTTTTTTTCTTATTTAAAATTAGGCAAAAGATGGCGCTTGCGTCGTCTTTAATTTATTATGATTAAAATTAGTAGATTTCAAAATAATATTTACAATATGAATTCACTTATTTTTCATTTTAACGAAGCAAAAAAAAATTGATACGCTTGGTTTGTTCCACAAAATAATACGTTTCACTTGGTCGGTCTCACTAATTACATTACTTAAAAAAAAAACATTTTAACAGCATGGTTTCTAGAAAGAGATACTTTGGATTCTAAAAAATCGCAGATATTTAAAATACATGTATTGGATTTTCTTACTTTAGCTTACAAAAATTTAAATGAGCAAATTGACATAATCCCAGACAAGAACTACAGTTTATTTCAGAGAATAACTTTAATCAAGATTTCAGCGTATCTTCTTTTTACAGTGATATATGATGATATATGCGGCGAGGTTTATCACCAATATTGTTTAAAATTAAAATATATGATTAATGGTTTTAATATTTAGACATTGGTAATTCATATTGTATGAAATAAATATGAATAAATTATTAAAAATCAACCATTTTCAAGAGAATTTAAAATTTGTTTTAAATTCTCTTGAAAATGGGCCGATAACCCGAAACTAGTCGAGAATTTAAAGTTATTCAATCTAATCTGTGTTTTATTGGTTGATTTTTAATAATTTATTCATATTTATTTCATTAAAATATATGTTTTGAATGTAGGATTTTTCTTTAATATTCAACACCCATACAACGACATCTAAATTTGGCTGCTACATACAAGCATAAGCATAATCTCGAGGCTGTGTATACCGAATAAATTTTTAACAAATTTTTGTTTTAGGTAAATAAGTTAATTATTGGACAAAGAGGAATTTTATCGACCCCAGCTGTATCCAGTCTAATAAGAACACATAAAGTCTTAGGTAGGTTCTACCATTAAACCAATATCAATTAAATTATTTTAAAATTTGATCAATTATTATTTACTAATTGTTAAGGCTTCTACTTTGTTATACATAGTAATTCGATTAATGAAAACACTTTTTTAACTTTGTTTGTCGAAACTATAGTCACTAAATAAATTTCAGTTATATAAGTTTAAAAAAGTGTTGTCATTAATCGAATTATTATTTAATTTCATAATTGTTAAGGCTTCCGTTTGGTTGTACATGGTCTATTATAAATTAATAAAACACTAATTTTGTTTGCACAACTAATTTTTTATTTAGTGACTATAGTTTCGACAACATGTTCGACTTAGCATGATGTTAAATCTAACAATATGCTAGCTAATCTTGGACTTGACAATGCTTTATACAACCAAGTTTGATAGTTATGTTAATGTTGTCAAAACTATAGTTACTAAATAAAAAATTAGTTGTGCAAACAAATTTAAAGTGTTTTATTAAGTTATAATTATTATTTAGTTTAAGAATAAAAAAAATCTTTATTCATTTTTTTTATTTTAAATAATTATTTAATGTAGTCTCGTTTAATTTATATTGAATTGCATTAAACAGGTGGAATTGTGTTAACTGCATCGCACAATCCTGGTGGAATCAATCATGACTTTGGTATTAAATACAACTGTGAAAATGGCGGACCGGCTCCTGACCAATTCACAGAGGCCATCTATGAGCGGACAAAGACAATCGCCAAGTATAAGATATGTCCGGATTTGGATTGCGAATTCCATGAAATCGGCTCACAGACATTTACAGTAAGAATTTATCCATTCTAAGAAAAAAAAAAGAAAGAAAAAGTATTAAGTAATTTTTTTTTTTAATTGCATTTGTATGTGCTCATAACGTGATAATTTTTTTCATATTGCTGCTTATCAATACTTAATTTCCACACTGTATTTTTATATATACAGTTTATATACTTCAATAACCGCTAACAACAATTTCATATAACGTAACGTAACCTTAATCTTCTATTCATTCTCTATGAACACAAAATACATTTCCTTTCCGCGGCGTTAGAGAGCGCGCGCAGGCGAGTAATTCAAAAATATTGTCTACAATTTATTCAATATCTAGAAAAATACAATGTGGAAATTAAGTAGTGGATACATTTGATAACTCTGTTAATATGTAAGATAGAGAAAAAATCTAATTTCCACTGTAAAATATAAATAAATGCACAAATGTCAAGAGCAGGAAATTATGAATCCTGTTTTGGATTTACACGTTATAAATTTTAACAGCAGTTGTCAATATTTTCTGTTATTTTATTTAGTCTTATATAACATCGTTACATGTGCCTCTCTATTTCTCAGTGTGAGGTCTGTTATTTTATTGGAGCATATTAATAATAATAATTTATTTCCAACAAGTAAAACTTTATAATGGAAATATCATATGTAGGTAACTTACAAACAATGTGCTAAAGTGTACAGCTTAAATAATTACACAAATTTAATCCAGTTTTTGGCACATATTTATCACAGCTCTTGTATATGTTTTTATAAAAAATATCACAGGCGACTTCAACATTTTTACTTTGATAAAGTAAAGACCAATTAATTTTGTAGATATCTTCATAAAGATTATTTAAATTTGCTCGTCTAAAGTTATACTTAGATGCTGATGGATTAGGGGAAAATTTAGTAACTGTTTCGGTTTTAAATTGTAAAAGTCCGTCTAATGCTGAATGGTGATTATCAACATTCACAAGAGGATTTAAACAATATTCTAGATTTGCGTCCATATTATCAGATATAAATACCAAATCCAGAAGTCTATTATTAGAGTTAATGATATGACTAACTTGTTTAACACAATTGAAATTAATAAAATTTAACAAAGGACCTAGACTTGGATGCTCATTGTTGTTGGTTTCTAGATATTATTTAAAATATGGGAGATTAAAATCGTCACATATTATATAGTATTCTGATGTTATGATTTCACTAATGTACTCTAATAACACTCGATAATTATCCACAGGAGTAGCTGGTGGAATATACAAACAAAATATTTCGAAATATAGATTGTCTTTAAATATTTTTTTTCATCCCGTGATTTCGGTATTTGTTGCAGGACAGCAAATATAAATAGGCTGACATTTTAAATGTGACTTTACCGCTATTAAAACACCTCCTCCTCTATGAGTATTACGATCATTTCAGTATAGTTGATAGTTGCCTGAGAATAATTCGCTGTCATTTATATCATGCGAGAGCCAAGTTTCAGTCAAAGCTATAATGTCACTATTTTGGACTGCTACTGAATTATAAAGGTCATTGATTTTTTATTTCAAACCTCGGACATTTTGGTAATAAAATTGAATTACATGATTGACTTGTTGGAAATAATTTAGTTTTCCGGATTGGATGAGTATGGACTTTTTTGAACAATTATGGGTACATTAATTCCTGCCGCAGGTGTCTTAGATATTGGCATTGGTAGGGAGTATCATCTGATTTAATTTTAATGGTGTTAAATTTATCACAATTTTTTAAAATAAAATTTGCATCATTTGCTGAGGAAAAAATAACCTTAACTGGTCTACAATTCGGCGACTTTTTCCCCAAACAAACCACTTTCTTAATAGCAACATTATTTTTAATGATGTTAAGTTTCTCACGAATTATATGAAGATCTTCGGAATAGCTTTCTGCGGAATTGGTTTTCGTGGATACTGGAAGGTTAAAAATGATAATGTTGTTTTCGCAAACTTTTTGTTCGTTTATTTCTTTAAATCTGAGACGGAATTGGTTGTATTTTGTGATTTTTCTAATGTTGCGATACGTTGATTTAAAGTTGAAATGGTATTTTTAAAAGAGACATTTTCTTCGCAGAGTAGTTTCAGCTCACCAAAAAGGGATTTAATTTTTTTCAATTCATTGGACAGAATTTATCGTAGTTTGTAACTCTTTAATTACTCCGGATAATGTCTTTATAGCTTCTGATTGGCTATTTGACTGTGGGTTATCTGGAAGATAAGTATGTTTTGATATACAACCCTGGTGGCAGTATTTTAAACATTTATCACAAGTTGTTTATTTACAGTATTATTGCAACCGCCGACACACATATTGTTTCCAGGCATTATTAGAAATAGTCTAATACTATTGTAAATACGTGTAAATTAATAAACAAACAAAAAACAAAATAGGAGTTAGAAACAGGGATCACTCGCTTCATGTCACAGTGCCGATTGTGACGACTTCTAAACAAACAACAGGGCAACGGAAAAGGTGCGACATAAGAAAAGGAAAGGATGGAGGCATACGATAATAAAAAATAGAAAATTGAAATGTAAATACTTTTTGTCCAGCGTGAAATGTTTTTGCGGTGCAGAGATAAGATTCGCTAGGTCGAATACATTTGCATCCACGCCGTTCTTGTCGATATTCACGCAGATGGCTTTCGGAATGAAAAATCTCACAATACTGGGCGTAAAAACAGAAAATAATATCATACACCTACACTTAACACTTTGCAAAAACACTACATAAAAATTCACATTTAAATAATGGATATTAACACTTAAAAATTGCACACATGCGGAGTGACATTGCACGCACACTATTTCTAAAATGGAAGTTTAAAAATTGTAAATTTTAGATGTTTTTCAAAGAAATGGGAAAAAAAAAATTAAGTTTTTGATTAATATCAATTAATATAATATTTATTGATTATATCGTCAATAAAATTAATTTTCTCAGGAATCCATTATGATCGGCTTTTGATTTTTTTTTGTATTTGTGTTGATTTATATTCGCATAGAACGGCATCGTAGGAGAGATTAATGGGTGGCAAAGAAAAGAGAGTGCAAACAACAAATTGCAACTAAAAGGGAAGATTTTCCTTGGCTCCGCCTTAAAAGGGCATAGAGTTAATTTTCTGGAATTGGCTCAAATTAATGAGCTGACTGACCTAGATGAGAGGCCTAGTCAACTACATTAGGAGCTTTTTAGAGGTTTGTAGTAGGAGGGAAATGACTTTTGCCTACTGTGGTAACACAATGGGCCTTCAAAAACCTAAGTGAGCCAATGGCTACTACTACAACCTAGGTTAGGTTAGGGAGGATTATTTTGTTTTACGATTTTTTATATATAAATTTTTTTCTTAATTTTCTTTCCTCACATTTATCAAATTCTCTATCTTTTCAAGTATACAAGATTCACACAGTATGATTCAATAGTTATTATGTCAACATATTAATATACATTCTAGGGTGGAAATAATATTGCCGTATCATGGTCGGACATAGATGTTTGATGGTTTGTTCATTAAATTCACCCAGAGGTCAGAGTCTATGCTACAACCGGGGAAGTGTGCTTATAAAAGTAGTTTATCTGTCTCTACTTGTGAATTGGTGTTTGTGCCGTCTCCTCTCTTTAAACTGTAAATCTACGGTGGTATATCCTTGGACAGTATTTTTTTAATTCTGGATGCCTCTGACATGTTTTCAACACTAGTGCAGGAGGTCTTCCAGGATTCTCTTTTTCTGTCTTATGAGTTTTTTGTAAGCATTTAGCTTTTGTTTATACACGTTCCAGTCAATACCGTTTCGTGTATTGAATCTCGTGAAAGAATAAACCGGAAAGATCACTCTAGAATGTTCGACAGAGCGCGCGACGGTAAACGCGGTGTCATCGAAAGTTCCGGAAAGTTCGAGAAACAAGCACGCTATATAAGCGCGCGCCAGTGGCGCTGCAGGCAGTCAGTCTTTCACGAACGTCCGAGTGCTCAACATCCAGTGGCGTAATTACAATGGTACTAGAGCCTTTTATTTTTTTTTGTTGGTTCACCAAAGGTAGTTACGGCTCTGTTAACATCTCGTTATAAATAAATAATGACAGTGAGTGTAGTAAATAAATGTGTTAAGTGTACTCTAAATAAATAAATAGAGATTGTTTTACTTATTTCCGATTTCGTAACAATAGCTCTATTATAAGCTTTTCTGCTCGAGTGTCAATAGATCCAGTTCCCTGCACCACCATCCCGTTGATTTGATGTACATGCGGTTCTGGTTTTTAGTGGACATGGCTGATTGTAAGCTGTTATAAAGTTCTTAGATAGCAGCTTTGCAATATTTTCAAGGTCATAGACTATTAATATTACTTTTTCTATATTCCGGTAGGAATCCCCTATCTATTAGTCGCGATAGGAGTTTGTTGTATTGCATTTAAATTTCAGATGGAATTTTATCCATCTGTGATCAGACATGGATGCTTCTTCCATAATTCAATAATCAAATACATTAAATGCGTTTATTCTACCACCATTCCTTCACCTAGTTTAGTCAATTTTGTTTCCTTTAGAATACAAGCCTTCCTTTAGTGGATGTAACTATATTTGTTTGGTTGTCTACCTTGTAGAACCAATATTATATTGATGATACCACTTAGAAATTAGGCAACAGATGGCGCTTTACGCTATTGTTACAGTTTATGAAATCATGAAATACTTTTGCTTTTCCCATTTTATGTCATAGTAGAGCTCTTTATAATATTATTGGCAAAAGTATAATCATACAGGAAATTGAAAACTAAAACTTCCTTCGCTTTTAATTTTTCATTTGCCAACATGTATGCTTTACATTCATTATCAAGAAATATGAATGATAATAGATTAAAGATGATGCAAGCGCCAGTTTTTGCCTAATTTCAAGTGGCATCGTCAACGATTTGGGTCTACAAGGTAGATGACCGAGAATCATTGGTCGCGTTCAGGGAACTGTAGCGCTTAAGCGCTTTACTAAAGCGGTTTCCCTGAACGGTACCGCTTTATGTGTGGCGCTGTACCGCTTTATCAAGCGGTAAAGCATATATTTTTTCCGCTTGATCGCTTTTCAAGCCGTGCAGCTGTAAACAAAACCGCCATATTTTCGTGAACGTCCTTAACATCGAAAGCGTGTTCAGGGAACATCAAGCGCTTTGCCTCTAGTGCTACATGTCTAAAAATTCCCTGAACGCGACCATTGTTTCGTCAACTAAATTGAAATTAGGCAAAAGGTGGCGCTTGCGTCGTCTTTAATGTATTATGATTAATATCAAGGCATTGCACATGGAACACACTAGTCTAATGAGGTTCGAAAAACCGAAATGGCCATCACTAGTTATCCATACGCTAGATGAATAGTGACTGAACGTTTCAATAAATGTGAAGAAATATGAAGCTGTTGTGTATAAAGTTTGAAACACACTTCTGGCATAAGAAAATATGTTCTTTCTTAATCTTATCCTCTTTTACCCATATTGGGTGGGTATGTTCTACAATACTAATTTTATTTAAAATTTCCTTTCTGTAATATATTTAGTTCAATTAAAAAATAAATAGGAGAAAGGATACCCATTTTTATTTAAATAATTAAAAATCTCCACAACCAGCATAAAGGAAATTGCAATAATGATTGCATTTTTTTATGTTTTATTGCTTACGTTGTTAATTTCGAAACGTTTCTATAAAATTTGAAAACCCTAGCTTTAGTCATAATAAACTTATTCAGTTCTGTATGAATCGAACTAGATTTCTTTTGCATTTAATATAATTTTCTTTCTAGGTCGACAATCGAGAATTTACTGTTGAAGTAGTCGATTCCAGTGAGAACTATGTTGAATTGATGAAAACAATCTTCAACTTTGATAAGTTGAGGGAGCTCATCGTGGGAACAGAAAGTAGGCCGCCATTCAATGTTTTGATTGATTCTATGAATGGAGGTAAGCATATATTTTTAATCAAATTACCAAACAAGCACACACATTTAGAAAAATTGAATAATTACGATTAGTGTCGTAAGTGCCTCACTTATTTTTTAAATAATATCAGCTTTGAGGGTATTAATTTACATTTCAATCTATCGTATTCGGTGCTTAATGATACGAAACAACTTTTTAATATAAGTCTTTCTTAAGTATATAAATCTAAGAGTGGTTGTTCTTGGAATAATATATAAATGTGCATATTACTGATATTTATTTAATTTATCATTTTTTTGTTGTTTTTTTTTTTCTAGTTCATATTGTTGTTATTTTTTACTTATGCCCGATTGCACCGTAACGTTTAAGTGCGGCTTAACGCTAAGCGCCACTTAACTCGCGGCATTTCTGTTGTACCGCATGCGTATAAACGCAAAGCTGCCCTTAAATTTAAACCGACGATGGCGACGGTTTAAAGTATTTAAGTGCCGCTTAGTGAGCATTCGTAACCTCTAAATTGTGATCATGGATATATTTCGCGACGATAACCGGGATATTCTTGAAACAATTGAATTCTGCGGCAAATATATTTACGATCTCATTTCATTTTCATGAAATGGACGAAACAAATTTTTATAAAAGATTCCGATTAACAAAAGGTTTGATTTATGTATTAGAATATCGGGGTTATTCCATATGGGAAATTTTAATGTGTACGTTATTAATTAATTTAACATTCTATCAATACATATCTATTACAAAAGTTGCTTAGACTGTGATGAAACACACGTTAAAGTTAACATTTTCCGTTCGGAATAGCCCCGCATATTTTTTTAATAAAATACAATTTGAAATGGAATTTTTATTCTTTAATTTATTTATGCAAAACTCATAAAAAAACCTATCTATCCATCAACATTCTAAAAAATATATAATTATTTTAGGAATGCGAGAAAAATAATTATTAGTTATTTTAGAAAAAAAAAATTTAATAACATAAAATAAAGAAACAATTTTTTATACAAAAAAATAATTAATATTACAAAATATATTATTCTGCATTTTTAAATTATCAGGAAAAAGAATAGTTTTTAAATTTATTGGGGAAAACACCAACACATAACAATGCATTTAATAGGTTATAAATGCAAACATACGCTCTGCGCATGCGAATTAAGTTGGCTACACAAATTCCCTCAGATTTCCCACCAGCAAAGCGACACTTAACTAAGTGTGGATTGATTGCAAGTGATGCAATGCAATGAGTATCTAAGCTTCCCTTAATTTTAAGCGGCACTTTACTAAGTATCGCTTAGCTTAAAAACGGTGCAATCTAGCATTAATATATTAATATTTAGATGGAAGACCAGTTGACCACTTATTGCTCAAATTGAATCTCGCCTTAAGGTTTGTAGAGCACTGTAAATAGTTATAAATATATACAATGTATCTTCTTTCTACAAATAATGTTTATTATTATTATGTGTTTTAAGTTAGCGTTAGCTTGCTTTTCTTAATGTAGTCTCATTTAATTTAAGTGTTATTTATGTATTAATAAAAATGTACACATCAAATGTACAGCTTTTAATGTGGAAAAGTGCATTTGATTTTCTGAAAAAGAATCAATTTTAATAAACATCGCTTCCATTTTGTTTTTTATTGTCTATAATTATGTATTACATAATTTCCAGTAACTGGTGTTTACGTGAAAAGGATTTTCTTGGAAGAGCTTAAATCTCATCAGGAGAGCGCAAGGAGAATAATTCCATTGGACAACTTTGGAGAAATCCACCCAGACCCGAACCTTACGTATGCTAAAGATTTGGTGGACGCTGTTAAGGCCGATGAAAAATATGATCTTGGAGCTGCATTCGATGGTGATGGGGTAATTCATAAACGAAATACATTAAATAACATTCTATCAAAATAGTTGTCTGTTACACACAAGAATTCTAGTACTAAATCATGAAAAAATTACTGTTGATTTTCATCATTATTTTATGCAATTGTAATACAGCAATTTTTAAAATAGAATTCTCACGAGAAATATATTGAGTTATACAAACCAGTCTTCCAGTAAAGTTAAACATAAAGTATTATGCATAATGCTGAACCTGTTTATATTGTCTCGCAAAATACCATTCTTGCTTAAAAGTAAACTACATAATTTTAATTCAAACATAAATTAATGAAATGCACATGGACTGTGCCTTTTAGATTACCATTTTTTTATTTTTTTATTCAATTTTCAATAAATTATATTAGTTATATATTAATTAATTATTATTATATGGTGAACATATAATAACATATATTTTGCTGCCTCAAAAATACATTACTTGTTATTCGGTGTATCACTTTCCGTTCTTAAAATGCTGTTATACTTAAATGCAAGTATAACAGCATTTGTATATTATAAATGAAGCGTTTTACAAACAAAATAAACAAACAGTCGTTGCTTTTTTATCGGTAATTTAATCTCTAGCATGGATATTCACCCATTTCGTTCCTTTTGATTCTTTCGTGATTGCGAGATCTCGTACTAGAGGTCGACACTGCTGGCGGACCTGAAATGCGTGACGCTTTTTTTTACCCAACATTGCCACTCTTAGTATTTCATCCTCTTTGGTATAACATAAAACCCTATATGCTAGATTGGTATTCTATATATGACTTTATGAGTTTTTAATATTCCATTCCTTCTGAATTTTGTAATATTATTAAACATAGAATCCAAATATATAATAAAAACCATAGAGTTCCATTTAAAATAAAGAAGTTTGCACCAATTTCCAGTATAACCTTGTGATATTATCTTGAAAATTTTTCATTCATAAGAGTATTTCGATTTACACAAATGGTAAAACAATTAGAATCCATAAATTAAAATTCCATATACTTTTAACATGAATTCTAGGTCAAACTTTTATACACAATTCTTAAAGAACTTTCAGAGAGAATTCTTTCGTGTGTTAAACAGGATTTATAAAAAATAATAAGTAAATTATTCCTTTGGTAAAGTTTAATATCGGTTTTATTTGATTAGGACAGAAACATGATTATTGGCAAGCATGCATTCTTTGTAACGCCAAGTGACAGCTTAGCGGTTATTGCAAACAACTTGAACTGCATTCCGTATTTCCAACAACACGGTGTGCACGGGTTTGCTCGTTCCATGCCAACTGGAGCTGCAGTTGACAGGTAAGGCTCTGATAACAACTTTTAAAAACTGTGTTTTCTCACTAGATAAAAATGTTGTTTTTTAAATAAATGTAGTGTGGATTAGAAGGATGTATGAGGAAACATGAAATGTTGCAAAAATAGAAGGGAAAATGTTGGAGATATTTATTACATGGATGGCAGGCAGTGATGACACTATAATTTGTGTACCAGTATGAAATGAGAGATTTTTTCTTAAAATGAAAAACTAATTTTGAAAGAGAAATAAAAAAAAAATGTTCAAAGTATTGACCATTGCTTTCTACACATCTTGACCACCTTTCTGGATATCACGCCAATAGAAATGTTCGCCTTTTGAAGCAAACCAATCAGACACAATTTTCGACTACTTCGTAGGAATCGAAATGCTACTCAGCCAAAGCGTGCCTCATTGAAGAAAATAAATAGTAGTTGGAAGGAGCCAAGTCTGGTGAATATGGCTGGTGGGGTAGCAGCTCCCAGCCAAGTGTTTCACCTGGTGAAACTGTAAACAATTGCTACCGACATCAAATGATCAATTTAAAAACCAGAATGGGCCAGAAGACAGGGCAAAGTAATTTTGTTATATGATAAAGCAACCATTTTGTTTCCTTTACTGCTTTTATGCTCTTTTGTCCACTGAAGATGTAGTCAGTTACTGGCCGTAGTTATCCTGCATTCATAAGCGAGTTTTGATGTGAACTTTGACCTCATGATGATAGAAGCTTTGCTATCTGTTATTAGATGGACTATTTTACCGGTTAGGTTTTTGTTTTGTGAAGAAGAGGACAGGTAGCAAGAAGAGATGCAAGCAACGAAGAAAGAATTTGAGGAGCACTGCAACAGGAGTAAAGGTGATTGGGTGGAAAAGTAGATAGAAGAGATACGCGAATTGCTAGTGGGTGGGGAGGTGGAGGAGTGGGTTAGATATGGAGACTTGAATAATCTTATAGAGAGAAAGTTGGAACAAGTGCTGAGAGGGATAAAATGCAGAAAAGCTGCCTTAATGGACAAAATAAAGGCGGATGCATGGCAGTGGTACAACGAGCAGGGTAAAAGTATGTTGCTGGACATGTTGAATGAGATTTGGAGGGGCAAGCAGGAGTTTCCAGAGGAATGGAGAGAAGGGATTGTGATGCCTATTCATGAAGGAGGGGACAGGATGAAGAGAAAGGCTTACAGCCGGACGTTTAGAAAGGGAAGATCAACAGTGCAGCAGATGGCTTCATTGAACTGGTTGATTGAAAGAGAGCTGGCACGAAAGGAGCAGTTGTTTTTGTTGTTTGTGGATTTAAAGGCAGTGTATGATTCGGTTGATGGAGGTTTATTGATAGAGTGTTTGAAAAGAATAGGTGTGTCGGTACAAATAGTAAACTGGAGTATATAGGGAGAGTTGATGCAAGGGTAGAGTTGGTATCGGACGCTTTTGAGATGAAACGTGGATTGAGGCAAGGTTGCCCGCTGAGTTCTCTACTATGTAATTTGTATGTAGCTGAGTTGGAGATGGCAAGCGGAGCGAATAGTGAGAAGTAAGATAGTATGGAGATCTCGTATGCCGATGATGTGGTGGTAATCGCCAGAAAGATTAGCGAAATGAAAGATATGAAAGAGAGGCTTGAACGGTACTTCGCGAAGAGGGAATATAGGGAATGACCCTCAGCTACATTGTGTTGCAGGAATATCATGGAATGTCTGTAGATCGAATGGCGACGTAGAGGGTGATGAAAATTTAAAAAAATCCTCCACCAAGGTTTTTAAAATGTTAGCTTCTTAAAATTCAGAATTTCTCAAAACCACAGAAATATATTTTAGGTTATGGTTGCACGCTAAGTGGCAGCTAATTCTGCACTGGTGGGGTCGTTTATGCCCTTTCCTATTCAGATTTTCTGTTTTAGCGAGAAAAGCATACTGCTTGTTCTAAATTAAGTCTGCACCATTGCTAACTTTGTTGTTAGTTACTTGAAGTAGAAACTCAGTTAAATTAGCAAAGTAGTAATAAATTTTCCAGCGATTTAAAACAACCTGTATATGATACATTAAGAAAATCTAGGATTAATTGAACAATCATATTTGCAGAGTAGCTGCAAAGTTAAATAAAGAAATGTTCGTCGTTCCAACTGGATGGAAATATTTCGGAAACCTCATGGACGCTGGAAGGCTTTCGCTTTGCGGGGAAGAGAGTTTCGGAACTGGATCGGATCATATCCGCGAAAAGGATGGTATTTGGGCCGTTTTGGCTTGGTTGTCCATTATTGAACACAAAAAGATGGGCATCGAGGAGATTTTAAATGAACACTGGAAAATGTACGGCAGGAATTATTTCACAAGGTAAGCGATAATATATTTGCACAATTATTATTATAGATAACTGAATGTTAACCTCGACACCCAATATGGGTAAAAGAGGATAAGATTAAGAAAGAAAGAACTGAATGTTCCATTTATTAGATATTGTTACTAATAAAATAAAATGGTTTGCTTTAACATATTATTATTATTTTTTAGGTATGATTATGAGGAATGTGCAAGTGAAGGTGCGCAAAGTATGATGCAACATCTGGAAACCCAACTGTCCAGTGGAAGTCTAATTGGAAAAACGTTTACGTCTTTGGGGAAATCCTTCAAAGTGGAAAACGCTGATAACTTTTCATACACTGATCCGATAGATAAGGGTGTTGCAAAAAATCAGGTGAGATATAAATCATAATAAGAGCTAAATATATAATTCAATTTTTGTCTATTGTTAATATTGAAGCAACATTGAAGCACATTTGATTGACTAATAATATATATATTATCAAAAATATATATATTATGAAAAATCAGATTTCATTGACTAATAATATATATATTATCAAAATATATATACAGGGTGTCTCAGCGTGCGCGCCGAGTAGCTTTACGGCTAAATGGTTTATTTTTTTCAAAATCGGCTTTCGCAGGCGTATGTAGGTCTATTAGGACCATATTTTAAAATTAGTTTCAAATATACAGGATGTCCCATAAAAGCATGGCGTATCATAGTTATATTTTTTCTAATGGAATGACCAATATTTTATATTTTTTTCAGATTCTACATCAAAAATAAAGTTAACTTTTATAATATATTCATATGCCTAAACCTAATAACATTTTAAATATTTAAATATTTTTGGGAAAATTGACGTTTCGAAAAAAAATCATAACTCTCAAATGGACAAATGAAAACAGATGAAATTTTGTAACAGTATATTAGACTAATGGGTAAATATTTTAGGCTATTTACAGGAATTTAAAATCTTAAGATGTTTTGATAATTTAACGTAACTCCAGAAGCACATTCAAGGTCAAATTTGATGCTTATTTTTAATGGCACATCCTATATCTAATAGCTCTATCTTGTAGGAAATTGTATTGTCTTTCAAAAAGTATAAAGATATTTTTTACCTAAACCTAATAGTTTTCAAGATATATGCATTTTCGTTAACTTTTGACATAATATTTATTATTCATAACATGGAAAGTCGATACAAAGCGCCATCTATTGTTCAATATAATATTTATTATTATTATTATTCCATAAAGGCATGAGTTTAGTTATTGTTTATAAATAAAGTCAGTTGACCCAACAAATGATTTTCAAGATATTTCCTAAATTAATACACTAATTTTATTAATTGTGAATATATAATTGCATTATTTATTTACACATGTGTAAATTATTTGACAAAAACTTGTTAGAATTGTAAAACAAATATAACGAAATACATCAAATAAATTGACGAAATAGAATTAAAAGTAATTTATAATAATTTTTCAAAAATACTACCATCGAATACATAATTCAATTTTATTTTAAATGATATTTTGACAGTTCTCAGCATATTAGGTATAATTGATCTAAATGTATTATTAATACTGCTTTCCATGTATTCTTCCAATTCATTGCTTATTAAACCACCTTTTTTGACGAATATTCAATGGAATTAAACTTGTAATTGTGTCTCCTCATTATTAGTTACTGTATTCAAGGTAGTTTTTTTTTTTCAAATACTTCATACTGCCTACAGTTTTGAATGTATTTAAAACTTCCTCTACAGTCTTCTTATTAGGAGGTCTTCCATCAGAGAATATTTTGTACACTAAGAGACAATCTTAATAACATTACATTATTATTAGAATCATGTTAATTCTTTCATTTAAGGGAACATTATTTTTTCAATTGTTAGTAATAATACGAATGTGTCAATTAAATTTGCTTATAAACAAAAGCCTATTAAAATAATTGGCAATAATAATTATTAAATTAAGCAATAGATGGCGCTTTATGTTACATTGTCATATTAAAATAATAATGATAATGGCGAAAATTAACAAAAATGGATATATCTTGAAAACTATTAGGTTTAGGTGTAGAATACCTTTATACTTTCTGAAAGACAATACAATTTCCTACAAGATAGGCCTATTAGATATAGAGTGTGCTATTTAAAATAAGCACGAAATTTAACCTTGAATGTGCTTCTAGAGATATGTTGAATTATCAAAACATCTTAAGATTTTAAATTCCTGTAAATAGTCTGAAATATTCACCCATTAGTCAGATATACTGACACAAAATTTCATTTGTTTTCATTCATCCATTTGAAAGTTATGATTTTTTTTCGAAACGTCAATTTTTCCAAAAATATTTAAATATTTCAAAAGTTATTAGGTTTAGGCATATGAACATATTATGAAAGTTAACTTTATTTTTGATGTAGAATTTGAAAAAAATATAAAATATAGGTCATTCCATTAGAAAAAATATAACTATGATACGCCATGCTTTTATGGGACACCCTGTATATTTGAAACTAATTTTAAAATGTGATCCTAACAGACCCACATACGCCTGCGAAAGCCGATTTTGAAAAAAAGAAACCATTTAGCCGTAAAGCTACTCGGCGCGCACGCTGAGACACCCTGTATATTATTAGTCAATAAAATGTCCTTCAATATTAACAATAGACAAAAATTGAATTATATATTTAGGTCTTATACCCATAGGAGTGTAGGGTTACAAAATCATAAATACAACTCTTAACAAAACAATAATAAAATTTTTCTTCTTATGCAGCTTACTCAATTTCTGCTTTTCCGTGTACTATAATTTTCCATTCTCTTTTGTTTCTTGCCCTTTGCTTCTTTGAATGATATTCCCTTCTTTTCCAATACTTTTGTTATGATGTTGTTCCACGTTTGTCTTGGTCTGCTAGGTCTTGTTTTTCTTGGATTCTTTGCCTCTCTCTCATATCATTTTAGTTTGTCTTTCATCTGACATCCTCTGGAGATGGCCCCACCAGTTTAGTTGTCTTTTTTCTGTAAATTCCAGTACTGATTCCACTGCAAGTTATTCTCTTATTTTTTAATCGCGTAGTCTGTCCATCCTCGTCACTCTTTTAACGGCTCTTGGTTTTACATTTCCACTGCTTGAATCTCGCTCTTCTGGTTAGAGTTTAATGTGCATGATTATATATTATTTTATTTTATATATTACGTTGAAAATCAATTATTCAATTTGCAAAAAGTCATTCTTTATATTTAATTACTCAGCTTGAAAAGTTTCTTAAGGTTATGCTACACTCGGTAGCAAAACAATTCAGTTCAAAAACAGAAATATTTTATTAATTTAACTTGCAAGTAATGGTGGAAATTTAATTAAATATTGAAATTATTACTTTGCAATCAACCGACACCATATGGTAGAAGGGATTACTGATTATATTTTGTAATTGTACAAGTTATGTGTTATTACTGTTAAATTCAAATTATGTATTTATACTTTTTTTTTTAGGGTGTAAGAATTTTGTTCGAAGATGGATCGAGATTAGTTTTTCGTCTATCTGGTACTGGAAGCAGCGGTGCAACAATCAGATTATATGCAGACAGTTATGAAAAAGACAATTACACAGCTGATGCTCAGGTGAGATTGAAAAGAAAAAATGTTCACAATAAATACATTTTAATCTTATATGAAACCAGAGCCTTCTATATATATAAGGTGTCATAAAAAGAAATCCATTATTGTCACATGAAATTGAAGGCTTTGATTATCATAGTTAATGTTAGTACTTGCCCACGCCCTTGCACTTGTAGGACCGGGGGTGAGTCGTATCCTCGGACCGATATGAAAAATCGGATCTAATGTAGAGTTTCACTTGGAATCACAGTACCAAGAATTACGTATATATTTGTAAATAAAGTGTACTTGTTAAACGACCACCATACAAAGCATTATCATCCATGCTCAAACAGAATGATCCAATTTTAGTCAAATATGCGAGTAATTTCTCTAGTCATTCACTTTTGTTCGGTGTCAAGCAGAGATGTTTCTTTGTGTATACAAATTATGTATTCCCCATATGTATTTCCCCCGTATTTTGGATGTCAACCCAACGTGTGTATTCTTTCTTTAGTCATTCCACCTCTTTGACAAAAAACAATCGTATTTTTCCAACTGAATTATTAATAACTGGGGCTTCAACTTTGTTATACATTGTTTATCAATTAAATAAAACACTTTTAACTTTGCTTGTACTTCTTATACAAACAAAGTTAAAAGTGTTTTATTTAATTTTTACAACTGGTTGGTTTCATTGATGGTATTGGTGGGATCGGTTGAAAGCAGCCAATAAAATTTTACTATTGAAGTCAACTTTTGTTTAAACAAAAACAACACATTTTTATTGCTCACAGAAACAATATTTAGCAACATGTATACAAAGTTTTTTGCCATTGTTTGCAGGTAATGTTGACACCATTAATCGGTGTCGCTCTGGAGATTTCAAAATTGAAAGAGTTCACCGGCAGGGAGGAGCCAACTGTGATTACATAAAAACTGCAATAAATAAGAAGAAATATTTCAAAGCATTTACTTAAAGTTTTGTTAAAACATATATATTTTTAGAATGTGTACTGTTATATAAAAAATATACATCCAATTTTTACTGTTGTGTCAAGTTTAATTATTCATTGCACTCGGTTCCTCTATTTCAGTTTATTAAATGCCATATGATCAAACTTTTTTTTAGGTTATCTTAGTCATGATTAAGCCTTGGTGCAAGCTAATTTCATACTTAATCATGATTAAGTACCCACGGTGCAAGTGGGCATATATCGATTAAGTATTTGTTTACGTTTGAGGAATGTATTTTTAACATTTTTTAAATAGTCACAAGTCTAACATTCGACTATTTCCAACATCTGCATATTACCACAGACAAACATACAGGGTGGCGCAAGATTCCGATGAAGTCCAATATCTCGGTTATTAAGAAATATACAAAAAAATATTACGGACATAATTTGTAGCTACTGTTAAACTTCACATTTTTAAATTAGTTTCATATATACAGGGTGTCCAATAATCACGTGACGTATCAAACATATGATTTTTTAAATGGAATACTATATTTTTTATGTAGATTTTAGATTCTACGCTTAAAATTAATCAATTTTGACATAAAGTTTATTAGGTCAATTTTCAATATTTTAAAAGTTATAAACAATTTAATGTTGAAATCAATGGAAGTTTAGCGCATTATTTTTCAAAATTGAAAAACGATGTAAACTTTCTGTTAACGCAATTTAATTGAAAAAATGCTTAATAATATTAGGAATAATCATTTGTTACTATAAAGCAAATGTTGTGTACAGGGTGAAACAATACGCCAAATTATTTTTTTCTTTTTTCACTTAAATGGAACACCCTATATTTTTTGTACAATTTCGATAGAAAATTGGCTGTTCTTTAATTTTTGTATAATAAACTATACCCCTATCTGTTACCGTTTTTTAACAATTTCAATTCAAAGTTCAAAATTATAAGTTTCGCTTATAATCTATAATTTAAGTAGGCCATAATTAAAACAAATGCAATACATAATCGTTTTCTGATATTTAATAACATTTTACTTCCTAACCTAAAAGGATTTTCAAATGACAATCGATATTTAAAGGTGCATGCAAAATATGAAGAAAATAATTGCTCGACGATTATTTAGCGTGTTATAATGGTTATTGGGACACATTTTTTTAAGAAAAAAATTGTAAAATGTTTGAATGTTATTGAATTAAAAAAAAAATGACATGAATGTGTGAAATAAATACATAAAAATATTAATACTAACAAAATATAATGATATAAGTATTTTATTATTTCACTTAGTATCTATTTTCGGTTTTTCAGTCAACATGAATTGTTTAAATAAATCAATTTAACAAGCATATAGGAATATTATAAATATTTTTCGAATAATAACCAAAAAATATAGTTGTTAGTTTTTAATAATTAAATTAATCATTTATTGAAGAAGTATATTTAACAGCACCAGTGTTACAAAATATAACGTAAAATGTACTTTACTTACTAAATATGATATTAAGCGTAACTTTCACAACTAAATTAGTTGTTCTGGCGCGGTCTACTTTGGTTAAAAATCCTATACCAAATTTTTATTTGAGGTTAAATATCTCAACAATGGTGAACGGTAGCTAATTACTATGTTATATAAAAAATGAAGAATGATCAATTTTCTAGTAAAATAGCATAAAAAATATAGGGTGTCCCATTTAAGTAAAAAGAGAAAAAAAATCATTTTGCGTATTGCTTCACCCTGTATATGAAAATTTGTTTTAAGAGAAAAAAGAGTATTTCTTTTATTATTAAGTATTTTTGCATTTGTATGGTGTTGACAGAATGTTTATTTCATTTTTCATTATTGAAATTTGAAAGCATCTATCGATTTCAACATTCATTTGTTTATAACTTTTAAACTATGAAAAATTAACCTATTAAAATTTTATATAAAAAATGATTATTTTTAAACGTAGAATCGAAAATCTTCATAAAAAATATACCATTCCATTTAAAAAAACATATGTTTGATACGTCACTTGATTATGTATGGAACACCCTGTACATATGAAACTAATTTTAAAATGTGAATTTTGACTGTAGCTACTAATAATGTAAGTAACATTTTTTTTGTATATTTCTTAATAACTGAGATATTGGACTTCATCGGAATTTTGCAAAGTTTGTTGGCTTTATTAAAGATGTTAAAAAAATTGCAAAATTACATTCCTCAAACGTAAACAAATACTTAATCGACATATGGCTTTATTATTTCTTTTAAATATCACAGAAAAATTACAAGTACATTAAAGTAAAAAAAAACCGTAAAATATAGATAGTCCTTCCTATTCTGTTTTTACTGTAATTTTTCCTTTTTTTCGATTTTTTGATTGAAATATTAGCGCCGATTAATAATCTCTTAGGAATGGATCGTATGTAGAAAAGTCACAAGCGATTGGGTAATAGGATTTCTGTGTACCTTATAATTTATCTTTCCAAATTCTGTTCCCGGGCGATTTCGCCCTATATTAGGCTTAAATCTTGGTTTTAATATATATCTATGAAATGTTGAAAGTTTGACAACGTTGCACAGTCATATTTAGTGCTTTAGTGTTGGTAGCAATTTTGTGGACCCAAAATATAGATATATATCAACGACGCTTGAGTATATGTATAAAGGATAGATGGAATAGAAAATTTGAGAGTGGGGGGAATTTAATGGGAGACCTCATGACGTCACATTAACTCACTGCGCACGCTTTAAATATGATTAAAATAGCTATCGAATAATAAATTAAACGATATCGAATCGGAGTTTTCTCTCTTTCAACCGTTGTTTGGAATCGCTCCATCTTCGTTTTGAGTCGTTATCGACTAAACTAGAATACGGCCTTAGGTTATATTAATTTAATTAATTTTCGTTTTATTTTATTATATTTATTACTAAAATAAAAATACTAATATTAATTAAATTGTTTAATATTTGTATCGTAATAAAATTATAATAAACAATAACCTCAAAAGTCGTTACTTAAGTTGTATTTATTGCGTACAAATAAAAGTGTACGAGTAAATTAAAGATTGAGTCTTCTTACTTCATAAAATTTATTGATTTCAAATGCATATTTCAGTCACGATGTGACCATTTTAATGCTTATAAAAATGTATTTTTGTATTTTTTTTATAATAATACAGTGTAGTAATGAATTTAGTTATTAGCATTTTTACTCAGTTACCATAGTATGTGCATTTGTTTGTGTAAAAACCTAAAGAGTGCAACATTTTAAAATATTGTGGATCAAAGTAATAAAATAATACAAAAATGTGTAATGTCCCGCAGACAAACAAATTAATGTATTACGCCCGGTGATAACAATTTTCAAATTTACTTTTCACATGGTCGCTGAAAGACCAAAGTATAACTAAATAATGAAACAATGAACGGGCATAAACGAAGAAGTAGAAAGCACGCAATGTGAAAATAGGTTATGCTTGTTTTCGCCGGTGTACGCGCGAAAATATTCGAATTCGTGTACGTCACGAGGTCTGAATGACCGAAAGTGAGGTGAGAAGCAAGGGGGGCGTTGAAACTATGTGAGGCGCTAGTTCAGCATACCTTTACACATATGTATATATGTGTCACTCGATCTACCTTGGATATATATTAGCCTAGATGTCATGTATAAGATTCATAGATAATCGAATGATTGCGTAATAGATAATTTTTAATTTTATGCGATAATTAATAGCATAATTATCCTCACATTCTAATGTAATGTAATAGATGTATATACATCTATTACAAAAGTTGCTTAAACTGTGATGATAAATATAACGTACACATTAAACCTAACATTTTCCTTACAGAATAGCGCCGAGTATTTCTTTTTAATGGCAAGAATGTAGAACAAAATAACAACATATTTTTTTTACGTGAAATCAACCAAATTTTAACCATGTTTAATCATTAATTACTAAGTGATAAGCGACAAACTAATTTAGAATACACCTCTATGATCGCTTCGGATTTTTTTACATAACCTAAAAGATGCAATTTTCAAATTAATTCAAAGCTGTTTTTAATTAAATGCAATTAATTAAAAAAAACAGCTTTGTTTAATAGTTTCCGTAAAGTAAATTCATAAAATAATCATAATGAGATTCTAGTTAATGTTTGGTTATTATTATTATAAATTTTCAACTAATTTGAACTACGCAATGGGATTTTAAGATTGTAAGTACACGTTTTTTAATATGTTGTTTTTTTATAATTCTATTTATAATATTCAATAGTCCTAATTTTTATGCATTTATTAGATTTTTTAAATTTTGTTCATTAAATAAATATAAAAGCATTTACGTCAATAAACATTATCAATTTTAAATAAAAAAATGTAATGTGCCTATCATGGTACTTTCCCCGGTGAATTCGCTCACATAAGATTTTGATTGAAAATTTAATAGAAAAAGAAAAATGATTGATTGAAAAAAATGGATTGTTGTCTTTTAAAGTTAAAGGCATAGAGCAAGGAATACATTTTTTTTATTTTATAGTCAAAGGAGATTTACATGTGTAAAATCGCGTACGACCGAAACGTGCGATCAAATTCAAGGTAGATCGAGTGACACATATATACATATGTGTAAAGGTATGCTGAACTAGCGCCTCGTATAGTTTCAACGCCCCCCGTGCTTCTCACCTCCCTTTCGGTCATTTAGACCTCGTGACGTAGACGAATTCGAATATTTTCGCGCGTACACGGGCGAAAACAAGCATAACCTATTTTCACATTGCGAGCTTTCTACTTCTTTGTTTATGCCCGTTCATTGTTTCATTATTTAGTTATACTTTGGTCTTTCAGCGACCATGTGAAAAGTAAATTTGTAAATTGTTATCACCGGGCGTAATACATTGATTTGTTTGTCTGCGGGACATTACATATTTTTGTATTATTTTATTACTTTGATCTTTTTAAAATGCACTCTTTAGGTTTTTACACAAACAAATGCAGTTGTTCGAAGAGGTAATCCATACTATTGTAACTGAGTAAAAATGGTAATAACTAAATTCATTACTACACTGTATGTTTATAAAAAAAATAATACATGTTTTTAAGCATTGAAATGGTCACATCGTGACTGAAATATGCATTTGCAATCAATAAATTTATTGAAGGAAGAAGACTCAATCTTTAATTTACTAGTTCACTTTTATTTGTACGCAATAAATACAACTTAAGTATCGACTTTTGAGGTTATTGTTTATTATAATTTTATTACGATACAAATATTAAACAATTTAATTAATATTAGTATTTTTTATTTTAGTAATAAATATAATAAAATAAAACAAAAATTATATTAATATAACCTAAGGCCGTATTTTAGTTTAGTCGATAACGACTCAAAACGAAGATGGAGCGATTCCAAACAACGGTTGAAAGAGAGAAAACTCCAATTCGATATCGTTTAATTTATTATTCGATAGCTATTTTAATCATATTTAAAGCGTGCGCAGTGAGTTAATGTGACGTCATGAGGTCTCCCATTAAATTCCCCCCACTCTCAAATTTTCTATTCCATCTATCCTTTATGCATATACTCAAGCGTCGTTGGATCAAATTCAGGAAAAGCTGCAGTTCGCGGGTCAACTTCAAGAGTGACTCCTCGACCAAGGTAATGAAAATTGTATTTACTCATATGTATTATCTACGTTTTGAAATAAATGACGCCACCTGCGAGTTGTATACTACCTTGGTTGCAGAGGCTCACATGAAGTTTGACGCGAGCCAGCACTATTTTATAGATAAAATATTCATTAAAATCTTCAAATTACATATCTAAAAATTGTGAATTAATTCATAATGATAAATTTAAATGGACGTTTAATTTTATGTTAAAAAAGCTGTTGTAATTATTTTATTTTATTTATTGCAATAAATGTGCCGCCACTGGTTTCGCTTTGACGACTTTTCTCCACAGAGGCAAACAGATGTCGCGTGGTTCGCAATCGTCGCGCATTCTTTTGTTGTGACAGTTGTGCCGCGCAGCGTGCCCGTAGACAGCGCAAGAAACGCGTGCATCCCTCCCGATATTTAGGGGTTAACCTCCCCCGCGAAAAGTGACAACGGAACCCCCCTTAAGAACCGCCGGACTGTGCGCGTCCCATGTGCAAAAACTCGCCGCGCTCGTAATGCGGCCGTCGCGGCTTTTTCAACAGTTTACCGGTATGTTGAACTTTTGACATGGATAGACGAACCAACCTCAACTGACAACAACAACACAGAAGAAAATATATATACAAATTTATTATTATATGGGGGCGGTGTGCTTTTGTTGTTGTTATTGTTGTTATCGCTAGTGCCATGGAGAGGAGGACCGTGCTGGTGGTGATCTGCGCCCTTTGTGCCTTCTTCCACGCCTGTGAGTAGACGAATTTATAAATAAAACACACGTTGCACAATCTAAAGTGAACCTACGGGGGATGTAAAGGGGGTTCGACATTTCCGCCCGGCTGCGGGAGTTTATTTTTATTATCGCCACTATTTCAGCGCGGACGGTAAAACTGATTGGTGAGGGGATTTGTGCTTTCCCCAATCCCCACAACGGTTATCTGTATTTTCTACCCTCGGGGCTTATTTCATATTTTCCAACCACTTTTATCGGTTACAATTCCATTTTTATTGGAATACACACGACGGTATTTTTTTTTTTCAATTCAACCACTTTTATCAGTTTCCATTTATTTATTTCATTTTTGCTGAAACACACGCAAACATTCGATTTTTATATTGTTATCAACAAACACAGACTGACTGGCATTTGTTGGTGCGCGCTATTCCGAATTCGAATTTTTGTTTTGTTATCAACAAACGCCGCCTATCTGTATTTTATGTGAACAACAAATCTAGTCCAAACACAAATCGCGTGGTTTTTAATTAATAATCCCTGTTTACGATTACGCAGTCGGTGTAATGGGAAGTCGTTAATTACAGCCGTCTTTAATTAAGCGATGAAACGCTGAAATTGTTCTCAGCTGCCGGCGCGACCGGCTGTTTCCCTCAATATTGTGTTTCTGCAGAAAATTAATATATTTTCACGAGAAACACGATATTCTACAGGAGCTAATGAGTGTAATCTTTATTTGTTGGCGAGTAGTAATTGTAAATATTTATTTTGTGTATAAGCGCATTTCATAATAAACGTCTGTTTCAAGTTTGTATGCGTGTTTATTAATTTAGAAATCGTAAATGTTTAAACATAAACAAAGCATAATATCTTCTCTTGTTACGTAAATAATTCAAACAGAACCATCTGGAAGGCTATAAAATCTATTTGAAGAAAAAACACGTTGGTATTATTTTTTAAATCACTATTGTTTATGTGATTTTTACAAATAATTGCGTTATAAAATTGGATTAAAATTATTGTTATCTAAGAGTTTATTAACTATTGTATCATTACTAGTAGTAGTTTTTAATTTTAGAAAACTTTCGTATGAAATAAAAATAAAAATATTACCATCTGTTTGATTGCTGGTGGTAAAGAACTGTTTTAAATAATCTAGTTTAAATTAAAAAAAAACATCGTTTCGTTATATTTAATCAGCGATTGTGAATATCCTATATATTTCAAATTACGGACTACATTAGATTAGAAATGTCCCTTATACTTTCAATCGCGGACTAAATGAGATTAGAAGAAAATTACAGTTGTACTTAAAAATTCATAAATTATTTCATAATTATTTAATTTAAAACATAATTATTCTGATTATTACGAAAATTAGCATAGTGTTCCTTTGACAGGTAATTTTTTGATTCAAATTACAAGTTTCACAGATTCAAAGATTGGAATTCATTAATTGATTTTATGCTGGCAATTTAGAGGGATACCATTCAGTAGATTAGAAACTGATATAAAAAAGGTTATACTTATGACTTTGGTATATCTTCTGAAGAACATATTAAATGTATCCCACGCAATATTGGGCTTCATGGCAGTGATTTTTTCAATTTACTTAGAAGATAATTTGTGCCTTGAGTAGTAGTAAGCAGAACATTCTTCAAGGTAGCAGAAACGCAATGGACCATTTTCTTTTCATTTTAGAAAAAAAAAAACAGGAACTTCCGGAAACAAACAATACTACTGTCGTTTGTTTTCGGGAGTTCCTTTTTTTATAAAATGAACGGAAAATAGTGCTGTTAGTTTATAGCAAATAATTTCATAGTTATATAAACAAACGTCATATATAGGAAAGGATGACAAATTTCAAGAACAACTAGATGGATTTTTGTATTTATACCTATTGGACATTTTATTATTTTCATTGAACATCTAACATATATTAGTGTGTTCCATTTAAAATTCCAAAGTTGATATCAATTGCGGGAAAATGAAACATTTTGTGCATATAAAAATAATTTTATATTATGATCCTTTAGTAGTAGAAAAAAATTAATAATTTATTAATGCTGTATTTCTAATGACAAGAGAGGTATCGAAGACGGGCATTTCGATGACTCACCCTGCATATTAAGAGAACGTGTCGTGGAAATATAGTATTTAAACCGGTGTGAAGTTGCCCACGAATTTTCCAGCCACGGATTTGCCCGGCACCTCCACCTTGGCGGAGGCGCCGGAGTAAATGAAAAACACGCGTTATTACAAGAATTTAAAGATGCAATTCGACAAAAAGTGCTAAATTTATATTAACAATGTTATATTATTAATATTTTCTTACGTCAACACTCATTTTCGACTTTTTCAAGTTGAAGATGCATGGGATTCAAAGTCCAAAACGGCACTGTTTGATGCAATTTAAACAAATGTGTTCATACTAGATTGTTGCTAAAGGTGCAAACAATGCTTTTAAAGAATAAAATCAGGGGTATAAATTGGAATGCGGGTTTGATATTTCTACGGGCTATCGAGTTATGGCCGTTTTTGTAAAACACTAAAATTTTCGATTTTTTCCAACAAAAATAATATCTCCGCCGTCCGTCTTTTGTTTTGACCGGTCAAAAAGACACCTGTAAGATAGCCCATTCTTTGCACAATCACCACGTGAAAGAATCATCTCTTCAGTTGTATCCTGAGCCGAGATATTAGTTTTTGAAATTTTAACATGGCCATTTTTGCACATTATTCAACAGTCGACCCCATATCGTTTTTTTCACAGACGTCGCAGAAAGTTGAAACTCGTACCACGTGAAAGAGGGCGAAAAGTGAACCAGGTGCCAAAATTTCAACCCCCCGGCCCCAATTCCCTCCGAGTTATGATTTTTTTTCGATTAAATTTTGTGATTTTTATTCATCGGTCAAAAATTGATTTTGTCAGGGGGTACTAAATTCGCCCCCTATAACCCTAGGGCCCAAAGTTTTAGATTCACTAGGACTATCAGGAGGCAATTTCAACCCCCTAGCCCCATTTTCATCAGAGTTTTTCAATTTTCACTTTTCCCATGTATTTTAAATGGGGCTTCGAATCGAAATTCACCTTTTGGGAGTGAAAATTGATTTCTACCAGGAGCAGAGGGATGAAACTAGGACACCTAATTTCTATTCACCCCACGAATCCCGTGTCAAAATTACAGCCCTCCCGGACCATTTTTGACCAAAATCGTGGGATTCGTGGCTGGTTTCAAAAATTATTTAAAAAAGTTACAAAAGACATACCCCTGATTTTATTGTTTAAAATCATTATTTACACCTTTAGCAACAATCTAGTATGAAACAAATTTGTTGAAATTGCATCAAACAGTGCCGTTTTGGACTTTGAATCTGATGCATCTTCAACTTGAAAGTGAGTGTTGACGTAAGAATATATTAATAATATAACATTGTTAATATTAATTTAGCACTTTTTGTCGAATTGCATCTTTAAATTCTTGTAATAACGCGTGTTTTTGTTTAATTTATCCCGGCGCCTCCGTCATGGTGGAGGTGCTGGGCAAATCTGTGGCTGGAAAATTCGTGGGTAACTTCACATTGGTAGTATTTAACCCATTTAGACCTAACACTTTTTTTAGTACTCACTTGAAATTACGTATATCACTCCTTTGTACATCAGGTATCGTGTGAAAAATTAAATTTGTTCTTACTTGTGTTTCTCAGAAATGGGTGTTCTTTTAAAAGGACAGTAAAACTATACCCGGTCTTTTAATTGCAAACTGTATTTTAATTGTTCTTTTATAAAAGTTATAAAATTTTTAGGAAATACAAAGTAGAAATAGTAAATAATAAGTCACTTATTTACTATTTCTACTATGCATTTTCTTACCAGTTAAATGGTTTAGAAAATGAGAAAACAATCTTTTGGATGCAATCTAACATCGCTTTTTTGCATCGAAAGTTGCACTTTTCTGGTGAATGATGATAATATGGTCAATTCCTTATTATTATATTTTTCAATTCATATCATTAATGTTAATTATAGTTTATTTTTTTGTGATTATATTATACTTTGTATTATCTTTGTACAAAATGGGGTCTGCCGTAAATAAATGTATTATTATTATTAATATTAATTCCACCGAAATTAGAATGCTCTTAATATGAATGCAATTTCCTAGATGTATACTTAAGTCAGGTTGCGCCAACCCATACTTTTGTATCCCCACCTTGTATTCCAATTTATAAGAGGGAAACCCATAGCTTCCCTTTTATAAATAGTTTGCAATTTTGGAAGGGACACCAAAATATGGCATCATTGCTTCATCGACATTATTATGTAGGTGCGAATTCCAAAAAAATATTGTTTAGGTATTGGAACAATATTCTGATTTTCGCATTACGATCATCTTTTCGTAATTAATTATTGTCACAGCAGTGAAAGTTTATCATTACGTATTGAAATCTGTCCCTTGAATAAGAAATAAGTCGATTATTCGTTTCCCTTTTGTTTTCCCAGTACAGTTTCTTCCTTCATACTGTATAGCATCCACTGAGTAGCATAACTTCTAAGAAGCAATATATTGGGTTGTTCGGAAAGTAATTTTTTTTGTGGAAATGAAAGACCGTTTTAGTATAATAAACAAATACTTTATTAAATTATATATTGGCCGTTCTGGTCCAATACCTTTTGCCATCTTTCTGGTAGTAGCATAATTTCACGCTCATAAAATTTTTGGTCTTTGCTGGCAAAAAACTGATCGAGGTGGTTTTTGACCTCCTCATTTGAGGTGATGGTTTTACCGTCTAAAATCTTTCCTGTTGAAGTGCATCATTTAGTTTGTCCAGCTGATGACAGTAGACTTCCGAATTAATCGTTGTGTTATCCTGTAAAAGTTAAAAAAACGATTCCCTTTAAATCCCACCAAACAGACAGCATCACCTTTTTTTGTGAATATCGTCTTTGGAAATGGTTTGAGCCGATTCATCTTTTTTGCTTCATGACCTATTGCGTTTGACGTTGTTGTATACAACCCATTTTTCGTCCCCAGTGATGATGCGCTTCAAAAACGGATCAATTTTGTGACATTTGTGAAACGAATCGCAGACGTCAATGCGGCGACACAGATTTCTCTCAGTGAGAACATGGGAACCCATACATCGAGCTTCAAGGATAATCTCAGGCCTTTCAAGTGGTCATAAACTGTTGAATTTCATAAATTTAACCTCAATCCGATCTTACGTGTTATTATTCGCCGGTTCGCATCAACTAATGTCTTTATCAGCTTCAACCGGCCTTCCCGAACATGGTGCATCTTCGACATCAAAATTGCCGGATCGAAATTTAGCGAACCAGTTCTGGCACTGGCGTACTGTCAACATACCTTCTCCATACACATCGGTCAATTCCTTTCTGGCTTGAACAGTATTTTACCCTTTCTGTAGTAAAACAGTAAGATAATGCTGCTTATCGTTCTCCATATTTAAAAGGGCACCAACCAAAAACTACTGCGTAAAATTAATTGGAATTTTTCACACACAAGCCATGCTATATGAGCTCTCAAAGCATATAAAAATTATGCGGCTTATGTGTGAAGTTGGGTGCAAAAAATACAATTAAATCCTCTGTCGGGAAAAAACGAAATTACTTTCCGAACAACCCAATATTTCATCAGTAGTTGCAGCGTTAGTGCGGTTCTTTTGTGTTGCCTAGAGATTACTAAACATTGACAACTCAGTGACAAGTGCTTTGTTGAAAAATTACTTGAAATATTCCTAAGGTGAGAGATTTCGAAAAGTGTCGTCCACTCAGGGAAGTCCGTAGCGAGATTTTCTCCAAATTGGAAATACATTGGATTTTTTGGGAGGCTGAAATGTTGAAAGAGGCATTAACCCAATCTTCACCGTGGTATTTAGAATAGTCCTTGTTGGATATATCGACTTGTATGCATAACTGTGAACCGGGTAAGTTGTTTATTTTAACATTACCTTCTTTATCCAAATCTGTATAATAGTCATTATTATTATTTGAAGGCAAAACGTCACGAATTGGCCTTGAAGTTCTCTTATGGGATTTGTTAACAAATCTGCACGCATCCACAGAGTTTATTAATAGAGATAATGACATGGTTTTTTTTATGCGTGATCTTGTGTTATTTGACTATTAGTTGTATAAATTTAAAATTTTATAATTATTTTCGTTTTTGTTGTAAAAAATTATTACGAAACGTTCTATTTCAACTAATTTTCCCAGTTTTATTATAAAATTCCGTGAATATATTGAATGCATGACATTTTTATTGCTTTTAAAACAACACCATTATTAATCGAGCGCGCTCGGCTTGTTTATTTATTTTAGAAAAGTATCCAATTTCGGAGACACACTCGGCGCCGCGCCGATTCATACAAAATAAATACTGGATACATAAATGTGAACATTTTAAAACCACATTTTCTAAACCATTTTAGTTCGCGCCTCAATTGTCATTTTTTTAAATAACATTATATTTTTAGTTTGAGACTTAATTAGATTTATTTTATTAGAAAATATATAATTTCAATAGAAAAAAGGATTTATTCATGTGGTCACAGTTAATTAAATAAATTAAATAAAAATAATTTTAAAATAATTAATAAAATAATTTCCTCTTTAGCTACTATGACATTCCGACTTACGTAAGTACTTTAAAACGAATATGCGATAATGGACAATAAAGTATTGTATAATGCAATATTTTTTTATTCAAACATATTTAATGCAAAGAACAAAAAATAATATAAGGCTATCTGTAGGCACGTGCTTCAGGATTTTATTGTTCCCATATATTACGTATTTTGTTATTCTTCTTTCATTAAATATTTTGAAAACAAAAATTGTTGTGTTATACAATATGTTATTGTTATTCAATAACTAGTGTCCATTAATGTAAATTTGTTTTAAAGTACTTAGGTAAAGTAAGTCAAATGTCACAGTAGTTAAAGAGAGAATAATTTATTAATTATTTTCAAATTATTTTTATTTCATCAATAGTTTTAATAAGTTTAACATTGGTAATTCATATTATAATAATAAATATGAATAGGTTATTAAAAATCTATCAATAAAATAAATAAAATACAGATTAAATTCAATAACTTTAAATTCTCGACTAGGTTCGGTATATCAGTCCATTATCAAGAGAATTAAAAATGTAGTTATTGATTTGTGGGGCGGACAAAATCATTTCGGTCCCAGTCTTCGTTTACAAGGTAGAAAACCCCACTAAAAATCCTCAGGATCATCATGGAATTATTTTGCTAAAATAAAATTAATTAATCGATTAATATTATAATTAAATTGTATTTCTAAAGTGAAAATTAGTTTAATAATAGAATAAAGTGGAAAGCTGTATTTATAACAAATTATAATATAATTGTGTGATGAATTGAGTCTTTATTGTGCAAAATAAATGTCAATTGCTTCAACTATATCTAATTTTTTAGCTTTCTCACAATGATACAAGATTTTTGTACCATTTAAATTTGAAAAATTGTGATTATTCAACTAAATGCTCTAAATAAATTGCTCAATATACACACTATTACAATCAGATCATATAAGTTTATAAATACCAGATTTGTTGTTTGGTTTTATCTTTTCTGTTATATAATACATTACATAATTTATTGTTACTTTTATATCCTATTTTGTAATATTAATCTAAATATGTTTGTATTTTTTTCGAAATGTCTCCAAAATAAGTTAAATATTTGTTATTGTCTTCATTTGGGTAAATTTAAAAAAGTACTTTCTCCTCTAAATACTTTATTAATTATTTTTTTAATTGTATATAATTTATTTCTGAACTGTTTAGAAACTAATTGCATCTGTAATTGATAAATATGAAATCATATTGCATTAAGAAAAATAAATTATTGAAAAGAAATAATTGTTCTATTTAAAAACAATAAAAACATTATTAATGTCTAAAAGAATTTATGATTACCAATTATTAAAATTCAATTTTTATGCTAAAAATCTAGTTTAATTTTTAATTATACTTGCATTATATGTGTATTTGTAAAATTATTATTAATAATATTTATTAAATTATAATTTTAATAATTATAAAAACTAAAATAATACAGAAAATGAAAATCCTATGTTTAAATTCAAATCTATATATCGAAATGATTTTATGCAGCTTAGCGCGACGCGGAGTGTCTCCGAAATTGGATACTTTTCTAAAATAAATAAACAAGCCGAGCGCGCTCGATTAATAATGGTGTTGTTTTAAAAGCAATAAAAATGTCATGCATTCAATATATTCACCGAATTTTATAATAAAACTGGGAAAATTAGTTGAAATAGAACGTTTCGTAATAATTTTTTACAACAAAAACGAAAATAATTATAAAATTTTAAATTTATACAACTAATAGTCAAATAACACAAGATCACGCATAAAAAAACCCATGTCATTATCTCTATTAATAAACCCTGTGGATGCGTGCAGATTTGTTAACAAATCCCATAAGAGAGCTTCAAGGCCAATTCGTGACGAACACTCTTAAAGTATTATCGGGAGCTTCATGTATATCTTTCAAGTTTTCTGTATCTTGTAGAAACTTGTGCGCAGATAAAACATAAAATGTAAAGTTTAGAGTTTTTTCAGAGGTTCTTTCTGGTGAGGTGGATGTGTAATTAAATTAATTAAATCTAATTATATTTGTATGAATCGAATTTACAAATTCATTTAACAACAGTGCGTACTGTTCCATGGTAAGGGAGAGAGTGATACATTTAAAATCTCTCAGCTATAATGTAAGATGTGTTTAAACAAAAAATGTTTAACCAATGCATCCACAAGCCGGGGAGTACTTTGGAATAATTGATATTTAATGTGTATTCTACCCAGGCTTATCTATGCATTCTTTGTTATCCAAAATAAACACAATTCTTCTAATGGTATCTAAATACAAATATTTAATATCATTAACAGAAACGTTAATTCGGAAATTGAAATTAAATTATAAAATAATACATACATTACATAAATATTCTTAGACCTACTATCATTAAGCGAACACTGTTATTTGTACAACTCTAAATAGTACAAGTATTGTGATATGTATGGAATGGATCATTATTACAGGTTACATAGGCCTTGAATTATTACCATTATGCAATGAAAACCGTTTAATCATGCTATTTTGTGAGAAAGCTCACCTCCACTTACGCACGTCGCCTATGTCTCTTATTGAGTTAGAATAAGTCCTATTTATTCTAAGAAAGCAAAAAATAATCATTCTGCAGTCACATGCGTAGAAATAAGTTGTGTTTATCACGTTAGAGAGCACCATCTAGAATACAATAGCCTACACAGAATTAAAGGAGCCTGTAACAATCGTCCTTTTTTAAGGACGGTGGGTTCAAATAGGTTAAACAAAATAGAAAACAAAATCTACTCTGGAAATTGTATCAGTGATGGGCGTTAACGAATGATTTCAATAATCGAATAATCGGTACTTGAATGATATGAATGAATAATCATTCGGATCATTATTCAAATGAACATAAACATGATTAGTCGATTAGCGATTAAGTTGGTCACAAATTTCCGGCGCCTCCACCATCTGACTAAACATCAAATTTTTATATTATCTCAAACAATTATTTACAAAAAGGCGGAAAGACCTTCAATCGATAACCAATTTATATACAAAATATAGTTAATCATTGTAAATATACGTTAAGTGATAAATATTGTAACTCTGCAAATCAAATTTGTATAATTTTATAATTTAATTTTTTATTTTATTCGTCACAAATTTATATTAAGGCTTTCTTTATAATGCCCTGTATATATTTGTAACATGTGTAAATAAAATTATAGCATAGCACCCCCATTAAAATTTCAGATTTTTTCGAAAACCCCTACAAAGGGGTGTTTTTTTATGATAACTGATATACGTAGGAGTGGATTTTTAGTGGTTTTAAGGGGTTTTCACTTATATTTTTCTCACAATTAAGCTCGAAAGTCGGGAGGTTACCTGAATTTTTGTATTTCCACCACACTAAAAAGCATTATTTTGTTATTTAACGCACATATTTACACTTTTATTACACTGCATCATACTTTCGTTGAGTTAAAACAGAAATTAATTGAGAAATTAACGAAAATATATTTCGCAAAAATACGTCATTCATTGAGCGAAATGTGAGATTGTTTCCTTGTGTTTTCATCTGCGAATGATCCCATTAGTTCTCAATACTGACGATAGATAACCAACGATAAGTACGGTTTCCTACATTTTGTTTTACTTTTCCCTCTTAAGTAAATAAACGTCTTTCTATCGAGAAAAATCCTATTTTCTTTCATTTATTCTATGCAAAACTTAGCCATCACCTAACCTAACCTAACACCTTTTTAAGGGAATCACTCTTTTACATCATTTCATCTATCCAAAACGTAAACATTACCTAACCTAACCTGATACCCTTTTTAAGAAAATCGTTCTTTTATGTTATTTTATCTTTGCAAAACTTAGACAGTGCTTAACCTAATAACCCCATTTCTACAGACATATTTTCTACAACGAAAATTGTATCGCCACCTCGTGGCCGTATTTCGTATTGTACATGCTCTACAACTCTACGTAAAGCGTCAAGTTTGAGTAGCGTTACGCGGCCAACTTCACACTGCAAAGGTGGGTGCTATACTAGGCTTTAACCAAAAAAAAATGTGTTTATTTTTCACAATTGATTACAAATGAATTACATTTCATACAAATATTTGAATGATCGCTAGAAAGATGTTTCATATAACCATTTGATTGATCATTCGAATGATAATAATAGATTATTAAATAACCGATGATGTTTGTTATTTTGAAATTACCGCATTTACAAGTCAAATAAGTAAATTAATGGGCATAAATAAAATTATCAACAATATTCCTTGTGGTGGATGCACCGGGATTCGTGTCTAGAAATGTATTGTTAACTTCTCATGGGTCATTCATTTTGGTTGTACTTTAAAAATTCTGGCATAAGCCTTAGGGAGGTTGTTGTAATTTTGTATTTACTACAACATGCAGAGGTTAGAAATTTAAATAGAAAAGAGTATTTATTCATTCACTTGGTCACAGTTATTTAAATATATTAAATAAAAATGATTTGAAAATAATTAATAATGGAACAATTTAATTAATAATAATTACATTTCTAACAAATATCAATATAATTTTTACATAAATTAAATGTAATGCATATTACTACCAAACTTGAGGCTGTGGGGGTTAATTTCATATATTTTAAATTAAATGCATTTATTGACGAAAGAACGTTCACGAAGAAATGTTTAATGTTTACCGTAAACGTTATTCTTAATCTAACAATCTAAGAATACATATGAATTAATTTATTTGCTTAATCTTCTTTTTGTCGGTTGTGGAGACTTTAATTATTTAAATAAAAAATAGTTTCCCGTTTCTCTTACTTATTTTTTTTTATTAAACTAAATATATTTCGGAAACTATGTTTCCATCTTCAGTAGTAAAGTTTAAATTTTATTTAAATATTTGCTTAAATTATAACGATAAAAAATAACGTGTATGTTAAAATTAACGTTTCTTTTATACATGAAACGCCCCAATTTTTGGAATTTGAAACGGATAAGTGGTGATTTGTACCCTGTGGCGTTCAAGGGTGGTCCTCCGGAGGGTGAGGAGTAATATCCTGAAGCTTCTATTTTTATCGCTGCTAGTTATTGCTTGTGCAATTAGACTAATCCTGCTAGTATATTCTGTGTAACACTAATTAGTTACGAAGCTGTACAGAACGATTGTAATATTTCACCTTGATGTTAAAAGTTAGGATTTTTTTTACTTCCAAATGTCTTATCTTTGATATATCGTAGATCGTAATTTGAAATTAAATGTAACATTAATTGTAATTAATTTTCATTTAAAATCATGGAGATTTGAGGAATAATTTCACCACCTCAATATATGATCATCAATCAACGATCGTTTTTGTACAATGTTTTCTTTAAGAAAATTTTTAGATACATCGTGTTAACGAAAGTATGCATATGGGATTTTTTTAGTATTGATTTTTCAGAAAAAAAAATTATAAATATTGTTCATTGATCTTAAATATACCCAAAAGACAAAACTAATGATATTCGACGCTATATTAGCAAGAAAATGAACATTTTTTATAACTTTTGCTCTTCTTAAGCGAATTTCTGTTTTGATTTTCTCAATACTTAATAAAATTCGGTTGAAAAGTGCAAAAGTTATAAAAAGGTGTGTTGTAATAGTTATTGTTATTAATATTTATTATTACAAATAATTAACAGTTGTTGTCTCCTAAATTATGCCAGAGACATTAACTTTATAAGACAAAACAAAGTTGGTGCTAATATGTAGCGATAATTATAAAACTCTTAGAGTGTAATATATTTATTTGCCTTTGCAAAACGGGCCTTTATTTTATTAAGGGTGAGGTTTAGACGAAAGAGATAGCTATATAAATATTGGCAATCACTAATTCGAGTTAGATTGCTATTGTGATCAATGAACAATATTGTATTAAACATTAAAGTAATCTTAAAGTAAGCAGGAATTTCATCAGATGAATTACAAATTATTTTAATGTTTAGTTTGTGTGAAAAACAATTATGAAAAACAATGAAAATTCATCGAATTTGAAATTAAATTTTTGCTAATAAAAACTTGTGTAATGAAAATTTAAAGGATTTCACTAGATTCTGCATTCAAATAACTTAGCAGACATGACTTAATAATTTCATTATATCTTATAATTTTCTTTTCTAACTTGAACTAGTAAATTGACGTAATACACGAAAATTAACGATTTATTTTTTATTCAGGCTGATACTTTATACTTGGTAGATAAAAATATAAATACATCATCATATTATTACATCCAAAAGAATGGTTCTTTTTTCAAACGATTATTTCCATTTTACTATATCTATCCCTTTCTCTATAGCTATCTCTTTCTACTAAACCGCAACCTTAAGCGAAAATATTTTTTATGTTTATACATATTTGTTATTAATGTATACATATTTTTACAGAAATAGTCTTGAGTTAAACGTCTCCGTGTACACAGTTAAATTTACATCCGACTTTTCTCTAAATTTCTAATTAATTAATATAAATTAAATTGACTACGATAGACTAAATTTATGATATTTTTAACGGCAGGCAACTGTTAAAAATATCTCTAATTGATGAAATTGAAACAGGAATTCGGGATTTTTTTAATAAAAATGTTTTTTTTTTTTCAACTAGATAATTTATTTTTAAACTTAAATTATATATTTATAAAGTTGGTAGTAAAGTTTCATTTTGCAGTTTCAATTGAATTAAAAAATAAAAAAAAAGAAAATTAAAACTGCAATGTGAAACTACCACCATTTTTTATAAATATATTATCAAGCAAGCTTCTGTTTCAATTTAAATAAAAATGAATCAAGAATGTTTTATATTGACATTAATTAAATGTCATTCCGTCTCGTCCGTCGTATCCACCATAATCACGGAGAAAACGGTAAGTTTTTGAACAATTCTTCAAGGCAAAGCTGTACTGACGAGGGATAAATCCCGAAATATGTGTTTACAGATGGCCTTTTTAACATATTTAGTTTTGTTTGTATAAAATATTCTTAATTTGAAAAAAAAAGTTGCTTTATCAGCTTCGCTGAGATGCATCCGCAAATATCTATTGTGTAATTCAAAGTAGTTGTTTCAATATACAGGGTGGTCAGAAAATGTGTGAAAATCTTCAGTTGAAGTGGTTCGTTAATCAATTTTAAGTAAAAAAAGTTTTTAAAATAAAAGATTAAATTAAATAAAACAAAAAAATATTGGATAATTATTCAATATGAGGTCATTAATGTCCTAAATATGTGACTAGAATTTGTTTTTAACGTTTTATGTATAATTATTGCTATTAATAATATAATATTAAATAAACATTTGCATTGTTTAGCTGGATGTTAATAGAACTAATTTTAATCAAATTATTTCAAAAATATTACTGATTTTTTATTCACATATTTATTATATTAATGGCCTCGTGAGTGTTAATGAAGAACCGTACAATATTTTTTTTACTTAAATTTTCTATTTGAAATTAATCAATGAACCACTTTACCTGAAGATTATGACACCTTTTCTGGCCACTTTTTATATTTGTATTTATGTATACTTACTCTGTAAGTATTTAATTGCAGAGCAACTAGAAAGAAAATAATTATTTCCACATTTAGCTCTGCGACATTTTTAACTTACGTTACGTAAATACTTTAAACAAATGCACATTAAAACAACTATTTCCCGGGCAAATACCCTGCCGGATATTGAACCAGATAATGTACACCTGCTGTTGCATAACAATAAAATATATTTTAATTATATTCAAATCATTTTTATTTAATTTATTTTCATTTTTATCCTTTAATTAAATTATATAATTGTAGAGTTATGTAAATATATATATAATCAAAAGCCCTTGTACCCTTACGCATTTACTTGTAGATTAAGTGGAAGTACAATGAGTTGCAAAATTAATTGAATTTCACATACGTGAAATACGTGGCGCAATTTTTTATGTGAATATATTAAATCAAATAAAGACATTTATTATTTTTATTATATCAAAAATCGATTATTTTATCTCAAATTATATTCATAATCGAACAATTGCTTGAAAGACTTCTAGATATTGCAGCGGAAATTGCTTGAACAGTTCGCTCACGGGATTATTCGAACATTGCTTCGAGCACTTCGCCGATTTTAATATCGCATTATTTTCCTTTCTTACCTTTTGTAAAAAAAAAAATAATAAAAATAAAGCAAGCAAACTTATTCAAAAATAAATGGTGAAATCGATATTTTATAATTATTTTTTACACGTAAACTTCTGTGCAATAAAATTAAGCACACGTCTTATAACAATTTTTCACAATATTCTAGTTGTGTAATTCGGGTCTGCTGCTAGGCAATTAAGCAGTAGTTTCAATAAATGATAAAATACCAAACTTGAAAATAAAACCTTCATTAAAAAAAAAACAAAACTAAGATCTTAAACAATAATAATAGTAATAAACGTTCGTATTAATGTATTTATTACGAACAAAGCTTTTTTTCTTATAACCATACCATACCGTTTCCAGTAATTATTGTATCTAATCGCCTAGAAACTGAATGAATTAATTGCCTCGGATAATTTTGATCGTCCGCCAGTTCTTCCCATGAATTTTGTACTGCCTCCCATAATTATTAAGAATTCTCAGGGTGAAAATTTCTTTGGTATAAGATTTTTATCATTCTGCCCCATACATTTTCAATTGGGTTGATGTCTGGACTATTTGCAACCCATGGTAATGTTTCAAAATTGTTATTTTGAATCCAAATTCTGATGATATTAGCAGTATGGACCGGGCAATTGTCATGCTGGAAGATGAAACTGTTGTTTGGGTACAAATGTCGCACGGAAGGCATCATAATATTTTCTAAAATTTCTAAGTAATTTTCTGCATTAAATCGTCCATCAATTTTCCAGGAAACTCCCATTTTTTGGAGCTAATCCATGCTTACACATTGATATTGAATTTTCATGATTTTCACATGTATCTTTCTTCGAATCTTGAATTTTGTGGTCTATAAACACGAATGTGGCCGTCGTTGGTGGATTTGAATACTTTTTCGTCTGTAAATATTACTCGTTCCCAGACAAATTTATATTTCGCACCAAGAATTAGTGGCAAGGTAATAACGCGATAAACTGATAATAAATTTACTAAAGAGATTCAAAGTTTGAAAGTAATGCGTTTATTTTTTTATAAATAACAATCTTAATAATACTGCTTTTCACGGAATTTAATTTATAATACATTTATTGGTTTATTTTATTATTATATTTAGTCTTTTATATGTTAGTTTAAGTTTTAATATGTTAATTTATTGTATTTTGTTTATATTTTCAAATAATTTTTATTTAATATATTTAATGACCACCATCAATAACGGATTGGTATTATTATTAACCTTTCCAGCAATCAAATAGTTTTAATATTTTCATTTTTAATTGCACCGGCGTATAACATAATTCGACGACATAAACTCAAGTTCAACATCCCGACGAACGCATACGTTCCGTCCCCATCGACCGTATTGTTTCACTATGCGAATCCCGAGAATACGGGGTCAAGTCGTTATTATTATTCTTGACAATATATTATTAACTCGCATCGCATAGCGCGACCCGCGACCCGTTGTTCTCCGGCGCATTATATTTAGCCTAACTTATTACTGCTATATTTATTTACATTACAGGTATCAAGCAAGCAAAATCACACGTACTCCATGTTTGCGCGTACAATAAATTTAGAAGTAACTGATCCTTGGTTTCCTGCCATTGTGGATAACTGTGCAGAGTGTACGAGTGGCTAAAAGGAAAGTGCTAATGAAGCGGGAAACGAACGGAGGAAATGATACTCGAGTGAAGAAAATGTGGTATAATGCTGAAGTTAGAAGAGAGCAAGATTTATGTATAAAGTCCTTATTGAGCGTGACTTCTTTAACATCGATAGAGAAAACATGTGAAATAATTATAACAAAAAAAAAGTAAATTGTAATATTTTTCCAAATACACTGCTTTAACTTTAAAAGACAATAATACATTTTTCCAATTAATAATTTTTCTTGATTTTTTTTTGAATGAACATTTAATTTACTATTAAATATTTCATTCAAAAACGTATTTGACCTAATTCACCGAGGAAAGTACATATCACCATTTTTTTGTTATATGAAATAAAGTCAAAATAAAACACACATTTGCAGTTATTTAAATTACAATGAAATTAAACAAGGAATATTTCTGGCAATCATCAACAAAATTAGATCAGTCCCTTTTTCCAGCTGCAAAAATAAAGTCTATAAATTATTTTTATTCGTATTTCATACTTTTTTTTAATTTAAAAATATAATTAAAATAAAAAAATGAAGTTAGAGTAGATCAAAATACTTTAGTATATTTTTTTTAACAAATGTCAAAAAATGCAGGTTTTATTTTTAATTTGTATTCAGTACATGAAATATTAAATTTGACGTATGCGTATTTTTTTAACATCGCAATCTAAGTACGCATATCAATTAGAAATCGATAAAGGAATAACGTGTACGTTACATTAAGTCACGGATGTGAAGTTAGCCATAGATTTCAGCCATAGATTTTCAAATTTCATTATTTCTATACATATTCGAGATAAATAGATTGTTTTTACTTCAGGGTGTAAATAAAACGTTGAATTAACAAATTGTGATACAAGCACCCCAATTTTCAACCCTTAATATTTTTTATCACGCCTTTAAATAATACAATTAAAAAAAATCAAAGTGCGCCGTTTAACTTAATTGAAGATTATCACACCTTTTCTGACCACTCTGTATCTATTACAAAAGCTGCTAAGACTGCGATGATAAAAATATAACGTACACATTAAACAGTACGGAATTGACCTGAATATCGCTATTAATTTGAGATTATTTATCTCGACATTTCACTCACGATTTTGTGTTCATGAGTAAAAATTCATGATCTACTATCAAATGTCACAGTCGATTTCATTTTTAAATCGCTTAACATTAACACATTCCGCCCGAAACGATTTTTAAAGATTTTGTTTTTCATTTATGTCGAAAACTTAATTTTTAAAAAGTATAATGCCATAAGATGCAAAAAAATGGGTAATGGCTACAATTTAACTCTGCAAACAATTTGTAAAGAACTTTTACGTTTATTAAATGAAAATGTGGACCGGACGGAAAATTTTGCGGGGGCGTGTCACGCGACACACGGAACGTATTAATGTGTAACTGTCAAATGCATTTGTAGCAAAATCAAAAACGAGGAAAAATTAATTTTCGTTGAAATAATTTTTATATAGCGTTGGGCAAAATCGAGTAATATTAGTAATCCAGTATTTTTAAATTAATCGAACATTGCTTCGAGCACTTCGCCGATTTTAGTATCAAAAAAAAAAAATACATACACTGAAAGCAAGTAAACTTATTCAAAAATAATTGGCGAAATCGATATTTTATAATTAATTTTTACACGTACACTTCTGTGCAATAAAATTAAGCACAAGTCTCATAACAATTTTTTATAATATTCTAGTTATGTAATTCGGGTCTGTTTTAATTGCCTAGCAGCAGTTTCAATAAATGATAAAATAACAAATAGTAAATAGAAAAGAGTATTCATTCACTTGGTCACAGTTATTTAAATATATTAAATAAAAATGATTTGAAAATAATTAATAAATGTGAAAATAATTTATTATTTTCAAATCATTTTTATTTAACAAATAGTATTTCTAAATGAACAATTTTTAACAGTTATAGTCAAAAAGTAACACTAAATTTATGTTTTTAAATAAATAGGGAATAGTTACCGTTACCGATAGTAATAAAATATGTTGCATTAATAAAATTGTCATATACTTGATTTTGCAGTAACAAAAAAGATTGAAAAGAACCTTGCCCAACTAATAAAAATAACAATAATACAGAAATATAATTTAAAAACTGTGAATGTTAAAATATTCATAAAAGCATCGCTGAAAATAATAACCCATTCAATTTAAACACGAACGAATTGTTTTACTGGTGAAACAAGAAAGACGTGAAAATGACATACTTTTCACAGTCGACAATTTCACATGGGAGTGAGGACATGGCGACGAACACGCACGGATAATTATTCAAATTGCCACTTTTTTAAGCAACCACTTAATCTCTGTTAAAGGCAATAATGTTAACGTAATGCCTTTAATAGAGGTTTATTTTATCTAAGGAACATCTCGAAAGTATTCATTCAATTATTGTACGGGAAATGTGACAAATAAGGTTGCGTTAATGTTTTTACAGTCGAAACGTAAATGCTGGGTGTTTTTTACTTTACACGTTTATGTAAGCAAATAAGGAAAATGGGACAAAGAATGAAAGGAAACAGGAATACAAAATAGAGCGGTAAATAATGTTTCTTAAATTATGTGTATTTCATTCTCTATTTAAATATTTATTTGCCAGATGCACATGTTCAAAAAGTATGGCACGGGTTAAAAATCTAGTACAAATAAAAAAACTAGAGGTGTGTTTGTATCAAAAATCGATTGAGGGTGATGAAATCGCCACGAAAACTTCAAGGTTAAATTTGAAGATTTCTCTGATTTTTCCATAACGTCTCACTAATTCAAGTTTTTTTCACTGATTTATTTTATACATATTTTCCCTCTTGAATCGAATAAAAATATATTGTATCGATACTGGGCTGAAAAATTAAACTACTAATGTCCTCTATTGGATTTTCCGCGATATAAATCACTAGACATATTTTTTGCACAAACGACGTCCACACGAATCAAACGACGCACAACGTAAGAGGCAATCAAAAATTACTACATTAACAGAACCAAGATCTTGGAAAATAAATAATTTCTGTTATAAAACTTTTATTGTAGGACCTCCGGTTTTCATTTTATAAGCGAAAGAATTTAATTTTCCTGATAAATTCCCTTAGAGATTTTAATAATTATTTTAATGACAAATAAAACGTCAAAGTGCCAGCACGTCAGCACATTCGCAAAGTTTGAAAAAATGAAGAAGAGAGTATAGAAGTGATTTCAACACATTATAAGGTAAGAAATAACACACTTAATTATAATATTCTTCTAAATACTCGGTTATAACTTTGAAAGACAACAATCATTTTTTTCTATTAATCATTTTGCTTTCCTATTAAATTTTCAATCAGAAACTTATTTGACCGTATTCACCGGGGAAAGTACCATGATGGACACATCACCATTTTTTTTGTTATGATTTTATACTTTATACTCTCGAAGAATTTTATTTATTTTAACCTTATCTGTACATATATTCATATTATACGACAATTGGATTTCATCGAAGATTTCCTGGACCACTGCGGACTCCCATATACTCTTGAAGCAGTATATGTTTATTAACTAAATATCTTTATTCAAATGTGTATATGTATGTACAATAATACATAAAACTAGAATTATATTCTGTAGATTAATCGGCTATCGACCGGAGGTTTTTCAGCCGTGTGTCTTTATTTTCACTCATTGAAAATATTTACAAACAAAAACTATTACTTGCCAGAACAAATAAAAAAGTGTGATCCAAACATCGAACAAGCAATTCGATGTTTCAACGGTGAGTGATCTTTTGACCGGTGTGAACCTGGCCCAACTTTAAAAAAATTAAAAACTGATAACGCCATTCGTTTGTACCTAAGAAAAACACCCTTTTTTTCGTTTGTACCTAAAGGGTTAAAAAGTTACAAAGGGGTGAATTTTTCGCCAGCGCTCAACTTTAATATTTTTTAAATATAAAAATACCAATCGATAGAGCATCGTTTGTACCCGTTTGTACCACTTTTATTTTCGTTTGTACTTCAAAGGGTTATTCAGAAAAAATAATTTTGTTTTTGGAAATCGCATTTCTTTTTTTATTTTTTTTTATTTTTTGAGATATTCAAATGAAACAAACTGCAATCGAAAGAGCATCGTTTGTACCCGTTTTGTTTTCATTTGTACCTCAAAGTGTTCGCCAGAAAAAAATAGTTTTGTTTTTGGAAGTCGCACATTTTTCAAAGTTTTTTATTTTTCAAGATATTCAAATGAAACAAATTGCAAACGAAAGAGCATCGTCTGTACATGCTTGTACCACTTTTATTTTCGTTTGTACCTCAAAGGGTTTACTAGAAAAAATAAACTTTTTCAATATTTATTTTTTAAGATATTTGAAACAACAAAAAAATATACGGTTTGGGGCCCTAGAAGTCGAAATTATCCGATAAACTAATAATGTCGGTCTGTCGGTGTATATGAATTAGCGTAATGGTCATCATGAAAAAAAAAAAAAAAATCAGAAATAATACAATGAAACAAATGTATTTACAATAGAGTAATGTTGTTTAAGCTTGCGTATAAACTAAAAGACTTATCTTTTTCTTTTGTAATAATGTTCTCGTAGGTGCTATTAAAGGGTCTTTGCTTTTATTAATATCAAATTACTGATCACTGAGGCTTCTACTTCGTTATACATTGTGTAAGATTATAATAAAACACGTTTTAACTTTGTTTGTATAACAGAATTTTATATTTAGTGACTATATTTTTTATTTAGACTTGTCATTATCAAACTTTCATTTATTGTCATTATCAAACTAATGACAAGTGTAAATTGTTGAAACTATTGTCACTAAATATAAAATTCTGTTATACAAACAAAGTTTAAAAAGTGTTTTATTATAATTTTATTAATATCGTCGTATTTCTGCCAGGTGCCATTTATTCGTTTAGAATACGTAATGTAATGGCCGATTTCATTATTAATTACTTCACCTATGTATTCAACAGCAGCTACAAATTTATATAAAATACTATTAAAGTTTATTAAGGAAGGAATTTCTGAGAGAGTAATGTGGCCTAGCGATAGTGCAAGATCGGTCCACAGAAAACATTCACAATCAATAAATAAATTGGGTCCAGATGATATATTTATGTTTATATTGGACTGACTGCATTGTTTACATTTATTTGATATTTGGGAAATAGTTTGATTTATAGCTTCTTTTAACACTAAACCTACCGATACTTCATGTATACCTATTCCTACTACAGCGGGTCAAATGACCCGTCTTTGAAATCTTATATATATATTACTATGTATAGCGAAAAATATATCATTTAGCACAATTTGGTAGATGAGTAAAACAATTTTTTTCAAATAAGGATTCAAAATTGTTTATTTATTAAATTTAAGAAATATAAAAATAATACAAGAAAAAAATTAAATATTCTTCAATTGAATACTAAATTTAGAAAAAAAAATACTTTATTTGTGTTCACCACATATTTTGCAAATTATTGGGTTCTCGAAGGCACATTTTCCACACACATATTTGTTGCATTTGAAACAGATTTTCGTAGTTTTGTTTTCTTTGCAAAAATCTATTTGGCACCTTTTTCGCATTTGCACACGAGAATCCGAAGTTGAATTTGTTGATGCTTTCTGTATAATTTCCTTTCCAATTGGAATAAAAATTGTTGTATAAAACCCACAGGTCATCTTTGCGATTTTGATTTCACGGAGTATTTTCTTGCCATTTGATCCGTCATGTCTACACCATATTTAGTATTATTGTAAAATCTAATCGTTTCAGGTATACGCTTACCGTTTTTTTCGGTGTTTACAGATTTGTGCGTTGAGATTAGTAGAAGCACTTTTTTGTTTGGCTTACTTTTGTAAATGGTAAGTGAACAATGACTCGATTTATATAGTTTTGTTGAGAAGCGTGGCATACCATCTTTCGCTTGCTTAGCGAATTTTGGTAGTTCTCTTTTATTTGCGCGGATAGTTCCAACAATAGTGGTTCTTTTCTTTAGTAATTTTGCAGGTATTGATGCGCTCGTAAAGAAATTATCTGTAGTGACGATTCTTCTGCATCCTGTGAACGGTTCCAGTAGTTTGAGAACAACGAATTCCCCAAGCGGAGATGAAGCTCCTCTGTTTTCATCCTTTCCCAAATATGGAAATCCATTTATAATGTATTTGGTTTTGACGTCAGATTCTAGCCAGAATTTGATACCAAACTTATCGGGTTTGTTCGGCATGTATTGCGTAAACCTACACCTCGCTTTGGTTGGGAAAAAGCTGTTCATCGATAGTTACATGTTCCCCAGGCTTGTAACAATTTTGGCTATTCTCGATAAATTTGTACCATACTTCAGAGATTAGAGCAAATTTATCAGTTTGTAAACGCTGGCTTCGTTGACTTTTTTTATCAAACCTGATAAACCGCATAATTTCACAAAAATCACTCCTGTTCAAGGTTTCCGAAAAAAAAGCGGCTCCCCATTTCTTGTTCCATAGATATGAGATGTTCAGATTGTTTGCCTGATATGCGCCTCGTGCATATAGAAGAGCAATAAATGCATTTATTTTTGCAGGAGTAAGATTCCATTTAGTTCCCAATACTCGACAGGCTTCTTCTTCTGTGCATTTTCTTATGTGCTGCATTATTGGATTATCAATAAGCAAGGAAAATGCAGTTCTCACTTTGCCCTTCATAATATGTCGTTTGGCATATGCTGTCGAGCCTACAACCTCCCTAAAAATATTATGAATTGGCAATCGTCCAGGTGTTGAGCCTTGTTCTATTTCTTGCCAAATTGTACCATCAGCCGCAATTTCGATACATCGGTCTTCCACATCACTTTCACTTTCTGAACTCGATAATGGTCTTTTTCTCTTTTGTCCTCTCCGTATATTCAAAATATTCTCGTCTTCACTTTCTTAGGACTCATATTCATCCGTAATGTCAAATGAGTCATCATGCTGTTCTATGCTATTCACTTCATTTTCAGATAGCACTTCACTAAATTCCGAACACTCTTCATCTATGTTGTTTATAATTTCCAATGATTTCAAATATTTTGAATGTTTCGACATTTTTGGGATAAGAAGTATTGGTAAAATAATGAAATAAGAATTCTTGACTGGCAAAATAGCACTATAACTTGAAATGCTTACTGTAATGCTCGCTTGGAGGAGAATGAAATTCGCTATTCGTTCGTTAGCCAACAGCAAATATAACACAATACAACAAAATATATGATGCAATAGCAAAAATGTCTAATGCAATGGTTTTGTATTTCAACCACACATACAAATCTTCATGATATCACATGAATCTTTGCACGGGTCACATGACCCGTTGCGGTAGTTAGGGCAGATTACATATATTTCTCGGTAAAACAATTAACAAGAGAGGAGTAAATATTGAAAAACACATTCGATGTATTTTTTAGTAAAAGTCGTAAAGGCAAATGGCGATGTGATAATGTTATTTACAAGAAATTCTGGCAAAAAGTTTAAAATGGGTCATTTGACCCGTCGTGGTAGGTTTAGTGTTAATCCTCTCATACCTAATTCGTATATTGGTTGAGTATTTATTTCAACCACGGGAACTGAACGTTCGTTCGTCCATTTACAATTAGAACACTCTATGGCAATTTGGTATGAAGGCACATCTATCATTATTTGACCCAATAAAGTACTAATGTTACTGGCACAGTTTAACCGTCCATTCTTTACCTCAAAATAGGTAGCTAAAAGAGAAGCTCTCTGCTTATAGACCTTTTGTGAAGTACCATGTAGAGAAACCATTCTAATAAAATTAAAAATTTCAATTTCGCTATTGTGCAATTATAGTATTTCGGCCAATCTCTTTAGTTAACAAGTAAGGCATGGACACTGGAATCAAAACCACAGGTATTTAAAACCATTATTTGGTGACCTGCAATTAATTGTGGTGCTAAATTATTGCCATTTTGTAGTAGGGCGATTTTATTTGTAAATTTAGGTTTATTATGGATACTGCTAACATCAGGGCAGACTTTTAAATACTTTCCACGGATTAAACTTTGAACTCAATTTTGATTTCCAAACTTCCTCTTCGTTTAATGGATCTTCTTTATTGGGAATTACAACGGCAGTTTGAAGATGATCATTAAAGTTAATATCATTTCCATCAGTAATATATACATCTATATCTTCATATATGTTTAGTTCGTGGCTTTTGTACGAATGCAGAATATTTACCTTGTCTGCTAAGGACCGAATGTGCGATATTAAAAACTTATCAACGCGGATATTCTTTTTACAATTAAACGTTAAATTTTTTAACTCATTAAAATACGATTCATTGCGTGATGATGTTGCTACAAAATTACCACCAAATGACATTAAAGCTGTCCACAAGGAAAATTGTTTACAGATCCTCAGTAATTTTTCTGAAAATTCTCGACAGAAATACGGACTGGGCCTGTCCTCAATATTTAAATATTCTCTACTGCGATTTTCAATTGAATTAAGTAAAGTTTCCAAAATTTCAAAGTCCTAACTTAATTAGTAACTAAGCTATTGAAGACGGGAGCTGTGATGCAGGACACTGTATAAAAAATGGAATATGTGCGTTTTGAGAAAATATTTTTTGAAACACTTTAAAGTACAAACGAAAACAAAAGTGGTACAAACGGGTACAAACGATGCTCTGTCGATTGCAATTTGTTTCATTTGAATATTTTGAATAAAAATATATATACGATTTCCAAAAACAAAACTATTTTTTTCTGGCGAATCCTTTGAGGTACAAACGAAAATAAAAGTGGTACAAACGGGTACAAACGAGCAAATATTTTCTTTATATTTTGTATGAGCCTTTAAATATCCATTGTCATTTGAATATCCTTTTAGATTAGGAAGTAAATATATTATTAAATGTCAGAAAACGATTATGAATTGCATTTGTTTTAATTATAGCCTACTTAAATTATAGATTATAAGCGAAACTTATATTTTTTACTTTGAATTGAAATTGTTAAAAAACGGTAAGTAGTTTATTATACAAAAAATTAAAAAAACAACCGATTTTCTATCGAAATAGTGTAAAAAATTCCATTTAAGTGAAAAAAAAAAATTATTTTGCGTATTGTTTCACCCCCCTGTACGCAACATTTGCTTTATGGTAACAAACGATTGTTCCTAATATTAAGCATTTTTTCAATTAAATCGCGTTAACAGAAAGTTCCGTTGATTTCAACATTAGATTGTTTATAACTTTTAAAATATTAAAAATTGACCTAAACCTTATGTGAAAAATGATTAATTTTGAGCGTAAAATCGACATAAAAAATATAACATTCCATTTAAAAAATCATATGTTTGATACGTCACGTGATTATTGGACACCCTGGATATATGCAAGTAATTTTAAAATATGAAGTTTTACAGTAGCTACAAATTATGTTAGTAATATTTTTTTTGTAAATTTCTAAATAATTGATATATTGGACTTCATCGGAATCTTCCGCCACCCTGTATATATTTTTCGATATTTTCTTGAGTTTAAAACAAAAGTACGTTAGAAAAGTGTTGCGTCATTAAACTGTAAGCATCGTTGTATTTCTCTAACAAACTATGAATTCCAAGTAGCCCGGCACATAAAAATCCGCAATAAAAGCGAATTCAGTCACGCGTCCGCGTCTCGGGTTCATTTGTTTTCCGCGTTTTGAATTCCGGCGGATTCCTTCCGGTGCCCAATTAACCGTGAGTAATAGAACCTTTTGCCCGGATTGAGTTTCCGCTCGATTTCCCTTCAAGAATACCTGGAATATATTACACTGTTGCCCGCGAGGAGAAAACGATAAGGATAACGGCGAAAGCGGGGATGGGAAGGGATTGGTAGCTTGTGTTGTGTTATTAAAACCTTGTTTATTAAGTCGACTATGGAATATCCGTTTACGGCCCCCGAGGAGTACACGGGCTTTTAATTAACGAAAACGGGCGAGTGTCGAATTTCGCCCCGTTTAAACCCCTCAACGCAGTCTTGGATAAATGTAACTGTGCAGTTTGCCTGGTTGTATGTGTGTGTGTGTACTGGTAGGGAAGGGGGAGCATGTTTGGGGTGCGTGCGGGGGTTATTTGGGGTTCAAATTGGAAGTAATTTTATGAAATAATCGAATGGATTAATGAGGGCGCGCTTTGTTCGTTTGTTTTGACGGGAATGTCGGTTTCATTAGGAGTTATTAAATTTAATATGGGCGTTTATTCTTTTTGTTCGGCCGCGACGTGGAATGAATGTTTATCGGCAGACAGAAATGATGAGGTGTGCTTAATGCGGAAGGGAGGGCTCCCTTATATCAATAAGAGGGAAAAGTAGGAAAACAGCCATCACAATCGGCGCGGCCTCTGCTAGATGCTGACGCAGACAGGATGTTTAGAAATCCGTTTTTATTACTTCTTATTTTATAAATAGTTCTCCTAATATGTTCCTACTGCCTACTGCGTTTTTCTAAGTAACAATATTATTTTAAATAAGTATGCTACTTTAATATAATATTTTTTTAAAACTTTAAATGAAACTATTAATTTTTTGATTTTCACTTTAATATATTGCTCGTGACAATTGTTTCGCACTGTAGCTTCTTCAGGCGAAAAAATATAATAACAATAATATTTACAAAGCGAGTACAATATATACACGTTTTTTTTTTTTTCGTAAAAAAAAAACAATTTTCGCGAACAATAAATTAAAGTGAAACTCAGAAACATACCAGTTTCATTTATTCATTTGGATTTTTATTTATTCATTTGGATTTTCAAACAATCAATAAGATTAATATTTTTTATTACCTAAATGCAGAGTGATCAAGAATGATTGTAGATTGATGGGTGGACAGCCAAATACCTATATTAGTACAACCATAGAGTAACTAGTATACATAGAGAGGCGAGCAGTAGGCTTTTTAGCGTCACGCTCTCGGCGTATTTTTCGACTCGAGAGCTGCTGCCACAGAGATATTGCGGAGACTCTACGAACCGCTACTAACTGCTTGCATGTACTTACTGAATTTTATTACCGTATCGCGAGCGCGTGTAGCGTTTCAACATAATATTTTGAAAGTTAAACAGTTGTTTTATTCAATTTAGCAATGGTTAAAGTAATTTATTAAAACAAAACAAAATTGAAAATCCATTCAGGCAAATTTGAGTAATGAATTTTTGAAAATGTTTAAATTTCCAAAAATTTTCACTTAATAATGAAAACCGAAAATCTAATAAAAAATAACATTTCTTTAAAGGAAGAAAGTTACAAAAATGGTGTATGCGTTCGGCCACAAAGTCCGTGGCTAACTTGTCATTGGTTATTATTGTAATTATTATGACCCTCGTGTTTTATGCTTCAATTCTACACTACAGCAATATAATGAAAATATTCTCTAATTACTATTTAGGTACTTCGTCTAATACTTTTAAAACAGGAATAATCAATTAATCAATATCAGACGCGAGCTTTTGTGAAGGAATTGAAGCGAATTGTGTGCTAAGTAAATTAAAATCGAAAATGGTTGACATGTTGTATTAATGATTTACCCGTCAACAGCTCCTGCTTGAATTACCACGTTATTATCTGCATTACATTGTGAACACGTTTCATTTGTATATTTGCTAATTAGTTGCTAACGAAAACGCTTTAATATATTGTGTCTAAATGAATGAGGTGAATAATTTTAATTTTTATTTCCTATTCCTTGCCATACACCCTCACGGGTATAAAGGTTTTTTTCGATTATATATATATATATATATATATATATATATATATATATTTCCTATTCCTAATCGGTCTTAGGTCTCATTTATTTTGGCGATGTTCGATTCCTGATGTTTTGTACCTTGATAAAGGCTATTTTTTTGTCGCGCATACGCAATTTTTAATACTGTTGAGAGTTAGAGCGGCGTGTATCAGCTCAGGCATAAACATTCGTTCCCTTTACGTCTGTATCTAACGCGCGAACGTCCTGGAAGAGTCCTCATATAGTCAATGTTGTCAGGCGAAGATAGTCATACAATGGGCACGTTCAGGCTCCCCTTCAAGAATTTTTCATTTCAATACACACATTCATCCTATTTATATTTATTTATTTATTTATTAACGTTTGAATACAATATTTAACATTTATTTTGTATTTTCAACATGAAATGCACATTTCTTTTTAATTACAGTTTTTTTTTATATCCTACATCTTAATTTTTTATTCCATTCATTCTAAAAACACCAACAATTATATCCACTATTGAATACAACTTAACAATTAATTCCAAACTCTCTTTGTGGAAATTTCTATTTGCCGACCATTGTACATTCTTTTCCTTTTTTTGTGTATATTCCCCAACACACACAGAAAGCTAGAAAAGTTCGCGTTTAATCCCCCGCACGGCCTTTCCCATTGTCTTTCAACAATGACGCGCCGGAACAAAAGTGGCCTCCTGGATGTCTCCGTCTGGAGACTCGAGAGTGTGTAGTACGTGGGGAAAAAAAGTGTTCGCCCCAGTTCGCGGGAGAATCTTTGTTTTCTCCCATCCGGCGATAATACTGTTTGTAATTTAGTGCGCTCGTAAGCAAATAATACAGGAGAGTATAAGATAGAGGCAAACGGCGGCGTTCCATCATCGAGTTGTAACGATAATGTCAGGAGTGACGTTATCGTTGGATCTCGGCCGTTTTTCAAACGGAACGCGTTTTATTTTTTTTTCTACCGCCGCGATATAATCTGCAATATATTATTTCGTATTTTTTTGGAATAAGATACGAATGAAAATATATTGCTGCAAGGGAAATGGATGAATTACGTAACTGCGGGTGTCCGTTTTCAGGGGAAATTGCTACAAATGTACCTAATATAAAGTGGGCCACTGGTTGGCTACAGTCTGAATGTAAGATTAACTATTGCAATTCGCGGTTAATTATTGGAGCGCATTATTTTGTAAGTAAAGTGGGGTTTCTTTAAGTAAACTAAAATGGACCATATTATTTATTCTTAACGATACTAAATATATAGAATTACAACAACAATATTAAGTACTTATTTTATTCATTCATTTTATCATTAAATCTTATTTCTAGTTCTATTATAACTGTTATTCGGGGCTAAAAAAATATGTTTAATTAATTTCTCACTTAACCCGTGGTGAAACATTTTTGAATTAATTCAGGATGATTTAATTGAAATTAAAATACTTGGTTTCTTTCACTTATTTATATTTTCTCCAACTAGTTTCGACCATTGGTCATCTTCATTCCTCCCTGAAGATGACCAATGGTCGAAACTAGTTGGAGAAAATATAAATAAGTGAAACAAACCAAGTGTTTTAATTTCAATGAAATCATCGTGAATTAAAAAAAAATAAATTTAATTAATCATCTTCACATTCTATGTATATACATCTATTACAAACGCTGCTAAGACTGTGGTGATAAAATATAACATACATGTTAAACATTTTTCTTACATAATAGCCCCGATAATCCTCCACTCTGTTGTATTATTATTAGACTGAAACAAATTGATTAAAGATTTTGAATAAGAAAAAAAAGTATAACTTTTTTGCTTCATATAACTATTCAGTTAGGTCAGTTTTTGTCGATAGCCTTAGCCATCATTCAGGCAGTGTCATAATTTCAGGTTTATAATTATTGGGGTTTTCATCAACAAGAATATAAATTACATGTAATTAATAATTTTAAATTTAATTACAAATCTAAATGGCAATAAAGATTATGCATATGTGTGAAGCTGGCAATGAACTCGGCGCCTTCACATGGAAACATCTTTTCAAAAATATTTATCTAAAGGAAAACAACACTTGTCTAACCGTTTATTCATAATTATAAGTAATACCAATGACAATTAAATACAGCAGAATCAAATTTATTGTTATAAATTTTGAAATATTCATACTACATACATTTTAAAAAATCGGAAAATGGCGATTTTTTTATAAACAATATTTCCCAATCGACGCACTTTTTTCAAATTTTGGTTTAAACAATGTCTTTAGAATCAATAGAAATAATCGAAAATTCGTGCTTATTTGTGGTTTGTTTATTAACAAATCCATCGCTGAGTCGTATTTCCAACACCTGACGGCGATTGTCAAAGTTTCAAATTTCTCAAACGGTGCACTTTTTTTCAATTTTTTTTGTAAGACTAGTTTATACAATGCTTTTAGAAGCAACATAAACAATCGAAAATGCGTGCCCATTTATGGATTGTTTATAAATAAATCCATTGCTGAGTCGTCTACTCGTGGAATGAGATGCATTTATTAGACTAAATACAACGTACAAATTAATTAAAAATGCCAAAGACGACCAACTTATAGTAATGAAAATTTGCTATGCTCACTTTATTCGTATATTAAAAGGGATCGGTACAATCATTTGAGTTTCTCGGGGACGGGGACGAGGTAGCGCGAAGGCAGAACCGTACCGCGAATTCACAGCCAATTAAGGGCCACTTCTACAATTGATAGTAATAGCTTTGGCAGCGTAGACCTTCGGTATTAAGTATTTTAGTTTAACTGATTAGTAAACAGCGATCCGATTCTACAATCGTTTCAAATTTACCACTCAGTTGACAAAAATGCGCATGCGCGACCAGCTGGTCAGCTGGCGTCAAAACCATAGAAAACTTAGTCGAGATGGTGAATGTTGACAACTCTATAAATAATCGCGCCAACTGCGGTCGGAAGCTCAACTACTAAAATTCTAAAATACAGTTTTCTTTAGTGGTTAAATTTGATAAATACGATAAAGAATATAAATTTAATTTCAAAACTATATAAAACGGTATTAAAAATCTAATTTAGATTTCAAAACGATTTTCAAATACAATAGAAAAAAGATTTATTCACTTGGTCACAGCTATGTAAAATAAAAGAATTGAAGAATACCATAGATATTAATAACTAGATAATTTTTAATTTATAAAATAGATAAATATATCAACCAACTATTTCTAATGTAACAACAATAAATAATTAATAATTTTGACTTCAAAACAATAAAAAATATACAGTTATTTAAATTTGGTTGGTTATACATTTATTTCCAATTTTAAAGTTCCAATAAAAACATTAACTGACATTAACTGACGTGAACAAATTATCTAATATTATGCATGTTTCTAACAAGAGTTAAAAACTACCTAAACGATGATAAATATATTTTCACGTTATGCATTCACCCTTCAGTAACCCCTATAAAAGGAAATCATTTTTAATATGTTTAACGTGTACGTTATTAATTAATTTCACATTTTATTAATACATATCCATTACAATAGCTGCTTAGACTGTGATGATAACATACACGTTAAAATTAACATTTTCCGTGCGTAATAGCCCCGAATAAAAGCTAATATTTAGCAATCTAACATAACCTATTTAATGAAATACAAATAACTGAACCTGTACTAAAAAAGCTCTAAACACGATGTACACTAACAATATAAAATTTAACAAAACACTAAAATCACTAACAATACAATAAAACAAAGCAAAAATCCACAATACGAGCGAGTCATAACCAACAAAAACATTAAGGACGTTTCTGGACGATGCGCGGCTGCGCGCTCGGTCTCTCTTCAGGTTTATCTCATGCTCCGAGCACGGGTGAAAATACCGGAATGGTACCACTCCGCTCGTTCTAATAACGCTTTACCTCACAATTGTAGAATCACCTCCCAAGGTTTGACTCTGCGTTAAATTACCGAAAGTGTAACTATCAATTGTAGAAGCGGGCCTAAAACGCATTTAGGATTGTGTCGAAGTCGTCCCTTGCAAGGATAATAGAAAATATTACAAACGCAATATTTTCATTATTTTTAATATGTATTGCTGTTCGTACATTTGAGAATTAATACGTTATTGAATTTTTTTTGTAATAATATTGACTACATATTATATTTTATAATAACCAAATATTTGTTCTTCGAATAGTATTTAAAAGGTATATTTGTAAATAAATATGAAATTAAATATGATTTTCTTCTTTATATATATATATACATTCATATATCCGTATATTCCTTATGAAAAAAAAAAAGATTTTCAATGTTAATTTATTTACATTTTAAAATTTTGTTTTAAACTAGATATTTAAATTTCCTTTCATAGAATAAATATTTCTGATTTTAATGTTATAGGGAAGCTATGTTATTTGTTCCGGTATTCATTAAAATGAAGAAAACACCCCATTTTAAGTTTTTTTTTTGTCTATTTTTGAGGAAAATGTCTTAACAATTAATAAAAATTTGTATTTAATGCGTAACTGCTGGATTATGATAAAATATTGCATACTTTTCTAAAAACATAATCCTTGATAAATATTTTCTATAACCCCATTTATGGAGAAACAACTAAATTTGAACTATATTATGTTATTTCGGCATTAATGATAATTTGACCAAATGAGCATAAGCAATTCATATATATATTTTTAAAGTAATATTTCAAATCAAATCGAAGAGAAAATATTTTAAAAAATCGACCGATTTTTAAAAAGAAGACAGGCAGGATGTCATAATATTTAAAAACATTATTTTCGAACAACTCAAAGGGCACTATTAACAAATCGTTTTATATAATAATTAAATAATTACATTCCTATAGTTTCTTTGGATTTTCGGAGGTACAAACAGTCACTTATGAATTTTTGAAAATATAGGGAATTCGTGGCTAGGCAATATGATTTTAAAAAGTTTATATTTTCGAAAAACCCAAAGGGCACTATAAACAAATTATGTTATTTTTTTAATTAAGCATTGCTAATTACGATTCTGTAGTTGTTTTGGATTTTCAGAGGTCCAAACAGCCACTTATGAATTTTTGAAAATATAGGGAATCTGTGGCTCGAAGACATGATTTTAAATTGCTTATATTTTCGAAAAACCGAAACGGCACTATAAACAAATTATTTTATATCGTGAATTAGGCATTGTTTAATACGATCCTGTTGTAATTTAGCATTTTAAGAGGTCCAAACAGGCAGTTATTAATTTTTCGACTTAATCTGAACTGCCGGCTAAGTTATAAAATAATGAAAATTGTAATTTTTATAAATAGTTATATGTTATTGAATATATACAGTATATTAGTAACGCTATTATCAATGGGCAAAGGGTGTAGATCATAATTCGTGTGGTGGTGGATGCGCCGGGTACCAAAAATCCTTGGCTGGAAATCCGTGGCCAACTTCTCGTCGGTGCTCATGACATAGCTCAAGTTATAGACGACAAAGGCCAACTTGATGTCATTTACCCAGATATGTCTAAGGCCTTTGAAAAAGTTCCCCATAATTTATTATTATTAAAACTCATTAAATTTGGATTTAGTGACTCGGCGGTGACTTTAATAAGTTCATATTTACATAAACGCAGAGCATATATGTCAGCCAATGGTTTTAAATCAGATGATTATTTCCCATCATCTGGTGTACCACAAGGCTCTATACTAGGGCCCTTGCTATTTAATATATTTTTAATGATATTTCTGAGCATCTTGAATGCCAACATTTAATGTATGCTGATGATAACTGTCATCGTTTATAAAATGGTTTAAATAGAATAGTTTCTTTTTGTAGGAAAAATGGGTTAGAATTAAATATAAAAAAATGTAAATTTGTGTCATATTAAAAAAAAAAAATGAAATGTAATAAATTATAATATCAATGTGAGCTTCTAGAACGTGTTACGGTATTCAAAGATTTAGGAATATACCATATTTTGGTGAGACTTTTAATTTTAATTACCACATAAATCATATTGTTAATAGTGCATACAGATCATTGGGTTTTGTATGTCGTAACGTTTCTCAGTTTCTAAACATAAGTACCTTAAAAACCTTGTATTTTGCTTTTGAACGGACTATGTTGGAATATGGTGCTATGATCTGGTTCCCGCAGAATCAAATTCAAATAAAGAAACTTGAAGATGTCCAGCGCAAATTTTTACAAACACTTATCCGGAAAGAGGATTTAATCATAATCTATTATTAGATAAATTTTATATTAAGTCTCTTGAAGCTCGGAGGTATACTATTATACTATGTATAAAATATCTATATAATATTTTTCATGGGAAGATAGATTCACCTTTAATTTTAGATAAAATTTGTTTCCGTATTCTAACTTTTCCGAGTAGACAAAAACCAACTTTATTCATAAAAAAACAGAAATAATGTCGGCTTAAAGTCACCTTTCAGCATTGTGTGTTCGTGTTTTAATAAAATATCAGACACTACAGATATATTTCATGATTCACTTAATCAAATAATTAAAAATTTACAAAGGATACTTTAAGATGACTCATTTGTTTTATGTTACATATGTACATATGTTATGTTATGTTTGTATTAATCGTAACTGCAGCTTAACAGTTTCTATTTTGTCTTGTAATTAGGAAAATATGTATTTCCTTTTAGGCAATAAAGATTATTATTTTTGAAAAAAAGTCTCAATGTGGTGGCGCCGGGTTCATTTCTGGATTCATTGCCAGCTTCACACACATAGATTATGCATAATCACATAACGTCATATTTATTCGGGGCTATTCTGTAAAAGAAATGTTAAGTATAGCAGTCTAAGCAACTTTTGCCTTTCGCCTAATTTCATGTCGCGGTTGCGTCATCTTTCAGTTATTATGATTAATATTAGGTATACAAGATCCGTTCAGTCGCCTTTGTCAAGGCATTGCACATGGAACAAACACACTAGTCTGATGAGGTTCGATAAACCGAAATCACCATTATCAGTTATCCATACGCTAGATGGATGGTGGCTGAACATTTTGTTAAACATACATAGAATCGCGAGGTAATTAAGTTAATCTTAACATTTTCTGTGTGGAATAGCCGTGATTATATATGTGATTTATAAAACAATCATTTAAGTAGATAAAACTCATTATTTCACATTGGAATACTCCATCCACTTAACAGACCAATATTACCTTATAAAAGCTTATTATTTATTTTTTTAAAACATCCAGGTAAAATATCATTGCACACAGCGCGCCTGAACATTTCGTTCGCTATCTCGGTTTCATTTGCGGCGCTACGATTGCCAATAAACTCACTGTTTATCTGCGTATTGGGATTAATAATTCACATTAAATTATCCCTTTGCAAATAGAACGGGCGGATCCTTCAAATTGTACGACACCAGAATGCAGATAGTGTGATAGTGTATCCCTTTATTAAGGGCGTAAATGGTTAATCCAGGCTCGTGTGTGTGTCGCTGTTTGCCCGCTCGGGAATAGATAGCAGTTTTCACATTACTTCTAATGGCTGAATTAAAACTTGGAGCATTCGACGTTTAATCTATTCATTAAATTGGCCGCAATAAAAAGTTATTGGTAATTGTTTAAAATAAAATATTACGTTCGCGGCCTTTATTTTTGTAAACTTTATTTTTAAATTAAGATATAAACTTAATTGTTAACAACACAGTGGCTTCTTTGCGAATTGATTTTATAAGTAAGTTGGTGTTTTTTTTTTATTTCTTTAACTTTGTTCTCATTAATGACTTGCCAAAACATAATCACTAATAAATATTTTAAATTATTTAAAATACATAGAATAACTTGGATTGTTTTATATTAACATAATGGGGGCTATTCCCTACGGTAAATATTAAGTTTAACTTGTAGGTTATTATTAACTTCACATTCTATGTACATATCTATGAAAAAAGCTCCTTACAACAATGTAAGGAAATCACTGATCACTGAGGCTTCTACTTCGTTATACATTGTGTAAGATTATAATAAAACACTTTTTTTAACTTTGTATAACAGAATTATATATTTAGTGACTATAGTTTCAACAATTTACACTTGTCATTATCAAACTAAAACTTTTAGTTTTAGTGTTTTATTATAACAATGTAAGGAGCTTTTTTCATAACGGGTACGTACAAACTCGTAATACTTAACATTTCTGTACGGAATAGCTCTGAACATGTTTAAAATTGTTTTTGTTCTTTTGTTTCTTAACTGTTATTGTGGCTTTTATTTTCGCGCATCGGAAAGAGCAAACAAACGGTCTGATTAGCTCAAGATTGTTTATCCACGTTCGAATTACCCTATTCGATGGAATATGTTGATTGCGCGGTACGTTGAAATGTCTAAAATCGCGTCGTGTTTGCACTAAACTTTCGCCACACAGATAGTATGCTTTAACTGCGTAGGCACGCTGTTCACTCGTCCAACGATCCATTCCTCCCTACGAGCTCTAAGCCCCTCATAAAATTTTTCCATTTGACTGGCGGACCCTGTAACATAGAAATTTATCATAACCTGAAACATTTTAATTAAAAGAACCAAAAAAAATGCGTTTTAGTCGTAGTCAATCGTCGAGCATCGTGGAAAGAACTTTGGTTGCGAGATCAGCGAAGGGCGCTGACCTGCCGCGGCGCATACCTAACTTCGAGGGATCGACGGCGGGTTACCGTGGCTCTGAAACAATATGGGACCTTAATAACATCAACATCGCCGCCGCCGCAACGATATGGACTGACGGAACCCACTACATCAACGAGAACATGTATTTTTGTATACACAATAACTTTAACACCAGGAGTGGAATGATTCATATTACTGTGTAGAGGATTCATGCGTGCAAGAGCTGCTATTTCTTGATAGGAAGCCTTTCTTTTCACTATCCCGTCTCGGCGGAGGAACCAGGATACCTTTGCTGCCGTCCACATGCCGGAGCTGGCCATTTACATGGTTGACTGTCATAGCCTTGACGCTGCAAGAGAGCCGGTAGGGCGAGGTCATGGTCACAGCTAAGATTTCATTACGGAGAAAGATCGAAAGTAGTAAAAACGAGAAATGGAGACAACTACGAGACGAGGTTGAAAATGACATCTGGGACCGACCATACAAAATCGTGACAAGATAACTTGGAGCCACACTACCTAACGTGGAATTGCTCGTAGAAGGAGGCATAAGAGAGGTGGTCCAAATACTCTTTCCCCCGGGAACACATATCGGCCAGCCGGACCAACCCGTCCACTCGACCAACAACCCTCTCTTCTCAACTAAAGAGGTTAGTGCCGGCCGCCTCGTCCCTCCCCAGCAAAAGGGCTTTTGGACCAGGAGGTATACCCAACGAAGCAATTAATGTGATAGTCGAGAGTGATCCCGAGAAAATCACTACTCTATTCAACACCTGCATGACTAAAGGCATTTTTCTCAGGCGGTATAAACTGTCACTACCCGAAAAACGGCAAACCATCCAATGCCCCTAACGGATTCAGGCCTATCTGTCTTCTCGATGGAGAGGGGAAGGTTCTCCAACATTTAATTATAAACGGAGCCAATGCAGCACTCGACCGTACAGGAGAGATTTCCTCCAATCAATACGGCTTCTCCAAAGGTAAATCCACCACCTATCGCTAAGGCCAATAGAAGGCCCCTAAGGATGCATAGGAATTACACTTGACATACAAAACGCCTTTAACACGCTCCTGACCAATATAATCATAGAAGCATTACGGGAAAATGGGCTGGACGACGGACTGCTAAGAATCATAGCTCCACGACAGGGAGCTCTTGCTTGACAACAGCGACATGGTCAACACAACTTGCATCGTCCCCCAAGGCTCGGTATTCGGCACGTTTCTTTGGAAATCTACGTATGACAGCGTGTTCCGCATAAAACTACCACCGGGGCAGATACAATTGACATTATCATAATCGTCAGTAGAAGGGACACCGTAGAGCTAAAAACTGTAGCACAAGCAGTCCTCAGCTCGGTCGCGGCATGGCTGTACGGCGCCAGACACAAAATGGAGGCAAACAATACGGCAGCCGTCTGGCAATCCTGTGGAAGGGCAGGACGAACACACAACGAGACCATCACTCCATTGAGCCACAATCTCTCCATCGACAAAAAATGAAATACCTGGAGATCATACTGGAGGCGAACCCCCTGTGCATCTCTCACGTATCCGAAGCATCAGCGTGTGCAGCTAAAGCTGTTAGCGACTGATGGTAAAGTACGGCGGACCATCAGGAGCATAGTTGACGTCTAAAATAGTTTAAAAGTTCAAGCACTAATTACTAGATGGTTGTAGTTAAAAAATAGGCAACCAGTAAATCATATTTCATCAACACGTTGTCGGTGAAGCTTTAATTAAAAAGCGTGACTCATCAAGGGGATTTTTTTGTACATATAAGAAATATTGACTTATTAAATAAATCACACAAATCAAGATGATAAATAATAATTATATTAAATCTATATGTACCAATTATACGATCAAAAATATGTTGTAATTTTCTATATACGAAAGAGATTTTATATTAATTTCATTCATTAATAATCAATTATATATCAATTCTAAAATTGACTTTTGAATAGATTTTTAGATTCCGAATAATTTAATTCTCTCAATTTATCTAAAAAATTAATGGGGAAGCAGGAATTTCCATACAATACATGTAAATTTCAAAGTGTTCAAATATTGGTTCCCTTATTTATTTCAGAGACATTTATTTATCTTTTTGATTTTTTTTTTGTATAATTTCACCTTACACTTGGTTTCTCTAAGTTAGTATAATTAATTCAACTTTTTTTATAATTCCAGGAGATTAATTCCAGATTTTGGTTAAAATTTAAAAACTTGAATAATAATTTGTGAAATATACCTACTCATCTTTTTTAACCCAAAAGCACATTTTTTTATATAGGTTGAGTCACCGAAGTGTCCGCCTTTTTTTGTTGACATGGTGATATGAAATTTTGTATGCATACCAAGTTGATACCATTCTATTCAATGATTATTTTAAATGTGAAATGTATTTAAATTTCAGATGATTCTTTTTTATAAAATAAACCATTATTTCATTCTCACATATAGATTTTCCATAACACTAATTTAAATTGAAAATAATGTTTATTTGGCATTTGTTTTCAATTTCTTTAATTTCATATGCTTGATTACTGTTATTTCAATTGTTTTTCATGTCAAACTAATCAGTTCATTGTTAAAATGCTTTACAAATACTATGAAATGTGAAATATTTCGAGAAGTACGTACAGAAGATAGGCTTAATGAAATATTTATATATCATTTTGTGATAATTAAAAAAGATGGAAATCTATGGGGTGCCATTTAAATATACAAATATATCACATTTAAAATGATCATCGAATAGAATGATGTTATCTTAGTAAGTATACAAAATTTAATTTCTCCATTTTGCAAGCCAAACATGTAATGTGTACTAATAAACCACCAATACAACTATCAAAATTTTTAGAACATTTTTTTTCTGCAGTAACAATTAATCAAAACGACCAACTATATTAAATTGCTGTAAAGATAATTCAAAGAGGAATCTAATAAAAAATAATATAAAGAGTGTTACATCCCTTTGGAGTTAAAATATTTTTCTAATTTGCATTTAAAATTCTTTAAAATACTCTAAGCCCTCAATTTGTTTAAATTTCCTGAACTGAGTATATTATTAGAATGATTCGAACAACCTGCATTATTTGAACAGCTTGACTCTCGTAAACATGTTAATTTCTTCTATAACACTTTATTCTTTCAAATGGTCAAAATCCATCACTTTTATCCGGTTCATTATCAAGTAATTGAGAGTATAAATATATATATATATATATAATATACTTTGAGGGGGCAAACTATAAAGAGAAATAAAATGAATATAGTTTTCATGTATAACTACATAATATTATAATAATAAAATATAAATGAAATGTTCGGAAATCCAATTTCATTAACAAAGTATTAGACACTATGAATAGAAGAGTGTTCATTCACTTGGTCACAGTAATTTTATAAATTAAATAAAAATTATTTCAAAATAATTAATAAATTATTGCCCGGGAAGTAGTTGTTTTAATGTGCATTTGTTGATTGTTGAAAGTACTTACGGTACGTAAGTTAAAATGTCACAGAGCTAAATGTGGAAATGATTTATTAATGATTTCCAAATCATTTTTATTTAATTTATTAGACACTATCTTATTTGGTTCACTGTTTTTTTTTATAATTTCTATCATTATATATTTGTTAAGAAAATAATGTCTGTTCAAGGAAGTTATAGTATGAGAAGGTTTTATTAAACATCATAATGAAAATAAATGTTACATAACCTCCCCATTCATTTTATTTTCAATAAAAAAATGCATTGTAAATGTGTTCAACCAAATATGTATTCTGAAACATTGAAATCACATTTTTTATTTTCATTTTCACTTCATTTAAAATCGTAACCAGAATTTTAAACACAACAAAACGAAGAAATCGTAGGTGAAATAACAGAACATATGATTTTGACAGATACGAAATTAAAAGAAAAGCAAAATACGTTAGAAAGAATGTATCTTGAAAATATTAAATTCGTTCCCTTTTGCACCCCGCACTACGCCTAAGCGCGAATAAATACGGATCGTGACGAAAATAAATGAAGGATTTGTTCCATCGAAAAAAAAAAAAAAAAAAAAATTGAAATCGTATAGATGAGCAAATAATTTAATTCCATTTATGACTACCAGGGCGGCCAAATTACTCGCGAAGAGCATTAAATGGCCCCTGTTACATTCTAATGTATGCAATCCCCACATCAGTTAGTTCAACGCAATGCCTAATACGACTACCCTCAATCTCGACATTAAAATATTTCTCACTGACGATTTCCTATCAAGTTCTTTAAAGAGGGCAATTTTACAAATATTTTTCTTATGTATTTTTTTAATTGATTTCTTGTGCTTAAGGACAAAGGTAGATAAGAAGGGTACGAATTTTGATCCAGATAATATCAACATTCTCTTATTTAGAACATCTGTGGGGCTAGTGAACTGAACACTTGAAAAGGAACACTTTAAACCAAATTATCAGTAGGATTTATGGGTTTTCAAATAGTCGTATGATGCATTATTGTTTTACTAAAAATGTAACTATATTAAATAAATCGATAAAAGTTGTGATAATAATAAAATTCATTGCTCTCTAAAACTTTAAAGAAATGATTGTTTACAAGAAAATACAGTATGTCAGTTTTAAAACGTATGTATACTTACGATTGAAAAACAGCTTTAATATATAAATTATTATTTAACTTTTTCCCTGAATTTAGTAAACCTTCATGGAATTCGTTCATAGCTTCAAATTGAACTCTTATAAACAATAGAAAGTGGAAAATACTTAAATATTACTTACTTACTTAATTTTAATATTTTTCATTACAAGAATATTTATATGGGAACAATAAATTGAAAGCGTTAATTCCAAAACCAATATATCTATTAAGTAATTATCAATTTTATTTATTAAATTAAATTATGGAATAAATAAAATATATTTTAATAGGAATTGATTATTTGTTTAACATGTCTTTTCTACTCCTTGGTTCAATTCCAAATTTTCAGGCTTTTCTAAATTCAAAATTTTACTTCATACACCACGATGTTTTAAAAAGTATTCTTCTTAATCACTCTTGTTCCTTCAAGAATACCGATAAGAATAAAATAAACCATTCAAAATGCACGTTTTGATTTTTCAAATAGTATCTTATACGTGGATCCGCGCCTCATTGCAATAACTAATTTTCAGGTGGCGGACAACTTTGCCTAATCGCAGAGGAAAGAATATTATTGTTTACTCTGTGGCTATACATTCGTAGAAATATAAAAAAATATCTTTAAACTGAACGCGTTAAAACAATAATGTTTTTATTTCACATCTGTCAGTCAGTAGTAAATTGGCGTACGGCTATTTTAAAATATGAGAATATTTATGTTTACATTAACATTCCAATGAACAAATCATCCTTTAACATATGTTTTTATGCATTAAATTACAGGAACCTGTTGTGGTTGAAGGTTTTAATATGTGGTTGTTTTCATAACGTCTTCAGAGATGGCTACATAAAAATTTCAAGTTACGGTCGTGATTCTTCTGGTTACTCCATATTCTGTGGCATAGCTTAATCAACCTGATCAAAGAAAGGAAGAAAGCAAAGCATTTCCGTTATATGAAATTCTAAATAAATTTAGAGATTTTTCTAAAAATAGTTGGAGTTTATCATATTAATTGAGGTAATTTCCATTGAACTATAAAGGAGATCGTTAGATGGATTATGTAAAGGCGTTAGAAACGTTTTGGTAAATAAAACTTGAAAATCGATTGATACATTTTATTGAATTTGAAAAATAATTGAATGATAATAAAGATAAAGTATTTATAATTGTAAATGTAATTATGTAAAATAAATATAGTCTTAAATGTATGCATTGTCTGGTTGCTGCGAATACAAAAAGAAATAAGATACACTCAAATTTAATCCCCTAACATCTATCGTATAAATAAGCGCAATTCTTCCTTACAAAAGTTCAGGCAATAAAATAACCCGCCCGGTCGGTCCGCGTCTGCGAAACTTCCAGTTCTTTATTGCATTCGCTCTAAATGCATCCATTTCCCCAGCATCCACACCACGGTATTTTTCCGCTCGCCGGAAAGTTCGAAATATTCGACATCTTCCGCATCCTAATCGTGCCCGAGCTGCTCAGGCTGTTGGTGCGTTCCCTGTCCGACGTAAGGTAATCCTCGGCGTTGAACGGCGCCCCGAGCGACATTTTATGGTCGATTATATTCGATCGGTCAGTGCATATTGAAAAGCTGCGTTCGCGGTTGATTCTGTCGGTGCTGATGGTGCTCCTGCGTTGTCTCACCTTTTCGATCTTTTTGTGCTTCTTGTGGTCTTTGTGGTGGGCGTGTTTGCGGTCGGGGCTGACCGATACTGATTTCCTGTTTTTCTTGTCGATGTTTTGCGAGTTGCGTTCCGAACCGGAACTTTTTCCTTCCAGTGAAATCCGCTTTTTTTCTTTCGATAAATCTTCTGTGGATTTTTTCGAGTCGATGCTGGGGGTTTTCTTATGGGAAATATGTGAAACCCGCGCTTCTGTTTCATCCTCTAGTTTCTTTTTTTCCTTCTCTTTCTTCCCCTTCCAGTGAATCGAGACCTTCCTCCGAATACTCATTTTGGATTTACCTTTAACGTCGGCATCACCTTTGGGTAGTTGCAGCTTCAACGTATCCTCGTTTTCACTAGAAACGTGATCCGAACTTGTTAAATCCAGCAAATTAGAACGCGAAGTGCACATTTCCTCCTGCTTAACAGGAATTTCCGGTTTCAAAAACTCCTCATTTGCAATTCCGTTAATGCAAAATCCGATTTGCGGTGGTGGGGGTTGTGGCTGCGGGTAAATATCCTCAGGGTAAAAAATTTCCGGCTCCTGCATTTTAGTCCTACCCAAACTCTCCAAGCTCGCTCTTATATTATCGTATTTTTCGAAACCCAGCAAAGGCATCGGGGTGGGCATCAAAACCACATTCAACTCGCTTTTGAAGGGAACCTTCTGCTGCGGCTCAGGCTCCTTATCCAAATTCCCCGACGAAGAAATTTTCAGAATATCCCTCGAAATACTCTCGATATCATTCAGCAACTCCTCCAAATTCCCCCCGCTGTTGAAACTATCACTAACCACGCTGAAATCCTTATTATCCATCTTCACAATAACATCACTGGACGACTTCGCTAAAGGCACGACTTGCTGTGGCTGCTGTATTTGGAATGTCTTTTCATAAAAAGTGCTTTCCGGTTCTTCGCGTTTCGGTAACGGGGAGAAGAAGTGCGCGGGTTGTTTCACGGCGGGGAGTTCCGGGTAGCTTTGGTCCGGTTTTATGATGTCGTGCTCGTTTTCCGGTGGAATTGAGGTCGAGTTTTTGTCCGAGTTTTCCGTTGAATTCTCTTCTGGGACCACCGACAGGTGGTCGAATTCCACGTGGAGATTCTTCAGGTTGGTTTTCTGGACGTTCTCGAAATTTTGTGAGGTTTCCACTTCCTCTGATTCTTCGGTGCACGACGAGCACGAGTCCTAAAAAAATGGAAAATTTGAAATTAATATTTGTTGTAAATATTTATTAATATATAATTAATAGTTTTAATATTTCAACATTGGTAGTTCATATTGTATAATAATAATACTTTATTACCCAACAGATACATTTATCCAATTAAAGGGTAACATATACAGAGAGGTTTTTTTATCAGTATACATTAGGCGAAGTGTACCTGCAAAAAGCGCGAGTCAAACGCATTGAACCGATTAATGTGTGTATGTTTAGTTGATTATTTGGCATACGTGTGTTCATTTGCGTGTTATAGGCAACTAAACACACATACATTAATGCGTTTGACACGCGTATTTTGCAGGTATACATAGGGGAAATGTATACTGATAAAAAAGCTCTCTGTATATCAAGAAAAAGAAAATATAGAATAATATTAAAAAAAGATACATAATGACTGTAAAGCACATACAAAAATAAGTAGAAACGCATTGTACAAAAAAATGAAATTAATTATAAAAGACACGCATTAATATTTGATGTAAATGCACTGAGTGAATCACTAAAGATATCCGCATTATATTGTACATTGTGATAGGCCTTAAAGATCTTAAGTAAGGGAGAGTTGCTATGGTTAACAGTACGAGGAGTTTTGTAAGAGAAGATTAAACTTGTCCTGTTAGCCAGCTTAGGTACATGAAAATTTATTAGTTCCGTGAGCGATGAATCGTCAATAAGATTATTAATTAATTTATTTAAATATAAACATGATATGCGCTTATGTCTGTCACTGACAGTTGTAAATTTAAATTCATGCAATAAGCTGAAATAACTGACCGTATTATCAGGATAAACATTATATTTGGTAAAGTATAGATATTTTAAAAATGTAAGTTGAATACTCTCAAGTAATACAATGTATTTCGTGTAAAATTTAAGTTGAATACTCTCAAGTAATACAATGTATTTCGTGTATTGAGGTGCCCAAACAATAGAGTAATATTCCAGTTTACTGCATATAAAAGTACTGAAGAGAACTTTTAATGTATCGATAGATGTGAAAGACTTGGTATTCCTAATAATAAAACGATAACACTCATTGACGATATTTGTTATATGATCATTGAAAGTGAGATGGGAATCATATAATACTCCAAGATCTTTATAACTATCTACTCTCTGTAAATAAACACTATCAATAATATAATCATGATAGATTTTATTTAGTTTTCTGGAAAACGATATTACACAGCACTTCTTTGTGTTGAGACATAGATCATTATCATTACACCAGTTACATATTGCGTCTAAGTCATTTTGTAGAATAACACAATCGGCATCACTTTCAATTCTTCTGAAAATCTTTAAGTCATCAGCATATAGTAGGTATCACGATTTGATTGAGTTGCATATATCATTAACGAAAAGTGAAAATAATAGCCGGCCAAGATTGGAGCCTTGCGGAACACCAGAATTGGCTATAAAGCTAAAGGATTTAACACCTTCATACTCTACTATTTGCAATCTATCAACTATGTAAGATGAAATTACATTAATTATGTTGTTGTTAATAATATTATATTCAAACCCTCTCCTTTACGAACTAACAAAAGTCACCCATATCAAAACCCGCCTATCCCGTTTAGCCGAAAATTTTGCCTCAAACCCTATCAATTACAATCACCTACACCCTTTGTGCATTCCCCGAAACCAAAATATCACTACCAAACGTAAACGTTTCACCATCACCATTCATGATTTCATTTCATGACTTTAGTGATCACGACGAGTAAATTCATTTCATAAGACATTAGCGATCAAAACCTTTTTGACACAGCAACTGACAAGGACAGACGCCCATAAAATCAGGCGGAAAGACTAACGGTCGATAGCCAATTGGCAGAAGAATTTATTTTTATGTTAGTTATTTATTGTATTTATTTATTATTATTACTTTGTTAAAAATAATTTACCAATAAAGATCTACATATATATATATTTATTATATTCACACAATTTATTAATTAATATATTATGATCAAACGCTTTAGACATATCTGTGTAAATAACATCAGTTTGGCAACCATAATCTAAGTTAGTCGATATATACTGAGTGATGCTCAACAGGTTGCACGCAGTAGATCTCTTTGACAAAAATCCATGTTGGTCTACTGACAATTTGTTACGTACATTTCAAGTGATATGTTCAGACAAAATACTTTCAAATACTTTCGAAAAATTGGAAAGTATCGATATTGGTCTATAGTTCTCAATATTCATTTTATTGCCTGATTTAAAGACAGGGCATATTCTAACATTTTTCCAGACATTTGGAAAAATCCCTAAACGTAAAATTAAGTTGTAAAGGAAGGTTAACGGTTTAGCGAGCGTTAAAGAACAATCGTTTAAAAGAAACGAAGGTACAAGGTCGATCCCTGAAGTAAATTTAGTTTTTAATTTTTTAATATGTTTCAAAACAGTAGTTTCAGTAGTAAAGAAATCCCCCAGGACAGTGGTATTAGTAGAGGGATTGATCTTATTATTTATACTTTGATTGTTACTATTCACAGAACTAAAATGTGTTGCGAACCCATCGACAATTGCTTGTGGCGAAATCAAAGTAGAATCCTTCATATTGCCAGGAATTCTGGTAGTGGATTTCGTTAAATTAAGATATCCCCAGAATTTAGATTGCTCGAGTATAATTTAATTTATCTATTTTTGAATTATTATTTAGGAATAATAAGTCTTTTTTAGATTTTAATTCTCTAAAAATTTCACTGTCGAACCATGGGGGTTAATTCGTTTTGCAATTAGGTTTACGTATAAGTGAAACGTGTTTATTAATAACACTGTATAATTTAGTGTATAAGAAATCACAAACATGATCAGTATCATTTATTTATTTATTACCCAATAGATACAGTACATCCAATAAAAGGATAACATCAGTTTAACAATAACACAACATTGGTATATATTAGATAAACAAAATAATAACATAAACAAAAATAAAATAAAACATTCGTTTATCAGTCTGGTAAATGCGCTGAGTGAATCACCAAAAACATCGGCATTGTGTTGCACGCTATGATATGACTTATATAATTTATATAAAGGAGAGTTGCTGTTGGGGAGTGCTGTAAGAAAAAGTGTAACATGTCCTATTCGCAAGCCTAGGTACATGAAAACTGACTAGATCCAAAGCAGGGGTATCATCAATAAAATTGTTAATCAGTTTATAGAGAAACAAACATGATATACGCTTATGCCTATCACTTATCGAAATGAATTTCAACTCACTTAATAAACTGGAGTAGCTTACAGTAATTTCAGGGTATGTTTTATGCTTTATAAAGTAAAGATATTTCAAAAACTTGCGTTGAACGCTCTCAAGCATCCCAATGTATTTAGCGTATTGCGGTGACCAGATGACGGAGCAATACTCCAGTTTACTACATATATAAGCAGAATAGAGAGATATTAGCGCATCGATAGAACTAAACGACTTACTATTTCTTATAATGAAACCAAGAATACGATAACACTCATTAACAATTTTACATACATGATCATTAAAGGTGAGATTAGGGTCAAACACTATACCGAGATCCTTAAACCGATTCACTCTCTGTAAAGAATCTCCGTATATCGAATAAATATGATGGATAGTGTTCACTTTTCTTGAGAATGTCATAACGCAGCACTTTTGGGTATTTAATAATAAGCCATTGGAATGGCACCAGTCACAGATGTAATTCAGTTCGTTTTGGAGGAGTGTGCAGTCAGCGTCGTTTTCAATTTTCCTAAAGAATATTAAACCATCTGCATATAGTAGAAAAGAAGAATTGATGGAGTTGTCTATATCATTTATAAAAAGTGAAAACAAAAGCGGTCCAAGATTTGATCCTTGGGGCACACCGGTTGTGGCGACATAAGTAAATGACTGTGTGCCTTCATATTCCACTATCTGTATTCGATCAGACAAATATGAATTCAGAACGTTAATTATATTGTTATTTATATAATAAGAGCTAAGTTTGTGTAATAAAGTGGCGTGATCCATGCGGTCAAATGCCTTCGACATATCCGTATATAAGACATCCGTTTGGAAGCTTTCGTCTAAGTTGGTGGAAATTACTTGTGTGGTGTTAAATAGATTGCAAGCTGTTGACCTCCTAGATAAAAATCCATATTGCTGTTATGATAAGCTATTACGTACATTCCATAATGTATGTTCACTCAAAATACTATCAAATATCTTTGAAAAGTTTGAAAGTATTGAGATCGGTCTGTAGTCTTCTACATTCATCCTATTCCCAGACTTGAAAACAGGACATACTCTAACCTTCTTCCACAAATTTTGAAATACGCCTGTGGATAGTATCAGGTTAAAGATGTATGCTATCTTTTTTAAACCATTGACCACATTCAACAAAAATTTATCAAAATGAATTTTAATTAAAATTATAAAAAAATAAAAAGAAATAAATCATTTCTTTTTAATTTATTAAACACAATTTGATTCGAATATTTTTAAAAATATCAATCAATGCGATGAAATACAAAGTCGCGGAACGTATATATTTTTTGAAAAAATAAAAATAGTTTTTACTTTTTCAAATGAATAGAATATTTATCGTAGGCCAGCTTTAATATAAGCCGTCACTGACATTCTAAGCTATAATTTCGTATGTAAGGGGTCTCAAAGTCCACAGAAATATCAAAGGATAATTAACATTCCAGCATCATTACATATATTTAAATTGCATCAAGCAATGACATTTTTTTTATTTTAAATCTGACACATTTTCGTGGGATTCGTGGCTGTTTTCAAAAATTATTTAAATAAGTTACAAAAGACATTTATTTTATTGTTTAAAATCATTGTTTGTACCTTTAGCAATAATCTGGTATGAAATTCATTTGTTTAAATTGCATCAAACAGTGCCGTTTTGGACTTTGAATCTGATGTTTCAACTTGAAAAAGTCGAAAATGAGTGTTGACGTAAGAATATATTAATAATATAACATAGTTAATAAAAATGTAGCACTTTTTATCGAATTTAATCATTAAATTGTTGTAATAACGCGTGTTTTTTGTTTAATTTACCCTGGCGCCTCCGCCATGGTGGAGGTGCCGGGAAAATCCGTGGCTGGAAATTCGTGGGTAACTTCACATCGGTAGAATTTTTTCGTGACTGTTCAATATACTGTTATGTTGATTTAGATTACAAAATTCAAGAAAATTATGTAACGCCCGAATATATACATCAGATGAGTTACCCAAATAGTATTGACTAATATTGAAATCGCCAAAAATTACTAAGTTATCATATTGATAATGCAGATCTTCCAATTGTTCATATACAGAATTAAATACATCTAAATTTGAGGCAGGTGGAATATAAACACAGCCGACTATCAATAATAATAATTTAATAAATATAACGGCCTCCAGTCTAATAAATAAATATCCTCATATAAAGTTTGCTTTCTTAAAGTTATATCTATAATGATCAATAGATGTAAATTTAGAATTTATATGTAATTTTATAGTTATGATGCAACATAGTGAAGGATGGTGTGGATCTTCGAAGACCAAGGGCTCAAGGTCGCCTGTTACATTACACGATATATTGTCAGTAGATATAATTAAGTCAAGCTTCTTCCGATTTTTATTTAAAATAGCATTATGTTGTTTGAGATTGCAAAAATCAAGAAAATTATGTAGTGCTAATGTATAGGTATCAAGTACGTTAACAGAGGAGTAATATTGCCTTATGTTGAAATCACCAAAAATAACCAAGTTGTCATATCTATAATGTAGATCTTCTAAAAATTCATAGATAATAGAATATTCATTTAAATTGGATGACGGTTGAATATAGATACCTACAATTAGTAAAACGCGATAGATGACTTAGTTTAACAGTAACTACTTCAATAGTATCAGTTTGAATGTTAATGTTGTTGTTCAGTAATTAAAGAAATTTTAGACGCAATTAAAACACCACCTCCTTTCCTGTAACCAGCTCGGTCACAACGAAAAACGTTATAACAATCTGGAAAAAGTTCTGTATTTAATACGCTATCCTTGATCCACGTTTCTGTTAAAACAATTATGTAATGATCAGGCTCAATACATTATATTAGTTTTACACTCTCACATTTTGATAAAAAATTAATTCTGTGTACGAGGTTTTACAATTCAGTGAGGATTTTTGTTGTTTTAATCTCTTGGTAATCACAAGTTTTTTTTTTTTAATTATTTTAGGTAATCCATCGGTATATCTAAGCAAAATGTTTTCGCCTTTGTTTTTTGTTCTTTTAAATTCATCAATTGTTTTACGCATATTTGCATTTTGCCGCGGTGTAAGATCGTGGTTAATGTATATATTTTTTGTTAAATCGTTTTTCCGCAAAATTCCAGAATTATTCAGCGCAGTCTGCGCGAAAGATTTATTTTTAAATATCACTTGAATCATCCTTGGAGACGAATCTAAATGTTTTGAATACGTGCTGGGTCCCTCCTGCTACCATATCAATTATATTATCTATTAATTTTTTGTCGTCTTCATTGGTGTTTTTTTCTGGTAAATTTTTAATAATAATATTGGATTCACGTATTTTTCGCTCTTGTACTTGTATAAAATAAATATGAATAGATTATTAATAATCAACCAATCAAACAAATAAAAAAAAAATAAATTCTCTTGAAAATTGGCTAATAACCCGAAACTAGTAGAGAATTTAAAGTTATTCATTCTAGTCTGTGTTTTATTTATGATAAAAAAACACTTTATTTTTACTTGTGACTGCAGTTTCGGCAAATTCAGCTTGCCATCATCAAACGTGAAGTGATTTACAATTTCAGTAATACATGTATATAATTGTTTTATTGGTTGATTTTTAATAATCTATTCATATTTATTTAATTATATATTATATTATTATTCAATATTATTATATCTATTATATTTTAAAAACAATTAAACTTTAATAAATGGAAATTTATCTTTTATCCGTTTATTAAAGTTTAATATTTCTAGATGTAATAATATTGAATAATAAATAACAACATAATCTTCTTTATGTTTGTTGTTGGTTGTAGAGACTTTAATTATTTAAATAAAAATAGTTGTCCTTTCTCCTACTTAGCATATTTGACTAAATAAATGTATGTATTAGTTATTCTTTCAAAAATTTTATTATTCATTGGTGTTTCTTTTATTAACGCGATAAATCCTTATTTTATTAATTGATGATTTAATCGGCATTATAATTGTATTTTTCAGCATTTATACAATTTAGCTGTACAGAAAACGAATTCCAAAAAAGTGTTTGTATCGCATAGCACCAGCGGGCTCATTTAAAATTTAAATTGACACTTTTATTAATTCATCAGCGCGGATTACTCCCCGGAAAAAGTACAACCGAGTTATATAACTTTTTTTTTAGAAAAAAAAAAATCCGATAACGAGCAGAGAGCGTAATTAAGTTTACGAGGTATGAGGCGGAGGCGGGTGAGGGGGGTGGAGGCCGACGTCGGGATGCGACAAGCAATTAGTGTCTGTGAAAATGAAAAAGTTGTACCAATTAAAAAGTAATCCCTCCATTTTCCCAGGACTGCTTTGATCCGATTAAAAAGCTCTCCGCTGAGCTTTTGCTTTTCTGTACGGTGTGTGTATATACAGTGTGACGTGCGACATGGGCGGAGGACTTATTTTAAAGAGCGGCGGAGAGGAAGGAAAAAAAAGTAAACAAATGACGGATTGCCTCGCGTGCCTTTCCGCCTGACGGATCGCGATGTCAAAATGTTGATGGCTGACGTTAAAACTCGGTAAATTTGCTTTCGGTGCACGCGACTCGAAGAAATGCAAGCCGACATGCAAATGCCGAATTACAACAAGAGAAAAATTGCTGTTTGTTGAAAATAACGAAAAAAAAATGTATATGTGAATAGCTGAAATGATTGCATGCGCTAGGATATATTACTCGGTGATTTAAGTTAATGTATTTCAATTAGTCAGTGTAAATAGTTTGTTTGGGCCTTGTTGGTTATCAAGGGAGTTTGCGCATTCATTTATCCGAATCTTAAACGAGTTCAGTTATTCTCTAATATTTTAGAATAGATTTTGAATTATGATGCAATTTTTGATTGTTATTTTTTAATCACATATGCCTTGGTAACTTGTAAAGCAATTTAAAAAACAATTGCAACATTATTAATTTTATTAATCATAATAAATTAAAGACGACGCAAGCGCCATCTCTTGCCTAATTTCAAGTTGCATCGTCAACGATTTGGGTCTACAAAGTAGACGACCGAGAATCACTAAAGGAAGGCGAACTTGTCCTGTTTATGAGAACAGGAAACGAAATTCACATTTAATGAAATGTTCAGGCAAAAGATGGCGCTTGCGTCGTCTTTAATTTATTATGATTAATATCGGGTATATAACCACAACACAATTTCCGTTCAGTCGCCTTAGACATACTACCTTAGATGTGTGACTCTCAATTGATAGATTACTACATAGTACTGTACTCACGTCACCGGTGTCGCTACTGCTGCCCCAAATAATGAAAAATGAGGGAAATTTAAAATTATTACTTTTGTTTGTGGCGATAGAAGGCGCCTCGATGAAGCAAACAAAAATACAGCGAGAAATTTAAAATTTGGTATTTTAATTAAAAAATAAAGATGAATAATGAATAAAATCTTTTTATTACACTATTTGTACAAATAAAATAATACAATTATTTCACAAATATTAGGTACAATTTATTAAAAATATTCGTTAATATTGCCGAGTTAAGATTATAATTGCGTAACTAAAATTTTGTTTATTCCGGGACTCCAGGGCTGTATTTTAAATGTGGGTGGAATGTCCTAGTCCTGTTTTTTTTATTTAGTGAGAACTTTAAACATACAACATATTCATGTAAATTCGACGAATAAAGCACCAATAACTTTTCTTCACACTGTGAAGAGTGTGAAGAAAGGTTATTGGTGCTTTATTCGTCGAATTGATTTGATCTTCACGTAACTCAATCAATCAATTTATATTCATGTACATAATTAAAATAAGAAAGGAAAGGTTTGTAAAACATGATGGCAATTTGAGCTTAAGGTAAACTGGTTTTAAGCAGGGTTCTTACACTTTCTTTAAAAAAGTTTTTTAAACATGGGAAAATTGTGTTGTTTAATGCCCTTAGGACTTCTACATCCAGGAACGCAACACTTCGATGGACTTTTTTTACAAAATTTTATCAATGCTATCAAACATAGACAAGCTACCTATCAAACACAAAACCAAAACGAACAACATAAACCACGTCACATGACAACGTGTAAGATCAGTGCTACCAATATAATATATTGAAAATATCATAGAAAACTATTTTGGATCAGTGCTACCAATTTATAACATGGAACATCTCATATTTTTTGTGTTTAAGTTGCCGCCTTACTGGAGTCCAGCTCGAGAGTTGCAGGCCTCTGCAGCCAACTCCGTATAATTCTCAAAGTTCACGTATTTAGTTCGCCGAACCACTCGATGGGAGGGCGCAAATGTCGGAATTTCAAATTTCCCGCAATTACGAACATCTGGTGCACAAAAAATCAAGTTTTAGTCGAGTCAGGTTAACCTTCCATCTACGGTTCCCCGAAATTTGTTAAAAAAAAAATCACCCCGGAGCAGTCAGTGTTGGTGAAAATCGCGCCTGCGAGTGTTTTCATTTCGTGAAAAGTGCCATTGTGTCGTCTTTCCATGCATTGGAAGTGCTTAACATACGCATGACTGATGCCCTCTAAAAGAATAGATAAATTATCAAAAAGCGCAAGTAAATCAAGCTGGCAATATTTGCAGCAATGACCCGGCGCCTCCACCATGGGAGCAAATTAAAATTTTTATTACATAATTAGAGCATTCACGAGTAGAAATACACACTGTTTCAAATGTTTTTACTAGATAGATTGATAGTGATTAATATAAAATGGAAAAATCGTAGATTTTTTTTTACTCCATACTTAAAATAAATTCAACGTTTCGGACACCGAATGATAAATTAAGATTTTGCGGCAAAACTGAGTGATACAATTCCCAGTTTTTCAATTGTTTTTTGTAGCCAACTATCCACTGGTTAATATAGAGTAGAATTTGTCCATCTGGGATATGTAACTCTTGATGTATGTAATTGATTTTGCGGGAAAACTAGGTTATGAAAACCCCAATTTTCGCACTTGTTTTTTGTAGTCTAAAGTCCATTGGTTAATTTAGAGTAGAATTTGTCCATCTGGGATATGTAACTCTTGTCGATATTTGACTCGACACTTAGAATATTTCACGAATTAGACAACCAATAAGAAAATTTGATTTTTCGGGAAAACTAGGTTATGAAACCCCGTTTTTCTCGACTGTTTTTTGCAGCCTAATGTCTACTGGTTAATATAGAGTAGAATTTGTCCATCTGGGATATGTAATTCTTGTCGATATTTGAATCGACACTTAGAATTTTCCACGAATTAGACAACCAATAATTATGTAATAAAATTTATTATTTGGTTCCATGGTGGAGGCGCCGCTTTATTGCTGTAAATATTGCCAGCTTCACACACATAAGTAAATGACAGCCGAGATTAAAATACATTCCCCAAACGGTCCGAATATCCTAAAACGGACCCGCCGAAGCCCCCATTGCGCTAAATAAATTGACAACAATTACTAAATGTTCAAATATTAAATTTATAAGAGTGGATGTTTTATAAAGAGAATGTGGACAATGTTTTGTGAAATCTAATTGTATTTTTTTTAATTGCGTTGTCAATATTTAAATGTAATATTTTTTTGTAATAAATAATTCTATCTCTAACCGTTTAGAATTTATAATGAAAAAAGTGCATTTTTGGCCATTTTTCGGCTATTTTTGAGTTTTTTTCGGTCATATAGAGATAGAACAAAACTGTCAACGGCAAAGTTTTAGCTTTTTGAAAGCTCTACAACTCTCTAATTTGAATTTTTATTCTATCTCTAACCGTTTAGAAATTATATTGAAAAAAGTGCATTTTTAAGCTATTTTTGGGGTTTTTAATTCATAAAAAATCTATTATTTGAGATAGAACAAAACTGTCAACGGCAAAGTTGTAGCATTTTGAAAGCTCTACAACTCTCTAATTTGAATTTTTATTCTATCTCTAACCGTTTAGAAATTATATTGAAAAAAGTGCATTTTTGGCCATTTTTTGGCTATTTTTGGTGGTTTTTCGGTCAATACTTTAAGCAGCGCCCCCTCATCGAGTGGTTCGGCGAACTAAACTCACGGAACGTGGAGACCCCCAGGAGTCATCAATCTAATTTAATCTAGGGCCTTCATCAAGGTATTGCACACTAGTCTGATGAGGTTCGAAAAACTGAAATGGCCATCACTAGTTATCCATACGCTAGATGAATGCTGGCTGAACATTTCATTAAATTAATTTTATTATCTGTCAGTTTGTAAGTCGCGCATCGAAATGACTAAAATCGAATTCCGGGCTGTTATATGATTCTTAACAAAACAAGGAAACCCCCCAATAATTATTCGTGAAGAGATGTCTATATACCGGGACTTGGAAGGACAATTACTTCCAAGTCAATTATTTGCGAGTGGTCAATATTGATTAAATATGGTCGAGAATCACTAGATGATCCGTTCAGGGCGCCCTGTTGACGTGATTACTGCTGTTGTTGAAAAAAAAAACAAGTGTTTGTTACTGGAGAATGCAAGACTAAAAAATTAGCAGCTTCACTAGGAGTTTCAGAAACCATAGTTTTCAGAATTTTACACGATTACCTTGGGATGACAAAGGTTAGTGCAAGATGGGTGCCGCGAATGCTTTCGCCATTCCAAATGCGTGTTCGAGTAGAGAACAATTGGCGCGCTGTAGAGATGAACCAGATTTAATTATCAATCGACTTGTTGCTGGAGATGAAACCTGGGTTCATCATTATAATTCTGAATCGAAACAAGAGTAGATGCAGTGGCATGTTAAGGGCTTCAGCCATCCCAAGAAGTTTAAAGTCACCCCTTCTGCAGGAAAAGTAATGGCAACCATTTTTTGAGACTCTCGGGGAATTTTGCGCATAAGGGTAGTACGACATTGGGTGAGTCTTATGCACACCTGATGCATCGCCTTAGAGATGCCATTAAAGTGAAAAGACGCGAAAAACTGACGCAATGTGATTTGTTGCTCCACGACAATGCACCAGTGCACAAGTCCAGACTTTCATAAGTTGCTGTAGTTTACTGTAGCTTCGAAGAAATTCAACATTCGCTTTATAGTCCATATAGATCTCAAGTATCATCTCAAGAAAAACAAAAATGTCTTAGTTGCTAGAAAATAAATCCGAGCTTTCGATTTATTTTCTAGTAACTAAGACATTTTTTTCTCAGGCAAAGCCTATTTCGAGCTCTAAAACAGCCTACACAAAATAATGACATTTGAAAATAATAGAAAAACATAACCTACAAACCAAAAGTCATGTATTTGTTTTGTAGCTTATGTTTTCTGGAAGAAATAATGGGTGGGAGTTTTAATCAACCAATCAGAAAGTCGCTTTGCGAATAACGGCATTGTTGCCAGATCTTTTGAAAGCCTAACCTGCATGCACTCCGTAAAGCCGTTGGGCAATGCAAATCCATCATAAACTTTGTTTGAGCTTGGCAAATCCGCATCTCGAGTCACGCTGGAGAAAGCGGTCGTTACTTTTCCCAATTTGAAAGTTCGATTCCCCTGAATTGATTTTTGGTTGGAACAAATTTTGCTTGAGAATTACAAAAAAAAAAAAATATACAAGCAGGTGATAATCCTAATTTGGTTTGGGGTGATTTCCCCCCTTGTAAACATCACCATCATCATCTGAATATGATTGGATTTTTTTCTTCTGGACGTTAAAAACATTATTTTATTAAATTTAGAACTCTGAAACACAACCTAAATAAAAAGTGACGTTTGGTTTATAGGTTATGTTTTTCTAGAGTCTCAAGCACCAACTTGAGATCACAGCTGGGAATTATTTTCTTGCAACTAAGAAATGTTTTTTTAAGCAAAGCCTATTTCAAACTCTGAAATAATCTACACGAAACAGTGACATTTGAAAGTAATAGAACCATGACATTTGCTTTGTAGGTTATGTTTTCCTGGAGGAAATAATGGGTGGGAATTTTAATCAACCAATCAGAAGGTCACTTAACGAATCACGGCAGTGTTGCCAGATCTTTTGAAAGCCCAGCTTAGGGTGATTTCCCCTTATATATTAGGTTGATGCAAAAGAAATGTCGGATTTTATATTATTTAAATTTATGGTTTAAAAATTTAATATTTGTTTTAATAATTATTGACATTATATATATTATTTTAAAGCTTAGAAATTGCTCTATATTTTAATTATAAATATTCTATGATTTTGTTATATTTTGATCATTCTAGAAATGCTAGAAAAGAAGCAATTAAGAACGATATTTTTGTATGAGTTTAAGCGAGGTCAAAAAACAGCTGCTGTACAAAGATGGTTCGTCCTATTCCGTAATGGTGATGAGAGTCTTGAAGATGAAAAACACGGTAGACGACCATCAGAAGTTGATGATGACCAATTGAAGGCCATAATTGAAGCTGACACAAGTAAAACAGCAAGAAAAGTTGCTGAAGAGCTCAATGTTGACCAGCCAACCATTGTTCGGCATTTAAAGAAAATTGGGAAAGTGAAAAAGCCTTACAAATGGGTTCCTCATGAACTGAACGAAAATAAAAAAAAATAGCCGTTTTGATGTGTCATCTGCATTACTTCTTCGCAACCAAAACGACCCGTTTCTCAAACGAATCGTCACCTGCGATGAAAAGTGGGTTCTTTATGATAACCGAAGACGTTCAGCCCAATGGTTGGATCATGATGATGCTTTCAAGCACTTCCCCAAGCCAAATATGCATCAAAAGAAGGTTATGTTTGGTGGTTTATTGCGGGTTTGATACATCACAGCTTTCTGAATCCGGGCGAAACTATCGCAGCGGAGAAGTACAACAACAAATCGATGAAATGCACAAAAAACTTCTACAAAAACAGCCGGCATTGGTCAATAGAAAAGGCCCAATTCTTCTTCATGACAACGCTCGGTCACATATTTCAATTATGACAAGACGAAAGCTGCATGAGTTGGGCTACGAAACTCTCGACCATCCACCATACTCGCTCGAGCTGTCGCCTGCTGATTTCCACTTTTTCAAGCATCTGGACTTCTTGCGTGATAAATGCTTCAAAAACCAAAGAGATGCTGAAACCGCCTTCAATTCTTTCGTTGCTTCAAGAACTCGAGATTTCTATGCTACCGGCATAGACAAACTTGTTTCTTGTTGGCAAAGTTGTATTAATTCTAATGGTTCTTATTTTGATTAATAAAGTTTATTCTATAAAAAGTTATGCTCTATTAAAGTTAATGGTTAAAATCCGACATTTCTTTTGCATCAGCCTAATAAATCTAGAAGCAGTAAAAAAACTTTCTTCGTGTACTCTTTCGGGTGTCGAAGTATATTTTATTGTTATTATTATATTTCAGTGGAGTGAAAAGAAACCACCATTTCTTTTCGAGCTTTTAATTAACGCCACTATTTGCTGTCTCTCCCTCTCTCGCACGTTACTTTCGTCGTCGAATTGGCAGCAGACAAAATGCGGTATACATTTTATTCAATTACTTACTCAGAAATACAAGTTACTGTTTACTTAAGGTCTGAAAAAAATATAGATTACATTGATATTTATTCTATCTAATCGTTGTATGGTATTGCAGTTATTTCAAGTCAATTCACGTTTGCCTGGAAAATTGACTAACGTGAATCCATATTTATAACGCATGAATTGCTTCCGGTAAAAGTATACCTTTATCATTTCTAGTTAAAGGATTTCCGGTGGAATAAGCAAGTGATCGATTGGTAGTTAGGATAAGGATGATACTAGAACATAACCCGATTCGGAACATCCATTTGGAAGTATCGAATTCGACGGCGGGTAAAATTATTCAATGGAACCCTTTAGAATATATAGGAAATTTATTCACCGCAGTTTTAGTAAAACTACTCCGAACATTTTTAGCAAATGGAGTTACAATGGTTGGCTTGAATGTGTATTGAGGTCGATCCGGTAAGCGGGAATTGATTATGTTCGGCGCTTACTCTCGGATATAAAGTGGCGCGTTCGAATCGAATTTTCCGGTTATAAGTTTCCCCACAGACGTGACGCGCCCTCCGCTTCCCATCCCTTTCCCGTCCCGCCCGCCCCACACTCTTGTAGAGAGGGTGTCCAATAAAAGCAAATTTCGCCACCCCGAGCGCGCACCTGTTTCGAAATTTACGAGCCACCGACCATCCGCCATCTGCACTCCGAAATTCCGAAAATAAAACAAAAATAAAAAAAGGGAAGAGGAAGGAGGGTGATTTTTCAGTTTTTCAGCAGGCGGAAGCCATGATTGATCGGCGAGCCGGCTAGGAATTTTTCATTGTGTGTAAAATTAAAGCGCTCCGGTCATTTGTCCTCCGCTCCGCTTTGACTCCAATTAGAACGGACGGGGAGAAAATGGAAAATGCGAATTTTCCACGCGCGCGCGTGTTTCATTTTCACGGCATCGAGAGAATTGATGCCGACCATATCAATTTCCGCGATTACACGAACAAAAGGCGGAACCGTAAATCACGGCCTACTTTGAAAAGCGATTCCTTCCTTACATTAATTAAGCGCTCCCTGGGAAAGCGTTTAATCAACGGGAATTAACGTAATATTCAGACCAGTCATGCGATTCTCCGCGGAATTTATCGCATCGCACCTTTAACATCACGAAATTTTCTTGTTATACAACAAAAGTTCTGAAGGGCAGACGGTTGGATATCGCCCGGAAAAAAACGAGTTTGTTACACAAAGAAGCTTTTCAATTCTGTATACTTATTTACGTCAGGAAAGATGTATTCCTATAAATATTTATACGGGGGATGGCTACTCAAAAGGATCCCCCCGAAGCCTCCCCATTCCCCTCCTCCTACTCGTAAGGTTGTTATCGTCGTAACACTATGCAAAGAAAGAACTTCGTATAAGGCGATTTTATTATTGATGGGGAGCCGCTAAATGGATATTTGCATTCGAAAAACTTCATTTCCTTGGAGACGACAACGGCGCCCGCTCATATAAAATTCACCAACCACAAACATATTTTACCCTTCAAAATCAATTACTTTTGTTTACTAATATACAGGGGTGTTTCAAATTCGAATCTCACTATTGGAATCTCGCTTATATAAGGCATAGAATTTGTTACTTTTTCAGTATTTCATAATAATTAATATCTCGTTGAGAAAATAAATCATATACCGGGTGGTGCATCGGACGACACACCATAGGGATTTCAATGTGTTTTTTAAATTCTCTTTTATTTATTTCCCACGTCATTTTATCAAAATATCATAACATAGATTTTTGTGTGGATCAAAAAACTGAGTCTAATACACCGACTTCAGATATTTTACACTTATCTATTCTCGGTATAAATTATTTTAAAATCATTAGTTTAAAAATAAAAATATGCCGTGTCTTGCAAAAATAATATCGCGTTTACACTGGTCATTATTTATTACCTATAGTAACATCTACAAATTATAATAATAATTTTATTACGGAATCACCTTTTTACAAAAACAATACAATATATATATATATATATATATATATATATATACAGACAGTTTTTTTATCAGTATACATTAGGCGAAGTGTATACCTGCAAAAAACGCGAGTCAAATGCATTGAACCGATTAATGTGTGTATGTTTAGTTGACTATTTGGCATATGTGTGTTCCGTTGCGTGTTATGGGCAACTAAACACACAAACATTAATGCATTTGACTCGCGTATTTTGCAGATATACATAGGGGAAATGTATACTGATAAAAAAAGTTCTCTGTATATATACCAGTGTTACAATCAATCAACGTATATGCAAGTACAAAAAAAAGTTCAAAATCAAAGTAATTTCTTAAGTTGACGCTTAAATGTAATGAACGAACTCCCAAATATATCAAATTTAATATCACAGTTGAGTAGGTTAATACATATTATTATTCTATTCAATGGACTGTTAAGTGAATAATTATGCTTACAGGGACGTATATTGAAAACCGCCTTGCTTCTACATTTCAACAAATATGGGTTAACATTAAAACTAAACAAACTTAATAATTCCGAACATTGAGTTTCACCTGATATCAATTTATGAAAAAAAGCATAAATCCAATTCAACTCTTCTAGATTGCAATGATTTCAGTTTTAAGGTGTTCAATGTAATGCTAATATTAAATTTCACAGATGTTATCGCAAGTTTAAATGACAAGAATTTTAAAAATTTGTTTTGCACTCTCTCCAATTTTTCTAAATGTGTAGAATAAAATGGAGACCATATTATACTACCGTATTCTAGCTTCGACCGCACTAGGGAACAGTAAAGTAGATGTGTTTCTTAATAGGAACTAAAGATTTCTCATTGCATTGCGTGAAATCAAGTCGATGTGCTGGTTGAAATTTAATTTAGAGTCGAATGTAATACCCAAGTCCTTCATTACATCAACTTTATCTAATAAAACATCATTTAAAACAAATTATTTTCCGCATTCCTTCTAGAGAATCTCATGTATTTACACTTATCAACATTGAGATTCAAATCATTTCGAACACACCAACTCTGTAAATGATCCAAGTCAGCCTGAACCCTGCAAGTGTCGTCAGACTTTGAAATCGCTTTATACAATTTCAAATCATCTGCAAACAAAAGATATTCACAATTCTCCAGCAACTGACCTAGATCATTTATGAACAGCAAGAATAAGATGGGTCCACTGTGTGTTCCTTGTGGAACCCCGAAGGTACGTGTATACATTTAGATGTAAAATTTCCTATCCTTACTGATTGAGTCCGATTAGTCAAGAATGATTGAATTCATTTGATTATTTCAATATTAAATTGGAAGTCCCATAGTTTATTAATGAGAAATTCATGATTCACCCTATCAAATGCCTTGGAGAAATCTGTATAAATAGCATCAACGTGATAGCCTTTCTCCAAGGCATCCAAAATGTATGATTGGTAAACCAATAAATTTGTCACCGTTGAGCGTCCAGGGCAAAAACCATGCTGTTCCGGAATAATAATGTTTTTTTGATAACCATTGCAATTGATTTGAAATAATTTTGTCAAATACTTTAGGAATTGCAGATTGAAAGGCAACTCCTCTATAATTTGTAATTTCACTTTTCTTTCCCGATTTGTAAATTGGTACCAAAAAACTATGCTTCCAAAAAGCAATGACGCAGTAAATAACAAATATATTGGCTCACTGAGGGTACAAATACATCTACTTAAAAAGTCACCTGGAATATCATCAGGGCCACAACCAAAATTAACAGATAATGATGCAAGTTCACTATAAATGTCTTTAATATTAATAATAAATTTGTCACTTCCCGCACTCACACTATACTGCGAAGAGAATCGTGGAGAAGCACTATTTTAACTCTGGGGCATTTTATAGTTCGCATCAAGTTATCTGCGAAGGAATCGGTTATATCCTGTACACCATTATGGGTATTGTTACCATAAGAGATAATTTTAGGAAGACCATCTTCTTTCTTCAGTTTCTGTATATGTCGCCAAAATTTAGTTGGTTGATTATTAATACCCACTCCCATCTTTTTGTAGTACAAGTTTTGTAAATAGCTGCTAAGTTGTTTACACTCACTCCTAAACCGTCGAAACCGCTGTTTAACGCACTTTGCTTATACTTCGCATGAGCTAATCTCTTATGTTTTGTTAACTTAATCAGTGTAGAGTCAAACCATGCAGGATAATGTTTGCGCTGAACGATTTTCATAGGGACAAACACATCTATAATGTAATAAATGTGATCGTAGAATCTTGTTGTCATAATGTTAATATCGCATTCACTGAAAAAAATAGTGCCAATCGATTGACCCCAAGTAGTTATTAATTTCATTGTAATTGGCTCTACTAAAATCTACTAAATAAATGAAATAGGTATGCAAGTCTCAACACAGTCCAAATTCACAGAACAACATATTGCTGTATAATGCACGGAGTTCCTATCCAACAAATCTATTGCTTCAGATATATACATGTCTTCACAATCAGAAAATAACAAATCTAACAAAGTCCCTCGCTGATTACGAATACTATTTTTCTGATCAAGATTCAAAAAGCTGTAGGAATTAGCTATTAAGTTCAAACAGTCATTTCAATTTGTCCCTGGTGAGAGTTCTAATGATAAATTACTCCAACTTAAAATGTTTGGGATATTGTAATCTACACAAATAATGAATTTAGCTCTATTATACTGCATACTGATAGACTCAATACAATCGCAGTGGTATCTATATTTATCTAGACTGGAGCCAGGGGGGATATAAATGCCTTCAACAACAATATTAATTCCACCAACAGTTAATAAAACGAAAAGCTCTTCCAAACGATTCTCCATATCTATTTCTTGTATACCAATATTATTTTTAGCGGCTATCAAAATCCAACCACCTTGACTTTTAGTACTATTAGATTGTGATCTATCTAGTCTGTAAATATTGAAGTTGTGAAATTTTAATTCACTATTTGATATTTCATCATTGAGCCAAGTCTCAGTAAGTATTATGACATCATAACAACATAAGTTCAGATTTAAAGATATTTCTTCAATTTTAGTTCGCATACCGCTTACATTATGCAGATACATTTTCAATTTTTTTTAGTATTGATGGTTTCAGACTTTTTTGACTTTAACAATCCTAGGACTTTTGTTAATATATTTAATGGAGAGGTTAGTTTCACCGTTGTTCCTCCTCTCCGCTAGTTTCTGGTACAACTCCTTAACATTGTTTCTCTGCATTTTAGTTAAGTCAGATTTTATTTGTAGATCAGTTGTCGATGTATATTTGTGTAACGATTTTAATATTAGTTTCGGGGTTTCGGCACATGAAAACATTACTTTAATTGGTCGATTTTTGTTCTGAACCTTGCGACCCACTCTGATAATTTTATTTATAGTTGATAGAAGTTCAGTATCGGAATTTAACAAGTTATGAATTGCTGCAGTATCATCGTTAATACGTGTTTGTGTATCAGTGTATCGAGATTCATCAACATTAAAAAGCATTAAGTTTTTAGCTCTAATATTTCTTTCGCTAATTTCTTCAATAATGTTGTAATTATTGGAATCCGCCACAGCTTCTTGGTTTTTCTATGTTTTTTAATTCTTCTTTTAATTGTTGATTTTCTATGTCCAGATTGTTAAGTCTGACAATAACAGACTCCATTGTTAATGAAAAATCATTAAAAGCTTTTTGTATGGTGGTAGTAAATGCTGACAAGCGACTATCAATAACATTCTCAAACATTCTTTGCATGTCAGATAAAGTATTTGTATTATCTGGCAATTTTGGGGGCGTATTAATTTCAGTAGCTGATGCCAATTCTTCATCTAGAGTGCATTTATCGCAAATCCACCTATTTTCTTTTCGCACTTCTACATAATAATGTATACGGTCTATATCCAATCCAATACAAGAAGCGTGGTGCCAAGCTACGCATGCCCCTCATTTAAGCGCGGCCAATTTCGGACTAATATTTCTAGCGCAAATTAAACAAATCATCTGCACTTACCATGCAGATGAAATCCGAGTTATTAATTAATCAATGCAGGGCCGCGGCAACGTTGTTAGTTAAATAAAAAATAAATCGTTAATTTTCGTGTATTGCGTCAATTTACTAGTTTAAGTTAGAAAAGAAAATTGTAAGATAAAATGAAATGAATAGGTCATATCTGCTAAGTTATTTGAATGCAGAATTTAGTGAAATGCTTTAAATTTTCATTGCACAAGTTTTTATTAGCAAAAATTTAATTTAAAATTTGCTATAAATTTGATCAACTTTCATTGTTTTTCATAATTATTTTTCACAGAAACTAAACATTAAAATAATTTTTAATTTATCTGATGAAATTCCTGCTTATTTTAAGATTATTTTAATGTATAATACAATATTGTTCATTGATCACAACAACAATCTAACTCAAATTAGTGATTGCACATATTTGTATAGCTATCTCTTTCTTCTAAACAGCACCCTTAAGTAGACGTATCACACTCAGTTTTTTGATCCCGGTGGAAAATTACGGGAGTTCGCAATTAAAAAAAATATATCTCCCTTAATTGGATTGATATTAAAATAAATTTGATGTGGTCTTATAGAAAAATGTCTACCATGATAATGGTATCAATTAAATTTTGAGTCATTCCCTCAAAAAAGATTTTAGCATATCTAAAGTTGCAAAATCATTTATAAAATTGAGAATTGCAGAAAAAGGTATTTTAAAAAAAAATGCGGCATTTTTAAGTACAATATACATACTCGATAAGTAAAAAAAATGAGATCATTATCTCTTACAATAATTGTAATAATTGCAAGCTTATTATTTATCTAATCGTTTGAATAACCTGGGATTTTTAATATATGTAGAATAAGATGATATTAACAGATTTTTTAAATGTTGGGTTATTTGCATCTCCCCTGTCCCCGTGGCCGCTCGTGAATGATTCCACCACTCATTGTGGCGTGGGAAGTAAATAAATGAGATTTTTTAATAAATACATTGAAATCACTATGGTGCGTCGTCCGATGCACCACCTGGTATATGATTGAAATAGCCATCACCAGTTATACAAAACGCTAGATGACGGTGGTTGAATAATTTATTGCATGAATTTCGTTTCACCTTTCCATTACATTTTCGTATGGTGTGAATAATAAATCTTAATATAACAACCGTAATGCATTCATAAGATTTTTTCTACCGTATTTTTATTGTAGAAGACATCGAAAAATCAAATCTGATCCAATAAAGAGAGCAATAAATAGGATGTGATAGCACCACATGGGCACCCCATAACGTGACGCAGTTAGAGATTCAGCGGGATTCATTCCCCCATTGATCGACACTTTTGTGCGCAAGTTGTTTGATTGTGGCGAAAATTGGGGTGGAAAGTATTAGTTATCGATGATATACGTGGGGGGTTATTATAGTAATATGATAAAAAAAAACATGTTACATTTAATTTATTATTTATTAATTATACATCGATTCTAAAATTGAACAAAGCGTAATTTTTATAAAGGAGGTTTGCGTTAATTAATGAATAAATAAATAAAATTTTAGACAGATTTTAAAATTGTGGACTTCTTTCAGTTTTTCTCTAAAATTAAAAATTAAGCAGGAATTTGTATGAAATTGTTTTACAGATGAGAAGTTGGCTACAAATTTCCAGCCACGAATCCGGCGCATCCACCATCTGATTAAACATAAAATGTTTATATTATCTCAAACAATTATTTACAAAATAGTGTTAACCCATTAATAACTAATTACTCTAATTACTTAAAAAAACTTAGATACTAAATACTATAATAACTTAAAAACATTTATTTTCAAAATTATTACAGTAAGAATTCAATGGAATATGTAAAATTTCCAAAGTGCCAAAAGTAATTGTTGGGCGCTGTCGATTTTTAATTTTATCGGCCATAAATGTTTATTTGAGCTTTGTTTACAATATCAAATAATAAAAAATGACACATAAGTCTTGTTTTCGTTTAAACCATTTTATAGTCGGACACTCATATGGAAATATGAAAAATTTCAAAGTGTCAAAAGTCATTTTTGGGCGCTGTTGATTTTTGATTTTATTGGCAGTAAATCTTTATTATGGCTTTGTTTATAATATTAAACAATAAAAAATACCACATATGTCTTGTATTTGTTTAAACAATTTTTTATTAGACACTCATATCGAAAGATGAAAATTGGATAGATGTGGCATTTTTTATTGTTTGATATTATAAACAAAGCCTTAATAAAGAATTATGGCCAATAAAATCAAAAATCGACAGCGCCCAACAATGACTTTAGACACTTTGAAAATTTCGAATTTTCGATTTAAGTGTCCGACTAAAAAAATGTTTAAACAAAAACAAGACATGTGGCATTTTTTTTATTGTTTCATATTATAAACAAGGCCCTAACAAACATGTATGGCCAATAAAATCAAAAATCGACAGCGCCCAACAATGACTTTTGGCACTTTGGAAATTTTACAAATTCCATTAAATTCTTACTGCAATAATTTACCGAAAATAAATGTTTTTAAGTTATTATAGCATCTGAGGCGTTTGATGATTATTAATGGGTTAACACTATTTTGTAAATAATTATTTGAGATAATATCAAAATTTGATGGTGGAGGCGCAGGATTCGTGGCTAACTTCTCATCGGTAATTGTTTTTACACCTAAAATCCATACATACCTGTTCGTGTCAACACCTGGTATACATTTTCATATTATAAAAGAATTTTCAATTTTTTGTTTACATCCCATTAATCAACAAATAAATAAAAATTATATATAGTAGGGTATTTGCATTATATGCACAGGGCTGATAATAGAGTTCGGTTCGTAATTAATGCCTTAGCATAGGTCACGTTCATACGGTACGCTTGCCATCATAATTAATCGGTTTATGTATTTATATGCAGATTTGATGTTTAAATGCGAAACGCATTAGCGTTATGGTGTTCAGCGCTAATGGATTGCTTTAGAATTTTTCCACGGATAATAAAAGAACTCATGGCAGGCTTAATGGCAGCTTCGCCTTGTACGTCTTTTCATGCCTCATATTTTTCGCTTGTTTATTGCTGTAATAATTTCACAATATACGATAAATAAATAACGTTTCTTATTCTTCTTCACATTTCATTTATAACACTGACATATTTTTAGTTTGCACATATTAATATAAAAAGCTATAATGTGGAGTTTAGATTGTAATATTTTGAGTTTTGTAATTTCAATTGAACTGTGGATAATAAATTATTATTATTATACAACTTTCATGGCAGGACCAATTTTAATTTTATAAGGGGGAGAATTTCATCTACCTGATAAATTCTCTTAGAAATTAACAAATATTTTATAATCTTCTTTATGTTGGCTGTGGAGACTTTAATTATTTAAACGATTATTTTTAGTCAAATAAAACGTCAAAATGCCGTCATATTTCCAGAATATTCAATATAAGAAAAGTAGTGTGGATAAATGTAGTGAAGCCATTGTAGGGTAAGAAATATCAAACTAAATTTTAATATTCTTCCAAATACCCGGCTTTAACTTTAAAAGACATAAATCGATTTTTTCAATTAATATTTTTTCTAGTGTTGGGCAAAATCGAGTGAATTCAGTAATCGAAAATTTCTGAATAACCAATTTTAAGTAGCTAAAGTTAATAAATAACAATAAAATTGAGTTTATTAATCAATAGGCAAAACTTTCCAATATTAATATTATAAATAACATTAAGTAAATTGTCATAAACTTCATTTTGCAGTGACAAAAAATCGACATTGCCCATCTCTATTTTTTTCCTTTAAACGTTGAAAAACGTTTTTGAATGAACGTTTATCATTAAAAAACGTTTTTCACCGAATTCACCGCGGAAAGTGCTATGATGGACACATCATTATTTTTTTTAAATTTAAGATGATTACAAATTTTAATATGTAATCATTTTATAGGAGTATCGTACGGGAGTTGCCACACTAATGGTAATCTAGGGGATTTTCTTTTCATATGATCAGTGGTACCAACATGAAAAGAGCATTTTTCGGCGGTAAATTTAACTTGTCTGCCATCATTGTTGATCGCACTGTATATTTACTGTTGTATCACATTGACATATGCATATAAAAAGACTAATACAATAAATGAATGAATTAATTAATAACATATTGAATACTAAATCGGCTATCCACCGCACTGGAATTTTCTGCCACCGAATATAATATCATTTTTTATTTACAAATATTTTGTTTGCAGTTATTGATTTACACGATGACCAAACATTTTTGCGCGCAAGTATATACACACTATTTATCACGCAGTTAAAATGCATGTCATTCTCAAATAATAAGTTCCATTATAATTAGAATCGCGAAACATTCATTTTCATTTTCCGGTTATCAATTTAATATTTCCCAAGGCTTATGCAGTAGTTAAAATTAGTTTGCATCAACCATCCTGGCACTGATTCAAATTATATGTACGTATATTTATGTTGTAAAAATACTAATGCTGTGTTTTTTCTGTTTGTTTCAGGTAAGTCTAATCCGAATTCGGCCCGAATTGCAATTGGTTTTTGAAATGGAAGGTATTATATTTTAAATGAGGTTCCAGTAATTTATTTTTCAATTTCTTCGCATGATAAGGACAAAGCTGATATCGATTCAGTTTTTTTAGTATTAAAATATATGTCAAAATAAAAATCATCATATAAACAAGGTTGTTACATTTCAATTGGTATTTCGGATATAGTGACTTTACAGGGAAATTCATGTCTGATATGGATTATACCATTTAAATATTCATTAACCAATATTTTGTTACAGACGCAGAAGTTAATTGCAATTGTATTATAAACAATAATTAAAATTTAAATACTATTAAATTTTATCAACAATGAATTCCGAATTACAAACAACACATACAATGGATTGAATGCAATTCGAAATGACCAATCGACCGAACCCAAGCATTGTTGTTAATCCTTTACATCGGCTTGATTTTGTCTGGCAATAATTATGAAACTCACTGAGTGATTAATAATAAACTTAAATAATAGGTATTGTCCGGTGTGTCGGGATGCGCGCGGCGCTTAGGGCATAATTGCACGTAATCAGCGATGATTCAATAATTCCCGGTTTAAAATTACATCAAGCGCCGGAATTTACACCGTTTGTGAATCCGCCGATTTTCCATCCCAGCGAAAACTGACAGGTCCCGCAATTACCCCCGGACTGATTGGACACGGCGGCCGATTGTTTGTCTGTTTGTCCCGGAAATTCCGCAATTATACACGGACGTGACGTCACTACAGCACTGTGATTTCCCCTCACTCCATTCTATTTTTTATCTCTCTTTTTTTCATTCCTGTTTTTTTTTTTTCGAAATCGAATTTCCCGTGGGTGGGTGTGAAATGAGTTTCGCGGGATGGAATGGAGAAGAGTGGGGTGAGGGGTTTGAACTGGAGGGGGGAGGCTATTATGATAATAAAACGGTTGATGCAAACTCTCGGAGAGAACAGATAAAATCGGGTCTCGAAGAATAAAGTGCGCCCGTTTCCATTTAAGTTTTCCGGTTATAAGTCCGAGCGAGCGAGCGAGCGAACTCGGAGCAGAAAATATGCGGGCACACTACCCTGCGAGCCGGGTGTCAAACTGTCGGAAATTTCATGTTGGATTATATATTGAGGGTCTCCTTTTCCTAGAAATTTTATTTTCGTAATAATTCAACTACGTAAAATAAGCAAGAAAATGTACGTGATCGATAGTGGAAGCAGTCACTTGTGTTCGGTGCAGTTTACTCCGCGGAATCGAATATTTTGAAAAATGATCTTCCTGTAATGAAATACTGCAAATATTTGCGATAACCGCAACATTCAAGGCATGATTATTAATGCGAAGAACATTACGAAACGCATGCACGTCATTTCAAACCGCTAATGCTAGAGTGAATTTAACACAGTAATTACCACCGGTATTTTACTAAATTACGGTTCCATCCCTATAATTAAGTACATTTACCGTCCTCGCATATATTAGGGTGTCTCATAAGTTTTTTTTTTTTATTGAGAATTTAATACACGTTTAATATTGATTTTTTATAATTAATAATTTAAATAAAAACGCTTGATTTTTTTTTCACGAAATCTATAGTGGATATACCCCTATGTGGGGTTGCGCCTCTCCATTATGGAGCTCTCTAAATAGTAATTACCTAAACTGTCATAAAAAATGTTTTTTTTTTGTGTTTCATTCCAAAATATAGTCCTGATTGTGTAGGAAGTCATGCCAAACGTCAAAGAAGAATTGCTTACTTTTACTGCATGAATATTGTGCCAGTTCAAATGTTGAGTGCTCTCTATTTAATTTTTCTCCAATTTTTCCTGTCCTTTACTAAATACATCATGCCTTTCCCTAATTATCAAGTGACGCTGAAGTGAGGGCAAAATATTAAAACATTTTTTTTAATTGTTGAATCAATTTCTCACTTTATCCCTGTATTAATTTGTTTATTAAAAGTTTTCGCATTTAATGGAACATTTTATGGAATTACTTTGTTTTGTACCGGATGTTTCCGTAATATACTAACTTTTAGGGATGGTAGGGGATCATAAAAATAAATATATTTTTATGTGAAAATAAAAACACATAGTCTGCGAACGCAAACAAAGCGGCTTTAGAATAACATTAAATAATAACAGAGAGAAAAAATCTAGATTTGTTACTTCACTTTGTCTAATATAATTAAGAGGGAGCGCTACACCTCGCAACAAAATTGTTTTTTTTTATTTATTACCAATACTTTTAAAAATATTGCCTACAAAATTCCTTTAATTTATTTATTTAGAGGAATTCGTAGAGATTTTTAAATAATTTATAATAATAATAAAGACGCCGAAACTGAACCTACTGTTGTCTGTAATTATCGCCCCATTACTCTCCTTCCAATAATAGGAAAGCTCTTCGAATCCCTAATCAAACAAAAAATCCTGAACTCATCCAAACAAACCATCCCAGATTATCAATTCGATTTCTTGCCCAAAAAATCAACCACACTTCTTATTTCCATTCTCACTTCCAATATCCAAACCACACTTAGAAGGACACAAATCAATGGTACTTTTCTATATACAGAAAAAGCATTTGATTCAGTGTGGCATATTGGCCTCCTATATAAATATTTCCATTTAAATATTGTACTTCTTTTAATCATTCTTATTTATAAATTCCTCTCAAACATATCCTGCCAGGTACGCCAAACTTTACGACGTATTTCTAATCCAACAAGGTCTCCCTCTAGGTTCTCCCTTATCCCCAATCCTTTACAATATCTACTGTTATGATATTCATTCAATACATTTTAATTCCTCTCAATATGCTCTCCTCTTTTCAGATGATGTGCGGTAATCGCACATGCTAAATCCCTTCAAACGGCCCAACCAGTCCTGGTGTTCCAAATGGCGTATCAAAAGAAAGCTCTCCAAATCTAAACCATTTATCTTATTTCACAAAATAAAACCACAATCGCAAAAAAAGGATCATTCAAAATAACACAATTCTCCCATCTCATATTTGTAAATACTTAGGCATCCTTTTTGATACGAAACTCTCCTTCAAACCACATATCCTTTCCGTTAAATCGAAAATCCTAAACAGAGCGAAACATTTCAGATCACTTACATATAAGCAATAATTAACACTTTAGCTCACATTTATAAATCGTTATGTCGGCCTGTGTTAGATTACGGGGCCATTCTTTTCACCAATATTAAACCTTCAACCTTATACCACCTCCAAGTATCTGAACGATCCTCCCTAAGAACCCTCACTAAACTACGACATCCCAATAACCCACTCCATAATCCCTCTAACGAATTCCTTTACGAATCCACCCAAATAACTCCCATATCCCAGCACATACTTACCCTCTCCACAAAATTTGCTCAAAACCCTCACAATCAATCCCTTCTTACAAAATATTGCATTTCTCGCAATCTTAATATTTCCCTCAAACATAACAACCCTTCGGTCACTCTTTATTAATTTATTAACTCATGCATACATGACAGTTCAGCTATCTAGCGTAGTTTTAATTTGCAAATCACCATACATTTAGACAGGGCAGATAGCCCATGACAGACTACTAACACAACTGTACATATTGTTATTATAAATTTTGTAAATTTTTGTTGTCATATTGTTTAAATAAAGATGTTTGTAAATAGCAAAGACAATTTTGAAAAATGAGAAAATAAAAAAAAAATCGCGACGGTAAGAAAACTGTTTTAATATTTTAAACAGATTATCTTTATATATTTTTGTTCAATTTTACATGTACATGAAAAAAAAAAGTATTTGTAAAAACTTATTCCGTGTTCACATTTCGGAACATAAATAACAAGTGCACTTAGTGAATTACTGCTGTTATATATGTTATTGTTTAATAAACTCAATATTTCTATTTCATGTACTTTCCCAATACTATGTATTTCTTTTTAATGCTTTCTGTTGTTTGTTAATTTTTCTTTTCATTATTATTACTAATAATTAATAATATTTTTACCTTAAAATTATAAAAAATATAGATATTATAATGACCATTATCGAACAACGTGATAAAAGCGGGTGCAGGTGTAAGATACCTTTTTTCCTTACACTTGGATTCATATATTTACCCAACGACCAGTGTGGCATTAAAATGGTTTACTTTATTTTATTGCCACACTGCAATATTTAATTTTAATTGTATTCTGCCAGTTATCTGAGAAATTTACGAATAAGAAATTATCAAAGGAAAATTATTACAAATAGTCTTTGTAAAGCAAAATATGAATATGATTTTTTTTATTTGTTATAAATACCTGTTAAATTTCTTTAGTGTGGCAACACTTTTTGAAAATGTCATTATTAACTCTATCTTTATTTATCACACAGAAAAAATGATACAAAATGAAATCTTATGAGTGTAGGCGAAATTCTGTTAGCGTAACTGATCTTCCACTTAACCTACGAAAAAATGAAACATAAATATAATTGCAACATCTGAGATAAGGTACAAACATGTTTCGACTTCAAAAATACCGAAATGATTTTGTAAATTCAACGCTCATTACGTAGTAACAGAGAACGCAAGTGACATCTGAAGCTGTTTAATTTAAATTGTTTTAATTTTGGGGAATTTTATTGTATAATTTATAGATGTTGTAAGAAAAACACCTGGAATAAATAGCAGTTTTGTGCTTGAGCGGAGATATGAGTCTCCGGAAGCTAATATTGACATTATGAATATCAGTCCTAAACACAATTCTACGATATAGATAAGAGGGTTCGCGAAAATTAATAATCTTATAGTAGAGGAAACAAGAATTATATTCGCTGGATAAGTCGTGTACAAGAGTTTTGAACTTTTTGTACACGATTTTTGTTATATTATCTAAACAAGTACTATAGACTACATCCTATAAGTTGAAATAGCTCAGCACTAGGGAGAAGAAATAGAGAAATCGTTTGTGTTTCTTACTTAAGATTTTTCTGTTTGAATATATAATTCTTAGATTATTGTAAGCTGTATAGATACGTTCACTGACATGAGATTTAAAGCGCAGATCAGAGTCGATAATCAAGCCTAAGTTACGTACCGAGTATCAAAAGGTATAGTTGTATTATCTAATTTCAGAGATAGTAAACGTTTAGCAACGCTGAGTACCTTTTTTATGAATTGGTTTTAAATAATGTGAAATATTTAATATCGACAAAAATATCTTTGGTCGGTAGCCAATTACTAAACATAAATGTGTAATAGACCTTATAGTACAATTGTAATTATTATTGAATATATAGTGTAAAGATGTTTTTATACAATATAAAAAAAACATACCCGACACCCTGTGTGGTAGAAGGATTATGATTATAATAATAATAAACAAAACATAATATTGATATGATTTGTCTGATATGGCCTATGGTCATTTGTTTATATAGTAAGAATATGTGCATTATATTGGTAAAAAGGATATAGCTCTTTCTATAAAAAAAAACATGATTATTTTCTGTCATTTTGGCGATTCGAACATTTTTACTATCACAATACTTTCCGTTGGATAGAGGTCCGAGGAAAGTAAAAATAACTGAAGAAGAAATATATATATATATTCTAAACATATATAAATCAACTGAAAGTATAGAAAACATTAATAATTACTTTCCCCGTATCACTAAAAAAAAACATTTTCGAATCGTCAATTTCTACAGTCTCCTGAGTCCATTCTGAGTTTTGAAAAATGTCTATGAGTGTGTCATTTACTATTAAATGTTCATTCAAAAACTCATTTGACCGAATTCGTCGGGGAAAGTGCCATTATGGACACATTACCACGACTGTTCGTCGCGAGTCTAACAACCTTAAGTTTACAGATTAGTAGCTTAGTTGAAAGAGATACATTATTGTTTTTATTAAGGAAAGACAATAAATATTATTATTTAGTAAATTATTCAATCAACACACATATTGCCTTCAATTTACTTCTAAACATGAATATGTATATAAATATGAATTAAAAATAAAATAATATTCTCGATTTACGAGCCCTAACAACTATGTATTGGGACAAAATCGAATAATTATATAATTCAGGTATTTGACAGTTTATTTATTTTTCTTTTTTAATTTAATTATATGTAATTAATTAAAGACGACGCAAGCGCCACCTTTTGCCTAATTTCAAGGTCTACAAAGTAGACGACCGAGAATCATTGTTTCGTCCACTAAAGGCTAGATGAATGGTGACTGAACGTCTCATTAAATGTTAATTCTATGTAATTAATTAATTAACAATAATTATGGCCAAGCAGCAACACAAAAACCAATATTATTATTCTTTTCTATTCTATCATCTCTAGTTATCAAGAAAAATGTTCATTTTGTGTGGCAACTAAATATTTGAACAGTATAAAGTAACTGTTAAAAATGAAACAAAATAAGACAAGTAAGCTGTGAAAACAATGCAGAACGAAGCCAGATTAATCGGTGGAATTTCAAGCAATTTAAAAGTTCATTTAAAAAATATATTTTCTTATAGGCAAAAGAAAAACCACCGTTAACGGAAAAACAAAAGAAAGCCAGACTCACATGAGCAAAATCTAAATTATCTTGGTCGGCTGCAGACTGGTCCAGAATAATATTTAGTGACAAATTTATATTTGATGTATATGTTGGTGATTATAGCAAACGCATGTTTCGCTCAAAACATGAGGCTTTTCACAAAGATTGCCTAAAACGTGCCTTAAACTTCTCTAAAGGAGTGATGATTTGGGGCTGCATAACAGTTTCAGGATTAGGATGTTTTGAATTTATTGATGGTACCGTAGATGTTGCGAAATATCAACAAATACTGCAAAACAGTCTGCTAATAAGTATCGCCATATTAAATGTTGACGAAAATTACATTTTTTGACAGGATGGGGCGGCATGTCATACCGCCAAAATCACAAAAATATGGTTTGGCGACCACAAAGTAAATGTTCTTTCTTAGCCTTCCAGTAGTTCTGACCTTAAGGGTGCGGTTTAGAAGAAAGAGATAGCTATACAAATATGGGCAATCACTAATTTGAGTTAGATTGTTGTTGTGATCAATGAACAATATTATACATTAAAATAATCTTAAAATAAGCAGGAATTTCATCAGATAAATTAAAAATTGTTTTAATGTTTAGTTTCTGTGAAAAATAATTATGAAAAACAATGAAAATTGATTAAATTTATAGCAAATTTTAAATTAAATTTTTGCTAATAAAAACTTGTGCAATGAAAATTTAAAGGATTTCACTAAATTCTGCATTCAAATAACTTAGCAGACATGACCTATTAATTTCATTATATCTTACAATTTTCTTTTCTAACTTGAACTAGTAAATTGACGTAATACACGAAAATTAACGATTTATTTTTATTTAGACTGATACTTTATACTTGGTAGATAAAAAATATAAATACACATTCATATTATGAAATCCAAAAGAATAGCTCTATTTTCAAACGATTATTTCCATTTTACTATATAGCTATCTCTTTCCACTAAACCGCAACCTTAAGTGATATAATGTTCCAATGTTTAGTTGCCAAACAAAATTAATATTTTTCTTGTAAATTAGAAGCGATAGAATAATAATTTTGTTTTTAGTGTCGTTTATTGGCCCTTATTGTTGCTAATTAACTAATTACATAGTATTAAATTAAAAAAATACTAGAAAAAATAAATAAACTGTCCAATACCTGAATTTTATATGCATTTAATTTTGTCCCAATATATAGTTGTTAGGGCTCGTATATGTTGTTATTCAATAATGAAAAGTCATCCTTATTGTAAAATTTGTAATATCACTTTCCGAAACAAAAATGAATTCCGCACACCAAAACAATTTAATATCTGACTGCGCCAGGACTCTTCTTATCAATGAAATGCGTTCGCAGAGCGAGCCATCGATTGTGTTTTTTTTTTCTTGTTTGCGATTTCAATCCAGTTGGCCGAAAACGCGCGGTATGTTCACTACTCCGGTTTAATTTTTATTTCAACCTTTGAAATTATTGATAATTAAGCGCGTGATTTTTTCTGCAAAAAGTGAAAATTAGTGATTTATAGAAATGAGTTCATGTACGTATGTTTACGAGGATTTTGATTCATCAAACGATCGAATGGATTTTCGGTTATTTTTTATTAAGGTATGTCAAAATTTATATCTTTTTATACAGGATTTAAATGCGTATTATATAAATATAAAAGAGTATTTATTCATTTGGTCACAATTATTTAAACAATATTTAATAAAAATGATTTGAAAATAATAAATTATGGCTCAAATTTTGAATATCCTATCACGATTTCTAAGGTTTTTATTGCAGAATCAAGGGTAACCGCGCGTGGGAAGACCAAATCTGAAATCCGCTTTTGTCGAAAACTTACCGTTTGGACGCTATTCGAATTCAAATTACGATTTTGAGGTTATATCCATTCGTATTTTCGGCGAAGTAGAGACATTCTTGGTGTAAATTGCACATATAATAAACTTTCCTCCAAAAATATGACGTAATACATTCAAATTATAGCATTTCCTTCGTTTATATGGCTAATATCACATTATTAATTTTACACCACTCTTGACATTTACTGACGTTTATTTAAAATAATGGATATGTAATTCTAGATCTATTAGAAAATAATTGAAATTTTAATATAACATTTATAATATAGATAGCGCTAACACTTCACATTATTAAAAAGGCAATTTTATTATTAACAAAAATTAAATAAAAACAACTTTTAATCTAACTTTAAAGTCAATTATTTGTATTTATATCACCGTCGCAACCGGGTTTATTTGCCATAAACAGTTTTTATATTGGCGAGGTTAATAATCTGAAATATTAATGTAAACAAATATTAGAATATAGTTTTTAAAGCCCTTTGTTTCATCATAATAACAAAAATATAATGGCGAATATAACGAATAATTTAATATTTTTTTTATACATAAGTAACCTGTAACGATCACCAATGTTTACAGTATTTACTATGTTGTCAGAAGATGAGACAATCGAATTTAAAACAATCTTCAAATCGTTCAAATATGTTCAGCACTTCAAACTGTTTGATATGTTTAAACGGTTAGAGAGCGTTCCATTATTAATTCGTTTTATTGTTCGTTATGACTTATCATTAATAAGAAATATTTCTTTTATTACAAAATAATAATAGTTTGTTTTTAGACAATTATTTTTTTTTTCACATTAAGCAAAATATTAATTTAAATTTATTGGCTGACGGTTTTACGTTTTAATTAAGACTGACACAACACTAAACAACGATTCTAACTTGATTTTAACTATCTTGACTTTATTTACATTAACCAGAGAATTAACTTAAATTAATTGGCTGACGGCTTCGCCTTTCAATTTAAACTGATGCAACACTAAACAACAATTCATAAATTGATTTAGTTGTCTACCTCGACACCCAATACGGGTAAAAGAGGATAAGATTAAGAAAGAGAGAAAAATTTAGTTGTCTATAGACAATCTTGACCTTTTTACCATTAAACATAAAATTAATTAAAATTAACTGGCTGACGGCTTGAACATCAAATTAAAACACAAAATAAAAAAATTGTTTCAGAAAAAAGCCGATTTAGGTTAGTCAATGTAAGGTTTTTGAAGATAGAAAGCGTTATTAAGTTTTCACATTAAGCAAAATATTAATTTAAATTAATTGGCTGAGTTTTAATTTAAACTGACACAACACTAAACAACGATTATAAATTGATTTAATTATTCTATTGACCGTTTTGACCTTTTTAACATTAAACCGAGAATTAACTTAAATTAATCAGCTGACGGCTTCGCCTTTCAATTTAAACTGATTCAACATTAGACAACGATTCAACATTAGATAAGTGATTTAGTTGTAAACAGACAGTATTGACTTTTACTTACATTTTAATTTAAAATATCATAACACTAAACAATGATTTTTAAATTGATTTTATTATTTCATAGAGTGCATTGACACTATAATATTAAACAGAGGTTTAGTTTAAATCAATTAGCTGGCAGCATTACTTTTCAACATCATATTAAAACATACCTTTCGATTTTTAAATAAAAACTACTTATTAAAGTAGGTTTTAGAAAATAAAACGATTTACGTTAGCCAACTTCGAGGTTTTTCAGGATAGAAAGCGTCAAATAAAAAATTCTTTTATCAAAACAGATAGTTTTATCAATCGATAGTTATAAGTTAGTAATAGAAATGATAAAGTGAGGTTAGTTCGGCCGCCGCTGGCTCGCGTGTTCAGCCAACTAAAATTTCCCGCATTATTTTGACATCACATGTATAAATACCCAAGCGCCGTCCATTTTATTTTTATGGAATAAAAACAATTAAATTTTAAACAAATCTTTAAATATGTTTTAACTCTATTTTTAGTATTGATTTTTGTTGGTAAATGTCAAGAGAAGTCAAAATTTTATTTATAATTATATTTATTTAAAAATCTTTAAAATCAAATATAATACAAAAAAGTCCTAAATTTCGTTACAGATTACTAGAAAATGAACAAACATTTATAATTAGTGATAATTACGCGTGTGAGTGGCTAAAAATATGCATATGCATAACCAACAATTTGGAAATTTAAACGCGATTTGTGCTTAAACGGTAAGTTTCCGACAAAAACGAATTGCAGATTCGTACATTTCACACACGTTTACACATAATTCCGTCAGAAAAATAACAAAATCGTAATGGGATGTTGTAAAGTGCAACCGGTAAAACAGTGGATTTCCATAAATTAAATAAAAATAATTTGAAAATAATTAATTAATAAATTATAGTGGATTTTTAGAAACAAAATTATTAATGGGACACAAATGAATATGATAAATAATATTATTTTTTTGTAGTCCTTAAAATCTAACTCATAAAACCCATACTAAAATGCCATAACTCATTTTAGAGTAAAACAGTATGCATTAAGAAGTACATTTTGAGATGCCGTTATATTTCTAAATAGATAAATTAATGAACTTAACTGCTTCGCAAGTTCATCGCAATGAGTAAACCATGTTAGAGTAGGTTCAAAATGGTCCCAGAAGTTTAACTCGTCGTATTGATTCTCAATGTTGCGCGTTCCAGAGGTCATAATTTTTGTTTTTGATTCATTAAGTGAAAGTTTATTAGCCCTTAATCAAATTAACTTCTGTGTCCTTTGTTGTAGATAATAATTCCTCGACAAACATAGAATTTAATGATGACGTATCATCTGCAAAAAAAAAACATAAATGTCACAAATCTTATATTATAGATTTGTGACATTTATGTTTTTTTCCAAATAATTAATATATAGGGTGGCTAGAAAAGATGTGATAATCTTCAGTCAAAGTGGTTCGTTAATCAATTTTAAGTAGAAAAATATTAAAAAAAGTTTTTAAAATAAAATATTAAATTAAATAAATAAATTAAAAAACACAAAAAATAAAAAATCAATAAACTTTATGAGGCCATTAATATCCTAATTTATGTGACTAGAATTTGTTTTTAACATTATATGTATAATTATTGCTATTAATAATCGACTTATCCTTAAATGAATATTTGCAATGTTTAACTGGATGTTAATAGAATTAATTTTAATCACAATATTTAAAAAATATTACTGATTTATAGTCACATATTTATAATATCAATGGCTTCGTGAGTGTTAATGAAGAACCGTACAATATTTTTTACTTAAATTTTCTACTTTAAATTAATCAATGAACCACTTTACCTGAAGATTATCACACCTTTTCTGGCCACCTTATATATTATAAAAAGTAAAAGGCCCTAATACTGACCCCTGCGAAACACCACGTGTCAGTGCTAATGTAGGTGACTTCTCAACGTATTGGTACCTTTCTGAAAAATACTATTCAAAAAAAGATTGTAGGTTTACCGTCCAGTTTATAACATTTTAATTTATTTAAGAGAATTTCTTGAGGTACACAATCGAAGGATTTTATTAAATTGTACAAAAGAGCACTTACGTATTGGCCATCATTTATACTGGAATACGTAAAAGAGAAAAATTCCGTCAATGCAGTTACAGTTGACTTGTTTCCTCGAAAAACAAAAAATGTTTTGATGAGGGAGATCATATAGTCAAAGAGGATGAAATACTAGATGTATACTACACTGCGCCGCAAAATTAACGCAAAATTCGAAATTTCGTTTAAAAAATTAATTTTATTGTTTTTCCTGTATTATTGCAGTTTGTTGTTTATTTTCTCATTTTTTATTCGCAAATAAGCAAATTAGTTTTAATAAGTAGCCATTTGTTCCTAATGGCTACTTATTAAAACTTCTGGAAAAAAATGGAGAAAAAAAATAAAAAGCAATAAAATTAATTTTTTAAACGAAATTTCGAATTTTGCGTTAATTTTGCGGTACAGTGTAGTTACTATATGATATGGTATTTGTTTGTCAATTTTTAAATGAGCCATATTGTTTTTATGTTTTTATTAACTGATTTATAATAATGTTGATAATAATTGCCACGTTTGATGTACATGAACATTATAATTCTCAAAATTATTATATTATAATTATTTAATAATAGTGACGCACTTTTGTATTATTTTTTTCCCAATAAATAATTAAAAGCATTTTACTTGTACATTAAGATCCAATATGGTTTTAATAATCAAAATTTCTTAGAAGATATTTATGTTTAAAAGTTAAAAAAAATCGCTTTTAATTATTCCAAAAAAATACATTACATAAATTAATCGCGCCCTCGTGTATACAAGAAAATTACTGTTTGTCTTTAATTAATTAACTTAAACACTTCCTCTTATTACATTTTTTATCTCGGAGAATTTAATTGACCTCCTTTTTTTTCCTTTTTCTTCTTCATCCCGTTCCCGTTTCCCTCTTTCTTTCGCGGGGCGTTTATTCAGTAAACTCCTTAAGACAATTACTTTATGCGCGCAGCGTCACGGAATTTTAGTTAGAATTCCCCCGGAGTTGCCGAAGCTTAATTGTGCATTTCCGCAACGGACGCGCGGCCGGAAGTGAGCGTGATTTATGGCAGGGAGGATATATCTCACCGAGTCACTGGTGCAGGTGGAGGAGGAAAAGTCGACGTCCTTATCCTTCAGGAGCTTGTCGAGCTTCTCGTACTCATCCCTGAGGCACCATATTTCCTTCTTGAGCATTTCGTTCTCCCTGCGGAGCTTCTTGATGTCGGACTGCCCTTAAAATACAAGAAGAGAGTATTTTAGCTTGTGCTTAATTTATATTTTCTTACGGTTCGGTGTATTTTCCTGATTGATATTCCCTGGGAATTATTTTTAAAAAATAAATTGAATTAAAATAATTATTGTTGTTATTCATATGCAGCAGCAAGCAAGTATCCATTACATAAATTAAACAAAGAATTTGAAAATAATTAATTAATAAAATTATTTTCCCGTAAGCTACTTTATTAATTAATTATTTTCAAATTCTTTTTATTTAATTTACTGAAATATCTATGACCAAGTGAATAAATCTTTTTTCTACTACTACAAGCTTTGTTATTTTAAATGGAACCCTATATTTTTTTATTGAATTTGTTTTATAAAATTTGTGTAACAGTTTTAGAGATTTGATAATCATCATTTTTTAAGCAGCATTTTAAAATATCATACTTGAAGACAGAATAAAGTCACAAGAATGAAATCTGATGGATTTATAGTACTATTCCTGGAAAATATTCTCATGTAGAAACAGTTTAAAAATATTATTCAGTGTGTCTCAAATTAACAGCAGTCTAGTAAATTTCAGGCTCGCGCAATATTGCCGTGAAGTCCATTGTCTCAGTAATTCGAAAAAATAGTAGAAAAAAAGTACTTATATAATTTATAGCCACTGTTAACCGTCATATTTTAAAATTAGTTTCATTTTATACAGATTTTCTTCTAAATAAGATGTATTAAGTCGATTTTTTATATTTTAAGTTATAAACAAATGAAAGTTGAAGTCGAAAGATGTTTAAAATGTTTATTTCAAATATTAAAAACGCAATAGATATTCTGTTAACGCTATATAATTGGAAAAATTAATAAAACGAATAGTTGTTTTTCTTTTAGAATATTTTTTTATATATAGGGTAAAGCAATACGCAAAATGATTTTCCTCTATTTTTGCTTAAATGGAACACTATACTTTTTATGCCATTTTAAAATGAAAACGGGCTCTCTTTATTTTTTGTATAACATATTAAATTACTATCATTTACCATTTTTGAGATATTTAAAATTTAAATCCACAACCCCTCGAATGTATCCCTCTACGAAATGTGTAAAATTACCCCTATTAAACAGAGACTAGAAACCCTTTCCTTAAAATTCGCTATAAATCCCTACATAGCTCCCATTATCAATCACCTCCTCATCCCACGTAATCCGAATATTAATCCTAGATATACCCATCCCTCATTAACAATTCATCAATTCATCTCACTAAAATCTGAGAACTTAGACAATGACGTTAACAACCATAACTAAAACGACAAGAACTGGACAGAGACAGGCAGAAAGACCGACGGTCGATAGCCAATTTCTGAGGTCTAACAATGTGTAAATGATTATATGTATTATAAAATTATATAATGTAATACTCAGAAATAGCGATTTTCAATAATAATAAAATTTAAAATGCAAATACGCAAATTTTGATTATTTAGTAGTCAATGTTATACTTAATATCATATTTAATAATTAATGTACATTTTACATTATTTTTGCAACACTTGTACTGTTAGACATACTTCTTCAATAAAAAAAAAAAATACTTTAATTTTTTGAGAACACACAAAAAATAAATTAAATATTCGTATATGCTTATTAAAATTCATTTTTAAATAATTTGTGTGGGCTGAAAAAACGAAAGTGTATCAGTAAGCTTAATGAAATAATTCAATATTTGAATTATAATATTTTGGTAATATTAAAATTGTCCTCCATTAAAATGTCCATGTATGTAGTTCACGTATTCATGTCAAATATATAATGAATAACAATTTTTAAAAAAATAGATTTTTTGCTTTTAAAATAACCCCTAAATATTTGTCGACAAACTATTGTCTTTATATTAAATATTTTTCTAAATGAAGGAAAATAATTACGAATTGCATTTGTTTAATAAGTGAAACATTCAATTTTGTACTTTGGATTGAAATTGTTAAAAAACTGTAATAGATGGAAGTATAGTTTGTTATACAAAAATGGAAAGACAGACAATTTCCCATCGAAATATCATAAAAAATATAGGGTGTTCCATTTAAATAAAAAACATTTTGCGTATTGTTTCATCCTGTGTACAAAATTTGCTTTTTCTCAATCATATTGCATTGACAGAAAATTTAATTGTTTGTTTTTTCGGTTTTGAAATATAAGACCCCAAAAATTGATCGATTTTAACATTAAATTGTTTATAACTTTTTAAAAATCAAAAATTTACATAATACACCTTATATTAAAAATCATTAATTTTAAGAGTAGATTCTAAAGTCGATATTAAAAGTCACGTGATTATTTGAAACACTGTATGATATAAATTTTTATTTGTTTCATTCACCCATTTGAAAGTTATAATTTTTTTCGAAACGTCAATTTTTCCAAAAAATATTTAAATATTTCAAAAATTATTAGGTTTAGGCATATGAACATATTATGAAAGTTAACTTTATTTTTGATGTAGAATCAGAAAAAAATATAAAATATAGAGTATTCCATTAGAAAAAATATAACTGTGATACGTCATGCTTTTATGGGACACCCTGTGTATTTGAAACTAATTTTAAAATATGACCCTAATAGACCTACATACGCCTATGAAAGCTGATTTTGAAAAAAAAAAAACCATTTAGCCCTAAAGCTACTCGGCGCGCACGCTGAAACACCCTGTATATAAAACTACTTTTAAAATGTGACGAAAATGTAAAATTGACTTTATCGTATTTTAGGCGGGAAATTTGAATTTGTAATTGAATTAAATTATATTTATAGTGTAATATTTTTATTCAAAAATCTGTGATAAATGGATGTATTTTTAAAAAAGTCTATCGAATTAATGTACTGCCTAATATTGTCCAACAAGAATTAATATTATTTTATCTATTTGGTTCTGTTTTCAAATAGACACGCGTATTGTATAAGCTAAGATAGATAGAGGCAAACTAATATCGATTAATATTACTAAATTCTTCACCAAACTAAATAAATGGAAATAAAACACCCTCATTAAAAAAATCAAGTTCTGACATAGACTTGATTCCACGGTTAGTTTGAGACATCCTGTATAACATTTTCAGTTATTTTTGGTAGAAGTATTAATCGACCTCATAGGTGGTGTGGAACAGAGAATATTTTCTTACATTGGTTTATCAATATTTAAATTAAATAAAAATAATTTGAAAATAATTAATAAATTATTTACTACCCCTTCTCACAAAATTCTGTCTTCCCCGTAACCCTAATATCCTTCCTAAATACAAACATCCTACAATCACCATTCATCAATTCATTTGCGCAAATCATCAGGACAGTTCAGCTAGCTAGCATTGATTTTTCTTTAACTTCATCATAAATTCACGACAGGGCAGAAAGACCTCTGGTCGATAGCCCAGACAGACTAACACATACATGTATTGTTATTATTTATATTGTTATATATAAAATTATCTATATAGTCTGAATAAAGATATATATATATATATATATAAATTATTTCCACATTTAGCTACTGTTACATTTTGATTTATGTTATATAAGTATTTAAATAAATGTTCAATAATGGACATTTACTTTTGCATAACAATAATATATTGTATAATGCAACAATTTTTGAATCGAAAACATTTAATGCAAAAAAAAATCGTAATATAAGACTATCTGCAAACACGTGTTTCGGGATTTCTTCCCTCATCAGTACAGTTGTCTCCTATATATTTTGTTTTGTTTACAGTACTTATGAAACTGTAACGTCACAGTCGCTAAAAAATAAATAAATAATTTTAATAAAAGTAAACAAAATTACAATTTTATTTATTTAAACAACAAAATTTATACCGGGATGATTTTTTAGAAAATTGCGACAGTGAAAATTTTCAGAAGTTATGTGTTTTATATATATATATATATCTTTATTCAGACTATATAGATAATTTTAACAATATAACAATATAAATAATTACAATACATGTAGGTGTTAGTCTGTCTGGGCTATCGACCAGAGGTCTTTCTGCCCTGTCGTGAATTTATGATGAAGTTAAAGAAAAATCTATGCTAGCTAGCTGAACTGTCCTGATGATTTGCGCAAATGAATTGATGAATGGTGATTGTAGGATGTTTGTATTTAGGAAGGATATTAGGGTTACGGGGAATACAGAATTTTGTAAGAAGGGGTAGATTATCAGAATTATTGGCAAATTTTTTACTTAGGGCTAATATACGCTGGGATATGGGTGGGATTTGGGTGGATTCATAAAGATATTCGTTGGAGGGATTGTGAAGTGGGTTGTTGGGATGCCTGAGTTTGGTAAGGATTCTTAGGGAGGATCTTTCGGCGACTTGGAGGTGATACATAGTGGAAGGAATGAGTTGAGTGAAGAGGATAGCACCGTAATCAAGCAGGGGCCGGCAGATAGCTTTGTATATATGAGTGGCGGTTTTAATGGATATACCTTGTTGCTTGTACGTAAGAGATCTGAAATGCCGGGCCCTGTTTTGAATTTTAATTTTAGATGAAAGGATATGAGGTTTAAAGGAGAGTTTGGAGTCGAATATAATGCCTAGGTATTTGCAGGTGTTTGAAGGAGAGACTAAGGTATTATTGATAGAAATTGTGGGAGACTGCGGTGTAATTTTGTGGAATGGGATAAAGAGTTTCGATTTAGCAGGATTAATTTTAATGCGCCATTTTGAGCACCAGGCTTGTATCGAGTCGAATGAAGTTTGTAGTGATCGTTGTGCTGCTTGAAGAGTGGGAGCATGGGTTATGAGAGCTGTGTCATCAGCGAAAAGTAAAGAATACTGGGATGGGTTAAAATATGTGGGGTCTGGATTGTATATATCATGGCAAAATATGTTATATAGGAGTGGGGATAAAGGAGAACCTTGAGGGACACCTTGTAAGATTGGAAATGAATGGGAGAGAGTTTGTCGTATTCTTACTTGGCAGGATCTGTTGGAAAGGAAGTTATGTATAAGAATAATTAAGTGACGCGGAATGTGTAGAAGGAAGCATTTGTAAAGGAGTCCAATATGCCAAACTGTATCAAACGCTTTTTGTACATCCAAAAATAGTACGGCTGATTGTTGACCTTCCAAATGTTTAGTTTGCATATTGGAAGTAAGGATGGATAAGGGAATTATTGTGGATCTTTTGGGAAGGAAGCCGAATTGGTATTCTGGGATATAATCAATCGAACACTTGAGGAGTTTTTGTTTAATGAGGGATTCAAAAAGTTTTCCGAAGACAGGAAGAAGGGTAATAGGACGGTAGTTGGACACTAGTGTGGGACCATTATCGGATTTCGGTATGCAAACAATTATTCCCTTTTTCCATTGGGGAGGGAAGTATTGATGGGAGTAACAATAATTGAAAATTTTGAGAATAAATTGATGGATTTCGTTTGGGAGCTTTTTGAGAACGAATCTGGGAATTTTATCGAAACCGGGAGAGGAATTTTTACCAGAGTGCAATATTGTGTAGTAATCTGTCTCGTCTATTGAATCGTCTGGTGGTGGAGATAAAGGAGTGTTGTCGAAAGTGTCGTACCAATTGTTTACCAAATTAAAAAAAAATCGTCATAGTCGTTGTCTTTTGTCGGTTTAAACGTCTTCTCTAACTGTCCTGCAAAAGCTTCCGCTATAGAAAAATCGTCGGTCAGTATTGTATTGTCCGTCGGGTCTTTAATATTGTTAAAATTGTCAGATTTTTTGTATTTCGATAATTTTTTAATTTCCGTCCAGTAAGTCTTTCCTTGCATTTCATTTATTTTGTTACAAGTTTCTGTCCATTTATTTTGTCTAAACTCTAAAATTAAAGATTTGATCTGTCTATTCAGTTGGTTAAATCGTCGTCTAATTGAACTGTCGTCATTGAATTTAATGTCTCTGTAAATCTGTCTTTTATATTTTAACAGTCTGAGGATAAATTTTGGGAATGGATATTTGTAAAATTGTTTTTTAATTTTAGGAGTATGTCGGGAAATGGATTCGGATAATATTTTATTAAAACGGGAAATAAGAGTAGGATTTATGTCTTCATCATTATTAAAAATTGTCAGAATGTCTCCAGCAACTTTTTCTACATTACAGCTCTGGTAATTGAGGATAAACTCGGGAAGTGGTTGAGCGGGAGGATAAGGTCAGGAGTGGTAGATTGATTTTCGTTCATAATGAATGTGGGAGGCGTAGGGATTTTAATAAAATTGGAATTAGAACAAAAATTGTGGACATGTCGGGATTTTCTACTATTGACGTTAAAATCTCCAATTATAATAGCGTGATCGTATAGCGATGCTTTCGTGAAAATTGTGTCGTCAATAGTAGAATGAGGATGAATATAAACTAAAAATATGTGGATGGCTATATTATTAAAGGGAAGGGTGAAATGGAGACATTCGTTTAAGGGATTGTTAATACGGGGAGGGTTAGATTTACCGAAAGGAATCGAGGGATGAAAGGCTGCAATGGAACCTCCTCGATGATTGCGATTAATGACTGAAGAAGGTGTCTGCACACTTCTCCAACCATTAAATGAAAATACATTTTTGGTCTTGGTTTCAACGAGTAGGCTCACGTGGATAGGGTTATTAGAAAGGTAATGGAAAAGAAGATGAGATTTACTGGGAAGGGAGTTGATGTTGGAATAAAGGAATCGTATATTAGCGAAGGGTAACCGGTGCATGAGCTGTGTACACTCCATCTGTAGGAACTACTGCGGGAATTATATCTGGGAATTTTAGGTCAAACATAACTATGAATACACGATTGCCTGAAAATGAAGCATGCGTGTCTATGTTGTAAGACTCTGCGAAACGGCGACGTAGTTTTTTGAGCAATTCATTTCTGTCTGTGTTCGTTGGTTTATTTATTTCCGTGGCGTAAGTGTCTAGTATAAAGTCATGTAGTGTAAATGAGTTATGGACGCGGGAGTTTTTAGTCAATGACTTGTCTATGTCAGCTGATTTTTTGTTAGTAAGTTGTATTCTAACGTTTGGTATCCCTTCAATCGGTTTTGTTGGACGGTTTTTACATTTCATCGACCAGGCTGCATGCCCCTCTTCCTTACATGAAGTACATTTTTCTGGTAGCGATGTCTTGCAAGTTGCAGTACTGTGCGGTCCGGCGCATTTAGCGCATTTTATTTCTGTCTTGCATTCTGTAGTTGTGTGGGTGAATAAATTACATTTATTGCACGGCACTGGTATTGGAGCGGGAGCGATACTTTCAATAACCTTATATATTCTGTTAAGGAAAGGAAATTTGTTTTTTAAAAGTGTGCAATATGCCTCGTGTGATGCGGTGATTATTCTAATAAAGCTTGTTTTTTGATCTGTGGCGCGTGAGATAATTCTTTTGCAATAGCGATGTTCTATGCCCATTTTGTTTAAATGATCGCTTATTGTTTGGTCTTGAATTTCTAATTCGACGGACTTGATAATGCAGCTGTACGATGCGGATTGTGTTCTTTTTTCTGGGGCTGCGTTGGAGGTCACGATCGAGTGATGCGTGATTATTTTTTCGGCGCGTAGTGTATTTAATTCGTTTAGTGTCTTTTGTAGTTCGGCGTTGGTTTTTATTAAAAATCCTAATTTCGTTTTAATAATAATGGCTGTATTGTCAAATTGTCTGTTGCTCCATATTTGAGCCATTTGCACGCGGCTCATGTCTTGGGTGGTGTTGAATGTGTATGTGTGTTTGTATGTGTGTGTCGGCAAATTGGGTGTGTTAGTTGGTGAATTTATTCCTTTGTTAAGTTTTTTTGTGTGGTGTGTTACCTCTGGCAGGTCACTGATGGAGCTGTCCGTGTCATCGTGGCGCGGTCTTCCTCTCCCTCGTTTTTTCGGCGTTTTAAACTCTCCCTCAGAGTCGGTGCCCATAGTTATGGGAATAGTTGTAATTGGTGGGAATTACCACTATTAAAATGTAAAATGTTAATGAAGCCAAATCGATAAATTATTTATAAACTCTGGAGCGTACGTCTGCACTCTACGGCGACTAGCAAGCGAGTGTGTTTTATTTATATATATAAAAAAATAATTAAAAGTACTAACAATGTGATATCATTGTAAAGGTGATTTAATAAGAATCGGGAAAATGTATTATTAAAAATATGTTTAGCCTATTTGAACATCAGGTAGTATTTTTTTATGATCTTTAGAAATTAAAAGAAAGGATATTTTTTCTGATACGAAAATATCGAAAATCAACGGTTTCACTCTGCTGATGGAAAAAATTGCTGAATAAATGGAAAAAAATGTAAACCAACATTAAAACTGAGTGAATGTTTATTTACATTGGGAGGATTCACTCATTCACGTGGTTTTCCGTTGATTCTAAAACGAAGCATGAAAAATTAACGTACGTTCTCTAATCGTGCATTTCGCACCGTTTCTCTCTTTCTTCCACGACTACGGCCGATCGTGTAAAAAACGATGGTGGCAGTTGTTAACCCGTCCTCGATATGGAAGCTCTGATACTGAGCCAAAGGCCTTTTGAATGTCGAGGAATAAGGCTGCGGATGCCTGGCTTTCAAGATGGCTTGTTTGTGTGTTGGAAGTAAGGATAGAAAGAGGAAGGGTGGTGGATCTTTGAGGGAGGAATCCAAATTGGTAGTTTGGGAGTAGGTGAGATATGTGGGACATTATTTTATCTTTGAGAAGGGATTCATTAAGTTTGACGATTACTGGGAGAAGGATAATGGGTCGATAGCTGGATATGACGGATAGGTCTTGGTTTCATTTAGGGATGCACATTTTTTTCAATTTGAGAGAAAGTGGTGGGATTTATAGCAGAAATTTAGGATTTCAAGGATATAATGATGGATTTCAAGTGGAAGGGATTTTAGGATGTTTCGTCGTATGTTGTCAAGTCCTGGTGAGGTGTTTTTTCCGGCATGTAAAATTTCGAAATACTTGTCATCTGTCAATTCGTCAGTGGCGTTGGGTGAAAGATTTTGAGTAAAAAAGTCATTGTACCAATCGTTTACGCATTGAAGAAGTTATTGTCAAATGAAGCGTCTAGTGTATGTCGGTATATGTCTTAAAAATATTCTGCAAATTTGTCGGCTATTTCTTGTTTATCGTTAATTATCTCTTTGGTCGTCGGGTCAGTAATTTGCGTAACGATATGTTATGGTGTTTCTGTATTTACTGAGCTTTTTTATTTCTGTCCAGTACGTCTTCCCTTTGCTTTCCTTAATTTTTTTGATAAGCTGTTAACCATCTGTCGGTTTTATATTGTTATATAAGTTGTTTTATGGTCCTTGCTCAATTTGTTACATTGTGTTCGTATATCTGTGATATCTGTTGAATGTCTCTATATATTTGTCTCTTATATTTTATTAATTTTAGGATATAATTAGGGAGGGGGTATTTGGAGGGTTGTTATTTTAGGTGTATTGTTCGTGATGGACTGGGATAGGGTATTACTGAATTGTGATATGTAATTGGTATTGATGATAGGATTGTTACTTATAAAGTTTGTGACGTCCTGAGTGACGATGTTAAGCTTGCAATTTTTGTAGTCAAGAATAAATTCTGGAATTGGTGGAGGTATATTTTGCATGATATTTAGTTGGAATTGGATGGATAGATGATCGGAGCAAAAGTCTGGAATTAGGGTAACTGAATGGATTAGTTGTTTTATGTTAAGGGTGCATAGCAGAACATCTGGTGTTGAGGATTGGTTATCATTCATAAGGAAAGTGGATGGGGTGTGGATAGGAGTGAAATGGGAGTTGGAAATATAGTTTGTGAGATGTCGGGATTTGGATTTATTTAAGTTCATGTCTCCGATAATGATCACGTTATCGTATAGCGAAGCTTTGGTGAATATGGTGTCATCTATTGGGGAATGTGGGTGTATGTAAACTAAAAATATGTGGATTAGGATAGAAGGTAGGTTCAGGGTTGCGTGTATGCACTTGTTGAGGGGATTATTTTGGGCGGGTTGAGTTTTTTATTTAATTTCTTTTAATTACATTTTTTTTTAAATAAATACGATTTCAAATTTTATTACAAATAAATTAAATAAAAATATAATTATTACAAAGATCTGATGTGGTTGAGGTATAAAGTTAACTCATCGCAGACCCGCCAATGGGTACATTCACAAATCCAATTGCGGAATAATACACTATCATTTATTATTATTATTATTATTTTGTTTATGTTAGTTATTTATTGTATTCATTTATTATTATTACTTTGTTAAAAATAATCTACCAATAAAGATTTATATATATATACACTATCAGAGTACAAATTTTCAGGTTAGCCACTGACTGGGGATACCGTGCACAATTAATATTACAAAGATACAAGATGTATTGCTATAAATACGTAGATTGTACCAAAAATGTAAAAGTATCCCCCTTTTACATTTTATCGTTGATTACAGAGGATTTTTGAAAATCCATGATTACTTTTATAAATGAATAAATAAAATATTTTTGATTTATAACAATTTTTTTATTTAATTGCTTCGCTACGATGTAGATTCTTCAGGTGAAGAATGTTAATACATTTTGTGTTAATCCTTCTGTATACTTATAAAAATGAAAAAAAAAAACGATTCAGCAACGAAATGCTTAGCATAATTAAAAAATTAAAACATATCTTTTTATCACCGCGTGAATGAAACACGTCGTGTATAATCCATCCAAAAAACGTGTATGTCATTTTTTAACCCGAATCTCATGTAATTAACATAACAACATCAAAAAAGAATCAAAGAAAAAAATCATTCATCCACACACTCCTTTCCATTAACACAGTTACTTGAAACATCCTCTCCGGCTCTCAGCAGATAACAATCTGGAAATTGCTTCCCGTAGAGAAGACTTTTCCAGATCTCTTTCGGGAACGAAGCGATGCTTATCTCCCTGGATAAATTCCAGAATTTCAGCTGAGAATAACCTCGCGCGCCCGCGGAGACTGTATAATTGTCGGAAGTGGTTATCTTAGGAGGAGCGACGCAAATAATTAATGCCCGTGCGTTATTATTACTTATTTCGATTGCTTTGTCTCGGTGACCCGCGGATGGATAACTTTAATGTTACTACAAGGAATTATTGCTTTTGTTGCGGCCTTTATCGTTATCTTAATTGCTTTATTATTGTTATAAATTGTATATGGAATGAATCTGTATCAGTCGTGGATGTCGTTTATCGTTATTGAAATATAGAGCATGAGAAATTAAAAAAAAAAGAATTTTGTATTTAGTTAACATTAATGAAGAGTTTTGTGGATTGGATGAGAAAGGATGGGGCTGACGTAGATATATTGAAGAGGCTGGTATGGGAAAAGAAGAAGAGGGAGAATAGTTTCTGAATATATATAAAGAATACCTTTTGTTGTGTCTTTTGTGTTTGTTAAATTGTGGTTTCATGTGGATTTATGCCAATAAAGGTTTTTCTTTAACATTAATGAATAAAAGAACGTGTATTAATTGTTTAATGTTTCTACTTCGTTATAAATGGTACTCGAAATGTACATCTAACAGTGAACAAAAATAAGTGAAGAAAGGAAATCAAATCGTGTTTGTGCCGGCTACTCAGTGTTTAATGGTAGAGCGGGTGAGTGAATTCAAAAAAAAATATAATAAATCCAACTTCATATAAATGAATATAATTTAATAAATAAGAAATGTAAAATTAATATAACGAATTTAAAAAAGAAATAAACGAATATGAAAATTAACAAAAAAAAAAACACTCTGTACGGATAAATGAATTAAAACTTAAATGATACTCGAAATACACAAAAATTATAGGGCGCCACCTAGGAGCAGTGTCCTAGGACGAAACAAAAAAATAATTTCGTAACGCAATAGTTAAATTGTCCTTTACGCATAAAAAAATAAAAATATACGCACTCGCGAAAATCCCTTACTTCGTAACGCAATAATTAAATTGTCTTTTACGCAAAAAAAATAAAAAACTACGCACTCGCGAAAATACCTTATTCGTAACGCAATAATTAAATTGTCTTTTACAAAAAAAAATGCGAACTCTCGAAAATTTCTTGGGAACTCTTCAAACTTGTTAAGATAATTTAAAAAAACTTATCTGTTTGTTGCACTTCCTACTGTATTCGACACCCTTCTGCGTGCCGCGACTTGTGGAGGTCCCAAACTAGCCACAGGGAGGCGAAGGTTAGGAAGACGGCAAACCACTTCTGGACAGCATAAAAAATCCGCGACAGCGGCGAGATGAGGTCCTTTACGACGGCAATCTGAGTTCCGAATTTCGGTCAGGCAGGCTCGCAATTTACGTGTCACAAAGCCCTATATTTCACACCCAATTAGAATTTGGATTTAATGAATTATTATTGCTCACCTGATGAGATAATATATGCCGTGCTTAAACGATTTTCAGTAATTTCGGTACGTCTGATCGACACCTGCGTGTCACGGAAATTGACCTCCCCGTCCTGACCGATAATTCTTTCGCGTCCGCGAAATGATATAAAAAAATTAACCCGACTCGCGGTTTTGAATTATAGGCAGAACAATATGCGAGAACAATTGAATTAATAATTTATTTAAATTTAAAATGAAATGTTATATGTTTTATTAAAAAATAAATTCACTTGATTTTGTTTTACTTCACTTTCAATTAATTTTGGCTTAATGTCATTAACGATATTTCAACAAATGCAATTTATTTATACGCAGAAAGATATTTATTGTTATTTTTTAAGATAAATAGAACACTTCGGCCCAATTTTCCAAACCTCAAGTGACATTGCTCTTGATTTTTCCATTCGGTTGGCAGCACTGTCTTGTTGATAATCAAATGGAGAGAATCATGGATATTAACTTTTATTCCGTAATACTTACGCCTTATTTGCGGATTGTAAAGTTGTGCCTTATACTAATTAAATATAGAATTTTTCTTAGCATGTTCATACAATTGGTAATATAAGTCCATGCTATTTTTAAGCTGTTTTAGATTATCAGTGTACCATGGAGTTTTTGTTTTAAAACCGTTTAGTATTTTTGTTTTAAAACCGTTTAGTATTTTTGTTTTAATTAGACAACATTTAATAAACAATACTTAATACAATAATAATAATAATAATAATAATAATACATTTATTTACGGAATCACCTTTTTACAAAACATATGCTACAAAAAAATTAATTATAAAATATTTTAAATAAAAATGATTTGAAAATAATTAATAAATTATTTTCACATTTAGCTCTGTGACTTTTGACTTACGTTACGTAAGTACGTTAAACAAATGCACATTAAAACAACTACTTCTTGGGCAAATACCCACGCCGGACATTGAATTACGTAATGTAAATAATGCTAAATGTGAAAATAATTTATTAATTATTTTCAAATCATTTGTATTTAATATATTTAAATAAATGTGACCAAGTGAATGAATAATACTCTTTTCTATTTATATAAAATATTATACAGGGTCGCTACAAAGTATGGAAACACGGCTCTCACGTGAAAACGGCTAAAAACAGAACCACCAAAATTGGGATTTCTAAATGGGATATTTTCTTGAACAATTTGGCGTGAAACATTCAAAAATGATTCTCAGAATTTTCACATACGGACGCAATCTTGAATTTTTATAAATGGAATTCGATTTTTTTTATTTTACAACTTTTATAGACCTTATAATTCTGATTACAACCATATACCTTTTTTTTTAAATACTTGTCTTTTCATCGATAAACCGGACTTTGAAAAGTATGGAAACAGGCAAACGAGTACTTTTTCTAAATGCTGCAATACCACAAATGCATGTTCTATTGTTGATAAAAACTTAAAAAAATATTAAACAGTCAAATGAAAAAATAAAATATTAAACAATTAATGATTTTTTATTTTACAGTATATGTTCAAAGTGCTCTCCATTAACTTTTTGGCAGTAATGAATACGCTGGACAAAGTGTTATAATGAACTAGTTAAAATATTAGGACGAATATTTGCAATTTCGGTTCTTATGCATTCTTCTAATTCTTGTATATTGTTAATTTAATTAGAAATAATATTTTATGCTGTTTCTAATAGAAAGAAACATATTATACAGCCATGATCTTTAATTATCTGAAAGCGAGGGAAAACTTGCGATGGAGTTAATAATTTTCTATTTCATTCCATTCCGAGTTCATTGGCTTACATCTGGGTGATAAATCGTTATAATTATATGCGGTTTCGCGGAAATAATGAATTCTAATTATATTTCAAGAGAAGAAAGGAATGGACCGTATTGGATACAGTTCAAGAGAGTAATTGCGTTTGTTGATAGAAAACGCAGAATGTTTGAAGGTCACAAATCATAAAATCAAATATACCTTTTAAAAAATGGTGATGTGTCCATCATGGTACTTTTCCCGATGAATACGGTTAAATAAGTTTCTGATTGAAAATTTAATAGGAAAGCAAAATGATTAATAGAAAAAATTCATTGTTGTCTTTCAAAGTTAAAGCCGAGTATTTAGAAGAATATTATAATTAAGTGTGTTATTTCTTACTTTACAATGGGTTAAAATCATTACTCCACACTCTTCTTCATTTTTTCAAACTGGAGGCGTTTGCGAATGTGTTGAATATGACGGCACTTTGAGGTTTTATTTGTCATTAAAATAATTATTTCAATAATTACAATCTCTAAGGGAATTTATCAGGTAAAGGAAATTCTTTCGCTTACAAAATGAAAACCGGAGATCCTACAATAAAAGTTTTATAACAGAAATTATTTATTTTCCAAGATCTAAAACTTTTATTTGAAACATTTTTCTTAAAAAATAAAAAATTGCTAAGAGTAAAGTTGCACTTAATGAGTTTTGATTCTAACCAAAAGCTTTTCAGATCATTCTACTCTTATATAAAGCTTAGATATAAAGTTTGGGCTTAATCCATTTAGCCGTTTATGCGCAATCGCGCAAACACACAGACACACACACAGACATTTTTCAAAACTCGATGGAATGGACTCAGGGGACCTCAAAACGTGCATATTTGTTGAAATTGGCGGTTAGAAAATTTTCACGATCACAATACTTTCCCTTCAACAGGGGTCCGGGGAAAGTAAAAACTGTAAATTTAACATAAAAACGACTATAACAAACCGATGAATCCATTTCGAGGTCTTTTGGGCACATTAAGACTATTGTTTTAAAATGCCTGTAAACGTCGCTCTACAGCGAAAACTGTTAAACGAATTTATATGAAACGAGGAAGTATGGAAATTATAGAAAAATAATAGAAAATAGTGTTTATTTACAATGAAATTAAACAAGGAAAGTTTCTGGCAATGATCAATAAAATTCGATTATTCCCTTTTTTGCAACTGTAAAAATTACTTACACTGTAAGTTTTATTTAATTTAAACATGAATTTTTTTGGAAATAAAGCCATCTTTAAAATTCTTCACTCGAAGAAAGCTACAGTGTAGCGAGTTAATTGTATTGGATTATAATAATAATAGATGACAATAATAAACAGTAAGCAGAAAGACAGATGGTCGATTAAATTTATATAATTTTTAAAAAAGTATATCAAAGAGCTAAGAGCTGGCCATATGGACGCATATCCGAAGCCAAAAAATAAACGGGTGTGAAGTTAGCAATAGATTTTATTTTTTTAAATCATTTTTAAAGGTTTTATCAAAATGTTTACTGTAAAATACTAACAATTTACTCAATTATGGGTATATCTACACCAAATCTCAATTTTCAACCCCTATTTTTTATCCCCAAAAAAATTAAAAACGCATTGTTCGCAAAGTCAAGCGACTAAAATGGGCAGACCATTGGAAAGCACAGATCATGAACTATAATATAAAACAATAAAAACAGGGCCACCGCCCTTAGAAGTAAGAAAACATTTTTTTTTTTTCTTAAGTCAAAATATTTATTTTTGAAATTGAAATAAATCAATGTTCCCACAGTCCCATAACTAAAATGAGCACACTATTGGAAAGCTCAGATCATGAATTATAATATGCTCTGTGGCATTTGGACCTAAAAAAATCTATATTAAAACAACTACTTCTCGACCAAATAATCCCCTGAATAGTCACTGAGCTAAAAGAAGAAATAATTTATTATTATTTTCAATTTTTTTTTAATAACTGCGATGAAATGAATAAATACTCTTTTCTATTGAATAAAAATATTTTACTGTGATTAGTTTAAAGTATACGGTAATCATTGTCAAACTAATGTATATTCATTACCCTAAAGAATAGTCATATTCTGATAAAATAATGTATAGGATAAATTAAATGAAAGTGATTTCAAAATAATTAATAAATTACTTACACATTTACCTCTGTGACTTTTGACTTACGTTACGTAAGTACGCACATTAAAACAATTACTTCCCGGGCAAATACCCCGCCGAGCATTGAATTACATAATGTACACCTGCTGCTGCATGTCAAAAATAAAATATTGCATAATGCAACAAATTTTGATCCGAGAAAAAATTAATGCAAAAACAACAAAAATAACGTGTTTCGAGTTCTATTCCTCGTCAGTACAGTACAGGAATTAATTTATTAATTATTTTCATATAATTAATGGTTTTAATATTTAAACATTGGTAGTTCATATTGTATGAAATAAATATGAATAGATTATTAAAAATCAACCAATAAAACACAGATTAGATTGAATAACTTTTAATTCTCGACTAGTTTCGGGAATTTTAAATTCTCTTGAAAATGGGCTAATAACCCGAAACTAGTCGAGAATTTAAAGTTATTCAATCTAATTTGTGTTTTATTAGTTCATTTTTAATATTCATATTTATTTCATATAATTATTTTCAAATCATTTTTATTTAATTTATTTAATTAATTATGACAAATCGAGTAAATACTCTTTTCTATTTAATGTATATTTTGTATATAAGAAATGGTAGTTAAAACCATTAATTTAAAATTCTCGAGTTTGTTTTCGTAATATTTGTATTTCAAGTTATGGTGTTTTTTATGAATAAATGTTTAAACATGAGAATAATGTGTCGTATTAATAGAAAATTTTAAAATCATGATAGCGTGCTCAAAATCTGGGCCAATTCCGAATTTAATCGACCCACTTTCCGAAAACAAAATAATGTTTTCTGTACGGATTCCAGGGCATAAAAACCGAAACCGGAATAATACGCCCGGCTTTATATTTTTTGGTCCCATCCGGAATCCGCAACACATATTTCTTTCCGTTGAAACCGGGCCAACTCTCGGAATATGTAACCCATAAGAATTGATCAACTTCGTCCCCTCGAAATTCGAGACGCGTTTTTTTTTTCTATTTCTCCGCTTTTATTTTTTCTCCTTCGCTTATTTCTCTTTTGTCCGGATGGAATTCCGGCACGCGCACGCAGTAATTTCCCGTTTTCCTCCTTTTTTCCAGGGCTAGGTGAAAATTATGCGGCCACCTGTGAATGGCCGGAATGCCACCGGGGGGAATTCCCGCCCCCGGAAAAATGCATTATTGCCGCGCCGTGTTTTGTTTTTCCGGCTTTCATTTATTTACCTCTCTCGATTTCCGCGTTGATGTTTATGGTCTTCAGCCGCAGCTCCTCGTTCTCGTATATCATCCCCCTGGAGGACTTCCGGTCCAACCTGGAAAAATAAAAAAGAACGGCTCTACACTTTTTATCTGAATTATTCATGTTTATGCAGAAACCAACCCCTACGTTCGACACCCCCTCTCTCTCCTCGCTCCGGCTCTCAACAGCAGCGGTAGTAACGTTTCGTTTTCGATGGATAATCGTTGCAGGGGAAATTTCGTTTAATCCTGATTTTCTATGTTCGCGCGGGTTTTATATTTATATAATCCAGGGGTGGAAAACTTTGGGGCTGTGAATGGAGGGGTGTTTCCGCAAATATTTGCTTGTCGGCAGTGCTTGTTACACATCAAAGAAGAAGGGACAATTGCATACGGAAAATACGTTCGGAGCTTCGGTACTTTCAGAAATTACACACAACTGTTTCTTTAATCCTTAATCTTACCAATCTCGAAGTTGTTTGCATTAAAGATCTTGAATATGTGTAAGTGTGTGGATTACAGGAAGCGCCCTGTAATCCACATACAATAAAAACTATATGTATTATTTTTCAATAGTAAGAAAGAACAAGGCAATGGAGATTTACCTCTATTATTTTTGTATGTTTAGTAACTATCACCTTCTAAAAAAAAAAAACTAGCAACAGGTTGTTAAAAAAATCATAGTAGATAAAATCTAATTTAAATTATTTAAAAAATAATAACTTTACTCTTTCAATACCAAGATTACATTATTTTTATTTTCTTAATACGTGGTACATTTTAATATGAGAGTAAAGAAAACTATATGTTTAATTAATTTCTCACTTAACCCGTGATGAAACATTTTTGAATTAATTCAAGATGATTTAATTGAAATTAAAACACATGGTTTGTTTCACTTATTTATGTTGTTTCGACCATTGGTCATCTTCAGGGAGGAATGTACATTCCTAGTTGGAGAAAATATAAATAAGTGAAACAAACCAAGTGTTTTAATTTCATTTAAATTATTCTGAAGTAAACAAAACTGTTTTATGCTATTTAATAATTTATTTTACTGTGACTAGTTTCGTTTGTCCAGTAATCATTCTCAATCTGAGTGTTCTTTTTTTTTCATTTCTATAAGAATTTATTTGGTTTCACAAAAGTAACTAGCGAGAATTTATATAAAGTACGTTTATTTAAGTAAATAAAATACAATAAGTGGATAGCTAATTAAAAAAAAAAGTAATCACGTTTTATGTATACAGAGTTATATAACTGAATAACTTAGGTTGGGTAATGTGAAGTATTCTATAACGATGTAGTTGAAAATAAAATTTCTTACAAACAATTATGTTACTTATTATATATAATCATAATAAAATACAAAAAGATAGCGTAAATCATTAATTACGGCCACAAAAAAATCTGTGAAGTATATAAATTGATTATTTCTATTTTGTTCCTGCAATTAATGATTTACAAAGTTAGTACAAAACATTTCTACTGGAACAATTCTTAAATTTAAGTAACATCAATGATAAATTAATATAATTTCCACCACTACAGATCGTAACACGGTGCTAAGAAACTTTTTTTATATTAAATAAAAATGATTTGAAAATAATTAATAAATTATTTCCACATTTAGCTTTGTGACTATTGACTTACTTACGTAAGTACGTTAAACAAATGTACATTAAAACAACTACTTCCCGAGCAAATACCCACGCCGGACATTGAATTACATAATATACACCTGCTGCTGCATATCAATAAAATATTGCATAATGCAACAATTTTTTTTTTTTTTGATCCGAGAAAATTTTTATGTAAAAACAACAAAAATTAACGTTACTTAATATAAGGCCATCTGCAGACACGTGTTTCGGGATCTATCCCTCGTCAGTACAGCTATGCCTTACATAATTTAAAGATGTTAAAAAATCAATTAAATTAATTCAAATACAATCAGCAAAATTAAATCAGTTATATTAAATTAAATTATACTAAATCAATTTAAATTAAACTAAATTAATTCAATTCAAATCAAAACCGAATAAAATTAAACGAAAAGAATTAAATCAAATTAATTAAAAAGAGTGACCCTCACCTACCGCGCGCTGTTTTGTTTTAATTGGGAACATGTGTTATGATTTCACTATTTATTAGTTGACACTGCAACAATTATTTAACCACACAGTGGCCTCTTTATTGATGAAACAAGTATATGGTGAAACAGTTATTGTTTATCAAAGTATTGAATGGATTTTCACCAAAAGCCTCATCTATTAGTTTTCGACATATTTAAACAAAATACAAGATCCGTTCAACCGCTTTCATCAAGGTATTGCATATGGTACAGGCTGATGAGGTTCGATATTAAATTTTTTAAATTGTAAAAGTGTTTTAAAAAAAGTTTCAATACACAAAATTTCAGTTCCAACTCGATCGTCTTTTGAAGTGAATACTCGAAGAGGGAGTAATTGAAATTGTATTTTTGTAAATGACTTTGAAATGTATCAATGACTTTTATAATTCAGTAGCAGCCCAAAATAGTGACATTATGGCCTTGACTGAAACTTGGCTCTCGCATAATATAAATGACAGCGAATTATTCTCAGGCAACTATCAACTATACTGAAATGATCGTAATACTCATTGAGGAGGAGGTGTTTTAATAGCGGTAAAGTCACATTTAAAATGTCAGCCTATTTATATTTGCTCTCCTGCAACAAATACCGAAATCACGGGATGTAAAATATTTAAAGATAATCTATTTTATTAATTTCAATTGTGTTAAACAAGTTATCATACCACTAACTCTAATAATAGACTTTTGGATTTGGTATTTATATCTGATAAAATGGACGCAAATCTAGAATATTGTTTAAATCCTCTTGTGAATGTTGATAATCATCATCCAGCATTAGACAGACTTTTACAATTTAAAACCGAAACAGTTACTAAATTTTCCCCTAATCCATCAGCATCTAAGGATAACTTTAGACGAGCAAATTTAAATAATCTTTATGAAGATATCCACAAAATTAATTGGTCTTTACTTTATCAAAGTAAAAATGTTGAAGTCGCCTGTGATATTTTTTATAAAAACCTATACAAGAGCTGTGATAAATATGTACCAAAAGTCCCTTTTCGTTGTTCTACTAAATATTCTAAGTGGTTTAGTAAGGATTTAATAAATGATATTCGTCTGAAACGTCGATATAGAAGGCACTATTTTAAGAATAAAACACCTTTGAATAAAAGAAAGTTAAGAGATTTAGAAACTAAGATTAAATCTAAATAAATACTATGTAGAGATGTTACATCGAAGAGGCCGAGGGAGACTTACAAAGAAAACCGAAAAAACTATGGTCCTTCAATGATAGCAAGAATAATAAAAGCAGAATTCCTGGAGTCATGAAATCAGGGACAAATATACTAAAACATGAGCAAGAAATTGTTGAAGAATTTGCAACCCACTTCAGTAACTCATGTACACAACCCAGTATATCTGCTACTAAAAATATATTATCATTTCAAACAAAAATGGGAAATTTCACAACCTCCGAAGACGCTGTACTTAATAAATTGAAACAACTAAAATCTAGACAAATTATGGGTCCAGACTGTATACCGGAGTTCTTGTGTAAAGATACTGTGATTTTGATTGCTAAGCCGTTAATCCATGTTTGTAATCTAATATTAAGTACTGGTATTTTTCCGTCAATATGGAAAAAGGCAAAAGTTACACCGATTTATAAAAAAGATGACAGATCAAATATACTAAATTATAGGCCGATATCATTACTTTGTATCTATAGTAAAGTATTTGAAAGCATTATTAGAAATCATATATACAACAAAACTTATACTAAAATTAACATCAGGCAACATGGGTTCATAAATAAGCGATCAACTCTTACAAATCTGTTTAGATTCACCCAAGAACTCTATACAAACATGGAACAGCATCTTCAAACCGATGTAATCTATACAGACTTAACTAAAGCTTTCGATCGTTTGCCGCATATAATCATAATCGAAGAGCTTAAAAAGTACGACGTTAATGACAATATTATATCTGTTATTGATTCATACCTAAGGGATCGTGTTAGGTATGTGGAGCAAGAAAGCCACGTCTCCAAGGAATACCTAGTTACAAGCGGGGTGCCCCAAGGATCCAACCTAGGCCCACTGTTGTTCCTGTTGTTTATGAATAATGTCTGTGATATTTTTGTCTGATTTTTTAATGTATGCGGATGATCTAAAACTTTTTCGGTGCATAAAATCTGCCAGTGACTCTGATGTTTTACAAGAAAATTTATGTCGTTTTAATAAATGGTGTTGTGAAAATGGACTTGAACTAAATATTAAATGTTCCGTAATTTCGTTTACGAACAAACTCAATTATATTGCATATAATTATGACATAAGTGGCTAATCCATTGAAAGGACTACGAAAATTAAAGGTCTAGGCATTGTATTTGATCAAAAATTAACATTTAAACCCCATGTTGATAAGATCGTAAATGATTGTTCAAGAGTGCTAGGATTTATAATCAGATCTACAAGAGAATTTAGAAACGTAAATACATTAATTCCTATATATAAATCTCTAGTCTTGAGTAGGTTAGATTATTGCGTCTTGGTTTGGGATCCCTATTCGCAAATGCTCCTAAATCAAATAGAAATGTAATGTACAGCGCAGATTCTTGAAATATCTACACTATAAAAATAGTGGGCAGTATCCGCCGAAAGGATATCCCTACCAATATCTTCTAGATGAATTTAGCATATCTGTCAGAAATCACCACATATATTTAAACATGATTAGTTTATATAAACTAATTCATAATGAGTTTGATGATATGATGCTGGTGTCAGAAATAAAATATCATGTCCCTACTAAACACATTCGAAACCCTAGAACTTTTCAATACACAACACCCCACACTTGCCATTACACTAATTCACCATTATTAAAACTGTTAAAGTCCTATCATAATATACAACTCTGTAGATATTTTTGATGTGTTTGAGCGATATAAGGAAAATGTCTTAAATTTCGTTGCCCTTTGATATTTTGTTTGTTATGTACTCTTTATGTTATTGTAAGTACCCTTTCAATTAATTATTTCGTTTCATTTCATATTTAGTGTATTATAAACAACTAGTAGACTTTGAATTAAATTTGTGTAATTATTTAGGCTGTACACTTTAGCACATTGCTTGATATTTCCATTATAAAATTTTACTTGTTGGAAATAAATTATTTTTATTATTATTAAATATCAACATTTTTTAAAGATGGATTTATCTTCGGCGATGTCCAAATGCGACGTTCGTGATTTATTATTTAGTATTAAGTGGGTTTAATTACAAATATTAATTATGCATGTTCGTTCGAGTAATCAATCAATCGGCAACACAAATAAATAGAAGATCCATCATCCGATCGATCCATGCATAAAGAATGCGATTGATTTCGAAAGAGTGTATAAGACTCGTTTTCCTAAGGAAATAAATTAATATTTCATTAAATTCATTTCCTAGGAAATAAAGTTTTTCTTTTTACTGTTTATTACAAAGTATTGTATCCCTCGCAATACAAACAAGGGTTATTTGTAAATGAATCTTCTAGACGAGTGTAAACATTCAGAATACTTTTAGTACTTCAGTTTTTAAGAGTAATTATTTAAACAAATTCCATCTACTTTATTCTGTTTGTATTGTTATGCTAAATATATATTTCGGAAAATATATTTCCACTTTCAGTGATTGTACACATCGAAGTACATATAAATTACAAGTAGTTACGGCATTGTATACGCTTTAGTGATAAAATAAAAAAAAATAATGTTGATTAGAAACTATAAAAAAAATAATTTAGAATATTTATGAATTAATGAGATCTAAGAACGGATTTTGTAAAGAAATAATATCATTTCGCACTGATGTACATAACATTAATATAAGAAATAAAGGCCTCTTAACTCCACCAATTCACCGAACGACCTATTTTGAGCGCAGTTTTACTTATAATGTAGTAAAAGTGTACAACAGTATTCCAACTGAGTACAAAAATCAATCACTGCTAGTATTCAAAAGATCTGTAAAATATTTAATATTTTCTCGTGACTCAGAGTGATGGTATTTTTAGTATTTTTAGTTTTTGTAACTGCTGCAATTATTATTATTATTACTATTATTATTATTATTATTAATAATAATAATAATAATAATAATAATGTTGTTATTATATAAGTTTTTTAGTAATATAGTGATGTTTTTTTCTTATATATTGTTTTCATGATATTGTTATTTAAGTTTAAGCCATAATGTTATTCTTAATTTCATTTGGGTTGAGTTTAAAGCAGATCTGCTTATACATATAAGCTATTTTCTGTACTCCGCCCATGGGTTTTCTACAATATATATTGTTTGTAATAATTTTAGGATCTTGTAATATTATATTATTGTGGAAAATAAAGAATATTATTATTATTATCAAAAGGGCGGAAAACCCGCCGGTCGATAAACCTTTATTTTAATGTATACATTCAATGTTTGAAAAAATGTAATTGTCTGAATAAAGATATCTGTATATATAATATCAAAATTAAAAAAAAAATTTCTTTATTTCAATAGAATCCCATATGTTTAATTTTGATTCACTTGAAAATTTAAAAGATGCAACATTTTCAATCGAAAATTCTTATAATGTATTTATTTATATTAAGCTATAACAGATCTATTGAAACAAAAGGTAATTTCGAGTAACTATAAAATTATCACGTTGAACGAGACTTTGCTTCAATCAAACATAATTGATGACAAATGTGCTATTGATGGGTATACATTTATAAGGAGAGATAGGCTATCCAGAGGAGATGGTGTGGATTTTTACATTAAAAATAATATTAAATTTAAATTTAGAGTAATAGATAGCGATACCTCAATTGATCAATTGTGGATTTCATTTACGCTACACAAAATCACCTACGGCGTAAGGGTAACTTATAAATCTCCCACCTTTAATGTTGCTAGGTTTATGAACTCCTTAGAAATTTCCCTTGGAAATTTGCTTCCTTGTACTGGCTTTTGTGTATAGGCGATTTCAATATTAATTTCTTTGATATCAATAATAATTCTGTTATGTTGCTTGACTCACTATTATCTTCTTTTTCTCTCAAGCAAATTATAACTGAACGTACCAGAATTACTAAAACAACATCCACGCTTATTGATCTTATCATCACTAATAGCGAAATATCTAACATTAAGTGTTCACAATAGTTAATTGTGAACACTGCTTAATCTCGTGCAATATCGGAATTGAGAAACTAAACCAGTTACAGTTACGTACAGACTTTTCAAAAATATTAATTTACCCAATCTCATTAAAGATATATCTTACCGCAACTTTGATTTCATTTACTCTTTATCTAATATTGATGACAAAACTTATTTCTCCTCGATGCTCCTGGACTTATTTGACTTACATACGCCTTTGAAAACTTCTATTTTTCACTAAAAAATATTGCTAGCTGGTAATATTAAAAAAACTGATTTATCTTAGAAATAAGGCCCTTAATCGTTTTAATAATACGAAGAATCCGACTCATTGGATGTACTATAAAACATTACGTAATTCAATGGCATCGAGTATTAACAGAGAAAAAAGGCCTACTTTGAGTTTAAACTGAAATCTAATAATACAGGTGAGATGTGGAAAGATCTCAACAAACTTAACATTGGCTCTAGAGCTACTTCAAAGATCTAGAGAGCTAGAACTGATGTTAAAATTATTAACTACTTTTTAAATAACACTCCCTCTACATCATCCAATATTTTGGACATAAATGATTTTTTTTATAAGTCCGACTTTCTCTTACCATATTGCTCTAAATTTTGTTTCTTTTTAACCAATGAGTCGGAAATTAATATTGTAATCAATTATCAGAGGGTTCACCAGGATCCGATCGCATTGGCGCTAAAATGCTTACATTATGCTGTCCTTTTATTACACCTTACGTAGCACATATTATTAACCACTGCCTCATATAATATAATATAATATAATATAATATAATATAATATAATATAATATAATATAATATAATATAATATAATATAATATAATATAATATAATATAATATAATATTTTATTCCTTTCTTAACTTTTTTTATTTTTATTGCTATATGTACATTTCAAGCACAACGTGCTCTTTATCAATAGCTTTTATGTAAAATAGACAAATAAATAAATAAACATGTAAACAAAATTGAATATACAAATGTGATGTGATATTAAAAAATCAGATAAAGGTAATTTATTGAATTAAATCTACTAATTTTAATAAATTGTTATCTAACGGAGTTAAGTCATAAATATATCTTCCACTGTCTCATACTTGGGCAATTTGCATCTTTATGGAAAAAAATCACACATTATTCCTATTCTCAAAAAAGTTTCAGTTTCAGAACTCGAAAGATCTACGGCTTATTATGTGCGTTTTCGAAAATTTTGGAAAAGGTCACCGAACCTCAAATTCGATTGTACTTATCTCAGCACTCCATTCTTCCTTCTACTCAGACAGGCTTTTGTAAAAAATCTAGCTGCGCTACAGCTCTAACTGACATCGTTGACACTTTGACAAAGTAATTACTTCTCAAGATCAAGGGCTTCTTTCTATACTCATACTATTGGATTTTTTTAAAGCCTTTGATACCCTCAATCATAGCACACTGCTTACAATTTTGTCTTACATTGGTTTCGATGAAATTGCTATACGTTTTTTTTTGATAGGTGCGCCTCAAGGTTCTATCTTGGGACCACTATTTTATTTAATTAATACTTCTCAAATATTTCCTGGTCTCAACCTAAACAATTTCTACCTCTTTGCAGATGATACGCAATTAATGTATAATTTTTCTGGGTGTGCCTCAAGGTTCTATTTTGGGACCACTATTATATTTAATTAATACTTCTCAAATATTTCCTGGTATCAATTTAAACAATTTCTATCTCTTTGCAGATGATACGCAATTAATGTATAATTTTTCCGAAACGGAAATTATATCTACATGCACCAAAATTAATTCTGATCTAAGCAAAATTGTCAAAACATGCAATGAGCACTCCCTCTTATTAAATACTGGTAAAAAAGAGGCTATAATTTTTGGGCCGAAAAAAATGCGGGAGAGAGTAGTTCCTCATATGTCAATTAGGGTTGATAATAATATTTTAGAAATCAAACAATGTGTGAGGAGCCTAGGATTGTACCGGGTGTCCAGATAAGAAAAGTCACCGGCTATATCTCAGGAACTAAGACTCCTAGAGCTTTCAAATAAAAATGAGAAAATGTTGGAAATATATTTCAAGTTCGTATCTCTTTCAGTAGGGGGCGCAATGAACAGTCGAAAAATAATTCGGCGATTTTCTCAAAAAAAGTTCAAATAAAGGCATCATAAAACTACACTTTTTGAAATGATCATGAGTTTATAAAAAAAATGTTACAAAATTTTTCTCTTACTCTTGAAATAAAGGTCAGAATTTATAAAGATCAAATGTCAAATAACGCTTTTGTTTTTAACCGATCTTAATGATTTTAATTTCATACGAAAGAACTTATCATACTGATTAAATCAATTGATAACAATCATAAAAATAAGTAATTCAGTCGCCGTTAGATGGCGCCAAGTTAAAAAGAATATAATTTTTACATTTTTCTTACAAATTTCAAAGGGAATGATATATTTTTTAAGTATTTAGAGAAAGTGCGTGAAATTCTAAGAAATTTGGTAAAAACCACATCTCATTACCTTTATTCTATCACAAGTTATATGTAAAAGAAAATTTCAAATTAAAAATTTCAAATGTCATTGGAAAACTTTTTAAGGTTAATAAAATTTATAACAAAAACAACAAAACTGAATTAGTTTATCAACACCAGGGGGCGTGCTAAATTATTTGAAGATACTCTTTCTTGAAAGGTGAAAAGATGGGGATGCTTATTTTTTTGGTCACCACGATTTGCCAATAGTCAGATTTTTATTTTTGGGACAAATTAAAAAATATTTTTATCAATCCAGGCCGAGAACGAGGAAAGACATATTTTTTTGGATTTGAAATGCGAAAACTTCAGCAATTGATGCTGTTTATTTAATTGTATAAAATTATGTGATTGTATTAAATATGACGGTGGAGTCATTTGACAATTTGAAAGACAAAATTTTGATATAAATTTGGCATTGAAAATGTTTTTCCATTTGGTTTTAATACTCTTCACTTGTATTATAAGAAATATTTCTTTATAAAAAATTAGAAAATTAGTATTTCAGATTCATATTTCCCGCCGTATTCAAAAGGCATATATTTATCTTAGATTTATTTATTTAAATAGGCAGTGTCTCTCCCAGAAACTAAAAGCAATCCTGTGTGAGCCCTTAATCTTGTCGCATTTTAATTACTGCGATGTAGTCTACAATTTCTGTCTAGATAAAAAATAATTGACAAAGTTCAGCGTATTCAAAATTAGATTTTAAGCCTTTAAAAATGTTTCGTCTTGGAAAATCTGGCTTTAACAATACGCCTAGGCCCTTGAAAATCCCTCTTGCAGATAAAGAACAGGCTCTAACCTTATTAAAAAGCAATGCATATGCTTCCAATGGAACTTTTTTTTATTTCAACCGGATAGAACTTCGAAACAAATAGAATATTACAAGTCTTTGAAACAAGAATTAAACCTGAGGAAAGCGGACGGTAATCCAAACCTACGAATTATCTATAAAAATGGAAGACCTTGCATTGCTAATGTTTCTGATAATAAATCTCATACTCAGCGGTTAAAAAACTAAATATTTACTTCCAAAATTGTGGTGGGCTAAGAACTAAAATTAACAATTTCTCTCTAGCTATTGGTGTGAATGATTACGATATCATTATTATTATCGAAACATGGCTCTATGAAAATATAACTAGTTCTCAATTACAACTATTTAATTATGATATATATAGATGCGACAGATCTGTTGACGGGTCAGTTAGAGGTGGCGGTATTCTCATCGCTGTTAAGCGTTCTTTTAAATCATCATTTATTTCTTGTAATAATTTATTGCTGTAGAACTGGCAAACTGTTACAATTACCTCCATGCTAAACAGATTAATACTATTACTAACTCGCGTGGTGTTCTTCTCGATCTTTGCTTCTCCTCATTGTCAGAAATCACTTTAGATGCTTCTGACGAACCGCTTCTTCCTTTAAGTGTTCATCATATTGCTTATACCTTGTCATTTTCACTCACCAATTCAAATTGTATTAACACTTACGAAAAAACGTATCTCTTCAGTCAAGCTGATTATTACTCTATTAACATATTTTTTTAATTCAATCGATTGGAACTTCATATCTATAAATAACAACATAGATAAAACAGTAGATTCATTTTATGACATTCTTCACTATGCAATTGACAAATTTGTACCCTATGAATATACCTGTCTTTCCGACAGTAACTACCCAAAGTGGTTGTCTAAAGAATTAATTACTTTGACCAAACAGAAGAAAAAAGCTAATACTAGGTATAAGCAATACGGTCTTTTTAAGGATTATATCATATTTTCTAGTCTCAGAGATAGATGTAAGATTATTTCCAAAATATGTTACAGTCAATACTTATCTAAGGTCGGATCATCTTTAAGATCTAATCCCCATTTTTTCTGGAAATATGCTAAGGATTTTAATAAAGTTGATGGTTATCCGTCTGTTATGAGATATTTCGATACGACCGCTGATAATGGCTTAGATATTGCCAACTTATTTTCCCATTATTTTTCATCAGTTTACTTGTCACATAGCCATTCTAATAATGCATCATTTAAATTTAATCCTGTTCTTAAGGTACAAAATTGTAAACTATTGGTAACCATTGAAGATGTATTTATGTCAATTTCTAGACTGAAACCTACCTATTCTTACGGACCCGACTTGATTTGATTCCAAACTATTTCTTACTTAATTGCATTTTCTCTCTATGTCGCCCAATTTACTTTCTATTTATTAAATCTTTAGAACTTAGCATAGTACCAGCTAAATGGAAGTCAAGTTTTATAATTCCACAGTATAAAAATGGTTCTAGGGATTTGGTTGAAAATTATAGGGGCATCTGTATTCAGTCATCTATTTCTAAACTGCTGGATAATATAGTTGCGGATCAATTATCATGGTTATCGAAGCATATATTATCGACCAGACAGCATGGATTTATCAGTGGTGGCTCCACTATCACCAACTTAATGGAATTCAAATAATACGTTTCGCGAGCTTTGGAAGAACGTTATCAAGTTGATACGGTCTATACAGATTTTACCAAGGCTTTCGGTAGAATTAACAGTACTATTCTTCTTATCAAATTACGTTCTTTGGGTTTCTGTGAAAATACAGTATCTTGGCTCGATTCATTTTTGAATCATAGAATCCAATTTGTGAAAATAAAAAACTTTATTTCAAATCCTATTAATGTAGCGTCAGGTGTACCGCAAGGATCATATTTGGGGCCAATATTATTTTTGCTTTTTATTAACGATTTGCATGAAGTTTTTGAAAACTGTAATTTTTTAATGTTTGCCGATGATGTTAATTTTTTTAAAATTATTCGTACTGTTAATGATTGCCGCGATTTTCAATGTGACCTTCACCGCTTATATAAATGGTGTGATAATAACCATCTTTATCTAAATATTTCCAAATGTTATTCTATGTCAATCTGCATTAATAAAAATAAGATTGAACACACATACTATATTAATTCTAGCAATTTAGAGAAAGTTAGCTCCTTTAAAGATCTTGGGGTGACGTTCAACTGCAATCTTTCCTTTAATACTCATATCTCAAATATTTGTTCAAGTGCTATGAAAATGTGGGGATTTGTTTGGCGAGTCAGCAAAAACTTGGATATAGAATGCATTAAGGCTCTCTATTGTTCACTGGTTAGGTTCCATCTTGAATACGCGTCGCCTATCTGGACTCCAAATTCTAACTTGAACGTGAATCGATTAGAAGCTGTCCAAAGGAAATTTCTGCGATGTATAGAGTATAAGTTGGGGCTGCCTCACACTCGGGGAGAATACACTCAAGTAATGAATTCCCTCAACTTGTCATCGTTAAAGGATCGCAGAGTTAATGCTGATTTATGCCTTTTATATCGCATTTTAAACGGACACACTAACTCTCCAGAACTGTTGACCACGGTTAATTTTCATGTACCTGTCAGGAACACCAGATCAAACACCTTATTTTACTTGGATTATCATCGCACGGCATCTGGATCGTCGAACACCATGACTAGATTGATGCAGCTTGGTAACGAATTTAACAAATTTTATTGGTTTGATCTGTTTAACATATCATACAACACATTTAAACATAGACTAAAGTGTTACTCGTAAGTATAACTTATCATATACTGTTGATTTGGCGCTTTTATGTTAATAACGTATAATTGAATACTGCAGTTACTGTTATTATTATAATTATTTTTCTATCGTTATATATATTCTTTTTTGTATTATTTTTGTATTATGAAAATGGCGTTGCTGTTAATAAACATTTATTTATTTAGATTAATTTTTGGTATTAGGAAATTCCAGCACATTAGTCAGTAAGCTAGTGGACATTGGTTGGCTCAAAATGAGCGATCGTCGTCTACACACATTCTGTCATAAGATCATAATAGATAAAACCCCACCCTACCTCTACCAAAAAATCAAATTTCGCTCAGACATCCACGCCATTAATATACGCTCTACTATACGATTGCTAAGCCCACCTCAGCACCGCTCAGCTTTTGCATTAAGGTCTTTCTCTGTTCAAATACATACGGTGTATGTATAACAACATCCCTCGAGCGTATAAAGGAAAATCGGTCACATCTTTTATAAAATCCTTCACAAATTACCTTAAAAATGATAGTCATGTATGAGCATGGACGATTTTATTCAATATTATTTAGGCATTTAATTTATTTTTTTTATTTTTATCAACAGATGATTAAAGTTGTACATTTTCGAGGAACGGTGAGCAAACTTATTTGTTAGTGTGACTAAACTTAATTTGATTTTATTTTCTCTGATGATTTAAACTTTGTATAGAATAGTCTAATTGTAACTCAGTTGCGGCACTTAGCCATGACTGAATTGCGCCATTGGATTTCTAATACTATTTACTGTATACGAATAATCTCTTGTTACAATTGTATCTCTTGTTTAGTTGTATTGGAAATAAAGATTTTTTTTTTTTTCATAATTAAAGATGTTAATATGACATAAATATTGTTAAAAAATCTAATTAAAATACTTCTAGTAGTTTATCTCACAAAATTTATAGTAATTGCTTGTCGAATAAATAAATAACATTATAGTTTTAGTTTTTATTGTGTGATCGTTGATTCAATATTTAAGTAGACTATTCCACGTTCAATTCAAATTGTAGTGGATGGAGGGTGAACGCAGTGATTCCAAATTTCATGAAGATTTGAGTTTTTCTTATTATGACCAGAATAAAATTAAATTTAATTTTTGTTTATTGAAACTTTTTGATATGAAACTAAATATAAATACAGCATTTAATCTTTTATATCATAATAAATGAAAGTCGACGCAAGCGCCATCTTTCGCCTAATTTCATGTGGCATCATGTTACAAGAGCAGTTTTTTTTTTTGGAAAATTAGAAATTGAATAAAAAAAGAAACAAAATTAAAAAATAAAACTCTTTAAGGTTGCGGTTTAGTGGAAAGAGATGGCTATATAGTAAAATGAAAATAATCGTTTGAAAATAGAGCTATTCTTTTGGATTTCATAATATGAATGTGTATTTACATTTTTTATCTATCAAGTATAAAGTATCAGTCTAAATAAAAAATAAATCGTTAATTTTCGTGTATTACGTCAATTTACTAGTTTAAGTTAGAAAAGAAAATTGTAAGATATAATGAAATTAATAGGTAATGTTTGCTAAGTTATTTGAATGCAGAATTTAGTGAAATCCTTTAAATTTTCATTGCACAAGTTTTTATTAGCAAAAATTTAATTTGCTATAAATTTGATCAATTTTCATTGTTTTTCATAATTATTTTTCACAGAAACTAAACATTAAAATAATTTTTAATTCATCTGATGAAATTCTTGCTTATTTTAAGATTACTTTAATGTATAATACAATATTGTTCATTAATTACAACAACAATCTAACTCAAATTAGTGATTGCCCATATTTGTATAGCTATCTCTTTCTTCTAAACCGCACCCTTAATGAACTTGTTATACAAAAAAAATTAAAAAAGTGATTTATTTTATTTTTTAACTTCGTTTATATAACTTGTAATACAAACAAAGTTAAAAAGTGTCTAATTTAATAAACTCAAAATGTATAACCAAATGAAAGCCTTAACAATTAACAAATTAATAAGTGCTAGTGTAGTTTATAAGGATAAAGAGTAAACAAATTTAAAAAAAAATATGACATATATATTGAATTTAAACATTTAACCAAGATTTACATTTAGTTTCATAATGACTAATGTAAATTGTTGAAGGTATAGTTACTAAATTTATAATTCTGTTACACAAGCAGAGTTTTTTTTAAAAAACGTGTTTTTATTTCAACGAGAGGAAAAATATGCAATATGTAAACGCATTGTATTTACGGATTACAAACAAAAATGTCAATTATTTTGCAATGCTGCTGCACTGGATTTCCAACTACAACTTTACACAAACCGTTAAATCATTTGAGGGCGCTTTTTTTTTGTTATTTATTTTCATCGCATGCGATGCAGATTTATCACATCCCCACTATGAATAATAAAAGCTGTCTACAAACAAAAACAAACGCACGCGAAAAAAAAAATGAGTAAAAACGTTATTTTATTGAATTTTCCGGCGGAGTCTGCGGGGCTGTATTTTTTTATTTCTGGCTGGGTTTAATGTGCACGTGCTGGCATTAAAAATGAAAACTCGTGGGAAATCTGTGAGCGACCGCGCGTGCACAGCGGAACCCATAAAAAATCGAGAGGGTGGGTGGCCACTTCTAAAGCCGCGCTCTCGCTCTATGCGTACGTTACACTTTTTTGCAACACGGAATGAGGAGAAAAAATGTCCATTTATACTGATTAATGGTGGGCATAGCGTCTATTTTTCATGCAGATAAATAGCATATTTTTTTTAGAAGATTTGCGGTGAAAAAGGATATTGATGATAAAAATATGATGTGGTTTAATTTTATTATATTATCCAAAAATATTGAAAGTTGTTTATTTTTATAAAAATTATAAATTTTAGAAAACACCACTAGCTATTTATAAACACCAATGAATAATTGTGGTTTTTTATTGCGTATTGTGGTTTTTACTTCCAGAGTTGTCGGTGTTATGAATTTGCTTTTGTAGCTACTTTCATAATTTAGGGATAATGAGTTTAGACTTACGTTTCTGACTATATCCGTGGCAATATTTTGGAAATAATTGCCATTTCATTTTTGTTTCTCTCAATTTGAATTTCTGTTTTTGTGTCTTCAATTTCATTAAGATTTTCCAGGTTCTTATGCATTTCTTGTCAACGCATGCTAGTTTATTTGAATATGAATCTGCTCTTTATTTTATTAGTAGTCTATGATATTTTTTTCTTTGTTAGATATGAGTTCATATAGTAATCATGTCGGGATATTATACATAAAATGTTGGATTCATTTATTAATTTATTCTGCGGTATGTATTTCATTTTTTCCTTTATTTCTTTTATGTAAATTTCTTTTCGTGGAAATTATTATCGAAAAAGAAAAAAAATCAGAACTAATGGGTGAATTCATTGAGTTATGATTTTTTTGCTAATTTAACAGATGGTAGAGCTCACAATAAGGCCTATAACAAATTAACCATTATATGTGACAGATTTCTGAATTTTTATATTTATTGTTTATTGACTATCTAAGTAAAATATTAAAGAAAAACTCAAATAAATTGTGGAATTTGGAAAATATGAACATTTTAAAATTTGATTTTTTTTTAATATCGTTTAAGTTGTTAGAGACGCAACTTATTGCATTTTGTGGGCAATGCTGGTTGTAAGCAGTGAGTTTGTAAACTTTTTTTAATTCAATGTGTAATTATTGTTAAAATAATTATTTTAAAAATAATTGTTTTTTTGGGGGAGGCGCCGGCTTCTTGCTGGAGTTATTTCCAGCTTCACACACATAAATACATTTCCAGTTTTTTTGCATTTAATGTTGTTATAAATTCTGTAGTGTTTTTTTTAGTGAATGTCCGTCTATAGATATATATTGGTTTACTAACTATGGCTCGTTCGAACGTAACTTATCAAGCTAGGCGGTCTGCTGTTTAAATTGATTATTTGTGTTGAAAAGTTTGATTCAAAATTTGTTATGATGTTGGCAATGCAGGATTTTGTGGGTTATCTGTGTTCGTTCGTCAAATAGTACTTTTAGTCCGTAAGTTCGTATGACTTGCATAAGAGTTAGGGTGGACTGAAACAACTTTTTTTTACACTATGCCGAAAAAAAACTTGTCTATAGGTAATTAAAATGCAACAAAAAAAAAATGTACCTAGCGCATTCACTTAAAATTTTGAAATTTCACGAAAATCACAAGACCTACCTAAACCTAAACAGCTACATATTGGGCTGCTATAATGAAAATCCTTAATAGTTGGGTTATAAAAAGACAGAAAATTATTGGAAAGGTAGTATTTTTTAAATCTGAGGCAGCGTAATGGACATGAAAATCACGCTTTATAGCCTCGAGTGCGGGCGTTCTCTGTTAATTGGCAGTTTATGTTTGCAGACGCTATTAGACTGACCTGTAATTGTTCTGAGTTGACGGTACAGATTATTATAATTATTTCAGGGAGGTTTAAGATAATTTTAGCGCGTGTTATGACTGTTAAAAAAATAACTCGCAGTTACTGTGATTGCCCCTTGTTCGGCTGCCTGAGGAAGTTGCCTGTGAGTAAGCTTCCAACTTACCAAGATGTTCTTAGGATCTGTTTTCATGAACAGTATGTCTTAACTTTAGTTACAAGCCTGTTTCTCTCAGATTTTTAATATTGTCGCCCCAAAAATAAATTGACAAAAACGTCAGTACCAACAGTGATGCCCTAGAAACTTGTTCAGCTACTAAATTCATACCATGATAGCCACCGTAACATAATGAAGTTCTTTAAACGTGATAAGGAGGAAGAAAAGTAGAAACAGAAAATTGAGGAATTTAAACAAAAGGCTTTATCACTCTTTGATGTTTCTGCTTGCAAATGTAAAATAAGATAGACTTACAACTGCAAAAAGATCCCCGAGGTCTGCGAGTGCCATCAATAAAGGGCACTTGTAAATGTGAAAAAGATAAAAAAAACAAGCGCTTGAACTAAAGTTCTTGTTTCTTCAAAGGAATCTTGGAGTAGGAAAAATTGGAAATTTAGACAGAAAGAGGTAAAAGAACGAAATACTGCAATGGAAGGGAATACAAAATTAACAAGTATCGTCTAACATTCCACTAGTTTCCTAGATATACTTCATGTTCTAAGGATTCAACTAAACCAACAGTAGATTCGGACGAAAGAAGAGCCAGATGTTTCCGATGACAACTAAATTTCAACTCTAGTCAAGAAGCCGTGGCAGATGCGGATACAATTAAAAAAAGCTAATCCGAACTTTCTGCTCTTTCTTCGCCACCTTTATTGCGAAGAGTATCCTACGAAGAGATTTGGGCTATGGTTTCAACTGCCAAAACAGCAAAAGAAAGGAACTTCCATAAATGCCCGTGTCACACGCAAGCGGTAGAGCGCTGTGTAAACTTTGTAGTTGAAGTCTCCTCAATACTCGTCGGCTCTATGAGATGGTTTCATCCGAACAATGAACTATCAAGAACTTCAATGCCAAATTTTTTCAAGCAAACGTTATTTCAATGTTCCAACTATGTAAATGACTATGATTTAAGAAAGTTACAAAAATAATGTTGAAGTGGGAGAATTGAAAATTTGTATTTCATAAAGAATTTTTTAAGCAATAGACTCTTATGGATAAATGTATATATTATCTATTTACTTATATTATTCCTTTGGGTATTTGTTGTATCAACGTTATAAAGCTAATAAAAACACAAGAGTGGTGGGCTCAAACAAGCTACATGCCGCACAGAGGCACAGCTGGCGGGCACTCAAAAAGTGATAAATTAACCATATTGAAACGCTTTGTGCTATATCAGATTTATAAAATACTACCTTTTCAACAATTTAGTGTGATTATAACTCTACTAAAGGGTAATTTTTTTAATGTGTTCGAACTTCCGATTGAGAAGCACTTCTAGTGTCAAACTGTTTCAGTATAGTCTGGCAAATAATCATGAAACGTTTAACATCAGAAAAACGCTTGCAGGTAGTAGGAATTTATTATCAATATCAGTGTTCTGTGAGCCGAACTTATAGAGCAATTCGCCAATTTTATGGTGCACATAATCGCCCAACCGAGTGATATGTTCATCGAATTATCCACAAATTTCAAACGGATTTCACGCTGCTCGATATTAAAAATAAAACGAGACATAAAACTGTGCATTAACTGTTGCCGAGTATTGATGAAGACCCAAGTTTGTCAATTCGTCGACGTTCGCAATAACTTGGGTTTTGTTATTCGACTACATGGAAAATATTGCGTAGAAATCTTGGTCTAGTGCCTTACAAGATACAACTTGTCCAAGAACTCAAGCGTCGTGCGTTCGATGAATGGACTCAAAATCAATTGCAAGTGGACACAGAATTTAACTGCAAAATTTTGTTTAGCGACGAAGCTCATTTTTGGCTGAATGGTTACGTTAATAAACAGAACTGTCGCTATTAGAGTGAAAATAATCCAAAATTATTCAACAATTGCCGTTGTATGCGCACCTTATGGTGCGCATTGTACTCCGGTGGCATCATTGGGGTATTTCTTCAAAAATACCGTTAATAGAGAGCGTTACAGAGCGATGATCAATAATTATTTAAATCTGAATTTGAATGACTTTGCTATTGTAGAGATATGGTTCCAACAAGACGGCGCCACAAGTCACACAGCCAACGCAACCATGGATTTATTGAGGAAACAATTCGGTGGGAAAATAATCTCGAGGAACAGACCACCAAGGTCATGTGACTTAATGCCTTTAGATTATTTTCTTTGGGGTTATGTTAAATCTTTGGTCTCAGCAATTATTGACTCCTTGGAAGCGAACATAACTCAGACAATTGCCAACATAAGGTCCCAATTGCTTGAAAAAGTGGTAGGAAATTGGATTGACTGAATACGGTTCGTCAGAAGACAAGAAGACAAAATTTTCTTCAAACATTAATGCCATTGTATAATCCTTCAAATAAAATCAATCATTTCAACATATATATAATTTGGTTGTTGTTAAATTTGAATTTAAAGTTCAGACACTAAAAAGATCACCGTTTGTAAACGATTTTACTATAGCAGTCCAATATGCAGCTATTGAGGTACTTTCAAAAATTATAAAATCTTGTGATTTTCTTAAAATTTCAAGTGTAATGTGCTAGTTGGGTGTTAGATACAATTTTTTTGTTGTATTTTAATTACCTATCCTAGAGACATGTTGTTTTTTCAGTATAGCATAAAGAAAAAAAAATATTTTTTTTTTCAGCTTACCCTAATAAGGGTATCATATTTACTACAGAGTTATCAACAATGATTGTAGACAATTAAATTTCCCGCCGAAAAATCTGGGGAGTTTTGTCGCTACAAGTTCATGCCAAGGAAACATGAGTAATATTTGACATTAGCAGCTTAATAATAAATACATAAATACTGCACCAGGGCATGACAAGATCCCATGATTGATCCTTAAGGCCTTACCCACCCACGTCCATTCCTACATTATTTCCATCCTCAACTATAATTTCCAACATCAGATAATTCCCTCGGAATGGAAGAAAGGAATAATTACATGTATCCATAAAGCTAACACCGATCCTTCATCTCTCAAAAATTATCGCCCCATAACCTTACTTCCCATTCTTGGAAAAATGTATGAATCCCTTATAAAAAAATAAAATCTAACCCATGCTAAAAAATATATACCAATATACCAATTAGGCTTCCTTCCAAACAGATCAACCTCACTTCCACTTACTATCCTAACTTCCAACTGTCAAACCACCCATCTAGAAGGTAAAAAAAACAGCTATCGTAAGTCTCGATATAGCCAAAGCTTTCAACTCCGTATGGCATTCTGGCCTTTTATACAAATGCAGTCTCCTAAATATTCCTATACAACTGATCCATTTGATCCAAAAGTTCCTTATTAATGGAAAATTCCAGATCCGCAACCGCCAAACCCTTTCCTCCTACTTTTCTCCCGAACAAGGTGTACCCCAGGGCTCTCCTCTCTCACCACTCTTATACAACATATTCTGTTCAGACCTGTACCACCCCGACCCTAATTACATTAATTTATCCCGATATCCTCTACAATTTGCAGACGACACTGTCCTTATAACTCACGAATCCACTTTACAACTAACCCTAAAATCCCTACAAAATGTCATTGACACAACATTAGCGTGGTTTGCAAAATGGCGACTAAAAATAAATCCTACAAAATCCAAACTCTTCCTACCTTACCACAGCATTCCCACAGTCCTACTCACAGTTAACATTAATAACCATAATGTACCATCCTCATCCTGTTGCAAATATTTAGGTATCCTACTCGATTCTAAACTCTCCTTTAAACCCCACACCTCAAACTTGAAAACAAATATCATCAAGCGTGCCAAATACTTCCGCAGCCTCACGTACAAAAACCATGGTATAAACATCAAGACCTGTACACAGATATACAAAATGATATGCCGCCCGATACTAGATTACAGCTGCATTTTATACTTCAACCCCTCCTCCAATACCCTTAAAAACATCGAAGTGGCGGAAAGAACACAATCCCTCAAACGATCAACTCTATCAGATAACCAAAGTTTCCCCCATTAGCAAACGAATCCAGATCCTTACCGAAAGATTCGCGTGCAATAATAATAATTTTAATTTATTTAAAAAATGCATCCCCAAAGATCCCAACATCTCCCCCAAATTAAAAAATCCATCAATTACCCTACCTATATCCTCTATGTATTCATCTTAAACCAAGAATAGTAACCCATTGACGGAAAGACCATAGGTCGATAGCTTGTTCAAGCAAGCAAGAAAGAAACAAAAATACCATTATATATTGTAAATATATGTAAAACAAATAACTTTGAATAAAGATATTGTAGTAGTAGTAGTAGTAGTAGTAATAAATACGTCTTATTTTGTCATTGCGTTTTTAAAAATCGAATGCGTAGCATAAACGACCTTAAAATAGTAATTGAAAACGAGAGAACTGACATAAGTCTGGAGTAGCTTTAACGTGTGTAAAATTTGCCTATAAAATGAAAAAAAAAAAGATACGCCAATGGAAATCTGAGGGATTTTCTTTTCATATAATCACTTGTATCAACATGTGTCTTTGATTGTCTATCTACCAATCTGAAATCATTGTTGATCAGTCTGTATGATTAGGAAACTAATGTTAAAGTCTGTACATATAAATATTGTTTTGTTTTCGTTGTTCATTACATTTAACAGGTTTTCAAACATATTAAGAAAAATCTTTAACGCATCCGTTAGGCTGTCTGTAGATTGTTGCTATATTTTATATGGATCAGCTGCAAAGCAGGGGCATCATCAATACATTTTTTATCTTAAACATAAAACAAAAAGAACAGAAACAATCAATCATTATATGGGCATAATATTATTTAATTCATCGCCAGAGGAATTGAAAAAAAAATCAAAAGTAATGTGTATTTAATTCTCTTTTAAATAATTAAAAATGAATTAATATATATATATTATAAACACTTAAAAATTCTCAATAAATGAACAACAATAAAACACTTAAATAGTTTTGATTTAAATTGAATTAATTAGGTTTAATTTAATTTAAATTGATTTAGTTTAATTTGAGTTAATATAACTGATTTAGTTATGCTGATTGTATTTGAATTAATTTAATTGATTTGTTTTAACATCTTTAAATTATGTAAGGCATAGCTGTACTGACGAGGGATAGATCCCGAAACACGTATCTGCAGATGGCCTTATATTATGTAACGTTCCTTTTGTTGTTTTTACATTAAATTTTTCTCGGATCAAAATTTGTTGCATTATGCAATATTTTATTGATGTGCAACAGCAGATGTACATTATGTAATTCAATGTCCGGCGTGAGTATTTGCCCGGGAAGTAGTTGTTTTAATGTGCATTTGTTTAACGTACTTACGTAGGTAAGTCAATAGTCACAGAGCTAAATGTGAAAATAATTTATTCATTATGTTCAAATTATTTTTATTTAATATAATAAAACACTTGTTATTTTCACACAGTTGAATTCTCCATGCATTTATTGATCATATTCAACAAGATTTTTTTTTCTCACCAGACCTCCCCCACCCCCTATAAATTAAAAATCGTAAAATCACCTTTTTTTCGATAAATTATAAATTTTAAACTTCTTCCACTAAAAATATTTTCAAACAGTTGAATTGCCCAGATATGTGGAGAATTCAACTGTTTGCTCATTCTCAATTATTCTAGATGAGGCTATTTTGAAATTTTCATGTAACGATTTGGTTTCATGTGGTCTAAAAACACAAGATCCTAACGCTAGATTAGGATGGTTGGGCATTTTTTTAATAATACAATACTGTCGATTGGCCAGGCCATCCATGCAATTAAAAAATAATGACTTCCAATTTATATTTAGCTATCTCTTTCTACTAAACTTATTTAAATATGTCATTCTTTATATTTTTATATAAGTCTTATTTAATAGGATGTTATATTAAGTTTGTACTTATTGCTCTGTAATTGTTTTTTGCCTGTTGGGTAATAAAGATTATTATTAATAAACCGCACCACTAATTATCTTAAGAGTCACAAAATGCGACAACTTTTATTCTTAATAAAACCATCACCACCATTCATCTAGCGTATGGATAACTAGCCCATAATAAATGGACTAGTTATCACTTCTTAAATTATTTTTTTTTATACAATAATAAAAAAAACATTTCAATGTTTTGTATTTTGAAACCAAATAAAAGAGCGATCGGCTGACGGCCAAAAGCGCTTCAACCAATTTATTCTTAAATTTGATTTAATTCATCAATTTTAATAAACAATACACGTTTTATTAGTATGAAAAACTTCTTCACTGGAAAACCTTTTCTGCAATTCATTACAACTAACGCACGTTTATTTTTCCTTTTTTATGCATACTACAGGTATGTAATGGGGTAAGTTAGAGTATCCCCAAAAGGGGTTGAAATTGAGATGTTTATGTATACACACACGTATAAAATGTATCATTCCTCTACGAAACTTTCCAGTGTAAATTATGCCCGACCTTTTCGCCGGAGAACGTTAAATAAGTAGCCCCTTTTAGCCCTAATGTAAATTCCGAGTTTGCTGAAATTACGCGTGTAACCCTTTTCAGCGGATGTCCCAACGCGATTAAATAAGTACGTGGGACTATCGTTGGTTATTTGAATTTAAAACAAATTGTTCAATGATAATGATGGAAAATTTATTAATATACTTATGTTAATGTAAATTTTAATTAAATAATTAAATTTAAAACTAAATTTCTCTTATCATATATTGAAGTAATAATGTAGTTCAAATGTACATCTGGTTTGTTAATAAATTTTAAAAGTGAAGTCAGGAATTTTACTTTCAACTACATCATTATACAACACTTTACATTACTCAACCTAAGTTATTCAGTATTGAAGTAATATTTAAATTTGCAGATAAATATATAGGGTGTTCCAGCGAAACCGCACACTAAATGTATTTGCTCGAGAAGTAGTTGTTTAATTTGCATTTGTTTAAAATACTTACGTGACGTGAGTCAAAATGTCACAGAGCTAAATGTGGAAATAATTTATTAATTATTTTCAAATCATTTTTATTTAATTTATTTAAATAACTGTGACCAAGTGAATAAATACTATTTCTACTGATAAAAAAAACCGTTTAGCCGTAAAGCTATTCGGCGCGCACCCCGTATAATTCGAGGCGAAATCATCGATTTTTTATATCGCATCGGCCATGACCATCACTAGTCAAACCTGATTGGAAGTAGAATGCTGAAAGTATTTCGACGACTACAGCACACACCCCTTCCCCTCTTTTTAACTCATTCCGGAAATTGGTTCCATAACCCCTTCGCAGTATACATTGATACATGCGATAAAAATATTGATCATTCCGGCAGCGAAGATAAATTTTATCTACGGGCGGGGCGGTTTTATATTAGTCAGTGAAATTTTTTTTATAAAATATTTTTTTTTTGCATATAAACTTGTTTGTCAAAACAGTCTCCTTTCGGCTGAATACATTTAAATTTTATAAAAAATATTTGGAAATAGTTAAATTAAAATAAATAGAAAAAAGTATTTACTCACTTGGTCGCAGTTATTTAAATAAATTAAATAAAAATTATTTGAAAATAATTAATAAATTATTCTCACATTTAGCTCTGTGACTTTTGACTTACGTTACGTAAGTACGTTAAACAAATGCACATTAAAACAACTACTTCCCGGGCAAATACCCCGCCGGACATTGAATTACATAATGTACACCTGCTGCTTCATATCAATAAAATATTGCATAATGCATAAATTGAATAAAAAGAATTTGAGAATAATTAACTAATTATTCGCTCTTTAGTTACTGTGACATTTTGACTTACGTTGCGTAAGTACTTAAAACATTAAAACAACTACTTCTCGGGTCTGTATCTCGCTAGACATTGAATTAGATGATGAACATTTGCTTGCATAGCGATAAAATATATTATATAAAGCAAAAAAAAAATATTCGAGAATATTTAAAAGGGACAAAAATTCTATTTTTATCACATATATTTTAAACCTCATTAGTATACAAGAGTGTGCTGAAAGAAATTTACCAATAATTAAAGAATTTTACAAGTTACAGCCGCTTGAGTCAAACAGTATTCAGGTATTTTTATAGAGCAATTTTACTTTCAACGCGTTTTTCTCGAAACTTTTTTACTGCGCGCGGGTCGCTCAAACTTATTAACGGATCCACGTCATTCTTTTTGTTCGAGTCAGGAAATTCAATTTGCCGTTTGCCTTTTTTAAAATTCAAAATAGATTTTCACTTTCCACGGACCCCTGTCCAAGGGAAAGTATTGTGATCGTGAAAATCGTTTTTTTTTTAAATTCTAAATATTTTTTTATTTGAAATAGAATTTTTTTTATTCTTTGAAGGAAAACAAAATTTGAAAATATCGTTTTTTTATTCGAAATAGAATATTTATACTATGAACGAAAGCGAAATTTGCAAAAAATCGTTTTTTTTAATTCTAAATATTTTTTTTATAGGAAAATGTTTCAACCAATTTAAGAATGAAATTTGCAAAAAAAATTTTTTTTAATTTGAAATAGAATTTTTTTATATTTCGAAGGAAAAGAAAATTTGCAAAATCGTTTTTAAATTCGAAATACAATTTTTTATATTTTCAAAGATAACAAAATTTGTAAAAATCGTTTTTTTTTTTAATTCGAAATAGAATTTTATTATACTTAGAAAACAAAATTTGAAAAAAAGTTTTTTTTATTCGAAAAATAATTTTTTATACTTTGAATGAAAGCAAAATTTGCAAAAAAAACGTTTTTTTAATTCGAAATATTTTTTATAGGAAATTGTTTCAACCAATTTAAGAATGAAATTTGCAAAAAATCTTTTTTTAATTTGAAATAGAATTTTTTATACTTTGAAGGAAAACAAAATTTGAAAGTATCGTTTTTTTATTCGAAATAGAATTTTTTATACTATGAACGAAAGCGAAATTTGCAAAAAAATCGTTTTTTTAAATTCGAAATATTTTTTTTATACGAAAATGTTTCAACCAATTTAAGAATGAAATGTGTAAAAAATCAATCTTTTCTTTAATTTGAAATAGAATTTTTTTATACTTAGAAGGAAAACAAAATTTAAAAAAAAAGTTTTTTTATTCGAAAAATATTTTTTTATACTTTGAATGAAAGCAAAATTTGCAAAAAAACGTTTTTTTTTAATTCGAAATATTTTTTTATACGAAAATGTTTCAACCCATTTAAGAATGAAATTTGCAAAAAGTCTTCTTTTTTTTTAATTTGAAATAGAATTTTTTTATATTTCGAAGGAAAAGAAAATTTGCAAAATCGTTTTTAAATTCGAAATACAATTTTTTTATATTTTCAAAGATAACAAAATTTGTAAAAATCGTTTTTTTTTTAATTCGAAATAGAATTTTATTATACTTAGAAGGAAAACAAAATTTGAAAAAAAAGTTTTTTTTATTCGAAAAACAATTTTTTATACTTTGAATGAAAGCAAAATTTGCAAAAAAACGTTTTTTTTAATTCGAAATATTTTTTATAGGAAATTGTTTCAACTAATTTAAGAATGAAATTTGCAAAATATCTCTTTTTTTAATTTGAAATAGATTTTTTTTATATTTCGAAGGAAAACAAAATTTGAAAAAAATCGTTTTTTTTATTCGAAATAGAATTTTTTATACTTTGAAGGAAAGCGAAATTTGCAAAAAATCGTTTTCTTAAATACTAAATATTTTTTTATAGGAAAATGTTTCAACCAATTTAAGAATGAAATTTGCAAAAAATCTTTTTTTTAATTTGAAATAGATTTTTTATATTTCGAAGGAAAACAAAATTTGAAAAAAATGGTTTTTTTTTTAAATTCGAATATTTTTTTTATAGGAAAATGTTTCAACCAATTTAAGAATGAAATTTGAAAAAATCTTTTCTTTAATTTGAAATAGAATTTTTTTATACTTGAAAGAAAACAAAATTTGAAAAAAAAACGTTTTTTTTTTATTCGAAACAGAATTTTTTTTATACTTTGAAGGAAAGCGAAATTTGCAAAAAATCGTTTTCTTAAATTCTAAATATTTTTTTATACGAAAATGTTTCAAACAATTTAAGAATGAAATTTGCAAAATTTTTTTTTTAATTTGAAATAGAATTTTTTTATATTTCGAAGGAAAACAAAATTTGCAAAAAATCGTTTTTAAATTCGAAATACATTTTTTTATACTTTCAAAGAAAACAAAATTTGAAAAAAATCGTTTTTTTAATTCGAAATAGAATTTTTTTATACTTTGAATAAAACAAAATTTGCAAAAAATCGTTTTTAAATTGGAAATACATTTTTTAAACTTTCAAAGAAAACAAAATTTGAAAAAAATCGTTTTTTTTAATTCGAAATAGAATTTTTTTATACTTTGAAGGAAAACAAAATTTGCAAAAAAATCGTTTTAAAATTGGAAATACATTTTTTAAACTTTCAAAGAAAACAAAATTGAAAAAAATCTTTTTTTTTTAATTAGAAATATTTTTTTATAGGAAAATGTTTCAACTAATTTAAGAATGAAATTTGCAAAAAATCTTTTTTTTAATTTGAAATAGTTTTTTTTTTATATTTCGAAGGAAAACAAAATTTGCAAAAAAAACGTTTTCAAATTCGAAATACATTTTTTATACTTTCAAAGAAAACAAAATTTGAAAAAAATCGTTTTTAAACAAAAATCGAAATATTTTTTATAGGAAAATGTTTCAACCAATTTAAGAATAAAATTTGCAAAAAACCTTTTTTTTTAATTTGAAAGTTTTTTTTTATATTTCGAGGGAAAACAAAATTTGCAAAAAATCGTTTTTAAATTCGAAATACATTTTTTTATACTTTCAAAGAAAACATAATTTGCAAAAAATCGTTTTTTTTTAATTCTAAATAGATTTTTTTTATACTTTGAAGGAAAACAAAATTTGAAAAAAATCGTTTTTTTTTTATTCGAAATAGAATTTTTTATACTTTGAAGGAAAGCGAAATTTGCAAAAAATCGTTTTTTGTCTGCCATTAGTTTCAGTTTTTTAATAATCGGGACACGGAAAGGTCCCCAAAATTTAATTTACCTTTTACTGTTAATTTTTTCAATTTCTAACAGTCTGGAATTTGTTGTCCATTGTATGGCCAATACAACTGACAAAATCACATTTCAAAATAATCATTGGATTTCGATAAAAAAAATCACAAAGTTGACCCATTTTTCAGGCGTCAGGTCCAGAACCTCTCCTTAATGCAAAGAATAAAACAAAAAAACGTAATATAAAGCTGTCCGCAGACATGTCTTTCGGGATTCATCAATCGTCAGTATAGCTTTGTATTATATAATTATTAAATTAATTAACAAATTTATTAATAAAAACGTACCGTCCCAGCTGCGATCTTTTTTTGAGAACAATTAAGATGCGCGTAGCATTCGCATCCATCGCCAGAATAGATCATTTACACTGGAGATCATAGCCGGAACGGTACGTTTTTATTAATGATTCTAAAACAGAATCTATGATGGAAAGGAAGTTTCGTTTTTCTCTATCTCCTGCATAAATAATGAATTCTAATCCACAAATTATTGGCACAAGTAAATTTTCGAAAATTTCTTTATATTTTCGCCCTGCGAAAAACTCTTATTAATTTGGTCATTTTTAAACTAGTAGAAAATAAAATACACATAAGTGAAGCAAAACCAAGTGAATTTAATTTACAAACTAATATTTTTAATATGAGAGATTTTATATAATAGAATTCTTTATAAAGTGATCGTATTATTTGCAGATTTAAATTTTCCTTTAAAAAAACAATTTTCCGGATGATTTTGCACGACTTGCGAAATGAATAGAATAAATTGCATTCGCATCGATTTTCCCAGACTGTTCGCATTATCATCACCACCCACATCCACACAAACACAGACACACGTAGAGAAAGCACTCGCATAAGCTGTAAAAATGTGCGCTTAGGGAAAATCCCACGGATCCTCCACCACCGGCAACATAAAACTACCACCGAAGCTCGCCAACGGTACTCCACTCCACTTATGCATCCCCCTTAAAAACGGCACGTTATTAACGAAATCATAACGTCGCTTTATTTGCTCCCCGTGCACTCGGGATTTTTGTATTTTCCACCCCGCGGGGACCCATTTGGATGCATACAAATAGGGAAGCCGCACCGCCGCTCCCCCAGGAACACACAAAAAATTTATATACATAATGCAGGGGATGAAACGTTAAAGCTTCTTTAATTACTCGCGCGCAAAACATGAAAGCGGAGATCGACCGCGGGGGGCGCTGCTTCTGATCGTCTTACGCGCGCCCTTTTTTTATCTCGCCGGGGGGTTTAATTAGCGGTTCTCCGTTATTTATTTATTTTTTCTGCACTGGATGTATCGATCCGAATGTTTTCCTTTTGCCGCTCGGTGTGGTGTTTGCGCGGGTAATTATCGTCCACCTGCGCGCCCGCGCCAATTAAAACATGCAAATTTCGTTATTTTTTTTTTATTTTATCGCGTTTCCGGCGTCGGGGGGTTGTTGGCACGGATTTGATCCATCCATCTAGTTTTGCGTTACTTACGCGGTTTTGACGTCCATCGCGGCACGGCCACACATGCACGCGAAACCGTGTTTGCTCGCACAACGAATGCGCCAATGGCGTGAATTGGTCAATCGGAAACACTTGTTCGCCGGATTTATTTTCGAGCCCCGACACTCGTTCGTTCATTTGTTTTTCTAGTCCGACACCTGCCACCAGGTGCTGTAATCCTGCCAATGAATGTTTCGGTTCAATTGTTGCCCGATTCAATTTATCTTCGTTTCTACTTTTACTTCTATGATACATATTTATTATTTCTGTACCCACGATCTATAAATATAAAATATTATATAGGATTTCCGTACACTTCTGTACAATATAATATTTTAGTCTCCTTACAACTAACGGTAGAAAGAATAAAAAAAGAAAAGAAAATTTCAGTTGTATAATTCTCGTCGGTTTTAATTACGTAGCAGCAGCTTTAATCAAGGGGGATTCTAATCTAAAATGATATTTTATTTGAAACAAAAAATAATTGAAATAAATTGCAAATATGTATCTTTGAAAAGCATGATTTCTTTGCAAATATATACTCATTTTAGTGGACGTACATCAAGGAATGTGCGTTTAACACTTTGCACTCGTAGATATGTCCTTTTGCGAGTACACTGTACTCGGACTATTATTTTATCTACTTATCTGTCTACTAGGATTTTTTTTCTTTGGGATTTATTTTAAATGCGCTGATATTGTTTAGTAAATACACTTTATTCAAATTAAGCACAATAATTTATTACAATTATAACATAAAAAATAATTAACTAAAAAAAAACCTAAAAACCACTAAATAAAAAATAATGGCTTACAAAAATAATAAATGTTAAGGATAGAGAAACACAAATCAAACCTAACCTTACCATAATCACAACCATAATCACTAAATAAATTTATACACAATATAAATTACGTCTTGTAATGTTTTAGTGAATGGTACCGTTCGAAACAATCACCAATATGTAGTTCAGGCTTACGGGTGCAAGTGTCACAAATATACCTAGTTTCCCGCCCGCCGCCTTGTACTTTACGATTAGAACATACCGCACAGTCTTTTTTCTTCCCATCATTTTGGCGTAAAATATGCAATTTACCATTTAGCCGCTCTTCTGTATCTGCAGATGATGGTCTGCCAGAAGTTTTAGATCCCTGCCGAAAGTTTTTTGTCATTTCGTCAACCAATTCCCAAACAAACTTTAGATGGGTCATTTGTTTGTTGTTTTGACCCCGTTGTGAAATTTTATATAATAAATATGCATTGACACTGGATATTTCGAGTCCCCAGAAAAATAACTTTCGCCGCCATTTCAAAGATTTCCTCAGGAAACAGTATGACGCATAAGAGTCTGCGCGGTCGACACCTCCCATAAATTTATTGTAATTAACCACTACATTTGGCTTATTTACAACTTGTAAGTTATCTCCACGTACTCTTCTGCTGATGGGCTGTGTTCCTGAGGTATCCCACGAAGTAAGTGCGGTGACGACCCTTTTATCTTTCCATGCCAATAACATCAAATTACCAGATCTGTATACGAATGTATTATCTTCGGCAAATGTTGGTTTTTTGATAGAATCAGGTATAAATTTGCGGTGGATTTGAATATTGCCTGTCAGATAAACATTTAGTTTTAACAACTCTTGTGCAAGTGGCACGCTCGTATAGTATTTATCGGTGTAAAAATGATATCCTTTGCATCCTGGGTTATCGTCTAATAATTTTTGACAAATATGTAACATTATCCTTACACTTACAGGTAAATCAGGTCTCACTAAATCTTCTGATGTCAAGCTTCCGTAGTACGGCAAAATTGAATACACATACCCGGTCTTAGCATCCGCCATTACATAAATTCTTATCCCCCATTTCGTAGGCTTGTTAGGGTTGTAAGTTAAGAAACTAGTTTTACCCTTAAATCCAACAACAGATTCGTCTACCGATACCTCTCTTGATGGAACAAAATGTTCTTTGAATTGTGTGTCCAAATAATCTAAATAGTGACTGACTTTCTGAGTTTGAGCCCTAAGTGTTTGGTCATTTGGATCGTTTTCATGTAAGTGTAGCATCCAAAAAAAATTGTAAAAATCGTTCTCTTCTAAATATGTTACTAAAAAAGGTATTTTGGCGTTAAACTGTTGTGACCAATACTCTTGGATATTAGATACGGTTATCGTACCCATATTTAGGACAATACCAATAAATGCCGTAAACTCTTCTACTGTAACATCTACCCACGTATGCCATGTAGAACGTTTTGACAATCTCTTTTGTGCAATTTTATGTCTAGCGTAGTTATTTGTTTGTTCCACTATTTTTATTATTAGCTCATCGGTAAAAAAGAGCTTGAAAAAATCTATGGGTTTTGTACAAGTATCTGGTATATGTGGTCCTACCATTTTATCCTCAGAAATAAATAGAATCCTGTCTGGTACCTGATCGTGGAATATAACGTCTTGCCATGGACCAAAATTATCAGGTTGTCTTATATTCTCGTCGTCTTCACTGCTGCTTGAACTTAATAAAGGTATGATTCTCTGTCTTTTAGCAACTATAATATCACTACCACTACTAGAGTCACTTTCTTCACTAATATTATCACTATACAATCTATCGTTGTCAGGCGCGTTAATATAAAATTCATCGTAACTACTTTGCAAAGTAGTGACGATGAATTCGTCAATCATTTTCAATTTCATCTTGTAAAAATTTCTTGGACATTTCAAATCTTTTTTTTTTCGAAATATAAAGAAAAAATACACCGAACTTAACCCAATCGTGTTAGTTATAAAACTAAGTAATATTCAAAACGCTAAAATGGTGCACTTGTGAACTGAAGTGGTTGTAAAATATACATCAGCAGATATAAAATAAACAGCTACGATGGCATGTATGGGTATAAAATAAATATCATGTTATCTTTTATTTTTATAATACATAAACATGTCCTAAACGAAGGTTTAAGAAAGCAATTTAGAAATATTAGAAATAAGCTTAGGGGATAACGCCTTTACGGCGACATACGAGTGCAATGGTAAAACGCATCTTGCCGCTCCTACAGCGGCCTTATCAAAGGTTTTTTTCAGCCCGGCACCTCCGCCACAGTAACCGAGCAAATCGTAGTTTATCCACGGATTTTAATTTCAATTTCTTTACTTATTAGCCTATTAGTAGAGGTCCTAAGAATCACTTTGAATAATATTATTATTGAAGTAGGCTGAAAGACCACTCGTCGATAGCCAATTAACAGATATAAATTATACATTTGAGTTTTTTAATGTTTATCACTTATTTTTTATACTTTCTGTATATATCTGTTAATAAAGATTATTATTATTATTATTATATTATTGAAGTGATAACACAAGCGCCATCTATTGTTCAAAATCAAGTTGAATTCAGTTTATTTCATGGAAAAAGAACTGATTTGGAAATAATGATGCACGAACATTTGCTCATGGCGGCAGCTTTTAACAATAACATATTTTGTATGCTTAATTTTATTGTACAGTGTGTTGTTTTGTGTATTTAATTACTTTACATTGTGCGTACACACAATGTGAAATATCTGCTCCGAAGTAAATAAAGCAGAGTATTAATCTGGCGTTCTTGCTTTTCCGTTTACACGCGTCGGAATTTAGCAAAAACGTTCGTTACCCCCAAGAAATCAGATTAGAGGAGATTAATGCTAATTACAAACAGAAGCAATTTAGGATTCACACCTTAAACATTAACGCGTAAATTCTTATGCGTAATTGTCTAGTAGCACAAATTCTCGTGTTTCTTTAAAACTTAATTGAGTTGCTTAAGGGAAATTGAATATTTTTCAAATACCTCATTAAGGTTGCGGTTTAGTAGAAAGAGATAGCTATATAGTAAAATGGAAATAATCGTTTGAATAAAGGTCCATTCTTTTGGATTTAATAATATGAATATGGATTTACATTTTTTATCTGCCAAGTGTAAAGTATCAGTCTAAATAAAAAATAAATGCAGAATTTAGTGAAATCCTTAAAATTTCCTTTGCACAAGTTTTTATTAGCAAAAATATAATTTGAAATTTGCTATAAATTTGATCGATTTTCATTGTTTTTCACATAAACTAAACATTAAAATAATTTTTAATTCATCTGATGAAGTTCCTGGTTATTTGAAGATTACTTTAATGTATAATACAATATTGTTCATTGATCTCAATAGCAATCTAACTCGAATTAGTGATTGCCAATATTTATGTAGCTATCTCTTTCGTCTAAATCGCATCCTTAAATAATTATTTATTCGTTTTTTGTGTTTTTATAATTTTTATATATCTACAGAAAATATCTCCGCGAGGAAGTGCGCGGACAGAACTGCACCTTATCGACGGCGTTTGCATAGGTAATATTTTTCATATTCCGGACTGCCGTTCGAAATATATATATATATTTCAATTCGAAAAGGAAGGAAACAATGTCAGTCGACAGTCGGTTTATTCTTAAAATATTTCAAAGTCGGCCGCCTCCCCTAAAAAAATTATCAACAAATATGGATTCAGCACACATTAAACTATTATAAAATAAAATAAAATAGAATCACAATGCACTCCATATTTTAATTTTAAAAAGATGTGTAAAAAATATTTAGGAAATTGAAAAATATTGTCAAATAATCATAATTCTTATTTAACTCCTGTTATATCTCACTTTAAAAATGTATTCATTATTAATTATTATTATTAATTATAGCTCAAATTTGTTAATAATTTTAATTTAGGACAAAATAATCTAATCAAAATAATCTAATCTAACATGAAAAAGTACAGTAAAATATAATAATTATTAAATACGTTTTAATATAAACAGACCTTTAAGATAATTTGATTGTTAAAAAAATTAACAAATTTATACCATCCTAAATAAGTTATTCAAATATCTGTTGAAATAACTTCAAATTAAAAGTATTAATGTAATTTGATATCATGTAAACATGATTTAGAAATCCAATCAACATTTGAACAAAATTGGATAATTTTCAAATATATTCCTGTAAAATTTTGAACGTAAGCTTCACTAATGTATTCCTTTTTCTTTTGTGTTTGTGTAAAAATCAAACCACCCTCACTAATATAGGGTGTAGAATTGACCGACACACCATAGGGATTTCAATATAAAAGACTTAATATTATATTATTTGATTCCCTAATTATTTTAGATAAAGTCTATTAAACACTTTTGTAGATTAAATAATCTGCCTCCGTACATTTTATTATTTTTTATTTTGTTTAATTGAAAATTAAAATTGATACTTTGGCAGAAAAAAATGTGGTGCCATGGAATGGATGACGTAGATATTTGTCCGCCTAAGAGTATCATTGTAGTGTATTTGATCTATCTAATAATAATATTTAATAAACTAGTTACCATTAAGATTCGTTAAATAAGGTTGTTTTATTTATTTACTATTAATAATTAAACAGTTTAATTGTTTAATGAATTTAAAATAAAAATAGGTAATATCAGTTGATTCTGAATTTTTGTCTCTTCAAAAAAGTTAAATGCACATTTTGTCTAAAATAAATATGGAAGCAAATAATCGAATATTAAGATATTCACATAGAAATCCCTATGGTGCAGCGGCGAATTCTACTGCAGGCAGTTCTTGAAAATGTGTACTAAATATAAAGCACTTTCGAAATAACTTGATATTAATGAATCTGAATGAAATCACACACAATTGTGTGGGTATTTGTTTCAGTATTTGTGAAAAATAAGTTGCTGAAATATCTTAAATTGAATTAGAATTCAATGTAATTTTTTATAAAAAAAAAATAAAAGAGTTCAACTTATATTTCTGCAAAAGTGTATTAAAAAAAGGTAGACAACCAAAAAATAAAATCAAAATTAATAGCTTTAGAAAGTCGACGGAATTAAAGTTAGTGGAAAACGCAAATGAAAATTGAAGGAATAATAAAAATAATAATTGTATATACAAAAGATCTTTAAATTATTTTAAGATAGATTAAAAATACTATAAATATTAATTTAATATAATATTATATATTATATTAATATTTATAGTATTTTAAAATAATATAATATAATAATTATTTCCTCTTTTGCTACTGTGACATTTTGACTTACGTTACATAAGTACTTAAAAAAAGTTCAATAATAGACACTTCATGTTGTATGTTTATAGCATATTGTATAATGCAACAATTTTTGAATCGAAAATATTTAATGCAAAAAATGAAAAAAAAGTTACGTAATATAAGGCAACCTGCACACACGTGTTTCGGGATTTTTGTTTTTTGCATTAAATATTTTCGATTAAAAAATTGATGCATTATACAATACGTTATTGTTATGCAATAGCAAATGTCCATTATTGAAAATTTGTTAAAGTTGTTAAATGAAATAATTTATTAATAATTTTCAAATTATTTTTATTTAAATAACTGTAACCAAGTGAATTAATCCTTTTTCTATTATTATAATTATGGTTCTGAAATAAAAACAAAAACATGTTTTATAAATAAATAATTCATCGTTATACAAAATAAAATACATGAAAATTCCCACTGGCATTTAGGGATGTGTTTCTCTGTTTACCAAAATCTATAGATTTCCCGTTGATAAAATGTTTCGGTTGTTTGCGGAACTGTTTTCCCAATGGCAATCCCTATCTCCGCGTCCGAATCTAACCGCAGCCCTTTTAGTGACTGTTTTAATTTGCTGAACTAATGAAAATCCAACGGAAGTAAGTTAGTAGTGCAGGATCTACACAAATATTTTAGAAATGCATATGATTCACACTTTTACAGTTATTTAAATTATAATTAAATACGGGAAAATATTTAATATTATCAATTCAAATTTCAATGACATTGAAGTCCTTATATACATAAAATTTATAATCGGTTAAAAATGCGTCAAAAAGGTGGCTACACTATAATAAATTAATCTCATTACTCATTACGTAGGCCCTCCTGCAAAATAATTATTATTATGCAATACTCGGAAAAACAAACATTTGAGTTTTGCCTAAGTATTTTTAAGACATTAGTTTTGAGGCCCTTCGCTAAGCCTTAAACATTCATAAATAGTTTATGGCTGCTTCACTTTTTTGCCGTTCCAGATGAGCCCTTTGGATTTCTAGGCCTCCTTGCATTGCGGGCTCTAGCGCTATTATAGTTACTCGCCACTGACATTGAATTACATAATGTACACCTGCTATTGCATATCAATAAAATATTACATCATGCAATAATTTTTTTGATCCGAGAAAAATTTAATGTAAAAAACAAAAAAGAACATACTTAATATAAGGTCATCTGCTGACACGTGTTTCTGGATCTATCCCTCGTCAGTACAGCTCTGCTGGTTCTGTGACAAAGTGAATGAATACTCGTTTCTATTTATATAATACAAGTCATGTCAGATTTCAAAGAATCATTATTTAAACATGATTTGTGTAAAAACGTATTTCACTCGGTTAGATTTTTTACTAACGTAACGTAAGTCCTTTAAAAAAGAACACACATCCATTGAAACAACTACTTCTCGGGCAAATATCCCATTAGACAGTTTTTGTTTTTGACATTAAATATTCTTGAATCAAAAATTGTTGCATTATACAATTATTTTTTATATAATAGCAAATGTTTGCGTAGTTCAATGTCTGGCGAGGCATTTGCAAAGTACTTATATAAAGTAAGTCAAAAAGTTGTAGTAGCTAAAACGAAAATAATTAATTATTTATATACGAAGAATCCAAATATGTATTGATATATATGGTGTTCAATTTAAATAAATGTAACTTTGTATCGGCATTTGTTTATGGGACACTCTGTATATACAATTTTTAGTTGAAAATACTAACCGGCCAGTCCGAGCATTTTTCTCAAAAATAATCACGTACAATTTAAATGAATCTGTTCCTTTCATTATGAATGAACTGTATACAAAATATCTTTATTCAGACAATTACATTTTTATAAACATTGAGTATACAGGGTGAGTTTTTTTCGATGTTCTCTATGGGGATCTCGAAAACTATAAGAGATAGAAAAACGGTTAAATGGGGAAAGAAGTGTAGTTTTATAAGACGAATAAAATGACACTTTCAAAATATTTGAAAAAGTCAAGGGTAAGTAGATATTTTGAAAAAAGTAAAATGTGTCAATTTGTTGAAATCAATATATCTCTATTATTATCATAGATAGAAAAAACTGTAAAGGACACAGTTGTAGAAAATTTTGCACAGATTAATAACAAAAAATAAAAAAAAAAAATGTCGCCCATATTTTGGGAGATATGACATAAACTTACCTTTTTTTAAATGGAAACAATAGTTGGCTATGACTTTATTTAAAGGCTTTCCCTTTAATCCGATATAACATATACCATAGTTATTTTTAAAATAAAATAAGTTACAGTCGTTTTTAATTTTACCATACACCAAAAAATAGTTAGCCATGAAAAAGACAAAAGTAAAACAATTGCGGTTGTTTATAGCAACGAAATCAATATTTAATTATAATAATTAGTCACAGAGCAAAATGTGAAAATAATTTATTAATTATTTTCAAATCATTTTTATTTAATAAATTGTTAATAACTGAGGCTTCAACTTTGTTATTCATTTAATACTTGATTACTAAAATGACTCCGCTTTTTTTCCCATCACTGGATGAGATTCACGGGGCGTAAGCTTTTTGTAACCAAGGCAATAAATTATGATATGGACTGTTCTTTAAGTTGATGTTCGACACCTGAGAAAGTTGTAAAACTTTTCTACACTCCTATTTGATCGTAAAACAGGAACAACTTTATTGTCTGTCCCACATTTTCATCTGACGCAGCAATACGTGTTTTCCAGCCGAGGATGAAATATAATTCTAGTGGATTTATTATATCATGTACATGAGAGAATATCAAGCTTTATTTTTTATTATAGCTAGATACATAATAATATAAGGAAGAATAGTAACAGTACATAAAATGTTTTATTTTATTTTATTTATAGATACTATATACAGACATATGTATAATTTTTCATAAGTAATTATTATTTAAAATACATACAGTGAGTTTTATGTAAGTGTGGCCATAGGAATTTACCTGGTCAATTCCTCGATTATTTGTTGTTTTATTAATAAATCAACGCTTTTCTGCGAAATATACATTGCTAGATGGGATATAAACATATTACGGGTGTGAAGTTAGCAATAGATTTCATAAATTTAATTATAATAAATATCTTAAAAACAAATATTTTATTTTCGCTATAAATTATTTTATTGTCTTCTGCAAGGCAGTATTTATAAATAAAATATACAATTTTGAAAATACAAAAATATTCCACCCCTTTCAGACACCCCTGAACGAAATTGAATATTAAAAAGAATGTATCTCCAAAAGGCATTTTTTATATTTTTAAATAATACGTTATTTAGTTCCTAAAGGCACTGCCTAACATATAAAAAAATAAAATTTGGATAACTCGGACATCTTCATCCCCTAATCGCACCCCTATGTTAAAATTTCAAGTTAAAATATCTCCAAAAGGCTTTTTTTATATTTTTAAATAATACATTATTTTGTTTTGTTTTTAAAGTTGGTGCCTTTAAAATATATGAAAAATAAAATTTGGAATATTAGGACATCATTAGAGAGGAGTGTCAGGTGTTAATGGCAGAAGCCAAAATCAAAAACTATATGTTTAATAAAATGTTTTCAAAATTAGTCTTTTTATTTCCTCAAACACATCATAAAATATAATCGCTTAACAACAGTCAGACTTTAAAATGAAATGTCTCCTTAAATATACTGATAAACTATACACGTTATAAAAATTGTAATAATAATAAAAATAGATATACATATATATTTTTTTGAAAATAAGTCTTAATTTGATCAAACACAACGTAATATTTCCATCTTTCCATCGTATTATTTGATTTGTCAAATATTGCAATAAATAAATAACACAACGAAGAATTAATTATGAAATAACACAATTACAAAATGTATGATACAATACATTCAAAAAATATATATGTATATCAAAATGCCTTTTGGAGATATTTTAACTTGAAATTTTAACATGGGGGTGCGATTAGGGGATGAAGATGTCCGAGTTATCCAAATTTTATTTTTTTATATGTTAGGCAGTGCCTTTAGGAACTAAATAACGTATTATTTAAAAATATAAAAAAATGCCTTTTGGAGATACATTTTTTTTAATATTCAATTTCGTTCAGGGGTGTCTGAAAGGGGTTGAATATTTTTGTATTTTCAAAATTGTATATTTTATTCATAAATACTGCCTTGTAGAAGACAATAAAATAATTTATAGCGAAAATAAAATATTTGTTTTTAAGATATTTATTATAATTAAATTTATGAAATCTATTGCTAACTTCACACCCGTAAACATATTGGATTTTTTTATTTTCCGATTCAAAGTTGAAATTAATAACGCAACTGATTAAACCGAAAAATCAACTAATACTGTTGTATTACTTGGAATAGGAAGATTTGGATTTGCCGCAGCAATGGACCATATGGCGGCATATTCTCTGCTTGACATGCCTTTTATATGTTAATACAATTTCTACTCATTCTTCAATTTTATTTTCTTCATAAATTCACATTAACAAACCGTAAAATTGGACGTAAAATGTCAATAAGTAATATAATATTTATGCTAAGTTTTTTTTTCTCTTATTTATTTGTGTTATTAACTTAGACGTTATTCCTACGGATCACATCAAAATGCTAATTCCCCATATCGATATATTAGTTTGTAAGTTAACCGTTAATCGTACCAGTTTTTATTTAATTGTTGTTATATCCCGCCCGACTTAACTTCAATTGCAATCAAGCACATTTTTGATCTGTTAGTTCAATTTAATGATAGTGCTGTTATCTTTGTTGGTGATTTTAATTGTCCACTATTATCAACAGGTAATTTCAATGATAAAGCATTAGTTATCTTTAATGCATGCACATTTTTGGGTTTGCATCAATTTAATAATATAAAAATAAACTGTTCGAATAATATATTGGATCTAATATATTCCAATATAGATTGTAAAGTACAGCATGAATCTGACCCTTTATTATCAGTGGACAATTATCATCTGCACTTTAATATCTGTGAACTATAACATTAGTATGTCGCCAATCAACGATGATATCACCACATTTAACTTTAAAAAAGGTGATTACTTGAGTTTATATGCCTCTTTAGGATCAGTCGACTGGAACTTTCTTAATGATTATTCAGATGCTGATCTTGCACTTGATGCTTTCTCCATTATAATTAATAGCGCCATGCGTGAATATATCCCGCAAATTAAAATTGTACAGAAGCGAAAATATTCCCCGTGGTTCACCAGTGAAATTATTAAACTTATTAAGGGCATACCACTCATTAGAAAAGAAGAGAAAATAGTGCTTTACGGCACACGCCGTTGTTACCACTAATAATAATACTATTGTATTGAAATTTCAGTATGAGAAAGTTAAAGGATGAATCAATGATCGTATTAGTTTGGTTTTGAAAAAAAAAGTCATATATTATTTATAAAAATGCATTAAATATGCTCAATATTTATACAAATTTGTTCGTCAATTTAACCAATTTAAACATTTTTATATTTAATTTTGTCACGTTTTAACTATTATGAATACATTAAATGATATTTTCCTGGTACATTTTTTTACATAATGCCGCAATAAAAAAATATATTTTCAAATGTTAATTTTTTTTTATAATTACGAAACTCAAAAAACAAACAATTTTAATTTTGACTAACTGATTTTAAATAAATATAATAATAATAGCAAGACTGTATGCAGGCATGTTTACTCTAAATAAAACAAATTTACATGTTTTCTCTAAAATTATCAGGGAATATAATATTCCAAAATAAAGAATTTTAAATTGAAAATTCTATATTCCGTTTTATTCATATACATCCTGTATGCATGTCATCGAACACCATTTTTGTATTTCAATGATTTCAATAATATATCACATGTATAGTTTTATAAAAAGTTTTTGTTATTTACAAGAAAAAAGACAAAAATAATTTCTGTATAAAAGAAAATATATCCATAACAGTCATATTTTCTTCGTTTGTAGTATTTTAAAAAATAAATTATAAAAATGGTGACCTATTTCGCTTCTCCGCAAGGTTTGTGGAGAAGCGAAATACTATCCTTAAATAGTTCGAACATGATAACACGTGTTTCAATCTTCTTTGATCTCATCGGTACGATACATTCAATAAATGAAAATCGCTTTTTAAGAAGTTATTATGTACAAGTAATAACTTAAAAAAAAACAAGATTTACTTAATCTGAATATAATATATACATACAATTAAATTAGAACAATTTGACTAATATATATATATATATATATGATTAATAATTAAAACTAACATGTATACATTCACTTAACACTACTGAAGTCTAGGATAATGTTCGTGGGGGATTTCGAATATCTAAATCACTAGTAAACCTAGGGTCTATTATCTCTGGCAATAAACATTTCTTATAAAATGTATCTAACTGTTTACACATTTTTGTGCGCCAAAATTGTTCATCACGAGTATTTTTTTCCACTGATATTCCCAAGGGAGTCCATATCACAAAATAACAACACTGTCTTTTACTTATGTTTAATTATCCTTGCTCTTGATAAAAGTACTAGTGATTTCCTTTTAAATATAACTTCCAATTATCAATCGAGGTAAATTTAATTTTCCCATTTTTATGGGCTTCTTCTGGTGTCAGATTTGAGGCTGAATAAGGACATTTTATCTCCACTATTTCATCATGTCTTCAATATCATCCGAAGACAACTTTATTTTTCAAATAGAGATATATATTTTTCTTTTCTGATTCTTAATCTACGACTTAAAACAAATAACTTCTGTTTGAAATAATTTTTGTTTTAGTTATTACGTTTTACAATATTAATTTTCAAAGACAAAAATAAAATAATATAAAAAATAAAATAAATAAAAATAAAATCATTTTATTCATCATAAATGAAATTATTAATCAATGGGATTAGTATCAAATAAGCATGCAATCTAATTGGATGAGAAAATAATAGTAAAATATTGAAAAAGGGAAAATTGTTTTTCTTGTTTTAATATACGTATCTAATTATTCAAATACTATTATTTAGCAATTATTAATTTGTTGTGTTTTTTTTTTGACATTGTGTTTTTTTTTAATTAATATTGTAAAAAGTAATAACCAAAACAAACATTGTTTCAAACAAAAGTTATTTGTTTCAAGTTGTAAATTGAGAATCGAAAAAGAAAAATATATGTTTCCATTTGAAAAAATAAAGTTGACTTCGGATGACATGATGAAAATCATGAATCAGCTGAATCAGCCCCTCCTTGATTTAAACTTTTTATTTGAAACCTTTTTTTCGGAATTTAATTTCTGAGATATTCCAAGTGTCCAGGATAAATCCCCACAACAATGTACGGTGTATTTATATTTTGATAATAAAGATTATTATTATTTATTACAAATTTCTAAAAAAAAAAACACTCATTAAAATTTTATTGAGATTACTGCGAAAATAACATTCATAAAATTACATAAAACGATAAGATTGCCCAATTATAAATTTTTCATAACTTGTATAAAACTTCTCATAAAATGTAACATGTTTTTAATTTTGGGTTGATTGAGTTACTTGAAGATAATAATAACCTGATTAAAACACTTAGATCCTTTCTTCAATATTTTATTTTTCACCAAATTTACATTTCGGACACAAAGTGTCCATTATCAATGGTTTGATATCAAACCAAAATATTGATGAAAGGATGTACGTGTTTTAATCGAGTTAATTTTTAATATTTTGCCAATAAATATTTACAATATGAATATTTGTTTTTGTCAGCAAAATAGCAGAATTAACTAAAACATACTAAAAGAAAAATATTAGAAAGTTAAAAAATAGAAGCAATATAAAATGACAAGGTAAATTTTATTGAATCACTTTATATCGAAATGTCCATTTATGTTCATATTATTTCTATTTGAATTTTAGCACCAGCAATAAATTTGAAACAATTGTTGAAAATAGTTAAAAATGTGTAATAATGCTAATATAGAAATATAGGTACATCATATTTTAATGTAAACTTACTTTTTCCAAATTACGAGATTACATTTCTTTCGGGGTGCAGATAAGTACAACCTGGTTTTCTTTCCTCTTTTATTACCCATTATAGGAATTGAATTGGAACGAGTTATAAGTTTCTCAAAATCTCACACTAATACACCACTTTTATATCACGGATACAGTGAACATCCACGTCAACATCCAAAAACTGACTATTTTAAAAATTTGTATTTCTAGCTGGTCATTTAATGGTGGGGTAAAAAGCAGAGTCGCTGAAACCGTATTTTTTTATTATTTGCTGTTTTTACCAGTTACAAATATAATTGCGTATAATAAAAACTCCAGTTAAAAATACAATTGGTTGCAATAAAAACTGGCAAAAAGGGATGAATATTTAAAATTCTGAATGCATGCCTTCTTCTTTATCATTTCGGGTGCGGGGTTGTAAAGGAAGTAAATGTCCGTCCTAATCTGTTAAATGGTTTGACCGGAATAAAATTTATGATTCAAAATACAACATGTGCTCATAATATTATTTATTGACTACGAAGGTTTTTGTTTCGGGGTACATGCCTTTTTTCTGATTCAGGTAGTATTTTTGAAGGAACCGGAACAAAATTTGATGATGATATAAATAAATTACAAATTATTACGAGCAAAACAAAATTATGATTATAGCATGGTAAATTTATATTATATTTATATTATTACTTGATAAAAATACATAGATAAAATATGAAAGTTCATAATCGAAAAGTGTTCATATAAATGAACTGAAAGAAACGTTTTACGTATTTAAAAAAAGGTAGTCGCTGCGCGAGAGGCACACTTGAAGAGGATCATAAGTTAGGATAAAATAAACATCCCGGCTGATAAGCTTCCAATAATACACGGAAAGCATGGATTGTTTGAATAGGGATAGCATTATGTATAAATAATTGAATAGAAAATGATAGATTTTGTGAAATAATGTATACACTACGTCGTCATGCATCGTAAGACGACGTAAAGACTATTCACACATAAAATTGTAAATATGGTTTGCCGAGAAAAAGTGGTAGGCCCTTAAGGATAAATTTCGCGCTCATAAACTTAGAAAGACTGATACATTCTCTCAATTAAAATTTAAATAAAAGCTTAGATCGCTCATCAAATCTAAAATCAAAGCAGCTTATAGTATCTATATATTTGCTACAGTCTTCTCTACGCGGATGACTTGAAGTTATATGCAAATATTTCATCAATTGCCGATTGCCAACATTTACAATATCAAGTTGATACAATTGCTGATTGGTGTAGTTCTAATAATCTTACTCTTAATAGTCTTAAGTGCAAATTTATGTCATTTACGTATAAACATTGTCCGTTTCAATTTGATTATAAAGTCTTCGATAGTACAATCGAACGTGTTCGTGTTTTTAAAGATTTGGGCGTTGTATTTGATGATAAGTTTACATTTAATCCCCATGTGCAAGCGCTTGTATGTGATTCATTCAGGGTGTTGGGATTCATACATCGTAACTCTTTAAGTTTTCATAATCCTAGTGCGATGAAGTCATTATTTAACTTTTTGTCCGTTCAAAGTTGGAATTATCTTCTTTAATTTGGTATCCTCAGACGCAATACCAAATACATTTAATTGAGAGTGTTCAACGCAAGTTTCTGAAATATTTATATTTTAAAATGGAGGGCATTTACCCGGAACGCGGTTTCAATCATTCATTATTGCTGCAGAAATTTAACGTTGAATCGCTTGAATATAGGCGTAAAAAGTCGAGTATCACATTTTTACATAAACTTCTTAGTAACCATATTGACTGCCCGGATATCCAAGAACATATTAACTTGCATGTTCCAACTTTTAATAGTAGAAACAAAATAACGTTTCGTGTTGCGCACAACAAAACACTATACGGCTGTAAATCCCTTGTAGGGATCATTTGTAACATATATAATCAAATGCCTGCAAACTATGATATATTTTTTGATCCCCTATCATCTCTTGTTTTCAGCCTACAGGTACTATTTTCCCTTATAATTACAATTCCAATTAGTTATGTGCAAAATCCATTATTTTAGAATGCTAAGTGTGGATGATAAATTATCTCACTGAACAAATTAATAAAAATTAATTATGATAACCCGAAACTAGTCAAGAATTTAACGTTATTCAATTTAATCTGTGTTTTATTTATTTTATTGGTAGATTTTAATAACATATTCATATTTATTAGAACATTATGAACTACCAATGTTTAAATGTTAAAGCTCTGAATTACATAAAAAATATTTATTGTGTATTATTATTTTTTAATTATTTTGACTATGTTATTAAACAAATAAATGACTTACATACAAATTAATTAGTTTTCTATAGCTACTGCATTTTTTTTTTTCGATTTAATTATTTAAATAAATACGACCGAGTGAATACACTCTTTTCTATTATTAATAATTGCATTTTTTTCACTTAATTAATTTTGTTTCCATTCATGTAGCACGTAATTTCACGTCTTAAATTTATATTAAATTTCAATTCAGCCTTCCTAAGAGAAACTGCTTATGAATAAAAAAGCGCCCCTGTGTTACACGCCTTGTATACAAAGGCGAGCTAATAACGCAACTAAATCAACTGTTATGAAAATTCCAAGGGACTGGCGATAATGGGTTAATCCCGTGTTTATAAATTCCGGAGTGGAAAGAAGGCAAAAAAATCAACGTGGAGAGTGGGCGGAGGGAGAGTGCAGGTAAATATTTGATCGTACGACGAAATTGGATGTTGGGCTTAATTAACCTGCCAGGATGAGGAGCATAAATTTACATAATTAATGAGGGTGGGCGCAGTCGCGTTTAAACGGCGAAAACAATTGAATTTTAATGAAGGCACGCGGTGACGTCGCTTCCGCGGGCTAATTAAAATTAACGCGATTATTTCTATATGTTGCTGCGCGGAATACTAAAATGCGGATGGATGGAGTGCGATCATTCGTTTAGTCGGCGGGCGGTTCGTGTACCAAATGTTCAATTTGCGACTGCTTGTTTGCACGGGGGTCGCGGATTAATTGCGTTTGTGGAAAATTTCGCGTTTGTTTAGGGCTTTTTAAAACAATTAATCCCGATCGATGCCTTTAACAATTGCGCTAGAATTAAATGGTATGTTGGAATTTAATTCAAACGCAAATTGTTTTTTTGTTACTTATTTTTATTACACTAACTGGTAATCGAAAATATTGTCTTCATATTTCGATAAAAAAAATGATAGAATACATAAAAGAAGCCTAGAAACCGATGAAAAGTTAGCCACAGTTTTTGTGGCCCGGCGCATTCACCAATTTTTTACAACTTTCTTCCTATGAGGAAAGATTATTTTTTCTTACAACATATGAATTTAGCAAGATTCAAATTAAGTATCCAAAAATCTTTTATTATTAACAAATATTTTTGAGATATCGAATTTTTTAAAAATTAACAATTAAAATATTTACTTTGGCTGAAAGAAATAGAGACATGAAACCCTCTTCTTAAAATCCCCACATAGCTTCCATTGTCAATCACCTCTACATCCCGCATAATCCGAATATTAATCCTAAATATACTCATCCCTCATTAACAATTAACCAATTCAATTCACAACATTTTGGGAACTTAGACAATGACGTTAGTAATCATGACAACTAATTAAAACGAAAAAAAAAAAAAAAAACATGGACAGAGACATGCAGAAAGACCGACGGTCGATAGCCATTTTCTGAGGTCTAACAATTTGTAAATGATTGACTCATAAATAAAGATTTTCAATATTTTACATAATACAAATAAATAAACTGCAATAAATTAAGATGATTTAATTGCAGGAAAAATAAAACCAACTAAAATAAAACATAACTTATTCTAATAATGTTTCATCAAGAGATAAATGACAAAACTATTCAATAAATAAAAAAAATACATTTACAAATTAACAATATACGTAAAAATACATTTTACAAATCACTGGATCTCACGAGGCGTATATTAGACTACTTCACGAAAACTTCAAATACATTTGTAAGACGTACCCAGTGGAAGAAAGTCAGCCTTCAGCTCCTCTACCAGTGCCGTGCAATAAATTCACGCACATCACAAGCAATTGCACAGAAGAAATCAGCTGCGCCAAATGCATGGGCCCATATCCCACATATACATGCCCACCAGAACAACTACCCAAATGCAAGGCATGCGGAGACACGTCACACGGATCATGGTCAACAAGATGCCCAAAGAGACCATTAGCTCCAATAGATGGAATTCCGAATGTTAAAATTCAAAACACAAACAAAAAATCATACGACATGGACAAAACACTTACAAAATCATCACGCATTCATTAACTCATCACTCACCACGACTATATCATCGACGTTTACACTACGGAAATTAACAGACCGACCAACATCGACAGGAAAACTAAGGACGCGTTTCATAGACAGTTTTCAAATAGACACCCATGTTAGCTTTTCCGGTAATAGGATGTTTATCGTAATGTATAATTTCTCCAGTTGAGCCAACAACTGGAATTCAAATAAGCTTCGCCCAAATAACCTGGAATGGCTAACATGGGATTCATCTACACAAACATTAATTCCCTTCCCCAAAAATCTCATCTCCTATCCCATTTCTTAGCCAATAAACCAATTCACATCTCCATGATCGTAGAAACAAAAACAAAAAAACGTATTCAAATTTAATAACTGGTCCACAATACAAATTCCTTCATCAGCTCCCTTCCATAACCAACGGGGAGGATCGATCGTGGCGGCAAGTCTGGAAATAAAGCTAGGCAAAGCAAATCCGCCTAGATTTAACAACATCTTAAATGAATGCCTGCATTGATCGAGATACCTCAGTTCACCTTGCATATTTTCCTAGTTTACATACATCCCACCTCCAACATAGAATATACAATCCTTACTAAAGCATCCCTATACGACCATGTTAATTTTAATACAAATAAAATAAAATCAAAACAACGTTTCTCCTTCATGGCTTATACCAATTTTATCCGCATTCATGACATTTAAAATGTCCAACCACCAATCCACTACTCCTGACATCCTGATGATTACGAGTAACATAAGATATTTAATCACCAACGTTACGGTAACCCCAGACATTGGCTCGGACTAACTTTTAATCCTCTTCTCCCTACAATTAAATCCTCCCAAACACTATCCTCCGAAGACATTTTATAAATTCAACGACTGCGACATTCAAAAAGTTACTGAAGACATGACATATTTTATAGCCCAACATCCACAAATATCCAATGATTCCATTAGTCTATTCCTTGACACACTAGTTGATTCTGTATCGAATAACACTCCTACCTACATCAAGCCCTCATATAAATATCCTCTCCCAAATATATATCCTCAGACTAATCAAACAAAGATTCAATTCAATTAACAAGGACATACACAAACTAATAATAGAATACAAGACAGACAAATGGATTCAAACATGTGAAGAAATAAATAAACGACAGGGAAGAGAGTATTGGAATCAAATAAAAAAATTGGCAAAATATAAAAAGATTAACTTTACAAGACAGTTAAAAAATTCTTATACAAACACAATGACTGACGACACGACGGAAATCGCTAACATATTTGCAGACTATTTTAAAAGTACATTTTCAGAAAAGACAGCAACGACATTTGACAACTCCTTCTACAATTCTGTTAACTCCTGGTACTCCTCCTTCTCAAATCAGCCTAATCCTTACCCGCCCAATGACCAAACAGAAACAAAAAAAAAACATATATGGAATAATTTTATTTTTAATATTACAAACAAAGCCTTAATTAATTTTTATGGCCCATAAAATCAAAAATCGACAGCGCACAACAGTGACTTTTGACACTTTGAAAATTTCGAATTTTCGATTTAAGTAAAAAATTGTTTAAACAAAAACAAGACATATGTGGCATTTTTTTATTGTTTTATATTATAAACAAAGCCCTAATAAACATTTATGAACATTTACTGAAAATAAATGTTTTTAATGTTATTAAAGTATCTGAGGTGTTTGATTATTAATTGGTTAACACTATTTTGTATATAATTGTTTGAGATAATATCAAAATTTTATGTTTTGTCAGATGGTGGAGCGCCGGATTCGTGGCTGGAAATTCGTGGCCAACTTCTCATCGGTTAATTTCCTTCATTCTTACAAAGAGAGTAACTATACATGCGCTCAAACTTTGATGGTTTCTTTCTCGAAATGCCTCTTTCATTTTTCCGTTTTTTTTGGTTCGAACCAATATATCGACTTCGCGTTTTTGTCCTTGGCATTTTGTTCGCTATACTTGTGGTTGTGGTTGGATGTAAAATAAAATATTTTTAACAATTTTTTTTATAACCTTAAAAAACAATTGAAAATAAAGTATTGTTTTATAAGACTTTTAATGTTTTAAAAAAGAAATGTTAAGTATTTTATTTTAATGTGGAATAATCCACTGCCTAGAACAAATGTGGGATTATAATCTCATCTTTACATTATCATAAATAATTTTTATAAAATACCTTCCAGCTGCGACATCTTTCTTTCTGTCAAATTATTCTATAATTTTTTTTTAATTTAAACGTATACATACTTACTTAATAATGGAATAAAAAACTATATTATATTAAATCTGAAACAATTGTATTTTATTTGAATATTGATAGATAGATAGATAATTTATTTGAAACTACCTCAAATAAAAAACAGTTATCAGGAAAAATACCGCAAGGGTCAATAATAGGTCCTCTACATTCCAATATAGAGGAGCTGTGTCACCCATATTTCTCTCTCTCTTTCTCTTCGCATAACTAGAGCATATTTTACTGTCTCTATGACGCCATCGATTTGGCTTTCATTATCCCAGTGGATTTATTTAATTCGGAAAATTTAATATTAAAAAAAATGAATGCAAGCACAATTTGGAGTTACAAAAAATGTCCATACTATAAATGTGTCTTTTTATATTTCTGCTAGGGATAAGAATTAAACTGGAACATAAATTGCAAGAAACACAATGTGGATTTAGGAAAGGCAGAAGTATTCAAGACCATATCTTCACAATTAGACAAATAATAGAGAAAATGCACCAACAACAAAAACGTATATATTTGGCCTTCATAGATAGATCTAGCATTTGATACAGTAAACAGAGAAAATATGGAGTATATTAGACAAACATCAAATAGACCATAAACTAATAAGACTCATCAAAATGATTTATAACAACAACATAATCAACAACAGCAGAACATTTAAAACCAAGGAAGGATTAAGACAAGGAGGGGGACTCAGCCCTTTGATATTCATCATCTATATGAATGAAATAATAAAAACAAGTAAGATACAATGCAAACAAATGTTCGTTGGGCACTGAATCCTGTAAATATACCAGAGGGAGTGTTTGCTGATGATATAGTGTTATTCAGTAAAAGCAGTGAAGACCTAGAACATAACCTGCTGATATGGAAAAACACATTAGATAATTGCGGAATGAAAATTAACCAGGAGAAAACCAAAGTAATGACAATTGGGGAAACTGACAACGTAAATGTAAGAATATAAGAAAAACAAGTGGGAAAAGTAGATTGCTATAAATATCTGGGAGTCAATATAGACGCTAATGGGGAAAATGATTGAGATGTATCAAAGGCGTAACAAGACTGGATAGAATAAGAAATACACAGATAAGAGAAGAACTAGAGATAGAAGACATACACAAATTTATAAGAAGAAGGCAGCTGATTTCGTGGGGACACCTGCAACGAATGAAAGATAATAATTTATTAATTATTTTCAAATTCTTTTTATTTAATTTATCATGTCTTTCATTTTTGGGAGTCGTAAAAACTAAACAACTTTCATCTGGATCTACTATTTTTAATTGTTTTAATAATTTGAATAAATTTGATGTTTTTTGCTTATTATTCGCAGATGATTTGAAAATCTTTACATCTGCATGTGCATCCATTGAATTTTTTAATTCATTCCAATCAACCGAAGCCACAAATACAAATAAAAATTCTTCAAGTCTTTCAAAGCAGAAAGACCGACGGTCGATAGCCGTTTTCTTACTTTTCTTATTAACCATGATATACTTAACGTGACTAATTTACTTTTGTTTATACTTATTGTTGTCTTGTAATTAGGAAATGTTTGTTTCTTGTTTGACAATAAATATTTATTTCTTTAAATACATTTTAAATAAATGGTTACAATATAGCTAAAACATAACGATACTCCTTTAACTCATTGTATCATTTATTAATAATTACACTTTTATAATATCACTACATAAGTGAATAAAAAACATTAATTGACTTATATAATATGAAAATAAAGTCGCCATTTGCCGATTTTTTTAAAATGTATGTAATATGAATATTTTAGAATTTACAGCAATAAATTATATTCTGTTGTATTTAAGTGTCATTTGTATTACTTATAATTATGAATAAACGGTTAAATAAGTATTGTTTTCTTTAAATAAATATTTTTTAAAACAGTCTCAGTGTGGAGGCGACAGATTCATAGCTGGGTTCATTGCCAGCTTTACACACATTTAATTACTTAAATATTAAAAATATACTACGAAAAATGCAAAAATGTATACCTTCAAATTTGCTGTCTGAGAATGAATGAAATAAATGTATATGATATTCTAATAGTAAACGTACAATTTCTTTTATAATTAAAATTCTTAATTATGAGAATTAATTAAAGTTATGTTTAATTAATTTCTCACTTAACCCGTGGTGAAACATTTTTGAAATAATTCAGGATGATTTAATTGAAATTAAAACACTTGGTTCCCTGAAGACGACCAATGGTCGAAACTACTTGGAGAAAATATAAATAAGTGAAACAAACCAAGTGTTTTAATTTCAATTAAATCATCCTGAATTAATTAAAGTTATTTGATGCATCTACATTTTTTATTAAAATTTTAATAATAATACAATTTTTCCTTTACTTGTTTGTTATATCTCAGGAAAACTTTGTAATTTGCTTCCCGGTAGGAGTTATAGTATACAACATGATTTACATCAATTGCTCGCTGTAGCGTTTAATGCAGCCTCGGTGGTGGAAACTTCCGTGCTCTATACACGTTACGGTTTTGCACTGCTTATCAAAGCGACTCTCACAATGGAGGCATTTCTTATAGAATTTAATTAATATCACATTCCGTCAATTTACACTCTCATTATTAATTAGCCTCATAATAATCTCCATTCCCAGTTATTATTAGCGATGGGCAATATCAATATTTGAATGACTTAATGAATTTCTTTTTTACCATTTTTTCATTGAAATATTATTATAAAATATTGATATATACATTAATTGACAAGCGCACAATAAAGATCATGGAATTATTAAAATAATCATCAAACTATCGTTTAAGGTTGCAATTTAGTAGAAAGAGGTAGCTATATAGTAAAATGGATATAATCGTTTGAAAAAAAAACAGCCATTCTTTTGGATTTAATAATATAAATATGTATTTAATTTTTTTTATTAACAAAGTATAAAGTATCAGTCTAAATAAAAGATAAATCGTTAATTTTCGTGTATTTACGTCAATTACTAGTTCAAGTTAGAAAAGAAAATTGTAAGATATAATGAAATTATTAGGTCGTGTCTGCTAAGTTATTTGAATGCCGAATTTAGTGAAATCCTTCAAATTTTCATTGCACAAGTTTTCATTACAAAAAATATATAATTTGAAATTTGCTATAAATTTGATCAATTTTCATTGTTTTTCATAATTGTTTTTCACACAAACTAAACATTAAAATAATGTTTTAATTCATCTGATGTAATTCCTGCTTATTTTAAGATTACTATAATGTATAATACAATATTGTTCATTGATCACAACAGCAATCTAACTCGAATTAGTGATTGCCAATATTTATATAGCTATCTTATTCGTCTAAACCGCACCCTTAAATATGCTAGAAGTCATCAAAATGAAATATATATATATATATAAAAATTTTGATTGACTTCTTAATACATATATTGGGCTTTTATAAATAAGTCATATTATAATGATGAGTGCAATAAATCATTTCAAGCTGATGATATTATCACGTGGCTGAAAAATATAAACCTACTTAATTCTGTGTGCGTGCCACTTACTAGCAATAGTTTATACTGCTCATTTAAATCTGGAGGTTTTTTATGAACGGCAGCGAATCTAGCCCTGCAACCGTAACTTCCGTAAGCGAGGACGAAACAACACTCCAACTACCTCGAAGGAGTTACGAATATATTATCAGAACGTTCGCGGACTGAGAACAAAATTATCAAATATTATCACTATGCTTCCTTTTTTTCGGATTATGATGTATTTGTTTTATCTGTCTTGGCTTTCCAATAATATTTCTAATAATGAATTAGGTTTACATAATTTTAATGTCTATAGATGTGATCGCGACAATGAGCTCACTCGAAAATCTCGCGGGGGTGGTGTTTTGATTGCTGTCTCTCCAAAAATCTGTTTTCATATAAATGCTTAAGTAAATGTTCTTTTTCGGAAGAATTGTATGTATTTATTAAATGTAATGATAAAACTGTGTTGATAGGTGCTGTGTACATACCCCCTCAGTCACAGATTTCAGTTTATCAAGATCATTGTTCTGTTCTTGAGTCGCTCTCTGGAGACTATAATCTACCTCATTCATTGTGGTTTAATAATGAATATGAGGTTCTAACTAACTCTCAATATCCCAAGTTTGAATTATTGGCTAACACATATGGATACCTAAATTTACACCAAGTTAATACAATAAGTAATTTTAATGATGTTCTTTTGGATCTGATCTTTATTGATTCTTCATTGACTAAGAATGTGCTTCTTATTGAATCTTCGTTACCTTTAGTATCACGTGACTCTCATCATCCTGATCTGAATCTTACTGTTTCTTTACTGTCCACTCCAGCAAATTGCTGGTTAGATGATGGCGATTTTATATTTAACTTTAAAACGGCTGACTAATAACGTTTTCATCAACACATATTGGGATTCATTGTTTTATGACCACGGTGTTGATGTAGCCTGTGAAATTTTTTACTCAATAATGTATTGTGCAATTGAGACTTATGTGCCCAAAATAAAAATATCGAGTTAAAAGAGTAACACTTTTCCTAGGTGGTTTGATAATGAACATAAAAAGTTAGTAATTGTAAAACAGAAGTTGCATAAAAAGTATGTTATTTCGCGATCAAGCTCTGAATACATACAATTTAGCTTGATACGCGAAAAATGTAGGTCAATGTCAAAATCGTGTTATAGGAAGTACATTCATAGTATCGAGGATGACATTAACAGTAACCCTAAACTCTTTTGGAATTATGTTAATACTAAACGTGAGTGTTATCAAGTGCCAACTGTATTTATGGATGGGTGCAATGTAGTTACCGATAAAAATCAGATCGTTGAGTTATTTGAAAATTATTTTGAAACTGTTTATTGCCCATCGCATATCTCTTGCAATACTGCAAAGTCATCTGGTTCGTCATTCTCTGTTACTCATATTCCTCATCCGCCAAATTTGAAGATAACTGAAATTTTGGATTCTCTTTTTCCTCATTGAAAATAAATTATAGGCCTGGTTCCGATGGAATACCGTCCGCCTTTCTGAAAAAATGTTGATTTTCTTTATATAGGCCCTTATGGTTATTATTTAATAAATCTTTATCGTGCGGTATTTTTCCCGCCTATTGTAAACTTGCTAACGTTGTTCCAATATTTAAAAGTGGTGATAACAAGAGAGTCTAAAATTATCGACCAATCAGCAATTCCAAAGGTGTTTGAAAAGTTAGTGGCATCATTTTTAACAAATGCTCTTAGATCCTCAATATCTTCCAATCAGCATGGATTTCGTGCTGGGGCTTCAACTACCTCTAATCTATTAGTGTATGATTCCTACGTTGTCGATGCTTTGGGGAGTGGTTTTCAAGTTGCTTTCTCCCAATACGGATAAAAGAGGATAAGATTAAAAAAGAAAGAATAATAATCAGTAATGGATTCATTATTATTCAAATACTAATTTTCATGAAAATTCATTTAAATACTTATTGCATCATATTGTCCAAATTAGCACGTGTTGGTATTTCTGGAAAATTCTTGTCTTGGATTGAATCATACCTTACCTGCCGTATGCAGTTTATTAAAATAGGACAATTTATGTCAAGAGCCATAAATGTTACATCAGGGGTACCTCAGGGCTCCCACCTTGGGCCTCTGTTATTTAATTTGTTTATTAATGATGTTACTAACTGTTTCTGAAGATATTTTTAACTATAAAATCATTGGATGATGCAATCAATTTTCAGTTGGATTTAAATTCGTTTTGTAATTGGTGTGGGGAAAATAAGCTTAACCTAAACGTGGATAAATGCAAAACCATAACGTTTTCAAGACGTGCTACTTCAATATACACTTCATACACTTTAAATAATATTGATGTGGAGCGTGTGACTTCTATGAAAGATCTTGGAGTTATAGTAAGCAGCAGTTGGAACTTTTCTAACCCTATTTCTAATATTATTTCTAAGGCCTACCAATTAATTGGTTTCATTAAGCGAAACAGTAAGGATTTCTCTAATGAAAAGACTTTGTTGCTGCTATATAATTCCTTGGTGCGTCCACATTTAGAGTATTACTCCTCCCTGTGGTCACCTTACACTCAATGCAGTATTAACAAAATTGAGCAGGTCCAGAGGAAGTTTTTAAAATACGTTTCATTTAAATTTGACATGCAGGAGTCATATACAAATTTACTGCATATACTTAAACTTAAAAGCTTGGTGCAGAGACGCATTGACGCGGATGTACTACTTGTTTTTAAAATTTTACACGGGCTTATTGGATCTATTTGAAAATATTGGCATTCGTGTTCCAGCTAGAATGCTGCGTAATGATGACACGTTTCATGTACCCTTCAAAAGTACGGATTATGGGAAAAATTTGGCTTCGGTGGGTATTCTGCGCCACGCTAATATGGTCAACTTTGATTTATTTGCAGGGAAGTAAGCATCTCTCAAAATCTATTTGCGAAGACAATGATTTGTTTTATTGTTATAACGTATGCTATAATTTTGTATTTCTTAATTGTGTATTATAATTTTAATTTTTAATGTTAACTTTTTATTATTCATAATGTATATATTTAAATAAAATGTCTGTTTTCATAGTTTTAAGCTCAATTGTAAATGGTCTGTCGTATATTGAATAAATAAATAAATAAATTTCAGAAAGTAATACTCTGTTCCGTCATAAAAAATAGTATTTGTATAATAATGAGTAACCTCGACACTCAATACAGGTAAAAGAGGATAAGATTAAGAAAGAATAATAATGAGTAATGGATTCATTATTATCCAAATACTAATTTTTGTGAAAATTCATTTAAATACGTTATTAAATAAAAATGATTTGAAAATAATTAATAAATTATTTTCACATTTAGCTCTGTGACTTATGACTTACGTTACGTAAGTCAAAAGTATTTAAATAACTGTGACCAAGTGAATGAATACTCTTTTCTATTTAATTTAAATACTCTTTCAACGCATCTTTAAATACATTATTAGATGCAATTGCATCTACTTAGTTTATATTTTTCCCTAATTCGCTTTACCTGGTTTGTACAACCACACTCGTTCCTTCGACTCACTTCTTAATTCGCATTTTATCCTATCCTTATTTTCAATCATCATAATCTGCCGGTTGATATACAGGGTCCTGCATCACAGCTCCCGTCTTCGATGGCTCAGTAAATAAAGTTAAAACTTTGAAATTTTTGAAACTTTACTTGCGTTCTAGGACGTACTTCAGGATAATATTTTTGATTATACAAGGCGTCCCAAAAATCGTTACGACATAATGAAATATATATTTGTTTAAATTACTTAATATAAATTTTATTCTTTATTTCGGTGCCTTTTATGATTTCCTACATACCCCTAAAACCCCAAAAATTTAATTGAAATTGATTCAGTAATACCAACCAAAAAAATTGAAAAGTATAAAAAGTGGTTTTGCGCCATTGGTTTAAAAAATTAATAAAAAATAAACAAGGATCTTGTGAATAAAATTATACAAATAAGGTCTAACAATCTTAATCGTCAATTTTTTATGAATTATACAGGGTGTTCAAAACTTAATGTCAAATTTTTCAAACTTGAATATATTTAATTTTTCTCATTTTCAATTGGAACTCCTGTATATTTTTATATCATTCCATGCAGAATTAAAAAAACAATCATTTTTCTTCCTACCAACCTTACCTAAATTCCTAACATATTATAAGTTATTGACAAAAAACTGTTTTTTTTTACCTTTTCAATAGACATTTTGATAAATAAAAATCGAAGGTTGCTTTGAAAAAAACTGTTTATTGACAGACATGTTATCTAATTACAATTATTATAACGGCGGTTTTAAAAGTTTCGCAGATATTTGTCTAAATCACGCTTTATGAAATTATTAAGCTTTGTATAAAACATGGTTTAGTTTTTAATACTTTAAAACGGTCTTTCTATAAAAGTTAAGAATTATTAACACCAATTAATTTAATTGAAATTAAAACACTTGGTTTGTTTCACTTATTTATATTTTCTCCGACTAGTTTCGACCATTGGTCATCTTCAGGGAAGATCATCCTGAATTAATTCAAAAATGTTTCACCACGGGTTAAGTGAGAAATTAATTAAACATATTAACACCAAATTTTCATTAAAAAAATGATTATTCATTTGTACACCTAATATAAATTAAATGTAAATTAAAACGAATACAACTTATGAAAATACAAAAATACGTATATCATTCTATTTCTGTCGCTTCTATTTAATATACATGGAACATTCGTGTCCCCATCCGCATTGTGCTTTTTGCATGAAATCGTTTTAATCCAACAGAGAAAGTATCATTCTGGCGAGACCGCCGCTCCATGTTTATTAAATGACTGACAATAACAGCAACATGCTACGCCAACATCAAATTAACAACTGGGCTTTTAAAATACACATCCAACTTCACTGGCGAACATTCTGCATGTTGGTTTCGGTCGCGCATAGTAATAAAACTTTCCAATGTGCAATGCCGTCCCTATATTGCACAGTTGTATATATGTATAAATAACTCATTTATATTGGATGAATTAAATTTGTATCACGCTTGATTTTCTCTGATTCAGCGCAGTTAATCCGACCAGTCGGGAAATGGATATATTTAAAAATGTATGCTTAAAAACGCAATATGTAGTAAACACAGAGTGGATTTAGAAATTCTTATATATGCGTTAAAATACTATGTGATGGATGAAAGTCCTCCGGTCTAAAGCCGATTATATGAATCGATTTCAGAATACCATTAAATTAAACAAAAATGTAACGTGCGATGTTGTTGTTTGTCGTTACGGTTCTTTTTTATTATTTAGATTTCCTGGACTTGTTATCGAATACGCGATTTAGACATCTTGGGTCCAATCAAAGATATTCAAAGCTAAAACTCTTACTTGATATTTAATTTGAACTATAAAGATAATTTACAGTTTGACAAAAATTAGATTTAGAAGTTTAAGATTCTGCGTTTAGAATTAGAATTATTAGAACTGTCTTGCTCAACTGCCGAAATTGAAATGTTATCCTCAACACCAGAACAACTTAATTTCTTTAGTGATAATACACTAATTGCTTGTATACATAACATGGAATAACAAGACGAGATAATCAGAGCTATTCTGCAAGGGAGATGTTAAGTTTAACGTGAACGTTATATTTATCGTCACAGTCTAGAATGTGAAGATAATTAACACGTGTACGTTATTAAACTTAACATTTTCTTTATGGAATAACCCCGTATAATTGATAAGAATAGATTTGGAATGTGTAAAATATTTGATTAACGAATTATTTGCTATTTCCAATTTTTTCTAAATAAAGCGATAATTATACAATAATAACCATTATATTCAGAAGGGTTCATAAAAACATTGAATATAAACACAAGCGAGAGGTACATTACAAAAAATAAATTTGAAAATAATTAATGCAAAAAACAAAATATACGAAATATAAGGTTATGTACAGACACGTGTTTCGGGATTTATGACTCGGCAGTACAGCTCTGTCTTATAAACTTTTAAAGTTATTAAATTATATTAATTAAACATACCGTCCTTGCTGCGAACTTATTAATACTGTTTTTCCAATAATTTCCAATAATATTTTGTAAATTATTGCACATTTTTTTATTTATATGAATTAAAATTACTATTTGATATTCGTAACGCATGCCTTGTTTATTACTTCAATTACACATTTTTTGTATTGTGGAAGCTTCTAGTTGAATAAATTTCATGCTGAATTAACAATAAAACACTTTTTAATTTTATTTGTATTCTAAACATAAAGTTTATAATGGCAAGAAAAGTTGCCGAAGCAATAATCACACAAATTAAAAAAGTCTTATACAAACAAATTTAAAAAGTGTTTATTGTTAATTAGAAGTATTGTTAATAACAATTTACTTTTTTCAATATTTCGGGTAAATGTCACACGAATATATTATTTTAAACTTTTAATTGTAGATTCATCGAACACTTGGTGAAACATATTTTTATTTAATCAGTGTATTAAATTAGTGTTATATTATTTTAAGCTTATTAAATATTTTCATTAAGACTGGCGTTTACTAGTTTACTAGAAAGTAAGAAAGATAGATAAAGTATTATTATACGGCGAAAGAGAGAGTTGCCAATCGTCAAGGAGGTGACCTCTCGATTTCAATAGTAAAGTAATTAAGATAAAATAGACTATTAATCGTGATTGCTGAATATTTTATTCTTATTAATGGGCGCGTTCAGGGAACTGTGGCACTGCAGCGCTTTACGAATGCGGTGTCACTTTATGTTTGTCGCTGCAGCGCTATATCAAGCGGTAAAGCATATATTTTTTCCGCTGTATGACTTTTCAAGCCGTGCAGCTGTAAACAAAACCGCCATATTTTCGTGAGCGTCCTTACCCTCGAAAGCGTGTTCAGGGAACATCAAGCGCTTTACGCTGCAGTGCTACATGTGTAAAATTTCCCTGAACGCGCAAAATGTGAATACAAAAACGGATGTGAAGTTAGCCATAGATTTCAGCCATAGATTTTCAAATTTCATTATTTCTATACATATTCAAGATAAATAGATTGTTTTTATTTTAGGGTGTAAATAATACGCTGAATTAACAAATAGTGATACAAGCACCCCAATTTTCAACCCTTAATATTTTTTATCACACCCTTAAATAATAAAATTAAAAAAATCAAAGTGCGCCGTCTCCTATAAATAAGTTAGCAGCAAATATGGATTCAGCACACATTAAACTATTATTTAAACAAATAAAATTAGGACCACCTTACTTTTATCATACGAAAAGAAAAAAAGAAACAATATTAGTCGACAGTCTGAGATAGCTGTCGGACAAATTTTAAAATATTTCAAAGTGCGCCCTCTACCATAAAAAAGTTAGCAACATATATGGATTCAGCACACATTAAACTATTATTTGAACAAATAAAATTCGGACCACCTTATTTTTATCATACAAAAAAAGGAAAGAAACAATGTCAGTCGGCAGTCGGATAATTCTTAAAATATTTCAAAGCCGGCGGCCTCCCATAAAGAAGTTATCAACAAATATGGATTCAGCACACATTAAACTATTATAAAATAAAATAGAATCACAAAGCACTCCACATTTCAATTTTAAAAAGATGTGTTTTAAAAAGGAAGAGATTTCTTAGAAAATTTGCTCAAAATGTTTTCTCACAAAAACAGTTTCATTAAAATTTGCAGAAATATAGGTTGAACTCTTTTATTTTTTTATAAAAAAGTACATTGAATTCTAATTAATTTAAGATATTTCAGCAACTTATTTTTCACAAATATTGAAACAAATACCCGCACAATTGAAGTGATTTCATTCAGATTCATTAATATCAAGTTATTTCGAACGTGCTTTATATTTAGTACACATTTTCAAGAATTGCCTGCAGTAGAATTGGCCGTTGCACCATAGGGATTTCTATGTAAATATCTTAATATTCAATTATTTGCTTCCATAATTATTTTAGACAAAAAGTGCACTTAACTTTTTTGGAGAGACAAAAATTCGGAATCGACTGATATTACTTATTTTAATTTTAAATTCAATAAACAATTAAACTGTTTAGTTATTAATAGTAAATAAATAAAACAACCTTATTTAACGAATCTTAATGGTAACTAGTTTATTAAATATTATTATTATTTAGATTAAATGCACTACAATGATGCTTTTTGGCTTTCCATGGTACCACATTTTTTTTCTGCCAAAGTATCAATTTTAATTTTCAATTAAACAAAATAAAAAATTGTAAAATGTACGGAGGCAGATTATTTAATCTACAAAAGTGTTTAATAGACTTTATCTAAAATAATTAGGGAAGCAAATAATAGAATATTAATTCTTTTTTAATTTTGTTCAAATGTTGATTGGATTTCTAAATCATATTTACAGGATATCAAATTACATTAATTCTTTTAATTTAAAGTTATTTCAACAGATATTTGAATAACTTATTTAGGATGGTATAAATTCGTTATATTTTTTACCAATAAAATTATTTCAAAGGTCTGTTTATATTAAAACGTATTTAATAATTATTATATTTTATTGTACTCTTTCATGTTAGATTAGATTATTAGTGAGCTATAACAGCAGTTAAATAAGAATTATGATTATTTGACAATATTTTTCAATTTCTTAAATCTTTTTTACACATCTTTTAAAAATTGAAATGTGGAGTGCATTGTGATTTTATTTTATTTTACAATAGTTTAATGTATGTTGAATCCATATTTGTTGCTAACTTTTTTATGGGAGACGGCGCACTTTGAAATATTTTAAAATTTGTCCGACCGCTATATCAGACTGGCGACTAATATTGTTTCTTTTTTTTTTTCGTATGATAAAAGTAAGGTGGTCAGAATTTTATTTGTTTAAATAATAGTTTAATGTGTGCTGAATCCATATTTGTTGCTAACTTTTTTATAGGAGACGGAGCACTTTGATTTTTTTAAATTTTATTATTGAAGGGTGTGATAAAAAATATTAAGGGTTGAAAATTGGGGTGCTTGTATCATAATTTGTTAATTCAACGTTTTATTTACACCCTAAAGTAAAAACAATCTATTTATCTTGAATATGTATAAAGATAATGAAATTTGATAATCTATGGCTGAAATCGATGGCTAACTTCACATCCGTAATATAAAAGTATGGATCCGCTATAATATAAATTATTATTCGAGTAATTATTATTTATTCGTGATAATTAGAAACAGATATATGAACATATTTTCAAGATACAGTGCAATTAAACTGTTTCCTCGCCTTATGTTGAAAATGTTGTTTTCATCATCATATTGTACGGTGACTTCCAGCTCAACGCGTAATTACGTTACTATTCTCACTTAGATTACCAAGATTTATTGAATAAACTACTCTTAATCAAATAAACTGCACGTTGAATTCCGACTTGATTTGGAATGTAATTGAAATTAAACAATGTGCAAGGCGGAATTTAATAATTCGGGGTTATTCAGTGAGATGACCTTAATTTGACCCCAACAGATGTAATAATGTTAAAACGAATGTATACACAACTTGGAGTAATAAAATCAATATTTATTTTAATTATAATTCATTATTAATTGATATTAAACTTGGAATGTTAAAAACTATGTTTTCCGAAAGTATTTGTTATTTATATTGCTATGCTTTAAATTAATACGGTTTCAATGTTTGCAAAGTAATTTAGAATGTTGTTATTAAATGTAAAAGGGACAATATTAAATTTAATACATGAAAAGTATTTTTTCTGTTTCACAATTGAAACATACTGTCGATGTTATTAGGAACTAAAAAAATATTATTCGACAACATATGCTAAAAGGGATTACTAATAATACAGGGTGAGTTTTTTTTTCTATGTTCTCTATGGGGATTTTGAAAACTATAAGAGATAGAAAAACGGTTAAATGGGGAAAGAAGTGTAGTTTTATAAGACGAATAAAATGACACTTTCAAAATACTTGAAAAAGTCAAGGGTAACTAGATATTTTGAAAAAAGTAAAATGTGTCAATTTTTTGAAATCAATATATCTCTATTATTATCATAGATAGAAAAAAACTGTAAAGGACAAAGTTGTAGAAAATTTTACACAGATTAATAACAAAAATAAAAAAAATTTCGCCCTTATTTTGGGAGATATAACATAAACTTACCTTTTTTTAAATGGAAACAATAGTTGGCTATGACTTTATTAAAAGGGCTATTATTTTCCCTTTAATCCGATATAACATATGCCATAGTTATTTTTAAAATAAAATAAGTTACAGTCGTTTTTAATTTTACCACACACCAAAAAATAGTTAGCCATGAAAAAGACAAAAGTAAAACAATTGCGGTCAATATTTAATTTATTATCTTTCTTTAGATTTGTCAATAGCAACATAAAGTAAAATAATTCCGAAATTATCAAAATAATAATAGAAGAAAATTTTAAATATTGCGTAAGATGCTAAAAAACTCCACCATTATTATTATGGCATAAAGTACATCTTTTATTTTGAAACTTACATTTTAATTTTTTACGTAACATTTCACGTCGACTTACCATTATTTCATCCTCGATATAAATATAATCTAGCATGAAAAGGTAAGCGTTTTCACGTTGTTTTTTTTAGGGGAGTTTTATAATTGATCCCCCTGCTCTCACTCTCGCTTTGCCGAGGGTGGCTGTTGTGCCGGGATAAGCACCTTCGCGATTTTTTATTATAATTTCGGCTTGAGCTGAAAATTCGGAACTTTATGTTAATCGAGATCGCGAGATATGTATTTACAAAGTGGGGATAAGTGATTTCGGGTAATCAAAATTACATTATGGAAAATAGGGGCGTTGATGCGATGGGAGGAAATTATCGTCTGTTTGTTGATAGCAGATAATTTTTGCTTGAATTATTAATAGATTGTTTTGGACGGCAGTCGAGGAAATTGCAGTGTACTCTTTAATTATTAACCCGGCGCATTCGCCATTACTCAATATTGTTTTATATTGATTATATAATTTTTATTATACAGGGTGTCTCAGCGTGCGCGCCGAGTAGCTTTACGGCTAAATGGTTTATTTTTATCAAAATCGGCTTCCACAGGCCTATGTAGGTCTATTAGGACCACATTTTAAAATTAGTATCAAATATACAGGGTGTCCCATAAAAGCATGGCGTATCATAGTTATATTTTTTCTAATGGAATTACCCATATTTTATATTTTTTTCAGATTCTGCATCAAAAATAAAGTTAACTTTCATAATATGTTCATATGCCTAAACCTAATAATTTTTGAAGTATTTAAATATTTTTGGAAAAATTGACGTTTAGAAAAAAAATCATAACTTTCAAATGGATGAATGAAAACAAATGAAATTTTGTGTCAATATATCTGACTAATGGGTGAATATTTCAGACTATTAAGAGGAATTTAAAATCTTAAGATGTTTTGATAATTCAACATATCTCCAGAAGCACATTCAAGGTTAAATTTCGTGCTTATTTTAAATGGTACACCCTATATCTAATAGGCATATCTTGTAGGAAATTGTATTGTCTTTCAGAAAGTATAAAGGTATTCTACACCTATAACTAATAGTTTTCAAGATATATCCATTTTTGTTAATTTTCGTCATTATCATTATTATTTTAGTATGGCAATGTAACATAAAGCGCCATCTATTGCTTTATTTAATAATCATTATTGCCAATTATTCAAATAGGCTTTTGTTTATAAACAAATTTAATTGACACATTCGTATTGTTACTAACAATTGAAAAAATAATGTTGCCTTAAATGAAAGAATTAACATGATTCTAATAATAATGTAATGTTATTAAGATTGTCTCTTAGTGTACAAAATGTTCTCTGATGGAAGACATCCTAATAAGAAGACTGTAGAGGAAGTTTTAAATACATTCAAAACTGTAGGCCGTATGAAGTATTTGAAAAAACTACCTTGAATACAATAACTAATAATGAGGAGACACAATTACAAGTTTAATTCCATTGAATATTCGTCAAAACAAGTGGTTTAATAAGCAATAAATTGGAAGCACATAGCATGGTCACCTAGATCCTCTGATTTAATCCCCATGGATTTATTTCTGTCAAATCAAATATACAGCACTCCTCACACAACAATTTAATACATGGAGAGCAGAATTAATAATACATTTAGATCAAGTATACCTAATATGCTGAGAAATGTCAAAATATCATTTAAAATAAAATTGAATTATGTATTCGATGGTAGTATTTTTGAAAATTTATTATAAATACTTTTAATTCTATTTCGTCAATTTATTTGATGTATTTCGTTATATTTGTTTTACAATTATAACAAGTTTTTATCAAATAATTTACACATGTGTAAATAAATAATGCAATTAGTATATTCACAATTAATAAAATTAGTGTATTAATTTAGGAAATATCTCGAAAATCATTTGTTGGGTCAACTGACTTTATTTATAAACAATAACTAAACACTTGCCTTTATGGAATAATAATAATAAATATTAAATTGAACAATAGATGACGCTTTGTATCGACTTTCCATTTTATGAATAATAAATATTATGTCAAAAGTTAACGAAAATGCATATATCTTGAAAACTATTAGGTTTAGGTAAAAAATACTTTTATACTTTTTGAAAGACAATATAATTTCCTACAAGATAGGGCTATTAGATATAGGGTGTGCCGTTTAAAATAAGTATGAAATTTGACCTTGAATGTGTTCCTGGAGTTACGTTAAATTATCAAAACATCTAAAGATTTTAAATTCCTGTAAATAGCCTAAAATATTTACCCATTAGTCTAATATACTGGTACAAAATTTCATTTGTTTCAATTCATCCTTTTCAGAGTTATGATTTTTTTTCAAAACGTCAATTTTTCCAAAAATATTTAAATATTTAAAAAATTATTAGGTTTAGGCATATGAATATATTATAAAAGTTAACTTTATTTTTGATGTAGAATCTGAAAAAAATTTAAAATATGGGTCATTCCATTAGAAAAAATATAACTATGATACGCCATGCTTTTATGGGACACCCTGTATATTTGATACTAATTTTAAAATGTGGTCCTAATAGACCTACATAGGCCTGCGAAAGCCGATTTTCAAAAATATAAACCATTTAGCCGTAAAGCTACTCGGCGCGCACGCTGAGACACCCTGTATACAAGGTGTACAGAAAATGAGTGAAAACCTTCAGGTAACTCAATTCATTAATTAATTTTTAATAGAAAATCCAAATAAAAAAATGTTGTATGGTTCTTCATTGAGGCTCACGAGGTCTTCGGAATTTTAAATATGTCACTATAAATTAGTATTGTTTTTTAAATATTTTGTAAAAAATCAATAGCATTAACAATCAATTACACACGTGTATAATTCCATTGATGTAAATGATTAATAAATCGGATATTTTTACAATTTTATAACTTCATCAGAAGCATTCTTTTAATGAAAATAGATCTGGCAACGACGCACGCTTGTTTGTAAAAGAAAAGGGGTATGCAACACCTCCAGCGGATGATGTAGCAGTTATAAACAGGATAAATGCACACTTGTTTGATCCAGCGTTGCCAAATGTATAGTTCTTTTAAGTGGCCCGTGAGACTTAAGGAAGGACCGTGTGACTTATTTTCGTTAATATTTTTATCTAAAAATTAGTCAAAGACTCACGCTACCTAAAGCTTTTCACTCATTTTCTGTACACCTTGTATATATACAAACATCTTTATTCAGACAACAGCATTATATAATATTATACATACATTTATATTTACACAATAAGAAAAAATATTCTGTTAGTCTGTCTGGGCTATCGACCTGGGGTCTTTTAATATTTAAAATAAATTAAATAAAAATCCCTTGTAACTACTCTGACATTTTGACATACGTTACGTAAGTACTTTAAGTTTGTACTTGTAAACCATTAAAAATGATCACATCGTGGTCGAAATGTACATCTGGTATTAAAAAATAAAAAAAAAGTGAAGAAAAGTGTTACAAGTGTTTCTTATACTTAAGTCAACCTTAACACAACTCATAATTATATAATGCTTTAAATAAATGTTCATTAATGGATATTTGCTCTTGTATAACAATAACATATTGTATAATGCAACTTTTTAAAAAAAAATTATAATGCAATGAACAAAAAATATATTAATATTTTGACTTAATGTTTGTATTACCGGGAAGACATATAGTGAATATTGAATTTAAGTGAATTTGAAGCGATTTTTTCAGATAGGGTCTTTAGCCGAATATCAATGGCTATAATATAATTATTTGATGCAATATTTCAATTAAATATATGACTTTTGATTTAACTGGAAGTGTTAATATCAATAATAACACCCGACATTTTTCCTTACTTCACTTTTTATGGAAGTGCAGTATAAAAAATATTCGGGTGTTGTTATTAATATTTCAATTATTAACTACATTTAACTACAATAATAAATACATTTTTATTTCCATCATTATTATTAATTACTAACTGTTACGTTTTTGTTTCAAACAGTAAATTAAATTTCAGTGTTAATTATTCTCCGTTATCGGTGTTTTAATTAACGTAAACAAAAGCGTTAATTAAAATATGATTGTAAACTCTACTGCATTAAATTTATTTTCAATATTGATGTATTACAAATCAAATGGCATTTTATTGAATAGATTTATTTTTATAGATATTCAATTGTCCGGTTTTTCCTGCAGGCTTGTCGCCAAAGGCGCGTTTGGATGTTTTCCCGAAAGGCGGGTGAACGGGATGCCTCGAAGTTTTAGCGTCCTCCCCCCATAGTTCTTGAATTCTTTATACATATAAAACATAGTTCCGTCCTTTTGAAAAAGTGAACTTTAATGAATCACATTTTTGGAGCTTAAAATAGTTTTGAGGAAAAAATAATATACCGCGGTTTTTATTATTGGATTTGTAAATAATTAATATAAAACAATATGTGTGACGCTGGCAATGAATCAAGTAATGAAACCGAAGATTAAATATTTTTCGCAAAATATGTACTAGGTGTTTCTTCATTGCCAGCGTTACCTTATTTTCCAATAAGGTATTAAGGGAGGTTTTTCATATACAAAAACTCTACCTCTCCAACTTACAATTATCTAAAGATAAAAGGAAACAATTGTTTTTTAAATTAAATAAAAATGATTTGAAAACAATTAATAAATTATTCTCACATTTAGCTCTGTGACTTTTGACTTACGTTACGTACGTTGAAAAAAATGCACATTAAAACAACTACTTCCCGGGTAAATTGATTTATTTTAACATCTTTAAATTATGCTGTACTGACGAGGGATAGATCCCGAAATACGTGTCTGCAGATGGCCTTATATTAAATAACGTTCTTTTTGTTGTTTTTGCATTAAATTTTTCTCGGATCAAAAATTTGTTGCATGATGCATTATTTTATTGATATGCAACAGCAGGTGTATATTATGTAATTCAATGTCCGGCGTGTGTATTTTACCGGGAAGTAGTTGTTTTAATGTGCATTTGTTTAAAGTACTTACGTAACGTAAGTCAAAAGTCACACAGCTAAATGTGAGAATAATTTATTAATTATCATTTTTTATTGAATTTATTTAAATAACTGTGACCAAGTGAATGAATACTCTTTTCTATCCAATTGTTTTTTTTATTTTATATAACCACTATGCAGGAATGTAGAAAAATTAAATTTGACAGATAATTTATCCTAACAAATTATTATTAAGTCTTATATAACATCGTTATATGTGCCTCTCTACTTCTCAGTGTGAGGTGTATTCTAATAAAATGGAACTCTATTTGACTATCTTTGAACTATAAAATGTTATTAGAGTTCGTAAAGTTTAATTCAAAAAATAAAAGCTTCAATACTTTTCTTAGCTTATTTATTAACACCAGATACTTATTTAGAGCGGTAGTGATCATTATTACTAAAAATCAGTATTTTTTAAATTGGTAACCTTCATAACTTTATAACCAAACATACGATTTTCACCTGACTTTGATTTTTGCATTCTAAATTGAACTTTCCAATTGCGTACGCAACCGTTTTTCAATTCGTTGAAAAGTCTGTGCTCAATGCATTGTTCCTGGGACGAAAAATCACACTTTTTTTCAACATGTCGCCATTTTGTTTAATGTTGTTTTTTTAATTCCAATTTAAAATCACGTAAAAAAATAATTATGTTGCTGAGCCAATTGGAGAACCTCCAGGCCGGCCACAGAAAATAAAAATTTCCTGGACAAGCAGTCACAGTAAGCTGCCGATGAAGTTTACAAAAATGGTGCCTGAAAGCTCTTGGTGTAATGAATAAATGGATATATTGAAAGTTGTAATTCCCTTTTGTTTTACTCATAAAAATGCGAAAAAGGCATACTTTTCAGTTGGATATATTTTTAAGAAAAGACACATATTTGCAAACATATTGATGGGAAATCGTCCCACACGACCTTCTAAAGATCAGAATCCTTCATCAAATCTGTTTTTAATAATTGAATTTTATTAAATTATCAAGAATTAAAAATAAATATATAAATGTCATTTATGCTATTTAAGCATAAATTACAGCTAATATCATTATTCATTAAATGATGTTAATACGGGTTTATAAACTGAACCGAAAAAGTCAAAAAACTTATTAGCAATTACTTGCAAATCATTCAACATGACATCATCAATAACGACCGAGTCAGGAAAATGATAAATTAATCTAAAGAGAAAAAAATGGTGATGTGTTCATCATGGCACTTGTCTTTTAAAGTTAAATCCTACTATTTGGAAAAATATTAGTTTATTTCTTACCTTACAATGGCTCTACAACATTTTTCCAGACTATTATTCTTTCTTGAATATTCTCAGGGCGATTGCGCAAGATGACGGCATTTTGACGTTCTATTTGACACAAAAATAATTATTTCAATTGTGAGCCCCCACAGCCACCAAAAAATTGCTTATTTCTAAGGGAATTTATCAGGTAGATGAAATTCTTACGCTTGTAAAAACCGGAGATCCTACAATAAAAGTTCTATAACAAAAAATATTTATTTTCCAAGATCTACAACTTTTATTTCAAACATTTTTCTATCCTATTAATAGAATTATCTACTTTTGAAATATATTCCTGTATTTTTCCGTCATTTATTTAAATTTTTAACGGTCAAATTGGAAATTTAAACAATCTCCCAGTAAATTAGATTTGTAAATATTTTAATAAATTACTTTATAAGGATGATAGATTAATACCTCCATTTAACCAGCAACCCCCCCTTCAACAAAAAAAAAAAAAATAAAAACAATGCAGCACTCTTTATGCACATCTTATTACCGTAAGAAACTTTTTTCGCACCCCTTTGGTTTAGCGACATAAACAAATTTTTGGTGGGGGGGCTATCGGTACGGATAGCCAGCCCCCACCTAGAATATATTAACTAAATCGAAAAAAAAAGTATCCTTAATTATGCACTAACAATGCACTTTCGAAAAGTGTTAATGACATTTTTTGCACCCACCCAATTTCGAAAAAAAAAAATTTCGATATCGTTTGCACAATGACATTTGTTTATAAAATAGTTAATGATTGATATAATTTATTTAAATAATACTCGAACTATGCACTTACTATGGCCTATATAAAAATGTCACAAGTAACTTTCACACAAACACCCCTGATGAAAAAATACTTATTTTCCATATCCTCACTTCCTCAAAATGAAAGATGTTTATAAATTGTTAAAAGTAGATGGAATTTCATTAAAATATTTTATAATAATGCACCCACTATGCTCTATTGAAAAACGTTAGAAGCAATATTTACAGACATCCATTAAAAATTAATTATTTTTCATGTTATAACTTTCCCAAAGTAAAAGATGTTTATAAAATTATTAAAAGTCGATGGAATTTCATCAAAATATTTTATGATAATGCACCCACTATGCATTATCGAACAACGTTAGAAGCAATTTTTACAGTCATCCCTTACTCGAAAAAATTATTTATTATTTATACTTATCTAATTTTGCTGAGACGAATGAAGCCAATGAGAATAACAAAAAAATAGCTAATAGTGCCATTATTATCAATGTAGGTATTGTTTATACACGGGCACAAAGAAAAAGGCGTTTGTTTTAGAAATTGGTTTGTAACAGTTAATAATTTTATAAATAATATTAATTTTAGGAAAGTTTTAATATCCAAAATTATTATTTTTTATTCAAAAAAAAATAAAAAAATCGCTATGTTTAATTTTTCGAGTAGGGTGTGACTGTGAAAATTGCTTGCAAAGTTGTTCGATAGTGCATAGTGGGTGTATTATTATTAACAATAAGAAGTGCATAAAGAGTGCATTATGCTGCATTGTTTTTTTTTTTAATTTTTGTTGAAGTGGGGAGGCTAGTTAAATGGAGGTTACATTAATAGTGTTTTCTGCTTACACAGATATGATAAAAAAAAAATACTAAAAAATGGATGAATGAGAGCTGTGACGTATTGTATTGACAGTAATTTAGCACTAACAGCGAGAAGTAAAATATGCGAAATATGAATTGGCAGCCGATTTTTAAACATAACCAGCATAGAAAATTAATAGATAGATAGTATTTGTAGACTATCTATCTATTAGCCCGAGCGACATGAGAGAATAATATTTCATTATAGATACAACAAAAAATTACTAATAAATGAACGGGAATCATATTACTTCATAATAAATAATCATAAACTATTAGATGACTCGCTGTTTTGTCGGCCATATTGCATTGGAACTCGTGCACTCACTCCCCGAGCCAGCGTCGTTTTCTTGCACTCGGTCGGGGCTAGTGCACATTTTTATGTAAGCAGAAAACGATATTGACAGGGCGCACTGAAAAAGCGCACAAGCAGAAAACGAAATATCCGGTAAGCAGAAAACGCTATAAGTCTTGGCGAAATAAAGTTGGAAATTAGATTGTGTTTATACTTTTCTGGATAGTATCTAATGCGTTTATGCCCTATCAATGTTAATCTCTCCATTAATAAAAATATCTTCCCATCTTACATGAATGAAAATGCCATTTACATTTTAAATACATACCTTATTTGAGTTAAATATATTTTGTTAAAACTGGTGATGGCGATTTCGGTCTATCGGTCCTCATCAGGCGAGAGTTTTCCATGAATATTGATTTTTTCATAAACAGGATAAGTTCGCCTTCTTTTACGATATTAAATGCAACAATATTTGTTTGCTTGGCTACATTAAAGAACCTAGATTCGTTGACGACGCCACTTAGAAATTAGGCATTGTTTATGAAATAACCAAGACACTGGCCTGGTGAGGTCCGATAGACCGAAATGGCCATTACCAGTTATTTAAACGCTAGGTCAATGGTGGTTGATACTTTGAGCTATTGTTCCAATATTTTTTTTGAAATTACATTTCGTTTGTGGTGGTTGTTCAAGAAAATCCAGTAATTTTCAATGATAGTGTTAGCGCTTACGCGCGCCCTCGCACTTGTAGGGACCGGGGGTGTGTCGTACCCTCGGACCGATAAAAGAATCAGATCTAATGTGGAGTTTCACTTGGTACCACGGGACCAAGATTTACGTGTAAAATTGTAAATAAAGTGTGCTTGTTAAACGGCAACGACTTTTTGGAACCACCACACGGAGCATCCCATTCACGCTCAAACACATAGAATAAAGGACTTTTCACATGGTTATTTAAAATAAATTAAATAATTGTGACCATGTGAATAAATCTTTTTTTTTTCTATTATTATTAGCCCGCGAGGCTTTATTTAAATCTGAGTCGAAAATATTTTTTACCGAAAATAATTAAGAATGAGCGTAGCATTCACGTCCGCCACCGGACTCGATTATTTATACGGGAGATCTCAGCCGAGATGGTACGTTTGATTAGTTTAATTTAATTTTACAACTTTGAAATTATATAAAGCAGAGCTATACTGATTAGGAATGAAATTCCGAAACACGTGTCTAGAGATAGCCTTATTTTTTTTGTTCTTTGCATTATATATTTTCGATTAAAAAAATGGCGCATTATATCGTTTTTACTTGCGTTAGGCGAAGGAGTGTAAGTTGCCTGGATAGTGGCGGTGGGCATTTTCAACACTTACTTTGACTATTGTAATTTAAAATAAATTTAGTTTGACTACCTATTTAACAAAATTAATATCTGACATGTTTAACCGCAACCAGCATTTCACGCGTTGGATCTTACAGACACGAGAATTCCAACGCCAACTTCGTCGTCGATTTTTGTTATACGCTCGATACAATATGTTAGTGTTCATTACGTAATTCAATGTCTGGCGGGGTACACGACCTAGAAGTAGTTGTTTTATTGTATATTTGTACTTAAGTACCGTAAGTCAAAATGTCGCAATAGCTAAAGAGGGAATGGTTTGTTAATAATTTGTATTTAATTTGATATTCAATGTAATTACAATTTATTTATACTATACATACTTACTAATACCGTGGTAACAACTGATCTCTAGTTTGAGAGTGTATACACCGAAACCTCCGATAAACGTATGCGGAGGGGCGTTCGCAAATGTAAAGCTGTAATGTTTATTTCTAGCAGTAATTCTTCTCTCAACATTGAGAAATAGTTCTTGTGCTGGATGTTGTCGGTCATAATTTACTAATGGCATGAATGTTATCGTAAGAATTTCTAAATCAGATTGCAAAAATATCAAGTCTAACAACACTAAGTTTTCGTTTAATATAGTGTTAACTTGGTATTTATTAACATACAACTATTTAGTAATAAGATGCAATGAGTGAGTATATAAAGTAAGTGAATCTGGGCATTTTAGCAAAAAAAACTTTTTTTTGTATAATTTCCATACAAAGGAAAGAGTGGGAGGAAAGGTTTTATATGCAAATCTATATTAAATTATTATCGAGAATTTTACCTAGAAAATATTTTAGTCAATCAATCTCTCTAAATAATCTACTTTTTTATACGCTATCTGATTCCGAAAAAAAAAAATTGAAAAAATATTGGGTGTTCCTATTTACAATTATGATTTATATTCTAAAGATTCTAAAGGGAATCTTTGATTTTGTAGTGGTCAACTGCCCGTATCTCTTACAAATGACGCTAAAAGTCTATCATTTGTAATGCGGGCAGTCAAAAGTTTGTGCAAAAAACACATATCCAATAAATTTCTGCGAGATAGTAGTGTTGTTAAATCTAAGTTTGATCCCATATTATTCTTGAGACATGTTCAATCCTCGACAAGTCCGATGACCATCAGGGAAAAATCTGCAGTCCTGCTCCAGAAACCTTCTTGTAACCACAGTAGTACGGGGCCTTGCATTATCCTGTTGTAAAGTGGCATTCTGTAACGTCTGCATGAAAAGCTATTAACACCGGTTCCAGAACGTTGTCGATATAACGGTGTGTGTTTAGTGTACCTGAAATGAACGTAAGTAGTCCAGCACATATCGCCTCCAAACCATAACCCCAGGTGTTAAGGTTGTATATCTTCTTTAAACGAAAAACCAAATTTAGATATTTGGTATTTCCTCTTCTACGACCATCATTCGCCCATAAACAAAACCTTGATTCATCACTGAAGACGAAGTTCCTACCTTTGCTATTCTTGACACCATATAAGTATACCTGCTTTATGGGGCGGTGTTAAATGAAGCCGCAGGAAAGGACTGTATGAATGAAGCCCAAAGGAGGAAATTCTGGTGTAAACAATTGCCATCGACAAGTGTCGATTTAAAGCTCTCTTCCAATCCACAGCAATCGAACTTGTTTTTTGAAATTGACCTCCGTACCCCAAATACGGCTGTTTACATCCTGGGGACGGTTTGGGTTTAATTGTAATACACTCATAAATTAAACAAACCACATGAATATTTATTTAAATATAGACAACAAAATATATAAAACAATCAAATAAACCAAAGTTGAAATATCAATTAAACTGAAGAAATTAAGATGAACAAATGTAAAAATATCAAATAAAAAGTAAAATTCCGCAACTTGAAAGAAGGTTTGACTTCGCTGTTTTGAAGAAGAGTGAGTGTTTTTTACAAGTTTAAATCGGAGAAGCTTTGGAATCTCGTAGTAGGGATGAAGTGAGAGAAGAAATGTGAAAAGTACAAGAAATTAAATTTGAGCTTTCGCGATAAATTACGAACAGGCATCTCATTGTAATATGTTTCTGCCCTAGAGAAATTTAGGAAGCACTGGGATGACATTGAGGGTTGTAAATTCTCTAAGGAAACACTTGTGTATCCTAATGAGAAATCAGCGAAACGGTACCTGCAGCTGACAACTGCCATCCTCACAGGTCACTGTAGGCTAAAAGGGCACCACTATAGGATGGGAATAGGTGATTCCCCGACCTGTAGAGCGTGCAGTATGGAAGATGAGACGGCTTGGCATTTCCTATGTGAATGCCCAGCACTCGCGTCATTAAGGGAGTCCATTCTAGGTGACAAATGGCCTGAAATGGCTTTTATAAGAGATCTACCCACCTCGGCTATACTTGACTACCTACATAGGGTAGGCTGGTTGTACTGAGGATGAGTGATCTACGGGAGGTAGCACAATGGGCCTAATGAGGCCTAAGTGATGTGCGTAACTGCACACTGCCTAATACCAGATACCAGATACAGATATGTTTCTGCTGCTACATAAAAAAAAACCTCGATAATATAAGGCGTTTATTCGGAACTTTTTGTCGTAAAAACAATAATTATTGAAATATTTGAGATCATGAAATAAAAGATATTTGTTGGAGAACGTGAAATTTCTTGATATAATATAATAATATTTTATTCATTTCTTCAATAAAAGTAAAATAAAAAGTGAAGAAAGGAATAAAATATTATTATATTATACATAAAATAAAAAATCAATAACAACTGATATACCTATTTTGAGGTTCCCTCATTCAATTAAGACCATTTCTGAAAAAAAATGCGTGTGTGCTCTACAGCTAAAATGGCTGAAACAAACTTGTTAATTGTTGTGGCTTTTACTTTGTTATATATTATAATTCAATTTTAATAAATGAAACAAACTTCCTAATTTTCCAGAAGATATAAAAATTCAAACTAATTCTCTTGCAATTCCGTAATTTTCAGCTCAATATGCAACTGTTTTTGAACGTCCATAAGGTTTGAGAATTATTTAGGTGTTCCGGTACTTTTAACAACCCTGTATAATAATATTTAAAGGATAATATAAACACTTGGTTTGACTATTGCCAATAGTGAAACAAACGACTTGGTTTCACTATTGCCAATAGTGAAACAAACCAAGTGTTTAATTTATCCTTTAAATATTATTAGTTCAAAGTGATAAGTGAGAATGTTATTCCAGAAAAAAAAACTCTGCATAATTTGAATTTATTGGTATTTTAATTTGTCTCCCGAAAATTTGAAATTAACCCTCTTCGGAAGTTTGGATGTGGGTTTCATGCTAGAATTTCAAATCGCTTTGGAAAAACTGCGTATTAATATTTTTGCTGAGAGCAATCAATCTCTATTTTTAAAATGTTCACTGATTTACAAAACAAGAAGTTCTTTCAACTTCTTGTTTTGTAAATTAAAAGGAACAAACTTTGATATGCATTATATTGTTATACTGATATTATTGAAGTACATTATATATTTTTTCTGCTTTTGCATCATTGAGGCTTATATTAACTCTAGGAAGATGAAAAAAGAAAATATTGATATCCAATGTCGAAAGCATGTTTTTGTAACAAGGCAACTTTAATATTGTACAAGTTTCCGGCTTGTCATCCGCATAATTCCCGATTGTGTTTCAGTCCCGTTCCTGTTCGGCGTGTCGTCCTTCGGTGCACGTGCCTCCGGCAGGATGAAAAATGAACCGGTCGCTTCTTTTGTTTTTCAATTAAGAAGTCAGGCAGTAAATTGACTTCCCTTTCACCTCCCCGGCTACGGCTCCGGCTCCTTTACACGCCGAGCGCGGCATCCCGCCGAGTTGACTACACTCTCCTTACATAGGCAATTACAGGGAACGCCGTTAGAGCACCGTTAATTGCCAGCTACTTCAATTCCAAATTTATACCATTTATACCGAGGAAGACGTGAATGATTGCCGGTTGGAAATGAGTTTCAGTTTAATCGATTTTATGCGAGGTGTGCGCGTGTTTTTTATTCTTTTAGTTTTCTTTAAAAGGTAGGAATCCCTTAATTGAAATAAACTGTTGGCAGCGTCCGTGAGTTGCAATTATGGACGAGCGCTAATGAATTGTTGATTTTATCTCTTTGATGACAGATATTTTATTTAATTGGATTATACGATTCACGATGTCAACGAAACTAGCGAGTGGGTTTCTAGATGATGCTCGATTTATCGCCGATTTAATATATTCAGCCTTATAATCGGAGATATTCCGTACAGGAAATGTTAAGTTTAAGGCTTACGTTATTAATAAATTCACACTATATTAAAAAAAGCTGCTTAGATTGTGATGATAAAAAATATCGTACAAGTTAAACTTAATAATAATATAAATAGAAAAGAGTATTATTATGTAATTCAATGTCCGGCGTGGGTATTTGCCCGGGAAGTAGTTGTTTTAATATGCATTTGTTTAACGTACTTACGTAACGTAAGTCAAAAGTCACAGAGCTAAATGTGAAAATAATTTATTAATTATTTTAAAATAATTTTTATTTAATATATTAATAATAATAACTTTATTATGGTATTCACCTTTTTACAAGATTTACATTTAACATTTCCGTTACAAAATAGCCCCGATTTACTTCTGAGTTAGGGAACATTCATTGTGAGGCATCAATATTTTGTAGACTCCTTTTCAGAATCAATTTCAATGGCAGAACCCGTTATACCCACCATTTATTTTATTAATAGATTGTGTTCAATAGTAATGTGGAAACTGGAGTAGATAAAACAACGTAAAATAATCTTATCTCTAAATCCATATTTTTTATAATCTGATCAAAACTTCCTTCCTTAGCGAGTGTTGTATTAAGGGTGCGGTTAAGACGAAAGAGATAACTATATAAATATTGGCAATCACTAATTCGAGTTAGATTGCTGTTGTATCAATGAACAATATTGTATTATATATTAAAGTAATCTTAAAATATACAGGAATTTCATCAGATGAATTAAAACTTATTTTATGTTTAGTTTGTGTGAAAAACAATTATGAAAAACAATGAAAATTGATCAAATTTATAGAAAATTTCAAATTATATTTTTGCTAATAAAAACTTGTGCAATGAAAATTTAAAGGATTTCACTAAATTCTGCATTCAAATTAATTAACAGACACGACCTATTCATTTCATTATATCTTACAATTTTCTTTTCTAACTTAAACTGTATTACACTAATTTATTATTAGTGTAATACACGAAACTTAACGATTTATTTTTTATTTAGAACTGATCCTTTATACTTGGTAGATAAAAAATGTAAATACATTTTCATATTATTAAATCCAAAAGAATAGCTCTTTTTTTCAAACTATTATTTCCATTTTATTATATAGCTAACTCTTTCTACTAAACTGCAACCTTAACTATCGTGAGACTAACGTCGTGCTCTTTATCGATTATTGTCTAAGTTATAAATTTTATTATACCATATTTTTAGTCAGTAGTTGGAATAAACACTATTTAATTCAATTGACTAGTAGTTGTAATTTTTAACCCAAATCACCACCGATGTGAAGTTACCCACGAATTTTCCAGCCACGGATTTGCCCGGCACTTCCATCATGGCGATGGCGCCATGGTAAATTAAACAAAAAACACGCGTCTTTACAAGAATTTAAAGATAATATTCGACAAAAAGTTCTAAATGTATATTAACAATGTTATATTATTGATATAATATACCCTATGTTTGATATTTTTAATATAATTACCCCAAAAAAGTGCTTTCATTACATTCTACAACTACTGCACGACTCCTAGCCTGTTAACAATAATGTTTTTTTTATATTTGTTTACTATAATATATCTATGTCTACGCTAATTTTAAGTTTTTGTAATTTATGTACAATCAATAAACGTGTATGATGATTGTATTAAATAAATAAATAAATAAATAAATATTCTTACGTCAACACTCATTTTCGACTTTTTCAAGTTGAAGATGCATCAGATTCAAAGTCCAAAACGGCATTGTTTGATGCAATTTAAACAAATAAATTTCATACCAGATTGTTACGAAAGGTGTAAACAATGGTTTTAAACAATAAAATCAGGGGTATGTTTTTTGTAACTCTTTTAAATCATTTTTGAAACCAGCCACGAATCCCACGATTTTGGTCAAAAATGGTCCGGGAGGGCTGTAATTTTGACACGGGATTCGTGGGGTGGATGGAAAGTAGGTGTCCTAGTTTCATCCCCCCTGCTCCTAGTAGAAATCAATTTTCACTCCCAAAAGGTGAATTTCGATTCGAAGCACCATTCAAAATACATGGGAAACAGTGAAAATTGAATAACTCTGGTGAAAATGGGTCTAGGGGGTTGAAATTTTGACTCCTGATATTACTAGTGGATCTAAAACTTTCCCCCTATCGTTATAGGGGGCGAATTTAGTAGTCCCTGACAAAATCAATTTTTGACCGATGAATAAAAATCACAAAATGTAATCGAAAAAAATTCATAACTCGGAGGGAATTGGGGCTGGGGGGTTGACATTTTGGCACCCGGTTCACTTTTTGCCCTCTTTCATGTGGTGCGAGTTTCAACTTTTCTGTGAAAAAAAAAACCGATATGGGGTCGACTGTTGAATAATGTGCAAAAATGGCCATGTTAAAATTTCAAAAATTAATATCTCGGCTCAGGATACAACTGGAGGGATGATTCTTTTACGTGGTGATTGTGCAGAGAATGGGCTATCTCCCGGGTGTCTTTTTGACCGGCCAAAACAAAAGACGGACGGCGGAGAAATTATTTTTATTGGAAAAAAATCGAAAATTTTAGTGTTTTACAAAAACGGCCATAACTCGATAGCCCGTAGAAATATTAAGCCCGCAGTCCAAGAGAAGTCCGCAGTCCAATTTATACCCCTGATTTTATTGTTTAAAATCATTGTTTACACCTTTAGCAACAATCTGGTATGAAATTCATTTGTTTAAATTGCATCAAACAGTGCCGTTTTGGACTTTGAATCTGATGCATCTTCAACTTGGAAAAGTCGAAAATGAGTGTTGACGTAAAAATATATTAATAATATTGTTAATATAAATTTAGCACTTTTTGCCTAATTTCATCTTAAATTCTTGTAATGACGCGTATTTTTTTTTTTAATTTACCCCGGCGCCGCCGCCATGGTGGAGGGCAAATCCGTGGCTGAAAAGTTCGAGGGTTCGCGAATCCGCGTAATTTACAGCTAACTTATTATTTTTAAATAATTAATTATTTTTTCAAATAAAATAATTACTGAAATATTTTTCTAAAATTTATTGTATTTTAGAAAAATATTTCAGTAATAATCCTGAGGATTTTTAGTGCGCTTTTCCACCTCGTTACCGAATGCTGGAATTGAAAATATTTTGACTGTCTGAAAATCAATATATCTTTTTTTGTTAATATTTTTGAATAACCATAGAAATTTAAATAAATCAATTTAAATTCTCTTGTATATGGGATACCCTGAAACTAGTCGATAATTTAAAGTTATTCATTAATCTCTGTTTTTATTTATTTTATTTGCAGATTCATATTTTTTTATTTAATATTTGATGCTGTTGGTGAAATTCCATAATATCAAATAAAATTAAAGACGCTTTTGTATAAAATTTCACAATTTATTATTGACACTGCGGCAATTAGCCTAACATCTTCACAGCTATAAACAGAAGAAAAGTACGCTCACATACGCAAACCACCTTCTAGAAAATAATCACAATTATAACCCTAACTTCAAAGTATTACATATTGAAAACATAAGCAAAAAATTAAATCTTTTAGAACAACTGGAAATAAATAAAAATCACATAAATTTAACAAAGAGGAATTATTTACATCTGTTTGATCATTTTTGCGTTTACTATTAAATGCTCAAACAGATGTAAATAATTCCCCTTTATTCAATTTATTTTAGTTCAACTGTAATTTATATTTTATAACCAACTGTACCCGACGCCCTAAGGGGCAACAAGGGATAGCAGAAGAAGATAATAACCTGTACCACGTCCGCATTAACCCCGCTCCACCCCCTACTGTTAGCTCTTAAGTATATAACCATTTTAACATTTTTTAAACCATAATTCATTTGCCTGATGAAGCCACAGTGTTGGCGAAACAATTATCGCAGTGTCAATAATTAATTGTGAAATTTTATACAAAAGCGTCTTTTAATTTATATTTATTATTACAGTAGGAACTAGAAATTAAATTAATTAAAAAGAAATTATTTGAAAGTAACTTATTTATTTCAATATCTGTCGGGATATTTGTCCGAGAAGTAATTGTTTCAATGGATGTTCATTTTCTAAAGCACTTACGTTACATAAGTAGTTAAATGAAATATAATTAGCTGAGGATAGTACAGAGTGAGATGGGTTTTTAAGAAATAATTTTTAACGAGTTTTATTATACTAAACAGATCAGTACAATACGCAAACGCACATATTACATAAACATAATACACATTGTATGAGTGCACATAACACATACATAAATCAAAAGAATCTTCGTTTCGAAAATTGTATAATTGTGTATTAGGTGCGCGGGATATTCTGAAACAACTACTCTTAACTTACGGTGTAAGTATGGAATGAGAGCCTTTTTTAACTGATCGTCTTTAGTTCTGGAAAAATGAACTCGATGTCTCGTTTGTTTACAATATGTAGATCGGGAATTTGAAGCATGCGTCAAGTTTTTCACGTTTTCTCAAATATGATATTTCATAATCTCTGTTTTCATCTTCATCATTTAATAATTTGCCAGTGTAAAAAAACCTTCTTCACTTATTCGCATAGTCGTTTCTTCGTTATTTGAAGATCCTTCATGGATGGAGAATTCGGTATCATCATCGCATGAATCACTCTCATGTCTTTGATCACTATTTTTAGAATTAGTATATTTAGTTTTTATATTTTTCTTACTTTCATGATAATTTTCTTGTGGTTTTAATTTCAGTTGTCGTTTCACTGATTTTGTAGAAAAAGGCATTTTTTCATCGGGCGAATCAGTTATAATAGGCAGCGGAGAATTTAACTCTGTTGAATGTGCAAATTGTACTCTAAGTTTTCTAGGCTCTTCTTGAGGTACAAGTGATTCGTCACAGAGTAGGTGGTTTACGCTGACAGTGGAGAGTTTACTTATTTTAAAGGAGAATTGCAATCTGAGTTTTTTGGCTCTTCGTGAGATACAAGTAGCTCGCAGTGAAAGTTGGTTAACTTTCCGCTGTTTCAATCAGCGTAAAACATCATCTCGGTGGTGAGTCACTTGTACCTCACGAAGAGCCTAGGAAACTCAGAGTATATTCCCCGCTGTCTTACGACCAGCGGAAACTATCAATTCAAGCAACGAAAGATGCAACGAGGCATCTGTCGCTCCACTCATACCGACCGTTCCATAAACAGAGCGAAATCTACTTTTAACATTGATCGTTAAATTATTTATGGAGTCAGTAATTTACCAGTTCAACAGAGTTAAATTTTACGCTGTCTTACAACCAGCGGAAACTATCAATTGAAGCAATGAATACCTAGGAGCCATCAGCCACTCCACTAATACCGAGCATTCTCTACAACAGAGCGCCATTATATCCAGTTCGAAGGACCGCGTATACCTGGTCGACATTCCTCCTGTGATGTTTTTTTTTTTTTTTTCAGGAAAAAAAATCACAGAACGCATGACTCGTGGTGCTTCTCCAATGACATTGAAACTGGCGAATCCCTGCAACTGTCAAAACACTCGGTACTCGATCCCGAAGTGCTAAGAAGACAATCTGCGTCCTTAGGTTGGAAATTGATAGATATCCGGTTCGAAGGATTGTCTTCTTAGCACTTGGGGATCGAGTACCGAGTGTTTTGACTGAAAAACTTTTTCAAAAAAATCTATTACGAACAAAATTCTAAACACGTGGTGTTAACAAGAAGTTGCATCGACCTGGCGTGACATGACTTCCAGCGAATACAATCATCCAGTTGCAGGGATTCGCCAGTTTCAATGTCATTGGAGAAGCACCACGAGTCATGCGTTCTGTGATTTTTTTTCCTGAAAAAAAAACCATCACAGGAGGAATGTCGATCCCAAACGCCAAGATTATTGCATATGTTGTCACCAGCACTCACCGCTTGTGAACTGATTGGTCTGTTTCAGCCCCTTTTTAGCAACGACTTTCTTCTTTGTTTTTGAACAGTCAATTTTATGGTTTCAATTTATATTTTATTTAGTATAAAATATTTTTAAAAATCGTATAGAATTTAGTGACATTAAACTTAAGGTAACTAAGGCTACGTTACTCTGGTTGCCGAATAATTAAATTTTCAGGTCGTTTTCTGAAAGATCACATCCATTCATGCAGAATTTTGTTCATCTAAAAATTTGTTACGTCATTTTCTTAACTACAGCAAATTCATATGTCACTTGTTTACACCATCTTTTCTCAGTCCATATGTCGTTTTCTAACCAGTAATAACAAATTCTGCTAGCATCGTTTTTTGTTCATGGGAAAATATTTTCTTGTTGGAATAATTGGGCTCAAAACGCACATCTCCAGTTTCTATATTCTTGGCTTTTCGACATATCGTGCCAAGGTTTGGAATTTTACCTCACAAATTTCGCTGGTCCCTCTAATGGAATGGTTTTATTCTAAAACTAGCCCGTTTTATTGCCTACTTCGATGTAGTGTCTATTTTTTCTAGGTTTTTTTATTCGAACGAGAATAAACACACATTGAAACTGTGTACTTCTAGCAATGCCTCAGTATGCACTACCGATCGATGAATAATTAGAAAACGGAATCAAATCTTGAATCCTCATTACTTTGAGGTTAAACAGTGAAACACAGGAAGTTACACGTGTTTCGTGAACTAACACATATTTTGGAAACAGCGTTATACTGAAAATGCAAAAGATTGAATAAGTGAAAAATAAAAGAGCGAACTTACAGTCGAATTTATAAATCCACAAAATTGTCCGTTGCGATCAGCCGTTCGCCATATGCTACCGCACGTGTTCGGATAAAAGTTTCAAAACGCGCCAAATTCAAATTTATCAACACCTAATTAATTTAATGAAATATTCAGCCAGCATTCATCAGTGTATGAATAACTAGTGATGGCCATTTCGGTTTTTCGAACCTCATCAGACTAGTGTGTTCCATGTGCAATGCCTTGATGATGGCGGCTGAACGGAAATTGTGTTTTGGTTATATACCCGATATTAATCATTATAAATAAAAGACCACGCAAGCGCCATCTTTTGCCTGAACAGTTCATTAAATGTAAAATTCGTTTCCTGTTCTCATAAATATGACAAGTTCGCCTTCCTTTAGTGGACGAAACAATGATTCTCGGTCGCAAAAGGTGGCGCTTGCGTCGTCTTTAATTTATTATACCTAATTAATTATTCAATTATGTAAATTAATTAGTTGCGAATTTGTTTTTATTTCATTTATCCACTATTGCTTTATAATACTTCAATTATGCAAACAAGAGATCAATAATAATGATATTCATTAATCATTCAAATGATTTACTCGACTCGCCTGCGGCTCGTTTCACAAACCTGGTTCTCTGATTAAGAGCCTTCATTATACGCTTGTTGAATAGTATACTGTTAAATAACTCTAACCGAATGAATAGTATTTTTCTATTATAAACTATTAAAGTTTAAATATTATATAATTCAATGTCCGGCGGGGTATTTGTCCGGGAAGTAGTCGTTATAATTTGTTTTAAATACCTTACACTTAACGTAAGTCAAAATGTCACAGAGCTAAATGTGGAAATAATTTATTGATTATTTTGAAATCATTTTTATTTAAATAACTGTGTCCAAGTGAATGAATACTCTTTTCTATATATATTAAAAATATTAATCATAATAATTGAAAAGATAACATAAGCGACATCTATTGCCTAATTATTATTTCGAAAAAACGAAATGGCCATCACTAATTATACATACGCTAGGTGAATAGTGGTTGAACATTTTATTAAAATATAAATAAAAATATTAATCATGATATTAAATTAAATTATTAAATACATAATTATTTAATAATTTAATTTTTTTTCATTTATTTTACATATTATGTAGATATTAGTCAATAATCGCTATATATTATTAAACAACAAATTATTTTAGCCATTAAATTAGTCATTTAATAATAGTCAATTACCAAAGTTACTCGATTTTGCCCAATTCGATTAAATATATTTAATTGGCTGAAAGACCTCCGGTCGATAGCCGGTTCATCTACAGAATATAATTCTAATTTTTGTATATATTGTACATACATATACACATTTGAATAAAGATGGTTAGTTAGTTATATTTAATTTATTAATTGTTGCGATTTGTCAGTGAAATACAATGTGTTTCAGAAAATATTATTTCCTTTATTAATCTAAAGATTTTGCTTTTCTTTTTCGAAATACCATTTTCGTTTAAAATTTATATTCATAAAAAATATATCATACTATTTTTTATGAATATGAATTTTGAATGAAAGTTATATTTCCAACAAGATACTTTCTGAAGAATTGAGGACAGACCAGATTATGCTCATCGTTGTTATTTTCTTGAAAAAAAAAAGTCGGGATTTTCTCCACGAAATAAACCCCACGATAACCCCTAATCATAACTTTTACATTTCCTTTTTTCAGCAAAACATAAAACCGGGAATGCGATGTAAATTTAATTTCCCACCCCATTGATCTCGCCCCGCACCCTAAACAAAAACAAAAGGCAAACTCAGCCGTTTCCACATTTCCGCATTCAAACAGCGTTAATATTTGATGCGAATTTAAAAGCAGCTCTTTCAAAGAATATCACTTTCGCGATATCTTCTTTTTTTCTTTCTTTTATGCCGAAATCCTTTTGAGATTTTGCGGAATGCGAGTTTTCCTCTCCTTTTTTTGCGAGTTAAATGCGTATCTAATGCGGTCACGATCGAAGGCGTTTTCGGTGCCAACTGCGAAAGATGTTAAGATAAACACTTTTTTTCTTCGCCCGAGAAATGTGCGAGGGACGGGGGCGGTTGAAAGCGGCGAAAATTTCGTCAATTACGTTCCCCCCTCACGCAAAAAAGCAATCGCTGAAAGTCGGTGGCCCGTTTGTTGTACGTTTATTGCTTAAATATTAAACGGGCGTGTAATAAAAAAAATGTACGGTATATTTTTATGGATGTAATAATCATTTCAACTTGGTATTAATGCTCCGTTTTTTTTTTTTTGATATTTATTGCTTCAAAGATAAGAAAGTGCTTCGTAAAAAATAATTATTCTAAATCTAGCTTAATATCGCGCTAAATTATAACTTTACTAATGTATTCGCAAGTTTTTCTGTTGTACTTTACTTTAATTCTATTTAATTATTTTCTTATTTATTTTTAATTTTGTTCAATTCTTTTCGTTTAATTTTATTCGGTTTTGATTTAAATTGAATTGATTTAGTTTAATTTGATTTAATATAATTGATTTAATTTTGCTGATTTTATTTGAATTAATTTAATTGAATTATTTTAACATCTTTAAATTATGTAAGGCATAGTTGTACTGACGAGGGATAGATCCCGAAACACGTGTCTGCAGAGATGGCCTTATATTAATTTAACGTTCCTTTTGTTGTTTTTACATTAAATTTTTCTAGGATCAAAATTTGTTGCATTATGCAATATTTTATTGATGTGCAACATTATGTAATTCAATGTCCGGTGTGGGTATTTGCCCGGGAAGTAGTTGTTCTAATGTGCATTTGTTTAACGTACTTGCGTAGCGTAAGTCAAAAGTCACACAGCTAAATGTGAAAATAATTTATTAATTATTTTCAAATCATTTTTATTTAATATATTTAAATAGCTGTGACCAAGTGGATGAATACTCTTTTCTATTTAGGAAATCCTTTTATTTTTCGAAAAATATATTAATTTGTTCCAAAAAGCACCTCCATACAATTTGTTGTGAAATTTGGGTTCGTTATTTAATTATTAAACTTAAAACACTTAAAACTTATACATTTTATAAAAATGGTAGAGATGGGCAAAGTCGATATTTTTTGTTATTGAAAAATTAAGTATATAACAATTTTATTAATGCAACATGTGCTCATTTAGAAATACTCAATAATACTAGTATTATTCGATTTATGAATGATCTAATCAGGTTCATTATGTGCTCAAATTCGGTAGTATAAGTAAAGTAAAGTAAATCTTTATTCATGCTAGTAAAATAATTGTTTTATATTTGTCAATACATATAAACTTAATATTATTAATTAATATAAAATATACAATTTAGTGATCATATTGACTCTTTGTATAGTAGACAGATTGTTTATGTAATATTGAAGACAAAGTCTTAAACAGATAATGGAATAATTATGATGCATATGAGCAGATACCAAAATCTGTAGGTCAAATGATTTACAGTCGATGGTTAGGGGCAAAGATCTCTATTGTATCACAATGGGCCCTATGGACCTAAGTAAATAATTTCAACTGTTGCCATTGAAACCTAACGTAACCTAACTTTCAATGAAAGATTCATTTTCAATATATTTTATATTATTTTATTCCAATTTGAATAACAAAGCATGTCCTTAAATGGTGAATTATTAATCATTTAAGCTTATGTTTTTATTCGGAAAGAAATAATACAATACAAAATATAGTAAAAATTATGAATTTTTCTTGAGAATTAAAAAAAACAGTGTCACAATTATAAATATTTTTATAAAAAAATGTTTGGTGAATGCGCCGGGATATAGACTAACAATATTAATTTTAATATTTTAATCATTGCGCTGAAATCACGGCCATGTATCAAAACGCTATTCTGAATACAATATATGGACTCTCCGGGCATAATCCCTCTATATATTGCTTCGTCACGTACAGTAATCCGGCTTTTTCAAAAAGCTTACGGCATTAGCGTCGGAATATAGCGCTGCAGACAAAAGTAAACACAAGATAAAATAATACGTTTGTTTAATGTATTCACATCAAAATGAAAATTCTCTTACAAATAATAAAATTAAAAAAAATATATATTTTATATATATATATATATATATATATATATATATATAATATATATATATAATATATTTATATATATATATATATAATCAATATTCTCATTGTACCCTTTCGGGTGTTGGGTGAAAAAAAATTAAAGTGTTTCATTTAACACTTGTAACATAAAAAAATATTTATATATTTAAAGATGTTTCATAAAATTAATACCTGCAATATACAACAATGATAGTTATATCATTTGTAACAAAATTAAAATATCAAAGTTGTACCCATTTGAAAATGGCCACGAATTTTCCCGGCGCATCCACCATGGCCAAAAGAATTTTAATTATTAAATATTATCTATGATCAACAGCAAAGCAGAGCTTCCATATTGAGGACGGGTTAACAACTCCCACCACTGTTTTTCACACGATCGACCGAAGTCGGAGCAGCGGTCTGCCGTTTTTGTTTAGAGGACGTATGTTAATTTTTCATGCATCGTTTGAGAATCAGCTGAATTGCTGAAGACCGCATAAATGAGTGCGTCTTCTCAATGTAAACAAACACTTGAGACTTTTTTCCGTTTATATGGATGATTTTTCTATTTCTCCATTTATTCAGAAATTTCTTCTGCCTACCGGCGAAATGTTGCCTTGAATTGGCCCGGGAGATTTAAAAAGTTATTCATTTCTAAAATTTTATCAAAGATAAGTAAAATAATTATGAAGTTTCCGATTAATATTAATCTACACTGTGAAAAATCATCTTTAATTTCATTTATTTTATTAAACGGCATATTTTTTTGTTTATTAAATAAATGTGATTTAATAATAATTATAAATTCATTTTCATTTATTTAAAAGAATTAGAGTATTTAACTCTTTCAGTTTAATTTCTCAAAAATCTGCGAGAAACGTATTTATACCTTTATTTAAAGAACCAATTTAGCAGTTCATTACTGTTCGTATACAGGGTGTCTCACCCTAAAAGTATATGGATTTTCTATTGATTGATTTTAATGCAATTTTCACTGTTTATGTAAACCAATATTCTCTTCTAAATTAAAATATTAAAATATTTTCAAGATTTTACCACTTCCGATTATACCGGAAGTACGTACAAGTTTTGTTATTTGAAGTGAAACCTTATATTTTTTATTGAAAATTTTGATTCTACGTGTTAAGTTTTACAAAATTCTTGTAACGGTTTTTAAGATTTTTCAATGTTTATGAAAATCATCATTTTTTTAAAATATTATACTTGAAAATAGAATAAATTCACAGGAATGAAAATATTCTCATGTAGAAACAGTTTAAAAATATTATTCAGTGTGTCTCAAATTAACAGCAAAGTCTAGTAAATATAAAACAGGGTGGCGCAGTATTACCTTGAAGTCCAATCTCAGTATTTCAAAAAAATACGAGAATAAAAGGTACTTATATAATTTCTAGCCACTGTTGACCGTTACATTTTAAAATTCGTTTCAATATACAGGGTGTTCAATAATCACGTGACGTATCAATCATATGATTTTTTGACGGAATGATATATTTTTATAATGATTTCAATTCTAAAATTTATTAAGTCGATTTTTTTATTTAAAAAGTTACAAACAAATGAAAGTTGAAGTAGAAAAATGTTTAACACCTTATATTTCAAACATTAAAAACGAAATAGATATTCTGATAACACTATACAATTGGAAAAATACTTAATAATATTAAATTCAAGATGATTTAATTGAAATTAAAACACTTGGTTTGTTTCACTTATTTATATTTTCTCCAACTAGTTTCGACCATTGGTCATCTTCAGGGAGGAAATTATTAATAATAATAATAATAGGTATAGTCGTTTTTCTGTTAGAATATTCTTTGTGTACAGGGAAAAGCAATATGCAAAATGATTTTCTTCTATTTTTACTTAAATGGAACACCCTATATTTGTGTGTGCCATTTAAAATGAAAATGGGCCTTACCATTTTTAAAATCAAAATGCAAATACGCAAATTTTTATTATTGAGTTATCATATTTAGAAAGTAAAGTGTTACTGTTAGACATACTTCTTCAATTAAAAATACTTTAGTTATTAGAAAGAAAAAATATATTTTGGTCATTCTAAAAATATTTTAAATATTCTTATATGCTTATTAAAATTATTTTTTAAATAATTTATGTAGGCTACAAAACAAAAGGTGTACCAACAAGCCCAGTAAAATAATTCAATACTTGAATCTTAATATTTTGTTAATATTAAAATTGTCCTCTATTAAAATATCTATGTATGTAATTAACGTATTCATATCAAATATTTCTATTGAATAAAATTTTTAGATTTTTTTGCTTTAAAGTAACTCCTAAATATTTGTCGACACACTATTATCTTTATATTAAATATGTTTTTAAATGTAGGAAAACATTTACGAATTGCATTTGTATTAGTCATAGCCTAATTAAATTATAGACTACAAGTGAAACATTCAATTTCGTACTTTGGATTGAAATTGTTAAAAAAACGGTAATATATAGAAGTGTTATAGTGTTTTTGTTATACAAAAATGGAAGAAAAAACAATTTTTCATCAAAATTTCATAAATAATATAGGGTGTTCCATTTAAATAAATAAAAAAACAGTTTGTGTATTGTTTCATCCTGTATATAAAATTTGCTTTATGATAAAAAAACTACTTTTCTTTCAATTATTAAGCATTTTTTCAATTATATTGCGTTGGCAGAATTTTTTTTCAATTTTGAAATGCAAGGCCCCAAAAATTGATCGATTTCAACATTCAATTATTTATAAGTTTTTAAATATCAAAAATTGACATAATAACCCTATATCAGAAAAACAGTTACACGAATTTTGTAAAAATCTAAATTTTCAATTAAAGATATAGGGTTCCATTTAAAATAACAAAGCTTGTACGTTCTTTCGGTATAATCGGAAGTGGTTAAATCTTGAAAATATAAAATTAATAAGAGAATACTGGTTTACATAAACAATGAAAATTGCATTAGAATCTATCAATAGAAAATCCATATAGTTTTAGGGTGAGACACCCTGTATACGAGCCTGCAGTAATGAACTGCAAACTTGGTTCTTTCAAAAAAGGTTTCAATGCATTTCTCAAAGCTTTTTGAGAAATTAAATTGAAAGAGTTAAATACTCTAATACTTTTAAATAAAAGTAAACGAAATTATAATTACATTAATTTAATAAATAAAAAAATATACCGTGTTTTTGTTTCGTTTTATAAAATAAATTAAATGAAAGATGATTCGCTAAATTTAAATTCATGTTTTAAAATTAGATAATTTTAATATTTTTTTTATTTATTATCCATTTCAAGTACTCAGAGAATAGTTAACGCAAAAATATCAAAATTATCTAATTTTAAAACATGAATTTAAATTTAGCGAATCTCTCAAAAGCATAGTTCTAATAGGTCCCATGTCTGGTTTACACCAGAACATAGTCACAAGTTTCCTCTTTTTAGGAAAGAAATACTTTTTCAATTATCGAACCGATATTTTGAGATATTAATTTTTGTGTGTTGCGAGTCGCATTAAAATTAGGTGCAGGGGAAACTTTTGGCTATGTTCTGGTGTAAACCAGAAATCGGACCTATTTGAACTGTGCTTTTGCGAGATTTGCTAAATTTAAAGTCATGTTTTAAAATTACTTAATTTTAATAATTTTTAATTCATAAACTATTTAAGATATTAAAGTGGTTCTTTCATAATTTGAAGCGCACAAGTTTCAGTTTAAACAGAAAAAAATGCAAACATATTTTTCAAGCGGTTACAAAGATATGATTTTTTATTAATGTATCGATTTTCGTTTGAATTTAACTTCTAAATTTGGCCCTTGTTTATAAATTAATTACTCATAAGTATTAACGTTATTATGTTGAGATTTTATATTTCTGGGTTCCGAAGTATGGAGAACATGTTGGTGTACTTAGTTTCGTTAATATTGAAACTTGAAAAATACCTCTCCACGCGTACTCGTGTCTGCGAATGCGTCATTCGGCTACATAGTGCGCCGGAAAATGTAATAATGATCAAATGAATGCACGCACAACTAGGAATTACAAATACAATATTTTGAATTAAATTTTCCCTTATCCCGTTGTAAAACAGTTTAGTGTAATAATTAGGAAGTATTTTAATTAATACACAACCAAGTATATTAATTAAAATACAAATACAATATTTACTTTAGTGATAATAGATTATTGTTTGATGTTAAACTTGACACGCTCAAAAAATATATAATTAGAACGCATTTGCTATTTCCAATGATATTTGTGCATTGCGATAATTACAGCTTAATGATATTTGTTTACAATATAATTTGGAATAAACACTACATATTTTCCACTAACCATACTTAGTTTGTGTTAATTAGTAATTAAAGCAAATTTAAACATAAAACATTTCCGATCGAATAAAAAGCGCAATGTAAATGCCTTGTAGATTATTGCAGCCGTCTCCTTTTATCGCCCTAATTATTCTTAATGGAATCCGTCCGTGTTTTGTTTTTATTTTCGTTCTCATGCAAATGACCGGGTCCCCCGAGGACGCGGATTTAACTGCCATAATTCGGCGTGCTTTTACACGAGAAAGTCGTTTAATTAGCACAAGGAGCTAATTCCGGCGCGGCAAAGGTGAAAAAAAAAACAACAACGTGGAAACGGCGAAATTCCTCCCCCGGGTGCCGAGTCATTTTTGTTTGCTTTTTATTTTTAATTAGGGCATTGTCTCCGCCGTTCGCGATCGCCATTAACACCGACGGAGAGCGATGTTGCGTTTTCAATTACGGCACCATCAACGTTTCGGGTAATTGGAGTTAAAATAATTTTGAAATTTGCATACAAATATTGACATTATGGTAATTGATGATGATTGCTTTCTGCATTTTTTTTTTTTTCGTTATCCTTTAAGTAGTAAATTTACTTTGATTTATGGTATTTACAAGAAATTAATAATGGAAGAACAGGGAAATATATATATTTTATATTCATAGAAATTTAAATAAACTAAATTTTAAATTCTCTTGAAAATGGGCTAATAACCCGAAACTAGTTCAGAATTTAAAATTATTCGATCTAATCTCTGTTTTATTTGTTTTATTTTTTTTATTATTTTTAATAATCTATTCATAGTTATTTTATACAATATGAACTACCAATGTTAAAATATTAAAACTATAAATTAATGTTATTTTGGAATATTTTTAAAATATATATTAATTTTGTTTTATATTTCAATTATGGAAATAAAAATTTAAAAAAATGCTCTTTCATATATTCAATTCCTATTAAATATACAGGCCCGAATGTCTGAGATCCATACGCATACCTGTCCTTGGAGCGCACTACTCTAATCAGTGCCTACTAAATATACAGGCCGGAATGTCGGAGTGGGAAGGACTCCGAGATGTATACGTATAATATGCATGAGCCCTAGAGCGCTGCTCGTCTCGCGCACTGCTCTAATACAAGCGAGTTAAATTGTAACAATTGTTTTTGCATGTAGTTATAATGATAAATATTTATATTTTCTTTAAATACAATTAATGACTTATGTTCATTAATTGAAATTATTTATTATATGAAAATATTCTAAAATAAGTAAAGAAATGATTGTGAACGGGAGATGTTTCCATCGCGATGGTTTATAGGCGAATGAATTCTCTCGCGTCGGCTCCGATCAGACTCCGAGATTTCGATTTCCTGACTCCGATATTCCGGCCAGTATTGTATTTATATTTAATGTTTGTACTTTTTTGTTAACACACATTAAATAAATAAAATAAATGTTAAATTAGTGATGGTTGAGACATCTATATATTTTTAATTAAATATAAAAAATGCTTTTAAACTGTATTTGCATAGCAAACAATTTTATTTTAAACATTGATAAATATAATAAAATACAACTGTTATCTTTAATTGTAATAAATCAATAATGGCAAGAATATAACTATGCTCAATTATGCAATTAAATTCCTAAAGCAAAGATAAAAAATGTAATATTCACTAATGTTCAACCACCATTCATCTAGCGCATGGAATTAGACAAAAGGTGGCGCTTGCGTCGTCTTTCATTTGTTATGAAAATTATGAATATATAAAATAATTCTAATGAACATAACATTAATAAAAAAATTATATGTCGTAAACAATTATTAATGATTTGCACTATAAATTTCAGTTGAAATGTAATTTCTAGTTTTACTATTAAGGTCCCCCCTTAATTACTAAGCAGGCCAAAATTAAGGAATGTTTTGATATATATATTTTTTTTGACTGTAGGATTGTAGGAATTGGTTTGGGTTTTCTATATGTTATAGAGGGATATTTTAACTTTATTTAACAAAATTTTCGGCCAAAAAAACTTATTTTCTGCCATTGGTACTTCTAAGAAAAAACTAGGTGCAAACGATTTTTTATCATTTGCAGGACAGCGCGTTCAGTGCTGAAACAACCGACAGAAAACCGAACAGTATTCCGAGATCTATACTAAGTAATCTCAAAGGTGCCATAGATTTTTTTTCGAAATTCGCAAAATTACCAAAATGGCAGCTCTTGAAAAAAAGTTAAATTTTTCACAAAAAAATCGCTACTGAAATGCGCATAAAAAATCGAAAAATTGGAGTATCCAAAAAATCCTATGTTACCTTTTAGAGATTTTAATTTTCCACAAAAACCACAAAGAATCGTTAAAATTAGTCGAAAAGTTTAGAATATATGTCTCGCGAGGTTAAAAAATGTTGTTTCGAGAAAAACGCGTTTAAAGATTTGAGTTGTATCTAAATCCTTTTAACGAAAAAATTACATATTTTGCTGTAACTTTGTAAAGACTTGGGATACCGAATTGGAATTTTACCATAACATGCTAGACAGTATAAGGATGTCGATAATGCAAAAAAATCGATTTTTTTAAATTTCAAAGTGGAGTCCCCTCTTAAGTTTATATGACGCAAAATAGAATTCACAACATAAAAATACTACTATTGACATTTAATGAAACGTTCAGCCACCATTCATCTAGCGTATGGATAACTAGGTGGCGCTTGCGTCGTCTTTAATTTATTACACTACTGTTATTGACTTAAATTTATATGATTACTAATTGCCTCTCTCTCTTTTTTTGTTTCAGGTAAGTTTCTATTTCTGGAGTTTTGGGTAATGTAACCAACGCCGCACATAAATCTCACTTCAACTGTTGCCCGATCGGTTTTAATCTCTGGCGGGAGCAGCATCACGGCAAACATGTATGTTGTACAGTATTTTCGACTAAATCTAGTTTAAACCTTTCGTATTTATGTGGGAAGGGTCGGCCATCATTTACAGCTTACAGTAAATAATCGCCGACGGATCGCGATGCTCTTTCGGATCCGTTTAATTGGGGTCGGTGATTATCGGTCGCTTCTAACGAAAATAATTCAACGCTGTTATTATACATTATATATTTTATTTTGTTTATTTAATAACCCAACAGCCCTAAGTCTAGATTAAGGATTACATAAATTACAAATTTCACAATTACAAAATACAAAAACAATAATTCAAAATCATAAATATCCAAAATATCAATATAAATCAATAACATGGCTTATAATTGTAAGTGTTAATCTAAAATATATATATATATATTAACGTGATGCTATATAATATTTACTCTACGTATTCCATTATGAGACCAACTCAAGGAAATTGATAATTGCCCTTTATTGATTTCAAAATATTCATTTTGTGAAGAATTTCAGTAAATGTTGATTGGGACTTTTATTTTGTCATACGTTATTTATATATAAATAAGTACACTTTACAAAAATTAATATATTTTAATAGTATATTGTTCAATGACGAAAGTAAACATTTTTTAAACGAGAGAACAGTAAAAAAACATAAAAATTTATGTTAGCCTAATTTTTATGTTTTTTACTGTTCTCTCGTTTAAAAAATGTTTACTTAATTTTAAATTAACTATTACAAAACTATATCATATTTATTATATAATAATATTTATTTGTCAAGTTTACATAAAATCTATTGATAAAGAGCACGTGGTGCTGGAAATGCACATTTAGTGGTAAAAATAAAAAAAAGGGCAGAAAGGAATAAAATATTATTATATCATATCAAGAAACTTCACGTACTCACCAACAAATATCTTCGATATATCATATTTAAATTAATAATGATTTGAAATAATTTTAATATGGTTCTCATTGATCACTTAATGAAACCTTTTAACTAATATACAATTTTAAATTAAAGGCATTTGGTTTGTTTCACTTATTTTTTATTTACCAACTGGTTTTGACTTATGTGATCAATGTGAACTTATCGTCATGCACACATTCACCACATTATTTCCTTGATAATGACGATAAATCGAAACTAGTTGGCAAATAAAAAATAATTGAAACAAACCAAATGTATAATGTCACTGAAATTACCGTTTTTGATATTTCAATTATTTTTTTCATCGCTAGAGTCGACCACTTGGGTTAATTTATATTTTGCAGTTTCCTCTATTGATATTAAAATATGTTACATATGTAAAATTGTATTATTCTGTTTATATGTGATTTACAGATGTGTGTGAAGCTGGCAATGAATCCAGCAATGAACCCGGCGCCTCCACACTGAGACTTTTTTTTTCCTAAATATTTATTTAAAGGAAAAGAACACTTATTTAATTGTTTATTCATAATTATAACTAAATGCAAGGTCAAGTGAATGCAACAGAATCAAATTTATTCCTATAAATTCTAAAATATTCATAATACATATACTTTAAAAATCGGAAAATAGCGATTTTGTTTATAAACAATATTTTACGCACTTTTTTTCGCAATTTTCTTTCAGAAATGGTTTAAACAATATTTCTAGAAGTAATATAAACAATCAGAAATGCGTGCCCGTTAATAGTTTGTCTATAAACAAATTCATTGCTGAGTAGTGTTTCCAACACCTGATGGAGATTTTCAAAGTGTCAAATTTCTCAAACGGCCCACTTTTTTCGCAATTTTCTTTCAGAAATAGTTTAAACAATTTTTCTAGAAGAAATATAAACAATCAAAAATGCGTGCCCGATAATAGTTTGTCTATAAACTATTATCCATTGCTGAGTCGTATTTCCAACACCTGACGGCGATTTTCAAAGTGTCAAATTTCCCAAACGGCGCACTTTTTTCGCAATTTTAGAAATTTCTTCGAAAATTGTAGCAGTCGGTTTTTTTAATTACTGTCTTTGTTACAATGGACAGATTTACCATCAACAGTTCTATTTTAAAATTAAGAATAATATGACGTGCCTTAAAATAGAAAAAATAAAGCGGCCATGGACAAATTAAAAAAAAATATATTATTATCTATATATTAGAAACAAGTTCTATCATAAATACAAAATATAACCGACAATAAATTAAATAACTACTCTACAAGAATGTATATCAATATCATTGACATAAATAAGTAAATATAAAAGTATGTTTAAACGTAAGATATAATTACTTCAGTAGTAACTAGTGTGTATGTATGTGAATATATGTATATATTTATATGTATAAAATAAGGGTTAGATAATTTTAGAAATTAATAAATACATATATCTTGTTATTTTAATAAGTTTAATGTTTAGCATATAAGTTGCCTCGCTTTATAATTATGCCATTTGAAAATAATGGTATTTTATTATTATTATTATTAATGATGTTGCATCAATTTTAAAAAGACAAATTCATACACACAGGTGAATTTTATTCATTTGATATTTTTTCAATGATTCAAATAATTATGGTGATTTGTTAAAACTTCTAATTTAAATTTCAATTTGACATATTGAAATTCATATTAAAAATTCTCAAGTAAATCATTTCATAAAACTAATTGCAGTGGAAGCAATGACACGTCAACAATGACAAGAATAAACAATTTTAGCTAAAACTATCTTCTACGAAATGTTTATACATATGTATTGTAATCTTTTTAGAGCGTCACACTTTTCTTATAAAATTTTTAATATGTAATTATAATTGTAATTTGGAAATGGAGATTCCATTAATAAAGTAAATTGAAATTGAAAAAGTCATAGAAGTCCAGTGTTCCGAATTTTATTTGTTTAAATGCATTGAAGTATGCTGAATCGAATGGTATTAATTACTTTTAGATCAGAGAAGGCCAAATTGTAAATATCTATATATACATTTTGGAGGTATGTACAAAACTAGGGGTTGGTAGGTTAGGGGTGATTTATCTTGTAAATTGAGGAAAATATTAAAGTTTGAAGTCTATGGCTGGATCTATGGCTAACATCACATCGGTATTTATTTTCTAATATCTCGAAGTATTAAATGATAAAATACAAGAGCGTAGCAAAGAATCCTAACGGGTGTGAAGTAAACAATAGATTTCAGCAATAGATTTCAAATTTATATTTTAGGCAAAATATTACAGATAAAAATCCGAATTTCATACTATTCAGTAAAGGAAGGATCCCTTTAATAACAATGCTTAATCTCACCCCAAATTTTTAACCCTTACATTTTTAAAGAGCCCCTAAAATTGATACATTATTTAAATTAGTTTTAACAACTTTTTAAGTGTTCCATAAAAAATAGAAGGCCATATCTGGATTCAGCATACATCAATTAACAAAACTAAACAATAAAATTAGGAACACCACCCCTAGAACATAGAGAAAAACTTCCCCTAGCACACACTTTATCAGAAATAATAATAATTTTCATTTCGATATCTGCGACAAACTATAAGCTCCATAAAAAATCTAAGGCCAGATTCCAACACAACTACAATGATAAAAAAGTTTCTATTTCCAGTATTATTGGATAGACATTGGACGCTGGTCTACCTTGAAACCTCTCAACAATCCATATTTTATTTCGATCCCCTAACCAAGAAAAGTCGTTCAGCTAAAACTATTTTTAATAAACTTAAACCCGACTATAGCAATTTTTTCAAGAAAACCCATATCATTACCCATTGCAGAGTGACTCTTGAAATTGTGGTGTTTATATTTTATATTACTGTCAGGTATTATTGCATTCTAAAGAAATCTAAAGAAATCAGATGATATATCTAAATTCTGCCTCTATTGCGCAGAGGACAATACAGACATTAGGTGCAATAAATGCAAGAGGTACTGTTGTGAAATTTGCGTTACCGATAATGCATTTATAGAGATTTGTGAGTTATGCCTTCTAAAGAAAAAGCCATAATTATTTAAACAAAACTGCAAATAGTATATGCCAATATCTATTTTTTTTTTATGAAAAATATCTTATAAAGTTGGAGACGAAAATTAATATCATTTCAATTAAAGTGTGTGTTAGGGGAAGCTTTTTTTCTATGTTCCGGGGGTGGTGTTCCTAATTTTATTGTTTTTTTTTTAATTGATGTATGCTGAATCCAGATATGGCCTTCTATTTTTTATGGAACACTTAAAAAGTTGTTAAAATTAATTTAAATAATGTATCAATTTTAGGGGCTCTTTAAAAATGTAAGGGTTGAAAATTTTGGGTGAGATTATGCAATGTTAATAAAGGGATCCTTCCTTTACTGAATAGTATGAAATTCGGATTTTTATCTGTAATACTTTGCCTAAAATATAAATTTGAAATCTATTGCTAACTTCACACCCATAGAATCCGATCCAATCGAGAATATATATATATATATATATGGCGAAGACGCAAAATCTCAATTGTTTACAATAATTTTATGATAATTAGATGCGGGAACTATTTGAATTTAGTTAGTTAATTTATTAAGTAATTATTCTAGTCAATACACAAACCCAGAGCTGTCACGTTTCAATCAGCAGAATAGTGTTACATACATCATAGGGTGTTACTCGTCTATATATCTTATTTTTACTAGAAGTTATAGGCATTTTTCGAAACGTCAATTTGAGGTTAAAATTTGACAAATATTTTTTTATTTCAGAAACTGTAAGAGTTATGTAGACATAAATCCAAAGAGTTGACAATTGAATTCAAAGAAAAAATATATTCTATTTAAAATAACAAAGTTGGTAGCCATTTCCGGTACAATCGGAAGTGAAAGAAAGTCAAAATATTTTCCATGATGTGGTCGCATTCAACCGAGCAACGTAGATTTTTTTTTTCAAATTTTTCCGCGGTCAGGAACCCCGAAAACTTTTAATGGCCGTTATTTGTGGCTCACCCTGTATAATTTCGTTACATTATTATATTAATATTTTTATACTTTCTGTTCGTGGAAATATTTGTTAAACCTATTCGCCAAATATTCGTCATAAAGACCACTCTTGCTTAAAAATTAACTAGATAATTTTAATTCAAGCTTCTTGTCTATCTCCACTCATTCTTTGGATTCGTGTAATTAATAATAAGTTTTCATGAAAATATTCGATTATTTTTAAATAGTCTGGTATTACCACCAAATATTTATATTATACAGATTTTAAAATGTATGAAGCATCAGTTTATCTGTAATAAAATCAGGATGATTCCCACTTAACAGTCTGTCAATCTAAATATCGTAGAGTGCGCGTGTATCATTTGTCATTTTCCATTTATCTTAAAAGTCATAATGATTGGAAAACATAGAGACAAGTCAATAAATAAACCGGAAAAGCGTGGTTATTAACGCGCGTCACGTGCACGGCATAATTTAATGAAGGCGGCGCGGCGTGGCGTGGCGTCCGGGGGGACCGCGCCTTAATCACCCGTCCTTTAGCCGCCCCTCGAAAACTGTCGCTTGATTTATGACGATTGATATTAAAAGGCCGACTCGACTGGCTCGGAACGGGACGCGGACGGTAAAAGGAGGAAAGGAAAACGAAAACGCGCCGCGAAAAAGGGATTTTCGCGGGCGACGCCCCCGAAAAGGGCCTCAATTAATTCCGTCTGGCACCCGCTACCGGCGTGGCGCGCGCGAGGGGGCGAAAAACCGTTAACGCCACAAAAGTCGCTCCTTGAATTAAATTAGCAACAACGGCGGCGGCGTCTCTTCTTCGTCCGCGCCTCCATTACCGACGAAACGAGATAAACACACGCGAACGGGTCGTATCGCGGGAGAGCAACAAGCGAGACCCTCGGAAGAGTCGGAAAAACGTTCAAGTAATGGGAAATGGGGGCGACGTGGAAAGACCAGTGGAGTCTCAGTTTGCGCTTTGCTTTAATTGCTGCCCCTTAATGGAATCTTCGCCGCTCCCGCGCAGCGTAATGGAAAACAATAAAGAGGGGATAGACCGAATTTACGGGCTCGCAAATTACTCGAGGAAAACCGCCGCGCACGTGTGCCGACTGAATTCCGCACATACGTTACGTGACTTGGAAAAATTTCAACTTTACACTCGGAGTATGCATATAACTTTAAAATTCGATTACATTAACTACAACGAAAGTCTCAATTGTGTACGATTCTACCAGTAACTCAATTATTAAATATTTGAGAGTCAATGTGTTATTTAATTAAATCACAATAAGTCTGGAAATTAAAATGTATTATTTACAAATTCACTACCTTAATATGGATTTTGGAAAGGTTTCCGAATGGTGTCACGGAATTTTTAAAATTTTGAAAACGGAATCCTGGGTAAACGTGTGTGAAATGAACGAATCCGAAGTCAAAATCTGTAGAAAACTTACCGTTTGGTCACAATTCGCATTTAAAGTCCCATTTTTGAGGTTATAATTGATCCGATTTTCGACTAAATAAGCACATTGTGAGTATAAATCGTACACATGATGAAATAATCTTCTAATTTATGACGAAAGTTAACAAATTTGTTGCGATTTTTTCATTTACTCAGCCAAAATCACGATTTTAATTTTATACAGAAAGTGACGTTTACTGATGTTTATATAAAAAAATCAATATATACTTTAGATCCATTTGTAAATAATAGATATTTTAATTTATGATATCAAATATAGATGGCGCCACTGCTCCACTAAATTGAATGTATTTTGTACAATATAATAAAAAAATAATACAGAATTATTCATCAACTATTATAAATAATACATACATATTTAATTAATGATTTTTTAATGAAAATATTGGATAGATTGATGCAACTTACGACCTTTTGCACGTTTTGTCGACTTAGGTTAGGTTAGGTTAGTTTAGGTTATGTTAGGTTAAGTTAGGTTAGGTTAGGTGAGTGTACAAACATGTTTGGAAAGTATTCTGACAATTATTAGAGTATTTCAAATACTCTAGCTATGAGTGAAACTTTTCTGGTGCAAAACATGTTACTATTTTAGGTTATTATGCATATTTTGACTAAAAATATAAATTACCACGTTATTAAAACAATCACACAGTGGTTTTCTTAACTTACTCAGATCACAGATATTTAAAGTATGAGCATTGCATGTTGCTAAAGATCGTAAGTTGTACCAATCTATCCAATATTTTCATTAAAAAATCATTAATTAAATATGTATGTTTTATTTATAATAGTCGATGAATAATTCTGTATTATTTGTTTATTATATTGTACAAAATACATTCGATTTAGTGGAGCGGTGGCGCCATCTATTTTTGATATCATAAATTAAAATGTCTATTATTTAGAAATGGATCTAAAATATATATTGATTTTTTTTATATGAACGTCATTTTCTGTATAAAATTAAAATCGTAATTTTGGCTGAGTAAATGAAAAAATCGCAACAGATTTGTTAACTTTCGTCATAAATTAGAAGATTATTTCATCATGTGTACGATTTATACTCGCAATGTGCTTATTTAATCGAAAATCGGATCAATTATAACCTCAAAATTGGGACCTTAAATGCGAATTGTGACCAAACGGTAAGTTTCCTACAGATTTTGACTTCGGATTCGTTCATTTCACGCACATTTACCCAAGATTCATTTTCAAAATTTTATATATCCCGTGACACCATTCGGAAACGTTACCTGGATTTTTAACAACCGAATGCCATCAATCAACTACCATAATATTTTAGTAAAAACATTTTCATTTCATTTTTCGATTAAATATATTTCCTCATGCTATTCAAAAGTGAAAAAAAAAAACTGTTTAGCAATAATTGGGCATGTGTTTCGGCACCTCGTGAACATCTAACTATTGAATACTTCGACGACGATTATAGCAGAGACTCTACTCTTGATCGCAAATCACAATTCAGTGTAGATACGAATCCGTGTTGTGTAAATTTCTAGTCGATTTATTGGTTGGGGAGCTTTTTGATTTTCTCAAGCGTTTTTAAGTGCACATTTAATTCCTCTGCGATATCCCTTACAGTTTGGCAAATATCTGACATCTCTACAGGTAGCAGTACATTGTTGTTGATGAATGGTTCAGGATGTCAACGTAGCTCATTTTTAAAATTCATATCATCTGATCGAAATCTTTCGAACAATCGCTGTAATTTTCCTAAGACTCCTCTGAAGATCGATATTTAGTAACGTCATAAACCAATGATATATATTATAATAAAAAAATATTATATCGGTTGCTTAACATCTAGTACGAGGGTCATTTTCTGAGCATTTTTTTACTGTTCTGCCATTTTTAAGATACATTAGATTGAATCAATGTAGTAGAATATGCGAACACTATTGTCAATCTAATACTAAAATTCGGTAGTGCAAAATTTAAATTTGTCCGGATTTTGTTGGTGGAGCCCTTACAGGCTAATTTATCGCTACTTCCGAACTAAGCTGTCATTCTGATTTTAATTATTATATCAGAATCGCTGAATCGGAAATTGAACAAATAGATAAAAGGAAATTAAAATAATTTATAGATGACCTTGTATTACGTAATTTTTTAATTAAAAAAATATACAGAGAGTTTTATGTAACACCGAACATGCTAGAATGTACTCAATGTAAATTTTCCTATGTTCGATGTGTACTGGAACGCATCAAAGCATTGGGTGTGATGTGATTGGCTACGACAACCCAATTTACACTCTTCCATCAATTATTATGCCAAGTGCAACATGTTTAATTATGGATATTTTACTTAACCGCAATGCATAAAAAATCTTCTCCTTTGTATACATTATTGATACGTAAAGATATCCAACTCTTCGTATACGTCTGCTTTAACCACCAGAACAGTAAATATCACTTGCTTGCGATAATTGACAAGTGTAATTCATTTATGACGGGGAAGTGTGTAGTTTGGGTTGACTATATTATTTTTAAAAATAGTAGCCAATTACATCACACTCAATGCGTCCCAGTATACATCGAACACAGGAAAATTTACATTGAATACATTCTAGTATGTTCGGTGTTACATAAAACTCTCTGTATATTTTTTTGCATTAAATATTTTTGATTCAAAAATTTTTGCATCATACAATATGTTATTGTTATGAAACAGAAAATGTCCATTATTAAACATTTGTTAAAAAAATAGAATGTAAAATATACAGAGTGGAACGCGAATAACAGGCATTAAAAGTTTTCAAGGTCAAAAATTTGAAAAAATCTACATTGCACGGTTGAATGCGACCATCCCATGAAAAATATTTTGACTCTCTGTCGCTTACGGTTGTACCGGAAATGGCTACCAACTTTGTTATTTTAAATAGAACACCCTATATTTTAATTTATTTTCGGATTCCCCGTTCAGTTGCCTAACCACTCATATGGATTTATGTCTACATAACTCTTAGAGTTTTTGAGATAAAAAATATTTGTCAAATTTTAACCTTAAATTGACGTTTCGAAAAATACCCCTAACTTCTAGTAGGAACAAGATAGACAGACCAGCGACATCTTGAATTGTTGGTAATAGAATTTTTCTTTCTTTCTTAATCTTATCCTCTTTTACCCGTATTGGGTATTGAGGCTGTCAAAATTGTTAATTTGTTTTATTCTAGATGGATCTATTACTACCGATGTGAAGTTATCCACGGTTTTTCAGCCACGGTATTTCGGCCCGGCGCCTCCGCCATGGCGGATGCGCAGGGATTTTCGTGGTTCATCGACGGATTTTATTTCCCATTTATATACATTAGCATATTAATAGTAACCTGAAAGATTGCATTAAATAACTGTAGTAATATAATTATTACAATTTGTAATTCATCCACGGTTTCCAACAAAAAATCAGTGAAATTTCAAAGTTCAAAACGACCAACTTTAGCGCCTTTAATTTTCGATTTCTTTGTCTTAGATTGTTCCTGGTGGTCTTAAGAACCATACCAAACAATAAAAAAGTTTATTTTTTTATTTTAACTATTTTTTTAAAAAAAATTTCTTGTCCACGGTTTCCAACAGAAAATCGATGAAATTTCAAAGTTCAAAACGACCAACTTTGGCGCCTTTAATTTTCGATTTCTTTGTCTTAGATTGTTCCTGGCAGTCTTAAGAACCATATCAAACAATAAAGAAGTATTTTTTTTATTTTAACTATTTTTTTTTTCTTATCCACGGTTTCCAACAGTAAATCGATGAAATTTCAAAGTTCAAAACGACCGACTTTGGCGCCTTTAATTTTTGATTTCTTTGTCTTATATTGTTCCTGTCGGTCGTAAGAACCATATCAAATAATAAAAAAGTTTATTTTGTTTATTTTAACTATTTTTTTAATTTTTTTTTTTGCTTATCCACGCTTTCCAACAGAAAATCGATGAAATTTCAAAGTTCAAAACGACCAACTTTGGCGACTTTAATTTTCAATTTCTTTGTCTTAGATTGTTCCTGGCGGTCTTAAGAACCATACCAAACAATAAAAAGTTTATTTTTTTATTTTAACTATTTTTTTGTTTTTTTCTTATCCACGGTTTCTAACAGAAAATCGGTGAAATTTCAAACATCAAAACGACCGACTTTGGCGTTTTTGTCTTAGATTGTTACTATACAGTTAAAATTAAAAAAATAAACTTTTTTATTATTTGATATGGTTCTTAAGACATCTAGTAACATAAAATGGGAAATAAAATCTGTAGATGAACCACGAAAGTCTCGACGCATCTGCCATGGTGGAGGCGCCGGGCCTAAAAACTGTAGCTGGAAAACCGTGGATAACTTCACATCGGTAGTAATAGATCCATCTAGAATACAACAAATTAACAATTTTAACAGCCTCAACACCCAATACGGGTAAAAGTGGATAAGATTAAGAAAGAAAGAACAATTTTTACAGTAGGTATTTCAAAAGTGTCAACATTTCAGTGCCCTCTTAAAAACATCATATCTCAATTTATCAAATGGAATGACCATTATTTTATATCATAGGGCGATTGGCGTTTCAACCGTGGAATATAGATTTTTTTCAAAATTTTCCGCAGGTAGGAACCCCGAACTATTTTAATGGCCGTTATTCGTGGCGCACTTTTTATAATTGCTTTTAAAGGTTCACCTTCATCGCAACATTTTGATTGTGTCGCTTTAAAAACAAAACTTTATCAGATTTTATATTTAGCACTTTGATGTAATTTAATGGTAAACTAAAAATTGTATACGATACCTTTCTTATAATCTCCATATACACATGATTTAGAAACTCAAGTAAAATCGTCAGATTTATAAAACATTGACGCTATTATCATTACAATTCATAAATGAAATTTTACTTCAACAAATCATATTCGGATTTCCTATAGCAATCAGTACCTTGTTATATTGATGGATGGTTCAATTAATATTTTAGTTGATAATAAATTAAACTTTATCACTTAACTGTAATGTTAAATTCCTAGAGAAAAATTAAAGCATTATAATTAGACCTTACTGCGATGAAATTCGCTCAGAAGTAGGCGAGACTACCCTTCAATTATCTCCCAGTAGACCAAACATTGATATTTGTAAAAATGCAAATATTCGTTGATACTGAATATTCGTATGCCACTGTCAGATAAATAGTGATAACAACGAAATAACAATTTAATAATATATTTCAGTTACAGAATTTAAGTAAGCAGTATACATAACTCGTAGAGAAAATATTTGAATCATTGGTCGATTTTTAAACCGTCAGCATGCAGCTCGTATTTGAACAAACCTACCTGTGTGTTAAACTTTAATTTTCTCTACCTGCCATGTAATATACTATTTTATAAATTATTTTTAACGCAAATCCGAATAAAAATTAAACAAAAAGTTTTTAAAGGAATATTTTAAAAATAAGTAATTTCAGAGATTTAATGCCACTTTCATCATCTAAAACTAATTGAGATAATAATTGAATAATAAAGGAAAATAGGGATTTTTTTTAATTTTAGATTTAATATAATTCCAAAACAAAACTTTTCCATAATCGAAACATTTTCCATTATTGTTTCAACATTAAATGAAAACAAATGAAATAAATAATAGCGTATTCATAACATACTTTAATCATCTTCAAAGGTAAACAATGGCAGAATTCCTCGGGTCGATAGCCTATGAAAGGACAACCTCAAATTATATACCGTATTATACTATACAATACTGTACTTAATATAATGTAAATATTAACGTACGATTATTAGGTTTATTTCGTTTTTTTAACTAGAGAAGACCTTCGTCGTCCACACGTGGAAATTTGTAACATAAATCTACCGATTTTTATTATTATTATTACGTGATTTTTTATCGCTTTTTTTTCACGGTAAGTTAAATACCTGTCGGGATTTTATCCAATGTACAAGTATGTTTTTATTTATATTTAATTACTATCTAAATTAAATTATTATTATGTTTTGTTTGTTTTGACAAATACTACATTTATCATTAAATTTGGCTTTCTTTCATTTCTTATTAAATTATCTAGGTTTAATGAACTAGTTAACTTGTCAGTCAAGAGTGTTAATCCTTATTGCACGTTGGACGGGAATGTTTTCAATAATATCCGTTTGAAGAAGTGAGATACGGATATATTTAATAAATCTTTTTATATTATCTCACAATAAAATTAAATTAAACAAGAAAAAAATACTGGCAATGATCACTAAAGTTCGATCATTGCCTTTATCAACGTGTGAATCGTTTTTTTATATATATATACATCTTTATTCAGACTATACAAATAATTTTAACAATATAACAAATAATTACAATACATCTAACAGTGACTAACATCTGTTAGTCTGTCTGGACTATCGACCAGAGTTAAGTGTTTCGGCCCTCTGTTTTATATTATATCCTTTTTTAATTAATAGTAAAAATGATACACATTAATTAATCATAATTTCAAGCGAACCATTTATATTCATAAAATGAACAACACTGAATCCACTATTTGTATAAATCCACAACAGTAACCAATGGAGCCGTTGTTGTTTGCGTGGGTGTAGTTCGCAGTGCGCCAGTTTAATATATCATAATTAATACACAATTGTACTCGTATTGTATTTCCCAAAATGTTTGCGCAAATTGATTTATTTGTGGAAAAACGTATATATTATTCGCCCGCTTCACATTATTTTGCCAGACATATTGTTAATGAATTTTGATTTATGTTTTGGGGGAGGACTAAAGGGCCCTACTGACCCCGCAGCGTGGCGTCACGCACATGGGGGCTCTGTATTTTTTAGTGATGGGGGCGTTTCAAGATTTCAATGGGAAGCGTGACCCTCGCCGCTATTGAAATTCGAGTACGTATTTTGAAATGATTATGTCCTTATTGGTGAAGCGGTGAAAGAGACAGGAAAACAATGGGGTTGTTGTAAAAGCACGAATAGTAAGAATAAAAGGGGACGTCCCAACGACAGACGAATTCATTTTTTATTAGTAATGATGTTTTCTAGCTGCATTCACATATTCATAGATACGAGCACACGACTTAATAAATCGTTTGTTTTTTTAATTCATGAAAAAAAAATTATAAAGTTGATTCTTGTTAATCATAATAAATAAAAGACGACGCAGGCGCCATCTTTCGCCTAATTTCATGTGGCATCGTCAACGATTTGGGTCTGCAAGGTAGATGACCGAGAATCATTGTTTCATCCACTAAAGGCCATCACTAGTTACCCAAACGCTAGATGAATGGTGGCTGAATATTTTATTAAGTGATACTTGTTAATCTAAATTCTTGATAGAACTTGGTATATAAATTAAAAATATTTGGAAGAAATATTTGTATATTAGAATATATTTTGTATATTTTAGAAACATTAAAACTAAACGTAACAAACAATCAATGTGAATACATTAAATAAAAATGATTTGAAAATAATTAATAAATATAAATATTTTCTATTTATTTAAACCAATGTGAAGTTATCCAAGGTTTTCCAGCCCCTGTTTTTGTTTTCGGTCCAGCGTCTCCGGCCATGGGGCATGCGCTGGGCAATTCGTGGTTCATCCTCTGATTTTAATTTCCATTTCTTTACATTAACCTATTAGTAGAAGTCCTAAAACTTTCTTTTGAATAATCCTATTAATATTTTCATTACAATTTTTAAATTTTATTTCAGTCGTTCAGGAATTTCAACATAAAATCGATCAAATTTCAAAGTCCAAAACTTCTGACTTTGTTACTAGATGTCTTAAGAACCATCTCAGCCGATAAAAAAGTTTATTTTTTATTACAACATTTTTTTTGACAACCATGGTTTTCAACACAAAATCGATGCAATTTCAAAGTACAAAACGGCTGACTTTAGCGCACTTTAAATTCTATTTAATTATCTTAGGTTATTACTAGATGTTTTAAAAACCGTCTCAGTCAATAAAAAGGTTTATTTTTTATTATAACTATTTTTTAAAAATCTTTTTGTCATCCACGGTTTTCAACACTAAACCGATCAAATTTCAAAAGTCCAAAACAGCATTTAAAATTCGACTTTTTAATAAATAATTTGTGCCAATAAAAAAGTTTGTTTTTTATTGTAAATATTTTTTTGTCATTTATGGTTTTCAACATAAAATCAAACAAAGTCCAAAACAGCTGTCTTTGGGGTACTTTAAATTCAATTTCTTTATCTTGGATTGTTACTAGATGTCTTAAGAACTATCTGAGTCAATAAAAAAAACTTTATTTTATTTTTTATTGTAATTATTTTTTTAAAATTTTTTTGGACATCCATGTTTTTTAAGATAAAATCAAACAAACTACAAAATCAAAAACGGCTAACTTTGGCATACTTTAAATTCTATTTCTTAGTCTAAGAATATTTTTAAATGTCTTATGAACCACGTCGTTTAATAAAAAAAATATATTTTTTATTATATATACAGATTTCAACATTCTATTGACGAACTTCGAGATTTTAAATTTTTCATTCTCGAGTTGGTTATTTAAGGTTTTTTTTTTTCATTAAGCCTGTTGTGGAGAAGAAATATTAATGCAATTGACTTCATATGTATCGTTTGTCAAAAATAGAATATTATTTTAATTATATTTTTGACAAACGATACATATGAAGTCAATTGCATTAATTTCTTCTCCACAACAGGCTTTATGAAATAAAAAAAAATGCATACATTTAGTATATTTTATATCATCTGTTATTTGTTTATATTTGAGGCATTTTTTGTATAGTTCATTCTTACTAAATCTTTTAAATGATTTCTATATAAAATTGGGTTAAAGTCATCACTCATTTTTCGATCTTCAAAAATGCACTATACTATGCAGAGTGCATTTTTGAAGATCGAAAAAGGAGTGATGACTTTAACCCAATTTTATATAGAAATCATTTAAAAGATTTAGTTACACGTACGTTCTACAATTCCAACTGTTGTAGTGGATAATTCAAAAAGTTTAATTTGTGATGAACAGAAGTTTGTAATTTTATTGAAATATAAAATGATTTCCTACGACTCTTTACGGATGCCGGATAAAAAATACAATTTATTTTCCTGTTTGTAGGCGAATACTCAATGGTTATTATAATAAATCGGCATTAAAAATGTCACGTCATAATTATGTGCTTTATCTTCTATAAAACCAAAATTTTGATTTATAAAATGTATATGTTTGGCAAGGCTACAAAAAAATGTTGTAATAAAAATATAAACTTTTTTATTAGCTGAGATGGTTCTTAAGACATCTAGTAATAATTTAAGACAAAGAAATCGTGATTTGAAGTGCGCTAAAGTCAGCCGTTTTTTGACGTAGAAATTTGATCGATTTTGTGTTGGAAACCGTGGATGACAAAGAAATACAAAAAATAGTTATAAATAATAAAAAATAGACTTTTTTATTTTCTGAGATGGTTCTTAAGACATCTAGTAACAATCTAAGACAAAGAAATCTAAATTAAAGTGCGCTAAAGTCAGCCGCTTTGGACGTTGAAATTTGATAGATTTTGTGTTGAAAACCGTGGAAGACATTTTTTTTTAAATAGTTATAATAAAAAATAAACCTTTTTATTGACTGAGATGTTTTTTAAGACATCTAGTAATAACCTAAGATAAAGAAATCGAATTTACAGTGTGCTAAAGTCAGCCGTTTTGGACTTTGAAATTTCATCAATTTTGTGTTAAAAACCGTGGATGACAAAAAAAAATAAAAAAATGATAGTTATAATAAAAAATAAACTTTTATATTGGCTGAAATGACTCTTAAGACAATCTAAGATAAGGAAAATCGAATTTAAAGTGTGCCAAAATCAGCCGTTTTAGACTTTGATCGATTTTGATATTGAAATTCGTGGATGACAGAAAGAAAATTTAAAAATTGTAATCAAAATAATAATAGTGTTTTTCAAACTCAGTTTTAGAACGTCTAGTAATAGGTTAATGTAAAGAAATGGAAATTAAAATCAGAGGATGAACCATGGCGGATGCTCCGGGTCGAAAAAACCGTGGATACTTCACATCGGTTAAAAACATACTTGGTTTCAGCTTTATTAATGATCTAATAAGATTGTATTGAAGTATAATACATGTGGGTCAAATAAACTAGAAATTATTAAACTCAAGAAATTTGTATATATAATATATGCACACATCTTCGTTCAGACTATACAGATAGTACAAAACACTATAACATAAATAAATAAAATACATGTAGGTGTTAGTTTGTCTGGACTATCAACCAGAGTCTTTTTGCACTAACGTTTTTATTATCATTAAAAACTTTAACTTTATTTTACGGAATTCTCCATGATAATTGATTACATTATACAATAATTTACATATTTGTATATAATCAGGTAAGTATTCCTAAACTATTAATAATTAATAAGTAAGGTAAGTGCATTCCCAAACGGTTCAAAGAATTGATTCAGTGTTGCTTATGACTTCACAAACTAACATCTACGGGTATATAATTACATAATGGAAACAACAATTTACCTAAGAAAATGTAAAAATAGAATTTAAACAAATAAAAATATAAAGTAAATAATAAAATAAAATAATAAAAGAAATTAAATATATGATCACAGTTTTATCACAAGATTATATTAATACAATATTATTTAAAAATTAAAGTCATTTGAAGCGATTTTAAGTTGAAGTAAATAAGTGTGAGTATTGTTTAATTTTAAAGTTGTATTTCTGTCATCCAGGAATTTCAACATGAAATCGATCAAATTTCAAAGTCCAAAACTTCTGACTTTGGCGCATTTTAAATTCTATTTATTTTTCTTAGATTGTTACTAGATGTCTTTAGTCAACCACCAAAAGAAAAAATCCCCAGGCAATTTCTCCATTACTAATTTAGCTCCAGCCGAATTGTCAGCGATATTATTTTTCGTCATTTATATTCTCCCTAAGATATAATCTTTATAATTACCAAGCGAGAGAACAGACGACGAGAGCGTTTCATCTATTAGAGTATGGGACGAGACTCAAATATATTACAGCGGCTTCCTCAGACGGAGCTTAAAAGCTGCGTTACGGAAGATGAAGGGCAACTTGATGTTGTATCGAGTGTAGTTTCGCAGCACGGCGAACTGACTGATGGGTATCTGGGTGTAATGTCCTGAGAAAGACTAATTGTTGGGGGACCTGGCTAAATCTCTCAATTTATGTACAACGGCACACCGCAACGATGCCCTCGCATTAGGCTCGAAGATAGTTTTCCTAGCTGTTGGAACGTGAATTAAATAATATTATATATATATATAAATATCTTTATTCAGACAATTACATTTTACAAACATTGAGTATATATACTAAAATGAAGGTTTGTCTATCCTGGGGTTTCGATCAAAACAGACCTTATTAGCTACTTTAAAGATGATAAAATGTTTGTATAATTCCCTTATATTATTATAATATTCCGTATAGGGCAGAAAGACCATATATGGAATATTATAATAATATTGGAGTCTTCCTACCCTATACGCAATATTATAACATTATAGGAGGTGAATTATACAAAAATTTTATCATGAACTGTGGAGGCTTCGTTATACATGTTAATTCAATCAAATAAAACACTTTAACTTTGTTTGTATAACACACTATTTTTTATTTCCCCACACATTAATTGCAATAGTTTTAAAGAGACACTAATAGTTGAATCAGAATTAGCCCTTAAGGACATTACAGATTGTGACTTAACAAAACACAAAATAGCCAAAATAATTAAGAAAGGTGTTTTCCCAAAAACCACAGATCAGTCAACAGTCAGATCAATTAAAAATAAAATTAAAATGAATAACTTAATAATAACGAAAGCCGATAAAGGTAATTCAGTAGTTATCCTAGAGAAACCCGACTACATAGAGAAAGTTAATAATTTCTTAAAAGACTCTGAGATCATCGAGTTGAAATCTATTAACAATATTGGCTTATCTAAAAATATGAGTTCCAACGTTTCGAAAAATAAGTCAAAATCTGTATTGCAAATATCTGGAGGTATGTACACTGCTACACAATAAAATTCAAAGATTCGTTTAACTTTACATTTACAGATTATTAAATTAATTAACGGGACTAAATTCTTAATTTGAACAGTATCAACATTATAATAAGTAAGTTGATTAGATAATGCTAATATTACACCACCGCCATCCGAGCGTTGAGTTCTGGTAAAATCTCTATCTTGTCTAATGATATTAAAGTTTTTATTGAACAGCTCAGAGCTGTTTATTGATTCATTTAACCAGGTTTCGGTTAAACAAATAATATCGAAGTCGCAATTTAGGGTATTAAATAGAATAAATTTGTTTTCGACTTAAGGCCACGTGTATTCTGATAGTAGAACGTGATATCAGTTTCTCCGTTGTTTTCTAGTTTTCCGAACGTCTCTCCTGGACAATGGTTGGTATGACACGAACATATTTTATCCGAATGTTGTCTTCTCCGGCAGATCTTCTACGTAACAATTCCCTCTTCACTTCCTTATAAAACAAGCTTTGCATTTTTGTTTGATCACGAGAGATGTATACGTCTTTAAACTTAACAGTGCCTATCAGTTTTTTTGCATTTGAAATTGCTTTACGAACGTCAGCAACCGAATTTAGTTTGACCTTCACAGGCCTAAAATCAATGTTTTCTGAAGAGTCACACCTGCCTAATCTTATCGGCTTCGGATTCACTTGGGGTGTTCCCATAATATCCAGAATTTGAGTTATATTAGATACATCTTCATCATCTTGTTCTTTTTTTGTAGATTTAGTTCCATCTAGTTTATAGAGTATTATATTCAGCTTACGACTATCTCTGTCAGCTATTTCCTGAATAATTTGCTCCTGACTTAGCAGGGATAAGGATTGGTTATTTGGCAGTTGTACAGCTGCACCAAGACTTGACTTTAATTGATAAACCTCATCATTTAGTTCATTAACCAATGCTATAAGCTTAGGTATATTATGCGCTTCTCCCTCACAATGTACACATATGTATTTTACACGGCGTTTAGAGGTCGGACGCAATTCAAAACATTTTATTTCTGATCGTGATAGCTCCGAATATATAATATGAATACTTCGATTACAATTATCGCATCTTATAAAGGATTTTTCATCAATATTTTTAGAACATTTAATGCATTCCATTTCTTAATTAATTAAGAAAGGTAAAACAAAGCAAACAAGGAATATGACAGGGACACAAACTTCACCTCACGGTATTTTGCGAGGGCTTAAAATGTGACAAACAAGAGGGAAGACCACGGCAATTACAAGGGTTAGTTTACGATAAACGGCTAATTAGTAGCAGTATTAACTCCTTTACTATAAAAAAATAAATTCAATAAGTAAAGTGTTCTCAATGAATCACTTATTTTTTACGATGTATAAACGTACACACGTTTGACCTTACGATTCGATGTATCTAGAGGTCAAAGTACATCGGAGGATATTTTCACCAGAAATCAGCAGAAATGCAGGTGAAAATATATTAAAAAATATATATATATACACGTACAAAATATCAAATTATTACCTTGCCGTCGAGTTTATCACACTTAGTTTATATTCCAAACAAATTCAATTTATTACTTTTTTTTTAACTTGAGAAATTAAATGGAAAACACGGACACGTCTGTCTGCGTTTAATACTCTCTCACTTCTCAAAATCAATATTCTTTAGGGGTATTATTTTTTGTACGACCCCAAAGAAAAGAAGGTCTAGTGGAGTAAGATGTGGAAATCTAGCAGGCCAATTCCACAGACCTAAACTTCGAATCCATCTATCTTTATCGTTTGTAAAGCTAATATGAATTGATAGAGAATTTGATTGTATAAAAATCTACAGAGATTCCACTAAAAAAAAAACAGTTGAAACCTTACAAAGTTATGATATTTTTTTATAGATAAATTGGTTTATTCAAAGATCCTAAATATTAAAATAACACTCTTAATGGCGAATAACATTCCGTCGAAATAAAATATAATCAAAAATCGCAGCATATCTTTTTGTTTTAAATTTTCTTATGTTACATTAAATAGAATATGAAAAAGAAAATATGATTTGCGCTTTACTCACTCATTTGTCTTGAAGGGATTTTCTTATTTTTATTAACCATTTGTTTTAGTATTGTCAGTTCTTGGATTATACTTTTTTAGGATAGAAAAATATTTTAAATAGAAGTTGTAGAATTTGAATAACTAAATATTTTTGTATAGCATTATCAAACGACCCATTTCCCTTTTAAATATCTTTAAAAAAATTGGTGATTTGTCCATCATGGTACTTTCCCTAGTGAATACGGTCAGATAAGTTTTTGATTGAAAATTTAATAGGAAATAAAAAATGATTAATTGAATAAATGGATTGTTGTCTTTTAAAGTTAAAGCCTAGTATTTGGAAGGATATTATAATTTAGTATGATATTTATTACCTTACAATGGATTAATAAAAACATTTCTCTACATCATTTTTCTTTTTTTTTTAAACTGGAGGCGTTTGTGAATGTTGGATATGACGGCACTACTTTTTCAAGATCCTCAACTTTTATTTGAAACATTTTTCTATCCGAAATAAAAAAAAATGAAAAATCGCTTAGAGTAAAGTTGCTTTTCAGATCATTCCACTGTTATAAAAATCTTAAATATAAAGTTTGGGTTTAATCCATTCAGCCGTTTATGCGCTATCGCGTAAACACACAGACATTTTTTCAAAACTTGATGGAATGGACTTAGGAGACCTCAAAACGTGCATATTTGTTGAAATTGGCGATTCGAAAATTGTTACGTTCACAATACTTTCTCTTGGACAGTAAAAATCAAAAATACACTGCAAACAATAGTCAAAAGTATTATTTCAAATCGATTATCATATGAAGTCACATTCGACAACAAATGAATTCAAGACTTTCTATGAACCTTCCGTGGCCGGGATTCCATTTCATTTTGAATTATAATTATAAAAAAATGACATAAATGTTAATAATCATATGTCATAAATAAACCAAAATTTAAAATTGTCTTTATTTGGGATGAGTAACCCCAACTGTTATTCTACACATAGTGTAGAACTAAATACATTTTTGGAAAGTATAAATTTCTGCTTACATTACAATCATTCTATATTTTTTTTTATTATTTTATGTATTCGTAAAAATAATAAAATAAAAGTGAAATTAAAAATGGCCTATCGGTAAATATGAAGGCAAACATTTATATATATTTTGTGAAATATGACGAAAACTGCTACCACTATAACAAGTGTTTGGTTTAAAATGTATACTTCAAAAATAAAAAAAAATGGAACGTAAAGTAAATGTTCAAAAGAACCTATGAATCTCTAAGTGAAGTAACACTTGATAAAAATTAATAATTTTTAATAATAATTTTAATTTTACAATTATATTGATCTATTTTAGATCATTAGCGTTTTATTACAATCCTAAAGCTCAAATAAAATTATTTGAAAACATTAAATTTTTTATAAATTAAAAAAAGAAATCCATAATAATAATTTTTCACCGTGCAAACATTATTCAGGGTTTGTGTGTTAGATGAATTCAATTGGCACGAAATTGCTCAATTTTACATACGATAAACGCCAGCCTTAAAATTAACATTTTTATTAAAATTGTTTAAATAAAAGTGAAACATTTGTGGCCAATAAAATTGATTCTATACGGCGACCATCAATGACTTTTGACATTTTGAAAATTATACAAATTTCATCGTATTCTTCATGCAATTATTTACTTAAAATAATTATTTTTAACTTTCCAAATTGTTATCTTAGGCATTTGATTAATTATGGGTTAACACTATCTTGAATTATTTACAAATTTTATTTCAGATAATATGTAATATAATGTAATTTATTATTGCCAACACCAAATGGTTTACAAACGTCATCTTTAAGTAGTATATTATAATATATAATAAATACGGTAAAATGTAAAAAGTTATCCATATCAAATACATTCATTATATATTATGTGTATACTTGTCAATCCTATTAAATAGTCAATGAGAACAAATTTAGTTCGACGCCATTTTTTTGTTTTGGGACAGTACCTGGTAGTTTAGGTATTTGCCGATAGGTTGAAAAATCAAATATTGAATAAAATGAAGACAAATATTTTGTAAAAACACTCACATACGCTGCATGGTCTCGCGCTAATCGCACTATCTATTAGGCGAAAATCGCTGCCTTAACTTTAGTTCGCTTATCATTTTTTAGGTTGATGAATGCCTCCCATTCGCAGATGATAATATCTTCACTTCGTACTTCCTCCGCATTAGTATTGAGGTTATTGTTGAAACACTCTCCAATTTTTCGAGTACATCTTGTATGATACAACGATCCACATATTATGCAGTGTAAGGCGGATTTTGTAACCAGGCTACAGATTTAATTTCCTTTTACAGTTTCAGACATTTCCAGGATAACTTTCGACTATCATGACCGTCAACGTAGGTCGCCATTTTTAACAAATATCAAAATTTGAAATCTTTTAAAAATCCCTGTATTTTGTCCAAGTTTCAAACCCTTATACAAGCCTCGTAATTCAATAATAGAACGGATAAATTATATTAAATAAAAATGATTTGAATTTATTAATTATTTTCAAATCATTTTTATTTAATATATTTAAATAACTGTGACCAAGTGGAATGAATACTGTTTTCTATTTATACGGATAAATTATTTTATAACTTATCAAGATTGACAACTTTTTTTATTATTTTTGGTTTACATAGTTTTTTATGTTACTATTTGAAGGATTAGGTCACCGTAGGTGTTTGCAAATGTAAACACCCCCAGTTACCTAATCTTTTAATTACATTCCGAATTGCAAGATGTTGTTAATATTGAAAAATAGTGTAAACTACTACTATATAACACCTTTCAGTTCGCAATCAGTTTAGGTTATTCGTTAATTAAATTAATCATGATGAGTTTTTTTTAAATTTATAATATAATAATACTAATAAAATTTTAGAATTTCATCAGATTTAAGTTTGATTAAAAATTCCGTTTCCGGATTAATTTAATTATACGAATCGCATGAATTGACTGTGAACTGAAAGATTCTCACAATATAGTATTTTTCACTATTAACAACAAGGTACAAACTACACCTAACACACCCTACAACTCTTCACATGCAAACATTTAGCGGCTGGATAGGAGACTTAGTGACAACTAAAAATTATTAAAATAATAAATACTATTTTTTTATTTAGGCTTATATCATTCAGTCACAACTAATATCAATTCTATTAATTACAAATGATAATAGCTTGAAACTAGCAGTTTCCCATTAATACAAATAACACAAAGTAATTTTCAACAAAAGAGAATTATCAATTTCAAAAGCTTCGACGCTTAAATTAATTATTAACCGAATTTCATTTTGAATTCTGCCCAACTGAATATCTGCTTCATCGAACGCAACAAATGTCCATTGTTTTAATCCGATAATCCATATTTTCCATTCCACATTCAAGCTCTTGTTACATGCATCCAATAATAGAGTTCGATGGCACGACAGATAAGGAGACGGTACGTAGTCGGATCGATGTATTTGCCTATTGTTCATTACGCTAGATAATTACGATTCATGTTTGTAATTGCGAATTACGGAAATTAATTGTGGAATTTAATATACTGGCTTCTGAAATTAGTTGACACGACAGATCGATGATGATAATATATCTATTTTGGATAGCTGAAATAAATGTGAACGCATTCTTCTTTTTTTAATAAGCGGGGCTATTTGTACGAAAAAATGTTAACTTTAATGTGTACGTTATTTTTATCATCACAAACAGCTTTTGTAATAGATACGTATTCATAGAATGTGAAATTAATTAATAACGTACACGTTAAACATGTCCCTTAAGGAACAGCCTCGAATTTTTAATAATTCATTAATAAATAATATTAATTATTAATATTGTAAGTGACATTTTATGATGACAATAAGATGCGTTAAATAGGGAACGATGCTATTAAGGGCAATTGCAAGATAATTTCATTGCACGTACAAGTGGTTCTGAAAACAACCGAACTTGTTTTTAGATAGCACCGTATATATGTTTCTGGCAGAAATAAAAGAGTAATAAACGAGTTTGTTGAGTTGCCGATCTGGTTATAATATGTGGTCAGAGTTATACCCCTTGGAATAAGTTAATCTCAAATGAATGTTAAGTAATGTTCATATCATAATGTTTTTTTTTTTACTTCTGAAATATTAATAAAATGGTAATTTAGTAAAATGAGGGTAGTGTTTCCGAATGGTGTCACGGAATATATAAAATTTTGAAAACGGAATCTTGGGTAAACGTGCGTGAAATGAACGAATCCGAAGTCAAAATCTGTAGGAAACTTACCGTTTAGTCACAATTCGCATTTAAAGTCCCAATTTTGAGGTTATAATTGATCCGATTTTCGACTAAATAAGCACATTGCGAGTATAAATCGTACACATGATGAAATAATCTTCTAATTTATGATGAAAGTTAACAAATTTGTTGCGATTTTTTCATTTACTAAGCCAAAATCACGATTTTAATTTTATACATAAAGTGACGTTTACTGACGTTTATGTAAAAAAATCAATATATATTTTAGATCAATTTGTAAATAATAGATATTTTAATTTATGATATCAAAAATAGATGGCGCCACCGCTCCACTAAATTGAATGTATTTTGTACAATATTATAAAAAAATAATACAGAATTATTCATCGACTATTATAAATAATACATACATATTTAATTAATGAATTTTTAATGAAAATATTGGATAGATTACGATGTTTAGCAACATGCAATGCTCATAGTTTAAATTCACAGATATCTGAGTAAGCTAAGAAAACCACTGTGTGATTGTTTTAATAACGTGGTAATTTATATTTTTAGTCAAAATATGCATAATAACCTAAAATACTAACATTTTTTGCACCAGAAAAGTTTCACTCATAGCTAGAGTATTTGAAATACTCTAATAATTATCAGAATACTTTCCAAACATGTTTACACACTCACCTAACCTAACCTAACCTAAACTAACCTAACATAACATAACATAACATAACCTAACCTAACCTAACCTAACCTAACCTAACCTAACCTAACCTAACCTAACCTAACCTAACCTAACCTAACCTAACCTAACCTAACCTAACCTAACCTAACCTAACCTAACCTAACCTAACCTAACCTAACCTAACCTAACCTAACCTAACCTAACCTAACCTAACCTAACCTAAACTAAACTAACCTAACCTAAGTCGACAAAACTTGCAAAAGATCATAAGTTGTACCAATCTATCCAATATTTTCATTAAAAATTCATTAATTAAATATGTATGTATTATTTATAATAGTCGATAAATAATTCTGTATTATTTTTTTATTATATTGTACAAAATACATTCCATTTAGTGGAACGGTGGCGCCATCTATTTTTGATATCATAAATTAAAATATCTATTATTTACAAATAGATCTAAAATATATATTGATTTTTTTCTATAAACGTCATTTTCTGCATAAAATTAAAATCGTGATTTTAGCTGAGTAAATGAAAAAATCGCAACAAATTTGTTAACTTTCGTCATAAATTAGAAGATTATTTTATCATATGTATGATTTATACTCGCAATGTGCTTATTTAGTCGAAAATCGGATCAATCATAACCTCAAAATTGGGACTTTAAATGCGAATTGTGACCAAACGGTAAGTTTCCTACAGATTTTGACTTCGGATTCGTTCATTTCACACACGTTTACCCATGATTCCGTTTTCAAAATTTTAAAAATCCCGTGATATCATTCGGAAACCTTTCCAAATATAGACCCAAATCGTTCACGATGCCACATGATATTAGGCCAAAGATGGCGCTTGCGCTGTCTTTCATTTAGTATGAATAAAATGGTTATGTTTTTACTACATGTATAATATATTAGGAAGATTTTAGATAAAATTAATTTTATTTATATTAATAGATGCAATTTGGCATGTTGACAAAATAAAGTGAAGTTATGCCTGTGGTAACTAACCTGCGGTTGGGCTTGATGTTATTATCCCGCCTCCGCTGGCGCAACATGTTCATAGATTTCGACATTTCACACCGATCCGCGTTAACGTCCTCCGGAATTAAAACTAAACACCACCGACCGAAACCATTTGCACGTCACTCCTCATCGCCATTATTCACGGGTCCACTTTCAGCAACCAGTTGATCCTGAATTCCCGATCCATTCCAACAACTCCACGATGATTCATTCACGGCACTCGTTTGTTGGCAGACACGCGAACGAACCTATAAATCTTCGAACGCGCGATTAACGGTTCCTGAAACAAAATAAACATCATTTGCAAGAGCACAAAAAATAAATGTAGGAAAACAAGAATGGATTGCGAAAATGGAGCGGGGTTGGCGAAAAACGACGCGAGCCATGCGAGCGAGCGTCGGTGTATGGAAATCGTGTTAGCGGACCCGCATAATCTTGTAATCGCCGAAATTTCCAGGCGAAAGGGGTCAATTGGGTTTGACGGTTTTTCCCCGGTCGATGGTAATGCGATAGAGTGGATGGAAATTCCTTGTCGATAATCTATCTGGATTGGAATTTGCTGTAGTGTGAAAATAAAAGATGATTCTGACATATAACATTTTCCGCAGTATATAGTAAATTTAACATCAATTCATTTAAAATATATAAAAATGAAAAATTTATCATTATACTTTCTTCTTAATGTATTAATACTTTATTGCCCAAGAGGAATTACCTGTATATGAAAAAATGAGGAAATAATTCAAACTACAAGAAAATATAAGAAATATAACAAAATGTGTGATAATGCAAAAAAAAAAAATAGGTAAACAGTACAAGTAAACACAATCATTTTTATTATATATATATATATATATATATATATATACAGAGAGGTTTTTTTTAACAGTATACATATCCCCTATGTATACATGTAAAATACCCAAGTCAAACGCATTGATGTATGTGTTTAGTTGCCTATAATACGCAACCCGAACAATCGATTCCTTCAACTAGGATAATTAAAAAAAATAATTTAACAATTTTCTATTTTGTTTATGACAATATCGAAATGCACAATGTGGAAGAATTTTCACGATCGTTTGAGTTAATATCTTGCAGTTTGTGGTGGTCATTTCTAGCATTTATTCTAATTATTTATTTCAAGTTTATTGTTCTTCACTGTTACTTTTCTTTCAAATTGTCTTAATAAAATCTCTTAATATTTTTTACCTGTAATTTCTCCATAGTAATAAGTGACGTATTTTTGATAAAAAAAGGAAATTGCATGTGACGGTAACGCATGCAGTGTTAGTTATGATTTATTTCGTTGCATTTTCCAAAGAAAATGTTTTAGTTTAATTATTTTTAGAATTATCCTAACCGAGGTATTCTGCCACTTTGGATTCATTTAAAACATGTCTTATCCTCCTCTAGTACTGTTGGAATTGTAACACACGCTTGAAATTCGACTTTTTCTTCATTTGTATACATTTTCGATGAAATATTTTACACATTTTGAAGTTTAGTGTTTGACGTTTAGTTGTGTGTTACAGGCAACCAAACATACACATATCAATGCCTTTGACTTGTTTTTTTTTGCAGGTATACAGTTCGCCTAATGTATACTGATTAAAAAACTTCTCTGTATATCATATTTATTGTAGAATTTACATTAAGTATAATACAATACAATACATTTTATAAAATCTTATTACTAAATGGCTATCGACCATCGGTCTTTCAGTCATCAGCCAGGAGTCCATGTCTTTATGTCATATCAGTCTGTTAGTCATTGATGAGTGATGAGATGAATGAATAAATAATAATTTTTATGAGGTGTTTGGGTTACGTTTAAGGCATAGTCGGTTTAATAAGTCTTTGTTACAATAAATATTTGTTGTTGCATAGCAGTACTGCTGCGAATTGCAACGGTTTGAGTCGAAATTACTTAATGAACGACAAATAATGCATTTTTCTTGACGTATCGGTTTTCGTTTTCATTTGTATTTCAAGATGTGTGCTATATTTTTTTATCTGAAAATCTATTTATTTCCTCTTAATTCTTTATAAATGAAAAAAAAAAAAAAAAATCTGACGAGATAGTTTCCATTTGACGAGACAAAGATTTACTAGAAAACATTATTTTTATATTTTTGAATTAATTACTCAATAACTATTAATTTTGTTATATACTTATAAATACAAAATCTCAACATTTTGTATTTATAGATTCTGAACTATTAGGAATATGATGCTAGGCTTAGTTTCTTCAATGTTGAAAAGTGAAAAATACCCTCACGGTGTATTCGTGTCCGCGAATGCGTCAATCGGCAACACAGTGTGTCATGTTATAGTAATAATAAACTTTATTAACAGATATATACAGCAAAAATACTAAATAAATATTAAAAAAACTACAAAATCATATGTATATTTTATATCTGTAATAGTTTAGGAATACGCACCTGAATATATACAAATATGTAAATTATTATATAATGTAAAAAATTATAATGGAGAATTTCGTAAAATAAAGTTAAAGGTTATTGGCCATTGGTCTTTCCGCCTGGTTTTTTGTGTTGATGTCTTTGTCGTGTTATATTTTTACACAAACAACAATTAATTAAAGAAACAGTAATTGTAAAATCATTAACAAGACTAACAGCGTCTGAAAAAAAAAAACATGAAAATGTACTAAAGTAGGGAGTTTTAGTCTCTAACCCAAACAGTTGGGACTGACTCGATACACTTTTATGAGATTCAGATTTTCTTTATTTTCTAGATATTATAGACTTACAGAATAGCATTTACTATAATAAAATATTTACATTGTCTAAATTGACGTATAAATATAAGAAACTTGGACGGGATTGTCGGATCGCATAGGAATGATCTTACTTCGGCAAAGTCGTAAAATGCAGTTTGCCCGCTGTTCCGTATTAAACCCTGCCAACTTGTATTTCAGCGTCCTCACTGTATCTTGAAACTTTGTAAAAATGCATCGTAAAGTTTTTTTAAGGCGATTTTAAGGAAATCCGCATAAAATACCGTCTAGACAAGAAAGGTTCTTATTAACTAACTTAACATTTAAATATATTTTCGCCTCACCGTCAACAGAAAATTCTCCACGATAAATGGATATATTATAAAATAATAATTAAATAAATAAAATTCCTGTCAAAAAAGTTTACTTTGTTGATATCACACTTTATTTTTAAGTGACTCGAGTTTCGATCATTAACTGATTAAAGTGTCGGTGATTGGTTTTGAGTTACGTGAAGAGTATAATCAAAATAATTAACACTGTTGTATCCTTTCTTCACACTTTATTTTCTAATGTTTAGATATATATTTCGAGTGCTACACACAGTTGTTATTGATAATGAGTGCATAGCACTCGAAATATATATCTAAACATTAGAAAATAAAGTGTGAAGAAAGGATGCAACAGTGTTAATTATTTTGATTAAAGTGTGATATCAACCAAGTAAAGGTTTTTGTTTAATTTCCAATATGTATCACGAAGTTAACACCTCAACCATTAATCAATTAAAATTGCTGTCATTTTTTTAGCAATAGTCTCTACGTCTGACAGAAGATTATAAAAAGTCTTTGGGATATTGGGATTGTGCCAGTTTTGTCATATACGAGGTCTAACAACTATATATTGGAACAAAATCAAATACATATTTTTTCTAGTATTTTTTTATTTATTTAATACTATGTAATTAGTTAATTAGCAATAATTAGGGCTAATAAACGACACAAAAAAACAAAATTATAATTCTATCACCTCTAATTTACAAGAAAAATATTCATTTTGTTTGGCAACTAAATATTGGAATATTGAACGAATTTTATTTCTAAAAAGGAGTAACATCGCCCTTATATTTTATGACGGCTTGAATTCGGCTAGGCATTGACTCAACTAAGGATCTGAACGTTTCAGGAGAAATTTCATTCCAAATATGCTCTATTTTGTCTCTAAGTTCAGGTAATGTCCGTTGTGGGTTGTTCTCAATGTTTGTTTCATTTTATGCCATACTGTTTCAATGACATTAAGGTCAGGACAGCTGGAAGGCCAAGAAAGAACGTTTATGTTGTAGTTGCCAAACCACTTTTTTGTGGTTTTGGCCGTATGACATGCCGCCCCATCCTGTTGAAAAATGTAATTTTCGTCAACATTTAACTTGGCGATACTTGGTCGTAAAAAACTGTTTTGCAGTATTTGTTGATATTTTCGCAGCATTCGCGGTACCATCAATAAATTCAAAACATCCTAATCCTGTAGCTGTCATGCAGCCCCAAATCATCACTCCTTTAGGAAATTTTACGGTATGTTTTAGGCAATCCTTGTCAAAAGCCTCATGTTTTGAGCGAATTACGCGTTTGCTATAATCACCAACACATACATCAAATTTTGATTCGTCACTAAAAATTACTGTGGACCAGTCTGTAGCCGACCAAGATAATTTAGATTTTGCCCATGTGAGTCTGGCTTTCTTTTGTTTTTCCATCAACAGTGGTTTTTCCTTTGCCTACAAGAAAATATGTTTTTTTAATGTACTTTTAAATTGCTTGAAATTCAACCTTATAAAACTTGGGTCCATATTTATGAATCCACTAGCGACATTCTCTTGACAGATTTAATCCAGTTTCGTGATTCCATTCAGTCGTAATTTGCCTTAAAGTATTTCTTCTGCCTTTTTTTGCACAGTTTTACTAATAATCTCTTCTATCAGAAAGTAATGTTGGACGACCCGAACATTTGCCTTTTTTGTCTAGGATATTTCCGGTTTCTTCATAATATTTAATTATATTCCACATTGTTGTTTTGGGAATATTAAGTTAATCCGCCATTTCACGTATGTTGTATTACGGCAATAATTTTTAATTACTAACTCACGAATTTTGGAACTTGTAGAGATACCACGCACCATTTTGTTCAATAAACGAAGCGATTCACCCAATACAATAAGAAAGCAACTACCGATTAATCTGATGTTTCGTTCTGAATTGTTTTCACAGCTTACTTGTCTTATTTTGTTTCATTTTAAACTTTATACTGTCCCAATATTTAGTTGTCACATAGAAATGAACATTTCTCTTGTTAATTAGAGATGATAGAATAGAAAAGAATAATAATTTTGTTTTTTGTGTTGCTGCTTGGCCCTAATTATTGTTAATTAATTAATTACATAGAATTAAATTTAAAAAGAAAAAATAAATAAACTGTCAAATACCTAAATATACATGAATTCGATTTTGTCCCAATACATAGTTGTTAGGGCTCGTAGGAGTGTATTCGATGGGTTATTTAAGAAATTATTTGAATGTCGAATTTTGTGAGGATACGATCGTTCAGCTATCGCAATGTTGTTAGGGTTGGAGGACGTTTATTGCGGAAATAGATTGCACTATAGTCCAGAAGGGGACGGCAGAACATTTTACATAATATTTCGCGATGTCTGTCTTGCTATACGTTAATCGGGACTATTCTATACGAAAAATGTTAAGTATATATATATATATATATATATATATATATATATACAGAGAGCTTTTTTATCATTATACATTTCTCCTATATATACCTGCAAAATACGCGAGTCAAATGCATTAATGTGTGTGTGTTTAGTTGCCTATAACACGCAACTGAACACACATATGCCAAATAGTCAACTAAACATACACACATTAATAATTCAATGGGGTTGGCTTGCATATTTTGCAGGTATACACTTCGCCTAATGTATACTTATAAAAAAATCTCTCTGTATATATTCATATATAATTTAATTAATAAAGTACACGTTAAATTTAACATTATCTGTACGGAATTGACCCGAATGATGTAACCGACGAGAAGTTGCGATTCCACCATGTCACTAATTATGAACTATGTCAGTAAAAAAATCATATCTCTCGAGGTACAAATTTTATTTTCAAAATTTCTTCACTAATAGTTTAAATAATATATCTAGAACGATTATAAATGATCAGAATGTTTTAATCCACATTTGTTATATTTAAAAAAAATATATTACTGTCGTATATATATCCATCACACATACGAAATTAAAAAAAATCATATCTCTTGATTTTTTCTATATTTCTGTCTTTTTCATGGCTAACTATTTTTTGGTGTATGGTAAAATTAAAAACGACTGTAACTTATTTTATTTTAAAAATAATTATGGCATATGTTATATCGGATTAAAGGAAAAAAATAGCCCTCTTAATAAAGTCATAGCCAACTATTGTTTCCATTTAAAAAAGGTAAGTTTGTGTCATATCTCCCAAAATATGGGCGAATTTTTTTTTTATTTTTTGTTATTAATCTTGTAAAATTTTGTACAACTTTGTCCTTTACAGCTTTTTTCTATCTATGATAATAATAGAGATATATTGATTTCAAAAAATTGACAATTTTTTTTTTCAAAATATCTAGTTACCCTTGACTTTTTCAAATATTTTGAAAGTGCCATTTTATTCGTCTTATAAAACTACACTTCTTTTCCCATTTAACCGTTTTTCTATCTCTTATAGTTTTCGAGATCCCTATAGAGAACATCGAAAAAAAACTCACCCTGTATACTGGGTGGCGCAAGATTCCGATGAAGTCCAATATCTCAGTTATTTAGAAATTTACAAAAAAATATTACTGACATAATTTATGGCCACTGTAAAACTTCACATTTTAAAATTAGTTTCATATATACAGGGTGTCCAATAATTACGTAACGTATCAAATATATGATTTTTAAATGGAATGCTACAGTTTTTATGTCGATTTTAGAATCTACGCTTAAAATTAATCATTTTTGACATAAGGTTTGTTAGGTCAATTTTTAATATTTTAAAAATTATAAATAATTTAATGTTGAAATCAATGGAAGTTCAGGGCCTTATTTTTCAAAATTGAGAAACGATGTAAGCTTTGTTAGCGCGATTTAATTGAAAAAATGCTTAGTAATATTAGGAATAATCGTTTGTTACCATAAAGCAAACGTTGTGTACAGGGTGAAAAAATACGCAAAATGATTTTTTTCTTTTTTCACTTAAATGGAACACCCTATATTTTTTACACTATTTCGATAGAAAATTGGTTATTCTTTAACTTTTGTGTAATAAACTATACCCCACCTGTTACCGTTTTTTTAACAATTTCAATTCAAAGTACAAAATTATAAATTTTGCTTATAATCTATAATTTAAGTAGGCTATAATTAAAACAAATGCAAGTCGTAATCGTTTTCTGACAGTTAATAACATACTTACTTCCTAACCTAAAAGGATATTCAAATGACAATCGATATTTAAAATAGCATGCAAAGTATAAAGAAAATATTTGCTCGACGGTTATTTAGCGAGTTATAATGGTTATTCTGACACATTTTTAAAAAAAAAAATAGTATAAAGTTTGAATGCTATTGAATAAAAAAATGATGTGATTGCGTGAAATAAATCCATAAAAATGTTAATACTAACTAAATATAATGATATAAGTATTTTATAATTTCACTTAGTATCTATTTTCGTTTTTTTTTTCGGTCAACATAGATTGTTTAAATAAATCAATTTAATAAACATATAGGAATATTTTAAATATTTTTCTAATAATAACCAAAAAATAGTTGTTAGTTTTTAACAATTAAATTAATCATTTATTGAAGAAGTATGTTTAACTGCACCAGTGTTACAAAATATAACGTAAAATGTACTTTACTTACTAAATATAAAATGAAGCGTAACTTTCAGAACTAAATAAATTAGTTGTTCTGGCGCGGCCTACTTTGGTTAAAAATTCTATACCAAATTTGTGTTTGAGATTAAATATCTCAAAAACGGTAAATGGTATCTATTTAATATGTTATATAAAAATGAAGAGTGATCAATTTTCTATTAAAATAGCATAAAAAATATAGGGTGTCCCATTTAAGTAAAAAGAGAAAAAAATCGTTTTGCGTATTGCTTCACCTTGTATATAAAAATTTGTTTTAAGAGAAAAAGAGAGTATTTCTTTTATTATTAAGTATTTTTGCATTTGTATGTCGTTGACAGAATGTTTATTTCATTTTTCATTATTGAAATATTAGGCTCTAAACATGTATCGATTACAACATTCATTTGTTTATAACTTTTAAAATATGAAAAATTGACCAATTAAATCTTATATAAAAAATTATTATTTTTAAACGTAAAATCGAAAATCTTCATAAAAATATATAAATCCATTTAAAAAAACATATGTGTGATACGTCCCGTGTTCAATACCCTGTACAAATGAAACTAATTTTAAAATGTGAAATTTGACAGTAGCTACTAATAATGTAAGTAATATTTTTGTATATTTCTTAATAACTGAGATATTGGACTTCATCGGAATCTTACGCCACCCTGTATATATACGTATAAGTTATTGTAGACCTCATTTACCACTTTTACATTGAATAAACGTATTATTATTATTTAATTTAAAATATCTCAGCTCAAGCTGCCTGGGGGAAAAGTTGATTTCAATCCATACAGTTCAAAAATTTCCTAACTATTTGGCAGGTTTGTAGAATGGTTGCTTTTTGGATTTGTATTAAAATATTTTCATGTAATTATTATTATTATTATTATGTTATTTAGTATTGTACATATTTGTTAAAAAAATATATAATTGATCAATTTTCAAATTTCCTGTAAACGTTTCGATAAAACCTAAAATCATCGTTTATTTTCGTCTCGACGATCCAGTTTTAGATATTCCTATTTTTTTTTTTTCGTAATTACTTTGCTAACATACCCATGTCAACTTTATTTAGATGATTTATACCCGTGTGTAAATATCTAACGTAGTGGAGACCGACTTTTTTTTAAATTCTCCTGAAAACTTGCCAAAAGCGATTGGAAAACTCGATTCCGTTTCAGCGAGATCCATTCATTTGTTTACAGATTAGTTCCGATAATTTAAACAAATAGTATACACTACTGTTTTAAATTGAAGCGTGTATTTTTTAATGTATTTATAGAAAATAGAACTGGATTTTCCACTCGTTTTTTTTAAGAAAAAATAATTGTAGTTAATGAATTATACCGCAATTACATTATAATTTATTATTAACTTTTACTCAATAAAAAATAAATATAATAAAACAGCATTTTTTATTTTTGTTATATACAGGGTGTCCCGTTAATGTAATTTTAGTAATTGAATTACATACATTCAATATATAACACTAGTTATTTTTATGTTTTATGTATTAAATGGATAGAGAATGTAATAACATTAAAAAAGTTTGTTTCATAATAAGTTAAAACTTTTGTCGCAATATACCTAAATTTTAAATTATACAAACATCTTTATTCAGACAATATTATTATAAGAAAAATTGACAAAATGTGTAATAATAATCCGTACGGGAAATATTACGTTTAACGTATACGTTATTACTTAATTTCACATTCTATGTATATGTATCTATTACAAAAATTGCTGTGATGATAAAAATAGCATACATGTTAAACTTAACATTTCCCTTACAGAATAGCCCCGAATATGTACAGTTGTGTTAATATCCTGTCATGGGCTTTCAATTCTAAATTATATTAATAAATATTTCTAATATTTAAATATTGATATTTCACTTTATAATAATAAATATTATTATTAATCTAACTTTAACTTTATTTTACGGAATTCTCCATTATAATTGATTACATTATACAATAATTTACATATTTGTATATAATCAGGTAAGTATTCCTAAACTATTAATAATTAATAAGTAAGACAAGTGCATTCCCAAACGGTTCAAAGAATTGATTTAGTGTTGCTTATGACTTCACAAACTAACATCTACGGGTATATAATCTAGACAAAAATAAATAAAAGCGCAGATTAAATTAATTTGTACCAATTTATATATTTTTTTTAATTAACTTTAAATTCTCGACCAGTTTCGTATTATCAATACGAATATTCGTGTGATATAAACAAAATAAACTTTTTTATTTATTTTCTAAGAAGTTAACGCCTCAACCATTAATAAACTAAAATTCCTGTTATTTCTTTTAGTAACAGCCTCTACGACCATCTGACAGAAGATTGTAAAAAGTCCTTGGGATATTGGGATTATGTCAGTTTTGTCATATAGGAGTGTGTTGGATTAATTATGTAAGAAATTATTTGTGTGTCGAATTTTTGTGAGGATACGAAGGGCTGATCGCTTGGCTATCGCTATGTTGTTAGGGTTGGAGGACATTTATTGCGGAAATATATTGCACCATAGTCCATCTGTTTCTATCTCGACCCGTTTCGCATTATCTCAAGATAATTTAAATGTTAAATGCAAGTTATTTTATTTAATCTATGTTTTTTTTTTTTTTCATTTTGTTAGTAGATTTTTATTAACTTATTTCACATTTAATATTAAACTAATAAAGTTAAAGTATTTTAAAAAACAAAAATAATTGATAAAATTGTCTAAAAATATACTTTCAGTTTTCGCGTGAAATACTAAATTTGCAGAATCGCCGGCGGCGAAAAGTGAATTAAAAATGTTTCCGTTAATTCATCACACAGTTGAATGAATTTAATGCGCGAGGCTGTTAACTTGTTGAAACTCTAAATTGCCATTAATTATTAAAACTGCGCGGAGTTGCGGGGCGGTTTCGGAATTATTAATGAGTTATGGTAATTGATTTGCCGGACACCATTAAGTGATTGTGTTGAGGGTGTGTGTTCATTAATATGGAAGTTTTCGCCCGGTGATTAATGGACGGGGCTCGAGCTTAATTTTAATTTCGAATACACTTACGTCCACTTTAAGTTTGTCTAATAAAAATAATAGAATATTTTATCTTAATCGAATGAAATATTGTATAACAGCATTGTGTTGTCTGCTACGGGGGAAGAAAACATCTTGCAGGTCATATTTGTCAATAATTTTAATATAATACTCTGGAATTCATTTTCGATTTCTTTGACTTAGTATGATGCTGGGGGTCTTAAGAACTACATCAAACAATAAAAATATTTATTTTTTTATTTTAACTATTTTTTTAACTTTTTTTCTTATACACGGTTTCCAACAGAAAATCGCCTTTAATTTCCGATTTATCTATCTTAGATTGTTATTAGAAGGCTTAAGATTTGTTTTCGAGGCCATCTTTTTAATTAATATTTAAAGTATCTTAGAAATCGCATGAAATGTGAAATTATTAATTCATCTTTAATTCAAAATTGTTTTAGTCGTGTCATATTTAAGGTTGCGGTTTAGTAGAAAAAGATAGCTATATAGTAAAATGGAAATAATCGTTTGAAAAAAAGCCATTCTTTTCGATTTAATAATATGAATATGTATTTACATTTTTTATTTACCAAGTATAAAGTACCAGTCTAAATAAAAAATAAATCGTTAATTTTCATGTATTACGTCAATTTACTAGTTCAAGCTAGAAAAGAAAATTGTAAGATATAATGAAATTAATAGGTCATGTCTGCTAAGTTATTTGAATGCAGAATTTAGTGAAATATTTTATATTTTCATTGCACAAGTTTTTATTAGCAAAAATATAATTTGAAATTTGCTATAAATTCGATCAATTTTCATTGTTTATCACAATTATTTTTCACACAAACTAAACATTAAAATAATTTTTAATTCATCTGATGAAATTCCTACTTATTTTAAGATTATTTTAATGTATAATACAATATTGTTCATTGATCACAACAGCAATCTAACTCGAATTAGTGATTGCTAATATTTATATAGTTATCTTTTTCATCTAAACCGCACCCTTAAAAGAAATCATTTGGAAAAATTATATTTCTTGTAATGACAAAAAAAAACAAATATATAAGGATTTATTAAGATAAAAGCAAAATACATTTAACAAAAAGTATTTTACACATGTGTTCTTAAATACTCAAACAATTTTTATGTAAGTAATTTCAACTATAATAAAAATACATGATTTATTTACCCAACATAAGTTTAACATAAATAACCTTATATTTTACATTATTTGGAAATACAATTGCGAAGTTAATTAAGTTAAATTTAATAGTAATTAGTGTTTGTAATGTATTTTTTTAAATATTTATATAATCGCAATTTTAAATCTTAAACATTCATAAGAGACATTATCACCCTAGAACTAGTAAATACTGTATTATTATTATTTATTTTTCTACAAATTATTAGATAATTCAACTTAAAAACAATATTTGTATAACTTAAAAGACTATTTTGAAATAAACTACTTCCAAGGTATTGTCATTTTAATGTGCGAGTAAACAATCTAATCGCAAATCGTTTACAATACAGTATTTTTTTATTTAATTTAATTAAAAAAAATAATTAAAATCGGCAATTAAAGGCGTCAAATTCAGTCGTTTTGAACTTTGAAATTTGGCCGATTTTCTCTTGAAAACCGTTGATAATGAAAAGATTAAAAAATAGTTAAAATAAAAAAATAAACTTTTTTTTGTTCTTAGTAACAATCTAAGACAAAGAAATCTAAAATTGAAGGCGCCAAAGTCGGTCGTTTTGAACTTTGAAATTTCATCGATTTTCTGTTGGAAACCGTGGATAAGAAACAAAAATTAAAAAATAGTTAAAATAAAAAAATAAATAAACTTTTTTATTGTTTCATGTGGTTCTTAAGACATATAGTAACAATCTAAGGCAAAGAAATCGAAAATTAAAGGCGCCAAAGTCGGTCGTTTTGAACTTTGAAATTTCACTGATTTTCTGTTGGAAACCGTATATGACTTACAAATAGTAATAATTATATTGCTACAGTTATTCAAAACAATCTTTCAGGTTACTATTAATATGCTAATGCATATAAATGGGAAATAAAAGCCGTGGATAAATCACGATAGTCCCGGCGCGTCCGTCATGGTGGAGGCGCCGGGCCGAAAAACCGTGACTGGAAAACCGTGGATAACTTCACATCGATGGTGAAATTAAGTTTAGCTCGAAGTATTATTTTTTAATAAATATACAATACTTTGAGAATCACAGTGTTATATACTAGCATATAACTTTTACATAAACAATTTACATGCATCATTAGGTGGGCTTTGGTTTTAAACACTTTTTTATTTATTTTGACAGATCTAATTATCCACCATAAAAATATTTCAATTGAAAATAAATAATAATAAAAGCAATAACCTTTATTATCGAACAACTTTTATGACTAATTATAGGATACGATATACTATTAATAGAGTAAATTGAAGTAACAACAATAGAAAACAGTATTCATTCACTTGGTCACAGTTATTTAAATATATTAAATAAAAATGATTTGAAAATAATTAATAAATTATTTTCACATTTATCTCTGTGACTATAGACTTACCCACGCAAGTACGTTAAACAAATGCACATTAAAACAACTACTTCCCGGGCAAATACCCACGCCGGACATTGAATCACATAATGTACACCCGCTGCTGCATATCAAATATTGAATAATGCAACAAAAATTTTTTTTTTTTGATCCGAGAAAAATTTTATGTAAAAACAACAAAAGGAACGTTACATAATATAAGGCCATCTGCAGACACGTGTTTCGGGATCTATCCCTCGTCAGTACAGCTATGCCTTACATAATTTAAAGATGTTAAAATAAATCAATTAAATTAATTCAAATACAATCAGCATAATTAAATCAGTTATATTAAATCAAATTAAACTAAATCAATTTAAATTAAATTAAACCAAATTAATTCAATTTAAATCAAAACCGAATAAAATTAAACGAAAAGAATTGAATCAAATTAATTAAAAAGAGCGACCCTCACCTGCCGCGCGCTGAGATAGTAATGACCGGCGAAGGAGGACGTGCGCTCGTGTATTGCTGTTATCGCAAATTCACAAAAAACTTCTCTCGGTTCGGATTTGAATAAATGCCTCGCTGGCTATTAATATAAATAGAAAACAGTATTCATTCACTTGCCTTATATTATGTAACGTTCCTTTTGTTGTTTTTACATAAAATTTTTCTCGGATCAAAAAAAAAAAAATTTTGTTGCATTATTCAATATTTGATATGCAGCAGCGGGTGTACATTATGTGATTCAATGTCCGGCGTGGGTATTTGCCCGGGAAGTAGTTGTTTTAATGTGCATTTGTTTAACGTACTTGCGTGGGTAAGTCTATAGTCACAGAGATAAATGTGAAAATAATTTATTAATTATTTTCAAATCATTTTTATTTAATAGAAGTAACAACAGTTTAAATTAATCCAATTCAACTTATTTTTATAAATGTTGGGTATTTTACATTTTCATATATTGTATCTGCTTTAATAAAAGCGTTTAATGTTCAGTATTAACCGCTTTAGCATCTTAATTAGCAATAATGAAACATTATAACATTTAATGAATGGTTTTAATATTTAGACATTGGTAGTTCATATTGTATGAAATAAATATGAATAAATTATTAAAAATCAACCAATAAAACACAGATTAGATTGAATAACTTTAAATTCTCGACTAGTTTCGGGTTATCAGCCCATTTCCAAGAGATAACTAGTCGAGAATTTAAAGTTATTCAATTTAATATGTATTGGTTGATTTTTAATAATTTATTCATATTTATTTCATATTATAACACTTAACTGGTGGTGAAAAGTTTTTCAATTATTTGTACATATTTGTGAAACAAATTGTGCAAATTAAATACACATATTTTATTTTATAAAACACAATTTGTTTTTAATATTCACAATTTTTATTGTATTATAGACTATGTCAACAATAAAAGTTGTGAAATATATATAAATTAATTTGTAAAAATTAATAGAAACAAATTAAGTGAAACAAACCATGTCACTTAATTTTATGTATTTATTCCGACTAGTTTCAACTAACAGTCATTTTCAACGAATGTACATATTTTACAAATTATAAAGTTTATATACATTTTTTTTGTGCGTCAGTTAAGAAGGACGCTAATAATCGGGGAATTTCATACATCCTCATTATCATTCACAACGTTTTTTTTTATAGCTCTGTTAATTTCCAAGCCAAGTTGGAAAACATAAAAAAATGCATTTTATTTAATATATGTTTCAAAAATAACGTTAATTGTAGTTACAAAATAAAGTAATTAATAATCCTTCATTATTATTTCAACCTTACTCACCTTATTCACTTATCGCATTGTTTCGCAATGCGATAAGTGATTTTTTTTAGGATGTTCTTAAAATCTTACTTTAGATCCGTGGTTTCCAAAGTGAGTGCTGCAAGTTTACACTACGTAACTTTTGACATGATAATTTATTTATAATCCAACAGATTCATAAAATCCAATTGCAGGATAAACCATAAAAATCCAATGATGGTGCAATATAATATAGTCACAATGTGTACACTTCTGTGAAATAAAATTAAGTACATACAATATGCTAGCGGAAAATCTAACTTAAAAATATACTATAGAAATGGCAATCCTTACATAAAAAAGGTTTCACGTCAATGAAATTTAGAGCCCACAGGAAACTTACTAGCTTGTTATCAAAATGTTAGAGGTCTTAATTCAAAACTAGTGGATTTTTTTAACAGTGTTACGACTTAATTTTTATAACTGAAACGTGGCTAACGGCTAGTGTCAAAGATAGTGAACTAATTGGTAACAATTATAAAATATTTAGATCGAATCGTGACTTAGTTCGAACCGGCCGATCGAAGGGTGGAGGTGTTTTGTTGGCAGCAAAGCATATGCTTATCATTGATAGTGTACCTACTGAACAAATCCAAATTAAAGTACTACTTATCGATCTATTAATAAGCAAACTAAACCTTAATCTTGAAAACGTCTACATTATTACTGGTTACATACCTCCTGATACGCCAACTGCTGAGGTTAAATTATTTTTTTGCGAAATAATGCAAATTAACTTTAATAATGATCTAATTATATTTATAGGAGACTTTAATTGTCCTACTTTATCAACCGGGCAATTTTCTGAAAAAAGCATTACACATTTCTAATGCCTGTTCATTCTTAGGTTTACAGCAATTAAATAAAATAACCAACAGTGCTGGTAACATTCTTGATTTAGTCTACACCAACTTAGATTGTCTTATTCAAAAAGATCTCGATCCATTACTCCCGGAAGATATTTTTCATCCCGCTTTTACATTATCCTTTTCATACAACTGGAAAATGTCTCCTATTAATGAGACTGTAACGAAATTTAATTTTAAGAGAGGCGATTATCTATCCTTGTATTCATACTTTGGTGAAGTAGATTGGACATTTCTTAAATCCTATACTAATGTTGATTTAGCTCTTAATGAATTTTTCAAAGTTGTTAATAACAGTCTTCTACAGTTTATCCCCAAAGTTAAGGCAAAAGTTACCCATGTATAACCAATTTGGTTTACACGAGATATTATACAACTTATTAATCAGAAAAACTGTTATCGCAAGCTTATCAAACGTGATTCTACGGCACTTCTCCATTTCAAGAAAATCAGGTCACTGCTAAAAATATAATTCGCACAGCGCATAGAAATTATATGCACAAAATTGAAAATGAATTAACTGAAAATCCAAACAATTTTGGTCGTATATTAACTTAAAAAGAATAAATCCTTCTAAAATGAAGTTTTGGACTCTCTCGGTGACATAGCTGATGGATTCAAACAATTTTTTGAATCAGTTTTTTGCCACAATCCCAGTCGTCTATGAACCTTAAACCCAATAATATTCCTAACTTCAATTTTACTGAAATATCATACAAAACCATTTATAAACAGTTACGCAAATTACCTAACAAGTTCTCTTTTGGTTATGATGGTTTACCTGCGTTTTTATTGAAAGACTGCGCTTCTGTACTCTGTCATCCACTTTCAATTATTTTTAATATGTCTATCAGCCAGTGTGTGTTTCCTTGCAAACTAAAAATTACATCAATATGTCTTATTCCGAAAACGACTTTGAATCGTGGGGATATTGAAAATTATAGGCCAATGGCGTTACTTTCTCATGTATCTTGTATGATCAAATTTATTCACATGTGTCACCATATTTATCGCAAAATCAGCATGGTATTAACCCTACGGTTACTAATTTAGCTATTATTACTCACGACATAGCGAATTCGTTGGATTCATTAGGGCAAATTGATGTAATATATACCGACATGTCTAAAGCATTTGATAGAGTTGATCATATGCTTCTTTTAAATAAACTTATTAATTTTGGTTTTTGTTCAAGTTCAGGACAATTAATGGCGTCATAACTTTCTCTCCGTGAGTCATTTATTTCACTAAACTATTTTAAGTCTGAGTCGTATTATCCTAGCTCAGGGGTTCCACAAGGATCTATTTTGGGCCCACTCCTTTTTAATCTTTTCATTAATGATTTATCAAACGTATCAAATTGTAAACACTTATTATACGCAGATGATTTGAAAATTTACTCAGACATTGCTACTGTTGATGATTGTATACATTTACAGGGCCAACTAGATATCATTTCAAACTGGTGTAATATTAACAGGCTTAATATAAACCCTGATAAAAGTAAATTTATGACCTTCACCAAAAAAAAAAAAAACTATATCATATCTAATTACACAATTGGCAATAGTAGCATTGAACGGATAATTTATTTTAAGGATTTAGGTGTATGGTTTGACAACAAACTTACTTTTAATTGTCATGTTGAATCAATTGTAAACAATTCATTTAAGGCATTAGGATTTATTCATCGCAATTCTGTATGTATTCAGAATCCTAATGCTCTTAAATCTCTGTTTAATGTTTATGTGCGTTCAAAGTTGGAGAATGCATCATTGATCTGGTATCCCCAAACCCAACAACAAATTAATTTAATTGAATGTGTTCAGCGTAAATTTGCAAAATTTTTGTATTTTAAAAATTCTGGTAATTATCCAGATTTATTGCTTAGTCAATTCAATATTGAATCACTTCAACAACGACGAAAGAAATCATGTGTTTCATTTTTATATAAGTTAATTCACAACCATATTGATTGTTCCGATATTTTGAAACAGATTAATTTTCACACTCCTTCTTTCAATAGCAGAAATAAATCAACATTTTATGTCAATTTCAATAGAACAATGTCGGGTTTAAAATCACCTATAAACGTTATGTGTAACGTATTCAATGGAATTAATTCAACCTGCGATTTATTTAATGATAACTTTTCGTCAATTGTTGCTCTATGTTAATTTCATTTCTAATTTAACTTGTATACTTTATTTCTTATTACTATTGTTTATTTATGTTTTATATTTATATTGTCCTGTAATTGGGTCTTTTGTTTCCTGTTGGGCTATAAAACTTATTTATTTATTTATGTTATAGTTTAAGGGTGCGGTTTAGTAGAAAAAGATAGCTATATTATAATTAACAGTTATTAGTTCAAGTTACATTGCTGTTCTGCTCATTGAACAATATTGTATTATACAACACCATAGTCTTAAAACATGCTGGATTTTCATCAGATAAATTAAAATACATAGTTATAATTAGGTTTCCTATAAAATTATTATGAAAAATAATGAAAATAGTTCAGTTTTATGTTAATTTTTGATGTATATTTTTTGTAACAAAAATTGATGTAATTAAAATTTCAAGGATTTCACTAAATTCTACATTAAAATAGCCTTATATTTATTACTTATTAATTTCATTATATCCTACTATTTTCTATTCTAAAATGAACTAATGAATTAGCGTAATACGTAATAACCAGCTATTATTTTTTACAATGAAATTAAACAACGAAAATGTCTGGCAATGATCAATTAAATTCGATCAATCCTTTTTTCCAACTGCAAAAATGTGTGAATCATCTTTGTTTTATTTTATTTATTATTTTTTTAATTATACCGATGTTTTTCTACTTAAACGTGTAAAAAATGCAAGTACATATTCAAGTTTTGGAGCCTGACTTTTAATGAATGATTATATTCACTTTACTGTATATCTCTCTCTCTCTCTCTACTAAACCGCAACCTTAAGGAGGACATGATAAGTTTCATAGTTGCGAAAAAATATGTAAATATGTCAATTTATTTAATTTAATTTTATCATTTATTAAAACTGCTTCTAGGCAGTTAAAACAGAGCCGAATTACACAACTAGAATATTGTGAAAAATTGTTATGAGACTTTTGCTTAAATTTTATTGCACAGAAGTATACATAATGTAGCATTGGATATACTTACAATATAATACAATAATATTAACATTAAAAATAGTAGTAGTTTTTTACATCATATCCCTGTGAAATGAACTTGGTTAATATTAACAAGTATGAGGAAAGGTTAAATACCTTTAAAAATGAAATCAAAGTATGTATTTAAAAACATGTAAATATATTTACTTTACCAACTAGTCGTGTCGTGAGTTTTGTTTAATAATTTCAGTGTGTCGTCATACAAATAGGTTTCAAAACGATTACTTCGGTTTAATATTATTCAATAATCTTCGAGTGAAATGTGCATCGTAAAATGTCGAATCTGAAAATTGCTTCCAAGCACAAGTGTGTGGAATCGCCTCGGTATTATTAGACATCTATTTTATTGCAACGAATTTTGCAACTTATCTATAAGTTACTTTCTGAATTGGATCGAAGTAAATTGCTTAATTAGTTTCTCGAATGTAAAGGAAAATAACTGAATATCTGCATATAGACGGAATAGTTTACGAAACAATACAAAAAACCGTGGTGAAATATATTTAAATCCATATAAATATACATATACAGAGAGTTTTATGTAACACCGAACATACTAGAATGTATTCAATGTAAATTTTCCTATGTTCGATTTGTTGGCTACGATTTCTAATGGTAATATAGTCAACCCAATTTACACTATTTCCGTCAAAAATTAATTATATTTATGAACTATTATGTCAAGTGCAACATGTATAATTATGGATATTTTACTTAACCGCAATGCATACCATAAAAATCTTCTCCTTTGTATACATTATTAATACGTAAAGATGTCCAACTCTTCGTATATGTCTGCTTTAAACTATCTTATGATTTTTTGATAAAATGGCGTGGGAAGTAAATAAATGAGAATTTAAAAAAATACATTGAAATCCCTATGGTGGGTCATCCGATGCACCACCCGGTATAGTGATATTTAATATAAGTGTTCAATTTAAAATGAAAAATTGGTAACCTTTATTCATTACATACTCTACAAGAAATAAGAAGGTTGATAATAGTCCAGATGAAACGAAAAATGCTATTGAGAAAATCAGTTTGTAATAAATTAGATCATAAAAAATACTATAAGAATATGAAGACATTCTTGTAGTATTTTTTATGATCCAATTGATTACATTTTTATATAATAGCAAATTCATATCATGTTGTATTGAAATATCACTTTAAATAACGAAGGTATTAGTAAAAAAAGAAAATTTTAAAAGAAAGTAAAGTAAGTAAAAAAAAAGAATTTTTTACTTTTCTTGAAAACAAAGAAACGTAGGTTAGTTTTCTTAGCGGAATCATCATCATTAAATTCTGCAAAAGTGTCAAATTTAAACCTACCCTCGATCTCTTATAATAAGAGAGATTTTCATAAAGAAACTCGAATTTGAAATACCCTGTAAAGTGATATACAATTGAAAAGCTTTGGATGTTTGAAGGATTAGCAAACAATAGTCAAAAAATACGCCGCTTACAACGCACTAGACTGCTATGAACGTAGTCCAGCGTATGACGTTGAACGTACAACGCTCGTCTGGACAGCGTTACGATTTGTAGGGAAACACTTGTATCAATTTCATACAAAGATGTATCGGGATATTACGCTGTGTATATTACGTTTCGTACAACGAAATAAAATATACTGCTTAGGAAAACACGCCTTCATCATTTTTCCACATTTTTATTTTCAACTTGTTCTCTTTAAAGTGATTGTTGTGGTTTAATACACTTTTATGTGGATAAAAGACCGATGGTCGATAGCCATTTTGAAAATAATAAAATAAATTGTGGCAGAGAGAGTCGATAATCCAGACAGACTAACACCTACATGTATTGCACTTATATATGTTATATTGTTAAAATTATCTGTATAGTCTGAATAAAGATGTATATATACAAGGTGTACAGAAAATGAGTGAAAAGCTTTAGGTAGCGTGACTCTTTGACTAATTTTTAGATAAAAATATTAACGAAAATAAGTCACACGGTCCTTCCTTAAGCCTCACAGGCCACTTAAAAGAACTATACATTTGGCAACGCTGGATCAAACAAGTGTTATTAAAAAATCATACATTTCACATGTCAATTTTGAAGTTTAAGATCAAAATTATAGAAACTGTTCAAACTGGTATCCATCAGTTTCTAAACAAATCTGGGGCCTACGAGGAATAGAATTTATTACCCGGAGCAACATATCTTCTGTAATTAATTCAACTGCAGCATTTATCCTGTTTATAACTTCTACATCATCCGCTGGAGGTGTTGCATACACCTTTTCTTTTAAAAAGCCCCAAATACAAAAATCGAGTGGATTCATATCCGGTGATCTTGCTGGCCATAGTATTGGTCCATTACGTCCAATCCATCTTTCGGGAAAATGTTCATCCAGCCACTCTTTAGAAATTCGTGCACTGTGAGCAGGTGCTCCATCATGCATGTATAGCATATTGTTCAATAAATTTAATGGAACATTTTCTAGAATTTCTTCTAAAACATTTACATATTCCAATGCATTTAATCGATTTGGAAGAAAAATTGGTCCAATAACACGTAAATTTAAAATACCAAGCCAAACATTTACCGAAAATTTTCTTTGATGCCCAAATTCTCTGACCATCCGCTGATTTTCGTCTGCCAAAAAATGAAAATTATGGCTATTAAATACTCCTTCCCGCGTGAATCTACACTCATCGCTCCAAAGAATTCGAAATAATAAGTTAGGTTCCTCTTGAATTTTGTTTAAAATTGTGTTACAAAACGCTTTTCTATGCACATTGTCATTGTCATACAATGATTGTACTTTTCGGATATGAAAAGGCATTAACAGATTTTGTGTTAGCACTTTATACACTGTTGTTTTGCTGTGAACATTTAATTGCCTGGCTATTTGTCTCGTACTGGAAGTAGGATCTTCATGAACAGCATCTAGAATTTGTTCCTCTCCTCCAACTGGACTGTACAACGCTCCTTAGGTCTACCTCTGTTTACGTAATTTGGAACAAATTTACCAGATTCACGAAGTCTCTGGTCCAATTTGCGGAATGTATTACTACATGGGTATTGTCGATTTGGATATCGTGTTCGATATTCTTCTCTTGCCATGTTTGCATTTCCGTTGCAAAATCCAAATACCATGTACATGTCAGCATATTCGTTAAACGAATACATCGTACAAAAAAACGCGTTGGAAAGTCACTTGAATAATTGTAGATTTACGTAGACTTTTTCGAATAAACTAATGTCAAATCAATCAAATAAACGTCAACATTATCAAATTTGCAAACCAGCGTGCGTCGTTGCCAGATCTATTTTCATTAAAAGAATGCTTCTGATGAAGTTATAAAATTGTAAAAATATCCGATTTATTAATCATTTACATCAATGGAATTATACACGTGTGTAATTGATTGTTAATGCTATTGATTTTTTACAAAATATTTAAAAAACAATACTAATTTATAGTGACATATTTAAAATTCCGAAGACCTCGTGAGCCTCAATGAAGAACCATACAACATTTTTTATTTGGATTTTCTATTAAAAATTAATTAATGAATTGAGTTACCTGAAGGTTTTCACTCATTTTCTGTACACCTTGTATATATATATAATAAATTGTATTGTATTTTGCTAACTATAAATACCTCAATAAAGATGATTGTATATACACGTTTATTCTGGGTTACAATGATATCTGTAATTGTTATCGATGTGAAGTTACCAACTGATTTCAAGCCACGGATTTGTCCGGCTCCTCCACCATGGCGGAGGCGCCGGGTAAATTATTTGTTTTAAATGTGATTCACAGCTTATAAAAGAATGAAAATAATCCAATTATACCAGAACTGTGATAAGATATGTCCAACTTAATTTAAAATATTTTTTTTTCTTAGATTGTTGCTAAAGGTCTAAATAATCATTTAAAACAATAAAATTAGGGGTATGTATTTCGTAACTTTTTTATACATTTTTAAACATCAGCCACGGATTCCCTATAAAGAGGCGAACTTTTCCAAGTCTAAAACGAAAGTGTTTGTCACAATTTATGAACTTGCTTTTGTTCTTAGGTTGTTGGTAAAGGTCTAAGTAATCATTTAAAACAATAAAATCAGGGGTATGTGTTTCGTAACTTAAGAAAATATAACGCTTTGCTACGGATTCCGAATAAGGAGACGATATTTATCACTATCTAGACTCTCCTTTTTCCTACTAAATTGTTCCTAAAAGTTTAATTACCGATATAAAACAATTAAATTAAGGGGTATACATCCTGCAACTTTTTAAAAATAATGTAAATTTCGTCTCTCTATACGAAATCCGTGGCTGAAGTTTAAAAATTTATAAAAAAGTTACGAAATACACACCCCTAATTTTATTGTTTTAAATGATTACTTAGACCTTTAGAAACAATCTAAGAAGAAAAACAAGTTCCTGAATTGTGACAAACACCTTCGTTTTCGACTTAGAAATTGCGTCTCTCCAAACGAAATCCGTGGCTGAAGTTTAAAAATTTATAAAATAAGTTACGAAATACATACCCCTGATTTTATTGGCCTTTAGCAACAATCTAAGTGGAAAAACAAGTTCCTAAATTGTGACAAACACTTTCGTTTTGGACCTTGAATCTGATATGTCTAAGTCTTTATTCGAGGCTAATAATTGAAAGTAAAAATTATTTTAAATTAAGTTGGACATATCTTATCACGTTTCTCGTTTATAAGCTGTGAATCACTTTTAAAATAAATGATTTGCTCGGCGCCTCCGCCATGGTGGAGGAGCGGACAAATCCGTGGCTGGAAATCCGTGGGTAACTTCACATCGGTTTATCGTGATCAATATTTTAAGCATTTTTTAATATAATAATACAATTAATTATGTTGATTCACAATCAACATAAATTGTTTAAAAATCCATGGTAATTTCATTTAAAGTTAGTTTACTTTAAATTAAATTATAATAGATTTTCAAACAATTAATGCCTTCACAATCAACATAATTAATTGTAAAAATGGTGGTAATGTTTCACATTGCAGTTTAATTAATTTAATTTAATTCATTTATTTACGGAAATCTCCTTTCTACAAAAACTGTAAACATTTACATAAATCATCATAAATAATAATACACAAATAAGTCAACTATTCAACATAAACTTTGAACATCTTTATCCCAAGTGATTTTACAATTCAAAATTAAGAGTGGTCAGGTAATCTCAGGGGTACATTACAAAATAGAAAATAAATAATTAAATTAAAACAAGAAAATAATTAATAACTTAATCACTTTTTCCATTTGCTCTGCAATTAAGTACTTACAAAGTAAGTATACAAAAATACAAAAATCCATTGAAACAACTACTTCCCGGGCAAATAGTCACGCTGGACAATGGATATTTGCCATTGCATCTCAGCCTCGCCAGTACAGCTCTGCCTTAAAAATTGTTCAAAACGTACCGTTTTCTCCGGGAATTGTATTAAAAAAATAAATCAAGAATGTTTTATATTGACATTGATTCAATATGTCATCACGTTACGTCCATTGGAACCAGCACATTCCCGGACAAAACTGTTCGTTTTTGAACAATTTTTAAGGCAGAGCTGTACTAATGAGAGATAGATCCCGAAACACGTGTTTACAGATGGCCTTTTTAACATATTTTGTTTTGTTTGTGTGAAATTTTCTTGATTTGAAAAAAAAAAAGTTGCTTTATCAGTTTTGCTGAGATGCAAGCAACGGCAAATATAATAATAATATTTTTATTTTTCCATAACAGAACAAAATACAGAAACGAAAATATTTATGACAATAATGAGCGATTCCTAAAAATAATAGTTCTGATACTGGAAAAAAAAAGATGCAATTCAGTGCGTACCGAGGTACACTCTGATCTTCCATTACACCTTATTATGATAAATTTAGTAAAATAATAATGTAGATTGCACAGAAATAAACAAATATAAATCAGTATAAAAATTAAGAAAAAAGATAAGAAGAAGAATGAAAAAAAAAAAGAGTTAGAAAACAACATATTACAACAAAATAAATATAAGTTATTATGAAAATGGATGCACAATTTATAATGAGCATTGATTGGTATACAATGTCGTAAAAATATATTTTTTATATTGACTCGAAAACATTGCAGGAGATGACTAATTTGTCAATGTAATTAACTATTGTATTATGAAATGATCTTTCGTATACTCTAGTTTTATGGTTAGGTGGTGACAGCCGGCCGCGGCTCCTAATATTAATGTTATAAACATCGCAACGATATGTAAGTTTCTCGAAAAGATAACTAGGTGTTTTAAATTTAATTATGTTGAAAAATAAATAATAACTTTGAATTATTCGTCGATTTTCCATGTTTAGCCAGTTTAAGTCTAACAGCCTGTGGCTTATTCTATCGAATTTACGTACACCGAAAATTAACCTGAGACAGGAGTTTTATCCATTGTATAATTCAATGTCCGGCGTGGGTATTTGCCCGGAAAGTAGTTGTTTCAATGGATATTTGTATACTTACTTTGTAAGTACTTAATTGCAGAGCAAATGGAAGAAACGTGATTAAGTAATTAATTATTTTCTTTTTTATTCTTTTAATAATTGTATGAAAAAATTATGAATAAATTATTAAAAATCAACCAATAATTAATTGTAACCTACAACCCTAACCACCATTATGGTAGATGGGGATTTTAGATTATATATAATAATTAATTGTTTTATTTTACTAAAAATTGCCTGGAATGTTTTTTTTTATTTCAAATAAATTCATGTTTAAAAAATGATCTTATTCACAGAGAAAAACGTTCCCTTTTTTGTGGCTCTTTGTAAATCTTTTCCCCGACGCTAATACAATTACAATCATGCCGTATCCACCTTATTGAGAAATAATATATTTTAAAACAGATACGAGGGCGGAGATAAAAAAAAGAGAACAGGGAGAAAGGGAGAGGACTTGTTGAGCCGGTGTAATGGGGTGAAAACACGTATACTCCACGCGAGGCCGTTTCGCCTGTCGAAGTCTCTCGGATAACTTCTGGTTTGGGCCGTTATTGAGAAAAACGCAATTTTCCCGACTTGCAGGCTTTCCGGCCGCCTTGCCGGCGGTCGGATACATGATTATTTTTTACGGCCGGTGTATGGGCTGTTCTTGTTGTCGGGGCGGCGGAGGGGTGGCCGGGATTAAAGGATGTTTTATGTATTCTCCCCCAGGCGTAATTTTCCTCTCCCGGCCGAAAACAGTTGCGGGAAAATACGGTAATTCGATAACAGTGCGCTCGTTTTGGCCTAGTCACATATACCTGCCTAACATAACTTACGGAAATTTATAAGGCCGGAGGGCTTATTAGGCGATCATCTAGATTGCGTTTACCAGATATTGCATATTGTAAGGTGTTCCTTTATCGTGATTGGACATCTGCTATATTAGAAGATGCAAAACTTAATTTAATATAATCAACAGTTTGTTGTCTTATTCCTTTTTTTTTTTATTTGAAAGCTCTAGCACTCATAGTTCCTGAGATATACCGGAGACCTTTTTTATTTGGACACCCGGTACAAATGAAAAAGAGAAATATTGATATGAAGTGGCAATGAGTTTACATTAACTTTGCCATCTAGATTATCTGTGGTGAAACATTTTTGAACTAATTTGGTTATGAATTAAATTAATTGGTTTGATTATATATTTAATTCATTGAGTATTTTATTTTTTGAGAACTTCGAAGGTGACGTTTGGAGATTTTTGAAAAAATGTGGATGCATGTAAGGAAATAGCGGCAAATCATCTTATATGTCTTATGAAGCGCCTTCAAACGGGACATGTGATATACAGGGTGGCGCAAGATTACGATTAAGTCCAATATCTCAGTTATAAAGAAGTATACAAAAAAATGTTACCGACATAATTTGTAGCTACTGTAAAACTTTACATTTTAAAATTAGTTTCATATATACAAGGTGTCCAATAATCACGTAACGTATCAAACATATGTTTTTTTTTTAATGGAATGATATATTTTTTATGAAGATTTTCGATTCTACGTTTAAAAATAATAATTTTTTTTATATAAGATTTAATAGGTCAATTTTTCATGGTTTAAAAGTTATAAACAAATGAATGTTGAAATCGATAGATGTTTAGAGCCTAATATTTCAATAATGAAAAATGAAATAAACATTCTGTCAACACCATACAAATGCAAAAATACTTGATAATAAAAGAAATACTCTTTTTTTTCTCTTAAAACAAATTTTTATAAACAAGGTGAAGCAATACGCAAAATGATTTTTTTCTCTTTTTACTTAAATGGGACACCCTATATTTTTTATGCTATTTTAATAGAAAATTAATCACTCTTCATTTTTTATATAACATATTAAATAGCTACCGTTTACCGTTTTTGAGATATTTAATCTTAAATGCAAATTTGGTATAGATTTTTCAATCAAAGTAGGCCGTGCCAGAACAACTAATTTATTTAGTTGTGAAAGTTACGCGAACACAAATATAAAATAATTTAGTGAAAGGAATAATCAAGTGTATTAATTAAAATACATCATAATTCATACATATTTTTTTACAGCGGGATAAATGAGAATTTAATAAAAAAAGGTAAATAAATATTAAGCTGTAATTATTTTAATACGCGATAATATTGAAAATACAACAATTTAAATAGGTATGTTCTTGGCTGTGCGCCAGGATCCAGTTACAACGAATCTTCTTATCTAAGGAATGCGTTCTCGGAGTGAGTCGTCGATCGTTTTTTTCTTCTTGATTTGCGATAATTGCGCTCTTGTATTTCGATTCAGTCGTCCGAAAACGCACAATGTTCACTATTACGGTTTAATTTTTAACGTTAGAAATTATTAATAATTAAAAACGCGATTTATTTTTGTTTATGAGTAAGTGGTAATTAGTGAGTGGTGGAGGTGAGTTGGTTTTCGATTCACCAGGAATGGGTTGGAAGTTATTTTTTCTATTAAGGTATGTTAATATTAATAATTTATTTTTAAACAGATTTTACGATTCTTATTATTATCATCAATTTATTTTCCAAAATTGCATTTGATTAAATAATTTGGTATAGAATTTTTAACCAAAGTAGGCCGCGCCAGAACAACTGATTTATTTAGTAACTTTCAACGCTTAATATTATAATTAGTAAGTAAAGTACATTTTACGTTATATTTTGTAACACTGGTGTAGTTAAACATACTTCTTCAATAAATGATTAATTTAATTGTTAAAAACTAACAACTATATTTTTTGGTTATTATTCGAAAAATATTTAAAATATTCCTATATGCTTGTTAAATTGATTTATTTAAACAATTCATGTTGACTGAAAAACCGAAAATAGATACTAAGTGAAATAATAAAATATTTATATCATTATATTTTGTTAACATTTTTATGTATTTATTTCACACATTCACATTTTTTTTAATTCAATAGCATTCAAACATTTTACATTTTTTTTCTTAAAAAATATGTCCCCATAACCATTATAACTCGCTAAATAATCGTTGAGCAACTATTTTCTTTATATTTTGCATGCGCCTTTAAATATCGATTGTCATTTGAATATCCTTTTAGGTTAAGGAGTAAGTATGTTATTAAATACCAGAAAACGATTATGAATTGCATTTGTTTTAATTATAGCCTACTTAAATTATAGATTATAAGCGAAACTTATAATTTTGTACTTTGAATTTAAATTGTTAAAAAATGGTAACAGATAGGGGTATAGTTTATTATACAAAAATTAAAGAACAATCAATTTTCTATTGAAATAGTGTAAAAAATATAGGGTGTTCCATTTAAGTGAAAAAAGAAAAAAATCATTTTGCGTATTGTTTCACCCTGTACACAACATTTGCTTTATGGTATGGTAACTGACCTAATAAACCTTATATCAAAAATGATTAATTTTAAGCGTAGAATCTAAAATCGACATAAAAATATAGCATTCCATTTAAAAAATCATATGTTTGATACGTCACGTGATTATTGGACACCCTGTATATATGAAACCAATTTTAAAATGTGAAGTTTTACAGTAGCTACAAATTGTGTCAGTAATATATTTTTGTAAATTTCTAAATAACTGAGATATTGGACTTCATCGGAATTTTGCGCCACCCTGTATTTACTGCTATTTTATTAATAATGCCATTCTGTTTGCATGTTAGACTTCCTGACCTTCTCTTTAATGTCTGAAAAATGGATTATAAATGTAAATTTATTATCACTTTATAATTTATAATGTCTAGATATTTCCAATGGAGTATTACGTACTCTAAATAGTGAAAAGATAAGTAAAGGAAATTAATAGCCTCGTTTTTTACACGCAACGTACTAATAAACTTTTCAATCTTCAAACGTCGCGCTTTTTTATCAGCAGTCAAGCACACACATAGCTTCACCCCGGGGATAATTACTTAATCACAAAGCAATTACTCTCTTTCACTTTACTAGGATCCACACCCCGGCACAAGTTTGCTCGCACACCCACAGCAGGAGGAGGCAAAAAAAAAACAACCGCACCCCCGAGCTAATTACCATTCGAAGGGGATGTTTTCGGGGGTTCGGGTTATCCGACCGGAAAATCCACGACGTTCGGGTCTCACACAAATCGTTCGGGGCTTAAACTAAACTTACACCGCGGATTATCGCAACAAACGAAAAAAAAAAAAAAAAGAAAGAAACCCGAAGGGGATTTAAGCGCGCACAACCCTTTTACGCGCGCCAATTATATTCCGGGTGAGAGGGTGCGTAAATTTGCGGTCCGTAACCCTTAAAAAAAGATATGGGATACATGTATAAAATAGATCAGGAAAAAATATGGATTCAGCGGGTTGTAAAAGTGGGATATAAAGGAGGGCGGATTCGGAAATAATTTTCCCATTCATTAAACAATCGTGTTGTTTTCTGTCGGGAATAAAGAGATTTTTTTTCCAATTGGATTTCTGAGGATAACGTGTTTATTTTTGTGATTGACGTTTTTGTGAGAGACGTACGGACGTGTATCATTTTTCAGGATAAAAGGTCTTAAGGATGATGTATGATATAAACGTTCCGCGTTTACTTATTAAATTACTTGACACTTATTTTGAAAAGAACGCTTTCTTGTCATCCACTCAAGGAATGAAATAAATATACTGCTACTAAAAAAACTAACACGTTTGATTTCTGAGAAATTTCATTTAATTTCTGCAATAAAATAAAATAAAATAAAATAAATAAAAATTATTAACGTAGGGCAGAAAGACCCCAGGTTGATAGCTCGGACAGACTAATACAATATTTTAAATAAAAATGATTTGAAAATAATTAATAAATTATTTCCACATTTAGCTCTGTGACTTTTGACTTACGTTACGTAAGTACGTTAAACAAATGCACATTAAAACTACTCCCCGGGCAAATACCCACGTCGGACATTGAATTACATAATGTACACCTGCTGTTGCATATCAAAAAAATATTGCATAATGCAACATTTTTTTTTTTGATCCGAGAAAAATTTAAAGTAAAAACAACAAAAGGAACGTTACTTAATTTAAGGCCATCAGCAGACACGTGTTTCGGGATCTATCCCACGTCAGTACAGCTATGCCTTACATAATTTAAATATGTTAAAATAAATCAATTAAATTAATTCAAATACAATCAGCAAAATGAAATCAATTATTAAGTCAAATTAAACTAAATCAATTTAAATTAAATTAAACAAAAAAAAATGTTGCATTATGCAATATTTTATTGATATGCAATAGCAGGTGTACATTATGTAATTCAATGTCCGGCGTGGGTATTTGCTCGGGAAGTAGTTGTTTTAATGTGCATTTGTTTAACGTACTTACGTAACGTAAGTCAAAAGTCACAGTGCTAAATGTGGAAATAATTTATTAATTATTTTCAAATCATTTTTATTTAATATATTTAAATAACTTTGACCAAGTCAATGAATACTGTTTTCTATTTAGCACAATATTTATTCTTGTTAAGTAAATATAAATGTATATACAGAGAGGTTTTCTTATCAGTACATTAGGCGAACTGTATACATTGAAAAAAAAACAAGTCAAACGCATTGAACCGATTAATGTGTGTATGTTTAGTTGACTATTTGGCATATGTGTGTTCAGTTATAGGCAACTAAACACACATACATTAATGCATTTGACTTGCGTATTTTGCAGGTATACATAGGAGAAATGTATACTGATAAATAAAGCTCTCTGTATATAAAAGTTTATGTTATGTTGTCTGAATAAAGATGTTTGTATATATATTAACGCTGTTTTTTTTTTTTTATTTTTGTTAATGTATTATAAATAAAAATATAAAACGTCTATTAATAAATCTTCAAACTAGATAATTTCTGCATATATTTAGTTCACCGAGCCTTTTTAAAGTTAATTAATAATTCAATATCGGTCGGTCATTCATTATATTAATTACAAACAAATTGAATTATCCGTCATTAAGTTGAATATTGCGTTAACTTCCAGAAGTGAAGTTCTCGCGCTAAACTATTAATCCCCGGCAGAGATAAAAGTTAGTTTACAGCCGAGGCAAAAATCAATATCTTTATTGCCCCAATAATGGACTGGCGCCCAACTTTGATAAAGTAAACTTCCTCCCCGTTGAAAGGGAAGTTGCCCATAAAAAATTCACGGCGAACGGCCGGGTGAATGTAAAATGTGCATCACATTGAAAACGCGAAATATGTATTTCAATCACGCCGGAATAAATAAGTGACGTGACTGAAATTTCATTAAAGCAACTCGTGAAATTGAAATTTTTAAGTATTAATTTATTGATTTTTTTAATTTATTTTGTTGCTGGTAGGGTCGATTTTTAAATGAGATAGGAGAATGTAATAAAATCGAGGAAGCAAAACGAGTTTGCACATGAAATGTTCATCTTTAAAAATTATGACAAAAACCATTTCCCCAACCCCCTCACTGGTCGAAACTAGTCGGAACACAAATATAAAAAAAAGTTTAGTGAAACGAACAACCAAGTGTATTAATTAAAATACTTCATAATTATTACATAACAAATATTTCACCACGGGATAAGTGAGAATTTAATTCAAAGTAATTGAATCTAGTATTTACGAATTTATTTCCTAGATTTTTGATGTAACTTAATGTAGATTTCCAATACCAAATTCGTCGTCGATTTTTGCCATACGCTCGATATAAACAAATGGTTATTGAAACGAATTTATTTCCGTGAAAAATGGATTGAAAGCTTTCAAATCAATCTAAATTGTTACATTTATACTTACCATTTTTTACATGGAGAAATGATTTTTGATTAATAAATTATTCAATAATATGTAATTTTTATTTATTATTATACATAACATAAATATTTACATGAATTACATAAATAAATTACCGCTAATGGTGAAAGTGTTGAAAGGTAACGCGAGTATTTATTTTCACTTACATTTTAGTCACTCATATTAATGGATATACATTTACATTAAGTGACGCAAACCTCTATTCAAAATGTTACTAAATACATAGATAGTGCTGGAAACTATTGAACGTGAAGGGCTTTCGCTTTGCACATAAGATTATTCTTGACAATGGGATGGAAATTTCACTTTGAATCTGAAATGTAAGGCTAAATATGCATAAACGTCAGCATATAATATTCGCCTTTTGTAAGCGCGAACGGTGATTACAATAGATATCAAATGTGTTTAGGGTTTTCATGAAAGAACGTGAATTCTTTTATATGCAGGTGTTATGTAATAATAATAAATTAACTTTATTTCAGATAAATGATTATAAAATATTATAAAATTTCGGAATGTGTGTGAAGCTGGCAATGAATCCAGCAATGAACCCGACGCCATACTGAGACTTTTTTTCAAAAATATTTATTTAAAGGAAAACAACACTTGTTTAATCCTTTATTCATAATTATAACCAATAGCAAGGTGAAGTGAATACAACAGAATCAAATTTATTTCTATAAATTCTAAAGTATTCATAATAGATATACTTTAAAAATCGGAAAATAGCGATTGTTTTATGAACAATATTTCCCAAACGGCTCACTTTTTTTCAATTTTCTTTCAGACATAGTTCAAACAATGCTTCTAGAAATAATATAAACAATCAGAAATGCGTGCCCATTCATGGTTTGTCAATAAACAAATCCATTGTTGAGTCGTATTTCCAGCACCTGACGGCGATTTTCACACTTGACACTTTGAAAATCGAAAATTGAAAAAAAAAAATGTGCGCCGTTTGGGAAATTTTACACTTTGAAAATCGCCGTCAGGTCTTGGAAATACGACTCAGCAATGGATTTGTTTATAAGCAAACTATTAACGGGCACGCATTTCTGTTTATATTACTTCTAGAAACGTTGTTTGAACAATTTCTGAAAGAAAATTGGGAAAAAAGTGCGCCGTTTGGGAAATATCGTTTATAAAAAATTCGCTATTTTCCGATTTTTAAAATATATGTATTATGAATATTTTAGAAGTTATAGAAATAAATTTGATTCTGTTGTATTCACTTGACAATGCTATTAGTTATAATTATGAATAAACAATTAAACAAGTGTTGTTTACCTTTAAATAAATATTTTTGGAAAAAAAGTCTCAGGTGGAGGCGCCGGGTTCATTGCTGGATTCATTGCCAGCTTCACACACATAATTTCGGAACCCCAATTGAATTGTATCATAGAATAAAAAAATCCTCAATGGGTATTTTATGTTGATAATATGTGCTGACTTTTTTGAGTTCACAATAGTGACAGTAATAATAGTATATTATAAGTGTTATAAATTGCAGTTTAGTCACGAGCGAAGCGAGTGTCTAGAGAAGTTGCATACTATACTTTTTCTACGTCCAAAATACAAACATTTTACAAAATTGTAAAATTATGCTACTTCGGTAAATATAAATTAACAGTCACATTAGAATCGTTATGACAATTGCTGAAATAAAATAATTGATTCTCTTACATTTCTTTGGTGTTTTGTATTTTTATTGAGTTGAAAGTATTGCTTGTTCCATTTTCATTATTATTAAATCTGGAACTTTCAGCAATTGGAATATTAATATTCTCTGTAGTATCTTGAAGATCACTACGTTGTACAGTGTTGAGGGTTTTATTTCCTGTCTCAAATTTGTTGTTTAAGAGTGTTCGTCACGAATTGGTCCTGAAGCTCTCTTATGGGAGTTGTTAATATCTATCCACATTTCTACAGAGTTTATTAATAGAGATAATTGCATGCGGTTTTTTATGCATAAACTTGTGTTATTTTACTAGAAGTTGCATAAACTTAAAATTTTATAACAATTTTCGTTTTTGTTACAAAAAAAAAAATATTACGGAACGTTCAATTTCAACTAATTTTCCCAGTTTTATTATAAAATTCGGTGAATGTATTGAACGAATGACATTTTTACTGCTTTCAAAACAACACCATTAATAATCGAGCGCGTTCGGTTTCATTATTTATTTTAGAAAAGTATCAAATTTATAAGAGTACGTAAATGTAGTACTAGTGTATATTATTATAATTCAAATGCTTACAAACAAACATTTGTGAAATTGTTATTTTACTCAGTTAGGGGTAGATTACAGTTCTACTTTTTTTTGCTGTTACGGTAACGGAATTAATGATAACTAAAACGACAGTTATGGTATTCATCGTTGTAAAACAAATATGTCTCATTAAAAAAAATATTAAAACGAATGATTAATTGCATATCATATTTAACAGTTATATATAATATTAAGAAAAATAAATCATAAAAAGAAATAATTGTTCTAATTAAAAACAATAAAACAATTATTAATGTCTTAAAGAATTTATGATTTCCAATTATTAAAATTCCTTTTTTATGCTAAATATGTGGTTTAATTTTGAATTATACTTGCAAAATTCTAAAAATGAAAACAAACACGACTATATGTGTATCTGTAAATAATAATATTTATATAATTACAATTTTAATAATTATAAAAACTGAAATAAAGTATTATGATTTTATGCACCTTAGCCGCGACGCGGAGTGTGTCTCCGAAATTCTGTACTTTTTTAAAATAAATAAACAAGTCGAGCGCTCTCGATTATTAATGGTGTTGTTTTAATAAAAGCAATAAAAAAATTCATGCATTCAATATATTCACCGAATTTTATAATAAAACTGAGAAAATTAATTGAAATTGAACGTTCCGTAATAATTTTTATAACAAAAACGAAAATTGTTATATAATTGTAAGTTTATGCATATAATTGTAAGTTCTAGTCAAATAACAAAAGATTATGCATAAAAAATCGCATGCCATTATTTCTATTAATAAACTCTGTAGAAATGTGGATGGATGTTAACAACTCCCATAAGAAAGCTTCAAGGCCAATTTGCGACGAACACTCTTAAGAGGCATCGTTGCTAATCGATATTGAAGCTTTCTTATGGGATTTCTTAATAAAAATGCGTACTTTTAGAGAGCTTATTAGTGGAGATAAAGATCTACCTTTTTTTCTGCAAAATCTTATGACCTTTTTCTAGAACTTATATCGATCAAAAATTTTAATTTGATTTTAGTATTTTTATAATAAATAATTATTTCTTGCTATATTTTTACTCATTTTCCGTTCATATTTATAATTTAATATGTTTTTTATTACGCTTAAAACAAGAAATCGTTCCTAAACACAACAAGCGAGCGCGCGGGCTCAGTTTATTTACTTAGGGGAGTATCGGATTTCGGCGGCCAGACAATTTGAATCATCTGCTATTACAGCTAGCGAACGTGTCGCTTTGAAAAGGTAAACGAATTCGAATTCTGTTTTTAGTTATGGTAAAATAATAAGTTATACTACAAGATATGTTTATATAAAAATATATATTTTTTAAAATCTACATTTTTTATGTTACATTATTATACATACAGCGCTATAAAAAATAGTTATATTAAAAATTTTGACATAGAATTTTAAATTATGGCATTACAATTTTATGAGTTATTTTATTAATTATAACTGCAATTTTTTTTCATATATACAGGGCGACCCAACTTCTCTGAATTAATATCATCTGTGTTATTTTAAATCAAATACCCTATATGTTATATTTTTATTGGATTCCTCTTTAAATTGTCTTTACATCAATATAACATAATTAATAGTTTTGACTAACTGTTATAAATTTTCTAAAAAAATGTTGACAGTTGCAGAAGCTTATTAAAAATCATTACCTTTTTATTTTTTGAGATAGAAAAATACAATTTTGGATGCAAACTGATATAGTACAATTCTATGCAATTATAGTTTTAAATGTAAAATACTTTTATGCAAGGTGTTTAAAAAATAACGTTAAATGTGTGAGTTTTCAAACCGATGTACTTTTTTTTAATAGCACTCTATACTTTTCATTTTTTTTCTTAACTTGTCATAATTATGTTGTATATTATTGAGACAACTAAAACTTCGGATGATTTTTGCTTATTTATAAGACAACCATTATTTCTTAGTCACATATAGATTTTCCGTGATGTTAATTTAAATAAAGTATTTATTTGGCATTTGTCATACCAATAAAATTTGACTATTAGGATTTTTAGACATTTATTTTATTTTTTTGTTGGCACCGAACCGATTTCAATAACATTTGAAGGATTTGTAGGAAATCACAAAAGGCATCTAAGTAATGAATAAAATATATATCAAGTAATTTAAAAAAATTATTATCGAAACGTAACTTTTTTTTGGGAGATCCTGTATAATCAAAAATATTTTCCTTATGTTTCTTTATGTTTACTTGGATCCAAGGACGTATCCTTGGATCCAAGTAAACATAATTTCTAACTGGTCTGTCGAAAACGGGAGCTGAGATGCAGGACTCTGTGTAATAATTCATTAGCACCAACCGTGGTTTTTAAAAATAGCAGATGTTGACTTAATTAGTCATACACAGTTCATATTAGAGAAAAACTACAAGAATTAAAATAATAATAAATATTCAATTAAAGCAGAAAATAGAAGATATGTAAAAAAATACAGGCGAAGTTAAGTGATAGTTTAATTATGTTAAATTTATTAACTGTTAAAGCAACATTAATGCTACCTTTGCTATAGAATCATTGTCCCACGTTATGTAAAACTCAATACTTGCATCATTATGTTAATATCGGATTTTTTGTTTTTATTGTATTTAGTATTTGTAATTATTATTTTCTTGTAATTCATTTGTTACCTCGTTTATAATTCATTCTGAGTACATGAAATTTATATTGTTTTAGTTGTAAACATTAATTGTAAAATGGTGAATTCCGTAAATAAATAAATAAATAAACTTTTAAAATGGCTGTACAATTAATAAATATTTAATAAAGTTTGATTATATTTGCTAAAATTCATATGTTTAAATTACAAAATCCATGTTAAATATAAATCTTAAAAAATGTCAAACGTCACGTTTTGTGCACTTTTTTACAGCCAATTTAATTCAATTTTGCGATAATCAGAAAAATAATGTTACATTTAATTTGTTATTTATTATAAAAGTATATAAATAAAATATAGGAAAAGACCTGATATGATGAAATTGCGCCAGTTATAGTGAATGATTCAAAAACTACATCATTGTTTGGGTGTGTTTCAGAAACTTCAATTAGTTTATCATTTGACAAATCAATTGCTTTATCTATAAGAAAAATGCAAATAAGTAAAATTATTGAGTTTAAATAAACATATTTATAACTACTGTACTCTATCAAAAGGTAGGTGTCATATGATTTGAAAAAAAAAAAATATTTTGTATGGAAATTTATTAATATTTTAATAAACTGTCTTTAAAAATTACGTTTGTATTTTGAGGAAAATTTAATTTAAAAAAAATCGAAATATTATATTATTAAACAATAAAACAATAAGTAATCAATATCGTATGACTGTTTACTTTTTTTCTTCATTTGTTTCCATGATAATCTATGATAGTTTCACAAAATGATTTATAACTTTGGAAAAACGCAAAAAAACCTGAACAGATTATATATTTGGAATCTACGAAAAAATCTGTTCCCAATAATGTAATTTTTTACTATAGAAACAATTATAAAAATCGAAGTTTGAGGTTATAACGCAAAAACTAATTATGATAAATAAAATGAGATAACATATTCGAAGTCAGTATAAAATGTTGCATCGAAATTAGAAAATCTAGCGATTCGATTTTATTTCTTGTTACCTGCCGAAATCCGATACTTACCTAAGCAAATAAACTGAGCGCGCGCTTGTTGTGTTTAGGAACGATTTGTTATTTTAAGCGTAATAAATAAACATCGAATTATAAATATGAACGGAAAATGGGTAAAAATCCAGTACGAAATAATTATTTATTAGAAAAAAACTAAAATCAAATTAAAATTTTTGATCGATATAAGTTCTAGAAAAAGGTCATCAGATTTTGCAGAAAAAAAGGTAGATTTTTATCTCCACTAATAAGCTCTCTAAAAGTATGCATTTTTATTAAGAAATCCCATAATAAAGCTTCAAGGTCGATTCGCAACGATGCCTCTTAATAAGTGATCTATATAACATTCTGCCATAGTGGTAGAGTGCTCCATGACGCTTTAAAGCTGTGATGTCGGCACCCAAGTCTAATAAAATCGTCGCTGATGATCTTCTCAAACACTAGCCAGTGTAACAAGCAGGGTCAGGCAACTTTAAAAATATTGGTGCAACACTAGCGAGGTTTCCAAATTTATTTATTGTAATTGGTTGTTTATTACATTTTCCTATTTTGTAATTTACGAAAAATCTAGTACTTGTCAGGTTTATAGGTAGAAGTTCCATGTATTTCTTGCAGGTATGATAGAAAGTACCTCTAATAACAAATTGACATTCTGTATTTGTCTTTGTATCTCGAATGTGAACTAAGAATTTTTATCAATTCTGCTCCCCGGCAAGCCTCATTTATGCCAAAAAATAGCCCAATCTAAAATATTTATAATTTTATCAATAGTATTTTTTTTGGTTTTACATTTTATCTTTTTATATAGACGTTTTTTATCTGAAGCAGATGACAAAAATTCTGATATAAAAAAAACACTTAACTTTTTTATACCACTTGGTATAAAAAAGTTAAGTGTTTTCTTTATATCAAAATTGAAAATGTACCACGAAGTGAACGCCTCCAAGATCCAAGGGCAACAATTCTTTATCGCAGCAAAATAAAGAATTTTTGTCAAATTTTTTCTTCAAAGTTTTTGACTTTTAAAGTCTATAACGGTCTGATTTCCTTTTCAGAAACGCGCAAGTATTTTTAGTACTTACTTATATCGATATTATTTTTAATATTTAATGCCATCCGCAATATTGAATAGATTGCCCATTGAGAAGACGCTTTCATCCTTTTTGAAAGTTGTTTGAAATATGCAAGAAGCACATTTTCAAATAATGAATTTGTTTGCTTTTCTCGACGCCAATCTTGGAATAGTTTGTATGTACTTTCGTATTGTTTTTTTTTTTTAATTTATTTCGGCCGCAGCAATCTAACAGTTACCGATGCTGCTGCTTCAATAATTTCGAGAGAATCCTCATTATCGTTCATTATTCACACGAAAGGTACTTTATTTTTTGTTATCAAACTGAAAATTAATTTAAATTGATTTAGTTTAATTTGATTTAATATAATTGATTTAATTTTGCTGATTGTATTTGAATTAATTTAATTGATATATTTTAACATCTTTAAATTATATAAGGCATAGCTGTACTGACGAGGGATAGATCCCGAATCACGTGTTTGCATATGGCCTTATATTAAGTAACGTTCCTTTTGTTGTTTTTACATTAAATGTTTCTCGGATCAAAATTTGTTGCATTATGCAATATTTTATTGATGTGCAACAGCAGGTGTACATTATGTAATTCAATGTCCGGCGTGGGTATTTGCCGGGGAAGTAGTTGTTTTAATATGCATTTGTTTAACGTACTTACGTAACGTAAGTGAAAAGTCACGGAGCTTAATGTGGAAATAATTTATTAATTATTTTCAAATCATTTTTATTTAATATATTTAAATAACTGTGACCAAGTGAATGAATACTCTTTTCTTTTTATGAAAATTACTTGCACATTTTTGTACCGCGTCGCGGTGAAATGTTTGACATGTGACAACTAATAATTCAAAGCTTGCTTCAAGTCGTGGTTAAAAATCTGTTGCTATCTTCAGAGAGATTACTTAATGTTATGAAAACATATGCGATAATTGGCATTTTAAAGATGGGAGCAAAAAAAAAAAAGAAAAAACATAAAGATTAACAATGTTTTTTCTTCCTGTCTTTTAATTTTTTTGTCATTGTCTTTTTTGTAAATTATTTCATTACAATACATTAAAAATTATATAAAAAAAACTAATTGTCAATAAGTTGTTTTTGTTTTTCATTTTTTCAAACGATAATCACGCTTTAAATTTCAAGCGCAGTTTTCCATTCGCGTTCCACGACCGTATTTCACTTTATCCCAATTGCTTCTCCCTTCTGCGCCAAATTGCTTTTCCCCGAGAACAAGTATATATACGAAAACTACTTGATCCCTTTATGTCAAAACAGTTTCACTATCCATCAATTTTAAATCACTTGGCTCAAACATGTATGTTCCGAGTGTTTACATCGTCGAATCATTCTTAGTATACTTGTTTCTATTGTGCTTGGAGTAAAATAAAATTCGCATTTTTCATTAGTTGAGTGTTTTTTTTTTTACAAAACAAAAAGAAAACAATAGATAAACGATTTATTCACTTGGTCGCAGTTATTTAAATAAATTAAATAAAAAGAATTTTAAAATAATTAATTAATAAATTATTTTTCCTTTAGTTACTGTGATATTATTACATGTTATATAAGTACTTTAATGAATTTAATAATAAACGTTTATTGTTGCATAACAAGAACATATTGTATAACAATTTTTGAATCGAAAATATATAATTCAAAAAAGAAAAGTTACGTAATACAAGGCTATCTGCAGACACGTGTTTCCGGATATCATTCCTCATCAGTACATCTGTGCCTTATGTAATTGCAAAGTTATTAATTATATTAATTAAAAACGCACTGTCACCTCTGAGATTCGCGGTTGTAAATGAACGCAGAGGACGTTTCTGAACAGGCAGGTCACGCTAAAGAGAAAATAATATATTAATTAGTGTTGGGCAAAATCGAATAATATTAGTAATCGAGTATTTCTAAATGAGCAATTTTAAATAAACGTCAATAAGTAACAATAAATGAACGCTTTTCAATAAATAGGGAACAGTTACTAATAATAATAGGATATGTTTCATTAATTAAATTATCACATACTTAATTTTACGGTAATATAATAGATCGACTTTTCCCATCTCTAGTATTAATTCATTTCAAATTCTTTTTATTTAATTTATAAAAAAAATATTTCCAACTTTAGTCGGCATACTTTTATACAGGATGTTCATATTTAATAGAAATGTATTCTCGAGTGAGTATTTGAACAGGAAAGTATGTGTATTATAGAATTCATTATCTAATTAAGGGAGTTCACCGTCTTAATTTCAAAAACGTTTTTATTTATCGTCAGAAAAAATTGAAATTTTTCAGGTGTATACTAGATTTAATTTCAAAACTATTGTCGTCAATATTAACCTATTAACGCCGAGTGGTATTATACATAGATCATTGAATATAAATTACTATTGTAAATAATAAAGTTATCAACAAAAGCCATATTTATGATATTTAAAACAAATATAGTGGTGTTTTTTATATGTAGTAAATGTGATTAGTTAGATTTTTTTAGAATTATTTCTAGCTATTAACTAAAGTGTCCCTGTAGATACACATTTTAGTTAATATTTCTTAAATAAAATTAAACAAAGATGATTAACACATTTGCAGTTATTTAAATTACAATTAAATTAAACAAGGAACATTGCTGGCAATGATCAATAAAATTCGATCAATCCCTTTTTCCAACTGCAAATTTCGACTCAAACTGTTGCAATTCGCAGTAGTGCTGCTATGCAACAACAAATATCTATTGTGCAATCCAATGTCCGGCGGGGTAAATGCTCGGGAAGTAGTTTTTTCAATAGATGTTTGTAAAACTTACAGTGTAAGTATTTTTTTGCAGTTGGAAAAAGGGATTTATCGAATTTTATTGATCATTGCCAGAAATTTTCCTTGTTTAATTTCATTGTAATTTTTCTTAATTAAAAAAAAATCGGCGTGGGCGTTAATGGATTAAAATTTACATTAGGTATAATAATAATAATAAATTTATTGCCTAACAGGAAACAACATAACCCAATTACAAGACAATATGTATAAAATAATAAACATCAAGAACGTAACAAAAATGGAAATTATAACTGAATAAACTACATGTATATAAAGAAAAATACATTTAAAATAAAACACAAATTAATATGAACTGACAATAGATGATAGTGGATTATTAAATAAATCGCAATTACAAAGTTCATTAAATAAGTTGCACATTATATTTAAAAACCGTAATTGGTTTTACTAAAATTAATATAAAAGCATGCAGTTATTCGGCTATTGAAAGAAGGAATATGAAAGTTGTTATCTTGCAGCAAGTCAGAGCAATTAATTGTACCATGTACTAATTTAAATAAAAACGATTTTTTCCGTCTAAGTTCAAGGGATTCAATCTGGAATCTATTAAGAAGTAGATTATTATCATAGCCTCTAGGCAGATAGAAACCAGTGTCTACAAAATACAAAAAATTTAAAAATTTACTTTGAACACTTTAAATTAGGTTAATTTGTCGTTGAGTTTGAGGATACCAAATAACTGATCCATATTCCAACTTAGATCGTACATATGAATTAAAGAGACATTTTGAAGGCATTTGAATTCTTAAGATTAATAGAGCGAAAAATAAAGAATCTTTAACAAGATGATAATTAATTGCAAGCTTATTGTCAAACCAAACGCCCAAGTCCTTAAAAAATCTAACTCGTTCAATAATACCTTTCTTGATAGTGTAATTGAATGTAATATATTTGTATTAAATAAAAATGATTTGAAAATAATTAATAATTTATTTCCACATTTAATTCAATGTCCCGCGTGGGCATTTGCCAGGGAAGTAGTTGTTTTAATGTGCATTTGTTTAACGTACTTACGTAGCATAAGTCAAAAGTCACAGAGCTAAATGTGGAAATAATTTTTTAATTACTTTCAAATCTTTTTTATTTAATATATTTAAATAACTGTGACCAAGTGAATAAATACTCTTTTCTATTAATATTGTAACATATTTGGTTTTTTATGAGCTTACATTTATCAATATTTAAATGAAGTTTATGGTCTGTGCACCAATCTGAAATAATGTTACGTTAGTTTTACAGAATTAAACAATCATCAATTGAATAAATGACAGAGTTATCTTCAAATCATCAGCATACAATAAATGTTTACAATTCAATACACAAGAATAATAATACAATACATTTTATATAAATGAGTATAGTTGATTTAATTTAATTAATTTATTTTAACATCTTTAAATTATTCAAGGCAGAGCTGACCTGACGAGGGATAAATCCCGAAACACGTGTCTGCAGATGGCCTTATATTAAGTAACGTTCTTTTTTGTTTTTTATATTGAATTGTTCTCGGATCAAAAATTTGTTGCTTGATGCAATATTTTATTGATATGCCACAGCAGGTGTACATAATGTAATTCAATGTCCGGCGGCGTATTTTTCCGGGAAGTAGTTGTTTTAATGTGCATTTGTTTCAAGTACTTACGTAACGTAAGTCACAGAGCTAAATGTGGAAATGTTTTTTTTTAATTATATTCAAATCATTTTTATTTAATTTACATTTTATATATTCCTATATGGCTATCGACCATCGGTCTTTCGGCCGGAAGCCCTTGTTATGTCAATCTGTTATTCGTTGATGAGAAATGTGATAAATTAATGAATAATAATGTGAGGATATAATAATTTGACATCTTTTTAATAAACTTAATTATATTATTTTTCTTTATTATCTAGGTGTTAGTTGTCTTTAATAATTTTATTACGCCGCTATATAATATTAATAATATTATATTATTTAATATATTGTGCAAGCTAACTCATCATTATTAGGTCCAAAGACGCCTGTTTGTAGAGTATGATGGATACATATCTGATACGTTTCAGGTGACGTCTGGGGTTCCTCAAGGTTCAGTTCTAGGCCCCTTAATCTTTAATATATTTATCAATAATCTTGTAAACTTTATTTATACTGATTGTCTTTTGTTTGCAGACGACCTCAAAATTATAAAACCAATTAAAACCATCGATGATTGTCGATCAATGCAAGACGACTTAAATCGAATACATGCGTGGTGTTGTTCAAATAATTTGCCTCTTAATACTCATAAGTGTAAGATCATATCATTCTCAAGAAAGAAATCTAGCGTTATATTTGATTATTCAATAAATGGAAATATACTTGAGAGAGTATTACAATTCAAAGGTATAGGTATTTTATTTGATAACAACTTGACTTTTAAAGCAAATATAGATCATATTGTCTCATCTGCCAACCGTTTTCTAGGTTTCATTTTCCGAAATACAAAACAATTTAAGCATTCAGAATCAATTCTCTCCTTACACTTTGCTTTTATAAGATCTCGTTTGGAATAATGCTGCTGTATTTGGAATCCTTACTACACATCATATTCTAATCAAATTGAAAACGTACAAAAGAAACTGCTTAAATACCTGTATTTTAAAGAGACTAGTTCCTATCCCGATTATTCCATAACATACGACAATCTTCTCGATAGAAAATTTGTAACAATTTAATTGACTGTAGTGATATACTCGCTCAATTAAATATTCGTGATCCCCAAGTATCAAGACAAACCCGATTTTTTCAACTTGCCATTCCCAAATATAATTTACTGCTTAAATCGCCTTTATTTGCAATGTAATCTTTATATAATGATCTACTTTTGCGCGATCCAATCCTTGATTTATTTTACACATCTACACCTAGACAGATGTTCACTTATTTTCTTAACATCTTTCACAGTTCTTAGATTTATTGTGTGTATTGAATGTTCACTTTTTATATTAATTTTAGTTTTACACTTACAATTAAAAGCCATGTATGATAATTGGATACACACCATCCAATTTGTAATTAAGAAATTTTTGTTGAACTTTGTCGATTATTATCTTGTGGCAAGCATTGATCGGAAACCATATAATAGAGGCATATTGAACCACAAAAGCATAGAATGAAGATTTTAATATTTGGATGTTGCTAAAATATTCTTATTAAAAATTCAAGAGAACGATAGCCAGCAACAATAATTAAATCTATATGGCTATTAAAACTCATATGCGAGTCAAACGTTACACTAAGATCCTTAAAAGATGTTTTCTATGAAAGATGTTTTCATTAATTTTATGTATAGATAACAATTGGGATTTTCCTCGATTAAATGTTATCGAATAATACTTATCAATATTTAGCCTAAGTCCGTTTGAGTTACACAAATTTACAAGAATGTTTAAATTATTTTGTAAAACTTATATAATATACTTATGTATATAATATAAAAATTTGAGTATCACTGTACTAAACAGTAAAATATCTTCCATAAAAACAGAAATAGCAACATTAAAACCTTTACAAAGATTTAAATTATTTTTATTAAGGAGTTGGTCAAGTAATTTTATTTTTAATTCTGATATTCTTATGGACTAATTGCAATCAAGTAGGTTGCGTTTTCAATCGTTTGATCCGTTTAGCGTTGCAAATATCTTTATACGTTTATTTGAGTAATTTTATTTTTGCATTCGAGAGCGATAAATAGTTCCATTTGTCCGATATTGGCAAGTAATTCTGAAAAATACATTGCGTCACGGTGTAGGCAATAAATCGAGTCAAATGTTTATGGATTTGCTACAAATTCAATGGATACATAAATTATTTATACAAATACATCTACTCGTATTGTATTTATCACCATTCAAATGACTAATTCGTGTTTATAATAGTTCACTATGGAGTGAAGGTAAGGAAAAATCGAATAGGAAATTGTTTAAGTAATTTTGAATAATTGTCCATGCATAAATTGATATTACATCTTTTGATATAAAGAAAACACTTAAATTTTTTATACCATTTATTTAAATAAAAATAACAACTATTTTTATTTAAATAATTAAGTTTTTTATACCAATTTCATTTTACTTTATCAAACTAAGTTTAATAAAAAAATATCAATCTGGATAATTAATTAAAATTAAAACACTTGGTTTGTTTCACTAGATTATATTTTCTCCAACTAGTTTCGACCATTGGTCATCTTCAGGGAGGAATGACCAATGGTCGAAACTAGTTGGAGAAAATATAATCTAGTGAAACAAACGAAGTGTTTTAATTTTAATTAATTATCCAGATTGATGTAAAAATGTTTCACCACGGGTTAAGTGAGAAATTAATTAAACATATAAAAAATTTATCTATATTTATTTATTATCACTTGAAGATAGGAATAAGCCGGTTGCATTTTGTTTTCACAATGAACCGTTTGGGATTGATAAATAAATATTTTGATGCGTATTATTTATATTTTGTATTTTGTCGTAATTTGTGATTGGTAATTTGCCTTTTTTTTATACATATGTTTTGTAATCTTTTTAGAGCGTCACACTTTTTTTATAAAATTTTTAATATGTAATTATAATTGTAATTTGGAAATGGAGATTCCGTTAATAAAGTAAATTGAAATTGATAATGATTACGGTGTAATTGAAACTGGTCACTGAAGTAAAACAAAAGTGGCATAAAAAAGTTAAGTGTTTTCTTTATATCAAAATTGAAACCATGAAGTGAATGTCTACAAGATACAAGAATTAATATTACATCTTTAAATAAACCTTATAAAAATACTCCCCAGCTTATACCTTCTATTACATCAAAGATATAGCAATAATATTAAAAATACGCGTAAGGGTGCGGTTTAGTAGAAAGAGATGGCTATATAATTATTGGCAGTTAGTAATTCGAGTTACATTGCTGTTGTGATCAATGAACAATATTGTTTTATACATTTAAGTAATCTTAAAGCATGCAGGATTTTCACCAGATAAATTAAAATGCATTGTTATAATTGGATTTTATAAAAAAACAATTATGAAAGAAATCATGAAAATCTGTCAGTTTTATGTCAATTTTTAATGTATAGTTTTAACAACAAAAAACGTGCTTAATAACAATTTTAATGATTTCACTAAATTCTTCATTAAAATATCTCTACACTAATTACATGTTAATTTCATTGTATCTTCCAATTTTGTATTTTAAAAAGAACTTGAAAATTTCGGTGATATGTAATAATTGACTGTTTATTTTTAATCAGGCCGATATATTTCTACCTTTTTTTGTAAAAATGTAAGTACATATTCACGTTATTAATTCTGGAGCCCTAATCTTTTTTTATTAATGATTATTTTCATTTTAGATATAACGCCTCCAAGATCCAAGAATTTTCACATTAGTTTATAGCTATCTCTTTCTGCTAAACCGCAACCTTAATGTGAATTACATCATTGTAAAGGCAAGGTAATTTCATTGAGAATGCGAATCTCAAGAAAAATACAGGGCATCTACTTAAAAAATAAATTTTGATATTTTTTTGGAAGATACGTATCGCCTTCTTTTCGAATCATTATATCCTTTTAGGTGTCGGATGGGGCTCTGATTCTGATTTCTCTTGTACCTATTCCTTAATTTTTTTCCTGTCTCTTATTATTATTTTCATTTCTTCTAGTGTTATTCCCTTCATTATTCCAATTTCTTGAATTTGGTCAGTTTTCTAAAAAATAAACAATTGAACTGGTATGGACACAACTAAAATGACAAGAAAACGTGGATTGCCCTCTTCTTCTTTTGCTCGTACTTCTAGTTTCCAATATTTTTCTTGTAATTCTGTCTGTATTCATTTCAGTTATGTATCCATACCAGTTCAATTTCATATATATATATATTTTTTGACAATCGGTCTTGTCGTTCTGTAACGAAGATATTCACTTTTTTTGTTTTGAGACAATAATTATTGGTGCCCTCAATATTTTATCACATACAGGGTGTTTCAAAAGTAACGGATAAATTCTATAAAATCGTAAATAAGCATATTTTAGAAAAATGCTCTGACATGTCGATTTTTATTTTTAAAATGCTATCCTGACATACATTTTTCATCCCCTCACCCCTGCGCCCCTATTACTAACAATGCTATATTCAACATTCTATGACCTTAGTAAGGCCTTTCACTGTATTCCGAGTAGCGTGATTCTGTGCAAATTTTACTTTTATAATTTTGATCTTGATTATTAAACTTCTATCTACAGAATATAAGGCAGTATGTTATTTTTAAAGATCAATCATGAACTTTTGTTAATGTATCGCATGGTGTTCCCAAGGGTTCTATCTTGGGGCCCCTTATTTTTTTTTTTTACTGTACATTAACGATTTACCTACCCACTTCCATGATGGAGTGATAACAGTGTCGATAAAAACCGGAAAACCGTTAAGTAAAGTACCATTTATTTTTTGCGAATTTTAACCGAAAGGTTTTCAGATAATTATTAGCTTAGTTATCTTTATTTCGTCTCTTTATCTTTAGCTTAAGAGCGCGCGATACCACCTTCTTTTGAAATAAAGTTGAATTTTTAATTATGATTACAGATATTGAAAATCTGTTTTCGCTGATGTTTCTCTTTTTTAGTTGCGGGGTGGACTATGATGCGTTTTTTTTCAAATATAAAAAATAAAATTAAAAAAAATTAAAAAAAAACGGACACCATGTTACTATCATAAATATTTTTTATAAAATTTAATCTTAATAACATTTTTTTATAAAAAATATTTTTAAATGCAAAAACAACTTTTTTAGCTAGTAAAAAAATAGACCCGTAAAATGCTGCCATAAGCGGGATTAATCTGAATCACACTTTATGGGCGGAGTTGTGGTAAGTATTCGATCCCCCTTTTTTGAAACAGTGTTATTTGAGTAAGTGTATATTTCTGAAATTAATTAAATACGACCCGTTACTAGAACAATTTCTCGTAATGAGATTGTTGTTTTTAGCAGAGCGGACTGTTTATTCATTCGTTATTATAACACCTTTATTACATTTGTACAAACACGATTAAAATATTATTACTTATTGATTTTTTTTTATTATATATACAACTTTTTCTCAATGAAGTGCGTATTATTAACTTTGTTATTACGTGAGCTAGAGAGTCTGTTAAATTAGCAAAGTAGCAGTAAATTTTCCAAGGAATACAATGGAAAAATCAGAAAAGCAAAATCGTATTTTCAAAATATTAATAAAACAAACATTTTCTTAATGGAAATCGGTATCTCTTTCTATGATCATATCACCAGATGTTAGTTTTAACAAACAAATTATAGACCATTACACAAAAAATATTCGCAAATAATAAAGTTATTGGCATTTACGTATTTTGTTTTCAATTAAATTAAGTTACTATAAAAAAACAAAACACTTACAAATAATGTTAAGAAAGTATGTAATAAGTTAAATTGTCAACTATTTAATCTATTTAAATATTATTTATCATATATTAAATAAAAAAATGCAAATTCTAGATCAAACGTCAAAGTATTGCTCTTACAATGTACACCATTAACGTATTACATCTTTTAAATTAAAATACTCATTTTTGTTGTTGTAATGCATAAAAAAACAAAATTTATATCGATTAAGTAGATAGTAAATTAACTTTCAGATTTAGAAAAGAAATTTTCTTTATATGATTTTTTTGTTGTTGATATTTTATTATTTATAATAACTGGATTTTACTGAAAAAACAATATTAATATTCAAATAACTTCTATATTTGTGATTATTTTGTGATTGTACATTATAACCTTTTTTGTCAAAAATCATCTTCTCTATCAAATTATGATAATATATAGGCTTTTTCGTCTAAACAAATGTTTATTTCATTAATATCTTTAAAGCTTGATTTTCTTTTTTTACTGCATACGCCGTTGTAACTCTCCGATAATTTACAACTACCTTGCTAAATTAACCGACTCTTTAGTTCAACTAATAACAATATTAGTAATGGTGCACTTAACAACCCGTATAATCGAAGAATTTGGTACATCTGTGATGAACCATGCATAATTATTTAACTTAGGAATAATAAAATTCGATTCTATTAATTGAATTGTATTATTTCTATTAGAAACAATACATATTTCAGTTGATTGGAAAGAATTATTTGCTAATAATATGGGGTGGGTCACGAATTAAAGTTTACGCGGTTCCCGACCGAGGAAAAAAATGAAAAAGTTTGCATTGCATTGCACGGTTGAATACAATCTTCTCATAAAAAATATTTTCACTTTCTTTCTTGCACTTCCAGTTGTACCGGAATTGCCTATAAGTTGATAGGAACACCCTACATTTTAATTTTTCTTTTTTATTCCTCGTTCAATTGACCACTCATATCGATTTGTCCACCTCTGACAGTTTTAAAGTTAAAATGTATTTGTCATATTTTATCCTAAAATAGATGTTTTGAAAAATTATAACTTCAAATAAGAACAAGACAGACATCTTGAATAGTAATTAGTAAATTTATCTGTGTAGAATTAAAAAAATAACATTTGTCTATTTTGATAATAGGTATTTCAAAAATGTCAATATTTCAGTCCCCACTTAAAAACATCATAATTTATATTTGTTAAAATGGAATTTATGTCATAAATCGATTGGCAAGACAATTTTTCAACATAAAAGTATTACATATTTCTATATCTAGAGCAAGTAGTTTGTGAGTTATTTCGAATTTTCTTTTCCCTCAAAATATTTACACCAGCACTATATGGATTGTCTGAGGCACATATATAAAATTAAAGTATATCTTAATATTAAAAATGTTTAATTTCTGATTCCTCTATTATATGTGAAAATAAAATGTCAATAAATATAATTATAAAGAGTAAGTACAAAGATGAAATAATTTAAAAAATATTTTTGATTTATTTTTCTTATAAATATAAGGTAAATATCAAAAATGAATGTGACAAAAGCCTCTTTATAAATAAATAAATGTTTCTATATTGCATTAAATATTGATATAATAATAATAATAATAACTTTATTGACGGAAAATATCCATTTTACATAATACATAGCAATACAATCATAGACTTATTATACTAAATATAATATATATATATATATATATATTATATATATATATATATATATATACATACACATGTCTACAAATAAGGCAATTTAGAAAGAACATCAAAACATCAAACATTTATGTGCTTATATATTATTGTCTTTTGGCTTAATTTAAAAAGGATTTATATTAATTATACAAAAAAAAATGAATTTGAAATTGTTGATATTAAAAAAAATCAATCGTTTCATATAAATGTTCATATTTTATTCAATTAATATCAGTCAAATTATTGCTTGAATCATTCTCAGAAATAAACCTACGCTTAGCTTATTTTAAAAAGAAATTCGACTCACGATATTCTAATCTAGGGTAGCATTATTTGTTTATGGATATTTTGTTCTAACTTTCTCCATTTGTTATAAATTAGAATCTGATCGGTATTTAGCTCTATAACGATTCACTTGAAATAAATACATGATATAAAGTACTTATAGTGCACTGTTTTGAAGCAAATAATCATATTGATAGGACAAACAAAAACTCTTTGAACATCCTGTATATATCTGTATTAATAAATAATTTATATCCTGAATATTGGAAAATGTGTTTAATTATAATTTTTGTTATAATTTTAATTTAAATATATTTTTAAGCACATATGTAAACAATATCACGTAATTATGATTGCAAATCAAATATATATATATTTTTTAATTTGTACTAAATTTAATTTTTATTGATTTAGTTATCCATTGATCTACGAAAAGAATTAAACGAATATTGCATCAGCATCAAATTGAAGATATTATATTGAATTCCATTCAATTATTTAATTTATATTAAATATACGAAGAATTCTGGATAAAAGTATATATATATATATATCTTCCTTTACATTATAAAAAAAAATAATATATATTTTTGTATCAACAAAATGACTCAAAATGTATGTAAATTATCAAAAAAAAAATGTAGAAAATATAAACGGTAAGAAGGATTTTTCTAATCTACATATGTGCTATTAGTGAAACAAACAAATTTTAGCTAAAATAATTTTAGCAACAATTGATCAAAATGCTGATATATTTAATTTTTGATAGCTAATTACTAATATTAAATGTATAATCAATAATTACGTTCTAATATATTGTATAAAAGATCATTTGAAACCGTTTCAATATACAAGCCACAAATACAGATCGACTGAAAAATACAATCTATAACGAAAATACGAAATAAATAGGACGAATACGTGTTTATTTGTATAGAAAACAAACAAATCTTAGAAGGGAGACTGAACGCGCCCATTGCGCGACAATCTTCGTCTGACAACGTTAACTCGCCATAAGTACTATTCCAACATTCCAAGGCTTTCGCGGGTTAGGGGTTAGATACAGACGTAAGGGGACTGAATGTTTACGTCTCACTAATTGCCTGTGTATCGCCTCCTCTTAAATCTTTTAGCTTTAGCTTTTCCAATTAAATTATTATTATTATAATTTAATAATTGACGAACTGAAAAGTTATTAATGACGTACATTTTTGGTGGAGTAATTATTGTATATTATTTTAGTCATATTCTATCTTAAATTGTCTTTTAATAAAATCAATGTTTGTTTTCAAATTTATTTAAAAGTCTAAAGAAATATGTCTCAGCCAGTAAAAGCAACAATCCCTTTTCATCATGTTTATTGTTATTCTCCTAATTTGTTTGCGTAAAACGTTTACATAATACGCTCAAACCAAACAAACGGACCTCGACGGGTCCCGACTACTTACACACACATACATCTACCGCCAATCACTGAGCTTATCAATCATGTATGAATGGAAATATTTTTCAGGGAATCGAAAGCGAAAATCAGCGCAACATCATTTTCCCCAAGAAAAGCCAAGCCACTCGACTTTTAATTCATCCAGCTCAATCCACTCACCAGCAAAAAAAGTAAAAAATAAACGGCCGAGAGAGAGAATCTAAGCTCGAAATCAACCGCACAGCAGCCGAAACGAAAATAGAGCGCGCGCGGCCTACTTGATCAAGAATTAATGCGCTCACGTTTCCGGTCCGAACAATTCGAAAATGCAATTTTCGAACGCGCGGTGGAAAAATTCATTATTTCCCGCTGGCGTTGCGCGGGAGCGTGAATAATTCAGATGTGGGTCATCAAATGAAAATTCACGAACACACCGAAGAAGAAATAAGCGACCGGAACGAAAACCACCGCGCCGCGTTTGTGTAAACCACGAGGATAAAACGGATCGTTATTTAAAACAGAAAAAACCTGCCTTTCCTCTTTGCGATTGATCTATTCCCGATCCTCTCTCTAATTGATTTAACGCGTGTTTACGCTCCCGGTTAAACTGACATTCGTGTTTGTTTATATTATCCTGCTCTCGAGGGGATAAACACTTTTAAATGACGCACCTTTTCGTTTTCTCCCAGTTTTTTTCTTTTCTTTGTTTTTTTTTTTATTTTCACTCGAGCATGATCCGATTATCCACCTGCGCGGGTTTTCGCGGTGATACGGTAAGATCGCGGTTGAGCCGCTCGAGCAGCACTGATTCACGCTTAAGTCTAGTGAGAGGCGTCGCGACGCCGGCTGCGTGCGCAACTTTGTTTATCTGTGCCGAATTTAGCGGAGTTTATTTTGGATGCCGCTGCCCTCGAAAATGAATAATTCGCTCTAAGGATTTTTTTCTCTTTTTTGTTGCAGCTACGTCCAGTACCAGTTCAGGCGATTCGACTGATGATGATTATGATGAGAATGATTATGCTGATTACGATGAGTATACGGATTTAAATACAACTACTAATGGTAAGTACTTTTTTGTTTTGTTTTCACATGAATACAAATAAAATGACATGTTTCATTATTATTCCTTCTTTCAGTAGTAGGTGCTTACATGTTGTAAACATTTCAAAGCATTTCATGGTATTATTCGATACAATTTTAACAAATAAAATTATCAATCAGTAATTCTTGTTTTAAACATTACCGAAAAGTAAATATTTTCAAGAGAAATGATTAGATTTTATTTAGTAAAATGTTCAACCAGTATTCATCTAGCATATGGATAACTAGTGATGACCATTTCAGGTTTTCGAACCTCATCAGACTAGTTTGTTCCATGTGCAATGCCTTGATGAAGGCGGTTGAACGGTTTGTTTCCTATATAAAATGACGAGTTAACTGCTTGATATATTGTTGATGTCCGATAAAGTTGGCTTCTTCTCTTGAATTTATGTACAGGTTATCAAACTCTGCTGGGTGTAGCTGCATAGCGAGTCTTGTGTGGAGTACTGTGAGGATGTTTGATGTGCAGCTACACCCAGCAGAGTTTGATAACCTGGACATAAATTCAAGAGAAGAAGCCAACTTTATCGGACATCAACAATATATCAAGCAGATAAAAAAAAAGCTGGAAAAACTGCGAAATAGAAAAGTTAATCCATCTATTCAACCAACTGAAATTAATAGGGGTGAGCATAATAACATTAAATTTTACCCTAGACTGAAAAACTTAAGTAACATTCAATTAAATTCAAAAGAATAAAAATATTGGAAAAAGGTTTGAAATACAGTCCTCATATCGCCACAAATTCAATATTAGATTCAGTCGGCATTAGTGCCGGAATAATCTGTAATAGAATTAAATCCGATAACGATAAAATGTTAACAAAAAACAAAATTGCTAAACTTATAACTAACCATAAAATCAAGAAATCCACATACAATCCAGATAATATAATAATATGAAATTTAAAGAAGAAATTAATAAATGAAAACATAATAATAACTAAAGCAGACAAAGGGAATACGGTAACCTTATTACATAAAAAAGAATATTTAGAAAAAATGGAGGAACTATTAAACTCAAATAACTTCACATGCATTAAAACTGACCCCACTAAGAAATATCAACAAGAACTAAAAACAACTTTGAAAAAATGTGAAAACTTGATTGCTAAAACTGAATGTTTCAAATTTATAAAAATGAACCCCGGAGCTCCGGCTTTGTATGGTTTACCGAAACTACATAAATAAGGAATACCTATACGATCACGCTATTATAATTAGAGATTTTAACGTCAATAGTAGAAAATCCCGACATGTCCACAATTTTTGTTCTAATTCCAATTTTATTAAAATCCCTACGCCTCCCACATTCATTATGAACGAAAATCAATCTACCACTCCTGACCTTATCCTATGCACCTCCAACATTCGCCCTATTATCCATTCCCTAAAACTAATTCCAGACGTCTGCTCCGATCACCTCGCAATCCAATTTGACCTTAATACCCTATCACCTCCCGCTCAACCACTTCCCGAGTTTATCCTCAATTACCAGAGCTGTAATGTAGAAAAAGTTGCTGAAGACATTCTGACAATTTTTAATAATGATGAAGACATAAATGCTACTCTTATTTCCCGTTTTAATAAAATATTATCCGAATCCATTTCCCGACATACTCCTAAAATTAAAAAAACAATTTTACAAATATCCACTCCCAAAATTTATCCTCAGACTGTTAAAATATAAAAGACAGATTTGCAGAGACATTAAATTCAATGACGACAGTTCAATTAGACGACGATTTAACCAACTGAATAGACAGATCAAATCTTTAATTTTAGAGTTTAGACAAAATAAATGGACAGAAACTTGTAACAAAATAAATGAAATGCAAGGAAAGACTTACTGGACGGAAATTAAAAAATTATCGAAATACAAAAAATCTGACAATTTTAACAATATTAAAGACCCGACGGACAATACAATACTGACCGACGATTTTTCTAAAGCGGAAGCTTTTGCAGGACAGTTAGAGAAGACGTTTAAACCGACAAAAGACAACGACTATGACGATTTTTTTTTAAATTTGGTAAACAATTGGTACGACGCTTTCGACAACACTCCTTTACCTCCACCACCAGACGATTCAATAGACGAGACAGATTACTACACAATATTACACTCTGATAAAAATTCCTTTCCCGGTTTCGATAAAATCCCCAGATTCGTTCTCCAAAAGCTCCCAAACGAAATCCATCAATTTATTCTCAAAATTTTCAATTATTGTTACTCCTATCAATACTTCCCTCCCCAATGGAAAAAGGGAATAATTGTTTGCATCCCGAAATCCGATAATGATCCCACACTAGTGTCCAACTACCGTCCTATTACCCTTCTTCCTGTCATCGGAAAACTTTTTGAATCCCTCATTAAACAAAAACTCCTCAAGTGTTCGATTGATTATATCCCAGAATACCAATTCGGCTTCCTTCCCAAAAGATCCACAATAATTCCCTTATCCATCCTTACTTCCAATATGCAAACTAAACATTTGGAAGGTCAACAATCAGCCGTACTATTTTTGGATGTACAAAAAGCGTTTGATACAGTTTGGCATATTGGACTCCTTTACAAATGCTTCCTTCTACACATTCCGCGTCACTTAATTATTCTTATACATAACTTCCTTTCCAACAGATCCTGCCAAGTAAGAATACGACAAACTCTCTCCCATTCATTTCCAATCTTACAAGGTGTCCCTCAAGGTTCTCCTTTATCCCCACTCCTATATAACATATTTTGCCATGATATATACAATCCAGACCCCACATATTTTAACCCATCCCAGTATTCTTTACTTTTCGCTGATGACACAGCTCTCATAACCCATGCTCCCACTCTTCAAGCAGCACAACGAGCACTACAAACTTCATTCGACTCGATACAAGCCTGGTGCTCAAAATGGCGCATTAAAATTAATCTTGCTAAATCGAAACTCTTTATCCCATTCCACAAAATTACACCGCAGTCTCCCACAATTTCTATCAATAATACCTTAGTCTCTCCTTCAAACACCTGCAAATACCTAGGCATTCTATTCGACTCCAAACTCTCCTTTAAACCTCATATCCTTTCATCTAAAATTAAAATTCAAAACAGGGCCCCGCATTTCAGATCTCTTACGTACAAGCAACAAGGTATATCCATTAAAACCGCTCCTCATTCCTTCCACTATGTATCACCTCCAAGTCGCCGAAAGATCCTCCCTAAGAATCCTTACCAAACTCTGGCATCCTAACAACCCACTTCACAATCCCTCCAACGAATACCTTTATGAATCCACCCAAATCCCACCCATATCCCAGCGTATATTAGCTTTAACTAAAAAAATTGCCAATAATTCTGATAATCTACCCCTTCTTACAAAATTCTGTATTCCCCGTAACCCTAATATCCTTCCTAAATACAAACATCCTACAATCACCATTCATCAATTCATTTGCGCAAATCATCAGGACAGTTCAGCTAGCTAGCATAGATTTTTCTTTAACTTCATCATAAATTCACGACAGGGCAGAAAGACCTCTGGTCGATAGCCCAGACAGACTAACACCTACATGTATTGTTATTATTTATATTGTTATATTGTTAAAATTATCTATATAGTCTGAATAAAGATATATATATATATATATAAGGAATACCTATGAGACCGGTAGTTACATATTTATGTGCCCTTTCATATAATTTATATAAATATTTGAATAAAGTTTTACCAGAATTTATTAATTTTAAGTCAAAATATTCAGTTAGAAATTTAATAGAATTAGTTAAAAAATTAAAAACCTTAGAGGTTCCTGGAAACTCAAAATTAATATCATTTGACGTTAAAAGCGTTTTCACTTCAATCCCAACAAAGCAACTAAAAGATATCTTAGACGATCTCATCAATACTACCGACCACACAGATTCAAATAAAACAGAAATGATCAATCTTTGCATAGATCAAAATTACTTTGAATTTAATAATAAAATATATTATCAAAGAGACGGTTTGCCAATGGGCTCTCCACTATCACCACTCCTAACAGAAATATTTATAGCTAACTTTGAAAAATATTTATTTAAACAAAATACAACATGTAACATATTTTATTGGGCTAGATACGTCGACGATATTTTTTGTATTTGGAAAGGAACAACGCGCCAACTTGAACTTTTCACACACTTTCTTAACTCCATTAATAGTAATATTCAGTTTACTACAGAAATGGAGGTTAACAATAGTTTAAATTTTCTTGACTTAACCATATCTAGAATTGACAACAAATTAGATTTTAAAATTTATAGAAAAAATAGCTTCACCGATGCAATAATACCTAATTCATCTAACACACACTATAAAATTAAATACAGTACTTTCCATTCCTTGACTTATTCTGTTATTCACATCCCCCTTAATGAAAATAATTTCAATGAAGAACTAAAAACAATAAAAGCAATTGCATCTAATAATGGTTACCGTACTCAACTAGTAAATAAATTTGTTAAAAAGAAAAAATTAAAACAATTTGAAAAATATCTTTACGCAAAAAAACAAAACACAGAATAATATGTGGTGCAAACTGGAATTTGTTAACAGAGAATATAAAAAAAAATATTTTAAAGGGTATGAATTTAATGTTATATTGACGAATCCAATTAATTTACACAAACTGTTATTGCATAATAAATTAGAAATCGACAAATTGCAAAAAAGTGGTGTATACAAAATCAAGTGCGGAGATTGTGATTGTGTTTACATAGGACAAACAGGAAGGACCTTTAAAATCAGGTTAAGTGAACATAAACAATCAATTCTAAATAATAAAATTTCCACTGGACTTTCACAACATTGTATAGATAATGATCATTTTTTCAATAATAGTGATTTAAACATTTTGTATTCAGGTAATAATGCTCGGGAAGTAGTTGTTTCAATAGATGTTTGTAAAACTTACAGTGTAAGTATTTTTTTGCAGTTGGAAAAAGGGATTGATCGAATTTTATTGATCATTGTCAGAAATTTTTCTTGTTTAATTTCATTGTAATAATGCATAGTTTATTTTGGCTGCAAAAGAAAGCAGTTAGAATAATAGAGCGGCTCAGTTATAAATATGACCCCAAAAATGAATACATAAGGTTGGAAATATTAACGCTACCATCAATATATGTTCTTAACTGTTTATTATATATCCATAAAAATGTCAAGCATTATCGTTCTCACGACGAAATCCATGCAAAAATTCCAGAAATAAAAATAATATCTACTTGTGTCGATTACGTTTAGCAAAATCTCAAAATGGTGTATGCTACTATGATCCGAAAATTTATAATAAACTCTCAGAATTGGCAAAAGTACTTAATATTAAGTTGATTAACAAAACGTTAAATATGTTTTTAACGTTTTGTTAATCAACTTAATATTAAAAAAAATACCACTACTCCATTGAAGATTTAATGTCTGATAACTACGACATATATTACCTAAACATTGTGTGCATACATTGATAATGTTTAAGTTGGTGTTTTATTATGTGTGTTTTTAATGCCCTTTAATTATATATATATATATATATATATATATATATATATATTATCATATATCGTATTCTACCTTATTTTGAAAATGAAATGATGTTTGTGCATGTATCTTAATAATTTAACTTTTAATATTAATTTTAATGTGTTTGTATGCCTTTTGCTAAATAATATGACGTATTTACTTTATGTATTATCTATAAATGCTATATTTTTAGTAGTATTCTTACAATTGCATATCTAATTTTTATTTTACTCTAATTTAATTATATCTTGCGGACATGTGTAAACATTTTTTTGTAAAGACTAATAAAGTATTATTATTCAATGAAAATCCATCCATAAAGATTTTTTTGTTAGATTTACAGACAAAAAATCATTATAGGTGGATTTCCATATAGTGAATTACTCTATGAAAATCCACTCATATATTTTTTTATTTATTAATCTAATGAATCTCATCTGCACATCCCGGCGCTTTCACCAAATGTCTATTTTCCAATCGAAGCCATTTTTAATGTTTCTTTTAGCAACTGTTAACCCATCCATGTAATAAAAAAAACATCTGATTTTCATATATTTAATTTTATTTAAAGATAACACGTTTCTTTGTAGCTCAGTTGTAGGGCCCGGCGCTTCCACCAAAAGTCTATTATCCGAACGAGGTTATTTTAAATTTTTAATCGGAGCGTACCTTCAATATGTTAATTATGGAACGGAAAATTTCAAGTCCTATCCAAACAACGGACTAGTGTGCATTTTTTGTTAATGTTAAATGAAGTCAAGAATCCCACATTTGTGGCCCCAAGCTTAGATTTGCATGCGTTCTTCTGTATGTAGCTCTGCGTTAAATTACAAAGTTAGTTTTAGACGCAAATTTTTAAGTCTTTTGTTCTTGAATAGTGAATAATAATGATCCAATGCCATTGTTTCGAAATTATATTTTCTTACAGCTGTAATTGCGTACTAAACAATTTCAAGCTAAATTTTGAGTTTAGAATTGTATTCTCTACTGTTATATTGCAACCCTTTTTCAATACTATATGTGTACATACCAAAGAAATATTTTATAATAGTTGCCGCCCCAAAACAAACAAAATAATTACCGTAATACTCTCGCGCAGAAAAACGGAAATGATCGCCGGGTGGATTTCCGCGATGTATTTTGAAGAATGGAATATGTCGCACGTGGTTTTATGATGATTCACGATGTAAATTTTCCTTGTGAATCGAATGAGAGACTAACTGTTAACCGATGGGACCATTAGTTCAAAAGATATTTATTATTTTATTTATTTTTTTCCGCTATTTGGGCATTTGCCCCACTAACCAACAACCCCCCCCCTCCCCGTATGGCATTGTGTTGAGTACTCCTTTCATAATGTTATAATAACTTGTAAGTTTTTTTGTTGTTAAACCAATAATTAAGTCCGAAATTATAAAAGCACTGTTTGTGACTAATTTACTAGGAATAAGATAATTGCTCAAGCATTGGATAGTTCCACTTTGATATTAAACATTGATTCCACATTTTCTGCTTAATTCCAACACTGTATATGAAAATAATAATTTAATCAAAATTAAATTTAATGTTCAAAATGCTTGCACTTCACCTCCAGGTAATATGCCAGCCTGTTGACAATTCATTCTTTCCAAGACTTACCCACGTATTAGTTCACATTCATCAATAATTCTTTGTCTCAATTCCTGCATGCGTATTGGTCGTTTAAAGTAAACACGTGATTTTAGAAAAACACCAAAAAGCCTAATGGGTTAAGATCGGGAGAACGAGCAGTGCAATGAATCCGTCGATTTGGAAAACTTTCATCTAGAAAATCCCCAAACCACCATCTATCATAGTGCGGAACTCCATCTTGTTGAAACCAAATATTTTCCGATAACAGCTCATCTGTTGAAATGCAGGAATAATTTGGAAAACTAAAGAAATATAGTAGCGCATATATTTCTTTGTTTTAATGTTTAAGTTTTATTTGATATATTTTAAATTAAATAAAAATGATTTGAATATAATTAATAAATTATTCTCACATTTAGCTCTGTCAAAAGTGTAAATGTGAGAATAATTTATTATTTTCAAATCATTTTTATTTCATTTATTAACAATTTTATAACAACCGATATAAATATAGATATACAATTGTAAGAATACTACTAAAAATATAGTATTTATAGACAATAGATAGAGCTAAATGTGAGAATAATTTATTAATTATTTTCAAATATTTTTATTTAATTTATTAACAATTTTATAACGACCGTTTAGCTCTGTCAAAAGCCTAAATATGAGAAAAATTTATTAATTATTTTCAAATCATTTTTATTTAATTTATTTAAATATTTTTAATAATAATAAAAATAATAATAATAACTGTAACCAAGTTAATTTCTATTTATGATATATTTTGTTTTTATGTAGTAGTAATATGTTGTTTAAGGCGATTATATTTTTAATATTTAATTCGTTTAAATCTTTGTACAGAGTGATCAACAATGATTGCAGATTGATAAGTAGGCAACCAAATACGCATGTTGGTACGACTGATCATATGAAAAGAAAATCCACTAGATTGTCATTGGCGCAGCAACTCCCATACGATACTACAATAAAAGAATTGCACATTAAAATTTGTAAGAAACTTAAAATTAAATTGTAATGCCACCTTTATTGATTAGTTAACTTTTATAATGAGCCTTCAGGATAAAAGCATCATGTTGTGGTCTAAACATCACGGGAAGCAAAGACAATTTCACTCAAACTCTGTAAATTTAGAATTAAATTTTATATTTTTAGCCATAAAAACAACAAATCACGAGAAAGTAAAAATTTACGCAAATTACATACAACGAAAAATAATTTTATAATTGTTATTAATATTCATTCATTCATAATCGACACTCATTTACCGGCATTAGCCGGTAATATAATTTTTTAAATTATATTCCTAATAAATATACCTGATATTTTCGTAATTTGTAAATTATACGATAACTCATCGCGGTTCAAGTTTAAGTATTTTCTTTTTGTACGCAAGTAATGTATAACGGAGTAGAAGCCCCTAGCATAACAAGTGAGATGGTTGTTATCTTTTCATCAGTTTATAAATGTTTCATTAATAATTCATGACCGATGAAATGATAACAACCGTTTGAGCTCTTATTCATGAACAATTATTACAAAATGAATCCGTAGCTGCAATAATTTTATCAGATATACAGGGCGTTTCAAATTGGACACTCATCATGGGGATCTTGCTTGTTGTAAAATATAGAGGATAGGTTTAAATTTGGAACTTTTGTAGAATGTCGTGCTGGTTAATATTCCGTTGAGAAATCCAGGTTAAATTTCTTTGTTTTAAAAAGTACTTAAAAAAATTAAAAAAAAAACGATTTTTTATTTATATATTCATAATTTGAAGCAATATTTCGATGCATGAAGACATTCTTAGAGCACTGTTTATGGTGTAATCAATGGCGTACTCAATACAACATTTTTATTCGTGTTAATCTGTGTAGGTTATATTGGAAGATGACGTTAAGCACTAACGGGAAGTTTTACGGCATCTGTTGGATAATAGTTGAAAACGAGGGGGGGGGGGGTGATAACGTTCTCCCTTTTGAAAAGCGTTTGTCTGTCCACCAGATGTTGGTTTTTTGGAAACCGATAACCGCACATCCCGCGTTCGCCAAAATTCCGCTAGGCCCATTGTGAACGTGCCGCATTTGTGACATTTGGACCCGTGATAAAAATGCAAATTAGGGGTTCGGGTTGAAACTGATCAATTCGATTACAAGATGATTTAAATAGATTTTCCATCTGGTGTAGGAAAATTGCGTAGTTTTCTGTTTGAAAAAGTAATTGTTTTCAGCTATTATCCAACAGATGGCGGTATTTACTCAAGTTAGTAAATGCCGCCATCTGTTGGATAATAGTTGAAAACAATCACTTTTTCAAACAGAAATCTACGTAATTTTTGTTGTCATTTGGCAACCATTACTTGATGGGTTAATACAAAATTCAAAAATGACTCAGAAACATTGTTTCAATTCATACATAAATCACAAATCATCATCTCATATTTTATATTTCACATAATTCATAAATTTATTCAATATTTATTTATTTTCTATTTTGTAATGTACCCCTGAGATTACCTGACCATTCTTAATTTTGAATTGTAAAATCACTTGGGATAAAGATGTTCAAAGTTTATGTTGAATAGTTGACTTATTTGTGTATTATTATTTATGATGATTTATGTAAATGTTTACAGTTTTTGTAGAAAGGAGATTTCCGTAAATAAATGAATTAATTAATTAATTCACATTAAAACGGCTTCTGGCAATCGGCTAGTTTTATTTGGTTTCAATATCCATAAATTTGAAATGTTATATATCATTCTACTAAAAGATGTTCAATATACAGGGTATCCTGTTAATGCTGGGAAACCTCAATTTTCTGGAACCAAAATATGATGATTCAACTTAACTATATACAAAAGTTAACCGCCGGAATTCATCTTCAAACGAAATAATATTTATTTTATTGATAACAATTTAATACTTTATTCGATTTGAATGAAATTTACGGGACACCTTGTATATTACCATAGGGAGTTCCAATGCAGCATGAATAGATATTGAAACATACGCTTTTTAAAAATGGATTTTGTGTTTAACGATAATGTCGTGAAATGATGTCTTGTTTAAAGTTTATCTATAATAACTTCTGATTTTAATGTTATGAACATATCTGTAGCATAATTTATCATGTAAATAAGGTTTATGCCTTGCAAGGTTAACTTCTGGTTCAGACATACTAAAAATTAGCATCTTTCAAAATATGATGCAGTCAAAATTGTATTACCCCGATATAAATGCGGCTTAAGTAGCCATTTTAAGCGATTACCAATTCTTAAATTCATTATGTTATTTTATGACGTCTATGAAATTGTTTCCAATCATTGTTGTTCACTCTGTATAACAATTTGAATAACTAAAATAATAATCAAATTTCATTTATAGAATTATTAAAAAAAATGTCTATTTGGAAAACTTAAATAATCGTAACATTACTAACAATAAATTCTAATAGTTTTTTTTTTATATTGTTAATTCTAGATCTTCGTTCGTAAAATGACTTCAAAAATAAATAGTTAATGCGCCAGAAAGCCGCTATAAAACACAAAAAAAAAACATTATCGTGCGTTTTATGACGGATTTTGATGCTTTAATTGTTATTGTCGAACTAATTTTATAATCGAAGGTCTACAACAAAATAAACAGTAATGTATTTGTATGCATTAATTCAAGCAAGGCAATATTTACTAAAAGGTTAACATTTTACAATAATAGAAAAAAGGATTTATTCACTTGGCCACAGTTATTTTAAATAAAAAAATGAAAATAATTAACTAATTAATAAATTATTTTCTCTTTAGCTACTGTAACATAAGTCATAATATCACAGTAGCTAACTCGGTTAACTAAGTGCAGGATTCGTAGAAGGTATGGCATCAAAAAGGATTATATGAAAACGTCAAATATTTTTGATTTTTTTAAATTATCCTTTTTTACCATGCCGTATATTTAAAATAACACTAAAATAAACCTTAGTTACTATTTATAAAAATTCAATAATTTGGAAGAATATTACGGTTTAGTTTGTTATTTCTTACCTTATAATGGATTCAAAACATTCATCCACATTAAATATGACGGCACTTTAACGTTTTTTTTTTTACATAAAAATAATTATTTAAATAATTAAAGTCTCCATAGCCAACATAAAGATTACTAAAATAAATGCTTATTTCTAAGGGAATTTATCAGGTGGATTAAATTCTTCCGCTTATAAAATGAAAACCGAAGGTCCTACAATAAAAGTTTTATAACAAACATTTTTTTCAAGATCTGCAACTTTTATTTGAAGCATTTTTCTATTCGAATTAAAAAATGAATAATCGCTAAGTGTAAAGTTGCACTTAATGAGTTTTGATTCTAATAAAAAGCTTTTCAGATCATTCCACTCTTTATTTATTTATTTATTTATTCATACAATCAACGGAAATTATATTCCAATAACAGATTGCAAAACTAAATTAAATCTAAATCCATATGATACGAAACAAAATGTAATGAATTACATAAAAATGAGTCTCCGAATATAACACTACATAATACTAACCTTACATCTAATAACTGTTTTTTTTTAAATAAGTGTACAATATAACAAGTATAAGTACTTAGTGTAACAAAGATAAATAGTATTGAAACACACATTAGGGCTACTAAAATTAAATATGTCTAAACTAGAGTCCAAAGATATTAATCAGTTATAAACACTACACATTGCGAACAACGGTGAGCCTAAAAGAAAATTAGTTTTTGGTATCGGTAAATGGAAAAAACGTTCTTGTCGGAGGCGTTTTGGAACGTGAATATTAATTTGAGTCAAAATTTCTGGAGAATCAATATAATTATTTAAGATTTTATATAGAAATGTAATTTGGTGAGCTTTGCGACGATTTTTTAAATTATGTAAATTAAAACTATTCAAGAGCGCTTCGTAAGTCAACTCCTTACTTGGGTAATTACCAAATTTCTTTAAGTGTTGATATTTTACAAAACGTTTTTGAACACTCTCAATTAGGTTAGAGTATTTGTCATATTGTGGGTTCCAAATGATGCAATCGTATTCAAACTTGGACCGCACATACGCATAATAGAGAACCAATATCGCTTCAATTCCAAGAAAAGGTTTTCCATTTCTAAAAATAAACGCTAACAGATGATTTGATTGTGCCGCTAAGAGTTCTATGTGTCTGTTAAAAGTCAGTTTGGTATCAAAAATAATTCCTAAATCGTTAATTCATAAACATTATTTAATATTATGTTATTTATATTGTAACTGAACTGAATGGGACTCTTATTTCTGGTGAACGACATAACTTTACATTTACTAATATTTAAACTTAATAGGTTATTCATGCTCCAATCATGTATTTTATTAAGAGTACGTTGTAAATCCCAACAATCAGAGGTAGAATGGATTGGTTTCATAATCTTAAGATCGTCAGCAAAAATTAGTGCATTGGATATATTAATCGTTGATGAAACAATTAAAAAGAAATGGTGCAAGGTTTGACCATTGAGGCACGCCAGAAGTTGCAATAAATTGAGCAGATTTGAATCCACCATATTCGATAAAGAGTGGTCGCTGAGACAGGTAGCTTTGGATCAACTTACATAGTGGTATCGAGAAACCAATAATAGATAATTTTGACAGCAAAATATTGTGATTAACTTGATCGAATGCCTTCGATATATCAGTATATATGACGTCTACTTGAACCTGGTGGTCTAAATGATTCGAAATAAATTGAGTTTGGATAAATAGATTTGTGGTTGTTGAACGATTTGGCCTGAAACCATGTTGGTTCTGAATTAACCTGGAATTTAAAAAAGGGTTTATATAAGAGCATAGGAGAATCTCAAAGCATTAGAAATAATTGCTATCTGACGATAATTTATAATTGATTCCTTATCACCAGATTTAAAGATTGGTATAATTCGTGTAATTTTCCAATTGCTGGGAAAGACATTTTGTTTTAAACACAGGGTAAAAATGTGTTTTAAAGGATTTGAAATAACAGATCTAAAGTCCTTGAGAACTAAGGCAGAAACACCGTCAGGTCCAGAGCTAAGCTTATTCCCTAACTTATTAAGAGCATTTTCAATATCTGACTTACTAAATTCAGGGATAGTGAGGTGATTGTCAGTATTTAAATCGTTGAAATGAAAGTAGGGTGAAGACGACGATGTGAAGGATTTAGAAAAGTGAGTCGCGAATGAGTTAACTATATCGGACTATTTAACAGTTCTGTATTACTGATATCAGCCATTGTAGAATAAGCCGATAAGTTTAATAATAATACACAATTAAAGAAAAAATATCACATAAGGAAGACAGGGACACTCGCTTCACCTCATAGGGCCTTTTATGAGTACTTTATAACACACAGGGAAGACCGCGGATAAATTGGATATGAATGAATCGGGTCAATGAATCCAAACAAATAATAAAAATTCAACTATATAGCACAATGTCATTCACATGAGATAAAGCTAAACATATCATATGACTTTTTGCTGCGAAGGTGACACATAGAATAAAAAATGTTAATGAATTATATAAAATATATAAAATATGAATAAATAATGTGTAATAAATTCAAACAAGTATTGTTAATATATTTTCTTATTTCCAGGTACAATACAATTCGTCAAGGAACTTACAAACATAACAAAATACGGCGGCGATAAAGTCCGGTTGGTGTGTGAGGTAAAAGATTTAGACGTAAACTCGACGTCTAAGGTAAAAATAAGATGGAAACAAAACTTTCTGGATTTGCCGGAGGACAGCCGTTTCAAGGTCCGAGTTCAAAAGGTGCGTACATAAATTACGTTTCAGGAAAAGATAATCCTAAGAGGAAAACTACTCTACAAACAAGTTTCCCACAAAAAAAAAATAATTCTGCATTTTTTAAAATCTGAAACTAGTATATAAACCAGATTAACAGTCGCTTCGTAAATCCTATAAGAAATGAAATTATTAATAAATTAATATTTTATCGAAAGATTTATGATCATAACGCTCGTATATTTATATTAAACTTGCGCGCATGATGTATTCGAATTTAAACGACAATATAATAATTATTCCGTACAGAAGAAAGACGAACCCATATACGTGTCATCCTTGAGGATACATAATCTGGACCTGTTTGATAAAGGATCGTACATGTGCGTGGCAACAAAAGGCCAGGAGAAAATACATTCAGTGGGCTTCCTGGAAGTGGATGATAAATGGGGTAAGTGAATTAATTGTGTTTCTTGTAATATCCTTCTCCACTCCGGGGAATTATTCTTGATCCGCAACATTAATAACTATCATATCTGGATGGTAATTGAAACAGTTAATTAAAATTATTTTATAATATACATGCAGAAATTTAACCTTAAATATTCATATTATTTATTAAAAATAATTGATTGATGAAGCTGATAAATATTGATCATCACTTTGAATACTATCAAATATATATTGTGCATTCGGAACAATTGTTCCGCTACACTATGGCGCAGGCGAAGACATGATAAATAAAAATGTGAAGCTGGCAATATTTACAGCAATAACCCGGCGCCTCCATCATGGCACCAAATAAAAATATTACATGATTAGAGCATTCACGAGTAGAAATACACACTGTTTCAAATGTTTTTACTAGATATATTGATTGTGATTAATATAAAATGGAAAACTCGTAGATTTTTTTTACTGCATACTTAAAATAAATTCAACGCTTCGGAATCCGAATGATAAATAAAGAGTTTGCGGCAAAACTGGGTGATACAATCCCTGGTTTTTAATTGTTTTTTGTAGCCAACTATCCACCGGTTAATATAGAGTAGAATTTGTCCTTCTAGGATATATAACTCTTATCGATATTTGACTCGACACTTAGAATATTCCACGAATTAGACAACCAATAAGAAAAATCGATTTTGCGGGAAAACTAGGTTATGAAAACCCAGGTTTTCTCAACTGTTTTTTGTAGCTTAATATCCACTGGTTAATATAGAGTAGAATTTGTCCACCTGGGATATGTAACTTTTGTCGATATTTGACTCGACACTTAGAATATTTCATGAATTAGACAGCCAATAAGAAAAATCTGTTGTATCAAATTTAGAATTTGTTAGATTAAATAAATGTTTAAAATATTCTTCAAATGTTTTGAAATCTGTCATATTTATGAAATGCTAAATAAGTTTTTTAAAACAATGTTGAGCATCATGATTATGTTTTTTTATGTCTTTGTTAGCTATTCTCATAAAATGAGCACAACAAATTTTTAGAATAATTGTAAATTCTACCTCTTCACCTGCTATTAATAAGTCAAGATTTATTTAAATAATCAAGCAATGACATTTTATTACAGGATTCTATAATGGCGTTGATAATTGCCAAACTAAAGTTAGTGACCACCATATTGAAACAAGGCCATACATTATTTTTGATAAAAAAGTACTTGCAGTCCAATAACCACGAGGCGATTGAAACTGTATCGTGTCTACTTGAAATAAATTCAAAAACAGGCAAAACTTTTTTGTACACTTTGCACCACCCCTGCGTAATATAGAATGCGCTTTGAATTTTCATTAGGCTTTCTTATGATTGATCCTGTGGCATCTATGTACAAAATTGGATTATTAGGTTCCGCTAGCCAATGCCTAATAATTTTCAGTTGTTCTGTGCTCAATATGGTAACCATAAATGGTTCAATGACTTTATATAAGTAATTACTGTTGTCTCGGGCCATTAAAATTAAATCGTAAATGTCATCGTTTGACCTATAAAATGCTGCATTAGCCTCAGACTTAATCTTCCGGTATACGGATTCAGATTTGATACATAACAATTTTTTTGTTTTTTCAAACTTAGAGGCATCTATCTTAATATCCTCATTAGCAACCCGCAATGCGTTCGACTGCTTTAACCTCTCCTCAAGTAATTTTTGCTCTACCCGGTTGACATATTTAGTTAGTTGATGTTCATGATTATAATTGATAGACGAACTATACACAACTACCTTAATTTTGTTGTCTCCGTGTTGTATAGAAATTTTAATTTTTTACAATTGTTATGGGCACAGTACGCATTAATAGAAATAGGAATTTGATTATAATTTATATTTTTGATATCAATTACGCAAGTGTTATTAACATACGTTTCGATTTTTGATATAATTACAAATTTCCTTCTTTAAGGATGAAGACATTTTATCAAAAATAGAAGTAAATTCCTCTTCATTAAAATAAAAAAAACTCCTCCTTTCTCCTTATTTTGAGAAAGATATACTTCAGCGTCAAAACGTTCAAACTATTTGTTGGTAAAATTTCACATATTACTTTCTTAATAACTGCATCAATTCCAAAACTTATGTCAGAAACATCAACTACAGACTTATTTAGGAATTCGTCAATGGAATCATTTACTTCGATTTCATGATTGTCATTAGATTTTACTGGTTTACTGCCGTGGTTAGAATCAATGGGTGACTGATCAAATTTAAATACAATTACATTCAAGTCGTCAGCATTTTGAAAATGGACCTGCAAAACAGGATTCACAACAACAGTAAATATATTATTTGAATCGGTTTTATTTTTCAGTTTATTCAAAATATTAATAATATTTCCCGTATTTCGTTTTATTATGTCATTTGGCCAATACAACTACTATTCTTGTTTAATGTTCATAACCACTTCATACTATTATTTTCCAAGTCATTTTCAAAAATAAATTGTGCCAGAAGGCTCATGTCCTTCTTCATTTGGGCTATTTTATTATAATTTCGTATTAAATAGGCGACACAAGGAGTAATCTTCGCTTCGTACGCTTCGTAGACAGATTTAGTTTTCTAGGAAATGGAACAAGTGTAAAACTGTATTTGATGAAAATAAAACATGAGTTATATATAAGAATTCAACCACAATACAATCGTGACATATTCTAACTGTCGAGTTAAAAATCGACAAAAGTTACATATCACAAGTGGACAAATTCTACTTGATATTAACCAGTGGACATTAGGCTACAAAAAACAGTTGAGAAAATCGTGGATTTAATAAACTAGTTTTCCCACAAAAATGATTTTTCTTATTGGTAGTCTAATTCGTGAAATATTCTAATTGTCGAGTTAATTATCAACGAGAGTTACATATCCCAGATGGACAAATTCCACTCTATATTAACTAGTGTACTCTAGGCTACGAAAAAACAGTTGAGAAAACCGGGGTTTTCATAACCTAGTTTTCCCGCAAAATTGATTTTTCATATTAGCTGTCTAATTCGTGAAATATTCTAATGTGTCGAGTCAAATATTGACAAGAGTTACATTTCCCAGATGGATATATTCCACTCTATATTAACTAGTGGACATTAAGCTACAAAAAACAGTTGAGAAAACCGGTGTTTTCATAACCTAGTTTTCCCGCAAAATCGATTTTTCTTATTGGTTGTCTAATTCGTGGATTATTCTAAGTGTCGAGACAAAAATCGGCAAGAGTTACATATCCCAGGTGGACAAAATCTACTCTATATTAACCAGTGGACATTAGGCTACAAAAAACAGTTGAGAAAACCGGGGTTTTCATAACCTAATTTTCCCGTAAAATCGAATTTTCTCATTGGGTGTCGTATACGTGGAATTATTCTAAGTCAAAAATCAACAAGTGTTACATATCCCAGGTGGACAAAATCTACTCTATATTAACCAGTGGCTATTAGGCTACAAAAAACAGTTGAGAAAACTGAGGTTTTCATAACCTGGTTTTCCCGCAAAATCGTAATTTATCATTCGGTGTCGGAATCGTCGAATTTATTTTAAGCATTGAGTAAAATAATCTACGAGTTTTCCATTTTATATTAATCACTACGAGTCTATCTAGTAAAAGCATTTGAAAAAGTGTGTATTTCTACACGTGAATGCTCTAATTATGTATATGGTGGAGGAGCCGGGTTATTGCGGCCAATATTGCTAGCTTCACACACATTAAATAAAATTGTTCTTTTATTAATTTTTACGGACTACATGATGTTGAATTTTCGGCTTTTTTCTTTCTTGATATTGAACTTTGAAGTTTTTATCTTAGTGTTGTTTTTTTTTTTTTTCGATGAACTGGTTAGAGTATGTGGAATTGGATTTATTTCGTTGGAAGCTGGTTAAGTGTTAATATTATTAATAATTACCGAACAGTCATTTTACAGATACAGATGTTATTAAGTCACTCTTTAATGTGTATTTTACGTACTTCCGATTTTTTAAAACATTATGGTCCATATGTATTAATAAAATTATGTATAATTTCATCATTGCAAGTTGTAACTTTGTTATTATAATTACCAGGTGCTGGTGCTGCCGGAGATCTTCCAAAGTTGAAACCATCATTTGGAGCGAGGGATGTCCATCATAATGGGTTAGTAATAACATGCGTTTTTTTTTTAATTAAAACTAAAAGGAGTGTCTAAATGTTAGATAAAAATTAACGATAAAATTATGTTGGACAAAATTATATATACAAATAATCGATTCATTTTAATATTACAAAAGATAATGATAGTTTAATTTAAAATTATTGAATTATATTAAATATTAAGTTTTTAATGATGCATTCCATAGAAACTATAAAATAAACATTTGATTATTGAAAATAATCGATTATCAAGTTGTTCGGCTTTAAACCTACATCTTTAAAATATTATAATTAAACTCAAAAATAAGCACCATTTTTTGCAATATCTCGTTGGCAGTTCTGGAAGTGATTAAAGGTGTTTAAGGCCTCGTCTTGGTTTTCGAAACATATTTTCTGCAGATAGTTATCCAGATGTTTGAAAAAGTGGTAATTGGTTCTTTCAAATAATATGACTCTCTTTAGGCTCGGCGATGACATAACGACGTTCCTCCCGCACACGAATAACGACGGAAAGGACAGAGATTTCCTCTCGACCATCCCGAATCCTATCTTGCCATCTCTGAACGAGCAGACTGTTAACAATCCGAACCTCTTCGAGAAATTCTCCACGGATAAATCCACTTACAAGCCGCAACCGACGGCCGTTTACAACAGTAGCCAACCACTATGCCAACCCTACGAGGGAACGACTTGCAAGCAGTACTTGGATGGAAAGTATGTCTTCATACAGCCACCACTCACGCAGAAGAAGATTGAGGAGAATTTGGAGAACGCTTTCGTCGTTGTATCGCAATCAAAGTAAGTAAAAATATTTAACAATTTATAAAAAGAAAAAGAAAAAAAAAACTATTGAAAGTGGAATAAAAGATTAATACTCTACCTATAGATTATCACACCTTTTTTATGTTCTTTAAAATAAGATTAGAGGAAAAAGAACTTCGATATGGCATTAGCTCTTGTATGTTTTTCATATCCATTCCATAAAAGGCAACGCAAGCGCCATCTTTGGCCTAATTTCATGTGACATTGTCAACAATTTAGGTCTACAAGGTAGACGACCGAGAATCATTGTTTCGTCCACTAAAGGAAGGCGAGAACTTGTCCTGTTTATGAGAACAGGAAACGAAATTCATTTAATAAAATGTTCAGCCACCATTCATCTAGCGTAACTAATGATGGCCACATGAAATTAGGCCAAAGATGGCGCTTGCGTTGTCTTTCATTTATTATGATTAATATCAGGTATATAACCACAATATATGGAACACACTAGTCTGATGAGGTTTGAATAATCGAAATGGCCATCACTAGTTATCCATACGCTAAATGAATGGTGGCTGAACATTTTATTAAAAAATAGATGAGTTACTTAGTGTTTATTTAAACAGAATCATAAGTTAACAAACGAGTTCTACGGTCTTTAGAATACTATTCTAGCGGGAAACTGCCCACAATCGGTTCCAATCCTGCAACAATTTTTATTCTGGAATATATAATCCATTAAATAGGAGCTGGTTGAAATATAACTTTTTTGAAGTACTTTTTCAATGTCGAATCTAGAAGTTACAACAGTACACGTTGACGCAGGCTACACAACGGAGCATACACTTAGCAGTTTTTGAGCTGCATCACTTTATGTTCAACATTTCATCGCTCTGGTTTCTCAAAATAATAAAATATTTTTTACACAGTTTTGATATTTTTTTTACTGTATTATTTGTTGCATTTAATTTCACTGCACATCGTTTAGAACATTTTCCACTAACCTATGTTTTTCTTGTCGTTCAATTCATGTGACACTATTACATCAAAAAAATACAATTTCCTTAATTTTTCGTTTTTGTTTTTCCTGATTGCAATACTTCTATTTAAGTTAACACCAAATAACTGCTCTAAAATTACACTTCCTATGACTTTCGTTGAAGGATGAGTACTGTAGTCGATTTTACATCCGGAAAGTGGCCAAAACTACAATTTTGAACTTAAAAAAACAGAGCAATCTCGGAACGTATTGGGCGTAGTGAGTACGCTATAGGTATTTTTGAGGACCTAATGTCTATGACATGAAAATTGGCCTATTTTTTATTGTTATGAAAATATCATTCTTTTGGCCACAAGATACAAGTAACATTGCCACTTCGTGATTGTGTATGAAGTATTTGCATTACAACTTAGGTACGATTTAAAACATTCTTATATTTTATTTTAATATACACTTTTTTCAATTTATTTGTTGCTAATTGCGTTTTTTTAAAAAGAATGTTAAATTTATTAAATGATCCAAAAATAAAAAATGAGCTAAATAAATTTATCGGTAATCAATTTTTATCATTTAAAAATATAGTTGTGAAAGTTGTTTGAATTCAGAAATATGCCCTCTATCGGAATTAAAGAAAAGTAGGAATAGTTTCATTAAATAAATAAGGTGACTATCGTTACTTCAATTGTTATCATTGTATTGTTAATTTATAACATCATTAAACGGGAATATTTTGTAATAAATTTGGTTTATCTCAATAAGCACAGTGACATTCCTCTTAGGTACATTTTATTTCACATTACGGATATGTGACTTCCAGTGCAAGCTTCGTCCCATTCAACACCAAATATCCGCCAGAGTAGATATCATGTTTACTTTTATACAGAGTGTTCAGCAATAATTGCAGACGAGATAAATTTCCCGCCAAAAAATCTGAGGAGTTTTATCTCACCAAGTCATGTCCAGGAAAAATTAATAAAGAGCATGCAGTTAAAGTGACTAGAGAAAGCATACATCCCATTTGTTGATATCCAACATACAGGGGAAAGAAAGGCCAGTACACAATTTGTAAACACAAAGGAACGTCTTAGTTGATTTTGACACATAACCCTACACACAATCTTCCCTATAAAAGAATGTCATTTTAAAAATAAAATGTTATTAGTGAAAGAAATGATTTTTGAGTAGCAAAAACTAAATCGATTTAATTTATTTCCAGTGACATATCGTCGAGCTGCAGTAAATTCGCGTTGCCCAGTCTCTGCTACTCGGCATTTCCTATTTGCATGGAACCCCGAGAGACCAATATTTATCAGATGTATTATATCAATAAGCACCATATTTTGGAGAAGAACCGGAACTACAAGCATCTCAGGAATATGACTGAGATGCACTTGCAGCGGATTTGCAAGCCGGACTGCATTTTATTAGAGACTGAATTGTGTAGCAGGGAATATTCCATTGCTAAACGACATCCTGTTATAGGTGAGATAAATTACACAATTAAAATTTACAGTGTTACTAAATATTTTAGTGATATTGTAAATGTCAAATTATTATTATTATTAAATGTTACATGTCGCACACTATAAAGTTTTTAATAAATGAAACACTTTGTATAACTTGGATTGTTTATTGTTGGCTATAGTTTTAACAACCTTTTGTTTTGATATATTTAAATAGAATATATTATATATCATATTGTGATGTCGGTTAAATATTAGAAAATATTCACCTAACATACTCGGACCAAAATTATAGAACAAGCTGCCCGACGATATTAAACAATCAAATTCAAACAGCATTTTTAAAATGAAATTAAAATCGTTGTTACTTGATAAATTATATTATAATTTAAATGATCTTATAATAGATGTATTTATGAAGTAAATAGTTTTAATGTTATTGCGTAATTATTTTTGTTATTTTGTTAATTCCGATTGTTGACTATTCCAATATTGTAATTGTATTTATTGATGTATATTAACTGCAATCTATGAAAATAAAGAAATGAATATAATTAACATCATATGAACAAAATTAAATTAACATTCGAATGTTAATTTTAAAGTGAGACAAAATCATAGTAATTAAATTGAGTCACATGAATTTCTCTTAAAACTAAAAAAAAATCAAATATTTTAATAACTTTTATTTTAGGACAAACATTAGATTTAGAAGAATGTGAATACTTGCCAGAAGAGGATGATATCAATTGTTTGAAGTTAGGAGTGGATCGTACACAAAATGTAGATAAAGGTAATCAAAAATTTATTTAATAAAAAAACAAAACCATTAATTTATTCTGTACTTATTTACTTCAAAAATCGAAATTTTTGAGAATGAATGAGTTATTATTTTCTTTGATAAATAAAGTAATATGCATGCTTTAACAATTAAATTAATAATTTCAAACATTTTTTATGATTACAGATGACACGTGTTATTGGGATAGTGGTGAACTTTATAGGGGTGTGATGGATGTTAGTATAACAAACACAAAGTGCATTCGCTGGGCGATGCAGTCCCATTTGCCCCTATCAGACCATCCAGAATTGATTGGACATAATTTCTGCAGGTAATATCTGTTATGCATCAACATCACATAAAATTAAATAATGAAAAATATAATCTTTATTATTATTATTATTATTATAAATAATCCTATTATTATTATTGTCTTAATAATCTTTTACTTCACAATTTTAATGTTGAGAAGAAAGATTTTATATTTTTTTATAATATATATATATATATACAGGGTGGCGCAAGATTCCGATGAAGTCCAATATCTCAGTTATTAAGAAATATACAAAAAAATGTTACATTATTAATAGCTACTGTCAAACTTCACATTTTAAAATTAGTTTTATATGTACAGGGTGTTCAATAATCACGTGACGTATCAAACATATGTTTTTTTTTTAAATGGAATGGTATATTTTTTTATGAAGATTTTCGATTCTACGTTTAAAAATAATCATTTTTTATATCAGATTTAATAGGTCAATTTTTCATATTTTGAAAGTTATAAACAAATGAATGTTGAAATCGATAGATGTTTAGAGCCTGATATTTCAATAATGATAAATAAAATAAACATTCTGTCAACGCAATACAAATGTAAAAATACTTAAAAATAAAAGAAATACTCTTTTTTCTCTTAAAACATTTTTTTATATACAAGGTGAAGCAATACGCAAAATGATTTTTTTCTCTTTTTACTTAAATGGGACACCCTATATTTTTTATGCTATTTTAATAAAAAATTAATTACTCTTCATTTTTTATATAAAATATTAAATAGCTACCGTTTACCGTTTTTGAGATATTTAACCTCAAATACAAATTTGGTATAGAATTTTTAACCAAAGTAGGCCGCGCCAGAACAACTAATTTATTTAGTTGTGAAAGTTACGCTCAATATCATATTTAGTAAGTAAAGTACATTTTACGTAATATTTAGTAACACTGGTGCAGTTAAACATACTTCTTCAATAAATGATTAATTTAATTGTTAAAAACTAACAACTATATATAGATATAAAGTGAAATAATTAATACTTATATGATTATATTTTGTTAGTATTAATGTTTTTATGTATTTATTTAACGCACTAACATAATTTTTTTTTAATTCAAACATTTTACAGTTTTTTCTTAAAAAAATGTGTCCCAATAACCATTATAACTCGCTAAATAATCGTCGAGAAACTATTTTCTTTATATTTTGCATGCGCCTTTAAATATCGATTGTCATTTGAATATCCTTTTAGGTAAGAAAGTAAGTATGTTATTAAATGTCAGAAAACGATTATGAATTGCATTTGTTTTAAATATAGCCTACTTAAATTATAGATTATAATCGAAACTTATAATTTTGTACTTTGAATTGAAATTGTTAAAAAACGGTAACAGATAGGGGTATAGTTTATTATACAAAAATTAAAGAAGAACCCATTTTCTATCGAAATAGTGTAAAAAACATAGAGTGTTCCATTTAAGTGAGAAAAGAAAAAAATCATTTTGCGTATTGTTTCACCCTGTGCACAACATTTTTTGATTTATGGTAACAAACGATTATTCCTAATATTATTAAGCATTTTCTCAATTAAATTGCGTTAACAGAAAGTTTACATCGTTTTCCAATTTTGAAAAATAAGGCTCTAAACTTCTATTAAATTGTTTATAACTTTTAAAATATTAAAAATTGACCTAATAAATCTTATGTCAAAAATGATTAATTTTAAGCGTAGAATCTAAAATCGACATAAAAAATATAGCTTTCCATTTAAAAAATCATATGTTTGATACATCACGTGATTATTGGACACCCTGTATATATGAAACTAATTTTAAAATGTGAAGTTTTACAGTAGCTACAAATTATGTCAGTAATACTTTTTTCGTAAATTTCTTAATAACTGAGATATTGGACTTTATCGGAATTTTGCGCCACCCTGTATATATATATATATATATATATATATATATATTACATATACAAAGAATACATTTTCAATTGTGTACAATATACAGTTTTTGTCAATCAATTATCTCACACAAAACTATAAAATGTCCAGCACGAAGATTTAATACAGCATCCATAATAAATTGTTGAAATGAAAAATGCAGACTGACAGAATTTTAAATACTCTTTTCTATTTATATTTGACAGAATTTTGTTTAAATAGATAAAAAAAACTATTTTTTATAATTTGAGCTACAACGTAGGCGATACTCTATCTGGTGGCAAAATTTAAAACACTTTTTATGATCAACACATGTCTTTCTAAATTTCCCAATTTATTATAAACATCACATTGAGAGTATACCTGTTTTATTAAGGATCATCGTTAAAAAGTGTTTAATTATGTTTACAGCTTATTCATTAGACATATTAAAGTGCATGCGCGAAACGTGTTCAGATTTCGCCGCTTTTGATCTGCGGTCTTAAATTGTATCTCTAATAACAAAAATGACATTTAGAGAATTTCAAGTAATCTTGTTCAGTAAATTCGTTTCATTGTATTAAACATGGATTATTTTTGTATGTTTCAGGAATCCCGGTGGCCTTCAACCAGAACCATATTGTTATGTAGAATCCAAAAAAAGAGAATTCTGTGGGATTCCTAAATGTGGTATGTGATTTACAACTATCGTTTTAATTTCAATAATTATAATGAATAAAGTTAAATCAGAAACAATAAATTAGTCACAAGTCAGATTTGATATTATTAGAAATCATATTTAAGCATAAGCTCTCTCAAAAAATATTTATTAGTTGTATCAAGAACAAAAATGAGATCTTTATTTCTAAATAATGTTGATAAAGTAAAAAGTTTACAATAACGTTATTTATTAAACAGTGTGGACTCTCACTATGACTCATCCTGTGAGCTCTAGTGGCTTTCAAGCTATTGGGCCGTGGTCTATTAAATTTTGTTCCAAACCCAAACAGTTTAATAAGCCGTCTGTAAGGGGAGGAGACATTCGGCTGGATAAGAAGATGGGAGGAATTTCAGAAGAAAAAGTCCCGTTTGTTGTGCTCGGAAATGTTCTTTCTTCGTGGTAGAGATTCTGATATTATCCCTAAGTTTTTACGACGTACTTTCGGGACAATATAAACTCACCATGAAGATACTAATCGCATGGAGATATCATTACTCCGAGAGAGAATACACGATACTAGAATGGCAAATTTCATACACGGATGAGGACGCTTTATCGTATCAAATTAACATCTTCCATACATACATAACATCGCCGAGCTGGTGAAAGACAGGACAACCAGGAACCAGAAGAAAAACTTTTAGAGCTATTCTGGATGCGAGACCACTATGACACTGGGCACAGTGAAGATTTTGATAAACATATCTTTCCATGTACTCGCCGAAAACGAGACGACAGCATTAACTAAGGGAGGAAAATCGTTGTCACACCGAAGAACTTTTTAATAGTGCATATAGTAGCTAATGTAACAGGAAATACACAAAGTATCCTCGAGGATGTTGCAGCGTGCTAGACCGTCTAAAAGCAATATAAGTGCAAAGGAACGCGTGGAACTGAGGGCACTAAAACAAAATGAACAAATTATTTTACCAGCTGACAACGGAACGGTGATTCTGGATTCCAAATACTACAACGATAAGATGTCGGAAAGCCTGAATCCGAACATATATCACAAACTACTAAAGGATCCAACTAATCGAATCCTGCGGACTTCATTGAACGCTCGTCAATCCCAGAGGAAGACCAGAGGCATCTCATTCATAGCAAAACAAATCCCCAAGAATTTATAGCCTTCCAAAGATCCATAAGCAAAATGTTCCATTATGTCCGATTATCAGCGTCGTAGGCCCTACCACTTTGTGAATGACCTGACAGGAATAATCTAACAACATTTCGGACAAATGGAATAATATATTATTGACTCGACTAATTTTATAGAAAAACTGCAGCCAAAGGACATACTTGAGAGTTTCGACTTGGTGTCTCTGTTCACCATGGCACCAATAGATGAAACTAACATGCTCCTCGAGTCTATTTATCATTAGAAATTATTGAATTGTTTAAACATGTCCTGTAGACAACGTATTTTCAATGGAACCAGCAGTTCTTTGATCAACTGGATGGAGTGACAATGGGAAGCCCAATCAGCCAGATGACCGCCAACTTCTTCATGAAGGACTTTGAGCATACATCAATGGAAATTGCGCCGCATAAACTTAAGTACTGGTACCGGTATGTGGATAATACTTTCGTACGCGGAAGAAACCCTGTCAACAAGAGGGAGGGTACCTCTTACGGACTGCTAACTAGCTTAGTATTTATTTTAATATGGAGAGCAGGAGCAACTAATTTTTAAAACACAAATGCAGATTTAACATGCTTATTTAGGAAATAAACAGAAAATAATAAACGAGCGTTAATAATAATAATGATTTTCTCTATGAGTGGATACAGACAGTCCCTCCACCACGACCAAAAGGTCTTTTGTGGCTCATGCTTGAGATTTTGTTTGGAGAGTCCCTTGGTTGCTTATCTACCTCTTGTAAAATGGCACAGCGAAGGGCAATGAGGTTATCCGCCGTCAGGCTGACGCTAGGATACCCCGCTGGTACAATGCAGAGCTTTATACTGCTAACAACAGCTCACCCCCTGTCCTTCCTTGCACCTCTGTGTTGGAGGCGGAGACCTGTCTTGGTCAGTGGTGCGCAGGTGCTTGACTCGTTCCCTGTTGGGTGTGCTCCCATCTTATCTAAGCCGTTCATGATTGTGATTACCGCGGCCTTATTGGGTTGTGGTTTTCCCCCGCTCCCGATAGTCTTGCGACACCGACTGGATCACTTCCAGTTGGAGATGAGTTTAAGAACACCCTCTACCTGGATGGTGATATGTCTAAGTCCATTTGTTCACTGGACTTGTTAAGCGTGGATGGGATGCTTATTGTGGTGATTCCATAAAGTCGAGGTTGACAAAAGTAACACTTTATTTACAAAAATACAAAATAAAAAAAACGTACTTACTGTTGTTTTTCCTCCTGGTGATGTCCCCCAGGTGAAACATTCGTGGCAACACTTTACAAGCACTTGAAAAAGAAATCCTATTTCTCTAACTTATTGTCTTTAAGGTCGCGGTCGTGGAATTACTGATAACGTATTTCGTTTACTTCACAGTTTATGGCCACCTTGTTATTCGTTGCACAGAAACTTAACTCACGATTAATATTTTCGCCGCGATAGGCCTGTCAGGAATTCGGGTACGACGGGTAAATAATGAAGTGTCTTGAAGATCGGCTCTGGCGACGGCTTCGAAGGTTCTGGCAGGCTAATGACGTGGATTTGACGGCTGTGGCTTAACTGTCGCGAAGGGCTTCTCAACTAACGCGAACGGCTTCTCTGGCTTAACTAACTCGAAAGGCTTCTCTGGCTCAACTAACTCAAAAGGTCAAAACGACGCGTTTTTATACCCACGAGCGGTGGCGCTGCGGAACAGCTCAATTGCTTATTGGTCCTTTCGCGTGAGAAAGTTCGGGGGCGGAGCTTGTGTAACACCGTGACGAATTTTATGTATAACCGTTATTTTAAACTTAATTCGTAGTCAATCGCCGACCGTCGAGTGACGGACACCTGTCGCGCTAGGGTGCTGACCCGGTGGGATCCTTGTTCGGGGGGCGACGGGGGGCTGCCGTGACCCTGAGAAGATCCGTTTGGTGAAGATCCGTCCAACGAACATCTATAAGAACATCTGCGATCTACGTCGACAGAAATGAACGAAGATTTTCTTCGTCTCAAGGAACAGCATTTCTATGAAGGGAACCTTCTCGGTACAGGGCCGATTTCCCGTAGTAGAAATCTTCATTTCAAACTTCATTAGGATACATCCCGCATTCTCCCCAGAGAATGGGGAAAGAAGCTCCACCATAAATACGCCTTTGGCTAAATATGGAACTCAGGAAGAAGTAAAAAAAAAACTTAATTCCGTAGTCCACCGCCGATCGTCGAGTGACGGACACCTGTCGCGCGATCAGCCAGGGTGCTGACCCGGTGGGATCCTTGTTCGGGGGGCGACGGGGGGCTGCCGTGACCCTCAGAAGATCCGTTTGGTGAGAATCCGTCCAACGAACATCTATAAGAACATCTGCGATCTACGTCGACAGAAATGAACGAAGATATTCTTTGTCTCAAGGAACAGCATTTCTATGAAGGGAACCTTCTCGGCACAGGGCCGATTTCCCGTAGTAGAAATCTTCATTTTCAAACTTCATAAGGATACATCCCGCATTCTCACCCAGAGAATGGGGAAAGAAGCTCCACCATAAATACGCCTTTGGCTAAATATGGAACATCAGGAAGAAGAAAAAAAAAACTTAATTAAAGTCGTCATTGAAGTCCTGTAAAGGGAGCGTCTCGTCGCGCGGCAGACAAGGGATCTGTTCCGGGCGGGGGGGGGGGGGTGACTTCGGGACTTGGAGGGCGGCTCAAGACGGCGACCATAGAAGATTCTTTGCCGAGGGCATCCGTCGCGAGATCCATGCAGGTATCGGACCTGGCGGGTGTCTGGCACTGGAGCACCATCGATGGGCACCGGTGGTTTTCTGGAAGGAACAAATATGGGACAACACCTGTCGTCATAACACCTGACTGACTGAAACCCACTGAACAAAAAATAGAATGACCATTCCAATGTAGGGGAAACATGCGTCAAGGGCTGCAATTCCCTGAAAGGGGATCCTAAATTTCAAACATTATCTTCATCACCATCATCACCACCACTCTCTGGAGTAGGATAAAGGAAGCGCCACGACTCGAACGAATTCGATTCTGGTCCAGTTCATGTTCGTTGGTCATAGCCTGAGAGCTGATAGCATCTAAACAGGGAGAAAAAAAAACTTAATTAAGTCTTCATTGGGAGCTCGAAAGGATCACTAGTCGCGCGGCAGCGAAGGACGCTGTCCCGGCTGGTGTGCAACTTCGGGTTTCGGAGGGGTGATAGAAGTGGATCCTTCAGGGACCTGCTGGCCTGGCATGTGCTTAAACCCGGGGGGACCAGCCCCGATCACCGGTCCTGAGAAGAAACGATTTGGGAAATCGACGATGACTGCAAGCACGGAACAAATAAAGATCATCGCCCTGGTGAAAGAATGGACAGCCGCATCAAGGGATTCGCAGCTTCATTCACCTTCCCCAGCGAAAAAATTATATAAATTCGGATCTTCCCATTAAGACTCCGGATCTGCCCAATGAAAATTAATCATAGCCTGAAGGCTGAAATTAATTAAAGTAAGGATACCAAAAAAACAAGCTTAATTATTTAAATAACGGGTAGATTTAGTAATAAACAAATGTTGTCTAGAGGGAAATCGGTTATGCACAGATCACAGATCATATATACGAAACGGATTACTTGCTAAAAATCGTACATTAAGACTAATAACCTTAAAAACTAACAGTAAGCAATTATAAATAATTATGAAATAATTTACATATATGCATGGGAAGCACGAGAGTCTGCTCTAACAAAAATCTAAGGGGTTTTATTGTGAATCTGAGGAATTATTTTACCACGTGTCGGCCGCGAGCGAAGTGCGCTTCCAGCGGTCGACATTAATGAATTATTGAATTATGCGTCAGATCGACGGCGGTCAAGGGCCGTTTGATTAAGTATTAAATTGGCTTTCCAATGATATAGCATTTGTTAATAAAATATTGAAAAATAAGTATTTGAATAAAAATGCCGATAACACTTGGTGGTCCCACGAGTAGGGAAGAATTATAGGTCCTTACGTGCGGAAGGCTAAATGCAACAGGATACGCTAGGTGCCCCAAGGTTGAAACACTCTCAACTAAGTCAGAATTAGGCGACTTCAGGAACGATGACTGGCTTTAGCATCGGACAAAGTTTCTTTAAGTCGAATTGGCAGGTAGGCTGATACGGCGACGTGTCGGGCAGAGTTTCTTGTCGTTGGCAGATTTAGTGCCCTGTGTTAGAAGAGCCAAATGAAAAGTAGGTTATTAGGGATTGGTTACCCTTGAGCCCACTGGCTGTACCATGTACAGCACTAGAGTGTACTAAAAATTCCGACAGCAGCCTCCAATATTTATGCTATCTAAAGGGCACGTAGTAGGGATGATTTGAGGACGACGTGTCCGTTGGAAGAAAATGGGCCGTAATCTTCTCTACAGCCACCTGCAACCCGATCTGCTCCATCTTATCAATATTAAGATGAGTTGCCTCAATCAGTGATTCCTTCGGCGTTACAATATTACGATGACTTACTGGGACGGCCAGGTCGTCCACGAAAGTCACAAGTTTCACCCTTTCCGCGATCATGAGCCCCAGGATCTCGTGGTAGATCAGGTTCCACAGGATTGGTCCTAGAATCGAACCCTGTGGGACCACCATATTTGTCAGTTTCGATCTTTCGTCATTCTGTGTGCTGTCCTCTCAATGAGGTAAGAGGCTACCAAATCGGCCAGTGCTTGGTGGTCTAGCCCTTAATTGCCGCCCGCGTTCCTTCCAAAGTACCGACGATAATCTTCTCCAGCGAGCCGGTACAGCTAGATTCTGTGCAAAAACTCATTTCATAAAAGAAAATACAAAATTAAAAGTTCTGCAACCCATTAACATATACCTAAGGTAGGTGTAGGTCAAGATGAGTTTTGCTTTATTTGCGCTAATAATATTGAATTATTTTCTCATCAGGCACTTGGTGAAACATTTTTTACAATAAATATAGGATTGTAAAATAAAAACACTTGGTTTATGTTTATGAAAGTAAGAATATAGTAGAGATTTAATTAATTTGATTAAAAATTTTCTAGTCAGTAAAAATAAAACTAAATTATGTGAAACATAAACCGGCGTGGGTATTTGCCCGGGAATTACTTAATGCACACCTGCTGCTGCATATCAATAAAATATTGCATAATGGAACAAATTTTGATTCGAGAAAAATTTAATGCAAAATCAACGAAAGGAATGTTACGTAATTTAAGGCCATCTGCAGACACGTGTTTCGGGATCTATCCCTCGTCAGTACAGCTCTGCCTTACATAATTTAAAGATTTATTGATTTTTCATTCTAACCAATCTTCAAAAAATATTGTAAATGTCTTCATGTATGTAATAGGTTAATGGCATTATTTAAGATGCATTTTCAGATATAACAAAAACATTCTGCTGAACGTAATCATTGTATATTTTTAATAAACAGATTTTTTGTTATTTACATCAGCAAGCCAATGTAAAGGTTTTGAATTTGATTGAACATTTCTAAAATGAGGAAGTAATAATTATTTTTCTATATTTGCATCCAAAATTCTTTCAACTCGTAAGTAGTTTTGTTTCCCAGACACCTATTAGAAAAATATTAAAGATATTTAAAAAAAAAACAGCTTTTCTTCTACATTTTGTCCACCACTTTGTTGATTGATCTAATTCACACATCACTTTGCGACTACCTAAATGGAATCAGAAATTATTGTATTTATTTAAAAATAATTAATTTAAAAAAAAATGAATATTATAAATTGGTGATTTGTTTCAAAAAGAAGTGTGGTTGCACTCCCTCCTGTGTTCACCTATGAATCTAAGTTGTGACTAATATATGTTTTTAATTAGCTTTACATTAATTAACATTTATTTATGAATATTTAATATTTTTAATTTGGTCACAGTTATTTAAATAAATTAAATAAAAATGATTTGAAAATAATTAATAAATTATTTCCACATTTAGCACTGTGCCTTTTGGCTTATGTTACGTAAGTACGTTAATGTGACTTACGTAACGTAAGTTAAAAGTCACAGAGCTAAATGTGGAAATAATTTATTAATTATTATTTTCAGTACGTTAATGTGAATTACGTAACGTAAGTCAAAAGTCACAGAACTAAATGTGGAAATAATTTATTAATTATTTTCAAATCATTTTTATTTAATTTATTTTTAATTTGTTTATTTAATATAAATAATTTGAATTTATCCTCTTTTATTAATGCAAATTATTTTCAGCGAACATATTATGGACATACATTGTGGGAACAGCCGTCATACTCATAGTTTTGGTGACGTTTGCCCTGTCGTTTTATTGTTGCAAGAAACATAATAAACGTCCTCGTTCTCTAAGATCGGTAATAATAACACTTTATTTACCAACTCTTGAATTAATTTCTCACTTAACATTAGGTGAAATATGTTTAAACAATTAGGTAAAAATTAAACACGTGGTTTGTTTCACAATACATTTTTAAAATAATTATTATTTTATTCTGACTAGTTTCGATTGTTACATCATTTTCAAAGAAATCGAAACTAGTCAGAATAAAATAATAATTATTTTAAAAAATTATTGGCTTGTTGTGAAATTTTTTAAAATAATTATTATTGTTTAATTTTTACTTTATTTACTTTGAGTAAATTTGTATGATTGTATTCACGCACTGAATGTACAACCCATGAAAATGATGTATGTTAAATTTAGTATGTGAATTAAAATAAATGATAATAATGAGTATGAATAAATTATTATAAATACCAACAATTAAATAAAACACAGATTAAATTAAATGACGTTAAATTTCGTTAATTCAATTTAAATCCTCAATAAGTTTTCTTTCTTACACTATTAAAAAAAATAAAGCTAATTAATTTAATCTGTGTTTTATTTGGTTGTTTGTAGATTTTTTAATGATTTTTCATATATATATTTGTTTATTCAAATTTATGATTTTTATTTGTAGATGTTTAGTAATTTATTGCTATTTATTATCATAATGTAAGCTATCAATACATAAATATTGATCATAAAATGTATACATACATAAACATCTTTATTTCTGAGATTGGAATATACAATTACAATACAATATCTAACAATTCAGTTCACAATATATTTCCAACTCTGAAACTGCCTATCGACCAGTGGTCTTTCAGCCTTAAAATGTATATTTTTATTTAATTTATTGAACTTTATTAACAAAACTTCTAATGTGAATAAAATTAGTTGTTAGAAAACAAATTAATAAAAAATAATTTTATTTAATTTTGATTGTTATAATGTGACTGTGACTATACCAAGTTAAACCTTTCAGATACAAGTTCCTGCTGCTGATAAAAATATTTACGGAAATGGAGGGCCAAGTTCACCCATGGAAATGAACAATCTCTTGCCTCCAAATATTCCACCAGCCAGAAGCCATCATACCAAAAATGGTTTTCAGAATGTGCCACAGTACACTTATAAAGAAGTCTCGTTTATAGAAGAGCTGGGAGAAGGTGCATTTGGTGAGTTCAATTTAAATACAGCCGTTACATAAGTTCCTTACTTCATAATATCAGGAATAAATAATACTTCATTGAGACAACACTTTTTTGAAACTACAATCGCATATTATCTATTTTTTTTTTTTTATCATTTAGGGCTGTTTTACACAAACAAAAATTCTCGCAGACATTCATAATAAAATTATATATAGAAAAATACTATCTAAGTATAAAACAGCGATTTTTATAATATATTTCTCGCGAGAATTCTAGCATGAAATATTTTATAAAAATCGTTGTATTTATATATACAGGGTGTCCCACGAGGTAGTGGACAGCCGATATTTCGAAAACAGTTAGTAGTATGAAAATGAAATTTGGTAGCTTTAAACGGTTTGAAATGATGCCCCTTTTTCTATACATAGATTTCATTTCCGTTTCTCCATTTCCGAATAAATGACATCAATTTTAGAATTTAAAATGAGAAACCCTGTATATTTATATATTTTTGGAAAGGTGATTGAAAGACAAATACAGCAATACCATATTATTAGGCAGTTTTTATTGTAAAATGAGGGAATATTATTGAAGTAATAATTGAAATAGATAATCGCGGTGGCATGGATTAACAAAAAAGCGTAAAAAAATGAAAATGCTTCATGTCAAATGTGTGATGTCAAGTTGACAATACATTCTGCTTACGTGTAAGTAATGTCTCCCAGTTTTACGTATGACGAGTATGTCGACATGCTGCTTATGTATCTTATCTTATCCGCATTGGATGGAAGAAACTCATTTTCAGCACATTTTACAATAAAACTCCCTAATAATATGGAATTGTTGTATTTTTCTTTCAATCACTTTTCCAAAAATCTATAAATATACAGGGTGTCCCATTTGAAATTCTGAAGTTGATATCATTTTCACAGAAATAGAGAAACGGAAATGAAATCTATATATTCAGAAAAAGGCATCATTTCCAACCATTTAAAGCCACCAAATTTCATTTTCGTACTACTAACCGTTTTCGAGATATCGACTGTCCACTACCTCGTGGGACACGATATAATTATACTATGAATTTTTGCGTTTTTTTTTGTGTGTAAAACGGCCCTCATAAAACACTTTGAGTGATTAATTTCATAAATGTAATTGTTAATTAAAATTTAGTTTAATGTTGTTGTAATTAAAATTGTCAAATTAAAATTCCAAAATATTTTAAATTAAATAAAATTGATTTGAAAATAATTAATAAATTATTGCCACAGTTAGCTCTATGACATTTTGACTCACGCTACTTTAAACAAATGCACATTTAAACAACCACTTCTCGGGCAAATACCCCGCCAGATATTGAACTACATAATGTACACCTGCTGTTGTATATCAATAAAATAATTTGCCCGGGAAGTAGTTGTTTTAATGTGCATTTGTTTAAAGTACTCACGTAATGTAAGTCAAAATTTCACAGAGCAAATGTGGAAATAATTTATTAATTATTTTCTAATCAATTTTATTTAAATTTCATTTATTTTGTTTAAATATCTGTCTTTTTTATTTAAAATATTTTATTATTTATATTTCAAATGTTTGTTTAATAATCTTTCATTTTCCATTTAAGAATTCCTACAATAATTTTAAATCATGTTAAACGTTATTACATTTTTCTTATATTGTATTATTTTTGTTATATTCAGGAAAAGTATACAAAGGTGAACTGCGAGCGAAGACGGGCAAAGTTTTCGTCGCCGTGAAGTCGCTGAAGGAAAACGCGAGCGCGAAAACGCAGGCGGACTTCCAACGTGAAATCGAGCTTATTTCAGAACTGAAACATCCCAATATTATTTGTTTGCTGGGTGTTGTAATGAAGCAAGAGCCCATGTGCATGTTATTCGAGTACATGTCTGAGGTAAGAAAATATCCGAATGAAATGAAAACTTGAATGAATAGAAAGCTGAATAAGATTTTATTAAATCATGTCCACAAAAACGAGAATCTTAAAAATCTGTGTTTTATTGGTTGATTTTTAATAATTTATTCATATTTATTTCATAAAATACATCCTTTCTAAAATATGTAAAAATTATAATATCAAAAGAAATAAAACTGTTTTTTTAATTATCCAAGGCGGAAAGACCATTGGTCGATAGCCAATGAACATATATAAAATATACATTTGATTTTGTAATTTTTAATATTTATTTAACATTTTTTGCGGTATATATCTGTTAATAAAGATTATCATTATATTAAATTATCCATATTTTATACAGAGTGAGTTTTTTCGTGTTTTCTATGGGGTTTTCGGAAACCGTAAGAGATAGAGAACCGGCTAAATTGGCAAATAAGTGCAAATTTATGAGCTGAATAAAAAACGACTTATAGAAATTCAAAAAAATTAAGGGTAACTAGAAATTTTGAAAGATGACAAAAGTGCCGATTTTTTTTAAATCAATTATTTTCGGTTATTATTTTTTTATCTTTTTTTTCTTTTCTACGGTTAGGTGTAAGGAGTCGGTTATTATTATAGATAGAAAAAAATTGTAGAGGGCAAATTTCAGATAATTTTACCCTAAATAATAAAATGTTATCAGATATTTTTTGCTGCTATTAGTTTTCGTTAATTTTACATGTTACATTTTTTTAAAGGAAAAAATAGATGGTTTTGGCATCATAAGAAAAGTTATTTTTTCTGTTTAATCTGATATACGATGTGACACACTGATTTATAAAAAAAAAATGTTCTTGTTTCTAATGTATAAATTTGTTTTATTTTTGATAAATTATCAAAAAAGTCAAAAACGTACAGCTAGGTTGATATAAGTGGCCTTGGAAATAATGCATTTCTTCTTACACATTAATTCGAAATAAACTTATTTAATGGAAATAAAATTTCATACATTATAAACAACCGCAATTGTTTTATAAATGTCATTGTTTCATGGCCTACTTTTGTTAGTGTAAATAGAATAGAAAATTCTTAATAACTCAGCTGTACAAAAAAAATAAGTAAGTCATGTGGTATATCAGATTAAACAAAAAAAAAACTTTCTTGTGATGAAAAACCGAACTATGATTTCCATTCATAAAATGTAAGTTTGTGTTATACTTCGAAAACTAATAACAGCAAAAAATGTATGTATGTTTTCTTATATTTTTTTTATTATCCAATTTATAATTTGTTATTATTTTGTAAAAAAGGTGTTATCCGTTAAATAAATAAATAAATTAAAATGTTTAATAAAATTTCATTATTTACCGTAAAATTTACTAAATCTTTGTCTTTCGCATTTTTTTTTTTTTTTTTCGTATCTATTAATAATGAAGAAAAATTTATTTTAAAAAATCGGCACGTTTTTTTTAAATATCTAGTTACTCTTCACTTATTTATTATAACAATATGTACAATTGTGTTAGTAGTCTGTCATGCCTTCTTTGCCCATTAAACCGTTTCTCTATACAAAAGATAGTTTTAGAGGTGTGAAGTTAGCAATAGATTTCAAATTTATATTTTAGGCAAAGTATTACAGATAAAAATCCGAATTTCATACTATTCAGTAAAGGAAGGATCCCTTTAATAACAATGCATAATCTCACCCCAAATTTTCAACCCTTACATAGAGAACACTTAGAAGAAAACTCAATCTGTATATTAATATTTAACTGACGTGAAATTAAAAAAAAATAATCAACCTAAAAGTTTAAGCTAATGGAAGTGAAAATAATAATAACAATTCTCAAATAAAGCAAGAGTTTAGGTTTATTTCAAAATTTGTATTATTATTTTTGCTTTCATTTATGTCAACACTATAATACTAAAAAATTAAAGAGGACGCAAGCGCCACTTTTTGTCTAATTTCAAGTGCTTTCATTTATGTCAACACTATAATATTAATAAATTAAAGACGACGCAAGCGCCATCTTTTGCCTAATTTCAAGTGGCATCGTCAATGATTTGGGTCTACAAGGTAAACGACCGAGAATCATTGTTTCGTCCACTAAAGAAAGGCGAACTTGTTCTGTTTATGAGAACAGGAAACGAAATTCACATTTAATGAAATGTTCAGCCAGCATTCATCTAGCGTATTAGTACTATAATACTAGTTGAAGTGAAAATGAGGAAGACATCAATATTGTTAATAATAAAACCAAAAATATTAAATTCTAAAATACGATTTTCATTCATAATAAAAATATGCTCTAACAAAAATTAGTTTGCAACATATAACTGAAAATTCTAATAGAATCTCAAATTTCATAGAATGGAATTCAAATTGTATATTTTACACAAATTTGTTATGATTCTAGGGAGATTTGCATGAATTCCTAATAGCGAATTCGCCAAACGAAGGGAAATCTCTGTCACAGCTGCAGTTCTTGCACATCTCTATACAAATTGCTCAAGGTATGGAGTACCTTTCAGAAAATCATTACGTACACAGGGATCTGGCAGCGAGAAACTGCCTCGTATCCAGAGATCTCATTGTGAAGATCAGTGACTTTGGACTATCACGTGATATGTATAGTTGTGACTACTATAGGTAAGGATTAGTAATATATATTAAAAGCAAAAAAAAATGTTAATAAACAATAATTGATCGACATGAACGAGTGAATCAATTTTTACAACTTACACAATTCGATTTAGTGCAAAACAAGTAACAAATGTATTTAGATTATTTCTCAATAACAGGGTGTATGAAAAATATGGAATATCTGAAAAATATTAATTTAAGGCAAACATTTTTGAAGGGGTTCAATAAGGTTTAAAAAAAATTACCATTTTTGGAAGAGTTTTAAACCAATTTACAGAGATGAGATGGGGTGTAACATTTTTAAATGATACACTCTTTTTTATTGATAATGTGAAATTGGCTATTTTCCCAGTATGACATTTTGTGAAGTTTCCCATGACATTTTTTTGTTTTTATTATAGATAAGTGTTTATTTATAGTGTAACTAGCAGCCGGTAATCGTTTTCCAAACGAAATTTTGATTTTTTAAATACTTATAGTTGTCAAATCGCGACCAGAATGCAACGCTTCCCTAATACTCAAAATGTACAATACTCTGGCAGTTCGAAAAAAAAAAAAATGTAACCCATGGATATTATATAAAGATAATAAGGAAACATTTTATAAGGATACAAATGTTAAGTTATAAAACATAATAGTTTAATAAGAACTCTTTAATGATTTTTGCCAATAACAATATTTACCTAAATATAATGAGTATTTTATCAAATATCACCACCAATATTTTTTTGACTCACATTCAGAAGAATCTAATTTAACAAACCAAAATAGAAATTTTATTAATTTCAAAATTTCATTAGTTTAAAACAAATTTTCAATTAATCAATTAATTCCGGGCAGATTGATCTAATATATATTGACATGTCAAAAGCGTTTGACAGAGTTGATCATACATTGTTACTTAAAAAACTTAATTACTTTGGTTTTTGTGATCACTCCACTTCACTCATTTCATCTTATCTTTCATATCGTGAATCATATGTACTGATTAATAATTTTAAGACTAATTCTTATATTCCAAGTTCGGGGGTCCCTCAAGGCTCCATACTGGGCTTATTATTACTCAATCTTTTCATTAACGATCTTTCCAATCTACTAGAGTGCAAACACCTGTTATATGCTGATGATATAAAGATTACAATTACGAATATAGATGATTGCATACGTTTACAAAATTAACTTAATGTTATTTCGAATTGGTGCAGTACAAATAAACTTAATCTGAACAGCAATAAGTGCAAATTTATCTCCTTTACCAAAAAATCCAAACCAATTACATTTAACTATGTAGTGAGTAACAATTCTATTGATCAAGTCAATGTCTTCAAAGATCTTGGTGTTTGGTTTAATGATAAATTTACATTTAATCCACACGTTCAATCTCTTGTTAAGAGTTCCTTTAAAGCATTAGGATTTATCCATCGTAATTCTGCGAATTATGGAATCCGAATGATTTGAAATCTCTATTCAATGTTTATGTACGTTCAAAGTTGGAATATGCTTCATTAATTTGGTATTCACAATCTCAACTTCAGACTAATTTTGTGGAAAGTATTCAATGAAGATTTCTTAAATGTCTATACCTGAAGACTGAGGGGCATTATCCTGAGGGAGGATATGATCATTCTCGTTTGCTTGACAAATTTAATGTCGAATTTCTTGATTGCCGACGTTACAAGTCTAGTATCTCATTTTTACATAAACTATTTAATAATCATATCGACAGCCCTGATATTTTACAACTAATTGGTTTGCATATTACTACCTTTCAACATAAGACTACATTTAATATCAATCATAATAGACTAAATTTTGGCGCTAAATCACCCATCACCATAATTTGTAATAACTTTAATCAACTACCTCCAACTTGTGATATCGTTTTTGAATCACTAAAATCCATAGTTGCTTTATGTCAATCAAATAATTAGGTTTTTATTATTTTCTTTATAATGTTAATATACGCTATATTGTTATCTTGTATATTGTCTTGTAATTGGGAAATCTTTGTTTCCTGTTGGGCAATAAATATTATTATTATTATTATATATTTGACCATGGAAATATAATTTATATTAACAAAAATGTACTTGGGATATTAAACATTTTTTGGCAGATCGTAATATATGTCGCCATTTTTGATATAATAAAAAAAAATGGAGCCATTTAAATGTATCATTTATCCCAAATCATTTCACACTTTTATAAATTTATAAATTCTTTAAAAATAGTTTAATTTTGAAAGATGGAAAAATTTATATTACTAATTTGATGAATACCTTGGATTAATATTTTTTAATATTTTACAAATTCCAGATTTTTCTTTTACCATGTGTATATCTATATTATATTAATTAATAGAAAATTAATGTTTAAAGTCATATAATTGATTTAGGGTAATTGCATTTCTTTATAGTATTTGTTTATTTATTAATGTTGTTTCAGGGTGCAGTCAAAGTCTTTACTGCCTGTACGCTGGATGCCCCCTGAATCCATTTTATATGGGAAATTTACTACAGAGAGTGATGTCTGGTCATACGGTGTGGTTTTGTGGGAAATTTATAGTTACGGTCTGCAGGTATGTAACCACAATTATCAGGATAGAAATGAGAACTATATATTACATTCTTACTTTTATTTCAATTACTCGTATATATATATATATATATAGAGAGAGAGAGAAAATCTTTATTTCTGAAAAATACGTTGAATTACATTACAATATTTACATTACAATCAGAAACCTCTAGTTAAGCCTCATAAAATGGCTATCGACTATCGGTCTTTCTGCGTTAAATAAGTTAATTATTTTTATTAATTTATTAACTATAACACACATCTATGATTTATTTATTATTGTTAAGGGAATGCTTTTTGTATCTTCCCCTGGATGCTATGCTGTTTCTTGCCAACTGACTATTTTTTTAATGCGAATACGACCGAATGGTGTAATGTTCGTTTCAAAGTTGAGACTCCCTCTTTAGTTAAAAAAATAAAACGCAAATTTTTGAAAAACGGAATAAGAGTGGTATTATAAAGCGGGAAGAAAATGTGAAAAATATATAAGTTAAACAATAAAAGAGAAACATATGACGGGAAGTTTTTGGAGGTGGAGGTAGTTTGGGGTTGAAATTGATTTCAAGATGGGCATTACAACTTAATCTTTCGCCCGAGGATTATCTCGAATTGAGCCTAATTACGTTCTAAGTTCTTTGAAATCCAAGAAAAAATAATAATAGTTCTTTGTCCTTTAGTCGTATCTAAAATTGAAGAAACAAATAAAAATGTTAATAAAACATTCAAAAAAACTCTACACGTATATTCTTCGTTTTTTTGGAAACATCTGGATCAAACAAATTCTACCCGCAATAAAAGTAGTATAAAAGTAAAAAATGTGAAGAGGAGAGGTCAATCTTCAACATTGTATTTTTTAAATAATGTTTTATTCATCATTTCTCTAAATTTTCTCCTTTCACATCTGAGCTTTAAAACCATCTCCACCTTAGGATGAATTCTCAGACAAGAAGGTGGAGGAAGCTTTTGCACAAGTGAAAAATGGAAAAGTCTAATCCATAGCTTTTCCATTGAAAAATGGAAAAGTCTAATCCATAGCTTTTCCATTTTTTACTTGTGCAAAGCTTTCTCCACCTCCTTGTCTGAGAATTCATCCTAAGGTGGACATTCCCAGCCTCCACTTTCTCTACATTTTCCTGTCAACTCTTGCACCCATATATTTTTCTTCCCGAATTTTTAAGATTCTTTATTATTTTATTCTTCTACTATCCCTTGTTGCCCCTTAGGGCGTTGCACAGTGGGACAGATCGATCGAAAAAGTGATCATCAGGATTTTTTTTGTCGTCAAAAGCGGTAAATGTTCATACGGAGTTAATATCATAAGAATTTGATTAAATAAACGTTAATCATTTGGATTTTTTAAACATTTTATGAGTTATCTAATTATTATACAGGGTGCTCCATTACTAGCTTCTCGCAAGATACCAAGACAGACAAGAGACAGTAAAAAAAATCTGTCCAAAATTATATATTTGAAAAAAAAATAATAAAATAAAATTATTTTCAATTATAGAGGGTGTCCTATTATCAATATATTATTATTGTTATAAATCTTGTTAATTTTAAATTTCATGCTTATATAAATTTTAGATATACATATTATCACATTTACTTAAGGCTGGCGTTTACTAGAAAAGGAATGATGCGATGACGGAGATAGTTGCGAATCGTCAAGGAGGTGATGCCTCTCGATTTTAATAGCGAACTAATTGAGAAATATGTAGAACACTGTAGTTTGGTTTTCTTATTTGATTTACACATGTATATGTATGTGTATTCGATAACCGACGCTGACGCGTTCTATTTTTTTTATTGAAATGAATGAATATACTGTTTGTTATTTTTTTAGTGTATAATGAGACAGTGCATAAATATATTTTATAAATTTTGTCGTATCATCGAAAGAATTACTCAATAGATGTTATGTTTTTATTCTCATTTTTAGAGGTAAATTTAGAAATCACAGAATTAATGCAAAGCACACAGTGACATATGTACATAGATTATTACATGTGGACGGTTCATTAAATTTGTATGCCCTTTAAACCTACTCGAATTTTCACTGTATATGTAATGGAGCTTGATTTTTCAAACTAAAATATTTTCATTCTTACATTCATTCTGATTTTACCTAAAGTTGTTATTAACTTCCTAATTTTATATTTTGATTTCTGGGGTGAGTAGGGGTAGTAGGAGCTACTTTCTAAAATTATTTTCATATTATACAGGGTGTTCCAAATACCATAAAAATATCAAAGTTGAATTTTTGAAAATGGAAAAACCCTATATATTATTATATTTTTAGATTCTACGTTCAAAATAACTATCGTTTTTATTAAGGTTATTAGTACCTAAACCCTCAGTTTTTGAAATAATTGGAATTTTGTTAAAATCTAACCTAATTTTCAAATGTCAAGCATTTGAAAAGTATTTAGGTTATGTATACTAAATTTTCAGGTATATTTAGCAATAGATCATATTTTATTTTTTAATTACAAAAACCTTTAAATTTGTACAGAGTAGCCCAAAAAATAAAACTTACTCAATAAGAACATTAAGTTGGTCAAACTTTTTTTTTAAATGGAATGCTATATTTTTTAACATTATATTAAATGAACATTATAATTATCTATTAAAGATTTCCTATACCTCTAAGCTCTAAGTCGAGGTGATTTACAAAATGTCAAATAGTTTATCTAAACTTTCTCTTCAATTTTCAAAAACTTGTTTTTTGCTGTTATAGTATTATTTTGATTTTTATGAATGAATGAATGTAAGTAAAATATTTTTCAAAATAGAATGGTTTTGATATATTTGTAATGTTTGGACAATGTAATCAAGAGACCTTATTAACCAACTGAAACAATACATATACTTTTTGCTAAAGAAGTAATTCTAAATCGACAATTTTAAAGAGACTATTAAATCGATTTATAAAAAAGTGGATGTGAGTTATAAAAACTCAATAATTATGTAAAAAATCGATTCTATGCCATTTCACAAAAACTAAATGTCTAATAGCTTCGAGTTATAGGAAACTTTTGATAAATAATTAAACGTGCATTCAATGACATGTTAAAAAATTTGGCATTCCATTTGGGCCACTTAAAATCCTTGTTCATTAATTTAATTTTTTGGGCTACCCTGTAAATATTTTATAGTTTTAATAATTGGAAAATAAAATATGATCCATTACTTAACTTCACTGGAAATTTCTCGCACATAACCTAAATACTTCTCAAATCATTGAAATTTGAAAATTAGGTTAGATTTTAACAAAATTCTAATTATTTCAAAAACCGCTAGGTTTAGATACTAATAACCTAAATAAAAACGATAGCTATTTTGGACGTAGAATCTAAAAATATAATAATATGTAGGGTGTTTCATTTAAAAAAAACATAACTTTAATACTCTAATGGTAAATGGGACACCCTGTATATGAAAATAATTTTAGAAAGTAGCCCTTATATAATTGAAATTTTACAATTATATTTATTTATTTATGATCATTTGTCTTTTATTACAATCCTCTCAAATAAAATTATTTGAAACATTACATTTTTTTATAAATCTAAAAAAAAAAAAACATAATAATATATATTTTCACTGAGCAAACCTTTGCAAAAAGATTTCATTCATATTTGTATACTGCTTACTGAACACTATTCAAAGTGTTATTATTATTTTAGAATGGTATGCGGATCGTGTGTGTTGTAGAATCGCGGCACGCATCGATAACTGGATATTTCTGTCTTTGTCATATTCATTGAATGTGTAACAGCACTAAGCTGTTCTACACACACAAATTCGGACACATATACATATACATACACAAACATTATCAAGAAGAGGGGAGAAACATCTATTGAGTATCTCTTGAAAATTAATTAAAAAACTTTGTTTATATTTTTCCACAGCATTAATTATTTAAATGATTACTCATAACGTTAATTTTATAAATAATTTAAAGGTTATAAACGCAAATAACATTTATTAAAATATAGTACACTATTTACCGCTATCTACATGAGACTTAATGAACTAATATTTGTCTAGTCAAATGCAGAAAACTATATGTAACTTGCCGGTTTTATTCAATATGGCCGAATTTCACGGGAAGTGATGATATTTTCGGAACGACCTTCCTAAGTAAACAGCATTATTTTCTGACGAAAAAATGTATTGAACCATAACTACATTCAATGTAGTTTATTACGACATATTTCATTTTCTTTCAATAATTATATTAATAAGTAAAAATATAGCACATTCTTTGCATAAAATGTGCTAACTTTGGATGTAATTTTCTTCTAAACTATTAATCAAATTAATTTTTAAATAACTCGTTCGAAATCTGTGGAGTTTTAGGATTATTTTGATATATAATATGATGAAATTCATTATTCAGGGTTTGTTTGTTGTAGGAATTCAATTGGTACAAAATCGCTTCATTTTACATACGATAAACGCCAGCCTTAACTAGATATGATTTTCATTGTTGTAGGCTGCAATTTTAAACATATATGCAAAAATAATTTGTTAGAGAATTAAGAAATTATTTTTTCACATTTGAAATTAAGATAATAAATTTTACTCAAGAAATAATATTATACTGTGGATATTTTATATACAAATAATATGCAGAGAAAACTAATCTTAGTTTTTCCTTTATTGTTTGGAAAATGTTAAGTAGAAGATTAATGAAATAAATATTCTTAAGAATATAAAACAAAAAGAGTATAATTGATAACAAAAACAGTCTAATCAAATCATAACAAGATCTGATTTCTCAAATTAATTCGTCATCGCTGTCACTGTTGTCTTCGCAATCTGATGCAATTTACCTCAATCGAATGTATTGGGATTTTGACAGTTCACAGTCGAGACAAATTGCCAATGCTTTTTTTAAATTTTTTGCTGCCATTATTTTTCAATTGGCTTCTGGATTGTTCTTGTAATGTTTTTATAGCTTTTGCTGCACTTGATTCACCCTCCTTTTTCAGATTCAAAGATACAGCAACGCACTACTGTCTTCTTTCGCAGTTCTATGTTTGCGTGTGCAGACGAGTCCATATTTTGTTAAACTAATTAAGAACTATTTTGCGACATTTTTGTTTCACTATAGCTCCGTTTTCTTTTGCATAATTCTCTATAGCTATAATTTTGTCATTCATTATTGACGGACCCTTAAGGATATATTCCTTATAGAAGAACAATGTACTAAGATCTAATTTGGCAAAATAAAATAAAAGGATAATTTGGTTCAAATATACCTCTTTTATAAATTCTATATTTTTTTAGGAGAAAATGGAATAATATCAATAATAATAACTAAATATATTGTACACTAATTCATATGCAACGCGTAGCTGAAAATATTTTTTGGTTTAGTATATTTAATTAACTTACCTGGCATATTTAATGTATTAAATATTCTTATTCACTTATGAATAAAATAATTATCATTAATTTCGAACTCACGAAAATGTGTATTACTACAACGTTTGTTATTAATAACAATGCGGTTGTTATTTCAAACAAACATTTTGTTTTAAATTTGAAGTGACGTCATATGTCCAACCTATTATACACTAGCTGTGATAGTATTGCTTACATTACAGAAATTATTATTAAAAATCATAATTGCTGTATTGATTTTAAGAAACATATTATTTTGTGAGCAAGATGCCCAATTAACTCCATTATTTCTACTGACAGATGACATTTCAGCACACAATTTTTAAGGAAGCATGAAATAAAAATCCCTATAGAATTTTCTCAAATAGGCTCGAAATTTGATTCTACGCTGCTGAAAGTGTTAGTTTATTCAAGATTTTGATATAAAATGTTTATTACGGTCATTTTTATCAAGAAAAACAGAATTATTGAATGTTTTATATATTTATCAATAACGACAACAGATCTGCAACATACATACACATAGTCGCGCATGGTCGCAGATAGAAAAAACCCGATATGAATATATATTAAATTGTCTATCATTTCTATAAATTATTTCATCCCTCTTCATCCCTCTCTGAAGTTATAGCAATTCAAAAAATTATGTCATAAATGGAGCTGTGCGATTGGTTAAAAAAATATACGAATGAAAAAATAAATTTATATTCAATAATATTAGTATAGAAACATTCATCACTAAATGATAAGGTTTATCGCATCTAATATGATTAAAACAAAAAATATAAAATCCTTATTTTAACATTATTGCAAATTACTGCAAATTATTAATATAAATAACGTCACCAATCAACAATTTTTTACTAAAACTAATACGCATGTGTATTACAATATATTTATAACATTCATATGTATTTTTTCAACATTTTATTTTTCAGGCTCATGATAACTTTTTCTTACGTTTTGTCCCACTGTGTATTGGGTTTATTATTTTCACATAGTTTAAATCCTTTTACTCTCAAATAACATTACCAAGTTTGCTTTGGCTATTATAAAACTTTCTTCTTTTTCAGTCCTTCGAATATATTATCTCCTTTAGTCGCCATAAAAAAAAACAATTTTTTCTTTGAGCAAATTTTTTCTCAAAAAAAATGTCTTACATCAAGATACTACGGAGGTTGACAACATTTATTTGCATTGCGCTAATTTTATTCAATACAAGAAGTTGAAAAGCTATTAATTAGAACGTTGATGAGCGTTTGTACTTTCTGATGATATAGTTTCTATTTCATTACTCTTGATTTATTAAAGCCTTAATTTTATTTTCAGTGTATTGATTTCCAAAATGGATCACTGCTTGTCTAATTAATGGAAAAATATACCAGAAACTTGATATTCCTTTTGATTGCAAATAATGAATAGATTTTATTCAAATTTCTTACTGAAATTTATACACTTGTTGAATCAATGAGAAATACGTTGTTTTGTATTTTGCCAGTTTACTCCACAATTTAATTTTATAATTAATTGCTATATATATATATAAATAAACTTTTGTATTTCCTTTATTCAAGCCATGGGCCAGCTAGGCTCGTAGTGCTATATATATATATATATATATATACAGAGAGTTTTATGTTTTATGTAACACCGAACATGCTAGAATGTTCTCAATATAATAAATAAATAAATATAAATTTTCCTATGTTCGATATGTACTGGAACGCATCAAAGTACTGGGTGCGATGTGATTGGCTACGATTTCTAATGATAATATAGTCAACCCAATTTACACAATTTCCGTCAAAAATAAATTATATTTGTCAACTATTATATCAAGTGCAACATGTATAATTATGTGTATTTTACTTAACCGCAATGCATACCATAAAAATCGTCTCCTTTATATACATTATTGATACGTAAAGATATCCAACTCTTCGTATATGTCTGCTTTAAGCACCAGAACAGTAAATGTCACTTGCTTGCGATAACTGACAAGTATAATTCATTTTTGACGTGGAAGGGTGTAGTTTGGGTTGACTATATTATTTTTATAAATAGTAACCAATCACATCGCACTCAATGCTTTGATGCGTTCCTGAACAAATCGAACATAGGAATATTTACATTGAATACATTCTAGTATGTTCGGTGTTACATAAAACTCTCTGTATATACAATTTCTTTATTAATATTTATTTTGTTTCTATTTTATTTAAAATAGCCATACTACGGATACAACAACCAAGAAGTAATCAACATGATCCGCTCCAGAAAATTACTGCCATGTCCTGAAGTCTGCCCGAGTTACTGCTACGCCTTGATGGTGGAATGCTGGGCGGAATTAGCCATAAGGAGACCCAGTTTCGGCGAAATTAGTCATCGCCTGAGGGTGTGGAAACAGAATGGCAACTCTACAGGTAATTTTTAATATATTCAATTTCGTTAATATTGAAATATTTTGTTTTTTTTTCTTCGTATAAATATTATGATTGATTAATTTTGAGATAAACACTTACTCTTTTTTACTAATCATTTTTTAATAGAACTAAAATTTAAAAAAAATATCAAAAATATAAATATAAATTAAGAAGGTAACACAAGTATTGAATTTAAAATTATTATTTTTTAATCACTAAATTTAATTATTAATTTATTTAGTTAGTTTACATTCTTTTATTTTTGTTGCCAAGAGATCAATGAGATGAGTTCGAATTAAAAACTTGCTCCAAAAGAATAACTGACTTTACATTTCTATGACGATGTTAATGCCTTAAAAAAAACGCAGCCGCCTTAAACTCAAAGGGGTTTCAGATTTATATTTAATGTATTTCTCAATTAAGTCTCTATTAATTAATTTCAATCGCCATTTAATTCATATTAATTCCAATACTCTAGGTCCTACCACAATGTATAAGAGTATAAGGAGAACCTGGTTTTGGATATTAACGACAACTGTATTCATTATTTCGTTGGTATTATCTGCAAAATTTGAAGTTTACGTTCCCATACTTCTTCTAAATATTAGTCGTATTTTCCGAATTTCATCGTAAACATAGGGTAGAACTTTTATTTTTGCTACTTACTTTTTATATGTTTTTAAATGTAGGAAAACATTTACGAATTGCATTTGTATTAGTCAGAGCTTAATTAAATTATAGACTACAAGTGTAACATTAAATTTTGTACTTTGGATTGAAATTGTTAAAAATACGGTAATATATAGAAGTATAGTTTGTCATACAAAAATGGAAGCACAAACAATTTTCCATCGAAATTCATAAATAATATTAGGTGTTCCATTTAAATTAAAAAAAAAACAGTTTGCGTTTTGTTTCATCCTGTATATAAAATTTGCTTTATGATAAAAAACTTCTTTTCTTTCAATTATTAACCATTTTTTCAATTATATTGCTTTGGCAGAAAATTTTTTTTTTTTTTCAATTTTGAAATGCAAAACCCCAAAATTGATCGATTTCAACATTCAATTGTTTATAAGTTTTTAAATATCAAAAATGACATAATAACCCTATATCAGAAAAACAGTTACACGAATTTTGTAAAAATCTAAATTTTCAATTAAAAATGTAGAGTTCCATTTAAAATAACAAAGCTTGTACGTTCTTTCGGTATAATCGGAAGTGGTAAAATCTTGAAAATATAAAATTAATAAGAGAATACTGGTTTACATAAACAGTGAAAATTGCATTAGAATCTATCAATGGATAATCCATATACTTTTAGGATGAGGTACCCTGTATACCTGCAGTAATGAACTGCAAAATTGGTTCTTTCAAAAAAGGTTTGAATACATTTCTCACAGATTTTTGAGAAATTAAATTGAAAGAGTTAAATACTCTAATACTTTTAAATAAAAGTAAACGAAATTAAAAGTACATTAATTTAATAAATAAAAAAATATACCGTGTTTTTGTTTCGTTTTATAAAATAAATTAAATGAAAGATGATTTTTAATAGTGTAGATTCATGTTAATCGAAAACTGCACAATAATAATAATCTTTAATAAAATTTTTGAAATGAATAACTTTTTAAATTTCCCGGGCCAATCCACGGCAACGTATAGCCGGTCCGTAGAAGAAATTTCCGAATAAATGGAGAAATATACAAATCAACCATAAAACGTGCTTCAAGTGTTTATTTACATTGGGAGGACGCACTCATTTATGCGATCTTCAGCAATTCCGCTAATTCTAAAAGGATGCATGAAAAATTAACGTACGTCCTCTAATCGTGCATTTCACACCTGCCGCAAAGATTTACTGAACTAATCTGCAACGTATTAGCAATTTTATGCGACATCGTTAAACATACGCATTAAAGTGTAATGATTCAAATAAAATATGTAAAAATATAATATAATATGTAAACATGTATATAAAAACTAATATAAAATGCGGGCAACTTTGTGATTTTGAACTTTGAAGTACTACACTTTAATGCGTATGTATTCTGATTGATAAAACAGAAACGTTTAACGATGTCAAATATAAATTGCAAATACGTTGCAAATTAATTCATTAAATCTTTCCTGTTGATTATGGATTACATTAAATAATTAAAATTCTCTTAGCCAGTGGATGCGCCGGGAGAATCCGTGGCTTATGTCGGTCATATATGTGAAATTAAAGGTAAAACGTCTTTTTTATAATAATTATAACTAATTATTACTAAATATATACTGTATTTTTTGGTTGGATATAGAAACGAGCCCCATTTGAGTATTTCCAAGTTATACGACCATGTCATAAACATTGATCTATCAAGTGAGAGGAGAAAGACAGACATTGAAATGGCTGTTTATAGTACATCAATTGTTTTTTTAACAATGGAAGAATCAGGTTTAATATAAATGAAACATAATTTAACTATAGCACTAAAACCATATACAAAATTTTAAAATAATATTTTTAATCATAAAACTCCAATATCAAGTATTCACAAATCAGGGATAAATAAATTAACTTACAACTATTGTAAGGGAGTGTAATTCATAATTTTAAGACCAGGCTCAGTAAATGTTTTTATTCTCTTCGGCTTGGATTAATTGAAGAGTCGTCTTTCGCCAAACATTTGATTTGATACAAATGAATTGGACCTGTGATCGGAACAAGTTGCTCCTCGTATCAGTAATTTCTATACCTGTTCCGTTTGCTTAGACCTGTTCCGGACTAGTCACAGCCGGACTCGATTGCTCTGATCTGTTCCGAACTAATTGTTACAGTCGGACTCGACTGTTCCGCCTGCTCCGGACGGATTTGTGACAGTCGGACTCGATTACTCCGACCTGTTCCAGTCGGACTAGTTATCAACCATTGCATTCACTGTGCCAAGATAAATGGACCACCCTGTATATACTATTTATTGTGCTTAGGGCTAATAATTAATAGGAACATAAATATAATCAAGTATATATAAAATTAAACAACGGTTTTTAAATATAATATTGAGGAATCCACTCAAGTGTCTTTTTAATTAATAAAAGGATTTTCGTTTTTTTTGACATGGTAACATATATTCAAAAGTGAGGGGAAAGTAAACATTAATTATAAAACAATAGATTTTGTTTTGTAATAGTGTCACTTCAGTTTTTTTTAGTTATAAAATTTATCCTACATCAGCTATATATCAATATTTATCTAATTTTAAAATAATTATTATCCACTTATAAAAAAAATAAAAAAAAAATATTTTAAAAAGATTTTCTGATTTCACTTCAATCTAAACTATACAAAAATTACATTCAAAACTGTTGTCAAGTATATAAAATATAGATATGTTTTCAATTTATTGATTTTTAATATTCATGTGTATAATTATATTATTTTCATTATTTTTGTAAGGTTTACTTCTATTTACTTGTTTATTTATACGTATTACTTTTGCGGTGATTTTAATTCAATTTTTGCAGTTTGTAACTATTTTTTTGTAAAATATTTTATGTGTATTTGATTTACTTATATATTTATTCACGGTGCGCATCATTATTGTTATTGTGTTTATGGATTCTGATTGGAAAACTCAATGGTTATACTTGATCATGGAGTTATTAGTCTAAATTTTATCAAATCAATTGAATATATTGTTGTATTTTGTAATTACAGATTGTCATTAATTGTAAAGAGGTGTTTTTCCGTAAATAAAGAATTAATTAATTAATATTTTGAAAATCATTTTATAAATGTGGATTAATCTAAAAATGTTCAATAACTCCGACTTTCCTTTGATATATGATGAAGATGAAATCAAAACATATTTGTTAAATATTCAAAAATGTATTATTAATCTTAACTAGTTTAACAATATTAAAAACCAAATTTTATGTACAGTTCATTTTATTACACATTATGTTATTAATAAAATATGAAAATTGTTGTATGACATATTATACAGTCTGTTTTTTTTTTCAAGTATATATAGACGAAAATAACGTTATAAAAGTTTGATTTTAACATCTAATAAAAAACAACTAATTAAAATAAGATTAAAAAGAATATCAAATTAAAAACATTTTTAGGTGATTAATACTTATTGTTTCTTGCCACTTTCAACAATTCTTAAATAAATCAATTGTATTAACAATTTCCCTTCACCCCTGTTCCGGAGCAATCACAGATTTTCGGAACAGGTTCATGCATGCACCTGGAACTATTCCGATTACAGTTTGTACCATCCCTAGTTTGCATTATACAGTCTGTTGTTATGCAACAGCAAATGTTTATTGCGTGAAAGTTGTTTCAATGAATATTTGTTTTAAGGTACTTAAGTAACGTAAGTCAAGAAGGTGCAGTGGCTAAAGAGAAAATAATTAATTAATTATTCAAAATATTTTTATTTGATTTAATTTAAATAACTGTGATCAACTGAATAAATACTCTTTTCTATTATTATAATTAGAATGATTAAGATAGTATTGAATTGGAGTAAATATTAAAAAAAGACTGCAACAATGAAGGAATAAAATTTTAAAGATAAACATCGCGGTTTCGTATTTGTAGCATCAATTCCAGCTTCGTGTAGTTACGTTACGTTTCTGATTTAAATTTCCTTGATTTGTCGATGTAAATAGACCTCACATTGAACTTAGTTTGGTGTAGAGTTAAATTTAAACATAACTAGTTCACAATAAAGAAGTAAGTAAAGTTAATAAACCCGTATTTGGCATATACAGGGTGAGTTTTGTTTTTCGTGTTCTCTATGGGGATCTAAGAAACTATAAGAGATAGAGAAAGTACATATTTACAAGCTGAATAAAAAGCCACTTGTACAATTTTCAAAAAGGTCAAGACTAACTAGAATTTTGAAAAATGTCAAAAGTGCCGATTTTATTTAAATCGATTTTTATCGGTTATTAATAGAGATAGAAAAAACTGTCAAGGGCAAAGTTTTAGATAATTTTACTCTAAATAATAAAATGTTATAAGATTTTTTTACTTATTAAACTAATTTTAAAAGATATAATACAAACTTATTTTTTTAAAATAGAAACCATAGTACGTTTTGTTATCATTTTTTAAAATATCTAATTACCCTTGACATTTTTGAAATTTTGACAAGTAACTGATATTTTGAAAAATGATAACAAAACCATCTATAGTTTCTATTAAAAAAATGTAAGTTTATGTTATTTTTCGAAAACTAATGTCAGTAAAATAATCTTTTAACATTTTATTATTTAGCGTAAAATTATCTAAAACTTTGCCCTTTACAGTTTTTTTTTCTGTAATATCTCTAATAATAAAAAAAGATTTATTCACTTGGTCACGGTTATTTATTTTTTTTTATCTCTGTTAATAACCGATAAAAATCGTAGTGAAGAAAGGATGAATCCTTTCTTCACTACTTTATTTGTTACCAGATGTACATTTCGGACACAAAGTGACCATTATCAATGGTTGATACTAATTAACAGAAATACATTTAACACTTATATATGTACAGTAAACGTGGGTGGATTAGTGGGTGTCGGTGTGGGCAGGTGTAAGGTTATTAGTGAGAAAAACCTAATTAGCTGTAGGTGTGGATTTGAATAAGCGGGTAAGTTTAAAGGCGGTTTAAATGGGGTTGTAAGAGTATTAGGAAAGTCCAAAATAAGGCGGGTACATTAAATTTACAATAGATCTAATAATACATTTTCAAGCGGACTTAAATCGAAATTTAACAATTTATTGCTATGTTTTTTCATCTCAATTGCCTCAAGCATATTCAATTGACAATGTGAGGATTGTTTCAATAATTTTAGATTATTTTTTGTAAAATTATGGCTTGTTTCTGTTAATTAGTATCAACCATTGATAATGGTCACTTTGTATCCGAAATGTACATCTGGTAACAAATAAAGTAGTGAAGAAAGGATTCTAAGTGTTTTTATTCAAGTTATCATCATTTTCACGTAACTCACTCAATCCAAAAAATCCATTATGAACTTTTTCGAAATTTTATTGCTTAATATTTATTGCTTTAACATTTGTGCATACAAATTAATTGGTACTGTTTGAAAATAATTATCTGTAAAACAATAAAAAAAAAATAAAACTTAATACAAAATTGATTTCGATTTTTTTTATTTAGGTGCTTATTTCAAGACACCGGAAAACAACCCCCAGAAGTACGGCCACAGCTCGAAGTCGAGCCACACGAGCGACTCGCAGACGGTGTGCCCGACGTTCGAGAACCCCAAGGACCCGTCCCTGACGTGGGAGAGGAACATAAAGAAGGCGTCGTCCGGCAAGCTGGACGGCTCCCAGAGCAGCCTGACGTCGCGGTCCAGCCTGGGCAACAAGACCCAGAGCACGAACCTCAGCGACCAGAACACGCGCAACTCGCGGAAGAGCATCGACCGGAAGAGCCAGCGCAGCGTGCACAACGAGAACAGCTTGGAGAGACTCAACCCGAAACGCACCATGGTCAGCTCAAACGGTGAAATCACCGAGACTAAGATTACGGTTTAAGCGGAGCTTTAAATACTCATTTTTTAACAAAGAAAGAGAAGGAATGTATAATGCAGTATGTTTAACTTCTTTTGGATGAGTGTAAAAATACTTTTCTTGCCCGAAAACTAGAGTCCTGTTCCTCAATATTCATATAAAATGGGATTGTTTTAATCCTTCACTACAGGATTTTTTTTAATTGCATTAAGAAAAAAACTTTGTAGTTATAAATTTATATCACCATGAAATTAAGGGTTAACAGGAAGAAAACAAAAATAATAAAAACTTAGACAACACAATTGTATGAATTTCAAATTTAAGAAATCTCAGATTTGTACGTTATAAAATTGGTAGGCCGAAATATCATTGGTCGACAGCCAATTCATAGATATATATTATACATTTTGTAATTTTTATTATTTATTTTACATATCTTTCTGTATATATCTGTTAGTAAAAATTATTATTATTAAAATTGGTACAACTGTGTTGTGTGAGAATTATCTGGTAATCAATAATAATTGTTTTAATTAAAATAATAATATTCCTTTTTGAAATTAATTTTAACATCTTAGAGCCGTTTTACACACACAAGAATCCTAGCATAAATTCATAATATAATTATATGTAGAAAAATATTATAAGTTTGCGCATGTGCATTACAGCGATTTTTATAATATATTTCTTGCGAGAATTCTCGCGAGAAATATATTGAACTTGTTCAAAATAATCTAGAAAAGAATTATATAAAACAGTCTCGCAATAATGTTAAGCAATAGCATACTACACAATGGCGCGTTTGTTTGTATTGGACGACTGTAAAAACAATCTGCTCTGCTTATTTCCACAATAATTATTTGCTGTGTAAAACAGGAAAAATATTTTTATATATATAATTATAGCAAAACTTTTACATATAATTCTCGCACAACTTTCTGCGAGAATTCTTGTGTGTGTAAAACGGCCCTTAAATATTTTTTACATATTATTTTTATTTAAAACCACTATGACAATAAATTTTGACTTCATTTGAATGAAATTATTCAAATTTGTTCAAAATATAACCCTTTAATAAAGGCTTTTACAAATATTAGAAAATTCAAATCATTTTCTATTTCAAAGAAAATGGATAATAATTTAATGGAAACGCATTAATTATATTTGTTTATTATTTCTATTTTGCCAAAAATGCACTACAAACAGAAAAACTATTTTCGAGGACATTATCTTGGATTTTTCGTTAATCTAAATTATTATATTAAATAAAAATGATTTGAAAATAATTAATAAATTATTTTCATATTTAGCTCTGTGACTTTTGACTTACGTACGTATCATTATAATATTACATTATGTGTATTATAGTAATGTGATTTTGAGTGTTCTTCCCTCTATCTTCTCGAATTAATTCTTATCCCTTGGATAAATAATCTAATAAAAAAAAAATAACGTAACGCCTTACAAGGCCTTTGAAATATTGTTTGTCTGAAAATTTGTATTTTCCATAAATATTTAAAATCAATATAAATTAAAAAATGGTGATGTGTTTATCATGGTACTTTCCCCTGTGAATTCGGCCAAATAAGTTTCTGATTGAAAATTTAATAGAAAAGCAAAATGATTAAAAATTGATTGTTGTCTTTTAAAGTTAAAGCCAAGTATTTAGAAGAATATTATGATTAAGTATGTTATTTATTACCTTACAATGGGTTAAAATCATTTCTCCACACTCTTCTTCATTTTTACTTTCCCCGGACCCCTGTCCAATCGTGTGATTGTGAAAATTTTCGAACCGCCAAAAAGAAAACCGGAGGTCCTGCAATAAAAGTTTTATAACAGAAATTATTTATTTTCCAAGATCTAAAACTTTTATTTGAAACATTTTTCTATCCGAATTTAAAAATGTAAAATTGCTAAGAGTAAAGTTGCACTTAATGAGTTTTGATTCTAACCTAAAGCTTTTCAGATCATTCCACTGTTATAAAAAGCTTAGATATAAAGTTTGGGCTTCATCCATTTAGCCGTTTATGCGTTATCGCGGAAACACACAGACACTCTCACAAAAATTTTTCAAAACTCGATGGAATGGACTCAGGGGACATCAAAACGTGCATATTTGTTGAAATTGGCGGTTCGAAAATTTTCGCGATCGCAATACATTCCCTTGGACAGGGGTCCGAGGAAAGTAAATAGTTATAATTTTATAATATCAATTTTATTAATCAATTAATATTTGTGGATTAATTGCAATATCTACCTTCTAGACTCGGAGTAACAGTATCGAGGAATTATTTTTTAAGACTTTTTTTTTAGTTTTGTCACAATTATGAAAAAGGGATTAGCTTATTTAAGTCATTACATAAATTTATGGGAACGTGTACAATAACAGCAGCATCTCAGTTAGAGTTTGGTAGATGCAGGATTTTTTTGGATCCACAATCAGTAGATATGATTTTTGTATCCACACACAATTCAGTCTCATAGATTAAAACAAGGTTGTGTACTTTAGTCGTATTCATGCACCAAATAAATGAAAAGCAAATTTTAACAGATTCTTTTTCATTTCTTGAATGGATAGTGAAATATTGTATTTCAATATTACGTTTAGTTCTGCTTTACATTATTACTTTTATATTCATATGAAAATTGTGTATCCAATTTTGAAAAAATCAATCAAATGAAAATTATATTACAAGTACTTTTGTAGTCATCAATTAAAGTGTTTATCTATAATGTAACTGAATAAAAAACACAGAACACATTCAAAAATGCCTAATTAATTACTATAAAAATAACAAATTTTTAAAGCGTTCCATTTAATTATTGCACCATGATTCAATTCATTTATTTACGGTAAATCACCTTTATATAGATGTAAAAATATTATAAAGTAATAAATATATTCACTCTGTATAACTAAAATAATTACTCAGTTATGATTTATTAAAAAAATAATTGATTCCCAGATAAGATGGTTCATCAACAAGTATAAGTACTTACTATATTGATTACGGGCAGCTAAATGTTAAAATTTATCTGCGATTTTGTTTTAAATATGTAAATATTTATAATGATATATGATGATGCAATATTTTACAATAATAATAAATCAATGATCGCTTTCAGCAAACACTACTGGAATCCACGGTGGAACTAACAAAACGTTTAAATTCAGATTAATTGTTTTCAGCAAGTAGCTATACAACATAATTTATATATGCAATTAATTTACTAAACTAAGTTTTATTGATGAGTTGTGTGAAGTGTTGCATAAGATAAATGGAAGTTTCACTTTTTTATTTAATTTTTACTTTAATTTAAATTATTTTTTTATTTCACTTTTCATTTATTTTAATTTACCAGTTTATAATCATCAATAAGTTGAGTTGAGCTGAGTTTTTTCGACAGGTTAATCCCTCCGGTGAGACTGGTAGAGTCTGCTGAACTCGCAACCGTCAATTTTTCTATTCAAATAAATTTATGAAACACTGTTCTTTACAGGTAATAATGTTGGTTATTTTTAAAACCAATTGTTTATATTTTTATTTACGGTGCATTTAGACTTACATATTTGCTTAATTTTTGTAAATATTCTTTCTTAATCTTATCCTCTTTTACCCGTATTGGGTGTCGAGGTTTTGTAAATATTACAAGTGTTTATTTTCATTAAGCTCAAAACAACGAACTTTTTGTATTAAATAAAGGGTTTTCTTTAATTAGACCTCATGGGGATATACACAATAAAAACTGGACAGATTTTAATCAAATTTAGGGCTTAATTCACAGTATTTGTAAGGTATTTTTTTATTAATAGCTAAATTTATTTTATCAGGTTGTCAAGGATGAATTTTGTAGAAAAAAAAAAACGCAAAGTTGGTTGATAACTTTCAAATACTCCTTGTATTTGAAAGTAATTATTGTATTCATTAAAGTATGCACTCATATTGTCTTTTGCCATTTAAGGTTGCGGTTTAGTAGAAAGAGAGAACTATATAGTAAAATAGAAATAATCGTTTGAAAAAAGAGCCATTCTTTTGGATTTAATAATATGAATATGTATTTACATTTTTTATCTGCCAAGTATAAAGTATCAGTCTAAATAAAAAATAAATCGTTTTTTTTTCTTGTATTACGTCAACTTACTAGTTCAAGTTAAAAAATAAAATTGTAAGATATAATGAAATTAATATGTCATGTCTGCTAAGTTATTTGAATGCAGAATTTAGTGAAATCCTTGAAATTTTCATTGCATAAGTTTTTATTAACAAAAATATAATTTGAAATTTGCTGTAAATTTGATCAAGTTTCATTGGTTTTCATAATTATTTTTCACACAAACTAAACATTAAAATAATTTTTAATTCATCTGATGAAATTCCTGCTTATTTTAAGATTACTTTAATGTATAATACAATATTGTTCATTGATCACAATTGCAATTTAACACGAATTAGTGATTGCCAATATTTATATAGCTATCTCTTTCGTCTAAACCGCACCCTTAAGCGGCCTGAACAACCAGGCCGTTAGTATAAAACAATGAATTCCAGGATGTCAAATTTTACAGCATTGTCGGAATTAAATTGTTTTTCTATTAAAAAGTTGTCTAAATTGCGAAAAAAGTGGTAGTTGGTTGGCGCTAAGTCTGGTGAGTATGGAGAATGATGAAGAAGTTTCAACTCAATAGGAGTCGACCCGCTGACCAATTTGGGCTGTTTTTCTTTAAGTTTTTACATCTTTTGTTCAGTTGGTTGCGCTATACTTCTGCTGTGATCGATGGGCCAGGTTTCATGAAATCGTAATGGATCACACCTGCGCTCGACTACCAAACACTCACCATCAGCTTCTTTTAATGAATATTACGCTCTAGAGTGTGTTTTGGTGATTCATCATTGTACAACCTCTGTTGAACGTTTGCGATTGTCAATTCGATTCAAAAATGGATCATATTTGTGATGAGAAAGCAACATCAAACAAACTTCCAAACGCTTTTGGTTCTGTTTTTCACTCTCTTAATTTGGAACCCACTTATCCAACTTTTTCACTTCACCTAATTGAGTTAATAGAGTCACAAAAGATCTTTAGGTGGAACACCAAATTTCAACTGTAATTCGCAGGCACTTAGAGATGGTTCAAACTGAACGATGACCTTTAGTTTGTCATTATTGACCTTTGATTCTGGGCGACCGCGAGTTAATATTGTTTATTTGCTAATATCAAATTTCAACTGTAATTCGCAGGCACTTAGAGATGGTTCAAACTCAACGATGACCTTTAGTTTGTCATTATTGACCTTTGATTCTGGGCGACCGCGTGGCGCCTTTGTGAGGTTAAAATTACCTGTATGAAATTTGGCGAATCAATTTGATACTATCTGCTGTGTAGTAACACTAGAGTCAAATCCACTATTAATGTTTCGCGCGTTCTATAATGCCGTACTTCCACATAAGAATTCATAATTCATAATAGTGCGAATTTCTGACGTTCGATTTTCAACAAAAATAATTGTAAAAGATGGTCGATAGCTATTTTCTGAGGCTTAACTAGATGTTCATGATTGTAATGTTGTAAATATTGTAATGTATTTTAATGTATTTTTCAGAAATATAGATTTTTTATATACAGGGTGTCTCAGCGTGCGCGCCGAGTAGCTTTACGGCTAAATGGTTTATTTTTTTCAAAATCAGCTTTCGCAGGTCTACGTAGGTCTATTAGGACCACATTTTAAAATTAATTAAAGCATGGCGTATCATAGTTATATTTTTTCTAATGGAATGACCCATATTTTATATTTTTAGAGATTCTACATCAAAAATAAAGTTAACTTTCCTAATATGTTCATATGCCTAAACCTAATAACTTTTTTTAAATATTTTTGGAAAAATTGACGCTTCAAAAAAAATCATAACTTTCAAATGGGTGAATGAAAACAAATGAAATTTTGTGTCAGTATATCTGACTAATGGGTGAATATTTCAGACTATTAAGAGGAATTTAAAATCTTAAGATGTTTTGATAGTTCAACATATCTCCAGAAGCACATTCAAGTTCAAATTTCGTGCTTATTTTAAATGGCACACCCTATATCTAATAGACCTATCTTGTAGGAAATTGTATTGTCTTTCAGAAAGTATAAAGGTATTCTACACCTAAACCTAATAGTTTTCAAGATATATCCATTTTTGTTAATTTTCGTCATTAACATTATTATTTTAATATGGCAATGTAACATAAAGCGCCATCTATTGCTTAATTTAATAATTATTATTGCCAGTTATTCTAATAGGCTTTAGTTTATAAACAAATTTAATTCAGACATTCTTATTATTACTAACAATTGAAAAAATAATGTTTCCCTTAAATGAAAGAATTAACATGATTCTAATAATAATGTAACGTTATTAAGATTGTCTCTTGGTGTACAAAATGTTCTCTGATGGAAGACATCCTAATAAGAAGACTGCAGAGGAAGTTTGAAATACATTCAAAACTGCAGGCTGTATGAAGTATTTGAAAAAAAAAGCTACCTTGAATACAGTAACTAATAATGAGGAGACACAAGTTTAATTCCATTGAATATTCGTCAAAACAGGTGGTTTAATAAGCAATAAATTGCAAGAGGAGGCCACGTAGCATGGTCACCTAGATCCTCTGATTTAATCCCCATGGATTTATTTCTGTCAAATCAAATATACAGCACTCCTCACACAACAATTGAATACATGGAAAGCAGAATTAATAATACATTTAGATCAATTATACCTAATATGCTGAGAAATGTCAAAATATTTATAATAAAATTAAATTATGCATTCGATGGTAGTATTTTTGAAAATTTATTATAAATTACTTTTAATACTATTTTGTCAATTTATTTGATGTATTTCGTTATATTTGTTTTACAATTCTAACAAGTTTTATCAAATAATTTACACATGTGTAAATAAATAATGCAATTAGTGTATTCACAATTAATGAAATTAGTGTATTAATTTAGGAAATATCTCGAAAATTATTTGTTGGGTCAACTGACTTTATTTATAAACAATAACTAAATACTTGCCTTTATGGAATAATAATAATACATATTAAATTGAACAATAGATGACGCTTTGTATCGACTTTCCATATTATGAATAATAAATATTATGTCAAAAGTTAACGAAAATGCATATATCTTGAAAACTATTAAGTTAGTGTAAAAAAATCCTTTATACTTTTTGAAAGACAATACAATTTCCTACAAGATAGGGCTATTAGATATAGGGTGTGCCATTTAAAATAAGCATGAAATTTGACCTTGAATGTGTTTCTGGAGTTACGTTAAATTATAAAAACATCTTAAGATTTTAAATTCCTCTAAAAAGCCTAAAATATTTACCCACTAGTCTAATATACTGGTACAAAATTTCATCTGTTTTCATTCATCCATTTGAGAGTTATGATTTTTTTTCGAAACGTCAATTTTTCCAAAAATAATTAAATATTTCAAAAATTATTAGGTTTAGGCATATGAATATATTATAAAAGTTAACTTTATTTTTATTGTAGAATCTGAAAAAAAATAATAATAATAAAATATGGGTCATTCCATTAGAAAAAATATAACTATGATACGCCATGCTTTTATGGGACACCCTGTATATTTGAAACTAATTTTAAAATGTGGTTCTAATAGACATACATAGGCCTGTGAAAGCCGGTTTTGAAAAAAATAAACCATTTAGCCATAAAGCTACTCGGCGCGCACGCTGAGACACCCTGTATATATAATTGTAAAGAAAGTTTTAATTTTTTTTAGAGTTTACAATGATTTCTTTAAACAGGCAATATGTTTAATTTTTCAGCAAAAAAAAAACAGAACGCAAAATATTAAGCTGATTAATGTCAAGGAATAATCTGTTAAAGTTGGCAATATAGTTAACTAAAAATTTCATCCTTGCCAACCTGATACATTTTACATTTAATGAAACGTTCAGCCAGCATTCATCTAGCGTATGGATAACTAGTGATGGCCATTTTGGTTTTTCGAACCTCATCAGACTAGTGTGTTCCATGTGCAATGTCTTGATGAAGGTGACTAAACGGAAATTGTGTTGGGGTTATATACCCGATATTAATCACCTTTAGGCAAAAGGTGGCGCTTGCGTCGTCTTTAATTCATTATGATACATTTTAATTTAAACTGCATTTGACCGAATCGACATGTTTAATTGTAACAACGCCATTAATTAAAGCAAACCTCAGGCTACTATTTGCGAGCAGTTTGTTAAAATGATCAACTTTATTTTTTTAAAGGATCATTGATAGGATAATTAAAGTGATGAAATGAGAACATTTTTTGACATAGATTAGCTACAAACGAATTTGTTGTACATAAGTAATGTTATCTATGATGATTATAAACACATACATCTATGTCTTATGTCTTAAATAACATTCTAACTTATCACTTGGTGAAACATTTTGAACTAATAATATTTAAAGGATAAATTAAACACTTCGTTTGTTTCACTATAGTGAAAACAAGTGTTTTATTTTTCCTTTGAATATTATTAATCTATATCATATTTCGTTTGAAATAACTCTTGCCCCGGTGGATTTCGAACCCGATTTTTATTTAATAATTAAAAATATATATCTAGTGGAGAACCCATAAACACAGGATAAAGTATTTCTTATGAGACCTAATTAAAAAATATCCCCCGTATATAATATAGAAAGCATTAAATGGTAATATATATGTAAATATTTTTGCGGAAATGGCAGCATAACCTTTTATATTAAAAAATATTACTATTTAATATATACATATATATATATATATTAAATAGTAATATATATATATATATATATATTCAATGACCCTTTCTACCCATATGGGTAAAAAATAATGAAAATAAATTCACTAAGCATTATTTTTCGTTTTTGTACTTTCTCCATATATATTGTTTTGTATCATGTTTGCAAAAATAATAAATATCTGTAATGTCTAAATGCACAATCTATGGGGTACAAGAAAAATTCCGGAATGGTCAAATATCTCGAAAAATACACATTTAATTTGAATACAATGTTTTTTAACCATTTTTTGACGTTTCTGAAATCCAATAATCTTGTTCAATTTCTGTCAGTCCCTAAGTTTTAACTAATGAGAAGATTTTTTTAGAAAAAATAATGTAAGGTAGTTTTTTTCTGTGGAAATAATTTGAGATATTTTGTATTTATTTATTGTCAAATATAATTAATTAATAAGACTAGTAACAAAAATTCAAAAAGTATATAAAAATATAATTAAAGGTTTTAATATTTAGACATTGGTTGATCATATTGTATGAAATAAATATGAATAAAATATTAAAAATCAACCAATAAAACACAGATTAGATTGAATAACTTTAAATTCTCGGTTATTAGCCCATTTTCAAGAGAATTTAAAATTCCTGAAATTAGTCGAGAATTAAAAGTTATTCAATCTAATCTGTGTTTTATTGGTTGATTTTTAATAATTTATTCATATTTATTTCATATAAAAATATTTTTGAAACTATTTGTCGGATCAATATGAAATTTATAAAATTCGTTTGATTAATTAATAACCGGGGTTATTCCGTACAGTAAATTATATTATTTGTTAATAGATATATCTACCGGGTGTCCAGATAAGAAAGCTCACCGGCTATATCTCAGGAACTAAGACTCCTAGAGTTTTCAAATAAAAAATATGTTAATAAAAGTGATCATGAGAAAATGTTGGAAATATATTTCAAGTTCGTATCTCTTCCAGTAGAGGGCGCAATGAACAGTTGAAAAATAATTATGCGATTATCTCAAACAAAGTTCAAATAAAGGCACGATAAAACTACACTTTTTGAAATCATGATGAGTTTATAAAACTAAAATGTTACAGACATTTTTCCCTTACTCTTGAAATAAAGGGTGGGGGAAGGCCAGAATTTATAAAGAGCAAATGTCAAATAACTCTTTTGTTTTTCAACCGATCACAGTAGCAAAAGAGAAAATGATTAATAAATAATTAATTATTTTCAAATACTATTATTTTAATTATTTTCAAATTCTTCTTATTTAATTTAAATTAGCGTGATTAAGCCCCAATTTTACAAACCTCAAATAACGTTACTCTTGATTTTTTCATTTAGTTTTCAGCACTGTCTTATTGATAATCAAATGGAGAGAATTATAGACATCAACTTTTATTCCGCGAATACGTTATATACGCTTTATTTGCGGTCCTAAGAAGTAATTCCACTAGTTTATCTTTAATTTATTGAACGCAATATTTTGTTTTCCGGTTCTTTGTGTATTTCGAGACATTTGACTATTCCGGAACTGTTTCACACCCTGCAGAAATTGAATTTTATTTATTCTCAACTATTAGCTACTAGAATATTTTTATTCATAAATTGCAGTTAATTAGATTTATTAAAGCAGAAATTTACATTTTTAAAAAAATCATAAATATTATTTTAATGAGTTGTTACTTTAAACAGCTTTATATTAATTTAATAAAATGTTCAACCAGCATTCATCTGGCGAATGGATAACTGATGATTGCCATTTCGGTTTTTCGAACCTCATCAGACCAGTGTGTTCCATGTGCAATGCCTGATGAAGGCTTTCTATTAAAATGACTATTTATCCATGCTGCATTTAAGTTTATCGATGAATCCAATTTCTATCGAAATGTATTTATTTTGTAAAAAATGTAGAATACGATTTGAGACATTTTTAAAACAATTTATTAATAGACTTTGAATTTTCACAGCTTGAATTTGCAGAAAAATAACTAAAACAGATCATGATAATTGCGACCGTAACTACGTGGTAATTTATAATAAAATCACTGAATAAACACTTATTATGATTTTTGTGGTAAAAACATAGTAAGTATTTATTCAGTGATTACAAAAAAGATAATTTCCAAAAATGTCTACAAGTTTAATTAATCTCTCACTTAACCCGTGGTGAAACATTTTTGAGTTAATTCAGGATGATTTAATTGAAATTAAGTGTTTGTTTCACTTATTTCACATTCCTCCCAGAAGATGACCAATGGTCGAAACTAGTTGGAGAAAATATAAATAAGTGAAACAAACCAAGTGTTTTAATTTCAATTAAATCATCCTGAATTAAAGTCTAAAAGATTTGAGTTTCCTTGTTTCATGTAAATCTGTGAAATTTAATTTTCTAGAAAAATATTTACAAATGCAACCTTGATAATTTGATATTTTAAAATATTTCATTTTAGTTTTTCTATAGCTTTGAAATGTAAATTTTTGGCCAAATCTACGTTATCGTTTTATCAAAAAACAAAAGAATAATTTGTGTTCAAAATTTAATTCTACAGACTGTTGCTTAGTGAAATTCAATTTTAATTATACACATATTAAAATGAAAAAAAAAGGTTTGTTCAGGGATTTCATTTTTAGTGATTTTTAGTGAACAATTGTTGATGTAAATTGAATAAAATGAAACAAAGATGATTTACACAGTTGAAAAAAGGGATTGATAGAATTTTATTGATCACTGCCAGAAATTTTCCTTGTTTAATTTTTGTTGTGTTGAACAATAAAAGTGAATATATTAAATAAAAATGATTTGAAAATAATTAATAAATTATTTTCACATTTAGCTCTGTGACTTATGACATTTAATTACATAATGTACATTATGTAATTCAATGTCCGGCGTGGGTATTTGCCCGGGAAGTAGTTGTTTTAATGTGGATTTGTTTAACGTACTTACGTAACGTAAGTCATAAGTCACAGAGCTAAATGTGAAAATAATTTATTAATTATTTTCAAATCATTTTTATTTAATATATTTAAATAACTGTGACCAAGTGAATGAATACTCTTTTCTATTTGAATATAAGTGAATTCTCTGAACGAACCTTAAGACATATTAAAATGGAATTTTATCAAGTAACAGCCCATACAGTCAAATTTCAAAAAGAATAATGAAATATAATTTAGCTGGTTTGTTAATATTTATTATTATTTTGTTAACATTTGAACAATCCAAACTTGAAAAAATTATTGATAGTTTGAAATAAAAAAAAAATATAAATTTCCAAACAACATGCATAAATGTAAATTGAACATTGGTGATTTTTTTTGGTGAAAATATCGTCAATTTAATCAAGAAGGCTTTAAAAACGTCTCAAGTTATTTTAGTATAATTTATTGTAGATTTTATTTCTTCTGGCTGCTTTCACAAAATTTATTTAATATGGTGGTAATTTTATTTTCTGTCTCAATTAAGAAATTTGTTTTATTGGTTTGTGATTTTTCATAAAATTATAATTAACGAGTGATTATTGAACTTTGATGAACTGATAATTTTAGTAGCAATTATTTTATGAGAAAAGTTAATTATTTTATAATTTTAATATAATCTAACATAATTTTCTCCCTTTTAACTATTAATAATTTGAAATAATCGTGTCTTTCTAGATTTGTATAAATTAAATAAAAATTATTTGAAAAAAAAATGTTGCATGTTGCAAAATATTAATAATATGCAGCAGCAGTTGTACATTATGTAACTACTGTCCGGCGGGGCATTTGCCCGAGAAGTAGTTGTCTTAATATACATTTGTTTTAAAGTACTTATATAACGCAAGTCAAAATGTCGCAGAGCTAAATATGGAAATAATTTATTAATCATTTTTATTTAATTTATTTAAATAATTTTGACCAAGTGAATAAATACTCTTTTCTGTTTCCGGATTTATGCTTGTATGTTGTATGTAAAAATGAAAATTTGTACTTAGTTTCTAAAATTCCCTGAAAGTGTTTGAAGTATTTATTTTCGTTAGAAATTAAATTCAAGAGTATGAAATTTAATTTCTACTATATTAAAAAAAAAATGGATAAATCATGGAAACACAGTGAAATTATAATATATAATTTGAAATTCTAAGGAATTTATACAAAATGAATTTTTTAATAATTTTTCAAATCACAGATTTTATAAAACAGATTTCTTTCCAAAGGCAAGGCAGCTTATAAGTAGATTTATTTAGTGATTGTAAAAGCGGCTCCTAATAATTATTTTTAAATAAGGATAGAAATTGTACAAAAATGAGTATTTAAGGAAAGAAGAAAAAGGTGTCATATCTAATGTAAAAAAAATTAAATAATAATAACAATAACACGTAAGTCCTGGATGAAGCCAAATTTTATAAAGCGTCTGTTTTTTATACATATTATATATTTATATATTTACATATTTTAAGATTGAAGTTGATTAATTTATTTTTTATCCGTGGTGTTATGTGTTTCTATCTTTACATTACATTATTTTCTATTTCTTTCGTGTAATTCTCGTTTCCCGGGGTTCAGCTCAACACGTTTCTCTCGACATATCCTCCCCCCGTCACCCCCGCTCTTTCTTCTCCGTCGCCACCTCGTTGTACATACCGACCCTCCACATCCTCGCCATGTATTCGTTGTTGATTATCCGATTATCATTTATGTGTGCGTGTGTCGCTGACGAAGAAATTTGTGTGTTTTATATTAAATTTTAATAACGATAAAGAAAAAAAAAATACATCACAAAATGATTTCGTTGTTTCCATGATGTTTTGATTAATATTATTAGTCTGTTTATTTCCTCTCCTTGAAAATCCCTGGGTTTAATCCAAGTTAATTTTTTTATTTGCTGCGAAGAAAAGAAGGGTTTGTTTAGAAGATGATGAGGCGGTCGCGGAGGCGGCTCTTGGGTTTGATTTTGGGGTTTAGTTTTGTGAAGGGTTTCGGGGGCTGGCGGGCGAGGTATTCCCTGTCGACGTCCAGGAAGCGCTTCAAACGGGAACCGTCGAATGGATTTTCCGAACCTGGTGGGTATTTGCTCATCTGGAAAAATATTGATTTTACTTCTACTTTTAATAACAGTGAATAATATATTTTTTTTTCGAATTCATTACAAAACTATTTGTTCAGAATTTCATGAAGCAATTTAAGATAAATTCATGAAACAAAGAAGTTTATTGAGCTCGTTCTAATTTGTTATACATCGCAATTCATAATAATACAAAACTTTTACTTGTTTGTATAACATAACTGACAGTTTGATAATGACGAGTTAATCGGAAATTCTGTAAGATAAATGTTAAGTTTAACTTGTACGTTATTTTTGTCATCACAGTCTAACCATTTTTTCTAATAGATATAAATACATAGAATATGAAGTTAATTAATAACGTACACGCTAAATATAGCATTTTCCGTAAAGAATAGCGTCGAATGTCGTCGAAACTACAGTCACAAATCTATATTTTTTTCTGTATCATTATTTAATTTGTTTTTAAGAATATAACATTTTATTTTTTACAGAATCGGACGTCCCACTGTGGACTAAATGCGAGAAAAACTGGTATTTATTAGTAGGAAACCACCAAATATTCTGAAACTTTGGTATATAGGCATTTTCTGAGATGTTCATTAAAATCCTAGGGTTCAGGTTAAAAAAATCGAATTCAAAATGGTCGATAAAATATGGTGGACAAAAAAATTATTTACAGTTCGATTCCAGATTTTTTATTATTATTTACAATAAAATATACTACAATAATATTTAATAAAAATATCAATTTATTAGACATAGAGCAAAAAATATATATATTTTTATCGCTTTTATATACAGAGTGTCCCACTGAGAAATCACATTAAAAGTATATGGACTTTCAATTAATAGATTGTAATGAAATTTTCACCATTTTTTTAAACCAGTATGTTTTTTAATGAAAATATTTTCAAGATTCTAACACTTCTTCGATACCAAATTCCTTATTTCAATTAGAACTCTATTTTTTTATTGTGGATTTGGAATCTACATATGACATTATAACAAAAAGTATTAGCCCTTGCTATACCTAAACCTAACCATTTATGAAATATCTGAATATTTACAAAAAATCACTTTTTAAACGGTCATATATATATAAAATCTTTATTTCTGAGAGATACATTAAATTACAGTACAATATTTACAACATTACAATCATAAACATCTAGTTAAGCCTCAGAAAATGGCTATCGACCTATTTCATTCAAAAGACATTTGGAGAAAATATATTAATTTGGCAGATGTCTGATTCAAAATATTAAACCATAACTACAATATTATTTAATTGCAAATTCAAATTTCCCACCAAAAATACAATGGAGTCTCTTTTAGAAACAATATTAATATTACAATAGGAAATCCATTTATTTTTGATGTGATTTCTCTGTGAGACATCCTGTATACAAATTAATTATTATTTATTTTTAAAGTATTTCTTTATAATTCAAAGCATTGCAAAAAAAAAAAAAATAAATTAAAACAATATAAAAAAATAATTTACTACACAAAGAAAAAACAACGTAAACTTACGTTTAAACATTTTTTTTATTAGCTATGGATTCAACGGAGGCAGCTATCTTCTTTATTAGAATTTTATTTATGAATTAAAAGAATAAAAAAGAAAATAATTTATTACTTAATCATTTTCTTTCCATTTGCTCTGTAATTAAGTACATACAAAGTAAGTATACAAAAAACAAATATCCATTGAAACAACTACTTTCCAGGCAAATACCCACACTGGACATTAAATTACACAATAGATATTTTAATTTATATTAAAATTTATAATTATAATTTTAGATTAATAATTTTAGTGCGGTGTTATTCGGTGAACGTATTAAGGATAGATATGGGAATCATTATTACTGTCGAAACATGGAGGGAAAAAAAGGAAGGGTGATAAACTTAAAGGTATGGAATACCGGAAAAAGTGGTATAGTCGAGGGGTTTGTAATAAAGAAACAAATTTGGATTTAGCTATTGAAGCTTCAGCTATCTTGCATGCTGATACGAAGACTGCGATGAAAGCGGGCCCTCGACCTCAATCACAATACTGATATCGAAATCGATGCCATGTCGCTGGTGCCCTGTTCGATACCTTCAACTGACGAATCTACATCTAGTCTTCAACAGGACAGTTTGCCTGTTACCTTATCTTCTACAACTGTAGATAAGTTGGATATTGGTTTTTACGCGAATCAAGAAAAAATATTGGATGAATATCTTAAAGTCCAAATTTAAAAAAAAAAAAACGCCATGGAACCCACCCAGAGATAAGTTTTCTATTTATATTTCAATTGAAATGGATGAAGAGATTCCCCTGGTTGTCATATTCGGAATATAAAAGTGGAGCATACTGCAGAGTTTGCGTGGTAATGGGACGTTCGCTTGATGAAGGTAAAGGCCAGATCGGCCAGTTGGTAACCGAACCTTTTTGTAAATGAAAAAAATGCCTTAGAAATATTTGAAGCTCATGCGAAATCGGCATACCACAAGCAAAATTCAGAACTGGCAGATAACTCTGAAAGTAATGTATTCACAGGCTTTTTCGATCACTCTTCTGAAAGAAAGAGACAACAAGAGGAGAATCGAAAGAATCTAATCCCCATCGTAAAAGCAATATTTTTTTTTGCGGCAAACAAGGCATCTTCTTGAGAGGTAAAATCGATTCGGGGCGCATACAAATTACACCAGAACCTGAACAACCACTGCAGAATAATGGTAATTATAGAGCCTTGTTGCGGTTTGCGGCTGAGTCTGAAGATAAAGATCTGGCTGAGTATTTGAATACTTCACAGAAGAATGCCCTGTACACAAGCCCTCAGATGCAAAACGAAATAATTGACATTTGTGGTGAATTAATTCAACATAAAATAATTGAAGAAGTAAAGAAAGCCAAACTATTTGCGATTCTGGCTGACGAAACCACCGATATGGGACATGTAGAACAAGTCTTATATTCGATATGTCTATTTTACAGATAATAAACTTAAAGAGACTTAAAGAGATGTTCCTTGAATACATTCCAATGGTCGATGTTTCAGGATCTGGTCTCGCAAATCTTATTACTGCAGCTCTGTAAAAGCGTGGACTTGAATGTTCTCATGCGTTTGGTCAAGGTTACGATGGGGCTGCAGCTATGAGCACGGTGTCCAACAAAATTAATTTGTTCATTCCATTTCTTGATCATACAATTCAACAATTGGTTGAAAGGTTTACCAAACATCGTAAAGTAGTATCAGCATTATCTGGTGTGCAACCTTCAAATTTTACTGCCAGTTCTAATATTGAAGAAGCAATTTCCATGTACTCGTCACTGCTTCCCGAAAGGTTAAAGGAGAACTTGAAGTATGGAAAACAGTATCTCGCCTACCCCGAAATCAGTTTGGAATGCCTAGATATGTGCTATAAAAACATGTATCCTAATATTTATACATTATTACAAATCTTGGCTACCATTCCTGTTTCCAATGCTACCCCAGAAAAGTCTTTCTAGAGCATAAGGAGACTGAAAAACTATTTACGAAACACTACAAGTGAAATCAGACTTAATGGTTCTCATGAACATTCACTATGGAACAGAAATTCATGCAGATGAAGTAGTGGATATATTTAAAAGAAAAAGCCGAAATTTTCTTCTTTAATTGTTTTAGACTTAGCGCAGAGGAACGAAATTAATTTAACCATTTCATTTAAAGTTAAGAACTTTATAAATATCTATGTCGTATTTTTTCCGAATGAATATATAGATATTAAATTTCATGTAACTATATTTTTGTTGTTTTATTTACTTCAACCACCCCCCCTCCAAAAAAAATCCCTGCTACGCCCGTGATGTCCAACATGGGTATTCGCCCGGGAAGTAGTTGTTTCAATGGATATTTGTATTTTTGTATACTTACTTTGTAAGTATTTAATTGCATAACAGAAGAAAGAAAATAATTAAATAATACATAAACTTACAAAATAAATACATTATAAAATAATTTTGTTAGATTTCTTACTCTAGTAGAAATATTTAATAATACTTAAAACTGTTTATTTGATTTAAAATGATTACTAGTTATTTGAATATAATCCAATTCAAACCAGTCTTCTCTTGCCGTTAAATTTAACAGTTGAATCATTTCAGTGTGAATTTCTTCATTATTCTTTGCTTAGTTATTTCCAGATAAAAATATAAGTGGATCTGACCGCAATAATAAGCTGTGCTTATATATTATATTCTCGTTTGTTACTGAACGCGAATGTTTTTGCTATAGACCACGATTTTTTTTTAATAATTTTTTGATTGGATTTTAGTGCTCCTTCCTTACTTGATTTGTTTTGTTTTTATATAAAGAATTAAACAAAGAATCGCACAATTCAAATGTTTTAAATTCGGGGTTGCATAGTGGTTGCTAATTAAAAAAAACAATTTTAATTTCCGTTTATGATATAATTATTAAATTAAATCGATATGAATAAAAATACATTAAGACTACTTTTAATATTAATAATTACAAGAATATGCATTTTTAATAAAAGCATTTAGAAATACATTTTTCACTATTGGTAGGTAGGTAGTTAAAAGATATTGGGCATAAGAAACGCGAGATTATTCAACGTGCAGCTAAGGATATGGGGAAATTGCGAATTGCAGAAACTTTCAGGAGAAAGTTATAACTTAGGAAGGACTAATATGACGTGCATAGAATACGCTGGGGAGGCCTGGGAGAGATTTTATGGAAACGAGTAGTTGATATGACAAGAGGCTCGAGATAGAAATCAACAGGCCGGGCTAGCTCCATAGGAAATCTGTCCGCTAAAATCTGTCTCTGACTTCATCGTTTCCGTGGCCCAGATGGCGCTACTTTAAAACATTGACGCAAAAATTGCACATTTTATTTTATATCAAATTGTTTTGGTGAACGTGTTTGACATTCTGTCAAAGTTATTTTGTAAAATAGTTTAAGTGTTTTTATTACTACAAGAGTTTTTGTATAATTGGTGACCATGACAAGATCTGCATTTGGAGAAAGCAGTCCTCCGCGTCTTTCGACTATCAAGTAGATAAAAAATACCGGTAAAATGTAATGTTATTTTTAAAGTAACAGTATAATGTAAGAATGTACTGAATTCATTTAAAATTTGTCAATTATGATAATATATATTTCAATGTATTTGTTATGCACTCTTTTATTTATTTTTATCGTTATATATGGATAGTGTGTAGATTTATTTTATAACCATCGCAAAAAGTAGATAATTGTAAGTATTTTCTATGAAAATAATTCATTTTTAACAGAATTATCAGCTGTGTGGGATATTTTGTTAATATACAATAAAACCTCGCAGTCAGTAATAAAAGCATCACTAACAAGATTAATTATAAGAGAGGAACAGATTCCTGTAAATTATTTTCCTTTGTACAGCGCCACCTGGAATGCGGATACACTGTAAGTGAAAGAGAAATAGTTTTGTTGGAAAGAGAAAGAGCTGCTTAACACAGAGCTGGCTGTCTGTTGTAGTCTGTGGAAATCAATCTTCACAAGTTTATGTATTAATTGTTTTTATGTTAATAAGAGACTACGTTACAGTACATTAAAGTTTGTAATCAATAATAACACACGAGTTTTTTTCTTACTTCACTTTTTATTTAACACTTCACGTGAACCCAAAACCCATTTATTTAAGTTTGTAATGTTTGACATTAAATTATGGACACGCTGATAATTAATTGAAAATTTAACTATTAGGATTGTTAGACCTTATTTAATAAGAATATTATTTTACTCAAAAGAACATGTTTATTTTTTATTATTTTATTATACTAGTGGTGCAAAATTATTTTTGTTACTTTTTTTGGTATTACTTAACCGATTTCAATAAAATTTTAAGGGTATGTAGATAATCATAAAATGCACCTAAGTAATAAATAAAATCTATATTAAAAATAAAACATACCATCATGACGTAACTCTTTTTTTGGAATACTCTGTATAATCAAAAATATTTTCCTAAACTACATCTGAAGATCCAAGTAAAATTTCAAAGTCCTAACTTAATTAGTAACAGAGCTGTCGAAGACGGGAGCTGTGATGCAGGACCCTGTATAACTCTTTAACACTACTTAATATTTATTTGCTTCATCATTGTTTAAATAAATTATGTTCACAATCGCATACATACCTTGCTTCTTAATTTCGCCGATTCTCCGCATGTGTACGCCGGTCATGATCAAGAGAAATACAAAAAAACAACAACAACGAATGAAGGAGAAAAGAGAAAGAACAGTGCTTTCGAAAAAAGTAAATATTTTGGATAATGCAAATGTACATTTAAGGTCTAATAAAAACAAATAAGAGAACGTACGTACGACATGCTTAGAAGTAATACAGTATGTAAAAACATAAATAATAAAAATATGTGTACAGTTAATAAATTAGTAATAAATTAATTATTGTATAAAAAAATGCATCAACCACCACCAACATACAGTTGTCTATGTGTATTGTATGTACATCGGTGTTTTTTTATTTTGTATTGATCTGTCAAGTTCAACTGATTTATATTGTGTATTATTGTTTTAAAGTGTGTTTTTATTAATTTAGTCGGCGGAAAGACGTCGATAGATATTTCGTGAAATTATAACATATGTGTTGTAAATAATTTAATTAATTTTAATTAATTAATTTAGTTTTGTAAATTTACACGAATAAAGTAGTTATATGTATATTTACAAATTTTAAATCACAATTTATTTCATTTTTTTAGCTTTAAAAACTGAAAACAGCTTTTAAAAATTTAAATAAAGTTCAATGAAAGTAAATTTTAAGTTGAAATAACCGCCCTACTAAAAAAACTAAAAAAAAAAAATAATAACAATAATAATGTGCATTTGTTAAATGTACTTACGTAACGTAAGTCAAGAGTCACACAGCTAAATATGAAAATGATTTATTAATTATTTTCAAATCATTTTTATTTAATATATTTTAATAATAATTCCGCCTATTTTTTTGTAAATAAAACATCATCTGCCTGATGGCGAAACAATAAATGTTGTGGAACTTAAAAAACTATTGTTTTATTTAAAAATGGTGTATTATAGAATTTCATCAAGTTAATTATGTTGAGGCTTTTATTTCCGTCTTCTTAAATAAATTAATAGAAAGCAAGTATTCATTATTGTTCATTTGTTTTAAAGTACTTACACAACATAAGTCGAATATGTCACAGTAACCAAAGAGGAAATAATTATTTTAATTTAAATTATTTTAAATCAATAATGGTATAATTTAATAAATTATTCAACCGCCATTAATAATCCAGCGTTTGGACAACTTGTAATGGCCTTTTCGGCTTATTTTTTTCAAATTATTGACGACATCACTTATAACTTAGGCAAAGATAACGTTTCGCTCTATTAAAAAAAAATAATTATTAATTAAAGAGTTTTTAATTCTTATTGAGGTGGAATATATAAATTGTATTTTGTAAAATTAAATAATTCAATTCATTTATTTACGATAAATCACCTTTATACAGAATAATAACAATATTCAAATGGTTTGAATAAATAGCATGACTGTAAATCACATATAAACAGAATAATACAATTTTACATATAATTAATAAATTATTTCATATTTAAACATATAATAATAATTATGAATAAATCATAAGAAGTCTACCAATAAAACAAAATAAAAATGCGTATTAAATCGAATAAACTTCATGCATTCGCAAAAAAATATATTTGATATTGTACATCCTTATATTAATCAAATTTATGGATATAAATATTCAAAATTCATGTAACACTGACATTTTCAATATTTATATGTTAAAGCGATGTTATCTAAATTATTTATGTCTATAATAAATAATTTAGACAACACTGCCTCAACGTATCAATAATAAAAAAAACACACTTTAAAATCAATACCGGAATTCCCTTTAGAAAAAGAACACCCATCACCAAACTAAAAAAAACACCATGAAAAAATCCGCATGCATTTTTACGTTTATATAATATAAATAGTAATGAAACTGACAGATCTTTTATATTCTCAACAAATATTACAAAACATTTACAAATCACAACGTTTTAATAAACCCGCCACATTACGAAACTGAATCGCTCATATAGAAATATAATAATACAACGCATTACATAAAAACATTTCGTTTTCAAAAGTTACAAAAATTTTTATATAATTGCGCTCTTTGAATGCGCCATTCAGTTTTGTAAACGCCGCTTATTAATTAAAACGTGAGAGCTTCTTGTGTTATTCGGGATTTTTTAATTTTATTGTGGGTTCAAATGAGAAACTACCGTTATTAGTTTTGATGATATCGTTATATTGTTTGTTAACTACTGGTGGATATTATTTAATCGATTAAATGAAACGGTGAGCGTGTGATTAATTATGTATTCGTGAATCCCGACGTTTTTTTTTGTTTTAATTGTATTTTGCTTTGTTTTTTGTTAATTTTCCTCCTTTACTTTAATGCGTTTCTGAAATAAAATACATCATTAATAAGTAAGCGTAAAGCATTTTAATATTTTTGTTTGTTTTTAGTTTAGAACATATTTTTTATATAATGTATTAAATAAGCATTTTTTGTATTTTTTTGAGTTACAAAAATAGAATACTTGAGTGTTTTTTAGTTATTTTTATTTGGAATTTTAATAGATAATAATTTAATTATAGCGAAATTTTTATTAATCATACTTGTAATATGTATATTATTGTAAAATAATATTTATTAACTCTTGAATTAATTTTTCACTTAACACTTGGTGAAACGTTTAAACAATTATTTAAACACGTGATTCACAATTTATTGTGAAGCAAACCATCTGTTTAATTTCTAAAATACTTATTTCCAAAGAAACAGTGTCTAATTACAAATGAAAATATAGTAAATAAATATAAAAATTTTACAAAACAGTAAAAAAAACAATAAGATTATATAATATTGTATATAATATAAATGTTTATGCTCCAAAAGTACTAGCATTTAGAAATGCGTATAATTTCAAGCAAAAAAACAATATTTTATGGAGGTTGCCTAATAATGCAAATAAGCATTTCCGGGATATATTCAGAGGAGATCGACACGCATAGAAGTTATAATGCAGACTTTAGCTTCTAATGTTTTGAATTTTATAATTTAGTATTTCCAGTAGAACTTTATTTATTTTCATTTTTAAATAAATATTATTTGAAAATAGTTAATGAATTAAAGTACGTAAGTACTTTAAATAAATATACATTATAAGAACTACTTCTCGGGCAAATACCCTGCCAGACATTGATTTACATAATGTACACCTGCTGCATATCAATAGTATATTGCATCATGCAACAATTTTTGAATTCAAGAAAAATTCAATGCAAACAACAACAAAGAAAAAGAAAAGAAGCAGCAGTTGTACTTTATGTAATTCAATGTCTGGCGAGGTATTTATCCGAGAAATAGTTGTTTTAATGTATATTTGCTTAAAGTACATAACGTAAGTCAAAATGTCACAGAGCTAAATGTGGAAATAACTTATTAATTATTTTCAAATAATTTGTACTTAATTTATTTAAACAACTGTGATCGAATAAAAAAATACTCTTCTATTTATATTTGATTTTTTTTTAGTTTCGATTGAATTAAATTAAATATTTTCAATTGAATTAAATGTTTGCAATTTTATAATATTTTACTCAAATTAAAACGTTTTACTAAAAAATATTCTCAATTTTTAAAATTTGGGCTATAATGGGTTAAAAAAAACTCGCCCATGTTTGGGGTCGAAATTTACAGTTAGTATTAAAAATAAAAACAAATAAAAAAAAGTTCCAAAAAATGATTTCATAGGAAACTAACTAAATTTCACACAACTCGTAAGTTATTATATTTAGAATCAGTTTTAATGAATTTCTTTTCGTTCTCATAAACATGACAAGTTCACCTTCCTTTAGTGGATGAAATAACGATTCTCGGTTGTCTATCTTGTAGACCTAAATCGTTGACGATACCACATAAAATTAGGCTAAAGATGGTGTTTGTGTCGTCTTCCATTTATTAAGTTTTATTTCTATTAAACATTGATTTGATTTTCGTTTTTTTTTTTGTTATCTCAAGTATTTCACTTTTGTTTAATTATTTTTATATGTGCTACCATCACAATTATTTATGTGAGATTATTAAATAAAATACTGGAATAATTTAAAATTCCTTACCATGATTCTGTATTTCTCCTTGCAAGCGTAATCGCTCTCGTCGACGTTTTGGTAACAGTCACTCTTGTAATCGGCCGGAATTGGCTTTCCTTCGAATTCGCATAGTTTCTTCAATGGACGAGCTCTACAGTAACAAAAAACAACAACATTAATAATTGAATTTTATTATTAATAATATATCTTCATTCCATACAAGTACAAGTAACAGAATTATATGATTTTAATTAAATTGATATTTAAATTAAATAAAAATTATTTGAAAATAATTATTAAATTATTTTCACATTTAGCTCTGTGACTTTTGACTTACGTTACGTAAGTACTTTAAACAAATGCACATTAAAACAATTACTTCCCACGCCGGATATTGAATTACATAACGTACACTTGCTGTTGCATATCAAACAAATATTGCAACAAATTTTGATCCGAGAAAAATTTAATGCAAAAACAACAAAATGAATTTCTTTTAAATTATATTTATATCTGTGAAATGAAGAAATTTCTATGTATAACATTGAGATATAATTTAAATTATTTAAATATAAATGAAAAAGAAACATCTCTGATGGGATTTGAACCCGTATCTCTCGATTTCTAGTACATTACCAACTACATCACAGAGACATTTGACATCAAATCTCATCAGAGGTTTTCCTTTTTCACTTCTATTTAATTTAAAATATATCTCAATGTTGTACAATGAAATTTCTTCAATTAATTTTATGATTTTATTATTTTACATAAAACATGAATATCTTCCTCTTGAATTGACTATCGACCAGAGATATTTCCGCCTGCTATTATTATAATATTTCATTATTATTTGAGCATCATTAAATACCCCATAACTTAATCCAAAATATTTTCAATTTTGTATAATAATATATAATTTGAGGTAGGTTAATTTTCTAGCTTTCTACAATATTTTTTTATAGCTATTGGAAAAATTATTATTTCCGTACTTTCGATGAAATATGCTCCCTGGCTGAAAGACCTCCGGTCGATAGCCGATTCATCATCTACAGAATATATTTCTAATTTTTGTATATTATTGTACATACATATACACATTTGAATAAAGATGGTTAGTTAGTTATGCTCCCTTTTTTAAATATAATTTTTTGAATAAACTAACCAGTCTGTACTCTGTACTCCACACAACTATAAAATAATTATTGGATAAGGAAGAATGGTAAACTTTTTATACCACTTACACTTTATTTATTTAGAGGCTAGTTTCAATTACATGGTAATCCTTATCAAACTAAGTAATTACACCTGAGTTTGATAATGATTACCGTGCAATCTAAACTAGTCACTAAATAAGATATTTGTTGGTGAGTACGTGAAGTTTCTTGATATAATGTAGTAATATTTTAGTATTTTTTTATTTTTATCACTATATGTACATTTCAAGCACAACGTGCTCTTTTTCAATAGTTTTATGTAAAATTGACAAACAAATAAATAAACATGTAAAAAAAATAACATACAAATGTGATGTGTTATTAAAAAAATCAGATAAAGGTAATTTATTGAATTAAATCAATTAATTTTAAATAATTGTTATTTAACGGAGTTAAGTCAAAATTTAAAAGTACTAGAATTTTTATACATCTCAATTGCTTCTAACATATTTAGTTTCGGAGAATTTGACATTTTTAAAATTTTTAAATTGTTTAATGAAAATTTATGTCCAAATGTTATTATGTGGTCAGCAATTGCGGATTTTTCTCTGTTGTTTATTTTCGAATAATAGATGTGTTCTTTGTATGTTGTTTTTAAATTTCTTTTTGTTTGTCCAATATATAATTTCTAACATTTACAGCACTGTGCTGAATAAATGCCACTTTTTTTCTAAATCATTAATTTTGTTTAATGTATTTCCTAATAAAAATGTTGTTTTAGTTTTAGAATAAAATGCTGGTGTTAGGTTAATTTTTTTAAATAATTTAATTAATCTATAATTTAATTTAGGTTCATGAAAAATTTTAACAAATTTTTTATTTGTATTTGTTTCAATGATTTTTTCTAATTTTGTAATATGACTAATTAAATATTTTATTTTATATTAAATTTTGTTTACATGTTTATTTATTCATTTGTCAATTTTACATAAAGCTATTGAAAAAGAGCACGTTGTGCTTGAAATGTACATATAGTGGTAAAACTAAAAAATGTGAAGAAAGGAATAAAACATTATTACATTATATCAAGAAACTTCACGTACTCACCAACAAATATCTTCGATATGTAATTTTGTTAATATTTATTTATGATTTAAAAAAAAAACTATTGATAAAGAGCATAATGTGCTCATGGAAGTGACTTACTTTAAATAAATGCACATTAAAACAACTACTTCCCGGGTTACTGACATAATTTGTATCATCCGATTACTTATTTTAATTACGTCCATATTCATGGTGACAATTTGATTGTTTAAAGCAAAACTGTTACAAAATATGGATTATGGAAAAAAACGCAAAATATCGTTTCAGGAAAGGCAGGTAAAAAAAGAAAGGCACCTATAAATGCTCTCTGAAAAATTAAGAAATAAATCGAAGCAACTTTTTTCGACTATATTTAATTTGGGCGGCCTGACAGAGTTAAACTATATTAACATCAATTAATAAAAACCAATTAAATGACACATTTGTTATTATTTATTGATGGAATCTATAAAAATTTGTACATTTAATATATAGTAATGTGATCAATTGAACTTTTTCGTAAAAAAATGCTTTCCCTTTGTAATACACATCGCAGAAAGTAAAAATATATTATTCAAATAATATTTCTTTGATGCTTTTGTGCCGCGTATTAATAAAATAGGAGATATTATTTTGTTTTGTCGTCATGACAACCGATCGTTTTTTTTTTTATTTCTCACCTTTTTTTTATTCCTAAAAATATATATATATATTTTCGTTGTTGTTATTCATGCATTCATTTATTTTCGGTTGTCATGACAACCAATCTTTTCTTTTGTTTAAAAGAAAAAACGTATATCTTTTTTGCTCTTTGTTTTTCTCTTCTTCTTCTTCTTTTTCGTTATTGTTATTTATTCATTTATTTTCGGTCGGTTGTCATGGCAACTTATCAAATTATCTTCTATTAAAAAAAGAAAATATAAAAAAAAGTGTTTTTTTTTTCTCGTCTCCGAAAGAGAAAAAATGTCGTTTTTAGCGTAAATAAAGGCAGCTATGATAAAGTTTTTCTAATAAAACTTGTAGAGCATTCAATTGTTTACACTCTTCTTTGTAAAATCAACGCAGGCTGTGAAAATCGCAAATGTTTTCAATAAAAAGTACGCTTTTTCAAAGACTGTGCGTTTTACAACGGAAAATCGCGATTTAAGCGTAAACTAAGACAGCTATGAAAATTTGTTTCAAACAAAACTCGTAGAGCATTCAATTGTCTACAAGTTTTGTCTGAAACTCTGATTTGTGAAAACAACGGTGGCCGTGAAAATCGTACTATCGTACTTTTTTTTTCGTTGAAAAAATAAAAATGTAAATTTTTAGTTTAAAATTTTCGCTATTTTTTTAACAATTTTAGCGTAAACCAAGACAGCCATGGAAATTTGTTTCAAACAAAACTCGTAGAGAATACAATTGCCTACAAGTTTTATTTGAAACTCTTTTTCGCAAAAACAACGCTGGCCGTGAAAATCGCATTTGTTTCAATGAAAAACAATTTTTTTTGATTGTAAAATCCTGTCTTTTTTATTGATTTAAGCGTAAACCAAGACAGCCATTTGTTTCAAACAAAACTCGTAGAGAATTCAATTGTCTACAAGTTTTATTTGAAACACTTCTTTGTGAAAACAACGCTGCCCGTGAAAATCGCAATGACATTTTTTTCAAAAACTTTTTTTCCAAATTCCTATAGTTTTGTTTGTAAAATGTTCGGTAAATATCAATGACTACCTGGCAACGATAACGGAGGATTATTTCAAGAAGCGTTTATTCCGAAAACAACTGCTCGTAAAACCATTAATCCCGGAATTTTCCGATTTAAGCGTCAAAAGGTGGGCTTTCATCGGTACCGATGAAAAATAAATATTAATCCGGGAATGTGACTACCGACGTTCGTTTTTGAGATATAAATCAAATCAAAACGGTTTTTTAATGCAGTTCTCTTAATTTGGTCTATTGAATTATTGATGGTATTTGAAATGTTAAAGAAGATTATAAATAATATAGATTATTAAGCAATAAATATAAATATGTAATAGAGATCAGCGTAAAAAATGTATTATTACATATTTATTGAAATCGGGTTAAAAAATACAATTTATATATGTGTGTCGTCATGTGCTAACCGCTTGATAAATTAAACTTGATATTAATAAAACAATTAAATTAAATGCTTATTAGCACAATTTTCTCAATTCTTTCCTATTCTCGATCCTCATCTGGAGTGGTACCTACAGGACCTTCGTAGATGGGCCACATGCAAAAAAAAAACGACCCGGCGGTCGCCCTACTACCCTTATTGCCAGTATTCAGGACCTTCGTAGCCGGGCCACAGGCAAAAAAAAAGAACATTGATGTTTACCCCAACACTCTGTGGGAGGTGTCATTTAAGCTGTCATCGCGAGCAAGCCTGCGAAATTTATGAGTTTCTGAATAGATCGCTACTAGGTACCTGCGTTCGACCCTTTTTCGTTTGCGTTCGTCCCTTAAAATGCATTATTGAATTAAAAGTGCCGATTGTTTTTAAATCATACGCATTTATATTAGTAGCATTGAAAACACATAAATATTTATTACAAAATCTTAATATTTAAATTTTTATATTTAATATTTAAAAATGGAATTTCCAATTATAAAATTGTAAAATATGTAAAACTTACTCCAATTTTATAGTAAATAAACTAGTTTTTAACTAGCTACCAAGATGTTGAAATAGAAGTTGTGCATGACTGCAATAGTGTGTTTATTCGTAATTACAAAATATATTTGCAGTGTTGAATACGATAATTGTATAGTGATGGGTTATCATAATCACGAGGGAAGTCTATCAGCAATTGAAAAATCTTAAATTTATTAAAAATATTAAAGAAAATATTACATCTAATCTTTGACCGTATCGTGAAATAATCACAGATGCCGAAATGAATTATCCATTTTGTAATTATTTCTAACTTCAATTCTCCGACATTAAAAATTAAAGATTGAAAACTACGAACTGTTAATTTTATTTTATGTTGCCATTATTTATAAATACTACTGTAAACCAAACTATTTTTTAACACAAAGAAATTAATTCTGATCATAGCATTGTTTTAATCGTTGTCTTAATATAATAACACATCACAAATTTAGGACAAATTAACCAATTAAGTAACAATACGTAAAATTTTGTCATGAGCTCGAATTAAATTATAGCATAAATACATAATTTGAAAAGTTTATTGAAAACCAACATTTTGTTCATATTTGTATATGTAAAATAAATGCGAAAAACAACTGACAACATATTTACAACTAATTTATGACAAATTCTAAAATATGCAGTGCGTTCAATTAGAGTTTTTTTTTTTAACTGTGCATCTTTTTTCACTAAAAATTGTATTTTGTTTATGGGACGCACTGTATCCCATAAACAAATGCCGATATAAAGTTATCTTTTTTTAAATGGAACACCCTACATCTGTATTTCTGTACATTTAACATCAATAGTTTTTTTTATATATAAAAATTGACATATAAATAAACATATAAACAAATGTTATACAAATAAAAAAAACCTTAAATTATTAAATCAAATAAATTAATTTTAATAAATTTGTTATTTAAGGGAGTTAAATCGAAATTTAAAAGTTTACAAAAATGTTTGTACATCTCAATTACTTCTAACATATTTAGTTGTGGAGAATTCTTAAATTCTTTAAAGAAAATTTATATCCCAATGTGATTATAATCGCTTATTTTCGAATAATACATGTGTTCTTTGTATATTGTTTTTAAGTTTCTTTTTACTCACAATTATAGCATTGTGCTGAGTAATTGCCAGTTTTTCTAAATTATTAATGTTGTTGAATGTATTTCCTAATAAATAATTAGTTTTAGTTGCATTGACGAATGATGAATCCGTTAGTATTAATTACTTCTAGATCAGAGAAAGCGTACAATTGTAAATATCTATGTACAAATTAAGAGTTGGCAGCTTATGGGTGTAATTGATATAATGTGTTAAATTGATGTATTTGTAATATTCCTGTGCAAACAGAATCGACGAGTCTTGTAAATTAAGGAAAACAAAATTTTTCTAATTTAATATTATTCTAATGTTAGTTTTATTGGTAAACCTATCCTGATCCTATATTCCGCACACATTTGTTATAGACATAAAAAAACAAAAGAGAATATTGGTAAATGATAATTGTGTGAAAGTAAATATGAGATATCTATAGAATACTCAGAAAAGGGTAATTAATGAGTTTTGAGAGTTTTTTTATTGCTAATTTTCACTAGTTTCCTACCCTAAAATAATATTCAAGAAAATATGCATTTCATAAGAACATTTAATTTTATAAGTAGAATAAACACTCACGTTGAATCTTTGTTGTTTTTAACTTACTTTTCATAACAGATTTTAATTTTACATTCTTCTTCAATTCCGTCATAGATTTTAAGCGACAATTCTAAAAGTTTATCATTGATTAGGAGAGCGTAATTTTGTTTTTGATAATTTAAGTCCAATAGAAGAGATAAAAATTAACATTGAAATTTTGACAAGTTATTTCACTATAATGCGTCTTAAAACGTGAAAAATGCATAAGAAATATTAATTTGAAAATATTTTTTATTTCGTTACTGGGTGAATGTGAATGTAAAATATCTATTTAATATTCAGATAGAGACTGAAATAATTGAGAATTTGGTGAGTGCATTCTTAGACCTCGAGGTGCCAGATGTGATCGGTGCGACGGAAGGATTTATCACCTGTTTATGTTTGTTTACTGCAAAACCAGTGTCCGATTTCATGCCTGCTCTTCAGGGGGTGCGCCTTTGCTGAGCCGACTTGTGGACACGAGGAGGCGACCACATGAAAATGGCCAAAAATCTCGGAAATCTATCTCTTTCTTAAAATTTTGGGGGTAAGGGGAAGGAAACCGAGGCGCACTCGGGAAGCAATCCATTATGAACACTAACCGTATTGTCTGGGTGTCAATTGCGGTGTCGTACCCTGTTAGTGCATTGTTCAGGGCGGCAGAGCCCCGAGGCAGGTAGTAAAAGAAGTCCATCTGTTTTCAGTCGGTGCGCGGCGTTATCTTATAAATAACAATAACTCCTACGTCGCCTTTTACATCTGGCACCTCGAGGGCAAAAAAATGCACACCAATTTTAATTCTTTCACTCTCTGCCTATTGGACTTAAGTTATCAAAATGAAATAAAATTACTCTCCTCGTGTCATTAAATAAGAAAGGTAGGTCTAATAAAAGTGTTCAATCCGATAATGAAATTAAGTTTCCTTATAAAATTTCAAGCGAAAATTATTAAATGCATACAATTTTCTATAAAAAAAACTATTGTACATACAGACTGTTTCACCGAAAACGCAAATTAAAAGTATATGAACTTCCAATTAATAGATTGTATTGAAACTTTTACCATTTATTTAAATCAGTATATTCTTTTCAATGAACATATTTTCAAGATTCTAACGCTTCCTGTTATAATGGAAGTCGATATCAACTTCCTTATTATAAATGGAACACTAAATTTTTTATTGTTGATTTGAATTCTATATATAATTTTATAATAAAAACTATTAGCTCTTACTATAACTATTTTTGAGATATCTGGATATTTATAAAAAATGTGACTAAATATCATCCCACTGTTTTGTTTTTTCTACATTTATTGTATCCATGGCCAAAATATTTCTTCCAAAAATAATGAAAAATATTACACAGTGTATTTTAAACTAATTGTTAATTACAAATGGCCATATCTTGATTATTTTTTCAAGCGGAATACCTATCCAGGGATAATACTACAAATATTCGAATTTCTATGACTTTATTCTACTTTGTGATATATTTTAAAACGATGTCTAAAAAATAAGTAAGTTATGCAAATATTGAAAGATCTCATGAACAATTAGGTTTAGAATATTTTAATAAAAACATACGTATAATCTAAAATTGAAGTAACAAGTATAGCGTTTCATTTAAAATAGCAAAGTTTTGAATCCGGTATGACCGGAAGTGGCAGAATTTTGAAAATATTTTGATTAAAAAGAACATACTTTTTTATATCAACTGTAAAAAATGTATTACAATCCAACAATAGGAAACCTATATACTCGTAATGTGATTTCTCGATGAGAATCGTATCTTCTATGGAAAAGGAGTGGTGAGGAATATATGTAGTTGGAATTGAGGCAGGTCAATGATACAATGAATGCATTCGTCCATAGCGTTATTGTGTTTTGGTGAATTAGCTTATTTTGTATATTTTTCTGTATTTACCAATAGATACATATTATTATTATTATTTTGTATTGATTCATTAATATAATTAACTACTTACTTAACAATTAACTTGTCGAAACCAGATGGTTTGTGGATTGGGCAGTAAAATACGTCTGGCGTATTTTTATCGAACACGATACTCTTCCTCATCATGTCTTTGGCTGCATTGGTGTAGTAAATGGTCGCCAAGATGACGGCCACGCACAAGACGCTCTTCATATTCTATAAAAATAAAACATTTTTGATATTTAAAGATAAAAGTTTAAATTGCATTAATAACAACATACATAATTAAATATTGTGCACTCTTTCGATTTTTATTTATGGAAATAAAATGTTAGTTAATATTTTATAATTCTTACCATTTTAATTTATTTATTTATTAATCAACGGAAATCTTCTTTCTACAAAATATATAATATACAAAAGTAATTTAAAATAAACATAGCATAATAATATATACCAAATTAAAATATACAAATGAACGTATTACAAGAAATATCCTTATGCGAAAATTATCTGCCAAAAGGCTATCAACCTGAGGTCTTCCTTCTTGATTATGAAAATTCTGTTATTGTCTCTAGTGCATTATGTAGTTCGATGTAGTTGTATATTTCTAAGAGTTCATTAGTAGAGATTGTGGAAAATGATGGCTGCGTAATCTATCATCATTTCATATATTGTGACTGCAGTTTTTCTATTTAATTTTTATTCCTAACTGATTTTATTATTTTTATAATATATTATTATACTCTATTTTATTATATATTATTGTAAAACGCGTAGACTGCAAAATTCTGTCTGTTATTATAGACATCCACGGGTTACATTTTCTTATTTTTCTAACTACCAGAGTATGGCACTTTTTGAGTATTAGGGACGCGTTACATCGTGGTCGCGCTTTGACAAAGATATGTATTTAAAAAATCGAAATTTCGTTTCGAAAACAGTTACCGTTTGCTTGTAGTCAATAAAATGTTATTTAGGTAAAATCAACATTATTCACCCGCTTTTTTTTGTTAAATTCAAACGTTTTTTTCAACATTGCTTAAAATAAAAAAAAATAGTTTTCCATATATGGCACCACCAAAATGGACCACCCTGTATACGTTTTAATTTACATCGATCGTATTTCAAAATATTTAAAAATCGCATTATTTTAATAAAGCAGATGACATTTAAATCACGAAGTGAGAAGAAAGGACAGATCTTGCCATTTTTTTTAAATTCCCGTTGACCTTTATATAAAATTAAATAAAAAGAATTTGAAAACTGTGACCATGCAAATAAATCCTTTTTTCGTTATGTACAATATAATGAAGGAAATAACGGTTGAATTTCTCTCTAAATGGAAAATAATAATTCATCAATTAATTATTAATTGTAAAATAATTATTAATTTATTAATTATTGATTTAAGAATAATTTATGAAGTGAATAGAAAGTAATTTACTTAATTTCCGCAAAAAGTCACAATATTAATTAGTTTACTCAGTTATAGATACTTCGAGTGTATAAATTTTCTCTTAATTAAACATTTTCTATTAATACTTTCTCCAGTGCGTGCAGATCGCGAAGGTTTCCGGATCGCATAGCTGATGTGCAATTAAGATTAGTATGAAAAAAAATCGCTTAGTTTTTTTAAATGCATGTACATAAAGCGTTTTAGAAATGAACTGGATTGTGACCTACATATTTCATGGAGGTATACGGTTTTTTACTTTCTCCATATGAATTGATTTTAAAATGAACAGAAATAGACTTTTACTATTTTTACTTTTACTGGTGTTCGATGATAATTTAGTGGTTGTAATTTACAAAATTTAAATAAGAATATGATCTTGCGCTGATTTTATAATCCATATAAACAAAACATTTTAAATAACTCTTAAAACAGGATTTAAATAGAAAATCTCGTTTTATGAGTTTTATTTAAAATAAGTTTGTTAATTGTTGAGGCTTCTACTTTGTTTTACATAGTGATCAACAATGATTGCAAATTGATAGGCAGGTAACCAAATACGCATGTTTGTAGAATTGATCATATGAAAAGAAAACCCCATTGATTGCCATTGGCGTGGCCAACATTTTTTTCTCAAAATAAATTAAATATACAACATAAATTAAATAAACATATTATGATTAAATACAGGGTGGCCAGAAAAAGTGTGATAATCATCCGGTAAAGTGGTTCATTGATTAATTTCAAGTAGAAAATTTAAGTAAAAAAATATTTTACGGTGCTTCATTAACACTCGCGAGGCCATTGATATAATAAATATGTGACTAGAAATCAGTAATAATTTTCAAATATTTTGATTAAAATTAGTTCTATTAACATCCAGATAAACATTGCAAATGTTTATTTAATGATAAGTCGATTATTAATAGCGATAATTATACATAAAATGTTAAAAAATAATTCTAGTCACATATTTAGAATATTAATGGCCTCAAAACTTATTGAATAATTACCCAATATTTATTGTGTATTATTTTATTTAATTTTTTATTTTTTTAATTTTTTTTTTTATTTTAAAAACTTTTTTATTTTTTTAATTGATTAACAAACCACTTTAACTGAAGATTATCACACCTTTTCTGGCCACCCTGTGTTTAATCATAACTGTATATTTCACTTTCACACTTTGAAGCTGCTCTGAAGTTATATTCCTTATCTTTTTTTCAATTGCTTAAGTTCGTTTAAGGTATGCATTCGATTAAAAAAAAGAAATGATAAAATACAACGCACGATGCTGCTAATCAGGGTGGTGTCTGGATTCTAGTTGGAAGTGAAAATATCCAAACAATAAAATGGAGCTGTGGTGTATATTTTCCATGTGGTATGTGTAAAAAAATAATTATTATAGAATAATTAAAAAACAAAAATAAAAAAGAAACGCCTTGTTCATCATAATTATATTTGTTAATTTTTATATTGTATAAAAATGTTAATACTTTATATTATTTAAAATAAATAGTTATTTATGGATGATTTTTGTTTTTTTATTTAATAAATGCATTTTATTATTATTTTTTCGCTATTATTATATACTTAAAATCCCAGTAAAATTCAAATTTGAAAGGATTCAGATAAAATTTAAATCTGAAACGATTCAGATTTAAATTTTCCCGCTAATAAAATATTTCGGTGTTGGTAGAACTGTTTTCAGGGTATTCTTTCAATGTCTGTAGGTTGGTATCAAAAAAGGTGCTAATCTAAACAATTTATAAACCTCACTCCTCAATTTGTCAATCCTCTTCTTAAAGTTGACCTCGAAAATACCACACCTAACTACCTCTCATGTAAATTCTCACTACCTGAGCTAAATACCATTCTAGATAAAGTTAAGGATTCCTCCCTAGGCCTAGATAAAATTTCCTACTCAATGATAAAAAACCTCCCCCACATAGGAAAATCCCACCTCCTAAAACTGTTTAATACATTTCTTACTACAGGTATAATTCCTGACATCTGGCATAAACAGATTATTTGTCCCATACATAAACACGGGAAACCCTATAACCTGCTTTCTAGCTATCGACCCATAGCTCTAACTTCCTGCTTAAGAAAGTTATTTGAACATCTCCTCAAATCAAGATTGGACTTCTGGCTGGAGAAAGAAAATATATATCCTATTTCTCAGTGTGGCTTTAGAAAAGGAAAAGGTACTATAGACAATCTCTTAAAACTGACCACAGACATAAAATCTTCCTTCATCAAAAATGAGGTTACGGTTGCCTTGTTTATTGACATGTCCTCTGCAATTGATAATGTAATCCCTCAAAAACTTATGGACAGGTTAAAATCTCTTGGGGTCCCGGCTGACTTGATCAGCTGTATCTGGGCCCTTACACACAAAAAGGTCCTCTACTTAAAAAAAGATAACTTCCTTTCTAATCCTAGAGAATCAAACATAGGTTTTCCCCAGGGGTCAGTTTTAAGCCCAATTCTGTTCAACCTTTACACTCTCCCAATTGAATCCCTCCTCGCCCCATACTGTGAGATTCTACAATATGCAGATGATATTGTTCTTTATTGTTCTGGGTCTAACATACAGTCCTTATACAATAAGATCAATCGAGATTTATTTGAACTCGCAGATTGGATTGACTTACATGGACTGACACTATTTCCCCACAAATCACAAAATATCATCTTTAGTAAAAGGAGGAAAAAATTCCCCAATTATCAACTGTTTTTCGAACACAACCCAATCACTAATGTAAATGAAGTGAAATACTTGGGCATGATACTTCCATTGTCATGGAAACAACACACCACAAACCTCAAAATAAAAGTCCATAATACTCTCAATATAATCAGATGCTTATCTCATATCTGGTGGGGCTCAGACCCAGCCATCTTACTAACCATGTATAAATCCCTAATCCGCTCCCGTATAGAATACGGATTATTCCTAATGTCTCCAATTAATAAAACTATAGAAAAAATAATCAATTCCCTACAATTTACCTCTCTCCGGGTAGTACTGGGCTGCATGAAATCTGCCCCCTCCAGAGCTGTTGAGGTGGAAAGTGGATCCCCTCAATTTTCCTAAGAGCAGATTTTCTAGCAAAAAATACTTCTTGAAGAGTATCTCCAACAACAATTAATTAGTTACCTCCGCAATGAACTTCCTCTTAAACCTCTATCAAGAAAATAATTTACCACTTACCAATCTCCTTGAAAGCTACTTAACCCTTTCAGGACAACTGGTTACTGCTGCTAACCACAAATTTAAAATAAATTGTCTAAATGTCTACTGGTTTCTAGTTAAAACCACGGTGCAATATGTGTTGCCTATGTAACAGAAATAGTTTCATGTTGGTATCATTGTCTTGGAGCTTATTTCAGACTATTTATTGTAGCGATGTGCACATGTCGGGATACTTATAGGTTATGTGTATCTTAGTTCATCAATTTTGTGAGGTTACTGAACGAAATAAACAAAATGACAGGTGAGTTATAGTCATAATAATACCAAAAATAAGCAGCTTTATATATTACCTCCTATTTTCAAGAATAAATGCTTTTTTTTATACTTTATAAAACATGGTCTTTGTTGCTAACCACCAGGCACACAATGTGTATTTTTATTTTTGTTGAAGTATAAATATTGAATCAAGCTGTGTGCACAATTTTCAGTATAATAAAGTACAAATTTTGTTTTTAGCCATGAATAAAAAGTGGAGTATTAGAGAATTGGAAAATATGATGCAAGATGAAATATATGCCTTTATCGATGATATACCAAGTGATGCCTCAGAATCTGATGAAGAGGAATTGGAAAATGATGAGTTATTGGTGGAAACTGAACGTCATGAAGATGATGATGAAGATCTTATAATTAGTGATTGGGAAAGCGAGGATGACGTACCGCTATCCGTTTGGCAAATGCAACAGCGAGGGGATGACGTTATTTGGACAAACAATTCCTCAAATGTAGGAAATGTAAATCCCATTTTAGAAGATAGTGGACCAAATATTCCAGAGGACATTGAAACTCCAACCGAAATATTTAAACATCTGTTTCCAGAGAGGTTGATGGATGAAATTGTTTTTCATACAAATTTGTATGCGACACAGAACAATGGTGGTAACAACAATTTTGTGCCCACAACAAGTAATGAAGTAAACACGTTTTTAGGCGTAAACATGATAATGAGTTTTAAAAAGATGGCTAGCTATCGTGATTATTGGTTATCAAGAATGGAAATGAGAGATAGCTACGTCAGTTCGTCAATATCAAGAGACAGATTTTCCTGGTTGCTTACCAATTTGCATCTTAACGACAATGCTATGCAACCTAAAAAAGATCATATAAATTATGATAAACTCTACAAAATTAGGCCCCTCCTCAACACCTTATCAGAAACTTTTATAACATCACTTAAACCAAGCGAACATCAATAAATTGATGAGTCGATGATAAAATTCAAAGGTCGAAGCACTATTCGACAATACATGCCGATGAAACCGACGAAACGAGGGTATAAGGTTTGGGTGCAAGCTGACCGAAGCAGTTACATGTGTCAATTCCAGATTTATACTGGAGGGGTCAATCATGGGACTGAAACAAATTTAGGCAGTCGGGTTGTAAAAGACCTAACGAGAACACTAGTTCGTAAAAACCATAAGGTGTACTTTGACAATTATTTCAATTCTGTCAAATTGCAAAGAGATTCACTTGCAGAATGTATTTATTCTTGTGTCACGGTCCGTAAAGGAAGAAAAAATCTGCCCGAATTCAAAGCGGACAAGCAATTGAAGAGAGGAGATTCAGACTGGCGGGTATCAACGAATGGTATAGTAGCTCTCAAATGGATGGACAATCGCAGGTTTTGTTTCTTGCGAATTATATTGATCCCTCAAATAACTCTATTATCACAAGAAGAAAAAGAGATGGGTCTGTAGAAGAGGTTTCTTGTCCCCTTATATGTAATCTATATAACAAACACATGGGATATGTGGACAAATTTGATATGTTACTTTCACTATGTCAAATCGACAGAAAATCCCATAAATGGTGGCATAGGATTTTTTGGTTTTTTGTAGATGCTTGCGTTGTAAATGCATGTTTTATTTCGAAATAGATGTCCAAACGAGATGCCATTGAAGATGTTTCGCCTTTCAGTTGCGAGCGGCCTAATTAGTGCTGCACCAGAAAACCTAAAGCGTGGTAGAAAATCTAAAAATATGCCAGGAAACAAGTACAAAAAATATGTGCCACAAGAACTAAGGTATGATAAAGCTGCACATATGCCTGAACGGGTACAGTCTCTAAGATGTGCACACTGCAGCACAACAAAAGAAGTGCATAGAACAATTTGGAAATATTCTATTTGCAATGTGGGCTTGTGTCTTAATAAAGACGGGAATTGTTTTACATTATTCCACACAAAATAATAAGGTACCACAAGTGCCTCTTGGTTACCAGCGCTAACCACATCCTGGAGGATAATCAGGACATGATTTAAACATTTTCTTCTCATAATTTGCTATATACACTTATTTGTAAATAATTTCTAGAAATAAAAATGTGTTAGGTAAAATATTTTTATTCTGTCCTCAAAGGGTTAATTACTTCTTCTCTTAATATTTTCACCAGTAACAAGATACCCTGCTACACAATTTCCTACTTCTCAAACTTCTTCCCTATTAAAATCACACTCAATCTTAACATTTCTAGCTCCCCTTTTAACACACAAGACACAAATCACAACTTCATGAAAATTACAAAATATAAATGGCCAGATTTCAAACTATGCTTTACTGATGGTTCATATACACGCACACATACAGGGTGTGGAGTGTATGTGAAAGATATTATATCTTGTTCTCTTAACATATCTTACATCTCATCCATACTGACAGCCGAACTTACTGCAATTAATGAGTGCATCAAATTAATAAAATCTAACAGCATAAAAAGAGCTGTAATTTTTACAGACTCTAAATCTGCCCTACACTCCATCAAAGAAACAGGGATAAATACCAACAGAAACATAGTAGTAACTAATATTCGATCCCAAATTTATGAAATGCACAGAAAGGGATACAATATCCATCTTTGCTGGATTCCCAGTCATTCAGGCATTAAAGGGAATGAAACTGCTGACTTACTAGCTAGATCAGCAGCCAATCTTCCTGTATCAGAATATGCATCTACAACAAAAGAATACATCAAAATTTAAAAAAAGCCTTAAACTCAAATGGCAAACTTTATGGACAGCATCTGCTTCCCACACAAGATACATTTCACTTTACCCCTCACTCCCCCTAATGTTTGGTTTCTTGATCCCAAGGTACAAGGCAGAAGATTTGTCTCATCCATTATTAGAATGAAAACTGCACATAATTCAACCCCAAGTCATCTGCATAAATTAAATGTACTTAGCTCACCCAACTGTACATGTGGAGAATACGTAGACTGAAATCATATATTATTTTCTTGCTCAAACTATTATGAGAAGTGCAAAAAACTCTATTTCTCCTTAATCACCCTAGGACATTCCTCTTCTCTCTCCTTCTACTCAGTCCTATCTAATCCTTCCATCCAAACATATATGTGTCTATTTTCTCTCTTATCAGAAACAAAAACTTATATTTAACCTAAACGTGCTCGTGCTATTTCTTTAAGGGTATCCAAACACTAACACTACTTCTAGTATAATCCACCTTTTTCCATAACCTACAACCGGAAACACCATATGGTCGACAGAGCTCCAAAGCTAGTGCCAAAATACCTCGCACAAGAAGAAGAACAATTTATAAGTATATTTTTTGGAGGGAAGTTGCTCTTCTATTTAGGATTTCTATGCTGCTAGTGTTAAATATAGTTACTCTTTATTCATTTTTCCTTGGCATTAACTTGGAGCGATAAAACTCGCCAGATTTTTCGGCGGGATGTTTAACTAATCTGCAATCATTTATGCAACTTAATTTTAATAAATGAAACTCTTTTTTGTACATTTTTGATTGTTTATTGTTGACTATAGTTACGACAAAAAAAAAACAATCTAAATAAAACTTTTGTTTTCTAAGCGTGTCAAAATTATAGTCAGCAATAACGAATCCAAGTTATACAAAAAAGTATGTGTTTCATTTATTAAAATTGAATTACAATGAATAACAAAATAGAAGCCTCGCAACCCTAATATTCTCTCAAAACATAACAACCCTTCGGTTACTGTCCACCACTTCATTAACTCATGCGTACATGACAGTTCAGCTAGCTAGCATAATTTTATAATTAATGGTTTTAATATTTAGACATTGGTAGTTCATATTGTATGAAATAAATATGAATATAATATTAAAAATCAACCAATAAAACACAGATTAGATTGATCGAGAATTTAAAGTTACTCAATCTAATCTGTGTTTTATTGGTTGATTTTTAATATTATATTCATATTTATTTCATTTAGCATAGTTTTAATTTGCAAATCACTATAAATTCATACAAGGCAGAAAGACCTATGGTCGATAGCAAATGATAGACTACACAATTATACATATTGCTATAATAAATTTTGTAAAATTTTGTTGTCATATTGTCTGAATAAAGATGTTTATATATAGAGCAAAATAGAAGCCTCATTTGCATTTATTAAAATTAAAATAAGTTTGTTGTTGCCAGCGTGCTGTATCTCGATATGAACAGAAGCTCGCAATATTTCGCATAATGGATTAGAAAAATTTAGCAGGCAATCGATTCAGGTGAAATATTTTCAATAAGGCAGAAAGATATGTTCGATAGAAAATTGGAAAATATAAGTAAAAAATCGTATTGAGCACCGGGTGTCGAAATAAAAAAGGTCACCAGGAACTATAAGTCCTAGAGTTTTCAAATAATAATAAAAAAAAAACAGGAAATCAAGTTTAAGTTGATTTAATTTTGTTCGATCACCATCATGTAGCGTGCTGTTCCAGTTATTCAGGATTGAGTATAAATACATTATATTGAAAAAAAAAATGTTAAGTCATTCTTGTTTTGTTTAATGATATAATTTGTTAAAAGCCACTCCTTTCCATACATTGACACAGTTGCGAAATGCATCCATTCAATTGTGAGATGATAAAGTGAACGTAGATTGACCGTGAATAATGCAAACTTTAAATGCAAAAAAGCGTTTAATTACTACTAATACTACTAATGGCTTTAACAAACGTGTAGGTGAAACGCAGTTTATTAGTTGCATAAGACTAAATGTTTCGTAATTTCAATTCCATAAGTGAGTTATAATTAAAAAGGCAATGTAAGAGAGTTTATATAAATACTTAAAAAAAAAACATTCCATGCATCTTTTAAACAGTTAAAGGGTTAAGAAAATTTAAGAAAATATATTACACCGTAAGTTTTGAATACGGTGATGAATCTCAACTTTTCGGTGTTTGTAACAGAAAACCTACATTTTCATATATTAAATAAAAATGATTTGAAAATAATTAATAAATTATTTTCACATTTAGCTCTGTGACTTTTGACTCACGTTACGTAATAATGTTAAACAAATGCACATTAAAACAGCTACTTCCCGGGCAAATACCCACGCCGGATATTGAATTACATAATGTACACCTGCTGTTGCACATCAATAAAATATTGCATAATGCAACAAATTTTGATCCGAGAAAAATTCTATGTAAAAACAACAAAAGGAACGCTACTTAATTTAAGGCCATCTGCAGACACGTGTTTCGGGATCTATCCCTCGTCAGTACAGCTATGCCTTACATAATTTAAAGATGTTAAAATAAATCAATTAAATTAATTCAAATACAATCAGCAAAATTAAATCAATTATATTAAATCAAATTAAACTAAATCAATTTAAATTAAATTAAACCAAATTAATTCAATTTAAATCAAAACCGAATAAAATTAAACGAAAATAATTGAATCAAATTAATTAAAAAGAGCGACCCGCGCGCTGTGATAGTAATGACGGGCAGAGGAGGACGTGCGCTCTTGCATTTCAAATATTTAAATAACTGTGACCAAGTGAATGAATAATACTCTTTTTTATTTACTACATTTTCATGTTTGATGGTTTACAACTATGATTCAGTCATTTATTATTTCCAATCAAATTGTCAGACGTTGTGAATCTTGTTGACCATTTAACAATTACCATTATAAAAAGAAAACTTAACCTTTGTTTGACAGATTATGACTGGATAAGGAATAAATTAGGCTAGACTTACTAACTCGGGGCAGTTGACGTTGATCAAACAAAATAAAACTATTTATTATTTTTTTATATCTGTTTATTAAAACGCGCCTTAACTTTGTTGTTATAACTAAAAAAATTAACTGCCGTTGATTTCAACAATTATTAATTACATTTTTTTATCAAATTAAAAGTTTAATGACAGGCAAGACGGTTGAGTATTAAAATTATAAAATTTCCAAAATACGAAACCAGAAAGCTACACCCATGCAACACCCACTGCGAGTTCTAAAAATGGCAACCAAGAAACGTCATCGTTGGCATTTTGTGGTTTGCGAAATCCTCGCCAACATCAGGTTATTTCATTTAAGAAGGAATTTTTAAAAATAAAACAGGTATTTTTGCGTTATTATTGTTTCCAATTTTTTAAGTAATAATAAAATATTATTAATAGGAAGAAATACCTATGGTCGATAGTCCTTATATGGGAATATATTACGAAACTATTTATTTATTATATTGTGTTAGATTATAGGCAATGGAAATAAAATTAAACTGCGATGATTCACTCTTTAGTTATTTTAATTACAATAAAATTAAACAAGGTTAAATTACTGGCAATGATCAATAAAATTCAATCATTCCCTTTCTCCTGCAAAAATTACTTACACTGTAAGTGTTTTGAAAAACATGCATTAAATTACACAATAGATATTTGTTTGTTGCATATCAGTGCTATTGTAATTTTTACAGTTCGAAAAACGGAATGATCAAATTTTATTGATCATTGTTAATTGTAATAATTAACACTGTTGTATCCTTTCTTCACACTTTATTTTCTAATATTTAGATATATATTTCGAGTGCTATGTTATTGATAATGAGTGCATAGCACTCGAAATATTTATCTAAATATTAGAAAATAAAGTTTGAAGAGAGGATAAAACATTGTGAATTATCTTGATTATACTCTTCACGTAACTCAAAACCAATCATCGATTGATAATTGTGTTTTCTTGCGTTTGTAAAATAGGTGAATTCCGTAAATAAAGATAATAATAATAATCATTGTATTTTTTCTTGTTTAATTTTATTGTGATTATATTATATACAGAGAGAATTTTTTTATCAGTATACATTAGTCGAACTGTATACCTGCAAAAAAACCAAGTCAAACGCATTGAACCGTTTAATGTGTGTATATTTAGTTGCCTATAATACACAACTAAACGTCAAACGCTAAACTTCAAATTGTGTGAAATATTTGATCGAAAATGTATAAAAAATGAATAAAAAAAGTAGAATTTCAAGCGTGCATTACAATTCCAACAGTGCTAGAGGAGGATAAGACATATTTTCAATGAATCCAAAGTGGCCGAATACCTAGGTTATGATAATTCTAAAAATAATTAAACTAAAACATTTTCTTTGGAAGGTTGCATGTCTCCTTCTCTTTATTCTATTGAAAAACGCAGTAAAATAAATCACGACTGACACTACATGCGTTACCGTCACAAGCAATTTCCTGTTTTTATCAAAAATACGTCACTTATAAACTTGAAATAAATAATTAGAATAAGTGCTAGAAATGACCACCAGAAACTGTAAGACAGTAACTCGAACGATCGCGAAAATTCTTCCACATTGTGCAACAGAAATAGAAAATTGTTTAATTGTTTTTTGAATTATCCTAGTTGAAGGAATCGATCGTTCGGCTTGCGTATTATTATTGGGTATTTTACATGTATACATAGGGCATATGTATACTGTTAAAAAAACCTCTCTGTATGTGATTATATTTATTCCCAATGAATACTTACATATTTAAATATACAATACATGAAACAATTGAAAACAAATATATATTCTTATCGACCGGAGGTCTTTCAGCCTTGCAACGTATTATATTTTCAGACAATAAAGATTTACTAGTAGTATTATTAACATAGAAACAGACACTAAACAAAAACTCCTTACACCTAACAGTAGAAAGGAAAAAGATTTAAAAAAAATTATTAACATTATTTTGATAGAGGTATTACGATTGAATATGAATTTTCATTGTCAAAACAGTCAATGAATTTTAAATTTATTCATTGAAAAAAATAATTTATTGGAGTATCATAATAGTTGTATTAATTAATGATTTTTTGAAAAAAAAAAAAAAAAACATTTCTCTATGTTTCATTACGTTCTTTCTTATCCCGCGGTGAAATATATTTAAATCTATCTTAAGGTGGACCGAACAAAAAAATATATTATTGGGAAAGATTTTTCTATGTAAAAAAATATGGAATATATAAAAAATGAAATAAAAAGAATTTGAAAATAATTAATTAATAAATTATTTTCCCTTTAGCTATTGTGACATAATGACTTATGTTACATAAGTACTTTAACAAATGTCTAATGGTTTTTTTCTATTATGTAAAAAAATCAATGGACATATAAGGTCTTGAATTATGCTATTGTGTATTTGTTTAGATTCCTGTTTCTCATTGTTTTCGCATTATTTCGAATTGATTAATTTTTTTTTGAGTATCAAGTTAATAAATATACATTTCGAAATACATTTGTATATTTATTTATTTATTTATTCAATTAACGGAGGCCATTATATGAAATGTTAACTTAACGATCTACGGAATTAAAATTAACATTAAAATTTTAATATTTGGTTACTTTTGAGGAAATAAAAATTGTCTTATAATGATGGTTATATCGCAGAAATCGGTAATGATTTTGATAAAAATGAAATTTTAGTCGATTTTTAGTCATAAACAAATATATAATTAAAATATTGAAAATATGCAATAAAATGGAAACTTTGGGAGTCTTGCACGCCCTTAAAAACATTTTTATTTTCAAATTTTTGAACGATCTGCATATGTTTGAAAAAACAATACCTTTAATTTCGAAGCCCAGCCCAGAAAATGTATTCTTTTTTCGCACTACTTTATAATATTTAAATAAAATACTTGCCTTATTTCACTTGCATATTTCTTTTTCCTCAATTAGTTCCGACAATTGTTCATTTGATGAAAATGACCAATAGTCGAAGCTAATTATAGAGACAAAAAATATGCTGAAATATTATTATTTTAAAAAAAGCCCATTCTTTTATTTAAATATTATAGTAACTGCTCTCACTTTAAATGTCAATTTAGTTAATAAAGTTGGAGTAAACTTAAAAGAGTTTAAATTTATATTTTGAAAGGGTAAATAAATCAGATTGGCAAAAATTTTAAAATATACATGATTTGATTTAAAGTGTTTTACTTTTTAAATTAATTTAATTTATTTATGTTTTAACAGAATCTCCTTTTTATATACGAATAATAATCTAACAATATAAATATAAACATATACATACGCACATGCTAACCCTCAGAAACATTTAAATATTCTCTAACAATAATAACATTATAATTGATTGTTGAAGCCGTTACTTAGCCATACATGTTTATTTATTATTTTGTTTGCAAAAACTCATTTACAGATTGATAATGATAGTACTAAGTGCGTGATACAAGAAAAATGTTTGATTCATACTTCACTTTCATATTAATAATATTATTAAAAGAAAACAATTTGAATATATATATATAGGTCTTTTTGCCCAACATATGCTGAAAGACCTCAGGTCGATAGCCCAGGATAGACAAACACCTCCATGCAAACTTATAATTCTACTATATAACTGTATATTATATAAAGTTATTGTCTGAATATATATATATATATATATATATATATATAATCAAAAAAAACTTTATATCCATAAGAGTGTTGGGTAATTTCAAAATAATTAATTAATTATTCTCTTTATATTGCACTGCAATTAATGAGTTATAAGTTAGTACAACGAAAATACAAATATCTACTTTCCGGGCAAATACACACGCTAGACATCGTAAGAGCAATAGTAAGAGAATAATTAATAAATTAATTATATTCAAATTATTTTTTTAATTCAATTTAAACTGCAATGTTATTAATTTCAACCGTCTTTATAATTTATATTTATAACCTTTATTAATTGCGTTGACATTAATTTAACACAAGAAGTTTACATATATATTGATAAATTAAAATTGAAAACAAAAGGTAGTCTGATAATTATATAATTTTTAACACTTTAATTTCAAGGTAACCTTTTTCAGATCAACCTAATTTACACCAAATTTGTAACAAAAAAAAAACTTCACCATACGTTTCGACTTTCACTTTCTTTCTCAAAAAGCAACGAAAACCTTGAGCACAATTATCACTTGGCAACACGCGTTTTTTCCTCGACACAAATCGAATGCACAACGCCCGCGGATTTAATGAATGGTACCTTCGAGAGTGGTTACTCACGTTAGAATTTGTTCCTTCTTTGTCGTTCGTGAAATTAGCAAGCACGCTGTACAGTTATGATGACGGAGTTACGAGGAGAGTTACCTGCGAACTCAGGTGCTGGTACGGGTATGGGCATGGTGGCATGGTCTTGGCGGGTATGGAGGGGGCGAAAAGGTGAAAGACGGAGAAGGCGTAAGAACGCGGTGACCGCGCTTGAATGTTAAGTGAGTGGACGCGCTCTTAAAGTCATCTAAGTGGTTTTCGACTCTGTTATTATCATTTTTTATAATTAAATTGTTTAATTATGACTAAAATTGTTTTATTTATCAATTAATTAATGCTTTACACCTGAAAGGGTAGAAAGGCATCAAGATTAAAGAAAGAAAGAAAGAAAGAAAGAAAGAAAGAAAGAAAGAAAGAAAGAAAGAAAGAAAGAAAGAAAGAAAGAAAGAAAGAAAGAAAGAAAGAAAGAAAGAAAGAAAGAAAGAAAGAAAGAAAGAAAGAAAGAAAGAAAGAAAGAAAGAAAGAAAGAAAGAAAGAAAGAAAGAAAGAAAGAAAGAAAGAAAGAAAGAAAGAAAGAAAGAAAGAAAGAAAGAAAGAAAGAAAGAAAGAAAGAAAGAAAGAAAGAAAGAAAGAAAGAAAGAAAGAAAGAAAGAAAGAAAGAAAGAAAGAAAGAAAGAAAGAAAGAAAGAAAGAAAGAAAGAAAGAAAGAAAGAAAGAAAGAAGAATTAATTAATTTCCTAATGGATATACTCTAAACGTCCTCTTCTTCTTCTTCTTCTTCTACGTTGAAAAAAAAGACAATTTTATTGACAATTGGAATATAGTAGGAATTAAAAAAAGATCCAACAAACTTATTCCTACAAACAAATCAAATCCTACAAATAAATCAGTCGTCACTTCAGATAAGACGCCCCTCTCTTTTCACACCCATGCATCATTTTTGTTTCCTCGGAAGAATCCGGTAAGGGACTATGACTGAAAACAGCGGGGGAAGCAACAGATATCTGGATGGCCGTGGTTGATTTGGTGTATGCCACCACTTTTTTGGTGGTTGTTTTTTTGCGCACATGTGACTCTATTGACGAACTAATTGCATCTGCCAGTCGTGTGCGGATTTTATCGTATGCTCATAAATGTATCTGTCTAATTGCTTTGATTCATGCATGAAACTATTTGAATTTAAATTTTAGCGGGAAGTTACATTGGCTTACTTTACGAAACACCTCTCTTGAAGCAAATTTTTCACCAGCAAAATTGTTTGCCGTGAACAGAAATATGTCAGGTCCGGACTATATTGTGGATGCATAAGAACTTCCCAACCAAAATTCTGGCGACACTATTGATGTGTGTGGCCTGACATTGTCCTGATGAAACACAATTTCTCTCCGAAGCTGGCTGCTTCAGCACTATTGATGTGTGTGGTCTGAGGTTGTCTTTATGGAACACAATTTCTGTCCGATTAGCCAAAGCTGGCTGCTTCAGCACTATTGATGTGTGTGGTCTGAGGTTGTCTTTATGGAACACAATTTCTGTCCGATTAGCCAAAGCTGGCTGCTTCAGCACTATTGATGTGTGTGGTCTGAGGTTGTCTTTATGGAACACAATTTCTGTCCGATTAGCCAAAGCTGGCTGCTTCTGCACTATTGATGTGTGTGGTCTGAGGTTGTCCTGGTGGAACACAATTTCTCTCCGATTGGCCGAAGCTGGCTTCTTCTGGGTGATTGCTTCCTTCAGATGATCCAATTATTGATTATACATTTCCTAACTAACTCGGAAATGTTTCATCGTTGGAGAGCAGCTTATGGTAGATAATTATCTGCCAATACCACGAAGCACACAGCAAAGCCTTCCTAGCCATTACTGATCCAATTTTCATCATCGCATCATAATTGATCGTTTTTGTCAAAATTTGCATATGGAAATTCGATCCATGATTTTTTTTTTGCGTTAACTCGTATGGCACAAATGCACCAAGCTTCTTTTTGTATCCAGCCATATTCCAATGACCAAATGTTTTTGTGCAATCTTAAGCTTTCGGTCAATCAAAACGGTGCTTACTTGATGGTGGGACTCTATAATGCCAATGTTTTTATCGATATTTTCAACAATTGGCCTTCCAGTGCGGGGTACATCTTTGATATCGAAATTACCTGAAAAACAAAATTGCGCATTTCCTAGTACTGTAACAACCTACTAAAACCATAAAAAATATTCTCATTTTTAGTCGCCTGGCTTGCGTTTTCACCTTTATCGAAGAAAAACTGTAAAATATAGCATACGATCTCTTTGCTAGTATACTTCTTTGGCGTGCGCTCAAACAAAACTGAGTTAACTAACCGCAGAAATAGTTATTTAGGTGACTAGTGTGTGAAGTAGGGTTTTTGCGCACGACTTGCGAGTTTAAGCCGTTAGGCGAGTGCCATAATCGCAAAGAGTGCGTAAAAGCCCTTCACACACGAGTTATCTACAAAACTTTTCTACGGCCTTAAAAAAATATTTATTTATATTAATATTTATGCTTAAATTAGAACAATGCGATATATTTGATATAACTATTTTCTATATTTTATCCTCTTCGATTTGTTTTTCTTTCAAAGAAACCTTTGGTTACGTTGACGAATGAAGTAGAAGTTGAAGGTTTTAGATCATCTATGTTGCCAAAAATTTTACAAGATGTTTGTTTCTTGTTTTCCAGTGAATTCTCCACATAACCTTCTGCCACATTCGAGGATTTCCATCCGCCGAGTCTTTTGATTGCTGATATATCTGCTCCTGAATCAGCTAATAATGATGCAGAAGACCGACGGAAGCAATGACCATCGATATAATATCGATATTATTATTTAGATTTAGTGTCGATTTGAGCATAGAATAATGTGACCACAATGTCGGTAGTTTGTATTTGGCGGATAATTCAGAAAAATATGTTAGCAGTACATTTTCTGAATAATTTTGTATGTTTTTACCTCCGCACCAATTTATAAACTCCTTCTTTTGATTTATCCGGGGGTAAATTTAAAATGACGTTTCTTGCAATTTCTGCCACTTCCGGAGGCGTACACTTAATTATATTGTCTTCTGAATCCATTTATAATTATTGATTTCTAATTCACTGTATTGATTAATTAATTAATCATTCGTGACATTCGAAATAACACACTTTGTTTATGCAAAGCCATCGTCCCTGAAGAAAAGTTATGACGTTTGTTTTGTATTTTGCATTCCCGTTTAGTTGATACTCCGGTCGCGGAGTAATAAACAAATATTTTAGTTTTTATCCATTTACATTTAATTAAGATTATTTGTGATGATTTAGATATTCTGCAACCATAATTTCGCTTTATATTTTCGATGGAGTTCCTAATATGTTTGGCGCATGATCTGTCAAAAATGACAGATAATATTAACTGTTTGAAAGATAATTTAAAGATATCAGATCTTTTTTTCAAACCACTACTTCAAGAACACGTGAAGAGAACATGGAAGTAGATGTGACAAAACCTAGTATTCCTACATCAGAATCATCAACAAACTCTACACAGGAATCTTGTCGGAACGAAAAAACGGAGGTTGAAAGTACAAAGGATTTAGAAAACTCCCTTGTATTATCGCCAGCTTCAACATCACAGTCAGCCGACTCAACCGTAGAAGCTGTCATTGTAATTGGTTTCATAAGACCTGTTTCAAAAAATATTGACAATATTTTATTATTGTCCTACCGTCAATCTTTGACAGTTCGAGACGTTCATCAATAACTTATGAAGCAGCAAGAGGAAGAAATTGTACAAAACAAAGAATACTTGGTCAAACTTATTGATATTGTACTGACCCTTGTTCGTCAGGGTTTGCCTTTAAGAAAACATAGAGAGGACCTATCTTCTAAAAATAGAGGTAACTTCTTGGAAATTACTCAATTGTTTTCTAAATATGATGACAAATTTTCTCTCAACTTTGAAAAACACTACAATTACTGCAGCCCAGATATACAAAATGAAATTATTACGGTGATAGCAAATATAACTCTGGAGGAAATTGTGAAAGAAGCTAAAGCATGTGTTTTTTTTTTCTTTGAGTGTGGATGAGGCGAGATGCTTTAAAGAGGAACAATTATTAATTACTATGAGATATGCGAACGGTTTGGACGTTGTCGAAAGATTTATAGGTTTCGTAAATTGTTCCGCTTCTAGAGATGCGCAAGGACTGGCTATACTAATTTTGGACACTTTGCATAAACATCATTTAGCCGATGTTCCAATTCTTGCGCAGTCTTATGATGGCGCCAGCGTCATGTCGGGTCAAAATCGAGGGCTGCAGGCGATTATAAAAGAAACTCACCTTCACGCAATTTACGTTCATTGTTTAGCGCACAAACTTAATCTGGTTGTTGTTGATTCATACGCAAATGTTTCACTAGCAAAGACATCAAGCCTAAACAAATCACAATGCACTCTCGAAATTAATACAAACCGTGAAATGGGAAGTCTAAGTACTACCAGATGGAGTTGTCGCTACGAAAACTGCAAAGCAGTACTAATAAACTATGAGGCAATTAAATTGGCTTTTGAAAAAGAGATCACTGAGAACAGAAAGAATCACACAGTAGAAGCACTCGGAATGCTAACGATTATTACCAAACCAGAGTTTGTTGTCTCTTTACATACATTTCACTCAGTCCTCGCTATTGTAAATGTTCTGAGCAAATTTTTCCAGACGCAAAATGCAACTCTTGGTCAGGCTAGTGATCTCATAACAAGTACTATAGGTGCTCTCGAAGAATGCAGGAATCGGTTTAAAATTTGGACAGATATCGAGCAGTTTGCCAAAAAGCAAGCGATTTCACTAGAACCTGAACCCGTTAGAGTCTCAAGATTGAGACGTCAACAAAAGGACTTTTATACCGAGTCAACTGTGGGCAAAAACAGTACTTTAGATTTGCCGGATGATACACAACCAGAAGACTACTGGAAGATCAACATTTACTACTAAGTAGTTGATAATATCATTGTAAATCTAAAACGCCGAATTGAAAATTTACCGTTAGCTTGTGCAGTTGACGCATTTTTGAAATTGGATATGAAGAATGGAGAGGATTTCATCAATAATTACAAACAAATATAATAATTGATATTTCAGCTTTGGAAGCTGAAACGTTTGTTATGAAAAATATGCTTCAATTTAAAAATGTCAAAGCTGAAAATTTGAGAAAGCACATTAAAATAGAGTACTGCCCTTACCTATATAAACTTTTACAAGCAGCGATAGTATTACCAGTGAGTTCAGTCGGGTGCGAGAAAAGTTTTTCTGCCACGAGGCGAATAAAAACGTGGCTCCGAAGTACAATGCTTCAGGAACGATTCTCTCATATATCACTGATCAATATAGAGAATGACATAGTTCAAAAGGAAATTTCAGCTGAAAAAGTGTTGAACCGATTTGCAGAAAAAAATAGAAAACTAAGACTTATTTAATTGAGTACCTATCGAAAGTAACATTTAAAGATTTTTTGAAATTAATGTTAATATGAACTCATTGAAACAAGCAAAGCAAGTTTCATTTATGTGTGTGATTATTGAATATTATATACATTTTAATTAGAAAAAAAAAAACATAATTGTAAACAAAACCAAACTAGAAAAAAATGCTGGCTACGCCCATGTCTATGACATAGATGTAGTATATAGTATCCTATGTCTATGGATATCCATAAGATTTACGTAAAAAGTTGAAATTTACGAACTTTTTTATGTATTACGTACGGATAGTTATGTTCGACCATAACCATAACATAAAACGTAATTCATTGTGAACAACGCCATTGAAAAACACAGAATCAAACTTTATGTAATTCTTATGCTTATGTATCCCTTTGTGAATCCACACTAACTGTTTTTGTAATATATTAGGTTGATGCAAAAGAAATGTCGGATTTTAACTATTAACTTTAAGCGAGTATTACTTTTTATAGAATAAACTTTATTAATCAAAATAAGAACCATTAGCATTAATACAGCTTTGTCAACAAGAAACAAGTTTATTTATGCCGGTATCATAGAAATCTCGAGTTCTTGAAACAACGAAAGAATTGAAGGCGGTTTCAGCATTTCTTTGATTTTTGAAGCATTTATCACGCAAGAAGTTGTCCTGATGCTTGAAAAAGTGGAAATCAGTAGGCGACAGTTCGGGCGAGTATGGTGGATGGTCGAGAGTTTCGTAGCCCAACACATGCAGCTTTTGTCTTGTCATAATTGAAACATGTGGCCGAGCCTACCGAGCGTGCCGAGCGTTGTCATGAAGAAGAATTGACCAATGCCGGTTGTTTCTGTCGAAGTTTTTGGTGCATTTCGTCGATTTGTTGACAATACTTCTCCGCTGTGATAGTTTCGCCCGAATTCAGAAAGCTGTTATATATCAAACCCGCCATAGACCACCAAACAGTCATCATAACCTACTTTTGATGCATATTTGGCTTGGGAAAGTGCTTGGGAGCTTCATCATCCAACCATTGCACTGAATGTCTTCGGTTATCATAAAGAACCCACTTTTCATCGCAGGTTACGATTCGGTTGAGAAACGGGTCGTTTCTCAACCGAATCGTTTTGGTTGCGAAGAAGTAGTGCAGATAACACATCAAAACGGTGATTTTTTTAATTTTCGTTCAGTTCATGCGGAATCCATTTGTCAAGCTTTTTCACTTTCCCAATTTTCTTTAAATGTCGAACAACGGTTGACTGGTCAATATTGAACTCTTCAGCAACTTTTCTTGTTGATTTGCTTGTGTCAGCTTCAATTATGGTCTTCAATTGGTCATCATCAACTTCTGATGGTCGGCTAGCATGTTTTTCATCTTCAAGACTCATCACCATTACGGAATCGGACGAACCATCGTTGCACAGCACGTTCATTAGCAGTATTTTGGCCAAATGCTTCGTTGATATTGCGAGTCGCCTCAGCTACTTTTTGACCTCGCTTAAACTCATACAAAAATATCGCTCTTAATTGCTTCTTTTCTAACATTTCTAGAATGATCAAAATATAACAAAATCATAGAATATTTATAATAAAAATATAGAACATATTCTAAGCTTTAAAATAATATATATAATGTCAATAATTATATAAAAATTTATTAAATTTTTAAACCATAGAGTTTAATAAAATAAATTCCGACATTTCTTTTGTATAAATCTAATAATAGAAGTTCAGTTTTATTAAAAGCTTCAGTTCTTCGTTGGTGCTGCTGTTTTCATTCCGTATCTATCTCGATTTAAACCATCACAGTTTAAATAAAATGTGTACTTTATATTCCTATTAAAATAAATTTTGCCTGCTACTTTTATTATACATATTGTAAAATATTTTTGTTTATCGATAAGGACTAATTATTATCATATAAGTGGACAAGATGGATAAATTGGGAAAAACGGATTAAAATAATTATTAGGTAATTCGAAAACGGAATTCCCTATTGTCGTATTTTTTTTTTAATTAATCGTGAGTAATATTTGTCAGATAATTTTTCGACGAAGGAAGGAGTAAAGTTCTATCAGGATAATAAATTAACATACGTTTATTATATTTTCAATTTGAGTCTCATTAATCACTTGGTAAAACATTTTAGTGATATTAAGAATTGTTGAGTAAGTTTCACTTAGTTTTGCGTGTAAAACAAACCAAATGAAACCTACTCAACAATTCCTAATATAAGTTTATTAATTAGACATTACATTAAAATAGTTTTAAATATGAAACGTGCAATTATTAAATATACTTGCTATAGTTCTCAATTACTAATATTTGCAATAACACTGAAAATCAACAAAACAAAATCATTATTATTAATAATAGAATACGGTCACTTGCACCGAGGATCTCAGAGGTGACGGCGCATTTTTTTAATTAATTTGATTGAACAACTTTGTAATTATATAAGACTGTACTGATGAGGGATGATATTGCGAAACACGTGTCTGCAGATAGCTTTATATTACATAATGATTGTGTTTTTTTTGCATTATTTTCTATTCAAAAATTGTTGCATTATACAATATGTTATTGTTATGCAACAATAAATGTATATTATTAGACATTTGTTAAAGTACTTATGTAACATAAGTCATAATATTTGTAAAAATATTATTATATTTTATTTATTTTATTAGTATATTCCGTTAAATAAATAAATAATGTCACAGTAGCTAAAGGAAGAATAATTTATTAATTACTAATTTTCAAATTATTTTTATTTAATCATAATTATTAATAAAAAAATAATTATATATATAAACATCCTTATTGTGACGGTAATTCAATATATGGTACAGTGTAATACATTTATGGTTAATTAATGGTAGAATGGCTATCGACCGTAGGTCTTTCAGCCAAAAAATAATTATTTTCCGTATAGCCACATAAAAGCATTGAAACGTTATATAAGGCCAACCGCAAATGAGCCAGAACAGTTTTGCTTTCGAATTTTTATTTTGAGACTAGAGGTGGATATATCATTTCAAACGCATATGATAATTGCGTGTCATCTGCATACTTATTTAAAGATTAGTATTTTATTGTATATGGTAGGGATGGGGTGCGATACAGATACAAAATAAATAACAGTGACCCTAAAAAGAATTCCCGAGGAAAACATGTCTCAACTCTATTTAAATTGTATCATCAATTTGGACAAATTGCACATACGTTAAAACAAATTTATCTTAGAAGTTGAAAACCCGTAGGTTCAATTTTCAACGAAGACAACTTGCCTGGAATATTTTTTTTGCAGTAATAATAAAATTATTATTTTTTATTAATTATTTTCGAAAAAATATTCCTATTTAATTATCTAAATAACTACAAGTATTTGTATATTATTATTATTATTTGGAAACTTGATAAAACACATCTAAATACAGCGATATGGTTTAACAGTTATATTTAATATAATTTGTGTTTGTATCAATTAATATCACATTATACAGACGTTAACACCGAATCGATCCAACCATATTCTTTGGTAATATCGGTGAATATTGTGACGTTCCCACATGGTTTTCCAGACGTGTGTGCGACAACACCTTTCAAATAGTAAGTATCGTTCTTTTCTACTATGTACGGTATTCCCAAATTCCTCATGCATGAACTTTTATTTTCCTTGGTACCTAAAAAGAATTGTCATTAGTTATTATAATTAAACAGGTATTAATAATGTTTATGAGAAATGAAATACCGCCGCAAATTCATGAAAAATCAATTTAATGCGGCAACGTTGCATTAAATTTATTTTTCCTCACATGAGAAGTAGTTAAATGTACAAAATTAAACGCAAAGAACGAGACAGAGAGTAAAGTAAAAAAAGAAAAGAAGCTGAAGAAGGAAATAACGAGATACGCGAACAAGATATATGTTGTTGTTGTTGTTTATTAACGGTAAGTCCATTTAAATACATATTGCTTTATACTAACTATACATTAAAAGATAATGGAGGGATACAATATAAGTATAATTATAAAAATGCTAATAAATTAAAAGTTGTGAATAAGTTAAAATGTAAAATGACAAACATATACAAATACAAATAGAACAATCAATAGATTAAAATCAGAAAAATAAATCACTGTATCTCACGAAGAAGTGACTTAAGTTGTCAATGTTTGCAGAATTGCAATGTACGGCAACTCTAGCCATACTATAATTCCTACCATAAGGTCAAAGGAGCGCAAACCCCTGCTAGGCACATTGATTTTAAAGTTGCTCAGTAGGTAAGGGCAGTCAATATAACCATTTAATTGGTTGAAGCCTAGCATTACATCCGCGCTCCCTCGTCTCTGCTCCAACGTATTCATTTTCAAGTGCCTCAAAATGTCTTCATAGGAACCATCAATGCGAAACTTATACGCAATAAAGCGTATAAATTTTATCTGGACCCTTTCAAGTAAATGTACCTCAGACCTGCCACTGGGATTCCACACCTCGCAACAGTACTCTAATTGCGGCTGCACAAGAGAAGTATATAATGTTATTAGAGTACTGATGTTTGTGAACTCTTTGCTGTTTCGTCTAATGAAGCCCAGCATACGATGTGCTTTGGACGATACATTAGCCAGATGCACGTTGAAACTCCACTGTTGAGCCTAAATCCTTGACTGCCGAGACACGCAACAACTGTGTGTCATTAAGATAATAATTCCTCACAACAGTTGCTCTTCGCTTATAAAAGGAAATAGTGTTGCACTTTCTCAAGTTTAGTTTCATGTCGTGTGTGTTGCAACACCAAGACTGAAATCTATCCAGATCATCTTGCAATAAAGACGGCGAACTACCGGATATTTCAGTGAAAATTTTTATATCATCAGCAAATAACAGGCATTCAGCATGATGGAAGCAGTCGGTAACATCATTTATAAAAATGTTAAAGAGAAGAGGCCCTAAGTGTGAACCCTGTGGAACCCCAGAAGTTACTGCTATGTCTGATGATATAACACTACCAATAGGTACTGCCTGAGTCCTTCCTGTCAGGTAAGAACGGATCCAGTTAAGCATCACCCCACAGATTCCAACAAGCTCAAGTTTCTGAAGCAAGATGTCGTGCCTAACGGTGTCGAAGGCCTTGGAGAAGTCAGTACAGACGGAGTCAACTTCATACCCCCTCTCCAAGGCAGACACGATATAGTGGCTATAAGATAATAAATTTGATGAGGTGGAACGACCGCTTATAAATCCATGTTGCTTTTCAGATAAGACCTTTGAGAGACATGGGGTGAGGGATGCTGTTATTAATTTCTCAAATATTTTGGGAATATAGGATAAGAGAGAGATTGGTCTATAATTCGAGACGATGTTCTTCTTGCCACTCTTATAAATGGGCGTTATTAAGGCGTTCTTCCATAGAATGGTGAAACAGCCAGAGTGGAGTGATTTGTTGAATAGAAGCCATAAGGGGCGACTAAGTGAAAGGAACATCGTCTCAGAATAAGCGATGGCAACCCATCAGGACCAGTACAGTACGAGTTATTTATATTGTCAAGTTTTTTAAGAACATCTGAGATATTTACATTCGGACATATGTTAAAATTAATGTGATTGAAAGATTTATCACAAGATTCACCGGATGAACCATTCGAGGTGTGTGTGTGTGAATAGGAACATTAAACACTGACCCGAAATGGTTTGCAAATAATTTAACAATGTGGTGCATACTACTAACTAATATACCATCATGCACAAACGTGCTTGGGAAGGAAGAGCTACTTCTACTTCCATTTACGTGAGTCCAGAACAGTTTAGGAGAACTTTGCAAAGATAGTTCAATTAATTGTACATGATTCCTGTAACAAATCTGAGACAACATCTTACATTGTGAACGTGTAGATCTAAAAAGCTGAAAGTCAGAGTCCAGACCAGAGCGCTTAAAATTTAAATGATGCAATTTCTTAAGAGAAATTAATTCAATGAGTTCAGAACTGAACCACTTAGGATAATTCCGGGTACGACAGGTATTGTTTTCTAGTATTTTGGGTGTATATACATCTATAATATCTATAATATTCGCAGCAAGCAAGAAAGTAATTATATCTCCAGAATACAAAGACAAAAAGGGAACGAAGAATTACAGAAACATAACGAAACAGAAGACAGGGAAGAGATGGAGGAACTAAAACAAATGATGACAGAGATTAAAAAAAAAACTCGGAAGACGTGAAAAATCTAAAGTAGATAATGAAGAGAGAAGAAGCATGGAAAGTAAAGAAAGAGAGACTAATCGCAAGGATATACAAACTAGAAGAAACACTATAAAAGCAATAAATAGAAAGAAAAAATTGCAATATCGTTATAACACGAAAGAGGAATCTGAATATTTTTTGAAAGTAGAGAAACTTGAAATAACAGCAAAAGTAGAAAGCGCGTAGTACTAAACACGAAAAATAACAACTCTGACTAAAATAGAATCATGAGAAATAAAATAAGGAATAATGAGACAAAAGATAATACTAATGGGACACTAAAAACTACGAAAAAAAAATTGCAAATAACATGAAAAATCAACCAACGATTTTGAAGGTGTAACGGTATTACCAATGCCAACCACTTTTATTAATGATGTGTATTTCCATAGATTTTTTTTATAAAATAAAATACAGTTAATTTTGTCAATTCCATCGAATTTATTTTGTACCGTGTTAAAAATCTACAAATAATCGTAGAATCTTTAAAAATTTAGTCGAAGCACGTAATCACGACTTCGACAAAAGTAAATGGAAATTACAAAACAACAACTGCAGAAACGATTAATTAGCAATTTGAGAGAACAAAAAGAATCTGCTCAAGAGTGCGAAGAAGCCAGAGTACCGAAAATAATGCTAGAATTAAATTTATCCATTTAATTCTAGCATTATTTTTCAAGAGAGAAACAGATAGGAATGGATATGAAAAGTTAAAAATCAAGGCAAACGTATTATACAAAACAAAAAAAGCGAAAATTAATGACATTCAAAACGACGGACACACAAACCATCCCAACCAATTCTATGAAAAATAAACAGCCTGAATACTAAACCTAAGATCAAAATAAAAGGAACAAATTGGAAATATCTAGAAGAATAACTATAAAGAAATGCTAAATGATACAGAAACACAAGAAGTAAGCATAATAACAGGACAAAAACAGAAAGTAAAGGGAGACTGCTCAACACCAGATGACATACGAGAAGAGTTAAAGAGTTTAAAAAAAACTTTTAAATTAAACACTTGGTTTTGTTTCACTATACTTTTTATTTATCCGACTAGTTTCGACTTGTTGTCATTATCAAGGATTTATGTACAGAAATTTCTTTTACATCTTTATATAGTTAAGAGGTTACGAAAGCACCAGGAAAAGAAAAGGAGAGAGAACTATTAATGTATGCGGAACAAGAAATGTATAAACACATACATCTACAACAACAAACATACGAACAAAATTGGAGAAAGCACAAAATACCAGATGAATGGAACACAGGGCTAAAAAGACTAATCCATAAAAAACGAAACGACGAAAATTGCAAGAAGTAGAAAGCAATAGCCCTATTAGAAGTAATATACAAATAGAAAACTGTATTTATTCACTTGGCCACAGTTATTTAAATAAATTAAATAATGTAATATACTAAGTTTTAATAGAAAAGAGTATTCATTCACTTGGTCACAGTTATTTAAATATAACGTACTTACGTAACGTAAGTCATAAGTCACAGAGCTAAATGTGAAAATAATTTATTAATTATTTTCAAAACATTTTTATTTGATATACTAAGTTTTAATTCCAAGAGTTTTCCAATTACAGGAAGAAGTATAATAGGGCGATAATTAGAAACTGGGGTGAGATAAATTTTGGTTTTAGGGATGCATAATATATATATACAAACTTCTTTATTCCCAAAGAATACATACATATTTAATTCAATATACAATACATGAAATAATTTAAAACAAATATATATTCTTAAGAGAAACGGCTATCGACCGGAGGTCTTTCGGCCGATGCATAATAATATGCCTTTTTATGCAAAATAAGGCGTTATTACTCCCTACACTTACTTATGCATCAGAAACCTGGGCACCGAGTATACAGCAAAGTAAAAAGATACAGGCTAGTGAAATGAAATCACTAAGAAAATTAGCAGACGTTACACTGATGGGCAAAATAACCAACGTAGACATAAGGGTAAGGCTAGGAAAAAATCGGCGCAAATGAAAATAGTTCCTCCTAATATGACGGTCAGGATGCCAACTTCAAGGTTAACAAAAGTTAACATATGGAAAATGGGAAAAGCAGAACGGAGAGGTGGGCCAAGACGATCTTGGAATGAAGATATAAGGAGGGTTTTGATAGAGAGGGATATAGAGTGGAGAAGCGCAGAAGAACTAGCCCCAGACCAAATGCAGTGGAGAAAGATCACAAAACAAGAGGATAATTGAAACATAGACGGAAAAAAAACTCAACACTAGCTAATGCCGGTAAATGAGTGTCGATTATGAATGAAAGAACAAATTATGAATAGACTTTGATTAAATATGTTTCACCAGGGGTTAAGTCAGAAATTAATTCAAAATACAAATTATGAATAATTATTAATATTTACCAGCACAATATGTATAATTCGCTAAATTTTCCTCCAACTCTTTACACTTCGTCGCGTCCAGTTGTTCCATATCCATTTTGAACGGTGTGGTTTTGTGAATTTGATTTTGTGCCGTTATTCCCCAACCTGAAACAATCCCCGAGTTTTCCCCCGCGCTGTCATCATTCTTACCCTCCAGGCAAATCGGTTGCACTCTCTTCGAACTGAATATCGATTGCGTCAGAGTCAGAATGGCCAGATCTGGACCAGCCTTGTTTTTCACCAGTTGCGGATGCACTGTTATTTTCTCGACATTAGCCAAAATCGAGTTTTGCACCCAGTTGTCCATCACGGGTTTTCCGAAGACTGCTATCAAGTCATCGACGTCGAAATTCAGCGTGTTTTGTTTTTGAACGCAGTTTGCGGCTAAAATAAAATAATTATGTATTTTTTTTAATGAATTAAAACACTTGACATATTCTACAGATTTAAATATTTTATTTTAAATATCCAAACCAATTTTAAAGATTGACTTAAAAATATAAATAACGAAAAACTATTGATTATATTTTAATCGTTTCCTCACAGACGGAAACAATAGTATTTATTGCTTGCATCTATCGACTTAAAAGCTGGAAAAGTTAGATATTAAGCGCTGTAATATACCAGTTTATTTGCGCTATACGAAACAGATAATTGGCCCAGCTACGAATCCCACGGAAATGTGTGTCAGATTCAAAGTCCAAAATGACACTGTTTTATGCAATTTAAACAATTTAATTTCTTTCTAGATTGTTGCTAAAGGTATGAACAGTGATTCTAAACCATAAAATCAGGGATATATCTTTTATAACTCTTTAAAATATTTTTTAAAACCAGCCACAAATTCCACAGAAATGTGTCTCAGATTCAAAGTGAAAAATGATACTGTTTGAAGCAATTTAAACAACTTAATTTCATTCTAGATTATTGCTAAAGATATGAACAGTGATTCTAAATAATAAAATCAGGGGTATGTCTTTTTTATATATATATATTCAGTGACCCTTTCTACCTTTTCAGGTGTAGGGTTAATTTCTGTTTTTTTATGACTCCATGTTTTTCGGTCTTTCGCTATTTTTATTGCTTCTTGTCTTGTGATTTCTCTCTTCTCAAATATTCCTTTTATCGTTCCTTCCCATGTTTTTCTTGGTCGGTCCCTTTTTTGTTTCCCTCGTACTCTTGCTTCCCATGCTTATTTCACTTGTTTGTTTTCATCCATTCTTTGTAAATGTCCCCACCATCCTAGCTGTCTATCTTCTATGTATTGTTCTATGTTCTTTATTTGTAACTGTTCTCTTATTGTTTCATTTCTTATTTTGTCCATTATTGTAACTCCATTTCAACTGCTTTTATTTTGTTGTTTTATTTTTCATTTAATGTCCATGTTTCGTATCCAAATGTCAAAACCGGTCTGTATATGGATTTGTATACCTTTATTTTTGTATCTTTTTTGATTTCTCGTTTTCCTGTTATGTATTTGTTTAATGTGTGGTATAGTTTGTTTGTCTGGTTTATTCTATTATCTATATCTGCATCATGTCCTGAATCCTGTATAATCACTCCTAGAAATTTATTTTGTTTTACTTCCTTCTTTTCCACTTTAATGTTCATATTTGTATTCTCTCCTGTTATTGCCATTACTTTGGTTTTGTCGGTATTTATAATCATGCCGTATTTTTCAGTATTGTATTCCATTTCGACAGTTTATCTTGGAGTTCATGTTGACTATATATTGATTGCACTCTCTAATGTCCTGTTTATTATCGTCTTCAGTGTAAAAATGTGATCTTGTATACTCCTGTTCGGTCTGAACCCACTCTGAGATTGTGATATCTTCCCTTCAGCTATTTTCCGCATTCTTTTTTCTATTATCTTTTCATATAATTTCATAGCTGTTCCGATTAGTGTGATTCCTCTATAATTTTTACACTCTGTCTTGCTACCACTTTTGTATATAGGGACTATCATTCCTAGTTCCCATTCTTTTGGAACTGTTTCTTCTTTCCATACTCTGTTTATTAGTGTCCATAACTTAGTCTTTCATTTTGCTCCCATTTTCTTAATCATTAAATCAGTTATTTTATCTATCCCTGGTGCTTTTCCCATGTTTAGTGATTTTATTGCCTCCTCAACTTCTTCTTCTGCTATGTATTCTTGTATTGACTCTATGTCTTCTATTAATGTTTGATCTTTTTCTTGATTTAGCTCATAGTCTTGATTTAGTAGTTCTTCGAAGTATGTCCTCCACCTTTCCATTGCTTCTTCTGCATTCATTATTAATTTTCCCGTTTCGTCTTTTATCCTGATATATTCATCTTTTTTTGTCTTTTCCTATATTTTTTAATGTCTTGTAGAATATCTTCTGGTTTTGTTTTGCACTCTCTTCCATCTTGTTTTCGAACTCTTCATATGTTCTTTGTTTTTCGGTCTGTATCATTGGTTTTTGTTCTTTCTTTCTTATAATCTTCATAGCAATTTTGGTTTTTTGTGCTCAGGTATTTCTGCCATTTTTCTTTCTTTATTTTTATTTGCTCTTTTATTTGTATTGTCCACCATGCAGTTTGTTTTTTGTACTTACTTTGTTTGCTTGTTCCACATACTTTTTTTGCTGTCTCCACTAGGATTAACTTTAGTGATTCTCACTCTTCGTCTATACTTTGAATTGTTTCTTTCTGTTCGTTTATGGCTTTATTTATTTCTTCTTCATATTTTCTGGCTATATCGTCCTCTTTTAATTTGTATGTTCTTATTTCTTCTTCATACGATTTTTCATCGCCTTTAATTTGACCCTCTCTTCTTTTTTCCATGTCTATTTCTCCAATTAGCATATAGTGGTCACTTCCCCTTCTAACTCTTACGTCTTTTATCTTTCTTCCATTACTCCTTTCTGTTATTATGTAATCTATTATTGATTTCTCTCCTCTACTTTGTTGTTCTCTTGTATATTTTTTGATTTCCTTATGTTTAAAAATGTATTAGTTATAATTAGGTCTTGTTCGATGCAGTAGTCAATTAGTCTTTTTCCATTATTATTTCTATGATCTTCACCATGCCTTCTTAGAACTACATTATATTTCTCGTCTCTTCTTCCTACCCTTCCATTGAAATCACCCATAATGTATATATCTCCTTTTGCCTTTTCTATTTCTTCTGTTAGCTGTTTCCAAAATGTATCTTTGTTAGCTTTAGTGTCATCTTCATTCGGTCCATATATCCCTATTATTATGTTATTACCTTTTACACTTCGTATTCTAACAATAAGTATTCTCTCATCGATTGCTTCCCATCCATCAATATGTTGCTCATACTTTCGGTGTATTAGACACGCGGTTCCTGCGGCCGCTCTCTTCTGAACCTCAACTCCGACAATAATTATTGTGTTCTTTTTATTCCTTTCCCTATCTTCTTCGTCTCTCTTACTATCAGTATATCTAGTTTTGCTTTTTCGAATTCTTCTTCTAGTTCTTGTTCTTTCTATTGTAAACTTCTCACGTTCCAATTCTCCATCTATTTCTTCTTTCGGTATTATCTTTTTTTAAGTTTATTTGTTTGTTTTTCATCATTTCCATTAACATCGTCTTGTCCTCCTTCTTTTCATCTTGCATTCCAGAAATTCTATTGTCCTTATTCATAGCATTAGTCCTCTGTGTTTTCTTTGTTTTATTTGATATTTTTATTAGTTTTTTGTGTTTTTGATTACTCCATTTTCTTTTTTAATCTAGAGGTAGTCTTCATTATTTATGATGATTCTTCCGTATTTAACTTTTACTCTAGCTCCTTTACTTCTTTGTTCTCTTGCTATGCTTCTAAGTTCCGCCTGTATTTTTTGTTCTTCATTTGTTAAGTCGTTATTTATGTATACTTGCTTATCTTGTATTTTATTCTTGTTCTTCATTATGGTTATTTTATTTTATAAATTGCTTAATTCCACTAGTATTAAATCATTTCTTATTGTTTTTGTTGTCACAATTTCCGCCTCAATCTGTATTTGTTTTTTTATGAATTCCTTATTTTTTTTCAATTTCCTTTCCTTTTTCTACTTCAAATCTCTTAATTACAATATTTTTTTCTTTTCGTGGTCTTTCCTCCCTTTCTAATCTTGTTTCCAAATTTTCAATGCGCTCGTATAATTCATTCTTCTCTTCATTCCATTTTTCTTCCCTCTGTTTAATTTCGTCTCTCATTTCTTTAATTTCGTTTTGCATCTGTTTATTACTTTCTTGCATTTGCTGCATCATCTTCTGCATGTTTTTAATATATCTTTTATTTCATTTCTTCTTTTTTTGGTTCTTGAGTGATATTGTCTCTGGGATGTTTCTTTGATATCCGTCTTTCTTCTACTTTGTATAGCTTGTCTTTGTTCTGGTGATTGTATTATTCTTTTGTCTTTTTTAACGTTTTTTAAATAATTTTTAAAACAAGCCTCTAATTCCACAGAAATGTGTGTTAGATTCAAAGTAAAAAATGACACTGTTTGAAGCAATTTAAACAATTGAATTTCATTCTAGATTGTTGCTGAAGGTATAAACAATGATTTTAAACAATAAAATAAGGGTTATGTCTTTTTAAACTTTATTAAATAATCCAAGATGAAATTCAAATATTAATAATGTAACATTGTTAATATAAATTTTGCACTTTTCGTCAAATGTCATCTTTAAATTAAAAAATTACACGTGATTTTGTTCAATTTTCTTATGCGCCATGGAGGAGGTGCTGGGCAAATGCGTGGGTAATTTCACATCGGTAACCATTGCAGTAGTGTGTCTCCAATACCAAAACAACGAAGTTTTTTTAATTAAAAGTTAATGATTGGATAGTATCGAATGCTTTCGAGAAGTCAGTGTTGATAGAATCTACCAGATTTCTCTCTTCAAATGCGTCAATAATATATGATTCGTAAATTTAGAGATTATATAGATATCCCAGTTCTGAATCTATATATCAGCATGGATTCACATTCCTTTAATTCATTAGTTTTGATATTGTTTATTAGTAAATAATATTTTATTGAGTTCGATATACAGAGAGTTTTATGTAACACCGAACATATTAGAATATACTCAATGTAAATTTCCCTATGTTCGATTTGTACTGGAACGCATCAAAGCATTGGGTGCGATGTGATTGGCTACTATTTCTAAAAATAATATAGTCAACCCAAACTACACCATTTTCCGCCAAAAATGACTTACACTTGTCAGTTATCGCAAGCAAGTGATATTTACTGTTCTGGCTCTTAAAGTAGAAGTAGACGATGAGTTGGACATCTTTTAATGAATACAAAGGAGGATAAGATTTTTATGGTATGCATTGCGGTTAAGTATAATATTCATAATTATACATGTTGCACTTGACATAATAGTTGACATTAGAAATCATAGCCAATCACATCACACACAATGCTTTGATGCGTTCCTGAACAATTCAAACATAGGAAAATTTACATTGAGTACATTCTAGTATGTTCGGTGTTACATAAAACTCTCTGTATATGTTATTTTTTTTTTCTATTACTAAATATTTAATTACCATTAAGAATCTTTTAGTGGGTGCATATAAATATTTAAATAGAATTTATGAAAGAGCACAGATACTTTTATTACAAATCACCATAAATTCAAACAGGGCAGAAAGACCCCAGGTCGATAGCCCGGACACAATATTTATTCTTGTTAAGCAAATATAAATGTGTATATAAGCTTATGTAATGTTGTCTGAATGAAGATGTTTGTATATATATATATTTAAATATATTGTTTTATTTATGTTTCTTCCACAAATTATTCCTTGATGTAACTTCATTGTATTTTTGTCATACTTATTTAAATGTTAACGTTTCTATCAATAATTAATCTAATAAAAAATGTGAAAAGTAATTAATTAGTTTTTTTTTATTGAAGTTTATTATTAATATTTGAGATGGTTAAATTGAGGAAATACCAACTATTATTTTGTTATAAATTGTATATTTTGTCTAAAGAATTCATATATTTTTCAAACGAATTTAGTTGTCATATCATTCCAGACCAAATGTAAAAATATCAACATGTCATTATTTAAAGAAAATCATTGCCCTTTCACTTCATCGTTTATTATACTAAATAAATATTTCGGAAACTACTGAAAATGCATATTTAGTAAAATAAAACGAGTTGGAGAACGGACAATAAATTTATTTTTCTACTCATATTAAATAATATATACATTACCAATGTATTGTTAATGCAGAAAATTGTCCATTATTCATATGGTTTATTTGTATTTCATTACTCAATACGTTTAACCAATCATATGGTCATTACACAATTTCTGTTTATCTCGACTTTATAAAATGATTATGATTGTCAATAAATTTAATTTCAAATGTCAAATACCAACAAACCAGTTCCAGTTAAGTACAAAAATGGATTTTTGAAAATGAGATCGTTATGGATGTTGAAACAACTGCGAAGAATATCATCCTTAATTTACTGCCAATAATATCCCGGGGAAAAATATGAAATGGTTTGTTTTAAATTAGAACAGTTAGTGAGTATTTTCTCATAATTTATTTTACATTTTTTAATAATATAATTTAATGCAATACAATGATGCGCAATTATTTAATATGAGTAGAAAAAGTATAGTATTCAACTAGTAAGAAAGGCATTATTCACTCAGATAAATTACACTACTCGTCTGTTGACTTGTGGTGTAATATTTATCTTCTTGGATAAATAGCCAACTTTCTCACTCGTTGAACAATATACTATTAAATAGATAAATAGTCTCCACAACTAGATAACAGAAGATTACAATATATCTCGTTCTTACTATAATTATTTTATATTAAGTAACGTTTTTTTTTTTGTTGTTGTTTTTGCATTGAATTTTTCTCGGATCAAAATTTGTTGCATTATGCAATATTTTATTTATATGCAACAGCAGGTGTACATTATGTAATTCAATATCCGGCATGGGTATTTGCCCGCGAAGTAGTTCTTTTAATGTGCATTTGTTTAACGTACTTACGTAACGGAAGTCAAAAGTCACTGAGCTAAATGTGGGAATAATTTATTAATTAATTTCAAATCATTTTTATTTAAGTTTTTTTTTTTAATTTTTTTGAATATATTGTATAATTTAAAAATTATTTCAAACTTTATTAAATACTGCTCTTATTTTCATGATATTATTAAAGGGGTAAGTACTATAAAAAAATATAAATCAAGTGGCGCCCTTTTAGTATTTCTTTCGTTAGTTATATATATATATATATATATATATATATATATGTATATTTAATTATTTTTTTGCAAATTATTTTTTTACCACGACCATCTACCGAGATAGAGCTACTGTTCGCGATCATATATATTTAAAATTATATTTCAAATTTAAACATGAACGTTTCATCTAATAAACATTATAATGATGATTGTGTTGGTAAATTATTACTTTGTGTATATGTTAGTAATTTAGTAAATCTAAATAATAAGTGAAGAAAAAGTGATTACTTGTTTTACATACGCTGCGTTTAATTTAAGTATGACCATAAGGATTTACATGGTAAAAATTGAACACTATGTTAATTTATAATATAAAAAAAATACTGTATACTTCTCTTCACTAAATTTATTTTAGTCCTGATGACATTTCGAACACGTGTTTATTATCAATGGAGAAATAGTTAACTATTTTTGTTGGCTTGGAAATTTGAAACAATATTTTAGTTTTATTAATAATTCAACATTTATTTACATAGACATATAGGATTTATTTATTTTCTGATTCAAAGTTGTAACTAAAAAAAAAACTTTATTGGCATCCTCCAACACAAACAAAAATTCACAAAAACCCAAATATAAAATCACCCTAATCCTTTCTCCCTTCTTCCACCTCCCGCTCCCGCATCAACTTCAGCAAGATTTTTACCCCAGCACCATCTTTCTTCAACCATCTCTCCACTCTTCTTTCTCCTTCTATCCATTCCTTGTATACCCCCACACATTTCTCTCCCAAGTGCCTCCATGTGTCCTCCCCATCGTCAGATAATACACACCTAATATACACGAACCCCATCTATATCTTCCTCCCCCGCTCTTCCGAACCACACCGTGCCCAAAACCTTCTTTCCCCGTCAGTCTACTCCCTCTTAGGTACTTCGGTAGATACTCATATACCATCCACCTTAAATACATGGGATTATATGTACTTTTATCCATAAAACCCTGTCTCTCCTTCAGTTCAACTTCCATCCATTTCTGCCTCATCCATGCTGCCACATTTACCCCCTTCTGCAACCATTCATCTGCTACACTCTCCGACACTCCCACTCTTTCATACATTTCCTGTGGTTCCTTTCTAAACTTACAGCCCTCCTCTCTCAAACAAGCTTTCCAAACTTCTTTCACTAACATATCATCCTCTAATTCGCTTAACTTCATCTCATACTTTATTACACTCTTCGCAGTCTTCCCATGCATACTTCCCCTATTTGTTTTTTGAAGTAGAATATATCCAGGCATAGATTTCTCTACTCCCAGTATCTGCTTCAAGAAAGCCATTTGTTCCCTTTTTATACACTCATATTCTCTTATGCCCCACACTTCCACTCCATACAGCATTATCGACTATTGTAACTAATAACACAGTTGGAAAAAGGGACTGATCGAATTTTATTGATCATTGCCAGAAATTTTCCTTGTTTAATTTCATTGTAATTGAAATAACTGCAAATGTGTGAATCATCTTTGTTTCATTTTATTTAAATAATTAAAAAATAAACTTGCCACAAATGCCATAATGCTTATTGATATTTTAAAATTTCTTAAGTGAATTTATGAAGGAGATGTATGTTTATAATATTGAAGAACGAGTAGAAATTGTATCGGCATACATAAAAGGTATGTCAAGCGTAGACATTTGGACCACTTCGCTAAGCATATCCAAATCGTCCTATTCCAAGTAAGACAACACTTCCAAGTTGATCTTTTTGTTTAATTATTTACATTATTAATTTTAACTTTGAATGTGAATATAAAGAAATCCAGTATGTGCATCTCCCTTCTAGCAATGTATATTTTGTTTAAAATTTCGAATTAATATGTATATAAAGTATATAAATAAAACTCAGTGTATATTTAACATTTTCACGTAACCCAACCTCCACAAAATTAAATGACAATAAAATTGTTTTTTTTTTACTTATTTGAAAAAAAATGCATGTTTTCTACAATTTTTATTATGAATTTCACTTGGTATCACGGGACCAAGACTTACGTGTACAATTGTAAATAAAATGTACTTGTTAAACGACAACGACTTTTTGGAACCACCACACGGAGCATCCCATCTACGCTCAAACAACTTTTATTTATTCAATTTCCGCTTAATGAAGAAAAACTGTTAGATCGACGTCGTTTATAATAATTCTTTACTGGTAAATAATTTCGTACGATCTGACACACGTTTAGATTTTTGTTTAAATGAAATAAAACGCTTGATGTTTTCGCTTCGACGCTTCGTTTACTACTGATTTCAAAAAATATATACAAAGGGTAGGAGGAAACACATTTTTCAAAATACAATAATAACAATTTCTGGAAATGACCGTTGAACAGGACGTGCTAATACATAAATTTAGGGTAAATTAGTTTGTTCTCAATTGGCGCGTTAACAAAAACTAACCCCCCGCGGCTAATAGCATCGTCCCGGATTCCCAGAAAATTAATTAATAATACTGTATTTTTACTTTCCCCGGACCCCTGTCCAAGGGAAAGTATTGTGATCGTGAAAATTTTCGAACCGCCAATTTCCACAAATATGCACGTTTTGAGATCCACTGAGTTCGTTCCATCGACTTTTAAAAAATGTTTGTGTGTGTGTCTGTGTGTTTCCGATAGCGCATAAACAGCTGAATGGATTATGCCCAAACTTTATATCTAAGCTTTATATAGCAGTATAATGATCTGAAAAGCTTTTGGTTAGAATCAAAACTCATTAAGTGCAACTTTACTCTTAGCAATTTTTCATTTTTTAATTCGGATAGAAAAATGTTTCAAATAAAAGTTTTACATCTTAAAAAATAAATAAATTCTGTTATAAAACTTTTATTGTAGGACATCCAGTTTTCATTTTATAAGCGGAAGAATTTCGTTTACCTGATAAATTCCCTTAGAGATTTCAATTATTGAAATAATTATTTTAATGACAAATAAAACGTCAAAGTTCCGTCATATTCAACACATTCGCAAACGCCTCCAGCTTGAAAAAATGAAGAAGAGTGTGGAGAAATGATTTTAACTCATTGTAAGGTAAGAAATAACACACTTAATTATAATATTCTTCTAAATACTCGGCTTTAACTTTAAAAGACAACAATTCAAGAACTATAGTTATTGTAATGCGGCTATAATGTTATACTACCATTTTTATATCTTCATATTTTCTCTATGCTATGTTTGTATTTGATTATTGTATATTTGTTCTGTAATTGGGACTTGTTTCCTGTTGGACAATAAAGATTTATTATTATCATGTTTTTCTATTAATCGTTTTGCTTTCCTCTTAAATCAGAAACTTATTTGACCGTATTCACCGGAGAAAGTACCATGATGGACACATCACCATTTTTTGTTATAAACTCAAAGATTACTAATAATTTACTTTTATTATAATTATTATAACGGGAAATTTGATTTTTTATAAACCATTATCAATTTTAATTACACACAGAACATATTAATTATATTATTTCCCATGATGTCATTATCTCATAATTAGCATGTTAAATTTAGTAGGATTGCGTCTAAAACCCATAAATTATAAGGTACGTTATAATCTCAATGAAAACAAGTTTAATTCCTCATTTGAAATAGAAGTTATATAAGAAATAAATTCTGCATATTTTTATTATTTTTTAATTGCAAATTGTTAATATAACCATTATTTTCTAGTTTTTGGGTACCGATCCAGAACGACCATTATATCCTGTTTGTTCTGAGTTGATTATTTAATATATTTCAATAATTAGTTACCTTTATTTTTTTTGTTGGTTTTACCAAGAGACACAAATATGATTATCCAGACAATTATTATTTATATAAATTGTCCTACAATGTTCTAACAATTTACAAATCGTCATTGGACACCAACATGGAACTGTTTTCCACTATACATCATGTTGGGTCTTTTTTTAAGCGCTGTTTAAGTTTTCTGCATCATTTTCATGTTTTTCACGGAGAATGTCCACTATAAAAGTTTCCATTTTTGACCAGTTTTCTTCAGATTCAATAATTTTTATAATGATTGTATCTGGTGAAAGGTCGCCTATTTCTTGTTCCAAAATATTTCTTTTAATACTCCATTTAGGGCAGAAGAAAAATGTGTGTTCTGTATCGTCCCTCTCGTTATCGCAGTAGTAACATGCGGGTGTTTGGCACTTTCCTGTACAATTTAAGTAATTTCGAAAGTATCCGTGTCCACTTAAAAACTGGATAATAAAGTATGAAACTTCTCCGTGGCTTCTGTTCAGCCATGATTCAATGTACGGTATTAGTCTAACTGGGTCTAACTGTCAATTTTCCCTTACAAGTATTTCTCCAAAAATTTTGCCACTTTTCTAGAGTTCGTACTCTCTTTTCTCTTCTTGCTTGTTTTCGTCCTATTTCTATTCTCCTATCGTATATTGATTTTCTCTCAATGGCCTAATTGGTATTACACTGGCAATTACTAATACTGCAGCCTCAGATACTGTTCTATATGCACATGTTACTCTTAGAGCAGCTTTTCTTTGTGTTGATGCCAAACGTTTCTTGTAAAATTCTATTTTCATTTTATCTCCCCATATCTCAGATCTATAAAGAAGCATAGAGTCCACTGTTTTCAATAATAAACGACGTTTGCTACTCTTTGGACCATGGATACTAAGCAATATTCTCTGTATTTCTGCTTTTTCAGCAACTTATAATATGTTTAAAAAAGTTAGCCTATTGTCCACTATTATGTCAAGATATTTTATTTGCGTTTTCGTTGAAATTTGTTCATCAGCAATATTTAAAGGTAAGATAGTTAGTATTCTTTCCTTGGTCAATAGGATAATTTCACTTTTTTCCGACGCCAGAGTTAAGTTATGATCTGACATCTAATTACCCGACGCATGATTTTATTAAGTTTAAGTTGTGCCAGCTGTATATTGGGTGCTGTTATGATGGCAGCAACATCGTTTGCATATCCTACAAGATGGCATTCATCAGGCATCGTCAGTCTCAAAAGACCATCATATGTAATATTCCATAAATCTGGTCCGAGAATAGAACCTTGTGCAACACCAGCTGCTATTTCGCGAAAAAAATTATCCGTTTTTCGAGTCGTATGCCAATGATCTATTTCTTAAATGCAATTGAAATGTAATCACCAAGAACGAGTGATTATATTTGAATAAATTTTCGTACACATGTTCGTAATTATAAAGTAATAATTAATAAAATTTTAAAGTAATCGGTTCACCAGAACGTATACAATTGTTAATAATGTGTAGGTCCTCCACGATGTGTTCTACGATTACGTCTAGGCATACTTCTAATGAGGTGACCGATATCCTCCTGTGGTATCTCATCCCAAGCAACTTTTACTTCACGACAAAGGGCCGTTAACCGTCAAGGTCTTTGGTGGATGAGACGAGTTAAACGGGTTAGTCTTCTACCGATAATATCCCACACATGTTTTAATGGAGAAAGATCTGGAGATCTTGGTGACCAGGGTAAAAGATTGATTTGGTGTCGATCAAAGTAGTCGAATGTAGCTCTAGCAACATGTGGCCAGGCATTATCTTGTTGAAAAAGTGGAATTCGTAATGTTGTAAGGTACGGTATATGGGGCTGCACAATTTCTTGTATGTAGTGCAGAGATGTTATGCTGCCGCTAATAAACACTACTGAGGACCTGCTACCATACGCAAAAACTACCCATTACCCTAACTCAATTATTATTGCAGACATGAACATAACATTTAGTGTTGATGAGCGGTGAGGTTAGGTTATGGAACAACTTAAAAAAGACCAATTCTAGTCAAATATAAGGGCTGGAGGGATAAGAGAGTTATGGCAAAAAAGAATGCAAGTAAAAGTTGTAATTATTTATAAAAAGTATTATAGATCTTTTTCCAAGCTATCTTTTATCAATAATTACGCATATTTTTTTTTTATTATTGACAATAATAAAATAACAATTTGTTATTGTTATTTTTACTAATAATTGTATTATAATAACACACATGGTGTGGAAACATTTCAAGCAATTACGCTTATTATATTTTATATAATTGTTGTCACTTACCGGTAATGGCATGCTTGTCGGAAATTAAAGTCACCGTGCAGATGTATTCGTAATTTTTAGCTTCGACTTTATAGGCGAACAACACCCCGAGCCAGGGAAATCCAATGTTATTCTCGCCAACACTTCCGCATTGATATCCTGATATTAACGTCAAATCGTCAGACTGGCGCGATTTCCTCACTTTGTTGGCAAATTGTTGTTGAATTGGCGCCTTCAAGTAGCGCGACACTTGAATTGTTGTAACGATGTCAGCTGAAAAAGAATAAATTGCGATAAGTTGGTGATATAAGATGAAATAATATTTATAAATTATTACATGCTGTAGTATATAGGCTGAAAGACTTTCGGTCAATAGCCGATTCATATTTCGATTTTAAAATATAATTTTGTAAATGATTGTACACAAAGGAGTTGTTAAACTTTACGTAACACCTAAATAATTCTCGAACAGTAATAAATTTCGAAAAATGTTTGAAATACAATTTTCTTGAATATAAACAAGCTATTTAAATATATTTTGAATGTGCCCTCTATGCATGCTGTGCGCTGAAATTTTGAATATGTATATAATGTAATGTGTTTGTATGTTTAACTATATAAATATGGACTGCTAACGCCAACTAGCCCCGGTCCACTCCGCGCGGTTTAAAATGTTTCGGTTTCGTTAGTTTCACCCCATACCAGCAGAGGCGCTTATATCGTGGATTCTTGCTAACGTAAAAAATCCGTAAGTATTGGTATTTTTATGATGTTTCAGCTATTTTATTTCCATTTTCAAGGTTTTAGGTTAGACATTGTGTGCTGTTGTGTATTTCCTTTTCAATTTATACTTAATAAGTTTTTAAACAAAAATTAACCATTATTGTCTTGTTACATGTTGCCACAATTCAATTTAAAATATAAGGATGCATAAGATATCGCATAGAAATAGGGTAAGACATGTTTTGTAATTTATGTAAAGATGTTAGTTTTATTTATATGATTTCAAATGTGTTGTGTGTTATTAATAATAAAGAAAAAAAATAAGAAATGACTGTATATGCATGTATAAGTGAATATTTAATAATTAGTACTTTCTTGCGGTTGGGGTATCATTTTGTATTTTTTTTTTTGTTACTAGATATTGACGACCCTGCAATCATGAACCAATCTGGTACATCTACCACGAGAAAAAAAAATGTACAAGACATAGAACCCCTATGAATTATAACTCTTTTCAGTCTGGACTAGGAGTTTTCCATTGCAACAAAGGAAAACATAATTATAATGTTAGTGTTGCAAAAGGAACTTGGTTTGAGGGAGCAAAACTTTCATTGCAGAAAGTGTTCAGGTATTAATAATAGCATATAAATTTAAATTAATAATATTTTTACAGCATAATGTTTTCGTTCTGTGAAGACGACTCATATGAGAAATGTATGAGTGAGACAAAGCTACCAGGAGAAGAGGAATGCTTGTCTAGTCATACAATCTGCGATTGTAAAATAGTTTTACAAGTGGAATATTAAACCATATTAATTGTTTCTTAGAGTACAACTTTTGTCGCGAGGTTGTGATTGATAATTTTTTAATCAGTCAACAAAATTGGTGGTTCAGTAAGGATTGTACAAATCGACGAATCAAAGTTTGGAAAGAGAAAATACAATCGAGGAAGACAAATTGAAGGTCACTGGGTTCTGGGTATGATAGAGGATGGATCTGAAGACTTCGGGATGGTTGTTTGTCCGGAAAATTTGAGGAATGCGGAGACACTCATTCCTATCATAAAAGAACATGTTTCAGAAGGAACAGAAATTAGAACTGATATGTGGCGAGCATATAATGGGCTCTAAGAGCATGGATACCAGCACAAAATTATTAATCACAGCGATCCCAATCATCCATTTGTGTCTGAAAGCGGAGCCAATACACAGCGGATCGAATCTTGTTGGAGACCCGCAAAGGATTGGTTCCGTACAAGAAGAATTCCCGACAACAGGTTTGTTGAAGTACTCGTAGAATACCAGTGGAGACGAGAAGGTCAGAAAAATGGGATAGACAAGTTCTCCAGTCTACTCGATTCAGTACGTCTGGCTTATCCTCTCTGGCAAGGAAACAAATGTAATTCAATTAAATAACTATAAATATGTAATTATAATTTATTTATCATAATCTATATTCTTAGGATTATTCTATAGTAAAACCTAATTATTATTTTTTTCAGATTTTGTAATTATTAATTGATTAATAATTACAATTTCCAACGTCGATCTTTTGTCACTGCAAAATGAAGTATACGATAGTTTTCTTAATGTTTTATTTTATAATATTAATATTAGAAAGTGTCGCCTATTTATTAATAAACTAAAATGTATTGTTCTTTATTTACTACTAGCATCCATAATTTTATTTTGCAAGTTCCAAACAAAAGGTATTTCCACGCCATTTTACTTCAAAAGAAAGACAACAAAACCTTCTTCTACTTCATCTCCCACACTGCCTTATATCCATTGGGCCCCAAAATGTTTTCAGTATCAAAATAAAATTATTAAATTAAAACAAAACCTGTAGTAATTAAAAAAAACTAATCACCTACTTCTTTAATTAGTACTTGGCTTCCTTGTTGAACTTATAAATACTGCGCCTGCTTCCATCTCATATTATTTTGAAAAAGAGGAAATTATTATCTAAACCTCTTAAACTGCTAAGTATTTGCTGGAGCCTCAAAAATTTTTGGGTTTAAAATATTCCTCCTTAAACCCAAAAATGTTTCGGCGTGAAAAAAAATAATAACAGTAAAAGAAAACTTGTAGTAGTAATTAAAAAAAATATTAACCTATGTTAATTACTAATCAGCTTTCTTTATTTACAGCTATTTAAACGTATAAAGGCTCGGACTCCTTCCATCATTCCATTACATATTTCTTTGAAAAAACACTTTTTACACTGCTTCATAATCGTTTTTTGATTTTTTTCGTCGATAAAAAAATAACATATTTATTTTGTTTTAATAAAAATTACTATAAAAATGAAATTATAGACCTGAATTATACAAAGAATTATTGTCTGCGATAACATCATACAGTACTCATACCAATTAGAAAAGACTTCTTTATAATCATTGAAATAAGTAACATACATACAACCAAAAATGGCAATGACAAAATAACTGATTTGTCCAAATAAGGTGTTTGTTAGATGATATAAATATATATTCAATTGAAAGTAATCAAATTGCAAATCACAAGACTAGAATTATTGCTTAGTTTATAAAATCGTTATGAAACAAACTACATGGACAAACATTTGATATACATATATGAATTTACTTATTTAAATGAGAGTTCATTTATTTCATTAAAGATTTTCTTAAGTGAATTAATTTTTAATAATGATTCAAAGTATTCAATTGTAAAATTATATGCGGTTTGATAGTAGCAAATAAAAACTTACGACATCTGCATTTATGAAAGTAAATAATATTGTTATGTAAAGAAATAACAAATTTTTTATTTAACCTAAAATCGTCATAAAATATTTTCGAACCATTAACATTTTATTCTAGGTGCCCAATATAATCTCCAATTCTGATAAAATTAGCGCCAGCTGTATTCAATATAAAAATTTAAAATGGCTGTAATTTATTAAAGAATCTAAAATTAAATATCGATTATTTTAAATAAACGTCAATAGACGTCAAATTTGAAGTAAATTTAATATCGTGTTATTAGGCGTAAAGATGAAAATACCAATATAATTGTTATTAATTATTTCGAATTGTTGGAGAAAGTTTCACCATCGACGCAAATTACATCCGTTTTCTGCTTGTTTTGCCGGAATTATGAACACGGATAACCTCAAAATTTCAACTTTGAATGCGATTTGCGGAAAAACCGTAAGTTTCCTGATAAAACGAACTTCATTTTCGAGCATAGCATACACGTTTACACCTAATTCCGTAAAAACAATTTCAAAAATCAGGGTATTCTCATCTACATCGTTACCGTTATAAACTATTTAAAACCGATGTCAGGCGCCCGCCCTTTTGCGGGCAGAATAAATTGATATCGATGTTAAAATCCCACGTCGTGATCAAAATACACCATTATTTGTTTTTATTTGTTGTTTCCTTTCATTAAATAATTTCGACTCAAACCGTTGCAATTCGCAGTAGGGCTGCTATGCAACAACAAATATCTATTGTGTAATGCAATGTCCAGCGGGGTAAATGCTCGCGAAGTAGTTGTTTCAATAGATGTTTGTAAAACTTACAGTGTAAGTATTTTTTTGCAGTTGGAAAAAGGGATTGATCGAATTTTATTGATCATTGCCAAAAAATTTTCTTTGTTTAATTTCATTGTAATTTAATTCAAATAAACAATATCCCAAAAAATATAAATTGTACAGCCATTTCAATTATTTAATTTCAGTTTATATAGAACCTCAAATAAGTTTAACATATACAGAATGGTTTAAATTTTTAAATAACCTTCCACAACCATTCATATTAGGTGGTGATTTTAATCATCATCATAACGTTTGGGGGTGTAGTTATAATGATCGCAAGGGATATAATTTGTTAAAATGTATAGAAGACCTCGATATAGTGGAATTAAATGACGGAAATGAGACTTTAGTTAGACATCCAAATAAAAACCTTTTAGCTCCTGACATCACATTGGTATCAAAGTGCATAGCCAATACATTAACATGGAAAGTCCTGGACGATCCTATGGGTTCAAATCATTATCCAATTGTTATATCTTCAAATTCAAGTAATATAGAAACAATTAATTTTATTCAGCATAAAAAATGGAAAATTCATGATGCCGACTGGGACAAGTACGCGTCGAAAATTGAAGATATTCTGACTAAATGTCAAAGCATCTCATATGTATATTTTGTGGATGCTATTAATCAAGCTGCCTCCATTACCATTCCCACATATAACAATTTGAATAAAACAAAACTAATATTCCCGGTTTGGTGGAATACAGAATGCAAAAATCAATTGGATAAAAGAAAAACATTATTTAAAATGTATAAAGAATTCCCATCTTCTGACAACTATATAAACTATAGTAAAGCCGATGTAGCCTTTAAACGTATTGTTAAAAAATCGAAACAAGAAAATTGCAAATCATTTGGTAACGATCTAAATTCCTCTACTCCAATATCGGAAATATGTAAAAAAAATAAATACTTAAACAACTCTAAAATTATAAAAAAAAAACACCCAATAGATATTAAGGATGAATGGGTTGAAGAATTCCATAACAAAACTGCTCCTGATCTTGTTGTTGGTGATTTAATGCACAATCAACATGGTAATTTTAACGAATATAACGATAAATAGAAATGTGGAAATAATTTATTAATTATTTTCAAATCATTTTTATTGAATATAACGATTTATTAACATCACAATTTACAATGGAAGAATTGAATGCAGCTATAAAAAATAATAGTAAATCTGCACTTGGTATAGATAACATCCATTATCCAATGATTTCAAATTTACCTAATATAGCTAAAAAGATGTTGTTGAATGTATACAACTACATTTGGATAACAGGTGAATATGCGGAAGATTGGAAAATATTTGTAGTTATACCAATTTTAAAGCCTAATAAAGAATCCCGTCATGCTAATTCATATCTCCCTATCTAGTTGTCTGCTGAAAACTTTCGAACGAATCATTAAAGGACGTTTAGAATGGTGGTTTGAATATCAAGACTTATTTCCAAAATATCAATTCGGATTTCGGAAAGGAAAATCAACAATGGTCAATCTTATTGAAATAATATCTGATATATATGCTGCCTTTTCTGAAAAATAATCCATACTTGCAACGTTTATAGATGTATCGGGTGCCTACGATAATGTGTGTCTAGATATTTTAAGAAACAAAATGTTAAATATTAATATAAATAAAAAAATCGTAAATAAAATTATTTCCTTATTCTCTAATAGGAAAATATTTATCAGAATTAATGGGGCTTACACAAAATCTTGAACTACTTCGATTGGTTTACCCCAAGGTAGCATACTGGCTCCTTTATTTTATATTATTATATACACCTAATTAACTCAAATATTAAAATTCTGCAATATGCTGACGATATATGCATCTACACAAAATGTAAACAATTTGAAAGTGGTAATCGTGCTCTTTCTCAATTTATGAGAGATTTTGATTAATATATGTATAAAAATGGATTGAAGATATCAGATGTAAAATCAGTTTGCTGTTTTTTCACTCAAGCAAAGAGAAGCCTGCCAAATACTATAGAAATAGGAAATCACATCATTCCAGTCAAAAATGTAGTTAAATTCTTAGGACTCTACTTGGATGCAAAACTTACATGGAAATCACACATTGATTTTTTTATAAATAATTTACACAAAGCCTATAATTTACTTAGATCTGTGACATATACCTCTTGGGGAGCTGATTCATCGACTTCTTTACTATTTTATAAATCATATATACGATTAATATTAGATTATTCATGTATTTTTCACGGCTCATCTTCTAAGTCATTTATAGTCAAACTTGATAGATATCAATATAAATGTTTAAGAAGATGTTTGGGACTCCTATCATCTACGCCAATAATAGCAATCCTTTCAGAAGCAGCAGAATTACCATTAGGTTATCGACGACATTATTTGTGTGCAAAACATATTTCGAAAATTTTTACATATAATCAAATATTATCAAACCAGTTATACTGTGATACAGTTAATTATCTCACTTGTAATTTCTGGGAAAAAAGATCAAAATGTCGGATATATGAGGTCACATCTATATTTTTAAATAATTTTCAACAGGCCCGAAAGCACAATAAATTACCAATCAATAACTTAGAATATAACAGCAACTTTATTACTCCACAAGTCATTACAAATGTCCTCTTTGAAAATATAAATTATGAGTTTACAACTTATTTTAAAGAGAAACACCCAGGCTTTAAACATATTTTCAAAGATGGATCATGTATCGAAGGAAATTATGGCTGTGCCGTTTATTCCGAAGATTGCGAAAAGCTCATACATCTTACTTCTGAATTTTCCATATATAGCTCAGAATTAATAGCTATAACAGAAGCGCTTAAACTTATAATTTTAGATAATTCATGCAATAAATATATAATTTTTTCTGATTGTAAAAGTACTTTGCAAAAAATAAAGAACTTTGCACCATTATCTAATGAAAACTATCACATAATTGAAATTATTAAATTATATAAATATGCTAGCGCTTTTAAAGAAATAATTTTCTTCTGGATAAAAGGACACTGCGGAAGTAAAGAAAATAACATTGTTGATGAGCTTGCTGAAAGAAGTGCTCTCTTAAGATCAAACAATGTTTTAGAATGGAAATACCCAGTATCGGACCTTTTTTTCTATTTTTAAATCATATTATTATACAAAATGGCTCGAAGAGTTTAAAATGTCCAATAAAGGTTATATATATACAGAGAGCTTTTTTATCAGTATACATTTCCCCTATGTATACCTGCAAAATACGCGAGTAAAATGCATTAATATATGTGTGTTTAGTTGCCTATAACACGCAACTGAACACATATAAGCCAAACACATACACACATTAATTATTCAATGCGGATGGCTCGCGGTTTTTTGCAGGTATACACTTCCCCTAATGTATACTTATAAAAAAATCTCTCTGTATATATATAAAAATGTAGTAAATGTGCCATATAAGAAGTGCTGGTTCAGTAATAAATATAAAAATAAAAATTTCATTAAAACAATATCCAGATTAAAGACAGGACATGGTGTATGCAGAAAATATCTAAAAAGAATAAACAAGACTTGTGTGACTTGTGTGATTTCGGAGAGGTAGAAGATTTGAATCACATTGTATTTGTTTGTAATAAATATATAAATGAACGTCAAACACTATACGAGGTATCGAGTGGTCCATACAATCAATGTTTTGTTATGTAACTTGAGAGAGAAAATATATATATATTGCGCTTTATAATTTTTATAGATATTAACCATAAGGTTTAGGTAAATCCAATGTGCTTATCCATATGTATATTTACCATTTAAACCATTGTCTACTTTGTTTGTGATGACTTAGTTAGTCACCCTGAAAGACACCTGGGTGTGAAGAAAATTATCCTTGTCTATCCTAAAATTTTAGTTAGTTTAGAAGTCAAGTTAATTTAAATAATATGCATAATATTAATAACAAAAAAGCAGATGACTGAATTATATAAATCGGATCGTTTGAGACTTTTTTAAAAACGATTATTCAAAATTGATAGACAATTGTACAGCAAGGTAGAGCGTCAGGAGAGAGGGTTTTAACAATAAATAATTCCTATTTATATTAAATGTGAAACATAAAAACTAATAAAAAACATAGAAAAATATAAATAGTGCGTAGTCCAGCCACAACGGCGCTCCATATGCAGACGGATTATCTTCTTAATATAACTCCTCCCTCCTTAAGATTGAATATTTGGGGAAAAATATTCAATAAAATAATCTTCATCTTCAAGTGCCGAGTAGGATAGGATAGAAAGGGATATAATTATGTAACTTATAATTTTAACAATAATTAAATAATTAATAATAAATTAAATTGTAATAATATAAAATGAATAATATTCAAAAGCGAAAATCAAACAAAATATAAATAACTTACTTTTATGAATCAAAATATAAACTAGGATTAATTTTAAATTATAATTATTTTATTTTAATTTTAAGGAGATCATACTATCTAGATGGCTCAAAATTAAATTTTCTTGGCAATTTAATTATATTCTTATGCAATGTACCTCGATCAGTAATTAATTTTTTATTTGAATTAGTTACAACTTTACTTTTATAAAACTTTGATTTATGTTTTGCTGCACGTGGTAATTGTTTAACAAATACATTTTGGTTTTCAGAATAAGTTTCTGGATTATCTCTGTCTTGATTTAATTTAGTAATTTTTTTAATTTTCTTTTCTTCATTATAACTTTTTACTTTGTTATGAAGAGTTTTCATTAATAATTTATGTTTATATGTGTAATCGTTTAACATCTCATTTTCTGTAATGTCTAAAGTTTTATCAATGTTACTGTATATAATTTCATAAGGTGAAAATTGAGTAGAACTATGTATTGAATTATTGTAACCTATTAAAGCATATTTCGTAATAATATCAATGTGTTCATTTGGATACATTTGAATTAAACAACGAATTGAATCTGCTAACGTTGAATGTAATCTTTCTATTGGAGAATTACTATTTGAATTTCTAGCAGTAGTATAATGTAATTGAATGTTATGTAATGCACAAAATTCTTCCATTACTTTATTTTTAAATTCTCTACCTTGGTCTGCAATTAATATTATAATATAATATTAAAATATACATTTTGGAATTCCGTGATGTGTTGTATAACTTAATAAACTATTCATAATATTAATATTTACAATTGAATCTACAGGATATGCCTGACCATATCTAGAAAATGCATCTATGATTGTTACAAAATTTCTATTATGTATTTTTAAAATATCTATATGAATTGTATCAAAAGGACAAGAATATGTTGATGTTAATTCAAACTTAATTTTAGCAGGGTGTCTATCATATTTTCCAGTTTGACAAATATCACATCTATTTATATAATCTTGGACTAGTTTTGCTATATTAGGCCAGTAATAACGTTGACTTATATAATTCACAGTTTCATTAATTCCTCTATGACATGTTTTTGTTTCATGAGCATATTGATTTTTTTTTTAATTTTGTTCATTTTCATCTGTTATGTCTGGTATTAATATATGACAGGCAATCAATTTTAATAAATTATGAAGTTTGTTGAATAATATTTGTAAAATATATCATTAATTTATAATCATCAAAATATATAGCATATAATTTTGTGTTAACAATCTTTTCTTTAATAAATTTAATTAACTCGAATTGAAATGATTTAATTGGTATTGATATAATAATTCGTTCTTTTGTATCGAATAATTTAAAGTGTTTTATAAATACATTATCAGTGTCATTAGTTTTGATTATTATTTGATTTTTATAATTATTTAGCGGTTTTTCAGAAATAGGAATTTCACAAATTGGATTTTCAATTGAGGTATGAACAGTTTCATTAATCATTGGTGATCGTATTTGAATATCTTGTAATTTTTTAACTTTATCTGAGCGGTTATTTTTTATTCCTAAAATTTCATCTAATTCATTCTGTGACATTTCTACTGGGGAATAATTAGTACAGTATTCTAAAATATCTGATAAATTATCGGGTTCTGAATCACTACTATTAACTAAAATTGAATCTAAATCTGTAGCATGTAATTCAATGCGGGAAAGTGCGTCAGCATTCGTATTAATTTTTCCATTTTTATATCTAACTTCGTAATCATATTCTTCAAGTTTTAATTTCCAACGATTTAATTTAGAATTTGTTTTTTTTTAAGGACATTAACCATTGAAGTGGTTGATGATCGGTTACTATTGTAAATTTATGACCAAAAAGATAAGGGCGAAAATGACTTGTAGCCCAAACAATAGCTAATAATTCTTTTTCTATTGTTGAGTAATTAGTTTCTGCTGGATTTAGGGTTCGAGAAGCATACACGATTGGTAAATCTTTTCCTATAGGGTCTTGAGAAAGAACAGCTCCTATTGCAAAATTTTATGCGTCTGTTGTTAAAAGAAAAGGTTCTTCAAAATTCGGATATTGTAATATGGGGTCGTTTGTTAATATAGATTTACATAATTCAAAAGTTTTTATAAATGTTTCTTCATGTATTATTTTTACGTCCTTTTTTAAACAATTCGTAAATGGTTTTGTAATTTTAGCAAAATTAGGTATGAATTTCCTATAATAGCCTAATAATCCTAAAAATGATTTTATTTCTTTAACTGTCTTTGGGATAGGAAATTTCTGTATAAAAATTAAATTTACTTTTAATTGCTTTTAATAAATAATTATTTTAAGATTTACGTCATTATATTTTGAATATTCGGTAATTATAGCGTCACAACTATTAATAAAAATGTCTACTAATTGAGAATCTCCATCCAATGGAATAATTGTTTCAACATTTAATTTTAACATTTGAATATCATTTACATTGCCTTCATTAGCCATATTTAATTTATTAAATTTACTAATAATTCTTTCATAAAATTTGTATGATGCAATTAAATAAAAAGTTACGTAATTATTAAAATTGGAGGATGGATAAAAGGATCTCGGCACTTACTTCATTGTACGAATCTTCTTTCCACCTCGTCCGGGTTGCTCTCGCTCTGCTGCGTCCGCTGCGTCCTCGCTGCTGTCGTCCACGTGGTGTACAAGGGCCTCTTGCCCAGGTGATAACGAATTGTCGGTCAGCGTTCTCCCGGAGAATTCTTCTTCCAATGTCGTTCCAGAGTCGATTCTGGTGGCACAACGGGTCTCCGACGGGGACTGTACTCCGTTGTAACGAACTGGATTCGGTGAATTCTTCCTTCAGGGAATTCTTGAATTATGTTTTCAGCCTCTTTGTGTGTTAATCGATTAAAATCGAAATTCTTCGTAATCTTCTTATTACGTAAGAACCACAAAACAATCCTACCGACTGCGCCAATTATATAAATCGGATCGTTTGAGGCTTTTTTAAAAAAACGTTTATTCAAAATTGATAGACAATTGTACAGCAAGGTAGAGCATCAGGAGAGCAAAAGAGGGTTTTAACAATAAATAATTCCTATTTATATTAAATGTGAAACATAAAAACTATTAAAAAACATAGAAAAATATAAATAGTGCGTAGTCCAGCCACAACGGCGCTCCATATGCAGGCGGATTATCTTCTTAATATAACTACTGTATGGTCTCGGCCAAGGTCAAAAAAAACGCAAGAGGTTTTGCAGATAACTATGATCGTCGAATGGAATTTTGTGAAGATGTGATGGATATAGTAAATAGAATTCCTTCGGAATATTCTGTTTAGCGACGAATCGACTTTTCCATTACACGGTCGACATAATTCTTTGGTAGTTTGATAATTAGATAGCTGCGTTAAAAAATAGAGTAACTATGTTGTTGATTCCTTTCATTGAATAATTTCGACTCAAACTATTGCACTTCTCAGTAGTACTGCTATGCAACAACAAGTATCTATTGTGTAATCCAATGTCCGCCAGGGCAAATGCTCGGGAAGTAATTGTTTCAATAGATGTTTGTAAAACTTACAGTTTAAGTAATTTTTTGCAGTTAGAAAAAGGAATTGACCAAATTTTATTCATCATTATGAGAAATGTTCCTTGTTTAATTTCATTGTAAATAATAATACATTGTATATAATTTAATATAATATTTTCATAATATATTCTCAAATAAAGGCTTATTGACAATAGGTCTTTCTGCCTTTATTTTAAATATATACAAACATCTTTATTCAGACAGCGGAATTACAATTCTTTACAAATATTTATCTTTACAATACATATTGATGGGTTAGTAGTCTGTAATAGGCTATCGACCGGAGGTCTTTCTGCCCATTATTTTAAATATTATTCCGTATTTAATAAATTTATATTAAACACCGAAAACTATTAAGCAATTGCAAAAGTGAAACTTACCATCATGAGGTGGCCCACTACAAATAGTAACTCCATTATAAACAACTTTTGTAACTTTCGGAAAAACGTTAATATTTCCGGTTTTCATAAAATAAATAAATTTGGGTACATCTTTTATCCTAATATCTTCCCTATTAACAATAGTCAAAGTTGTGTCTCTCTTTTCATGTCGGAAAGGATAAGTGGCTTCCACATCAAGGTTATAAATCCCCGAATAATCATTCTTCACTGTAATTTCAGTCACCGGTTTGTTATTAATCTTTTTAAACTGCACTATATCCGGACATGGACTTTTCGCACAATAACACGAACTTATTAGCAGAGACAACGCGATGATCAAGTGTGCACTGACGGCCATCTCAAGGTGGTTTGCTGCGCGGTACGTGTGCGAATTTTCTTTTGTACGCGAAAAAAAAAACTAGTTTTTTAAAAAAAATGCGATTGGAAATAAGGAAACAACTGTTTATTTACGGTACTGATGATGTGGTGTTATTAATAGCTATGATATTTGGCGAATACGGGATTCTCATTGTTGTGCGCAATAGCTGAATTGAACCGAGTAGTTTGTGAATTATTTTAATACATCCGTTTTCTCACATTTGCAAACAATGTTAATTATATTATGCATAGTAGCGCTGGTTTCTTGATGTTTTTTTATGTAAATTATAAACTAATGCATTAATTAACGCTCCCTTTCGCCAAAATTTCGGAATTATTACGGATATTAGAAAATCATTACTCAATTTGATTATAAATACAGTGTGTTCCAATAGTGCATTCTCGGAACTTAAACGTATTAAAGAAAAAGAAAACGGTTTCTGTACCAAAGTTGTTATTTTTCATATTTTTTTAAGAGTTGCATCATTTAGCATTTTTTATATATACAGCATGTTCAATAAACGTGCTCTAGGTACAAACTTTTTTGGATCAAATTCAGGAACGATTGACTTTTTTATTATGTAATACAATTTTCAACCAAATACTATCCCGTGAATTAGTTGTTTTAGAAGATATTTTTTTATACTTACATGATAAAAATAATAATTCATTTATACAAAATGTATACTGTAAATATAAATATTAGAAATATATACACGGGATGTTTCAAAATCGAGTCTCGCCATGGGAATCTCGCTTATTATAAGAAATAGAATGCAGGTTTAAGTTTAGCATTTTTGTAGAATTTCATATTTATTAATATTCCCTTGAGAAAACTGGGCTAAGTTTCTTTGTTTTCAAAAAAAATTTAAAAAAAAAACAACAACTGAAAGATTTTATTTTTTTATTTATACCTTCGAGATCAACATGGTGAGACTCGAATTTGAAACAGCATGTATTGTTTTACTTTTGTCTTTTTCATGGCTAACTATTTTTGGTGTATGGTAAAATTAAAAACGACTGTAACTTATTTTATTTTAAAAATAACTATGGCATATGTTATATCGGATTAAAGGGAAAAAATAGCCCTTTTAATAAAGTCATAGCCAAGTATTGTTTCCTTTTAAAAAAGGTAAGTTTGTGTAATATCTCCCAAAATATGCGCGATTTTTTTTTTATTTTTTGTTATTAATCTGTGTAAAATTGTCTACAACTTTGTCCTTTACAGTTTTTTTCTATCTATGGTAATAATAGAGATATATTGATTTCAAAAAATTGACACATTTTACTTTTTTCAAAATATCTAGTTACCCTTGACTTTTTCAAATATTTTGTAAGTGTCATATATATATATATATATATATATATAGGGGAGGTTTCGTATATCGTACTGGTCACCAAAATCGTACCTCATGCATATTTCCTTAAATATAGTACAATAATGCTATTTAACGGTGTATTTTAATGCTAAGTTTGACGTATGTACTACATAACCTAAAAGTTATAGGTTTACGTGCCGGGTGTGTGAATAAAAGACGAGTTTAAAAATCAGGTAAAGTTGATGTAATATTTTGAGTACTTTTGCTAAGCATTATGCTTATGAAAATACCATAAATACTTCTAACTTTTATGTTTAGTGTCAGCTTTTATATCTAAATTACATATTTACTACTTCACATTGCAGGTGAAATATCTTATTTTTGCAATAACCGCCTATTTAAAAAATAATGCATAGTTGCCTAAATCGTATTCCTGTGCAGTTTCTAAAATCGTACTGATACGATTTTCGCAACTGTCGTTATATCATATGCAACCACTGCAACTTCCTAATATTTTCAAATATTTTGTACGCTTTAGAAATCATGCCAAAAAGAATTTATGGTCAATAGACGGAAGAGAATATGAAAAATACCGTTAAAAAAAATACGGATTCAATGAGTGCTGCAGGCTTTTTAATATACCAAAACCTACTTTCAAACGACATCTTGAGGGTGCAGTAAAAAGATCGTTATCATCAAAGAAAAGGAATGGAAATATTACAACATTACCAAAAGATGTGGAAGATCAACCTGTTGAACATATTATTCGTTTAGAATCATCATTTTTTGGTTTAAGCATTAGAGATATCAGGAGTTTGGCATATCAAATAGCGGAAAAAAATAATATGTCACACAAATTTCACCGAACAGTCCAGCTTGCTGGAAAAAAATGGTTTTATTCTTTTTTAAAAATATTTCAGTAAGACAAGCTGAAAATACTTCCATGTGTCGGGCTAGGGGTTTTAATAGAGATGCTGTGAATCATTTTTTTAATTTATTAGAAACTACTGTATTGATACTTCTAGAATCTTTAATATGGATGAGTCCGGATTCTCTACAGTTAAAAAAATGTGTGAAAATAATTGCTGAGAAAGGAAAAAAGAGGATTGGTAGGGTGGTTAGCGGAGAAAGAGGAGCCAATACTACAATTGTGGTTTGCACAAACCCGTTAGGCTTTTTTATTCCACCAATGTTTATTTTTAAAAGAAAACGATTAAATCCAGCATTAGGTAAAGGAACTCCTCCTTGAAGTTTAATAGAAGTTGCTGATCATGGGTTTATAACAACCGATCTTTTTGTCAAGTGGTTGCAACATTTTATTTATAATGTGAAACCAACACTAGAAAAAAAGTTCATTTTATTACTTGACGGGCACACATCTCACACTAAAAACTTGAAAGCTCTGGAAGTAGCACAAGCTAACGGCATTATTTTATTGCAATTGCCAGGCCATACAATACACAGGCTACAACTATTGGACATTGGAGTTTTTGGACCAATGCAAAGTTATTATAACCAAGCTTTAGACCAGTGGATGACAAACCGCGCTGGTCAATGTATTACGCAAAATGATGTTGCAGCTTTAATAACTACAGCTTATTATAAAGCTGCCTCTGTTTGTAATGCAGTCAAATCATTTGTAGGCACTGGTTGTTGGCCAGTTAATCGCTTTGTATTGAGCGAAGCCGATTTTGTGGCTAGCGATTTGTTAATGATATTCCAGCTGAATTTCAAACACCGAAACAGAAGTTTTAGTCAACGAAGTTGTAACTAAGATAATAGCAAAACCGATAATATGGCTAATTCTCTGACAGTTCCAATATCAGAGCTATCTCCCATTCCTAAAGCAACCATTAAGAAAAAAGTGCTCAAACAGCCACTGAGCTGACAAGTACAAGCTATATAAACAGTCTGAGAGGGAAGAAATCCACTTTCCAAGTAAAGAATAAGAATAAAGAAGAAAAAACAAAAAAGTAAAAAAAGTTAGCATGAATAATGCAACAACCAGTTCTTCCTCAGATATTCTAGTAAACATAAATGAAGAAGATTGGTATTGCATTTTATGTGATGCAATAAGATTAGAAAACATGATTTAGTGCATAGGATGCAAAACGTGGGTACATGAGGCTTGTGCAGGAGTGTCAAAAGAAGAAAGATTTTATTTATGTTGTAAATGTAATTGACATTTTTGTATTTTAAATGAGTTCTTTATGTTTTTTTTAGAATATGTTTGTTTTTTTTTATATGTTTGTTACTTAGTAAATATACCCTAGGGAGCCAAACCATATTGTTTTATTATAGATGCATGATATTATTATGAAGGTACAATTTGGGATACCGGTTTCCAAAATCGTACTTTTTCAGTGTCTTTAAAAAGTATATTTTTCACAAATAATAAACTTTTTTATCTATTTGATATGTTTTAAAATAATTAAATAAAGTACCATTCTAACATTTGCGTTAGTTACTTTTATATATAACGTTTCCAGTTTGGCAATTTTAAGCGATTTCCTTAAGTAGTACGATTATGGCAACTCTCCACTATCATTAGCAATAATTAAAGAAATGATATATAATGAAGATAAATGAGTATTTCGACTTAGGAAAAATATATATATTTTTGTAACTTCCAAGAGCGGTGACCCTGTTTTTATTGTTTTATATTATAGGTCATGATCTGTACTTTCCAATGGTCTGCCCATTTTAGTCGTTTGACTTTGGGAACAATGCGTTTTTAATTTTTTAGGGGGGTGGAGGGGTGGTAAAAATAGGAATTGAAAATTCAGATTTGGTGTAGATATACCCATAATTGAGTAAATTGTTAGTATTTTAGAGTAAACATTTTGATAAAACCTTTAAAAATGATGTTTTTAAATTTTAAAATCTATTGCTAACTTCACCCGTTTAATCTTAATTAATTCTTCGCGCTTTCTTTGTAACTCAGTTGTTCGTGTTATTAAATAAATAATTTAATGGATTATTTTGAATCATTATTTCAGCTCACAATTTTATACATGATTTTATTATACAAAATTATCTGGATGATCGGCTTATCTGAAAAGATAATCGCAACATTAAAAAATGCCAGAGAAAAAAAATAAAATGCATAGAAAGCGATGGATAATAAAATAATTAAAATATATGCCTTAATTTTCTGTATAAAAATTCCTGTTGTTCATTTTCCATACCTGATTGTTATTTGTGATAAAAAAGTTTATGTCAAGTGTGTAACTTAGCACCGGAATCACTTTTAAATAAATGATTGTAGTAGGTGATACGTTGTAACATTCTTTTTAATGTTTTTTTTGTAATCCCCATTTATTTTGCAATCTGTGTATTTTGCAATTGTAGACATTCATTATTTTCAAATCATTTTTATTTAATATATTTAAATAACTGTGACCAAGTGAATGAATACTGTTTTCTATTTATATTAATAGCCAGCGAGGCATTTATTCAAATCCGAACCGAGAGAAGTTTTTTGTGAATTTGCGATAACAACAATACACGAGCGCACGTCCTCCTTCGCCCGTCATTACTATCTCAGCGCGCGGTAGGTGAGGGTCGCTCTTTTTAATTAATTTGATTCAATTCTTTTCGTTTAATTTTATTCGGTTTTGATTTAAATTGAATTAGTTTAATTTGATTTAATATAACTGATTTAATTTTGCTGATTGTATTTGAATTAATTTAATTGATTTATTTTAACATCTTTAAATTATGTAAGGCATAGCTGTACTGACGAGGGATAGATCCCGAAACACGTGTCTGCAAATGGCCTTATATTATGTAACGTTCCTTTTGTTGTTTTTACATTAAATTTTTCTCGGATCAAAATTTGTTGCATTATGCAATATTTTACTGATGTGCAACAGCAGGTGTACATTATGTAATTCAATGTCCGGCGTGGGTATTTGCCCGGGAAGTAGTTGTTTTAATGTGCATTTGTTTAACGTACTTATGTAGGTAAGTCAATGGTCACAGAGCTAAATGTGAAAATAATTTATTAATTATTTTCAAATCATTTTTATTTAATATATGTAGATATTCAGCAAAAATGTTTGGCAGGTGAAGTAAGGTCGTGTGAAGATGATCATCCATTGGCAATTACTTTTACTTTTTCCATATTAATTTCTTGGCAACTTGGTAATGTTAGAATCTGTGAATTAGGTCCAACGGGTCTATACGCTTTAGTCGCCTGACATTATTGTTGGTCAATAGTTCTACTGCAAGGTGGTTTGGATTTTGTTTTAGACGGATCTTGTACTTGTTTCTTCTGGATTTTATTTCCTGTTTGGCTGAGGGAGTACTTGATTCTTGTAGTAAGAGCCAGTTTGGTACATACTGTAGCAGGTTAAGAATAACTCGTAAAACTTTGTTTTGATATCTTTCCAGGATCTCAATGTTAGAGGTACTTGCTGTACCCCCAGAGTACATCAATATGGGTTTTAAGATGGTCTTGTAAATTAGGATAGTTGTGATTTAGGCCCTAACAACCAATACATTTGTCGAAGCTTCTCTCCGAGTTGTAATATTTTTTCTATATGTGTGTATTCCAGGTTAATCTGCTGTCCAGATGCATCCCAAGGTAATTGACGATTTTTTTCTTGAATAAGTTGTTGGTTGTTTAGTGTTACAGGGGGGCACGTTTGTCTTCTGAGAGTGAACGTTATGTGAGTAGATTTGTTCTCATTGGCTTTTATGCGCCAAACTCTTAACCAGTTTTAGATTTGGTTTAGGTTTTTTTGGAGGATATTGGAAGCCATTTACGTTTTGTGTGGAGTGCAATGATGGCTGTATCATCAGCAAATGTGCAGACCGTTGTTTGTCTCATTATTGGAAGATCTGCAGTGTAGATAAGGCAGAGTACCGGACCGAGCACGCTTCCTTGAGCCAGCATGAATGGGATGTAGAGTAGAGTATTCATCCTGGTACTTTACTTGAAATAGGCGTTCGCTTAAGTATGATCTTAGGATGTTGTACAGGTTTTGTGGAAGATCTCATTTTAATTTGAATAGTAGTCCTGGGTGCCATACCTTATCGAATGTCCAAGAAGGCAGCTGAGCAATATTATTTCGTTTGGAAGCCTTGATTTATTTTTTGCACTACACGATGCATTTGTTCAACGGTTCCATGTTGCTGCCTGAATCCAAATTGGTAATTCGGGATAAGATTTTTATCTACCAGGATCGGCTTGATTCTTTCGAGTATGATTTTTCATAGAGTTTTTAGATATGATTTGAAGTAAGCTTATTGGTCGGTATGCTTGTACCTGTTCTGGTTTTTTTTTTTTCGGGCTTATGGATCATTAAAATTTGCGCCACTTTCCATTGAGCTGGATAGATTCTAAGTCTTATAGCACTGTTGAAAAAGATTGTCAGCATTCGAATACCACTTAGTGGCAGTTCTTTTAATATTATTCCAGTCATGAGTTCGTAACCTGGACACTTTTTAGAGTTTAAGTTTTGAATTGCATTATTAGTCTCTGCTATTTTTATGCGTTTTATTGGCGATGCATTTGTTGGGCGTTCAACGGTTTTAAAGAGCTCTTTAATGGAGTGGTCTTCATTTGCAGTGCTAGTTGATGGAGAAGGTTTGTATACGTTGCAGAGATGTTCGGCGAATGCGTTAGCCTTTTCCTTTGGGCTTTTTGTCCAGTTTCCATTGAATTTGATAGGAAGTCTTGTGGTTGCTTTAGCTTCTTGGTTGCCTTCCAGTGTGAGTTGCAGTTGGATGCACTGGGCGATAGACGTCGGAGATAGACTTGGGTGTATTGGTTTTGAATGTCTTTTAACAGTTCTTTTAATTCTTTGGTAGCCTGACTCAGTTTAGTTTTGCGGGTGTCTTGTGTGGTGCCATAATTTACGAAGCCTTCTTTTTTCTTCAATTTTTTATTTGATTACCCGGGGACAGTTTTCAATTGTTTTTTGTTTGGCGTTGTCTGGGGTAGAGTCCCAAGCTGAGGTTTGAATTATTAGGTTGAGTTTTTCTATAACTTCATTTAAATCATACTCCGATTTTAATGGAATATTGAAATCTAATTTTTTCTCAAAGAGTTCTCGGAAGATGACCCAGTTAGTTTTGTTGTTAGATAGTGATGGTGTCTTAGTTAGAACTTGGGTATTGTAGGTTAAGATTACAAGAGAGTGATCAGAGGATGAGTCATAACAGGATTCGGCTTTTAGGTAGTTTGTACTGATGCCTTTAGTAACAAATATATTGATGCAATCAGGTGTTTTAATAATGTCGCTGGGCCAGTATGTGGGTTGAGACGTATTGGCAGTTTAAGCTGTCTGTAGCCTTTAGTAATTATCTGCCACGGGGTAATGTTATTCTTGAGCCCCAGTTGGTGTGTTTGGCATTGTAATCGCCACCGGCGATGAAACGATGCCCTAGAGTTTTGAAGAACGATGTGAAGTGATTCTTCTTGATAATGTGGTTTTTCTTGTTTGGTGAAATTATTACCTTCTTGTTCAATTCCTCTATCTGAATATTGGTTGCTTGTATATATTTGTTTTGGTGTTTCTCTAGTTCATGATGTTTTATAGAGCGTTTGATGATGATCGCAGTTCTATCATGTGCGTTTCCGCTGGGATGGTTGGTGTGATAAATCATATACTTAGGTCTTTTTATAAAACTTTTTGAAGTGCAATGCGTTTCAGCAATTAACATGTCAATATTTTAGTTGATTATAAATGATTTTAAATCATCAATGCGCAGTAGGAGTCCATTGATATTGAGCTGGGCTACGCGAAGGACATAGGCTTAGCCATTAGTTCAGTTTTATGACGAAGGTTGTGAGCAGGTTGAGTATAGTGCTCATCTGCTGCATTATGTTTATATTTTCTTCCTAGAGCTTAATGAATTTCTGCCCACAAAATGTCAGCTTATTTGTTTCAAACTGTCAAGTAGACGCCTTGTTATGCTCAATGACTGATAGGGGCCGAATTGGCGGGTCTCTCATTTCGAGAGATTGGAACCATACTACAGTTGCTGGGTTATAGTGTTTATAGTCTTAAGGAGGTATTCAGAGGCGCTGTCCTGCTAGATGATCCGCCCGAAGAAGCAACTCACCTGGAGACCAATTCCTTAGGCGGATGGATTTCAATGGTCGATTACTGTGCATTGAACGAGAGCATTGAACTGACACTTGTCGATGGCAACTGTTTACAGAATAATTTCTTCCTTTGGGCTTCATCCATACCATCCTTACCTTCAATTTCCATTAACACCTCCCCATAAAGCAGCCAGACTTGCACGGTGTCAAGAAGGGTGATTTCATCAGTGTAATGACATCGTTTTCAGTGATGAATCAAGGTTTTGTTTATGGGTAAATGGTGGTCATAGCTATATGTGCTGGACGAAGGTTATGGCGTGAATTACGTCCAGCACATATAGCACCCCATGTGTTAAGGCTATGTGACTTCTTTCAATAAACTCAAAATTCGGTCTTTCGGTTCATTCCAAGCACATTAAACGTATGTCGTTACATCGATAACGTTTTGGAACCGGTGATAGTACCTTTCATACAGACGTTGCAGAACGCTCCTTTCCAACATGATAATGCAAGAGCCCATACTGCTGTGGTTACAAGAAGGTTCCTGGAGCCAGTTGAATTACAGATTTTACCCTAGCTTGCACGGTCACCGGACTTGTTGACATGTCTGGGATATGATGGATCGACGTTTAAGACAACTACTCAGGCCTTCTGAGAATCTGAATAAACTTCAACACCATCTCAAGGTTGCATGGAACGGGATACCCCAGAAGGACTTCGACTACTTATTAGAGAGTGAGTTTATAAAATGTATTAAGAAAAATACTCTTTAAAAACATTATTTGTTTTTTTTTTAGAAAAAAATAATATTTACAAAAGAATATAGAAAGAAAATATTTAAAGAAGTGGAAATGATAGAAGCATTGATATTAAGGAAAATGGGTGAATGTAATATTATCACTGTTTCACTGACATTGACGATGAAAAGGGTAACGGTAACAGTTAAGTGTATGACAATAACTCATCTAGTAAGAATATTATTTGCAACCGTATTGTGATATTTTGTATAAACAATTGTATTCAAAATAGTGCTTTATTTGCGACAGTAACATTTTCTCAAACACTTTGGAAAATACGAGAAGATATAGGTCTATAATTGAGTGGATTATTCCTGTCTCTTTTTTTATAGATTTTTTACTGTGGCAACTTCTAAGGCATCAGGAAAAGCAGATTGCAAAATGGATGTGTTTATAATATTAGTTAATGGAAATAATATCTTCCAACTTTAATAAGTTAGAAGATATTCCATATACACTTAGGAATATATAAGGAAGATTTTATTTGCTTCCCTTATTGTTTAAATTACGTACTTAAACAATAAGGGAGATAAAGGATATAGCAATGTATGGTCAAAATAAAAATTGGAAATTGAATTAATAAAAATGAAATAATCCTCTCCATAATCCGTCAAATACCTTCCTCTATAGCCTGACCAAAGTTACTCCCATCGATGAACGCATCCTTTACCTATCCAAAAGATTCGCCCAAAATGAACTTAACTTCGAAATTCTGTCCCAATTCTGCATCCCCCGAAATAACTCCGTGAATCCCAAATTCATAAATCCCCCACAAACTCTGTTCCAACTTATTACTCACTATAATCTAAACTAACCATCACTTCCAACGCTTTATTTCTCTTTGCTCATCTATAAATCACTAACAACTCACAATACGCCCATAACACCTATAAAAATAATCAACCTCGGCAAAAAGGCTACTGGCCGATAGCCATTTATCAAAATAAAAATGTTCTACTTATTGTATTATTTTAAAGTATTGTACAAATGTATGATAATAAAGACATTTACTATTACTAAAAATGAAATTGCAATAGAAGGACGCAACAACCATAAATCGTAATATTAATTCATAAAAAAACGGAAAATGATTGAAGAATAAAGTATACCTAACAGTTCTTTGAAATATCTTTTTAACAAACAGATTATTGTTTGTAATAAATATGAATAGATTATTAAAAATCATTTAATAAAACACAGATTAGATTGAACTAAATTCTCGACTAGTTTCGGGTTATTAGCCCATTATCAAGAGAATTTAAAATTTGAAAATGGGCTAATAACCTGAAACTAGTCGAAACTTTAGTTATTCAATCTAATCTGTGTTTTATTGGTTGATTTTTAATAATTTATTCATATTTATTTCATACAATAACATGTTTGTTAAAAAGATATTTCAAAGAAATGTTATACAATATGAACTACCAATGTCTAAATATTAAAACCGTTTAACAGATTATTTTAAATAAAAATATAAAATAAAATATATATTTAAATAAAAATTTGTTTTGTTTAAATATTTTTCCCATAATGATAATTGATTAAATATTTGTGAATTATATTTATGCATAGTTAATTGTTCTCTATCTGATATTAGAATAATGATAATAAAACATATGCGAAAAATGTATTAAAATGTAAGTTCCGCATAATTTATCTGATACTAAAATAATGTAAAAATTATCAAAATTTAATTTCCGTATTTTTTTCTCACGATCGCATCCTTAATTCTCCGAACAAATAATAATGCACAAATAGATTATTTATATCTCTTATCACAGCCGAACATATTTATTGTTTAATTGTCTCATCATCTATTGTCTATTTTTCGTTTGTCTCGTTTTTAATTTTTAATTAAATCGATTAAAATAAATTCAAATTGTGCGCGAATCAGTTTCGTTTTCAAAATGTGCGAGAGCGGTCCGATTTTCGTGTTGCTGATTGGGGACAATCTCTTGGCCAAGAAGACGTTCGTCAATTCGTTCGCGTACTTTTTGAAATTTTCGCGCTTCGAGGAAGCGATGGGATGTCCGGGTGAGGTGAAAAGGCATTACGAGCCGTCTTCGTTGAAATACGGGGAGAGTCTCAGGATTAAATATAGGCCTAGTAGTAAAAAAGGTTGGTTGAAAAGAATAAAGAAATTTTATGAGCATTTTAGATTGCCTTAGCCCTAGAGCGTTTCTGCAGTGAGTTAGCTCCTGTTTATCTTCCAATTCTCTAACCATTTGAATAAAGCGGTCTTTGGTGAGCCAACAAGTAGGTTTTGGTCCCATGAAGAGAGCTGCGACTCCTCTTTTTGTAAGGGTGCTGACGTTCTCAATACCCTCTATTCCTTGGTGTCCGAGACAGCACTATAAGACTAGTTTGTTTTTGCAGTGAGTTAGCTTTTGTTTATCTTCCCATTCTCTAACCATTTGTCTAAAATGGTCTTTGATTCTGGTATCGTGAAGAGAGTTGCGACCCCTCTTTTTTGTAAGGTTGAGACACCACCATAAGGCTAGTTTGTTTCCCTTTGCCAGCTGATTGAGAGTTTGTATTACCAGGCAACCATAGAGTCAAAGCTGTTGGATTTTAGACTCACTAGGGCTGTCCAAAATGATAAATATCCGCTTGCCTTTCAAACACTTTCCCAGGAAGAAGTATGCGCATCTATCTTTTGTTATTATTTCGGCCTCTAGAATACTTAGGGTCCTTTCTAATTGCGCATAAACCTGGCTGTATAACAATACCCCTTTACAAATCAGTAATGACCACTTAAAATGCACTATCAAAGTCGAACTCCATCGGTATTGCGTCCCTGGGGTATGTTAAGAAGTCCTTCCTAGCATGATCACTTATTTTCATGTTTCAGTGTGGGCGTAACGCGAGGCCCTGTCAAGGATTATATACCTGCAGATAGGGGACACAAAACCTAGCCCAGAAAGGTAAACCAATATTCACTGTCAGGGTTAGTAGGGCTAATGAAGGAGGCGAGCTAGTCAGAATAGATCTGAGCATCAGTCAAAATTTGAGAATTCACATTAGCTAACGGGTGACATTTACAGGGGGTATATATACTGATAAAGCGTCTCCTGATGACGGCCATCAGGAGACCCTTTATCAGTCTTCTCCCCGCGGAAAATATCTGCATTTACATTTTTTCCCTCGCATATAATTTCTTCTTATTGCTAACGCGAATTATACTAAATGTTTCAAGATGTATTAATTTACGCGCATACATTGGACGCGTTCATGAGAGACAACTGTTTGGGACGGCCGGACTTTTTAACGTGAACGTAATTGGGATGACGTCGCTTTTTTGCAATAAAAAAATATATTAATTGTTAAGGTGTCTACTTCATAATCCTTTGTTTGTGTAACTGATATTATCACTAATACTTAGCAAATGTGAATCATAATAAATGGAAGACTACGCAAGCGCCATCTATTGCCTAATTTCATGTGGCATCGTCAACGATTTGGAACACACTAGTCTGATGCGATTCGAAAAACCGAAAAGGACATCATTGGTTATCCATACGCTGGATGAATGATGGCTGAACATTTTATTAAACTTAACAAATTGTTGGTTAAAAGAAAGTTAACAGAATCTTAGTTAAGAGATTGTTAACAGACTCTTAGAAACTTAACAGACCCTTAAAAGATTGTTAGTTTACAGACAGTTACCAGATTGCTTGTTAAGAAACATTTAACAGTCTAATTAATGAAAACGTTTATTAACTTTATTTGTATAACTGAAATTGTCAAACTAACAGTCTGTTAACCCATGTTAACAGACCATGTGCTCGAAATGTACATTAAACAGAAAAAATAATTAGGGAAGAAAGGAAATAAAACAGTGTTTTATTAGTGATTATCACTTCACATAACTAAAAACAAATAGTGAATATAACATACTGTTAGTTGAGAGACAGTTAACAGACTGTTAGATTGATAATTAACTGCTACTTAACAGACATTTAATATACTGTTATTTGAGAGACAGTTAACAGACTGTTAGATTGATAATTAACTACTACTTAACAAACATTTATCATACTGTTAGTTGAGATACCGTTAACAGTTAGATTCATAATTAACTGCTACTTAACAGACATTTAACAAACTGTTAGTTGAGAGACAGTTAACATACCCTTAGATTGATAATTAACTGCTACTTAACAGACTTTTAGCATACTGTTATTTGAGAGACAGCTAACAGACTGTTAGATTGATAATTAACTGCTACTTAACAGACATTTAACATACTGTTATTAGAGAGATGGTTAATAGACTGTTAGATTGATAATTAAGTGCTACCTAACAGACATTTAATATACTGTTATTAGAGAGACAGTTAACAGACTGTTAGATTGATAATTAAGTGCTACCTAACAGACATTTAACATACTGTTATTAGAGAGACAGTTAACATACTGCTAGATTGATAATTAACTGCTACTTGACAGACATTTAACATACTGTTATTAGAGAGACAGTTAACAGACTGTTAGATTGATAACTAACTGCTACTTAACAGACATTTAACATATTGTTATTTGAGAGACAGTTAACAGACTATTAGTTTGATAATTAACTGCTATTTAACATACATTTAACATACTGTTATTTTAGAGACTGTTAACATACTGTTAGTTGAGAGACAGTTAACAGACTGTTAGATTGATAATTAACTGCTACTTAACAGACATTTAACATATTGTTATTTGAGAGACAGTTAACAGACTATTAGTTTGATAATTAACTGCTATTTAACATACATTTAACATACTGTTATTTTAGAGACTGTTAACATACTGTTACATCGATAATTAACTGCTACTTGATAGACATTTAACATACTGTTATTTGAGAGACAGTTAACAGACTGTTAGATTGATAATTAACTGTTACTTAACAGACACTTAACATACTGTTATTTTAGAGACAGTTAACATACTGCTAGATTGATAATTAACTGCTACTTGACAGACATTTAACATACTGTTATTAGAGAGACAGTTAACATACTGTTAGTTGAGAGACAGTTAACAGACTCTTAGTTTGATAATTAACTGCTACTTAACAGACATATAACATACTGTTATTTTAGAGACAGTTAACATACTGCTAGATTGATAATTAACTGCTACTTGACAGACATTTAACATTCTGTTATTAGAGAGACAGTTAACATACTGTTAGTTGAGAGACAGTTAACAGACTGTTAGATTGATAATTAACTGCTACTTAACAGACATTTAACATATTGTTATTTGAGAGACAGTTAACATACCCTTATATTGATAATTAACTGCTACTTAACATACATTTAACATACTGTTATTTTAGAAACAGTTAACATACCGTTACATTGATAATTAACTGCTACTTAACAGACATTTAACATACTGTTATTTTAGAGACAGTTAACATACTGTTAGTTGAGAGACAGTTAACAGACTGTTAGATTGATAATTAACTGCTACTTGACAGACATTTAACATACTGTTATTTTAGAGACAGTTAACATACTGCTAGATTGATAATTAACTGCTACTTGACAGACATTTAACATTCTGTTATTAGAGAGACAGTTAACATACTGTTAGTTGAGAGACAGTTAACAGACTGTTAGATTGATAATTAACTGTTACTTAACAGACACTTAACATACTGTTATTTTAGAGACAGTTAACATACTGCTAGATTGATAATTAACTGCTACTTGACAGACATTTAACATACTGTTATTAGAGAGACAGTTAACATACTGTTAGTTGAGAGACAGTTAACAGACTCTTAGTTTGATAATTAACTGCTACTTAACAGACATATAACATACTGTTATTTTAGAGACAGTTAACATACTGCTAGATTGATAATTAACTGCTACTTGACAGACATTTAACATTCTGTTATTAGAGAGACAGTTAACATACTGTTAGTTGAGAGACAGTTAACAGACTGTTAGATTGATAATTAACTGCTACTTAACAGACATTTAACATATTGTTCTTTGAGAGACAGTTAACAGACTATTAGTTTGATAATTAACTGCTATTTAACATACATTTAACATACTGTTATTTTAGAAACAGTTAACATACCGTTACATTGATAATTAACTGCTACTTAACAGACATTTAACATACTGTTATTTTAGAGACAGTTAACATACTGTTATTAGAGAGACAGTTAACAGACTGTTAGATTGATAATTAACTGCTACTTAACAGACATTTAACATACTGTTATTAGAGAGACAGTTAACAGACTTTTAGATTGATAATTAACTGCTACTTAACAGACATTTAACATACTGTTATTTGAGAGACAGTTAACATACCCTTAGATTGATAATTAACTGCTATTTAACAGACTTTTAACATACTGTTATTTGAGAGACAGCTAACAGACTGTTAGATTGATAATTAACTGCTACTTAACAGACATTTAATATACTGTTATTTGAGAGACAGTTAACATACTGTTAGATTAATAATTAACTGCTATTTAACAGACATTTAACATACCGTTAGTTGAGAGACAGTTAACATACCCTTATATTGATAATTAACTGCTATTTAACAGACTTTTAACATACTGTTATTTGAGAGAGAGTTAACAGACTGTTAGATTGATAATTAAGTGCTACTTAACAGACATTTAATATACTGTTATTTGAAAGACAGTAAACATACTGTTAGATTGATAATTATCCGCTACTTAACAGACATTTACCATACTGTTAGTTGAGAAACAGTTAACATACCCTTAGATTGATAATTAACTGCTACTTAACAGACATTTAACATACTGTTATTTGAGAGAGAGAGTTAACAGATCTTAGATTGATAATTAACTGCTACTTAACAGACATTTAATATACTGTTATTTGAGAGACAGTTAACATACTGTTAGATTAATAATTAACTGCTACTTAACAGACATTTAACATACTGTTAGTTGAGAGACAGTTAACATACCCTTAGATTGATAATTAACTGCTACTTAACAGACATTTAACATACTGTTATTTGAGAGAGAGAGTTAACAGACTGTTAGATTGATAATTAACTGCTACTTAACAGACATTTAATATACTGTTATTTGAGAGACAGTTAACATACTGTTAGATTAATAATTAACTGCTACTTAACAGACATTTAACATACTGTTAGTTGAGAGACAGTTAACATACCCTTAGATTGATAATTAACTGCTACTTAACAGACATTTAACATACTGTTATTTGAGAGAGAGAGTTAACAGACTGTTAGATTGATAATTAACTGCTACTTAACAGACATTTAATATACTGTTATTTGAGAGACAGTTAACATACTGTTAGATTAATAATTAACTGCTACTTAACAGACATTTAACATACTGTTAGTTGAGAGACAGTTAACATACCCTTAGATTGTTAATTAACTGCTACTTAACAGACATTTAACATACTGTTAGATTAATAATTAACTGCTACTTAACAGACATTTAACATACTGTTAGTTGAGAGACAGTTAACATACCCTTAGATTGATAATTAACAGCTACTTAACAGACATTTAACATACTGTTATTTGAGAGACAGTTAACAGACTGTCAGATTAATAATTAACTGCTACTTAACAGATATAATAAACACCGTTAGTTGAGAGAAAGTTAACAGACTGCTAGTTTGATAACTTCAGTTATACAAAGTTAAAAAGTGTTTTCGTTAATCGAGAAAAAAAATTGCGCCAACAATTTGTTTTGAAGTTTTAATGAAGATCCGAATCAACATACGATAACGCGTAATTAAAGAGGTCACGGTGGTAAAAGTCTAAGAGCACTGAGTGCTATTTTTTCTGACCTGCTAATACAGATTCCATGACTGTAGTTGGAGTTGTGTGCATCGCCAAGGCTAAGGCATCATATAAAGTTTGCTTTGTGTCTTCTTCTCCTTTATCTTTGTTCACAAAACTAAGTAGCCAAAGTTAGCAATGGGTTTTATTACCATAAGGTATGAACTCAGCTCCATTTTTGGTTTCAGCCTCCATGTTTTCCGAAGAGTTTTTGGCAGATTCAGAAGGCCGCTGTTACTTAGTCGAGAACTCTGTCCAGATTTGAGTTTTTTGTCCAGGATTACTTCTAGATACTTTACCTCTTCGAATAACTCTTAGATGCTTGACTTCTACGGATAACTCTTAGATACTTAACCTCTTCGGTTTACTCCTAGATACTTGATCACCTCTGATAACTCCCAGATACTTGACTTCTTCTGATAACTCATAGATACTTGATCTCTTCGGATAACTCTTACATACTTGACCTATTCAGTTAACTCCTAGATACTTGACCTCCTCGGATAACTCATAGATACTTGACTTCTTCTGATAACTCATAGATACTTGATCTCTTCGGATACCTCTTAGATACTTGACCTTCTCGGATAACTCATAGATACTTAATCTCTTTGGATAACTCTTAGATACTTGACCTTCTCGGATAACTCATAGATACTTGACTTCTTCTGATTACTCATAGATACTTGATATCTTCGAATAACTCTTAGATACTTGACCTATTCGGTTAACTCCTAGATACTTCACCTCCTCGGATAACTCATAGATACTTAACCTCTTTGGATAACTCATAGATACTTGACCTCTTCGGATATCTCCTAGTTTAAGATATTTTTAGGCGCTAAACCTTCATGTTTTAGTGAAGTGAGAAATAAATTGTAAAAAAAAACGCAAAAACATAAACACTTACAGCACACATAGCTGAAATCTGTTGATAATAATAATATAAATTTTTAATCTATAAAAACATAGTTTGTCTCTTTAGCTAATTATCTTCTTGCAGTAATCAAAGAATACAAAGTCGACGGCATCGCTCAAGACATTCGATTAATAGACCTCCCAACATTCGGCAACGTAATCACAGACGAAGACAACATCAAGAAATCAATGGACTTCCTCGCCACCTACAAACACATCCACGCCGTTTACGTCTTTCCCAGGATGTGGCAGTTCCCGTCGGTCCAATTCAAATACATGCTCTCATTCATGATGGTTCATTTCGAGAAATCCATCTTCAACAAAATCAATATGATCATCAACAAGACGAGCGCGATCCTAAAAGAGGAGGTCGTTTCGATAATTACCGAATCCATACCGGATTTCAGCGAGAAGCGCATCCACATTTTGGACGATGAAGCTTTCAATTATCTTTTAGCTTATTATAAAGGGGAGATCGGTTACGAAGCGTGCGAAAAAAACGCCGATGCGTGGAAGTTGTCTTCGATTTACGCCAGGGGATTATTTAGGGATTTGACGAAGAAGCACCAAACGCTAGCGTATGAAATTAGGAATACTGTATTTCTTAATGAAATTAGGTGTAAAATTCCGGAATTGATTAAGGAAATGGCGGATTTGCACAACGCTATCGAGTATAATAAATCCGTTATTAAAACGGAGGAAATTACAAACGGAATTAATTTAGAAAAATTGAAGAAAAAGCAAGAGGAATATTACGAACACTACGAAAAATATGTTGAAATATTCAGTAATATTGGAATTTACATAAAAGTGAACACACTGGCTTACAACAACGACGTATTTATTGAATATTTGAATTACAGACAGACTAGAGCTAAGTAAATAGTTTTCAAAAGTGATGATTTATTTACGCATTATTTTTTTTTTTATTTTAGCCAAAAGGTTAAACACCCGGAAGAAGTTATAAAACGTTTTCACGAGAATTCGCGTATAATGGAATTAATTTTACAATCATCGGCTCGTAGCACGTGTGTACCGACCATGGATGACATTTCGCAAATTTTGAATTCTATAAAAGGATTTAATAAAGATTGAGTTGAATTTACATATTTTTTTTTAAATACATGAATTATAATTCAAGATAAATAAAAGTAAAAAAATAGATACAGAATACATGTTTAAATGAATCTTTTATCTATTTTAAGAAAACACTTCGAAGATTCACAAAGGTAAATGGACTTGTATTTTTTTAAATATTTAAATGTATTTATAAAACTGATTCAGATATAGCTTAATGCTTTCGTAGTAGTAATGGATAGAATCAATATTTTGTTTTATTTGTATTGCATTAACATAAGAAGTCATAACCTAGATGGGGGGTGCTGGGTTTCCGAAAAGCAGCCCCCATCTAGCCCCCCACCTCCCGGATATATATTTCCATCTACGCACCTGGACTTATTATTTTACATTAAATTGATGAAACAAATTAGACTAATATTTTTTATCACTTGATTTATTTCACTTTATTATTTTGATTATATTTGTGTGCCGATGATGGAACAAATCGATTATTTATTACAGTTAAATCAATTATAGTATATTTTTAATAATGTTAACTTTTTGTGCTATTCGCTAAGGAAAAAAATGTTAAATTCAACGTAACTCAAAATCTAACTATACAATTTCACTGATTGATAAATTTTCAATAGAATTCAATGAAACAACCAATAACAAAAAAAAATTTCAAAACGAAATAATCAATTATAGTATAAACTAACAGATTGACTTTGTTTATATAACTATAATTTGATTTACCAAAGTTACAAAGAAAGTGAATTGATGTTTTATAAATTTGAACAATGTAGAAGCCCCAATGACTAATAAATTTATAAAAGCTGGCAAGGAATAATTTTAACAACAATAGGAAAGAGTATTCAATCATTTGGCAAACCTATTTAAATAAATTAAACAAAAAGAATTTGAAAATAATGAATAAATTATTTTATATTTTGAATCCGTAACATTTTTTACTTACGTTACGCAAGTGAACAAATGTACATTAAAACACTCCACCAGATAATGAATTATATAATGGACACTTGCTGTTGAATGTCAATAACATATTGCATAATGCTACAGTTATTCGAGAATATTTAATGTAAGAAGTAAAAAAAATATATTTACAGAAGAAGTACTTATTTTAATGTACATTTGTTTTAAAGTTCACAATAAAAGGAATAAATTCTTTTAATCTGCTGGTATTTATTTAAGAAAAAACGCCCAGACAGGTCGATTGGTATTTTCAATTCCACTAAAAAATGTATCGTTCAAACTTAATTGTGTTCCATTGCAACTGTTGCTATTTTTTTTAATGGTTGAAGGAATTATTTTGTAAACAGTTAAATATAGTTATAGAAAATTATACATGAAAAATGTCTAGAATTCTCTGAAGAAGATAAATATGTAATAATATATAGGGTGTTACAACAACAATAAAAATAGAACTTTTTATTGGCATTTGTTTATTTGGCACCATGTATATACAATTGTTAGTCCAGGAGATGCACAGTTAAAAACACTAATTGACCAACCTAAAAGTTTTTTCAAAATTTGTCATCTGAATATAATTTATCATAATAAATTAAAGACGACGCAAGCTAGTCTGATGAGGTTCAAAAAACCGAAATGGCCATCACTAGTTATCCATACGCTAGATGAATGGTGACTGAACGTTTCATTAAATGTGAATATAATTTATTTAAAAAAAAATAATTTGTTCTATATGTTACGATTGAATTGTACAAGGCCATTTTAATCTGTCAATATTTCGTAAACAGTTGATAGTATATTCAAAAAATATCTAGAATTTTCTAAGGAATCCAAATATCTAATAATTGGCATTTGTTTAAGGGAACCTCTGTATGTAATATTATTAGTGAAGATGCGCAGTTGATTGAAATTACTAATCGAACTGTCAGAGCTTTTTCTCGAAAATAATCACCAGCAGTTTAAATGGATTTGTACCTTTTCACAGTACCTATTTGTAAACCCTTTCCCACCTCGTTTGGGAAATGTTTTATCAAATTTAAAATAATTGTTTAGCTAGCAGTTGTAAAACACTGTTACGGGGTTATGAGAACGTATGGTTTTGCGGCATGAGTTTATAAAATTGGAAACGTTCTCCCCTAACACCTCCGTTAGCTCAGGTTAATAGAATAAAAATGTATAAGATAGACTTACCGCAATTACGTCACGTACGCACTTAATATGTTGCCGTTTATTAATGTGGGAATAGTTAGTGACTTTAGTTAAAGAAAAAGTATATGTATATGTACATTTATTTACACTTAGTACAAGAAAAAGTAATGATACGAATATGTTTTAATTACTTGATAAAAAAAAAAACTAATGACTGAACAAAATGGAAAAACGGCTTACGACTCGCTCTAATGCTCCAACTCGATGATGATGATGATGATCGAATGATGTCTGCGTGATGTTGTTGATTTTGTTCACTAACTGATAACTATCTTTTTTGGATGCTGATCACTGACTGTGTTTTCCTGATCTTTTTCGCTTCTTTCCAACCACCGATTCTACCAACCCTCACCATTGGTGGGGGTGGTGGTGGTGGAAATGCGGATGCGCGGATGCCTAATTGCCAGAAAGGGACGGTTTCGCGGATTTACCTGGAACCGCGATCCTTTCTGGCGATTCGACTGGCGATGATGGTTGGCAGCCAGATGTCGGGTTTTCTGCCCATCCTGGATTCTCCCCAGTACCCTTTGTCTGGGGATTATGCCGCAGCAGAATTGTTCGGGGTGCCGTAACGCTGGAACCCGCCCCTACGCGTCCCAAGGTTTATGGTGGTCATAAACAGTCGTAAGCCGTTGCCTTGTTTATTGGGGGAGGATAACGTATTTACAAATATTTACAAAGGAAAAAAAATATACAATAGGACAATAACGTTGGTACGAACTTGAGTCATTTGGATATTAATGATTATGTAAATGAAATGAGCAAAACAAATTGGAGTCCGATGTTTTCGCGAATGTGAATTTAATAATCTAATGTAGCGGCGTTTCCGGTGAAACGCCGGTAACAACACCTTAATATCTATTTATGACAAACATTTGCAATATCTTTTAAAATTTTCAAAATGCAGCGCCAACTTGCATTTTAATGGCACGGGTATTCATGATTATATCAATTTGTCAGCCTATTATTTTGTCTATTTAATATGTAATTATTCTAGTGAGATCTATAGGGAAAAATTCAAGATGCTGCTCGTCTGTCTATTTTGTTCCTTCTAGAAGTTATAGGCGTTTTTTAAAACGTATATTTGAGGTTAAATTTTGACGAATAACTTTTTAACTCAAAAACTATTAAAGTTATGTGGACATAATTGCTATGAGTGGGTAGGCAAATGAAAGGAAAATAAAAAAGGGGGTGTTCCATTCAAAATATCAAAGTGAAAATAAAGTGAAGGAATGTGAATATATTTTTCATGAGATGCAATTTTTGTTTCAAATTTTTCCTCCGTCAGCAACCCTATAAACTGTTATTTAATGGCCGTTATTTGTGGCCTATTCATAATTTTTGTGTTTAATTATTATATTTTTTATGAATACATTTATTTTATAATTTTAATTCAAAAAAATTTTTTTCACCACATATGTATTTTTTAATTTGTAGTAACTTTAATAATTATAAATTAGTTGCCGATTAATCTATATAAAGGAAAAAAATGAATTTTACTTCAGCGTCAAATTCAACATATTACATTTAATTCTATTAAATTGTTTAAATATGCGACGAATTTTAGTCAAAAGTATATATATCTTCCTTTTTATTATTAAAAACAAAATATGTATGCGATTAAAAAAAATCAATGTAGAAATAAAATATAAACATCAAGGAGAATGATTTTTATAATCAATATAAATGTTATCAGAAAAACTAATATTATTGCATCCCATTTTTAGAAAAACAATTTTTGCTACAATGATTCAAAATACTGTTATGTTTAATTGTTAATAGCTAATTTCTAATATCAAAAGTACAAGGTTTTCCAATAGGTATGATATGATTTTGAAGTGTCGTTTCGGCCATTTGTAATATTGTTGAAAATTTATGAGCGTACAGTTTCTTTACATAATGTTAAAGTGCCAATAAGACAAAGAACCGCTCGATGTAATACAAATATTGCTGCCGTTCAGGCAAGTGTTGCTGAAGACCGCAATTTGTCGATTCCAAGACGTTCTCAACAATTGGGACTGTCTCAAACCAAAATCTGGCGGATTTTGAAAAAGGATTTGGGTTTGCATCCGTATAAAATTGTTCTCACTCAAGAACTGAAGACATTGGACCACCGTAAATGTCGTGAATTTGCTGATTTTGCCTTGGAACAACTTGAAAACGATAACGATTTTTTTTAAGAAAATCATCTTCTCCGATGAGGCTCACTTCCATCTGAGTGGTGCGGTAAATAAACAAAACTGTCGATTCTGGTGCGAAGAAAATCCACAATTTATTCAAGAAAAACCATTACATTCACCTAAATTGACAGTTTGGTGTGGTGTTTGATCTGGTGGAATCATCGGTCCGTACTTCTTTCTAAATGAAGATGGTGGCACCGTTACAGTCAATGGAGAGCGGGTTAGATCGATGATAACCAACTTTTTATGGCTGAAATTGGAAGATGTTGATCTTGACAACATTTTGTTCCAACAAGACGGGGCTACATGCCACACAGCAAATGCAACAATTGAATTATTGCGAGAAAAGTTTGGAGATTCGATTATTTCAAGAAATTGTGATATTGAATGGCCTCCAAGAAGTTGTGATTTAACACCATTAGACTATTTCATGTGAGGTTATTTGAAGTCATTGGTCTTTCGAAATAAACCAGACTCTCTTCAAGCTTTACAAATCAATATTGAACGTGCTATTCATGACATACGACTTGATTTAGTGGAAAAAGTGCTCGAAAATTGGGTTCATCGAATTCGTTCCTGCAGAAGAAGTCGTGGAGGCCATTTGAATGACGTTTTATTTAGAACTTAATTGTATCGATTGTACTTCACATTAAATTAAAAACATTTGAATTTCCTTAACAATAAGTGTGTTTTTTTATTTAAAGAAATCATATCACTCTTATTGGAAAACCCTGTATAAATAATAATTACGTTCTAACATATTTTTTTAAATAATTTGAAATCGTTTCAATATACAAGCTACATATGCAGATTGATTGAAAAGTGCAGTCTATAACCAGAAAATACGAAATAAATAGGACGAATACGTGTGTATTTGTTTAGAAATTAAAAAAATATTGGAGGGAAGACTGAACGCGCCCATTGCGCGACTATCTTCGTCTGACAATGTTGACTCCTCATATGTACTCTTCCCAGGTGTTCGCGGGTTAGATACAGACGTAAGGGGAAAGAATATTTACATCGGAGTTGACCAGCTGATACAGCGCGCTCTTAGGAGGCATCGTTGCGAATCGACCTTGAAGCTTTCTTATGGGATTTCTTAATAAAAATGCGTACGTTTAGAGAGCTTATTAGTGGAGATAGAGAGCTACCTTTTTTTTTCTGCAAAATCTTATGACCTTTTTCTAGAACTCATATCGATCAACAATTTTAATTTGATTTTAGTTTTTTTATAATAAATAATTATTTCTTACTAGATTTTTACTCATTTTCCGTTCATATTTATAATTCGATATGTTTTTTTATTACGCTTAAAATAAAACAACAAATCGTTCCTAAACACAACAAGCGAGCGCGCGCGCTCAATTTATTTACTTATGGAAGTATCGGATTTCGGCGGCCACACAATTTGAATCATCTGCTATTACCACAGTATAGTTCTATACAGTAATCGCACTCCCGAAAATAACGCAAAATGGAGCGACTTCGCGCAGCTGAACGGCGCAGCTCTCAAACCCGACCATATGGCCACCCAAATATAACCTGTAAACGGATGTTGAATTTAAATCATTAAAAACTGTGTTTATACGACCATCTAAGTAATTTTCGAACATTAAGATGAAATATTGTGTGCCGTTTTGTAAATGTGTTTATTCGAAAGCTTTTAATACCTGCATTTATACAATTCCAAATGATCACCGCTAAGTTAAATTATTAATTATTATGAAGTATTTGGGGCAATTCCTTAAGTGAAATATTAAATTTAATATACAATGCATTTATATCATCACAATCTGTGAGAGTTTTATAACTGATATGTATACATAAATTGTGAGGTTAATAACATACACAAATTATAATATTTTTAACTTATTAACAAAGTATTAATTTTTAAAATGTTACCCATTATAATTCCACATTTCATTCGATTCGTTTTTAAATACCTTTCATATTGTAATGATTGTATAATTTAAATTTTCAAGTATATATTAGCCCAAATTTATATAAATATTTCTCGGCACATTAAATTATGAATTTATTATTTCATATACGTCGAGTTTATGAAATATTATATGTATCAAAAAGTGTTAATATTCTAAATCAATTCATTTATAATAACAATAAATTGCATGAGTTTACTATTAAATTTAATTGATAGAAAGATAAATTTACTGAGTATTAATTAATATTAAACTTCATATAAAAACATTAACACATTACAACATTTTTAATTTTGCTAATTGTACATTTCGAGTACTACGCATTCATTATCAATGTTGATATTTATATAAATCAATTTTAACTATTACAAATACACTAAATAAAAATGGGACAAAATTTTAAAAATAATAATCGCTAAATATGTTTTCATTTTGTTTATAAATAATACATTGCTTTTTTATATCATTAATCTATTTTTTATTATCATTTTAATATACTAGTACACACATTTTTTTATTATAAATTTCGTCTCATTTATACAAAAATAAATGAAATAGATGTATTGGATATTTTTGTAATTGTTCAAATATTGTGTTTTAAAAATGTTGTATTGTGGATTTTAAACTAATTATCATTATTACATGTAGCAATGATAATCATTAGTAAATTAACACGATTTAATTGTTATTATTAGTATTTATAATATAAAATCAAAGGTTATTAAGTTGGACCGCCTATGGAAATGACGCCGCCACTGGATGCGCCGTTCAGATGCGTGAGGATCACTCATTTTGCAAAAGATCAAATGTGCCGACACTAAGTGAGACTACTGCTTAGAACTATACTGTGCTATTACAGCTAGCGAACGTGCCGCTTTGAAAAGGTGAACGAATTCGAATTCTGTTTTTAATTATGGTAAAATAATAAGTTATACTACAAGATATGTTTATGTAAAAATATATATATTTTCAAATCTACCTTTTTTATGTTACATTATTATACATACATGTTATTTTCCCTGACAATTATACCAACAACTCAGCGCTATAAGAATTATTTATATTAAAAATAAAATATTAATTATAAATATATAATTTGACAAAGAATTTTAAATTATGGCATTAAAATTTTATGAGTTATTGCGCCAGATATAGTGGATGATTCAAAAACTACATAATTGTTTGGGTGTGTTTCAGAAACTTCAATTAGTTTATCATTTGACAAATCAATTGCTTTATCTATAAGATTTAGTAAAATAAAATACAAATAAGTAAAAATTATTGATTTTAAATAAACATATTTATAACTACTGTACTCTATCAAAAGGTAGGTGCATATGATTTTGAAAAAAAAAATATATATATATATTTTGTATGGATATTTATTAATATTTTAATAAACTGTCTTTAAAAATTACGTTTTCAGAAAAAGTTAATTTAAAAATATCCGAAGCTGGTCGAGAATTTAAGTTATACGTTTATATTTTATTTTATTGATAATTTTAATAATGAAATTATATTTATTATTACGATAGCAGGCAGAAAGACCTTTGGTCGACAGCCATTTAACAATTTAATTAATTTTTGTGTGATATTCATAATCAAGGTTTGTTACGTTATTGTAAACTTGTAATTGTTAATAAAGATTGTTATATATATATTACGATATAATATGAACTGCCAATGTTTAAATATTAGAAATTTTTAATGTTTACTAATATTTGTTAATAAAAAGGAAAATATTTTTTGATAACACTTTAAATTATTTATAACAATTATTATTTTTTTATCATTACTAAATTATTTATTTAAAAGGATTTATAAATAGTTAAAAATGTCCATTTTTGTTAACATCTAATAAATACCTTTTTTCTAATGTATCTTTTGAAAATAAAATTGTACAGGGTGGTGCATTTTGGTGGTGCCACATATGGAATTTTTTGATTTTAAAATTTAACGAAAAAACATTTTCCCGACCCTAGGCCAATTTTTAATGATAAAAACAATGGCGAAGAAAAAAATGAGTCATTTTTCGATAGTGCCTGTAACTTCGTTATTAGTAAAAATAGAAAAAAATAATAAACACTTTCTCAAAGCAATATTTTATGTTGCCTGCGAATAAGTTATCACATTTTATTTATCATTTTTAGTTTTTGAGTTATAATGTCAAATTTCGATTTTTTTGAATTGTGCCTATTGTCGAAAATGACATTATTAGATACAGTTGTTTTTTTTTGTGGATTCCAAATACAGGGTGGCGCAAGATTACGATGAAGTCCAATATCTCAGTTATAAAGAAATATACAATTAAATGTTACTTACATTATTTGTAGCTACTGTCAAAATTCACATTTTAAAATTAGTTTCATATATACAAGGTGTCCAATAATCACGTAACGTATCAAACATATGTTTTTTTTTTAATGGAATGATATATTTTTTATGAAGATTTTCGATTCTACGTTTAAAAATAATTATATAATTATAATTATATAAGATTTAATAGGTCAATTTTTCATATTTTAAAAGTTATAAACAAATGAATGTTGAAATCGATAGATGTTTAGAGCCTAATATTTCGATAATGAAAAATGAAATAAACATTCTGTCAACGCCATACAAATGCAAAAATACTTAATAATAAAAGAAATACTCTTTTTTCTCTTAAAACAAATTTTTATATACAAGGTGAAGCAATAAGCAAAATGATTTTTTTCTCTTTTTACTTAAATGGGACACCCTATATTTTTTATGCTATTTTAATAGAAAATTAATCACTCTTCATTTTTTATATAACATATTAAATAGCTACCGTTTACCGTTTTTGAGATATTTAATCTCAAATACAAATTTGGTATAGAATTGTCAATCAAAGTAGGCCGTGCCAGAACAACTAATTTATTTAGTTGTGAAAGTTACGCGAACACAAATATAAAATAATTTAGTGAAACGAATAATCAAGTGTATTAATTAAAATACATCATAATTCATACATATTTTTTTACCACGGGACAAATGAGAATTTAATAAAAAAAAGTAAATAAATATTAAGCTGTAATTATTTTAATACACGATAATATTGCAAATATAACAATTTAAATAGGTATGTTCTTGGCTGTGCGCCAGGATCCAGGTACAACGAATCTTCTTATCTCAGGAATGTGTTCTCGGAGTGAGTCATCGATCGTTTTTTTCTTCTTGATTTGCGATAATTGCGCTCTTGTATTTCGATTCAGTCGTCCGAAAACGCACAATGTTCACTATTCCGGTTTAATTTTTAACGTTAGAAATTATTAATAATTAAAAACGCGATTTATTTTTGTTTATGAACAAGTGTTAATTAGTGAGTGGTGGAGGTGAGTTGGTTTTCGATTCACCAGGAATGGGTTGGAAGTTATTTTTTCTATTTAGGTATGTTAATATTAATAATTTATTTTTAAACAGATTTTACGATTCCTATTATTATCATCAATTAATTCTCCAAAATTGCATTTGATTAAATAATTTTGTATAGAATTTTTAACCAAAGTAGGCCGCGCCAGAACAAATCTTAAATCTTTATGTTTTTATTTGCTTTTCCGCCAGTTGTTTTCCTATTTTTGTAAAGTATTTATTTATTTATTTTCCTATATCTTCTATATTTTTTGTAATAGTTCCGTCTTCTTTTGTTATTTCTGAAATGTTATTTTCTCTATTTCCTGTTTTGTTTATATGTTCGTTTATCTGAAACCATATATTTTTTGGTTCTTTTATATTATTCGAGAAAATGTTTTTGTAGTATTTTGTTTTTTCTTTTTTTATTAAAAACTGTGTTTTTTTCTTTTGTTTTAAATATCTGTTTTTGATAATAAGATTATCAGGCAGTTTTACATATTTTTTGTATAGATTGTTTCTTTCATTTATGTTTTTAATTATCTCCTTGTTTATCCAAGGGTTTTTGGCAGATCTTTTAATTTTTTTTTGTTTTGTTTTCTGTATTGTTATTTACAATTTCTTACAGTTTTACTGATAACATTTCTAATGCTGGTATTTCGATTGTCTTTATGTTTTGTATGTCTTCATTTATTTGTTGGTAGTTGGTTTTTGTTGTATTGAAGTATTGGTAGGTTGTTTTCTGTTGAGGATTTTGTATGTTTATTATCAGTACTGTATGATCCTATACGCATGAAGGTTCTACTCTTTGTGTTATTATCTTTAGTATATTTGTAATAACGTGATCTATTATTGTTTTACTGTTTTCGTTTGTGTTTATTCTTGTATAGGATTCTTTATTAATTTTGTTCATAATTTTGTAGTTATTTTCTGTGAGAAAATTTTTGTAGCATTTTACTGTGTTGGTTTTTTCAAGTACCACCTCGAGTTTGTCTTGATTTTTATATGGAATTATAATTTTCTAGGAAGTATAGTTGCTCATTTTCTTTGTGTAGCCACGATTCAGTTAGAGCGATTATTTCTGGGTTGTTGTGTAGGTTGGTATTGTTTCCAGTTCTTCTAGTTTGTTTTTTAGGCTTCTTATATTGTGTAGGTAAATGGTATACATTTTATTTATTTTGCTGCCTTTTCTAGATCACTCATTGTTTTATTTTTTAATTTAGGGCTTGTATCAGTTTTTCTTAAATAAATATTTCCGCTTCTAGTCTTTGTGCTTTTAAAATGCACATTTAATAATACTTGATTAATATTATTAATCCATTTTTACTTTCCCCGGGCCCCTATCCAAGGGAAAGTATTGTGATCGTAAAAATTTTCGAAGGTCATCCGAGTCCATTCCATCGAATTTTAAAAAATGTCTGAGTGTGTGTCGGTGTATCTGTGTGCCCAATCTATATCTAAGCTTTCTATTACAGTGGAATTATCTGAGAAGCTATCGATTAGGATGAAAACTCATTAAGTGCAACTTTACTCTTAGAGATTTTTTTTTAATTCGAATAGAAAAATGTTTTAAATAAAAGTTGTAGATCTTGAAAAAAATATTAATATTTGTTATAAAACTTTAATTGTAGGACCTTCAAATTTCATTTTATAAGCGAAAGAATTCCATTTACCTGGTAAATTCACATAAAATAAAAGGAAATAATTATTTTTATGTCAAATAAAACGTCAAAATGCCGTTATATTTCAAAAAGAGTTCTAAACCTTTTATATAGTGTGGGAAAATATGTAGTCATTAATAAATAACAAAATGAATGAATATTAATGAATAACAAAATAAATTCTAAATATGTAGCTTTAACTTTAAAAGACAACAATTAAATTTTTCATTTAATAACGCTTCATTTACTATTAAATGTTCACTGGGGAAAGTATCATGACGGACATATCACATTTTTTTCTGTAGTGTTTCGGAAAAAGATAATAATGCAAAATAAATCAAGTAATTAAACAGAATCATTACAAAACTAAATCTATTTTTATTTATAATTAAAGGTTTTAGACATTGGTAGTTCATATCGTATGATATAAATATGAATAAAATATTAAAAATCAACGAATAAAACACAGATTAGATTGAATAACTTTAAATTCTCGACTAGTTTCGGGTTATTAGCCCATTTTCAAGAGAATTTAAAATTTGTTTTATTAAAATATCTATGGATATTTACATGAATGGTTATATTGATTTTTTAATTTTTATTGTTTATTATAAATAAATTCACTTAAAATTGTTCCTTTAATAATACTCAATTTATTAATTGAACTACTCGATTATGTTCAATTTGATTTCATACAAAATTTTCATATGTTTTACATCCTTGTTTTTCTAATGCAATGATAATTATGTTTATTTTTTCTTATTTTTAGATAAAAGTCAACATCGATAAGGTATTGATATTTCAAACTTATCATTATTTCCATTATTATAGATCCACATCATGTACTTTATAATTTCATTTTTTTTTGTTTCGCGATTTTGATAGATAAATAAACGTACAAAAAAATAAATTAGTCATTACTTGCGGGAATCACTTCAAAATAAAATAATGAGCATACATGACTAATAAATAAAATATTAGATAATTTCATGTGCATGTTATTGACACCAATTTAAATTCGATAATAATTGGTTAAAAAAAAATAAAGAAAGTAATTAATTATTTTCTTCCTAGTTGCTCTGCAATTAAGTACTTACAAAGTAAGTATACAAAAATACATATAGCTATTGAAACAACTACTTCCCGGTCAAATACCTATGCCGAAAATTGAATTAGACAATAGATATTTGTCGTTGCATCTCAACAAAACTAAATATGTAAAAAAGGCCATCTGTAAACACGTGTTTCAGGATGTATCCCTCGTCAGTACATCTTAGCTCTAAATAATTGTTCAAAAATTTTTACAGATTTATTTTGAAAGTATTTAATAACAGAGCAAGCAGAAAAAAAAAAATAAAATGAAACAAAGATGATTCACACATTTGCAGATCAATCCATTGCAATTCGCAGTAATACTGCTATGCAACAACAAATATCTATTGTGTAATGCAATGTCTGGCGGAGTAAATGCTCGAGAAGTAGTTGTTTCAATAGATTTTTTGTAAAACTTACAGTGTAGGTAATTTTTTGCAGTTGAAAAAAAGGATTGATCGATTTTATTGATCATTGCGAGATATTGTCCTTGTTTAATTTCATTGTAAATAATTAAATAGTTAATTATTTTTTTAATTTTTATTTTAATTGATTTTAACTGCAATGTGAAATATTACCATCATAATAAAATAGGTGAAAAATAAAAAATATCATGTCTTCACTTTAAATTTTATTGATACACCAGACGTACATTTTTTACCATTGATAATGAGTACTTAGTACTTGAAATGTACATCTGGTGTATTAATAAAATTTAAAGTGAAATAAGGAATTTTTATTTTTCGTCTATATTATTATACAATACTTCAAATTACCCAACCTACATTATTCAGTCATTATCACCATCTTTATAAATTTAAATTGGTCTTAAATGAAATTATTTCTATTAAAAAAAAACTGATTATAATTTATAATGTTGTTGATGAATACTTCTACACATTGTGCAAAAATATATTTTCTTGATTTTTGTGGTATTTAGATGTATAATGTAATTAATTTTTATAATCCTCGGCTCGTAGCATGTGTGAACCGACTATGGATGGCATTTCTCAAATTGTGAATTCTATACAATGATTTAATAAAAATTAAATTGAATTTACATAAATGTTTTTGGTTAGACTCCAGTTTACGTGCTACACCTCTTATTTCGTTGTTTTCGAAAAAAAGCCCTATAAACGGGTATTTTTATGATAAATGATGATCTTAGGAGTTGATTTTTGGTGGTTTTCGGGTGTTTAGACTTGTATTTTTTTCACAATTCTGCTCGAAAGTCGGGAGGTTATGTCACTGATTTTCCGTATTTCCATCACAATAAAAACCATTCTGTTGTTATTTTCCGCACCTATTTACACTAGTGTTACACTTCAGCACGCTTTTATCGTGTTAAAACGGCATTTAATAAGGAAATTATTGAATTTAATTTTCACAAAACTACGTCATCCGCACGTCATTCATTGAGCGTACGTTCGACGGTGAACTTGCGTTTTGCGTTTTCATTTGTACATTAGTTCACAACACAGACCATAGATGGCCAACGGAATGGTGCTCTACATTTTTCTCTCTTTTAGTTGAAACTGTTAAATATCCGCCCTTTTTTTTTTCGTTTAATCTATGCAATAATAGATTAATAACCCTTTTTAATGTTCGCTGTCTATCTTCAAAACCTTTTATTTACCTATTTCAAATAATAACACTTATTTACTTTTTTGTATTCACTTTTTATTTTTACGGTGACTAGTTTCGACTCGTTAGCGAGCCATTATCAAACCAAGTACTTAAAATTAACATCGAAGTCCTTATATATACTTAAAAATTAGGAGTCAGGTAAAAACGCGTCAAACAGAGGGGTATACATCAGGTCGGTCTGGTCGTTTATTAGCGGAATTCCCGGATTGAACTTTGCTTTGTGAATTTCTAATGATTCGAGAAGGTTCATTTTACGGCCCTTTTCCGCAAAATGTAAAACCGAAAGTACATCCTTTCCAAAAATGTGATCTTCTTCGATTATGTGATTGGAGAATGTTGATTTATCCTGCTTCAACTTATATGATCTGAGATGTTCTTTAAGTCTAATATCAAAATTTCGTCCTGACTGTCCTATGTATACACCTTTACATGTTTCACAGGTCAACTTATATATACCGGATTTTTTATTTACATCGGTTTTTGTTTTGGGATTAAAAATTTCGTATTTGAGTTTAGTGTATGGTTTAAATGCTACTATTATATTTTGTTTTTGTAAAATATTTTTAATTTTAAAGCTTATATTACCGAAAAAGGTCAGTACTCCATACTTCCGTTCATCCTTATTTTTCGTTACTGCATAAATATATTTTTGTACTTGTTTTAATTTTTGTCGTTCTATTAGATTATCAATTAATCCTGTGGTGTATCCATTATTGTTTGCGATTTTCTTAATTATTGATATTTCTTTGGTATATGCGTCTATTGTTAGGGGTAAATGTAGTGCTTTGTAAATCATGCAATTAAACGCTGCTAATTTATGTTTTATTGGATGTCTGGAATTTTGCGGAATTATTGTATCTGTAAAGGTCGGTTTTCTATATATTTCAAATTCTAACTTGGAATTCACTTTTGATATTTTTATGTCTAAAAAGTTAATGCAGTTATTCTGTTCTATTTCCAATGTAAAATTAATGTTGGGGTGTAGTGTGTTGATATAATTTAAAAATTGATCAAGTTGTCTATTTGAGCCTATAAAACAGGCAAAAATATCGTCAGCATACCGATACCATTTTACAATATGTTTCTTTCCAAGGGGGGACTTTAATATAATTGAAGTTAGATTTTTCATAAAAATTTCTGCCAGTAATGGACTAAGTGGAGACCCCATTGCTAATCCCTCTTTTTGGGCAAAAAATTTATTGTCAAAACTAAAATAATTAAAATTTAAAATGGTTTCTAAAAGTTCTATGAATTCATTTCGTAGTATCGGATTTATATTATTAATATCAAAGGATTTTTTAATTAACTCTATGCACTCGTGTGGGGGAATTTTCGCAAACATATTGGACACATCAAAAGACACTAATTTGTAATTTGGTTCTATTTTAAAAGAATTAAGCTTTTTTGTTAAATCTATTGAATTTTTTACGGCGTGGTCGTCTTTAAAGTCTGTAAGGTCCCTATATATTTTATTTAGTTTTATGCATATTTGTCGAGCTGGTGAACTGACATATGAGACTACTGGTCTTATTGGGCAATCCTGTTTATGAATTTTAATTAATCCATAAAGTTTTGGAGGCAGGGGATTCATTGGTATTAATAGGTGTTTTTCATATTCTGAGAATAATGTGTTGCAATTTTGAATGTTTGATTTTAACTTATTAACAAATTGTATTGTTGGGTCTTTATTAATTTCTGTGATGTGTGATGTTTCAATAAAATGATTGATTTTTTCCAAATAAGCTTCCCTATTTAAAATTACCATTGAATTCCCTTTGTCCGCTTTTGTTATTGTTAGATTCTGGTTCAAACAACGGGAAGGTATTTACACGTACTTAAAAATACTTCACATTGAACTCGCTCGTCACCTACACCCGGTCGAGTTTGACCTTCTGGACGATTACGTCAGAGGAAAAGCAAGTAACATCAAGCACCAGAAATACACGATCCAGAAGAAGAAGTTAAACGCGTTACAATACCAGAAGACACAAGAACAGTCTAACCAGCGCCAGTCTCAGGAATCGCAGAACACTTTCCACTCCAGGGTAATAAATTACACCGAGGTAAACTTCACCGACAAGGAAATATCACTCATGAAACTTGGCCCTAATTATGCACCGCACACCAAAGCCAACAATTTTAAAGAACTTTTAGTTGTTGAAACAGAAATGGCGCTGAGCAATATTAAGGATTGCAATCTTATAAAAGCCAACATTTGTAACATTATTAAGAAATCAAATAACCCTTCAACTAAATTAAATCATTCTGATCAGCATACAATTAAATCAATCAATAATAAAGTTAAAACTCACAATCTAACAATAACAAAAGCGGACAAAGGGAATTCAATGGTAATTTTAAATAGGGAAGCTTATTTGGAAAAAATCAATCATTTTATTGAAACATCACACATCACAGAAATTAATAAAGACCCAACAATACAATTTGTTAATAAGTTAAAATCAAACATTCAAAATTGCAACACATTATTCTCAGAATATGAAAAACACCTATTAATACCAATGAATCCCCTGCCTCCAAAACTTTATGGATTAATTAAAATTCATAAACAGGATTGCCCAATAAGACCAGTAGTCTCATATGTCAGTTCACCAGCTCGACAAATATGCATAAAACTAAATAAAATATATAGGGACCTTACAGACTTTAAAGACGACCACGCCGTAAAAAATTCAATAGATTTAACAAAAAAGCTTAATTCTTTTAAAATAGAACCAAATTACAAATTAGTGTCTTTTGATGTGTCCAATATGTTTGCGAAAATTCCCCCACACGAGTGCATAGAGTTAATTAAAAAATCCTTTGATATTAATAATATAAATCCGATACTACGAAATGAATTCATAGAACTTTTAGAAACCATTTTAAATTTTAATTATTTTAGTTTTGACAATAAATTTTTTGCCCAAAAAGAGGGATTAGCAATGGGGTCTCCACTTAGTCCATTACTGGCAGAAATTTTTATGAAAAATCTAACTTCAATTATATTAAAGTCCCCCCTTGGAAAGAAACATATTGTAAAATGGTATCGGTATGCTGACGATATTTTTGCCTGTTTTATAGGCTCAAATAGACAACTTGATCAATTTTTAAATTATATCAACACACTACACCCCAACATTAATTTTACATTGGAAATAGAACAGAATAACTGCATTAACTTTTTAGACATAAAAATATCAAAAGTGAATTCCAAGTTAGAATTTGAAATATATAGAAAACCGACCTTTACAGATACAATAATTCCGCAAAATTCCAGACATCCAATAAAACATAAATTAGCAGCGTTTAATTGCATGATTTACAAAGCACTACATTTACCCCTAACAATAGACGCATATACCAAAGAAATATCAATAATTAAGAAAATCGCAAACAATAATGGATACACCACAGGATTAATTGATAATCTAATAGAACGACAAAAATTAAAACAAGTACAAAAATATATTTATGCAGTAACGAAAAATAAGGATGAACGGAAGTATGGAGTACTGACCTTTTTCGGTAATATAAGCTTTAAAATTAAAAATATTTTACAAAAACAAAATATAATAGTAGCATTTAAACCATACACTAAACTCAAATACGAAATTTTTAATCCCAAAACAAAAACCGATGTAAATAAAAAATCCGGTATATATAAGTTGACCTGTGAAACATGTAAAGGTGTATACATAGGACAGTCAGGACGAAATTTTGATATTAGACTTAAAGAACATCTCAGATCATATAAGTTGAAGCAGGATAAATCAACATTCTCCAATCACATAATCGAAGAAGATCACATTTTTGGAAAGGATGTACTTTCGGTTTTACATTTTGCGGAAAAGGGCCGTAAAATGAACCTTCTCGAATCATTAGAAATTCACAAAGCAAAGTTCAATCCGGGAATTCCGCTAATAAACGACCAGACCGACCTGATGTATACCCCTCTGTTTGACGCGTTTTTACCTGACTCCTAATTTTTAAGTATATATAAGGACTTCGATGTTAATTTTAAGTACTTGGTTTGATAATGGCTCGCTAACGAGTCGAAACTAGTCACCGTAAAAATAAAAAGTGAATACAAAAAAGTAAATAAATGTTATTATTTGAAATATTTAAAATGTATCACAAAGTAACCGCCTCCACCACAAAATATTTTATTTACCTAACCTATAGATCGCCTTTTTTTATGTAATAACTCTTTTTAATGTTCGCTTTCTATCTTCAAAACCTTTTATTTTCCTAACCTATAGATCGCCTTTTTTATGGAATATTTAATCTATTATCCAAACTCCTATTTTTAAAAGAATGTTAATTTAATCTATATAAAAATAAAACAGTATGTAAATTGAATTAAAGATTTCTTAATTTTTGTGGTGGCTCTGAAAAGAGCCGATTTTTTGAAATACTGTGTCCTCCACTCAAGGATCCCGTGTAATCGCTATCTCGTGGTCGTAAGTCGTATTATACTGGCTGTACATTCTTGATTTGAAACGTCTGATATGAGCGTTGTAACGCGGCCAACTTCACGGTGATGTGTAGCCCGTATTTTGGGGTTGAGCCACCATTTTAAAATTAATCAAATAATATAATTAATTTAATTTTATTAACGGAATGGAATCTCCTTTTTTACAAAAATATTACAAACAATATTACAAATTAAAGATACAAGTATATAAGAAAATAAAGTAAATTATTTGGTAGAAAAGTACAGAGTCATATCGTTATACATATTAATAAATTAATAATGATTCATGAGAATTAAATTTAAATTTAGCTGAATGACAGGAAAAATCACTGTTCAAACAAATTATATCCAGATTGAAATAATTAAACGTATTGCAAAGTAATGACTGTCTTTAATGAGGTTAAAGAAACATTAAATAAGTCAAACTCCATAGATAAATTTAGTTTATTAATATTTCTCATAATTATTTCAAAGGGAGAATTGAAACCATAATTATTATGATTAAAATTTGGTCGAAACAAAGATGCGCCACGAATGGGAATGTTATAAGGATAGAAATTAAAGTTTAACATCGATAACAAAGCAGGAGAAATGATATTACCTTGTATAAGTTTGTGAAAAAAAAAAAACGTACGCCTGCAATTGTATGACCACCACTGATTGATTTAAGATTTATTACTGTATTGAATTTGCAGGACAAATACTTAACAAATTTAATTTGAATTTTTTCAACTTTATTTATGTGTATTTCGTAAATTGGGAACCAAACTAATGACCCATACTCAAGGTGAGAACGCACAAATGAATTGTACAAAATTAGTAAAGTTTTTATATTAAAATGTTTACTAGACCGCATAATAAAACCCAATGATCGCATTACTTTGTTGCAAACCCAAGATACGTGATCAGAAAAACATAGAGTCATCAAAGAGTATCCCTAAATCTTTAATTCTATTTACCCTTGCAAGAGTTATATTATTAATTGAATATTCATATTCAATTCTTTTCTTTTTTCCTACTAAATGTCATTACTTTGCATTTATCTAAATTTAGATCTAAATCATTAATATTACACCAATTACAAATTACATTAAGATCAAATTGAAGTTTTGCACAGTCATCAATAGAATTCACTTCCATTAAAACTTCCATGTCGTCAGCATAGAGGTAAGATCTGGCGTGTTTTCGGGAAATATCATTAATCAGAATAAGAAATAATAAGGGCCCACAGTGACTATCCTGTGGAACACCTGACGAAACATCAATACATTCGGACACGAAATTACCAATACGCACAAATTGTTTTCTAGATGTTAAGTAGGAACGAAACCAATTCACAACACTATCACTATCACTATAACCATAAGCACTCAATTTGGAAAGTAGGATAGTATGGTTCACTTTATCGAAAGCCTTGGAAAAGTCTGTAAATATGATATCAATTTGGCTTTTCTTCTCCATGGCTGACAGAACGGAAGCGTTTCTTCTTCAAGTGAGCATGTAAATAACATATACACTTGTTTCGATAGTGTGTACACACATTTAGATAAAAATATTGCTGGAATGCCATCAGGTCCATAAGATGTATCACTGCCTAGTGAATTTATCTCATTAATAACTTCATTTAAAGAAATCGAGAATTTTGAACTATTTACTTGATTACTAATAGTAAAATCATACAACTTGGTATTCGAGACTTTATAGGTTTTGAAAAAATAGGATGCAAATCCATTTGAAATTTGTTCACCACTATTGAGAATCTCGCCTTTATGTATCATTCTGTTTGGAAATCTGTTACTTTTCTTTAGTTTAGACATATGTCTCCAAAAATGACTTGGATTTAAATTCTATCCATGTACGAGTTGTAAAGTTCTGAACTTCTTTTTTTGCATTCCTCGCGTAAAAATATAAAATCATCATAATCTGAAGGTAAACCTGACCTCTTAAATTTAGAGTGAGACTTTTTTTCTTTTATTAATTTTATTAGATTTTTGTTAAACCAGACTGGATACTTAAAACAAAATATTTTTTAGTAGGTATAAACTAATGGCCTCATCAATAAGTATATACTGAGTGGTAACCATATCGTTAATGTTCATGCTTGAGAAAATGTCTTCCCACTGAATAGTAGCAAAAAAATTGTTAATGGCTTTATAATCATCTCTAATAAAATCAGGAACTTCTTCGTAAGTATTTAGAGTGAAAAAGGTGTCTCTAATCGTTAAGGAGACATTAGTTGGATTATGATGTATTGACCCTTTGCTAAGAGGGTCTTCAGATAAACAAACATTAAAATTATTGAAATCTGTAAATATTAGATCCAATTAGAATTAGGAATACTATTGATTTGATTTAAATTTAAGAGATTATAAGTGTTAATTAAAGTTTCACTACTTTCATTAAAGCGCCCGTCCGGAATGTATGTATAACTAATTTACAATTACAATGCATTATATGGAGATTTTCAACGACTCGACAGTGTTTTCCATATATATCGGTAGGAGAGCTAGGCGGAATGTAAACACTTCCTATAATTATATCGGATGCTTGTAATTTTAAACAAACAAATAATTGTTCAACTGAATTATCAAGAATGTCCAGTCTATAAGACTTGATATTATCTCTTACAGCTATAAGAACACTACCTCCATAATATTTGTGACTTGTTGCAGATGTACGATCTAACCGATAGATAGTGAAATTTGTAAATCCTAATTCATTATCGCTAATGCCGTCATTTAACCAAGTCTCTACAAATATTATTATATCGTAGAATGAACAGTTAATGTTATTCATAATTTCAAATATTTTTGTTTTCATTCCGCCTAGATTCTGAAAATACGTGTTTAGTTTTTTACAGATACATAATTATTTTGGGATGTGTTTGGTTGGGAACTTTTACAAATTATTAATATAGGATGTTCGATTAAAAATATCAAAGATAGTATTAATATTCGGGAAAATAAAGACACCGTGTATATTTGAAAATATTTTTATCGTGTAAAGCATCGACATTTATATAATACAGCGTTACATTTTTGTCAATATATTATACCGATAAGCGGCAATAAACCAATATAACCGCTGTGTATATAATGAATAAATCAACCAAAAACTACTACAATTTTTATTTTAAATTTTTCACTTACAAAGAATACGTAGTTGTGTACAAAATGCTTCAAGCAATTTTTTCCTTTACCTTTTTCATTTGATTTCACGCTGATGAAATTTAATTTCACTTGACGAAAACAAATGTCGTATAACCAATGTAATTGACATATATGAATTTTTCATAAATGTAATTGGAATCCACATAAACGAACATTAACTTAACACTAATTAAAATAGAATTTGTAATTATTAATCTTAATTTCACGTAAAAGAAAAATAATAAAAAAAAGAAAACAAATTATACCGGATGAGTCATCGAAGTGGCCTTCTTCATCTCTGTTATTGTTGGAAATTCTACATTAATTTATTAATAAAACTTGCTTGACTACTAATGATGCTCTTTAAATTATCTTAACATGAATATAACATGGTTAGGAGTTTTGAATGGTCGTTACTGCAGAAAAAAAATCTAAACATTTTTACAGTTGCAGAGGTGTAATAAAAATATCATTTTTTTGAGAAAGAGAAATGAAATTTTGTATGCATACTAAAATAGTACCATTCTATGCAATGATAATTTTAAAAGTTATCTACTAAAAAAATATTAATGTATATTCATTTTAAAAACACTTTTTATAATATTGAGTAATAACATCGCTAGAACTAATATCCCAGTATACAAAGTGTACATGCTTTGAGCCACCTGCCATAAAGGCTGGTGTTCTAAAATATTTGTTTAGTGTCTAGAAATAGCCTATAATTCTGGCATAAGAGTTACTTACCAGAAACGCGTTTTTCTAAGTAGTTTTGCTAACTTAACCTTAAGCCAGCAAAACATTTTGTTTTAAAGGCCGGAGCCAAAAATTTTTTATGTGCGTCTATAAATAGCCTATAATTCTGGTATAAGAATTACTTGTCAGAAACGTGTTTTTCTGAGTAGTTGTGCTAACTTAACCTTAAGCCAGCAAAACATTTAAAAAAAAGGCCGGAGCCTAAAACTTTTTATGTGCGTCCATAAATAGCCTATAAATAGCCTATAATTCTAGTGTTATTGATTTGGCAAAATTGCGAGGTTGCTTTGCTAGCTTAATGGACGTTATAATCTACGAGATCGACGGATGCTAAACAAGCTAAAACATAAAATCTTATCGATACAGTAATTCTTCGGCTTTTTATAATAAGTGTTCATCATGGATTGATCTTGATGCTACCTTTAGAGAATCGTCAACAAATATCCGCGAATCTGCAGTGTTTTTAATAGAGATAAATACTTCCGTTTTTCAACAATCAATCAATCAATCAATTTATTTGTGTTTATACATAGGTTATATAATAACTATGTCATAATATTATCTCACTCTAAAAATAAATAATTAAACACTTGCAATAATAAAAACAAAAAATATAAAAAACATCACATTATAGAATACAAAAACAGAATGAACATATTAAAATCACACATTAAAAGTGATAAGGTAAAAAACATCATCAACTATAACTTAATAAATAACTTAATAAAAAATAAATAAAACACTTACATATAAAAATCACTTAATAAAAAATTATATGATAAAAATTCGTTAATACTATAAAAACCTTTCCTAATTAATGCATGTTTTATATATTTTTTGAACATTTTACAATTAAGTTGTTCTATCTCTTGTGGAAGTTTGTTATACAATTTAGGTGCATAATATCGGGTTCCGTTCTGGGATAATGTTAATCTGTTATGTACTGGTCTTAGTTCCTCATTTCTGCGTGTAGGACAATCATGGTAATGATTATTAAAAATAATATTGACCATGCTCTTTAGCCCACAATAAACAATAAAATATATATTGACAAGGCAAGATTAATATCTTTAATTCAATAAATTTGTTCCTACAGTCATCTTTGTATGCCATACCAGCTATAACTCTAACAGCTCTGCGTTGTAATTTAAATATTCGCTTTCCCGCACTCGAGTGACCCCATGCCAGTAGTCCATAGGATGTAAGCGAGTGACAGAGAGCAAAATAGGCTGTCCTAATAATATGATGAGAAACACATCTAGATAAATTTCTTAATAAATATATATTTTTGGTAATCTTACTTGCCAAGTTGCTAACATGCACATCCCACTTTAAAGCTTGATCTATATGTAACCCAAGAAATTTTGCTGATGGAACAAAAGCTTCATCTTCTTGGTGCTCTCTTAAAGTAAATAATAAACCATCATTCATGCAAAGGTTATTTGCTGCAAACCAACGCCTACACTGTTCTCAAGCAGCAGTATCACATGTCAGTAACTGTTGTATACTAGGACTCATCATAAATATGAAAGTATCATCAGCAAACTGTGTTACTTTAATCCCACTATTAAGAAATATGTTTGAGAAATCATTAGCATAGATCAGAAACAGCAGGGGGCCTAGGTGTGAACCTTGTGGTACACCCTTGGTAACAAGGACTTCCTTAGACGTAGTACATCCATACGAAACTATCTGTTTCCTGTTGCTGAGATATGACATAATCATTCTACAACTAGTTGGCAGAAAGTTGTAGCTATATAGCTTGGTAATTAATAACTGGTGGGATACGCAATCGAACGCCTTTGATAAATCCATAAAATTTACCAATGCCAACGATTTCGCCTCCAGGCCACTCAGCACTTTATCAATCAGTTCTACTATCGCGTGAATTGTTGATTTTCCTCGTCTGAAACTGATTTTTCGCCAGCAAACCATTATTCTCAAAATACTCAGTCATTTGAATGTATAACACCAATTCAAATATCTTTGCGATGACCGGAATTATGGACACTGGTCGGTAGTTATTAAGGTCTGATGGAATACCTTTCTTGAGTACAGGAATACACTTGGATATTTTCAGACAGTCTGGAAAACAATGTTCTTTTATGCACTGATTGATAAGCCGTGTAAGTGGCAGAATGACTATGTCTTTAACAGATTTTATCACATTACTTGATAGAACGTATATGTCACCACTGCTTTTGTTTTTGATCATTGCAAATATATCTCTAACATAAGTTGATGATACTTCGTTAAATTGAAAATAATATTTGTTATTCAAAACTGGCATGGGTATCACTGCATTGGTAGAATCTTTCGGCATATTTGTTACTATATCATCAATGATACTAATAAAAAAATCATTGAAATCATCAGCAGATGGATTGGTTTCTGGTTTGTTTTGAATTCCAATCGACCTTTGAGAATTTATTAGCCTCCACATACTTCTAATATTATTAGAGCTATTTTGAATGTATTTATCATTTGCCTCGATTTTTTTTAGTAATTGCATTTCATTTGTCATTTAACTATAGGTTGTGACGTACGCCCTGTATATTGTTTCTCTAGGTACGCCTATGATCAACGCCGCCCTTACGATGTCAGTCAGTAATAATGTTGCTAAGAGATAATAAAATAAGTTGAGCTTTCATAATCGTTAATTGTGTCGAGTATTTTCTCGAATTTATAAGAAAGAATACCACAAAAACATTATAACAGAGCTAAAGCCTGTTACAAGGTTGCATTTATCTACAATTTTATAATTATTATCGTTTTTATATATTACGGAACGTTCAATTTCAACTATTTTTTTTTTTTTTCAGTTTTATTATAAAATCCGGTGAAGATATTGAATTCATGATATTTTTGTTGCTGTTAAAGCAACACCATTAATAAGCCAGTGCAATCGTTTCGTTTATCTATTTTATATAAGTATGAACAAAGTAGAATCATTGCACAATATTTGATATGTTATAAATTCTAATAATGTTTTTTCTATGTATGTTCAAGAGAAAAATAAACATCCTCTAAAGTTCTGTTTGTTCATCTTCTAAGAATAAATTTGATCTATAATTGTCTACCTATTGCAACCAGTCCAGTCAGCATAGTTTTTTAAGCTTTGGAAATACTTGATAACACGTTCATTGCCATACTTAGCTTTATCTTCCATTTTAAATTAATTAAGAAAACTCAATTAAACAACCTGGTGTATGGAAACTGGGTTGTCGGACCGTATCCTGTTGTGGCAGAGCAGCAGAGAACCCCAATTTCCAGACTAATCGAGATTAATCGAGTTTTCTTAATTAATTAAAAAGGGAAGATAAAGCTAAGTATGGCAATGAACGTGTTTTGTAAACATTTAATAATAATAATAATGCCTTTATTTATCACAGAGAAAAATACAAAATGAAATGTCATGAGTGTAGGCGAAGTTCAGTCAGCTTAAACTGTTACTGATCTTCCACTTAACCTACGAATAATGAAACTTAAATATAATTGGAACATGTGAGATAAGGTACAAACATATTTCAATAATCCCGGATTGATTTTGTAAATTCAAAGCTCATCACGTAGTAACAGAGAACGCAAGTGACATCTGAAGCTGTTAAATTTTAACTGTTTTATTCGATATAATTATACTTAATAAAAAAATATCAATCAGTAATTCTTGTTTTGAACATTATTGAAAAGTAAATATTTTGAAGAAAAGTAATTCGATTTTAGATATCCAAGAAGTGTTTTAAAATTACTAATGGCTGTGGAAATATTTTTATACTAAAAGATATTAGTTAATGGCTGTGTGTTTGAAATTATTTTTGAAGAACTGATTCGGTCTTTGGGCTGATCAGATGTCTTTGCCTTTTCGTTAATAGTGAAAATGTATAATAATTGTGTAAAGTTTGAATAGAAATATAATATTTGAGCTCAGAGTTATTATTGTTCTTCTTGTCAACGTGACCCGCAAGGTGTTATCAAAAGTTCCACGCAAGAAGCCAAAAGCTTAAAGGCCGAGAGTACTATGTTTATTGATTCGGAATAGATGAATTGAGTGCTTGCATAAACGAAAGTGAAGCAGATGTCGGAAAAGATGCTAAGACCAAAACAAAGCTAATTTTGAAAATCAATCCATGTGTGTTTCCACACATAAGATCAACTAAGACAACAACAAAAATTTTGGACTAAAAAATTAAGAAGATTTACGAAAACAAAGGTTTTTCTCAACAGATAAGTCTGCTACGTAAGTGTGGAATCACAATGGACGAAAGTATAAAGGATACATCAGCATAAGAATTACATAAAGTTTAATTCTGTGTTTTTCAATGGCGTTGTTCACAATGAATGTCATAGAGATAGAGAATCTATGTGGATATCCAAAAATATCAGGCAACCAATTAAGCAGCGATGTATGCTATTATTTATTTGGGGTTTAATTTAAATTTCGCGCGTGATTTTAAAATGGCCGTCGTTGGTTTTTAACAATTGTTCGGTATTATATCACTCATGATTAGCATGAACACAGCGATGACAATTTATCAGTAAAATGTGTAGGTTATGTTATACAAATGTCATCGGAAGCCGACGAAAGCGTACGGCGCATGCGTTGAACGTAATTTGTATGTACATTGTGAACAGTAAATATTATGTGATTCTTATGTAACTCTTATGCTTATGTATCCCTTACGCTTACGTCCATTGTGAATCCACACTAAGGTAATTTCTATTAAATTAAATGAATGTGAGTTTATGGAAGATTACATAACATAATTAATCGAAACAACTGAAGGCAACACAATTTTTGAATCGAAAAAAATTAATGCAAAAAAATGTAATATAAGATTATTTGCAGACAAAACAAATGTTGCATTATACAATATATTATTGTTATGCAACGTCAAATGTCTATTATTGAACATTTGTTTAAAGTACTTATGTAACATAAGTCAAAATGTCAGAGTAGCTAAAGAGGAAATAATTTATTAATTATTTTCGAGTTAATTTTATTTAATTTATTTAATTAACTCTGACCAACTGAATAAACCCTTTATTCTATTATTAATTGTATTAAATTTTACTTTTTCTAAAGCTTATTTTTTTAATAAACAACCAATACAAAATAAATATCAAAACACGTGAAATGCTTCATACTGTTGGAACTGCTGCTGTTCAACATCCTCACTTTCAACCCAATCTTGGACTTTACCTGATGCTTGCAAGATGAACATGATCCCTCCAAAGAAATAGAAGAAACTCGCTAAACAGAAATATGTTCTCCAGCCGTATATTGGATCCTGTAACAAAAATCAGCATTTACATCAATCAATGGTTGTATTTGCAATGTGTAATACCATTCTGTAAATATATTGAATTCCGTACAAAAGTGCGGGAACGCAAAAGGCACTCGAGGTGAAAATCACTCCGTAGTTGTAAATGATCAAGTGGAAATTAGGGGATAATAAGCGGAGGAAGTTTTCTGTTATTACATAGCTGGCTCCACTGCATGCGAAATTTGTGGTGATTAAGAATATTTTCGTGTGGGATCTGCAATCTAAGAAGGCTACCAATAAGAGTACTATTGATGGGATTAGATGAGCTAAAAATTAGAAAAAATATAATTTAATTATATTAATAATTACTGTTGGATTCCACGTAATTAGTCGTGAAGTCCTTTGTGAGTCAACGAATACAGTGATTGGCAATATTTAAGAGAATAGTTGTATTCTATAAATTTAATTATTTTAATATATGATTAAATTAATAATGTTTATAAGTTAAAAAAAATATCGCTTAGTTGGTTTAAAAATAAATTAATGAAATACACCACTGAAAACAATTAGCGGGTCATTAATTTGTGTCTCCTTTGCAAATAAAATTAAGGACTTTTTAAAAAACTAACTAAAATCCCAGTTGTTTAAAATTTTATTGGATTTGTCATAAAACTGGCACGAATAAAATATACCTTTAGATAATAATTTATGCATTTCAAAATCTCTGCAAATATCATGCCATTTACATGCAAATTCACAATCAGGTCATAAATATACACTTCTGTGCAATAAATTTAAGCACACTAAATATCTTATAGTTTAAGGAGGACATCATAAGAAAAAATATGTAAAAATGTCAATTTCTTTAATTTAATGTTATCATTTATTGAATTGATAAAAAGAGGTAATTAAAACAGACCCAAATTACACAAGTAGAATATTGTTAAAAATTGTTGTGAGACTTCAAAATCCTTTATTGGTGCTAATACAGTGGGTACAGTTTACACAGGTCAATACAACGATCTAAGATGTTCTGATTGGAGAAATTTTGAGTACATATACGCATATATATATACACACATACATACCCAAACCAAGATCGCTAATGACTTAAGTATAAATTAAATAATTTGGAATAATAGTTAGAGATACAAACAATTAGAATATGTTGCGAATATAACTTAAAATATAAATAAATACATGCACGATCAAATCAATCGATTAGATTTTATTAAATAGTACAAATAAGTAAATTATAGTTGATAAAATACAATAACAAAATAAGATTGAACAGATACATATATAATAATAAAGTAGCTTACAATATACTAACTATAAAATGAATAAGAGAATAAAAATAGTAGAATACAAACACAACAATAAAATCACTGAATGGTTTTTTGAGTTTAAGTGAAGTGTTTAATCACAAATTGAAAGACTGTTATTCCTTACTTATTTTATTGTGACAACAATAAAACACTTTAAAAATATGCTAAAAATAAGATTATTAAATTAAGTTAAAGAATAGAATAAAAAAGAATAAAATGTATATATACTAGAATTGAGTTCACAGCTCAAATATAACAGAGAAAAACTCTTCAAATGAATAGAACGCATGGACAAGTATTTTTTTTTAAATGATAGATTTAAATTGTTTAAGCGGCAGGCATTTTACTTCTGCTGTCAGTGTATTGTAAAATTTGGGAGCCCAATAATTTTTCGCATTTTGTGACTTATGTAGTCTTACCCGTTTTGGATAAATATTACCACTAGTTCTAGTGTTATGGCTGTGAATGGACATAACTAAATTATACTCAGAAATATTCTTTTTTACATAAATGAGACATTGAAATATGTACAAACTCGGCAAGGTAAGTATGCGTAAGTTTTGGAATGTAGCCCGACATTCATCTCTGTAGCCTAATCTGCCCAATATACGCACAGCCCTTCGTTGTAATTTAAATATACGGTGCAAACATGGTGAGTGTCCCCATGCTAATAAAGCATATGATGCCAATGAGTATAATAGGAAGCTTTTAAGGTATTTACAGATACACTTTAGGCTAAATTACGCAATAAAAATATGTTTGTGGATATTTTTTTTGTCAAGTTGTCACAGTGTGCATACCATTTCATTGAGGAGTCAAGACATACTCCAAGAAATTTAGCTGATGAAGGTGTGGGAAATGTATGTTTCTTTAGAGTGAAAACCATATGTGTTGTTTTAGCATCATTAAGTAGCAATTTATTGCTATTTCACCACTCTTTGCACTTATTATTAGCAACAGTGCTATTTTGTTTAGCTAAATCTAATGCTCTTGCCCTATTAATAAGTGTAGTGTCATCAGCGTATATTACTTTGAACGTATTATCGACATAGTCTGGTAGGTCATTGATATATATTATGAATAATAGTGGTCCTAAAATGGACCCCTGGGGAATACCATGTTTGACTGGGAGTGTAATTGACTCACAATTAGCATATTTGACACTTTGTGATCTATTGGTTAAGTAAGACTTAACCAAATTTCTGCTTGGTTCGTCAAAACCATAGCGTTCTAATTTGCCAATTAATACTTCATGATTAACACAGTCAAAAGCTCTGCTTAGATCCACAAAAGATGTCATTGCAAAGTCTCCCTCTTCATAGGATGACAATAACTCATCTAGTAAAGAGATTATTGCATCTGTTGTGGATTTTCCTCCACGAAAACCGAATTGTGATCTTTTGAATAAGCAATTGAATTCAAAATAGTGCTTTATTTGCGACAGTAATATTTTTAGAAAATATAGATATAGGTCTATAATTGAGTGGATTATTCCTGTCTCCTTTTTTATGGATAGGTATTACTGTGGCAACTTTTAAGGCATCAGGGAAAACAGATTGTGCAATGGATGTGTTTATAATATCAGTTAACGAAAATATGACCGATTCTTTGCATGACTTTAATAAGTCAGAAGATATTCCTTATATATCTCTTCTTTTGCTACATTTAATATTATTAATAGCATCTTTGATGTCTGTGTTAGATATTACTTTAAATTTGAAACTACTTGATGATATTAATGGTACAAAACTTAAGGGATTTGCATTTATGTTTCCGATATTTCGTATAATATTATCTACATAAGATAAAAATTCTTTATTAAATTGCTCACAACTAATATCACATGGTAAATCACAGCTACGTTTACTTTTTCGATAGAGTTTATTATATTCTACATTGATTTGACTTTGTTTTTCGAGTTTTCAATATAATTATCATGAGCTTGGATTTTGGTGTTTTTCATTTCTTTTATATATTTACATTTATATGATCTATATGCATTGGTGAGGGATTCATTATTACCGGTATTTATTGCTTCGCGTAATAAATTTAATTGTTCGCGCATATTGAACAGATCTTCCGTGTACCAGTGTATCTTATTAATTTTGCTAATTTTATTTTTTACATTAGTCTCGCGGAAACATTGGTGATATTTAGACGTGATGATGTGATGAAATATTTTGTATTTTTTATTGCAGTCTCTTTCATTTCCAGTTTTGCGATATTAATTGTTGAAAAAAATTGAATTTTCCTAGTTGGGCAATAGGCCTTATTTTTTTATTTGTTGATAAGTCCATTAACTTCATATGTAATTCATGTTGAAAATTAAGTTTAATGCCAATGTGATCCGAAGAAGTTATACATGGATTAATGGAAAAACTATTGGGCTCATAGTTCGTAAAAACATTATCTAGGATATTATTGCCTCGGGTTGGAAAATTTGCATACAGTGTGGGATCGTATGAGTGAAATAAGTCATTAATTACTCTCACTCTTTGGTTAGGGTTATTAAAAGCTACATTCAAATCTCCTCCAATTAGAACATGATTGTTAACAACATCAACGAGTTGTAAAACAGCTGCCATAGTATCTAAAAATATATTAAAATCACCAATAGGTGGTCTGTATACAATAATAAAAATGTTACGCGATTGAACAAAATATATGCCACACAATTGACAGTGAGACTCTATCGACAATAAGTTGATATTATTTAAAACTACAAAATTGTGTTTTTTATTTACTAGTATCATTGTGCCGCCACCAGACGAGTTTTTCCTTGAAAAGTGGGACGCGCATATCATATTATTTACATTATATTGTTCGCTTTCATTTTCCTGTAGCCAGTGTTCTGTGAGACATATAACGTCGATTTGTTCATGTTCTATAATACAGTCTAGTTCATTGTATTTGTTACATACAGATTGGGTATTGATAAATAACGCCTTAAATATATCCATGTTGTTTTTCATAGTAAAATTCGTTGTAACGCGTAGATTACGTTTTTTCCGGGTTGGGAGATGGATTCTAAAAATATATTTCCCAATTTCTATTCCCGATGGCCAATGTAAAGGATTAATCAATGTATCATGTTGAGAAATACCGGCTCCTATCTTGAAGCTACAGTACTCTTCAGTTCTTGTTTTAATTTTTCACACGAGAAAGTTTTATCCACTAAAATATTTTTAATGTGATTTTCTATATCAGTAACAGTTGCATTACTATTTACACGGTTTACAAAGAGCCAGGTTTTCCGTGGTTCTGCTGATATGACTCCAGGCGAGCTGCTACCGATGGTGATTAATTTATTTCTTCTTTATTCATTTTTATTTGGTCTTTTTCCTGTGTAGACAGTAAAACCAACATCATCTTTTTTGTTTGTTATTTCTTGCGTTTTCTTATCGGATGCCGTGATAGTCACTTCGGAGCGCGAGTTCGAGACTTTGGACTCTTCTCTGGATGACGGATCCGAGATTTTTCTGGCACTTTTATTGGTTTATTTATTTTAATTGATTTTATGGATTGATCCGACATCTGTTGAATGCTTTCAACATCTTTTCTTTCTGTATTTTTATTTATCGGTTCATAGCTTTGCTTATATGGAGTATATTTTAATTTTTCTTTTAGAAGATTGTTATTTTCTATTAAAATTTCGTTTTTGTTCTCGAGTTCTGTAATTAGTTTCCGTAGTAATTTATTTTCTTCGGTAAGGAAATTAAATTGTGTGATACTTGCCGATGCTGAGCCCGGGGACTTAACCTCCATTTCTTGTTCGCTAGTTATTATCGTGTTCAGTTTTCCACAAGACTTGTTGTGTTTTTTTCAGACACGAGGGATGGAAATCTAAATCACAGACTATACATGGCACAAGATTCACAGATTTGATTTTTCATTTATTACACTTTTTTCAGATTCGTCAGTTTTCGCACCTAACTCATCTTCCGCTACTTCTGGTAGTGCAGTCGTGTTGTGGATAGACATAGGATCTAAATCCACGCGCGACGGTGTGGCTTTAAACAGCTGTCATAAGGCCCATGCTTACTTATGGCAAAGTAGGTCTGGTGGCCCAGGACAAAACTTGGCACCACCACTAAGCAGTTGTCTCAAATACAGAGGACTGCCTTTTTATCACAGGTGACATGCACACAACCCCAATAATGGCAATTGAAGTTATGCTGTGTGTGTTACCATTGCATCTCCATGTGGAAAGGGAGGACACTGCGGCTATACTCCGCCTTAGAAGCAGTGGCACCTCTGGAGGAATGTCTGTAGGAACATACCTCACCTGAACTTTAGGTGGGTACCGATACTAGTGCTCCCACTTATGTGGCGGGCGTATCCCACCTTATTGCCACCGAAACCACAAAACACGTGAGGGAGTCTGTCATTAGAATAAACACAGACGGATCCCTGAAAGAAGAAGGTTTAGGCTTTGGAATTTTCTCGAGGACTCTACATATTCAAAAGAAAATATAACCATCGAGCAACTAGAGCTGATGGGTACAACTCATCACAGTCTAATCAATAAATGTCTACTGATCCTCACGGACAGTAAACTGGCTCTACAATCTACAATCGGTAACACCCTCAAGGAATATTTATGGCTTAACCTAAATTAATTTGTACTATTTCAAACTAGTAAAATCCGTGCTCCAAGAATTTGAGTTAATGATGTATCATAAAAACAGAAACGCCCATCATGTTGTTTTTTTTTTTTTTAAACAAAGTGGCAATGTTCAAGTGAACCGGGTAATCGGAGAGGGAACCGAATAAGACATCAGGCAAAGTTATTATTTTTTTTTTTTTTTCAAAAGTAACGGATAAATTGTATAACATCGTAAATAAACATATTTTAGAAAAATGCTCTGAATCGTCGATTTTTATTTTTAAAATGCTGTCCTGAGATAAATTTTTCAGCCCCCACACCTTCGCCCCTAACGGGTGATAACCGCAACTTAAAAATTAAAATAGTAAAGCACCCCTTGCGATACCTCAAATGATAGATTTTTTTATTCTGAATTCAACGAAATAAAAATTATCAAAATTGGTTAATAAATTACGGTAATATTTACTAAAATGTATTTATTTGTCAAAAATCGGTTAATAAATTACGGTGATATTTACTAAAATGTATTTATTTATAAAATTGAGAGAATAGCCAAATTTAAGTAACTAATCCTTAATTAAATCTTTAAAGTGCTGCCCGTTAACGAAGAGACAATGCCCTAATCTATCTACAAAAGCTTGTTGAACATTATCTAACATATCTCGAGTAATTAAGTGAATTTCTGCACGAATTCTTTCCTTTAACTCCTCAATATTTGCAGGTTTATTCAAATAAACTTTACTTTTTAAATAACCCGAAAAAAAAAAAATCTAGTGGCGTTAAATCTGGTGATTTTGCTTGACGGTACAATTCAGACAAAATATTGAATCATCAGAAAAAAAAAACGATGTTTTTAATTAAGCAAGGAGTTTCATTATAGAGTTCCATCATTATTTCACAAAATTGCACTCGTCGATCAAAGTCATCATCGGTTAATTCATGTACCAAGTGCACTTTATACGGGTGAAATTGATGTTTTCCGAATAATATGTACACTGTACTTTCTGGCGCACTAACTTGTGAAGCGCCATTAAAATAGCATCCAATTGTCTATTTTTATTTAAGACCAATGGACATCTTGCCTTAGGCTTATCCCGTACATGTCCGAGATCGCGAAATTTGTTTTCGATTCGACTTACTGTAGATTGCGATATGGGCGGACGCTCCGGGTGCGTTTCATTGAACAAAACACGAACTTCTTCATGCGTCTGGATTCTATCTCCAAACCCAATCATCATTAAAATTTCGATTCTTTCGGTTTCAGTAAGTCTCATTTTGCTATTATTACTTCAATCACAAAAAACTCTGAATTGTGTTTGACACAAGTAAAAACAATTTGCAATTGTTTTAATGATATTGCTATGGCCGCTTCAACGGTGCCTACTCGAATATTGACACTTCTTTGAATACATTTTGGTAAATATCGCCGTTATTTATTAACCGATTTTGATAAGGGGTGAGGGGCTGAAAAATGTATATCAGGAGAGCATTTTAAAAATAAAAATCGACGTGTCAGAGAATTTTTCTAAAATATGTTTATTTACGATTTTATAGAATATATCCGTTACTTTTGAAAAACCCTGTATAATATTTAATATTTTGTAACATTTTAAACATGAAAATACAAAAATATTGAAAGCACTTCTATTTTCTTTCTTTTCCGGTACAAAATATACAGTAACGTGACTTCTGGTTTCATCAATTTAACCTTTGATGACAGAAGTCAGTTGATTCCTTTTTTATTCCCTTGACTGGGTTGTGAAAAACTTAAGTCAAGTTTAAACGATTTTTACGACTGTTGTTTATTAAATAATGATGAATACACTTTTTAGGCTTTAGCGCTGATGTTTAGAACTGTACAGTTTGAATGCCGGAGAATGTCCCTTCCAAAAAGGTGAAGTTGGTGTCCTCGACACCAGAACAACCCCTCCCTTTTAGGGCGATAATAATATATTAAAATCTAATTAAGCACGCATAATATTGGGAAGCAAGATGTAAATAACAAAATGAAAAATATTTATATAAGGATAGAGATTTTGCGGACAGACATTAATGGTATTTATTTATGATATGATTTGAAAATGAACAATATTTGAATTTAGAGTTAATGACTTATTTGCTGTTCCAATGTTATCTGTGAGAATGAGATAATGAGTTCTTTAATTTGCAACAGCTAATATTATTTACATAAATAAATTACAATAATCGAATAATATATAAAATATATACACGAAATATTTATAATAATAGTAATAATTATAATGCATATTATTATTATAAAATGTACTGGGGTACATTACAATACAGTGCTACCCAGGTACAACCGTCTGCTAGATGTGTTGATTTTTCGTCCAGGCAAAAAAAAAACACTAAATGTCTCTTCATTTCTAAAATTTACAAAATATATACTTAGAAGCTTAAATTGTTTTGTCCTCTCAAATAATGAAATATTCCCTATTTTATATCGTAATAGTACCTGGGTACCACCTTCAGCCACATAAAGGTTAAAAATGTTTCCACAACAACATACTTACATATGATCGTGAACCATTTCATGACTCTAATCGGCTCGAATCCAATTTTCGTCAACCTTTTATAGATTTGCCTGAATAATAAAATGCACACGATTTTAAACAGTGGTGGCAAGGATAAATAAATTCCTAATACAGTGAGCGAAACGATGGTGGTGTCGTTAAAATACAAAGGTGCAAATGAAGAATACTGGGAATCAATCCATGTAGCTCCAGTTTCAAATAATAGATACGCCCAGACTTCTTTGGATTTGAATATCTTTTTGTAGGGAACTTGCAACTAAAAATGATTTTTATTAATATTTATTATTTTGTAGTACTCTTAAGTTATTAATAATTGTGATTTATAAGATATAAAGTAGTCCTTAGAAGTTTGTGGTTTAATTTACCTTATCCAATCATCGCCCCCACGCCATAGAAGAACTTATCGAAGCGATATGTTATAAATAGAAAAGAGTATTTACTCACATGGTCACAGTTATTTAAATAAATTAAATATAAATGAATTAAAAATAATTAATCAATTATTTACACATTTAGCTCTGTGACTTCTGACTTATATAACACAAGTACGTTAAACAAATGCACATTAAAACAACTACTTCCCGGGTAAATACCCACGCCGGATATTGAATTACATAATGTGCACCTGCTGTTGCGATATGTAATGTTTGCAGTTCAATTATCCCAGAACGTTTAGAAAGAGCGTTTGATAATATGAAACGGAGAGTGGCGTTGTGTTTAAGTGATGAAGGAGAACACTATTATGATTGCACCGTAAACTACCCTATCTATATGCAAAAATTAAGCTTCGTACAGATGTCCACAATTTGAATCTTAGATTTCGACATTTAATTACATCTAGGATAACGGTGATATATACAATACAATATCTTTTAAAAGAAGTTTTACTTATACATATTAAAAATATATAACTCTATATCATCAAATATTACATCGTTAAATGTAGGCTCTTTCAAAGAGTTTAAACAAATGTTGTTATCGTGATGCATAACTATCTCTTACTTTAGAAGCATTTTTGTATAATATAATCGTTTAATTTGTTAATCACCGATTCTGAATTATATTTTTTGTTTGTTCTCTTTAATTATATATATATATATATATATATATATATTTACTTTATTTGCCCAACAGAAAGATAACCAATTACAGGACAAAATTAAAAATAAATGCAGTACAGCTAATTAATTAAGTAAAAAATTCATTTATGGTAATACAACATATGACGAAATAATATATGTAAGTAATATAAACTCATCACTGCATTAACAATATACTAATGATACAATAAGTAAACTTATGACACTAAAAGCATAAAATAATACAGATATTGATAAGTTTTCTGTTTTAACCCGCAGAGCTAAGACTTTGATCAATTTTATAGTTGTTCTTAGTACTATTTGCACTTAGCAATTTGTTTGTAATTTCTATTAATTTATATTGACATTCAGTTTTATTATGTATTCATATCATTAATGTATAACTATAGTGTTGAATGCAAATAAATTTATTATTATTTAAATTGTACTTGCTATTATAATTAAATTCATTATTTAATTCATCATCATTCTTCAATTTATTAGAATAACATAACCTGTAGCGTTTGGTTACTTATATTGCCAACACCTTTTTTTATAAAAAAATCTAAGCACCTTAGAATAGAAATGTTCTCGTTTCGAATATACGAACAGGATCGACGGCGATTTTCTATTCTAGATAATTGATAATAATAATCTATTTAAGTCTTGCTTTTGAGAAATTTTATTCTAAATCACCTTATATACTTACATCTCTCTTGTCAAGAATATCCATGTGTAATTTATGAATGTATTTAACTTCCTTCTGCGAAATGAAGAAGCTCAGTTCGGGTTTGTCGCTTATTAAAAGCAACCACACCATGGCCCAGGAAAATCCGATCGCTCCGATTATAAAAAACGCGTCTTCCCAATCTCTGTACGCAATAATGTATCCGACGCTTACCCAGGTGAGAATTGCAGACACATACGAGGCGACTAAAGTCCCCGAAAGCTTGTGCGAGTATCTTGGGGATGCCCAATCGGTAATTAGTTTTTCGCATGCTGGTATGATGGGACCCTGTTTCAAAAAAAAAATATAATTTAATTTCATGTTAAAAACAGACAATCAATGAGAGCAAGAATGAGGACTTGTATAATACTAATAAAAGACTTTTTTAATTCAATCACCATTAAAATTACAATATGCTAATTTAAGAAAAAAAGAGGAAACTATAAAAAAAAATAATTTTCTAGGCGCAATCGCAATTCTTTGTTTCCAGCAAAAAAATCTTTTCGATTCGGATTTAAATAAAGCCTCGCTGGCTATTAATAATAATAGAAAAAAAGGATTGTCCAAGTGAATAAATCCTTTTTTTATTTATATATATATATATATATATATATATATATACAGGGTGTTCAATTTAAGTGAAGACATTGAAATATCTCGAAAACTACTCATCGAATAAAAAAAATATAATTAAAATTTGTTCGCCTCGGAGGGGGACATCTAATAATACGAATCTCGACACACTATCCTCAACCCCCTACCCCCTAAGTAGAAATAGAAACGTTAAATAGGAACCCCCATTTTTTGTACGGATATGAATACTCCGGTAAAAAATATTAAAGTTTTAACTGATTTTTTTTTTCAATTTCGTCATTTATAGTGTCGTCTGTCACAAATACAAAAAAATATCAGTTAAAACTTTAATATTTTTTTACCGGAGTATTCAAATCCGTACAAAAAAATTTGGGTTCCTATTTAACGTTCCGAAATTGGTAAAAATCGTTGAGAAATATATATGAAATAAAAGTACACGAAGGTGTGAGTCTTTATGCGTCTCGCACATAATAGATTTCTAATTAAAGCAAGTGTTCAAAAATTCAACCTTCAAGCGCAAAAACTCATTATATTATTCTTTTTTTTCTAATATTATAAAAATATCTTAATAAAGAGTTAAAAGGTGAGTTTACTTTTTACTTACATTGCATATTCCGCTGACAAACCTATTAAATACACCAGTATAAAAATTCAAATGTATAGTGCAGGGAGTGAAGGCAATCATCAAAGATGATAATACTGTAGAACCTCCGATTGTCCACACGGGTCCAAGTAAATCGCTGATCGATACACCCAAAGGAATCGTGATGGCATTTCCGATGTAATAGGATCCGACATAAATTGAATAGTCTGTTCTTGAGATGTTCAGACTATTTACCTAAAAGCGTTTAAATGGCGTGTAATGGTTAATTTATATAGAACTGATAAAAAAACGTTAAACAAAGGCAAACAAATATTTTATAATTAATATTTTTGGAAGAAACAATATTTTTATGAGCTTTTAAAATTCCCACCATTAAATTTGAAATATTTAAAAATGTATCATTGATTTTCCCAGGACGTTCCAGATACGAGAGGTCGTTTTTATATTCCCGGGCAAGGACTGAAAACAAAAGACCAGAGGAAAAACTAAATTTTATTTGTCAACATAGTTCCCCTGCTTTTGAGTATTGCTAGGCCATGCTCCCTCTCCAGCCTTATACCTTTCGGTGTTGATCATTTGGAGAACCGCAATAATTGCAGCATCGATGTCATAACATCGAAACCACTGCCCGTCAGAGGCTAACCGACGTGTGGACCGGGAGGGCGATAGACATCCTCGGGCTTTTAACGGCCCACCCCTGACTCCTTATTTAGTCGTGACAAGCACGAGGGCTGAGTCGACCCCGCCGTATGCAGTTAGCCCTATCCAAGATAGGGACACAGGGGTGCCACGGGTAGGCCTGCATTCCGACTTGGGTATCTGCCCCTTTCAGACATCCATGCTCTAGAGCATGGTAGTCCCCGCAGCTTGGCGGATCCAAGCTTTTATGCGGGCCCCCTGCTTTTGAATACAGGTATAACACCGCTTCAATAACATCTTTAATCCAGTATACAAATATTCATTGTTTTTTTTTTTTTTCTTTCTAAAATGGCTCTCAATAGCTGCTGTTGGGTATAGAGGTTGCCATGCGCTTAGCCTCATCCTTGTCCCACACGCAGCCCCTACTGAGCATATCCCACCCCAAAAAGGCACAGTAATGCCAAGTGCATAGACAGATTCATTAGTGTTGCCCACCGGGACAGATTAGTGTAGCCCACCGGGAAAGAGTTAGTGTTGCCCTTCGGAAATAAATCTATAGACCACCCTCCGGGAATAGATAATAAGAAATACAGTCCACAAACGAATACAGAAGCTTCAGGGAGACGGTGTGGTAAGTGCCATCCTTTCTACCACTTTCCTCCTGGTTGAAGAGTGCGGTGCCTTGCACCCAACAGCTGCTATAAGTTCGTCATTGTCCCTAAATTTTATCCACCTTCGTTTTTTTTTTTTGAGATTCGGGAACAAAAGTAGTCTCTCGGTTGTAATAATTTGTAGGTGGATGTTGTACTTTGTAAGAGTACGAGTTGTAACGACTATGAAGAAAACACGTGGGTTAAAAAAGTTGTTTCTTTATTAGCTGAACTGTACAAGCTCTCTTGAATCGTAATTGAATGATGATGTAACAACGTTCGCCAGAATATTCTCGAACGCCGGTGATTTAGTTGCGCCGGCGCGGTGAGACAGCGACTGTGGCGGACAAAAGGGGAGACACGGCGCGCACTGCTAAGAGGGAGGAGCGTCAGTGGCCGGGGAGACAGATGTTGGCATTCGGCAAGTCCAAGCTGGTAGATTCTTCCTGGAAAGCGGCTATTCCGTCCCGCTTGGACCCCTGGAGTGGACTTAGATACGTATTCTAGCCCGGTTTATTGCGATAATAAACCCATTAGGGTCGAACGATGTAATGCCGAAAACGGTTTCGGAATGCAGGTAGTAATTTTGTTAAAAATTACTCGCCTAAACCGAACATCGGTGGTAAATCTGGACTATAAAGCGGATGTTGAATTCCTTTGAAGCCACAACCAGCTACAGCAACTTTTGAAAGTCTGGACTGCATTGTCGTCCGTCGAGCAACAATATACCTTATATCAGTTTTCCGCTTCTCTTCACTCTAATGGCATCTCTAAGGCGATGCATCAGGTGTTCATGAGACTCATCCGTTATCATACTACCCTTATTCATATAATCAATGAGCAAAATTTCCCGAGAGTCCCAAAAAATGGATGCCATTACTTTTTCCTGCAGAAGGGGTGACTTTAATTTTCTTGTGATGGCTGGAGCCATTAACATGCCACTGCATCCTGTTTCGATTCAGGATCTTAATGATTAACCCAGATTTCATCATCGGTAACAAGTCTCTACCCGAACACGCATTTGGAACGACGAGAGTATTCGCGGCACCCATCATTCCAAGGTAATCGTGTAAAATTCTGAAAACTATGGTTTCTGAAACTCCTAGTGAAGCTGCTAATTATTTAGTCTTGCATCCTGTAGTACTAAAAAAAGACCTTTATTGGCATCATTCATTTACATTATCATAATTCTAACATCTAATGCCACTCTCTCTTTTCCCTCTCCCTCCTCAGCTTCTCCAACATCCTTACCCTGACCCCATCTTCTCTCATCCACTCCATTTTGCTCCCACCCATTCATCCTTCACCCCCTCGCATTCCTCCGCTAAGTGGCCCCATCCATACTTTCCTTCCTCTCTCCTCCGATCCACAGCTCGCCCTTACAATAATCACCCTCTCCTCTCTACTCCATCCTCTCTCTATCAAATATCTCGGCACTTTTCCATGCACCTGCCACCTCCCATACATATCATTGTACTCACTTCTCTTTATACACCCTTGCTTTTCCTTCCTCCTTCCCTTTACCCACTCATCCACCTTCACCCTATTCCCTAGCCATTCCATTACTTTCACCTCCGACAACCCTACCCTATCATACATTTTCCTCCTCTCACCCCTCCATCTACCCTCACCTCCACACATGCTCGTCACCCATACATCCTTCACCAATCTCTGTTGATTCAGTTCCAACAATTTCATCTCATACCTCACCACTCTCACCATTGCCTCGCACTCTAGCCTCTCTATATCAGAGCTTCCATATCGAGGACGGGTTAACAACTCCCACCACCGTTTTTTACACGATCAGCCGTAGTCGTGGAAGAAAGAGAGAAACGGTGTGAAATGCACGATTAGAGGACGTACGTTAATTTTTCATGTATCGTTTTAGAATTAGCGGAATTGCTGAAGACCGCATAAATGAGTGCGTCCTCCCAATGTAAATAAACACGTGAAGCACGTTTCATGAATGGTCGCGTTCAGAGAACATTAGCGCTTTAACGCTTCACTAAAGCGGTTTCGCTGAACGGTACCGCTTTATGTGTAGCGCTGTACCGCTTTATCAAGCGGTAAAACATATATTTTTTCCGCTTGATCGCTTTTCAAGCCATGCAGCTATAAACAAAAGCGCCATATTTCCATTAACGTCATTAACATCGAAAGCGTGTTCAGGGAACATCAAGCGCTTTGCGCTGTAGCGCTACATCTCTAAAATTCCCTGAACGCAACCATTGATTTCTATATTTCTCCATTTATTCGGAAATTTCTTCCACCGACCGGTTAAACGTTCGCTTGGATTGGCACGGGAAATTTAAAAAGTTATTCATTTCAAAAATTTTATTAAAGATTATTATTATTGTGTAGTTTTCGATTAATATTAATCTACACTATGAAAAATCATCTTTCATTTATTTAGTTTATAAAATGAAACAAAAACACGGTATATTTTTTTTTATTTATTAAATAATGTAATTATAATTTCGTTTACTTTTATTTGAAAGTATTAGAGTATTTAATTCTTTCAATTTAATTACTCAAAAATCCTATTTTAAAAGAACCAATTTTGCAGTTCATTACTGCAGGTTCGTATACAGGGTGTCTCATATGGATTTTCTATTGATAGATTCTAATGCAATTTTCACTGTTTATGTAAACCAATATTCTCTTATTAATTTTATATTTTCAAGATTTTACCACTTCTGATTATACCGGAAGAATGTACAAGTTTTGTTATTTTAAATGGAACCCTATATTTTTAATCGAAAATTTAGATTTTTACAAAATAACTGTTATTATGTCAATTTTTGATATTTAAAAAGTTATAAATAATTGAACGTTGAAATCGATCAATTTTTGGGGTTTTGCATTTCAAAATTGAAAAAAAAAATTAAATTTTCTGCCAACGCAATATAATTGAAAAAAAAAAATGCTTAATAATTGAAAGAAAAGTAGTTTTTATCCTAAAGCAAATTTTATATACAGGATGAAACAATACGCAAACAATTTTTTTTTATTTTATTTAAATGGAACACCCTATATTATTTATGAAATTTCGATGGAAAATTGTTTGTTCTTTCATTTTTTGATGACAAACTATACTTCTATATATTACCGTTTGTTTTAACAATTTCAATCCAAAGTACAAAATTGAATGTTTCACTTGTAGTCTATAATTTAATTCGGCTATGACTTATACAAATGCAATTCGCAAATGTTTTCCTACATTTAAAAACATATTTAATATAAAGATAATAGTGTGTCGATAAATATGTATGAGTTATTTTAAAAGCAAAAAAATCTAAAAATTTTAAATGTTATTCAATAGAAATATTTGATATGAATATGTTAATTGCATACATAGACATTTTAATGGAGGACAATTTTAATATTAACAAAATATTAAGATTCAAGTATTGAATTATTTTACTAGGCTTGTTGGTACACCTTATTTTTTGCAGCCTACATAAATTATTTAAAAAATAATTTTAATAAGCATATAAGAATATTTAAAATATTTTTAGAATGACCAAAATATATTTTTTGTTTCTAATAACTAAAGTATTTTTTTTATTGAAGAAGTATGTCTAACAGTAACAGTGTTACAAAAATAACGTAAAATATACTTTACTTATTAAATATGATATTATTAAGTATAACATTGACAATTAAATAATAAAAATTTGCGTATTTGCATTTCGATTTTAAATATCTCAAACATGGTAAGGCCCATTTTCATTTTGAAATGGCACAAACAAATATAGGGTGTTCCATTGAAGTAAAAATAGAAGAAAATCATTTTGCATACACAAAGTAGTCTGTACACAAAAAATATTTTAGCAGAAGACTATACCTATTATTAAGCAGAATATCTATTTCGTTTTTAATGTTTGAAATATAAGGTGTTAAACATTTTTCGACTTCAACTTTCATTTATAACTTTTAAAATAAAAAAACGACCTAATAAATTTAATTAAAAAAAACGTAGAATCGAAAATCATTATAAAAATATATCATTCCATTAAAAAAATCATATGATTATTGGACACCCTGTATATATGAAACGAATTTTAAAATTTGACGATCAGCAGTGGCTAGAATTTTTTTTTTTTTTTTTTTTTCGAAAAACAGATATTGGACTTCACGGCAATATTGCGCCACCTTTTTTCAAATTTACTAGACTTTGCTGTTCATTTGAGACACACTGAATAATATTTTCATTCCTGTGACTTTATTCTATCTTCAAGTATAATACTTTAAAATGCTGTCTAAAAAATGATGATTTTCATAATCATTGAAAAATTTCAAAAACTGTTACACGAAATTTGTAAAAATTACCACCTAGAATCTAAATTTTCAATAAAAAAATATAAATTGGGATAAAATAAAACACAAAAGTGTATAGTTTCAAAAATTTTTTGCTGTATTGTTTCACGACAATTTTTTCGCCACACAGTGGCTTCTTCGGGTGAAGATGACAATGGTTGTACAATTATGGGTTGGTTATTTATATTTAAAACAACTTCCCCCTTGAACAGATTTATCAATAATTGTGAAGACCGCATAGATATACTAAAACAATCAGGGGTATATTTACTCACATGCGGAGATTGTCCGAAAGTATATATAGGCCAAACAGGGAGAAGTTTCGAACAACGAATAAAAGAACATAAAAATAGTTTTCTAAAGTAAAATACAGAGTCCACGTATGCAGAACACCTGTTAAACAATAACCACACTGCGAAATATTACATATCTGCGAAAAAAAGTCAGACTCAGTCTGCTAGAAATTAATAAATTTAATAAAAGGTAATTCTTTTAAATGACCAAATAGATTTAAACAATTCACCACTGTTAAACATTTTTTAATTAGTTAATTGTAATAGTTATAAACATACATGTAAATTATCGTAAAAAAAATTGTTTTGTTTTGTATATGTTATGTTAATTTCCCACCACCCAAACACCCCCTTCAAACCAGGGATATAAATAACCAACCCATAATTGTAAAACCGTTGTCATCTTCACCTGAAGAAGCCACTGTGTGGTGAAAAAATTGTCGTGAGACAATAAAGCAAAAAAACTATACACTTTTGTGTTTTATTTTATCCCAACAAATAAAGGCCTCTACACTACAAAAAATATAAGGTTCCATTTCAAATTACAAAGCTTGTACGTACTTCCGGTATAATCGGAAGTTGTAAAATCTTGAAAATATTTTAATTTAGATGAGAATATTGGTTTACATAAACAGTGAAAATTGCACTGTGATACTGTATTATCAATAGATTATCCAAATACTTTTAGGGTGAGACACCCTGTATATGAACGGCAAAATTGGTTCTTTCAAAAAAGGTTTCAATATATTTCTCACAGATTTTTAAGAGTTAAATACTCTAATTCTTTTCAACAAAAAAATATGCCGGTTAATAAAATGAAATGAAAGATGATTTTTCACAGTATAGATTAATATTAATCGAAAACTACACAATTATTTTACTTGTCTTTAATAAAATTTTTGAAATGAGTAACTTTTTAAATTTCCCGGGTCAATTCAAGGCAAAGTTTCGCCGGTCGGCAGATTAAATTTCTAAATGGAGAAATATAAAAATCAACCATACAAACGAAAAAAGTGTCTCAAATGTTTATTTATATTGGGAGGACGCAGTCATTTATGCGATCATCAGCAATTCAGCTGATTCTAAAACGATGCATGAAAAACTGCTCTCTATTGAATCTATTCGTCTCCTGAAGCACTATGTAGCTGGGCGTGGGCCCAACAGTGCTAATATATGGAGTGGAAGTGTGGAAGCACTTCCACTCCATATATTAGCACTGATCTCACACACGCATCCCATATTTTATATGTCACTCTCATATTATTCCCCATTCATTCCTACAGTACCAAACACTTGGTTTTTTTCAAAACATTTCCAGTAATCACGTCAGCAGGACGCCCTGGGAGATCATCATCCAGTGATTCTCGACCATATTTAAACAATTTTGACCATTCGTAAATAGTTGACTTGGAAGGGCCATCATCCCGGTATACAGCCAACATCTCTTCACGAATATTATTTGGGTGTTTTCCTTGTTTTGTTAGGAATTTTATAACAGCCCATTATTCGATTTTGGTCATTTCGATGCACGACTTACAAACTGATAGATAATAAAATTAATAATGTTGCTGTTGTTTTGTAAATTTTCATACAAGTTACCAAGGCTGGTATGTGACTAAAAAAAAAACATAATCGAAAATTGCATCATAATTCAAAACAGCCGAGTCTGGGAATATAAAAACGACACCTCGTATCATAACCCAGACATCAACTAATAAAAATAATGTTTTAATTAAATATTACGTTATAATAAATTAAAGACGACGCAAGCGCCATCTTATTTTAGAAAAATGCTCTGACACGTTGATTTTTATTTTTAAAATGCTATCCTGATTATTATTATTATGTATTTTTATCCTTAGAATATGATTATCGAATAAAAATGGTGGTTCCAATTTGAAATTTCAAAGTTAACCCCCCGGCCCACCCACTAAGGGACCAGTAGGGGGCTGAATTTATAACAGGATGACGCCCCTCAGGAAACATTAATTTTGATCTCGTAACGTTTTTTCGTACCATGTGTATTTTTCGAGTTATATTGATTTGTCAGGTTAAATGGAATCACGGGATCCCGGAAAACAATCCCTAGTTTGTGGGATCCGTTTGATTCGTACTCCGTCAATTCTTTTTGGCACAGTGCAAATATAATATTCTGTTTTATTCAAAGATTTAAACACAAGCAAAAGAATATAGAATGTTCGTAGTTTAAGTGCTGGCACTAGAGATGCCATTTTTTCAGAGATGTATTTTTTTACTCTCGGTTTCTAAATCCATAGAATATAATAAGTGTCTCTCAATTTCAAGCTTCAAGTTTATACATTCGATTGTATCAAGAATAAAAAAAACTCATATAAAATTATTTATTCGAAATTGATTAATATTTTCACTTTGAAGAAGGAAAGTATACTTACCTTAAGAGTTTGTTGCCAAGTTGTGTTTATATTGCACTTGAGCAACGTTTCCAGCGGCCTCTCGTCAAGCATCGCAAGAGCTGCGAATGTTACGCTGACCTTGAACATAGTTGTTATACACGCCGCTGAGAAAGTATAGAATATTACAACAATCCTGTATTTAAAACCTGTAAAAATTGTTGAAAAAATGTAGTACAAACTATGAATAAGCGCAATCTATATGTAAACACCATTATAATATAAACCACATGTGTAATGAATAAAGTTAGTAGTTGAACTGAATCATTTTATTCGATTTATATTTCCACAAAGGCACAAAATACCGTGGAGTGAATTTGTAGGCTAAAGTGACGGATCAACTAAAACATTTAGCATTTCTAAATTCCATAGCAAACTAAAATTATTAAAATATTAATCAAAAATGCACCCCAAATTATGTAAAAAATCGATTCTATGCCTTTTTCACAAAAACTAAATGTCTAAGAGCTTCGAGTTGTAACGTACGTTGGTGTTGTTCGTTGTTACGGTTCATTTATTTTATTTGGATTTCCTGAGTTCGTTGTCGAAGACGCGATTTTGTCAACTTAGATTCGATCAATGATAGTCAAAGTTAAAAATCTTACTTGATATTTAATTCATACTTAATAAACGAATTTACAATTTGAAATAAATAAGAATTAGAAATTAGAGATTCAGAGTTTTGATTTAGCAAACTGTCTTACTCAACTGTCGAAATAGAAGTGTCCTCCTCAACACCAGAACAACTTCATTTCTTTGATGATAAGATAATACACTAATTGTTTGTATGCATAACATGGAATAACAAAACGAGAATATAATTGATAATAATTGATTTGGAATATGAAAACTATTTGATTTGTGAATTATTTGCTATTTCCAATGTTATCTATACAAAGCGATAATTACACAATAATGACTATTATACACAGAGTGGTTCTTAAAAACATTGAATATAATCACATGTGAGAGGTATATTACAGAGTTATAGGAAACTTTTGATAGATAATTAAAACGTACATTCAATGACATGTTAAAAAATTTGGCATTCCATTTGGGCCACTTAAATCCTTGTTCAATAATTTATTTTTTTGGGCTACCCTGTAAATATTTTATGGTTTTAATAATTGGAAAATAAAATATGATCCATTACTTAACTTCACTGAAAATTTCCCGCACATAACCTACATACTTCTCAAATTATTGAAATTTGAAAATTAGGTTAGATTTTAACAAAATTCCATTTATTTCAAAGACTGTTAGGTTTAGGTACTAATAACCTAAATCTAAAAATATAATAATATATAGGGTGTTCCGTTTAAAAAAATACAACTTTGATATATTTATGGTATTTGGGACACCCTGTATAATATGAAAATAATTTTATAAAGTAGCTCTTACTACCCCTACTCACCCCAGAAATCAAAATTTAAATTTAGGAAGTTAATAACAACTTTAGGTAAAATCAGAATAAATGTAAGAATGAATATATTTTAGTTTGAAAAATCAAGCTCCATTACATATACAGTCAAAGTTCGAGTAGGTTTAAAGGGCATACATATTTAATGAACCGTCCACATGTATTAATCTATGTACATATGCCACTGTGAGCTTTGCATTAATTCTGTGATTTATAAATTTGCCTCTAAAAATGAGAATAAAAACATAACATCCATTGAGTAATTCTTTCGATGATACGATAAAATTCATCAAATATATGCACTGTCTCATTATATACTAAAAAATAACAAAAAGCATATTTATTCATTTCAATAAAAAAAAATAGAACGCGTCAGCGACGGTAATCGAATACACATACATACACATATGTAAATCAAATACGAAAACCAAACTACAGTGTTCTACATATTTCTCAACTAATTCGCCATTAAAAACGAGAGGCATCACCTCCTTGACGATTCGCAACTATCTCTGTCATCGCATCATTCCTTTTCTAGTAAACGCCTTAACTTTTTGTTTAGATATCTTCAGCTCTTGAGTAATACTTTTTTTCGGATAGAAAAATATTTTAAATAAAAGTTGTAGAACTCGAATAACTAAATATTTTTGTTATATAACATTATCAAACCTTTTTCCTTTTTAAATTTCTTTAAAAAAATACAAAACGCACAACAAACATCAAAGTCAAAAATATTAAAATGGTATATCAAATCGATTGTCATGTCTCAGTAATGAATTTATGGTAGAAATTTATAAAGTAATGACGAATATGACGTTACATTCGACAACAAATGAAAATACCAAATGTGGTGAAAAATTGCAAAATTATTTGTAACATTTATCTAGAAAGGTTTTCATCATCAGCCGCAGTTTATAGTATTGAAAGTAAAATAAACAACGACGAAATCGTTGAAGTTAAATGTTCAAAGAAAGTAGTAGAAATTTAACATTAAATGAGACTGTATTAAAAAAGAAAATTCTATTTTTAGAAGAACATGATGATGAAATTCGTCTAAAGCGAAATCATTATCAGGTAATACTTTTTTTAAATTAAAATACTTTTTTATTACTTGAATGCAATTCGTGGGTTAAGGGACACTAAAGTTTGCCATTTTATCATATATACAGGCGCCAAAAGTCGAATATTTATAGAAAACAAATAATATTCTAAATTATCAATTCAAATATTGGAAAAATTGTATAAATTTCAAAGGAACCGCTTAGCCCCAGAAATAATATTAAATAGACACAAATTAAAATGTCGAGATCCCACATATATCTTAGAGGCTCAAAAATAATGAAATGATCCCAAATATTAATATTTATTTTTTAACACATATTAGCTGGAACAATTCCAGAATCCAAGACTTATTATGAACTTTCCCTGGCCGGATTTAGATTTTATTTTAAAATTCCTATAAAAAATTGACTTCAATGTCAATATTTATATGCTTTAAATAAACGAAAAATTAAAATTCTCTTAATTTGCGATGTTCTTAAATAAAGAGTGTAGAATAATAGTTGCATGTTCCGTTATATTGCACTATTATATAACGGAACATGTGATTGTTAGTCATTTTAAAGGAAACATAAATATTTTTTTTGAAAATATAAATATCTGCTTACCTTACAGTCATGTTACTATTATTTTTATCCGTAAATATAATAAAATAAAAATGATGTTAAAAACGGCCCATAAAAAATATAATGTTCAAAAGGACCTATCTATGAATCTGTAAGTGAAGAAAATTTTATAAAATTTAATATTTTTTTATAAATTGTGTATATGCATAACTTATACCATTGAAATTTGACAATTATATTGATCATTTGCCTTTTATTACAATCGTAATGTACAAACATTTCATTAAAAAAAAAATAATAAAAAAATATCATAATACTACATTCTTCACCGTGTAAACTTTTGCAAAAAAGATTCATATTTGTATACTGCTTACTGAATTAACACTATTTAAAATGTTTTTATTTTAGAATTGTATGCGCATCGTCTGTTATAGAAACGCGGCGCGTAGAGTATCTATAAATGATATTTTTGTCTTTCTCATATTAATTGAATGTGAATGCACTAAGCCGTTCTACACACACACAAAATCGGACACATACACATATATACACAAACATTATCAAGAATAAGGAAGAAACATCGGCTGAGTATCTCTTGATAATTAATTAAATGCCTTTGTTTTTATTTTTCCACAGTCTTAATTATTTATATGCTTACTCATAATATAAATTTTATAAACAATTTAGAGGTGATAAACGTAAATAATATTTATTAAAATATGGTACACTATTTACTTTTATCTATCGGAGACTTCATGAATTAATTTTATCTAGTCAAATACAGAAAAATTTATGTAACTTGCCGGTTTTATTCAATATGGCCGAATTTCACGGGAATTGATGATATTTTCGGAACGACCTTCCTAAGTAAACAGCATTGTTTTCTGACTAACAAAAAAATTAATCATAATTACATTTAATGTAGATTATTACGAGATATTTAATTTTCTTTCAATTATTATATTAATAAGTAAAAATATACCACTTTCCTTACATAAAATGTGCTAATTTTGGAATTATCAACTAAACTATTAATCAGATTAATTTTTAAATTCGAAATCTTTGGAGTTTTAGTATTATTTTTACATATAATATATGATTCAGATTCTACGTATCGATGTGTATATATCGTATTGTGTTTAATAGCAAATATCTAAAGTTCTACTGATCAAATAATTACCTTTTTTTTTAGAGTGTACTAGTGGAAGTATATTTTATATGTGGTATTAAATTGTGTTACGATAAAGTACTGTAAGTTGAATAATTAGTAATTAAATATTGAGGTTATTTGCCGAATGAATGATATTTTTATCATTTGTCATTGACCACGCTGAGCGAGTAATCCGTACAAAAACTAGCGTAAATTTTAATTTATTTTGGTGCTGATTCACCTTTGTACTCTATTGTTTTCCTCTCCGTGGCCTATTCTCTGTTTGTTTATAAAGTCACTGCGGCGGGCCGTGCAGTGTGAAGCGAGTGTCCCCGTTATTGTTATTATTTCATCTTCCCGTTTCCTTATATTATTTATATATTTCTGTTACGATATTTCATAAAAGTGATTGCCAGTGTGCGTATAAATTAATTTTGAATTTTGTATTAATTAGTATATATAATTCACACAATTAAAATGGGTATTTTTTGTACTGCATGCAATACGCAATTAATACCTAAAAATTTATCGTCAGCATTTAAATGTAACGGAGCCTGCGGTAAATGGTTCCATATTCAGTGTACGTTATTATCAGATTCACTTTTAAGGTATTATCGTGAGGAGGGGGCCAATGAAACTGGGGACAGATAGTTCTGTAGCACTCAATGTAAATCTTCATTAGATGTAAACCCTTCTAATTCGAAGAATTCTGACATGCCCGTTACAAGTGCTTCAATTATTTCATTATTTGAAGAACATCTTGGCCCATTTAAAAAACAAATTGAAGAGTTTATATTAAAAATGTCTATTCAAATGGACACCATTTTTACAAGAATTAATTCTCTTGAGCTTGAAAATTAGAAAATTCGTGAGGGGTTAAGTAAAGCCAAATTCAATGCTGAAAATATTGTAGATGAAATAAGTGATCGTGAACGTCGCAGCAGGAATGTAATTGTTTACAATTTGCCTGAATCTAAGGCCACTGATCCGTTAGATAAGAAAAATGATGATATTAATATTTTTAAAAATATTTGTTCAGACATTTTCGATGATTCGCCCATAAATGCCATCCGTATTGGAAAACACACAGGCAGTCCTAGGCCTTTAAATATTACGTTATCTAATCGGGATAAAGTATTAACTTTATTAAAAAACAAATCCAAGCTTAAAAGAAATTATGTCAAAATTAAAGCCGATTTGACTGAATTACAACGTAAGGAATTTAAACTGATTTATGATGAATTTGATTTGCGTAAAAATCAAGGTGAAATGGATATATTTATTAAATTTGTTAATAATCGGCCCTCAATTTGCAAAGGTATACGTCCAAATATTAATCGACAGCGGATGTATTTAAAAAACTAAATACTTACTACCAAAATGTAGGTGGCATGAAAACAAAATTATTTGATATTATGAGCATTGTTAACTGTTCTTCTTATGATGCTTTTATTCTTACTGAAACTTGGTTGAACGATAATATTCACGATAATGAATTAGGTTTCAATGAATTCAATATATATCGTTTAGATCGTTCATCTTTAACAAGTAATAAACTCCACGGAGGCGGTGTTCTAATCGCGGTTAGAAGGATTATTCGTTCTTATAGACTCGATATAATTGATGATTCTATTGAGCAAATATTTGTGTGTTTAGAATTCCAAGCCTCTAGTATCATAATGGGTTCCGTCTACATTCCTCCTGGTTCTTCAACTGAAACATATGCTACACATTGCAACGCGATTGAAAATCTTTTTCTTAATTTTAATGATAGTAAATTTATTATATACGGCGATTTTAACTTGCCAGAGTTAGTATGGAAATCGGATAGCTTTATTCCGGAAGGACGATTCAATGAGAGTAGTGATTTAATTATTAATACTTATAATCTATTAAACCTAAATCAAATCAATACAATTTCTAATTCGAATGGGCGATTTTTGAACTTGGTATTTACTGATTTTAACGAATTTCAAATGTGTTTAGCTGATGATCCACTTTGTAATATATCAATACATCATAATCCACTTAATGTCATTATTGGCATCAATGATTCATTTTCCAAGTTAAATTTTGTCGAAAAAGTTCCTGATTTTTATAAAGCAGATTACAATGCAATTAATTCATTTTTGGCATCAATCAATTGGGAAAGTATATTTTTACATTGTAGTATTAATGAAATGGTTGAGATATTCTACACATACGTTAATAGAGCCATTCAATTATTTGTCCCTACAAAGAAAAAAATCTCTTCAAGATATCCAGTTTGGTTTAACATACATTTAATACGTTTAATAAAAAACATACTCATTCTATATTCAAAAGATCCGGGCTACCTGCGGACTACAATAAATTCAAAATTTTACGTGATGAATGTAAAGAAATGAGTGACCATCTTTATAAAGCATACCTTCAGAAAATTGAATGTGACACATGTTTGAAGCCAAAGTCATTTTAGACTCATATATCTAAATTGAAAAAACTGATAGTATTCCGAATAGAATGAAACTGGATAACTCGATCCTAGAAGGCGGTGATGAAATTGCATCAGGTTTTGCGTCATATTTTGCAAAAACGTATGACATTTCAAATAATTTGTCTACATCCAAGTTTTGCTTTAAGAAACAAGTAAATAGTTCTTCATTTTCCATTTCATTACAACAGATTTATGCGGAATTAAGTTCACTCGGCAACAGTTCGTCTCAAAACCCTTACATATTTTATTTTCAACTTCGCTTAAAGAAGAGGTATTTTCTGATATATGGAAAACGAGCTTTTTGTTGCCTATATACAAATCTGGGAAAAGGGATTGTATATCGAATTATAGAGGGGTCGCAATCCAATCCTTCATTCCAAAATTATTTGACAAGCTAATTTCTAAACAGCTATCTTGGCTTTCCAAGGAAATCATTGATGAAGCTCAACATGGATTCGTTCAAGGGAAATCGATCACAACAAACCTACTGGAATTTCGATCATCCATTTTATCAACCCTGGAGAAAAATTGTCAACTCGATGTAAATTTTATAGACTTCTCCAAGGCGTTTGACAAAGTTAATCACTTGGTTCTACTTACCAAATTAAGTGCTTACGGCTTTAGTGACAGTGTTGTGAATTGGTTTCGCTCATACTTAATGTCTAGACAACAAATTGTCCGAATTGGGAATTTCATGTCTGAAGGTATAGATGTTTTATCTGGTGTGCCACAGGGTAGCCACTGTGGGCCTATATTATTTCTTATAATGATTAATGATATTACGGATTGTTTAAAATATTCACTGCCCTATCTGTACGCGAATGATATGAAAATCCTATTGGAAATTAATTCATTAAATGATTGTATAAATCTGCAACATGATTTAGATATGATATCCCATTGGTGTAACTTGAACGATTTGCAGTTGAATATCACTAAATGTAATGTTATGTCATTTAATAGGAAAAGAAACGAATTAAAATTTGACTACAAAATTAATATGACCCCTCTGGAATATGTTCGTAGCATTAAGGATTTGGGTATTCTCTTTGATGATTCACTATCTTTTAAGCATCACTTGGAATTAATAGGCAACAAGGCTATGCGTTCAATGGGTTTCATCTTGCGAAATTGAAAACATTTTAATATAAGAGCTTTACTTACTTTATATAACTCATTTGTTCGATCCCATTTTGAATACGGCTCACTGGTCTGGTTCCCATTTTATGACATCCATATAAAAAACTTGAAAGGATCCAAAATAAATTTGAGAAATTTGTATGTAAGAAATTCAATATTGAGTTAAATTTAATTTCTGTAAATGGACGTCATAAAATAGCTGGACTATGTTTTTGTCACAAACTTCTTAATGGAAATATTAATTCTGCAACTTTATTAGCGCAATTTAATTTCAATTTTTCTCCCCATAATTACCCCTTTCGTAATGCATCCTTATTTCGGCCTAATTTTCATCGCAGCAATTATGGTTTCAATTCTCCCATCGATATAATTATGAGAAGTATTAATACACTTAATGTATCTTGTAAGTTTGACATTTCTATAATTCTTTTACCTCTTTCAAATCACTTGTTATATCGCATTTTCGTTAAATGTATTAAAATAACTATCTCAGAGTGTTGTTAATATATGCTTAGTTGATAATCATGCGTTGTTAATAGTTGTGATATTTGCTACTTAAATCTTATCTCTATCGATTATGTACAATGTTTTGTTTAATTTTAAGTATAATTTTATATTTTTCTGTATTTACATTTTATGTTGTTGTATAAAAAGGTGAATCCGTTAAATAAATAAAAATAAATAAATAAATAAATATAATTTATTATTCAGGGTTTGTGTGTTAGAGGAATGCCAATTGAATTCACACAAGCGAAATCGCATAATTTTACGTACGATAAACGCCAACCTTAAGGCAACTTAAATTAAAAAAATTATATGTAGTTAATTTACATTCATTTTAGAACCTAGTGAATTACAAAGAATTAAAGCATTGCACGAAGAAAGTTACTCGAATAGAAAAAATGCTGACAGCTCGCGAGTTGTGAAAAACTATTCAAAAATATGGAAAACTACGGTAAAAATTACAGAGGTGGTATCAAAACTGCGACTACCGAGAGAGAACGTAGAAATATCCTACGGCCACTTTGAAGACTGTACAAAGAATAATTAGAAAGTGTGTACTTCTGAAGAAACGTAAATTACAGAAAAATCAAGTTTTAACGCAAAGGCATAAAGAGAATAGACTAAACTTTTTGAGAAACCACATGAATTAAGTTGACCAGTGGCAAAGGTTATTTTTACGGAGGAAAAACGTTTCTGTCTGGATGGTCCTGATGGATATCTGTACTATTTCCACGATGTGCGAAAAGAAGAAAAGTCTGTGGCTCGTCATCATAACAGAGAAGCCGTGTTAATGGCATGGGCGGGGAGGCTATTTCTTCTAAGGGAAAATTTAAATGGAATTCAAAACGCACTAAGGTATAAAGATCTACTAACTAGAATGAAACTTATCATAAATAGAACCATGGAAGGTTTACCATGGATTTTTGAACATGACGCTGCGATTCACACGGCACGGGTTATTGGTACTTGGTTTGAAGACCAAAACATCCTATTCCTAGGCTAGCCCAGCGTATCGCCCGATTTAAATATTATAGAAAATATGTGGGGGGGATGGCTCACGAGACCAGTATATGGTGATGGTCAACTGTATCAGAATAGTGTAGAATTACAGAACGCAATAGAGGCTGCTTGAAACATCATATCCCAATAATAGTAAAACCAAAGAGGATGAAATACTAAGAGTGCCAATGTCGGGTAAAAAAAGCGTCACGTATTTCAGGTCCTCTAGTACGAGATCTCGCAATCACGAAAGGATCGAAGTGAACGAAATGGGTGAATATCCATGCTAGAGATCAAATTACCGATGAAAAAAACAAGGTCACGCGTCGCACCGAACGAGTGTTTGTTTATTTTGTTTGTAAAACGCTTCATTTATAATATACAAAAATGCAAGTATAACAGCATTTTAAGAACGGAAAGTGATACACCGAATAACCAATAATGTATTTTTGAGGCAGCAAAATATTTGTTATTATATATTTACCATATAATAATAATTAATTAATATATAACTAATATAATTCAGTAAGTACATGCAAGCAGTTCGTAGCGGTTCATAGAGTCTCCGCAATATCTCTGTAGCAGCAGCTCTCGAGTAGAAAAATACGTCGAGAGCGTGACGCTAAAATGCCTACTGGTTGCCTCTCTATGTATACTAGTTACTCTATAGTTAAACTCTTTGTTAAATTCGTTACCAAATCGACTATTTGAAGTTATTCGCAACAATGGAGGCCAGACTCACTATTAATGTTATTAATTTAAATTAAAAAGTTTTCTGTTATCAATTATTTTCAATTACAATAAAACTGTTCGAATGCACAGAATATCCATATTTTTCGTTATTGTTATTGTGAGGCTATTAAGATGACGCGGCGGCTGCGCTAAAATTTTGATAGAAATGCAATAATTCAATTTTAACGCATTAATGAATTTATGATTTCATTATAATTGCCCATTTTAACGATAGTTTTATGCAACAGTACAATAAAATTAGGATACTTGCTCTTTATATCCTAAATATATGTGTATTATCATATCTTTTTTTGTGAGGCTAATAAGTTGTCGCGGAGTATATGGCACAAGGACAACATGTTCTCCTAACACATTGTCAACATAGAGATTAAAGTTAAGATTTTCTGGAATTACAACAAGGTCGGTTCTATTGTTGATACTAATCCCATCCCAACTCATAACTGAACCATCTCCAGGTATTTTCGACTTTCTGGACAGTAGCAGTTGCTTAGCGGCATCTGTAAACACGTATTCGGCTATCGCAACGAGTAATACGGAATCTTAACTCATCCGTGAAGAGTAAAGATTTCCATTGATGAAGTTTCCATGCGACATGTTCACGAGCAAAATTCATCCTTGCTATTCTGTGGCGTCGTGTCAAAAAGTGATTTCGAACGAGTCGTATTGCCCTCAAATTTTATTCCCTCAACCTATTTCTAATTATCTGCTCCGATACAATGACTCCATGCGTGGTCCTGAGGGAAAAATTAAGAAGTCTTCCATCGTAGAAAATATATTACAAAGACTAGAAATCAGTAAAAATCGGTTTTGATATTGAGTTGTTTTTCTCCTGCGACCTTACACACCGTGTCTGGTATATTGGCCTGCATCCATGTACCTGTTTCACAATCGCTAAATAACAGGCAGGCTAACGTTGAAGAACAAAGAAACATATATTTTGTCTGTGGTTGAAGTTTCTTGAAACTAGTCGAAGGCTTTCGCCACCAACAACTTGTAGTTTGTTGAGATGGCTCATTTTCACTTAACTTAAGTCAAACTGTCAGTTGCAAACATTTTCGTTTAAAAATTTAATTTATTTAAATAAATATGCGTGCGTGCTGTCAGTTTAAGCGTCTTAATTTCCATTCATTTGCAATATGTATGTCGATTTAATTATACTAGTCTTGAGTAATTGCAATTGCATTGTTGTGTTTTACTTTACCAGTTCGATTACCGCATATTGGTAAGTGAGAATCGGTATTTGATAATTTAATAACTTAATCTCACTCCCTCGTTTATTTATTTGTTCCGCATTTCGAGCATCTTTTGCTGCTTATATTATTTTGTATATTTTCATTTTAATCCACTTGTATCACATCATTTCCTTATCCGTGGTCTTCTTGTCTGTTTTTGAAAGTCACCCTGACGGACCCCTGGATGTGAAGCGAGTATCATTGTTTTTTTACCTCTGTTTATCATTTTTTATTAAAATTAAAACAATTTATTAAATACAATATTATTAATTTGTAATACTTGTTTACCTGCTTAATTAATCATGTCTCTAACGTGTGCACGCTGCAATGTAATTATTCCACCAAAAAAATGTTTCCCTGGCAATTAAATGCGCGGGTGAGTGTGCGTCATGGTATCACGCTAGATGTGAAAATATATCAGATGTAGATTTGGCTGTATATCGATGCGAAGAAAAGAAATCTAACGGCAATAAATGGTGTTGTACCAGATGTAATAGAACGCTAGGTTCACTTAAATCACTGCTTCGCTAAGAATATGCTCTATTCAAAGATGATATAAATTTATCTATTAAAAATGTTCTTGATAACATGTCTATCTTAAGCACGAAAATAGTTGATTTGGAAAATGAAAATAAGAAATAACGCGCAGAAATTGATATCTTAAAAAATAACCCAAATGATAATTTAATGACGGAAATTCTCGATAGACAAGAACGGCAAAACAATGTGATATTCTATAATATAAACGAGTCAAAAAACACATGGCTTGACGACACTATAATTAATGCTGAACTAGGCTTTACGAACTACATCATTTATAGACAAGATCGAACGTATGACACCAGTACTAAATCTAGAGGTGGTGGAGTTCTTATCGCCATTAAAAAATGTTTCCAATCCCATATAATAACATTAGACTCAACACGCGTCGAAGAACTGTATATCAAAGTAAATAATTCAGTAATAATAGGCGCAGTTTACATTCCTCCCTGATCCAATCATGTTGCCTATTAAAACCACTGTACCACGATTGAGTATCCTAATGACAATGTTTTAATCTGTGGAGACTATAACCTACCAGCTGCTCTGTGGTCGGTTAACAAAAATTCTTTAACTCATTCCTCTAATATGTGCGACCTGGCGGAAATTATAAATGAATCATTTATTTATTATAATATTTTTCAAATAAATTCACTACCTAATTCTCGCAATGTTTTCCTAGACTTATGTTTTTGAAATATTGAAAATGTAGTCATTAATGCAAGCATTGATGCTATTTGCGCCAACTCTATTCATCACATTTCTTATGACATTAGTATTCCCCTAATCCTGCAGGATAATTCTTCATATGATTATTTTAAATATGATTTTAGAAACAGTGATTATATTTCAATAAATAATTTCCTTGCAAGCGCTAATTAGTCCTCATTTGTAAATAATGATAATGTAAATATAATGTTTGTCCCTAAAATTAGAGTGAAAAACAGCGCATATCCGCCTTGGTTTAACTCAAAACTGATCCGTTTAGTTCATTATAAACGCACTTTAAATCCACTTGAATACGAACATTTTGCCAAACTAAGATCAGAATGTAATATTTTAAGTAAAACATTACACAGAGCATACTTAATTAAAATCGAGGGAAGTATTAATCTTACACCGAGACGATTTTGATCATTTGTAAATGATTCGCGTAAGACTAGCGGCTTTCCAAAATGCATGTTCCTCGACGAAGAAAAATCTGATAATGTCGACCATATCTCCAACTTATTTGCAGACTTTTTTTCCTCAGTTTCCTTAAATGATAATTTGCCAATAACACCTACTGTACACAAAAATTTATCTGAGAAATATGCAATTATCTGTGTCAACGGTTGATGTTTTTAACTGTATCAATGCTTTAAATGACTGCTTCACCATTGGGCCTGATGGTATTCCACCATTCTTTTTGAAGAAATGTATTTATACACTAACTCAACCAATTACCACGATATTTAAAAAATCGCTAGAAATTGGAATTTTTCCTACTGCATGGAAATCAAGCTACATCGCACCACTATTTAAATCAGGAGACCGTGGAAACATCAGGAATTATAGGGGCATCTCAATACAATCAACCATTGCGAAGTTATTAGACAGTTTAGTCGCCTCACAATTAAAATGGACCTGCGAGAACGTATTAATCCCCCAACAACATGGATTCTGTAGTGGATGATCCACCTTAACAAACTTACTTTTATTTAACTCTTCCTTAACCAACGCAATGGAGTCAGACTTGCAAACCGATTGCATATACACAGACTTCTTTCTCTAAGGCTTTCGATCGCATGCATCACGGGATATTACTGGAGAAATTATCTAACTTTGGGATGAGTTGCAATACGATTAAGTGGATGAGAAGCTTTCTATGTGAGATAACACAATTTGTTGAAGTGAATAATTGTCTTTCTAAATGTATTGATGTTTCGTCTGGTGTGCCTCAAGGCTCACACTGTGGAGCATTGTTCTTTTTAATTTTTATAAATGATATCTCTTTGTATTTAAACAACTCTAGTTTTCTCATGTATGCAGACGATCTGAAAATATTTAGAACAATTTCAAGTTTGAATGATTGTAAAGCATTACAAGAAGATCTGTCGTCATCAGAACAATGGTATTTTGTTAACAGGCTATGTTTAAATATTAAAAAAATGCTATAAAATCACGTAAAAAGAGCAATGTGTCATATGACTATGTAATTAACAATAATATTCTGGCAGATGTTAATGTAGTAAACGATTTAGGTGTACTATTTGATAGCAAGGTATCATTTAAAAATCGCATAGCTTCAATAGTATGTAGAGCAAAACAAAGGCTTGGATTTGTTAATCGATTTTCTTTTAACTTCTCTCCACAAACATTACGACTCTTATATTTAACCTTAATTCGTCCAGTGCTGGAGTATGCTTCTCCTGTGTGGTCACCCTATGTAAATTGTGATGTGTCTAAGATTGAAGGTGTACAATTAAATTTTTTTAAAATTTATTCTTACCGAATTGGTAAGAATTACAGAACTGTTGTCAGTACATTGTTAAATATACCATATTTGCGATCTCGCAGATTAGTTGCAGATTTGTGTGTATTGTATAATTTGGTTAACGGATTTATAAGTTGAAGTGATCTTTTAATCCAATTAAACTTTAGTACCTTACCACCACACCTACGGAGACATCACCATCTCTTTAGAATCCCATACCACTCGACGAATTACGGTTATAATAATCCAATATGTAGAGCAATGCGCACATTCAATTCATTGCCTAATTACATTGATATTTTTAATTTATCACGATATGTATTTCGCAAACACTGCTTTTTGGCAGCGTCTTTCATTTTAAAATTTATTGTTTGCTGTATAAACAATTTTGAATTTTTGTTTCTATAAATAATTTAAGCATGCACGCGATATTGTTTCATTCTTTTGTGATTTGTATATTATTATTTGTCTAGCATTATTATAAGTTTGTAAAAATTGTAAAAAGTTTATACGTTCAAATAAATAAATAAAACTGTGACCAAGTGAATGAATACTCTTTTCTATTTACATTTTCATTTGTTTATTGATCTCCACAAGGCTTTTCAGTTCTTTGAATCAAATTTGAGAGACATTATTTACTCTCGTTTTAGTAGTTCTTGTTTATTATTATGGATACTCCGAAAGTATGCGATGCTGATATTTCCTTATGCGTTAATTACAACAATTAAATTGAGCGTCTTTCAGATGTCTGTAATTTTATTTGCATGTAGTTTCCCGTATGAATTTTATGAAAGTAAAAATTAATGACCCACTAATTGTTTCGAAATAAGACGTAGATACTCATCGATGAATATCTATGCATAAATATACAATCCTATTGTACATATATTTGTTTTAAATCATATTTTGTTGAATCGAGTTTACTTCATATAAGACTTAGCAATCAAGGTAAAGCTCAATTACAAGTACTATCAATTTATTATCAAACATATTTTCGTCTAGTAGCATACAATCTTGTGGAGGATCACGCGAAATTAGCCACCGAGCGGAAAATCGTAAAAAAAAGTAAATTGATCTTAATTTACTAAACTGAAAGTGCACTATATTACTTACCTTTAAAATCTGAATACAATAAAGAAGACGAACGTCCCGGCATTTTAATTCTTCAAATTGGAGTTACACGCGAAATTAAAAAATGAAATTAATAAAAGTCATTATTTTTGCTATAATACCTGTCAAAATCAAAACATTTTCGTACTTTATGGTGGCGCTTTAGTTTGTACAATTTTTTAGTAATTAAATTGTTGAAGTTGAGTTTGTTCAAGCTTTAAACTTAAGTATACTTAAATTAATTAAATAAAAAGCATATGAAAATGATAAATTATTTCTTCTTTAGCTACTGTAACAATCTATTAATTATTTTCATATTTTTTTTATTTAATTTATTTAAATAACTGTGACCAAGAGAATAAATCCTTTTTCTATCGTATACTTAAATTTAAATCTGGAATATTTATTAAATATATTCCAATTTCAAATAAATGGTCTGTATAAATAAGTGTTTAAAAACACTATTAATTTAATGCACCAAATTTTCATAATAAAAAATGTAGCGTTTATATAATATTGTTTTGTTAAAAAAAAAAAACAGTAAATTTATGAAACATTTTTTATAGAAGGAATATTTATAGTATGTATATACAAGGTCCTGCATCTCAGCTCCCGTCTTCGATAGCTCAGTTATTAATTAAGTTAGGACTTTGAAGTTTTTGGACACTTTACTTGGATCCTAGGACCCAAAAAAACAGTTACGGAATTATGGTATGTTTTTTCATTACTTGATATACATTTTACTCATTATTTAAGTGCTTTTTAAGATTACCTACATACCCCTACAATTTTATTGAAATCGGTGAACAATTCACTGAACGGAAAGTTGACTGTTATTGGTAATATAACTGTTACATCAATAAAAATTATTAACGTTAACTTTTAATGTACGTATTTTTTTGTTTATTTAAATGTATAAATAAGTAAGAGTTTTAAAATTATCGAAAAGAAGTAAATCACCGTAATTTTCGTTATACTCTAACTAACGTAATATTCTATTAATAAAATTGCCGTTAATGGTAATGCACATATCGTTAATTAAAATTATTGAAGTAAACTTTTAATACGTGTATTTTTTTATTAATGAAATGTATAAAAAGCTCACATCGTTGGTAAGAAGTTAATCACTGCAATTTTGGTTTCAATTAAAAAACAAATTGGTGCAGAACGTCCTATGGTCGACAGACCTAATTTGAGAATCCATTATGTTATATTCAAAATATGAATTTTTAATATTATGTTAGATTATATACAATGTATTTTTTTTTCTCAGATAACTAAGTTATAATAGTAGTAAGAAATTGGCCGTTCATGGTAATCCACACTTTATTTTAACTAAAAAGACTAAAGAAAATTCTTAATGTATGTTTCTTTTATCAATATGTATAAATAGCAAGAATCTCAAAATGCTTGGAATAAAGTAAATTACTTTTATTTTGATTATACTCAATCTAAAGTATACATCTATGAAAATAATTAATTCGCCGTTAATGGTAATATACATTTAATTAATCAAAATTAGTGAAGTATAATTTTAATATATGTATTTTTTATTCAATGAAATATATATAAAACAATAATCTCAAATCCTTGACAAAAAATTAAAAAAATATTTTAATTTTACTCACTTTAAAGTAAAACTCTACTAAAATAATAAATTTGCCGTGAATGGCAATACACACACCACTATTTGACCGTTACTGGCAATAGACAAATTAAATTACATATTACTCTTTATCTCTATGATATTACATCAAATTCGATTAATCAAAATCATTAAAATATGTCGTGTATGTATTATTTATTATAACGTGTATATAAGAAGTGTTTTATTAACATTTTCTTTTAATTTACTCATCGTAGATTTCTATAGAAATAGAAAATTGAGGCTAAAAGACCTTCGTTCGTTAGCCATTTGTACTATATTTGAAAAAACTTTACATTGTAAATAATTATCTAAATTATGTATGAAAGTTATATGAATAAAGATGTTTATTTAGAAAATTGACCGTTAATGGTAATTAAAATATTTATTTAATTAATTCATATTAAATAAATAAAAAAATATGAAAGTAGTTTTCTCATCTATTTTGTATTAAAGATTTCACATGGCAAATCTATAAAAGCTTGCTTGTATTTAAAAGAACTAATTTGACCGTTACTGGTTATGCAGATAATTCATTTTAAATAAAACAGTTTTTTCATAAATAAGATAGGTTTTAATTTGCTTTAAGTATGATTTATTAAAATTTTGACCCTATTTCGTAAGGGAAATGTTGATTTTACAGTTTTCGTTTTTAATTAACTTCGCAATCTGTATATAAAGATATATATCTATTACAGAAGCTGTTTAGACTGTGATGATACACGCGTACTTTAAACTTAACATATTTCCCAAATAGAATAGCCCCGGATCGGGACAAAACCGAAGTTAACTAAGTTAATTAAAAACAAACACAGTAAATTTAACATTTCGTACATAACGTATACGTATTAATAATTCACATTCTATGAATATATATTTATTACGGAAGCTGCTTATACTGTTGTAATACAATTTAACATACGCGTTAAACTTAACATTTCCCTTGCATAATTGGCTTTATTGCGTACGGAAGATGTTAAGTTTAACATGTACGTTATTAATTATCTCACAATCTATGAATACATATCTATTACAAGAGCTGCTTAGACTGTGATGATATTTGTACACGTTAAATTTAACATTATCCATTCGGAGCAAGGTAGATCGAGTGACACATATATACATATGTGTAAAGGTATGCTGAAATAGCGCCTCACATAGTTTCAACGCCCCCCTTGCTTCTCACCTCCCTTTCGGTCATTCAGACCTCGTGACGTAGACGAATTCGAATATTTTCGCGCGTACACCGGCGAAAACAAGCATAACCTATTTTGACATTGCGTGCTTTCTACTTCTTTGTTTATGCCCGTTCATAATTTCATTATTTAGTTATACTTTGGTCTTTCAGCGACCATGCGAAAGGTAAATTTGAAAATTGTTATCACCGGGCGTAATACATTAATTTGTTTGTCTGCGGGTCAATACATATTTTTGTATTATTTTATTACGTTGATCCACACTCTTTTAAAATGTTGCACTCTTTAGGTTTTTACACAAACAAATGCACATACTATAGTAACTGAGTAAAAATGGTAATAACTAAATTCATTACTACACTGTATTATTATAAAAAAATAATACATTTTGTTCAGCATTCGAATGGTTACATCGTGACTGAAATATACATTTGCAATCAATAAATTTTATGAAGGAAGAAGACTCAATCTTTAATTTACTGGTACACTTTTATTTGTATGCAATAAATACAACTTAAATATCGACTTTTGAGGTTATTGTTTATTATAATTTTATTACGATACAAATATTAAACAATTTAATTAATATTAGTATTTTTATTTTAGTAATAAATATAATAAAATAAACCGAAAATTAATTAAATTAATATAACCTAAGGCCGTATTTTAGTTTAGTCGATAGCGACTCAAAACGAAGATGAAGCGATTCCAAACAACGGTTGATAGAGAGAAAACTCCGATTGGATATCGTTTAAGGGGAATCGGTACAGCTCTTTGGTGTGTTTCTGGCTCAGTAGATGGCACCGCTTTATATGGGACTTATAATGTAAAAGTTTTTCCGTTATTTCTCGAAAACTGTAGTTTGTAGGGGAAAATGAAAATCACCATCGTGTTCAGCGCAGTTAGGAGCAGTACGCATCTGAAACCTTTTTTTCCTAAAATTAAGTATTTGTAAGAAAATAATTAAACAAAATATTTAAGGCTAACATTCACGCCTGTGTTAAATAAAGACAAACGTGAAACGATACCAATACATTTTTGCGAGTGAAGAAAGAGGATAGATAAATGAATCGTCGTCGTAGTTTTTCAACTTGTAATTTATCGCACTCCGTCGCCTCCAATTGGAGATTAACATCTCGTCATGCATTTCTAGTCCACGTGGACTCGTAAATACAGAATATAAACAAACAAACATAGAAAGAAAGTGAATACGCTGATTTTGGAGCCGACAAAAAATCAATGAAAGCATCCAGCGGCATAACGCTGATATTTATTTACCGATTTGAATGAATTAAAAAATAAAATCAATGTCGGTTCAAATACCATAAAATAAGAGTAATTATACATTTTTTCAAAATTAAGTTCACTGCCAAATAATAGCCATCTTTCAATTTTTAAGGGGAAACTCCATAACCGCGTTTAAGAATGAAAAGTAATTCCAGCAGATCTCGGACACTGCAAATCGTATAAAAAAAAAGAAAAATTGCATTGATTTCAGATAATCGGGAGCACTATAAAGGTGGAGTACTTTTTGCAATATGTTAAATTTCAAAAATACCTAAATAATAACGCACATTCCTCGGCAACAAAGGAGCCACGCTACGTGAATTATGTTATTTCTTAGTATTTGAACGCCAATTGGTTTTGGTTTTTTGTTCAATAGTTCAGTTAATAAATATTTTATCGGCTATGACGTTGGGCGTTTTTTTATCGAACACCAGGTATACTTTCAAGAAATAATTTCGTGACGAAATTTCATTTCAGACAAAATGTTTGTAAAATTAAATTCGTTACATTTTAATATAACGTGTAAATATAATTTTATTTCAGACAAATAAAAAAATAAAATAAATAAAAGTAAGTAATAAAGCGTAAATATAATTTTATTTCAGATAAAATGTTTAAAGTTCTTTATAATCTAAAATAAAGCGAAAATACACACACATGTTTCAATATTACTCTCTAATAGGCATATTCCTACATACCCGTGGATCAATAATTTCTTTTAATAAAATATTTTTATAAAAAAATATTAATTTATCAATAATTTTTGTTTTCCAAAAATTGTCGTCTCTGACAACTCTTTCAATTGACAGGTCTTGTTTTGTCCATACGACAAAATCACAAAAGTTGGCTTTTGCAATATACATCTGGCCCTGGATTTGGTAATAATAATTGTGATTACGTTTTCATTTTAAATCTGTATCCAAAAAGAAAGTTTTTTTTTCGTTTGCTGCTTGTTTAATGGTCATTTTTTCTATCGATTTTTTTTTCACCTCGATAATTCCGCGACCATTTTCATGAGTCCATCTGGAGATGCTCCCAAAAAACCATACGTCTCATCGATAAAAATGCCGTACGGTGTTACGGAACTTTTGGTCGTTTCTTCATACTTTTATAAGGCTTTTTTTTTTCATTTATTTGTTCGTAGACTGTGGCTTCATTTGAAAACGGCTCCTTATAAAGTAAACTGTATATGAGAGGAGCCCATTTTGTTTTCTGTCGCCTTTTACAGATTGCGCCAAATTTAGATGCTGTTCGTTATCGGCCTGTCCTTTTGTTTTCAACTCATTTTTTTTTATTATTATTAAAACTAAAATTTTAACTCATTTATAAGATCAATCTCTATTTCGTACTCACATTTAGATTTTCAATAACGCTAATTTAAATAGAAAATACTATTTATTTGACATTTGTTTTCAATTTCCTTTATTTTTTATGGTTACTTTCGTTTCTATTGTTTTTCATGTCCAACTATTCAATTCATTGCTAAAATATCATATAAATACTACAAAATGTGAAATACTTCAATAAGTATAGAAGATAGGCATCTAGTATGTTTAATGAAATATTTGTATCATTTTATGATAATTAAAAAAAAGTATAGGGTGCCATTTAAATAAATATGTCCGTTTGAAAAGTCACATATTTAAAATTATTTTATTTATTTGTACAGTGTATACAAATATTTCACATTTAAAGTTATTATTATATTTATATATATAAACAATTTAATTTCTCCATCTCAAAACACACAAAAAAATATAATTTTATAGTATACCAACTATTATGCAACTGTCGGAATTTTTTGATTTTTTTTCTGCAGTAACGATTAGTCAAAACTACTAATAATGTTATATTAATATTAAGATAATTTAAAGGGGAAACGAATAAAAAATAATATTTAGGGTGTTCCATTTGAAAGTTGATATGATTTCCGCCCTCTATTCTCAAGAAAGTTTTATCAATAAATTAAATAAAAATGATTTAAAAATAATTAATAAATTATTTCCACATTTAGCTCTGTAACATTTTGACTTACGTTACGTAAGTACGTTAAACAAATGCAAAATGAAATAACAACTTCCCGGGCAAACATCCCGCCGCTAATGTGGAAATAATTAATTAATTATTTTCAAATCATTTTTATTTAATTTATTTAAATAACCATGACCAAGTGAATAAATACTCTTTTCTATTTATTTTATCAATAAATTAATGGTGAATTTCTACAAGGGAGAAATCGAAGGCAGTCACTTCGGTGACTCACTCTGTATAAAAAGTACTCAATTCTAAATGCACATTTACTAAAATAAAGCATACAACTCCTAAAAATTAATTTTGTAAAACTTTATTTGTGAATAACCAAAACCTCTAACGCAATTGATTTTATTTACTTACCTTGAATTCAAATATTGTAACAGACCAGCATTTAGACGTTGTTTGGATCTAGATACAGATTGCGGTTAACTTTTTTAAGGTATTTTGAATCTGAGTACCTTTTGGCCATATTTTTTGCAATCAAATTCAATTCGTAATAGATAAAAATACACTAAATATAACACTTGTCACTAACTAATTGCAAAATGCGTATAAATATAACTTTGAGAGTTGTCCATTGTCGCCGAGGAATATACGTGATTATTTAGGAATCAATGCATTATTTCTTTTGATACGATTTGCATTGTCCGAGATCTGCTGGAAATACTTTTCATTCATAAACGCGGTTATGGAGTTTTCCCTTAAAAATTGAAAGATGACTATTATTTGGCAGTGAACATAATTTTGAAAAAATGTATAATTACTATTATTTTATGGTATTTAAACCGACATTGATCTTATTTTTTAATTCATTCAAATCGGTAAATAAATATCAGCGTTATGCCGCTGGATGCTTTCATTGATTTTTTGTCGGCTTCAAAATCAGCGTATTCAATTTCTTTCTATGTTTGTTTGTTTATATTCTGTATTTACGAGTCCACGTAGACTAGAAATGCATGTCAAGGCGTCAATCTCCAATCGGAGGCGACGGAGTGCGATAAATTACAAGTTGAAAAACTACGACGACGATTCATTTATCTATCCTCTTTCTTCACTCGCAAAAATGTATTGGTATCATTTCACGTTTGTCTTTGTTTAACACAGGCGGGAATGTTAGCCTTAAATATTTTGTTTAATTATTTTCTTACAAATACTTAATTTTAGGAAAAAAAGGTTTCAGATGCGTACTGCTCCTAACTGCGCTGAACACGATGGTGATTTTCATTTTCCCCTACAAACTACAGTTTTCGAGAAATAACGGAAAAACTTTTACATTATAAGTCCCATATAAAGCGGTGCCATCTACTGAGCCAGAAACACACCAAAGAGCTGTACCGATTCCCCTTAATTTATTATTCGATAGGTATTTCAATCATATTTAAGGCGTGCGCAGTGAGTTATTGTGACGTCATGAGGTCTCCCATTAAATTCCCCCCACTCTTAAATTTTCTATTCCATCTATCCTTTATACATATACTCAAGCGTCGTTGCATTCGGAGTAGCCCCGATTTTATAAAAAAAAACATACAAACCGGGGTTATTCCATAAAATCTGGAGCTATTCGCTATGTGAAATTTTACGTTTAACGTGTAGGTGATTAATAAAATGTACATTCTATGAATACGTATCTGTTACAAAAGCTGCTTACACTGTGATGATAAAAATAACGTACACGTAAAACTTAACATTTCCCTTACATAATAGCCCTGAATGTTAAGTTTAACGTGTACGTTATTAATTAATATCACATTCTATGAATACATACCAATTAAAAAGCTGCTTAGACTGTGATGATTAAAAATAACGTACACGTTAAATTTAACATTTCCCTTACAAAATAACCCGGAACATGTAATTATTTTTCTTTATTTGAAATCTTCATCTCCCCCAACAAAATCTACACAATCCTATATCGATTACTGTTGTGGCTGCCATGCTTTTTGACAGTCCGTCATTATTGTTTTGATGTGATGTAAAAATTTCAATAATAATCCCGCAGAAGTGATTTGAACGGAAAGATGCAGGATCTGAGCAGTATCAGCATCGTCCACTGGTTTCCTGATCTGGAAGAACACAAATGCGGATACTGCAAGAGCAAAACAGGGAGCACTTCGTATGGTAAATAAATTGCACAACACTCCATACTATATTAGTTCAAATATTAGGAAATAGTTTGTAATGAATAAAAATAGACTTGTTCATTTTTAAACTACCTGGATAAACATTTACGTTACGTGGTATATGTGTGCGATTTTAAAATAATTCTGTCGAGTGAAATGTAATTGAAACTAATTAAATCAAAAAATCTAAATTATAAGATTTTTTTAATTTATCGAATATGATGCAATGTTTTCCAATCTGCATTTTATTAATTTTATTTATTTGTCGAAAATGAAAACACTTTATAAAAGTTTACTTTGCATACAATAGAACAAAGAGATATTTATATTGTCCTTCATGTTTATAGGCGCTGTCCATTTATAATAGAACATGAAAGTTCGTTAGTTTTGACTAAAGGTCAGAACAAATTAAATTTATCGCTAATATTTTATGGCCTTGATTGATAGACCGTTTAATCATTGACAAAGGAATTATTTTAGAATAAGATTATAATAGCTGTAAACACAAATTGTATTTTTTTTTTTTTGCAAAAAAAATGTCTATAGAACTATATAAAAAATACATTATTTAAGCTTGACAAATAATTATGTCTTCAATTCAAAAAGTAAAATACTTTGTGGAATTTTATTGAAAAACTTTAATTATGTAAAATTTACTTCATTAGTTTTTAATAATTATAACTTTGGCTATTTTGATCCGATCCTAATTTGTCTTTTACAAGACAAATTAGGTTCAGTTCAGAAATTGAAGGTAACAAATAATTAATTCATAAATTAACTCTTGGTTAATTTCAGTTTAAACTATTCTATTTTTACAAAACCAGTTGACATTCAACAGAAACCCTATTTTCAAGACAAATTAGGATCAGTTCAAAATAACCCAAGAATGATAATGTATATGTATATGGATAGGCCTCTTCCCATCATATGATTCACCTTTTCCATTTCTGTTGCCATTCCGAATGTGAACTGGCGTTGTAGAGAGAGAATAGTTTAAACTGAAATTAACCAAGAGTTAATTTATGAATTAATTATTTGCTACCTTCAATTTTTGAATTTTGACAGAAATTAAGAAATACTATTTTTGATTTACTCCGCTCACTGAGGAAAAGATTTATTTTTGTAAAACCACAATATTGTTGTTATATACTTAAGGGAGGATTTCTTTGAAAACGCTGTTTGGACAAAATTATAAGGTCCTAAAATAATAATAAATGAAAGATAACGCAAGCGCCAGCTTTGGCCAAATTTCATGTGGCATCGTCCTAAAATAACATTGATGTTTCAGGAATGTGGGCTGAGTCCCTGACGGTCGAGGACTACCAATCTCTCGTCGACAGAGGCTGGAGGCGATCGGGAAGCTATTGCTACAAGCCGATTTTGAACAGAACGTGCTGCCCTCAATACACCATCCGATGTGACGTGAAGAACTTCAGAATATCGAAATCGCAAAAGAAGGTTGTGAAGAAATGCAACAAGTACCAGGAGGATGGGATTTTGCCGAAGGTTAATCCGCTGGAAAGTCACGAGGATGCCGCTGGAGGAGCAGACGATGTTTTAATAAAGGAGCGTCCGGCTGGTTTGGACGTTACCGATTTTCCGGAGGGGGTGGTAGGGAGTTCGAATGATGTAAATGTACCTGCAGGAATCGAGGATAAGAGCGTGAGAGGAATTGAAGAGAAACTAAGTGAGTAATTCTTGCAACTGCAATAATGGGGTCCGATAGTGATGACGTCACATAACGCGGCAATTTTAAAAGTGTGGCGTTTCAAAAATTTAAATGACCCTTATTAAATACGTACATAAAGATCACCTAAAACTTTAGAGATAAACTGCGCCATTATTATACTTATTTAAGAAATAAACTTCATAATTAAGATAAATTAATCTTATATCTACTTAATAAGATCAAAACTTGAAGAGAAATTCAAGGAAATAGCGTGAAAAATATAAAATTACGATTTTTATTGAAACGTATGTCGGACCTTAAAAACACGCATATGTCAAAGAGCCTGTAACATAGAGGTAGTATGGCTAGAGTATATGTTTGTTGACATCTAATTTATTAGGCAAAGAGTAAAGGGAAGACAAATATGCAAGCATGATTATGTCCTTAGTGACTGTATGCTATGTATTGAAGTTTTAGTTATCATATTTTATAATTTTTCAAAATATGTGTAAATTTTATCTATGATTCAAGATTATGTATTCTGAATAGAGATTGGCAACACTGATGATTTTTGTAAAGGAATTATCAACATTAAAATGATTTCAATAATCGAAAAATCCAAAAGGTCTTCTTAAAAAATAATCTATTTCTCTATTAATCTATCGATTATTTGTTTGGATATCAAAATTTTGTCACATATATTGAACAAAATTTTGATATCCAAACAAATAATCGATAGACATTCAACTAAATAATTACTTAAATGTATTTAATTCAAGAAACTCACTTTTTACTTTATTTTATTTTAAATATATTTATAAATATATTTAAAAATTGACATTTATATTAAAATACTGAAAGAAATGTATCAATTATAAATTCAAGTATTAAAATATTCAGTTTAAATATGTTTTTCAAATTTTGAGTCCATAATTCAATTATTTAGATAAATGTCGAATCTATCAATAATATTAAACAGTTAAACCCAGATTCACTTAATGTTCGATCATATTTTAAAAACATGAAGACAATTAATTAACACCCGAAAGGGTACAATTGATTTTATATCTAAGACAATTGATTATGACTAAAATGTTATTAACATAAAATAAACGGTTGAATATTGTAAAAACAAGATTATTAGCTTCCCAATTATTGGAAATTAGTTTGACATTCTTTAAGGAGGAATCAATTTACTGTGAGGTTTTCTTCTGCTATATTTAGGTTCATTTATATAAACTATATATGTATAAATATATATAATCTTAATCCCTTTTACACTTTCCGATGTCGAGTGATATAAGCTATATATTAGATTATAAACATTAGTGCAGCATCTATCAAGTAATTCGCCTTAGGTCAGTAGCATGTTTATATATAATTCAAGTCTCTCATGTAAAACATGTACTTTTTATGTTTTTCCATTGTTCAGAAATGTTAAATGTTATAATAGTCCACGAAACGTTGTAGCCCAACTGGTAAATAAATTGTACTAATTTTAAATTTATTGTAAGAATATTTACATTGTCGATATACTTTCCCTTGGACAGGGGTCCGGGGAAAGTTAAAAGTAATGATTTATTTGACAGACTAAACAGCAGAAATTTAAATGACACAAATTCGAAAAAATGTGCCCTCTCAGAAAAAAACCAAGTTGCCCTTGAAACGTTACGGAATGGAGAAAACTTTATACAAAAAATAAAAATATTTAATAAGAATAATAAAGAACACAAAAATATTTATTGTTTTGATGGCATGCTACAATCAATTCGGGGAATATTATCCATCTATGAAATTGTGAAAGAGAATGGGCAACAATTTCTTTTAACATCGAGGCTGCAGCAGGATCATATCGAAAATTTATTTTCCGTAATTAGGCATAGGGGTGGGTATAATTCCAATCCAACACTAAGAGGTTTTCGGCAATCATTACAGCAAACAATGCAAGTACGAATGTTAGAATCTATAGTAAAAAATGTTAATTGTCAAATAGATGATGATATGCAGCTATTAGAAGTAACTACCGAAAATGAAACTACTAAACTAGGTAAATATTTACGAATACCAATTAATTTTCAGTTGTAAATAAAAACTTATTTTTATTTATTTTATAGGTGGGCACAAAAGTTTAATTGTGATTTATGTTCTTGTGCATTTATAAATAAGAATGATTCTCCACTCGATAAGAAAATGAATTTTTAAATTTTGAACGAGATTATGAAGAATCGAATATAAAATATTTACAACGACCCACAGGATTTACTAATTTCGATAACAGAAATTAGTTTAAAAATTATCGTGCAATTTTATAACGACAACAAACATATTCGGAATTTTAAAAAACTATTGAAGTTAAATGTTTTAGAAACAATAAATTATAAACTTCCCCATTGGAAGAATAATGAATGTTCGAATCACCAACAATACGTTATTGACGTTATAACTAATAGTAAAATTAAGATTTTACTTTCTTTACTATCCAAATCTATTATTTTTAATATAGATTCACGTAAAAAGAAGTTACGTATTTTAAAAAATATATATTTTTTTATATTTCCGCTTAAATATAAGTTATTTTTTTGTATAATATTCATTTATTTTAAATGTAAACATAAATTTACATAATTAATTACTAAATCTGCTTTTTTGAAATTATTTTATATTTTATTTATAATCAAAATAATTTCTTAAAAAGCCCGTGTATACGATTTCTATTAAAAAGATATATCGTACTGAAGAGATCCAAGAATATAGTATTTTTAATGTAATATTTATCACTATATTTTTTGTTAAATGGCGAATTAAACGTTAATAAGGTTTATTATTATTATGAGAATACCACAGGTACAAAATTAATAAAACACCACTTTGGCTTCCGGATGAATTAATAACAAGTTTTCATTAAAATTATTGGCAGACTAGCTTTATTTTCTGAATGAATTAAATTAATAAGTTTTAATTTTATATTATATCCACTTTGCCATTGACGAATTTCTACTGATCATTTTCTTGTTGATATACTTATGTTACAATATTATATTATAAAGAATAAACAAAGGGCTTCCAATTACATGAGAAAGGTTCATTCTACGAAAACCCATTATGTGTTCCATGGTTCAAACAAGAAAAAATAAAAAGTTACATAAAGAATGATCTTTATGTAGCCTTCTTTTTTCTTGATATATTATCCAAAAATCATTGATTCAAATTGTTCTTGTGGTGACATTGAAGATATTGATCATATTCTATTCAAGTGTCATCTCTATACAGGGTGAGTTTTTTTCGATGTTCCCTATGGGGATCTCGGAAACTATAAGAGATAGAAAAACGGTTAAATGGGGAAAGAAGTGTAGTTTTATAAGACGAATAAAATGACACTTTCAAATTATTTGAAAAAGTCAAGGGTAACTAGATATTTTGAAAAAAGTAAAATGTGTCAATTTTTTGAAATCAATATATCTCTATTATTATCATAGATAGAAAAAAACTGTAAAGGACAAAGTTGTAGAAAATTTTACATAGATTAATAACAAAAAATCAAAAAATTTTTTTCGCCCATATTTTGGGAGATATGACACAAACTTACCTTTTTTTAAATGGAAACAATAGTTGGCTATGACTTTATTAAAAGGGCTATTTTTTTCCCTTTAATCCGATATAACATATGCCATAGTTATTTTTAAAATAAAATAAGTTACAGTCGTTTTTAATTTTACCATACACCAAAAAATAGTTAGCCATGAAAAAGACAAAAGTAAAACAATTGCAGTTGTTTATTCTAAACACACATTAATTCATTTCCATATTTGGTTTGTTTCGATAAGTTTGTTTTGTATTTTTTGGTGTTGTAAGTTTTTTTAAAGTGATAATGAATTTTTCCAACGAAGAAAAGCGTGATATGCTTGTTTGTTACATTCAATGTAATAAAAACGCTGTGGATGCTGCAGAACAATATTATAATCAATATTTCGATCATCGGCAGCCATCTTTACCAACATTCAGAAGAATTTACCACAATTTGGGTTAGTACGGATCCTTTACAAAGCCGAAACTTGAAAAAAACGAAATTAATGATGTTTCGGAAATAAACGTATTAGCATTGGCGATGATAGATCCATCCACATCGACCAGACAAATTGCAACAGAAGCAAGCATATCTCAACGGACTGTAGTACGATAAATATCACCCATATAAGGTATCAATTTCACAAAATTTACATGACGGTGATACCAATAAGAGAATGGTCTTCTGTATGTGGTACAAAACATGTGCCAAGAGATAATACGTTCCCTACAAAAATAATTTGGACAGATGAAACGCAGATTTACTAATTGTGGGATTTTTAACCGGCACAATGAACATGTTTGGAGTCAGGAGAATCCACGAGAAGTTGCACAACGTAGACCACAAATTAAATTTGGATTTAATGTATGGTGGGGTGTGTTCGGATTGAGAATTCACACATTGAATGGAAATGATTACCTTCGTTTTCTTCAAAAAACATTTGAAGATATGCTCGATGATTTAAATTTATCAGTACGGGCAAGATTGAAGTGGTTTCAACACGACGGAGCTCCACCTCATAGCACGTTGGCTGTGCGAAACTATTTAAATGATGCTTTTCCTAATTCATGGGTGGGAAGAAATGGACCAATCCTATGGCCACCTAGATCACCCGACCTATCCGTTTTAGACTTTTTTCTGTGGGGTTATGTGAAGAACAAAGTGTATCAACAATCATATCAATCCGTGGAGGATCTTAGACTAGCTGCACTTGAAACATTTTATTCTATTGACAGAAGAAAAGTCAAAAAAGCCACAAATTCGATTTTAAAAAGATGTACTTTATGCCATAATAATAATGGTGGACTTTTTGAGCATCTTATGTAATATTTAAAATTTTCTTCTATTATTATTTTGATAATTTCGGAATTATTTTACTTTATGTTGCTTTTGACAAATCTAAAGAAAGGTAATAAATGAAATATTGATTTCGTTGCTATAAACAACCGCAATTGTTTTACTTTTGTCTTTTTCATGGCTAACTATTTTTTGGTGGATGGTAAAATTAAAAACGACTGTAACTTATTTTATTTTAAAAATAACTATGGCATATGTTATATCGAATTAAAGGGAAAAAAATAGCCCTTTTAATAAAGTCATAGCCAACTATTGTTTCCATTTAAAAAAAGGTAAGTTTGTGTCATATCTCCCAAAATATGGGCGAAAAAATTTTTTTGATTTTTTGTTATTAATCTATGTAAAATTTTCTACAACTTTGTCCTTTACAGTTTTTTTCTATCTATGATAATAATAGAGATATATTGATTTCAAAAAATTGACATATTTTACTTTTTTCAAAATATCTAGTTACCCTTGACTATTTCAAATAATTTGAAAGTGTCATTTTATTCGTCTTATAAAACTACACTTCTTTCCCCATTTAACCGTTTTTCTAACTCTTATAGTTTCCGAGATCCCCATAGAGAACATCGAAAAAAACTCACCCTGTATAAGGGAAAGGAAACAACTATTAATGAACTTAAATATGGATCTGGTAGGTCCATCAGTACACAATTATTTTAGTTCGATACATTTCGAAATATAAATGCTTTCAATCAATTATTATAATATAAATACACCATTCGGAATTTCCTATGAATCCGTGACCTTGTGTTGTTTATCTAATCCAAACATACATATAGATCAAGTAATTTATTTATAAAAGTGACTAGTATCCAAATAAAAAAAAAACTTTTATTTCTCTACAGTATTTTCTAATAAATTTACTCATTCTTCTAGAATTCCATTTTACTGTTATTTTTTTTTAAAAAACTTTTAACTCTCCGTTTTTTTGTTGTTATTGCTTAAATTTTTCATTCATAAAATTCATCTTTTTTTATCTTTTAACATTTTCATTATTTCTTTATTTGTTGATTCATCTTTGTTTTCCCTCATTTTATTGTTTTTTTCTTTTTCGAGTTTTTGTTTGACGAAAAACAATTATTCGTCGAAATTTCAGTTTGCAGAGCAGACACTTGGTCTACAAAATCAATTTATTTATTTTCATGAAGATATGAATAAAATTCAGAGAAAACATAAGAAGAGCAACGGTTTGTTTGGGGAATTATTGGAATTACACAAAGAGCACTGTCTTCATACCACACAGTCTCTCGTGTTGATTTATGAGACGAATAGGGCAAGCCATGGTTGTAGAGTGTGAAGTGTACAGTTAATTGTTTTTTTTTTTGGATTGTCTTAAGGTTATGATTAAGAGTAAATGAAAAAATTAACAGAATTTAGCACTTACAGACATTTTTTTTAATTAATATACTTTCACTTAAGTATAATCTAAAACACTTATAATTTAAAACCAATCTATCAATAAAAATAGTAAGATTTTTATTATTTAATTGGTTCATATAATTAAATTTTGAATATGAACGAGCGAACACTATAACACATCTCAATTTATTTGCTGTTCAAAACAAGGTTATTATTTCCACATTTATTTCTATTATAATTATATTTCAATATTAAGAGTTTATTATTTTTATCACAAACAGATGTGAGTAGAAGAAATTCCAGTTTCGACAAATCATTCAAAGCGGGCATCGGAGCCGATCCCAATAAACCGCCCTGCAAAAAAGCCAAACTAATCCGCCTCGAGCGCAAACAACAAAAAATGGAGAAGACCGGAATGACCATCGAAAAGAGCCAGAGAAACGAGACGAAAACTCTGACGGATTTACTCGCCGAAGTTCCTAAAACAGCCAAGCACAAACTGCAGGTGAGTGGATTGAGTTAATTTTAAAAAACCTCTGGCGTGTAATAGAATAGTTATTCTTTGCCGTAGATAAGACTCGTTCCCACCACTGAACCCAACGTCATTTGGGAACGCACTAAACAGCTGGAATTCGAACTGTACAAAAAGTACCAGATTGTCATACATAACGATCCTCCGGATAAATGCACGGTTAAGGGTTTCACGAGATTTCTCGTTTGCTCGCCCTTGAAGGTATTCCTGGGTTTTGTTCATTTCTAAATTATTTTTTTTGATTAACCAGCTGTAATTAATTTTGCTTAAATTGTAATAACTTAATCACTTTTTTTTTGAAGAGTGAAAATACAGGGTGACTTATAATTAATCCAGTCGAATATATTAATAAATATGCAGCATATAAAGAATATTTAAACAAAAGTTTTATGATTTCCAATTCTGTAAACATTTTTTCACCTCTTCCCAATGGGGAGGGGGTTGTGATCATCTTTTATATTTTAAATGGGGAGTTATATATTTTATGAGAGATTCTGATTCTAATCCAGAAGTAATGTCAGTCGGTTTTATTTGATTTTTTTTTTGCAAATTATGATATACATTTCTCTTTACAATTTGTTGAAAAATTTTGTCTACAACGATGTGAAAACTGCTTTATTGTATTTCTAAATTTGTAATTTAATTTGTAACTTAAGGGCCTACCATTTTTTCTCGGCAAACCACATTTATAATTTTATGTGTGAATAGTCTTTACGTCGTCATGCATCGTAACACTACGTAGTGTATAAATTATTTCACAAAATCTATCTTTTTCTATTCAATTATTTATACATAACGCTATCCCTTTGTACACTATTCAAACAATCCATACTTTCCGTGTATTACTGGATTGTCGAGTTAATGGCTTATCGGCCGGGATGTTTATTTTATCATAATAATCGGTATTTTTTATATTTTCTATTAAAATACGTAAAACGTTTCTTTCAGTTCATATAAATGAACACTATTCGATTATGAACTTTCATATTTTATATATGTATTTTTATCAAGTAATAATATAAATATAATATAAATTTACTATGCTATAATTATAATTCTGTTTTGCTCGTAATAATTTGTAATTTATTTATATCATCATCAAAGTACCAATTCATAAACATTAACACATTAACCCTTTGGCAAAGAATGCCGTGTGTGGCTCATGATATAGCATATGTGCGCGTGTCTGCGATTTTCAATTATTGAATGTATCGTACCGATGAGATCAAAGAGGATCGAAACTATTTAAGGATAGTAAATTAATTATAAAAATTGCGAACTATTTCACTTCTCCACAAGCCAATGGTGGCCATTTTTATAATTTATTTTTTAAAATGCTACAAACAAAGAAAACATGACTATTATGGATATATTTTCTTTTATAAAGAAATTAATTTGGTTGACATATATTGTCTTTTGTTTCTTGTAAATAATAAAAACTTTATAAAATTATACATGTTATATACAGGGTGTTTCAAATTCGAGTCTCACCATGGGGATCTCGCTTATTATAAGAGATAGAGGGTAGGTTTAAATTCGGCACTTTTGCAGAATTTCATGCTGATTAATATCCCGTTGAGAAAACTGGGCTAAGTTTTTTCGTTTTGGAGAAATGTCAAAAAAAAAACGAAAAAAATCGATTTTCTTTTTTTATTTATATCTTCGTTATTTGAAGCAGTATTTTAATAAAGACATTCTTATAGCACTTTTTTATAATCTAATCGATGGTGTACTCATTTTATTAATAGCATGTTTCGGTTCATCTGGACCATCATCAACTTTCTTATTTCTTATGGACGCCATATTGATTTTTTTATCAGATTCAAATCCTCTATTTTTTCTGATTACAATGATATAACATATATTTTCTTTTATAAATCGTTCTTTGTTTTGATCTCTTTTATGCTACAAAAAAGAGTATACCGAAGGAATACTGACATCGTTTGTCAAAATTTAATTTTAATATTCACTTATTAATAAGAATGTCTCTCAGTTATTCAGAAAAACGTGATATGTTGCAAGTATTTTACTTGTCCAGAAGAAATTCAACACTGGCGTCTCAAAATTATCTGAAAATGTATCCGGAGAGAAGGCAACCCGATGGCACCTATTTTTTAAAAATAGAGAGAAATTTGGTCGAGTTTGGTTCATTGAAAAACCATAGAAAATCATATGGTAAAAAAATTTAGAGGAAATTCGCAATAACATTTTGGAAATGGCAATATTTATTTTTTTAATATTTCATTTAACATTAAAATACAAAATAATTGTAGGTAAACCAAAACCCTAGAGCTTCGTGTCGTGAAATTGCAAGAAATTTATATATGTCGTCATCTCAAGTTTGGAGAGTTTTAAAAAATGCAAATTACAAGCCATATAAAATTCATCTAAGTCAGACGCTTATTCCTGGTGACGAAGTAAGACGGCTTGCATTATGTAACTGGTTAATGAGTAAATTATACGAAGACGATACTTTTTTAAAAAGCATCATTTGGACCGACGAATGCCATTTTACAAATTGCAGAATTTTTAATCGAAATAATGAACATTACTGGGCCACTGAAAATCCAAAGCAAGTCCGTAATGTCAGACCCCAGTATCGTTTTGTTTGGGCGGGAATTTACAATGGCACTATAATAGGGCCAATATTTTTTGAAGGTTCTCTAACCAGAGAAAAATATTTGGAAATATTACGATCAAGTGTTGCCGATAATTTAGATAACCTTTCACTAAGTTTATACCAAAATATTTGGTGGCACCAAGATGGTGCGCCAGCACATAATGCAAGGATAATTAAAAATGATCTTAACTCAGTATATCCCAATAATTGGATTGGAAATGGCGGAATAGTGGCATGGCCTGCTAGGTCGCCTGATTTATCTCCATTGGATTATTTTTTGTGGGGGTTTCTTAAAAACATTGTTTATTCTAAAACATATTATTCTGCTAGGCAACTCAGACAAGCGATAATAATTGCATTCAACAAAATTACAAAAAGAAATATTTATAGGGCAGTGTGTAATATTAAAAAACGCGCTCGATTATGTATTGCTGAAAATGGTTATTTGTTTGAACATAAATTATAAAATAAAACATAATAATTATAATAATATCTGTTATTATTGTCGATATTTAACATTGATTTTTGTCGTTAGAAAACATGGAAATAAATCTCTTTATTTTCGACACTTTCATATACTAATACTGGTATAAGTTTAATTTATCTATTAATTTCCATAGAGTTTATAGCAATCTTAACTCAAATAGTGTTATTAAAAATATTTTTTAACAATAGATCTTTTGATTATAAAAATAAAGGTATATTATGTTATATCATTGTAATCAGAAAAAATATTTCCATAAGAAATAAGAAAGTTGATGATGGTCCAAATGAACTGAAACATGCTATTAAGAAAATGAGTACGCCATCGATTAGATTATAAAAAAGTGCTATAAGAATGTCTTCACTGCATTAAAATATTGCTTCAAATAACGAAGATATAAATAAAAAAAGAAAATCGATTTTTTCGGTTTTTTGACATTTCTCAAAAACGAAAAAACTTAGCCCAGTTTTCTCAACGGGATATTAATCAGCATGAAAATCTGCAAAAGTGCCGAATTTAAACCTACCCTCTATCTCTTATAATAAGCGAGATCCCCATGGTGAGACTCGAATTTGAAACACCCTGTATATCATTGAAATCATTGAAACATAAAAATGGTGTTCGATGACATGCATACAGGGTGTATATGAATAAAACGGAACATAGAATTTTCAATTTAAAATTCTTTATTTTGGAATATTATATTCCCTGATAATGAGAAAACATCTAAATTAGTTTTTTGTAGTGTAAACATGCCTGCATGCAGTATTGCTATTATTTATTTTTTGCATTGATAAAAAATGCCAAAAAATTATTAAACAAAATGATCATTTTCACAAAAATAATGGTTGCCATGAAATTTTAAAAATGGTGCGGTGTATTCTGTTGGCTTCTGTCAAATTAATTAATTGTTAGTTTTCTATCAACATTCCCGCACTTCCGCTAGAAAATCAACCAAAAACGATTAGAGATAGAACAATTTTCTCTTAAATATTTAATATAACACGAAAACGATTTTTTAATGTTCCCTAAAATAAATAAAAAAGTCCATATGTGGCACAACCAAAATGCACCACCCTCTACAGCAGAAACCTTCGTTCTACGTCTAAATCACTAAATTAAAGAATAGTAAGCAAAGAACACATATATACTGTATGTACAAAATGTGCTCAGATACACATTTAAAAAATCAGTCAAAATTAAAATTGTTTTTTTTTGAGTTTCGTAATTATAAAAAAAATTGAACATTTGAAAAATATATTTTTTTATTGCGACATTATATTAAAAAATGTACCAGGAAAACATCATTTATGTATTCATAATAGTGACAAAAAGTTGAAATTATGAATAATGCTAATATTACCTGAAAATTTGTGAAAAATGTCCGTATCTCGATCAATGTATAAAAAATTGACTTTTTATACTTTTATTGAAAATTTTTATTTTTGTTTCATTCTAATTTTAGAAACAAAGTATGCACATTTCTTATTGTGATTTTATCAAACTATACCATGAGCTACAGATTTGTCCTAGAAAACAATAATATAATCATTTCATTTACTAACAATCATTATAATTAGTTGTTTTAAATATTACAGAACTTTTTTATTAATTATTATTTTCATGGTATGTTGACACGGAGCCAAGCAAGGATTGTTCAGAAAAAAATATTATGTGGGACCCCATGAAATTGTTTCTTTATATAATTAATCAATTCCTATTTTAACCCGTGCCCCATGGGGTTCAAAATCCAAAATTATCATAAAAACTTTAAATTTCATTAAATAATAGATTTTATTATTTCATTTTTTAAATGTTTTTCTTATTCTTTATGTAGAACAGTGTAATTCATATTTAGTTTAATTTTGTAAGATCATACTTATGTAAAATATAAGAATATTGAATAATTAAACAGCTTATATATTGTTCATTTTTTCATTTTTCGTTCATGGGGCACGGGTTAAAGGTACCCAATCGATCTTTGCCAGGCTTGTTGTTTTGTTAATTTGAAGAGATTGGGGGGGTAGGGGGTGGGTGGTGGTCGTCTCCTACTATATAAATTAAGAAAAAACTATGTTTTTATTATAAGTAATTATATTTATATATTCAGAACAAATGATCAAACAATAACAATACCCCCTCAGCTAGAAATTAGGAATTATACTTTTAAAAAATAATCTGTTTTACACTGACATAATGATTCTTATAATATTGTAACACACTCATCTCGAAAACCCATAAAAGATGTTTCTGGCTATAATACCATAAATCAAGTAACACTCACCCATTAGTTGTGCTAATCGGATATGCGGTCGTTCTCGTCTCGAGAGAGATAGACAAATTGGTCTTCTCTTATTTCTCGCGAGAAAATTTAATATAGTCCGATAATTATTCACTCATTGTGGGCAATAAATTTATTTTTATTATGCAAACCCTTTATTGTTCACAAAAGTTGATTCTAGGCCCCTATTACTTCAAAATTAATTATAAAAATGTTTAAATTGGTTAAATTGACGATCAAATTTGTATAAATAATGAGCATATTTAATGCATTTTTATAAATAATATATGAAGTTTTTTTTCCAAAACTAAACGAATACGATCATTGATTCATCCTTTAACTTTCTCATACTGAAATTTCAATACAACAGTATTATTATTAGTGGTAACAACGGCATGTGCCGTAAAGCACCATTTTCTCTTCATTTGTAGCGAGTGGTATGCCCTTAATTAATACATTTTAGAGAATTGTATATCATAATTTGGGACAAAGAGACATAATATGTCTAGTACTTCTGGAAATGTTTAAATTTTTGACCACAATGCTGTTCCTGGATTCTCGGCCAAACTTTCCTTTACTGTGACTATATTTTCGAGTGACAGGCATAGATGATAACGAATGGTCTTCTGATCAATCAGCCTATATTTGGTCTCAAATTTTGTAATTAAACGCCTTACTGGCGATTCATTCATTGCGACCGAAAATTGGCGAATTGTTTCTGGAAAACTTTCACCATTTTTGTAAAGTGTTTTTACAATAATTAAACGTTGTTTATTTGAATACTTTTCTATATTTTTAAATCATGTGGTCTGTGTGTGAAATCTGTAAAAAAATCACCATACAATTTGTATTAACTCGTTTTATAGGTTAAGTAAGATAAAATGTTATATTGTTTTATAAATACATATATATTCTATGTTATCATATAGCAAGATGCTGAATAAAGATTATTATTATTATTATCATAATAGTGGCAAATTTAAATCCGGAGCTGTTATTTATTGCCAGCCGTTTGGTTTTAGATGTTTTCAGGTGTTGTGGCGATCTGGGCTTTGGAGTTGTTGGATTGATCTATTGAGTTTGACTCCAACACTTAATTTGAAAATAATATGAATCCATGACACTTTACAGCCCTGATTACTACGCCTTTTAAAGTGATTTTTTTTTTTGTTTTAAATGAAACCCACAAAATATTTCGTAAAGAATCTAAATTTGTAATAAAAAGTATGAGTTTCCATTTGAACTTCACTTTGGCCACCTGAGGAGTGGGATAGAAGTATTTATAGAGGATTCTTTATTTTTTTTTTTATTACTTATCACAAAATTCTACCGGATTAATTAAAAAAGCCATCCTGTAAATACAAAAACTTTCAATTATGATATATTTTATTCTACAGAGTAAGCCTCCTCAAGCTAATTATGTGTTTTATTTGTTCTTTCTAAATTCACAGCTACATTTAAATGAAATAAAATTTGCATCTTAAAAGTGTTTCGAGCATAATTCTGTATTAATTTAAATAAATTAATTAAATCCAATTTTGTTATGCTTTTATTGAGACAAAAGACCTCTGTGTTCCCACATGTTATTTGGTCTTCTAATGACTGACAGAATTGAAACTTCCCTTGTAAAAAATCTAATAAATTTTGAAGTTTATTATTTTAGCAATTTAATGTTATGAAAAGGATTTATGTAATCATGCAAAAGCGAGTCTATATTTAAACAGTCTTGATTTTATCATATATTAGAGGATTATAAAAGAATAACTATTTTATTAAATTAAAAAATTAAATAAATGCATCGATAATGTAAACATAAAAATTGCTATATAGTTTTCGTGTATGTTTGATATTTAGATAAAATTAGTACAAATGGACCCGACGCACGTCCACTTTCAATTGACCGTCCAATTGTATACCAAATATCAAATGTCTGTACACAATGACAGCATAGCTGATTGTGGTGAAGAAGTTTTCACTGAATTTCTAGTAAATACACCGCTCAAGGTAAATATGCTTGAATACAATATCGAAGGGATTACTTACAGCTGGTTTAATATTCATCTCATTGTAAATGTGTCTTATTTAAATATTTATTTCAACTAACTTCAATTTGGTTCTCACTTGGTGAAACATTTTAACTAATTTTTAAAAACTTTTACAAATTAAATACTTGGTTTTGTTTCATTATACTATATAATGAATGTACTATACTATACAGGGTGTCTCAGCGTGCGCGCCGAGTTGCTTTACGGCTAAATGGTTTATTTTTTTCAAAATCGGCTTTCGCAGGCGTATGTAGGTCTATTAGGACCACATTTTAAAATTAGTATCAAATATACAGGATGTCCCATAAAAGCATGGCGTATCATAGTTATATTTTTTGTAATGGAATGACCCATATTTTATATTTTTTTCAGATTCTACATCAAAAATAAAGTTAACTTTCATAATATGTTCATATGCCTAAACCTAATAATTTTTGAAATATTTAAATATTTTTGGAAAAATTGACGTTTCGAAAAAAAATCATAACTTTGAAATGGATGAATGAAAACAAATGAAATTTTGTGTCGGTATATCTGACTAATGGGTGAATATTTCAGTCTATTAAGAGGAATTTAAAATCTTCAGATGTTTTGATAATTCAACATATCTCCAGAAGCACATTCAAGGTTAAATTTCGTGCTTATTTTAAATGGCACACCCTATATCTAATAGGCCTATCTTGAAGGAAATTGTATTGTCTTTCAGAAAGTATAAAAGTATTCTACACTTAAACCTAATAGTTTTCAAGATATATCCATTTTTGTTAATTTTCGTCATTATCATTATTATTTTAATACGACAATGTAACATAAAGCGCCATCTATTGCTTAATTTAATAATTATTATTGCCAGTTATTCTAATAGGCTTTTGTTTATATGCAAATTTAATTGACATTCGTATTATTACTAACAATTGAAAAAATAATGTTCCTTTAAATGAAAGAATTAACATGATTCTAATAATAATGTAATGTTATTAAGATTGTCTCTCAGTGTACAAAATGTTCTCTGATGGAAGACATCCTAATAAGAAGACTGTAGAGAAAGTTTTTAATACATTCAAAACTGTAGGCAGTATGAAGTATTTGAAAAAAAAAACTACCTTGAATATAGTAACTAATAATGAGGAGACACAATTACAAGTTTAATTCCATTGAATATTCGTCAAAAAAGATGGTGGTGGCAATGAATTGGAAGAATACATGGAAAGCAGAATTAATAAATTAATAATACATTTAGATCAATTATACCTAATATGCTGAGAAATGTCAAAATATCGTTTAAAATAAAATTTAATTATGTATTCGATGGTAGTATTTTTGAAAATTTATTATAAATTACTTTTAATACTATTTTGTCAATTTATTTGATGTATTTCGTTATATTTGTTTTACAATTCTAACAAGTTTTTATCAAATAATTTACACATGTGTAAATAAATAATGCAATTCGTATATTCACAATTCATAAAATTAGTGTATTAATTTAGGAAATATCTCGAAAATCATTTGTTGGGTCAACTGACTTTATTTATAAACAATAACTAAACTCTTGCCTTTATGGAATAATAATAATAAATATTATATTGAACAATAGACGGCGCTTTGTATCGACTTTCCATGTTATGATTAATAAATATTATGTCAAAAGTTAACGAAAATGCATATATCTTGAAAACTATTAGGTTTAGGTAAAAAATATCTTTATACTTTTTGAAAGACAATATAATTTCCTACAAGATAGGGCTATTAGATATAGGGTGTGCCATTTAAAATAAGCATGAAATTTGACCTTGAATGTGTTTCTGGAGTTACGTTAGATTATCAAAACATCTTAAGATTTTAAATTCCTGTAAATAGCCTAAAATATTTACCCATTAGTCTAATATACTGGTACAAAATTTCATCTGTTTTCATTCATCCATTTGAGAGTTATGATTTTTTTTCGAAACGTCAATTTTTCCAAAAATATTTAAATATTTCAAAAATTGTTAGGTTTAGGTATATGAATATATTATAAAAGTTAACTTTATTTTTGATGTAGAATCTGAAAAAAATATAAAATATAGGTCATTCCATTAGAAAAAATATAACTATGATACGCCATGCTTTTGTGGGACACCCTGTATATTTGAAACTAATTTTAAAATGTGGTCCTAATAGACCTACATACGCCTGTGAAAGCCGATTTTGAAAAAAATAAACCATTTAGCCGTAAAGCTACTCGGCGCGCACGCTGAGACACCCTGTATAGTGAATATAGTATAGTGAAACAAAACCAAGTGTTTAATTTGTAAAAGTTTTTAAAAATTAATTTCGTAAGTAAAATACTTGAATTAAGTTAGATGAAAAGCATCAGGTGATTTGTTTATAAAATTAGTTATAATTGAGTTTCATCAAGTAACAGCCTCAACATTAGAATATTTATTTTAAAAATTATGATTAAGAACTAATTGCAAATAAAACTAAAGTTTTTTTTAAGTTTTACGAAATTTACTGTAGAGGAGCAATTGTTTCGTCATCTTAGGCATTAGGTAGATGATTAATATACAGGGTCATGCATCACAGCTCCCGTCTTCGATTGCTCAGTTACTAATTAAGTTATTTTGGAAAGATTACTTGGGTTTCAGGACGTACTTCAGGAAAATATTTTTGATTATACTGGGTGTTCCAAAAAAGACTTACAGCATGATGATATATATTTTTTTAAATAGTTTGATACATTTTATTCATTATTTAGGTGCATTTTATGATTACCTACACACTCCTAAAATTTTATTGAAATCGGTTCAGTAATGCCAAATTGGTTTTGCGCCATTGGTTTAAAAAATTAATAAAAAATAAATTAGGATCTTGTCAATAAAATTATACAGGGTACTTGTTAAATAGGGTCTAACAATCCTAACAGTAAAATTTTATTGATATGAATTATACAGGATGCCCAAAATTTAGTGACAAACGTTTCAAACTTGAATGTATTTTAAATTGGAACCCTGCATATTTTTACATAATTCTATGAGGAAACAAACATTTTTCTTCGTATCAACCTTACCTCAATTCCCAACAGGTTAATAGTTATTTGCAAGAAACTGTTTTTCTCGACTGTTTTAATAGCCATTTTGATGAATAAAAATCGAAGGTTGCTTTGAAAAACATTTTTTTGGCATTGTAAACTTCAACTGTCAAAGTGACATGAGTCTACATTAGCTTTAGTGATATTAAAAGTATAAATAATTGTTTGCTTAAGCTTTTCATAAACAATATTTTATTGACAACGAATTTAATCGAGATGATCTTATAGGAATGATTCTAGTATTTCTAAAATACGGAAAAAACTCGTTTTCAACTCCAACTACACAAGAAAACATGCAGCAAATAATCAAAGACGTATTTCAAAATGTTACACCCGACCTATTACAAAAACTGGCAAGGTAATTTCATGTTCGTCTTCATTTGTGCCTCCAAAAGAATTAAAAACATGTTAAACATAAGTTCTACTATGTAATTTATTTTTGGAAATATTTTTGTTTTATCCTTTTAATGCTATAACTAAAGCAATGTTTTATGCAAAGTTTAAAATTTAGACAAAGATCTGTGAAACCTTTAGAACTGTCTTTATAATAATTGTAGTTAGATGACATTCTATTGATAGGCATCTGTCAATAGAATGTTTTTCAAAGCAACCTTCGATTTTTATTCATCAAAATGCCTATTGAAATGATTGAAAAAACAGTTTGTTTTTTTTTTCAATAACTTTTAATCTGTTAGGAATTTAGGTAGGGTTGTGAGGAAGAAAAATGTTTGCTTTTTAATTCTGCATGGAATGATATAAAAATATACAGGGGTTCCTATTTAAAATAAGAAAAATAAAATACATTCAAATTTGAAAAGTTTGACACCAAATTTTGGACACCCTGTATAATTCATATAAATACAATTTGACTATTAGAATTGTTAGATCTTGTATAATTTTATGGCAATGTCACAAAACCATTTTTTTCTACTTTTTATTTTTTTTTTGGTTGGTATTACCAAACCAATTTCAATAAAATTTGGGGGCTATAAAAAACTTCTAAATAATGAATATTAATGTATATTAATAATGTATATTATAATTTAATATAATATGATGAATATAAAAGACAAAGATGGAAACATAATAACAGAAGAGGGTAAAATAATGGAAAGGTGGAGACAATATTTTGAAGAACTTACAGAAGCACAAGAAGAGACAATAGAAACACTAGAAGAAATAATAGAACTACCAGAAATAGATAAAATACAAGAACAAGAAGTAATAGATGCTATACAAAAGTTAAAAGCCGGAAAAGCACCAGGAATAGATGACATAACACCTGAAATGATCTTATATATTAATGAAGAAGGTATACAACAGATAACACACCTAATGAATGATATCGTAAAGAATATAAAAGTACCAACAGAATGGAATACAGGAATAATCTTACCAATACACAAGAAAGGAGACAAAAGAAACTGTACAAATTATAGAGGAATAACACTGGCAAGCGTCCCAGGAAAGATGGCAAGAATAATGGAAAAGAGAATTAGAGATAAGATTGAAGAAACAATAAAAGAAACGCAATGTGGCTTCAGAAGAGGAAGAAGCACCCTCGACCTAATATTTACAATAAGACAAATCAGCAAAAAACTTATAAATAAGGAAAGAGAATGTTTTATAGATCTGGAAAAGTCGTTCGACCGAGTGAGAAGAGAAGACATATGGAAAGTGTTAGAAAATAGAGGAATAGACAAAAAGACGATAGAAGTAGTTAAAGCTATGTACAAAAACAACGAAAACATAGTTAGAACAAACAATGAAGAGTCTAGAGAGTTTGTGACAAAGATAGGTGTAAAACAAAAGTGTATTATGAGTCCGCTACTATTTATATTGACACTAGATGAAGCTATAATGGAAGTAAAGAAGGAAATGAAGATGTTAAAATTGGGATACTGGAAAATGGAAGAAACACACATAACGGAAATGATGTTTGCAGATGATATGGCTTCTGTAGAGACAGAGAAAGACCTACAACATAACATAGCAATACTCGACAAGGCATTAACAAAAATAAATATGAAGATAAATATAGACAAGACCAAAACAATGATAATAGCTAGAGAAAACAAATTACATACAATAAAATTGTACGGAAAGCAGATCGAACAGGTAGAAAAAAAGTATTTAGGAACAATAATAGAAAATAATGGGAAGATAGACAAAGAGATGAATGATAGACTGGGAAGAGCGGAAAAAATATTTAACATGATAAAGACAACGTTCTTTGGAAGGAAAGAAATAACTAAAAACATAAAAGCGAAAACAGTAAAAAAGGTTATAAGACCTACAATAATATATAGCAGTGAAACATGGACCATGACAGAAAAACACAAAACGAAAATTAATGCAATAGACATGAGATTCTTAAGGAAAATTGAAAATAAGACCAGACGAGATAGAATAAGGAATGAGACATACAGACAAAACTTACAGATAAGACCTATTAATGATACCATTGTTGAAGGACAGCAGAGATGGTTCGGACATGTGTGCCGTATGAAAGAAGATAGAACAGCAAGAAGAATATATGAAACAAGAGCGCAAGGAAGAAATTACCGGGGAAGACCGAGAAAAACATGGAATGACCTAATTAGAGAAGAAGCAGAAAAAAAGTACATAGACTGGAAGGACATTAAACAATTAACCAAGGACAGAAAGGCATGGAGAGAAAAATATAGAAACAGACACTAAAAACAAAAACTCCTTACACCTAACGGTAGAAAGGAAAAAAGATTAAAAAAAAAATTAAAAATATATCATCATGACTTAACTCTTTTTTTAGACACCCTGTATAATTAAAAATATTTTCCTGAAGTACGCCCTAGGACCCAAGTAAAGTTTACAAAATTTCAAAGTCCTAATTTAATTAGTAACTGAGCTATGATGGGAGCTGCGATGCAGGACCCTTTATAAAATCTGTAAATATCTAATATATATATATGTATTAAATTAAACAAAAATGATTTGAAAATAATTCATAAATTATTTCCACATTTAGCTCTGTGACAATTTGACTTACGTTATGTAAGTACTTTAAACAAATGGACAATAAAACAACTACTTCCTGGGCAAATACCCCTCTGGATGTTGAATTACATAATGTACACCTGCTGTTGCATATCAATAAAATATTGCTTCATGCAACAAATTTTTGATCCGAAAAAAAAAAATCAATGAGAAGTAGTTGTTTTAATGTGCATTTATTTAAAGTACTTATTAAGAGCTAAATCTAGAAATAATTTATCAATTATTTTCAAATATTTTTTTTATTTATTTAAATAACTGTGACCAAGTGAATAAGTACTCTAAAAAAAACTGTTGTTTTATTTACAAATAGTGCATCATGGAGTTTCATTAAGTAAAAAAACATTGACGATTGAAAACTTTTCTCCTCTAGAGTGCTTTGAATTATAAAAAGATTTAATTAATAGTTTTAATATTTAAACGTTAGTAGTTCATATTGTAAACAAATTTGAATTTTTATGAAAATGTTCTGTTAACCTGAAACTAGTTGAGAATTTAAAGTTGTCCAATTCAATCTGTATCTTATTTATTTTATTGGTAGACTTTTCAAAATCTTCTTTATGTTGGCTATGGAGAATTTAATTATTTAAATAAAAATAGTTATCCTTCCTCCAACTTATTTTTTATTAAAAAAAAAAAAAAAAAAAAAAAGACCTTTATTGACATAAAATAAACATAAACATAATTTCTAAACTCTACTACCACCCTCCCTTCTCCTTTCCCTTTCCCTCCCCAGCTTCTCCAACGTCCTTACCCCGACCCCATCCTCTCTCATCCACTCTATCACCCTCCTACTCCCTTTCACTCCCACCCATTCCTTCTTCACCCCCTCGCATTCCTCCGCTAAGTGCCCCCACGTATCCTTTCCGTGCTCACACAGAACACACCTTCCATATTCTTCCCCCATCCATACTTTCCTTCCTCTCTCCTCCGATCCACACCTCGCTCTTGCCACAATCACCCTATCCTCTCTACTCCATCCCCTCTCTATCAAATATATCGGTTCCCTTCCATGCACCTGCCACCTCCCATACATATCATTGTACTCACTTCTCTCTATACTCCCTTGCCTTTCCTGCCCTTCCACCTCCTTCCCTCTCCCCTTCACCCACTCATCTACCTTCACCCCATTCCCTATCCATTCCATTACTTTCGTCTCTGACAACCCTACCCTCTCATACATTTTCCTCCACTCACCCCTCCATCTACCCTCACCCCCACACACGCTCGTCATCCATACATCCTTCACCAATCTCTCTTCCTCCAGTTCCCACAATCTCATCTCATACCTCACCACTCTCACCATTGCCTCGTACTCTAGCCTCTGTCTATTCGTCTCCTGAAGCACTATGTAGCTGGGCGTGGACCTTTCCACCCCCAACATGTGCTTCAGGAACCACATCTGTTCTCTCTCCATGCACTCATACCCTCTCGTCCCCCACACTTCCACTCCATACATCAGCACCGATCTCACACACGCATCCCATATCTTACACGTCACTCTCACATTATTCCTCATCCATTTCCCCCACTTCCCCCATGCCATCCCCCACGCCTTCCTCGCTTTACTCTGCACCCACCTCACATGCTCCTCATACCCTCCTGTCCCTTTGAATATGAACCCTAAATACTTAAAGCTTTTAACCCTCTCAATTACCACCCCTTTCCACTTCAATTCTCTCACCTTCCCCTCCCTTCCTTTGTTCCTAAATCTCACCCACTTTGTTTTTTCCACATTCACACTCATCCCCCTCCTATCCATGAACCTCTCTGCTCTTTCTAACATTTCTTTCATTCCTTCATACTCTCTAGCCATCAACACCACATCATCCGCATACGCTAACATCCACACTTTCCTCTTACCCATCACCACCCCTCCCGCCTGCCCTTTCCTCATCACATCCTCAAACTCACTCATATATATATTAAACAATATCGGGCTCAGCGGGCACCCTTGCCTCAGCCCCTCCCAAGTCCTAAAACACTCCGACACATCCGTCCCCACTTTCGCCACCACCCATGTCTCCTCATACACTCTCCTCACCCACACAACCATCCCCTCACTCACCCCTCTCCTCCTCAAACACTCTATCAAACTCACCCTCGGTACCGAGTCATACGCTGCCTTTAAATCCACAAACACCGCATACATACATCCTTTTTCTTCCATAACTCTCTCGACCATTCTCGCCAGGGTAAAGACCTGCTCCCTCATCCCCCTTCCCCTTCTAAACCCCCCCTGCGTCTCAGGCAGTATCCCCTTCTCCTCCACCTCCACCTCCATCCGATTCCTCACTACCATCATTGCCAGCTTATAACCAATACTAGTTATCGTTACCCCCCTATAACTCCTCGCATCCTTCTCGTCCCCTCCTTTGTACACCGGGCACATCATCCCCACCCTCCAAGCCTCCGGTAAGTTCACCTCCCCCCTCCACATCTGATTCAATAACTCTCCTTTCCGCCTCCTACACACTCCCTCACTGCCTTCCTCAGCTCCTTTTTTGCCTGCCTGCATTCCTCATCAAACCATGCGTCACCACCTTTTCTCTCACCCTTTCTCTTCCTTCCACATCCCACTATTATCTCCTCCATCTCCTCTATCGTACTGACCTCCTCCCATTTAATCCTCTCCAACTTTCCCCTCATATCCTCCATTGCCTTTAACCCGCACTCCAGAAACTCGCTTTCCTGCTCTCTATCACTCCAGTGCCCCTTCTCTACCCACATATCCACCTTTAACGGTAGGTGATCCGATCCCAACACCTCCTCTATCTCCATTCTCCTTATCTCTCCTCTTGTTATCCCCTTCACCACTACATAGTCAATCACCGATGCCCCTCTTGCCCCTATGTACGTTTTCTTTCCTTCCCAATCGCCCTCCGTGCACCCATTTAATATTTCCCAACCTTCCTCCATCACCCACTCCTTCATTCTCCTTCCCTCCCCATTCATACATTTATCCTGTGAATTTCTTTTCCTCATTGCACCATCCTCCTTAATTCCTCCCCCCGCTTCTCCTATTCTCGCATTGAAATCCCCCCCCACCATCCATCTTCCCCCTTCTCCAGTTCTCTCCTCAATCTCTTTCCTTATTTCCCCCCAGTTTTTGTTTACATATACCACCCCCACATTCGTCTGACATCCCCCTTGCTGGTATTTTACCCACACCAGTCCTTCACACCTCTCTATAAACTCCCCTTTTCTTCCTTTCTTGTCCTCTCTCCATCCCACAATCATTCCCCCCCTCGCCCTTCCTTTCTTCGCACATTTCGTTGCTTCTTTCATCTCCCATCTAAACCCCCTCGGTAACCTTCCTTTTACTTCCCCCCATTCCTTCTTCACCATCCAAGTCTCTACTATCCCGACTACGTCCTTCCCTATTACCCACTCCTCAAAGTCTTTTTCCCATTTCCAATCCTGTCCTTTTGACTTTATTCCCGCTACATTCCAAAACCCTATTGTTATCACCCCTTCTCTCTCCACTCTCTCACACTTGCTTCCTAGTTCCCTGCTTCTCTCCCCGCCCTTCTTCCCTACCTCCCCCTCTTCGTCCCTTTCATATCCTTTCTCCCCATCTCTCCTCCCCCCTTCCTCCATCTCCGCCATTTTTCCAGCTCCCAGCTCCATCATCCTACTATCACCATCCTCCCCTCCTACTACCACCTTCCCTCTTACTTTTTTGCCTCCTCCTGCTTCTCCAACTCTGCCTTCTCCTTATTCCATCTCCATTCTTCCCCATTAACTATAACTTTCTGGTACTCGACCCTCGTCACCTTCCCGCTTTCCTTCTCCCGTCTGGCTATGCCCCTTAGGTAAATCTGAACCCTCCTTTCTTCCTTTGTCAAGTCGTCCTCAATAAACACTCTTTCTTCTCCATTCTTTAACCTATTTTTATTTTTCATTACTTTCACTTTGTCCCCTAAGCTCCCGAGCCTCGCCACCACTAACTTTCCCACCCTATCCACCACATAGCTCTCCTGCACTTCCGCTTCTACTCCCAGCGCCTCCTTCAAGAACCCCGTAACTTCTCCTTTCTCCTTGAAAACCTTCCCTTTGATCACTATGTTGTTCCTCCTCTCCTGTCTCTCCCTCTTCTCCGCCTGACACTCCAGCTCTACTATCTTTTGCCTTAATTCCTCTCTTTCCTTCCCCCACGTTTCCTTCATCTCCCTCATCTCCTCTCTTTCCTTCCCCCACATTTCCTTCATTTCCCTCATTTCTTCTCTCCACATATCCCTTGCTTTCCTCATCTCCTCCTTCCAAATCTCCCTTTCCTTTCTTATCTCTTCCTTTATTAACTCCACTATCTCCCTACAATTCCCGTTGCATCCTTTATTCTCTCCTTCCCACCTGTTTTTTATTTCTCTTTCTTGGCCTCCTTCCTTCTCAAACGATGTATCTGCCACCTTTCTCTTCTCCCCCCCCTCTCCCGCCTCCCCTTGTCGTTGTGGTGACCTCCGTAGCCCCGCTCCTCTACCAAACACCTCCTTCCTTCTGGCCTCTTCCTCCTGTTTCTTCCATTTCTCCACCTCCTTTCTTTCCTTCTGTTTCTTGTTCATTCTGTTTCTAGTTATTTATTTCAATTTAAATCCACGTGCAGATTGGGATATATTGAGGTTATGTTTGAAAGAATTCTGGCCACAAACCGCAAACCACGGTTAATTAAACGCACTGTTTGTTCAATCACCCGAGCACTTTCTTTAGTTTATCGGGGTCGCTGAGGCCAGCACAATCTTTTCACTCATTGGCTTTATATTAAAACTATAATTTAACTATTTGTGAGCTACTGCTGTTCGTTCGCGACAAAAAGGACACACTTATTTTTTATTAAACTAGATATATTTACAAAAAAATTATGTTGGCAATAAAAGTATCCACATGTTACAGGTTATTTTATTTCAACAAATTGAATAATTTTATATGATAAATAATGACACATGTCACGTTTTATTTGTTTTTATTTAATATAAAATAAAATAAGAATAAAGAAAAAAATTAAGGCTCTCCAGAGGAGAAATGTTTTTGATCATATGGTATTTGTGTTTGGATTCACAAAACTGATATTTGGGGCTATTCTCTAAGATTAATGTTAAGTTTAATGCGTACCTAATTAATTAACATCACATTCTATGTATTAAATATCTATTACAAAAGTTTCTCAGACTGTGATAATAAAAAATAACGTTCACGTTAAAAATTACATTTCATATACAGAATACCCCCGATTCTTGCATCATTAAAAAAAAATAATTTGTTTCATAAAATTATATATTGAATATATTTCCTGCTTTATTAATATTAATGATGAGTACGTACGCCTTAGTAAAATCAGCCAGGGCTCAAGTTTTGTGAATTCAATCATAAGTTGATCATAATGAAAAACTTTGTATTCCTTACTTCATTTGTTCTCGCCAAATATGCAAATTTGTTATGTCTAAATTTTTCATTTGTTTCTTTTATGTATTTGTGTTAGTATTTGTATTTTTGACAATTTCTAAATATTTAGTCTTTGTTTTTTAAATTATTATGTTTGGGACTAAACTGAGGTTTTATGATCGACAAGCGAGGACGAACCGTCCATAAATGGGCAATCAGACTTTTGTTAAAATGTATGCTTAGATGAAGCTGCCGGCTATCATAGTTACGATCACAAAATTAATTAAACAATTAATTATTACAAGCCCTTAAGGTGGTCTTAACGTCTAGCGGGCCGAAAAAAAAAACAGTTTTTTGCATTGTCTTTTTCGGGGTGTGTAAAAGATATTCATATACGGTTTTGAGCAATTTGTTTATTAATTTTTGACAATTTCCATATTTTTAATTATGAAAAAACTAGTTGAAAGCTTATACACACGTAGTTCCAGCACGAATCATATCTGCTGTGCACGAGTCCGGGCGCGGTAGTGCCTTTGTAGTCTGTGATCTAAACCAAAATAGGTTTGAGAACCATAAAAAAAATATTTGGCATCACTTTCTATCTTACACTGATACATATTTTATTGTCTCTATTGCTACTTGTTAGTATTATTTTCATACCCTCTGTCACCTAGCTATGCCTCCCTTCCCTTATTCTCATTATCTCCTTGAATCTATGTATTCCTCTTCCACTCCTACATAACCATCAATTCACTGCTCCCTTTTCCGCTTCCGCATCCACTACCTATTTCATTACTTCGTACTCATTCATCTAGTGTTCCCATGTATCCATTCCTGCCTTACAACACTTACACCTTCTGTAATCCTTACGTCTTCTTTCCTCAATTCCACATCTCAGCCGTGCCATCAAAAGGATGTCATCATCTTTTAATTTTTGGAAATAACGGGGCTGGCCAATGTGACCTTGTAGTTCCTTGTAGAGTGGACAAAGTCGGCTCTTATCAATTTTTCCTTGTCTTATTTGCACAACTCTTGGAGAATTGAATACGCTTTAAATGTTTCAATTCGAAAGCTCAATCGATTACAAAAATGCTTTTTCGAGAAAAACTCTTCCTTTGCTCCAATCTTGTAGTCCTTCAACAAAACCGCTAGGCAGCGTCGATTCTTACAGAATTGAATACGCTTCAAATGTTTCAATTCGAAAGCTCAATTGATTACAAAAATGCTGTTTCGAGAAAAACCCTTCCTCGTAGAAGGCATTTTGCTCCAATCTCGTAGCCCTTTACTTCAACAAAACCGCTGAGGAGCGTCGATTTGACGATCGTCGGTATTCTTGGCGTACTGCTTCCCGTAGATCCTCATTGTGGACATGATTTTCAGGATAGAATATCCGTCGTTGAAAATTCCAACTGCCAAAAAAAAAAAAATGCAATTTCGACGGTACGCAACCCCCGTACAGTAGTCTGAAACCGACAAAAATGTGACAAAATCCCACAGTTTTTTTTATTATGTGATATATCAATTTCATCTTTTGAATAGTTATACTGCTTACAAATTAGAATTTACGAGTGATCGAAAAACTTTAGTTGCACTTCCGGTTTTACAGGAAGGTACATACACAGTGTGAGTTTTTTTATGTTCTCTATGGGGATCTCAGAAACTATAAGACATAGAGAAATGGTTAAATGGATAATGATGTGCAGAATTAAGAGCCAAATAAAAATATACTTACATTTGTTTAAAAAAGTCAAGGGTAACTAGATATTTAGAAAAGAAAAATGTCAAACGTATTTTTTTATCGTTTTTTTCCGTTTATTAAAAAAAGATAGAAAAAACTGTAAGGGCCAAAGTTTTAGAAATTTTACACTAAATAATGATATTTTATCAGATTTTTTCTACCGACATTAGTTTTCGAGATATAATACCAAAGAACACAAAAAAAAACTCACAATGTATATTATGTAACTGACTCCGGACAGGCATTTTTTTTTTTTTTAAATAAAATATGCTAATAACTTTCTAATTTAAAAAATTTAAGTAATATTGAATCATAACTTATTTTTTAATAATAAACTTTTCTATGAAATAGTGATAAAATATACCGAGTATTCTGTTAAAAAAAATATTTTTTTTAATATCTTGTAAATGCGACGTGCAATTATTTTTCTGATTTGACCATTCCGATCACCATCAGATTTCCTTCCACTTTGCTCATTTAACCGAGTTTGTAGCTCAAATAATAACAAATGATGTACACTTAATTTTAAACACCCTGAATTAACTTTTGTTTAATCTCACATTAAGTGTTTATTTATGTTAGAAACCTACGCTAGCCTGCGCTTATAAGATACACTCATTATTTTAGTAGTTATTTAAAAAAATATGATTTTTTTGAAAAACGTGTATTTTAATTTTCTGACTATATGTTGTCATTTTGTCACATGGTAGGAATCTAAGAAAAAAATATTAACATCATTGTATTCTATAAGGGTATTCTATAAAACAATATCAATTTCATATTGTTTTATAGAATACAATGATGTTAATAAATTTTTCTCAGATTCCTACCATGTGACAAAATAACAACATAAAATGGAAAATTTGTTATTAAAATTCTCATATCTAATTGCAGACTTTGAAAATTCATAATTATTACAGGAAAAATAATTTTCACGGTTTTGTAACTAAAATACCTTAATTAACTATTCTATAATCCAAAAATAAAGACGATTTTTCATTCCAGCATTTTGAAAAAAGTAAGGTTTAATCACCGCCCAGACTACTGTGCCTCACAGTGCAAATGTTTTGGAGATAAATTCAAAACACACGTATTCAAACTTGCATTTGAATTTTGCATGTTTCCACAAAGGCATTGATGCAGCAAATCATCGCTCGAAAGGGCATCGTAAATCTGCTGGACTTCGCAGATAGGTGGTTAGTGGGCGAATTCCTCCACTTACACCAACCAGCAGCTCTCTCCCTTCGGACAATTGTCATGTTGTGGGAAGTTGTTCGTTGAACACTTATGAAGATAAGTCACCATCATTATGTCGTCCACCGAGTTGTCTAATCGCCAACCCGTAGTAGATCGTCAGGTCCTTTATCAATTTTTCGGGCAGCTTTCCTAGTCCTTTTCCGCTTATGTCTTTGTGCTGTTTTTTTAGATTCTTTAGACGTGTCCTTATTCATTTTTCGACATAACCGACGCATTATTCTCTTTACTCAACATCAGACATCAGAATACGAGGCCGTTAAAAGGTAAAATAAGCAAGCAAATTGACGGTCGCGAAAAAGCCGCTTCCGGACAAGTACATTGTTTGGTTCAACTGGGGAAAACAAGTACTTACAATTCGATTTTAAAAAGCAGCTTTAATGATATATTCTGTACTTGAAGTGTACAAAATGTATCATTAAAGCTGCTGTCAGAAAATTCAATTAAAACAAATTGATTTTTTTTGATCCGGTAAACGTAAAGACCCCCTTAATTACTCACAATTACTAATGATTCTTTCATCCATTGTTGTTTGTGTAAAATGCTATAAATTAGACTTTTTTGGTATTTGTTATAAATATAAGGTTAACTTTATTGTTATAATTTTTTTAAATTGTAGCCGATACAAAAGGGTCCAGTGAAGTATGGTTCATTTCATCAGCAATACTGGTTGGACGACAAACTGATTGCCGTTGGTGTAATTGATATTTTACCAAAGTGTGTTAGTTCAGTTTATTTTTTCTACGATCCAGACTACAGAGCCTTGACTTTGGGCACATATGGGGCCTTACGGTAAGCTGATTTATTTTTTATTGATAACGTTACAAAATCGGGTTTAATCGGACTCGGAAATAAGTAAAATAATGTCTATTTATTTATTTAAAATACGCTTAACACATTTGTTTACATCACACTGTCACTATTTATTTATAACGAGATATTGAGCACTCGGACGTTTGTGATAGACTGACCAACTACGGCGCCACTAGCGCTAAAAGTTAGGCAATAGATGGCGCTTTGAACAATTAATTAAATTTATTCTGCTCTAGACACTCTTGGGTACAAAAGTTTTTTTGTTAATATGTATACTGGGTGTGCCATTTAATTTGGCATTTCAAAATAACTCGAAAAATACGCATCATAAGAAAAAAACGTTACGAGACCAAAAATTAATGTTTCCTAAGGGGACATCATCCTGTTCTCTGTGGATAAAAATACATATATTACAGCGCCATCTGTTACGAATGAAAATAATATTTCAATAAAACCTTATGTATTTTATCCTGTTTCTTTAATAAAAAAATAGGGTTCCTTTTAGAAAATTTCAAAGTTGCCCTCTGTCCCACACACTGGGGGTGCAGCAGGATGATGCCCTTTTAGGGAACATTAATTCATAATCAATACCGGCATTAGCCAGTGTTGAGTTCTGGTATATAAGGTGTACAGAAAATGAGTGAAAACCTTGAGGTAACTCAATTTATTAATTAATTTTTAATAGAAAATCCAAATAAAAAAATGTTGTATGGTTCTTCATTGAGGCTCACGAGGTCTTCGGAATTTTAAATATGTGACTATAAATTAGTATTGTTTTTTAAATATTTTGTAAAAAATCAATAGCATTAACAATCAATTAGACACGTGTATAATTCCATTTATGTAAATGATTAGTAAATCGGATATTTTTACAATTTTATAACTTCATCAGAAGCATTCTTTTAATGAAAATAGATCTGGCAACGACGCACGCTCGTTTGTAAAAGAAAAGGTGTATGCAACACCTCCAGCGGATGATGTAGCAGTTATAAACAGGATAAATGCACACTTGTTTGATCCAGCGTTGCCAAATGTATAGTTCTTTTAAGTGGCCCGTGAGGCTTAAGGAAGGACCGTGTGACTTATTTTCGTTAATATTTTTATCTAAAAATTAGTCAAAGAGTCACGCTACCTAAAGCTTTTCACTCATTTTTGTACACCTTGTATATAAACATATTATTATAATAATAAACTTTCTTCTTGTACCCTTTCGGGTGTCGGAAGTTGTTTCTTTTCATTCTCCAGTTCTTTCCTTCACCAATTTGTTCCTTTATTTTTTTTTTTTTTCTGTACTTCTATATAGGTGATCTTCTTTTTTATGAGTATATAAATATATATTAAATGTATTATTCATATTAATAGTTTAAGGTTATTAGTTTGTTCTAAAGATAATTTAAAATTTGATGTATTATTATTTTTTCTCTACCTTAATTTTATATTATTTTTAGGGAAATTGACTACACGAAATCGTTAAATCGACTGTGCCCATCGATCCTCTACTACTACATGGGCTTCTACATCCACTCTTGCCAGAAAATGAGATACAAAGGAAAATTCTCGCCTTCCGACCTCCTCTGCCCTGAAACCTACGAATGGTTCCCGATCGAGAAATGTCTCCCCAAATTAGACATTAGCAAATACAGCCGGCTGAATGAAAATTTATCAGCTGAAGATGTTAACAAATGTACTGATGAGGATTTAAATGGGATTAATATTTTTTTAAATGGGCAATTTTGCCAATATAGGTATTACAAATACAGACAAAAATATGCTGATGTTTTTACTAACATAGGCACTCTGATTGGAAAAAAATGCACGAAGACTATACTCGTCGTTAGTCCTCATAGAAATTGATTGTAAATATGAAGTATATGTTCCAAACATTCATATGAGTTAAATAATAATAAAAAATGCAATAAAGTATAACTTTTAAATTGAAATACCAAATGAGAACTGTACTATTTTTTAATTCATTCTGACTTATAATCGTTAATGCTTCCACTTTATTATACATCATAATTCACAAAAATGAGACATTTATAATACTAAATACAGTTTTTTCTAATATGTATAAGTACCATTTGATCGAGATCTTTTCTCCCTTTAAAGTGCTCCAATTATTTTTATTAAAAAAAGAAGTTGGCAATAAAATGCCATGTTTATGTTATTCTAACAAATTGAAGAATTTTGTGCTGAGTATGAGCTGACATGCTATAGGTTATGTTATTCTAACAAATTGTAGAATTGTTATTCTTCAATTTGTTAGAATGAAGAATTATTATTTTTCAACTTGTTAGAATGAAGAATTGTGATTCTTCAATTTGTTAGAATAACATAACCTATAGCAACTCATACTCCACACACCGTGGCCGAATCTAGGAACCTAGGTTATTGCAACGATTATAAAAATAACAACCCTGCAATTAATTCATAAAGTTGAACAATTTGAAATGAGTAAAATACAGAGAAAACATTTGCTATACAAAAAATATATATTACAGTTATTATAAGAGATAGTAATCTCAATTTTTTATTTGAATGAGTACGTACATTCTACTATAAAATACCGCAAGATTTTTTAAAGTGAATGATAGAAATATTTTTCTGTAATTCTCAATTTTATAAATGATGTTTCAATTTTGGAAATGTTCAAACCTTTTTTGGGGAATGGCTCAAAATTTAATTGACACCATGATAATCTGTAGATATTTGTCTATAAGACCATGTTAAATTTATGTCAAGGTCGATCCAATTAAAGGAGATATGATTTTTTATGGGCGGCCAAAATGTTTTTGGCGCTATAAACCTTTCTAAACAAACTTGTAAATTAATTATTTCGCTAAATCATAATAACCATCTATAGGTTAATAATATACAGCGTGTCCCATTAATGCGTTTTTGGAAGATCTCGGTTCTTGTTGAAGATAGAAAAAAAGTTTCTTCACCAAAGTTGCTCGACTTTAATAAATCATCCTTTATATTATTTGGTTTTTGAAGGTATTCAAAAATTATGTGTCAATTTATTAAAAACATTTGACATTTGTGGACAAACATTACGTTTGCAGTGGTTTCGTAAACCTAAAATATCTCCAAAAATAAACAATTATAAATTATAAAGTTATTTGACTACGAAATAAAAATAGTCGAATTTATAATTTTTTAATCAAGAATTTTTAAGATAATTATATTTTTCTATTTTTAACTTAAGCCCCCTGTTTATATGTGTAAAAAATAAAAGAACCAATATTATATATGTTTTTTATATAAAAATAACTAAAAGTGAAATGTCACTGCAACTTTTGGCTTACATAATAACCAAAAACAAATGCTCAGTGAAACAACTACATCCCGAACTAACTTCCCACCGGGTATTGAATTGCACAATTAAGCATTTGCCGTTGAATGCCGAAGTTGGTGTGGCAAAGCGAATGTATGTTTATGAATGTGAAAACAGTATTTTGAAAAACAAAATAATTAGGAAGATACGTTTTCTTCGTCAGAGGAAAAGTCAGGGTTGCTTCCATATTCAGAGTTTGAATCTTCCGTGTCTCAGGCTGCACTGGTCTGGAGTTTAGTAGGTAGTAGTATTTCCATTGCTTCCTTCGTAAAAGATTGGACCTTTTTCTTTGAACTTTGTCTCATTCCGGTTAAAACTGGGTAAGAAGTTAAGAGAAGTCTATTAATTACGTCACGATTACAAGATGTCCTAGAGAATTTTCTTGAAAAAAATTGTCTATATAAGCGAAATTGCTTGTTGTTTGCTTCAGCTGCATCTTCTGATAGTTGTCCTATTGGGAGTATAGCGTGCTCTATTACAGCAGGGCCGTGAATTAGAATTTTGTGCATGGTTGGTGTCATTGGATACCATGGATACAATTGTACATATAATTCTGCTGTCTTTTTTGTAAATTGTTCAAATTTTTCAATATTTATTTTATGTCCGCTGGATATACATTCAAGAATAATTTTGAAGCGATATATTAAATCAATATCAATTCCTGTTATTTCAGCTGCGAGAATAGGGTCAGTGAAAAACTTTCTGCTTGTATTACCATCATTTGAATTTCCGTATCCAGGCTTAAGGACATCTACAATTAGACCTAGTTTTTTTCCCCAAAAAAAAAAATTGAATATGTACCTTTCGGTTATTGACAATAACATTTTCTTTTGTTTTTAATCTCTACTTTTTTATTGGTAGTTTATAAACTAAATTTAACAAACTCTCAAATAACCGAATTCTTGCATGTAGAATCGATAGTCCAAACGCTAGTGTTTCCGGTTTCACGTGGCTTGTTTTCGACAAATCAATAAAATCTATTGACGTTAAATCGCATATATAACAACGTATCGTTGATGCTGTGCATGTTGCCGCGTTACAGACTTTACCATCGACCATAGTGAATAACCTTATATGTTGGACAATAAAAGTGTTGTCTTGAATAATCAGGCGCAAGGGTTGCAAAGAATTTAAAGAGTTTTTTCTTTCTTCAGTGATAATAGCAACCGATTCCTTGACAAACCTTATACGCATTGGTCGATAATAGTGTGGAGATGATGGTGTCGGATTTTGCCATTTAATTTTGTTGTTTGACCTACAAACTAGTTGGAGTGGAACAAAAGAACTCTGAAATATATTGGAATCTGAATCGAAATCATTTTGAAACGTTTGTTTGTACTGGGCTTGCTGAGATCCATCACAACCCCATTTACACCAAAGCATTAAAGACATTCTTTCGTTCTCATTTAACGTATTTACCACTTCACCTAAATGCATTAAAAGTCGCATTGCTGTTAGATTCAATAGAGCTTGTATGTTGATCTCAGCAATAGCTTTACTGACATTGAAGAATTCGGTATCTGGGTAGCAGTCCAATTTTGCTCTCTGTAGAATGCTGTAAGAAGGGTATATTTCTTTGGGCGCTTCTAATAATTTCGTATTGTCTTCTGCTAAGACCTGCCTCTACAAATAACGATAATGCCTGAATAGGTGACACGTGTGTTATTTCTTTTCTTATGTTTTGCATTTCTGAGTATGATTTTTTATATTCAGTAGCTCTCTTTGGGGAATTTGTAATGTTTTTGAGAATTTGAGCAGCATCTCTCTTCCCAGAGGCTCATAACTTTACTTGCGTAGTATGAGTAAGTTGTTCTAAATCAGTAGATCTCCTTAAATTTTCCGTTTTTTCTTCGCTTAGATCTTTCACTAGATTCAATAAATGATTTGACTGGCCTACCTTGTCGCACTACTACTTTTGGCAACGTAATTGTTCCTTCAAACCATTCTCTATTCACGTTAACATATTTTCCTTGAAAACCGCGTGCTCTACTCCACCGTTTTTTCAATTCTCGTTTCTTCATTGTTGTAATTCTCACAACCAAGAAGATACTTTTCCAAATAATCCATTTTTTTCGTCAAGTTTGGTAGATTTTGTGGCTGCATGATGTTAAACAACTTTCTTCTGGTTATAACTTTTACGCTCGATGGTCCTATAATAACACGAAAACAAAATATTGGCGATATCAGACAAATGGAAAGTATATGGAATTTTGACCGTTAAAGTTTATAAATTGATATTTTCTAAAGTGAAGAAAAGTGGAGTCTGTTTTTAACAAAAACTTATTATAGTAAAAAAAATGAATGGTGGGAAAGCTTTGGAAGTATAACTTTTCAATTTTTATTTTCGGAAAATGCAAAAAAAAAATATCTCAAAAACTGTTTTTTTTTTAATTATTCTTACACTAACTAAACAAGTCTTTATCCCAACAAATATTTGTCTAAACTGCAACACATACCTGCCTCATTGCACTCCATGTTATTTACTTTCACACACCGCAGAAAAATAACAAATAATCACGTTTGAAACTCCTACTGAGTAAAATCGTGTATGTCAAATTATTATTCACAAATTAACGATATCTGTCGTATGCTTTTGACGGCTTATTGTTTAATATAATTAAGAAAAACTATATAGTTCCCTAATGTCTTAGCTTTAGTATTCTACTTACTTTTTCTATCTACGTTGCATTTTCCGAAATCGACTTATGGCCGCCTAGAATTGGAAAATACCCATTGTGCGCCGGTTCGAATTCACGCGCGAGAGTGGTGAACTTGTAAATGCAATTTCACGCGCTTCAGCGTAAAATTACCGGTGATCGCGATTAAAAAATCATATCTCCCTTAATTGGATCGACCTTAACATGTTGTTTTCTCTTTTATTATGTTTTTTTTTCATGGCACAAAAGTCATTGGGATTCTTTATTTCTTGTGGTATTTTTGGCGTCGCACTTTTCACTTATTTCAATGATACTTTCCCCCGACTTTGATTTACGTCCATTCTAAGAACTGAATCACTAAAAATTATCACAGGTGCGTTTGTTTTTTATCATCGGGTGATACACATGTAGCTATGGCTATAAACGCCGTTAGAAAATTTATTAGGGCGGCATTTTTTTTTTTCAAGCATTTATTTAAAACGCCCGGGGCTCAGTTTTGCATTGGAATGGGTGACCGGTGCCATTCGTCATTCAGGGGATACAATTAATGACGCTTTAGAATGACATACAAATATAACATATATGGATGAAAAGTTTCATTATCGATGGTCAATTCGGCAGATATGTACCTAGGAAAAACATAGTGATAAAATCCCTTGCCCTAATGTAGCGGTGCTCATGGCTACGGATTTCCTTGCATCTCATTCGTTGAAAATTCGTTCTAGTAGGCTAGGTTGTATTCTCACTCCAGTAATGTATATCACTGTCAACTCCATCATGATTTGTGGAAGATGATTCAATAGAAAAGAGTACCTGGGATAAAAAAATCTGGGATTCCTTCTAATTCCTGAAGCACCCAAAGGCAAAATACTTCTTTCTTTTTCAAATTCAACGCTATGTTGTTCTTGATGCAAGGTAATGTGAAAACGATGAAATTTATTCCGTTTTAATAATCGACAAACGCTTGTTTCTGAAATTCCGGAATCGCATCTGAGTTGTCAAGTTGAAAATAAGCCACTGCAGCTAAAACATCAATTTCATTAATATACCCTGAAATTAGAAAAAACAAATAAAACGTCGCATATGTTATTATGTATGAAATCATATTCTTTATTTTTTTTAGAATAACAAACGCTATAGGTTATGATATTCTAACTTATTTTTATTGTCTTCTTAATTTTCTTTTAATATAAAAATTCAAAGCACTCTAGACGAGGGGCAAAAAATTCTCATTCATATTCTATTTTGTTTAACCACTGTATATTGCACAATCTACAATTAATAGTAATAGTTTGGGCAAAGTATTCAAGTTTAACTGTTTGGTAAACAGCCTTCCGCTTCTACAATCGTTTCAAATTTTCAACTCAGTTGACATAAATGCGCACCTGCGTGAAAACGAAGTGAAGTGCATAACAGTGAGCAATGATAATCTGAAATGTGCAAGGACAGTGCGCGACTACATGTTTGTTTATTTGGTCTCGCATCAGGTTTACCTCATGCTCCGAGAACGGGCTAAACTGCCGGAGCGGTTCGTTTCCAATAATGCTTCACCTCACAATTGTAGAATCACCGCCCAAGGTTTGACTCTCGGGTTCAATTAACAAAAGTGTAACTATCAATTGTAGAAGCGTTCCTAAATAATGTGACTATAGTTTCGACTATGTAGTAATTATTATCAAACTATAGTCATATAATTTAGTGCAATGTACTGTGGTTAAACAAAGTATATACGTGTTTTATTTTCAAGTTTATTTAAACATTTTGAATATTGTTATTATTCTGTATAAAGGTGATTTACCGTAAATAAATGAATTGAATTGAAGTGTGTTTAAGATGTATCTCAAAGTGAATGGCCGCAATACAAAACAGTTTTTTTATCTATATATTATTAGTTATTTTTAATTTTGTTTATAATTTAATTACTTAACTTTGATTTTATTTCGAAATCAATTTAAATCCGAATAAATCGAAAGTTATTAATAAATTATTCTAGAAGTAAACATTTATTAAGAACAAAAACAAAATAAAACTTGCTCGTGCCTGAATCTACAATTCCGAGTTTGGTACATATACTCTATGTTAGCAAATACAATCTCTTGTTAATTTTAATTTATTGTATTTTTACCTCAAATCATTGTATTTTAATTTCTGTAATATAATTTACCTCAAATCTAAATGTTTATTTCTATTTTATTTTAAATATTGTTATAGTTAGTTGTTTTTGAAATTGTAATTAATGTATATTATACCTCAAGCCATGGATTTTTCTCTCTTTTTTATATGTTTTACACAAACGTATTAGTGTATTTTGACTTCATTGAGATTTCTGAAATTGTTTCTTTTCTTTAATTATGTATTTATTTTTTGCTTTTGTGATAATGTTGAAATAAGGAAATAAAAATAAAATGATTATATTAAAATTTATATGCAATAAGGACTTTATTATTCCAGGCATTATTTAAGTTTGGTTTATTTACACACAATGTTAAATAAATATCTTAGAGAATGAAGGGGGCTTCTAGGTGTAGAATTTTCAAAAAATACCTGTCCCAGGCCAAATACAAATATCCGACGCGACGATCTCAAGCGCCAACTATGGCAAAAGATTGCGCGTGGAATGCGCGCGGCTAAGACGCGCTAGACATTCGTCAGCCGATTAAATAAATAAATCAATATATGGGCGAATCCGTTTTGCCAGGAAACTATTTGATACGGTGCGTTCAAAATGAAAGGAACAAATTCATTTAATTTGCTGGTGGTTATTTTAGAGAAAATCGCTCGGACACTTCGATTAATATTTTTAATTGAATATCTTTTCAACAAAAAATTGTATGGTCACCGCATCTAACTATTTATGGCCGGCACAATAGTTTTGTGACCTCACTGCAGCATGGACATATGAATATCAGGACGTAGAAGGGTGCAGCAAGCGTGCAAAGTGCGGCGAGGGAGACCGCCATTTTTGTATGCCAACTAATTGGCGCCACATTTAAAATCCAGTTAAGCTGTTTCGTTTTACGCGAAGTGTTTCGCGTGACGTTGAGATACCCTTCTAAAAAATATACAAATATATTAATAGTTATGTTATTACCGATGGTAATTGGCATTTATTCAGCTGAAAATATTGGGTGTAAAGAAAAGTCATCTATGTTTTTTTTTTCTCAAAAGATGGCGTTGACCCAATATCTCATGATGTTCTAATCGCACCGGGTCGTATTTATACTCGATTCCATTATTGAAATTTTGATGTGAACGACGCTGCACACTCTGGAAGGCTTGTCTTCATAAACGTGAATGAAAACATCGAAAAAATTAATGGAGACCGGCATATGAGCAGCGTAGAGATTGCCAAAGATCTAAACATCACCCATACAAGCGTATTGGACCATTTGCGGAAGGCTGGATATATATTTAAGTGCCATATAAGCTAACGTAAAAATAAATGCTGGATTGCATTTTCATTTGCAAACCTCCGTTGATTTGCAACAAAGTCGACCCATTTCTCAAGTGTATGGTGACTGGAGATGAGAAATGGGTCACCTACAACAATATCTGAAAAAAATTGTGGTCAAAGGCTGGCGATGCGCCTCAGACCGGCGCCAAGCCAGGATTGACGGCCAAGAAGGTTTTGCTGCGTGTTTGGTTGGACTAGAAGGGGATACTCTATTATAAGCTGCTCTAGCCTGGCCAAACACTTGATTCATATGTATACTGTCAGCAATTGGACCGTTTGAAACTGGCAATTGGCCAGAAATGGCTGGAATTGGGCAATTGTTAAAGTTGTAAAAAAAACGGATGAATTTGTTGACATCCAATATAATTTTTTTTTTTAATTTTCACAATTTTTAATTTATTTATGAAAAAACCTTGCCACTACTATAAATATACATGTATTTACATTTATTTATTTATTTAACCCAACAGCCCAAAGGCCAATTACAGGAGAATTTAAATATTACTTTGTATAATTAAAGTAAAGTAACATTAGATTATAATAATATCATAGTTTAACATCAATCAGTGTGAAATATACAAATCAAGACAGTTGCTATACGCGAGCCTACTACGTATATACGCGTAAATAAATTAATTATAGATTTGAGACTGTTAAATATTTTTGTATTTCTAATTATAAAACCCAATAACTTGTAGTATTTGCTGATAGTAATTTTTATGTGGTCGTTAAATGTAAGTTTGCTATCAAACAAGACGCCCAAATCCTTAAAGGATTGAACGCGATCTACCAGCGTGGTATTAACTGAATAAGGGAATTTTCTCATAGTTTGTTTTCTGCTGAAGGTCATAACATTGTATTTAGCAATGTTCAGTTGTAATCCATTGCTTTGACACCAATTAAGGAAGTTATTTAAGTCATTTTGTAGTTCTAAGCAGTCATTAGGTACATCAATGGCTCTAAACATTTTTAAGTCGTCAGCATACATTCAACATCGAGATCCAATACTATTTGCGACGTCGTTGAAAAATAACAATGGGCCCAGGTTTGATCCTTGCAGAACACCACTATTTGATGCATATGTATAAAATCGATAGCCTTTGTACTCCACATAATTTGTTCGATCTGACAAATAACATGTTATCAGTTTTATTAGAGAATCACTTAGTCCAAACATGTGCAGTTTCTTTATTAGCAAATTATGTTGTACTGTATCGAAGGCCTTCGATAGATCAGTATAAATGACATCCATTTGGCAGCGTCTATCCAAGGTCTCAGACACAATGTTGGTGAACGTACATAGATTTGTGGTAGTTGATTTTCCTCTTATAAATCCATGCTAGTTTGGTGATAAATGTTGAGCAACATGAGCATATAATACCTTATACAACATGATCTCAAATATCTTAGTAAAAATGTTATTTGTATTGTTCATGTTTTTAGAATTATCGATTGTACGATATACAGAGGAAAAATAGTCTGCAAATCCATTTGTTATGTCCTGCGGTTGATCAAGTACGACATCGTCTTTCTTCATATATCCGGGAATTCTTGACCTACCTTTACGAGTATTAATAAACGACCACATTTTTGCGGGATTTTGTGTAATATCCTCTTCAACAGTGTTGATGTAGTTGTTAAAGTCATGTTTAATGTTATTTTTTATTTTGAGGAAGATTTTTTGAGTTCGGTTCCGAATTAGCATTTATTTAAATTCAAAAATCCACATTTCCGTTTGGAATTATGAACAACTGATTTTAGATTCTTCAGGTTCAGCGTACTATATTTCCACCAATTTTCAGCTCAATCGGAGACAAAAGCTTTTTTTAGCAAAAAATTTCAAATGAGTTTTTCAATTTTCATCAAAAATTATTTTTGGCTGAAATGGGCTAAAACTTTGTACACCGATAGTTTTCAGCCTCTTCGAGGAAAAGGATATCATTAAATGGCTGAAGCAAAGGTTCGGGGAATGCGGCGGGATGTGTCTCGATTTTACCAACTAACAAATAAGGAGAGTCCCACGCTGTAGAGGGATTACCCGTAATACGTAAAGGATTCTGCTTTGTGGTAATGGTCGCGTTCAGAGAATTTTTAGACATGTAGCGCTACAGCGCAAAGCGCTTGATGTTCCCTGAACACGCTTTCGATGTTAAGGACTTTCACGAAAATATGGCGGTTTTGTTTACAGCTACACGGCTTGAAAAGCGATTAAGCGGAAAAAATATATGCTTTACCGCTTGATAAAGCAGTACAGCGCCACACATAAAGCGGTACCGTTCAGCGAAACCGCTTTCGTAAAGCGCTTAAGCGCTACAATTCCCTGAACACGACCAATGTCGAAGGAGCGAGCATTTGCTGGGAAAGTCGGAAGGAGATTCGGTTGATGGAATCACGGTGAAACTGAACTACAGTGATGATACAAAAGAAAAAAAGAAAAGTGAATCTTAATAATTAAATGGATATTTAAATAAAACATCTATGTTTTCATTTTATTATTATTTTTCTCAACCTATCTAATTTATGACTAGAATTTTGAACAATTGATTTCATATTCTTCATTTTCTTATTCAGCCTACTGAATACTACATTTCCACCAATTTTCAGCTCAATCGGAGACAAAAACGCGTTTTAGCAAAAAAGTCACCCATTAAAACTTTTTCCAATTTTTATCAAAATTATATTTGGCTCAAATTTTTAAGAAACATAGTTTAGAGTGTGTGAAATAGAATCCGTTGTCAGAACATTTTTATTTCGCGTAGAAAATTTTGTTTCTAATTTTTAAATTTCGAATAAAAATAAATAAAAGTTCTAAAATTATTTTTGACTATAATAGGCTGAAACTTTGTAAACAGATAGTTTACAGTGTACTGAACACGAATTCGTTGTCAGAAAGTTTTTATTCCACTTAGAAATATTTTTTATAATTTTCAAAGTTTGAATAAAAAAAAATGTAAAGAAAATTTCGAATTTAAGAAAAAAATATTTCCGTTGGAATTTTGAATAATTGATTTCAGATTCTTATTCAGCGTACTAAATACTACATTTCCACCAATTTTCAGTTCGATCGGAAATAAAAACCTTTTTTTACAAAAAAAATGGTCAACTTGTTCAATTTTCTTAAATAAAAATATATTTTAACTACATAATAATAACTGTAAAACGCAAAGAAAAAAGACAATATAAAAATAATCGCAAATCAAACAATAATCAGAAATGAGCAAATAAAAATCAGTCAAAAAAACACCAACACAAGCACTAATGAGTTTTTATGTCACTACTCATTTCTATGGTTTAGTATTGGGTTAAGCATCAAAATCGCTGAGGTGTTCCTTTGTGTTTGCAAATTGTGTATTCTCTTTACGTTTTTCCCCTGTATATTGGATGTCAACAAAATGGGGTATCTCGGATAAAACAGCCTTAATACAAGAATCCTGGATTGCGAAATCTAGGTTCTGTGGATTAGGCAAACTTGTTTTTCAGGCCATCGTAGCAGCCTAGGACGGTGATCTACACCCCTAGGCAGATCACAGCTTATATGCTGCCACACCTCTCCGATGGTTATAACACCATTGTGAGAGTGAGTGGCGGCTTGGGCTACTACACTGCAGAAGCAGTCTATCTCCCTAGTAACATCAGCCTTCCGCCCCCCTCCAGGGGTTTTGAAGGACTGGTGGAGTACTGCAGGAAGGAAGGACTGCCACTCATAGTGGGAAGTGACTCCAACTGACGCACATTGCGAGGTAATTCTTTGCATGACCTTTTTATAAGTAAAGACTTTTAGATACTCAATCGCAGGACGGAACCAACTTTCATGTATGCACATAGCCAAGCTGTCATGGATATCACAGTGGCTACCATGAGCATCTCAGGTAAAATCAGCGACTGGAAAGTGAGCCAGGACGTTTCAATGTCGGATCACTTTCCAGTCAAGATTAGCAGATCATCCCTGCAAGCCTTTTTAGAGATTCGATATATACGGACAAGGATGCCTACATTAGGCATCTTCAAAAGGGCTTGTAGGACTGAAAAATGAATGCCCTAATGACAGCACTAGACTAGATCTTCTTGCAGGTGCGAATAATTAAGACATATAAATATTCCACTCAAGAGGAGGATAGAGTCCGGCGGCCGTGACACACCTTGTTGGTGCCCGGAATTCGACTTCCTAAAGAAAAAGACAATGGAAAGGTATAACAGAGCCAAGAGCTCAAGGCTTTACTCTGACTATATACTGTACAAGGATGGCCTTAGAGAGTATAAGAAACTTCTCCTAGCGCGTCTTCTGTGAGAGCATTCCTCAATGCTCACCCAGGAGACTAGTAGACCCAAGAAATTACTCTCATGAGATAATCAACAACCCGTGGGAGTTTTAAAACCGGAGGACAGTTCCTATACTTCTGACTCCAAGAGAGTTTGTGTTTTCTGCTGAAGAACCACTTCCCTAGGTGCACCATGGTTAACATGCCACACAGGGAAGAAACTACAATTACTCTGTCAACACCAGACGGGGAACTGATGAATCGAGTAATAAGCAAATAAAACACCCTGATAGTGATACACAGCTTTTCCACCTTTAAAGCTCTTAGGCATAATGGCATTTTCCCCGCCTTACTAGAATTGGGACACGGGGTACTACTAGAGCAGATGGTATTGCTATTCCGATTCAGTCTGGCTCTGGGATACGTTCCAAGGGTGGGAAACAAGGCAGGATTATTTTAATACCTAAGCCTTGGAGAGCGGAATACACTGTCCCAAGTCTTACGTACCAATCACCCTCTATAGAGATATAATGCAGTTAAATTCCTTTCTTTACTGATTTTATTTTAGGACTATATGTACATTTCGGACACTATGTGTCCATTATCAATAGTTAACTAACAAAAATAACAAATGTGTCGATGTATTTATATCATAAGACGGATTACCGGAAAAACCTAAAAGTAATTATGGTAATGAAAAGACCCTATTCATTACCATAATTACTTTTTTTCAAAAGTGTTATCTAATAATCTGCTAAGTTTTGTATTTGTATAATATGCTGGGGTGAGATTAAATTTTTTGAAAATGTTATTAAATTTCTGGTTTACTTGTGGAACGTAGATTATTTTAATAAATGCCTATCAAAATTTCACAAACCAAGAAACAAGTTTAGACCTTCAACCTACAAACTAACTAAATGGTTAGTAAAAGAATTTAGCAAAATAAAAATAAATAACAACTTTTCTGTTGAAAATTCATTTCAATTTACAAAAATGCTGGAGAACGTCAGTTTAACACCAGGCGAACAATTAATTTCGTTTGACACTGAACCGCTATTCCCCAGCATTCCAATAGATATAACTTTAAAATTACTTGAAATTATTTCAATAGAATAGTATATTTCATTAGGAGTCCAGAAAAAAGGATTTTTCCGTGCGCGCTGACCGTTCCCGTGTGAGGCGTAGCAAGCACGGAAAAATTCATTTCTGGACGTGTAATGAACGCTATTTTTTATTATACTTATCTGAAAACAACAATATAAAACTAAATATTTAAATTATTTGATTTATTTTCAAACCAGTAACATCTATGGCAGTGAATAATTACACTAATTCTAAAGAAATTTAAATGCAATACCTGTTTTTCGGAATTTGATCTGGTAAGCACTTTATTTCAAAATACAATATCAGTATATTTTAAGTCTGTGTACATTTGAACAAATTTACGAATTTCACAGACGGAAAATAAAACGTCAGTGAAACACAGAAGTGAAAAGTACATCGTTGCTATGGAAATCGGTTAGTGCACGGAATGATCGCACAAACAAACTTTTTCTGTGCGGTCGCCTGAAAAAGTGACGATTCCATCATTCTAGAGGCATATGGAATCAACGTGTTTTCAGATAAGTATAATAAAAAATAATATTTGCAAATCTAAAGTAGATACGAACTTGTGTGTGTGTATGGCGACCGAGTAGCAGGCGCGATTTTTACGGTCTGCACAATTCCATTAATATTCGTAGTATAATACCTAAGTATATTACGCGTTTCAACTTCATAGTATAACATACTGTGTATTCTAAAATGGTGTTCTCAAAATTTATTTTATTTATTGCCCTTGTCAGATTACTTGCTTTGAATGAATGTAGTAGTTGTGTGTCATCTGCGTACATGTGGTAATTGAGATGTTCAATATATTTTCCAAAGCTGGATGTGTACACAGCATACAGAAGTGGTCCCAAAATTGATCCCTGTGGGACACCTTTAGTATTTCTACTCGGATCCGATGTGACATTTTCAATAAAAACCGATTGATAGCGATTTGATAAATGCGAACTAAAGAAAGATAATGCACTATTAGAAAGACCTATGCAGTGAAATATTGACATTAGTATTAGTAGAAAGTGATATCAAAATATTAAAATCAGACAATCATACACTAAAGGCTAAATGTGAGGCCAGGCAGGATGACATGGAACAACAACTCCGCGGAAAAAAACATCCATATACTCGGCTTCAACGAGGAGAAAAATGATCGTACAGAAGAACTTGTGTTGCACACGCTTTCCGATAAATTAAATATGACCGTTTCACCTGACTGCATAGAGGAGTGTTATCGAGTTAGCGTAAATAAAGCCAATTATAAACGACATATATTAGTGAAATTTACTTCGTATAAACTAGAATCAGAGGTTTATAAAAACAAATCTAAATTAAGAGGCACACAGATAGTTATTAAGGAAGATCTAACTGAAATTAAAAAACTTTCGGATATACATGGCAATCGAAACGTGTGGACGATAAATGGTGTTATTTATTTCAAATCCAACAATGAAGTGAAGAAATTCTTAAATACAACTACAATTTAGGTATTGATTTAAATGATTAATTATATGTGCAACCGTAAAATGTTCGCTAGAGTACTTTATATAAATTTATTTTTAGTTTTCTTTTGTAACTACTTATATTTTAAGTTTTTTTTTACTGTAGTAGTAACTGAAAGAATAGTAATAATTAATTGTTTGGAGTAGTTACACCATTTCTGTTTTATTTTGATTTTTTTTTTAAATTATTTTTCTCTTTCTAATAGATTTAAAATATTATTTATATTTGAAATAATAAAACTTCCTTACAAAAGCACAAAAACTTTTTAGTATAATTACTTTGCTGTTATGATTGAATCGTTTATTAAATTGATCGAATAACTTTCTCTAAGATGATATCAAGTTCAATTAAGTTGACACATATTAATATTAGGTCGTTAGTAGCTCATTTTAGTTCCTTCACAGAATTACTTGAAAAACAATTCATATGATTTTGTGGCTTTATCTGAGACATGGCTGTCTAGTAATATTTACTCTGAAAATATACATATTCAGGGATTTAATATTATCCGATGTGACAGGATAGTATTTTAATCCTACTTGACTTTAGTAAAGCTTTTGATACTATAGACCATCAAATACTAATGTCAATATTTCACTACATAGGTCTTTCTAATAGTGCATTATCTTTCTTTAGTTCGCATCTATCAAATCGCTATCAATCGGTTTTTATTGAAAATGTCACAGAGCCGATATTTGGAGCTGCCGTTAGTTTTATTATTCATACGCCCCCTCTAAGTTCGGTACCAAAATGAAAAATTAGCCAAACAATACCTGCGGCTGTCCAGAGGAACGTATCATGCCTGTTGTGACTGGACTTAGAGCACACCTCCATAGATTGGGGATTGTAGAATTACCAGACTATAGAGGGTGCTGCTTGGAGGATGAAACCGCGGAGCATATCCTCGGATACCGCTCAGCGCTAAAGTCAGTAGACAAGCCATACTGCGTGAAGAATGAGTGATGATACCTGCCTCGGTACTGCTAGCCCATCTTGATGAGATATACTGGCTGTACCGTGCATCACATATCACAGGCCCTAAAGGGGGAAGCATTAGATATATATAGATATTTATATTAGACGAAGCCTATATATGCCTATAACATGCGCACCTCTCACAAAACCGTAACCGTAACGGGGTGTATGATTTTTCTAGCCATTCTAACTCTATGGCTAATTCAAATGTGTAATTGAGGTTATTTTTCCAGAGTGTGAACAACGCGTACAATAGTTACAAACATTACCGCAAGAAGCAGCACTAGTTTCGCATACTTACCCCCCGTCCAACAAGCGGGTACATCCAACATCTAATCGTCCAACCTTGTTTTGCAGCCCTCTGTTATACGAATAAAATTCGTATATTTACATAATTATTAGACCATCAATAATAATTCACCATAAAGGCCTCGCTCTAGCGTTCTTATTTATCTACTGATTTATAAAAAATAAAAAAATGTTTAAATAAAGAATTTATGACGATATTAAAATGAAAATAACTAATACATTGGATGGTAGACATTTTTTATAAATAATAAAGTTAGAATTATGCCATTTTCATGATGCTCAGAAATAGCATAAATATTGTCTTTTTTTATAGGATTATAGGAAGGGGAGGAATAAAAGACATTTGTGTGAACATTTATTTATTTAGCATAATTTGCCTGACATAAAACTCCGCTATCAAAAATGAAAAGATAAATAAACAAAACAATCTTCTTTACACCAATTTCGTATAATTTTGTTTGTACACCAATATATCATAATCTCCAATTTAATACTAAATATTGTCAATGGTAGATAAGTATTAGATGGACAATATATTATCATCATATATATAAATATATACAATTAGAGTTCTCTAGCTACGGTTTCTTGGTCTAATTCTCACATCTGTTGTTGTTGGTACAAGAGGTCCTTTTTCCTTTTTCTCTTCTCTCTCGAAATTACAATGGTGCAAAAATGTCTCCTAAAAGATCCTACTGATAAAATTCTCAAAAAATACTTTCTTTGTTTTTTTTTTCTTTCCACGGAATAAAAAGATATGAAGCATATACACAGATTTATGATGAATTTTATATATATATTTGTAATATACTTTTTTAAATATATATTTTTTTGGAATTTAATGATTATTGAATAGATTTGTTTTTCTTTACAAAAAAATAATAATAATAAATAAAACGCAATATACAAAAATTGATTGAACATAAAAGTGTATTGAAAGAAATATATGTCGTATCGTCTTATTTTGATAACAACAATCATTTTTGTTATCGTGAAGATGGTAACTTTTTATTGTTGACTCATCAAACACTTGGTGAAACATATTTATCACTTGATATTTAGGGTAATAAAAAACACACTTGGTTTTTGTTTCACAGAAATATAAACATATTTATTCACTAACTAAGAGAGTCCATTAGTCTTTCTATGGACCCAGGCTCCTTGCAAATCATACCTAAGTTCATTTCTCTCTAATAAAGGACCTAGGTACAATTTCCGAAGAGCTTAGGTCAATTGGTCTCTCTACTCTGAATAATCTAAAGTTTAAAAATAAATGGTTTTTAAAGAATGTTAATGTCCGAATGAATATTTCCATCATTCTGAACGAAGTTCAATTCAATAACTATTCATTAAAAACAAACCAGTGAAAAAAGTCTACAGTATAGTGCTTCAATAGTAATTATTAAATAAAAAGTATGATTGAATGCTGATAATTATAACACCTTTTTAGACGTATTGGATATACAACATAAGTGATGCCGTACCTGATAGCAAAATTTGGAACATTATTCAATATCTGAGTTTCCACGTGATTTGACAGCTATCACAAAACCATAGATTATATTTAATAAAATCTTCAACCAGCATTCATCTAGCTTATATTAGGCAAAAGGTGGCGCTTGCGTCGTTTTTAAATTGTTATGATTAGCGTATGAATAATTGGTGGTAGCCATTTCGGTCTTTCACACCTCGCCAGATGGCGCTTGCGATATCATTCCAATTATATGATTCATATCAGGTTATTTAATCACAATACAACTGCCTTCATCAAGGCATTGCACATAGAACACACTGGTCTGGCGAAATCCGAAAGATCGAAATGGCCATCACCAGTTATTCATTCGCTAGATGGATTATAATATATAAAAGATTATAAATGAGCGAATCCTTTACGTTTTAAATTTGCCAGTTTATTATTTACATTACATCCAAAGAATTCTTGTGCGATTTTGGATTGTATTTAAAAAGTCTTTTATGCTCAACGATTTTGTGGACCGATCCATATGCAGGATTTTCTCTGTCATTATACATACGATATGATGATCAAAAAGTATCCATAGCGCGGTGAAGTTAGTTGCAGAAAGTTTTTTCCATGAAGAAGTCAATGCAAGTCGGAAACAAACAGGTGGAGATGGGACTTGGATGAAACGAGTCTTCACTTCCTTGTTTGGCGTTTCTTCCATTATTGAGTTTTACACTGGCAAACTTTTGGATGTACTCATGAAAAGTTTGTTTTGTAAGCAATGCGAGTTTTGGAGCAAAAATGAGGGCACGGTTGAATACGAGAGTGGATAGTCACTAATTCAGCTCAATGTGACACACAATTATACACAATCGTCTGGCAAAATGGAGGGACATTTCAAGGTCGTTTGAAGGTGAACTGACATTTTTTAAAGTAAAATAATTGAAAAGACATGCAGTTCAATATGACATAAATCATGCACGATCCGTAAAATGGAGGGAGATGCAATGGTCGAAATGTTTCAACGTTCTACATGATGCGAGGTACAAATTCTACGAAGGAGACGGCGGTTCGAAAATGTACTCGCAAATTGTAAAGTCGAATCGATATGAAAATACAACAAATGCCAAGAGGCAGTCGACTTCGAATTTGTAAGAAATACAACAAAATCGGTGGCTATTAAACGTGTCATAGTTACGTTTAATAGCTAATTCCACCAACAAAATGAAAAACGATATTTTTAACTACGTTTCACCGTTATTGATCCACTGACTAAAATATATTCAATGAAAATTGTACAACAGGATCCGATTCGTGGTGCTCGTGGCAACACGCGCATGCTGAGGGTACACTGGACACCTTCCATCGCTACCAAAATCCTCTGCCGGCCAACGTTTTAAAGTTTATCGAACCTATAAGTGCAGACCTCAGTAAGGACGATCTCTTAGAGCTTAGTTGCGATTTTGATCAAATTCTCCTATGCACGAGAATTTGATCAAAATCGCAACGAAAATCTAAACCAATTAATTTGGAAAATATTTCCAAAAATGTTGTCATCCGGCAAGCTGAATGTAGAGGTTGCAGCACATGCAGCTTCAGCGATGTCCAACGACGGACATACGGGGCTTTGAAGATGTTCGAAGCTATAGGAGTCAACTGCGGATGTCACCTACATCAAGAAAGAGGACATCGCTCAAATCAACATCTCTGAACAGCTAGCGCGTGAAAAAAACCGGGAGGCTTGAATGCTTCGGAGACAGCGGCACATAAACTTCAAGGTGGCCATCATCGATGAGGAGGAATCTCTTAATGTCCAGGAATCGATGATTGTATATGCCAAAAAATAGTCACTTTTAATCTTATGGTCCAGGGATCGAAAATGTGAGACGTGTTCACTAATTGTAATACTACGAACGTTCGGTCACTTTTTCAATTCAGAGAATCACACGATATTATATACGGCAATAAAAGAAGCATCCTAACCACCTAAAAGACCTGTAAATCAACAGAGCCATAAAATTGATAATGAGGACATTTGGCACTCTCCGGTCATGAATGCCATTTTTACCATACAAAAAATGTTGTATAAATACTTTGTAATTTGTAAATTCTGTACATTCCTTAATAATGACTGTTAGTCGAAACTAATCGGAATAAATAAATAATTTTAGTGAAACAAACCAAGTGATTACATTTCTGATTTAGATTTTAATTTAGATATAGTATGACATTTATTTTGCTGCAGTCGATTACTTTAAAAACGAAGTGAAAAAAGAAAAAATCAAATACAAGTGTTTATATAAGAAAGGATGAATTAAATGATGTAAACAATCAATATGATAAATAGATATTTTAAGGTCGTTCGACGGCGAACTGATATTTTTTGAATCAAAATAATTGGAAAGACAGCGAAAGCGCCATCTATTACCATCACTAGTTTTCCATAAATTAATGGTGGTTGCATATTTTATTAAATGTCATATTTTTAATGACTAATAAATTACATAAAGCATCATCGCCTATTATTTAAGTGATATCGCCAACAATTTGATTATGCAGAACAAATTGCTGTTCGTCCACTAAATGTGAACTTACTCGGTTCATCAAAAGAACTAAATCAGCATATTTAGATGAATGAGTTTTTTTATAATCGACATACAACTGTAAACTCAAAATCAAATAAACGGTGTGTATTTGAAACTGTTAGTTTTGCTGTTGATTTGACTTTTAAAAATTCTTCATAAGTTAATAATGTGGTATTGAAAGTTATTGTGAAATAATGGTGATGACAATAAAAATGGTTATACAGGGCGATTCACAACGTTTTAACACCACTTAAGGTTGCGGTTTGTTAGAAAGAGAAAGCTATACAGAAAAAAATAAAATAATCGTTTGAAAAAGAGCCATTCTTTAGGATTTAATAATATAAACATGTTGTAGCAACAGCGTAAAGCGCTATCTGTTGCATAATTTGTACGTAGCATCCTTAACGAATGTAATATGGGCTCAACAAGGTACGCAACTAATCAAACGTTTCATTCACTAAAGAAAGGCAAACTTGTCCTTTTTACGAAGCTGTTGTTACAATTTGTGTTTATAAAAACTGTTAAAAATTCGTTCAACCATCTTCATCAAGATACATGGAACAAATTGATCTGATGAGGTCCGACAGACTGAAATGGCTAATACTATTCAAACCAGATGCATGGTGGTTTAACAAACTCATTTATATAAATATGTGCTTACATTTTGTTATCAGTCATTTGTTTTAAATGACTGATAACAAAACTGTTTATATAAAATTTTAAAAATAATTTAATCGCGTATTATGCCAATTCACTAATTCATGTTAGAAAAGGAAATTGTAAGACATAATGAAATTAATAGGTAATGCATATTACTTGAATGCAAAATTTCGTGAAATCCTTGAAATTTTCATTTCACTAGCTTTTATTGTCAAATATATTTTTTTTTATTTTTGTATTTAATCGGCTGACAAATGTCTAGTACGTGTCTTGAGCGCCTTAGCCGCGGGTATTTCACGCACAATCTTTTTCTATAGTATTTGTCAAATATATAAATTACAAATCTGACCAATTTTTATTGTTGTTTTTTTAAATCATTACAATAATTTTTAATTCATTTGATGAAATCCGTGCTTGTTCTATGATTACTTTAATATATAATACAATATTGTTCATTGACCAGGACATCAATGTCACACGAATTAATGACTGCCAATATTTATATAGTTATCCCTATTAAACGTGAATCATCGTCCGTGGCTAATTGAGGATGATCTTATGCAAAAATATATACGTGGGCTCGATTCTTAAAAATAAGCGAAAGACTTAAAATTTCATTGTGTATATAAAAAAACAATTAATAAAGGTATTTTCATTAATCGTTAATGTTAATTTTGCGTATGTGAGTTGCTATTTTGGTTGAGGTGCCTTTATTGGCGTAAGTATCTGAAGTGTCGTACCCTGCTCTGGACCAAGGTTTTGATTAGTTGGGAGTAAGGTTAGGGTAGAAACTAATTTAAATTTCTTCGCCTGAAGAAGCCACAGTGTGGCGAAACAATTGTAGCGATATTACAATAGACTTTGAAAGACTAAATAGTGTTATTTAATATAAGTAATTATGAACTTTCAACAATTATCAGCCTCATCAATCAATAATTTAAAGGTATTTGCAGATGGGGCGTGGAATGATCAAAGTTTGTTTGTAGAGATATTTTCATTATTCGCCAATGCGTTTAGGATATCAGCCCGTAAATATAATTATTATAAAAAAACAAACATCTGAAGATACGAAGAAAAAAATACTGCCTGTTTATCTTTAGTTGAATTAATTATACAAAATCAACTCAATTGATATTTAAGTCCTTTAGATCAGCTATTCAAAGCCAGCTCCTGTTTGCTTACATTATAATGATTTTGTAAAGAATGCCGACTTACCAAAATGATTAAAAAAAAAATGGCCATTTATCTTTAACTCAATTAATTATACAAAATCAATTCAATTGATATTTAAGTCCATTAAATCAATTAATAAAATCCAGCATTAATTATATTAAAAAAAATCTGTTAAAAATGTTGACTTACCAAAATTACATACAAAAAACCTTTCAAGTATTATTAAATTCCAAATATTTTCCTTTATATAAAAAAACTAACTTAAACATCAAATTGTTCATCATCCACATACGAAATATTCATTCTGTGAAGGAGATCCTCCGCAGCGAATTTAATCTTATCATCCTGGCTGCTGATCAACATCACAGCCCCGTCTTTAAGCACAACCGCCAACGGGGCCAATCTATCCGAGGATAGACTTCCCAGAAGCTCGAGACAGGCCTCCATAGTTTCAATCCGCGTGATCTTAAAAGCCTCGGAATCTTTAAAGATGCTCATCGAGCGCTGTTGCTGGATCTCCGGAGGAACCGGCTGAGCGGCCGGCATTACGTTGTTGCTGGAATTGTTGAACGGGTTGGGGCGTTGTGACGGTGAGATCGTTTTTTGCTTCTTGTATTGTTCGATCATGATTTCCATTTTTTGGTCGACGTTTTCATCGGAACCGGTCGATTTCGGCCGGTCTTTCAATTTCGGGAGTAAGTTTTCGCTTGATATAGTGGATTTCATCTGTAGAAGCGTGTTTGTGTCGTATTTAATCTGGCTCTGCTTGTTGAACCGAGCTGCCATTTCGTTGGTCTCGTCATCAGTTGAATTGAGCTCGTGATGCTTGACATTCTCATCCAAACTTAAATGCTTCTTGATCAACTTCCTCTTCTGTTCGGAATTCGAGTTTGAATTATCAGAATTCCTGCTGGGGGGTAGTACATCCTTTTCCAAATAACTATCTGAATCTGTCGAGGTTATACTCTCCGCTCTTTTAAAATCGGAAAACTTGAACGGCTTCACGGCTCTCTCCCATTCGGTTTTTTTAACTTCCGGCTCATTCAAATTATCCGTTGAGGTTTTGAAATCATCAACTGATTCGATATCGTCCTCATCATCTTCTGGGATATGTATGGTTAGGTTGATGTAAGACTCACACAAATACTCCCATTTCATTCTTAAATCCCTCAAAAACTGTTCCACGTAATCCAAATCGGTGTAACACTTCATTTTCCCATCCTTCGTTAACAATTCCTTTATATCACTCGGGGTGATTGAATATTTTTCAATTCCATCTAAGCAAAGCTCGATCAAAACGATAATTTGCACGACTTCCGAAGTGTTAGCCTGGGTGTACAAATTCGCGGCCTTTGAAAGGTTTCCGACTTTCTGGGTTAAAAACTTCAATCCCGGGCGCAGATCAAATTCCTTAGCGCGGGAGTTTGAAGTTTCCAAACACTTCAGCAACACATCGACGTGTTTCGCGTTGACATGCGTGAGGATCCCTCTTAAGCTGCAAGTGCTTATTTGCAGGATGTTCAAAATCGGGGTTACGTGATTTAAATTTTGCAACAGAGCGCTTGAGATAGTTTGGATCAACATTTGATGGGCCAGAATGCCGACAACTAAATTCCTGAATGGAACTCTAACAGTGTAAAGGTCGGGGTTTGTTACGGTGGCCATGTCCAGAGGGTAAAGAAGGAAAACATAACTTCTGTCGTCGATTACAATAGTTTGATCGCACTCGCACATTTTTCCAGTGCATTTAACGCAATTCCTTTGAGCTTGCATTAGGAAAACTTGTTGAGCTAATTCGTAAAGTCTTTCGTTTTCAGGTATATTACTATCCTTTCTAGCTGCTACTTTAACCGTAGCCAAATCACCGTAGAAGCTATCTGAATTAGGTTTGAATGCTAAGGTGATTTGATGTAAAGGGTTTAAACTGATTGTGCAAGCTCTGTGCATTGCTGTAACCAAAATTTCCCACTGTTGGGACGTTAGGATTTGTCCCACACTCAAAATCAAGTGGCGTATACAGGAAGTGCCCAAGCGGGCAATGCTTTCATTGGGTTGAGCAATGCACTCGATTAAAATTATAAGCAATTGTTTTAAAGCTAAATTAACACCAGGATTAACCACTTGAATTTCCTGATTATTCCCTTGTATATGCAAAACGTAATCAACAACCAACTCACTGGCTAATCCGCAGCAGTGCTTGAAATGCTGCCAGTCGTCAGGTTTCTGCAATTTATTATTCTGCCTCAACCAATTTTGCACCATCGGCAACAACAAATGATTCAAACAATACAGCCCGTAATTAATCCCCGGATTAACAATTAAATCCTTCAATAACTTGAATAAAGTTTCGATTATGAAGGGTTGGTTTTTATGAGCCGCCATAATCGCCGCTGAAGACAAACCCTCCAACAAAATATACCACACCTTCAAGCAGCCATTCTTCCCATCCATCTTCGTTAAAGTCATCCCCTCCCTCTCGCAATTCTCCATATCCCCTTTCATCCCCAAAACCTTATAACTAATCTCGTTGTTGTCCTTCTGGGCGAAAGTAATTATTTCAGAGTTTTCCATCACCGGGTCAACCAACTGCGGCTCCGTCTCAATACTCATCCGGTGCGTTAAATTGAAACTCGGACATTTCGGCATGTTGTGCATCATGGACAAAATCGCCGCGCAGCTTTGCAGCAACTTCAGCGACTCCGTGCAAATATCCACCGGCCCTACAAACATCTTCGACGTGAATTCCGCTTCCTTTTCCAAAAACGGCAACTGCTTGGCGGCTTGCTTTTCCTCTTTCGGGGATTTATCGCTGGCTTTGGTTGCTTTCGTCGGGGTGGTCGATGCCGCGTCCGCCGGTTCTTCTTGGTTGCTGTTTCTGATGTGGGATAAGAGGCAGAGGATGTAATCCAGAGCGGCGTTAGCGAAAACGAGGGTGTTGTCGGTCTGCAGGAAAATGTAGAAGACGTCCAAGATGGCGGCCGCATTGTGTTTGCTGTTGGCTACGCGCAGGGTGCCGAAGAGGGGTCTCCAGCCTGAGCAGATTTCCGTGCGGTTGGCTTCGACGAATTCGCAGAGGCATGCCACGATTTGATCCTGAAAAATAGAAATATTATTAAATAATAATGGGAAAAAATCAATTGAAATGGCCTCCTTAAGCCAGAAGAAATTAACGCGATTGGAATAATAATAAAAAAAGAAAATGTAATAAGTAGCAGTGAAAAAAATTGGAAGACGAATCAGAAAGCTAAAAGAGTAGCCTTTGCTTCTATGGAAGATTGGTTTAGGTTACAAAAAGTGGCAGGAGAAAGGAGTGGATATAAAGTGAATTAAAAAAAAGTCGTGATGGTGCTGATATTTATTGATGTGAGACAAAATAGTAAGGACATTGAAATTGTGGTGAGAGCTGAAGATAGATTCGACTGGATCACGACGATTTTTGAAAGACATAATGATTTCTCAAGACAAAATAGACTTATTTGGATATATTATTATTTGCACATCATTTACAATCAAATACAAGAAACAAACATCATAGTAGACGATGGCGCTAATCAAAATTAATAAAGAAACACTGTGAAAGTACCTAAGTTCAGAAACACAGAGCAGCTATAATGACTAAGAAAGACAGAATAAAGGCAAAGAAAATGATATTGAATGAGAAAGATGTGACATTAGAAGAATTTGGAAACAAGCTGGAAGAAAATGTAAAAGAAAGCCAGCAAATATTATACAAGACACTTAAGAACCTAAGAAAACACAAAAAAGACGAGTACATGAAAATTAAAGATGAAATAGGAGGACTATTAACGACAGGACCAGAATCAATGGAAATATGGAAGAAGCATTTATACTATGAACTAATGGACCAAGACTGTGAAAAACTACTGAATTAAGACTATTAACCCAACTAAGAAGCAGATGACAGAAAAATATAAGAGGCAGAAATATCACAAGAAGATATAACAGAAGAAGAAGCAATTAAAAATAAAATATGATAAAACGCCAGTGATAGACAAAATAATAGCTATAATTATTAAGAATATAGGAATAAACGGAAAGAACAAACTACCAAAACTACTCAACAAAGTGTGGAAAATGCCAAACCAAAGAGTGGGAAATAGGAATGATTGCACCCATCTAAAGCCGGAAACAAGACAGAAAGTAACAATTATAGAGGAATAACACTAGTTGGAACTACTATGAAAAAATAGGGGAAAATTATAGAAAATGCATAAGACAAATAGTAGAAAAGAAAATATCGGAAGTTCAGATAGGATTCAAACCAAGAAGAAGCATACATGATCATCGAGTAGAATGAACGTGTATTCTGTCGCTGCGCCTATCACCTCATATTTCTTCGAAATTAAAAGTTGAAATGCCATCTGGAGTTACCACACAACAAAATATCGGTAAAAATGAGTCACTCATTCAACGCGTCGTCGAAAGGATACTCCACAGTCCGGATTTCATGTATAAACTTGTTGATAAAATTTAAGAGCATGTAACTGCGAAAGTCAACGCACAGGTGAGCTCTATTGAAACTAAATATGCGCCCTTGGAAACAAATCTTAAAAGTATAGATCAGAAACTAAGAAGCAATAAATTAAAAAGAGTATTCATTTTCTTGGTCACAGTTATTTAAATAAATTAAATAAAAATGATTTGAAAATAATTAATAAATTATTTTCACTTTAAATAAATAAAACAACTACTTCTCGGGCAAATATCCCTCCAGACATTGAATTACATAATGTACGAATGCCGTTGCATATGAATGTGGAAATAATTATTTTCAAATCATTTTTATTTAATTTAACAAGTAATAATAATAATTTTTTGGCCTAGTTATGAGCAATCATGAAACACCTTTTGAAGGTGTAACCACCCTTTGCAAAAGTACACTGAATGTGACGGTAGTTGATTCAGACATTGAGCAATGTTTTAACATCAAATATATTAATTATATTTTTCATAGTTTACAAGAATTCCTTAATTCCAAACGTAATTCATCAGTATTTGTTTCTTTCTGTAACAAGCAGCTCAGAAGCAAAGTATTTACAGCCAAACGTATTCTTCGATTCTTCGAGCAACTAGGGCAGTTATTAAGGAAAATCTTACACTGTTTCACCTGATACCTATAAAAGAAGTAACAAAAATGTACTCGTATAAAAATGTGTTTACTAACCATAGTACCGTATTTCTAAAATGGCCCGAAGGAATTTGGAAAATTCACCCAACTAATGACTTAGCTAATAGAACGGAGGAATTGGAGTTGTATGACATGCGACAAACTTTATCTATTTAATGAATAACCATGCATTTGCTCGAGGACTAACGCAAATTAGTTGTAAAAAATGTAATTCAATTATTTTTATTTTTTTAATCACGAGTTCGAACGAAATAATCAATTAAATATCATAGCATATGCCAATGTCAGATGGCTGATTATCAAATTGAATGAAATTAAAGAACTTACATTGAATAAAAATATTGATATACTAACATTAACCGAAACCTGGCTTAATGATCACATTTCTAATGACTGAATATTGACGAATGCTACCTTATAAGGAAACCGATGTGAAGATGGCCACGGATTTTCCAGCCGACGGATTTTCCCGGCGCATCCACCAAGACCAAGAGAATTTTAATTATTTAATATAATCCACGATCAACAGCAAAACAATTGTGATTTAACTTGCAAATTTATTTATGACATTGTTAAACAATCCCGTTTTATCAATCAGTATATGTACACATTAAAATGTAAATTTACAAAGTTTAAAATTATAAACTTGCCCGCTCTTTAGATTCGTTCTTTTTGCATTATTATGCTGCTAATATCTTACTAATTAATAATAAATAACAGTTTTGAGAGAACTCGTCTATTTATTTTTTTATTATTTTTTTTTTCTCCAGCCACGGATTCTAAACGATGACAGTTTTTTTTTTTTTCAAAGTTGAAAATCACAAAGTTGCCCGCACTTTAGGTTCGTTCCTTTTGCATTATTATGTTGCTAATAGCTTACTAATTCATAAACAATTAACAGTTTTGAGAGAACTTTCAATTGAAACATTTTTCTATATAAAAAAAGACGAATTCTCTCAAAGCTGTTAATTGTTTATGAATTAGTAAGCTATTAGCAACATAATAATGCAAAAAGAACGAATCTAAAGTGCGGGAATGTGTACATATACTGATTGATAAAACAGGAATGTTTAACGATGTCATAAATTAAATTGCTAATACGTTGCAAGTTAAATCACTAAATCCTTGCTGTTGATCGTGGATTATATTAAATAATTAAAATTCATTTGGTCATGGTGGATGCGCCGGAAAAATCTGTGGCTGGAATATCCGTGGCCATCTTCACATCGGTTATAAGGACTCTGCTGGTGCCGTTCCAATCGCAGAAACGGTTGGTTTCGCGCGAATTTCTTCTTTGTTGTTGCTGAAAGGTTTGTCGTCTTCGTCGAAACTGCCTGATATGTGTGTTTGACGAGGATTCGTCATGGATCTTAAATTTTACGCTCCGAACGAATTTTACTCATTAAAAAAATGTTTCAAAATATCGAGGCAATAAGGCGGGACCGTCGTTCAGCGTTTTGAAAAATATGTGGTATAATAAAAATATCATCGGCAATTATGGTGCAGCTTAAATTATTGCTGAGATCAAGTTTCCGGCGCCGGTAACACTATCTTAGATACAAACATAAATATTGAATTAATTTGGTTACTTATCCAATCTCGTACAAATTTACTTGCTGTTGATGTAGCTTACATACCTCCAACCTTTAATTATAGTCGATTACTATTTGTTATGCACATAAGAATAATATTATTTGTACGGGAGATTTAAATATTGACCTCATGCAGCCTGCACTACCTTCTTCCCTTCTCATTGATTTAAAGGAATAACATAGCCTAAAATAGCTTATTGATCAACCCATCAGAGTCACCGCTATAACAGCATCGTTGATTGATTTAATTATTGTAGAACGCGAATTACGTATTAAAAGTTTTGGAGTAATCGATTACATGACGATCATGATGTAATATATTGTTCTATAGATTATGCATTTCGAAAAATCTACGAAATATTAATATGGAAAATTGTTAAAATGAAAATACAATTCCATTTGAAAATGTATTCTATATCCACTATATTAATAATCAAATAATTATGTTTAATAATTACATTTTAAGTTTATTTGATTTATTTCCACCAATTAAACTGCATGTAATTAAAAGTCGAGCACAACCGTGGTTTACAGAGAATATTAAATATCAAATGAAAATTCGAGATAAAGTCAAAGCTAGGTCTAGAAAAAATAAAAACTCAGAATACTAGGAATGTTATAAAAGTCTACGTAATTACACTAACTCGGCAATTAGACGAAAAACGTGCTTTCTTCGAATATGCATCTCGTACTTCTAATAATAATCAATTATGAGATCAGATGAAACACCTCAGTATTCAAAAACCTCATATTAGTGTTCCGGATACTTTAAAAAATGTAGACTCAGTAAAAGCAATTAAATATGTTAGAAGCAATAGCAATGTACAAAAATAAAAACGATCTCCTTAATTTTGATTTAAGTCTACTCAATAATCCCCTACTGAAACTAATCCCATTAAAAGCAAACAACCCTGCATCAGACAATGGTATCCGTTAGTTATTCATTTAATATCGACATTAAGTCCAAAACGTGAAATACTCACATTTAAATTTCAATTCAATGAGGAAACCCTGATACATGATTTATTATTAAGTATGCGTCCTACTAGCGCAGGATTAGACGGAATAAATATAACCATGCTGCGCATGTGTTGCACTACCATTCTACCCATACTGACACATATTTATAATACGTGTATTTTCGATATGTCATTCCCCGATCTTTGGAAAATAGTCATTATAACACCTATTTAAAAAAAACAACAATCCTTCAGATCTTAACCATTTACGGCCTATTAGTATACTATCTACAATGTCCAAAATACTTGAGAAAATTCTGAACATGCAACTGCTAAAATTTATTAATAATAATAGCATTCTTCCATTGTATCAATCTGGTTTTAGACAGGGATACAGCCGTGAGACTGCCTTATTAAACATTACGGACGACATATATCAACTGTTACTAAGGATAATATAACTGCTTTAATCTTATTAGATTACTCTAAAGCGTTTGATACAGTTAATCATGCTATTCTATTAGCGATCCTCGAACACCATGGATTTTGGCATTCTGCGAGATCAGTAATTCATCATTATCTTTATAATAGGAAATAGAATCTAAAACTTAATATTTATTATTTGGAATGAATCATTAGTAGCCATTATTTTCACAATAAAGTTGCAGTTTCAAAAAAAAAAACAACAACGAGAACTTAGTTGCGCATCTAATAATAACAATTAAGGGGTTCCTCAAGGGTCAATCCTTGGTTTTCTTCTGTTTACTCTTTATACCTCATTAATTTTAAGTATTCTAGATTACTGCAAAGGGCATATGCACGCAGATGATACCTCACCTCTATAATAAATTCATATATTGATAAAATGCTTGATTTCTCTAAACTAATGTATTTAAATATAAATCAAATAACATCACAAATGTTATCATTTGGTCCGATGTAGGATAATCTAAAATAAAAATTATCTAAAATAAAATTAGTAATAAAATTGAGGGTGTAAATATTACAATTAGTAATAATGGTAACAACTTGGGGATGATTTTAGATAACTCATTTATATAATAAATTTTCTTTTCGAGAAGATAGATTTCATAATATCAACGCCCCTTATAAAGATAGGTTATCACCCCCTCAACATGGGTCTGTAATTTTTGATCGTTCATTCTCTTATAATATATATCCACTTTATAATGATATACCACAAGCATTCAAGAGTCTCTCTAGTATGAAATTGAGGCGATATGTTAATGTCAAAGTTTTCTATTTTTTTTTGTGTTGTTTGTTTAATTTTAATTTCATATATTTTTTTGTAATTCATATAATTACATCTTAACTATAAATTATATATATATATATATATATATATATATATATATATATATTAGGTTTGGATGGAAGAACAGTGAGGTAAGCTTAACTGAATCCCACCTAATGATTTACTTGTTTTGTTAATGTAATTCCTCCTCATAATAATATGTGTTGAATTTGTAATGAAAACTTGTGAATACAGATTATTATTATCACATATTCACGCTGAAGACACTAACAGAACAATATAATGACAAAAAACAATATTTTTAGCCTACATAGACATGGATAGTAAATCATCAATGTTTTTATATTAATATAACATTAATTCTATATTTCTTACCTGAACATCTGAATCGCACAATTCCAAGCACAGTAGATTTTCAAACGGCTTGAAAAGCGCTTCGTTGAAGTGGAAATGGGGCAATTCCGTTTGTTCATTCAAGAGCGCGGTGACCGCGTCGTGAATGCACGTCACCGCCTTTTTGGTGATTGTGCGGTCTTTATGGCAAGCGGCCTGCATAAAGTGCGGTCCGACTATGGACCAAATTTTCATTGTATGGATAAGAGGTCTGCCCGAGCGGATGCACTTCAGGGTGACTTCGCCGATCCTGTGCAGCAGCAACGTCGCCGGCGGCTTTTGATACTGCGATTCCAGCTCGCGTTTCCACCATTTCTTCTGCTTGGAAGGAGCTTCTTCTAATCGAGCAAATAACTAGAATAAGAATAATGGACATATTAAAATATTGTATTTTTCTTTAATAAATAAAAAAAATAAAATAGGATCTTCATAGATTTAATAACTTTATGTTATTTGAAGTCATTTTTTTAATCTTTATTAAACCATAAAATATACATTGTACTATAAGTATCTTATAGTTAGAACAGTTGATGGATATACATCCAATTTGATCATTGCATTAATGTTACATTTAGGTTGCGGTTTAATAGACAGAGAATAAATATATATAAGAAATCTAGGTTATTAACAGAGATAGAACAAAAAATACGGATGGCGCATCCTCGAGCCCTTTCTCCAAGACAAACTCAACAGAAATTAGCTATCGTTTTTTGTTTTCAAGTTACAGCCAAAAATTCAATATTTCCCATTTTCGATTTTTATTAATATCTCATTTATTTAATATTTTATCAAAATGCGAATTCCATATATTAAATAAAAATGATTTGAAAATAATTAATAAATTATTTCCACATTTGGCTGTACTGACGAGGGATAGATCCCGAAACACGTGTCTGCAGATGGCCTTATATTAAGTAACGTTAATTGTTGTTGTTTTTACATAAAATTTTTCTCGGATCAAAATTTTGTTGCATTATGCAATATTTTATTGATATGCAGCAGCAGGTGTACATTATGTAATTCAATGTCCGGCGTGGGTATTTGCCCGAGAAGTAGTTGTTTTAGTGTGCATTTGTTTATCGTACTTACGTAAGTAAGTCAATAGTCACAGAGCTAAATGTGGAAATAATTTATTAATTATTTTCAAATCATTTTTATTTAATATATTTAAATAACTATGACCAAGTGGAATGAATACTGTTTTCTATTTATGCGAATTCCATGTTCTTTAGGCTCTTTTTCATGGATTTTTTATATCTACATTAATTTAAAAGATACAGCACAAAGTTGTATTTATTAACAACAAATCATAGTTGGCTATGTCTTTAATAAATAGGTTTTTTTCTCTATCTTTTTAATAATATACCATGTTAGTATGTTTAGCTTTCATTTTATTGAGATATAATTTATTTTATATACATTTAAAATCTCTTTCAAACAAATGCAGTAGTTTTGTAAACAAAACCATGTCATCTTGTTTATGTTGTTTGTTTGTAAATAGCATCGAACCATTACAACTTCCTCATTACATTCCATATTTCCCTTATGTAATTCCTTATTCCGATTATTATACCTCCATTTATTCTACCTCTGACTACATTATAAGCCCCTCTCATTCCCCATCTAAACACTGGAATTTACACAAGCTGAAGGCCACCCTGCTCTTTTTTTTTATAAGGGACGACTTTATTTTCTATTTAATAATAATAATATTCAATATGAGTGGGTACAGATAGCCCCTCCACAGCGACAAAACGGTCTATTGTGGCTCATACGCGATCTTGATCAGAGGGATTGTTATTAAGCGAATTACATTTGTAGAGCAGACCTTGATGCCAAACCGAATGGAACGCTTGTCTAAAAGTAGCATGGCAGATTTTTGGCCGTCTAGGTGAGCTATATGACAGTTTGAACTTAGAATAAAGATGGAAAATTGAACGATGTGGGAAGAATCTAAATTTGCAAGTGGGATTTTTTGAGGAAATGTATTTTAGAAGTTTTGATTTGAGAATGGATTCAAATAATTTTCCTAATACTGGAAGAAAGGTAATGGGTCGGTAATTCCACACATTCAAGGGGTCATTTTATTTGGGGATGCATGTTATTATGCCTTTTTTCCCATTTGGGAGGGATTTAATAATCATATTGAAACGATTAAAAATGGTTATGTTACAGTTTGTTTTAATTGCAATTCCCCAAGGCTCTGTTAAATTTGGTTTTGTTGGTTGTTTATGTGTGAAAGAGACAGTCGTTAAGTTGGGCGCAGTATGTACACTGAGGATGCGTGGTCAGGTAGCGAGCGTGTGGAGAGAGATCAGACGTATTGGGGCTTCTTTCGTTGCGAGTAGAGGAGATTGGTTGCGTTGAAAGTGAGTAAAAGTTACAGTCATTGTTCTGTGCTTATGAAGGAAAAAAAAATATTACTTTGCCAGTTTAGTTTCGGCAATTTGTACTGGAGCTAGTTGTGGGAGCTGTCAGGGTTGGGTTTTATGCCGATAACGAGACTTCGTTGGACGGATTATGCAACGCAAAGCCATTTTGTAACGCAACGTTGTTCTCACATGACGATCAAGGTAAATTGTTTTTTCCTTATGAGTGTTTCGTTAGTTACTGATATTTTTTTTCTTTTCGATTAGGGTTTTCCACCTTGTATCATAAGGTAGTACGTTATAGAACGAGGTGCTCCACCGTGAGGTTAAGAAGAGTATTCTGAAAGGAGGAGTTTCAGGAAGAGTAAACGTTCGTCTGGAGAGGTATTATTTCCGTTCGGTGAGGAGGAGAGTGTTTTATCGAGAAGATTTCAGGGAAGACGAATTTCGAGTTGGATGACGTAGAAGAGGATTTGTTCATAGGACATAAATAACCTGAGTCAACAACGGCGAGTATATAGTTTTTTAGATGATTTAATGTTAACTTTAAAATCTCGCATGCTTACGTCAATCATTTACCTCAAGATTTTGATACATACATTTTAATATATCACTCGATATCGATATTAGCGCTAATATTAATATCCAGATGAATCGGTTATTAAGGTTTCGAATGTTCTTTTGTATTTTTTTAATCTGATTTAAAGGTTTATTTAATTAATTAGATCATAGGGTGCATAGGCATGTGTTATTTAATTTGATTTCCTTATTTATTTTAAATCAAATGAGCATTCCGAGTCGTCCGACTTATCGTCTATTATCATACGTTGTCACCTCTGGCCATTTTTTATAACTAAGAAAATGAACAGAATATTCCAATTGTTTTTTTTTTGCGTTATCAAAGGAAATATAGTTTACTAGAGTGGATTGCCTTTAAGTCGCCTAGATTTTGAGTTTTTCCCAGTTGACCCTTGTGTCACTTCCAGGACAACTACGGTAATTATTTCCTTAGTCAAAAGGTTAATCACAATACATCTATCGAAATTCCTGCATGTTTTAAGTTTACTTTTATGTATAATACAATATTGTGCATTCACCAAGCATCAATGTGGCACTAATTAGTGACTGGTCTTGCGGCTTGAGTTCTTGGACAAGTTGGATCTTGTAAGGCACTAGACCAAGATCTCTATGCAAAATTTTCCAAGTAGTCGAATAACAAAGCCCAACTTCCTGCGAATGTCGACGAATTAACAAACTTGGGTCTTCATCAACACTATCCGCAACAGCGGGGGAACGCACAGTTTTACGTCTTGTTTTATTTTTAATATTGAACAGCGTGAAATTCGTTCAAAATTTGTGGATAATTTCTTTCTAGTAAACCGCGTCGATGTTACGTTATCTGTGAACATTTTGTTCAATGGATATGTGTAAATTTTAGAAACCATAAATTTGCAGCGAATTTTTGAATTCTTCTACGTCTTTTATCAGCTAAATATTAATATTAGTAACGGTAGACAATTAGCACCGTTAGTAATCAAATGTTAGACTGATATGAATTAATTTTAAGAGAACAGGAAAAAAAAATGTTACTTCGGCCTTGCGTTCGATCGCAAACTTTTTATTTAGCAGAAATCGAATTTATTATTTCTTAGACTATTTTATTCAATGATATCGATATTGTATTATAATTTCTATAGTAGCTAATTTTTATATTTAATTAAAATATTCTAATGTAATCTTTTAAAAGCACATAATATAATTCTGAACATGTTGACAGTTTAAGGGGATATTATTTCCCTTTTAGGAGGTAATCAGTTGGATGGAATACTGATTTGGAAAAGGGAGAGGGGTGCATTTAAAAGTTACCTGGGCATGTGACGCCTTGCATAATTCAGTGAGGAAGCTACAGAGTCCCGGCAGAGCGAGGCGTAAAGCCGCATTGTGGAATAATTCATCGGCCTTCGCCGACAGCACACAGCAAACTTTCGCCGCGTGGACGCCGCTCAGGATGCCCTTCCCCTGGGTATTCAGGACGCCGCTCCGCTCCACGATTTCCGCCACGCTGGCGTCGCTCTGATTAACAGCATTTTGCCCGTATCCACTGTTCTGCAGGAAACTGTACACATCAACGCTGAAACAAACACGAAATGTGTGAAAAGTAACGGTATTCACTTCTTTAAAAATAAAATTATGATATGAATAATACATCACATTTTCGTGGAGTAAGAGCAATGGATACAGTGGACGATATTGTACGCTCTCTTCCCCTTTCCCTTACTTACATGTCTAATCCATGCATACCTTAAAAGGATAATGCCGTGTAGCATAAGCGAATTCTTATAGCCAGACAAGGATAAAAAATAATATCCACTGAATCACCTCTCCTTATGACCGAGCATTGTTAATTTGATTATTTTTCAGCGAGATGGCATATTGGTACAGGTAATTATTTTTTTCAGAATTTCTATTCCATTTTATTTATTAACTACACATTTTAGAAAATAAAGTAATACAAATTTATAATCAATACCAAAGTAAAATGAGCACTAAAGGCTTAGTTTTTCATAAATTAAATAAAAAGAATTTGAAAAGAATTAATAAATTATTTCCTCTTTAGCTACTGTGACAATTTGGCTTATGTTACATAAGTACTTTAACAAATATCTAATAATAAACATTTGCTGTTGCATAACAATAACATATTGTATAATGCAACAATTTTTGAATCGAAAATATTTAATGCAAAAACATGTCACAGTAGCTAAAGAGGAAATAATTTGTTGATTATTTTAAAATTCTTTTTGTTTAATTTATTTAAATAACTGTGATCAAGTGAATAAATCCCCTTTTTCTATTATTAGTTTTTCATGTTTACGATTATTTTATGACTCTTCAGGACTTCTTTATAATCACTTAATCACAGTAATGACAACATTTTCTTTTTTCAATATATGAAATATTTACCACATAAGTATTTTAATGAATATTTGTGTTATATTAATAATAATTCCCAACAGAATACAAATTCCAGTTACAGATACGAACAATAAATTAAATTCAAATGAATTACATTATAAGTAAAAAAACTAATAATACTATTAATAATAGTAAATGAAATAAAAATACAACGAAAAAATACATCTAGAATTAAGTTATATAAGCGGATTCTACCAGTACATTTCTTATAGTCAGAAGTATGAATATCACAAATATCGCTGGTAATATTAAAGGTACAGGACATTTCATTAACAGGAGAGTAAGTTCCAATATTTGTTCTCGATATAGTACTATAAAACGTGCTAATCGAACGCGTGACACAAGAATGTACATTAAATGATAATTGAAATAGTATTGACAGTATATCATATTATTTACAATTTTATATAGAACTTTAACGCTCAAAAAATTTACGCCGCATATACAGATAGTCTTCATCCGTTATATTTAGTAGATTTATATAATTTTGCGAAGGGTAGGTGCCTACTATTTTGTAATGTAGGTGCTTTAAGGATTGCCTTTGAACCCTTTCAACTGCTTTTATGTGAGAATCATAATAAGGGGTCTAAATTAATGATGCATATTCTATTTTAGAACGAACAAGTGAGTATAGCATCTTGATACATTTTAAACTCTTGAAATCACGCATTTGTTGAATAACGAATCCTAAACATTTGTAAGCGAAGGCTGTAATATTTGAGATATGAAGACTAAATCTAAGTTGAATATCGAAAGTTACACCTAGATCTTTAAAGGAATCAACACGTTCGATAGATATTCTGTTAAAATTATAATTGTATGAGATTGATGACTTTCTTCTGTTGTAACTGACTATTTTACACTTAGAAATATTTATCATTAAACGATTATCATCACACCAATTAATCAGCGTATTTAATTGGCCTTGTAATAATTCACAATCATTATTCGACTTAACAACGCAATAGATATTACATTTAAAGAGAACATCATTCATATATATGAGAAACAGTAGAGGCCCCAAATTAAAGCCTTGAGGTACCCCCGTTTTCGGTACATATCCAGATGATTCAAAATTATTGTGAATTACACACGCCTGACTACAACTTAGATAATTTAAAATGTATAAGCTTGTCATTGAGTCCAAAGCTTGATAATTTATGCAATAGAATACTGTGACTTGCCTTGTCAAAGGCCTTTGAAAGATCAGTATATATAATATCAACCAGTAGATTTTTATCCATGTGTGCAGCTATGAATTGAATAATTGTAAGTATGTTACTAACCGTAGATTTCTTAGCTGATTCGTTGATAAAGTGGCTTTACTTGATTATAAAGTTGACTATATATACAAATTTCAGGCCTTCGACAAGTTAGATAGAATACTAATCGGTCTATAATTTTGTATGTTCGCTCGGTCACCACTTTTAGAAACGGGAACTACAAGACATTTCTTCCATACCGTTGGAAATATGGAAGTGCTCAATGATAAATTAAATAGTATGGTGAGAGGTTCAGCAAATATTTCAGCACAATCATTCACCAGGAAACTAGGTACTTAATCACAAATTGAAAGACTGTTATTCCTTACTTCACAATTTATTTTTATGTTAGATGTACATTTCGAGACACAAAGTGCTCATTATCAATAACAACTAAATTCTTAAATCTAAGTGCACGATATATAAAGTATATGGATTATTGGGAAAAAACGTTGATTACACTAATTGGGTTGTCGGTATCTGCGGGTTGTAGGATGGATTAAGGTAGGGTGGTTGTCGGTGGGATTACATTCTTTGCGGGGTTCTTTTCGGGTAACAATTCCAATAATGGATTATCCAGTGGGCTAAGGTCGAAATTTAGTAAATTATTTTTATATTTAAACATTTCAATAGATTCAAGCATGTTTAATTTATTTAGATTAGATTGTTTTAAAAGCTTTATGTTGTTTACCGAAAATTTGTGTCCTGTTTCCATTGAGTGATGCGCTACTGCTGATTTGTTTGGGTTTTGGGATTTGAGGTGATATTGGTGTTCTTTGAATCGTTTTAATATGTTTCGTTGTGTTTGTCCTACGTATACTCTATCACAGTTGTTACACTCGATTGCATAGATTCCTGATTGATCTAGGTGGTTTTCTTTTGTGAAAGTATTGCCAAGAAAACTTTTTAATTTATTCTTGACATAAAAGGCAGGTGCAAGGCTGAATTTTTTAAATAACCTACCAATTCTATTACATGTTGCTGGGTGGTAAACGAATCTAGCATATTTTGTAGGGATTTCTTTTGATTTGTCAAATGTAGTATTGGATTTTATTTTTTGGTTATTAATATGTTTATTAATTAATTTGTTTATTGTATCAGGGGTGTAGTTTAACGAGATATCAGGTATCAGGGGTGTAGTATTTTTCCTATAGATATTAAATTCAATTTTTTCGTTATTTTTGTTTATTAATAATAAATCTAAAAAGGGAATTTGGTTGTTTTCTTCTACTTCGTGAGTGAACTTAATGCTGGGGAAAAGATTGTTTAATTTTATTGTAAAGTCTTCTATGTCTGTGTCTTTTTTAACTACTGCGATTATGTCGTCTACGTATCTATACCAAACCCTCGGAAAGTTTGGAATTGTTTTCTTTGCCTTGTTTTCAAGATAATTCATGAAAATATTGGCTAAAAATGGTGACAAGGGGTTGCCCATTGCTGTTCCGAAGGTTTGTTTATAATACTTGTTATTGAATATGAAAGTATTGCATTCCATTACAAATTTCGTAAGTTCTAAGTATTCTTTTATTATATTTTCATCTAATGAGTTGTCTCGCAAAATTTGTTTTAGAATTTTATACGTTTCTTGTAATGGAATGCTGGGAAAAAGTGCTTCTACGTCAAAGGAGACTAACATTTCGTTCTGGTCTATTTTAATCTGTTGTAGTTTTTCGGAAAGGAGAATTGAGTTTTTAATAGACATATCGTTATTAATTTTAAGTTTTTTAAATTCGTTTACTAACCATTTAGCCAACAAGTAGGTCGGAGAATTAACGTTTGAAACAATAGGTCGCCATTTATCACCGGGTTTATGAATTTTCGGTAAACAATACAGTTTTGGCAATGTTGGGTTCTTGACCTTAAGTTTAATTTTAAGCCTATCGTCTATTAAATGTTTTGAATCTTTTAATAACTTAGATAATCCATTATTGTAACTGTTGATTGGATTTTTGATTTGTTTGGTATATGGTCCTCCTTCTAACATGCATTCTATTTTATTGTAATAGTCATTTTTATTAACTATTACCACTGCGTTGCCCTTATCTGATTTCATGTAGAAAACGTCTTTCTCTTTAAGTGTTTTGACCGCTCTTGATTCGCTGTTATTATTTTTGGTGTTGTTTTTCCTCGGCTTCTTCTGTATCTTACAGAAGAAGCCGAACTACACCCCTGATACAATAAACAAATTAATTAATAAACATATTAATAACCAAAAAATAAAATCCAATACTACATTTGACAAATCAAAAGAAATTCCTACAAAATATGCTAGATTCGTTTACCACCCAGCAACATGTAATAGAATTGGTAGGTTATTTAAAAAATTCAGCCTTGCACCTGCCTTTTATGTCAAGAATAAATTAAAAAGTTTTCTTGGCAATACTTTCACAAAAGAAAACCACCTAGATCAATCAGGAATCTATGCAATCGAGTGTAACAACTGTGATAGAGTATACGTAGGACAAACACAACGAAACATATTAAAACGATTCAAAGAACACCAATATCACCTCAAATCCCAAAACCCAAACAAATCAGCAGTAGCGCATCACTCAATGGAAACAGGACACACATTTTCGGTAAACAACATAAAGCTTTTAAAACAATCTAATCTAAATAAATTAAACATGCTTGAATCTATTGAAATGTTTAAATATAAAAATAATTTACTAAATTTCGACCTTAGCCCACTGGATAATCCATTATTGGAATTGTTACCCGAAAAGAACCCCGCAAAGAATGTAATCCCACCGACAACCACCCTACCTTAATCCATCCTACAACCCGCAGATACCGACAACCCAATTAGTGTAATCAACGTTTTTTCCCAATAATCCATATACTTTATATATCGTGCACTTAGATTTAAGAATTTAGTTGTTATTGATAATGAGCACTTTGTGTCTCGAAATGTACATCTAACATAAAAATAAATTGTGAAGTAAGGAATAACAGTCTTTCAATTTGTGATTAAACACTTCACTTAAACTCAAAAAACCATTCAGTGATAGGTACTTAATCCAAACCTGAGACGCAATTATTCTTAAATTGTTTTAATACGTGTGATACATTGGAAATTGTGATTTCGTCAATGGTGATATTTTTGTGAAGATTAGAGAAATGAATGGTGTCCGAAGATAAGAACGTTATCATCATAGACAGTATTGAAGTGATTTGCGAATCCATCGGCTATTTCTTCTGGAGTGTAAAATATTTAGTGATTATTTTTCATGATAGATGCAATCGAGGACGAATTTATTTTTAAATTTACATAATGCCAAAATTTTCAATGTTCGTCAGAAATATTTTTCTTCGAATTGCAAATAAATAATTTATAGTCTTCACGAAATCTCTGCTTAGATAGAATTCTTGCTTTTTTAAATTCTAAATAATCATGGTCTTATTTAGTTCTTTTATAACGCCTACGTAAATAGGCTTTATTTTTCGTTAGTTGAATAGTATCATAAGAGTACCATGATGGAAGATTGGTGTTGTGGTATTTTTTAGGGGGACATGTTTATTAAGAGTTACAGTAAGTACATCATAAAACTTTTCTAATGCTATGTTAACATCATCGAGATCGGATAAAAAAATTCCAGTTGATGGACCCCTGTCTAAGGGAAAGTATTTGTTTTATTCATTAACCCTTTTATCTTTCGGTGTAGGGTTTTATAAACATACAATACAAATTAATATAATTCTCTTAATTTCATGTGGATTTATTGTGTAAGATAGTATTCCCTCCATTTCTTTCTGTCCTGTGTTAGATCCTTTATTTCTCTTCATGTACTCCCTTTTCTTTGTGACTCTTAACTTATTGTATTATGTCAATCTTTCCTTGGTCTTCCTCTTTGGTTTTTCCTGTTACTCGTGCCTCGTATATTTTCTTGGTGTTTCTTTCTTCATTCATTCTGCAGATGTGACAAACCATCTCATCTGCATCTTCCATTATTTTTCATTTATTAGTCTTATTTTTAGGTTATGTCTGTATGTCTCATTCCGTATCTTATCTTTCCTAGTTTTATTTTCTATTTTTCTAAGGAACCTCATTTCCGTCGCATTTATCCGAGTTTTGTGTTTTTCTGTCATTGTCCATGTTTCACTGTTGTATGTCAGGGTGGGCCTTATGACTTTTTCACCATTTCTGTTTTTGTGTTCTTCGAAATTTCTTTTCTGTTAAAGAAGGTGTTTTTAAGCATGATAATAGTTTTGCTGTTTTACCTATTTTATCATCTATTTCTTTGCCTATTTTTCCTTTGTTCTCTATTACTGTTCCTAGGTATCTGTAGTGTTCCACTTGTTCTATTTTCTTTCCTTGTATCTTTATTTCGTGCTTTTTGTTCTCTTGTGCTATTATCATGGTCTTCGTTATGTCTAGGTATATTTTCATGTTGATTTTAGTCAGTTCCTTTGCTAGTATATCCATATGGCGTTGAAGGTCTTCCTCGGTTACTGCAAATATTGCCATGTCATCTGCGAATAGTAGCTCTGCTAGTTCTATCATTTCCATTTTCCAGTATCCAATTTTTATTGTTTTTATTGTGAATAGTAGCTCTGCTAGTTCTATCATTTCCATTTTCCAGTATCCAATTTTTATTGTTTTTATTGTGAATAGCAGAGGGCTCAGTACGCATCCTTGTTTCATTCCTCTCTTTGTTTTGAATGATTTTGACTATTCGTTGTTCGTTCTTACTATGTTTTGGTTCCCTCTATACACTTACTTTAATAGATTTATCATTGGTTTTTCTGTTCCTCTCTCTTCCAGTTCTTTCCATATATCCTCTCTTTTTATCCTGTCAAATGCTTTTTATAAATCTACAAAACATACGTGTATTCCTCTGTTCTTTTTTATTAGTTTCTCGCTTGTTTGTCTTATTATAAATAACACTTCTCACTGTTCTGAAACCACATTGGTTATCGTCTATTGTTTTTTCAAGTTTAACTCGCAACCTTTTTTCTATAATCCTTGTCAGAATTTTGCTGGGTATGCTCGTTAGTGTAATCCCTCTATAATTTTCACTTTTTTTTTATATCCTTTCTTGTGCAGTGGAAGTATTATTTCCGTGTTCCATTCTCTTGGCGTTTTTCCGGTATCCATTATTTCATTCAGTAATTCTATCATTTCCAATATTCCTTGATCTCCCATGCATTTCATCATTTCTGCAGTTATTTCATCTACCTTACCATTTTTTTTTATTTTTTAATTGCTTCGTTCACCTCTTCTTCTTTTATCTTCATCGTTTCTATATGTGTCTCTTCTTGTGTTTCTTCTTCATTTCCGTGTTTTTCATTCTCTTCTATTTCTTGTTCGGTTAGTTCTTCGAAATATTGTCGCCATCTTTCCATAATTTTATCTTCATTTGTGATTATTTTTCCGTATTTGTCTTTTATGTTCATCATGTTGTGCTCTTTTTTCTGTCTTAGTTATTTTAATGTTCCGTAAAACAGTTTTTGGTTTTCTCTGTAGTTGTCATTCATTGTTTTTCCAAATTTTGTTCATGATTCTTGTTTTGCATATTTTATTAGTCGTTTTGCATCATTTTTTTTCTTTGTATTCTTTATAGTCCTCTATTCTGTTAGTTTGTAGGTATTTTTTCCATTTTTATTTTTTGTCTTTTATTTTCTTCCGTACGTCTTGTGTCCACCATTCTGTTTTCTTACGATTTTCGTTTCCTATTTTTGATGTTTCACAACTTTCCTTCGCTGTGTCCAGTATAATTCTTTTGAATGTCGCCCATTTTCCTTCTATGCTTTGTCTTTTTTCTTTTTCTCTAAATTTTGTTTGTATTGACTCTTGATATTGTTCTTGTACTTGGGCTTCTTTTAGTTTGTACGCTCTTCTCTTCTCTTTGACTCTCTTCCTTCTTTTATCTGGTCTTTGTTTATCTTTCCATTTCATATCCAATCGTAATAAGTGGTGATCGCTTGATATTTCTGCTTGTCTGGATACTCTTACGTTCTTTATTTTGTTAAAGTTATTTTGCTTAATTAGGTAATAATCTATCACGAATCTCTCGTTTCTGGATGGCTGTGTTCTCGTGTATTTATGTATCTCCTTGTGTTTGAATTTTGTGTTCGTTGTTACTAGTTTGTTTTGTACGCATTATTCTTTCTCCATTATTATTTCTAGTGTCTTCTCCTTCTTTTCCCAAAATGTCTTCTATTCCGCAATTCTGGTTACCTACTATTCCATTTAGGTCTCCCATTATCAGTTTATTTTCAGTTCCTTTATCTATTTCTATCTGTACGTTGTCTTAGAATTTATTCTTATCTTCTTTCTTTTCATCTTCATTTACTTCATATGCAATAATTAATGTCCATGTTTCGTCCTCTATTAGCTTCATATCTATTGTCATCACTCTTTCGTTGATATGTCTTTGCTCCTCTTGCTCTTTCAGATTCTTCTACTCCCGCCCATATTATCCATAAGCCTCCACGTATTCTCTCAATTCCTTTTCCCTTTTTCTTTGTTTCTGTTATACCTAATATTTCTATTTTTTGTTTCTTCATTTCTTCTATCAGTTCTACTTCCTTCCCCTTATAACTCCTTATGTTCCATATTCCTATTCTCAATTCTTCTTCTTTATTGTTTTTTGTTTTGGTCCTTATTGATAATTTTTCTCATTTCCTTTCTTTCGTTTGCTAATGTCGGCTTCTTGGATCCAATTCGTACGTGTTTTAGTCGTTTTTTGCCGTATCTCTGTATTTTTCTATCTTTTTTCTGTACCACCCCATTTTCGTGTACATTCCAGAAGTATACTTCATCATCGATTATTATTTTCTGGTATCCCATCTTGATTCTTTTCCCTTTTGACTTCTCTGCTTTTGTAATGCTTCTAATTTCCTTCTGTATCTTTCTTTCTTCCCATGTTAAGTCATTGTCTATGTAGATGTTCCTATTATTACGTTGTTAGTTCCTTTATTCATGGTTACTATTTTCTTTACATTTTACTGTAACTTTCAGGTTTTCTCCAATTCATTCATTAACTCCTTCAGCTGGGTTTTGCGGTATTAGTAGTCCTTTTATTACAATTTAATAAACAGGACAAGTTCGCCTTCCTTTAGTGGACGAAACAATGATTCTCGGTCGTCTACTTTGTAGACCCAAATCGTTGACGATGCCACTTGAAATTAGGCAAAAGGTGGCACGGAAGCGTCACCTTTTGCCTAATTTATTATCTTTAATCTCTTTAATTTATTATCTTTAATTACAATATTATTTTTCTTTCTCAGTCTTTCTTCTCTTTCTGTTTTCCATTCTAGCTTCGCCAATCTATCTGTAAGCATTTTCTTTTTTATTTGCCATCTTTCTTCGCTCATTTCCCCTTCTGCTTTCATTGTGATCGTAAAAAAAATTGAATCGCCAAATATGCACGTTTTGAGATCCCCCGAGTCCATTCCATCGAATTTTGAAAAATGTCTGTGGCTGTATGTGTCTGTGAGTTTCTGTGATAGCGAAAAAAAGCTAGATGAATTAAACCCAAAATTTATATCTCAGCTTTTTATAACAGTGGAATGATCTGAAAAGCATTTGGTTACAATCAAAATTCAATAAGTCCAACTGTACTCCTAGGGATTTTTAATGTTTTAATTCGGATAGAAAAATATTTCAAATAAAAGTTGTAGATCTTGAAAAAATAAATATTTTTTTGTTATAAAAGTTTTATCGTAGGACCTTCTTTTCATTTTATAAGCGGAGGAATTTAATCTAGATGATAAATTCCCTTAAAAATAAACACTTATTTTTGTAATCTTTATGTTGGCTGTGGAGACTTTAATTATTGAAATAATTATTTTTGGCAAATGATACGTCAAAGTACCGTCATGTTATTCATAAGTGCCTCCAGCTTCAAAACATGAAAAAGAATGCAGAGCAATGTTTTAAATCCATTGTAAGGTAAGAAATAACAAACTAAATTATATTATTCTTTCAAATACTCGGCTTTAGCTTTAAAAGACAAGAATCCATTTTTCAATTAATAATTTTTCCTTCCCTATAAAAATTTCAATCAAAAACTTATTTGACCGAATTTACCGGGGAAAGTACCATGATGGTGATTAGAAGTAAATGATCCAATTAATTTTTATTTACCTTAGTTTACAAACGTGACAAAAACGTGCTTCGACTGATTCTAACTTAGAGGCGTGAAAATTATTAAAAATCCCCAAAAACACAAAATCCAAAATCCGCCCATTAAAATTAATCATAATTAACAATCAAAAAATTTAATCGAAGTCGGTGCTAGTGGGCATTAATGTAAATAACTGTGACCAAGTGAATATGTACTGTTTTCTATTAAAATGGGTTTTATATTTAAGTTTGGAATCCATTTCTATTAAAAATGTAAATTTAGTTTACAATTTTTTTAATTGAATGGGAATTAAGGTGTATATCCAACATTTATTGGTCGGTCTATCTTCAGGCAATAATCGTCTGGCTGTGCTTAACATTAAGGAATCATACAAGCAACCAACTAATTATTTTGTTTGTTTAGCATACATTTTAAGATTCTCCATAGACGTCAGATTTTCTTACCGCGACACTGATAACAACAATAACAGTAAAAACAAAACAAAAATAATTACCAAGTTTCCTCGTCTGTGATGCTTGGATTGAAGCTTAAGCTCAGTTTCTCGGTGGTGTTGCTGTAGGTGGAGGAGGTGACGATGTTGTTTTGCGTGTTTTGAGCAACAAGAAGCAATTGAGCGGAGCCTGTTTTGCTAAACAGCGCGTGTTCGAGTCCGGCGACAGCGACGCACGCGTTGAAGATATGGGGCCAGCAAGCGCCACTGTGGGATCCTAACGCTAATCCTGAAATTTTTAATTAATAAGTTGTTTGCAAATGATAAGTTCCAATTTTAATTTAGAATTGGATTGAACATTGAATACATTTTTTATTGTCGATTCATGTCTTTTATCACTTTTTACTTTTCCCGGACTCCTGTCCAAGGGAAAGTATTGTGATCGTGAAAATTTTCGAAACGCCAATTTCAACAAATGTGCACGTTTTGAGGTCTCCTGAGTCCATTCCATCGAGTTTTGAAAAATGTCTGTGTGTTTCCGCGATAGCGCATAAACGGCTAAATGGATTAAGCCCAAACTTTATATTTAAGCTTTATATAACAGTAGAATGATCTGAAAATCTTTTGGTTAGAATCAAAACACATTAAGTGCACCTTTACTCTTAGCAATTTTTCATTTTTTTATTCGGAAAGAAAAATGTTTCAAATAAAAGTTTTAGATCTTGGAAAATAAATAATTTCTGTTATAAAACTTTTATTGTAGGACCTCCGGTTTTCATTTTATAAGCATTTATCTGATAAATTCCCTTAGAGATTTTAATTATTGAAATAATTATTTTAATGACAAATAAAACGTCAAAGTGCCGTCATATTCAATTCATTCGCAAACGCCTCCAGTTTGAGAAAATGAAGAAGAGTGTGGAGAAATGATTTGAACCCATTGTATGGTAAGAAATAACACACTTAATTATAATATTCTTCTAAATACTCAGCTTTAACTTTGAAAGACAACAATAAATTTTTTCTATTAATCATTTTGCGTTCCTATTAAATTTTCAATCAGAAACTTATTTTGACCGTATTCACCGGGGAAAGTACCATGATGGACACATCACCATTTTTATTATATGAAATAAAAAAAAAAACATTAATCTTCAATACAAATTTATTCAATGTTCAATCCAATTTAAATAAATAAAATTTGAACATAAAAATAAAAAAAAAAATATTTCAATTGGAAATTTTAAGTGGAAAATGCTATATTTTGTTACGATGGGAAGAGATGCCCATGGTTTGATAAAGAGTATCGGGACGCAAAGAGGGAAGCAAGGAAGGCCTTGAGGAAGTGGTGCTTGAGTAGGGATGTGGTGTAAGCGAGCATCAGGTATGCCAAAATATGTGAAAAAAAAGTGCAAGCCGTGGAAAGGATAACAGAGGAATTGAAACTGTGTAAAAATGACAGGGAATTATGGAGTATTTTAAAGATAGGTGAAATGAGGGCGCAAAGGAGTAACTTTTGCAAGAATGGACAGAGAAATGTATTACAATGAGAGGGGAGCCGAGTGGGGTAGGGGAATAAGAATCAATAGGAGAGGTTGAAGAGTTCACGGAGGAGGAAATAGAATAATGTTCCTATTTGTTTAAACTCATTTCTTGTTTGTATATATAAATGTTTAGCAATAATAGCAATGTTTAGTTTAATGTTTCTGAATAAAATATATATTTGTATCTGTTTTCTGGCTTATATTCATTTTATTTCAACTTAACTCTATTATTATCAGGTTGTTCCAGTATGCAATGGTCCTCGTCCCTCTATGAAACAATAGTTGGCGTTATAGTGGGACAAGCTCATTCTAATCCGGCTTTCCACTTTTTTCGTAGTTATAATTATTTTTAATAATACTTTTATATTTCCAATGTAATGATTAGCTGAGAATCTGATTAAAATTAAGAATGATCATTTGAAAAATATTGTTCCACTATAAAATCTTTCCTCTATATATTGTTTGTTTAAAACGTCAAAATAATATAATTAAAAATTTAAACCTGACGTTCTATAAACAACTGCAGAAGGAAATGAAGAAAGAAAGAAAAATACGGAAATAAAAAAAAGCGTTTGATGGCTGGAAAAGCTGCTGAACTTAACGGATTAAAGGCAGAAATGTGGAAGGAAATAGGAAAGAAAAGAAAGCAGTACACCAAACTGAATCAAATGTGGAGAGGAGAATCCGAGTTTCCAGAGGAGTGGCGTATGGGGATTATGTGCCCGGTACACAAAGGAGGAGGTACATTAAACGTAGAAAAGTGTAGAGGAATATCGATTATGTGTACCGGGTACAAAATTGCCATGACGGTGGTAAAAAATTGGGTGGAGACCAAAGAATTGCTACTGGAGAAGCAAGAGGGTTTTAAAAAATGGAGGGGAACAAGGGATCAGATTTTTACACTGGCAAGGATGGTGGAGAGAGTGTTGGAAGAAAAAGGTAGTATGTACGCTGTTTTCCTGGATTTGAAAGCAGCGTATGATACTGTAACGATGGATAGATTAGTGGAGTGTTTGAGAAGGAGAGAAATGAGTTCAGTAACGGTGGAATGGATTAGGCCCGGCGCAAATTGAACCCAACACACGCAGAGCCCATCCACAGTCCAACCGCGTTTTATTCTGCAGAACACCAGAATTGATGGGGTAGCGCATATTGAACTCAATCAGCGCATAGCACAGACCCATCCTGTTTTCGCGTGGTTCGAGTAGCGCGAGAAACACAGTTTCGTGGGTTGAACGTAGATATGGAAAAATTTATTGAAGTGGAACTAACGCATGTCTGGGTTATGTTCAATATGCACTGCTTTACAAAAACGTGTACTATTAGGCCCGGCGCATATTGAACTCAACCCAGACTCGCGTTAATTCCACGATGACTACAAACGAGCACCACTTCAATAATGTTTTCCATGCCTACGTTCAACCCACGAAACTGTGTTTCTCGCACTAGTCGAACCACGCGAAAACAGGATGGGTCTGTGCTATGCGTTGATTGGGTTCAGTATGCCCTACCCCATCAATTCTGGTGTTATACAGAATAACACGCGAGTGAGCTGTGTATGGGCTCTGTGTTGGGTTCAATTTGCGCCGGGCCTTAGACGAGTGTACGAGGAAACGTAAGTGAAAGTAGAATGTGTCTGAAAGATTTAGAATTTGGACGGGAGTGAGGCAGGGCTGTTCGCTGAGGCCCTTGTTATTTAACCTATACATTAGTGAATTGGAAGAGGTTTTGCAAAAAGAGCAAGCGGGCGGAGTAATAATTGGAAAAAAGAAGGTATGTATATGGGCTTGTGGTGAAAAAATCGGGAGGGGTAAAGAGTGGAAAGGTGTATGGACAAAAGAGGACTGCAAGTGAATGCTAGGAAAACAAAGTAGATGCATTTTAGGAATAGAGGAAGGGAAGGTAGAGCGGGTGAATTGGAATGGAAGGGAGAAGTGGTTGAAAGGGTGAATTAAATTCATTCACCCTTTCAATCACTTCTCTTTTTTGACTTCATATTTAAATGTACAGGTGCCAAGTCGGTACAGAGAAAAGCATGGGGTATGGTGAGGAAGATGTGGGGAAAGTGGTTTTCTGGCAACTTCCAATTGGCGTGCAAGCTGTGGGATGCGTGTGTGAAGCCCATTTTGCTACAGGGTATGGAAACATGGCGAATAAGAGAGTATGAATCCATTGAAAGAGAGCAGTGGTTCCTCAATCATATTCTTGGGGTGAAAATATCAATTCCTGGGTACATTTTGCTGCAGGAAACAGAGTAAGTATCCACGTGGAGGCAATGGAGAGAGCGGTGAAGTATGAGATGAAGTTATATGGATTGGATAATAAGAGGTTGGTGAAAGAGGTATAGAACGTGCATAGGAATAAGGTTGAATGAATGGAGGAACAAACGAAGAAAGATGTATGAAAGGGCAGGAGTGTAACAGAATATTGTGAATGGAGAATGGGGTAAATGTGCAGGCATGGATGAAAGAGAAGTGGAAGGAGGTGGAGAAATAGGAAAGATAAGGGTATATTGGGAGAAGCACGTATAACTCAAGATATGAAAGGTGGCAAGTGAATGGTAGGGTGCCAGCATAGACGTAGAATATACTAGACGAGTAATAATGTGTTGGGGATAGGGAATGTCTGTAGTCCGACATATCGCGTCTGAAAACGTAAACATAAACACAAGTGAAAACTCGCAGCTATTCGACTTCCTGCTTAAATTCAAATTTAGGAAAATGCCAAACAATTATTTATCGTTGTTTATGATGGTCGTAATTCTTTAGCATCGTCGAAACATGGAAATATCTGTTCATTTCACGGTATTAATATTTTAATTAACCAAAAAATATGCAGACTTATTATTACTTGTTATGTTATTATTACATAATCAGTCCTGATGGTAATTCGAAATTGTAAATAAATATAATTTTATATTTTTACATCAGGATAATAACCGTAAGACACAAAGAAAATCGTAAATAAATTATTTCCAATGAGTTTAATAAAGAGTTCGAATAATTCATAAAATAAAACAATGACAATATAACAATAATCACGAACCAGACAATAAACACAAGCAGAAATGAGCAAATAAAACACAGACAATTAAAATCTAGCCAAAAACACCAAATCGAGCTAGTAATTCAAAAAAGCACTGACGAGTTTGTGTAATCAGCTGTGAAGTTACTTTGTGTTTACAAGTTGTGTAATCTCTTTACGTTTTTCCCCTGTATGTTGGATGTCAACAAACGGTGTGTATGCTTCCTCTAGTTATTCTCACTCAATAGGTGCGCCGGTACTTAAATAACAGTGACCTCACAAGTGAAGACAAGATTATTCTGGTAAGAGCGCGATGCGGTTCAGAAGAGAGGGGAAGGAAGGTGTGGTTGGGCGAAAGGTATTGTAGGTATGTGTTGTGCACTAGTGAAAGGGATCCTCATTTGGGAGAGGAGTGTGAGGGGGTATCTGAAGAATGTCTGGGGAGAAACAGGAGAGTGCGAGAATGGATGAGAGAGGATGGATCTGGGGTAAAGATTTTTATGAGATTGGATAAGGAAAAGGAGATACAAAAATAAAAATAGAGTATACTGTGAATTTGGGAGAGGAGTGTGAAGGGTTATCTGAAGAATGTCTGGGGAGAAACAGGAGAGTAAGAGAATGGATGAGAGAAGATGGAGCAGGGGTAAAGATTTTTGTGAGATTGGGTTAGGAGATAAAAAAGATAAATAATAAAGGAAAGACGACGCAAGCGCCATATTTTGCCTAATATCGTGTTTCATCGTCAACTATTCGAGTCTACAAGGTAGACAGCCGAGAATCGTTGTTTCGTATAGTATATTGTATATACTGAGTTAATTTTTGAATGGCAATTAAGATCTTTTTGTTACGATTTAGATGTTATGATGAAAATAACTCGTTTTCATTATGGTTATTAATATTTAAAGTTTTTAAAATAAATGATTTTGGTTTAAATCGAGCCATATGTCAAATACTTGACAATTATTTATGTTATGTATGTGAAACTGATATTAAATTAAAACAATGAATCTTGCTTTATAATCGAATTATAAAAACTATACAATTTTGAACAGTATGTCTCAAAACGTAAATCTTATCAAATCATAGCTTTATGTAGACTTGATTTTTTTAATGAATAAAGTGTTGTTTACAAAATATTGGTTTGCTTATATCTAAAGTTAATTAATCACACGTCGTCAATATTTAAAGTATAATTTTTGTAGGTACAATATTTTATCATTATATGGGAAATGCTCCAAACAGCTAGAGGTATCAAAAGCTTCTTGATAATCGATCGATAAAAGCAATATTACAAAATAAATCAAGCGGAAAGATCATTTAACGATTTTGTAATTTTTTAATATTTATTTAATATTTTTTGCTGTATAGAGGGTGTCCTAAATAGAGTAAGATTGAATGGGTATCTTTCTTATTCTTGAAGTTAGAGATCTGGTTAAATGGGCAACGTTGTGCAGTTTTGTATGCTGGTTCAGATTATGTTGAGAAAATTTCCAAATTCTGAGCAGTTTAGAAATTGTTTTTTTTTAAACTAAAAATCGTGTTTTTCTAAAAAAAATCAAATATTTCAATAATTATTAAATATGCGGAAAAAGCTTCAAATAAATGTTACTTGGTTTAATTAGGTAAACATAAAAATCAAGTCAAAATAAAATTCAAGATGGCGGTTTTTACGATATTAATACCAACTTTCTTATTTCAAATGGCCGCCATATTTGATTTTTACACGCCTAAATAGACTTTTTCTCTTTTCAACGATATATAACAACCTATGCCAAATAAAAAATAATGGAAATATTAAGTGTTGTATGTTTAAAACAAGTAGGCATGAATAAAAATAAACATTAACAAAAAAAATAATTAAAAAAAAGTGTTTTAATTAAAATATACCTTAATTAGTTCAAAAATGTTTCACCACGTTGTTATTAAAAATAAATATTATTTCGTGAATTGAATCTTTTGTTTTATATATTCTGAATGAATACCTCACTGAACCCGTAGTGAAACATTTTTAATTATTAATGATAGTTTTTTTTAATGTTTTACAGAAACATAAAAAACCCACGTGTTTTATTTTGTTTTATTAATATCCTATCATTGTTACTATTGTTTTACCTTTAGATATGAGTACGTCCAATGATAAGGCATGAGAAGCGACAATCTTTGGTCCTTGTATCTTACAAGACGAAGACGACAACAGCGATAATATACTGCTACTCCTCGACTGTAACTTCAAAGTGTTGCTCAAACTAGCAGCCTGCAAGAAAAAAAAACGCTTTCAGATCTCCTGTTGAAAGGAATCGCTGATTCGATTACCTTCTGAAGTCCTTCCAAACTCGCCGTTATCACGTCATCTCTTAATCTCTGTTTGTACTTTTGTCGCGACCTCCGGGCGACTAATCTACTGAGCGCTGAAGTTCCGCCCAAAGGGGGCTTCTCCCCTAGGGATGCCCCCAGCACGGACACGACCGAGGCCCAGCAACAAGTGAGCACTCTCCTGGATAATTTTATTCCGGCCTCGACTTCCGGGCTGGTGTCCGGCGTGCCGTGGACCTTCTGCAGTTTCTGCCAGTCGGTGAGGAGTTGCGAGGGGCACAATCCGCCGACGTCTAAGCGTGAAAACAAACAAAAAATTTGGATCAATAAGTCAACGCGGTGTGGTGGTGATTTAATAAAGACCTGTCAGTAAGTTGATTAGGGCCGGCTGCTGGGGACCTTTCGGGTCGTAACCGGCTAGTTCCAGCAGGGATTTCGCCAGGACGTTCTGGTAGAGTTCGCAGAGCCATGTCGCTGAAACGTAGACTAGGACTCCAGAGCCGTGGATTTCTTCAACGAATTGGGCTTCGGTCATAACGATAGTAGCCTTTAATTAAAAATAAGATAATTAATGTACAATTCTTGCTATAATATTTCAAGAACTATTGCATAAAGCAATAAAATAGCAACACAATTTCTCGGCTTAAAGAATTAATTATAAAGTAAAAGGATTTTAAACATATATAATATATTAAAATATTTCGTTATAAATATTTAAATATGTTTCACGAAGTGTTAAAGATAAATCAAAATATTTTAAGACTGTAAAGTAGACTATATGGTGTATAGTCATATATGGAACTGGTTTAATATCTTCGGAACTATTTGCAGAGCATATCCAGAAGAAGATTGTCGGGGAATAATTGAAAAAAAAAATGCTAAAACAACTAAAGCCACCTCTCCCTGCAAATTAGTTTTTGATTGACAAAAACCACCACCATTGACAATTAGCGAGTATTTAAAAAAAAATCGCGTATTGTTAATTTCTATTGTTGACTGCTTATTTTTGTTCATTTTTTTTTGTAAGGATAGCATGTTTGAGTCAATCAACTTGGCCCCCCACTATTTTTCTTTGTTGCGCCGGATTGCGCTAAGGCAGCGCTAATTTTAAAGCTTAGCGCTTATTGGGGTGGGAAATTATTAGGGTTCAAAATATGGGGGCGAAATTGATGCTAGCCCCCCACTTTTGATTTTATTTATATCTTACAAGATTATAGTTCCTTAGAGCTAGCGCCAGCAAACGCCACCAATTTTAAAGCTAACACCACGCTAACAACTCCTAAAATATACAAAATATTTTTAAATTAAATAAAAATGATTTGAAAATAATTAGTAAATTATTTTCGCATTTATCTCTGTGACATTTTGACTTACGTTACGCAAATACTTTAGATAAATGCACATTAAAACAACTACTTCCCGGGAAAATACCCACGCCGGACATTGAATTACATAATGTACACCTGCTGTTGCACATCAATAAAATATTGCATCGTGCAACAATTTTTTTGTGATCCGAGAAAAATTCAATGTAAAAAAATACTCTTTTCTATCTAAATTATTTATTCTCCATAAGCCCCCGCTTTCAATTTTTTAAGTTATTTATTATTAAAAATTTAAATAAAATTCTCTTTGAAAATCTATAATTACTTTTTATTTAAATAATTTTTTGTGATTTTCAACATTTTATTAATTTTATTACTCCATTAATGGTAACTTAAGCCAAAAAGTATGTGAATGTTTAAACAAAAAATAAATATTAAAGTTTCATTTAAAACTAATAAGTCTCTTCCTGAAATTATAAAAAATAATAAAGACAAAACGTCAACTCTGTCGAGTCTATTTAACTGATAATAATAATAATAATAATCTTTATTGTCTAACAGATATACCATAAAAGGACAAATATCAGAAAAAAATACAAATCAATTAATTAATAACTAAAAATGGTTCACTAACTACTGTAAGTGTAATATAAAAATAACAACTAAAATTAATTATAAAAATTAAATTAAGGTTCTACATAAAAATGTCATCATAGATGTTATTTGCATTACGGCTCATATGCGTAATGGGCGCTCGTGGTAATACATTTGTATTTGCGGTAGGTATAAAGAACGTAGTGTTTTGACGTGAATTAAATCGCGGTACATTAATTTTAGCCATTGATAACAGCTCAGCTGAATCTATACGATTAATCAATAATTTCCGTAGGAACACTGCACTATACTTTTCTCTTCGTTCAGATAAAGATACACAGTCATGTTGTGGAAGCAAATCAATATAGTCTGTTGAGTAAGAAATTTAAGAAAGTGTTTCTGTACTTATTTAATTATCGAGGAGCCCGACGCATAGATGGGATACCAGATGATTGATGCATATTCAAGTCGGTTACGTACGAGAGCGACATATAAAACTTTTAGTAATTGTACATCAGTAAAAAATCGTGATATTCGCATTAGAAATCCAAGGATTTTAAAAGAAGACTTGTTTACTATATGTATATGATCAGAAAATGTAAGTTGCAAATCAAACCAAACACCAAGAACCTTAATTTTAGAATCACGAGGTACCGAATTACTTATAATCATTCAAAAATGGTTGCCTTTTCCGTGTGTAAGATACTACAACGCATTTATTCACATTTAGATATAATTTGTTAGCAGTACACCAGTCAACTATAGTGTTTAGGTTTTCTTGCAGTAGTGTGCATTCACGTTCGGTAATACAAGTACTATAGATTTTTAGATCATCGACATACGCTAAGGCTGGACATGTAATACATGCAATTAAGTCATCTATATATAGAATAAATAATAATGGGCCCAAGTTTGACCCTTGTGGTACCCCTGATATTGATACAAAGTTATGTGACTTAAATCCATTGTAATAAACATAATTCATTCGACTATCCATATATGATGCTAGAAAATGTACAATATTTAGGGAAAGTCCGAACGAACTAAGTTTATTAAGCGAAATTGAATGGTCTATAGTATCAAATGCTCGGGAAAAGTCGGTGTAAATAACATCGACTTGCCCACGTTTGTCCAATGATTCGCAAAGGTGTTGAGTGATAACGGCTAGATTAGTGACAGTTGATCTACCAGTACAAAACCCGTGCTGTTTTGGAGACATATAACATGTGACATGACTGTAAATAGTTTTATATATGATTTGTTCAAATATTTTTGAGAAGTTAGAGAGAATTGAGATAGGTCTATAATTTCCTATGTGATTTTTATCACCTTTTTTAAATATGGGACTTATTACAGCCGTTTTCCACCTATCGGGAAAAGTCATCGTATTTAAAGACATGTTATAAATCATGGACAAGGGCTTGGCAAAGATATATTTACAATCTTTGATCAAAAAACATGGAATGCCGTCATCACCACACACTCCCGAATTATGCAGCTGATTTATACTATTAATTACTTGCATCTCTTGAATGTTGGGTCTCACGGTTATTATAGGTATCTATATTATCAATTGCAGAGCTGTTAGTTGTGAAAACGTTTGAAAATGAATCAGCGAACGCACTAACAATCTCTTGTGGAGAAGAATAAGTTGTTGAATCATCGTGAAGTTCTCCAGGAATTCTGGTTGTACCTTTTTTTAAATTAACAAATTTCCACAAGTCTTTTGGATTACTCATCCGATTAGATTGTATTGTTACTATATAATTATTATAGGCATTAGATAATAGATTTTTAGTCAGCTGGCGTAAACGCGAGAACTCGTTATAATAGAAGTGAGATTTAGAGAATTTCCATTTGCGATGGAAATATTTTTTCAGTGCAATATTGCGTTTAATTTCAACAGAAAACCATGGTGGAAATATTTTCTTTTTATAAAATTTTATTAAAGGAAAAGAATAAGATAGGATATCGAACATTTTTTTTATAAAACGCATCACATGCTTCATTAACATCGACAAAATTTTCAAGGAACGACCAATTTAAATTAAATAAATCATCATAAAGTTTGATATCAAAGAACATTACAAAGCATTTGTAAAGAAAAAGATGTGTGTAAAGTTGGCAATAATTTCAGCAAAAACCCGGCGCTTCCACCAAGTTTTCAAATAAATTAAATATTAATTTTTACAACAAATAACTAATTAAAGGTAAAAATTTTATAACCATTTGTGTAAAACCAACAAAATCTATAAAATGCGATAAGACGCAATTTTATAATTGCGTCCTAGCCAAATTAATGATGAATTAAAAAATGAAAAAAGTAAAATTTTTAAAATATGGCATTATTTACATTCAATTTTCAAAATTTTAAGATTCCTATTAATTTATTATCTATAGGGCTTATTGCCGGCTCCCATTTATTTTTTTTTTCTTTAGGGCAAAATTTAAAATAATCGTATTTTCAAAATCTTAAAGTATCGATTGATTCGATTATCTTTCTAAAGTTCTTTAAGCTATTATTAATGAACAAATATTACTTGTCAAAAACTTTACTTTATTCTTTTCTAAATTGTTATTATACATATTGTTGGGTCTCGCCAAGCTTCTTAAAGGTGTAATTTTCAAAGTAGTATATTTCAAAACGGCCATACTTTAAATTCAACTTTCTGTAAGAATATAATAATTCAAAATACAATTAACGATATTCAACTGTCAGAATGTTTACATTCGTTTTGGTTAATTTGTTATTACACTTATTGCTGGCAAATCGCGCTGCCACAATTAAGGTGTATTTTTCCATACATATCTATATTTGAGAAATGCCATTATTTAAACTAAATTTTCTTTTAAAATATTGCTAAACAATCAACATGTGACAATAATTAACTGCTAGAAACGGATTTTAAACATCTATAATATATTAGAATATTTCGTTAATGTTTACTATTTGATTTCATATAATTACAAATATTTGTAAATAGAACATGGGAATTGGTCTCACCACAAATTGCGGTATAAATTTATATTAATTTCAATGCATTGCGATTGAATAAATTACATCAATTGATACTATGATTTCTGGTAATATATATTTTGTCAATAAATTCTTTTCAATCGATTGTTAATGGTTTAATTATTGTTTAACCGGTAATAAATTCCGAAAAAGATCCGGTATTTAACACTTATGTTCGAAGGGCGGTCATTTTGTCATTCAATGCTGGAAGTAATAAATCTTTCCACAGACGAATTCCAGGTTCGAAAAATGTGTTCCGTCCCTTTGACTGTGTTTTTTCTCTTTCTATCAGTTGATGGACACCAGGACCTAGCGGTAATTATGCAAGTGGACTATTACTTGTATTTTTAGAAAAAAATATAGATGTTTACCCCATGTGCAAATAGGAAGTGGTATTTTTCTCTTACATTTTCCTGTTTTTCATTTATATTAATAAATAATATGAAACCTTCACTTTTTCCACAACTTTGAAGAACAACATCCACATATTAAGTTATTGGGGAATATAGTATAATGAATACAGCACCTTTTTTTTAAAGTATAGTACATTATTTAAATAAAAATATATGTCCTTCTACTTATTTTTTATTTATTTATTTAACTAAATATATTTCGGAAACTATGTTCCCATATCCAGTAGTGAAGTTTAAATAAATAATTAGTTGTTATAGTATTCTCAATGCAATGGTGATAATAATAAAATATTTAAAAAAAATCATGTTGTCTACAAACTAATATAAATACAATTATACAAAAGGAAAAAGGTGCTAAAATTTATGAAGTAATAAGATATAAAAGTGGGTTATTTAAGCAACTAATATAAAAATTTAAAAGATTATCAATGTGTTTTTTCATTTCAATAAACTCCAACATGTTTAATTGTGATTCACGTAAAAATATAAGAAGTTTAACATTTTCAATAGAAAATTTATATCCTGTATTTATTAAATAAAAAGCTACAGCAGATTTTTCAGAATTAAAGTTTCTAATATGCTAAGTATGTTCTTTAAATCAAGTAGTTTGGCCTATGTATAATTTTGTACAATTGCTACATTTTATTGAATAAATAACAGAATTTTCTAATGGATTATTTTTCAAAAAGGTAATATTTTTAATTTTGTGTTTGAATATGTTGCAGATATTAAATTGAATTTTTAAAAAAATATTATTTAATTTTAAATTTAGACATGGATTATATAAAATTTTTGCATAATTTTTATTTGAATTTTGTTCATAAATTGGTGTTAAAGTTGTCGTATTTTTGATTCAAAATTTAATTTCTTTTCTATATTATATATTAAATTAATTTCTGATTTTCTATTTTCTTCGGTAATTGGATAAAAAATGGCTCGATAAATCATTGAATTAAATGCTGCCATTTTATGTTTATAATGTGTGTTAGAATCTGAATTAATGTAATTAAACGTATGGGTTGGTTTTCTATATATATATATATATATTAAATTCTAATTTTGAATAATTTCTAATAATTAAAAGATCTAAAAAGGGTAATTTTCCATGCATTTCAAGTTCGTACGTAAAATTGATATTCTTATTAATATTATTAATTTTCAGGGATTAAATTTTCTGTTAAAAATATTTTTAAAAATACTAAAGTTTCATCAATTGGAATACTTGGAAATATTAATTAATTAATTTGTCTTTATTATTATTAAATCTACCAACCTTAATTTTTGTAAATTTCGGGAATACTTGTTTCCTTATACATTCTTGGAGAAAATATATATCAATTCCAATGAGTTTAATTTTTGATAAATATTTAAAGAATCTGTTATATTCTTTTGACCAGGAAGCCATATCTTCTAATTATTTAGTTAAATAAAAAATAAGTAGGAGGAAGGACATATATTTTTATTTAAATAATTAAAGTCTCCGCAACCAACATAAAGTATAGTACATTACTCGTTCGTAAATGGCGTTTTACACACGAGTGTGTCGTTATTTACGAAACGTATTATATAATATACTATTTCGTTTAGTACGATGAACGACTTAATACACATACAATTCGTGACTTTATTTACAAATTATCATTACGATGCGAATGTTGCATTTATATTGAAATCGAATGAAAATACTTAAGTCATCAAATTGCTACAAAATAAAAAGGCTATCAGACCACTGATCTTGATCGACATAATGCAGTAAAAGATCACTTAAATCGACATAAGGAATACCAAATGTGCCAAAACAAAAAAAAATCAGATGTTTTTAGAAATTGACAAGAACATTTCTAATTCACAAACCCGTTTTACTAAATTTTACGTACACACAACAAAAGTTAATGAAAAGGGCGCTGTTTTATTCATTCATTACTCATACACTGCATAAAATATTGTACCGAAAGAAATAATTCTGATGTTCGGATTTCTGCACAGCGAGAATACTGTCGCTGCCGCTTGTTAGCGATGACCAAACAGCTTCCTTTGATATTAAAAGAAGCTGTTTGGTATTAGCATTTTATTAGTAAAAAATATATACTACAATCTGAACTTCAATTGGTTTTAGATTTTTGAATTATTGCGAATATTTTTCTAATATAACCACAAGGTAGATACTTTGCAATCATAAATGATGGTGTTATTACACATAATACTTTTTCATGATAGGTAATAACTTTCTAATAAAAAGTAAACATTCCCAAGTGTATATATTATTATTATTATATTTTTATATAGTTTAAACAGCATTTTTTAAGACTGGCACCAATAATCGAATGTTGAAGTTCTAAAATTTAAAAATAATAATTATATCAGACTCCAATCCGTTTTCAGATTTTTTAATATTGCATCTATTTTTAGATGGTCGGAAATTTTAATCAATTTCAGATATTTGAATATTTTATCCGATTTCGAATAGTTTGGTATTTTTTTAAAATCCAATTATATTTTTTAAAAGGCGAAATAGTGCATATCTTTGTAAGACTTCTCTGCGTATTAGTTAACATTCATCAAACGAACTAAATTTGACAATTAAGTATATCAAAGGTATTCCTAAGGTTGTTCGTCCTTCAACACCATAATGAAGCTTCAGCCCAATAGGAAGTGTTACCGCATATTATCAAAACACCCGCGGTTTGAATACAAAGCTTGAGAACTTTTACAATAATGCTAATGTCTGTAATTATGACATTATTATCATTACAGAAACATGGCTCAATTCTTCTGTCTTTAACAGCGAGATATTTAACACTACATTTACAGTTTTTAGAGTGGATCGTAATGTTTCCTTAACAGGGAAATCTAAAGGGGGTGGTGTGATGCTTGCAATACGGAATACTTTTAAATCCGAATTGTTATGTATGGACCATCTCAATAATCAAGTCCCTCATATTGATTTTCTCATATGTAAATGTAGAATTGTTTCTAAAAGGTTGTATATTATTGTTTTCTATATTCCACCGGATATCTTGCTTAAGCTCTTTTTTGACTAATTGACACAATTACAATTTCACAATAACAAAATAATGTTTATAGGAAATTTTAATAGTCCTATTTCCAGTAACACTTCCACCATCTCTCAAAAAGAAGCTATTATTAATAATACGAACCTGTTAAACCTTCAGCAATATAATTCAATCAGAAATATAACAAATAATATACTAGGTTTGGTTTATTCAAACACAATTTGTGAAATTAATAAAGACATTGATCCTTTGACGAAAGAAAATGATTATCACCTTGCATCCACAATAGAAATTTAATGAAAAACTGAAATGTCTAATGCTAATAAGACTTTTTCATTATTTAATTATAAAGGAAATTACTTGGGGTTATACGAATATCTGTGTAAAATTAACTGGAACGAAACATCACTTTTTTCTAATGTAAATTTAGGCTTTAAATGGTTATATGACACTGTGAACAATGCTATTGCTAAATTTTTACCTAAAAAGAGAATGAAATCTAAGTCGACGCAGGATATGCGTGGTTTCATGCTGAATTAATTAATCTTTTAAATGTAAAACGTAATCTTAGAGTAAACCTTAAATCGAATAGGTTAAATACTATACATTCCCAGCACTTCGCTAAAGTTAGAAAGCAGTTCAAAATTAAATCACATCAGGCATATAAACAATATATATTTAATATCGAACAAAGCGTTGCATCAAATCCAAGACAGTTTAGGTCTTTTGTTAAATCCAAAAGAAATAATTCTTCGAGAATTCCTACAACAATCCAACATAATAATAAAATACTCGGTAATCCCAATAATATAGTTAATGGCCTTCGTGATTTTTTCTCCTCAGTGTATAATACGTCTGATTCCGATCTTCAAACATTTGATTTCAGTGATGTGCCAAAATTTTGTTTCACATACACAACTCCCGATATTGTCTACGATATTCTCAAAAAAACTTCATAATAATTTTACATCAGGTAATGACAAAAGTCCGTCCTTTTTTCTAAAAGACTGTGCTAAATTATTCTGTGAACGCCTCTCTACATTATTCAATCTAGCAATTAGTTCGAATACTTTTCCCGATGCTTAAAAATTGCTGCTATTTGTCCAATATCCAAAATACCGCATTATCTTAATAAAATAGAGAATTAAAGTCCCATAACCATACTTCCTCATATCGCAAAAATCTTTGAACGTTTGCTATATAATCAAATTTTACAGCATATTAGCCCATATTTATCAATGCATCAGCATAGCTCAAATTTATCTATAATAGCTCATGACTTAGCTCACGTTATAGACGACAAAGGCCTAGCTGATGTCATTTACACAGATATGTCTAAGGCCGCGATCCCCAATGCGTTTCTGTTTTAAGGGATTAACAATGTTGTATAGTCATAAAAAAATAAACATTAAATACAGGAATATATCTTATTTACTGATGAACGACATCAGATAATTTTTATTAAAAAAAATGTGAAAGAAATATTTTTTCAAAAATTAATTTAATTTACAAAAGTGCATTTAATATATATTAAATACATCTGAGTATACGTGGAAAGTCTTCCTCTTAATATCCATATTTAACACATTAATAAATTTATTATTTGTATGCTCCTTAATCCTATAAAATTGTCAATGAGAACAAATTTAGCTCGACGCCGTAATGTTTATTTGGAACGGCTCCTAGTAGTTCAAACGTTTGCCAATAGGTTGAAAAATCAAAGTTGGAATAAAATACACATACATTTTGTAAAAACCACTGTACGATCTGGCGCTAATCGCACCGCCTATTAGGCGTAAAATCGCAACCCTAAGGCTTTTGACAAAGTTCCCCATAATTATTATTAAAACTCATTAATTTTGGATTTAGTGACTTGGCGGTATTTAATATATTTTTTAATGATATTACTGAGTATCTTGAATGTCAACATTTGATATAAGCTGATGATTTAAAGATATACGCTGCAATAAAAACAATCGATGACTGTCATCGTTTACAAAATAGTTTAAATAGAATAATAAAATGGGTTAGAGTTAAATATAAAAAAATGTAAATTTGTGTCTTATTAAAAAAATCAAATGTAATAAATTATAATTATAATATCAATGGTGAGCTTCTAGAACGTGTTACGGTTTCCAAAGATTTAGGAATATAATTTGATCAGACTTTTAATTTTAATTACCACATAAATCATATTGTTAAGAGTGCATACCGATCATTGGGTTTTGTATGTCGTAACGCTTCTCAGTTTGTAATATAGTGCTATGATCTGGTTCAAATTCAAATAAAGAAACTTGAAGATGTCCAGCGCATATTTTTAAAATTACTTTTTTACAAAATTGAAGGCACTTCGGAAAGAGGATTTGATCACAATCTATTATTAGATAAATTTAATATTAATACTCTTGAAGCTTGGAGGTACACTATATGTATAAAATATCTATATAATATTTTGCATGGGAAGATAGATTTACTTTTATTTTTAGATAAAAATTTGTTTCCGTATTCCAACTTTTCCGAGTAGACAAAAAACAACATTATTCATAAAAAAACATAGAACTAATGTCGGCTTAAAGTCAGACACAATATCAGACACTACAGATATATTTCATGATTCATGATTTCACTTGTACGTTTCCTGATATTTGGAAATGCGCACACATTATCCCTATAGCAAAGAAAGGTGATCAGAGCGTGTTAACCAACCACAGACCAATCACAATACTGTCAAATTTTGCTAAAGTTTTTGAGCATGCTTTATATAAGGATATTTTTTCAAGCGTCAAATCTTTTACACCTCAGCATGGCTTTATGCCAGGTCGGTCAACCGTGACAAATCTTGTTACCATTACACAGTATATTAGTGATACAATTGAAAACAGAGGTCAGACTGATGGGATCTATACAGATTTTTCACGTACCTTTGATAGTATAGATCATCACCTATTATTAAACAACCTTTCTAACTTTGATACTATTAGATTCATTGACTCATATCTTAAAAATAGAATTAATTATGTTCACTAGAATGGTTTCAAATCATATGAGTTTGTTTCAACATCATATGTACCTCAAGTATCGACTTTGGGTCCCTTGTTTTTTACAATCTTTATTAATGATTTAATTATGGATATTGATTGTCACGTGCTGGCCTATGCTGATGACCTAAAGATTTATAGTAAAATTAATAGCTATGATGATTTATTCAATATGCAATCAAACCTAGATCCTATAAATCAATGGTGCACTCAGATTAGGCTTACCTTAAATAAGAAAAATGTATTTCTGTTAGCTTTGGTCGTGTGGTAAGGTTTTCTTATTCTTATAATATAGACGGTTTTCCTGTTTAGAAATATGAAGAGGTGAAAGACATTGGTGTTCTATTTGATAAAAAAGTTACATTTGTCCGTCATATAAACAATACATGTAAGTCTGCGTCTAAAATATTAGGTTTTATTATGAGATCAAGCAAATATTTCAGTAATATGGAAATACTCAAATCATTATATATTGCATTAGTCAGAACTAAGTTGGAATATGCTTCTGTTGTCTGGCATCCACATTATATAAACTTGTCCTTATGTATCGAAAATGTAGAAAGGCGCTTCTTGAAATTCATGTCATTTAAAATTGATGGTATTTATCCCTCGCAGGGTACTGATCACGCAGCATTGCTAGCAAGGTTTGACCTCGAATCTCTAACAACTAGAAGAGAAATGTTTAGTGCCAAAACAATGTACAAAATCATTCACAATATTATTGATTGTCCTGAAATCTTGAGTAATATTCATTTTTATGTACCAAGAATAAACTTACGTCATAATTATACATTTTATAATCCGTTAGCCAAATCTTATACATTATACAAATCTCCACTATTTCATATGAGTAGGAATGCGAATGTTCAATATGACGATATTTTTATGTAAACTTTTTTCCAACTTGTAACATATTGCGTTATTGTCTGAAGTTAAGCTTGTACAATTGCTTTATAATTTTTTGTATTTTCTCTTTTTTTGTTTGTATTGCAATCAGGTTAAGTTATACGTTACAATTTTTATATATATATATTTTACATTGTAATTTAAATAGCTGCAAACGTGTGAATCATCTTTGTTTCATTTTATTTAATATATATATTTTGTTTGCAAATTTCTAACTCTAGAATTAGTACCTTATTTCTTATATAACTACATTGCCCTATTAATGGTGTCTGTTGGACAATAAATAAATCGTATTATTATTATTATTATTATTATTATTAACCAAATAATTAAAAATTTACAAAGGATACTTTAAGATGGCTTATTTGTTTTATGTTACATATGTATACTGTTATGTTATGTTTGTATTAATCGTAACTGCAGATTAACTGTTTTTATTTTGTCTTGTAATTAGGAAAATATGTATTTCCTGTTAGACAATAAAGATTATTATTATTATTATCAAAAATTCTTTATCTCAATTCCTGCAAGCGTATTGGTCGTTTAACGAAAAGACGTGATTTTAGATAACCCCTAAGAAAGAAAAAAAAACGGACTTTGATCTGGAGAACGACCAGGGGGTCTATTCTCAGCATCGGTGCAATGTGTCACTGATAATGCATAATGTCACGAGATTTTATGTCACCAAAAAACGGTGCAATCGCGTGGACCCTATTCTCAGCACGCGGTGAGTCGAGCGATCTCACTCATGCATTTTGCCACTGAAATGATCCGGCAACATTGTAATTTCGTTTATTGGCGCGAGAAATTCAGATAATCCTAATCTTGTATTCCTATAAAATCAATTAACATGTAAGATTATATACTTTTAAAAAATATTACAACTGTAATGACCAAACTAAATGCAAATATAACATTTTATATCGATTTCGTAAGTCTTATTATAAATTAAATATCTGTTTAACTGTTTTAGGTTATACATTTAAAATGCGTTATTTTAAAAATTCTATAATTGTAGTTCGTTTAATAATGAAATTAACCAAACAATTATTAGCAAATAATTCCAAATTGTAAAACAAAATTGAATCAAAATAGAGTTTATTTCATAGTATAATTTCATAGAATTTGAATTTATTTTCTATTTTCATTAACCGATAATGCGTGTTTACCCCTGAATAAGTGGATTACCTGCAATATTCCCGTCGGAACTTTAACTCATTTGCATAATTAGGAAAACATCAAGAGAATCGTTTCGGATCACATGTGGCGTAAAATCGTTTTACGAAAAAAAAAAAAAACATTCCTCACCCCCAAAATGTACCTATACAGCTTAAAATATAAATAAATGTCTTAAATAAAGTCTATTCACAAACACAAAAATCTAAATTCACAACAAACATCAACTTCACGCATAACAAAGACTTCGATGGCTCCTACTTCACCCCAGTTAAAAAGCGTGAGATGAGTTTATGCACCGGCCCAAGACCAACCGTATGAACGCACGCGTTTTCGGTGCAATCTTGAGTCGATGACAACTCATGTGGATGCTGAGAATACGGTCTCACTGAAATTACGCCATTTCATTGAGAATAGGCCCCCGGGCCTCAGGGAGAACGACTATGGCAATTTACTTAGTTCCATGCTTTATCCCAACCCTGTATATTACGTAAATTTCAGATAGTGATAACATTTGTAATCTAATATTTTTCCTATTACTTGCTTACTTACGAAACAAAATTGGAATTTTATTCTTTATTGTTTCATTTATTATCTCAATTAATGATAACTATTTGAATAAACTATGGGATCCTTTTCTAGTGTAATATTTATATATTTAGCCGTAGTCTGCATTTTTTACTTAAATTTCAGAAATTATAATAATGCTGAAAAAAAAATGTATATATATATATTTTAAATAATTTAATGAAAATACAGACGACATATTTTCCTTTGTAGACTTATTTTTAATAACATTACACCTTCCTCTTTCTGTCTTTATAATTTTTATGAACTAATCAAAAATATTTGTTTATTTTGAGATGTTTAAAACGTTTAATTCCTTCGGATAAATTATATAAATTTATAAACAAAATAAAGCACATTGATTTTTTTAGAGAAATATTAAGAAACTGTAGCACATATAAAATGTATTATTTTACGCAATTTTTATTTCACCTTTATAAAATGCGCATAGGGAAAGTACAAATTGCAAACGTATGCACAAATCGCTAGCGATATGCTCCACGCTGCATGCAATTCGATGAGATCGCGTCATACGAAAGAAATTGCCCCAGCGCGGTAGAGAAAGTCACGGATGGGGCTGATACTATACACATATTGTATTGTGTTAACTTGCTCGTCATTTTCATAGACTTTGATTTTTCAACATATCGGTAAAGGTCTGAACTTCTAAGTGGTTTTGAGCATAGAAATTCATGGCTGCGCTACTTATAAGCAACGATATTTATTATCACTTGGGTTTTTTTTTGCTTCGGCGAGAATTTAAGGTTATATTTTCAACACATTTAAGGATATATTTAAGGATGAAGATCTTCCACATGTAGCTTACATTTTTTAAATTGAATAAACATAATTTTCTAAATTAAATTAATTTTTTACAAACATATTATAATTTTTTTTTGAAAAAAATAAATAATTAACGTATTCCTAATAACATAATAAAAGCATCCATATTTTATGTTTATTTTTTAATAATCTGTTGAAGCGTGCAGATAAAAAAAACAGTAGCGCTAGTGCAGGATCCTGACCTTAACAAAATATTCATTGTAATGTTTAACATTAAATCCTTCACGATTTATTATTATCAATTTTAATTCGCGTCTACTTAAAACGAAATGCCGAATTAATTTTTGTTAATATTATTTTATTGTTCTTTTAGCGTCGGGGAAACCAACGTCACTTTTGTCAAGTAATGAAATATCTTTTGATGTGGCTAATATTTAACAATACATAAAGAGGAGGTAAATAAAAGGGAACTCGGTTAATATTTCCAGTTTCACATCGACGCAAAAATTCATCTCGACACATCGTGGATAAAACCCGTAATATAGAACTTGATCAATATTGTTTCAGTCACTTATAAACGTCCACAAATGGATGAAACGACCGACTGATATTGTATAGATGACACATGTTTTGAACCTCTGGGATATTAAAAGGTAGAATCGACGATCCACTTTTATTTTATTTTAACATACATTATAAATCAATAAACGAATAAAATTTAATTATATTCTGTATTACACTTTTTACTCTCGCCAGACCGTGATTGTAAAAAAAAATCGAATCGAAAATTTGAACGGATATATCATTCTTAATCGAATTTTGACAAAAAAATGTATATACTAAAGATAGTGTTACCGGCAAACATTTTTTCCGGTCACAATAAAATTTTCAATTTTATTTTTCATAAATAATTAAAATGAGTTTATCCCAAACGCACGTTTACCTACTGTGCCCAATCGGATTATCAAAAGCCATTAAGTGGCTATCCGTTTCGCGAGAAAGGATAATCGTTTCTTTATCGTTTCTCGTGAAACTCATTAGCAGGTATTTTGGTAATCCGAAAGGTGCAAATCGGTAATCGTGCCACAAAGGACAGCCTCCACCCCTACGACGAAATCGGTGTATAAATCCGGAGAGCTGATCCGACAGAAACCAGAGAGCAACCACTGTCCGTGCTACTTGCCTCTCCGTCGACGACTGCACCCGTCGACGCTGTTTACCTGGGTTGCTGTTATTTTCATTACCGTTTTTTTTTTGTAATTGTTTATAATTTTATTTTGTTCGTGTATTTTTGTGTGTAAATATATTTAGTTTATTATTTGGACCAGTTGTTTTGGATTAGTTGCTCTTCACGTGCTTCCTGAGCTAGAGTCGTTTAAGGAGTACCTTCTATCCTTTAACAATAGTTTTCTTGATAATTATTTATATACAACTAAATTTATTTTATTTATTGATAATGGGCACTGATTCTAATTCATAGCAACACTGAATTGGTTTGGTAGACCAATTCTTGTTTCATTTATGTATAAAATTTAAATTAATTAAATATAAAGTGGAGAAGAAACATCTCTGATAGGATCGATCAGAGATATTTCTTTTCCACTTTATATTTAATTAATTTAAATTATACCTCAACGTTGTACATTGAAATATGAATACTTATTTGCTTGGTAATAAAGCATTTGTTTATGGTTTAATACTTATAATGAATTTTTAATGAATGTATATTTATTGAGCAATGATAAATAATAAGAAATGTTTAAAACACCATGTTAAAAAAAAGAAAAGAAAAATAAACTATATATTTACTTACTTCCGAGTTTTTCTCCGTGTAATGCCCGTTCCGGATCAGCCTCAAGTTCAACAGCAGGGCGGAATACGTCGCTAAATATATTCCGTCGGCATTCATGATCGTTGTTATTTCGTAGTTTTGGGCAGAGTTGTGCTGACAGCACTTTGAGGCGAATTCTTGGAGCACTTCATCAATCTGGAAGGGAAGGAGCGAGGTTGGAATACCGCACCCGGGGAGCGGGACGCAATTTTTCTTTATTTAAAACCTCACCTGAATGGAAGACCGTAACGTGAGCAGATTCGGCAAGAGTATGTTTTGCAGTGTTTTGACGAAATGCCTCGCGTTGTGCCTCTCCATATCCGTATTGCATTCCTCTATGCCGGAGCGGCCCTGTAAAGATACACATATCAACATTTTATTTTGATATAAGATCAAAGTAGGGAGTTTTTATATAATAACACGGTCTCGCTTTGATTTTCCTGTAAGGTTAATACATTCATTTTAAATTTATTCCAGCAGCCTTAAACATATAAAATATGATAAATGAAATATTTTACTTTTTTACCATTATTTATTAATTTATTTATTTTTTATAAATACGAATCTTTTTATATTTCAGACAATAAATATTTAATATTACTTGAGAATGGCAGAAATGTCGAAATTCAAGTTGTAATTAAATTATTAAATACAAATAAAATATGATATTCGAAGTATTAAACAAAAACATCTACGATACATGGGAAATCCAAATAAGAATTACCTGGTATGACTGCTGATTTAGTTATACTTTCGCTAACATAACCCCACTTTATGTTATCGAAAGGTATGACTGCTGCCTTAGTTATACCAGGTAATTCTGACTCAAGTTGCTTTCAGCTAAAAGTTGGGATGAAGTACATCTCAAAACTAAGTTGGATTATGTAAAATAACAAAAGAGGTTTGGAGTAAATTAGAAGATATTCATCAATCGAAAGGTCCTGCTAGAAAACTTGCATTTTTAAATAAAGTAATTTCATTAAAAAAAGCACGAAGGATGAGGCACAAGAGATCACTGAAGAAATTTCATAAATATTATCGACAAATTGTCATAATAAATTGACATTAATTCAAATCTTTTTACAGTAATATTTTTGCAAAGTCTTCCCGAGGATTTCGAAAATTTTAAATGCGCTATATCATCACGTGATACATTGTCTTCGACAGAGACTAATTAAAATTGGCGAAGCATACGACGTAAAAAAATGAAATAAATATGAAAATTTCTTAAAATGTTTTAATAGGTAATAAATGTAAATTCAAAACGGAACAGTATAAGATGAATACTTTGGAAAGAACAAATCAGGGAAAAGATGATTCGACAAACAAATGTTTTAAATATAATAAAATTGAACATCGAGCAAGAAATTGCTTCATAAAAAAAGAGAATAGTTTCTGATCTGATGAATCATTGAGTGAATCAAAGGATGAGCATTTAATCGAAGCGGAAAGTAACAGTCAAAGTTATTATTGGTGTTTTGATAGTGGTTCTACGTCACATATCTACAACAGTAAAGAATTATTTAATATTTAATAAATTTATTGTATTAGCAACATGGTGATGTATATCTAGCAAGTAATGCACGAATAAGTATGAAAGGAAAAGGCTCATTAATTTTGGATTTAGTGACTCGGCGGTGACTTTAATAATTTCATATTTACATAAACGCAGAGCATATGTGTCAGCCAATGGTTTTAAATCAGATGATTATTTCCCATCATCTGTTGTACCACAAGGTTCTATACTAGAGCCCTTGCTATTTAATATATTTTTTAATGATATTACTGAGTATTTTGAATGTCAACATTTAATGTATGCTGATGATATAAAAATAAAAATAATCGATGACTGTCATCGTTTACAAAATAGTTTAAATAGAATAGTTTCTTTTTGTAGGAAAAATGGGTTAAAGTTAAATATAAAAAAATGTAAATTTTTCATATTCAAAAAAATCAAATGTAATAAATTATAATTATAAACGGTTATAATTATAAACGTTTATTCCATCGACCGTAACAAATGTAAATGGTAAAGAAAATAACATAACATAATTTTAAGATGTTTTATATGTACCCGAGTTGATAAATTGAATCTCAATTGCTGATAAAGGACAAAAAATCATCTTTAGTAAAAATAAAGCCGATTTTGTGAATCAGAAAGGAGAGATATTATTAACCGTAAAGAGATTGAATGGTTTGTATTATTTTCAAAAACAGATGAATTCTACATTTAATCAAAGCAGAGAAAAGCAACAACATGAGGATGCCAACAAGAGAGATCGTCACCATGTTGCTCACTCTCGTTTATTTTACAACAACTATAATTACAATCACAGTCAAAATATCAATTTTAACAAACATTGTCATTTTTGCATTTGTTGATTAATAAATATTCCATTTTAAAATTCCATTTTAACCACAACTAAAAAAAGAACTCTTTGACTTGAATATAACCTCGAAAAGAGGCAAAACGTTATTATTTCTTGTACAATTTTGGTGCTTGCTACTTCAAACAATTTTAACGGCCTTCATGGCGCCAAACGTTAACTGAGATAACGGTTTAGTGCCATACGGAATACCAAATCGCTATATAACGTAACCTTGATAGGGAATTATCGATTCCGATTATCTTCGATGGTGTTGTGTTTATTAATAATCATATCCAAATAGCAAATATTAACTGTTTTCCTCTCAACATTTTCTGCTACAATGGTTAATTAAATGATTTGTTAAATTGCAAGAAATATCTTTTAAAATTTCTCACATCATTTTCTTAATAGGAAGCATTAAATGGTCACAAGGCCATATCTCGACAATGAGCTAACGCCAGAGTTTTTCGCTAATATAAGCAAACTGGATTTCGCTTCCCTATACTTAATATGTTTAATGATAAGTATGTAAAGCTGGTAAGCCCGGCGCCGCCAGATTAAGACATAATTTTTTTTTAAATATTTATTTAAAGAAATGCAAGATTTGTTTAACTGTTCGTTTATATTATAAGAAATACTACGGACAATAAAATATATTTGTATAAAATTTACTGTTATTAATACAAATATCTTCGTACAACATACATTAAAAAAAAATGAAAATACCGTATTTATTATAACCAATATTGCACCAAGGACGTACTTTTTTCAAAATTTCTTTCGGAAATGTTACTCGAAGTAACATAAATAATAAAATATAGTTTATCTATCAACAAATTCATTGCTTAGTCGTAAATCGGACACTAGACAATGATTTTTAAAGTGTTGCACAACACAAAAACAATTTCTATAAATAGAAAAGAGTATCTATTCACTTGGTCACAGTTATTTAAATGAATTAAATAAAAATGATTTCAAATAATACATTATTCTCACATTTAGCTCTGTGACTTTTGACTTACGTTACGTAAGTACGTTAAATAAATGTACATTAAAACAACCACTTCCCGGGCAAATACACACGCCGGACATTGAATTATATAATGTACACCTGCTGTTGCATATCAATAAAATATTGCATAATGCAACAATTTTTTGCCCGGAAAGTAGTTGTTTTAATGTTCATTTGTTTAACGTACTTACGTAACATAAGCCAAAAGTCACAAATTCTATGTATATGTTGATCAATAGTAGTAACATTGTCTTGCTTAAATTCTTGAATATTCCCGATGTGCCTTTAAATTATTTAATTCAGGAAACACAATTGTTTAAGAGTCCCCATAGGGCATATATGTTGCTGTTTTGCTGTTGTTATATTAATGAATAAAGATATTACAATAATTATTAAGTAATAATAAGTAATTACCATTATTAGTGTAATAAACAACCCTTTTTATACATAACGTAAATATTAATTAAAGTGTATTATTTCATCATCTAAATCTCTAGGGAACAATTGTTTCACGAACATAAAAAAACACAGTGGAATTAATGATAATTTCATTTTTTTTATAATAATATTGTCGTATATATATGCAAACATCTTTATTCCCAAAAAATACATACATATTTAATTCAATATACAATACATGAAACAATTTAAAACAAATATATATTCTCAAGAGAAACGGCTATCGACCAGAGGTCTTTCGGCCTGTCTTTGTCTAGTTCCTGTCGTTGATTAAACCGTCATGATTACTAACTGTCAATGTCTCGTCCTGTTAAATTTGATGAAGTGAATTGATGAATAGTTAGTACTGGGTGCTTAAATTTTGGAATTATGTTTGGGTCTCGAGGGATGCATAAGAGTTGGATGATGGGGGCAATATGGGGGTTAGTGGCAAATTTTAGGGAGAGGATTTCTAGCCTTTCTTCAATGGTTGGGATTTGGAAGATTTCGTATAGAAGGGTATTGGGTGGGTTATGAAGTGAGTTACTCGGGTGTCTGAATATTGTCGTATATTATTAAAATTACAAAAATAAATGTTTTATTTCTCTGCAGTTTCTTCTGAATTAACTTCGCACCTTTGCTAACTACCTTATTAGTTGAGATAGTGAGTCTTGATTGAATTGAATGAATTGATGAATTGTGAGAGGAAAATATTTATATTTTGTAAGAATATTTAGGTTTCGCGGGATACATTTTAAATACGTTGGGATATACGTGTGAATTTGGTAGATTCGTAAAGAAATTCATTGGAAGGATTGTGAAATAAGTTGTTAGGATGTTTATATTTTATATTCTTAAGGAAGATCTTTCGGTGACTTGAATGTGGTAAAATGTGGAAGACTCGTGCATATAGGTTTTTTCAATTATTCTTGTTTTAGATATTGTGTTGAAAGCCCTCTTCAGATTGATAAATATCCCATTAGTCGCAATAATAGAGAGAATAATCTATAAATTATTTTCAAATTCTTGTTATTTAATTTGTTTAAATAACTGTGGCCAAGAGAATAAATTCTTTTCTTCTATTATCGCAAGGTATCTCAAATATACATATGCAGCCTTATCTCATATGAAACATTTATAATTGTACTTTTGTAATACTCTGTACTCTAACTTGTATCTCTATAGAAATAAAGACAGTCTGTGTTTAACTGTAAACGTGTTTATATTTAAATAAAATGAAACAAAGATGATTCACACATAGCAGTAGTGCTGCTATGCAACAACAAATATCTATTGTGTAATCCAATGTCCGGCGGGGTAAATGCTCGGGAAGTAGTTGTTTCAAAGGATTGATCGAATTTTATTGATCATTGCCAGATATTTTCCTTGTTTAATTTTATTGTGTTTACATTTATTCCTACAGGAATTCCAATATTTTACTCAGCCAACAATTAATCAAAGAAACAATCCTTATTGTGAGATAATGATTACAAAATATATATATCTTATATTATTTTGCCTTAAAGTAAACGCGTTGCACAATTAGTATTTCAAAAGAACAGGTACTTATAGTTTAGATTGATATTCGCCTTTATCAAAGAACGATAGAAATTGTATAAAGACACAATTTCCCTACGACGCGACGAAATGCAATTATTGTAAAATGTGTTTGTACAAAATGCTCCCAGAATTCCTCCGCTGGTCTTGGTAAAAGTACATTAGCCTACAATAAATATGCATAGAGGATCGTGTCGGCCGAGATACTCGTGTAGCTGTGCAAGCACAAAGCGTTATATCCGACGAGGGTTCAATTCCGCTAAACGAAGTGCACACTGGAATTTCGCCGTGCAGTCAAAGGGAAAAGTTTCATTCACGTGTGTATCTCACGTAGACCCAGCGACATGCAGATGCGTTTATTTGAAGTTTCGTGCACATTTATAGCGGAAATTAATATATACTGTCCTAGGGGTAGTTCAGTTGCATTTACATAATAATTCAAATTGTTGAGTTGTAGTTTATGTAGCCATTGCTAGAAATAATTAAATTTAATAGAGAAATGCAACATATATACATACACATTTGATCATAAGAATAATTACATTGTAAAAATGTCTTATATTTTAAAATATTTTATTCGATTCTCTATTAATACAACATAATATAATAAATATCCCTAAGACTCACCCAATTATCTCAAATAACTCAATCCTAAAACTTATATTTATTCATTCATCACATCACTTATCAACGACTAACAAACATGATATAAAGACAAGGACTTTTGGCTGAAAGATCGATGGTCGATAGCCATTTAGGAAAAATATATAAAACGTTTTGTAATAATAATAATGTTTTTTTTTTATTTGCCCCAACTCCTCCTTCTCTCCATTGTATGTGAGAATTAACGTTTCACAGTACTAAAACTCCTTCCTTATATTTTTATTATTTCAAATTTCTAGATTAGGATTAATTATAACATAAATTTGAACAGTTTTACAGGGATGATCCAATAATAGTCGCTAAGCCGACGGCTTGTCAGCGACATTTTATAATAATTAGTTATTTCATATGTCTTATATATAGCTTGTGGTGACCTTTATATATTAATTTTCACTCGAGTTAAAAAATAGTTTTAATTGTCTTTTAAATGCACTTATAGATGTTTTTATAATATAGCTTGGTAAGGAGTTTAATAAAGTTGGTAGTTGCACATCGTTTGTCCATGGTCAACGAATTTGTTGTTTTGTAGCGGTGTGTAAAATTTTCCTGTCCACTTATTACTAGTTTCGTGATCGTGTGGTAATGGTTTTAAAGATGAAATATATTTGTGGTGATTTACAAGGAATCTATATTTTAATAGTTGTTCCCATAACAATATTTTTGATGGTGGTTCTGTTTGTCTTTGATCTGTCGATCTTGACTGTATATATCTAGTTATTTTGCCATGGGGTGTTGAAATTTTGTTTGTTAGATGTTTCGATACAAATCCCCAGATCATTGTTCCATAATTTACAATTGACTGTATCAATGAAAAATATATAATTTTTAGTGTATGGTTTGGTAGCAAATCTTTTAGGTAGAAGAATTTGTAGGAGAGATATTTTAATCTATTCTCCAAAGTTATTATGTGCTCCTTCCATGAAAACGTGTCATCTTTAGTGATTCCTAAATATTTTTGACTCGATGTGTCAGATCTATTGGTATCATCATTATTATGCAGGAGGTGAAGGCAAGCGAATTTGATTGATTTTTCTGGGAATCGTTGTCTATTAGGTGATGTTATATGCATCAATTTAGTTTTTTCTTTGTTGGTGACCAATTGCGTGTCGAGAACCCATTGTTGCAGTGTTTTAAAATCCTTCTGTAAATTACCTCATTGACACGTCGTGATATGAGAAGGGTATCATCGGCGTATAAATAATGTTCGCAGTGACTGAAACATTTTCCTATGTCATTTACATATATGAGGTACAATAGAGGTTCAAGAATACTACCCTGAGGCACTACTACTGTTATTTCACATCGATCACTTAATGTATTATTTATTTTTACCTCATGTGACCTTGATGTGAGATACCTTTCAAGCCATTTTTTAGATTACCTCTTATGATTGATGGTATCAATAAATTAACAATATATATGCAAATTTTTATTTAATGATTCATTTATTAGGTTACTCATGTGTTTTAATAACGATTTTTTGAGTATCCAAATTGCTTATTATCAATGATTTTACATTTTCTTAAAAAATGCGTAATTTTTGCTCGACGTATCTTTCTAATATTTTATCGATAGTTGTTTATAATTCAGGAAAGTGTTTTTACTACCTTGTTTATATATCGGCATAACCATTGATTTTTTAATGTTTGATGGCACAATTCCTGTATTTAGGAAAAGATTTATTAATTTTTGTTTGCGCCAGATGTTGCAAAAAAGGCCGAGGCGTCCTCGGGCGGACTTCAATGAATTTTTATTGACATTTTGTGTGTTTCTTCAATGTTGGATGCGGCTGAGGCGCCGAGCGGAGCGTGCGTGGTTGGGCTCAATTCGAGATAGTCCTAGCGCGAAGGATTGAATTGTGAACACCCCTCTAGGAACCATTGCAGATCCGAGCCATCTCAGAAACTTCCAGAGAGTCTGTTCTCAACCATGAAACGAGCAACATCACGTTCTTCGGTCGTATCCGCGTTAAATCTCACTTATAATTCTAAGTTTATTATTTTGTTATCTGTTTGTATACAATAAGCTAGTTGTTAAATAAATCTTTATTTAATATTACTAGTATTCGTAATTTTGATACCAAATCGCGCAAACCGCGTATTAACAATTTTGTTATAGGATAACTAAAATATTGATAAAAGTTCACTACATGATACGCAGATATGTCATCACAACCAGGACCTTTTTTAGTGTCTAAACTTTTTATTATGTATTCAGTTTCTTCTAGAGTAGCGCCTGGAATAAACATTGATGTAATCATACAATTATTTTCTTTAGGCAGTAGTTTGTGATTACAGTTATAAACAAGAGATGTTACGGATTCAGAAAAGGATTGTCCAAATTTATTTGCAATATCTATATCCGGAATTTTGAAGTGTTTACTTAGGTTATTATTTGATTTGATGTTATCTTTCATTATATAATTTATATTTTTCCAAGTTTCTTTCATATTACCCTTGCTGTTATTGAATAATTCATGATAGTAAAGTTTCTTTTGGTTTTTGATTAAATTGTTTCTACTTTTTTATACAGTTCTCTTAGATTATTACATCCTCCGTTTCCTCTTACTAAACTTCTTCTCTGGGCTTGAAACATTTTTTGTCTCTCTTGCATTTCTTCTAATATTTTATTTGTAATCCATGAGTTGGTAGCTAATTCTTTGCGTTATCATTTTTTACCGTGTATAATGACAATAATTTCGCATTTATGTATGTATTTTGTATATAGGCTGATAATTGTCTGGACAATTGAAAGTATTTATTAAATCCTTCAGAAACTTTTCGGAGATTTCATTTTTAATAATAATAATAATAAATCTTTATTGAACGGACCAGCCATTTACAATTTGACTAAAAATATAAAACATAAATTACACAAATATGCATATATATATATATATATGTATGTGGGCAAGCTAACATCTAGTGTACAATATCCGCGAGACTCCTCCTAAGTAACCTAATCGACGTGTTTAATAAATCAATTCTGCCACAAATGTTATTAGCCGTGCGCGTTAAACGAGTCATAGGACAGTTTAGACCGCAAGTCGTCCTACAAAATGCAATATGCAGTAGGATGTGGCTACGCGCATATCTAGGTGGTACATGATACTTAATCATACTGACAATATAGTTTGAATCTACTTTGCAGTTAATAATTTTGTAAAGAAAACACATATCTAATTACATGCCACGATGTTGCAATGTTGTAAGTCCTAAGTAGTATTGTTTCCTCGAATGTTAAGTGAATATCTTTTTGGGCCAATCTATATGACATGAATTTGATAAACTTAATTTGCACATTTTCCATCCTATTAACATAAGTGACATATGTAGGTGACCATATTGTTCTGCAATAATCGAAATGTGAACGAACTAGGGAATTGTAGAGGGTATTAAAAGTGCGTACATCTATTAGATCTTTGGAAACACGCTTGATGAATCCTAGCGACTTATTAGCTTTGTTGACTACAAAGTCGAAGTGGCACTTAAATGAAAGCTTTGAATCAAGGATAATCCCAAGATCTTTCACTAAGTAAACTTGGCTCAATGTTAAGTTATTTAATTTGTAATCATATGTTATTCCCTGCCTCTTGCGTGAAAAACAAATAAAACTACATTTGTCAATATTAAGCTGCATATCATTCAGTGCACACCGTTTGTAAATTGAGTCAATATCCTCTTGAATCCTGAAACAGTCTTCAGCGTTCTTCACGGTGTAATACACTTTTAATTCATCGGCAAAAAGCAAATGAGGACACCTTAGTGATTCCGACAAGTCATTTATAAAAAGAATGAACAATAACGGTCCTAAGTTGGATCCTTGTGGAACACCAGATGTTAAAACATATGGTTCTGAGACAAAGGATTTAATTTTCACAAATTGTCTCCTTCCAGACAAATATGATACAAGCCACTTCAATAACGGATCACATACACCATACGCTTGCATTTTTTTAGTGAGAATAACGTGATTGACAGAGTCAAATGCTTTGCTGAAGTCCGTGTAAATTGCATGGACTTCAGAATTAACATCTAGAGCTCTATGTATGTAATCCGTGTATATGAATAAGTTGGTTAGTGTAGATCTGCTTGCATAAAAACCATGCTGGTGTTCCACAATGACAGATTTAAAGGTATCATAGAATGGCCTGTATACTACTTTCTCAAATATTTTCGCCATAGTTGAAAGAATGGAAATGGGCCTATAGTTTTCTATATTAGATTTAGATTTATGAATAGGTATCACATATGAGTCCTTCCAAATCACCGGAAAAATACCTGTATTTAATGACAGAGAGTATATATAGTGTAAAGCATTGACTAAGGTGTCACAGCAGTTGCATAAAAGTATAGCTGGGACTTTATCAGGGCCAGCGCTACTATTAGGATTAATCGAGCGTATTGCGTTATAAATATTCTCATGAGAAATGTTAATATTATTAAGGTTGATGATGCTGTTAAATTCAAATGAAAAATTGTTAATGGTTGATGGTCTATATACAGACGAAAAATAGGTGGCAAATAAATTAGCAATATCGGTTCCGGTTGACACTATAGTGTTTCCATAAACCATGGACACTGGAATGCCATGGCAGTTATTCTGACTGTGCACGTAGTTCCAAAACGATTTAATGTTGTTCAGTATTGCCCTTTCAATGTTATTAATGTATTTTTTATAACATGACATAATTTCTGATTTGCATTTTGATCTGAGATTACTAAATGTGTGAAAATCAACTAGCTTAAGGGCATTTTTCCATTTAATATGTGCAACTTTTTTTTGTTTTATCAACTGAATGACATATTTAGAAAACCATAGGGGGAAAGACGTATTCTTTGCGTACAGTTTGGGTACATACATATCTATAGCGAAATAAATAACATCGTAAAATATAGACAGTACATTATTAACATCTGTTGAGGATTCGAGGACCGACCAATTAACACTGCTAAGAAAAACATTAATTTTATTATAATCGGAACGTTTAAAATCATATTTGAAATTACAACCGTCTTCGAGAACATTCATAGTAATGACAGAGATGTGCACAGAAAGAGAAGGATGATACGCATCGCAGGATATGATTGGAGGGCACTTTGAAGTGAATATGTATTCAGTGCTGGTAAAACACAGATCAAGTACAGTATTATATGGATTACTGATTGCATTAAACTGATGCAAACCTAGTGCACTAAAACCATCTAATAATGCTATCCCTGTTGGTTGAGTAACATTCACCGGGAGGAGGCCAGTACATTCTTCATCTGATATCCAATGAATCCGCGAAAGATTAAAATCCCCAAGAACGATAACTTCACTGGATGGATGAATGTGTATGATGTTTTGGATTGCCGTCACATGTTGAGTATAGACATCTAAACTGGAATTGGGAAGAATATAGCAGCAGACGATAACAACATTTCTCTTGTTGGCAGTGATTTCAACTCCTACGATTTCCAATGAATTGTCAGAGGGTAAATCATTCCTAATGCTAATTAACACACCACCCCCAATAGATTTATTGCTGTTAAGATTTGTTCTATCGACGCGATATACAATGTAACGATGGTCAAACAATTCCACATCCATTATGTCCGAATGAAGCCAAGTTTCGGTTAATGCTAAGATATCATATTCCTCGGACAAACACGAGCAGTAAAAATCCTTCAACTTAGTTCTTAATCCTCTTACGTTCTGATAGTACAGTGTAAGCTCAGATGTTCTATTTTTACAGATATTACTTTTGATCGAAGAGAGATGTGGGTAATTTAGTTTTTTTGGGCTTCAACAATCTGTGGGTTACCCCGTATATATTTTATGGTTAAGTTTGCTTCACCTTTCTCCCCTCGCAAGGACAGTTCATTCTGCAGTGCTCTTAAATGATCTCTTTGGGCAAGAGTGAGGTCACATTTGAATTTAATATTCCCAGTATCCATAATGTTTGCGACACGAAGCACATCAATAGCTGATTTTTTATCTTTAAAGATCAATTTAATAGGCCTTCTTCGGTTATTTTCAGGTTTACCAAGTCGAAAGCATTTTATTGGTTCAAATACCACAGAAGGATCCATAATTTTCTTAAGTTCACACATGTCAGCATTCAGACGTTCTTCAGATGTGCCACTATGTTCAGGCATATTGAATACAATAACATTCGAAGATCGCCGTTGACGTTCTTCAAGTTCCTGCACCGCATCATTTAGATTGGTATTGGTGGTATTGATATTAGGTCTTGATGAGTGAGGTACAATATTTTCTTCTAACTTGCTAATCCTGACTTTTAGCTTAACAATTTCTGCATTTATTTCATTTAAAACTGTCCTTAGTTCAGATCTAAGCATGGCAGGTAATTCAGATTTTAATACTTCTTTCATTGTTTCTGAAATAGATGCTTGTTTTGTGACAGCTCCTTGGTCATCCTGCGGAACACAAGCTAGACACATATATTTATCCCCCTTGTCCAAAAGGTGGTTGAAAAATTTGATGCAATTGTAAAGTGGCCTTTTCGCAAACACACTTAACCTGTACGATGGATACCTCAAGGTTATACTACTAGACATGGTACAACCACAGTATACGTATACATATACATATACTGTGGTATAACCTTCAACAACATTCAACAAGTCGTCAACCTTGTGCGTGATTTGTATTATACCTAACATAAAATTGATAATAACGAAGTATATGTATATATATATATACAGGGTCGCAACAAAGTATGGAAACACGGCTCTCACGTGAAAACGGCTAAAAACAGAACCACCAAAATTGGGATTTCTAAATGGAATATTTTCTTGAACAATTTGGCGTGAAAAAATCAAAAATGATTCTCAGAATTTTCACATACGGACGCCATCTTGATTTTTTTTAAATGGAATTCGATTTTTTTTACAACTTTTATAGACCTTATAATTCTGATTACAACCATATACCTTTTTTTAAAAATACTTGTCTTTCATCGATAAACCGGACTTTGAAAAGTATGGAAACAGCGAAATATTTTGAGAACGGTTTATCGGAATGTCCTGAAATTTTGCAAAGGTTTAAAGTACGTTAAGTACAAAACAAATGAATATGAAAAAATAAAAAATACAAGTTGAAGGCCTTAACGTACTCTAAACCTTTGCAAAATTTTAGGACATTCCGATAAACCGTTCTCAAAATATTTCGCTGTTTCCATACTTTTCAAATTCCGGTTTATCGATGAAAAGACAAGTATTTAAAAAAAGGTATGTGGTTGTAATCAGAAGTATAAGGTCTATAAAAATTGTAAAATAAAAAAAATCGAATTCCATTTAAAAAAATTCAAGATGGCGTCCGTATGTGAAAATTCTGAGAATCATTTTTGATTTTTTCACGCCAAATTGTTCAAGAAAATATCCCATTTAGAAATCCCAATTTTGGTGGTTCTGTTTTTAGCCGTTTTCACGTGAGAGCCGTGTTTCCATACTTTGTAGCGACCCTGTATATATAATAAACACATATAAGTAGAGAAGGGAATATAAATTATTTCATCGCTATAGAACATAAAATATTACTATAATTGAAAAATAATTGAATGAAAAGTATTTAATTATCATTCAACTATGTAATAATGTATTTTTCCGAGAAGCCTATTTTTATTGGAAACGTAGCTATATAAAATTATAAAATCTTTAAACGTATTTCAACTATGATTTATTGATTGATCTTAAATTAGCCTCGAAGTAATAATACCCTTCAATATAAATAGGTACCCTGCAACCAATATTAAATAATTGGATATTTTAAGAGATATTGGAAAATTATTGATTCTCCCTGTTCGATGTTTAATCATATTAAAAGGAATCCATCAGAAAGCCCTTCCAGAAAATTAACCCAGATTCACTTTATAACCCTGCTAAATACTAATTGCATCAAAACAAATTACGGAGTATTTTTGGTATGAACAGTTTAATGTTATTTATGCGAACTAAAAAATATTAAAAAAATAATAAACTTTAAAAAATCTTTAAATTATTTTTTCGAATTATTTTAATAGATTGTGTAACACTAATTATGTCGGGTTGTTCACGCTGTACCAAACGGAATGAAATTTTGATTACTGGGGTCTATAAGGGCTACTTTCTAAAATTATTTTTATAATATACTGGGTATCCCAAATATCATTGAAATATCAAAGTTGTATTTTACTAAAATGGTACACCCGATATATTATTATATTTTTGATTCTATATTCAAAATAACTATCGTTTTAATTAAGGTTGTTTTTTTTAATAATTGGAACTTTGTTAAAATTTAATTTATTTTTTCTGCTTATATTTTATTCATCAATTATTAAAATCGTGAAATATTTACAGGGTGGACCAAAAATTAATTAAACGAAACTTGATTTTTTTCAAATGGGATTCCATATTTTTTAAATGCACGTTTTAACTAACTATCAAAAGTTTCCTATAACTCAAAGCTCTTAGGGATTTAGTTTTTGTAAAAAAAGGCAAAAATGGATTTTTTTTACATTATTTGGGGCTCATTTTTGATTAATATTTTAATATTTTCAGTTGGCTACGGAATTTAGAAATGTTAAATGTATTGGTTAATCTGTCACTTTAGCTTACAAAGTCACTCCATGCCATCTTGTGTCTTTGTGGAAATATAAATTGAATAAAATGTTGACCCTATATTCCACATCGCCCAATTATCTATTGTAATTACTAATTACCTATATTCTTGACGTTTCTATCAATATAAGGTTAAAAGTTCCGAATATCACAATACTATTCTTATGAAGTGACAGGTTTTCTAATAAATATGTTTTTATAACTTACATCCACTTTTTATAAATCGATTTAATAGTGTCTTTAAAATGGTTGAAAAAAATATAAAAAACTGTGATGCAATATGAGCGTCAAACTTCATTTTCTGAATTCCCACGTTGACTCTTTTCCCGAAAATCTTGGAGCTGTCAGCGAGGAACAGGGAGAGAGGTTCCATCAAGACATAAAGGAGGTGGAGATACGTTACCAATGAAGATAGGATATTAGAATGGTGGCTGATTACTGCTGGACCTTGAACAAAAATCCACAAAAAGAAAACTGCAAACCGCAGTTTTGAGGAAAAAAGAGAATGATTTTATTAAAAAAATATATATATTGTCTAACAGCGCATTATTGTTTTTTTTTGTGGTATTTCTATATTGCTATTTGTTTATACATACATACATTACGGATTGTCTTTGTTGTATTTTTTATAATATATTTATATTGTACTTTTATGAATTGGAGATTTCCGTAAATAAATAAATAAATACTCTGCATAAAGGGGGTAAATAAATTGTATGCGCTGCAATCATGCATTAAAATGTAATTTCCAGTAAATTATCGGCAAATTCTTAGCCGGCTGCAGATTATTTCCACTATCCCTAATTGAGATACCACACTACAGTGGACTCCGATTAGTTAATTGACGTTCAATGCAACCGAAATCCTCCAATTGGAGTTAATCATGGTTGTCTAATTGGATAATTTAATCGGAGTTGGTGCAAGTGGGCATTAATTACATTCGAGATTCAAAAATAATCATAAATATAATACATATATATAATACATATATATAATACATATATATATAAAACATTTACGACTATGTACAGCGGCTCCATCCCTCTTTCTTCACCTCAAGTTCCTGGATTAATTCCCGCCCGGGCTAATCGTATTGGGGTCTGTTGGATTATTTAATGATGTGTCATATTCAATTTACCTAATTTCATTATTTTGAATTACGTTTTTTATCTTCAATTTAAAAGGAATCAATTTTAAGTTTTTTTATACATGTTGGTAGTGTATTGTATTGATTTATCGTGGTCGTTGTTAGATATTGTGCGTATTTTTGTGTTGCGTATTTCTCGGTTTTTAGCATTGATTTTCTTCATGTTTGGTGGCTATGTATCTGTTTGTTTAGTATCAATTTTATGTTTGTTTTTATGTATTTGTTTTTTATTTTATATTATAATATATTATTTGGTGTGAATAGCTTTTTATGTTTAATTCGCCTGTTTGTTCGTATACTTCTTCCGTTGGTGTTCTATTATTTAGTTTATTAAGGATTTTTAATATTTTGTTCTGTTGTATTTGTATCCGTTGTAGCAATTTTGGTTGTTTTTCCCAAAACAACAAATAAGCTATTGTAAAGTGATTTTCTTGTTCTTTTTGTTAAATAATTGTTGATTTTTCTTATTGCAGCATTTCAGATTGTTCTGTATGTTTAATCCAAGATATTTTATTGTTTTTATTTCCTCAATTTGTGTGTTTTTTGATATTCATTTGGAGGTTAGGGCTATTTTTTTGTTTTGTTGAAATGTATAAATTTAGATTTGTGTTCGTTTATTGTCAGAGTGTTTTTGATGTACCACATTTCTATTTTTTTCATGTTTGATTTTATATTTTCTTGCACTTGTTGTGAGTCTTTCCCAGAATATAAGATGCAAATATCATCTGTGTAAATATATATAGTTTTCCTATTAGATTTATTTGAAATATGTCATTTATGTATAATATATATCTTTATTATATCTTTTATCTAATAATTGCATTTCAATGGGAATTCAAATTTAATTATGTTTGTTTTTGTTAATTAATCCTTTGTACTCTTATGTTTAACCTTTCCATCGGGCCAGTCTGTTGTTTATTTAAGTCACCGTGAAGGCCCTCACTGGTGTGAAAAGTGTGATCCTTTGTCTAATCCTAATCTTTGTATCATGTTTGGTAAGAATGATAAAAATAAAGCACAATCACACGACTACAATTGTGTTGGTAAATGTGGCAATAAAGTAGGAAATAAAACTGTTTGTTCCATTTGTAATAAATATTGCCATCCTGCCTGCTTAAACAGCCATGATTGTGATGTTACTCTGAAAGATATAATGAAATTCGTAAAAGAATTAAAACACTGTTGATGATGTTTCTAAGAAATGCGATCAGCTTAAGACTGAAAATTCTGAATTGAAAGCACTGTTATTAGCAATGAATCAACTTAAGGAGGAGAATGAAAAAATGAATGTAAGAATTAATGATTTATCCGAGAAATTTGAGGATTGTCATGACTCGCTAAAAATGCTTCAATCAAAAACTGAAAATCTACCAAGTTCAAACTTTAAAATGCAGAATGAGTTGTATGATGAAATCTGTGAAAGACAGAAACGTGAAAAATCGTTAATTATGTTTAATGTGCCTGATCAAGGCGTTGAAGATGATAAATTATTCGTTAACCGTTTGCTGCCAAACTTAGTAAATAATTCAACATTACCAACTTCTCTTCGTCGACTTGGTGCTAAAAATACAAAACATAGCAGACCTCTCAAAGTAACATTCAATAATATTACTGATGTGAAAAATATTTTGAAACACTCTAAACAATTACGTCATATCGATGAGTTCAAAACAATTTTCATCAGATCTGATAGAACTCCTCGACAGTTAGAATATGACAATCTTGTTCGTAATGAGTTTAAGCAGCGTTTAGATGGCGGTGAACAAAATATTGCTATAAAATATATTAACAACATACCAAAAATTGTTTCGGTAAACTAAATATTTCCCAACGCTTTATAATAATGTTTGTGTGAACGATTTTGATATATACTGTCTGACGGAAACTTGGTTGCACTCGGGTATTCTCGACTCTGAATTATTCACGGAGAATTATATATTGTACAGATGTGATCGTGAGAATCGCCGTGGTGGCGGGGTTTTAATATCTGTTAGTGTAAAACATCAATCTTCTTTAATTTATAGTGATAGAGTAGGTAATTCAGAGCTTGTTATTATTAGAGTCAGTCTTAATCGTAAATCGATAAATGTTGTATGCGTTTATATTCCACCTTCATCTCTTTCTACTGAGTATGAAAGTGTTTTTGAGATAATTGAGTGTAAAGTTGACCTAGAGCGAGATACTTTAGTTCTTGGTGATTTTAATTTGCCTAACATGTATTCAAGTATGGTATTAAATACGACTACAAGAACTGCTCAAACACAAATGTATAGCAACTTTTTGCAATTTAATAAATTAAATCAACACAATAATGTTTTAAACTGTAATAATCGTATACTGGACCTTATTATATCAACTGGTAATATGAAATGTAAAATTTATCATGAGAGTGGTATTGTACCTGAACTACTAATACAATATATAACCCAGTTCAGTTTACCTTGGATTTTAGAAAAGCTAATCTTCGGTTATTGAATAACGAAATTTCTTTAATTAATTGGAGTTCTGTGTTGAATGAAAAAAATCCTGATGTGGCTTGCAATTTATTTTATGGATTACTCATGGATGCTCTTACTAAATATGTTCCTGTCTATATTCCTAGAGATAAGACGATTTATCCTGTCTGGTTCAGTAGGAGTCTGATAAAGATGATTAAAAGTAAACAACAATCACTCAAATTATTTAAAAAACAAAAATATTTGTATTTAAAATTAAATCATAACGCTTACATATGTTCTATTGAAAATAATATTTTGAGGGGACCGAAGAAAGTATTCTCATATGTAAATTGGAAAAAGTCTAAATCGCGTATTCCAGGAATTATGCAGATTTATGGAGAAGAAATTACCGCGCCAATTGATATTGTTAACCAGTTCGCCGATTTCTTTAAAAGCGTTTACACAACTTCAAGTTTTGATGATTCCCCACAGATCAACCACAGTCTTCAATTTCCTGTTTGTAACATTAAAAATATATCACAATTGGATATCATCGTAGCAGCAAGTGACATAAAAGGCAATGGTACCAGTGGTGAAGATGGGATTCCCGCATTTATTGTTAAGGATTGCATTACGTGCTTTGCCTGCCCCCTTGAGCATTTGTTCAACATAATTTTAAAGTTAAATTTTATACCGCTCAAATGGAAAGTCGGCAAAGTAACTCCTGTTTTCAAGACAGGACAGAAAAATGATATACTAAATTATCGTCCAATAACTGTAATAAACAATTTCGCCAAAATATTTGAAATAATTATCTTCAAAATATTGTATCGTCATGTAAGCCCCATGATTAGTACTCGTCAACATGGTTTTGTTAAACACCGATCAATTGTATCAAACCTATTTAATTTCACTAATTATGTCTCTCAATACATTGATGATCATATACAAGTAGATACTATTTATACAGACTTCAAAAAGGCGTTTGATACAATAGATCATAATATTGTTTTGACCAACATGAATAATTACGGCTTTTCTAACGACATTATTGCTCTTATTAAATCGTACCTTGTTGACAGAGTGCAATTTGTTGAATATATGGGTTATAAATCCAACCTGTATCGTGCAACTAGTGGTGTCTCTCAGGGCTCAAATTTAGGCCCCCTACTGTTTATAATTTTTATCAATGACATCGTAAAATCTCTTAAATGTAATGTTTTATTATATGCTGATGATATTAAGATTTTTAATGCTGTTGAAGATATAAGTGATTGTACTCGCTTACAACATGATCTGATTAATATTAATAATTGGTGTCATGAAAATAAACTTTACCTTAATCTTTCAAAGTGTTGCAGTATGATTTTTTCGCGTAAAAGAAATATTATTAGATATGCTTTCTCGTTGGAAAATGTAATATTTGAAAGAAAAAATACTATAAAAGATTTAGGCGTTACTTTTGATAACCGCTTAAGATTCGATGAACATGTTATTAATGTTTGTAACAAATCATTAAAAATGTTAGGATTTCTTAACCGTACCTGTAAAGATTTCAATAATGTTAATGTTATTAAAAAACTATACTTTTCGTACGTACGCTCCAATCTCGAGTTCGCATCTATTATATGGTCACCTCAATATTACGCCTATATTAGTAAACTCGAGAAAGTTCAGAAAAAATTCTTGAATATGTTGTATTTCAAATCATTCCGTCAATATCCATCTATTTGTGTTACATACGAAAATCTCTTGTCAATTTTTAATATAGACTCTTTAGAACATCGCCGAAATGTTGCATCTATACTGTTTATCCATGGTGTACTTTGTAATAAAGTAGATGATCCAAACATTTTAAATATGTTGAATATTTGCGTTCCACGATGCGCGTCGCGTTATGTTTCTACATTTTATAATGCCCAATCCAGGTCACGTGCGCATCAAAATTCACCATTGAATAGGAGTATTCAACTTATTAATAAACTTAGTGTAAATTCGGATTTTGACATTTTCTCGAATTCTAAACATATAATTTTGATGAAATTAACAAATTTATGATACTTTCTCGTTTCTTATTTTCATTATCGTTGTAATTTGAAAATATCTGTAATTGCATTTGTATGTTAATTATTAGGTTATATATGTTTTCATGCATTATTGTTTATTTCATTGTTAAAATTTCCTGTAATTGGATGTATGTCTGTTGGGAAATAAATATTATTACCTCCTTGAGGGATTCCATATTTTGCTTCTATTGTTTCACTGTATGTATTATTAATTCGTGTGATTTGTTGTGTTTTTGGTATATATAGGTTTTTATTATATCTAATGCTTTATACATATTTAAGGCTGCGATTTTACGCTTAATAGACGGTGCGATTAGCGCCAGAGCGTGCAGTGTTTTTTTTAAATGTGTCTGATTATTTTATTCCAACTTTGATTTTTCAACATATCGGCAATCGTCTGAACTACTGAGAGCTATTCCAAATAAAAATGACGACGTCGAACTAAATGTGTTCTCATTGACAATTTTATAGGATTAAGGAGCATACAAATAATAATATTATGAATGTGTTAAAAATGGATATTAAGAGGAAGACTTTCAACGTATACCCAGATATATTTAATATAGTTTAAATGTACTTTTGTAAATTATATTAATTTTTGAAAAAAAAAATTTTTCACTTTTTTTTGTTTTTAAAAAATAAAAATTATCTGATGTCGTTCATCAGTAAATAAGCTATATGCCTGTATTTAATGTTTATTTTTTTATGACTGTATAACATTGTTAATCCCTTAAAACGGAAACGTATTGGGGATCGCAACCTTAATGCCTATTGCTTCCATTTTTTAATTAATTTTTCTTTTGAGATGGTACCAAATGCCTTTTTCATATCAATAAAGATAGCTACAGTTGTTACCTTTTTTTTTCTAAATACTCTTTGATGTCATTTATGAATTCATAGGTTAATGATGTTGTACCTGTTTGTTTTTTGAATGCATATTGCTGTTTTTTTATAATGTTGCATTTATCTAGATGTTCTATTATCCTATTATGAATCACTTTTTCCAAAATTTTGTTTAGGGTTGATGAGAGGGTTATGGGTCTATAGTTCTCAGGTTTGGTTTTGTCTCCAGTTTTATATATCGGAATTATTATTGAGGTTTTAATACAATCTGGGTATTTCCCTTCTGCTAGAATTTTGTTTATGTTGTTTGTTATTAGCCAATTTGTTCATATTTTCTTTCAAAATTTTGTTTGTAATTTTGTCAAATCGGGGAGCTGTCTAGTTTTTCATATTTTTTTTTACTTCTGTATTTGTTGTTAGGTTAAATGTAGTAATGTCTTCAATTATTTCATTTATTATTGCTGACTACAATAATTTCGTGATATTTTTCGATTTGTTTTTCGGCTAGTTTTTTTCTAATTTCTGCAAAATAAGTATTTATTTCATTTGCCATTTATAGATAGATTTTAGTAATTACTCTATTTTCTTTAGTAATTTCTTTTATGATGTGTGGTTCTTTATTTGCATTATTTATTTGATTATTTATTAAATACCATGTTTTTTTTCGGGTCGTGTGTATTTTTATTGAAAAGGTTTTTGTAATATATTATTTTTAGATCCTTTACTTTTGTGTTTGTTATTTTTTTGTTTTATATATTTTTCTCTGATACTGGGGTTATCTGGTTGTAGGTAGTACTTTCTTGATTGTTTATTTCTTTCATGGATGTGATTTGTTACTTCTTCATTTATCCATACATTTTTTATTGCTCTTTTAATCTTCTTTTCTTTCGTATTGTTTCTTATAATATTGTGTAGTTTCCTTGAAAGTTCTTCTAGAGTGTTCGTGGTTTCATCTATGTCTTTATTTATTTGTTTATTATCTATTATATAGATTGTAAAGTGTTCGTATTTTGTTGTTTTCTCCGTTGTTTTTACATTTATTATTAATTTCGTATGATCTAGAATACTTGACTCTATTCTACGTATTTTTGTTATTTTCTGTTGTTCATTTGTAATAACGTGGTCCAAAATGGGCTTTTCTCCGTTTGGATTAAATCTAGTGTAATTTGTTTGTTTAATGTATTCTTTATTTTATAGTTGCATTCAATGAGTGTGCTTTTTTTATAGCTTTTGGTAATGCTGTTTTTTTTTTTTTTTTTTCGAGTAAGTTTATGCTCATGTCTCCTATTATTATATGTTTCTTGTGTTTATATAGAGGTTTGTTAAAGTGTCTATACAAGGTGTCCCATTTTACATTATTTTCTTGAATATTTTGAAAATAAAGCAATTTACCGAAAAGTATGCCGAATTATAATCGTCATGGTTTTGAGGGGGAAATCTGATTTTGACAAAATGACCCCCTAGTACCCCACAGGGGGGTCTGGAGGGCCTGGAGAGAGGTCAACTTGAAAATTTTAAATAGGAACCCCTATTTTTATTGCAGATTCTGAAAGAGCGTTAAAAAATATGTAGGGTTTATACGGATACATTTTTTTAAATTTCTATCAGGGGGCGCTGTAATCGTGAAAGTATGAATTTTCTGTAAACTTTTCGTGAATTAATATTGTCTTAATAACTTTATAAAAAATAATATTCGGTGTTTCGAAATGTTATGATGTCGCTAAATTTAGAAGTATTGCACAAAATAGCCCTATTGAAACACTTAATTTACAATAAAATTAATTAACAATCAGTAAACATAACATGAAAATCCTTGATAAAATCGAATCAATCATAATTAGTTTTTTATATCCTGTTTCCGTCCCCCACCCCCCTCGCCCCCAGTGTTTAGGACTGATATTTTCAGAAATTTAGGTATTGATTGAAACACCAAATGTTATTTTTTATAAAGTTATTGAGACAATATTAATTCACGAACATTTTACAGAAAATTCATACTTTCACGATTACAGCGCCCCCTGTTGGAAATTTAAAAAAGTATCCGCATAGTCCGTATAACGCTACATATTTTTTAACGGTCTTTCAGAATCTGCAATAAAAAATAGGGGTTTCTATTTAGAATTTTCAAGTTGACCCCTCTGTGGGGTTAGGGGGGACATTTTGTTAAAATCCAATTTCCACCTCAAAACCATGACGATTATGATTCGGCATACTTTTCCGTAAAATGCTTTAATTTCAAGATATTCAAGAAAATAATGTAAAATGGGACACCCTGTATTTATGTGTGTTGGTTTGTACAAAAGTGTTACACTTGTATTGTCTTCATTGATTTTTACTGTTATAATTTCTATATTATTTATTGTTTTATTTGCTATACTTTATACTCTGTTCCTTTTCTTTTGTACATAACTAAGCCTCCTCCGGGCATTTGTCTTGAGTTTTATTCTGCGTTATAATTTTCTAGGGAATATCGAAGTTCAATTTCTGGATTTAACCAGGTTTCAGATATGGCGATGATTTTCGGATTTTTATGTAATGTTGGTATTAGTTCAAGTTCGTGTAGTTTGTTTTTCAAGCTTCTGATGTTATGTAAATATATGGTATACATTGTTTCATATAGTTCTTACTTTTTTATTTATGAATGTTTTTGTTTATATGTGTAAAATTCAATTTATATATTATTATATATAAATATGTAAATTGAATTTTACACATATAAACAAAAACGGATTAAATTAAGATTATTATATCATTATATCATTAATTCTTACCAGGTGTAACGATTTCGGTATATTGTGCAGTTTCTGTAGCTGCTGACTCGTGAGGAAACTCTCGTCGTCCATGATGCTGTCGTCAGATTGGCTGCCGAATTCTTCGGGGCCCTCCGTCGCCCCGGAAGTGTCAGTATCGGAGCCGTTTTCGATTTCCTGCGTTCCACCATCAATCCCGCTGCTATCTGAATCACTTTGGTATTTTAAGTTTGCTACTACGTCCCTAAATCAGAGGTTGCGTTACTCGTTTACTGATACTTAACACAATTCAATTAATTAGAGTTTTATTATATCTACATATATTATCGAGAGCTTTTCCTCTCTAGAGTGCTTTCACATTTTTATTAAAAAAAAATATATGTATGTCAGCAGCAGTAACCCCACGGTATAGGATATATTATTTATTTAATTAATTAACGGAGGCCATTGCATACAGTAACATACATACATGATAAATTAGAATAGTTGCAATAATGAAATAATAGAATTAAAAAAACATGTTTTAAAAACAAACTATTTTGCATTAATTATTCTAACAAATGGAAGAATGGTGGCGACAAAATCTAAAATAAAGAGGAGAAAAGTGTTGGATCACATGGTGTTATCATTAATATTTATATTATTATGTAATTGAAATAAATAATTTAAATTAAAGAAGTGTTTCCACTATTAGAATATACGAATAGTGAAGTTGAAGCCTAAACTATTAATAAGAATTATAATAATTTTATTTAACTTATTTTTCATTATCATCATTTGCCAAAGGAAAATATTATAGCAATTCTCTCTACACATAAATTTGTAATGGTTGAACAGTTAGGTTTATTTAATGGCAGTATTAGAGTTTTGTTAAATATTTGCTTCAAACATAACAATATTCTATGTTTCAAATTGATCCTTGATGTAATTCTGCATTAATAATTATTTCACGTCATTATTCATAGCTGGATTTTTTAATAATAATTGTTTTTAATATTTAAAATACTAGATTATGGTTGTTTAACAATTTATTAAATATTGTTTAAATTTCTTTTTTTGTTGTAATTATGAATTGTTAATATGTAGAGGATATAATAAAACCCTTAGTTACTCCAATTTCAAAAATACCTGTATGGTTTCGGTAATCTGGCTAATGATTGATATGTGAGTGGTCCTGTATAATCAGCCTGCTCCAGTGTGCAATACCTCGAATTCGCCATTTCCGCCCCGTCGACATTCAACCCATCGCCCTTGCACATCGCCTCCAAAGAGCCCAACAAAGCGCAGACACACTCGACGCTGGCGAGCATCACGTTCGGGTCGCTGTATTGTGCGGATTCCTCGATCGAGTCCATGATGCTGAAATACATACGTTCGCGGGTTACACACTTTTACGGCGGCCGAGACCCTGCTTTTATTACTCACAGTCGGATGATGGCCATATCGTCTCCTGCGTGGCGAGTTATTGGTCCACTTAGGAGTAATAAATCCGTGAGTCGTCCCGGGGAGCGGAGTAATTCCCTGGCGGCTCGCAGGGGTTCTAATCTTTTACCTGGACTCGGGAGGAGGAGCATTCGGTGGAATAGGGCTTCTAAAACCGGACGTAATGCTCGTTCCCTTCCGACAAGTCTCACCACTTGAATTCCAATACTGTGCCCGTCAAAAAAATAATTATTTGTGAGATACGAAACGATTATTGAATATATAGTTAAATATAGAATATATATATATATAGATGGTTGTATTCACTTTACTTAAAACTGTGAAGTAAATATATATAATATATTTTTCTTTATTGAAAAACTTCACGTAACTCCATTTCATTTAATATTAATGATATTTAATGATATAGCTAAATCTTTAAAGTTTTTATGTTTACCAAGAGATTCTAAAATATAGGAAGTCACACCTTTTATGTGTATTAAAAAGATAGGGGTGTCTTAATTTACAGAGAGAATGATTCAAGCTCATTAACAATTAGTAAATATTTATTTTATAAGGAAATAAGGGAATAATATCGTAATCAATGCTCATTTAAAAGACAAGAAATCCTTTTGTGGTTAAATACAAAGAATTTCCATCACATTCTCTCACTTACACTATTGAATCACATTATTCAATCCTTACCTGTAAACAATCTTCGACTGATGCGTCGTCAAGCACTGACTGGTGGGATCCCCAGGTGCCCCTAGAAGGGCCAGCAATGCCGGACAGAATCGCTGCCATAAAAACGTCGTGAAATGCGTGTTGGTGTGAACCGTGTGCGGCAGCGTGTTGACGAGCGTCAGCAGGCATTCCAACAAGAATACGATCATGTCGCTCGTTTTGGGAACGCTGCAAAAGATAGCGGAAACACCTTGAGACTCACGTCGTTTTCCACCCACTCGACTTACGCCTTCATTTCCTCGAGTCGGCTGCAGATGTACTGCATGACTGGGATGGCCTCGTTGAAGCACGCCACTGCTGACGTCTTGTTGTACACCATCTCCGCACTGCTGCCGGAGTTCTTGTGTTTCTGCTGTTGTTGGAGAATTTCCTGACATTCCTCATCTGTAAAGTTATTATTTATGTATAATTTCGAAGAACAAAAAAATATTTTTAATATTTATACATTTGTACTTCATATTGTAATAATAAATATGAATAGATTATTAAAAAATGTACCAATAAAATAAATAAATAAAAATACTTTTAATAATAAGTAGTTTCAGACCATTTGTCCATTGAATTTTACATAGCATGTAATCCCCCCCCCCATCCTTATTCTCGATAGAATCCTATATAATCACAAAAACTGCGACATCAATCAGGTATCTGAAGATCTAACTAAATTCATTAAAAATAACCAGAACATTAATCCCGAGATAATTTCCTCATTCCTAAACTCACCATCCCAATCAATCAAAACAAATACTCCTACATACACCAAAAAGCCTTTCAAGTATCCCCTCCACAAATACTATTACGGCTCATTAAATTCAAACGTCAACTGTATAGAGTCATAAAGATAACTGAAGTTCAGCTCCTAAAACAAAAATTTAACAAGCTAATTCGAGAATTCAAATCGAACCTTTGGATAGTAACGTGCAGCAACATCAACGAATTGCAAGGTAAACAGTTTTGAAATGAAGTGAAAAAACTTTGTAAATTTAATAAACATTGCAACAAATATTAAACCCAGTAACTAACTTTAAAATCACTGATGACAAATTAATAGCTGACACGTTTGCAGACCATTTTGAGAGAACATATTTAAAGACCGAAAATGATAAGTTTGATAAAGTGTTCCTCCAAGAAGTAAATTCATGGTATTCCTCCTTTGCCAACCTTCCTACACCATTCATTCCCGAGAATGATATAATTGAGGAAGAATATTATACAAATCTATATAAAGGAAAAAAACAATCTCCTGGGTATGATGGGATTCCTAGATTCATCCTCAAATCCCTTCCCAAACCAATTCGCGGTTACATAATCCGTATTTTCAACTTCGTCTTGCAATCTCAGTCAGTCCCCACAGAATGGAAACAGGAAATTATAACATGCCTACATAAATATGGAAATGATCACGTAGAAGTATCCAGTTATCGTCCCACCACCCTCGTTCCGGTCCTTGGTAAACTTTTCGAATCCATAATCCAAACTAAAATCCTAGCTAAAATTGAAGATCACCCCCCCCCCCCTGCCAATTCGTATTCATTAAACATCGCTCCACATCCCTCCTTTTGTCCACCCTTACATCCAACATTCAAACCGCTAACCTCGAAGGTAACAAAACCGCCGTAGTTTTCTTAGATGTACAAAAAGCCTTAGACTCCGTATGGCACCGAGGACTCCTCTTTAAATGCAATCAATTTGGTATTCCTCTTGTTATCATTAAAACTTCTTTCTAACAGAATCCTTCAAGTAAGAATCCGTAACTCCCTTTCCCGTCCTTTCTACCCGCAACAAACCCTGCCTCAAGGATCCCTCCTCTCTCCTCTCCTATATAATATTTTTGTAATCGATCTTTATCACAGGAACCTTCACTATCTTAACCACTCCGCTTACCCTCTCCTATAAGCAGATGACACTGCTCTTAATTTCCAGCGGCGCGAATGACCTTTGTCGTCGAAGCGCCCTACAAACCTCAAATCTCATCCTCTTAATTCCCACGCACTCACCCTTCAGAAAGCATTAAGTACTCTACAGGAGCTGATGGAAAGTATACGAATATGGTACGCAAAATGGAGGATCACCATTAATTAATCCCAACAAAACCCAACTCCTCATTCCTCACCATCGCACGCATAATTCCCCGTATGCCATAAAAATCAACAATATAAGCATACACCCATTCTCAACTATTTACATGTTGAGAATTATATTTGACACCAAGCTCTCATTTTCTACACGCACCCAATCCCTCAAGTCTTCCGTAAAGAGCAGGGCTATTTATTTAAGAGCTTTAACCTATAGACAACAAGGTATTTCAATAAAAACAGCCGCTCATATTTACAAGATGATATGCCGTCCAATGCTCGAATACGCAGCCATCCTTCACTGTAATACCCGCCTCTCCTTACTAAAATTCGACATTCTAATAACCCCTTACATTATCCCTCAAACACACTCCTTTACTAAAAAAACAAATATTCCAAATATTAAAGGCCGCCTTGAATACCTTTTACTAAAGTTTGCCTCCAATACCCACATATCCCAAATAATTAAACACCTCGGCATTCCCCGTAATCCTAATATATCACCTAAATTTTCCTCTAGCACCATCTACCAGTTTATTAAACCCAGTAATCCTGAATTTGACACAACATAAATTTACGGACACTGACATGTAAATACAATAAATTAATACAAAAATTGGCAGAAAGACCGCTTGTGGATAGTCAGATCGGGACTGGTATGTACTGTATGATATTTTATAATAGTTTTCTATTGAATTGTATGCATATTGTAACCTTTAGTCCTTAATAAAGATTTATATATACCGGATGTCCCACGAGATAGTGTGCATACGATATCTCGTAATGGATAACAGTACAAAAATGAAATTTGGAGGATTTGATATGATGCCTATTTCAGAGTACTTAGACTTTGTTTTTGACACATAATTTCCGACAAATTGACATCAACTTCAAAAATTTAAATGAGACACCATATATATATCTATACATATTAGATAAGGTTATTTAATGACGAATACAACTGTATAAAAACATTTGGGCCTCTTTTTTATTTTATTTTAAAATAATTATAATAATTATCAAAGAGTAAATCATAGTAACATATGGAATATCTACACAAAAACAATTTCAAATCAGATATACGATTCAAAACAATCATTGTCAAATAGTTGTCAATATTAGAGTTAAGTCTAATTAAATTAAGTAATTATACCATCTGTATTTACGTATAGTGAGTATGTCGACATGCTTCTTATCTATGGAGAATGCCGCAAAAATAGCAGACGCTCTCGAGAGTTGTATAGAGTAAGATACCCCAATCGGGTAACACCGAGCTGTACTACCTTCTTTAAGTTAGAACAAAAATTGCGGAATGGTTCTTTTCCGGATGGAAAACATATAGCTCATAGAAGAAATAACCGATAATAGTATTATAAATATTTTGGCATATGTACAAGTTAACCCACATGTATCTACAAGGCTTCTTGCTCAGGAATTAGGGGTGAGCAAATCATCTGTTAACAGAGTATTACAAAATAATAAATACCACCCATATAAAGTACATCTGGTGCAAGGATTAACGCCTCAAGATTCTGCACTGACTTCATTGCTCAAATAATAGTAAAGCTCGAAGACGATCCAAATTTTTTAAATAAAATTCTCTGGAGCGATGAAAGTAGATTTCACTGGTCTGCTGATAATCCGACCTGGATGAAAGAGACTAATTTTCAACAAATTTGGGGAATAAATGTATGGTGCGGTTTATACAATAGTCGTGTGATTGGTCCTTACTTTTATGAAGGTACATTAACTGGTGCAGTCTATTTATTTTTTTTACAAAATGAACTTTCTGAGTTATTGGAAGATATTCCTTTAAATGAAAGAGCAATGATGTGGTGGCAACAAGATGGTGCACCCCCTCACTATTCTCGTCAAGTTACTAATTTTATTGATGGGACTTTCGAAGAGCGCTGGATTGGACGAAATGGTCCGATAAAATGGCCACCACGATCTCCTGATATTGCGCCCTTGGATTTTTTTTATTTTGGGATATTTAAAAAATATTGTATATTCTCACCCCAACAGAGATATAGAAGATTTACAGAATCAAATCACAGTAGCTTGTAGAAGTATTACTGCAGATATGGTTAGAGCAAGTTGCATCAGAGGTATTCTTAGAAGACTGGAATATTGTGTTAGTGTTAATGGCAATCAATTTGAACACCTTATATATTAAATGATATTAAAACTTTTATAGATGTTGTTTTGTTTTGTTAATAGGTAATGTTTCATTTGTTTATAACTCCCATATTTTACAATAAAACAAACAAATGTCGTTATACCATTGTATTCGTCATTAAATCTTATTTTAAAAAATGAAAAAATGAATAGATATATATTTAAATTTTTTAAGTTGATGTCAATTTGTACGAAATTGTGTGGCAAAAACAAAGTCTAAGTACTCTGAAATAGGTATCATATGTAACCATTAAAATCCTCCAAATTTCATTTTTGTAGTATTATCCTTTCACAAGATATCGTCTGCACACTATCGCATAGGACACCCTGTATATTTAAACGTTTGTAAAATAATCTATAATGTAGACGCTATTTTTAAATTACCCGCCTGCGCGCGCCATCTAATGCTGGGGAAAGGAAATGTATTTTATATTGGCTAGACTTATGAGATTTTAGGGGAGCTATGTTCAGGTTGACAAAATTCATAAAGAATGATCAGAAGATTAAGGTTATGTGAAATTGTTGTTAGCGATGATTAAAGTTTTAAACAAATACAGTCCATCTAATTTCTAATCCCACGAAGAGACCATCCGCGACTATAATAAAATAAATAAAAACACAGATTAGATTTAATAGAAAAGATTATTCATTAAATCTATTCGTATTTATTAATACAACGAAAATTAAGGTAATAAAAAATAGCACTACTCATAAAGATCAGAGCTGATAATATAATTGCGTTATTTTTTTATTTATTGTTGAGATAGTCGAGTAATAAGCTACTGAACAACTTAGAAATATTTACATAAGATCATAAATCTCTGTTTTGTTGAAATTTGTGTTCTTTATTTTTAATGTTGAAATATCCCTTGAATCTGTATTTATAATACATAATCCTTTGAAGTTCTATGTCGGGTTAGCCTCGACATCAATATGTATGTAGATTTTGCATAGATACTAGGGCAGTATTCAAGTAATACCTAACAGAGATTTTCACATATAACATTTAACTTCTAACGGTAATAATAGAAAACGAGTATTTTATTAATTTAAATAATTCTTGTTAGTGTTGTTCTAATCACAAAGACGTTTTAGTATATAATAAATAAGTAATTATTCTGTAAGTACGAATTAAAATTATCAATAAATTGTTCATGTAGAATGAAAAATATACTATATATATATATATATATATATAATATATATTATATATATTATATATTATATATATATAATATATAATATATATTAAAGTAATTTTTAAGTGACGTAGTGACGTTTTTTTTTTTAAATTACAAACTAGTTGATCAAAAATGGTAAAATGGTGGGGAGTTAAAGATTCGAATGCCGATAATTGCCGGTATGGGTTAGCAGATTAAAGTAAGTTGAAAATGGAAGAGAAAAGAATATCCGTTTGTTCATTAAGTAAAAAAAATCCCCAATATTCTTCACAATCCCGTCGCCGAGGAAATCGCCAAGAAACACAGCAAAACCGGAGCCCAAGTCGTTCTCATACACGGAGTCCAAAGTCTACTTTGAATTGGATGCTGAAGATATGAAAAAATTGAACAATCTCGACAAAGGTGAAGCGGGTAAACTCATCGATTTTGGACTTATGGACGAAATCAAAAAACATCCAGAGTCCATGGACGTAAGATACAAATGTAATACATTAAAAACCTATTTTTTGAATAAAAATTAAATTTAATAAAAAAAGTAGGTTGAGTGTTGTTCAATTACTTTCGTTAGAGTTATTAATCAGTTTTATACTGACGGAAGTGTACACCTGAAGAAAAGACTGCGTAAAGCTACTGTTTATGAAGAAAATAATCAAATAGCACTACTAGCTAGTGGCTCATAATCCACATGCAGTCATTCGAAAAATATCGCATCAATCAGCAATTCCTCTATGAGTGTTTGGAAAATTCTGAAATCCATTAAACTTCATCCGTATTATGTGCCCTTGCATCAGGAATTAAGTGGCGATAGCTTTCAAAACCGATTTATTAATACACATTTGAAAAAATACAAATAAATAGGGCAGAAAGAGCCCAAGTCGATTGCCCGGACAGACTAACACAATAATTATTCTTGTTAAGTAAATTTAAATGTATATATAAACTTATGTAATGTTGTCTGAATAAAAATGTTTGTATACAAATAAATCCGATCATTTTATGCTATTCTCTGTCGAGTCAAGTTTCAAGTGATGTTAACCGCCATAATATGCATTATTGGAGTGTACAAAACCCGCACTGGATTCGTGAAGTGAATCATCAATGTCCTTGGTCAGTTACTATATGATGTGGAATAATTGGAATGAACTTATCGAACCACATTTAATTTATGACAATTTGAACAGAAACACATACCGAAACATTCTTGAATAAGTAAGTTTAGAAGTGCAACAACACATGTGGTTTCCATAAGATGGTTGCCTAGTACATTATTCTGGATCGGTAGATGATGACCAGTGAACTATATTTTCAAATCGCCAGACCTTCCCTCCCCATATTTTTTCATGTGGAGTTACTTAAAGATAAGGTTGACAAAGTAACACAGACTACTCAGGAAAACATGAGAGAGAAACGCACTGTGGGAGAAATCCAGAAAAAGCGGTCAAAAATACATTTTCAACATTTTTTAAATTTGGTTTTAATTTTATTTAAACATATTAGTTAAGAAATTAAATGACTTTAATAAAATATAAATTTATCTAAAAAGCATTACATATTTTTCAACACTTTTTGTTTGCATTTCTTCTTCTTCATTTTGGTAATTACAAATATTTAAAAAAATCCTAGAACCAATATAATAAAGATATAGTAATTCTGAAGAGTACTCTATTACATTTACTCTCGTATAATGGAGAGAAAAAATATTTCAATATAAAATATTTACTATTATTACATTTTTATCTATTAAAGAAACATGTATTGAACAGATAAATGCTTCAAATATTATATCATTCTCACGACTAAACCAAATAATAAATGATGAAGAACAAGAACTAATATAGCAGCTCATCTGGAAGCGTTAGAACTGGAATTTAACCGATTATACTGAGATATTAAGTCAGATTCACCAATTTAATGTATAACAAGAAACCCATTTGATGTACTACAATCACCAGAAGCTATTCTGGAAGTATTCCTGGAAATGAGGACCGATTCTACCACGAAAGATGACTTTTACCTCTTGGCACTAGAGAAGTTTCGAATAAAACTCTTCCTCATTTATCCAAAAGTTAACTCTCGTGCTTTCCGCATAATGGTCCCATTTACGTCAACTTACTTATGTGAGAAAGGTTTCAGTATTGGTTTACATCAAATCTAAGCAGCGAAATCGTATTGCCTCCACGGCAATATTGACGATAGCTGTGACAAAAAAAACTGAATCGGATGTAGATCAACTGGTACATAATATGCAGGCACAAACATTACATTAAATTAAAACTTTAAAATTTTTAGTAAGTAGATTAATTTTAGTTGATTATGCTTGTTATTCAAAAAGTAAGTTGTGAAAATTATGTCCTTTTACTTATTACTGTATAAAATATAATTGAAAAGAGAGCATTCACTTTTTTTTTCAATTTAGGACGGCTTAGCGACAAAAAGATTGGGAACCTCTGATTTAGTGTATGCCGATTTATAATTATCGTTTTTGAAGCTGCAAATAATGCTTTTTTCGAATTTTTCATTTTTTCAATATCCGTATTTATTTTAAAAAATATTTAAAAAAAAATAATGGCACTTCGTCATTGTCAGTTTTTAAGCTCTACAAAACGACGCTCTCAAATTTTTTATCAGATGTTTCATATCTGAGATGACGTTTTCAAGATCCCCTTTGGACACGTATAGTTTTCTGATTTACTGGACGTATTTGATCATGAATCTTATGTTTAATTTAATTTATGTATTAAATCATTGCATTTGTTGTAAAAGTCGATTGCCGTTGATAAATATTATTATTATTTATTTTTTCAGGGAAAATTTTAAGTTTTGTATATTCTCATTTTTATTAAATGTTATATTATTTAATTTTGAATAAAATATGTACGTAAAGGTTTAACCTTTGTTAAAATTTGTTTAGCATGTTTAAAGAAAATTGTTTTAATGATTACATTTTATTTTACTTCCATTATCCCTACATCTTTTTTATAATACACCCCTCGCATTAAATTCAGCACCGGAAAAAAGTTGAACATCAAACATCCATCATAAAACAGAACCCCTTAAGGAATAATCTCATCGCATACAAAATATCCTCATGTATCACGATATCTTAACTTTTTGCGACTATATATTTCAATAATGACAAGGGGCGGAGGCGTAGGTCGGGGGCTTGCTTTCAGTTTAGCAGCGTCAGTGTTTAACATTCTTTATGGGCAGTTGGACGTAAAAAAGTGGGGCCGCGAGGGTGTTTTATGTCTGGGGAGCCGCAGGATTTCGCCCGTTCAACAGGGCGAAATTGAATTCGACAAAGCCGCCAGCCGTTCTGCCGTTTCGGAAGCGGCCACAAAATTACTTCGCCCATTTTAAAGACCGATATCGATTCGTTAACACCGCCGCATTTAACATTTATGCACCGCCGGGGTTTAATCATTCCTCCGGGTTTTATTTCCTTGTCTCCCTCGGGAATAAGCGATCAATGTTTCGTTATATATTCGAAATGGTTACTTTTTTCATAATAAAAAAATAATAAATTGTAGTCTGCAATTTTTATCAATATTTTATATGACTATATGCATGTCCTTGTGTTGGAAGGTTTGCAAGACTGCACTGAAAATGTGTCGGATGCTCAAAATTGATGCTAACCTAGGGAAGGAGTTCTGGGCTGAAACAGTTAGTACAGCTGCGTACCTGAAAACAGATCTCATACATCAGGCTTATCTAAAACACCGTATGAATTGTGAATCTAACTCATGTGAAAATTTTTGGCAGCACTACAATGGTACATGTCCGGAAGGAAAAAGGAGAAAAACTCAAGAAGAAATTTATTAAGTTTTACATAGTAACTACATTGTAGCTATATTGATTTTAGATAGTAAAACTATATAGTGTTTCTATATAGTTCCAACATATAATAACTATATTTATTCATAAAATAATTTTACTACATAGAACTATATATTTTTACCATATATATATATATATATACAAAAGCTAAACACCCCACACGGGGTTTCGCTGCTTCTTTCCATGAAGCCCTTACAATCCTCTTCTTTGGGTGGATTAGTCCCAGTGATTCTGTGTTACGTGTGCGACTTCTCGTGTTTGATTTTGTCCGTTATCTTCCTCCATGTGTTTTTGTGTTCCGTTTTTGGCTTCCAGTCATTTATTCCAATACTTCTTAGATCGTCCTCCAGTTCATACATCCATCGTGATTTCGGCCTGCTCTTGTTACTTGGTTTCCATTCCATAATTGATCTTATAGTTGCCTCCGGGCCAGATCTCCAGACGTGTCCTATCCATTTCAGTCGTATCTACTTTATATAGTTGGTAATCGTTTCTTCTCCGAGCTCTATTTCAATTTCTCTGTTGTATCTCTGTCGTATTTCGTTTTCAAGTGTTCTGACAGGTCCTAATATCATCCTTTCTTGGTTTCCTTTCGAACACTAACAGGGTACTTTGTTTTTTTGTCATTGTCATCGTTTCTGCTGCATATGTAATTATAGGTCTTATCATTGCTTTATATATCTTAATTTTAGTTTTCGTACTAAATAATTTATTACCTAAAATCTTTTTATTTGCGTAGTAGGCTCTATTCACTATATGGATTTTTTCGTTTATTTCCACATTTTCTCTGTCTTTGAAATGGTTATTCCTAGGTATTTAAATTTAGTTACCTCCTCGAAATCAAATTGACCAATCCTTATTTTGTTTCGTATGTTCTTATTTCCAAATCTCATAAATTTTTGTCTTTTTTATGTTAATTTTTAAACCTATTTCCGCCCATTCTGTAATGATTTCAGTTAATATTTTTTGCATTAAATGTCTTTGTTTAGTGATCAGTACAATATCATCAGCATAAGATATGAGCTGGTATCCTTTTGTTCTTAATATTCCGTTTTTGTCGATTTTCATTAATATGTACTCAAGACTCAGATTGAATAAGTTGGCGGATAGCGAATCTCCTTGTCTTACTCCCTTGTTTATTGTAAATTCTTGTGTTTTTCCGAATTGTGTTTGTATTGTGGCTTTGGTATTCGTAAGTGTCATTTGGATTAATCTTATTAATTTAGCTGGAATTTGAAGTTTGCTTACAACAAGTATTAGTTTGTCCCTTTTTACCGAATCGAAAGCTTGCTTGAAATCGATAAACAGCATTTCTATCGGGAAGTTGTATTCTAGTGATCTTTCAATTATTTGTTTTGTTATATGAATGGCGTCCACTGTGGATCTTCCGTGTCTAAATCAGTATTGATAGTCCCCGAGTATGATGTTTACGTAGGGTTGCAATCTCTGCTGGATTAGTGCTGAAATTATTTTGTATGTGCTATTTAGTAATGTGATGCCCCTTTAATTTTCGCATTGTATCCTATCTCCCTTTTTATGTATGGTGACAATTGTACTTTTTTCCCAACCAGATGGCATTTTCTCGTTCTTCCAGATAAGAGTAATTAGGTTGAAAATCTCTGTATGTAGCATTTCCCCGCCGTACTTAATTAGTTCAATGTTAATGTTATCGTCCCCTGCTACTTTTCCATTCTTGTTCTTTATTATTATATCTCTTATTTAGCTGAGCGTTGGTTACTCTATTTCTGAATTTTCTTCATTGTCGATTATTACTTCTTGGTGAGTATCAGTTGTTAATAGGTGTTCGTAATGTCTTACCCATGTGTTATTTATTTCTTCACACTTTGTGCAATTTCTCCTTGTACGTTTTTTTATTACCATTAATTTTGCTCCGTGAGACATTTTTTGGCTATTGATTTTTTTGTAGAATTTCTTTGAGTTGGTATTTTTACTTTCTTCTTTTATTTCTTCCATTTTCTTTTGCAACTACATTTGCTTCTTATGTTTAATAATTTTGTTCCATTCTCTCCTTTTGCTGTCGTATTTTAATTTGTCTTCATGTTTTTTTAGTTGATATTCCACAGTTTTGACTTTTAATTAAAGTGGGATTTACAAGTCTCGTCCCACCATTTATTCCTCTGGTGCTTAGGTACTAGGCCAATTTGAGATGTTGCAGCTTCGTTTATAGCTTTCTCGATATCCTTCCATTTTTTTGTTTATATTTACTTCAGATGTGTCCTTTCCATGTTCCAGATGTGTCGTTATCTCTTTCTCGTACTCCTGTCTTAGTTTTAAGTTCGCCAACATTTCTGCATTCCATCTCTTTTGTTTATTTGTTGAAATAAGTTTCACCACGCGCAGTTTAATTTTTGCTGCCACCATGAAATGATCGCTCTCTGCATTGAGTCCTCTGTGTGATCATACGTCTTGGATATAAGAAATTCTTGCTTTATTAACTAATACATGATCAATTTGGTTACCGTAACGTTGTCCAGGCGACATTCACTTTATTTTGTGTAATTTTTTATGATTGAATTTTGTGCTTGCTATCATCATTCCGTTACTTGCTGCAAAGTTGCTCAAACGATGCCCGTTGTCATTTTTCACATTGTATGTGTCCAAGCCACATTTTTTTTGAAAAGTCCTCTTTACCTATTTGAGCGTTGAAATCTTCCGTTATTAATATGGTATCATGCTTCGCGACCCTTCTAAGAGTTGTTTCTAGATCTCCATACATTGTGTTCTTCCTCTGAACTTTCTTTGGGGGCATAAACATTAATAATAGTCATGTTGAATGGTTTACCTTTAAGTCTAAGATATGCAATTCGTCCGTTTATCGGTTGGAAATCTAAAATACTATTTCTTTTTGATAACAAAACCAACTCCGTTTCTTCCACTAATATTTTCGCCTGAATACAAGACTGTATATTCCTCATTATCTAGTTCCCTCCCATTTTAGTTCCTGTAAAGCTGCCACATCTATTCTGGAATGCATTATGACTCTTGCGATTCCTTCCATTTTACCGGCTCCTAACATTGTTCTGATATTCCACGTACAAAATTTCATGGTGTACCTTTTTCTGTTTTCACGGATTTTCCTTTTCATTGCGATTGTCGTTATGTTATGATCTTCAGACATGTTTCTGTCATCAGTTTTTTAACACATTTCCTTTGTTTACTTCTTCCCAATTATAGGTCTTATTATTTATAATAATTTTTTGGCACAATACTTTGACTGTTTTTCCATTTTCCCTTTCGATTTTAGCAAATTTTCTAAGCTCTCTTTGTATATTTCTTTCTTGTATTGTCATGTCATTTTCTGTGCATATATCTTGTCCCATTAACTGTCGTCTGTTTTTCATTATTGCTTTTTTATCCTGCCAGTTTGGTATTTTAGCTATAATTATTCCCTTTTTAATTTCGTAAGCTTCAGAAATATTAGTTTGTACCTTTAATTATTTCGCAATGAATTCTTCGACTTGTTTTGGTACGTTCTCTCCTGCTTCGAAGTTCTTAATAATTATATTGTTTTTCTTGTACTCCTTTTCCATTTTTTCGATTCTTTCTTCATTCTTTTGAATTATTGCAATCAATTCAACCTTCTCTTTTTTTCATTCTTATTCTTTATTTTATATTTCATCTTTAAGTTGTTTTAGTTCCTGTGTTATTTTCTCTACTATTCTTCCTAGTTTTTCGTTTTGTTCATTAGACTTTTTAAATTGCTCAATCATTTCTTTTTTCATTTCCTGAATTGCTTCAAGTATTAAATCCATTTCTTTATTGGATTGTTCATTAGTTGTTTGTGATCTGGCAGTAACTTTACTTTTTTGGAAAATCTGCTTTTCTTCTTGTTTCTCCAACCTTGTATCATGCAATTTACGTTTGGTGTTTGACTTGTCCATATGTATTTAATATTTTTATTTCTTTAAAATTTATTTTACTCTTAATTTATTTGTTTGATTAAAACTATTACTGTTGATTATGTTAAATTAATTTATTAATACAGTATTCTGTAATTTTAGATATTTTAAAGTATAGTATAGCTTTAACATAGATTTAATGTAATGGTTAATAGTTTTACTATATAGCCACTACATGTAAATATTGCATGGTATGTATATACTTTTACTATATATTCCCAATGTAATTTTGCTATATTATTTTTTCTAATAGAAACAATTCCTGTACATCTATATTTATAAATTTCATATAGAGTGTGTAGTTAATATATTATTAAATTTATAAGCATTTTAAATTAAAAGATTTATTAATTAATTTAATTCTCATATCAAAAATTGTATAAGAGAAAACTAATTAATAATGAACATAATTTATCTAAAACTTTCTATTACACAAGTGTATTGTATCAGTTTCTAACAGATCGTTTGTTTTTATGGAATGTGCCCATACGCATAATTGGCTGTACAAATTGCTGAGCATAGAATTATTGTTAATAATTTTACTGATTACGAAATCCATGTTAAAAAAAGTAGTGTTAGTCAATTAATTTTCGTACTGCGATTTATTCAATCCATTAAAGGAAATTCACATCGTTATATTTCCTGCAAATAAATGTAAGTATATCATTTATTTGTGGAAAATGTAACCGATTTTGGTTCGACGGTTGCAGTTATAAAAACTGCAACATCTAAGTAATCCTTATCAATTTACTTCTCAATGCAATTTTCTTTTACATTATTTTCAATCAATTTGTTAATTTAATCATCTATTGAATGTACAATTCAGTATTTATATAGATGTAATTCACTCAATTTGTTTAATACAGAAAGTCTATTACGAACCGAATGAAAAATCCAAGAGTAATATTACTTAAGAATTGTAAAAGTGGGCCTAAAAGTCTCATTTAACAAATATTTGCATTTTATAAATAAAATTAATTATAAAAAATCCATACTATTTAAAATGTAGATACGCGTCGCATGAATGAGATCATGCATTGTCTCTAAGTCAGTACATAACTCTAACTTTCGTGGTATCATGTTGTTAATTTACAATGAAATTAAATAAGAAAAATTTCTGACAATAATCAATAAAATTCGATCAACCCCTTTTTCCAACTGCAAAAATTACTTACACTGTAAGTTTCACAAACATCTATTGAAATGTTAATTTGTGTTATTATTTTTTAATCTCTTTTGTCGGTCTAAGTCTTGGTAGCGGGTTTTCGAGGTTAGGTCTTATTCCGCAGTACTTCAAAATATTTTATTCTAGGGACACTTCAGTTTCACAACGAAGTTCAGCGCGGGGTATGTTGCATTCGAATTTGTCGTTACTTGCCTAGATATCATCCCTAATTCCTCAGCTACTTACCTCCTGATGGTATCTATTGTCTCTACTCAGACTGTTAGTGGTGAATAGTTAGCATCTCTCATCTAGGATGTTTTGCAGGGTTTTGCTTTGAAGGTCTGGATATGCTTAGAGCATTCTAGTATGTAATTGGTTTTTATTTACTTTTAATTTTGTTATTTGCAGGTAGGTCTGGTAAAGGTATTGGTTCATATCTTCGGACCATTTAAACCTGGACCTCTTCTGCCCATTGTGCGTCAATATGGGTGAATGTACTTCATTCACAGCATTGTTGGCGAGGTTGGACCTTGGGTATGTAAGTGGCGTCCGTGGTCTTTACAAATTGGTAAAGTTATTGAGTAGGTTGGTGCCACCTATTTCACTGTGTTCTACAAAAGGCTGATCTTCATGATATCTTCGAGTAAGGTCAGCCTGCTTCCATGCCACGCGTTCTTGTAGCAGTAGATTTGTTGCACCAATCCCCCCCTCCTTCATACGGTAGGGCTAGCCTCATTTCCATCGCGTTTATGCGAATTTTGTGTTTTTCTGTCATTATCCAGGTTTCACTACTGTATGTCAGAGTGGGGGCTCGCAAAAAAAGCTTGGAACTGCCAAGCGGCAGGGACTACCGTGAAATCGAGCATGGATATCTGAATGGAGCAGAACTGCAAGCCTACTCATGGCACCCCCGTGTCCTAGGAAAACATAGTGCTTGTCGCCATTAAATTAGGAATCAGAGGTGGGCCGTTAAAAGCCCGAGGGTATCTATCGCTCTCCCGGTCCACACGTGGATTGGCCTCTGACTTCGAGGATATAATATCGATGCTGCATCGACGTGCGTGCATGTATGTCAGAGTGAGTCTTATAATTTTTTTACTATATCTGCTTCCGTGTTCTTCAAAATTTCTATTCTATAAAAGAAGGTACGTTTGAGTATGTTGACTAGTTTTGTTGTTTTTCCTATTTTTTCGTCTATTTCTTTATCTATTTATTGTTCCTATGTATCTGTAGTGTTCAACTTGTTCTATTTTCTATCCTTGTAACTTTATTTCGCGCTTTTTATTTACTTGTGCTATTATCATGGTCTTCGTTTTGACAAGGTTTATCTTCTTGTTTATGTTGGATAGTTCTTTAGCCAGTATTTTTATATTTTGTTGTAGGTCTTTCTCTGCTTTTATAGATATTGCCATGTCATCTGCGAATAGTAGCTCTGCTATCATTTACATTTTCCAATTCTTAGTGTTTTCATATGTTTTTCGCTTCTTACATCGCCTTAATAAGTATTAGTGTGAATAACAAAGTGCCCAACATGCATCCTTGTTTGAGTTCTTTCTTCGTTACAAATGGTTTTGACTCTTCATTGAATAGTTCTTTTCTATGTTTTTTTTTCTCTCGATGCATGTATTTTAATAGATTTATCATTGCATTTTTTTGTTCCTCTCTCTTCTAGTTCCTTCCATATATCTTTTGTATCCGGTCAAATGCTTTTTTTAAGTCTACAAAACTTTCGTATAGTATAGGATTTGATATTTCTAATAAGACAAATAAGCTAGAAACTAATAAAAAATAATAACAGAGAAATATTTTTTATTAATTTCTCGCTTATTTGTCTTATTAGAAATATCAAATAAAAAAAATAACAGATAAATATTTTTTTATTAGTTTCTCGCTTATTTGTCTTATTAGAAATATCAAATCCTATACACTTCTTCCTCTTCTAAATCTACATTGCATACAATGTATTTTCTAAATCATCTCGTAACCTATTTCCCACAATCCTTGTCAGTATTTTGCTGGGTAAGCTCGTTGATCCCTCTATAATTTCTGCAATTTCATGTGCCTCCTTTCTTGTGGAGTGCAAGTATTATTCCTGAATTCCATTCTCTTGAATTGTTTCCCGTCTCTATTATTTCGTTTATTATCTCTGTTATTTCCGTTATCGCTTGATCTACCATGTATTTCATCATTTCTACTTTTTTTATATATATATATAAACTCTTGGCACCTTATCTTTTTTAATTGCTCGCCTCTTCTTTTTTTTTTATTTTCTCAATCATTTCTAAATTTGCCTCTTCGTGTGTCCCTTCTTTTTTTCCCTTGATTTTCCTTATATTCTATTTTTTGTTCGGTCAGTTCTTCAAAATATTGTCGCCATTTTTTTATTATTTTATCTTTGTAAATATTTTCCCATATTTGTCTTTCATGTTAATCATACTGTGCTCTTTTTTTAAATTCTATGAATTTCACTCAATATAATTAAATAATAAATATGAACGGTCAACACTTTTCCTCTTAATTTTATTCTTTTTAAAAAATGGGCTGAGTTTGAAATTACACTGCATGTTTTGATTTCTGTGACACTAGAGAGTACACGGTCCCCATTTATTTGATTGACTGTATTTCCGTCCGAGAATGCCCGGAGGAGTTCCTTTGTGTATGTTTTTGTGGGGAAGCGTGCCTTTGACAACCATTATAGTAACTACCGTGAATTCAATGGTCTCATTATTTCAATAACTTCATTTAAATTAGTTTCGGTTTATTATACCAATATTGAAGGAATAATATGAAACGTATTATTCCTTGACGAGAAAAATACTTCAGAGTACGGTCTTAATTATTTTAATAAATGAAATTCAAATAATGATTTCTCTAATTCTACAAGCAAGCAATTGCATATAGTAATTATGAATGTAGTATTAAAAATCTGCCTATAAAAATAAATAAAATACATATTAAATTGAATAACTTTAAAATCTTGACTAGTTTCGCGTTATCATCCCATTATCAAAAGAATTTAAAATTCTAAGTCTGATTTTGAATTCTCTTCATATTGGGCTAATAACTCGAAACTAGTCGAGAATTTAAAATTATTCATTTTAATTTGTGATTTATTTTATTTTGTTGGTAGATATTTAATAATATATTCATGTTTCTTTCAATATGTTCTCATTAATCACTTGGTGAAACATGATTGAAATATTAATTGAAATAATTTGTATATATATCTGTAAAAAAGTTATCGCTGTATATTCCTTGAAAATGGCTAGAAGCCGAAACTAATCGGAATAAATATTAAATTAGTGAAACAAACCAAGTGTGTTTTATTTCAAATTAATATACACATGTTTATTATATACAATATAAACTACCAATGTTTGAATATTAAAACAATTAATTTAAACAATTTCTATTCTAAAATAATACTAAATTTACAAGTAAACCGATTTGTTTATGCATAAAAAATGAAGGCGTAAATCCTTTATAATAATGCAGTATTTACATGCGGAGTGCATGTAGTTGACTATTGAATAGGAGAAAATAGAAATGGAGCCACTTTAGCTGTCATGTACACTCCATAAATTGGACCAGAGCTAGCCCCAATAAAGCATTGATGCATTCAGGATATTTTGATATATGCAAATGTAATGTATTCATTTGCATTATTGTATGCAAATTGTATGCATTCTGTTCATCATACCGCGATAATTGCAGCAATGAAGTAGATAAGAATATTATCATTATTTCAAAAGGACTTCATTACAAAATCATTGCCGCAATAATAACTCACGCGGGTTAAGTGAAATCTCAATTAGCAGTTTCTTCTGAAGGAGAAAAATGGTAATATAAATTATGCGAATGGCTATCAAAGTTTTGAGATGTATTGTATTGCCAATGTATTAAATGGTACATAGTTTTTAATAATATGATCAACAACTCTTCTCCCCTAGAGTGCTTTAAATTTTATTAAAAAAAATGTTGTTGGCAATAACAGTAACCACACGGATGTATATTGCTGTATCATACCCAACAAAATAGGCAAATTTAATTCAATTGCCCATCCCTCAATTTACGCAAACAAAAACATTTCTCACTCAATTTTATGGATCATGATTTTAAACTTTCCTTTACTTAAGAGGACAGTTCAAAATCATATGAACATATCATTTTTTTTTGCAACAATTAAACATAAAATATTGCTTCTTGGAAGAAAGTTGTGATAATTTATGTTCATTTAGTGTAGCATGTTTTTGTTGCTAACTCTAAATAAAATAAAGCTTCACAATTACTTCCCGTAGCGTTGTACTCAGTTGTAGTTCTTAATTGTGCAGGGTAATACCAGCGATAACTAGAATGGTGTCATCAACGTAGCCGAAAATATATTTTTTTATGTAAAGAGTCTAAAAAGAACTTAATAAAGAAATTTGGCGAAGAACACTCCCTTGTATCATACCTCCTTAAAAAAATCAGCCTTGTTGTTGCGTTTTATTTCTACAATTTGGTTTATACCAGTTAGAAGAGACTTAAACCAATCATTTGCTGATCATCGTATTTCATATTCTTTCATTTTATTTAGTGTAATATTGTGGTTCATAGTGTCGAATGCACTATAAATGTCTCTTTCTACAAGTAGGAATATTATAAACATGACATAAATAATAACCATTGCTAGTTGTAAATGAAGAAAGCAGTAAAGAGTGTTTCTTTCTAGTTCATTAAATATCGCATGAACTTATGGTTCACTTTTCATTGGAAGGCTTGTTTTTCCTGGTAGAAGAATCATCACTAAATACTTTATAAATTTAACAAGATCACTACCTTTCATGAGAAGATAAATTCCAAACATTTAATTTTTAAAAAATTATAGAAAATGATTTAATCAATTGGTCCTAGTTATATAAATAAATTAAATAAAAAGAATTTGAAAATAATTAACAAATTCCCTCTTTAGCTACTGTTACATTTTTGACTTATGCTACATAAGTACTTTAAACAAATGTTCAATAATAGACATTTTCTTTTGCATAACAATAACATATTGTATAATGCAACAATTTTTGAATCGAAAATGTTTAATGCAAAGTTCTAAAAAGCACGATCTTTATTGTAGTATTAGTCTATATAGATTGAGTAGCTTCAAGATCGTATGTGACGTTTGTGTAATTTTCGATGTGTATTCGTAAAATCTTCTGTTTGTGATAGAAGGAAGCTTAAGTTTTTAACACGTTTTTCAAAATCAAATTGGTTATTAAAGCATTAGGCGTTACAGAAAGTATCTGTAAAATAATATTAATGTATTGCACCTGCTATAATGTCTGTATCAAACGATCTGATTTTTTTGTAAAATTATTATTTAAAGCTTTTCTTAAAATCGAGACGTCGCCAGCTTCCTTATCATAATGGATATCATTTAAAGCACTTAAGTTTAGTCCAGTAATTAATTAATTAATTATATGTGCATTTATTATGATTTTTCCATCGTAACTAATTTACTTAGTCTCCTGTTAGTTGCAATTATATTTATATGTTTTTAATTCCCACTTTATAGTTTAGGATTTTATTTATTAGAAGTCCATATTAATAATAAACACTAAATGTAAGGTTATAAAGTATATTACCCAGTACTGTATTATAAAGGCCATAAGTATTCTTTTCTATCGTGATAGAAAAGAATATGGATTCAAAACAGTATGGGATGAACTTATATTGTTTTGAATCCATGGCAAGCTGCAATTATTTATGTTAATTATCAAAAAAGTCTCTATTTAATGCAAAGTCCTATATGTTAATTATCGAAAAAGCTTCTCATCAGAATAACTGTTGATAAATAGACATAAGTTAATCCACTTTTTCTATTGTGGAGGCTTCTTCATTGATGCAGAAAAGTAAAAGTTGTAATTTGTTCTTTTGCAAACAGATATGTATTTTAAACCATTATTATTTTTTTATTAAGTTTTATCGGGGGTAAAACTTCTCTAACTAAAGAAATTCAATATACAATATTTTCTTAATTGAAATATTTTTTGGGTGTATTGAAATACAATTCAAATTAACACACACACTATTTGTTGTTAACAAGATACACATATTGGACAGTCCAAATTAACCCCTCAGACCCAAAGATGATCCGCAACATTCATATTCGCGCATCTTCGTAAAATATAGATGGCGTCAATATCATTATATTAATAATTCGAATTCGTTACACTAATAATAAACAACAACAAATTGAAGAATATCAATAATGCATTTAATTATAATAGCAAATACATTTTACACTAAGTAGAGCTTAAAATCTATAGCAAATGTGTATTTTCCTTCTTTATTTAAACACAACGCCACTTTCCGTTTACCATAGTCAAACGCACTCACTAAATGTTGCGGGACAATAATGAATAAGGTTTTGGTAATCGAGAGACCAAAGATCTTGCCCATAACAAAGTTTGTACGGAAATTTGTGAAGATCGTTTTTTTTTTTTTTATTTATGCAGCATCGACTACTACGGTCATTAGCGTATCGTTTTTATTACAGCATATTATTTAAGTGTATTATATTTGATTACATGTCCTCTCAAAAATCAACTGTAAGTTTTCGGATACCGATGTAAAGCGAATTATAAGCCACAATAGTTAATATGCCAAATGTTAATTAGAAATTTTCTGAAATATTCGCATTCGCCGTTTCTATTATAATAAAGTAGTTTTAAAGCAATCCGACAAAAAATGTAATATATTGGAAGCTGTTACGTTCATAAAATTTAATATAACGACCCAGTGGCCGAGTTGAAGACGGCGCCAAGTGCCAGAAATCATTTATATTTCGCAGCATTGCGCGCTCCATCGCTTCCCGAGCCGGAACGTTATCGATAAGTTGTCCTTTCCATTACGGGCCAAACTTTTATGCGGGAGTAATGAAACGTAAGTACATTATTGTGTCGGGTTAAATTTTGACGACGCGTAACCATAAGTTATGGCGGCGATAATTGCATAAGATAGGGAGTGAGTTATGACATGAGAACGGTGTAAATGTCTATTACATTTATAGCCGAATATAAAAAAAATAGATAGATGTAGTTATGTAAATGTTACTGCCAAAGTGATTAAAAGGCGATTATACATAATCGCTTGATATTATTTATAATCTCCATATTGTGAGCACAGACTATAACAGACAGCCAGCTTTATATATTTTTAATCAGTAAAAATACTTATGTTATTATTGCTCTATATTGTAGCTTAATTCAGTACCTTGTTATATCTGGATTTCTCTGGATTAACCTATTTCAATCGGAACTTTTTAATATATGCCTTTATTAATAAATAAAAAATCAATACATCCCAACATAACAACAGATTATTTATTTTCCGATTGAATATACACTCAATCATTACCCATTCATCTTTCAAGAACACACGCGTTGAGTTAAATTGGATTATCTCCCGTTTCATCCAAAGCCCAGGATGGGCATCGTCGCGAATTTCCTGAATAAAGAAAACGCTCGAGTCGAACAACGCTCAGATAATGTTAATTTCCTCTTAAACCGGAGATTTTTTTATGTTTGAAAGCCGGTTGATGTTTCGCCATAAAAAATAATTTGTTTTCCTTTGCTGCTCGGGATTCACTTTGAAACGGTATCTCCCCTGTTTCTTATTATGCGAGTACTAAAAGGAGTTACAGTTATGGACTTTCCATTAAAATATCTACGCAAGAAAGTATTATATCGGTATTTTAAGGGTGCAATAAACAATTTCGCGGGAACGGTTTAAATTCGCATTTCGCGTTTTGAAAATCACATATAAAGTAATTGATCTTAAATGTGTCATTTCATGATATATTTTCTCATTTGCGCACTTATTTATACTCTATAAACAAAAAATAATTAAATTGATATTCCTTTTAAATTTGTAACGTTTAAATTAAATTGAGCGGGTTTCAAATATTAATTTGTTTATTTAACACTAGAGCCGCTTCATGGCAACGGAGCTGGAAGATCCATTTGTAATTGTTAGTTGTATTTTGGAATTGATAAAAGAGGGTTGTAGAAATAAAATCCTTAAATTTAAAAGTGTTATCATTACAATCCTGGAATAGATCCACTCGGTAGTAAACACCATAAAATTATATTTATATCTATGAATTGAAGACATTTTTAATGTACAACATTGAAATATAATTTGAGTCGTGTTGAAACCTTCATCGAGACCGTATCCTTGTGTCGTTTCGTGCGCCTAAGAATTTAATAATTTTCATTTTCACTTACTAACATATAGAGTATACATTTATTTTTATTATTTGAATATTGATTTATAGTTTTCCTTTATTATTTGATATAAAATATAAAGAAAATTTATACAAACATCTTTATTCAGACAATATAACAATAAAATTTTAAAATTATTATAACAATATGTACAATTGTGTTAGTAGTCTGTCATGGGCTATCGACTATAGGTCTTTTTTCCCTGTATGAATTTATGGTGATTTGCAAATTAAAACTATTAAAGAAAATATTTTATATATAACCGCAACATGAAGGTGTTTTCCGGGGGGAGCACTCCCCTTCGGATTCGAGTCCTCCCGATCCGATACGAAAGGAAATTGAATTATTAAAAAAAAAACAGATAAAAGCTCATATTTAATATATATTGAAAAAAAAAATCCTAATAAGGAAGATAATGTTCCATCGATACATGAAATGGTGATTGGAAATTTACTTTATAAAGAAGGATACAAGGTTACGACTTCAAGAAGAGGTCGTAATCGAGTAGGAGTTATATTTAATAATCATATTGAAGCCAATAAATAACTTGAATCAACTAATTTTTTAAACAAAAAAAAAACCTTAAAGCTTTCATATCTAATCATTCAGCAACAACAAGAAGGATTATTAGAGATGTTGAACCATCTTTTTCTGAAGAAGAAATTCTAATAAATATAAATAAATCAAATGATTTTAAAATAATTCAAGTTAGAAGATGGAAAAAGAAAATAAATATAAATGATAATATAACCTTTAAAAACACCTATTCCATTAATGTTACATTCAGACTATCATATTTACCGACTAATGTTAAATTATATTGTACAAATAAAAAACCTGAAACATATATATTTCCAGTTACACAATGTCATAATTGTTTGCTATTTGGACACAATAAAAATCTTTGTAAATATACTGTAACGAAAGTGAACGAAGAAACTGGAATCATCATTCTAGAACGTCCTACAGAGCGCGCTACGATAAACGCGGCGTCATTGAAAGTTCCGGAAAGTTCGAGAAACAAGCACGCTATAAGCGCGCGCGCTAGCGGCGCTACGGTCACTCAGCTCCAGTCAGTCTATCACGAACATCCGAGTGCTCAACATCGCGAGTGATAGTGTGTTGCAAATAAATGTGTTATGTTTATTCTAAATATATATTGTTTTACTTATTTCTGAGTTTGTTTAAACCCGATTTCGTAACAACTGGTGTCAGAAGTGGTATTAGTTGGAATAAGTAAATTAAGTAGAGCGCAGTGCAGTGACTAATAATAATAATAACAATTACGGCGACCATCGATAAACTCAAAGTGTCTGAGTTGAAAGAAGAATTAGAGGACCGATATTTGGATACAGTGGGCAGGATCGCTCAAGAACCGATTACGACAATTTTTAATTGACAATGGTGAGGACCTTGACACGTACGTATTTGGCGACATTGAGAAGCTGCGTAGAAGCCTAGAAAATAAATTGAGCGAACAAAAAGTTGAGCTCGTAGATAATTCTAGAAGCCTCGAGAATAAATTGAGCGAAAAGCTCATAGAAAATTCTAAAAACCTCAAAAATAAATTGAACGAACAAAAGACTGAGTTTGTAGAAAATTCTAGAAGCCTCCAGAATAAATTGACCGAACGTATAGCCATTGACGTCGCAGGCTCATTTCCGGAAACCGACAAAGGAGATAAATATATCATGGTACCGATGGTTTACTTTAGTAAGTGGACGGAGGCATATGCATTACCAAATCAACATGCAGCTACGATAGCAGATATTCTGGTGAAAGAATACATATGTGGATTTGGTGTCCCATTGGAAATACATTCAGACCAGGCCAAGAATTTTGAAAGTAACCTATTAAAAAATTTATTTATACTTTTGTGTATCCAGAAAACCAGAACAACCCCTTTGCGTTCACAACCTGACGGCATGGTGGAAAGAATGAATAGGACTATGGGAAAGTATCTGTCTAAAGTAGTGGCTGATCATCAGAAGGACTGGGACCAACATTTGCAGTTATTTTTGCTCGCCAATAGATCTGCGATTCACGAAAGTACACATAGTCATTTTATTTGGAAGGGAACTCAGATTACCATGTGATTTAAAATTTGCACGCAAACCCGAAGAAGATACCGATGTAAAGTTATCCACGGTTTTCCAGCCACGGTTTTTCGGCCCGGCGCCTCCACCGTGGCGGATGCGCCGGGACTATCGTGGTTTATCCACGGCTTTTATTTCCCATTTATATACATTAGCATATTAATAGTAACCTGAAAGATTGCTTTGAATAACTGTAGCAATATAATTATTACTATTTGTAAGTCATCCACGGTTTCCAACAGAAAATCAGTGAAATTTCAAAGTTCAAAACGACCGACTTTGGCGCCTTTAATTTTGGATTTCTTTGTCTTAGATTATTACCAGATGTCTTAAGAACCACATCAAACAATAAAAAAATTATTTTTTTATTTTAACTATTTTTATTTTTTTTTATTATCAACGGTTTTCAAGAGAAAATCGATGAAACTTCAAAGTTCAAAACGACCGACTTTGGCGCCTTTAATTTTCGATTTCTTTGTCTTAGATTGTTACTATATGTCTTAAGAACCACATCAAACAATAAAAAAGTTTATTTTTTTATTTTAACTATTTTTTAATTTTTTTTTCTTATCGACGGTTTCCAACAGAAAATCGGTGAAATTTCAAAGTTCAATCGACCGACTTTGGCGCCTTTAATTTCCGATTTATCTATCTTAGATTGTTATTAGAAGGCTTAAGATTTGTTTTCGAAGCCATTTTTTTAAATTAATACTTAAAGTATCTTAGAAATCGCATGAAATGTGAAATTATTAATTCATCTTTGATTCAAAATTGTTTTAGACGTGTCATATTTAAGGTTGCGGTTTAGTAGAAAAATATAGCTATATAGTAAAATGGAAATAATCGTTTGAAAAAAAGCCATTCTTTTCGATTTAATAATATGAATATGTATTTACATTTTTTATCTACCAAGTATAAAGTATCAGTCTAAATAAAAAATAAATCGTTAATTTCAGTGTATTATGTCAACTTACTAGTTCAAGCTAGAAAAGAAAATTGTAAGATATAATGAAATTAATAGATCATGTCTGCTAAGTTATTTGAATGTAGAATTTAGTGAAATATTTTATATTTTCATTGCACAAGTTTTTATTAGCAAAAATATAATTTGAAATTTGCTATAAATTTGATCAATTTTCATTGTTTTTCACAATTATTTTTCACACAAACTGAACATCAAAATAATTTTTAATTCATCTGATGAAATTCCTACTTATTTTAAGATTATTTTAATGTATGATACAATATTGTTCATTGATCACAAGAGCAATCTAACTCGAATTACTGATTGCCAATATTTATATAGTTATCTCTTTCGTCTAAACCGCACCCTTAAAAGAAATCATTTTGAAAAATTATATTTCTTGTAATGACAAAAAAAAACAAATTATAAGGATTTATTAAGATAAAAGCAAAATACATTTAAACAAGTGTTCTTAAATACTCAAACAATTTTTATGTAAGTAATTTCAACTATAATAAAAATACATGATTTATTTACCCAACATAAGTTTAACATAAATAACCGGTTAGATCCTAGTATACGTGCTACACCTCTTATTTCATTATTTTCGAAACAAAGCCCTATAAAAGGGTATTTTTATGATGAATGATGATCTTAGGAGTTGATTTTTGGTGGTTTTCGGGTGTTTAGACTTGTATTTTTTTCACAATTCAGCTCGAAAGTCGGAAGGTTATGTCACTGATTTTCCGTATTTCCATCACAATAAAAACCATTCTGTAGTTATTTTCCGCACCTATTTACACTAGTGTTACCCTTCAGCAAGCTTTTATCGTGTTAAAACGGCATTTATTAAGGAAATTATTGAATTTAATTTTCACAAAACTACGTCATCCGCATGTCATTCATTAAGCGTACGTTCGACGGTGAACTTGCGTTTTGCGTTTTCATTTGTACATTAGTTCTCAACGCAGACCATAGATGGCCATCCAACGGAATGGTGCTCTACATTTTTCTCTCTCATTTAGTTTAAACTGTTAAATATCCTCCCTTTTTTCGTTTAATCTATGCAATAATAGATTAATAACCCTTTTTAATGTTTGCTTTCTATCTTCAAAACCTTTTATTTACCTAACCTATAGATCGCCTTTTTTTATGTAATAACTCTTTTTAATGTTCGCTTTCCATCTTCAAAACCTTTTATTTTCCTAACCTATGGATCGCCTTTTTTTATGGAATAATCCATAATATTAATTATGATAAATAATAATATTTAATCTAGGGTAACTCGTAATCGCCATCTCGTGGTCGTAAGTTGTGTTATACTGGCTGCACGTTCTTGATTTGAAACGTCTGATATGAGCGCTGTAACGCGGCCAACTTCACGGTGAAGTGTAGCACGTATACTAGGATTGAGCCAAATAACCTTATATTTTACATTATTTGGAAATAAAATTGCGAGGTTAATTAAAATTAATCTTTAAAAGAATTTCATGAAACTTTCAAACGATATGTTAAATTTAATAGTAAATAGTGTTTGTAATGTATATTTTTTAATATTTATATAATCGCAATTTTAAATCTTAAACATTCATAAGAGACATCATCACCCTAGATCTGGTACATTCTGTATTATTATTATTTATTTTTCTACAAATTATTAGATAATTCAACGTAAAAACAATATTTGTATAACTTAAAAGACTATTTTGAAATAAACTACTTCCAAGGTATTGTCATTTTAATGTGTGAGTAAACAATCTAATCGTAAATCGTTTACAATACAGTATTTTTTTTATTTAATTTAATTAAAAAAAATATTTAAATCGGAAATTAAAGGCGTCAAATTCAGTCGTTTTGAACTTTGAAATTTGGCCGATTTTCTCTTGAAAACCGTTGATAATAAAATAAAAAAATAAAAAAATTGTTAAAATAAAAAAATAAACTTTTTTATTGTTTGATGTGGTTCTAAAGACATCTGGTAACAATCTAAGACAAAGAAATCTAAAATTAAAGGCGCCAAAGTCGGTCGTTTTGAACTTTGAAATTTCACTGATTTTCTGTTGGAAACCGTGGATGACTTACAAATAGTAATAATTATATTGCTACAGTTATTCAAAGCAATCTTTCAGGTTATTATTAATATGCTAATGTATATAAATGGGAAACAAAAGCCGTGGATAAACCACGATAGTCCCGGCGCATCCGCCATGGTGGAGGCGCCGGGCCGAAAAACTGTGGCTAGAAAACCGTGGATAACTTCACATCGGTGAAGAAGATTTAGCCGGAGATGATTATATTTCAAAGCTAAGAAGGAAACTGGAGGAGATACACCAACGAGTAAGAAGAAATATCCAGGATGCGAGCGAAAGAATGAAGGATTATTATGAAATTACGGCTACTAAAGGAGGATATCAGGCCGGAAACTGGTTATATAACTCACGAAGGAAGAAAGGACTAGCCCCGAAATTACAACGGAATTGGTAAGGACCTTACGAAGTTTTAAAACGTTTAAATGATGTCATATATCGCATCAAGAAGTATCTCTTAGGAAAACCGATTATCGTCCATTTCATCCGATTAAGTCCTTATGAAATGATCTATTTATGTCGAAAGGGATAGCGGCCGTATTTAGGAGGAAGTTTGGAGGTATAGAATACCTTAGGCAACAGAATCCTGCGATCGGAAAAGCACTGAAATTAGAGAGTGATGGTCAGAAGATGTTCTACTTGGTTACAAAAGAAACATCCTATGTAAAACCGTCATACCAGTCGATATGGCACGCGTTATGCGATTTGAAGATTCGCTTGATAGACAACGGGAGTCAAGAAACTGGCTATACCGAAGATAGGATGTGGCCTGGATAAACTAAATTAGCGAGTGGTTAGAAATATTTTGGAAACCATTTTCGATGGATCTGGTATTGAAGTCGTAGTATGCTGTTTTAATCCCTTGGTAAAATCTGCTACTAAAAGTGTTTCTTGTTACTTTTACAATAGAAGGACATACACCAAAGGAGCCGACCGCAAGTACCTTAATCGGGAAACTATTCCGAGACGGAATAGCTTAAGGGAAGGACAGTGTAACGAAAGTGAAATAAGAAACTGGAAACATCACTCTAGAACGTTCTACAGAACGCACGACTGTAAACTCGGCGTCATCGAAAGTTCCGGAACGTTCGAGAAACAATAATCTAACTCCTCTACTTCCTCAGCATTTAAGTTTCCAAGTACATCTTCATTTATCTCATCATATATCTCAATAGTTAAGACTCCGAAGAAAACTAAGAGAAATAATAATTTAGAAATAAATTTATTAACTAAGAAAATACATTATTTTCAATTAAATTATATAAAATGAAACAAAGATGATTCACACATTTGCAGTATTTGAATTACAATAATTAAACAAGGAAAATTTCTGGCAATAATCAATAAAATTTGATCAATCCCTTTTTTCAATTGCAAAAAATTATCTACACTGTAAGTTTAGATGTTTGTTAAACTTACAGTGTTGAAACAACTACAAGGTGGGCCAGAAATAATTACGAATTTGAAAAAATCATTAAAAAAAAAACTAAGTACAATTCACATACAAATTTTTATTTCTATAAAAATTTACATCTGGGAAATTCATTTCTTGAAAATAACGTCATCCAGGTGTGCACCATCGCGCTGCAAACATTCTTCGAATCTGAACCTCAAATTGGTAAAAACTCGCTGGCACATTGCACGGGGAATAGCTGCCATTTCTTCCCGGATATCGGTCTTCAACTGGTTAATCGTGGCTGGGTTATTAGAGTAGACTCTACTTTTTAGATATCCCCACAAAAAAAAGTCCAGTGGCGTTAGATCTGGACTTCTAGGAGGCCATGCAATGTCACCTCGGCGCGATATCAGTTTCCCAGCAAACATCTCGTTTACGACCGTCAAAGAGGCATTAGCTGTATGGCATGTCGCGCCATCTTGTTGAAACCATGTCGCACGATTATAGGCTTCAAATTGTTGCAGTTGTGGAAAGAAAAAATCCCTTAACATGGCTATGTATCGATCAGAATTTACAGTGACAGATTGGCCTTGTCGATTTTCGAAGAAGTAGGGTCCGATAATTCCGTGCGCTGACATGGCCGCCCAAACGGTTACTTTTGGCGAATGCAGAGGCTTTTGGTGTTTTGCACGTGGGTTCTCTGCAGCCCAGTAACGGCAATTCTGTTTATTCACATGCCCATTCATGTGAAAATGAGCTTCGTCGGAGAACAGAATATTGTTGACACTCCGAAAGCGTTCCAACATTGTTTGAACAAAGGCTCTTCGTAAAATTGGATCATTTGGCTGTAATTCCTGCACAACTTGAATTTTATACGGGTGCAATTTCAGATCTTTCAACAAAATGCGACGCAAAGATGTTCTGGATACCGCAAGTTCGGCTGAACGCTTTCGAGTCGATTTAGCAGGATTACGTTGAACTGAAGATCTAACTTGTTCAATTGCGTCTTCTGTTCTCGTTGACCTTGGACGTCCCGCAGGCTTCTGTTTGAGAGTCGAACCAGTAGCTTCGAACTTTCTGGCCCACGATCGAATCACACTTTCGTTCGGACACTGATTTAGGTCATGTAATCCAAACTCACGCTGAAATAAACGCCGAACAATAACGCACGAATCGCCATTTTTGTAATAATGTTTAACGCAGAATGCACGTTGCGCTCCTGTGAAGTGATCCATCGCGACTAAATTTCCCAGAACCGGGCTACTTAACCCCACCACCCGCGCAGTCCCCTCTCTGAAGCTTCAAACACAAGAGTGTTTTTAAAATCGTACGCCTTTCAGGCCCACCCTGTACTTCAGATCGATAAATGCCTTGAGCAGATATTGTCTTTAAATACAATGTGTATGACCCTCAAAAATCAAGTGGAATCTTTTGAACAGTATTCCCGCCGTAAAAATGTAGGAATTACCGGTTTGAATAAGGAGCCCAATGAAAATCTAAAAACTAAATTAGCTGATTTATTCTCTTTAAAATTACGTTCTAATGACGTAATAATAGATCGATGTTACAGAATAAAAAATAAAAACAATGACACAAACACCGTTTGCATTCTTACTTTTGATATAGATGTTCCCGTGCATAGACCAGATATTACGCTTATCCATATGATCCCTGCCTAACTTAGATACCATATCTATTGATTGCAGATGCAATCAATAGATATGGTATCTAAAATTCTTAAGAATCGTCGTTTCTTGAAAAATTCTAGAATTATATCTGAGGATTTATCACCTACAAAATACAAGCTCTTAAAGTTAGGCAGGGATCATATGGATAAGCGTAATATCTGGTCTATGCACGGGAACATCTATATCAAAAGTAAGAATGCAACTGGAGAAGAAATTTAATGAAAAGGAACTACTAGGATATCATCCTGTTAAAAAATAACTACTAATGAATATTTCATTTATTTTGTCTCATGCATGCATGTTTTTTTTTGCCTTTAAGTAATTTAATTCATTTACAGTTTTACATTTTTATTTCTTACTCAGAATGTATACTATGTTTACTTTTTATTATTTTTCATGCATGCCAATTATTCAATTATTTAACAATTCTTTAATTATTTATGAATTATATTCTGATTTATTATTTATTTCTTTTTTTTTGTTATTCAGCTATACATTTTTTATATTAATGCACTGCACTGGAGCGTTTACAATACTTTGATATATCGATACAATACAAAACATTCCATTATGGATGATATTAAGTTAGCACATTTAAACGTAAGGTCATTAAGTTCTAATTTTTGTAATTTCATAACACTGGTACTTTCATCTAATTATGACATTATTGCGATCTCCGAAACTTGGTTGATGCCAAGCATGGACAGTACCTTATTTACAATTCCGGGATATGTATTCACTCGTAAAGATAGAATTAGTAATCGCGGAGGTGGGGTAGGTCTGTATATTAGGAATAGTATACATTTTTAAACTGTAACGTCTAGTATTCTAAAAAATCTAGAGCAGTTATGGATTTATTGCAGATTTAAAAATTCTGTTTTATCTATTGGAGTTATATATAGACATCCCGAAAACAATGTAAATACGTTTCTAGAAACTTTCGAGGATACAATAAGTTATATTTTGCCCCAATGCAATGATTTGATTTTTTTAGGAGATTTTAATATTAATATGATTAATATTCATTGCAACAATGCGTGCAAATTTTTAGATTTTCTGAATACATATAAACTTACTCAAATAATTTCTAAACCTACACGTACTTGTCTTAACAGTGAAACTCTAATTGACGTAATTGTCCGATGTAATAGATATTCATAATATCGCGGATCATGATTTAATATCATGTAAGCTTAAAATTTTACATAGAAAAGAAACTAAATTCATCACATATCGTAAAATAAATCATATATGCAGAGAGGAATTCATTAGAGACCTATAAACATCTAGTCTGAAAGATATTATCTATGAGAATGATTGCGAACAAAAAGTAAAAGGTGCTCCTGTTTAATCACTGCGTAATCACTATTTTTAACAAATTTTCTCCTTTGGTACAAAGCAGCCGGCTCCGTGGCTTACGGAAACTTTAGAAATGATGATGTGTTCCAGAGATGCTGCTTACAATAAATTTAAGCAGACTAAAAATCCAGAGCACTTTTCTATATACAAACAGTAGCGTAACATGGTGAATTCTGCTGTAACCAAGGAAAAGAAAGCATTTATTGAGTTCTCTATTAAAAATAATACATTTTCTACTTGGAAATGCTTAAAAAATAATGGAATAATAGCCTGTAAACCTAAAACAATTTTACCTAATTGCATTAAGGATGTTAATGCTATTAATGAATACTTTTCCAATTCCTTTAACATCATAACAGACCCAGTACTTAATAATTTTTACTTAAACAATATTCACCAAAATGTTAATGAAAACTCATTTGAATTTAAATTAACTACGACCGAACAAATATCTCTTATTGTCAATAATATTAAAACTAACGCTGTTGGAACTGATGGCGTCAGTATTTCTATGATCAAATTTTGTGGTCCTTATTTAATTCCTTATTTGACACACATCATAAATTGTTGTATTGAACAATCTTATTTTTCAAATGCATGGAAACTTGCAAATATTATGCCTATTCCAAAAAAACAACTCATCGTCAAACTTTAATGATCTTAGACCCATACGTGTTTTACCTATTGTATCTAAAACATTAGAGAGAGGGTACTATATAATCAAATTGTAGAATATGTTAAAACTAGTTGCTTACTGCCCCCTACTCAATCTGGGTTTAGGGAAAACTACAGCTGCACTACTGCTTTATCTAATGCTTTAGATGATATTATAGCTGCAACTGACAAAGGTAATGTTACATGCTTAATTTTACTAGACTATAGTAAAGCCTTTGACACAATCAGTCACAACTTGATGGTTTTTATATTATATTACTTTTGCTTTTCCATTTCAGCGTCTAATTTGATAAGTCACGCTCCCATTTGCTGATTCCACTCGAAATTTGGGACTAATCATAGATAATGATTTGCGTTTCAAATCTCATATTAATAAATGCATTTCCAGATCCTTTTAAATTTAAAATTAATCTATTCGAGCCGATATTATTTAAATATCAAATTAAGAAAATTACTTTGTGAAACCCTTGTATTAAGCCATTTTAATTTTGATCATGTAATATACAATGCCTGTCTGGATAATGTGATCAAGCGCCTTATTCAGAAAGTCCAAAACTCTTGCATTCGCCTAATTTTTGGTATTCGAAAATACTATCACATATCAGAGAAACTAACTGAATTAAAATGGCTTAACATGAATAGCTGCCGAACATTGCATTGCTTAACATATTATCACAAAATAATTACGACTCATAAACCTCCGTATCTTTACAACAGAATAATATTCCGTTCCGATGTTCATACCATCAATATGAGATTCAGAGGTACTATCTCACCGCTACTCCACAAGACGACATTATTCCAGAGATGTTTTTCTTATAATATTTATAAATTATATAACAACATACTATCCCGCACAAAGAATCTCACATTGATGAACTTTAAGCGAGAGATATGTCATAATTTGTTCAGAAGTACTTGACTGTAGTGTCTAACCAGTGTCTTTATTTATTTTTTATTTGTTTAATGATCTTTAGCTTGAGTGTATCGATTTACTATGTGTTCTTGAATTATGGATAGATTAAGTGGAAGAGCAGCCGATCTGACTAACTATCGGACCGACTGAACGTCGCCTACACAATTTTGTTGTACATATACCTTGTATTTTTTGAGATATAATAAATACATTTATTATTATTATTATTACTTCCCAAGTATTTACCCCGCCGGATAATGGATTACAAAATAGATAATTGTTGTTGCATAGCAGTACTACTGCGAATTGCAACGGTTTTAGTCGATATTATTTAATGAAAGGAATCAACAAATAATAGTTACAAGGCTATCTGTAGACACGTGTTTCGAGATTTCATCCCTCATCAGTACAGCTCTGCCCTGGCGACTACACGAAAATGGCCAAAAAATCTCCGAAATCTATCTCTTTCCTAAAATATTGGAGGGTAAGGGGAAAGAAACCGATGCGCACTCAAAAAGCAATCCATTATGAACACACCGCATTATATGGGTGTCGTACCCTATTCGGGTTTTATTCGGCGCGATACACGCCCCAAGGCAGGTAGTAAAAGAAGTTCATCTGTTTAGCGCTTAATTTTAAGCCCAATATTATATAATTTTTATACATATTCAATTCAAAAATTACTATCTCCGTACTCTTTTATTATACACAATATACTGATGATTTGGTGATGTATACGTCAAGGGAAAATATGCAATCTTTGTTTAATAGATTAAATGGTGCATTGATAGAGCTTTCTGATTGGTTATATGATAACAATTAGAATTGTCTCCTTCCAAATCACAGAACATAATTTTTATCAAAATTAAGAAAACTAATAAATTGCAATCTTATGAATAATGGAGTATCTATTCCAAAGGTGAAATCTGTTAAATATCTAGGAATTTATTTGGATTTTTTGTTAACTTGGAAGGTACATATAAAGCAATTAAGTTGAACTATATTCAACTTACATAATATAATTAAATCTTTATCATTTACTCGCTGGGGTGCATATCCATATGCATTATTAATTTTCTACAAATCATTTATAAGATCTAAAATGTAATATGGATTATTTGCTTTATCTCCGATCTCTAGGAAATTATATGGTGAAATAGATTGGCTTCAATTAAAATGTCTAAAAACTATAATAGGGGCAATGAGATCATCTCCTTCTAGAGGAGTAGAAGTAGAAAGTGGTATACCTCCAATTTCATTAAGATTATCTTTATCTGCCAGAAAATATTTTTCTAAAATTATATCTATAAATAATACATTTTTGTTAAAATCTTGTAATAATCTCTTAAATAATATAATAATTAAAAGTAAAAAATTTCCCCTTTGATGCAAGATTTTCAACTTGTTTCCTTTTTAAATATAGAGAAAAATGATCTTCTTCCCACTTATAGTTTTTCCTATTCAGAATTCCCTTATTCCATTAAAATACTTTTAAATTTGGGTTTTACCAAAAAAAAAAAAAAACAGAATTATCCACTTATAGTATTAATGTTCAATTTTTAGCAACTATTAATGAAAAATGGCCAAATTATACTTTTTGTTATACAGATGGTTCTAAATCATATGATCCTCCATATTGTTCATTGGAATTTATATATCAAATTTAATAATTCTGACTAAAAGGATCCCGGATATTTGTTCAAGTTTTACAGCATGCCATAAAAGTATGTTTATTTATGTTGTTACAACACAAAATTTATAGAACAGTCATATTTTCGGACTCAAAAATTGCTTTAGAATTGGATAATTCTAGACCCTCACCAGGTCTATCTTTAATTGAAGCTAAAATTAGACATTTGTATTATATATTGCTGAACAAGCTAAAAGCAAATATAATGTTATGTTGGATTCCAAGTCATATTGGGATATCAGGAAATGAAATGGCAGATAGGGCAGCAAAAAGTGGAAGATTTGAATTGTACCCAAATATTCCTGCCCCTTATGAAGATTATAATAAGGTGTTTAATGATAGTTTGAAAGCAAAATGGCAATATCAATGGAAATCAAATTCTTCTCATATAAAATATTATAATATTCAACCTCTTATACCAATTAGACCTTGGTTTTTTTAATGATAAGGTGATGATTTATTACTTAAATTATAAGAATTAGATTAGGACATCATTGTGCTCCATCATATTTATATCGTATTAAACAAATACCTTCCTCCTTTATGTGAATGTGGAAAAGAGGGAGATCTTAATCATATATTTTTTGAATGTAATAAATATTACGCTAAATGTATGACTGTATATCATTCTATTTCTTCAACTCTATCTAAATCCCCAAATAGTATTTCCTCTGTTATATCATCCATCTCAACTGAAATATTCCTTATCTTGTATTATTTTATGTTAGAAAATAATATATTTCCATGATTCTTTTCAGTATTTACTATATGTTACCCAACTAACAATTGACCCAAATGATTGAATACATTACATGATTAAAATCATAGACATACAAAGACTGGTTGAAGAGGCTCAGTAGTGAAGGTCATTAATCAATAATAATAATAAGAAGAGTCATAATTAAATATAAGTGGACATCAGAGATGTTTCTTTTTCTCTTAATTAATTAAAATTACATCTTATTGTTGTACATTGAACATTTCTTTCAATTCATAAAAAAACTCATTATTTGTTGAGACGTATACTTCCATATATGGCGTTGTTCGATAAAAAAAATGTATATGATAAACCTATCTTATCTTTTGCTTAAAAACCGCCCTTTCGCATAATTTTAAAACACCCTTTATAAATAATTATTCAATGAAAACAAGTTTTTCGTCATAACTGTAATCACAAAATACATTTCAGTTATAGAAAACAAGGTTTGAAAAGGCGTTTCAATTGATTAAACATCGATGTATAACAAAGTAGAAGCCTTAACAATTAATAAATTAAAAAATTATTAATCTTTTTTATGTCGTATATTAAATAAAAATGATTTGAAAATAATTAATAAATTATTTATTATTTAGCTCTGTGACTTTTGACTTACGCTACGTAAGTACGTTAAACAAATGTACATTAAAACAACTACTTCCCGGGCAAATACCCACGCCGGACATAGAATTACATAATGTACACCTGCTGTTGCACTTCAATAAAATATTGCATAATGCAACAAATTTTGATCCGAGAAAAATTTAATGTAAAAACAACAAAAGGAACGCTACCTAATATAAGGCCATCTGCAGACACGTGTTTCGGGATCTATACCTCGTCAGTACAGCTATGCCTTACATAATTTAAAGATGTTAAAATAAATCAATTAAATTAATTCAAATACAATCCGCGAAATTAAATCAATTCAAATTAGATTAAATCAAATTAATTCAATTTAAATCAAAACCGAATAAAATTAAACGAAACGAATTAAATCAAATTAATTAAAAAGAAAAAAAAGCGCGCAACAGGTGAGGGTCGCTCTTTTTAATTAATTTGATTCAATTCCTTTCTTTCAATTTTATACGGTTTTGATATAAATTGAATTAATTTGGTTTAATCTAATTTGAATTGATTTAATTTAATTTGATTTAATATAATTGATAGTGAATAAATGCTCTTTTCTATTTATATTCTTTATGTTGGTTGTGGAGATTAATTATTTAAATAAAAATAGTTGTCTTTTCTCCTACGTATTTTTTATTAAACTAAATATAGTTCGGATACTGTATTTATTTTTTATTATTGGGAAATTTAATTTTATTTATATTAAAAGGCATTTTCTAGCAATCAGTGTATTATATTTAACAGTTCTGTCTTTCATTTTCATATCCTGAAATAATTCTCACAACTTACCTAGAAACGTACAAAATGCCGTGAGCGTCTGACTGGCGGCGGCTTGGGCGGCCGCCCTCACTGGTTGAGTCCCGTTTTCGTAGGCCTCCCCGCACCTGCTGATTAGAAGCATGACCAGCCTCCCGTTGAGGGCCCAGCTGGCCGCACAGGCCATCGACAGCACCACCCTCAGGATGTGGACCTGCGGGCAAAAAGGTGGCCCGTATTATTCGAAAACTTCGGGGGGTAATGATTAATTAAGCCCCCGCAACTTTTTACATAAATCTAAAACCCGGGCGCGGGACGTTTTTCGGCTTGCGTGATTAAGTTTGGCCTGTCCGGAATTGTTCGCGAGGTTTGTTACACACAACTTTAACAGGGAAGGGACAAAAACCGGCGCAACGTAACTTTTTGAGTAAATAACAATTTATTTAGTCTGATGGCGTTTGTGGTTGCTGTTTATGCTGTTAAATGGATATTGTTGAGTTATTTACAGTACACAATACAAAAAAATTTATCCCAAATTTATGAAACATTGTCACATTTTAATTATACATTAATAAACAACAATAAAGCAACAAAAATACTAGTAGTGTATATATATATATACAAATATCTTTATTCAGACAATTACATTTTTTCAAACATTAAGTATATACATTAAAATAAAGGTTTGTCTGCCCTGGGCTATCGACCAGAGGTCTTTATTCCCTCACTGTTTTTTTTAATAAAATTAAATGTTGACACATTAATTTGATGGATACCGACTCATGTTATCGGATTGGCAACATTGATAAAGAAAAAAAAAACAGCTGTTCGTCCCGTGGTTTTCGAATTTATGCAGCGATAGAAACGTGATATTCTCTTTTACAACCAATCCAAATTAAAAGAATCATCGTTTGTTTTAACCGAAATGCTAATATCTCAGCTTATATAAAGAAGCACGCAAGATATTTGGTAAAGAATTTTGGAACATTTCATTAAATACTAATTTACTTATTATTGTACTGGGTGTCCAAATAAGAAACGTCCCCGGTTATAACTCAGCAACTATAAGTCCTAAAGCTTTTAAGTAAAATAAATGTTAATAAAATTAATCATGAAAAAAAAAATGCTGAAAATAATTCAAATTCTTAATTTTTCCGATAGGTGGCGGAATGAAGAATCGAACAATAATACTGCGATTATTTCAATAAAATTTCTAATAAAGGCATCATAAAACTACAATTTTTGAAATCAAGATGAGATCAATAAACAAAAATGCCACAGACTTTTTTGTTTTACTTTTGAAATAAAGGGTGGGGGAAGATCCGAATTTGTAACGAATGAATGTTAAATAAATCTTTTGTTTTTAACCGATATTATTGATTTTAATGTCATACGAAAGAATTTATCATACTGATTAATCTTATTGGCATCTATTACAAAAATAAGTAATTCAATCACCGCTAGGTAGCGTTATGTTAAAAAGTAGATAATTTTTCCATTTTTCTTAGAAATTTCAAATAGAATGATATATTTTTCTTAGTCTTTCTACAAAAAAAAAAATAAATACATTTTGTCTCTAAAATAAGTAGGTCTGCCAATATTTAAACACTTCGAAATATACATGTGATTTCATATGCTGCATTCGATGTGTTGGTTCCAATATCACCACCATATTTTTATTTTAGAGATTATAATAACCCTTACATTTAAGTGTTGTTGCTTCAAATAGTATTCTTATAATATTAAAATAATGTATTTATTAATGTTAATTATCTTATAACAATTCTTTGAGCAATTTGCATGCACATCATTTGTGCAAGTGTAACGCGGCATGGGCTGCAATGACGTCGCACTTATTTTTACGTTTCCATTAATAAATCCAGAATCAACCTTTGTTCTCTCCTGCGCACCAGGCCTTATACCATACCAACCCTGTTTGATTCAAATTTCCAGTAGCGTCATTAAGTGTAATTACTTTCTGTGTTTGTATTAAGTCCACTCCCACTGCTATTGTAATTTTGTTTTTATAATATTAAATTATTTTACCATAACAATAAATTAAACTATGGGACCTAAAGTAAATAAAAAAACTTAAAGGTATGGGAGCACTGCCAGTGGCGACTATTTAGTTCTGCCCATCTCGTGGGAACTAAAGGAAAGCTTACTGTAAATCAATAAATACCAACCCGTAACGGACGGGGGAGCCGATCCCTCGGTTTTCGCAGGTTGTCAGAACCGAAGGTTACTTCGATAAAATCAGCCCTTTTCTGGTTGACCGAGTTATACACAGCGTAGTAGGAGAATAGAGGAACATTACAAAGAACAAGGAAAGACTATTAGTGGAAACAACCAGTAACGCACAGTCAAACAAATTACTGGGAACAAAAAAACTTGGCGAATTTGAGGTTACTGTGACCCCACACAGTACCTTAAATAACTTTCGTGGTATTGTGTATTGCAAGGATTTCTTGAACTGCTCTATCGAGGAGATTCGGGAAACCTTGCAATACAAGGTGTAATTGAAGTTAAGCGAAGTTAATAGATATTTTAATTTATGATAACAAAAATAGATGGCGCCACCGCTCCACTAAATCGAATGTATTTTGTACAATATAATAAAACAATAATACAGAATTATTATGCATACATATTTAATTAATGACTCTTCAGAAAACATTGATTTTAGGCCTGTGAAGGTCAAACTAAATTCAGTTGCTGACGTTCATAAAGCAATTTCAAATGCAAAAAAACTGATAGGCACTGTTAAGTTTAAAGACGTATACATCTCTCGTGATCAAACAAAAATGCAAAGCTTGTTTTATAAGGAAGTGAAGAGGGAATTGTTACGTAGAAGATCTGCCGGAGAAGACAACATTAGGATAAAATATGTTCGTGGCATACCAACCATTGTCCAGGAGAGACGTTCGGAAAACTAGAAAACAACGGAGAAACTGATATTACGTTCTACTATCAGAATACACGTGGCCTTAAGTCGAAAACAAATGTATTCTATATTAATACCCTAAATTGCGACTTTGATATTATTTGCTTAACCGAAACCTGGTTAAGGCCCGCTTCTACAATTGATAGTTACACTTTCGGTAATTTAACGTAGAGTCAAACCTTGGGAGGTGATTCTACAATTGTGAGGTAAAGCGTTATTAGGACGAACGGAGTGGTACCACTCCGGTATTTTCACCCGTGCTCGGAGCATGAGATAAACCTGAAGTCAGACCGAGCGCGCAGCCGCGCATCGTCCAGAAACGTCCTTAATGTTTTGGTTGGTTATGACTCGCTCGTATTGTGGATTTTTGCTTTGTTTTATTGTATTGTTAGTGATTTTAGTGTTTTGTTAAATTTTATATTGTTAGTGTACATCGTGTTTAGAGCTTTTTTAGTACAGGTTCAGTTATTTGTATTTCATAAAATAGGTTATGTTAGATTGCTAAATATTAGCTTTTATTCGGGGCTATTACGGACAGAAAATGTTAATTTTAACGTGTATGTTATCATCACAGTCTAAGCAGCTATTGTAATAAATATGTATTAATAAAATGTGAAATTAATTAATAACGTACACGTTAAACTTATTAAAAATGATTTCCTTTTATAGGGGTTACTGAAGGGTGAATGCATAACGTGAAAATATTATTATCATCGTTTAGGTAGTTTTTAACTCTTGTTAGAAACATGCATAATATTAGATAATTTGTTCATGTCAGTTTTAATCTTTTTATTGGAACTTTAAAATTGGAAATAAATGTATAACCAATCAAATTTAAATAACTGTATATTTTTTATTGTTTTGAAGTCAAAATTATTAATTATTTATTGTTGTTACATTAGAAATAGTTGGTTGATATATTTATCTATTTTATAAATTAAAAAATATCTAGTTATTAATATCTATGGTATTCTTCAATTCTTTTATTTTAAATAGCTGTGACCAAGTGAATAAATCTTTTTTTCTATTGTATTTGAAAATCGTTTTGAAATCTAAATTAGATTTTTAATACCGTTTTATATAGTTTTGAAATTAAATTTATATTCTTTATGGTATTTATCAAATTTAACCACTAAAGAAAACTGTATTTTAGAATTTTAGTAGTTGAGCTTCCGACCGCAGTTGGCGCGATTATTTATAGAGTTGTCAACATTCACCATCTCGACTAAGTTTTCTATGGTTTTGACGCCAGCTGACCAGCTGGTCGCGCATGCGTATTTTTGTCAACTGATTGGTAAATTTGAAACGATTGTAGAATCGGATCGCTGCTTACTAATCAGTTAAACTAAAATACTTAATACCGAAGGTCTACGCTGCCAAAGCTATTACTATCAATTGTAGAAGTGGCCCTAAATGAATCAATAAACAGCTCTGAGCTGTTCAATAAAAACTTTAATATCATTAGACAAGATAGAGATTTTACTAGAACTCAACGCTCGGATGGCGGTGGTGTAATATTAGCATTATCTAATCAACTTACTTATTATAATGTTGATACTGTTCAAATTAAGAATTTAGTCCCGTTAATTGATTATTTAATAATCTGTAAATGTAAAGTTAAACGAATCTTTGAATTTTATTGTGTAGCAGTGTACATACCTCCAGATATTTGCAATACAGATTTTGACTTATTTTTCGAAACGTTGGAACTCATATTATTAGATAAGCCTATATTGTTAATAGGTGACTTTAATGTCCCCAATTTTACTATTCCAAACTATATAGATTATAAAGTAAATTCTTTAAATAATTTTACTAATATTTTGAATCCATTGGTACCTGAAGATGAATATCATCCGTCGCTAACCGGTACCATGTACGTTAAATTAAATGATAAACCCTCCAATTTTCCGCCAAATCACAATGTCAGATATAATTTTCGTAAAGCAGATTTTCATGGCTTATATAATGATCTCACAGGTATAAATTGGTCATTTTTAGACAATTGTTCTGAAGTTAATGTTGCCGTTGACAATTTGTATGAGATTATATATCGTAGTTTAGACAAGTATGTTCCTCGGTATGTGCATCATCAAGGTAATCAGTTTCCATCTTGGTTCTCTAGGGAATTAAGGCAGAATATAAAAACTAAGAATTATTATCATCGTAAATGGAAACGTTTCAAAACACCTCACTATCGTTTGCAATTCGAAAGGCTTCGTAGTCTAACCAAAAAAGATATAAAAAAGCATATAATATACACGTTTCTAATATTGAAACAAACTTAACCAAAAATCCTCGCGAGTTCTGGAAATTTGTTCGGGAATGAGGAAATTCGTCAAGAATTCCTGGTGAACTATATGCCGGTGATAATCATTATGACACACCAGATGCTATTGTGAATGCTTTTGCGAATCATTTTGCGAATGTTTATTTGGCTGAGTCTAATGTACAGTTTGTTGAAAAACCAAACTGTCGAGAAATGCTTCATGTCAGCACTATTACTGAACGCCAAGTTCTGTATAGCATAAATAAGCTTAAAAATTCTACCTCGTATGGAATTGATGATATTCCGAGTTTTTTAATTAAGGATTGTAAATATTTGTTTGTCGAACCCTTAACGAGAATATTTAACTTAGCACTATCTTCAGGTGAATTCCCGACAAAGTGGAAGCATGCAAATATTTGTCCAGTCTTTAAAAAAGGTGATTCTCATGATATAAATAACTATCGTCCAATATCAATTTTGTCAAACTTTTCCAAAATATTTGAACAAATAATATTTACCATTATTAATGATCATACTTATCACCGAATCAGCATGGCTTTACTCGTGGACGCTCAACAACAACAAACTTAGTGTCAATAACCCAATTCCTGTCGGAATCACTTGATCATTGTGGACAATCTGACGTAATATATACTGATTTCTCCCGTGCTTTTGTCACGTTGGATCATAATATATTGCTGCAGAAATTATCATTATTTGGATTTACATATAAATTTATTACATTTATTTCTTCATATCTACGCAATAGACCAAACTCTGTCTATTACAATGGTTTCACATCACATACATTTATCTCCAGTTCAGGTGTTCCACAAGGTTCTAACCTCGGTCCACTGTTGTTCAATCTCTATATAGATGACTTAATCAAATCAATTACATGCTCAGTTTTGGCCTATGCTGATGATCTTAAGATATTTGCGCATATTAAAAGTAATCTTGATACTGTCGTATTACAAAATAATCTTAATGTTATTCTAAATTGGTGTGCCGAAAATAAACTCAAACTTAACTCTGCTAAATGCTATGTAGTTTCATATTGTCGCAAAAAATCAACTATTATCAATAACTATAATATTCAGGGCATAATAATTGGAAGAAAACGTGAAATTGTTGACCTAGGCGTGCTTTTTGATTCGGAACTAAGTTTTTCTTTGCACATTAATAAAGTTACATCGACTGCAATAAAAATGTTAGGCTTTATTATGCGCATATCTAAACATTTCAATGATATAAATGCGATCACATCACTTTATTATGCGTTTGTTAGGTCAAAGTTAGAGTATTGTATGTTAGTCTGGTTTCCGCATTATATGAACCTGTCATTAATGGTAGAAAAAGTTCAGAAACGTCTTTTGAAATATTTATCATTCAAATCGAATGGTACTTATCCGGATCGTAATGTCAACTACGATTCATTACTAACTCAATTTAATTTTATTTCGCTAATGGATCGTAGGGACGAGTACAGCGCTATTTTCATTAAAAAAGTAATCGATAACTCCATAGATTTTATGTATCTACTGTCGAAAATAAACTTTCTAGTACCTCGCGCAGCTTCGCGTCACATTAATACGTTTTTACTGCCAATTTGTAGAACAAACGTTTTAGTTAAAGCACCTTTAACGCATATGTGTCGTAACGCAAACAAATATTTTGATGACGTATTTTTAGGCTCTAAGTAATCTACAACTTAAGTTTGTATACTTTGTTTTACCCTTCATTAATATTATTATTATTTAGAATGACATATTTGTTTTTATTATTGTTAATGTTATATTTATAACAAATTTATAAGTTTGTATACTCTCAGTATTACCCTTTATTAATATATTATTATTTGGAATGATTTACTTGTGTTTATTATTGTTAATGTTATATATATTAAGTTATAATAAAGGATTTTGTTACTTGTCCTGTATTGGTTTCTCCGTTGGACAATAAAGTTATTATTATTATTATTATTATTATAAAAACTATATTTTCATATCTGTGTATCGACCGCCTTGTGTCACCAAAGATTTTTTTAATGTATTATCCAATATTCTAAATAGTATAGATTTTAATAAATATAACGTCATTATAGGGGGTGACTTCAATATTAACATAATGGAGCAATCGCTTCCTAAAATGGAGCTTTTAGATACAATGTTATGTTATAACTTATCTCCCACAATTAACGAAACGACTAGACTTCATTACAATAATACAAAAACCTGTATTGATAATATATTTACAAATTGTAAAAAAACTTTTTCATCAATTGTAAAAATTTTCACATCTCAGATCACAGTGCGCAGATTATAACATTAAAATTAAGTTCGGATGTAACAAAAAATGTATATATAAACGTTTTTTGAATAAGACAAATACTAACAATTTCACTGAATCTCTGGGTTTACAAGACTGGATGTGTGTTTTTAATTGTACGACTGTAGACGAAGCTTTTGCGCATTTTTTAAATATCGTTAAATCACATTACTTTAAATACTTTCCACTGAAAAAAAGTTATACATAAACAAAAACATCAAATAGACACATGGATAACTGCTGACGTTATTCGACTTAAAGACAGATTTAATGCTTTTGCAGAGTTAGCTACTAAATATCCTATGTTTAAAGACTATAGTAATCAACTCAAGGCCGATCTAAAAAATAAAATGACTACTGAGTAAATCGTTTTATGACAATCAAATAGTCAATGCAAAAAACAAATCAAAATCGATTTGGAATATAATTAATTCAAATAAAAATCATGAAACAAAACGTATTGAAACTATTGGTTCAATACTCTCAGAAGAAGAGGCAACAGAAGTATTTAATACTTACTTCGCCGACGTATCAGTACAATTAAGCAAACAATTTGATAGCATAACTATTGATAATGCTTTCATCTACAATTCAGTTAAATTCAACAAAAACTCAATTTTCCTGTATCAGAAATGGAGTTAATATCTCTAAAGTACTTACTTACGATCTCATAATGCAACACATCCAAGCACAGATCTTCTACATCCCACTTAAGAGTCATTAAAATTTGGGTTTTACGCTTGGCTACAATATTTTTTTAATTTTAATTAAATTAAATGATAATTATTACATAAAAATGTTTCACCAAGGGATACGTTAAAATTTAGTTCAAAATAAATGATAATCTATTGTTTATTTTTACGACTCCAGTATTTTTTTTTTAATAACAAGAATGTCTCACCCTTCCTTTTTCACTCCCTCGCTTCCCAATACCGTGTATATTATGTCTAAGTTAACGTACTCAATATTCTAAACATACAACCGGCTACATATTTTCGTCAGAATACAAAGGCGGCGCCCTTCGGAATCTCCCCCAAAATGCACACATAATATTGAGTTAGTGTAGTTTGTAAGAACGTGTATCGGGGAAAAAATAAGCTGAAATATTGGGACCGCTATCAACGTACAAAGCGGATAATTTATTGCGAATCGATATCAGTTTACAATAAAACATTTTTATTTTTCAGGGGGTAGGGTGGAAAACGATATCAATTTCGGTATTCCTGTTATTGTGACTTAAAGAGAGGGTAGAAAGTGAATTTTATTATCGAAACCTATAGGTCCGTTTTTTTTCTCTCAATTATGGCATTTACTAAAACTTTTCTAGGATACGTCAATCTCACTAAAAAAATATATAAATAAATTAAATATTTATTAAATTATTATAATTTTTAACTTAATATTTTGATGTATGTGTTTTATTGATCGTCGCAGAGAAAGGTATGGATGAAATGTGCCTTTTGTTTCTCTAATAAAAAGATTCGGTTTCTAATATATATAATATATAAAATTCAATGTGCGAGTAGTTTAATTTTTTATGTGCTCAGCATTTAACGTTATTTTTCCTGTGTTCCTGAGTGAATTAATTGCTATAAACAAACTTACATCACATACGTTAGTACATTTATATATTGTAGATAAGGCAGTAGCACGATGCCGCTTACGAGAGACCAGATTACAGACCTTAACGTAGTAATAAATAACAATTTAAATGAATTGTTTAAATATATTAAATAAAAATGATTTGAAAATAATTAATATATTATTTTCACATTTATCTCTGTGACTTTTGACTTACGTTACCAAGTACGTTAAACAAATGCACATTAAAACAACTACTTCCCGGGCAAATACCCACACCGGACATTGAATTACATAATGTTGCACATCAATAAAATATTGCATAATGTAACAAATTTTGATCCGAGAAAAATTTATGGTAAAAACAACAAAATGAACGTTACTTAATTTAAGGCCATCTGCAGACACGTGTTTCGGGATCTATTCCTCGTCAGTACAGCTATGCCTTACATAATTTAAAGATGTTAAAATAAATTAATTCAAATACAATCAGCAAAATTAAATCAATTATATTAAATTAAATTAAACTAAATCAATTTAAATTAAATTAAACCAAATTAATTCAATTTAAATCAAAACCGAATAAAATTAAACGAAAATAATTGAATCAAATCAATTAAAAAGAGCGACCCTCACCTACCGCGCGCTGTGATAGTAATGACGAGCAGAGGAGGACGTGCGTTCTTGCATTGTTGTTATCTCAAATTCACAAAAAAACTTCTCTAGGTTCGGATTTGAGGAATTGTTTAAAGATGATGGATTTCTATCGAGTTTATTAGAAAAAATTATCTCGAAGATCAACACCCAAATTCGCGACAAATGCGAAAAACTCGAATCTGATTTAAATAAAGAGCGTGTTTTACAACAAAAGTGAATAGATCAGCTGGAACAATTAACCCGTAGTAAAAACCTCAGGATATTGGGTTTTCCAGATAGCCAGAATGAACAACAATGATCTATTTAAAAACTAATTATCCATAAAAGATAATTTAAGTATTGTCGCCTGCTATCGGTCTGATAAAAACAACGCTGTGCCGCGACCGGTTATCGTCAATTATGCTCGTCGTGAGTGTGTTAACACAATTATGAAAGTTCGCCATCGATTAAAAAAATCTGGAATTGTCATTACTGAAGATCTAATACCACGAAGATAATTTCTTTTAAAATTGGCGCGGGACAAACTCGGAATCAACAACGCATGGTCTTTTAACGGTTGCATATATAGAAAATCCACATCTAACGGAGTAGACTATAAACTGAGAATTTTAGCAGAAAGCCATATAGATGAAATTCTGAAGAAAACGGATACTCAGCCTAACGCATAACACTACTTTGTATAGTTTCTCATAAATTATGTAAATTTATAATTTAATTTTTACTTTCCCCGGACCCCTATCCAAGGGAAAGTATTGTGATCGTGAAAATTTTCAAACCGCCAATTTCAACAAATATGCACGTTTTGAGGTCCCCTGAGTCCATTCCATCGAGTTTTAAAAAATGTCTGTGCGTGAGGCTGTGTGTTTCCGCGATGGCGCATAAGCCCAAACTTTATATCTAAGTTTTATATAACAGTAGAATGATCTGAAAAGCTTTTGGTTAGAATCAAAACTAATTAAGTGCAACTTTACTCTTAGCAATTTTTCATTTTTTATTCGGATAGAAAAATGTTTCAAATAAAAGTTTTAGATCTTGGAAAATAAATAATTTCTGTTATAAAACTTTTATTTTAGGACCTCCGGTTTTCATTTTATAAGCGGAAGAATTTCGTTTACCTGATAAATTCCCTTAGAGATTTTAATTATTGAAATAATTATTTTAATATATTTAATAAAACGTCAAAGTGCCGTCATATTCAGCACATTCGCAAAGTTTGAAAAAATGAAGAAGAGTGTGGAGAAATGATTTTAACCCATTGTAAGGTAAGAAATGGCACACTTAATTATAGTATTCTTCTAAATACTCGGCTTTAACTTTAAAAGACAACAATCAATATTTTCTATTAATCATTATGCTTTCCTATTAAATTTTCAATCAGAAACTTATTTATATTAAATAAAAATGATTTGAAAATAATTAATAAATTATTTTCACATTCAGCTCTGTGACTATTGACTTACCTACGTAAGTACGTTAAACAAATGCACATTAAAACAACTACTTCCCGGGCAAAAACCCACGCCGGACATTGAATTACATAATGTACACCTGCTGTTGCACATCAATAAAATATTGCATAATGCAACAAATTTTGATCCAAGAAAAATTTAATGTAAAAACAACAAAAGGAACGTTACATAATATAAGGCCATCTGCAGACACGTGTTTCGGGATCTATCCCTCGTCAGTACAGCTATGCCTTACATTATTTAAAGATTATAAAATAAATCAATTAAATTAATTCAAATACAATAAGCATAATTAAATCAGTTATATTAAATCAAATTAAACTAAATCAATTTAAATTAAATCAAACCAAATTAATTCAATTTAAATCAAAACCGAATAAAATTAAACGAAAAGAATTGAATCAAATTAATTAAAAAGAGCGACCCTCACCTGCCGCGCGCTGAGATAGTAATGACGGACGAAGGAGGACGTGCGCTCGTGTATTGTTATCGCAAATTCACAAAAAACTTCTCTCGGTTCGGATTTGAATAAATGCCTCGCTGGCTATTAATATAAATAGAAAACAGTATTCATTCACTTGGTCACAGTTATTTAAATATATTAAATAAAAATGATTTGAAAATAATTAATAAATTATTTTCACATTCAGCTCTCTGACTATTGAAACTTATTTGACCGTATTCACCTGGGAAAGTACCATGATGGACACATCACCATTTTTTATTAATACAGTTCAGTTTATAATTAGTTTTGTGTTTTGTAATCTTTTAGGTTGACTTTAAGTTGCTGTTTTATTATATATTATTAAATTAATTAGTTATATTTGGCATTAACTTTATTTTTTTATTTTTCTACAATTAATGTTTATGATTTACATATTATTTTAATATTAAATATTGACTCTTTACTTTCTATTATGTTTTTATGCAGACAGCACGAACTCAGTTTAGTTTTCTGTCATGAATTATATAACTGTATGCCATCTCAATGTACGGTCATTAGTTTGTAATTTGAGTGACTTTAAAGTTCATATAACATATAATAATTATGATATAGTTGCTGTTACTGAGACGTGGTTAAATAATTCAATAGACGTGTCTATTGTTAAAATTGATGAATACAAGCTTATACATAAATGCAGACATTTTGGACGCGGTGTCGGGGTAGGTTTCTATATTAAAAACAATTCAAGATTCGAACTAGCACCTATGATGATCACAGAAACAGAACAACTATGGATACGGTGCAAATTTGCTAACGAAATATTTTGTATAGGTGTTATATATAAGCCTCTTACAACTAATGTTACTGATGAATTTAAAAGAAGAAAAAACAATGGTGAAAACATTTTGCTTAGATATACGGATGGATTACCTAAAATAATTTATAAAAAAAACTTGTGATTACCAAGAGATTAAAACAACAAAAATCTTCACTGAATTGTAAAACCTCGTACACAGAATTAATTTTTTTATCAAAATGTGAGAGGCCTCAATAGTAAAACTAATACTTTCTACGATAATGTATTGAGCACTGATCATGACATAATTGTTTTAACAGAAACGTGGATCAAGGAGAGCGTATTAAATACAGAACTTTTCCAGATTGTTATAACGTTTTTCGTTGTGACCGAGCTGTTTACGGGAAAGGAGGTGGTGTTTTAATTGCGTCTAAAAATTATTTAATTACTGAACAACTAAACATTAACATTCAAACTGATCCTATTGAAGTAGTTACTCTTAAACTAACTTATCTATCGCAAGTTTTACTAATTGTAGGAATCTACATATATTCCACCGTCATCTAATTTAAATGAATATCCTATTATCTATGAATTTTTAGAAGATCTACATTATAGATATGACAACTTGGTTATTTTCGATGATTTCAACATAAGTCAATATTACTCCTCTGCTAACGTACTTTATACCTATACATTAGCACTACATAATTTTCTTGAATTTTGCAATCTCAAACAACATAATACTATTTTAAATAAAGATCGGAAGATGCTTGACTTAATTATATCTACTGACAATATATCGTGTAATGTAACAGGCGACCTTGAGCCCTTGGTCTTCGAAGATCCACACCATCCTTTACTATGTTGTGCCATAACTATAAAATCCGATATAAATTCTAAATTTACATCTATTGAACATTATAGATATAACTTTAAACTTAGTAATTTCGTATGTGGATATTTATTTATCAGGCTGGAGTCCCTTATATTTATTACATGATATTGATCATGTTTGTGATTTCTTATATACTAAATTATAAAGTGTTATTAATAAACACGTTCCACTTGTACGTAAACGTAATTGCAAAACGAATTACCCCCCATGGTTCGACAGTGAAATTATTAGAGAATTAAAGTCTAAAAAAAGACTTAGGAAAAAATTCCTAAATAATATTTCAAAAATAGATAAATTAAATTATACTCGACCAAGGAATTCTTTAAAATATAATATTCAGAAATCTCGTAAAAACTACATAAAGTCTTGTGAAGCAAATTTAAGTGTTGACCCATCTAAATTCTGGGGATATCTTAATTTAATGAAATCCACTACCACAATTCCTGGCAATATGAAACTTAAGGATTCTACTTTGATTTCGCCAGAAGCAATTGTCGATGGGTTCGCAACACATTTTAGTTCTGTGAATAGTTGCAATCAAAGTATAAATAATAAGATTAATCCCTCTACTAATACCACTGTCCTGAGGGATTTCTTTACTACTGAAACTACTGTTTTTAAACATGTTAAACAATTAAAAGCTAAATTTACTTCAGGGATCGACCTTGTACCTTCGTTTCTTTTAAAGAATTGTTCTTTAACGCTCACTAAACCTTAACGGTTTAGTTCATTTACAACTTAATTTTACGTTTATAGATTTTTCCAAATGTCTGAAAAACTGTTAGAATATGCCCTGTCTTTAAATCAGGCAATAAAATGAATATTGAGAACTATAGACCAATATCGATACTACAATTTTTCGAAAGTATTTGAAAGTATTTTGTCTGAACAAAGAGATCTACTGCGTGCAACCTGTTGAACATCACTCAGTATATATCGACTAACTTAGAGATGGTTGCCAAACTGATGTTATTTACACAGATATGTCTAAAGCGTTTGATCGTATGAATCATAATATACTAATTAATAAATTGTGTGAATATAATATTAATAACAACATAATTAATGTAATTTTATCTTACATAGTTGATAGATTGCAAATAGTAGAGTATGAGGGTGTTAAATCCTTTAGCTTTATAGCCAATTCTGGTGTTCCGCAAGGCTCCAATCTTGGCACGCTATTATTTTTAATTTTCGTTAATGATATATGCAACTCAATCAAATCGTCATACCTACTATATGCTGATGACTTAAAGATTTTCAGAAGAATTGAAAGTGATGCCGATTGTGTTATTCTTAAAAATGACTTAGACGCAATACGTAACTGGTGTAATGATAATGACCTATGTCTCAACACAAAGAAGTGCTGTGTAATATCGTTTTCCAGAAAACTAAAAAAAATCATCATGATTATATTATTCATAGTGTTTCTTTACAGAGAGTAGATGGTTATAAAAATCTTGGAGTATCATATGATTCCCATCTCATTTTCAATGATCATATAACAAATATCGTCAATGAGTGTTATCGTACTCTTGGTTTTATATGCAGTAAACTGGAATATTGATTTATTGTTTGGGCACCTCAATACACGAAATACATTGTATTACTTGAGAGTATTCAACGTAAAAATTTTAAAATATCTATACTTTACCAAATATAATGTTTATCCTGATAATACGGTCAGTTCTTCCAGCTTATTACATGAATTTAAATTTACAACTGTCAGTGACAGACACAAGCGCATATCATGTTTATATTTATATAAATTAATTAATAATATTATTGACGATTCATCGCTCACGGAACTAATATATTTTCATGTACATAGGCTGGCTAACAGGACAAGTTTAACCTTCTCTTACAAAACTCCTCGTACTGTTCACCATAGCAACTCTCCCTTACTTAAGATGTTTAAGGCCTATCACAATGTACAATATAATCTTTGGTGATTCACTCAATGCATTTACATGTTAATGCGTGTATTTTATAATTAATTTCATTTTTTTGTACAATGCGTTTCTACTTATTTTTGTATGTGCTTTGCAGTCATTATTTTTTTTGTAATATTATTCTATATTTTCTTTTTCTTTATACATATGTTACCCTGTAATTGGATAAATGTATCTGAGGGTAATAACGTATTATTATTATTATTATTTTGTAGAATCACTTGACAATTCTATGAGCCAAATCCTTCCTCAATGTGATGAAATACCTTTTCTAGGTGATTTTAATATCAATATGTTACATACTAAATCGAGCAACACTAGGCATTTAAATAATTTTTTTGAAGCATACGAATTCCATCAGATTGTTCAAGAGCCAACACGAATTACTGCGTATTATGAGTCTATAATTGACCTGGATGTAGTTTCTAATGAATGTGATTGTATTGAAGTAGGTGTCACTAAAATATATAACATCGCTGACCACGATTTAACTTTTTGTAGGCTTTTGTGTAATAAAATCAAATGATCTACTTAAATTTTACAATAATGACGGTTGGCCTGGAAACAAAGAACAATTTGTTTTCACAACTGTCAGCCCTGATACAATTAAAAAAAAATACTTTTTAATATAACATCTAACGCCATTGGTTCGGATGGCTTATCCATACATATGTTAAAATGTGTTGTCCATATATACTTCCAAATGTTACCCACATTGTTAATTGTTGTTTAGGACAATCCGTTTTTCCCTATGCATGGAAAGTAGCCACCGTTACCTGTATTCCGAAAATACAGAATCCACGTGAGATAGGTGATCTCAAACCTATCAACATACTACCCGTACTATCGAAAGTCTTCGAACAAGTTATGAAACAACAACTTTCTAACTTCATTGAAATTAATAATATACTTTCAGCAAATCAATCAGGGTTCAGATCAAACTACAGCTGTGCCACTTCACTGTTAAATGTCATTGATGATATTATATCTGCTACAGATATTGGTATGTTAACTTGTTTAATTTTAGTAGATTATAGCAAAGCGTTTGACACTATTAACCACAAATTATTACTTGTCATATTAAATTATACAAGGTATACAGAAAATGAGTGAAAAGCTTTAGGTAGTATGACTCTTTGATTAATTTTTAGATAAAAATATTAACGAAAATAAGTCACACGGTCCTTCCTTAACCCTCACGGGCCACTTACAAGAACTATATATTTGGCAACGCTGGATCAAACAAGTGTGCATTTATCCTGTTTATAACTGCTACATCATCCGCTGGAGGTGTTGCATACACCTTTTCTTTTATAAACGAGCGTGCGTCGTTGCCAGATCTATTTTCATTAAAAAAATGCTTCTGATGAAGTTATAAAATTGTAAAAATATCCGATTTATTAATCATTTACATCAATGGAATTATACACGTGTCTAATTGATTGTTAATGCTATTGATTTTTTACAAAATATTTAAAAAAACAATACTAATTTATAGTCACATATTTAAAATTCCGAAGACCTCGTGAGCCTCAATGAAGAACCATACAACATTTTTTTATTTGGATTTTCTATTAAAAAATTAATTAATGAATTGAGTTATCTGAAGGTTTTCTCTCATTTTATGTACACCTTGTATAGGGCTTAGTGAAAACGCATTAGCTTTATTAGAGAACTTTCTGTACAGTAGAAAGCAGCTTTTCAAAATTTTTAATTTGACTTCTGACTATGCTACTCCTGAGACAATTGTACCACAGGGCTCTATTTTGGGACCAATCTTATTTTCAATATATACATCATCTTTGTCAAAATGTCTCGAACATTGTACCTGCTGATGATACTCAGTTATTATATTCATTCAAATTAGAAGACATTGAAACCGCTTGCTACAATATAAATAAAGACCTATCTATCTGATAATTGTATCAAACAAACACTCTCTTAAAATAAATCCGAAAAAAAAAATCAGCTATAATGTTTGGTCCCAAACGTAAACGTGAGGTCGCTAAATCTCTATTTAATATAAAATTGGATGTAACCGATAAATCCTTCATGAACTCCGTACGGAATTTAGGTCTAATTATTGACGAAGAATTATGATTTAAATTACACATTAGTAAATGCATCTCTAGAGCCTACGCTAATCTCAAAATGATTTATGCAAACAGAAAATGTTTAAGTATTCACACAAAAAGAATATTATGTGATACCTTGGTATTAAGTCATTTTAACTTTGCTGACGTCGTGTATAATACTTGTCTTGATAAAGTAACTTCTACTCGAATACAGAAGATATAAAATACATGTATTCGTTTAATCTTTGGAATCCGTAAGTTTGATAATATTTCTTAAAAAATTAATGAGATAAATTGGATAAAGATAGGAGAGCATCACATTCAGCAATTATATACTTTAAAATACACACCAAAAATTGAATTATTTATTAAGTTTACTATAATTGGTAGGTTAAGTGGAAGAACAGCCGACAGGTTTTGGCTTGCCTGAACTTCGCCTACGCAAAATGTATATAACATTTTTGTAAACATTATATTACTTCAATTTCAATAAAGACAATATAATAATAATAATAATAACAGAACAGAAAAAGTGGAAAAGTGGTCTAGAAAAGAACTACATGGAAGACATTACAACATAGTCCATCAAGAACAAATTGACAAGGAATCCACATACAAATGGCTACAACAGGGAAACCTACAACCGGAAACAGAAGGATTTATATTAGCAATTCAAGACCAGGTAATAAGCACACTGAACTATAGAAAATACATATTAAAAGATAAGTCCGTAACAACAGACAAATGTAGAAAGTGCCACATGTACATAGAGACATTAGATCATATCACATCAGGGTGTAAAATACTTGCAGGAACAGAATACACGGACAGACACAACAACGTAGCAAAAATAATCCATTCTGAAATTATAAACAGTCAACGAAAAGGTACAATTAAAGAACCCTACTACAAATATACACCAGAATCTGTCATCGACACCACGGAATATACAATATACTACGACAGAACAATATTAACAGACAAAACAATAGCAGCAAACAGACCAGACATTGTGTGGGTTAATAAGAAGACGAAAACAACATACCTTATAGACATAGCCATACCAAATGACAATAACACAGAAATTAAGCACACACAAAAACGAGAAAAATATTTCCCGCTAGCTGAAGAAATAAAAAGGATATGGAAACAACAACAAGTCAAAATAATACCTATTGTAGTATCAGTTACGGGAGTCATACCCAAAAATACTACTGAAAACATAAAGAGCTTGAGACTACCAGAACGTACAATTACACAAATGCAGAAATCAGTAATAATTAACACATGTAGTATAGTCAGGAAATTCCTCAACCTTCACAACAACAAAATCTAATATACATATCCTCAGACTTGGTGAAATCCCGTCTGAACGATACCTAGACCAAACCAACATGTTTGAGAAAACGATAAAATAATAATAATAATAATAATATTTCAATAATAATAAATAACAATAGAAAATTGTAATTAGACTATGTAGTGTTTAGTTCATATTCGCGCTAAAAGTCTGCGCGAATACGCAGGTTTCTGACAACGCTGTATTTTGGCAGTAACATTTAACAAGAGTGTGAAAATGTCCGCCGTGCAGGCAAAGCGTAATAAGAAATAAAGTTCAGTTATATTAAAGAGTACGGAGTTATTATTAAATTCTTTTCCAAGTTAAAGAAGACATTACACTGGCGACGAGGCAGGATGAACTTGCGAGAATAGTGAAAAATAGTGATTTGAGTTTTGTGAAACCGCATGGTGGAAACAGGAAATGGTCGGCCCGTTCGGACGCGAGTTCAGAGCACCCCTAAAATACACGATTGGACAGTATTTAAAGAGCGAATGGAACAATTTTTTATTGCTAACAAAATCGATGAGAGTGATATTAAATGGGCGATGGTTTTAAATAGACTCAACCAGGAAGCTTATAAACTTCTCGAGAATTTATGCATTCCTGATGCACCAGACAAGAAATCCTACGATGAAATAGTAAAAGTGTTAAGTGAATTTTATGATCAGAAACGAGCGGTTTTTGCAGAGAGGCATCGTTTATATGCAGCAAAGAAACAATCCAATGAATCAGTGCAAGAATACGCGACAAGAATCAAAAGTCTGGCTGCTCACTGCAAATTCAATGCCCATCTGGATTCAGTTTTACGAGATAAGTTCATCATGGGGATGGAGCCTGGAAAGATCAGGGAGAGGTTGTTCCAAGAAAACGAGTCATTAACAATGGCGAACGCAGAGTGGACATCACATCAAAAAGTGAAGCAGCCCAGTCAATGTATGGAGTGGAGGAGGCGCAGAATCAACTTCCTTACATAAAACGCGAAGCCATGAAATTGCACCGGCTGGAGAAGAAACAGGATCGGGGAGCATCGCAAGGATCAGGCGAAAACGGTCGAAGGATGTCCAAAAAGTGGACAGCTCAACGGGGTTCGCACGCAGGAAGGACGACTGGAGAGGCGAGCTCATCTCGCTGTTTCTGCTGCAGACGTGACAATCATACGATAAAAGAAAGCAGGTATCGTGAGTACAATTGCAAAAACTGCGGTCATAAAGGTCATTTAAGTTACGTTTGTAAAAATAACAAAATTAATTTTATTGAATCAGCTGATCGGGATAATACACATAAATTTACGTTATTTTCAATGAACAATAGATATTTTGAACCAATTATTGTAAATGTAGATGTAAATAATGTACCCCTGCAGATGGAGCTTGATTCGGGAGCTGCTGCTTCTGTAATTTCTGAAAGCTTGTGGTATAAGTGGTTTAAACAAATAAAATTGACTCCAACAAATTTATGTTTAATAAATTATACTGGCGGAAAAATACGACCTGCAGGAAAAGCATTTGTAAATTTAAGGTATAACAAAGTAAATTTATGAATATTTATGTGATGAATGGGGGTGGACCACCATTACTTGGGCGTGATTTTTAAAACAGTTTAACTTTGGTTTAAGAGAATTAAATTATATGAAAGGAAGTGATGAATTATTACAATCATTATTAAATAAATTTCCTAGAGTATTTTCAAATACAATTGGCACTTTGAAAAAATATAATATTAAATTGAAATTAAAAGAAAACAGTAATCCGAAATATTTTAAGCCGAGAGCGTTACCTTTTTCTTTAAAAGACAAAGTAAAAGCAGAATTAAAACGTTTAGAGCAATCTGGTATCATTAGCCCAGTTGAGCATTCAGAATGGGGCACACCTATTGTTCCCGTATTAAAGGAAGATAACTCTGTGAGGATATGCAGTGGTTATAAAGTTACACTTAATCCATGTTTAGAGTCTGAACGATATCCGATTCCGAGAATCGATGATATTTTTGCTAAGTTACAGGGCGGTCAACAATTTTCTAAAATAGATTTGACACAAGCATATCAGCTTATTAGATGCTGATTCACGAAAGTTGACAGCCATTTCTACTCATATTGGGACGATTGTCTATAACAGGTTACCGTTTGGGGTTAGCCCAGCCCCGGCTCAATTTCAAAGAATAATGGACAATATTTTAGGACATCTCGAGGGTATTTGTATATTCCTCGATGATATATTAATAACAACACCTAATTAGATAGAACATTTAAAAAGAGTTCACAATGTATTAGATATTTTATAACAAAACGGACTTACTATTCGATCAGAAAAATGTAAATTTTTCCAAGATTCAATATGTTATCTAGGATTTATAATTGATAGTAAGGGATTACATAAATCACCTGAACGGTTGGATGCTATAAAAAAAATGGGTGTTCCTAAAAACGTGTCACAAGTTAGGTCAATGTTAGGTACTATTAATTATTATCACAAGTTTGTACCAAATATGTCAGAGATTTTGCATCCCCTGTACAATTTAATAAAAATGATACAAAATGGTTTTGGTCTGAACAATGTCAGAATTCATTTGAAGAAATTTAAAAAAAAATAATGTCAGATATTTCTTTAGCTCATTATGACCAAAATTGTACGCTAAATTTAACAGTAGATGCTTCACAAGTAGGGTTAGGAGCTATTATATCTCAAATTTCGGATACGGGTGTAGAGAAAGTAATATATATATAGCATATGCTTCGAGGACACTGTTCCTACCGAACAGACATATTCACAAATTGAAAGAGAAGCATTAGCTATTGTGTATGTTATAAACAAGTTTTACCAGTATGTTTATGGTCGTAAATTTAATTTGTTTTCGGATCATCAACCACTAATAACAATTTTTGGCCCAAAGCGCAGAATACCAACTTTAGCAGCAAATAGACAGTTCAAAATTAGCTCTAAAAATTGAAAATATTAAAAGAGAATCATTAAAAGATAGACATATTAAAAGTAAAAGAATATGTAGAACACGGATGGCCTCAAAGATGTAATTCATCGAATTTGAAACCTTATTTTAATAGGAAAAATGAAATTACTGTCGAAGATAATATTTTACTGTGGGGATATAGGGTAATGGTGCCAATTAAATTACAAGAAAGAGTTTTAAAAAATTGCACAATACTCACCAAGGAATTGTGAAAACGAAATCCTTGGCACGTTCGTACGTATGGTGGCCCACACTCAACAAAGATATAGAAAAAATATGTAAATCTTGTGAGACTTGTCAATGTTTTAAAACGATTCTAAATAAAATTCCTCTGAAATGTTGGCCAGTCCCGGATAACGTTTGGGAACGTGTACATTTCGATTTCTTAGGACCGATATCCGGTAAACATATCCTTGTAATCACTGATGCATTTTCTAAATGGGTAGAGATATTTTTATTGTCAAATATAACCACACAAAATACAATTGAAAAATTACGCGAAACTTTTGCAAGATTTAGTATACCGAAATTAATAGTATCAGATAACGGTACTCAATTTACATCGTATGAATTTAAACATTTCTTAGAAATGAATAATATAAAAACTAACGGGTTAGCCGAAAATACAGTAAAAACTGTTAAACATTTTTTACTAAAAGAAATGAAAAATATTCCTAAAATTAATTTTGAATGCGCCATAAGTAGATTTTTAATATTGTATAGAAATACAGAACATTGTTCTACGGGAGAAACCCCAGCAAGAATTATGTTTAGTAGACCATTGCGAACTAGACTAGACAGTATTAAACCAATTGGAAATTATAGAAAAAATAAAAGCATTGAGGAAATTAGAAATAATTTACTGAATTTTCAAGCTCGCAATAGTCGAAATTTTAAGGGTGGAAGGAAGGTGACATTCAAGATTGGACAAAAAGTATTAACTAGAGATTATAGGGGAACCAAAACCCGGTGGATAAGTGGAACCATTGTGAAAAAAATTGGTTGTGTTATCTATTACGTAAAAGTACAAGACACCGGGCTACTGTGGAAACGCCACATAAATCAATTACTAGCGGATGATAGTGATTCTAGTGTAGTGGAGCGCAGTGATAGTAATACAGGAAGTGAATTATGTGGTGCGGAAAAAAATGTTGAATCTGTCGATAAAAAAAACGATGTTGTAAATTCTACTATTAAAAATCATGAAGATTCTGAAGAAGAAGTGGCAACAAATTGTGATAATCAAAATACGTCAAAATGCGTTTCTAATTCTACTTTAGAAGAAATTGTTTCGGATTACCCGTACGACCACAGCGTCGCAGAGTACCTCCGAATCGATTACAATATTAAATGTTTAGAATGACTGTATTAATTTAAGCGGGAAGGAGTGTAGTGTTTAGTTCATATTCGCGCTAAAAGTCTGCGCGAATACGCAAGTTTCTGATTTTGCCGGAACCGGCAACGCTGTATTTTGGCAGTAATATTTAACAAGAGTGTGAAAATGTCCGCCGTGCAGGCAAAGCGAAATAAGAAATAAAGTTCAGTTATATTAAAGAGTAAGGAGTTATTATTAAATTCTTTTCCCAAGTTAAAGAAGACATTACAGACTATGTATTTTGTATAACACATCTTTGAATTAAATAATTATATTGATAATTTCGATCTTTACTACGTGAATGTATCATTATAATTAAATAAATGTGCGCGATTTGGTCGTATTAACGTATGCTCCGCTATTTTCTTTTAGTTATTATCAGATAATAATAATAATCTTTATTATTATTATTATGTACTTCTGTCTCGCTTTTGGCGGTGAGTTAAATACCTGACAGGATTTTATCCAATTTACAGGTACGTATTTATTTATATTTCGTCGATATTTAGAAATCTTCTTGTTATATTGCAGGTGCTCAGAATAACAGATTTTTGTAATTCTAAGTAGATGTTTTCCCTGATGTCCATTTTGTTTATGCTCTTGCTGAGATTTTTGGGAATTATTCAAGTTGCAGATATGACTACTGGAAATATTGAAATGGATTCTGCCATATTTCCATGATTTCAGTTAGCAGGTCCGAGTACTTTCTTATTTTTTTAGCATAGATAGACTCTAAATTTGTGGTAGATGGTATAGTCGCATCTATCAATATTTCTGATCTATTTCTCTTGTTAACCAGTACAATATTGTTTGGTATCAACTTGTCAGTAATTATTACTATTATTATTATATTTATTTACAGAATTCACCTACATATTTTACAAATGTAAGAAAACACAATTAGCTATACTATTATATTAACAGATATATACAGCAAAAAATATTAAATTTTATTTTTATTTATTTATTCCTTTGCCTATCTACCTTTCGGTGTAAGGCTGACATTACTAATTTTTATAGTATTCTCTCCACTTCTTCCTGTCCTTTGTTATTTCATTTATTTCTTCCCACGTGTTCCCTTTTCTTGTTGCCTCTTCTTTTATTACACTGTTCCATTCTCTTCTCGGTCTTCCTCTTTGTTGTTTTCCTGTTGCTCGTGTCTCGTATATTTTTTTGGTATTTCTTTCTTCGCTCATTCTTCTTATGTGTCCATACCACCTCATTTGTCCTTCCGTGATTTTTTCCTGTATTGGCTTTATTTGTAGGTTTTTCCTATGTGTTTCGTTCCTTATTCTGTCTCTTATTGTTTTCTGTTCGATTTTTCTTAGGAATCTCATCTCCATTGAATTAATTCTTTTTATTTGCATTCCTGTCATCGTCCATGTTTCACTACTGTATGTTAGTGTTGGTCTAATTACTTTTTTCACTATCTCTGTTTTTGTGTCCCTTGATATTTCTTTTTTACTAAAAAATGTGTTTTTCAACATGTTATAGAGTTTTGCCGTTTTACCTATTTTATCATCAATTTCTTTATCTAGTTTGCCATTACTCTGAATAATGGTTCCTAAATATCTATATTGTTCTACCTGTTCGATTTTTTTCCCGTGTATTTTTATTTCGTGTCTCTTTGTTCCTTTGGCAATTATCATTGTTTTTGTCTTTTCATAGTTTATTTTCGTAAGTTCTTTCTCTATTATTTCCATGTTGTTTTGTAGGTCTTCTTCTGTTTCTGCAATTATTGCCATATCGTCTGCGAAGAGTAGTTCCGCTATTTTTGTGATTTCCAGTTTATAATATCCAACTTTCAGCATCTTCATTTTTTGTTTTGCCTTTTTTATCGCCGTGTCCAATACTATTGTAAATAGTAGAGCGCTTAGCACACATCCCTGTTTCACTCCTTTCTTCGTTTCGAATTCCTTTGATTCCTCGTTATTTGTTCTTACTATATTTCTGTTATTTTTGTACATGTTTTTAATTACATTTATTATTTTGTTCTCTATTCCTCTTTCTGCTAGTTCTCTCCATATGTCTTCTCTTTTTATCCTGTCAAATGCCTTCTCGAGGTCTACAAAGCATATGTGCATTTCTCTATTTTTCTTTATTAATTTTTCACTTAGTTGCCTAAGTATGAATATTTGGTCTAGGGTACTTCTCCCTCTTCTGAATCCGCATTGGCTGTCCTCTATTGTTGTCTCTAGTTTGTCTCTCATTCTTTTTTTCTAGTACTCTGGTCATTATTTTGCTTGGTATGCTTGTTAGCGTGATCCCTCTGTAGTTTTCGCATTTTCTTTTATCGCCCTTCTTATGTATTGGTAAAATTATTCCTTTACTCCATTCTCTTGGTGTTTCCCCGCTCATTATTATTTCATTTATTAGTTTTGTTATTTGTGTTATTCCTTCCTTTCCCATGTATTTTATCATTTCCGGGGTTATGTCGTCGATTCCTGGTGCTTTCCCGTTTTTTAGCTTTTTATTGCTTCTTTTACTTCTTCTTCCTTAATTTCCTCAAATTTTTCTGTTCGTATTTCCAGTGGTTCTTCTTCCCGTTCTTGTATTTCGGTATCTTCTTCTTCTTGTTCGGTTAATTCTTTGAAGTATTGTCTCCATCTTTCCATTATCTTGTCTTCATCCGTAATTATTGTTCCATTTTTATCTTTTATGTTCATCATATTGTGTTCTTTTTTTTGTTTTAGTTGTTTTAGTGTTCCATAAAATAGTTTTTGGTTCTGCCTGAAGTTTTCGTTCATTCTTTTTCCGAAGTTCGTCCATGATTGTTGCTTGGCTTCTTTGATTAATCTTTTTGTTTCATTTCTCTTTTCTTTGTAATGTTCGTAGTCTTCGCTTTTTTTAGTTTGTAGGTATCTTTTCCATTTGTCTTTTTTGTCTTTTATCTCCTTTTTGATTTCCTCTGTCCACCAGTTTGTCTTTTTCATTTCCTTGTTTCCTATTTTTGTTGTTCCGCAGCACTCCTCTGCCGCTTCTAGTATATTTCTTTTGAATGTTTCCCATTTTCCTTCTATGTTTGCCCTTATTTCGTTCTTCCTCAACTTATTTTGTAATATCTCTTGATATTTCTCTTGTATTTGTGCTTCTCTTAATTTGTATGTTTTTATTTTCTCTTTGACTATTATCCTCCTCTTGTCCAGTTTTTGTATTTCCTTCCATTTCATGTCTATTCGTAATAGGTGGTGGTCGCTTCCTATTTCTGCTTGTCTTTTTACTTTTACATTAGTTATTTTGTTCCAGTTTTTCCTATTAATTAGGTAGTAGTCTATAATCGATCTTTCGTTTCTGTTTGGTTGCTCCCTTGTGTACTTGTGTATGTTTTTGTGCTTGAATTTTGTATTTGTAATCACGAGGTTGTTTTCAATGCATAGTTGTATTATTCTTTCTCCATTGTTGTTTTTAATTTCTTCTCCTTCTTTTCCCATTATCACTTCTATTCCGGTATTTTGGCATCCTACTCTTCCGTTTAGGTCTCCCATTATCATTATGTGTTCACTTCCTTCATCTATTTCCCGTTGTATGTTTTCAAAGAATTTATCTTTCTCTTCTTTTTTTTTCGTCTTCGTTCGGTCCATATGCTACTATCAGAGTCCATGTTTCATCTTCTACTAGTTTCATTTCTAAGGTCATTATTCTTTCGTTTATATGTTTTTCTTTTATTGTGTCTTTTATCCTTTCCGGTTTTATTATAATTCCTACTCCTCCTTTGGCTCTTTCTTTTTCCTCTACTCCTGTCCATATCAACCAGTATCCTCTATGTATTCTTTCTATTCCGTATCCTTTCTTTTTTGTTTCTGTAATTCCTAGTATTTCTATTTTTTGTTTTATCATCTCTTCCACCAGTTCTTCTTCTTTTCCCATGTAGCTTCTAATGTTCCATGTCCCTATTCTTATTTTTTCTTCTCTTTTTATTTTGTTTTTGTAATTGTTTTCGTAATTTCTTTTTTTTATTTTGATTTTGTTGTGCTTGTTATATTCGTTTATTGGCATCAGTCCACCTCTTAAGTTCTTTTGTAATTTTGTTGTCTTTTTTCTCGTGCGTTGTCTTAGTAGTTTTTTGTTCTCGTATTTTCCCCTCCCCTTTCCAGTGTCATTCCATTCTCCTTTCTGTTCCATTTATATTCCTGACCGTTGATTATTATCTTCTGATATCCTATTTTAATTTTGTTACCTTTTTCGATTTCCTCTTTTGCGATACTCCTTATTTCTCTTTGTATCTGCATTTCATTTTTTGTTAAAAAAATATTAAATAAATATTAATAAAAATATTAAAATTAATAAAATACAAAATCAACTGTAGATTTTATATCTGTTAATTGGCTATCGACAAATGGTATATATTATTGCAATAATTACATTATACATTACTAACGTATTCATAATTATATACTCTGTGCGGTGGTGTCATATTTTCGATGTTTTCTTCAAGTAAAGTAAGCTGCAAAAGCGTGCAAAATAATTGTAGCTAATAAAGAATAAAATTTATATTTTGAAAGTGTACTTATTTAAAAAAAAAAACTTAAAATGTTTAAAAAAAATCTTACTATTGTGATTGATATATTCCACGATTCAAATTATCATTTTATCATTTTGCTTGATATTTTAATTTACTTGTATCTTATTGTAAGAAATTAGTTTAAAATTATTTATACTGGTTGTTTCGCCTTGTTTTAGTTTTCTCTTTGTAATTATCTTGTAATCAAGAAATAGTTACCGTTGAACAATAAATTATTAATAATATTTTATTTTAGAATCCACTTGTAGCTGACAAACAAGTAAAATTCTTTATCAAATACCTGGCTGGAAATTTATGATATATAACAGAAATTCCATCGATGTACTTGTATCCATACTTGCGAACAAAAAACGGGGAAATTTATTGTCGAAAATGTTTTACGTAAGCTTTGAGCATTTTCCGAGTATTACGGTGTTGGCTGTTTTGGAGTTGTTTGTGCGGAAAATTTGATGGATAGGTGTATCCCTCTCTTGAATCTATCTTATTCCACAAAGATAACATAACCATAACTTAAACGGTATATCAGCGAAAATGTTTACCGTATTAAGTTTACGACACACCGAGGAGACAATTTATCTATTTATGCATTCATGGAATAAACGCGTCAATCTAAAGGAATTCATGAATCGGGTTGAATAGAAATATTGTTAAGTACTGTTTTTACTTTAAAATAATAGAAATGTTACGTTTTATAGTCGATAACATACAATGCTATATTATACAAGAGAAAAAGAGTATTTATTCACTTGGTTACAATTATTTATTTTAAAAAAGAAAAAAAAGGTCCCTTGTAAGTACTTATTGTGAGATGTTTGCACATACTGTATACACATTTATTAAAATAATTTGTATACGCCCGAGTGCGAAACAAAAGAATGTTTTTATTTTAAATTGAACATCTGGACGAATAAAATAAATCAGTTTGAGTTGAGCCGTAGAATTATGAATATTAATTATTATCGGACGCCCCTTCCGAATTTCTACGTTATAACAAACACCACACTTACAATATTTACAATATATTCCTTTCTTTACTTCATTACCAAATAAATACTTTTTATAAATCTTCTATGTTTAACTTGGTTTTCATAAATATTTCACAATGACTTTGTTAGAGATAAACGTGTGCATTTTTATACATACTACCTCCTAATTTAGATGTCAGAGAAATTTATATCTACTCCCACTTGTGAAAATTGACAAGAAAATAACACTACAGTCCCCAATAATTACCATTAAATATATCACAATTCGACCATACCATCACTGTAAATACCTTGGTATCCTATTTGATTCTAATCTCTCCTTCAAACCACATTTTCTCTCCATTAAATCCAAAATTTAGAACCGGGCCCGCCATTTTAGATTCCTAACTTATAAACAAGAAGAAGTATCAACAAAAACTACCACATACATTTACAAATCAATTTGCCTACCCCTTTTAGATTACGGATCCATCCACTTTAATCACATAAAACCCTCATCCTTATATCATCTCTAGGCTGCTGAAAGATCCTCCCTTAGAACCCTTACGAAACTTCGGCATCCTAATAATCCACTCCATAATCCCTTTAACGAATTCCTGTATGAATCCACCCAAACTACTCCCATAACCCAGCGTATATCATCTCTTACCACAAAATTGCCAATAACTCACCCAATCATTCCATTCCTACAAAATTCTGTATTCCTCGCAACCTTAATATACCTCCCAAGCATAAACACCCTTCTGTTACAATTCATCACTTATTTACATGACGGTTCAGCTAGCTAGCATAGTTCTTATTTGAAAATTACCATAAATTCATGACATCCGGTCGATAGCTCATGACAGACTACTAACACAGCAATATGTATTGTATATATAAATATTTGTCAAGAATTATAATTCTACTGTCTGAAATAAAGATGTTTGTATATATATATGACAAGAAATTAATTGGGTAATTTTGTTGCGACACAAGGCTGCGATCCCGCCAATACGTTTCAGTTTTGTAGGAATTACAGTGTTATGGGTTCATAAAAAAATCAATAAAAAATAGAGGCAGATAGCTTATTTACTGAGGTATAACATCAGATAATTTTTATGACGTAAAAACAAAAATAAAAAAATATTGTTTCAAAAATTAGTTTAATTTACTAAAGTATATTTAATCTATATCAAATATATCTGAGTATACGTGGAAAGTCATCCTCTTATTATCCATATTTAATACATTCATAATATTATTATTTGTATACACCTTAATCCTATAAAATAGTCAATGAGAACAAATTTAATTCGACTCCGTCATTTTTATTTGGAACAGCTCCTAGTAGTTGCCGTTAGATTGAAAATTCAAATTTTGAATAAAATGAACACATACATTTTGTAATAACACTCACATCCACTGCACGCTCTGGCGCTAATCATACCGTCGCGTGGGTTGCTTACATTGATGAATTATTCCAATTTATCAATAAAAATATTTGATGCGAATTTATTGACATTTCAATAAATTAAATTAAGTAAAGAAATGTTAATATTGCAGAAATAATTATTATCTGAAATAAATGGCCAATTTTCATTCAATAATATTTTCCAGGAAATTGGAGGGAAATTTCAATAACCTTTACTATAAATTGAGATTAAATTTAATAATGTTATCAATTTTGCAAAAATGTATTTAAAATTCAGATTGTTATCTCAAATGAACATTTCACATTTAAACTAATAAATATTCCTTTAAAATATTAATGAGTCAAAATACATAGGTAATGGGTGTGAAAAGAAGAAGCTAAAGCGATTTTTCACTGTTTTGCATTATTTTCCACTTTACTATTCCATTTCAAAATTTATTACACATGTAACATCCTTATTGAATGGCAAATATGTATCTTTTTTTATTGGTACGTCTTTCTTCAAATATACAGCGATTATTTATTGTTATAATTATTTAAACATAACGGTTTTTTTTATATACTGATTTTATTGACAGAGATTACTATCAAAATGTCGCTAAAAAATAAAGTTGTATCGATCCTAACAAGGAAGTTGTTAAAATTCAGCGCGCTTGATTAGATGATGAAATCGTATATGATATCTACCTATTTAAGGGTAGATATCATATACTATTTCATTTTTTATAATTGATTTTGTAGATTTACAAAATTATATGAATATATAATATTAATTATATTATAACTGAATTATGATTATTATTGTAATTATGCCAACTGTTTTCTAAATGTTATTATTATAATGTTTAGTTAACATTTTAAAACTAACAAATATCAAAAATTCTGCATAAAAAAATTATTAACTTATGGAGACCTATAAAAAATATTTAATATATGTTGCAGTTACAGTTGTGTCACCGCTTATTTATTGTGATTGATAAAAAAATCGTCTTGTAAAATTCAATTTAGGAAACTATAAGTGTTTTTTTTTTATTTTATTTTTGGTGATATTTTCGATTCTCGGTCCATTGGAATTGATTTAACTCAACTTGACTTTAAAAATTAATTATAAAATTGTGTTACATTTAAATATTTATAACTAACTTTCTATAGTGTGTATAAAGTTTTTCTAAATGCCATAATATATAGGGATGTGTTTTAAATTAACCCTTGTAAATGTGAAAATGTAAATTTGCTGAGAGCGATAAAATATTTTATTAAAATAGGGCTATTTTTCTGAAATGAATATTTCACATACAATAAATATTATTTTTTAAATGTATAATTATAATTGAATCAAATTTTTCGATTTTTCACAGTTAGAAAATGTATTTCTAATGATCTTTTGGTTCTGCTTCCATGCAAGGCATAGCTGTACTGACGAGGGATAGATCCCGAAACACGTGTCTGCAGATGGCCTTATGTTAAGTAACGTTCCTTTTGTTGTTTTTACATTAAATTTTTCTCGGATCGAAACTTTGTTGCATTATGCAATATTTTATTGATGTGCAACAGCAGGTGTACATTATGTAATTCAATGTCTGGCGTGGGTATTTGCCCGGGAAGTAGTTGTTTTAATGTGCATTTGTTGAACGTACTTACGTAACGTAAGTCAAACTCACAGAGCTAAATATGAAAATAATTTATTAATTATTTTCAAATGTATTTAATATATTTAAATAACTGTGACCAAGTGAATGAATATTCTTTTCTATTTACGTTTAGGTATTTTATAAAATTATTGACAAAACACAAAATGTTAGAATGCACAGAGACACTACTACCACATAAATTCTTACATTAGAATCGATGATCAGGCCACTTAGAAAAATATTTTGTTAGCGCGCAACCTACATAAAACAATAATACGGCATATATTAGGCGAGTCATCCGTCTTCCTGTATTTCACGATTCCCCATGCTCTCAATATGAGGAAAGTAAAATAATTGCACCTCTATTTTTACATCCCTTACGGGCAGACAATGTTTATATTGATTTTTTTTTTTTTCAAAAAACGCTAAATTTAATAAAGAGTTTACGATTTCAAATGACTTTATGGTCTTCAGAGACAACTATATTTTTAATACAATAAAATATAGCAAAATGACAAATTTTAAGTTAAAAAGGTGTAATTGATAATAATATGCATATTTAGAAAATATGATTTAATTGTTTTCCTTGTTATAAATATTTCATATTTAGCTTAAAATATCGCGTTACTCTGCCTAAATTATTACTTGCGATATAAATATTTCAAGCAGTGCGTAAATGACGACTCAAATCCTTATGATACTGTCTCACCGTCTGCCGGCTGTTTTGCGGTTATAATAGGACGTTTGTTCGCGTTTTAAATTATCTTTGACTTGCTTGTGAAATGCGCTAAAACGGGTGGTTTGTTTCTTCGCTAATTTGTACCATTGCCAATTTAACTTATGCAAGTTATTCGATAGTTAAACTTATATGTAGTATTTATTAGGCGTAAAATCGCAGCCATAATCTGACATACCTGTGTGTCTTCGCATTGTGTCAGCATAGATGATGTTGCGTGTAGTAATTGTGCGGGCAACCAAAGCGAATCATCTTCGGGTTCCGATCCAGCCTGAAACCTTTCATCTCGTACGATTTTCTGAAAATAATAAATAAAATATCATTAATATATAAACATAATCAAGCGATTTCTATTACCAAAAAAGAGATTATGTATTTTACTTAGGTTTTTGCTGTTCAGTAACGATCAGTATAACTGTTATATACATGGAAAAATATGAACGACTATTCTGTGAATATTATTGGATGGGATTCGATGTATTCTGTCACATCTTTAGTTAGTCTGTTGATGTTGCAGTCTCTTTATATGTATGCTATTTTGTCAGGAATAAGGATGGGTGCTTTCGAAGCAATTGAGAACTTAATGGAGAGGTAATCGTAGCCGATGTCGGGAATTAATTGTACATCGTTGATAAAGTATCTAATATTACAAGTACAAAGGAGGATATCGGGGGTGGAGAATTCGATATTTGACATTATAAAGGTCGGGTCAGTGCGAATTCGGGTAAAATTGAAATTAGATATATAAAAGAAGATTAAATGTTTATTGTTTGTCTTATTCAGATTAATGTTGACAATTATAATAATATGTGCTTAATTAATTGCTCACTTAACCCGTCGAAACTAGTGAGAAAAATATAAAATAAATGAAACAAACGGAGAGATGTAATTTTAATTAAATATCCTGAATTATAATAACATAATAACGAGACCTCAGTGACAATATTCTCATCGGTGGGATAGAATGGATGGATATATACTAGGAATATGTGATAGGTAAATGAAATCAGTTTCCTATGTTTTTATCACTAAATATTAGGTGCTTGTTGCATGTATTCTGATCATCAGTATTTTCATGGGAAGTAGTTGTTTCAACGGATATTCGTTTTTTTCTTAGTACTTATATCATACGTCTATAAATCGCAGAATGACAAAAATAAATTGGAAGAGAATAAGTAATTCATTAATTCATTTTTTTTTTAATTTAATTAAAACTTCAATGCACCAGTTGTGCAAATAAGTAAGCACAGCGGCTATATCTCAGGAACTATGAGTCCTAGAGCTTTAAAAAAATGTTAATAAAAGTGACCACGAAAATATGCTGCAAATAATTTTCAAGTTCGTAACTGTTCCGGTAGAGGCGCAATGAACAGTCGAAAAGTAATACTGCGATTACCTCAAAAAGGTTCTAATAAAGGCATCATAAAACTATTTTTTTAAATCATGGTGAGTTCATGAAACAAAAATGTTACACTTTTTTTGTCTTACTCTTGAAATAAAGGATGGGGAAGGTAAGAATTTGTAACGAGCAAATGTTAAATAACTCTTTTGCTTTTTAACCTATTTATGTCATACAACATAACTTATCATACTTAAATTATTGACAAAAATCACAAAAATGATTTTATAAAAGCATCCGGCTTTGACATGTTCATAGAGTCTGTAAGTTCTTTACGCCGTATACTTAGTGCAAAATAGTTTTGTTTTTAAAATATGTTTTGTTAATTCTATTATTTCATTATTGCAACTAACTTAAGAACACGGCGCCACAAAAAAAGATAAATTAAATTTAATTATTTTTTTTAGTGTGTCGTTATAAAAATAAAAACAAGTTTGAGGACCACTGTATTAGATAATAAATATAGAAATAAAAATCAATTTAATTAATAATTTAATTATTGATTTAAAATAAATCTTTAAAAACTTCTTCCCATATAAATTAATCAAAAGCATTTGTTTTAAATATTCAATTTCCATTTAAATTTCAAGCCAATTGATTTAACGCAACGCGGGCTCGATTAAATGAAACTCCGATATTTTAACCATTATCTCCTCGCTTTTTTTGTTCAAAATTCAATTCTTCTCAATGACAGATGAATGCCGAACGGAAAATTTCCACCTTAAATTAGCGCCGTGGCGTGAATTAATGGGCCGGGGAGTCGGGAACGCGGAACAATAGGTGACAAATAATGAGCTTCCTGAAATTAAGTGGAAAGTGGAAAATTTATTGGGACTGGGGGGACGTGTGTAAAAATAAAAAAGCGTGTATATATATAAAAAAAAATTGCACCGCCTCCCCCTTGTTTGTTTATGTGGGGAAGGAAGTTCACGAGCCAAGGACGAGCCTTTTTCGCAAATTAAATTTTGTACGTGATGTATTATCCTTCTCGTCATCAGATATTTTGAAATATATTTTTTGCGCTATGAGAATTATTTTGTGTTGCTTCTTTAAATTATTCAGGGTAAAATTTTAATCATTATATTATATTAAAAAAAGGCTTTTAAAATAAGTATAAAATTAATTTAAATTTAATCTAGAATTAATTATTAACTACTTTATATTGATAACGTAATATTTCAACATATTTCACTATTTATTACGCGAGAAAACCATCTGAAATATTTTATTTAAAATAATATAATTATTATTTAATAAAACACTTTTTAACTTTGTTTGTATAACTTGTAACAAAGTGAAACAAAGTATAAGTGAAAGTGAAATGAATGAAATGTATATACGTGAAAGCCTAACAACAATTAACAAAAAAAAAATATATTAATTTAAGGCTGAAACACCGATGGTCCATAGCCATTTAGTAAAAATATTATATAAAATATATTGTATTACAGATAATGTAAATTCTACAATAAAGATTATATATATACAGGGTGAGTTTTTTTCGATGTTCTCTATAATTTCAATCACCATGTTTTTACAACATTGATCACATGGTGATCGAAATGTACATCTGTTAATAAATAAATAAGTGCAGAAAAGTGTACAAAGTGGAAAATAGTTTATTAATTCATATTTATTCATTTGAGTAAATTAATTATTTCCAAATCCGTTTTATATAATTATAGACATAAATAATGATAGAAAATTAAAACACTTGATTGTTTTATGTTTCACATAAACATAAAAATACCAAGTGCTTTAATTTTTTTTATCGTTATTAATTAAAAATGTTTCACCTTGGATTAAGTGAGAAATTTATTCAGAATATAGACATAAAGTTTTAGTAATATAGAAACTTTAAATATTAGATTTGCTCTCAGAATCCTAAGCTTAATCGTTTTGATATTTTGATGCCATTTCAAGGTTTGATCTATATTTTCTCCCAAGTATTTGGTTTCCGTAGTTAAACTAATATTTTATTGTTAATTACGTAAGTACTCTAAAAACAAATATCCATTAAAACAATGGATTGAATTTGTTATCTTTAGTAAGTAATTGAATTACATAATGCTTATTTATTTTCTTTATTTAACTGGTGGCCATTATAATAATTAATTAACATTAAATACATAATGAAGAAGATGAAATAAACACAATAAGAAAAAAATCCCTTTCAAGTGCATATTTACAATTATGCTTCAAATATTGTAGACTTACACCAAATACATCAATAACATAATTAGCATTATTTATTAAGAAATTTACCTCACACTGAGAAGTAGAGAGGAACATATAACGATGTTATATAATACTAAATAAATTAAATATTAAGAAATTTCTAGGCCTGTTATAGGCATAATTTGTTACATGATACACTACCGTAAGAAATTGTTGATTTCTTATGTCATGTGTTGGAATATGTAATGAAATTGATTGAAGAATTGGTGAGCAGTTAATTTTGCTATTTAATACGCCATTTGCAAAACACGAAGAATGCTAAATCCTACGTTTCGTTAAGGGAATAAGTCCAAGATATTTAATCATCATATTATAATCTCGATCATTTACGTGGCATCATAAACATATTTAATTAATCATTTTGCAACGGATATTTTCTAATCTTCGTACATGGCACTTATAGTGAGGGGACCATATAATAACGCAGCAATCCATGATAAGCCTTATATATGATAGATAAAGGGAAATAAATGTTCTAAGATTATAAAAGTGTGATGTAAACCTACGTATAAAACGAAGCCTCTGCAGCCATTTAGATATTACATATGGTATATGTATCACCAAATTGTAGTGTAACATTAAATAATACACGCAAATCATTTTAGAATATTACAAAATAATATTTTTTTAAGTAAATTCTATATTTGTCTCTTTTAAAAATTTTTGACATCGTATTTTTTCTAAAATACATTCAACATAATATCGAGCGTATAACAAAAATCGACGACGAAGTTGGCATTGGAAATCTAAAGTCATATCTGAACTAAAATCACACACGCACGGGTAAAGTGCTGATTGTCATGTTGACCGCAACCAGCATTTCACGCGCGTGATCTTAGTACAGACATGATTCGAGACTTCCAACGCCAACTTCGTCGTCGATTTTTGTTATACGCTCGATATATTGTAATGAAAGTGAAAGAAGAAACTGGACAGATCACTCTGGAATGTTCCATAGAGCGCGCGATGGTAAACGCGGCGTCACCGAAAGTTCCGGAAAGTTCGAGAAACAAGCACGCTATATAAACGCGCGCTAGTGGCGCAGCAGACAATCAGTCTATCACGAATTTTTGAGTGTTCAACATCTTATTATAAATAAATAGTGATAGTGTGATGTTAATGAATATGTTAAGTGTATTGTAAATAAATAAATAGACATTGTGTTACTTATTTCCGAGTCTGATTAAACCCGGTTTGGTAACAATATAATGAATACCCAGTTCCAGCAATCTTTCGTGTGGAATATGTTTTTTTAAGAGATTAAGATGAGACATTCCAATTTTTGCGGCCTAAGTTATATTTTCCATATGGCGGAGGCGTCGGGATCAATGGCTGGAAATTTATTGCTAACTTCTTATGGGTATAAGAACATATTAATGTTTCCCATACACAAATATTGAATTACTGAAAAGAGAGTGCACAATTATTACAATAAATTTCCACTTCACGTTAAAATGAAAAATAATTTTGCTAAATACAAAAAAAATGTAAAATCATTTATTTTTTTTAGTTTAGTTTGGACTGAACCAAATCTATTTTTTTTTTCGTTTTTTACCCCATCACCTCCATCGCACCAATGCATGTGATAGTGCGCGCCCTCTCAATGTTGCAATTTGTAATTTACCACATGTGACCATCATACCTTCCTTATAAATTATTATTAATATTTTAATACGAAGTACAATAATTGGTTATAATTTAATTTAATGATAGGGCACATATATTACAACACTTACATTTAAGTATATTTATCGCTAAGCCGAAGGCTTGTCAGTTTGATTTTTCAGATATCACTATTATTTTAGGAAAATACAAGTTTAATTTTATTCAAGAATTATTTTAAGTTTTCACTTTAATTCACTTTTGTTTTTAAAGTCTTTTATATTAGCTGGCAGCTCATTTATTATTTTGGTCAAGTGTTAATTGTGAATCGTTCCCCGTATTAGTTGTGTTAAAAAACTAACATTATATTATCAGAATGCAAGTGGCGCTCGCACAAAAATCAAACAGATAATGCTCGGTGTTACGAGGAATAATTATGATATTGTAATAATTACGGAAACTTGGTTTTATGAGGATATTTTAAATAGTCAATTACAACTTAATAACTACTCTATCTTTCGAACCAATCGAACTTTTCATGGTGAATTAATAGGCGGAGGAATCTTGATTGCAATAAAAAAGCGCTTTGGTGCATCATTAATCACATTGGATAATAGCTTAGAACATATTTTTGTCTCTTTTACATTAAACAAAACATGTTTTATAATAGCTGGTCTTTATATTCCCCCCAACGCATCTGCAGCCGATTACAAAAAACATTGTGAAATTATTGAGAATATTTACGAATCATATAACTCTTGTAAATTACTTATATGCGGGGATTTTAACCTACCAGCATTGAAATGGGATATTAATGAATTAGTATGTGAGACTAATATATCTTTTGACCTTAAATCAGAGGAACTTTTAAATTCATACTCGGTTCTCAATCTGGATCAAATTAACTTATTACCAAATTCTAGGGGAGTATTTTTAGATTTGTTTTTCACTAATGTAAAAAAAAACATAACTGTTCAATTATCGGAGGACAATATATTTCATAACCTCATTCATCATTATGCGTATGAAATGGAAATTCCTTATATAAACGAAACCATTAACCTGCCAACATATAAAAAAAACATTTATATACAATTATGCTGATTATCACGGTCTTAATACCAAATTGAAAGACTGTTATTCCTTACTTCACAATTTATTTTTATGTTAGATGTACATTTCGAGACACAAAGTGCTCATTATCAATAACAACTAAATTCTTAAATCTAAGTGCACGATATATAAAGTATATGGATTATTGGGAAAAAATGTTGATTACACTAATTGGGTTGTCGGTATCTGCGGGTTGTAGGATGGATTAAGGTAGGGTGGTTGTCGGTGGGATTACATTCTTTGCGGGGTTCTTTTCGGGTAAAAATTCCAATAATGGATTATTCAGTGGGCTAAGGTCGAAATTTAGTAAATTATTTTTATATTTAAACATTTCAATAGATTCAAGCATGTTTAATTTATTTAGATTTGATTGTTTTAAAAGCTTTATGTTGTTTACCGAAAATTTGTGTCCTGTTTCCATTGAGTGATGCGCTACTGCTGATTTGTTTGGGTTTTGGGATTTGAGGTGATATTGGTGTTCTTTGAATCGTTTTAATATGTTTCGTTGTGTTTGTCCTACGTATATTCTATCACAGTTGTTACACTCGATTGCATACATTCCTGATTGATCTAGGTGGTTTTCTTTTGTGAAAGTATTGCCAAGAAAACTTTTTAATTTATTCTTGACATAAAAGGCAGGTGCAAGGCTGAATTTTTTAAATAACCTACCAATTCTATTACATGTTGCTGGGTGGTAAACGAATATAGCATATTTTGTAGGAATTTCTTTTGATTTGTCAAATGTAGTATTGGATTTTATTTTTTGGTTATTAATATGTTTATTAATTAATTTGTTGATTGTATCAGGGGTGTAGTTTAACGAGATGGCTATTTTCTTTATTAAACTCAACTCTTTCTTCCTATTTTCTTTGGATAATGGTATGTTAATTGCCCGGAAAATCAATTCAATTTTTTCGTTATTTTTGTTTATTAATAATAAATCTAAAAAGGGGATTTGGTTGTTTTCTTCTACTTCGTGAGTGAACTTAATGCTGGGGAAAAGATTGTTTAATTTTATTGTAAAGTCTTCTATGTCTGTGTCTTTTTTAACTACTGCGAATATGTCGTCTACGTATCTATACCAAACCCTCGGAAAGTTTGGAATTGTTTTCTTTGCCTTGTTTTCAAGATAATTCATGAAAATATTGGTTAAAAACGGTGACAAGGGGTTGCCCATTGCTGTTCCGAAGGTTTGTTTATAATACTTGTTATTGAATATGAAAGTATTGCATTCCATTACAAATTTCGTAAGTTCTAAGTATTCTTTTATTATATTTTCATCTAATGAGTTGTTGCGAGACGATGGAATGCAATACTTTCATATTCAATAACAAGTATTATAAACATTTTTTACAAAACATATGCAACAAACATCAATATTACAACTAAATATGTAAATGTATGTAAATGATAATCAAACTGAAATATAATTATAAATTGACAGTGGATAATACTAATATTTTAAATTGGTCATAACAAAAGTATTAATTCCGTTGATACCTACTTACATAAACGCATTATTTATGACAACAGTTGATTATTTTTTACAATTAAATTCCTATTTATTTTTGTTCATTAACGGATCAATAATTTTATAACAGAAACAAAAACTAGATGTAAGATTACATCTATACCAATTTAGACAATTTCCACTTACTCCACTTCGTTCCAGTATTTCTAAAAGTCTTGTATGGTTTATAGTATAAAATGCTTTAATGAAATCAACGAATAGACAATATACGTAATAGTTCTTGTTTGGTGATTCGTTGATTAGGTATGAAATATTTTCTAATAACTCAGTTGTGCTATGTCCTTGTCTGAAGCCATATTGTTGTTCACTTAAGATGTTGTTTTTTCTAAGAAGCGACTTCTAGAATTTTATCTATACTCGATAAAATAGAAATTGGTATATAGTTTAAGTATTTTAATTTGTCACCATTTTTGTGAATTGGGACTACTACAGCTTTTTTTAAGAGTTTTGGGACTTTTCCGGTGTTTATGGATAGATTTACAAGTTTAGTTATCGGGTAAGTGAAAATATCGTAGTTGTTTATTATGTGTTTAGGTGTTATATTGTCAATTCCGGAACCTTTATTTTTGTCTAGTTTCTTTATTATTGTAGTTATTTCCAGTTCAGAAGCGTCCGGAAGATACAATAATGAGAGGTGTCTATTTGTGTCTTTGATATATAATGTTTTACCGTAAGTATGGATTATAGTAGAGGTTGATTTCGTAAAAGTTTTTGCAAAATTGTTTGATATTGATGAACAGGGTATATTAAAATAGTTGCGTAAGTCAAGGGTCAGTTTAATATTTTGTTTAATTAAGTTATTTATAGTTTTCAAAGTTTGTTTGCTGTTATTTTTACAGTTTTCAAAAAGTTTACTTAAATAATTTTTCTTTTCCTTTCTTATGTGGTCATTTACTTTGTTACTGCTTTTGTTGTATTGTGTTCTCAAATGTTGTTATTGTGTTGTATCTGAAAAGATTGAAATAATTTATCCCGTGTTGACATTTCAATAACTATTTGTTTAGTTACCCAATGTTTTTTCGGTTCCATTTTGTTGGCTTTTTTTATTGTGTATGGTGCTTCAGATATAGCTTGGGTGTATGTTTGTTATATGTAATTTAGAAACGATTCTGGGCATTTGTAGTAGTCTATGTTTTTCATTCTCAAGTATTAAAATAATATGTTTAATAACAATAATTTTGCGTGCTTTAATATATTGTGAATTTATATAATTATGTTTTGTATTAATGTATATTGGAATTAAATATATTATTATTATTAATGATGCATTATTGGAAATAAATTTATTTCAATTATATTATTTTATTTTACATATACACACATTTTTATTCAGACCATGCTGTTGAAGGGAGAGACTAGGGTGTTATATTTTAAATTAAATAAAAATGATTTCAAAATAATTAATAAATTATTTCCATATTTAACTCTGTGTTTAATTTATTTAAATAACTGTGACTAAGTGAATGAATATTACGTAATCTTCTTTCGTCATCCATCCTCACTTAGCTCCTATTACAAAACACTTATGTATCCCTCGTAATTCTAACATTAATCCTAAATACGCCTATCAATCACTGACAATTCATATCAACTATTTTGGAGAACTTAGAAAGTGACGATAGCAATCATGACGATTGGATAAATCGATAATAACTGGACAGAGACAGGCGGAAAGACCGATGATATATTATCATTTTCTGAGGCTTAACTAGTTGTAAATGATTTTTTTTTAATCATTGACCTTTCTGTCACTGTGTGGTGTAAAGCTTGTAAATGATTGTTATGACGTAAATATTGTGATGTAATTTAATGTTGCTCTCTGAAATAACAATTTTCTTTATTTACATTTAATTAATATTACGCTTTTTAAACACAAATCGTCGATAGCCGTAAATAGTTGAAAATATTAAGCAAATTGGGAACGTATTATTGTATAGGTTACTAAAGAAATGTCCGTGAGCATATCAACTATCAGAAAATCAACATTTTCTGGAAGTTCGACTCGCATGCAGTCGAGTTCAATAGGAACTATATAAGTTATAATTTTAGTTCCGGCGAATTAAATCTATACAAAACAATAAAAAATCTATAAACTATAAAATAGTTTTGTTCCTATTAATTAGTTATAATTAATTACTAATCAAAATATGTGAGTTCTAGTTTTAATATTTAAATATTATCATGTTAGTTATATTAAGTCACCAAATTCTAAGAGTTCCCACTTGTAACTATCATACAATTGTTATAAACGATTGATTTTTTGCGTTTTCATCCTATAAGGTCTATAAACCTGATCTGCTGATTAAAATAATACAGTTCTTAACTAATTAAATCCAAAGAGTTCCCGCATGTCTATCATAGAAATGTTATAAGCAATTGATTATTTTTGCGTCTTCACCTTATATGGTCTATAACCCTGACCTGCTGATTGAAATATGAGACTGCTCCATTTGTTTATTGACAAATAATATTGTTCAGCAGATTTGGGATTAAAAAATGTTTCACTATTTGTAAATAAAACAACGTTTTTTTTTAATTTCATATAAATTATTCTATAGAGATTGCTAGAATTTTTTCGCCAACACTAGAACATCATCAGGTATATGATTATTTATTTAGTTAATCTTCTGCCTGGTGATGCCACTGCATTGCGAAGAGGAATTGTAGTATTTCACAATTTTGTGAAACTTAATAAACCATTGTTTTATTAAATATTAGTTGTTTTTTTTTTTTAATAGAGATAGTGGAGTTTCATCAAGTAAAAGCCTCAACCATCGATTATTAAAAAAAATTGTTTGGTATTAATTAAAATAAAAATTCGAACACCCACCAAAACATTTGTGTTGTTACGAAACTATGTTCACAACACATTTATCTCCGTAATCTACTGTCAATTCAGAAAAGCTAGTAATTTACGAGCGAACATTTTCCGTAAATTAAACCGCGTTTCTCATTTTACCCAAAAAAAACGTAAATAAATACAAAAAATATGTTAAACTCCGTTTCAATATGCGGAGTTTATAATCCCTAAACACCCTTCCAACCTCTACATCTGAATAACCCAACCACATCCATAAATAAACCACCCTTGATCCAGATGATGCTCGCTTTCACACACGCCCGCGAATATTTATCATCTTTTAAGTCAATTGCCCATAAACGAGGCCGGTATTTGCATATTTACTGCGATATTTACGACTCGCATAATATTTTACGGACTGTCATCTATGGCATCATTAGCGACTCAGGAATTGAAATGTATTTTTTTTTTTCGCTTCATCTCCGCGACAATGACAATGACAACTAATCTGAACGTTGCATACGAAAGCCACCAAACCGCATTTCCAGCCGACGTCCCCGCGAGGAGCAACAATGCCGGATTTAGCCGTACACAATGCCGGGTGGATTTATTCCAATTTTCAACAGTGGGATATTACAAAGTTTATGAGAAATAAACTGAAATGTTTGTTATTTATGTGCATGATTTTTATTATGTTTCGTAAATTTAATAATAATAATAATCTTTATTAACAGAAACAAAAATACAAAGTAAATAATAAATAATAAAAAAGCTGTAGCTTTTCATACAATAAATACGGGACATAAATTAAACATGTTGGAGTCTATTGAAATGAAAAAACACATTGATAATCTTTTAAATTTTTATACTAGTGGCTTAAATAAACCCTTGTTAGTACATATTAATTCATAAATTTTAGCACGTTATTTATAATTGTATTTATATTAGTTTATAGACTTGATTTTTAAATATTTTAATATTATCACTATTGTATTGTAAATACTATAACAACCTATTATTTATTTAAACTTCACTACTGAAGATGGAAATATATCTAGTTTAATGAAAAATAAATAGGAGAACTACAACTATTTTTATTTAAATAATAAAAATTACCCTCATAAATTTAATTATATAAAAAAAACAACAAATAAAATCGTTATTATTTGCAGAATAATTCAATTTCATTTTATACTAAATACGTTTCTCTTTATCTCAAATAAATTTCCCATTTAAATCCTTTCATATTTATTGATCGATAGGTGAGTGTAATTGAAAAACACTGTAAATCACGCTAAGATAACAATAAAAAGTTCATTTTTATATTAAAAATGAACGCACTATTGGCACTTAGTGTGCCATTACATAGAAATCAGTAATACAATTGGAAGTCATCTATTGAAATGAAAAAGAAAAAAAAATGCAAAACAATTCCTTCAATTTATTTGGTAAAATGCGAATCTAGTTACCAATAAAACGTAAATAAATGTGACTTATTAGTTATTAACGAAGATATTTGTTGGTGAGTACGTGAAGTTTCTTGATATAATGTAGTAATATTTTATTCCTTTCTTCACTTTTTTTTTATTTTTATCACTATATGTACATTTCAAACACAACGTGCTCTTTTTCAATAGTTTTATATAAAATTGACAAATAAATAAACATGTAAACAAAATTTAATATACAAATGTGAAGTGTTATTAACAAAAAAAAATCAGATAAAGGTAATTTATTGAATTAAATCAATTAATTTTAATAAATTGTTATTTAACGGAGTTAAGTCATAATTCAAAAGTTTATTAGAATTTTAATACATCTCAATTGCTTCTGACATATTTAGTTATGGAGAATTTGACATATTTAAAATTTTTAAATTGTTTATTGAAAATTTATGTCCAAATGTTATTATGTGTTTAGCAATTACGGATTTTTCTCTGTTGTTTATTTTTGAATAATATATGTGTTCTTTGTATCTTGTTTTTAAGTTTCTTTTTGTTTGTCCAATGTATAATTTATCACAGTTACAGAATTATGCTGAATAAATGCCACTTTTTTCTAAGGCCCGCTTCTACAATTGATAGTTACACTTTCGGTAATTTAACGCAGAGTCAAACCTTGGGAGGTGATTCTACAATTGTGAGGTAAAGCGTTATTAGGACAAACGGAGTGGTACCACTCCGGTATTTTCAACCGTGCTCGGAGCATGAGATAAACTGAAGTGAAACCGAGCGCGCAGCCGCGCATCGTCCAGAAACGTCCTTAATGTTTTGGTTGGTTATGACTCGCTCGTATTGTGGATTTTTGCGTTGTTTTATTGTATTGTTAGTGATTTTAGTGTTTTGTTAAATTTTATATTGTTAGTGTACATCGTGTTTAGAGCTGTTTTAGTACAGGTTCAGTTATTTGTATTTCATAAAATAGGTTATGTTAGTTTGCTAAATATTAGCTTTTATTCGGGGCTATTACGCACGGAAAATGTTAATTTTAACGTGTATGTTATCATCACAGTCTAAGCAGCTATTGTAATAGATATGTATTAATAAAATGTGAAATTAATTAATAACGTACACGTTAAACTTATTAAAAATGATTTCCTTTTATAGGGGTTACTGAAGGGTGAATGCATAACGTGAAAATATATTTATCATCGTTTAGGTAGTTTTTAACTCTTGTTAGAAACATGCATAATATTAGATAATTTGTTCACGTCAGTTTTAATCTTTTTATTGGAACTTTAAAATTGAAAATAAATGTATAACCAACCAAATTTAAATAACTGTATATTTTTTATTGTTTTGAAGTCAAAATTATTAATTATTTATTGTTGTTACATAAGAAATAGTTGGTTGATATATTTATCTATTTTATAAATTAAAAATTATCTATGGTATTCTTCAATTCTTTTATTTTAAATAGCTGTGACCAAGTGAATAAATATTTTTTTCTATTGTATTTGAAAATCGTTTTGAAATCTAAATTAGATTTTTAATACCGTTTTATATAGTTTTGAAATTAAATTTATATTCTTTATGGTATTTATCAAATTTTACCACTAAAGAAAACTGTATTTTAAAATTTTAGTAGTTGAGCTTCCGACCGCAGTTGGCGCGATTATTTATAGAGTTGTCAACATTTCCCATCTCGACTAAGTTTTCTATGGTTTTGACGCCAGCTGACCAGCTGGTCGCGCATGCGCATTTTTGTCATCTGAGTGGTAAATTTGAAACGATTGTAGAATCGGATCGCTGTTTACTAATCAGTTAAACTAAAATACTTAATACCGAAGGTCTACGCTGCCAAAGCTATTACTATCAATTGTAGAAGTGGCCCTAAATCATTAATTTTGTTAAATGTATTTCCTAATAAAAATGTTGTCTTAGTTATACAATAAAATGTTAATTTTTTTAAATAACTTAATTAATCTATAATTTAATTTAGGTTCATGAATAATTTTAACTATTTTTACTTTCCCCGGACCCCTGTCCAAGGGAAAGTATTGTGATCGTGAAAATTTTCGAACCGCCAATTTCAACAAATATGCACGTTTTGAGGTCCCCTGAGTCCATTCCATCGAGTTTTGAAAAATGTCTGTGTGTGTGTCTGTGTGTGTGTCTGTGTGTCTGTGTGTCTGTGTGTCTGTGTGTCTGTGTGTTTCCGCGATAGCGCCTAAACGGCTGAATGGATGAAGCCCAAACTTTATATCTAAGCTTTAAATAACAGTGGAATGATCTGAAAAGCTTTTGGTAAGAATCAAAACTCATTAAGTGCAACTTTACTCTTAGCAATTTTTCATTTTTTAATTCGGATAGAAAAATGTTTCAAATAAAAGTTTTAGATCTTGGAAAATAAATAATTTCTGTTATAAAACTTTTATTGTAGGACCTCCGGTTTTCATTTTATAAGCATTTATCTGATAAATTCCCTTAGAGATTTTAATTATTGAAATAATTATTTTAATGACAAATAAAACGTCAAAGTGCCGTCAAATTCAACTTATCATTCGCAAACGCCTTCAGTTTGCAAAAATGAAGAAGAGTGTGGAGGGATGATTTTAACCTATTGTAAGGTAAGAAATAACACACTTAATTACAATATTCTTCTAAATACTCGGTTTTAACTTTGAAAGACAACAATCATTTTTTTCTATTAATCATTTTGCTTTCCTATTAAATTTTCAATCAGAAACTTATTTGACCGTATTCACCGGGGAAAGTGCCATGATGGACACATCACCATTTTTTTATTTGTATTTGTTTCATTGATTTTTTTTCTAATTTTGTAATATGATTAATTAAATATTTCCTCTTTTGTTTATTAATTATTTTTTTAAATTATTGAAACATCATAATTTAGAAAATTTGCAACATCTAGAATTAATTTAAATTCCTTATTTCTATTTTGATCTGTAAATGGTAAATTCATTGTTCGAAAAATCATGCTGTTAAAAATTGAAAATTTATGTTTTATATTACAAAAAGAGCTCGAATGTATATAATTAAAGGTGTGTGTTGATTTTCTATAAATATTAAAATTTATTTTATTATTGTTTCTAATAATTAAAAGGTCTAAAAATGGAAGTCAGCTGTTAGTTTCAGTTTCGTGAGTAAAATTGATTGATATTTATATTTTTACTTTCCCCGGACCCCTGTCCAAGGGAAAGTATTGTGATCGTGAAAATTTTCGAACCGCCAATTTCAACAAATGTGCACGTTTTGAGGTCCCCTGAGTCCATTCCATCGAGTTTTGAAAAATGTCTGTGTGTGTGTCTGTGTGTCTGTGTGTTTCCGCGATAGCGCCTAAACGGCTAAATGGATTAAGACCAAACTTTATATCTAAGCTTTATATAACAGTGGAATGATCTGAAAAGCTTTTGGTTAGAATCAAAACTCATTAAGTGCAACTTTACTCTTAGCAATTTTTCATTTTTTAATTCGGATAGAAAAATGTTTCAAATAAAAGTTTTAGATCTTGGAAAATAAATAATTTCTGTTATAAAACTTTTATTGTAGGACTTCCGGTTTTCATTTTATAAGCGGAAGAATTTCGTTTACCTGATAAATTCCCTTAGAAATTTTAATTATTGAAATACTTATTTTAATGACAAATAAAACGTCAAAGTGCCGTCAAATTCAACTTATCATTCGCAAACGCCTCCAGTTTGCAAAAATGAAGAAGAGTGTGGAGGAATGATTTGAACCTATTGTAAGGTAAGAAATAACACACATAATTACAATATTCTTCTAAATACTCGGGTTTAACTTTAAAAGATAACAATCAATTTTTTCTATTAATCATTTTGCTTCCCTATTAAATTTTCTATCAGAAAGTTATTTGACCGTATTCACCGGGGAAAGTGCCATCACCATTTTTTAATTTTGTTGTCAAATCAAATGAATTTTTAATAGAAAAATCATTGTTAATATTGAGAGATTTGAATTCTTGTACTAATCATTTGGAAATTTTATAATTAGGTGAATTTATGTTAGAAACAATTGATCTATATTTGTTGCCGGGTTTATGAGTTTTTGGAAGACAATATAATTTGTGTGATTTGGGATTTTTAACTTTTAATTTAAATAGGGTAGTTTTATCAAAAAGGGTTGTTGGTTCATTGAGAATTTTGTTGACTTTACTAATATATGAATTTAGTGGATTTTTTGGTTGTTCTAAATATGGGCCTTAAGATAACATATAATTTATATCATTGATATAGTCACATTATTTATTATTTCTAAAGTATTACCTTTATCTGATTTTAGATAATAAACATCTCTTTCTTTCAGTTTTTTAATGATTTGATATTCGCTCTTCTTTCTTGTCTCATGATTTTTCTTTTTGATGCATTTTTCAATTTCTTGTTTTGCCAATTTTTAAAGGTAGTAGAATCTTCCATATTTTATTTAGATGAAGCTGTTTCGATGTCATTTAATTACTACCTACTTACAAAATTGCCAAATGGTTAGTACAATAATTCAAATCTCTCAAAATTAACAATAATTTGTCTATTAAAAATTCATTTGGTTTGACAACAAAATTAAAAAATATAAATATTGAAGATGACCACATATTTATCTCTTTTGATGTTGTTTCACTTTTCCCAAACATTCCTGTAGATCAAATAATTAACATTTTAGAAAATATTCTTAAAGAAAATAATAAAACGGAAAATGAAATTAATTTTTATATTAAATTAACTAAATTAATAATGAATTGCAATATTTTTGAATTTAACAATAAATTTTACAAAAAAACTTTCGGTACAGCAATGGGCAATCCATTATCACCATTTTTAGCAAATATTTTCATCAACCATTTAGAAAATGTTGCCAAATCTAAAATTTCTAATTTTCCAAATTTATGGTTTAGATATGTACATGACATTTTTGCTATTATTAAAAATAATGTTAATATCCAATTTTTTATAAATGAATTAAACAAATTATTCCACAGTATCAATTTTACACACGAAACTGAAACTAACGGCCGTCTTCCATTTTTAGACCTTTTAATTATTAGAAACAATAAGAAATTGTTTTAATTTAGTAATTAATTTATTACATAATTGTTGTATGCGTCCCAACTTATATTTAGTGTTTAGTAATAATTATGAGACCAGCCAATGACCCTGGCAGTCGACGCCGGTAAAAACCTAGTCGGTAGTTTCCCGGACAAAATCTGGGAAGAGTCCGTAAATGGATTTTCTCCTTCTACAGCACAAAAAAATAGGGAATAATTTATTAATTAGTTTCAAATTCTTTTTATAAATAGAAAAGAGTGTTGATTCACTTGGTCACTGTTATTTAAATAGATTAAATAAAAGTTATTTTAAAATAATTAATTCATTATTTCCACACATTCTACACATTTAGCTTTGACTTACGTTCCATATTTAAACATATGCACATTAAAACAATTACTTCTCGGGCAAATACCCCGCCAGATATTGAATTACATAATGTACACCTGCTGTTACATATCAATAAAATATTTCTTTATGCAACAATTTTTTGATCCGAGAAAAAGTCAATGTAAAAAAAAAAACAAAAAAGAACGTTCATAATATAAGGCTACCTACAGATACGTGTTTCGAGATATATCCCTCGTCAGTACAGCTCTGCCTTATATAATTTGAAGATGTTAAATCAATTAAATTAAATCAACCATACTCAGTCAAATCAAATCAAATAATTTATTAATTATTTTCAAATCATTTTTATTTAATTAAAATACTTTTTATTTGTTTTTTTTTTTAAATTATTCTCAATTATTTAAATAATTAGATTTCCAAACTAAATCAGATCGAGTGAATTTTATAAATCCAAAACCGCAAATAAATTCTTGCGTTCGTTGAAGTATAGTTCCATTACTTCAATTTAAATGGATATGAATTATAACAGCATTTTTTTTTTTCTGCAAATTCCTTATAAACGTAATAAGCTTTTAGAGATATAAAAATAAAAGTGCAATGAACCACTCTCCCCTTTTCAAGAAGAAAAAAAAAAACAATTAACCTCTACGAAAAATTCAACCCCAATTACACGAATAAAATATGAGCTAATTTTTTACATAACGCTTTTAATCCCCCTCGCCGGAAATTTTAATTCGCGCCCTCGAGGAATTTTACGCTGAGCACGCGACTTTTTTACAACATTCCGCCGCCGAATCCACATATATCACACCAAATGAACCCCCTAAAACCCGCCACTTCTTATTCATTAAGATTATGGTCCTCATAGTAATTAATTGATTTTCGGTTATCTACGAGAACAGCGCTCATTAAACGAACCTTTAAGTTAATTAATTAAAGCCAAACGGGGCAGATTTCCATGTTTGTCTTTCCCATATTATTATAGATCTAATTAAGTGGTTCGATTTTCGGGGACCTTAATTAATTCTGGTAATCGCGTTCTTTAAATCACGGCTTTTTGAATGGGGAAGAGGGTGTAATTAATCAGGATTATTTGCTTGCTTAATGAGGAAGAACTTTTCAGAAGTTTTAATTTAAATGATTCTTTTTTGTTTCATTACCTTATATAATTTATTTTTGTATTATATCCTTTTAACTTGAATTTTCACAATTAATGAAAATCTTGGATTTAGTAATTTACAATTTTAGGAATTTTTATGAGATATTAAATATTAAAAAAATATTTTTTAATCAGCAGTATGGAAGATAAATTAAATAAAATAATTAAAAAAACATTTAATTATTATAAATAGAAAAAATCATTGACTTGAAATTACTTATTTAAATAAATTAATAATTAATGTTTTGAAAATAATTAATAAATTATTTCCACATTTAGCTCTGTGATATTTTGACTTACGTTACGTAAGTACTTTAAACAAATGCACATTAAAACAACTACTTCTCGGGCAAATACCCCGCTAGACATTGAATTACATAATGTACATCTACTGTTACATATCAATACAATATTGCACCATGTAACAATTTTTGATCCGAGAAAAATTCAATGTAAGTCCATCTGCAGACACGTGTTTCGGGATATATTCCTCGTCAGTATAGCTCTGCCTAATTTAATTAATTATTAATTAATTAATATAAGTAAAAAAAGTCGTAGTAGCTAAAGGGAAAAATAATTAATTAATAATTAAATATTTTCAAATTCTTTTTTTTATTTATTTTTAATAACTGTGAGCATCTGAATAAATACTCTTTCTGTTATTATTAATAGCCGGGCGAAAAACAACGTACAAAAACGTTTCATTACATTAAATATTACAATTGCTACGATTATTTTACATATAAACTAATTTATATTTAAATTAATTGTTTGTTGAATATCTCTCTCACTTATCACTTAATGAAGCATTTTGAATATTAAAATGTAAATAAAGTAAAATTAAAATCACTTGGTTTGTTTCACAAAAAATAATTGATTCAATGTTTTGAAAAGAATATTATTCGTTAGCTAATGGTAACACGATATTGAGTTATAATAACCATGAGGAATCTATTGGGAACGTAAATGTATATAGATATGTTGTATTTTGAACTAGAAGTGATATATTTTCTAAATGTGACGGGGAATCTACTGAACTCTTCACTATTCTCTACAAAACGTATATATCATCCTTATGATTTTCACGAGACGTGATTTTTAGAACATTCATTAGTATTATACTGTTCATTTTATGTTTTAAACCCATATTGAATTGCTTACACTGTAATAATATTCTTACCATTAAATCTGTATTATGTGAAGTCAATGTTGACCGGATACATGAACCAATTTCAAGCAATTTAATTATCATCAGTCAACATCAAATCTCTACTGCAACATTTTCAAAGCTTTAATATGCATTACTGCAATTATGAGTGAAAAAAAAAAAAGATTTTTACACAATGAGTAAATGTATTTCTTTCCTGTTTAATAAGACATACCTTATTAATATAAAAAATAACTGATAATCCATTCCGAGTGAATCAAAATCCTCGAAGGCATGCATAAATTAACTCATTTCACTAATTATCCCGTTTTACAAACACAAATAAATTGCGTTTTTAATCATCAATAAATTCAAGTATTAAAAATTAAACCGGAGTAGTGAACATACCGTGCGTTTTCAGCCAACTGGTTTGAAATCCACGAGCGAAATTATCGCAAAAAAAGCAACAAAATCGATGACTCGCTCTGCGAACGCATTCTTGAAATAAGAAAATTAGTTATACCAATCCGGGCACGGCTGTTTTGATGTGTAAAATTCTATTTTGTTTTGGAAAGTGATTATTGGTGTTATTACAGATTTTACAAAAAGTATAAGTTTTCATTATTTAACACCAAATAAATAGTGAGTATTATTTAATTTTTAATTCATGTTTATATTCATATTCAATTCGACTATTCTGTAAAAGTTCGCGGGTCGATGAGGGTCGAAATAATTACAGAATTATGAGAAACAAAATTCTTGCATTGAAATTAATACAAATTAACAATTAACCTTTATTTTTTGGTTAAGTTATAATTGATTATGTTTTTTGAAATTCTGAAGGTAAATACGAATCAAGTCGTGTAAAGCATGGAAAAGTCTCAGAAAATCAAATTGGAATTTGGAAATTTGGTTTGAGTTTATGATTAATGTTATTTGTTTAGTGAACAATTTAACCCTTCTGCATAAACCTTAAAAAAAAAACAAGAAATCTGAATTGTAAAAATTCTCAACGATTCATCATTAAACTAACTTCATTATTTATTTATTTATTTATTTATTTATTTACGGACATCGCCTTTTTAACAATAATACAATAATACTTAAATATATATACACATATATATGCAAATATATACATACAAAGAAACTATAAACAAAGCATTGTACACACCATATTAAAAAATACAAATTAACTTAAATTAACACTACGCAGAGTAGAAAACTAAATAATACACCTTGATAAGTCAATAATTCTCAGACCACGCTTAAACAAATAAAAAGATGAACAAAAAATCTGGAAATTGGGGTAAGAATTTAACACATTGCAATATTTCATCATCCTAACCATGGGATTGTGATTTCCATAGTTAGTGGAATGAAATGGAATTCGAAATAATAATGTAGCCCTGGTGGGCTTAGTGATGCAAAAATTGAAGTCAAGGATTGATAGTAAATAGGTACAGTCCATTAAGCCGTTAATTAGTTTAAATGCAAAACATAAGTCGTGCATAATTCGCCGACATTCAAGCGAGCTTAAGTTCAAAGACAATAGCATGTTAGAATGGCTAAATGAAGTGCGAGAATGACCGAGCCTAAATGAAATTAATCTTAAAAATTTGCTCTGGACCATTTCTATTTTATTTATTGATTTTTTGTAGAAAGGACTCCATATTGTAGAACCATACTCCAAATGTGAACGAACAAGCGATATATATAATAATTTAACAGTACATACATTGAACTCATACGAAAACCGTTTAATAGCTCCAAGTGCCCTCAACGCTTTGGATATGATTCTATCAATATGGGACCGATACGTTAAACGCGAATCAAAAATAATACCTAAATCCTTGACTTCGTTAGCCCTGTTCAGATTTACTCCATTAATTGAATAAGAATATTTTAACAATTTAACCCTCGTAAAAGATATAGAGGCACATTTATTAATATTTAAACTAAGTTTGTTATTAGAACACCACATCGTAAAATTATCCAGATCATTCTGTAGTGCTAAATTATCATAGTCGTTTTTAACTATAGAAAATAATTTTAAATCATCTGCAAACAAAAGGAATTTACAATGTTTAAAGCAATTGCCTACATCATTAAGAAACAGTAAAAATAGAACGGGTCCACAATGAGAACCTTGGGGGACACCTGAGGTTACGTTTATTTCATCGGATACAAAATTATCGATTCTTACAAACTGCTTTCGACCACATAAAAAACTCTGGAGCCATGTAAGCACCAAGTTATTAAAACCAAGACTAGAGAGTTTAGAAAGTAGCATGTTATGGTTAACGCGATCGAATGCCTTGGATAGGTCAGTATATATCGCATCAACTTGATAGCCCTTTCCTAGAGCGTTTAATAAATAATGTTGGTAAGTCAATAAATTCGTGACAGTTGATTTTCCTTCAAGAAAACCATGCTGTTCTTCACTAATCGTGCGCTTAAATACCCACATGATCTGTCTAGAAACTAAGTCATCTAAAATCTTTGGTATAGTAGACTGGATAGTAATACCCCTATAATTTTGTATGTTCTCTCTCTCACCATCCTTATGTAAAGGGGTAATGAACGATTCCTTCCATTTATCAGGAACGATACCACAACACAAAGATCTGTTAAAAAGAATATGAATGGGTGAGGTGAGGGTGAAAACGCATCGTTTTAAAAGGTAAGGGGGTATACCATCAGGTCCAGCAGTGATAGTATCATGTAAGGTATTCATACAATTAAACAATTCACTAGTACTAACTGATAATGACTCAATATAAACTGATCCCAAGCATTCAACTATGTTAGTGGGTGAAGTGTCATTTGAATAAACGGTTGAAAAGTATTTCGCAAACAAATTAACTGTTTCTTTACCATTATTGCTAATTAAGTCATTGTAAGTCATTTGTCTTGGAAACCCGTTTAATTTACTGTTTTCTTTAACATAATTCCAAAAAGCATTTGGGTTATTCTTAATATTAAGTTCAATTTTTTGTATATATTGATCGTGAAGATCTTTACTTAGGTTAGCACATTGCGTTCTTATATTTCTGAATGCTTCGTAATCATGTAAAGAGCCACTAGCTTTAAATTTTGCGTGATAACTCTTTTTGGTCATGACTAGTTTTATAAGTTCTCCGTTAAACCACCTAGGGAATTTTGAATATTTTTTACGTTTAAGAGGAACATATAAATTTAACCCGATAATAATTATATTATAGAAATTTTCTAACGCAATATTTAAGTCAGTAAAACCAAGAATTTCATCCCACTCCACAGATGCCAAAAAAATATTTAATGCGTTATGATCAGCTGATTTGAAGTCATAGTATAACAAGTCAGTATTTAAATTCATGGGATCAACTGAGTTACTAATTTTAATGTAGTATGGAATGTGATGAAAACTACTATCAAAAAGAGAATCAATAGATTCAGAAACGTTTAAAGATTGAATATTTGATAAAATAAGATCAAGAAAAACACCACGCTTATTTGGAATCATGTTACACTGTTTTATGTTATTGAAGGTGAGACAATCGCGAAGACACATTTCATTACTAGAGATATTTAGAACACTGAGATCAGTAAAAGAATTGCGTAAGTTGTAGTCACCACAAAATAAATAATCTGAATCAGGATGTTCAATACATAGTTGATCAATCGACATAGTATGTTGTTCATATAGAGAAATATTAGAGCAAGGCGGAATGTAAACCGCCCCAACCACAAGTTTATTATTTACCTTCAAAAATATATGTTCAACGTTATTATATAACGGTTTTAATGCTACACAATTGATAGAAGATTTAACGGCAATAAGAACACCGCCGCCTTTATTTTTTGAACTTGTTAGAGGGGACCTATCTAATCTAAAAATGTTAAAATTATGTAATTGTAATTCTGAATCATTAATTGAATTATCTAACCAAGTTTCAATTAAGATAATTATATCATACACAGAACAATTGATGATATTTTGAAAGTTATTAAGTTTTGATCTGAGGCCACCAACATTCTGAAAAAATATGTTTACTTTTTTTCAACACTTTGAGAAGTAACAACTGACACGATAGACGGTTTGCCTTTAACATATTTGATAGTCAAATTTGTTTCGCCCATTTTTTTACGATCAAGTAATTCATCATTTAAAGATTTCAAATACTCTCGCTGTTTATCAGTTAAGTCTGCTTTAAACACTACACCATTGCTTCTACCATTAATAGTGCGAGATAATTTAAGTAATTCCATAGCAGACGAGCGATCCTTAAAACATAATTTTAGAGGTCTTGGTTTCACCGATTCCTTTCCAATTCTTAAAACTTTGATAGGTTCAAAGTTGGCAGAAGATCCAATTAATTTCTTTATCACATCACTATCCTCTTGACTTCTCTGCGCAGACGTCCCGACAGATTCCGGCAAATTGAAAACAATTACATTACATGATCTTCGACCACGTTCATCCAGTTCAGCAATTATCTCTTCTTGTTGAAGATGGCCCATTTTTTCAACTGTCGGAGAGGCTTGATATTCAAGTTTCGCAATGCGTGATTCCAAATCAGAAAATTTTATATTTATAATTTCCGAAATTTCAGCCTTGAATTTAGAAAACTGTTCATCCAACATTTTGACAATATTTTCAGACGTTGATAGTTGGACTGTATTCTTCGAAGAATTGTCACTAATGCATTTCGAACAGAACCATTTAATATTTTTCTGTCCATTTATGCAAGCAACATCTGACTCACTCAATTTCGAACAGTTTTTTATGTGTACGGACCTGTTACACAAGCCTGAACATTTAATGTAAGGGGTGTTTGGTGTTACACCCTGGTCGCAAATTCCACATTTATTAACCATTGTAGAACGATGATGTTATTTGGCAGAATATAAGAAAGGAAAAGTTGGAAAGTGATGCAACGGGGGTACACGTTTCACACCACGGTGTCGATCGTGATGACTTTAATAAAAAAGACAAACAATATGGATAGTAGACCTCGGTAAAGGCGGTAAACAAATAATATGGTTAAAACAGTAGGAAAGAAATGGAAAATAAATCACTGAATTGCTCAAATTTTTTAATCTGAGAGCCGGGGTCAACGTTCAGAGCTCAGACGTTCGCACAAAAAATAATGCAGCTGATCGAGGTTAAATTTGGAAATAAATAAAATAATTCACCGTTGGACCGCAATAATAGATTTCAAAATACTAAGAAACCGAAATCGATAGTGCAAACATTAAATCAGTATTACCTTCCACTATGTAACAGAGATGATTGGTGAAAATCTCACTTTAAAAAACTCACTAGAACCACTTTAATTTAACAAAAAGGGAAGAGCACAAGTAAGCGTGTACATTTTAAACCATTAAATTATGGTTATAAAAATAAGCAAAAAAATGTAACAGTTGTTAAATAATAATTAATAAACAAATAATTGTACCGTCTGATACTCTCCATCGCAGTTCTATTCATCATTCAGTGTTTTTATGCCATACTTTTTTTTGTGGTGCAATTTATTTGTTTGAATTCATTATTTGAAATTTATTTAAAATCAATCAATTGACCTTTGTTTACCTTCCATGCGCTACCTGTGACTGTGTAGTAAACCACCCTGATCGCCCCCTGGATGCAGTGTCCCTGTTCATTTCCATAGCTATGTAATATAAATATTACCATTAAGTATATCAACGGAACTCCCAAAATAGTCACTTTAAAACACTAAACACTCGAAACCAATTAACCCTTATTATTAAAATGTGCATGGATTTAACATGAAAATTTCAAAATTTTATAACAATTTAATTTGCAGCAGTTACAGTATTATTTTATTAACTGAAACGTGGCTAAAGGATGGAGTTTTTTATGAACTATTTAGTGAAAATTATTCGGTATTCAGATGCGACCGAATACAGAGTAAAGGGGGTGGCCGTCTGCAATCAATTTAATTATTCTAATATCTCTTTAACAATTTTAATATTGATATAGTCGCAGTTAAAGTTCCTCTTTTTAAATCGACGTCTACAATAATTTGTGTATACCTCCCCAAATAGAACTCCAGCAAAACACTATGATTTTCTCTTTAACTATGTCGATGAACAATTTTCTTCGAAGAATTTACTTATTTATGGAGATTTTAATATTCCTACTTACAATTATCATATCGATGTGGGTTCTCCATGTAATGAATTAATTTCACTTATGAGCTTTATGGCTTTGAAAGATATGCAACAGCGTAACTCAATTTGCAATCTAAAAGATATAATACTCGATTTAGTTTTGATATCTAATAATAAACAACGCACAATTAAAAAAGCAGAAGAAATTCTCACTGAAGAGGATATTCATCATCCAGCTTTAAATTTTAAAATTACTTTTACACAAAACACTTGTTTTTCTGTGAAGAATGATTTTGTTGAATCTTTCAATTTTAAAAAGGACAATATCAGGGATTTTTATGATGATGTCTTGAATATTGATTGGTTCGATGTTATAAATTGTAAAAATATTCATGAATCACATGATATTCTTTACAAAATATTGTACACTTCCTTTACCAAACATATTCCAAAGAAGAAAAATCTCCGAGGCCGTAAATGTAGACAATACCCCCACGTGGTTTGACAACAGTATTATAAAGCTATTACAATATAAGAACAAACTACATAAAAAATCCAAGGAAAATCCACTTATATTAGAATAATATAAAGAAGTTAGAAAACGATTTAAAGAACAGTCATCAATAGCTTTTCATCGCTTCATCAAAAATACAAAGCGTAATGTATCCTCAAATCCTCAATCTTTTTGGTCTTACGTTAACAAGAAAAAAAAAAAAGATGTCAAGAATTCCTGGAATCATGAAAATGGGCGATACGTCTTTAAACTCTTCTGGCGAAATTCTTCAAGGATTTGCAGATTTCTTCAGCAGCGTGTACAGTCGCAGAGGATGTAATAGTGTAAGAGGCGTATTTTGTGATGGGTAACTATAGAATAGACGATACTAGTATCTTCAGCCATTTAAAAAAGTTAGGGAAACATTACAATGGGCCCTGATCAAATACCTGGATTTTTTCTTAAGGACTGTACGTCTTGTCTGGTTACGCCTCTCGCGCATAGTTTTAATTTAATCTTAACAACTGGTATCTTTCCAGATCTGTGGAAAATAGCGAGTTTATGTCCTGTTTTCAAGTCGGGTATAGATCTAATATCACAAATTATAGACCGGTTGCCATTATTTCTAATTTTTCAAAAATATTTGATTTTTTCGCAAGAGAAGTACGCAATCTATCTTATTATGTTTACACAGTTTATATAGGGGGACCTTGACACCTCTAAGGCGTTCGATTGTATGCAACATGATAAGCTTATTTCATATCTAAACAACTATAATTTAGCGTCTTATTTGATATCAGCATTATATTCATATTTAATGGATAGACGCCTCTTTGTCGGATGGGTTATCAGTCCGGAACATTTATAGCAACAAGTGGTGCCCCGCAGGGGTCCAACCTTGGCTCCTCGCTATTTCTAATTTTTATCAATGAAGTTGTAGGTGTTAGTTGAAGTTTGCCGGTTTTACTAGTAGATGTCGCAAGCAATATGTATAAATTTCTATGATTTGGCATGTATGTCATTTTTGTCTATTGACATTAACCTACAAAAATACGCATGTCACATTCCGCCAAAATAATAGCGTCGTATTTGTTTACCTCAGTGAATATGTCGACTTTCGTTCCAAGTAAATCGCATTTGCGGCATTCGTTGCTTTTCTTATTTCATCAAAAGAAAAAAGCAGCTGGAGCTCACCAGTTGCTGGTAGAAACTTATGGTGAACATGCTCCAGTGATTAGAACATGTGAGACATGGTTTCGTCAATTTAAAAGTGGAGATTTCGATTTGACAGACAATGAACATCCTGGTGCAGCGAAAAAGTTCGAAGACGAGGAATTGCAAGCGTTATTGGATGTTGATCCAACCCAATCGCAACAAAAATTGGCAGAAACACTAAATGTGACTCGAGGAGCAATTTGCCAACGTTTAAAAGCCATGGGAAAGATCCAGAAGTATGGAAAATGGGTGCCACACCATCTGAACGATAAACAAATGGAAAATGGAAAAACCGTTTGTGAAATGCTGCTTCAACGATTCGAAAGGAAATCTTTTCTGCATCGAATTGTCACGGGGGACGAAAAATTGATTTATTTTGAGAACCCGAAGCGAAAAAAATCATGGCTTTCACCTGGTGAAGCCGGCCCATCGACTGCAAGGCCAAATTGCTTTGGCAGTAAGACAATGCTCTGTCTTTGGTGGGACCAGTGTGGTGTGGTGTACTACAAGTTGTTAAAATCTGGTAAAACGGTGAACACGGATCGCTACCGACAACAAATGATCAATTTGAATCATGCGTTGATCGAAAAATTGCCGGAATGGGCCCGAAGACATGGCAAAGTTATCTTGCAACATGACAACGCGCCGTATCATACCGCTAAACTGGTGAAAGACACATTAAAAACACTTAATTGGGAAATATTATCGCACCCGCCGTACTCTCCAGACCTCGCCCCATACGACTATCACCTTTTCGCATCGATGGGACACTCCCTTGCAGAACAGTGCTTCGCTAATTTTGAAGAAGTCGAAAAATGGCTCGTCAAATGGTTTGCCTCGAAAGAGAAAAAGTTTTTTTGGGATGGTATCCATAATTTGCCTGAGAGATGGGCGAAATGTGTAGAAACCAATGGTCAATACTTTGAATTAAAAAAAATTTGAGGTTCCTCTGAAAATTAAGTGTTTTCTTTATCAAAAAAACCGGCAAATTTCAACTAATACCCCTGGTAAATGTCTTGGACTGCAAATTCTTAATGTATGCCGGTGAGTAATTGAAACCGTCGATGATTGTGTTTATCTTCAAAATAATTTATGTAAAATGTCAGCATGGTGTGTCGAAAATGGTCTGAAAATAAATGCCTACAAGTGTCGTATTTTGTCGTATTGCATATTACAAAATAAAGTGCTGTTCAATTACACTCTGAATATTACACCTGTTCAGAAGGATAAATGTTTTAAAGATCTTGGTGTATGTTTGACAACAAGTTAACCTTTAATTTGGTGATTAATGAATCATATAAATTGCTCGGATTTATAATTCGTAATTGTTCCGACTTTAAAAATAGTGTACATGATTCATTTGTTACAAGTAAACGTATGTATTGTGCCGCTGTTTGGTCACCAGGCTATAATAAATACATTGAGATGTTGGAAAAAGTAAAACGGTGTTTTTTGAGGTATTTATATTTATGTAAATTTCACATTTATCCCAATCATACAATATCGTATGAATTGCTATTGCGGGAATTTGATATTCCTTCAAGACAAAATAAATACAAATACATTTTAATCCATGAACTATACAAATTAATTCACTATTACACTGACAATTGCGAATTTTTACATCTTGAGAACATTTCAGTTCCTAGATTATCAAGTCGAAGTAAAATAACTTTTAATTACTCTACACCACGAACCATGCAACATTATTTTCCCCACTGTAAGTTAATGAAGTACCACGAGGTACAACATGCTGTTAACATTTTTAATCAAGATCGAAATGCATTTTTGTTAACTTTGAAATCATCGCTATGATTAATTATAATTTTATCATACATTTATTAATTATTATTTTTAGATTTTTTACTTCTTGGTTTGTCTATATATCGCCGTGTCATATGTCGATGGGCGTAACCCTCAAAATGATAATTTTACAGGAGGCGATAAAAACTGATAATTTAACACAGAATCAACTTGACAATATATATCATTAGTAGAGTATAATAGCCGGAACGGGCTCATTTCATTCCCTTCCCGGAAGTGACCTTGACCACTTCCGGTTTCCGGTTTCCACTTCCGGTTTCCGTTTCCGGTTTCCGCTTCCGGTTTCCGCTTCCGGTTTCCGCTTCCGGTTTCCGTTTCCGGTTTCCGTTTTCGGTTTCCGGTTTCCGTTTCCGGTTTCCGTTTCCGGTTTCCGCTTCCGGTTAAACAGGATGTAGATAAGATAAGGGGTTTCCGTTTCACTTTGGACAGACAGATAATCTGCTCATACCAAGATGGCCGCCATGATGTCATCAAGGTCACATACGACGACCAGAAAGTGGTGGGGTAAGAGGGTGGTGGGGGTAAGAGAGCGGAGAAAGTGCGTTGAAGATACATTGAGAATAATGCAGTGTACAAATACGGAACGAGAGCCTTTAATGGTTCGCATTAGCAGTGCCATAGAAGCATACCACGAAGGTACTTTAAACTCTCATCACTTGAAATACTTACCAGAATACTACTTGAAGAGGACGGAAGGACTGGAGCTTTTAAACATCTGGCCAAATTTACCGCCGAGCTTGAAAGAGAAGACCAAGGAAAGATTACCCTGTTTTGAACACTACAATACGGGAAGGACCCACATCGATGGACAACCCCCACCAAAATATAAGTGTCATCAGTGTTTGAACATGAAGTAAATTTCATTCCCAGATAGCTGCTTTATTATGAATTACACCACGTTGATATTATCATGTGGATTTGTGCTATTTATAATAATAGTTGTATGTATTTTAATAGGGGGATTAAAGGTTCCTGTAATGAATATAAAATTTAAATAAAAAAATTTTTAAATAAAAACTGTTTATTTTTTACTATTATTTACAAAATTAAACAATTTTTCTACATTTACAATACTACATACACTTAATCTATTTCTATGGGATTGACAGCAATATAAAGATTTTTTAAATTTGGGACAATTCTCATTAAATTCTAAATTTACGACATTATCATAAAACTTTTTAAGAAAATCAAATTTTTGAGATCCTTTAACGAACACAACATCTGCAGGTAATTTTTTAAACAATCTTGGCAATTCACTCAAATCACTCCCATCGCTGTTGTATGGAATTCCGTGGTAATTGTTTTCCAACCAACGAACTTGTTTTTTAGACGCATCGCTTAGATCCCTAAACGGTGTGGGTGATTTAAACAGATATACAAGTAAGTTTTGTCCATCATAGGTGGCAGCAAGCTCCTTTGGAGTAAAGTCAGGGGTGTTGAATCCTTGTATATCTATGAAAAGTGTTTTTAATGGTGGTGGTGATATAATCCTCTTTAAGAGAATTGGTTCCACAATTTTTCCAACTTCTTGAATTCGTCTCTTGAAACGAAGTCGATTCACAGCTTCTCGCATCCAGTTTAAATCATCATCATCCTCATCAAGCGTATATGTATATATAACAGGAATCAAATCAAAGCAAAGACGCATTCTAAATAATTTTTTTAACAATCCCGGAAATGGGTGTGTACTCTACAACTGAATCACTCAAAATGAGACAGTATGCTCGGGTATTATCTTTAAAACTTTCAGTCGCTTCCATCTCAATACGCAGGTCCACTGCTGAAGATTTTACACTTTCGTTTTGTTTGGACACATCAAACACAAAAATTGTTGAATTTTTAAATTCAATGAATGATAATAGTGGTCGACTTAGCTGATTGTAATAACTCGATTGAAATTGACAGTACATGTTGTATGCAGTCAAGTAATCATTCTTTTCAAAATCCAGATTTAGGTTTTCATATGGAAAAGATTGAGAGTTTAGATAAACTCGTATGTTTTTAATATTGCTGTGATCAAATGTTGATGCGTCAGCATTAGCCGTATTCTTTTTATTGTTTTGGAAGGCTACAATCACATATCGTGGTTTTTCCAAACTGCTTGAAGTTTTTACAGCCCAAATATCATCCTTAGACTTTTTTAGAGTCGGTAGTTCATGCAGTTCCCATTTTCTGAACGGGATTAATATATTTGGATCGTTTTTAATTTTATCCAACATGTGTAGTTTTAATTCATCGTTTAGTTGGACATGTGGTACTCTCCATTCAATTTTATTTATATTAAATTTAATTTGTGATACAATAGGATTACCATCATCGCATTTAAAACAATTTATATCACTCGATGCACGTAATAAAATCAATTCCTGTTTAACATTAATAATAAGCTTTTGGTAATCCTCTGCAAATCCCATTAAACATCTTAAAGGTATAAGAGCATAAAAATGTTTATCAGGAAAATAAGTCTTAATATGTCCAGTTTTAGCCCATCCAGCCATTCCCAATTCCTTCGAGTCGTTGAAATCATCGTTGGAAATCAATCCTTTTAAAGTACTTGCGATCCCCAAATCGCGGGTTCGATCAATTTCAATACCGTTTAACTCATATCTAATCTCCTCAAACAGGAAAGCGAACGCATTTGTCACCAATTCAAATTTTTTACCTGCCGATAAATTGTAGTCTACTTTACCGCTCAAGCAAATATAACTGTTTCCAGGGCAGGTGTAAATGTCTTGATTTTGAATTGTTAATCGAATTTCATCATTATTTTCAAAGTGAGTTGTTCTCGGCTGATAAGTGTGATACTCAAATTTACTAATGCGATCGTCAAATCGTACTTGTTCAAACACGTCTTCCATTGTTTTTAATTTTATAACCAAGAGATGCCAATCTTGCGAGATTAATACGTGTTACTCCTTGAAGAGATGAATTAACAGTGATGAGCTTTTGATTTGTTTGATTCTTTTTATCGAAAACTATCCCCATGTTTTTAATTCGAGTCTAACTAAAATATTTTCTCCTCTGAAATTAATCAATTTACCTTCTTGATCAATAATTCTAAGAGTAATGTTATCAATTCTATCACGGGTATTAAGTGGTAGATATAATATATTTTTTGGTTCTATATTAATTGCAAAGCCTGGATCAACTGCAGGACTAAATTCAAACAAAGTATGTGATAAGATTTCGTCGTAAAATGCTCCAGTCGTTATGTTACACTCCACTCGCACACTATCAACTTTAATAATCTGCACTGGTAAATCAGATGCGTGCAAAATTCCAGCCTTGAGAATTTTGTTTCCAGAAAATCCTAATAATTTCCCAATCGTTTCTTTATTAGGTGAGAAATCTATATCCTTTTTACTTTTAATTTCACACTGTAGCGTGTTATTATTAGGTTTAAGCGATAAGAGTTTATCAACTTCCTCTTTTTTCTTATCACCAAACAGCTGTTTTTGCAAATAAGTTTCAATATCTGTAACCTCGTATGAACCCGTAGGTATATTAACTGTTTTATCACCGTAAATAAATTTATTATTGACACCCTCTTCAATATTTGGTATTGAATTATAGGTATGAAGCCCAATTAATCCCAAACAGTACTGTCGATTTGGATCAAGTTCTATAGGGGGATAATAGTTTGTTGAGAGTACACTGCTTGTACCTTGTAAGGTGAAGGTCTGAGACATGACTAAAAGAATTTGAAGTAATCTGATTTATTTATACAAAAATTCTATACACAAGTGTCCACAGTTGTACGTATTAAAAGTCTGATACTGATCATGATTATATTTAATTTTACAATTCCTAAAATATTTAATCACTTCTTGTGGCGGTGACAAATTTCCAAAACTATCAAAGTAAGTAACAATATTTCCAGATTTCTTATAAGCTACCCAATGAGTCCCGCATCCATCCTTTGAATCCAGATTAATGATGCCAGTTTCTCGATGTTGTGGTTTCCGTGGTAACGAATCACGCATAAACACTCCTCGGAAATTCTTTACATTTTTGGTTGCGTTCAATAAATCCAATGTGGTTAGGGCGCGGTTGGGTAGCGACTTTAACAGTTTTTTGACTTTTTGAGAAACAGTCCCATTCCTTTACGATACGGTTTTAAATACAGGCCTTTCCCCTGTTTACCCAAAGCGATGGTCTCCATTTTACTATTGTGTCGACGCGCCTCTTCTAGTTTTGTTTGAGCATCTTTAGCGTCCTTTACGGCTTTAGCAATACCTGCAGCGCCCCCTGCTAGCGAACCGAGAGCACTAAGACCCGCAAATATAGGAATCAGGGGTAGGATGCCACCTTGTTTCGGAATAGGTATGATTCTAGGAGTTCGGATCTTCTTTTTCCCACCTGCCTCCTTAATGGCAATTTTTGCTGCAGTTAATGCAAGTTTGCTGCTTTCTTTTACACCTCCAGGTTTATCAATTTTTCGTTTAAATTTTTTTATAGCCTTACGAGCTTTCATTACAACTCCGCTCCTTAGCGGTGTAACACCCATCCCCATCTTTCTCTTCATTTTCATCGCGTTGGTAACCGCCCACGCAGCGGCTTTTTCGCCAAGTTTAGCGTCTTTGGATGTAACTCGATTCCAGGCAGCCCACTCCAACTTTTGGTCAGCTTTGTGTCTTTCACTCAAGTTCTTGTTTTGGGAATAAGCAATGTCGTGCTCTTTGCAAGCTGAATCCAAAGGATTAATACCGGGGTCACCTCTTTTTAAACGTTTTTCCAACTTTGTTCCAGGTCCACAGTACTGATAGCCGGGTATATGTGCTTCAAATGGTAGCTTATTGATTACTGAATTGATGATTCCTCTTCCGCGGTATACAATCATTTGAGAGTTGATAAATGTTACATCAGTATATATAATGCAGCAACTTGAAATCAATTATAGTACGATGAAGGTGGTCAAACAGAAAGAATCAATTCCAGTCATTAATTTGGATAATATTGTCGGCGATGGGCTAAAAAATAATGTGAAAAAACATAGTAACCTTTTACCTAATTCAATCAGAGCAGTAATTTGTGGGCCATCAAACTGTGGTAAATCGAACTTAATGTTATCACTCTTATTAGACAAAAATGGGTTAAAATTTGAAAACATTTATATTTACTCAAAGTCACTCTATCAGCCAAAATATCAATACCTGGAAGAACTTATTAACGGTATTCCAGAGGTAGACTACTTTCCTTATAGAGAGAATGCTGAAATTATAAGCCCCGGAGAGGCGAAAGCAAATTCAATTTTCATTTTTGATGATGTTGCTTGTGACAAGCAGGATAAGATTCGAGAATATTTTAGTATGGGTAGACATAATGACATAGATTCCTTTTATCTCTGTCAAACATATACTCGCATTCCTAAGCATTTAATACGTGATAATTCAAATTTAATTATATTATTCAAACAGGATGATCTTAATCTAAAACATGTATACACTGATCACGTTAGCTCTGATATGACTTTTGAAAAGTTTAAATCGTTATGTATGGAGTGCTGGAAAGAAAAATTTGGGTTCATTACAATTGATAAAGATTCTGATGTGGGTAGATACCGTAAAGGTATCGATCAGTATATAATCATAAACTAGATAGCCATTCCTCATTACAACAACAGATGCCACTAGTGATAGATCAAAGAGAGGCTGATTAGAAAAAGAGGCTGATTAGAAAAAGAGGCTCATTTAGAAAAAGAGGCTCATTTAAAAAAAGAGGCTGATTAGAAAAAGAGGCTCATTTAGAAAAAGAGGCTCATTTAAAAAAAGAGGCTGATTAGAAAAAGAGGCTCATTTAGAAAAAGAGCACTAAAAGAGGAAAAAAGAGGAAAAAAGAGAAAAAAAAGAGGCTGATTGGAAAAAGAGGCTGATTAGAAAAAGAGGTTGATTAGGATGGATGACATTCAAAAGAAACTAATACAAGTTCAAAAGGATATCAGGAGAAAAGTGTTGGCTCTTAAATTAAATCGTAATGAAGATGATGAGAGACTGAAAAAAATTTACCAACCAATTACTGAACCTTTACAAACCTTGGTAAAATCTAATGAACAAATTAAACAAGAAAATCGTGAAATTAAGCAAGAAAATAAGAGAATCAAAGAGGAGAGTATTCAATTTGCTCATTCATCACCCTTTAAACCTAAGAGATTGAACTTTTTAGATGATGGAGATGTTTTTACACACGAACCCTCCGAAAATCTATCAATAATTTCTCCACCTGATCCAACCGTTCTTAACGAATATTTGGAACAATTTGCACCACTGCCGAGGCAATATATTGAAAAATTATTGATTGAAGGTGGTGATGATTTTGATCCTATTCATGGTATCAAATTTAATAATGATGATGCTAAATTAAAAATTGGTAACACTGTTATTGATTTAGATGAAAATGATTTAATAATTGATGGTCTTAGATACAAAGGAACTTCTGGTTTGTATGAATTATTGTTTAGAAAAGATCCTTATGCATACACTGAAGATGATAGAAAAAATTATGTAGACATACTTAAAAGAACAAACTCATTACATCGACGTTTCGACCCGGAACAACAACTTCAAGGGACTCGATCACACAAGTATAGAAATATTATAAAACCATTACTACCAACTTCACAAAAAAGGCGATCAAAGTCTGAATCAAGCGCGCAAAAGTCTAAAGGTGGTCATGGTTTCGATTCAAACTTAATTGTTGAAAATAAAAAGCATAGATATACCTATTGGAATGATCCCAATGAATTGATTGAAAGACTTTGGTTACTACATGCTTCACAACGAGCTGGAAATAATTCACATGCTAATGAAATTGCATCGATCGAGGAAGAGCTCAGGGAGGCTAATATAATCTATTAATTTCATCATTTCTCATTATTTTCATAATGTCTGTCGACAAGTTCGGACGTCATTCTAACAAGACGCTAACTGCAGGTCGTGGCCCTCCAGGTTTGGGATTTTCTTTAACACAGGATGGGCATTATGACATGCAGAAAAAACGGTTAAAATCTGTTCTAGAACCTGATGAATTGAATGATGCCGCAACAAAATTATATGTTGATAGTAATTTTGACAAAATTTCTAAAACATTAACTCGAATTGAAAAGAAAACTGATTCTATAGATGACAATTTAAAACAAGAATGTAAGTGGTTAATTATAGAATTTAATGAGGCAATAAATAATGAAACAAAGAATATAAAGGATGATTTAGATGCAATTATTACAAATAATGCAAAGATTATAAAGAATGATTTAGATGCAATTTTTACTAATAAAACAACGACAATGAAAGGAGAATTACAGACATTCTTTATTAATAAGACAAAAGTTATAGATTCACTGATGCTCGCCATTACTCTTGATAATAAAAATCTGAAAACTTACCTGTCTAAGACCGTTTTAGGTAAAATTGAAGCTAATCATGAGGCATTAAATAAAATCAAAAAGAGCTTGGACGACATTAGTGAAAAGTTCAACGTGACGAAAGAAGTGAATGAGTTTAGTAACTTAAGGAATAATGATGTATTAAACAAAATAGCAAAGAGCTTGGATGTGATTAGTGAAATGATCAACGTGCAGAAAGGAGCTCCTACAATTATTAATCAGTAACCAATCATGAGCAAAGTAAAAAGTGATGTAGTAAATGAGTTGCATAAACCGGTGAGAAAAAACTTTCCTAGGAGGCGTACAATTATCAAAGGATTGGACGACTTGTGGCAAGCGGATTTGGCCGAATTTGGACTTTATGCAAGAGAAAATAAAGGCTTAAAATTCATATTGGTGGTGATTGATTGTTTTTCAAAATATTTATGGACAGTGCCATTAAAAGATAAATCTGGTAAAAATGTGGCTGATGCATTTAAAACTATTTTAATAAAAGACGGTCGAACACCGAAAAATTTACAAACTGATCAAGGAAAGGAATTTTACAATTCACATTTTAAAAAAGTAACAAATAAATATGAAATTAACCATTATTCTACTTACACAATCATGAAAGCTGCGATGGCCGAGCGCGTAATTCGAACAATAAAGGAAATCCTTTATCGCACATTCAGCCTGCGTGGGAACTATCAATGGATAGATGTGTTGAGTGAAATTACGGCTGATTACAATAAGCGGAAGCATAGTACTACGGGAATGCGACCATGTGACGTTACTAATGATACGGAGGATCGGTTGTTAAAAACAGTTTATTCGCAAATCAAAATTGCAGGAAGGCGGATTTTTAAAGTGGGAGATATCGTACGCATCAGTAAACAAAAAGCCTTATTTCATAAGGGATACACACCAAATTGGACAACTGAATTATTTAAAATCAAATCCATCAAAGTTTCAAACCCGTCAGTATACTTGTTAGAAGATGGTGCAGGAAATCCAATCCAGGGAGCGTTTTATGCGGAAGAACTTTTAAAAGCAAAATATTCAGACGTATACCTAGTGGAAAAAGTGTTGAGGAGAAAAGGAAATAAAGTGTACGTCAAGTGGTTAGGATTAGATAAATCGCAAAATAGTTGGATAGATAAGTCAAACGTATTATAAGTACATGAATGTAAATGTTTGTATTATTAAATATATAAATATGTATAATGATGAGATTTATGATCAGTTTTTTATTAACCATCAACTCGACAAGATGTTTATCAAATTAATTACGCTTTTAATCTTTATCAATGCAAGTTTTGAAATTGATGTGATTAAATATTTGCATCAGTTTGGATATTTAGATGAAACTAATTATTTAAAACAAAATGAAGACAATGAGTCGTTGATTAATGCCATTGAAACGTTTCAAGAATATTATAACTTACCCATTGATGGAGAATTGAATAACGAAACAATAAATTTAATGAATCGAGCGAGATGTGGATTAAGAGATGTGGAAGAGTTTACAGTGGGACAATCAGAACAAAAGTGGAATTTTACAGATTTGTCATGGAATTTTCCCAGAGCTTCAATCAATGACATTGAAATAGCTAGTAAAGCGTTTGAAATATGGTCTAAACACACAAACTTAAAGTTTACGAAATCTAGACGAAATCCTAATATAATTATAACCTATCAAAAATATAATCATACATTTTATGAATGCTATAAAAAAACAAATTGCCCCTACAAATTTGATGGAAATGGAGTTATATTAGGACATGCGTATTTACCTACAATAAATTCAAAAACAGTTGAAATACATTTAGACAAAGATGAAAAATGGTGTCATTATAATTGTTTGTCATCAGAAATTAGTTTACTGCAAGTACTTTTACACGAAATTGGGCATACATTAGGTATTAAACATTCTTTTGATGAGAGAGCAATCATGTATGCATACTATTCACCACAAGAAAATCAAACAATTATTGACTTGTATCAAGATGATATTGATGCTATTCAAACATTATATGGAAAAAAGAAAAATTCAACAAAAATGTATTCAACATCTACTTCTGCCGTAACCGAAATTTCAACAACACAAACACCAGTTGTTAAAACGATCGATCAGATAATACCAGAATTATGTTTGTTAAGTGATATTAATACATATCTAATTGTGGAAGACACATTATTTATTATTTATGAAAAATGGGTGTGGTATAAAAAATTGGATGATGATGAAATTACCACACCGTTATCAATCAATCAGTGGTTACCTTTTCTACCTGACAACTTTACGAAAATTAATGCAATTTATCAAAGACTCGACGGAAATATTGCAATATTTTTAAGCAAACAAATCTACGTTGTTAACCCTGAGAGTTTATCATTATCTTATGTGCAAAACTATTCAGACATTGGAATTGTTGGAAATTGTGATATTCAGGGAGTTATAAATACATATAGAGGACAAACATACATCTTTTGTGATAATGGTCGTTATTTTAAAATAAAAGAATGTACATTTGAGGTAATTAAATTGGGATTAATTTCTAATGATTTTCCTGGAATTCCAACAAATATCACAGGGGTGTTTAGATACACAGATGGATTATTATATTTTTTTGATAAAGTGAATACTTATTCATTCAATGAATTTTCAAAGAGAGTTGAAAGTGTTCGTAAAAACGGTGTTGACAAATTTAATATCTATTGTACAGCTTCACAAATTTTAATTAAAATTAAAGCATTATTCAGTAACTATTTTCTTTTAAAAGACAGATAATTTTAACCGTGACAAGTTTGAACAAGTTTGAACAAGTTTGAGCTTGTGGTTAGATAAGCTTGTGGTTAGATAAGCCTATAGCTATATAAGCACACATTTGTGTAATAAAATATTAGTTTACCAGAATCATTCAACGAAAGCAAACATTTTCAATCAAATATTAGTTGTCCAGAATCATTCAACGATGTCTACCACAAATCAAGAAAGTACTTTCAATAATCTCATTGACAATAAACTTTCGAATTACGATAATGCGTTCAAGATTGAATTAACACTTTTGGGTCAATCAACATATCCTCTAAACAAATCGGCTACAAAGAACGTGAGCATCGGAATAAGTCCAGCCCTAGGATTCATTCCAGTTGTGAAAATCTGGGGCACTCATTCATGTATCTTCTTCACTGAGGAGGAATGGTTTCAATTTATGAACATCAACCTGGATGATTTACAAAGGAGGTCCATCACCATCGGAGATCACAAGATTACCAAGAATGAATATAAAAATATTATGGCAATATGGATAAAGCAGAGGGAGTTGAGTGTTATTATATCGGAAGAAACATTTTGTAATTTGATGTGTTTGAAAAAAATTATTACATGTAAATTGAATAATTTAACAGCGTTACAATTTCATTCATATTATTGTTCAATTTTATTATCTTGTATTAATGATTCAAATTGTAATGAATTATATGAAAATGTATTAAAATGGATTTCTATTTATAAGCATGAACAAAATGCTTATTTGATGTTGGAATGTTTGCATATACATTTTAATAAAATTTGTATTGATTTTGAAATTAAGAAACTTACTCAATAAAATATTTTAAAATACTCTATTGTTATTATTTAGTATTACTCACATCTCCCCTAATGGTTAAAAAATAATTTTAGTGATTAAAACTAATCCGTTGCAAAGTTTGATGAATTGTTTCATAAATAAATTGTTGGTCCTTAAAAGGACCGTTTTTTTAAATGATGATGTCTACCAATCGTCATCCTCATCATCATTCGTTGACGTTGCAGGGGCCGTTGGTTCCTCATCGTCCGAAATTTCAATTTCTGTGTCTGCATTGAAGATCCCTTCATCGTCCGAAATTTCAATCTCCATGTCATTATCGGATATGTAGGAATCTTCGGATATGTACGGTTCCATACCTAAGTATCCATTCCTCCAATCTAACCATCTTCGCCTTTGACTCATCCACTCCTCCCTCCACTCTTCCCATCTTCGATCCCTTGTCCTCCTCCTCCTCATCCTCCTCCTCTCTGCCACTCTTCGCTCCCATATCCTCCTCACCAACCTATACAATTCCCAGTTCTGGTTGGGTGGAGTTCTTGATGTTGAGGCGAGCGGAGTTGATGTGGAGGTTGATGGAGTAGGTTGAGTACTCTGGTTGGGTGGAGTTCTTGATGTTGAGGCGAGCGGAGTTGATGTGGAGGTTGATGGAGTAGGTTGAGTACTCTGGTTGGGTGGAGTTCTTGATGTTGAGGCGAGCGGAGTTGATGTGGAAGTTGAAGACGCACTCGGGTCGGAATTATTTAAATAAATCCTCAGCACGTTTTCACGGTCGATCCATCTCCGACAGATCGCACACTTACGGATTTTCGCGATGCAACTCCCACAAAATAAATGTCCACACTTCAACGCAAATCCTACCCAATTTGTTAAGCAAATTGGGCATTCCCCACACCTCGTACCCTCAGTAAATTCGTCACACATTATTTTTTGTTAGGTACAAACTTAATCGTAACACTGAATAAATTTTAAGTGCGAATCGCATTATATATTGCGAAAATGGGTGGAGGTGGTGATTACATTCTTAATCTCCACCACAACTTCGACATAATCTTGAATTTCCTTTGATAATAAAAATTAATCTCCACCACAACTTCCACATAATCTTGAATTTCCTTTGATAATAAAAATTAATCTCCACCACAACTTCCATCTAATCTTGAATTTCCGTTGATGATAAAAATTAATCTCCACCACAACTTCCACATAATCTTGAATTTCCTTTGATAATAAAAATTAATCTCCACCACAACTTCCATCTAATCTTGAATTTCCGTTGATGATAAAAATTAATCTCCACCACAACTTCCACATAATCTTGAATTTCCTTTGATAATAAAAATTAATCTACACCACAACTTCCATCTAATCTTGAATTTCCTTTGATAATAAAAATTAATCTCCACCACAACTTCCACATAATCTTGAATTTCCTTTGATAATAAAAATTAATCTACACCACAACTTCCATCTAATCTTGAATTTCCTTTGATGATAAAAATTAATCTCCACCACAACTTCCACATAATCTTGAATTTCCGTTGATGATAAAAATTAATCTCTACCACCACCTATTTTCACATTATATAATGCAATTCCAACTTAAAATATATTCAGTTTGTTCTGAATATTGTTACACGTAAGTTTATCAAAATACGAAAAAATGTTCTCCTGCGAGTTCTGTTCCGCTACGTTCAATCAAAACTTCAACCGGGTGAAACATGTTAAAAAGTATCACCCTGAAGCACCAATACCCCAACCGTTGAGGAGGGGTCCTAAAGTCGGACCACTGGGACAACGCTCTACTAGTGCTCCTTCAACAAAGAGGAAGAATCAACCATCGAGTAGTGCTCCTCTACCAAAGAAGAAGGTGTTGAGATGTGATGTCTGCCAACAGGAATTTTTAACACCTCAACTTCTTGCGGGACACTTAAGATCCCAAGAACATTTGAATGCTACCACCTCATATGCTGCGGACGGAATTAAGAAAATATGTACAGCTTTCCGTGACAGAATTGCATGTTATGCAATTCAATGTGTTGATGTGTGTGATATTCCCACGTTTTTGGAGGAGTGTCAACAACGTTTCGTGCGGTTAGTGAGTCGTTATATGCACTCAACCCAAAAGATCAACATTGAGCTGTTCGGACAATACACCAAACCCGGAGATGATGTGCAGCCAGAGCTGAAATCCTTCAACACCCGTTTCGTGGTAGTAACCCCCACCGACGACTTGGTGGAAGTGTACAAGAAGTTGTGTAGTGTGGTCCAAACAAAAAGTGAAGAATTCCAGGTAAGTCTTATAAAAACTATTACAAAATCAGAAAATAAGTGATAATTTCGCTTACAGGAGCGAGACAGCGGATGGGCCCTATTGAAGGTAGATCATCTGGAAGTTAATATAAACAAGTACACCCCCATCCGAGGCTCATCATATGTGGACCTACCTCCAGCAATTAAGAGGAAGCAAGCCTGCATCAACATTAAGAATGACGACGAGGCTTGTTTTGCGTGGGCAGTAGTATCAGCTCTTCATCCGGCTGAACGCAACCCTGATCGCCCCTCTTCTTACCCGCATTACAACACCGTATTGAATTTAACAGGTATGGAGCTGCCATTAAAATTAAAAGAAATCCCCAAATTTGAAATTAATAACAATATTTCAATTAACGTGTATGGGTTAGAGTTCAACGAGGAAAAACATGAACATGAGGTGGTAGGACCGATTTATTTTACGAAATCAAAACAAGTGAGACATGTTAACCTCCTTTACATCGAGAATGAGACAAAAGGACACTATATTTGGATTAAAAATATGTCAAGACTCATAGCATCTCAAGTGTCCACTCACGAACATAAAAAATATTTATGTGATGGGTGTTTGACTTTTTTTTCAACAGAAATCGCGTTACATTATCACTCTGAGCATGATTGTAATAAAGTGTACACCATCATGCCGACACCTGATTTAATAAAAAATAAAAACGGTGATATGGTGCCCGGAAATTTATTAAATTTTATTAATTACAGTTCAAAAATGCGGGTACCTTTCACTGTTTACGCGGATTTTGAATCACTTCTCGTCCCGATTCAAACATGTGAGCCGGATCCAAGTAAATCATACACTTACTCAACGCATGTTCATACTCCGTATTCGTTCGCGTATTATATTAAATGTAGTTTCAATTCAAATTTAGACAAGTTTGTGACATATACTGGTTTGGACTGCCCTAAGGTTTTCATGGAAAAATTATTCGAGGATGCTAAATTAATTTATTACCAACATTTAAAACCAATTATTCCAATGTCCAAATTAAGTCCGGATGAGCAGTATTTATTTGATTCAGCTAAAGAGTGTCATATTTGTAATAAAAAAATGCAAGTGTGTGATAAAGTTCGGAATCATTGTCATTTAACGGGAAAATTTGTTGGAGCCGCCCACTCCAGATGCAATTTAAATTATAAAATACCCAAATTTTTACCTATTTTTTTTCATAATTTAAGTGGGTATGATTCCCATTTATTTATTAAAGAGTTCGGTTTAGACTCAAACAAAATTGAAATTATTCCACAAAACAAGGAAAAATATATTTCTTTTTCGAAATCCATTTTAGTAGATAAATATGTAGATAAACGGGGGATTGAACGCGAAATTAATTTTCAATTAAGATTTTTAGATTCATTTAAATTTATGGCATCAAGTTTAGAAAAATTAGCTAAAAATCTAAACGTGGATCAATTAAATACTGTTCGCAAACATTTCCCCGATGATGGATACTTTGATTTAGTAACAAAGAAAGGTGTCTTTCCATACCAGTATATGGATAATTTTTCAAAATTAATAGAAAGAAAATTACCGTCAAAGGAATCATTTTATAATTCATTAACAAACACAGATATTACTATTGCAGAGTATGAGCATGCACAAAAGGTGTGGTCAAAATTCAATTGTAAAAATATACAGGAATATTCAGACTTATATTTAAAAACTGACGTGCTACTTTTAACAGATATTTTCGAAAATTTTCGCGATGTTTGTTTAATGGCTTATGATTTGGATCCGGCTCATTACTATACGGCTCCTGGATTGTCGTGGGATGCCATGCTTAAACTGACAGACATTAAATTAGAATTGTTGACAGACATTGACATGCATCACTTTATCCGTAAAGGTATAAGAGGCGGTATAAGTCAATGCTCACTCCGACATGCTGTAGCGAATAACAAGTACATGACCACCTTTAACAGTTCAGTTCCTTCAACTTACTTGACGTACTGGGACGCTAATAATTTGTATGGGTGGGCAATGTCACAGATGTTACCGTATGCTGACTTTAAATGGTTAAGCGCAGCTGAAATTGAAAATTTAAATGTTTTAAATGTTCCTGATGATTCATCAACAGGATACTTTTTGGAAGTGGATGTTGAGTATCCTGAAAACCTTCACAATCTACACAATGATCTACCTTTTCTAGCAGAAAATTTGGTACCACCAACTTCAAAATTCACAAACACAAAATTAATTCCAAATTTAAATAATAAAACCAAATATATCATTCACTATCGTAATCTGAAACAGGCTCTACGTAATGGTTTAAAGTTAACTAAAATTCACCGTGTAATTTCTTTCAAACAATCTAACTGGCTAAAGAGGTATATTGATTTAAACACTAACATGCGTCAGCAGGCGAAAAATGATTTTGAAAAAGATTTTTATAAATTAATGAACAATTCCGTTTTTGGTAAGACGATGGAAAATGTAGATAAGCGTGTAGATATTAGACTGGTGAATCATTGGGAAGATATCGGGAATCGTCGTGGAGCGCGAAGTTTAATTGCAAAATTAAATTTTAAATGTTCGTCCGTTTTTACTGAAAATTTAGTGGCAATTCAATTAGATCGATTAAAAGCGGTTTATAATAAACCCATTTATGTGGGATTTTCAGTTTTAGATATTAGTAAACTTTTAATGTACGATTTTTATTACGATCATTTAAAGTCCAAATACGGTGAGAAAGTGACATTATGCTACATGGATACTGACAGTCTGACACTTAAATTCGATATCGATGACGTGTTTTCCGACATGAAGGTTGACTTACATAAATTTGACACTAGTAATTTTCACCCTAATAATCTGTATGGTATCCCACTACAAAACAAGGCCGTATTGGGATTGATGAAGGACGAGAATGGAGGTAAAATTATGTGGGAATTTGTGGGGTTGAGGGCTAAAATGTATGCAAATAATGTTGAGGGTGATTGGTCCAAAAAGGTAAAGGGGGTTAAGAAACATGTAATCGCCAATGAGATCGATGGCAATGATTTTAAAGAATGCTTGTTAAATTCAAATCTAGTCACTAAAAAACAAAATTTATTTAGATCAATCAAGCACACGATCTATTCAAGTACTCAAAATAAATTGGCTCTATCACCTTTTGATGATAAAAGACACATTTGTGATAACGGTGTTGAGACTCTAGCCTGGGGACACAAAGACATTATGGCAGCTCCATATCCTCAAAATTAATTTATTTTAAATATTTTATTTTAAATATGTATAATTTATTATTTTAAATATGTGTAATTTATTAGACAATTTGCTTTACAGTGTTAGAAGGATAAAAAATAAAACTCATTTATTCAATTATAATTTGCATCCTTTTATTTACTTAAACATATTTTCTATATCCATTTAACCTCTTCCTATGTTATTAATTGTGTAACATTTTTTATGACATTGTTTTCATCAAAATATATTTGGATTACTTCAAAAATTAATATTGTTATAAAAAATAAAATTGCGATACAATTAACTACACACATTGTGGTACACATTCTGCTGGATGAAGTTCTCACTATCTGGGAATGAAATTTAATTCATAATAAAGCAGCTATCTGGGAATGAAATTTACTTCATGTTCAAACACTGATGACACTTATATTTTGGTGGGGGTTGTCCATCGATGTGGGTCCTTCCCGTATTGTAGTGTTCAAAACAGGGTAATCTTTCCTTGGTCTTCTCTTTCAAGCTCGGCGGTAAATTTGGCCAGATGTTTAAAAGCTCCAGTCCTTCCGTCCTCTTCAAGTAGTATTCTGGTAAGTATTTCAAGTGATGAGAGTTTAAAGTACCTTCGTGGTATGCTTCTATGGCACTGCTAATGCGAACCATTAAAGGCTCTCGTTCCGTATTTGTACACTGCATTATTCTCAATGTATCTTCAACGCACTTTCTCCGCTCTCTTACCCCCACCACCCTCTTACCCCACCACTTTCTGGTCGTCGTATGTGACCTTGATGACATCATGGCGGCCATCTTGGTATGAGCAGATTATCTGTCTGTCCAAAGTGAAACGGAAACCCCTTATCTTATCTACATCCTGTTTAACCGGAAGCGGAAACCGGAAACGGAAACCGGAAACGGAAACCGGAAACCGAAAACGGAAACCGGAAACGGAAACCGGAAGCGGAAACCGGAAGCGGAAACCGGAAGCGGAAACCGGAAACGGAAACCGGAAGTGGAAACCGGAAACCGGAAGTGGTCAAGGTCACTTCCGGGAAGGGAATGAAATGAGCCCGTTCCGGCTATTATACTCTACTATCATTTTATTGGAGCCTACTAACTTCTCTTTATTTGTGATTTACGCCAATTGGCTAGGTCGCGGAAAATCACCTATAGAATTTATTTTGTTGATTGTTCTAATTTTGCGTTTCTAGTTTTTTTTTAATTGCGCCCTATGGCCTATGACATGTCGATATGTATATATATAAGCTAGGAAATAAACACTTAATTTATTCTGGGATCCTTATTTGTATGTTTATGTTAGTTTTATTTTGTATACATGCATTTACTGTTAGAATGTAAATTTAATTTAATTTAACGTTTGAAATGTTTCCTTGTAATTAGGCTACGTCCTGTGATGGAAATAAATAAATAAATAAAGGGAACTTCAATAATTTATTACACAATTTTACTGAAATCGAATGATAAGGATATTGAAAAAAATTACAGCAAAATCTCTAGTAATTTGGACCAGAAAATAATTTAGAACAACGGGTTATCCCTATTATTTATTTCATTTTCTATTAAGTGTTACAGGGTGCGGCAGAGAAACTTATATTTTTGAAAGAATAATAAAAACGAAACTATTGCAGATATTGGTATATTTCTTTTTCCTCTTACAGTTCACCTCGGCATTTTTTTATGCAGTTTATTACATCTATCAAAGGACGGCCGTCATTGTTTATGCACTGATTGTATCGATTTCTGAAGTTTCGCCCCACTCTCTATAGGAAGAAGTCGCATGGAGCCAAGTCTGGAGAGCCAAAGGGAGATCGCCTCTGAGATAGATGAGGTGGGCAACTACATGATCCCTCAACAATTCCATCGAGGCCCGTACTTTATGGGCTATGGCTCCGTTCTTTCAGATGTGGAAGTAAAAATTCTTCGATCATCTACCTGTATCGAGCTGCAGTATAAATAGTTAATAACTGATAAGTTTAATAATAATATACAATTGAAGAAAAAGTATCACATAAGGTAGACAGGGACGCATTCTTCAACTCATAGGGCCTTTTATGAGGACTTTATAATAATAATAATAACAATTAATTATACAACAATTTACAAAAACGTATTACAGGATAATCTTACAATTTACAGGCAATGTTTATGTATATATAATTACATACACATATAGATATTCATATAATACAATTAGCGCAGTATTATTCGAACACTAGAGATTTATTTAATGTATGCAAATTCATTGAAAATAACTTGCCAATTTAATCACCCCTTTACGCATTGAATTTATGGGAGAATTTAAGTAGTGTGAAGTATTTGCGTTATTGCTATAAAACGTAGAGTTCTGTCTAGAATTAGTTCTGGAGATATAGAAATTAAATGTTGATGAGAGGTAAGAATCTTTAATATCATAATGCAGTAATTTATAAATAAAAATAATCTGAGCCTTGTGCCTTTTGGCTTTAAGCAAAGGTATGTTGAATTCTCGTTCCAATTCATGGGAAGCATAACCTTGCGTGGGATACACATTGTGTTTCCGAAAATATAAAGTTTTTAAGAATTTCTCTGTACTTTTTCAAGTTTATTTGTATAGTATATAGGATTCCACACCACGGAACAATACTTCATTTCACTACGTATAAAGGCGTAGTAAAATATTAATAAAGGCTGAATGTTATTAAATTGCTTCGTGTTACATATTAAAAAACATAGCAATACATAGCAAGATTTTATAAAACTAAAAACATGATGTTGAAAACTAGTTTGTTGTCAAAGTAAATGCCAAGATCTGACGGATTCTATTATCTCATCATTTATACTATAGTTAAATATTCTACCATATGTCATAGTCTTGCATTTGGTAATATTTAAGTGCAAACCATTATTGATACACCACATCTGAATATTATTTAGATTACGCTGAAGTTTGTAGCAATCTTCGATTGTTCCAATTGTGTCAAATATCTTTAAATCATCAGGCAATTACAATCGATGCATGTTACAAATTCATTAATGACGAGCAAAAATAATAGAGGTCTCAGGTTGGAACCTTGTGGTACACCGCTTGAACAGGAACAGTTTCGAGACTTAACAGACCTATATTCAACAAAGGCAACTCTATCATGTAAGTAACTATTTATTAATGAAATATGATTGTTATCGAAACCAAAGAGATGTAGTTTATTAATTAGTAAGGAATGGTTGTTGTCGAACGCCTTAGAAAAATGCTTATATATTACGTCTACATGTTGGTGTTTGTCCAAAGTGCAGGATATAAATTCTGTAAAATTACACAAATTAGTAGAAGTGCTCTTACGTTTGACAAACCCATGCTGTTTTGGGGTAATGTATTTGCTGCAATATAACACATAGGGAAGACTGCTAATATATTGGATATGAATGAATTGGGTCAATGAATTCATACAAATAATAAAAATTCAACGATATAGGACAATGTCAATCAAATGAGATAAAGCTGAACATATCATATGCATTTTTGCTTATATATATATATATATATATATATATATATACATATATATAAAGTTACCATGGAACGAATATTGTATCTCGGAACATATAAATTAATTTGAGATTGGAGATTTGGCAAATCGATATTTGAATTTATTATTCTATGAAAGTATATAGAGTGGTATAAAATTCATCGTTTTACATAAATCCAAGTAATTGCCACTCGCCAAGTTAAACTTTATATTCACAAATCTGACAATTCTTTTTTTGAATGGATTCAACTCTGTTAATATAAACGGCATACTGAAGATTCCATATAAGTTTCAAAAATTTATGACGCTGTATACGAAAGCATAATAAACTAGTTTTATAGAATCAATATTTCTGAAATCTCTTGATGTTCTAATCAGGAACCCAAGCATTTTAAAGCATTTAGTACAAACTACATCGATATATTTATTAAATAATAGTTTGTTATCAAATACAACGCCAAGATCATTTATATCGATAACGCTGCTCAAAGTGCCAGATGACAGTGTATAATTATAGTTAAGAACATTTTTGTTTCTGGAAAATATAATTTTACAGCACTTAATTGGATTCAAGTAAATAATAATAATAATAATAATTTCTTTATTTCCCAACAGAAGAACCAATACAGGGAAAAGATTTAAACAAGTAAACTTAAGATTAACAATAATAATAATAATAGAAAGAGGAAAAAAAGTAATAACAACTAAAATATACTAAATTGCAAAATTCATAATAATGGAACATAACTCAGCGTTCTTTATGTATTACGTTCACCAATAAATATGTCACGAAAGTGCTTATTTGCACTGCGGCACATGTGACTTATAGGCGACTTACCTAAGACATTAGTTTTCGCAAATGGTAATTTAAATGTTGATATATTTCTGAAGGTTAGTGATGGAGCATAAAAATTCACATTACTTAGCATATAAGGACAATCAATAATATTGTGAATTAATTTGAACAAATATTCGGCACTACATTCTTCGCGACGAGCCGACAAGGAGCAAATATCATGCCTTAATAACAATTGTTGATAGTCGGCGTTTCTTTCTGGGTATACGAGATCCACTTTATATGATAAATATTTCAAAAAACGTCTTTGTACACGCTCAACTTTAAGTTCACTGTTCACATAACATGGATACCAAATAATCGAACCGTATTCAAGTTTACTGCGCACTAAGGAGAAATACAGAGTTTTTAAGAGCGAAGTATTACTAAAACTGATAGAGGTGCGCATTAAAAACCCTAACATTCTTATTGCGGATTGGGTAATATTATGAATATGATCTGTAAAATGTAATCGACGATCAAAAGTAACACCTAGATCCTTTATATATGAATTTCTTGGAATTGAAGAATCATCGATATTATAATTAAAATTAGTAATTTGTTCCATGCGAGTATAAGAGACAACACTACATTTACTGACATTTAGACAAAGTCTGTTTGTAAAACACCATTGCGATATCGTATTTAAATCTTCTTGTAATAGCATACAATCTTCGAAAGACCCTATCGAAGCATAAATTTTAATATCGTCAGCGTACGCAAGTGTTGGAGACGATAGAGATGTAATTAAATCATTAATAAATGCTATAAAAAGCAGAGGGCCTAAGTTGGAACCTTGGGGAACACCTGAGGTCGAATTGTTCTCGAAAGACTTAAATCCATTGAAATAAACATAGTTATTTCGTTGTTTTAGGTAGGATGACAAAAACGCTATGGTGTGTTCTGTAAGACCAAATTGATCAAGTTTGTTAAGTAAAATGTTATGATGAATCCTATCAAATGCACGGAATAAATCTGTATAGATAACATCAGTTTGACCTCTGTTATCTAGACTTAGGCTAAGATATTGCGTAATTGAGGCCTAATTAGTTAAGGTCGATCTCCCAGATATAATCCCATGTTGAAGTGGTGAAATATATTTCTGTATATGGTTATACAGGAAATAATATATTATTTGTTCAAATATCTTGGAAAAGTTTGATAGGATTGCTATTGGTCGGTAGTTTTGAAGGAGTGAGTGATCACCTTTTTTAAAGACAGGAGTAATTATAGCTGTTTTCCAAGTATTAGGAAAACATCCCGATATAATTGATGCATTAAAATTTGTTAATAACGGCTTGAGTAGTATGTGTTTACAATCTTTGATAATAAAACATGGGACAATATCATCACCACGAATGGCTGATGTTTTCAGCTTGTTTATACTTTGAATGATGTGTTGCTCATTAATTGTTGGAATAGAGAAGTTAGAAATTAGTGTGTACAGAATTGGTTATCGTGACACTATTGTTGAGAAAATCTTCAGAAAAGGTATCAGCAAAAGCATTTACGATGCTTTGAGGAGTATCAAAGATTTTACACTCATTATTTAATTCATTTGGTAATCTTGAAGTTCCATTTCTTTGGTGTACAAATTTCCACAGGTCTTTTGGTCGCGTTGAAAGGTTATTTTCAATGTTTTTTAAGAATGATTTATATGCTGCATTAATTTGTGATTTTGTTAAAATTCTAAGTCTTTCGAACTCTCCGCGATAAAACAAAGATTGAGTAGATTTCCACTTTTTATGATAGTAGTGTTTTAATTTAACATTTTTAATAATTTCATTAGAAAACCAGGTGGGGAACTTATTTGAATTTTGTTTAGAATTATAAATGGGTACAGATCTGTCAAAAAGGTTATACAAAATCTTATAAAATTGATCGACCATTTCATTAACGTCAGTGTAAGATTCCAAAATAGTCCAGTCTACATTAGTTAAATCATTATACAAAGTAAGATAATTGGCCTTTCGAAAATTGTATTGCTTGTTAGAGATATTATGAGGAAAAACAGACTGCTTACATTTAATGACAAAGCTTATTTTCGGAGCAGTATAGTTCTGAACGTTATAGATCATCTTGCATATGTTGTCATTGATAGAATTAATTTCTGAACCGAAAAAATGCACTAATATCGTTTATATATATAATAAAGAAGAGTGGACCAAGGTGACTACCCTGCGGAACCCCTAAAGTCAGAATTACTTTAGATGAGTAATGTTCACTGACATGGACAATTTACGACCTATTAAAAATATAAGACGATACCCAGCGCAAAAGATATTGTGATCAATTCTGTCGAATATCTTACTAAACTCTGTGTAAATTGAAATTGAGTTCTACAGTCCATTGATTTCGATATGAATTCATGATATGTTGCCAAGTTTGATTCAACTGATCGCGCTGAAAAGAATCCATGTTGTTCCTCAATTATGATATTTTTCACTTTATAAAATATAATTTTGTGAATAATGGATTCAAAAACTTTAGGAATGCAAGACATAATTGACACAGGTCGATAATTGGTCACTAAACTTTTATCTCCAGACTTGAAAATCGTGACATTTGCTATTTTCCAGCATGTTGGAAAAATTATCTCACATATAGATCTATTGAAAATAATTGTTAAAGGTTCAGCTAAAGTCAAACAGCAATTTTTTATGAAAAATGATGGAATTCCATCAGGTCCAGCTCCCTTAGCTGAATCTAGTTTATTTAGTGCCTCTAAAGTATCACTCTCTAAAATATATTCTCGGTACATATTTACTGTTGACACCGTACAAGATCTGATAGGACTGTTATTTATAAAAACCTGAAAAAAGCTCCGAAATATCGCCACCATTATACGCCATCTTGCCATTAAATTTCATTGAATTAGATATACCAGAATTTACACGAATAATCAAATAACTATGGTGCTATAGTTATCCTGTGGCTACTCCATGACTTGTAGAACCGACCCTAGAAAAATGTTATACTATCTGCCTGAATTTAAATCACGCTATGTTATTACTAATGTGTGCTTTTCTTTTATTGTTTTACAATAAATTAAATAACTTTAAATACTATTTTAATTCCTGGCTATTTTCATTCATTCAAAGTTATTATTATAATATGATCTACCGATGCTTAAATATTAACCAAGTTAGCTATCGCTCACACTATATATTTAATCCATTAATATTATATAAACTCTTTGTCTTAGGTGCTTGTGCATGTTTCATATTCTTAAGTCTCAGTGTAGTTAATAAGATTATAATTGTTAGAAACATTACATTTACAGGGTGTCTCAGCGTGCGCGCCGAGTGGCTTTACGGCTAAATGGTTTACTTTTTTCAAAATCGGCTTTCGCAGGCGTATGTAAGTATATTAGGACCATATTTTAAAATTAGCTTCAAGTATACAGGGTGTCCCATAAAAGCATAGTGTATCATAGTTATATTTTTTCAAATGGAATACCCCATATTTTATATTTTTTATATAACATTTTTATTTCTGCAAACATTTGTGTATATAATAAGTCTATATCCGCAAAATTTAATTAGTGAAGGATGTGAGAATTTAGGTGTGATGTTAAGGTTACGTGTGATATAAAGGTGTTATATGATAAAGGCAATGTGGGCATCAGTGGCGAATTTTAAAGATATGGATTCTAGTCTGGGCTTTATTGGAGCAATAGAGATATTATTTTACTTGATATATATAAAAAAAACAGTTCTGGAATTAAACGCGTTTCACTGTTTTTACCATTGTTAAAACGTACAAATATAAAAAAAAACTTACCATCAACCCCAAATATAAATTTTACCTTTTTACGATTCATCAGTTCATCACTTCATTAGCAAAACAATGACAACGATGTTAGCGATCATGAAATTTAAACAATGACATAGACTGGACAAGGACAGGCGGAAAGACTTCTGGTCAATAGCCGTTTTCTGAATATAAAGTCAAACACCTTTATAGATTTAAGTATATGTAAATAGAAAAGAGTAGTCATTCAATTGGTAAGAGTTATTTAAATAAAAATAATTATTTTCAAATCATTTTTATTTAATTTATTTAAGTATATGTATTGTAAATATATCTAATGTTTGGAAATAAAGATTACATATATATTTATTTATTTGATTTATTAAAAAAAATTCTGAGAGTTAAATTAAATTACATCATAATATTTACATCATTACAATAATTTACAAATTGTTATGCCTCATAAAATGGCTATCGACTATCGGTCGTTCTGCCTTATTAATCACATTAAACTGCATTTTATTTTAAATGTAATATAGGTATACATATTTCCCTATTATATACCTATATTACATTTGAAATAAAATGCATTATATATTTCCGTATTCAACGATGGAGGTTTTAATCAAACGTTTAATTTCGGAATGGATGGAATGCCAGGTGTATCTTAGATATGGAAATCGCCTGAATTCGTACGGGAATGCAAAAAACTGGAATTCGAATTATGCAAATGCGTTCCTGGCGACAAAATCTATGCATATTTAGGCAAGCTTTATACTTTAATCGATGCCGGGTATTATACGTTGGAGACCTTTTTCTCCTGAATAGAAGATGTAGCGGCGATGAAAACGAGCGTCGCGCCGCGCAGCACTGGGAATTGTTCACAAATGTATGATATGCTTTTTTTCTCTCTAGAAAATGTATTCATCTGCAACTGTATATTCAAGTATGTTGTTAATATCACGTTTAGGTATGTAAAATCTTTAGACAATTTAAAATATATATATACGCCTTTATCAATATAAATAAAGATAACTTGGTGATAGTAAACGATTTATTCACTTGGTCACAGTTATTTAAATAAATTAAATAAAAAGAATATGAATTATTTTCCCTTTAGCTATTTGTTTTTTGCATTGAATATTTTCGATTCAAAAATTGTTGCATTATACAATATGTTATTATTATGCATCGGCAAATGTCCATTATTGGACATTTATTAAAATACTTATGTAACATAAGGCGAAATGTCACAGTAGGTATAGGGGAAATAATTTATTAATTATTTTCAAATTATTTTTATTTCATTTAAAAACAACTTGGTTTGTTCCACAAATTAAGTTGCTAATTATACAGGGTGTCAATTATGAATGGAACATAGTGTGTCACTCCGTAAAAATCAACAAACATAATAAAATATTTCGAATATTTTTGTTAATTCATTATTTTCCATAACAAAACAGCATTCAAATATTTTTTGTTCTGAAAACAAATGAGTAACAAAACATAAAAAAATGTTTAAATTGACAATGTACCCATTATTGCTTTCATTTTATAGATGTTTTTTTTTATTGCTGACTTAAATTTTTATTGCACTTATAACAAGACATTTTTGAAAAATAAAAAAAACTGTTTCTAAATCCTCTCGAACATGAATTTATACATCCACTCGATAAGTATTACATTAATAACATAAAAGTAAATGCAAACTTTATTCTTAACTCAAGTAGGTATACAATGTAACGTATACAGGGTAGGCCACGAATAACTGCTAGACTGCTTAAAACGGTCAACAGTGTGTTTAGTGTAGTTGCCCACGAATACGCAACATATAGTACAACAAAGTACTACACTATTATTTATTATCTATTATTGACTTACATATAGAAACGTTGAATACTGTAAAGTATATGTTGGTGCCACACACCGCACCTGACTTCCCATTACTCTAGTTTCACAATGAATCAATAAAAACGGAAATAAGGCCATTTTAGTAATACACTACAAAGGGCATTATTTGATATAAATAGAGGGTTTCCTGCAATATTAATATTCAGTGTACACACTCAACACCCTTGTAATATTACACAATATGCATTCCGGATTATTGTGTGACTAATTCTATACCGTCTGTCCAAAATGACGACTACTATGCAAATTTTGTTAATATGTACAGACACCCCATTCGATCAAATTGAATTCAGGTTACTATTTTTTTATTTACGAAATTTCACCTTTTTATTATTACAAAGTAACACAATTACATAAAATACAATATATTCTATAAAATACATACATAATCCACTATCATTAATTATAATGATAATTCAATAAGTATGTGATTAAAGTGATTATTAACAGACAAAAAAGAAACAACTTAGTTGATCAGTATTTGTTGCATTGAATTTTTCTCGATTAAAAAATGTTGCATATTGCAATATTTTTATGATATGCAACAGCAGGTGTACATTATGTAATTCAATGTCCGGAGGGGTAGTTGTTTTAATGTGTATTTGTTTAAAGTACTTACGTAACGTAAGTCAAAATGTCACAGAGCTAAATGTGGGAATAATTTATTAATTATTTTCAAATAAAAAAAAAGAATTAAATTTTTATTTAATTCTTTATTTGATCAAGTTTATTAGGCTAAAGTATCATTCGTGATTTTAAATAAGATATATAAAAACAAAAAGTTTATCGAATTTATACAAAAAGAGCAAGTTTTAATGGATGTTTGTTCTTTTTAAAGTACTTACGTAACGCAAGTCAAACAGTCGCAGTAGCTAAAAAAAATACTCAACTGAATAATTAAATAATTATAATTATTAATTAATTCAGTTGAGTAAATTAATTATTTTCAAATTATTTTCATTTGATTGAATTAAATTCATATATATTTATATCTATGTATTGTAAAAAAAAATCAATGTACAACATTAAGGTATTTAAATATAAAGTGGAAAAGATTTGAACCCATGTTCCCCGATTGCCGGTCGAGTGCGCTACTAACTACACCACTTTATTTTTTAATATTAATTCATTTTGTATGACAGGAGTATTTTTTACTTTAGCACCTTTAGTGGTGAAAATATAATTCTTTTAAAAATCCAACGAGATTTCCCGTCCTGGCAGTTCCGACAGTTGATTCGGCAGTGACTGGAATATTGGTTATTTAATTTACAATGCGCCTCTTTTCTGCACAAATGTTTGATAAGGCCCATTGTAGGTCATTTAAAAATAGAATACAACGGTGGTAAAATAAAAATTTCTTCACCGGTAACAGTTTTATAGATCAATTTTTAATTACGTATGAAAGTTCGTTGAATTCCCCATTAATTTTCAACAATCTTGCTACATATTTAAAAAGCTATTGCTATGTATTATTTGCAGCATTTTTATATTATATATTATTTAGATCAACTACACAATAGAGAACAAAAAAAGAAGATAACTTATTTAGATTATCGGAAAATTTAATGTAATAATTAAATGAAATAAAAAATACAAATTCTACTCTATATTAAAAAGTAGACATTAGGCTACAAAAAACACTTGAGAAAATCGGGGTTTTCATAACCTAGTTTTCCCGCAAAATCGATTTTTCTTATTCGTTGTTTATTTCGTGAAATATGAAAGTGTCGAGTCAAATATCGACAAGAGTTACAAATCCCAGATGGACAAATTCTGCTCTATGTTAACGAGTGGATAGTTGGCTACAAAAAATAATTGAAAAGACCGAAGATTGTGTCACCCGGTTTTGCCGCAAAATCTTAATATATCATTCGGTGTCCAAAGCGTTGAATTTATTTTAAGCATCGAGTAAAAAAAATCTACGATTTTTCCATTTTATATTAATCACTATAAATCTATCTAGTAAAAGCATTTGAAACAGTGTGTATCTCTACTCGTGAAATCTCTAATTATGTAATAAAATTTATTATTTGGTCCCACGGCGGAGGCGCCGGGTTATTGCTATAAATATTGCCAGCTTCACACACATAAGTAATTATAATGGCGGAAAGATCATTGGTCGGTAGCATGTTAAAGCAAACAAGAAAGAAACAAAGATGCCATTATTTAACTTGAGATTGCTATATATCTGGAAAATAAAGCATTATATCAAAAAAAATTTCAAATAAAGCCACAATATTTTCGAGGGGCAAATTATCCTGTTATAATAATTGTTTCCTCCGCTCCCCTGGGGGGCTGAGTAGGAGTCAACTTTAAAATTTTCAATTGAAACTCCTTCTTTTTATTTTCGATTTGGATTGTATATCAGAAAATAAATAATTTTTGTCTGAAAAACTTTTTTCGAGTCGTGGCAGATGACAAAGCTGTGGATATTAAATTATTTTTAAATGATTATCATCCTTACAAACGTTATTCCGAGAATCTCATATCAATTACATTATCAACAGTAATGGAATAACCAACATGGTTTTCGCACCTCGCTAGATGGCGCTACATTCACCAGAATTGACAACTGTTTACTGCAAGTAAAAAAGTTTGATTAATTTTTATAAACATACCAGTAGCGATTTGAACAAAGTTTATAATAATTCAATATATTTATTATTTCTTGGGATTACTTTCTCACTTATCACTTGGTGAAAGCATTTTAAGATTTTTAGGAAAATATTAAGTGTATTTCAGGTCATTGAATTATTTGCAAGTGTTATTATTTTCCTAAATATTCTCAAATACTTTATTAGTTTTCTTTTTTAATTGCGTTATGATTTTTATAATAAATGCATATTTTCTAATCATTAAAAGAAAGTAAAACCAATATCCAAAGTACTGAATGTGTATAACTGTTTCCTAAAAACATTCTACTTATTATTTTACTTTCTTCATATAAAATATTTAAATGAGAAAGTTTTTTTTGTAACAATATATTTTAATATAATAAATGTTATAGAATAAATTGTATATATTTCTCTACCAGTACAGATAATAGTATTTTTATTGTCAATAAGAGTCTTCATGATGGAATATTTATCTAAACAAGAGAAGATTCAAATGATATTAACTTATGGCAAGGCTCGCAGGAACGTCGACGATGCCGTCGCTCTTTATGTTCAGTATTTTCCCAATAAGCCACTTTTTTTCGTGTTGTAAAACAATTTACAACCAAGGGAAGTGTAAAATGCAAAAAAACGAAAATCAGAAATTTCTGATGAAAATATTAAAATTACTGTGCTAGCTGCAGTGGCTGAAAATCTTCACGCAAGCACTCGAGAGATATCTTATAATACTGGCATTTCTCATTCTTGTGTTTGGAGGATCTTAAAACATCGCAAGTTTCATTCATATCATGTCTACATGCACCAAAAACTTCACAGGAATGATTTTAATAATTGGGTGGTGTTTTGTAATTGGGCATTCACACAAAAACAAATAGACACGCATTCATTTCGACGAATAATATTTTCGAATGAGTCTACTTACACCAACCACGGCGATGTAAATCGACACAACATGCACTAAATACTGGACTATAGAAAATCCACACTGGTTAAGTGAAGTTGAGCATCAGCGTACATGGGCTGTCAATGTTCGGTGTGGAATAATAGGTAACAAAATAAATATGCCCGCATTTATTTATAGTATGTTGAATGGAAAAAAATATCGTGATTTTTTTGGAGGATGAGCTGCCGATATTGATGGAAGATCTAAATTTAGGGAAAGGTTTCCGAATCGTGTCACGGGCTTTTTAAAATTTTAAAAACGGAATCATGGGTAAACATGCGTGAAATGAACGAATCCGAAGTCAGAATCTGTAGGAAACTTACCGTTTGGTCACAATTCGCATTGAAAGTCCCAATTTTGAGGTTATAATTGATCCGATTTCCGACTAAATAAGCACATTGCGAGTATAAATCGTACACATGATGAAATAATCTTCTAATTTATGACGAAATTTAACAAATTTGTTGCGATTGTTTCATTTATTCGGCCAAAATCACGATTTTAATTTTATACAGAAAATGAAGTTTATATGAAAATATCAATATGTATTTTAAATCCATTTGTAAATAGTAGATATTTTAATTTATGATGGCAAAAATAGATGGCGTCACCGCTCCACTAAACCGAATGTATTTTGTACAATATAATAAGGAGCGGCAGGGGTGAATTGGAAAATGTGAATACAACGCCTTGTAGAAAAGATGGCAGATTTTTGGGGAGATGCCAGGGTACCTGACAGATACGAATGTAAGTGGATGGGAGAGGAAGGTATTAGCTATAGCGAGGTGTTGAACGGACGAGAGAGGGAATAAAAGTATGGATGGGGGAAGAGTATGGTAGGTGTGTATTGTGTGAAAATGGTAAGGATACATGGAGTCATCTGGGAGAGGAATGTGTGACTGTGGCTGTGGCGGAAGAATGGACTGGAGGTAACAAAAGAATAGATGAGTGAATGACAGAAGATGGGACAGGCGTAAAGATTTTGATGAAGATAAAGTGGAAAAGATAAATGAAAAGACGTAATTGATATAAATGAAATGAAATAGTTAATTTGTCAATAGAATGTAATGAAATGCCAATAATAGTCTTATTTATTTTTATTATTTATATTCACCGTAAATATAAAAACTTTACAATTTATACAATTGAATATAAGTTTAAGTTTAAAGTATATGTTAAGTTTAAAAATGTAACGTATAAACTTTGATATGCATCGGTTGAAGTGAAAAAATGTTAATTTTATCTTTTTTGATTTTCGAAGACCGAAAATGTGTAAATGCGTCGGAATAAATGATTCAGATTGGTTGCATATTTTGGGGTAGTGCGAAAGAAGCAGTGGTTGCGTCTTTCGCGAAATTGATCTAAACCTAACCGTCGAGCAGAACGTGACATAACAATAGGGTATCGTATAATTGCTTTCTGGAAATTTTACTTAATGGCCCACGAACCCATGGCGATTTACACATCCGAGAAATCCCCACGGATTTACGAATTTTAAGCTCTTTTTTATAATTATAGTTTTTATTACTCGTTTTCTGGAAAATGTAAACGGTTCGTAACATATTATATTTTAAAAAGAACTTTGAAACTTCCTCTTGACATTAAATAAGTATCTTTGTAGTCATGAATACAAAGATTGTTAATTTTGAATTTGTACTTTAATAAATACGAATTTTTAAAAATGGGTCCATCATTTATAATAACCCTTTATTATTATGATCAAAACGTATTATTGTTATTATTAAAATCGAAGGGTACAAAAAAATTGTTAAACGGTTGTTTTAAAATATGTGAGAATCAATAATAATTGCAGTAAAGTATGCAGACATTTCATTAAAGAAGTAAAGATTTCAGCATTAAAGTTGCGCACGATATAACATAATCTTTCATGCATCAAAATAACAAAAGAGTAACTCATTTACATCGCGAAGGTTACCCGTAAACAACACCAATCTAAATTTAAACCATTTAAATAGTTAAACAATTCCATCGCATGTCTTCGAAACATTTGAACATTCCAACTTAGAACGTTCCGCGACCTCGCGTCTGTGTTCCACCGAAATCTGCATTCTAAAATATCGATTAAGGGGCGGCGGGTGGGTTTCGGCGGATAGCGGAGGGCGATAAATAATCACGACGCGTTTCCGTCCCTTCAATGATGATAAAGGGTCGACGCGAGCCGGTCAACTGAATCGATACTTTTGTTTACTAATTCAGACGGCAGTCCTTAAAATCACTACGTGCTCCTGAAAGTTTTAAACGCGAAGGTAAGGGGACGTTTCAACGGCAAGGTCCCCTAATAAAGAATAGTGCTTTTCGCTGTAAAAGACCGATTTCCGTGACTGGGCTGCTCGAAACAACGTCGATTTCTGAGTGGCTGTAATTAAATAGTAATAATGGAAATGGTGGATGGAACATGATAATACTCGTTGAAAGTGTAACGAAATTATCTTCAAGATTGCAGCATTGTTAATAAAATTGTGCTATATAATAATGGAAATTATAAACACGAAGAAATTTTGTATACAGAGCATCCCAGCGAGAAAGCATATTGAAAGCAAATTATATGTGACCCTTTAACAGGCACTACAAAAATGCAACAAAATTGATTTTTCTTTTTAAATTAGAGATGGAAATTAAAGGTGAACACTCCAAGTTTCATTCTTAATTATTTTGAACTTCAATACTTAAAAATTACATCGACTTCTATTTCTATCGATGCATAACGGCGCGCGGTGCAACATTGATCCCATTATTTGGTTACATCTCTAGTAGGACTTCAATGATAAATTTGACATATGAGTCCTTGCACCGTCTTATTGAAACCACGTAACATCTAATGGTAACTGGACTTGATAGCTGGCATTAGTTACGAGAAGGAGCCATTTAAATATCAAACTTTTACCGGAACTGCCGCTGTGTTTGAAAAATCAATTCTTAAAACCTTCTCTACACATAATATTCTTTGAGCAATCGGCCAGCGCTCCATATCTGACAAAATTTGAGATATGGCAGTATATTTGACATTTATAACCATTGCAATTAGATATTTAAAATTTTTGTGCTTAATAATGCAAATGAGGTCACTCATAATTTGACACCTTTTATATGGATTTCCTGTTGATTGATTGGAATGATATTTTTAATAATAATAATAATTATGTTTATTTTCTAAACGGAAAATCCCAACACAGGACAAAATCAAAGAAAAATACATAATAATAACAATAACCAAAAATATTGCATAAAAAATGACGAATATAATTAAATTAACTCTAAAAAACAAGGTAAAATTAAAAAAAAACGAATTGATAAGGTAATAATAATAACAATATACAACCATATTATGTAATCAAGGTCTTCTAATGTTACAAAACATCATCCTAATATTTGTTAGCATAATTACTTGTTAGAATGTAATTATTTTCGATCTAGCGACGAACAAAAAGTCCCTAGAACTAAGTATTTATTCTATTTTGGCCCCTGCGATTTCATGTCATATTTGTTTATATATATATATGTATATATTATAACGGTTATGACTTCCGAGTGTCTTAATTAGTGGAGAGTCTGCGCGAACGAACTCTTTAACGGGAAGTTGGCCATTTCTGTGTAGACCTTGAAAGAGAAAGCGTGGTTCGTTGTGGTTTCCGAACCGATGCAGTTTTGGGATTGTTTGTAGTATTTCCAGCGGCCGAAATTTATTAGAAGGCCGTTTTGGAAGAGCCGTTAAAATAGTGGTTGTAAAGGCCGCGTCGGTGGAGTTTTTGCGCAGCTGGAACCTCGGGACAGCCGCTGAGTTTACGTTTGGACGCTCTGAAATGGTTCCTGAGTGTGGGACGCGAGCGTAGAGCGCTGGACGCGCTACTTGGATGCTACTGTCGGTCGCTTACGTAACTCCCTCCCTCCGGCCCTCGCCAAATGAGAAACGGGCGCATCAGCTGTTCCCCTTTGCTGCACCACAACGATTCAGGCCAGTGAGCGTTATTTCTTGATTTTTTCCAATATATTCACCCACTTAATTCGTCAATCACAATAACTAAATTATTAATTACCGTCGCATAAATTATAAATCTTATAACTCGCCGTACCGGTTCATTGAATTATTAACGGATTGGATCTGCAGTTTATTGTATTATGTTAAGGAATACTAATCACTCGTCGTGTTGCTAGTTTTTTGCATCTGCGTACTTAATTGGCGCTAACGTAGTGGAGAATAAGTTCTCGTAGTGGATGGCCATCAGCACACGGGGTTTTAGTAATGTCGGGTTATATTTTCGGAAACACAGGTTAGTAATCCGGTTGATGAGTTTGTAAATTAAATGTGTTTTTTGTCATTATTTATGCAAATTAACGTTACATTAATTATTATTAAATTCTAATTAATGAATTATTATCTCTAATTTGTAAGTAAATTTGTTCAAACTATTTGTCTCCGTATTTTTTTATTTTTTTATTTAATTCCTCCATCCTAGCTCTCTCAAGTTTCTCGATTTATTGAGAGAACACTCGACTACTTAAATCGAGTGGCGCCCAAGAGCAGTGTCAATCAATTTTTTATTAGCTTGGTGACAATTACATCATCGTTAAACCCTAGCCCAGCTCACCACAGAATTAGCTACCGGTCAGTGGCGGAAAATACGTCACAATATATATATAAAATTTAATTTAGTTAAATAATAAAAATAAATAATCACATGTTACATTTACTTAGCTTTGCTACAATAGTAAAAAAACTAATTTTCCCCCAAAATGATCATTTATGATTCACATAAATTATAATTATTAATTCTTATTGAAAATAAAATCAGAATATTACTTATAACTTTTTTTAACCGTAAGTTATGGACCTAAATTATCATCTATTTAATTAAATCACTGCCAAATTAAAATAAATTACACATTCATAGATTAGATATTCTCGACACAGTAATACAGACATGTACTTATTAAACTATAGAATAATTCACTACTAAATTGTCTAACTCATTGAAATTGAAAAATTCACTGCTAGAAATATTTTACTTTATTTTCCTTGAAAATAAATCTAACACACATAAGACTTATCTTGGATTCGGTCCCGTAATCAGTCCTTTGACTCGCTAATTCCGAACGGAACCCCGGAATGAAGTATGGGTAAAGTATTTTCATCAATCCAGATGGAAAAACTTCAGCATCCAATCAAGAAATAAATCGAGGAAACCGGAAACCACGAAACGTTATCAATCCAGATGATGGAATAGAAGACGAACCTCCAACGTAGAATTAAAATCTTCAAATCCCCAGATTGTCCATATAGTACGATTGTTTTTTTTTTTTAAATTTAAACAAACAAACAAAAGAAACCAACGTAATAAAAAAGCGCTAAAATATTGAAATTTCATATAAGCATTTTCTTTTTATGTGAACAAAAAAGACTAACACAACAGAAGCACAACGGTAATTGAACATGAATTAATTGAAATAAGATGGTTTTTATCTTCACAAAAATAAATAATAAATTATCTCCACGGCATCGGATCAAAGTGCATTAAATCCTCCTCAGCGTATTTTCGCAATCAACTCCAAAATACTTCAGAATAATACAAATATTTCCAAAATAATTACAGAATAATGTGGTGCACGTAAATCCAAAAATTTGATGAATAAAATTCACAAATGCGTCAGCTACAGCACATTCCTCCGTGTCCGTGCAAAAGATAATGTAATAACTCCGAAGGGGATTAAAACAACTGAAGACGATTATTTCTCGCCAACGCCGATGCGTTTAAATACCAAAATAAATCCGCAGCGCTCTTAAATTCAAACAAAATAATAGCGTATAAATTTTAATAAAGAAGATAAATACGAGTTAATCTCCTATGTAGGTAAATCATTGCTAAATCAATTAATATTATTAAATAATATTAGTAGTTTTAAAAATAGATAGTATTTAATTATAAATAGTAAATAATACGAATTATATATAAAAAAATCTTAATGATAAATTGAAACGTTACAAGCCAGGAAACCAGAAAGACACGCCGAGACAGGATAGCGGAAAAATGAGTGATATGATATTTTCAATTTTATCTTTGAAGTAATGAATTAAAATTTTACAAGCCTCATAGCCTCGTCAGGCTAATTCTACCGCTATAATGTGACACAACTTCCTTTGCAGTGTGTTTGGAGTATTTTCGTTCCAACTTTGGATAATATTTTTTAATTCTTCGTATGTCAATAGTACACAAGACAATTTTCTTTTCTTTGGAATACCGTGCAGTTGTATCCCAAGCTCAATTTTAATTTATCCTCAATCAGCCAAACCTTTGATCGAAACTACAGACAACCGATAAGGATAGATCGATCTTCAAGGCATCAATCGGACATGAGACTGTGGCAATGGTGGAGAAAAACGGCAACCTTTTCAAAATGCTGCAGCGACGGGTAGCATCAGGAAATTGCATGATCACCACGTCACTCAGGATCTGGCATGAGAGACCCGCGCACCAGAATTTCAAATACGTGAAGGACATCCTCAACCGCAACCAGATAGAGTACACAGACGACTGGGACAACTTTGTGTGCGAAAGATGCATCTTCGGTAAGCAGCATTGCGAATCTCACCCCACCAACGAATGGGTTGTAAGTCAGCAACTGGACCTGGTACATATAGACCTCTGCGAGATGCCCGTGCAGTCACTAGGAGAAGCTAAATACTTTTTATTACTACATGCACTGTCGCACAGTCTATTTTCTCAGGACGAAGCCGCCGGAAATCGTCCTGGGCGAGAAGCTGTGGGCCGAGGCAATTAACTACGCAACAATCACTCTCAATGAAACTAGAACTAATTCGAGGAAGGGAAAGAGCCCGGCCGAGCTGTGGTTTGTTCGTCATGATCTGAACAAGTTAAGGGCGTTCGGTGCCACAGTCTCATGTCCGTTTGATGTCTTGAAGATCGATCTATCGTTGTCGGTTGTCTGTACGTAGTTTCGATCAAGGGTTTGGCTGACAGAACAAATTAAAATTGAGCTGCAAAGGAAGAAAATTGTCTTGTGTACCATTGACATAGAAAGAATTGAAAAATATTATCAAAAGTTGGGATAAAAATACTCCAAATAGAGTGCAAAGGAAGTTGTATCACATTATTACGATAGAATTAGCCTGACGAGGCTATGAGACTTGTAGAATGACTCCGAAGCATAGGAGAGGCAAACTGAATAGGAAGTCCAAGAAAGGCATCTTTGTCTTTTGCTATCGAGTCTTCAGAAAGGAAAATGATAAGGAGCAACCGGAAGAGCAGCCATCGAAGAGGCTTGAACTGCGAAATCGTAGAGAAATGCAGACACTTGCTAGGTACTCCGAGGAGTAGAGCAACCGGAAGAGCAGTGATAGAGAAAGCCTGAACTTTGAAATCGTAGAGAGATAGACACGTCATGAATGTTTTTTTTTTTAGTTTACGTGAAGTGTTTAATCACAAATTTAAAGACTGTTATTCATTACTTCAAAATTTATTCCTTTGTGATATAGATTCGTGATTAACATTTTCAGACGAGGCGGATTCAGAAATAGTGAGCGAGGTTGATGACCTCGCTCACTATATCCATCGCATTGAAAGACTCAAACTGGCGCCAATCCATGACTGAAGAGTTCGAGGCACTAGTCAAAATGGATACGTGGAAGCTAGTCAGATATACCGATGGAGTCACTCCCTTCTCCTGTCGCTGGGTGCTCAGACAGAAATCGAATGGAAAGCTCAAAGCTAGACTGGTAGCCCGAGGTTTTGAGTAGCAAGAAGGGATTGACTACGTACAAACATTCAGCCTATGGCCACATCCATTCAAGTAGTTCCTAGAAAATGAAGCTGGTTCCTTTCGATGTTACAACAGACTTCCTTGAGGAGGAGCTCTATATGAACCAATCCAAAGGCTTCAATGGCAAGACTGGTAAAGTCTGCAAGCTTCAGAGAAGTCTCTATGGATTAAAGCAGGCACCCAGGTAATGGAACGAGAAGATAGCCACATTCCTGGAGTCAGTTGCAAACCACGGACGACGATCCCTGCATATATTTTTCAGTCCGGCTTTGATTAGCCCGACTGAATTGATCATCCTTTTCGCCTTATCATAGAATACAAAGAATGTGAAATCTTCAAAATCCTAGAGATCGATAAACGGTTCAAAGTTACGTATTACCGATCAGTCCAAAATAAATTTTCATATCTGAGAATGGACATAAACGTGAGGTCGGATGGAATTTCCGTGAGCCTGGCAAAATACACGGAAAGCGTCCTGAAGGGATTCGATAGCCATTCATGCAATGCAACTTCGATACCAATTGAAAATGGAATGATCACAGACGAAAGCAACCTGAAAAATAACCAGTCTGCATCAGCCAACACACCGTACCGAGAAGTCATCGGAAGTTTGCTGTACCTTGCCACTATATCACAGCCTGACATCAGCTGTGCTGTCAATCTTCTCAATCGCCATTGCAGGAAGCCGAAAATCAGCCACTGCTTATTTTTTCAACGGAGACGAGAACATCGTAACGTATGTTGACTCTGGGCACTGAACCACCAGAATTCTGGTCAGGACCCATCGTATGGTGCATCCAAAAACAATATCTCATCGCAACATCGACTGCTGAGGCTGAATGCTGGATTATTCGGATAAGACGGGAGCTGAGCGCGTCACTCCTGGAACAACTTGTCTACGATCAATCTAGAATGTTGAAGAACGCGCATGGTGCGCGGCGGAAAGACAACGAAAGAAGAAAAAACCGTACTGAAATCAAGCGTAAGTTCATACACATCTGCAGAACAGTTGCGATTAAGCAGGTAAATATTGTTGCTTTAAAGGTACTAAATATAGATTTTGTAACAAAGCACATTGCAAACATCATTAACGTCTGTGTGTGAGAAGAAATGTCCAATTAATACAACTTCAGTCGTGGAGGTAATTGGCCTTCCGAAAACTATACCGCGAGGTTGTGTTGACTAAAAACGCTCTTAGAGATGCTTTGTCATTGAAATTTAAACAAAAACATTAAAATCCCAGCCAGTGCTAAACAAATAGCGATATCGTTCAATAAATATTTTAAGGAGATTGTTGAAGATATTGCAAAAAATAACATTTTAGTTAATTATTGAGATAATCCACAATCCCAATAGTATTGTAACGAAGATGAAAGAAGCAACTGAAAAGAATACAAGCACGCTATATAAGCGCGCGCTAGCGGCGAGGCAGTCTACCACGAACGTCGGAGTGCTCAACATCAAGTTATAAATGGTGACAATGTGATGTAAATAAATGTTAAGTGTATTGTAAATAAATAAACAGACATTGTTTTACTTATTTTCGAGTTTGATTGAACCCGATTGTGTAACAGGATCTTTATTTACCCAGAAAATGACACAGAATGCTACAATAGTATAAATAAACTGAAGAACATTCTTATATGGCAATGACAGAGCTAGGAATTTACTCAGGCATTAAAAAACTCTATCAGTAAAACTATTGTAACGAAAGTGAAAGAAGAAACTGGAAACATCACTCTAGAACGTTCCACAGAGCGCACGACGGTAAACGCGGCGTCATCGAAAGTTCCGGAAAGTTCGAGAAACAAGCACGCTATATAAGCGAGCGCTAGCGGCGCTGCAGTCAGTCATTCCTAGGGGGGTTTAACTCTTATGGGCAATTTGGAACTGTTTCGTTTTCTTTGTCTAACGCATTAACATCCCTGTAGCTCTATCTCATGAAACGTCGATGTACACCGCTGGTAGAGGCGCTAGTAGAAAATCTTACTAGGAAACTGTAAATATGGTAATTTTAATTTTAAAGTTGTACTATAGATGTCAGCAAACATCTTTAATGCACATTTCGGTTCCCTAGAATAATTTGCAACCTTTGGATTTATATTTTGCTTGGGTGAAATAAGCGAACGATATTTATTAAATAATTTGATAATAATAGTGCGAGTAATTCTAAGGAAGGCGAAACGCTGCGAAATATGTGAATTCGGCGGCAATGGAGTAGAAAAAAATGTTTTCCACAAATCACGAAATAGTAAGTATATAACATTACATTTTTTCCTTTATGATTTTTTTTTCACGTAAATATTTTGTGAAGGGTTCGATTTTTAAAGGGGCTCCTAAAGGTCTTGGTGGTTTACGAGGCTGCTCACCAGAGAAGGCATTGTGCAGTGTCAGTTTGTACAGGAACACAAGTCACTTTAAATAAAAATTTATTAAGGGGGTCCATTAAGAATTATTAAAGTTAGGTTTCGTTTAAAAAGGAAATGATATTTTATAAAAAAATAATTGCTTTATTAGTTGACAATATTTGAAATCAGAAGAAACAAGCACAAGCAAATAGTCCCGAACAAAAGTCATTAATGATGATTAAATTGGATTTATACATTAAAAGGATTATATATTTTTTGCGACTTTATATTTAGACCACACCCTTTCTACAAGTTTTACTAAAAAACTACTAATTATAATTAATATCATCGTTCACTTTTTGTTGAACGATTTGAATTGATTGAATTAAGAATTAATACATTGTATGTCTAGTTGATTGATTTAAAATGATCAAGAATTTTTATATTAATTCAACAGACACTGTTTTTGGAATGAGGCTTTAATGAATACAAAAAGTTTTGGTACTTAATGTGAAGTTCACTAAAATTGTATTTAATTTAAATATTAATATAAAAAATGATTTTTTTATTTCTGTTGGGTCTTTCTTCGAAGGCCAACAGTATCGATGGACTTTCCCCCATGAATTCGGAAGAATAAGATTTTGAATGAACATTTAATAGTAAATGAAATGTTGTTAAATGGAAATATGAATTGTTTTATTGTGGTTATAACCACATTTTCGTATATTATACCGTTTGAAATGAACAATCATCATTTTCTAAATCTTGAATCTAGGTCGATATATAATCTTGCCAAAACTTAATCAAACAATTATGAAATTTACGTTCTTAACAGATCATTTCACCGAAAGTAATTATATTAAATCCTGCACAGACACACACAAAGCTCGGTCCCCGCTCGGCGTTGATAGATCTCGAAAGCACGTACCATAACTTGGAAGGTAACGATAATCGCGGTAATTAGCAAAGTATGTCGATGAATGTTCGTCGCCTAGTTTGGATAACTTGCTCGAATGAATCGATTTCCGGGCTATCCTTACACATGGAAATCGCACGGAAAATTCCTCCCAGTTGATTTATGCATATGGTACGTTCAGGCCTGAATTAATTTCAGCCGATAAATAATAACACACAGCGTGTGCTGCGTGTAATGGGAATACGTGCTGTGCACACGATTTCTGCATGCTGTTACTCAGATTGTTGTGTCTGTTCAAATTTGTGTTAACATTGATTTTAATTAATTCTTCTTATTGGTGGATTATTATTTATATAAAATATTTAAAGCTTCAGATGTATTTAACTTCCCATAATAATAATTTGCAAAAGTGTTACTTTTATTGATTATCTCGAATGTAAACAGAATTTGAAAATTAAATTCTACATATACATCTTTTTTTAAAATTCTTGTTTTTCGGAGATATTTTCTTAAAACACATTAAATGGTCCACCCTGTATATAGGTTTAATAACAATTGTAGGTTATGGGAACTAATCCGAAAATTCCTTTCTTAAACGACCAGACCAACATAATGTATACTCCACTCTTTGATGCTGTAATATAAAAATATGGTGATGTGTCCATCATGGACTTTCTCCGGTGGATTCAGTCAAATACGTTTTTTAATGAACATTTAATTAACAATACTTTCCCTTGGACAGGGGAAAGTAATATTGTGCACATAATTTTAAGTACTTTGATGACTAGCTTGTAGTCGAAACTGTAGTTACTGTAAAAGTTAAAATAAAAGCGTCAAGAAAAAGTTAAGGGTTTTAATATTATTCTATAGAGATGTGAACGCCAACCAAATCAAATATTTAAATGTAATTTTATTAGTTAATAAAATTATTAAGATTTATATATTCAAGTAGATTTAGTTAATGTGGGACTTAGTAAAAAATTAACTCAAAATAAAATATGTTAAAATGACAAATAGTGCTATATGACGCGGTGAATGAAACAGCAAAAAAGCGCAAAATATAATGTTGTTTAGACATAATGAATATGGTTCAGTTGAGGATTTGTTTTAAATCTAACAGACAGCGCACAGTGGTGTATTTGAATGATCTGGGCGGCCAAAATGTTTCTGGCGCTATAAACCTTTCTAAACAAACTTGTAAATTAATTATTTCGCTAAATCATAATAACCATCTATAGGTTAATAATATACAGGTTGTCCCATTAAAGCGTTTTCGGAAGATCTCGGTTCTTGTTGAAGACAGAAAAAAAGTTTCTTCACCAAAGTTGCTCAACTTTAATAGCTACATAATCTATAAATATTTTTATGTATACAGAGTGCCACATGAAGACTTTAAATAAATCATCCTTTATTTTATTTGGTTTTTGAAGGTATTAAAAAATTGCGTGTCAATTTATTGAAAACATTTGACATTTGTGGACAAACATTACGTTTGCAGTGGTTTCGTAAAGCTAAAATATCTCCAAAAATAAACAATTATAAATTGTAAAGTTATTTGATTACGAAATAAAAATAGTCGAATTTATAATTTTTTAATCAAGAGTAACTTAACGTTTTTTAATGGAACCATATATTTTTTCACAACAACCGACACAAAATTCAATTCTCTTTAGATTAAGTTTATAATTTTTATCCGAACTTTTAAAGTTTTTAAAATAACTATATTTTTCTATTTTTAACTTAAGCTTCCTGTTTATATGTGTAAAAAATAAAAGAACCAATATTATATATGTTTTTTATATAAAAATAACTAAAAGTGAAATGTCACTGCAACTTTTGGCTTACATAATAACCAAAAACAAATGCTCAGTGAAACAACTACATCCCAAACTAACTTCCCACCGGGTATTGAATTGCACAATTAAGCATTTGCCGTTGAATGCCGAAGTTGATGTGGCAAAGCAAATGAATGTTTATGAATTTGAAAACATTATTTTGAAAAACAAAATAATTAGAAAGATACATTTTCTTCATCAGAGGAAAAGTCAGGGTTGCTTTCAAATTCAGAGTTTGAATCTTCCGTGTCTCGGGCTTCACTAGTCTAGGGTTCAGAAGGTAGTAGCATTTCCATTGCTTCCTTTGTAAAAGATTGGACCTTTTTCTTTGGACTTTGTCTCATTCCGGTTAAAACTGGGTCAGAAGTTAAGAGAAGTGTATTAATTACGTCACGACTACAAGATGTCCTAGAGAATTTTCTTGAAAAAAATTGTCTATATAAGCGAAATTGCTTATTGTTTGCTTCAGCTGCCTCTTCTGACAGTTGTCCTATTGGGAGTATAGCGTGCTCTATTACAGCAGGGCCGTAAATTAGAATTTTGTGCATGGTTGATGTCATTGGATACCATGGATACAATTGTACATATAATTCTGCTGTCTTTTTCGTAAATTGTTCAAAATTTTCAATAATTATTTTATGTCCGCTGGATATACATTCAAGAATAGTTTTGAAGCGATATATTAAATCAATATCAATTCCTGTTATTTCAGCTGCGAGAGTAGGGCCAGTGAAAAACTTTCTGCTTGTATTACCATCATTTGAATTTCCGTATCCAGGCTTAGGGACATCTACAATTAGACAATTAGTTTATAAGCTAAATGTAATAAACTCTCAAATAACCGAATTCTTGCATGCAGAATCGATAGTCCAAACGCTAGTGTTTCCGGTTTCACGTGGCTTGTTTTCGACAAATCATTAAAACCTTTTGACGTTAAATTGCACACATAACAACGCATCGTTGATGTTGTGCATGTTGCCGCGTTAAAGACTTTACCATCGACCAAAGCGAATAACATTATATGTTGGACAATAAAAGTGTTGTCTTGAATAATCGGGCGCGAGGGTTGCAAATAATTTAAAGAGTTTTTTACATAACTGATTTCTTCAGTGATAACAGCAGCCGATTCCTTGACCTTATACGCATTGGTCGACAATAGCGTGGAGATGATGGTGTCGGATTTTGCCATTTAATTTTGTTGTTTGACCTACAAACTAGTTGGAGTGGAACAAAAGAACTCTGAAATATATTGGAATCTGAATCGAAATCATTTTGAAACGTTTGTTTGTACTGGGCTTGCTGAGATCCATCACAACCCCATTTACACCGAAGCATTAAAGACATTCTTTCGTTCTCATTTAAAGTATTTACCACTTCACCTAAATGCATTAAAAGCCGCATTGCTGTTAGATTCAATAGAGATTGTATGTTGATCTCAGCAATAGCTTTACTGACATTGAAGAATTCGGTATCTGGGTAGCAGTCCAATTTTGCTCTCTGTAGAATGCTGTAAGAAGGGTATATTTTTTTAGGCGCTTCTAATAATTTCATATTGTCTTCTGCTAAGATCTGCCTGTCTGAATAGGTGACATTTGTGTTATTTCTTTTTTTATGTTTTGCATTTCTGAGTATGCTTCTTTATATTCAGTAGCTCTGTTTGGGGAATTTGTAATGTTTTTGAGAATTTGAGCAGCATCTGTCTTCCCAGAGGCTCTTAACTTTACTTGCGTAGCATGAGTAAGTTGTTCCAAATCAGTAGATCTCCTTAAATTTTCCGTTTTTCTTCGCTTAGATCTTTCACTAGATTTAATGAATGATTTGACTGGCCTACCTTGTCGCACTACTACTTTTGGCAACATAATTGTTCCTTCAAACAATTCTCTATTCACGTTAACAAATTTTCCTTGAAAACCGCGTGCTGTGCTCCACCGTATTTTCAATTCAGACTTAAAGTGTGAGAATACGCGTTTAATTTCTGTCGTTTCTTCATTGTCGTAATTCTCACAACCAAGAAGATACTTTTCCAAATAATCCATTTTTTTTATCAAGTTTGGTAGATTTTGCTGTTCGATGGTCCTATAATAACACGAAAACAAAATATTGGCGAAATCAGACAAATGGAAAGTATATGGAATTTTGGCTGTTAAAGCTTATAAATTGATATTTTCTAAAGTGGAGAAAAATGGAGTCTATTTTTAACAAAAACATAAAGTAATAGGACTGAACTTATTGTAGTAAAAAAAATGAATGGTGGGAAAGCTTTGGAAGTATAACTTTTCAATTTTTATTTTCAGAAAATGCAAAAAAATATCTCAAAAACTGTTTTTTTTATTATTCTTACACTAACTAAGTATGTCTTTATCCCAACAAATATTTGTGTAAACTGCGACACATACCTGTCTCATTGCACTCCATTGTTATTTACTTTCACACACCGCAGAAAAATAACAAATAATCACGTTTGAAACTCCTACTGAGTAAAATCGTATATGTCAAATTATTATTCACAAATTAACGATATCTGTCGAATGTTTTTGACGGCTTATTGTTTGATATAATTATGAAAAACTATATAATTCCCTAGTGACTTAGCCTTAGTATTCTACTTACTTTTTCTATCTACGTTGCATTTTCCGAAACCGACTTATGGCCGCCTAGAATTGGAAAATACCCCTTTGTGCAGCGTTTAATTTATTATTGTAGCTTTTTGCATTAATTTTTTCGATTCCAAAATTGTTGCGTTATACAATAAGTTATTGTTATGCAACATTATTAAACAATCTTTTAATCTTAATGTCATAATGACCAACCCTTTAAACCTACAAAGACTACTAGTCAATAACAAATCTGTTGTTGATAAACTTCATAAGTGCGGTGTTTATGAAATTAAGTGCGGCGATTGTGATAGTATATACATAGGGCAGATTGGAAGAAATTTTAGAACACGCCTACAAGAACACAAAAAATCAATAATTAATAACAAATGTTCAACCGGATTCGCACAACACTGTATCGAAAATAATCACATTTTTAACACAACAGATTGTAAAGTTTTATACTCGGCTAATAAAGGACGGTACCTAAACTTCCGCGAGGGTTTGGAAATTAGGAAGGCGCTAAAGCGGGGTAAACTAATTGTAAATAATATGGATGAGATTTGGAACTCTCCTATAACGTCTGCACTTATTACCTGATTTTATGTATTTTTATATATATTTAGTTGTTAAAAAAAAAAGTTTTGTACATTCCTCCCTGAAGATGACCAATGGTCGAAACTAGTTGGAGAAAATATAAATAAGTGAAACAAACCAAGTGTTTTAATTTCAATTAAATCATCCTGAATTACAGTTGTGAAATTAGGTAATAGATTCTAACAATAGAATAATAAAAAAAATTGTAAACAAAATCATTTTACAATTTTATTTACATAAATTTTAGGCTTAAATATTAATAATTTGCTCAATTATTGGTATATTTACTCCAAACCTGAATTTTCAACCCACTTTTTACCACCTCTTCAAACCCGAAAAACAAACAATCAAGACACTTTATTTAATTTAATTTAAATAACTGTGACCAAGTAAAGAACTACTCTTTTCTATTATTTAATTTTGTATTAAAGTTTTTTGTAGAGAGTAGGACGATGGAGTGGTTCAATACAGAATTGAAGAGAATATTATTAATACAGAAAAACAACGGTTTTGACAAAGATACCATGCTAAATATCCAACATAAAAAACCCTTATGCCTTATCTACCCATCAATTAAACCAACAAACCAAAGAAAACTTTCTCCGCCTTTACCTTGCACGGAACACTCTCAATGAAACTTACAAAACAGAAATCAGTACAACTTTCAAAACCAAATATTCAATTAAAAGCATGATCGATAACACTAAAGACAGAACACCCACGATCAGTAGCACATGCCCTTAAGCGTAAAGACTGAAAATGTATATATAGGGCAAATGAGAAGGTTATTCAGAAATCCGCGAATATAAAAAAGCCTTTACAGAGCAGAAAGGCAAATCTACATAATAATAATAATAAATTGTTTATTTATATACTCAATACAAAATAAATACAAAATAAAATAAAATAAAATAAAATAAAATAAAATAAGATAAAATAAAATAAAATAAAATAAAATAAAATAAAATAAAATAAAATAAAATAAAATAAAATAAAATAAAATAAAATAAAATAAAATAAAATAAAATAAAATAAAATAAAATAAAATAAAATAAAATAAAATAAAATAAAATAAAATAAAATAAAATAAAATAAAATAAAATAAAATAAAATAAAATAAAATAAAATAAAATAAAATAAAATAAAATAAAATAAAATAAAATAAAATAAAATAAAATAAAATAAAATAAAATAAAATAAAATAAAATAAAATAAAATAAAATAAAATAAAATAAAATAAAATAAAGTAAAGTAAAAGAGATCAGCTTGTACATCAGACGCAAGTCTGATATTGGTGTTAACCCGAAACAAGTCGAGAATTTAAAGTTATTCAATCTAATCTGTGTTTTATTGGTTGATTTTTAATAATTTATTCATATTTATTTGATACAATATGAACTACCAATCTCTAAATATTAAAACCATTAATAATGGAAATTAATTAGAAATACCGCTATATAGATTTAAAGCAAATTCTAAAAATAAAAAATAAAATTTGATAGTTTACAGTAGGCTAGTGATTAGTAAAAGTACAACATTTCTCAAATAATTATTGAAATAGAGACGGATCGTAAATAAAAAGTCATTTGATTTGCTGGCAAACAACAAATGAATAGTTTGAGATATTATAACTGAAGTTCCTTTTATACAACTCCACTCGATACGAAGGTTTAGTTAGGGCGTTCTTTCAACGAATATTAATATTATGAACATCGGTTCTGAATCTTAATTTCTTATATAGATATAGAGGAGATTTAGTTAAAACAATTTTGTAAAACTGACAGGTACACAGTATACAAGATTCTACGGTTTTTCATTATTAGCCAATTAAGTTTATTGATCTTGTGACGAATTGGTTGCCTTTTACGTATTCCAAAAATTAACCTCGCACATGAGTTTTTAATTTTCTGTACTGACTCGTCTATACAGGAACCATACCGACTCGCCAAAGATAAAATTGCATAGCACTTGTACCTCGCTTAGGATTATTTTGCTTTGTTTGCTCAGGATATCCTTATTCATGTAAATTGACTTGAGTGCAATAAATGCCCGCCTAGTTTTTCCCGTAATATATTCTCTAAAACGGAGTCTGTAATTTATGAGCAAACCCAAGTTTTTTACGCAGTCTGAAAACGTTATAGGAGTTCTGTTAATATGAATGTTGAGAGATTGCAATATTGATTGTCTTCTTTGTTCGGGACCGAAAACTATGGCCGTTGTTTTATTATGGTTTATTTTTAGAAAAAGCAATTATGATTATTTAGAAATTTTCTCAAGATCATTATTTATTTTAAATTCAGCATTTAACACATCAGCAGCATCAAAGAAAAAAACAGGTACAAACATTGTCAACGATTACGAAGAACTTTGGTGTTCCCCTATATTATCCGCTCTCATCAACTAATCCGCTGTTATAAATATTATGTTATTTTCCATTTGTAAACCACTTGATAATGGCATTACGCCGAAACCGGTCGTGAATACAGATATTCTAGTAAAACAATAAACCATGACTTTTATTTTCTATAACCAACACTTATATTAAATATGTTTTACCAAGTAATAAATGAGAAACAAGTCCATAACATATCAAAGGAGAAGTACAACTGTGTATCATCAGCGTATTGATGGTAATGACAATAATCGATATATGAATTTAGCGTGCAGGTATTAATTAAAAACAAAAGGGGGCACAGGATTGAGCCTTGAGGTACCCCTGATAAAATATTTGTTGCGGAAGATACACTTTGATTGCATTTAACTGTTTGCTGTCTACTTGTTAGATATGAATTTATGAGTTTGCATGCTGAATTATCAAGCCCAATAAATTTAAGAATTGTCCCAAGAAGTTCATAATTGACATTATAGAAGGATTTATTGTAGTCCAATAAAATCTGTACCGTTATTTTGTTATCATTAGTAGCTTGAATAATGGCATCAGTAATTTTTAACAATGCAGTGAAGCAGCCATTTGAAGAATGAAATCCTGATTGTAATTCAGATAAAATATTAAACGACTGTAGATGACTTTGAATTTGTTTTTCTAATATTTTTCGTACAGTTTTGCTAATACGGGGAGGATCTAAGATATTTGTTGGTGAGTACGTGGAGTTTCTTGATATAATGTAGTAATATTTTATTCATTTCTTCACTTTTTTATTTTTATTACTATATGTACATTTCAAGCACAACGTGCTCTTTTTCAATAGCTTTATGTAAAATTGATAAATAAATAAATAAACATGTAAACAAAATTTAATATACAAATGTGATGTGTTATTAAAAAAATCAGTTAAAGGTAATTTATTAAATTAAATCAATTAATTTTAATAAATTGTTATTTAACGGAGTAAAGTCAAAATTTAAAAGTTTACTAGAATTTTTATACATCTCAATTGCTTCTAACATATTTAGTTTTGGAGAATTTGACATTTTTAAAATTTTTAAATAGTTTAACGAAAATTTATGTCCAAATGTTATTATGTGGTTGGCAATTGCGGATTTTTCTCTGTTTTTTATTTTTGAATAATAGATGTGTTCTTTGTATCTTGTTTTTAAATTTCTTCTTGTTTGTCCAATATATAATTTCTCACAGTTACAGCACCGTGCTGAATAAATGCCATTTTTTTCTAAATCATTAATTTTGTTAAATGTACTTCCTAATAAAAATGTTGTCTTAGTTATAGAATAAAATGTTAATTTTTTTAAATAACTTAATTAATCTATAATTTAATTTAGGTTCATGAATAATTTTAACAAATATGTTTATTATTATAATGATGCGCATCTTTTACAATTTTATAAACTTAAACGTGAATGTAGTCATGGCCTACTGGTATATTAGAAGCAGCTGCATTAAAGAAATCACGATCTCTTCATAATAAAACAAATACCATTAAATAAAAACAAAACCAATTGATGTTTCGATCGTCGGTACGGTTCATTAAAATCGTCCAATTCTTTAAATTTCATTAAAATCGTCCAATAAATTCTCTGTGTTCTAATATTTTTGAAAGGCAGTATATTTACTTCGATTTTGACATCAATTTAATTAACAGCTTTTAAAAAAGTTTAGCAAAATATTTACAATAAAATATTAATAATTTACTCAATTATCAGTATAGTTACTTTTAAATACTAAAGCCGTCAAAAATATAACTTTTTTATAGAATATTTTTTGAATGCATAAAATTATCCCTTCCGGCAATAATATTTGAAATTTTAACATATTAGGCCCATTTACATTCGAACGAACGCAAGCGGAAATTAAATTTTTCCCGGCCTCATTAAAACTCCTCCCGAATCGTGAATATTTCCCACACATTTCAACTCCGTTTAACCCCCGCTAATATGCAAATTACGCTGATTTGTTTCGCAACATATGCACGTACCGTTAAGTACACTTCAGAGAGCCTTTTCTGCAGCGCCGCGAAACTTTTCCGCGTTTAAAAAATATTTACTCTTTCTCTTCTACATTCCCTTTTTTTTTCTCTTCACTCCGAGCACCTTTTCAGTTTGAATTACAAATTTTCTCGGCGCCGGGGACGTTTCCGCTTCCGAGACGGTGTACTTAGTCATAGTTTTGCTATGACTCAGGGAAAATCCGAGGGCTGGGATTGGGGATCGGGGGGGTTGATGCGAGTAAAGGCGGATGGGAGTTGTGAAAGAGGGGAGATGGTGCTTGTAAATAATTAATGCGTATGGATATAAATGTGTACTCATGCAATTTGCAAGAGGGGAATTTCTGGAAGAGAAAAAGTAAGGGGGCTGATTAAATGAGTTTTTATGAAAGGGAGTATTGCGTGAACAAAAGAATTGTTTAGTGTATACGATATATTATTTATAACTTTATTTGCTCAGAGTTAAGTAAGTAAAGAAATGTAATTCAGTTGGTAAATGAATATTTTTATGTGCGCTTTTTTAAATATCATTATAAAATAATTTCAAAAATGTAAAATAATTAAATTATATCTGGATAGAAAAACCTCTGGTCGATAGCCTAGACATGTATTGAAAACCTAAAAATGAGTCTCATTAAGATATTGATAACGATAATTTATTCGTTGACCATTTGTTGCCTAACATAGTAAATAACATTACTATCTTCTCTTCGTCGACTTGGTACTAAAATACATAACATAATGTGTGCCCTGGCAATAATTCCAGCAATAACCCGGCGCATCCACCATATATAACAACATAAGATAAATAATTTCAATAAAACATTTACACTTTGTGTAAAACCAACAAAATCCTAACCAAAATAATGATGAATTAAAAAATCTTAAAGTGAAATTTTTATTTTTTTTTTTAAGTGCCATACCTTAGATTTTTTTCACTAAATGTCTATACAATTAATGGTTTTAATATTTATACATTGGTAGTTCATATTGTATGCAATAAATATGAATAAATTATTAAAAATCAACCAATAAAACACAGATTAGATTGAATAACTTTAAATTCTCAACTAGTTTCGGGTTATCAGCCCATTTTCAAGAGAATAACCCGAAACTAGTTGAGAATTTAAAGTTATTCAATCTAATCTGTGTTTTATTGGTTGATTTTTAATAATTTATTCATATTTATTTCATACAAAATGTCTATACAATTATTACACAATACATTTTCAATGTTAAAATGTTTGCTTCCTCAAATATGAATTATCAAAGCATTTACTTTATTCTTCCTAAATTGTTATTATTTAAAAAATGCCATACTTTAAATTCAATTGTCTTTCAAAATGTAGTACAATAATACTTAACTGGTATATATCAACTTTCAGAATATTTACTTCCGTATTTGATAACTTGTTATTACATTTACTGATGGCTATAACCATATGTACTGCCACCATCAAGATGCAATTTTAAATAATCTATGCCGCATGTCGTTCTGCAAAAATCGATATGCAGCATATGTATCGTACATTCTTAGGTTCTACATGATATTTTATTAAGCCAATTCATTGCATAGATTTAACTTGATTATTGATTAATTTATACAAATAACCCATATCTAGTTCAATTCGACGGTGTTGTAAAGTAGTTAAACCTATGCATTGTCATTATTTGCTGCAGCAAATAATGACAATTTATAATTTAAATGACGCACCGTGGTTCCAAATCCCCAAAAATCAATGTTCGATTTAGGGACATTTTTACTTTAGTTATATATCAAAATATTATTAAGATAGCTAACGCAATGCTATTTTATGAGGCAGCTGCATTTTACTTCCCGCATTCCCCTCGCCTATAAACTGCGCGCTGTGCTGTGCTGCCGTCCGTGATTGCGGGGAATAATTGAATTACTCTGTTCTCTATGAAAATTATTTTTGTGATCTTCTCCCGCTATTCGCCACAAAGCTGATGGCTATTTTTGTTTAATTAGATATCTAGCATCGCTTGCACTTTCGTTGCGTTAAAATAATAAAATAATTTAAATTGAAAATGAGTGCAGTTTTGATTCCAGCAAGGAAATAAATTAATATTACTTTTAATAAAAAAATAGTGTAAATGAAAATTAACTCATTTTAGTACATTTTTTTTTTCTGGATTTTTCATGAAAATTAATTTACAAAAAAGTTTGTATGGAAAAATACATTTAAATAATATATTTTTAAATTTTATTAATAGACAAATTGATATATATGATTAAACAATTCTAACCATTATTGTATTTTTCCTGTTATTCATGAGACAATTTGAAATTGCATTTATTTAATTTTTACCTATAGAAACTATTATCTTTTTTATATTAATAATAATAAAATACATTATACATTATTAAAGATTGTATAACTGAAAAGTTCTTAAATCGTTTCGGATTATTATTCCATTCAGAAAAGAATTTAAATATGATTTATTTAAACAATTATTGAATTTATTAAAACGATATAATGATTTTTATTCCCAGCATTTACTAACAAGGTGGAAAGAATTTAATAAAAAAATATCCACAGGATCGCTTAAGATACATTTTGCCAAAATAAAACAAACATTAACATTTGCTAAAAAGGTTTTTAAAATAAAATTAATAATACGGATTAATAACGAAATAAGTTAAATTTTGAAATAATTTTATCATCCTTTTTATTTTTTTGGTAATTTTTAAATATGTTTTATATAGATTTTATTTTATAAAGAGTAATTGAACACATAATTTTATAAAAGTGGAAAAATAGTGTTTTTATTATGAAACAATATGAAGTCTTCCAAAATACATAAAAACTTATATACTGTAGTACGGTATCTATTACTAAGTGTTAAAGAAAATAATGGAATATATTATAGATTCATAATTAAGAACCGGTTTAATATCTGGAAATATTTTTTTTCCTACAAAAATGTATTTAATTTTAACATCAGTTTATTATTTTTTCCAAAAACAGCTTTTACAAAGTCGATATTAAAAAAAATCCAACAATTTCTGACAAAAAATAAACGTATTGCAGCAAATTTTAAATCCTATAATCTACTTACGTTCCATAGCGGATTATTTAAAACCAAATCATATCAACTGTGAAAACACACGGACACCGTATATATATTTTTTTACAAAACAAAACCAAACATAGAATTCCATCGGATTTAATCACGAGCCGTGACCGTATTGTGCAAAAACAAACATTTATATTCATTAACAGGATTCACGGGAATGTCCGCCGTATGAACAAACCGGAATCGAGCTCGCACAATAGTCGAAGCCCGTTTTAGAGCAATTATTCGAATCCCGTTTGTTAATTATTATTTTACGGTCGCTCTAAAAGGGCAATGAAACCCATTCAGGAGGGAGGCCGTTGCGCCGGATTAAAATTGAATTGCATCCACCGCTTCCAATTGACATTTTCATATTCCTCCCTTGTAATTTAAAAGCAGGGAAAGGAAACAGAATGGGATTAATAATTAAAATCATCGATTGGTTTAATTTTTTTTTGCACTTTTACAAAAAACACGTAATTTTAATGGAATTGGTATCCTGTTTCTGATGCCTCGTATTAATTAATGTTTCGAAGGGAGGGTGGGCTGTATTTCGGGCATTTCAGTACGAATATCACGTATTTCAGCGCGTATTGTGCGGCCCGCCGTGTATTGTGTAATCCTTTGTGTTCGGTAGCTTGTTGCATTCGGTCTGCAACGGAGAGGAGTTGCGGAAAGCGGTCACGGGGATGGATGGGCTTGTCATAGGGCAATGACAAGGGGAACCGACCCATTACAAGAAATGCACGCAGTGTTGGCCACATAGTCGGCGCTGACAGTAATGGATTGACCATTTGGATGCTCGTTTCAATGGAAATGGGTGAAATATGCTGGCTGCGATAATGGTGGCTGCGCCGGGTTCAGCATTAATTTAAATTTATGGTTTCATTACGCTTGTGCATTAAGTATTTTCCGTGTCGCTATAAACCTTTTTTTGTTTAGCTTCTTAAAATAGCAAAACAGCGTTTTTTCTTGCATGTCTTACAATAAATACAAAACTAACGAAATGCAATTAATGAAATTCTCGCTAAAGATGCTTCCTTCTCAATCATAGTTAATCAAAACAAATATGCATCAGTATTTAACATACTAATAAAAATTCTTCCGTTTAAAACAAATGCAATTTAAATGCAAAATTTATAAAATGTGGAGATTATAATTTACCAGGTTGACGAGTTTTTATACAGCTACACCTTTCGACAATAAGTCAGAGTCAATTATAAACTCTTATATTATGTTTAGTCTTAATCAAATTAATCTAATACCTAATATCGTATGCTTGTTTGAAATCAATGAAAATGTTGGTTTCTCAAATTCATAGCTTTCAGCCTGTATTTCCCTCATCGTAAATATTGCACAAACAAATAGTGCTCCTTCATCGCCCGAATCCATACTGCTATTCTCCTATTTTATTTTCGACTTCAATCGCTAATTTATTCTTTAAATCTGTTGCCAGTATTCTATATGCTACATTTAGCAATGAAATGCCCCTATAATTTTGGCAATTACTTTTGTCACCTTTTTAGGACAGATGATGGCTTCTTTCAGTGCCTACTAAAGACACAGCCCGGAATGTTGGAGTGGGGAGGACTCCCAAATGCATATGTATGCCTGGCCTTGGTGCGCTTGCTCGTCTCGCGCACGCCTGTAATGCGAGCGGGTTAAGTTTTAACAATTATTTTCAGAATATAGTTGAAATGACAAATATTTATTTTATGCGACAATATATTCTAAAAATGGATAATTAAAAATCAATGTTTAAAAAAAATGAAATTATAATAACTGTAAAATATGATATAATACCAAATAAGGCATTTAATTTAATTCGAGTGAGTGATGTTTCCGTCACGCGAATTCGGATTTTGCATTTCCCCACTCCGATGTTCCGGCCTGTGTCTTTAGTAGGCACTGCTTCTTTCCATTCTTCTGGCATGTGTTCCACACCTCCTCAAGTAACTTCTGCATATATTCTTCTAATTTGTCTCCTCCATACTTAAATAACTCCGCTGGGATCCCATCACTACCCGGGTTCTTCTTATTTCTAATTTTTGTTACAATTTCTGTTATTTCTTCTATACTGTAAGACCTTGTTTTATTTGATAATAATTCTGTTCACTTCGGTCATTCATCAGTTCATTAAAATACTCCCTCCATCTCTCCAATTGGTCTTCTTCTCCACCTATCAGTTATCCATTCTTTGCCTTGTAGAATACCGGTTTGGCTTGGAATCCTTCTCTTTCTTTCCGCACCTTTTGGTGTAGGTTTCCAATTTGGTTGTTATTGTAGTACGTCTTCAATTTCTTCTATCACTTTCTCATAGTATATTCTTTTCTTTTCTCTTTTGTTGCTTTCCTTTGTTGCTCGTATTTCTGATTTGCTCTTTCTGATCCTTTTTTCAACATTATTAACCTTAACTTAGTCCTGATTTCCAGCTCACTTTCACAGTCCTCATCAAATTACTTTTCTTCTTTTCCTTTTTACTGGATCTATCTGCAGAGCCTTTTAGTTTATTTTTCAATTGCAACCAATTTTCTTTAAAGTTAGTATTTGTGTGTGTGTTTGATAGAGAGGAATATTGGAGGGATTGTGGAAAGGATTTTGTGGATGACGAAGTTTTAACAAAGTACCATCTATCTGTACTTTGTTTAAACACAGCAACTTCGAGATTGTTGAGTGAGGTACAGGATGGAGGAGTATTTTAGTAGAGGCCGACAAATCATTTGGTATTTTTATGCCCCGGTGCTTATACTTATCCCCTGACTTTTATATTTATTTTGCTCATTATATTGGCAGTATTTTTGCTAATGTGTGCTTCTTGAAGGAAAATTTATTATCAAAGTGAATGCCGAGGTTAACACTTTTGTGTTATTTTGTATTATTTTGAATGGCTTACAGTAAATGTCGTTATTATTATTATATGTTGGAAATGAATATATTTGCAACTTATATTGCATTACAGTGCTTGGAGCATTGAACATACTTGTGATAGAACTGTCGTAATTTATTTAACATATATTTATTAACACTTAATTAAAATTTCATTTTTAATTTTATGTTTGAATATGGTGCAAGTATTAAATTAATATTTTAAAAAGTATTATTTAATTTGAAATTTAGACATGGACTATATACAATTTTTTCATAATTTTTATATGAATTTTGTTCATAAAGTGTCTTTGTATTTATTAATTATTTTTGTGATTATTTTTGATTCAAAATGTAATTTCTTTGCTACATTATATAATAAATTAATTTCTGATTTTATATTTTCTTCGGCAATTGGATAAAAAATGGTTCGATAAATCATTGAATTAAATTCTGCTAATTTCTGCTTATAATGTGTGTTAGAATCTGAATCAATGTAAATAAAAGTATGGGTTGGTTTTCTATATACAGGGTCCTGCAACAGTGCTTTCCTAGCGCATTTCCCGTGAAAAAAAAAAAATGTTTCGTACAAAAAGTTATTGATTTAAAAATCTTTATGGCATAAAATTATTTTCAAACATACAGGGTGTCCCAATTTTTCGGTATAACAAATATATTTGTTTTTTTTAATGAAACACCCTGTATTTATTCAACTTTTCTAATGACATTTTTCAACCTCTACATTGTTGTCCATTTAGTTTTTTATTATGTTACAGTGTTGCCAATTTACATTTTTTTCCTGCAAGTATCATGCATAAGCAAGCTCAACTTTAAAAAATCTTAGCGACCTCGTTTTTTGAAGGTAAGAATAACTTTTAGCAAATATCTCAGTGTGGTTAATAAGCAACGTTTTATTAATGAGCAATTTAAATTTAGTAGTACAGGGTGTTCAGAGAAACATGCCAAACTTTGCAAATTTCAAAGCGGTATAACCCATTTTTTTAAATGGAATGCTCCCTATTTTATGTCATTATTCGATAGGTCTTTTTCTTCTCTTCAATTTGATGGGGCATATCTTATGTCTAAACCCCATAGTTGTTGAGATATTCAATATTTTTCATAAAAGCATCCATCCGATGGAATTTACCTTAAAGCGGATAAAGCTTTAAGGTAAAACACATTCTTTTCCTTTAGATTTCTTATTAATTTGGCCTCCTCTTCAATCCGCTCGTTTTTTTCTTTCTTTCCTTTGTAAATATTTCTTTAGAATTTCTTTAACGTTGTTCTTAAATGTAGTCGATTCTGTACTATTTAATTAATTGGAAGCTATGTCTAAATCATTAATTAATTGTTCCAATGGGACCTTTTTTTGGCAAAATTGAAAATTTGGGTCCTTCCTTTAATAAATCTATTTCCTTTGAATTGAATGTACTACTGGATTTATTGTGTACTAAAATGTGTTCTAAGTCTACTAATTCGTTGTGATCCATTGTAATTGTTTCTTCTTTTCTTCTGATTAAGTTATTAAGTTTATTATTTAAAGTATTTATTTTTGTTTGTAATTTCGTTGTTATGACATTATATATTTCCAAAAGTTTTTGATCCCATATTATCGGTGAAATATTGTTTGAAAATTTAATTTCTAATTTGTTTCTAAAGTGTTTCTTTTTTTATGAAGAAATGAAATTTCACTTCTCATAATTTTAAATTTAAATTCTTTTTTTAATTTGTCTTTATTATTATTAAATCTTCCTACCTTAATTTTTGTAAGTTTCGGGAATACTTGTTTCCTTGTGCATTCTTGGAGAAAATATATATCAATTCCAATGAGTTTAATTTTTGATAAATATTTAAAGAATCTGTTATATTCTGTTGACTAGGAAGCAAGGAATTTATTTTTATGTTGGTTGTGGAGACTAATATAATACCTGCACCATATTGAAACACAAAATTAAAAATATTATTAAGTAACACCTTTTTAAAAAATAATCCATTAGAAAATTCTGATATTTATTCAATAAAATATAGCAATTGTACAAAATTATACAAAGGCCAAACTACTAGAAGTGTTTTAACTAGATTTAAAGAACATACTTTCCATATTAGAAACTTTAATTTTGAAAAATCTGCTGTAGCTTTTCATTCAACAAATACAGCACATAAATTTTCGATTGAAAATCACAATTAAACATGTTGGAGTCTATTGAAATGAAAAAAAAAAACACATTGATAATCTTTTCAATTTTGATGCTAGTTGCTTAAATAAGCCTCTGTTAGATCTTATTACTTCATAAATTTTAGCGACCTCGTTTTTTGAAGGTAAGAATAACTTTTAGCAAATATCTCAGTATGGTTAATAAGCAATGTGATTATAATTGTATTTATATTAGTTTATAGACATGATTTTTAAATATTTTAATATTATCACTATTGCATTGAGGATACTATAACAACGTATTATTTATTTAAAATTTACTACTGAAGATGGAAACATAGTTTCTGAAATATATTTAGTTTAACAAAAAATAAGTAAGAGAAAGAACAACTATTTTTATTTAAATAATTAAATGTAAGTTATTATATATTGTAAACTTTATAATGGAGAATTCCATAAATAAAGTTAAAGTTATCGTATGTTATTAATATAATTTCAAATATATTGTAATACTATTACGACGGGTGATATTTTATTACATTACAATTTTACTCTGCGAAATAACAATCAAAACAAATAAAATTAATTATTTATATTGCAATTATTTAAATAACGTACCGATGTGTGCATTTGCAAAGCATAAATAAATTAAAAGCTGTAATTATTGAGCGCTGAATTCGCCCACTGTTAATGAATTTACTTTGTGAATAATTAATGATTCCCAGCGCATCGGAATTACTGAAACAAACGATTCAATATTATTCGGAATTAAAAATTTATTACATTTGTGAATTTGTTTCAATTTTCATGTCCGTCAATATTTGTTAGTAGTAAAAATAATGTAATCAACAATAACAGAAATTTAAATTGGGTTTTGGAATTAAAAAAATATGAAGGATTCAATTGAACAATAGAATATATAGAAAGTTACAAAATATACATTGATACGTCAGTATAAAAGTTTAATAAGTTTTCATTATTGCTTTGAAAAAATAATTCTGCGCTATTTTAAGTTTTTTCTTATTATTTAAATGTTTAGTTGGAAAAGAATTCTGCAGTGATGTGAAAACTGAAATACGCCATTTGATTTTTTATGAAGGATTCAATTGAATTATACAATTGAATATATAGATAGTCCCGGGACGGTCAAATAATTACAAAATATACATTGATACGTCAGTATCAAAGTTTAAAATATTTTCATTACTGCTTTGGAAAAAAAATCTGTGTTACTTTATTATTATTTTTTATTATTATTTAATGGCTTAGTTGGATGATGTGAAAATTGAAATATGCCATTTGATTTTTCATCATTTTTATAAATAATGTATCTTCCATATGTATCTTTTTGGTTTGAAATAAATACTTATTATTATTAATCGAATAATGCTGTATAGTAAAGTAGAAGCTTTAATAATTAATGAATTAAACAAGCTAAAGTTTGTTTCTGTATATTTCCCTATACGGGAATTTGACCTTGAATGCATTTATGGAGATAAGATGAATTATGAAAACATCTTAAGATTTTAAATTCCTACTCCCTAAAATATTTCACCCATACACTGATACAAAATGTCATTTGTTTTCATTCGCCCATGATTTTTTTCGAAACGTCTATTTTGCCAAAAATATTTAAATATTTCAAAAATTATTAGGTTTAGGCATATGAACATATAATGAAAGCTAACTTTATTTTTGATATAAAATCTAAAAAAGTATAAAACATGGGGTATTCCATTAGTCATAGTTATATTTCTATGATACGCTATGCTTATATGCGATACCCTGTATATTTTGAAACTGATTTTAAAATAAGCAATATTACTATGATACTTCGTGCTATTGTGGGACACCCTGTATATTTAAAACTAATTTTAAAATATTGTTCTAATAGACCTACATACGCCAACGAAAGCCGATTTTGATAAAAAAATAAATAAACCATTTAGCTGTAAAGCTACCTGGCACGCACGCTGAGACACACTGGATATATTTTTATAAATGTTTTTAATTCTATTTATAAAAAAAAAAACAAATGCAGTTGTTCGAATCATTAACAAATACATTTTAATCCTATTAAAAATATCAATATGCATATACAGAACTGGTTAATTCCGATATCAATACATTAATTGTTAATACACGTTTTCAAATATCGACAATGGATGAATAATAATCGCATTTGTAACAAACATTATATGATGAAACACAGGTGCAGGACAAACTCGTCATTTATTGATTTCATCGATGTATATCGCAGTAATTAATAATGGCAATCAGTAACATCACATGTTCATGTTAGCAGCTCTATTCACTGTAGAAATTGCCACTATCCATACAAACACAGGCGCGTGTCTGTTATTGTATAATGTAATTAATATTCATAAATTTATAATTACAGATACGCGACTCAATTATATGTTATATAAATATATATTTTACAACAATTACATATGAAAGGTCGCAATAATAAAATAACCCAATAAATTTAAACTTTTTCACTGATGAATGTCTTACGTGTCTTAATATTTAATAATTTAACGTCACTTAATCCAAATATAACGTCACTTATTTTTTAATAGTTCTTGTTTTCGAGTTACAGCTGTCAGTAAATGTTTTCTTACTTACTTTATTTGCTGCTATCTAAAAAGTTATTGAGTCTATACACAGAATAACCCCAAGCAAGTATGTCATATACGATGTTGCTCGTATAGCGCAAAGTATACGGATCCTAAAGCATTTCCAACAGGGTTGCGGGTTAACATACGGAGAGAATATATGTTTCTCGTCAGATTTTTTGCGAAATTTTTACCGTGATGAATCCACCTCAATTTGGGCCTAAATATACACCAAGAAATTTGATGCTATCATCAAGTGCTACTTGGTAAAAAGAATCCTGTTGGTTTTCTCATTAAGTATCAGGCTATTAGAGCTGCATCAGACGGAAATTCTAGTGAACCTGTAACATTCTTGATGACTTCATTGACTGAATTTACTCTGTCAAATTTAGTGGTGTCGTCTGCAAATAACAACTGTAGAATCTAGATGATCAGGTAAATCGTATATGTAAATCAAAAACAGTAGGACTAGGACTGATTCTTACGGAACCCCTATTGTGACTGGATACTGTGTCATTATGTGTGACTGATTAAATACGGTCAGATATGTATGGCGCTATCAGCTTGACACCATTGGGACTAAAGCCATAGCATTTATTACATAAAATTTCATGCGAGATGCAATAAAATACCTTACTCAGGTCGATAAAAGTAGCAACGCAAAATGATTTACTTTCAAAATTGCCCAAAATCATATCAGTCACGCTGATGATAGCAGCAATCGTTGATCAACCAGACCTAAACCCAAATTATTCGTCACTTGTTGCTGATAGTGTTAATGAAGACCTAAGTTTGTCAATTAGTCGACGTTCGCAGGAAGTTGGGCTTTGTTATTCAACTACTTGGAAAATTTTGCGTAGAGATCTTGGTCTAGTGCCTTACAAGTTCCAACTTGTCCAAGAACTCAAGCCGCAAAACCATATTTTAAGTCCTACGTTCGCTGAATGGGCTCAAAATTAATTGCAAGTGGATACAGAATTTAACCGCAAAATTTTGTTTAGCGACGAAACTAATTTTTGGCCGAATGGTTACGTTAATAAACAGAACTCTCGCTATTGGAGTGAAAATAATCAATAAATGATTCAAATATTGCCGTTGCATGCAAAAAAATGCATTGTACTCCGGAGGCATAATTGGGCCGTATTTCTTCAAAAATAAAGCTGGAGAGCACGTTTCCGTTAATAGAGAACGTTACAGAGCGATGATCGATAATTAATTCTAAATTTGAATAGTATTTCTATTGAAGATTCCAAGAAAACGGCGTCACAAGTCACACAACCATGGATGTATTTATGGAAGAATTCGGTGGGAAAATAACTTCAAGGAACGAACCTATCAGTTGGTCACCAAGATGATGTGACTTAATGCCTTTAAATTATTTTCTTTGGGGTTATGTTAAATTGTCTATGCTATTGACTATTTAACTATTGACGTCTTCGAAGCAAACATAACGCAGACATAAGACCCCAATTGCTTCAAAAAGTGGTAGGAAATTGGATTGACAGAATGCGCTTTGTCAGAAGTAGCCACGGCGGACATTTGTCCGAAATTGTTTTCAAACATTAATGCCACTATATAATCCTTCAAATAAAATAAATAATTTCAACATATCTAATTTGGTTGTTGTTTAATTTGAATTTAAAGTTCTGACGCACTAAAACAATCAGCCTTTAGATAAGTCCCCAAAAGGTATGTAAAACGTTTGTAGAATTGCTACGTTTAAGGACAAATAATAAAACGACAATTATCCGCTACGAAATGGTTCAATGGTTCATTCAACATCATAAAGGTATGATGTGGAATGCACCATTGAACCACTATGGTGATTGCTATTTTTGTTTCGTGGCACTAACCGAAATTAACCATAGAGATAAATGGGAATATCTTTGCATACAATCGGCACGTAGACGTATCCCGAGCGCCAAGACTACACCTAAAACTCAACCTGATGCTTCACAGGAGAACCTAATTGACTTTGAGAAAAAAAGTTTTCTAAATCAAAACTCTAATTTCTAATTCTTATTAATTTCAAATTGTAAATTCGTTTATTAAGTATTATCAAGTACAATTTTTAACTTTGACTATCATTGATCGAATCCAAGTTGACAAAATCGCCTCTTCGACAACGAACTTAGGAAATCCAAATAAAATAAATGAACCGTAACGATGAACAACACCATCATACGTCACAGACTCATCAAAATGGAGTCTAAAATATTTTCTCTTACATAATGAGAATAAATTGGGTTTTCTGCCTATTGCACATTGCATCGCAATCTCCACATTTTATTTTATAAACACCACATTTTTGCGCTTTCTTAATTATAGGTTTATTATTAACAAATATCCTTTTTAGATTGTATGAATTCGTCATAATAATATTAAATTCTTTCCCATTTAAGGTTCTTTTAATTTTGTGTGATAAACCATTAACATATTGTAGTTTATTCCATGTTTGTTTTTCTTTTATGTCAGCGTTGTATATGTATTTCATCAATTGTTTTTTTTTTCTTTTTATTAGTGAATCTACTAATTTATTATCATATCCATTATTAATCGCTATTTTTCTAATTATATTAATTTCCTGTTCATAGTCTGATTTTTCTAATGGTATTTGTGTAAGTCTATGTACAAATGCATGAAAAGTGGAGTGTTTTATTTGATTCGTTGGGTTTGACGAATTTGGTATAATTAAATCAGCGAAAGTTTCCTTCCTACAAATTTTGTATCTAAGTTTGTTGTTATTCGTTTTTGTAATTGTGAGGTCTAGAAAATTTAAACCATTATTGGATTCAATTTCCATCGTAAATTGAATGTTTCTATTAATAGTATTTATAAATTTGAAGAAATTATCCAATTGCCTCGAGGTTTCCGACCAAATACAAAATATATCATCAACATAACGAACCCAGAATTTTATATTTTTGCATTCTGATTTGGTAAACAATATTTGTTCAAAGTGTGACATGAAAATTTCTGAGAGTAATGGTGACAGAGGAGAACCCATTGGTAATCCATCTGTCTGTTTATAAAAATTGTTACCAAATTCAAAATAGTTTTGTCGTAAGCAAATATCTATTAATATTTTTAATTCCTGTTTCAATATATCTGATTGATCTAAAAAAAATAAAAAAAACTCTTTACATCAAAAGATATAAGTTTAGCATTTGTCGGAACTTCTACATCTTTTAACTTATTTACTAAATCTATCGTATTTTTAATTGAGTATGTGGGATTGACATTTATAAATGGCGGTAACATATTATTAATATATTTGCATAAATTATAGGTTGGCGCATATATATATATACGATACCACCGGTCTTATCGGAATACCCTCTTTGTGCAATTTTAGTAGACTGTATAAAATAGGTGCAACATAAATGTATATATTGGTTACTAATACGGGTAACTGAAATTAGTGTTGTGCTAAAATACCATTTTTGATATTGTTTTGTTTTGTTACGTAACTCATTCACAACAATATTTATGTAATTCAGTTAATTTAATTTTGTCTGTGGAATGAATGGGGTAATTAAAATACACGCAGAACATTTATTTTCCGTGTAATCCATATTCAAATTAAGATTTGTTCGTTGTCCGTTAGAAAAATCCGTGCAAAATAATCAATTTGTTTGGGTGATGAATATTAACGCTTAGCGGGCGGTGCGATGAAAATCGGCACGGCGCGGCGCTGCGAGGGGAAAATAGATAAATAATGGGTTGGCGTTAATGCCACAGCATTTGCATTCCCTTTCGGAATTATTCAAAGGGGGAAAGCTAATCCGTGGGCGAAATTTCAATCATCTATTAACGCAGTAATTTGAGTAATTCAATTCTAAATTATAAAGTTATAGCAATCGTAACAAAATCATGTCCTAATATAACTCAAATAATTGTTTAGCTCGTATTAAATTAGTTGTTATCTAATAAATATATTTTTATAAATCTTCTGTAAACTGGTTGTAAAGAATGTTCTTAATTTTTATAAAAATGCATTCTATGAAATAAATATGAATAAAATATTAAAAATCAACCAATAAAACACATATTAGATTGAATAACATTAAATTCAAGAGAAAAACTCTCTAGAAAATGGGCTAATAACGCGAAACTACTCGAAAATTTAAAAGTTATTCAATCTAATCCGTGTTTTATTGGTTGATTTGTAATATTTTATTCATATTTTTTCATACAATATGAACTACCAATGTCTAAATATTAAAACCATTAAAAATACATTCCTTTTCCTGTTTTTGTTTCAAATTTTACCGTCATCAGTAGTACTGAAGTTTTATAAACTGTATTACTTTTGAGGGTTGTTAGTGAGATAATATTTCCGTTTAACACATACACACAATTTATTGCTTGTTCTACACACGATGAACAGTTAATTGCAATAATGATTTTGGGAGCGGAAAATTCCCGGATCCTTGATATTCGTCCATCTTCGTATAATACAGATGGCACGAATATCAACACATATAATATAAATAATTCGAATTCGTTAAATCTCACAAGTTCAACACCGAACCTCGTCAGGGAACACCAATCGCGCTCAGTGAAGGACGCTTACCCTGTTGGTGTTCGTCTGTGAGGAATGGGAGCAAGACTCAAAAGAAGAACAGTGTTCGTTAATCTTCAGGAGATCAGCAAGAGCTGACCTGGCCGGTGTCCAACTTCGGTGAACCAGCGATAGTTGCTGGCACTGGAAAGAAACTATCAATGATCCCATGAATATCTTCGACGCCACACTCTTCGACAAACAGGACCATATAAAACACAATGAAGATCATTTCCATGAAGGGAACCCAGGCAGCAATGGCCATATTCGCGGATGTGAAATCTTTCTCCATTTAAACATACATTACCCCTGCATCATCCATACACTCTTCGGAGGAGGAAAAGAAGATACCCCTGAATACTTCGACATCTAGTTCGAAAAAGTAGGGATAGAATGTTAACTTGTCATAGCCTGACGGCTGAAACATTTTATCGAAGAAAGAAAATCGAAAATAACTCACAGTCTACTTGCAGAGACCAAGATAACAACTTCACTACTCATCGACTATGACGACTTTTTCATCTCTTGCGACAGAATACTACTCGTGAGTTGTGAAGCGGATAGGAAATACGAACCTGCAGCTCCGGACTAGCGACGGATAACGAAATGGAGGTTCAACCCTACTTCCAGCGACTCCCACATGGAGATAAGCGAAGTCCAACAGAGTGCAAATAACGAGGAAGCGCGCTGGCAGAAACGAGTTCTCATCAGGTCAGCGAACGAGAAGTTAATAAACTTCCACAAAAAACTGAACCTTCTGCATGATGACAGCGGCTTCAAAACGGTAAAATCGAAAAAACCGGCGGGCCTGCAGAATTAGAAGCAGACCCGAGCCGTCTTCAAAGACGCCCTGGAAATAACTTTCATTGCAAATTCCGAGGAATCTAGTACTCTATTATGATAAATCAAAAGCCAATGTGATAGCAGACCACCTCGAAAAGCAATTCACAAACAAAATCACCGATCCGATGAGAAAATAACACACAGTAACCATACCTGGGCGTCAAAATTTATAAATTTATGGACAACTCAACTTCCACAAGCACGTGGGAGCAAGAGGTAACATCACCAAAGCCCGTGCCACACGCTTCTTTCATCTGTTGAAAAAAAAAAACAGAAAACTATCCACCAGAAACTGAGTACTCCTCCTAAATTCAATTTTGAAACCTTCTGCCAATTATGGAAATTGCAATCTGCGGAAGTACTACTGCCAAGAAAAAGATGAAAGTTATAAACAATATACTGATGAGAAGAGTACTAGATGCAGAATTTTACACGTCAAACCGTGCTCTACAACGATATATCAATACCGAAGACGTTAGAAACCGCCATTAAAAAAGGAAGGTTCTTAGAAGTTATACTCCCTAGAAAGGGGAAAGCCATCCTCGTGATTCTTATACCCTCCCGCAAACCAAAAAGGTAAAAAGGGAGTGAAGCGAATATAAGAAGCTATGGCTTTGTCATGGTATCTCTACTCTCTACTCTCCCGCGAACCAAAAAGGTAAAAAAGGAGTAAAGCCGCTCCTCCCTCAAGACTGGTATGCGTGGCGAAGAGTCACTTCCGCGGCTGCATACGCAAATATGCCGAATCTAAAGGAGTAAACCTTTATCGAAGTTTACTCCTTTAGATTCTGCATGAATGAATAAATAATCCCCGGTGTATTCCAAATCGTGCCGATGGGATGAATGGCACTACGTTAATGTGTCTTTGAACGGTGGTCTCTGAATCGTGGCGATGTTCAATTATATATAGCCTTCCACCGGTGTGGGAACACTGTCAAGGGCGACTACTTAGTTTTGTCCATCTCATGGGAACAGAATGAAATCACAGTCTAAATCATTAAATACCAACCCGCAACTGACAGGGGAACCGATCCCTAGTTTTTTGCAGCGTAATAGTGGAACAGTAAAAAAACTATTAGAAACAAAAACAAACTAGGCGAGTTTGAGGTTACTGTGACGCCACACAGTACTTTAAATTACTGTCCTGGAAATGTGTATTGCGAGGATTTCTTGAACTGTTCTATCGATAAGACTCGGAAAAACCTTGCAATACAAGGTGTAATAGAAGTTAGGCGAATCTCAGTGAAAACCGCCGATGCTCAGCAGCACCCACAAAAAACTTACATCATGTGACAATGGTTATGGAGAATTGCTATCAGCGGTGGCAAAAGCCAATGCCAAAAGATTGGATAATCTACATGAGAAGACGGTGGCAAATATCCTGACGACTGCTGCAGCAGTGTCTGCAAAGAAGACAAATGTGGCTTTACAAAAAATGTAGTTCCACCAGTGGTCAGTAGAGTCCTGACTACTGTAGTAGCTATGGCTGCAAAGCCAACACCTTGCGCTGGACCAGCAGGTTAGAACCTGCTTAGGAGTATAATTCCTGTACAAGCGATAAATCTATAAAGGAGACGTTGATACGTCCCTATCCTCCTCGGATACCGAGGAGGTTATACTTGATGAAAAATGGCGCCCGAAGTGCGTTAGAGAAAGAAAGGTTGGCTGAAGGATATGCTAAGGAATAAAAACTACTAGGCTCAGAAAAAAATTTAACTTTTAAAATAATTTTCTAAAATATTTCGTGTTTATTTATTATATTGATGCAACAATACGTGGTAAGGATGAAATTTATATTGATAAAGAACTCGCAGAACACTCGTTTTGGAGATGCCTGAACTCCCCGCCAGTTGATGAGAACTTATGTGGGGTTGACTGCAACTGCAGCTAAAATATCATTCTCCTGGGTTACGATGCGTCTTCGATGTCTGGTTCGTTTTAGGCTGCCAGTATCCACAAATGAGTTGACGATCCGAAGAAAAGTCATGTGACTCGGATGATCTCGATCAGGATACCTCTCCGCGTACAAGCCACACACATCAAGTGCATTGCGTCTAGCTTCACCATACACGAAAATCATGTCGACCTTTTCCGTGATAGTGTACCTCACCATTTTAACGTCATGTTTTGACAACATAAGGACACTTATTTGAATCATTCACAAGACGGCAGACGTTACAAAAATTAAGATCCAAAATGAAAGGCTAGTTATTAAATTTACGTCACATTTTTTTTGCATCAAACGTAAACAATCACGAAAAATCTTTTACAAAAAAAGCAAATTAATGTAACGTACATTATTGGTAATTTTAGACGCGCATGTCACGAAGTTCGAATACGCAAGCGTCCAAATGCAACAACTTCTTTTCGCGATTACAGCTCCATCTATCACTCTGACAAAAAAGTGAGCTGAGTGAATTCTTCTCATATTTTAACAAGGAATCTGATTTTTGAATAAAAAGTAGGGGTTTCTATTTAAAAAAACTAAGTTGACCTCGATTTAGCGACAATAGCGCCATCTATGAAAAAACAATATTATGTTATTATGCCCCCCTTCGATACAATCATTTTTTGTTTTAAAGTTGCTTCGGAGATATTTTCTGAAAACACATTAAATGGCCCACCATGTATATTTGTCTCTTTAGATTTGTGTTGTAGGTTGTTGTAGGTGTATTTTAACTTAATATACAATTTATTTATTTTAATTGTTGTAAGTGTTCCTAATTTTAAGTTTAAAATTTACTGGATGGTAATAATGAAACCAGCCAATAACCCTGGCAGTGGACGCCAGTAAGTGAGAGGGATTTTGAGTCGATAGTCCGACAATTAGTTCATAAATGGATTTTCCCCTCCCACGCCCAAAAAAAAAGAAGAAACGACATGATAAAAAGACTAAAAGCACACCAAGACGAAAACATTGCCGAAATAGGCGCAATGATGGACCCAGCCGACTAAAATGAAATCGGACAATTCCAAAATTTCTGCCCACGCAGACAAATGAAAGAATTTATAATTTCGTTGATTGCTGAGGCACTTAATTTTTAAAAATGCATAATTATTAAAACCAAATTTGTTTAGGATTTTCAACTTTTTATTAATGTCAATTAATTTTAATAAACAGAATTCGTAATCTATTCACTTATTTATCCTTTCACTATGTTTTTTTTTTCTTAAATTGATATTAATGATTGAATAAATTTTTGCCTTTTTTATTATTCTATACAATCATATTTTACCCTCATTTAAATAAAATTAAAAAATGGTGATGTTTGTTTGAAAAAATGAAGAAGAGTGTGGAGAAATGATTTTAACCCATTGTAAGGTAAGAAATAACACACTTAATTACTATATTCTTCTAAATACTCGGTTTTAATTTTGAAAGACAACAATCAATTTTTTCTATTAATCATTTTGCTTTCCTATTAAATTTTCAATCAGAAACTTATTTGACCGTATTCACTGGGGAAAATACCATGATGGACACATCACCATTTTTTTTTATTTAGGTCAAGATTAACAAAAACTTTGTTAATATTAACCTAAATGAAAAAAAAATGGGAGGTTGTACTTATGGGAGGATAACATTTGAATTATTATTCATCTGTATTCTGGATTATAAGCAAATTAATTTATTTAATAACTCGAGAATATTTCTACATAAAAAATAAAGTCTAAAAAAAGATAACCCCTTTTGATATTGTATTATTATTAATCATTTTATATATATTTTTATTAAATCCCTTATCACATATTTGCGTTCTTCAACATGAGGGATGAGATCATAATTGTAATCGCCGTACCGCCCGCGATGATATCACTAGCGTTTCTGCTCGAACAAAGGGAATACTGAGCAAGTAGAAAGCACCTACGAAGAACCATTTAACTTCCATGTAATATATTTTTCACGCACACAATTTCTACAAATAATTATTTTATTTTTTGTTAAAATACGAAAATAAATATTAATAGGTTGAAAAATACACTTGATTTGCTTCACTCCTTATTTCATTTCCTCCGACTAGTTTCGACGATCGCTATTATCAAGAAGTAGTGAAACAAATAAAGTGTATTTTTCAACCTACTAATATTGTGATCATGTTTCGTCAAATGATTAATGAGAACCAAATAAAAGATTTACGAAAATAAATATTTAAATTTTTTTTTTTGTAAAATATATTCACATTTTTGTGATTTTTTGCGACAATTATTTAATAACATAGTTAAATTTCCGAAACACTAATAAAACACAGCTGTATTTATAAAATAACCAAGTTTAATCACTGTTTCGGAAACTTTTAATCCACGAAAAAAAAAAAAAGAAAGCGAAAGGAACTTTCTTATAACGCAGGAATTTAATATCCTCGCAAAATTACATTGAAAAAATTCTCCCTCTTGTGTTATTTACATAAAGTGCGCTAATTTCGAAATTCAATATTATGAAGCGAACTCGATTAATAAATGAAGCGCCAAAATGCGCTCCCTAATCAAATTCTCCGTTCCCCGTTTGCTTTTATAGGATTACACTAAATGTAATGAATATATTGAATTAAAAACGTCCGGCGTGCCGGGTGGGCGAGTGGCTTCAAAGGGGAATTCGAAAATGTTAATTATATACAGAGAGGAAGAATTACGTTTGTGCGAAAATGTAAAAGTGTGGCGTAGTATTCTTCAGAGAGGGGAAGAAAACCTTTCTTGTTAATACTGAGATGTAATAATCTGTAGAGTTTATTTAATTCTTGAAATGTTTTACATTTTTCAATGTAATAAGTGGTGGTTTTGTTGCGTTTCAGTTGACATGAACTCTTTGAGATTCTTTGAATACGTGCTAGATCAGTTTTTATACAGAGCTCTGCATTTTGTATCCGCAGTATGGAAATATATGTAAATTTGACGGTCATCAGCAAACATATGATCACTACAATGAACTAGGCTTTGCAATAATATATATATATATATATATATATATATATATACCACCACAAGAAGTAACAGTCTTACAACGTTAGAGACAACGACGAATACCCTGTTAGGATCCGTCTCCGAAAGTCTTTGTCTGTATATAAATATATATATTGAACCGATTAATGTGTGTATGTTTAGTTGACTATTTGGCATATGTGTGTTCAGTTGCGTGTTATAGGCAACTAAACACACATACATTAATGTATTTGACTCGAGTATTTTGCAGGTATACATAGGGGAAATGTATACTGATAAAAAAATCTCTCTGTATATATATATATATATATATCTCGAGCGTATAACAAAAACCGACGACGAAGTTGGTATTGGAAATATAAAGTCATGTTTAAACTAAAATCACACGCGCACGCGTATAGTACTGGTTGTCATGTTGATAAGTCACGCGTGTGATCTTAGTACAGACATGACTTGAGACTTCCAACCCCAATTTCGTTGTCGATTTTTGTTATACGCTCGATATATACATATATACAAACAACAGGGGGTCCTAGCACAGAACCCTGTGGAACACCCTGTATAAAATTAAAAAGATCTGATCTATTGTTGCCTACCTCAACACTCTCGTCCTCTAAGATAATTGATAGGCAAATATATTGAATCATGAATCTTTTATATTCTTCACTTACATTAAGTAGGGTTTTGATATTTTGTGAATTATCTACATCTTTTACAGGAAATGATGAATCTATATTAATTAGCTGTTTTAATGTATTTGCCTTTCTTCGTACAAACGAAAATAAAAGTGGCACGTGTTTAAACGATGCTCTATCGATTGCAATTTGTTTCATTCGAATATCTTGAAAAATAAAAATTAAAAATTGAAAAAATGTGCGATTTCCAAAAACATTTTTTTCTAGCGAACCCTTTGATGTACAAATGAAAATAAAAGTGGTACAAATTGTTTCATTCGAATATATTGAAAAATAAAAATAAAAAACTGAAAAAATGTGCGACTTCCATTTTTTTTTTCAGCAAGCCCTTTGAGGTACAAGCAAAAAAATATGGTTTTATAAGGTACAAATGAAGTGCGTAATGAGCTTTTATTTTTTAAAGTTACGCGCTAGGTTCACACCGATAGCGGATTTAACTCTGACCTGACAATACGGTTTTAAGTTTAAAATATAGAGTTCACATTTTGTTCAATTCGGAAACAGTAAAATAAGCTCGATTTGATAAATTTTTTGGTTCGCTAATTCCATCAAAATATTTTTTAAAGGAACAACGAAGTATAGCAAACTTTTCTAGACACCAAAATTTCAGTGACTCCTGCTTTGCTTTTATTATCGCTCCATTGCCATAATATTTTATTCTTTGATCTGAAGAAAATGTGCCTAATACCTAAAAAATAATATTTTCATAATAAAAAAGGATTTCACAGTTATTTAAATAAATCAAATAAAAATGATATGAAAATAATTAATAAATTATTTTTCCTCCAGCTACTGTGACGTTATGACTTATATTACATAAGTACTCTTTTATTTGATTTAATATATTTTTTTTTTCTGACAACTTCAGGCAGTTTTAAAAGGGTTTAGTAGACTTTTCTCCAGATGAGATGGCAATTATTTCCTCATATTCATCTCTTGTTATGGTTACAATTCTTTGTAAACCACCTTTTTTTCGTACTGAATTACATCTTTATAATTTGCATAGCAATTTTGAAAATTAATTGAAGAGCCTGATTTGCATGTTTCTCAATTTTGTTTATTTTCTATCTGTTACATTAAGTTTTTTCACACTAGTTGATTAATTGAAAGATAATAAGTTCTAAAACGGCTCGAACAAACATCATAAGAGTCATTATCTGATAAATTCGTAAGGAATATTAAATAACCCAAATGAGTCTTTTTTTTTTTTTCGTTTTATCAAGTGTTTTCAAATTTGCCAAATGATTTTTAATAAGTTGATATAATTGATATTTAATATGCGGCAACATAAGATTCTAGGGCAGTTATAAGTTTATTCAAAGGCGATTTCTGTTTTTTCTTCTACTTCTGAATCAGATGTATGCGTTTAACAGTAAGTAAATAATACTATTCGGTATTAACCGCGTCAAATTGGGTGAGGAATATCCGCATCTCGGTTTGCAAACCTCTTAAAAAGGCTTGACGCTAATGGAGAATTCAATGTAAACTGTTAACCCAAATTAAAAATAAATTATTCAATATTTTTTTAAATTATTTTCACCTAAGGATTGATTTCCTGATTGGAAAACGTTACCTATTAATTAATTTTTATTTATTTTGGCCATTGTGGTTTCTACGACATAACAAAGTGCAAAAAAAGTTGACGGAAATATTTCCTCTAGTATATACCAAAATAACTTCATAAATAATTCGAATAATAAAAAGTAATCTGTTCCGTGACTTAGATAAAGATTTGTTAAAAATAAATATACCCAACAAAATATTGGTTAATTTCGAGTGTATATATTTAATATTTGGATTAAAAAACAACAATTTCAAAGGCTCACGATTGGCGATGCTCGTCGCACTTTTGGGGGTGGGAAATACACGTTTGCGGATGCGCTCTAAGAAAAATTAAGCGTTTGTGTGCGATGAAAAACGATTGGATTCGGAACCTAGTAATCTAGACAAATTGGTACGGAACGCCTGCGTGTTTTTATTGCATATTTCGCTAGTCGATATTTCAATAATCGTCTAACCCTGACATTATTCACAACATTCTATGCTTAAATTTACCGAGAGACTGGTTTATATAAATCTTGTGTTGTGATTAATATCTGATATGAATCATAATAAATGGAAGATAACGCAAGCGCCATTTATTTACCAAAATCGTTGACGATGCCACATGAAATTAGGCAATAGATGGCGCTTACGTCGTCTTTCAATTATTATGATTCATATAATTAATAAAACCCTCCTTATTACAAATTATATTAATAATTTAGTGAAACAACGTGTGTTAATCTCTTGGTGGTCAATTGGCTAATAAAAAAAAAACGATCCTGGTTTTCACTAATTATTCCGTAATTTCCGGTTAATGAAACTATCCTACCGCTTGAATTCAATTTATCTTTGCCACGCATTAAAGCAAAGCAATTAACCACATTAGCGCGTGCGCAAGTTGACAGTGCGCGCTGCGAGAGAATAGTTTCAATCTTAGCATGAGGCGAACGAAAGAAGTTCGCTCCCTTCAAAGTCAAGCCAGAGAAACCACAACACCAATTTTGGCCACTGTTTTCTCACGAAAAGCTCTAGCGGATCGATTGACAGCAGTTAATGTAAGTTTTTTGCTTTGACCTCGATTCGCGAACCTTTTCGCGTTTTCGTGCTCCCTTAACTAAGCGATTCCGCATATGGAATTAGTTAGGTATCTCAGTAATTACAATTATTAAACAAGGTGAGTGCAAAACTCAATATATTTCGATTTATACCGTAGGTATCGGACGTGAGTATCTTATTCCAGACACTTACAGTCAGTGCTGATTTTTAAGATATTGTAGAGGGTGGTGCCATATACTAAAAGGTTTTTTTTATTTTAAGAATACCATTATAGTGATCTAGGCCAATTTTTAATCATAAAAACTATGGCGAATAAAAAAATGATCTTACTATAACCGTTTACTGGATATAACCGGAAGTTGACGATGAGTCATTTTTCGATGATGCCTGTAATTCCGTTATTATTAAAAATATAATAAAAACGTTCTCAAAATAATAACATATTTGAAGTTAGAATAAAATTTTACTCTAAGAAAGTTTTTTATTATATTTTTAATATTATATTCTATCTTCGAATATATTATTACCTTTTATTTATCATTTATAGTTTTATAAAATTGTTAATAACTTTGCAAAAACACAAAAAAAAAAAAACTAAACAAACTATATACCGGTCCTATTCCCTATTCCCTCATTTCGCAAACGAGGTGGGAAAGGGTTTGCAAATAGGTACTGTGAAAAGGCACAAATCCATTTAAACTGCTTGTATTTATTTTCGAGAAAAAGATCTGACAGTTCGACTAGTAATTTCAATCAACTGCGTATCTTCACTATTAATATTTCATATAGAGGTTCCCTTAAACAAATGCCGATAGAAAGTTATCTTTTTTAAATGGAACAACAATTATTAGATATTTTTTGTATATACTATCAACTGTTTACGAAATATTGACAGATTAAAATGGCCTTGTACAATGCAATCGTAACAAATAGAACAAATTTATTTTTTTAAATAAATTATATTCAGATAACGAATTTTGAAAAACAACTTTTAGATTGGTCAATTAGTGTTTTTAACTGTGCATCTCCTGGACTAACAATTGTATATACATGGTACTAAATAAACAAATACCAATAAAAAGTTCTATTTTTTATTGTAACACCCTATATATTATTACATATTTATCTTATTCAGAGAATTTTAGACATTTTTATGCATAATTTCCTATAACTATATTTAACTGTTTACAAAATAATTCCTTCAACCATTAAAAAAAAATAGCAACAGTTGCAATGGAACACAATTAAGTTTGAACGATACATTTTTTAGTGGAATTGAAAATACCAATCGACCTGCCTGGGCGTTTTTTTTTAAATAAATACCAGCAGATTAAATGAATTTATTCCTTTTATTGTGAACTTTAAAACAAATGTACATTAAAATAAGTACTTCTGCAAATATTTATTTTACTTTTTACGTTAAATATTCTCGATTAACTGTTGCATTATGCAACATGTTATTGATATTCAACAGCAAGTGTCCATTATGTAATTCATTATCTGGTGGGGTGTTTGCCAGAGAAGTAGTTGTTCTAATGTACATTTGTTCACTTGCGTAACGTAAGTAAAAAATGTTATGGATTCAAAATATAAAATAATTTATTCATTATTTTCAAATTGTTTTTGTTTAATTTATTTAAATAGGTTTGCCAAATGAATGAATACTCTTTCTTATTGTTGTTAAAATTATTCCTTGCCAGCTTTTATTAATTTATTAGTCATTGAGGCTTCTACTTTATTATACATTGTTCAAATTTATATAAAACACCAATTTACTTTGTAACTTTGGTAAATCAAATTATAGTTATATAAACAAAGTGAATCTGTTAGTTTAAATTATTTTTTCGTTTTCAAATTCATTTTTTTGTAATTGGTTGTTTCGCTGAATTCTATTCAAAATATATCAATCAGTGAAATTGTTAACTTATAATCATTTTAATTAATCGATTAAATCAAGTCAGAGTTTAGTTTAAGACAACAACAACCAATCAACCAGACAAAGATTACAAATTTATATTTTGAGTCACAATAACTTTCTAGAAATTAAACATATATATAAATTATTTACAGTTGCGAAATTTCTATGATAGATTAAAATATAGCTTGATAAATTGCGTCTTACGACGAACAGAGGCAATAGAAATAGCAAAAATCATTTAACTTAAAATGATTTAAAGATGGTTATATTTGCGGATATAACGAAAGTAGATGTGCATTTGCTTATTACAAATAGGATACTCTCCATATTATTATACTTATGTATATACCTATATCTAAGACTAATAGTTTTTGATATATTTTTGTTTAAAAAAAAAATACGCAGATTCTAAAAATTAAATAATATATAGTGTGACCTATTTAAATAATCAAGTTGTACTTTCTTCATAGCCGCAAATACTATATTTCATCGTCATCTGTTATATACCATAAAAAATATGCGAATCGTAATAAATAAACAGGTAAAAAAAATTTATATAAAAGCAAATAACTCGGTTATTTGTTTGGGTTGATTGGATTACATGAAAATGATAATAGCTTGAATAAAAATACTTAGAATCCTTTCTTCAGTACTTTATTTGTTACTAGATGTACATTTCGGACAAAAATGGTCTATTATAACTGTTTTGTTAAAATTACCCTTTGTTGATATGGTGATATAATAGAGAAAACAAAATACTTGTTTTGTTAATATCTTGAAAACGCGATGGTCTTTTGTTTTTTTAATTTTACCATTGAAATCCCCGGAAAATTTACTACTATTTTTCTAATTTAACCGATTCTCTATCTCAACTAATAACAAAGTTAGAACAACCTGTATTTATAATAAAAATATCGGTAATTAATAACATTTAAATTGTGTTTATACAAATATAATAAACTTATTTTCAATAACGCATGAAGAAAACAGTCTGCTCTGCTAAAACAACATCTTATTAGAAGACCGTCGTCGATCGGCGCGCGCTTGGAACGTCCCGAAACCACGTTCGCCCGAAAATTTTTCTTGAAACGTATTTTAATAAATTCCAGAAACGTATACTTGTTCCCATAATCGTATCCAAGATAACACTGTTTCAAATAAGTGAGATCGTACACTTATCAAAACTCCGCCCATAAAGATTGATTCTTTTTAATCCCGCTTCATGGCAGCATTTTACAGGTTGGAACTTAAAAAAATTGTTTTTTTATTTAAAAATAGTTTTTATAAGAAAAGGATTAAATTTATTTAAAAAAAATATAATGGTATAGCGTTTTCCTTTTATTTTTTTTTAATTTTTATTTTTTATATTTTGCAAAAAAAAAAAAACTCAACGCTATGCACCCCGCCACTAATAAATAGAAATATTAGCGAAAACAGATTTTAAATATCTACAATAATAATGAAAAAACAACTTTATTAGAAAAATTCAATAGAATTAGTAAGGAAATTAGAGAGTGTGAATCCCCCAAACACAAAAGTTTGTTTACGTCTGTTCCGACTAAGTAATGTATTAGCAGAATTAATTAAAAACGCAAACCATCCTGACACACACAAATTGGAGATGATAACTCTCGTCAATATTTGTATTGACCAAAATTACTTTCAATTTAACAACAAAATATTCTGCCAGACACCGTTATAATTTTGAAGTACATTTATTTAAAAATAACAAGTGTAAAAATATTGTATACTGGGCGAGATATGTTGATGATGTGTTTTGCATTTGGGACGGGACAATACGACAGTTAAACTCTTTCACAATTACTTAAAATTCAATCAACAAAAATATTGTGATCACCACAGAAATGGAACTCAATAACAGATTAAATTTTCTAGACCGAAGCATTTATAAAACAATAGATAATACACTAGAGTATAAAATTTACCGAAAAGATAGTTTCACCGATGTAATTATCCCTAGTTATTCCAATACTCATGACAAAATAAAAAAACAGTACGTTCCATTCTTTAATTCACCAGTTGATACATATTTCACTTAATGAAATTAATTTTAAGATAGAATTACATACAATAAAAACAATAGCTGTTAATAATCATTATAACGAACAATTAATTGATAACCTTGTAAAAAAATAAAAAAAAAATATTACAATTAAAAAAATATTTTTATTGTAAAACAAAATCTGAAAAATCAATTTGGTATAGATTGGACTTTGTTAAAAGTCTTTCTGAAAAAATCACACAAAATTTTAAGAAATTTAATTTTAATGACATAATGACTAACCCATTCAACCTACATAGACTTCCAGTCAATAACAAATCTGTGATTGAAAAACTTGATAAAAACGGTGTTTATTAAATTAAGTGCGGTGATTTTGATAAGATATACATAGATCAGACTGGAAGAAATTTTAGAACACGCCAAGAAGAACAGATAAAATCAATAATTAATAACAAATGAAGATTAAATAAAATGAAACAAAGATCATTCACACATTTGCAGTTATTTAAAAATAAATGAAGACTTGTAATGAAAACCGTGCCAAAAAATCAAAATTTGTTTTATACCTAAAAAGTGTGTTATGTGCCAGACGTATTTTAACCTCATTATTATTTCCTGTTTAACGTGCGTTGGGTGTTTGAACTAAATTGCTGAATACATGAAGGCTGACAACGCTGAACCATCTAGTTCATCCTCTAAGAGAAAAAGAAAAGATGGAGAAGGAAGCAATAAAACTCTCAATAAACTGAGAAGAAGCCAAGGAAAAGAATATGTGGGAAACAAAATCAAAGTAGTGCCATCTAAAGAAGAACCTGCACCAACAGTAAGTAAACTTATAATGATTATTAAGCAAAAGTAATGAAAATTAATAATTCATAAAATAAAGTATAACGATTATTTTGGTCGATTTGCAAGTGTAAATATCAATGCAGAAACATTACACATGGCAAAAACATGCAGCTCTTTTCCCAATTTTATAAGTTGCAAGACAATGTAAAACAGAATTCATATTTAATGAGAGTTTTAATTGTGTGCTCGGTAAAAAGACGACGTCATGATAGTTATAAGAATCCAGATGCAAGCAGAAGGCAAGCGACTGTTTATTTCACCGTACCTGATGAAACTGGGAAAGTCGTGCAAGTCTATAAACATACTTTTTATACAAATTTTTTGGAATCAGCTGAAGATGTGTTGAAACTCTAAAAAAAGCGGACCAAGTTACTTATATTGAAAAAGAGGCAACAAAACTCAACATAGGAAATACTCAATCCAACATGAAAATTTAGAGATAGCACATATTTCCCGGTTTATCAGAGAGAAAAGTCGCTAAGGAAGGATGAAGAGTAGCAAAGAATATTTGAACCAAGATTTAAACATTAATTGCTCTTTCAAAGACACCTATCCGAATTCTGATATAATCAACTGTTTCTACCATACCAATTTTAATAAACAAATTCCAAAGTTAAAATTTCACAACCCATGCGCTGATACGTGCCAAACGTGTAATCTATTGAATATGTAACACAAACCCAATCCCAATGATAAAGATGCAAAGAAGAAACTTGAACTTCATCATAGGAAAGCTGAAAAGGTGATGAACGTAATGAAGGAAAATCATGCCCAATCCCAGATTCTCCTAAGTGGCATATGTACCATTTCTATGGACCTTCAACAAGTACTTTCCCTACATATCCAAATGTACTATTTACGCCAACTTTCTTGCTATAATTTTGGCGTCCACGTTGCCGATACAAATAAAGGGCACATGCATTTATGACATGAGGGATTATCTGGAATACGAGGTAATGAAAATGGGTCATGCATTTGGAAAGCAATTACAAGTGGAATAACAAGAAAAGAAAAATTAAACATATGGAGTGATAACTGTGCTGGACAGAACAAAAATAAAATGATGCTATTTTTATGTATATTCATGTTAACAAAAAGATATGTTCAAGAAGTTAACCAGAAGTTCTTGGTCTCTGGTCATTCGTTGCAACCCTAAAGAATCCATTTATTGTAACTTTAATAAATAAATAAATTTTATTGCCCAACAGGAAACAAAAGACCCAATTATAGGACAATATAAATATAAAACATAAATAAACAATAGTAATAAGAAATAAAATATACAAGTTAAATTAGAAATGAAATTAACATAGAGCGTCAATTGACGAAAAGTTATCATTAAATAAATCGCAGGTTGAATTAATTCCATTGAATACGTTACACATAACGTTTATAGGTGATTTTAAACCCGACATTGTTCTATTGAAATTGACAAAAAATGTTGATTTATTTCTGCTATTGAAAGAAAGAGTATGAAAATTAATCTGTTTCAAAATATCGGAACAATCAATATGGTTGTGAATTAATTTATATAAAAATGAAACACATGATTTCTTTCGTCGTTGTTGAAGTGATTCAATATTAAATTGACTAAGCAATAAATCATGGTCATAACCACGTACTGGATAATTACCAAAAAAAATTTAAAATACAAAAATTTTGCAAATTTACGCTGAACACATTCAATTAATTTAATTTGTTGTTGGGTTTGGGGATACCAGATCAGTGATGCATACTCCAACTTTGAACGTACATAAACATTAAACATAGATTTAAGAGCATTATGATTTTGAATATTTACAGAATTGCGATAAATAAATCCTAATGCCTCAAATGAATCGTTTACAATTGATTCAACATGACAATTAAAAGTAAGTTTGTTGTCAAACCATACACCTAAATCCTTAAAAGAAAATACCCGTTCAATGCTACTATTGCCGATTGTGTAATTATATATGATATAGTTTGTTTTTTTGGTGAAGGTCATAAATTTACTCTTATCAGGGTTTATATTAAGCCTGTTAATATTACACCAGTTTGAAATGATATCTAGTTGGCCCTGTAAATGTATACAATCATCAACAGTAGCAATGTCTGAGTAAATTTTTAAATCATCTGCGTATAATAAGTGTTTACAATTTAATACGTTTGATAAATCGTTAATGAAAAGATTAGAAAGGAGTGGGCCCAAAATAGATCCTTGCGGAACCCCTGAGCTAGGATAATACCACTCAGACTTAAAATAGTTTACTGAAATAAATGACTCACGGAGAGAAAGGTATGACGCCATTAATTGTCCTGAACTTGAACAAAAACCAAAATTATTAAGTTTATTTTAAAGAAGCATATGATCAACTCTGTCAAATGTCGATATATATTACATCAATTTGCCCCAATGAATCTAACGAATTCGCAATGTCGTGAGTAATAATAGCTAAATTAGTAACTGTAGAACGCCTAGGGATAAAACCATGCTGATTTTGCGATTAATATGGCGACACATGTGAATAAATTTGATCATACAAGACTTTTTCAAGAATTTTAGCTACATGAGAAAGTAACGCTATTGGCCTATAATTTTCAATATTCCCACGATTCAAAGTCGTTTTCGGAATAGGACATATTGATGTAATTTTTAGTTTACAAGGAAACACACACTGGCTGATAGACATATTAAAAATAATTGAAAGTGGATGACAGAGTACAGAAGCGCAGTCTTTCAATAAAAACGCAGGTAAACCATCATAACCAAAAGAGAACTTGTTAGGTAATTTGCGTAACTGTTTATAAATGGTTTATCATACAAAACCATCAGTACAATCAGTAAAATTGAAGTTAGGAATATTATTGGGTTTAAGGATCATTGACGACTGGGATTGTGGCAAATACTGATTCAAAAAATTGTTTGAATCCATCAGCTATGTCACCTAGAGAGTCCAAAACTTCATTTTTGAAGGTCATTTTAGAAGGAAATTTAGAAGGATTTATTCTTTTTGAGTTAATATACGACCAAAATTGTTTTAGATTTTCAGTTAATTCATTTTAAATTTTGTGCATATAATTTCTATGCGCTGTGCGAATTTTATTTTTTAGCAGTGACCTAATTTTCTTGAAATGGAGAAGTGCAGTAGAATCACGTTTGATAAGATTGCGATAACAGTTTTTTCTGATTAATAAGTTGTATAATATCTCGTGTAAACCAAATTGGATATACATGGGTAACTTTTGCCTTAACTTTAGGGATAAACTGTAGAAGACTCTTATTAACAACTTTGAAAAATTCATTAAGAGCTAAATCAACTTTAATATAGGATTTAAGAAATGTCCAATCTACTTCACCTAAGTATGAATACAAGGATAGATAATCGCATCTCTTAAAATTAAATTTCGTTACAGTGTCATTAATAGGAGACATTTTCCAGTTGTATGAAAAGGATAATGTAAAAGCGGGATGAAAAATATCCTTCGGGAGTAATGGATCGAGATCTTTTTGAATAAGACAATCTAAGTTGGTGTAGACTAAATCAAGAATGTTACCAGCACAGTTGGTTATTTTATTTAATTACTGTACACCTAAGAATGAACAGGCATTAGAAATGTGTAATGCTTTTTCAGAAAATTGCCCGGTTGATAAAGTAGGACAATTAAAGTCTCCTATAAATATAATTAGATCATTATTAAAGTTAATTTGCATTATTTCGCAAAAAATAATTTAACATCAGCAGTTGGCGTATCAGGAGGTATGTAAACAATAACAATGTAGACATTTTCAAGATTAAGGTTGAGTTTGCATATTAATAGATCGATAAGTGTTACTTTAATTTGAATTTGTTCAGTAGGTACACTATCAATGATAAGCGTATGCTTTGCTGCCAACAAAACATCTCCACCCTTCGATCAGCCGGTTCGAATTAAGTCACGATCCGATCTAAATATTTTATAATTGTTGCCAATTAATTCACTATCTTTGACACTAGCCGTAAGCCACGTTTCAGTTATAAAAATTAAGTCGTAATTGTTGCACAAAACACTGTTGAAAAAATCCACTAGTTTTGAATTAAGACCTCTAACATTTTGATAACAAGCTAGTAAGTTTCCTGTGGGCTCTAAATTTCATTGACGTGAAACCTTTTTTATGTAAGGATTGCCATTTCTATAGTATATTTTTAAGTTAGATTCTCCGCTAGCTTTTCTTGTTTCAAGTTCATGTTTTAGCTTATTATAGTATTGAAGTTGGAGATTGGTTTTATCAGCATAAAAAATTATTTTATCTCTGATAGAATTTTTATTGCTGTGAAGTACTGTCGAAGCTTCTTCCTTAGAATGAAATATTATTTTTAAAGGTCGAGGTTTATTAGTATTAATGTTTCTTCTACCTAATCTAAATATTTTACAAGGTTTTGCCGCAATTTTTCTACGTTGAAGGACGTCATTCACAATTTGTGTGTCTGTCGAAATAACCTCATTCTGTTTCAACTCTCTTCTAATTCGTTAGTCAGGGTTTCGAAAGATATATCTGCATAAATGTCTCCATATTTATCTTCTAATTATACAATTGAGACCGTTAAAACGTTGTGTTATATATAATTTTATTTCTTCTCTAAAGGAATTGAATTGTTCAATTAACAGATTTTGTATTGCATTTAATGCTAAGGGATTATTTTCAGAAACACATTTTGGCAGTTCCATTTGAAACAACGTATTTAATTATTGAATTTCCTTGTTCCATAAAATAGACAGACTCCGGTAATATATTTAACTATTATTATATTTTATTCAAAGATTAATTACTTAACTGTATATTTATTTATTTTGAAAGTAACGAACAGTTTTTCGGTTGTCCAAAGATTTAAAACAGTTTCTATTTCAATCGACAGTACTTCCAAATAAATTAACTTTTCATTTATTATAATTGGACATTTTCACAATTGTTTATTTTAGTTCTGTGAAAAGGAAGGCCAGCGAAATGAATTGGAAATTAATAATATGTTATGCCGTGAATAATCACATATATACATATACTCGATATATACTCTACCAATCTTGACTTTAATGCGCATGCCTGTATAGTCTGCACTACCTCGATACATGAGGCAGGAAATGTACAGAAATTTCAAATTATTGTAGGCGCGAAACTGCAGCATATGCGTGAAATGATCCAATCGGAACGGTTATTATGCAGCCATATGCGCCATTCGGAATTCAAAGCTTCAGATTTCAAAAGCAGGATCAGTAAAAATCAAACAAACTTTAAACAATATGGAGCCTTGGAAATCTGTCAATGTTTTCTAGAAAAAACATCAATTCGCAAAAGATTAAAAACACACAGCTTTACTGTGCAACTCGCATCAAGGCCGAGAAGAAAGAAAACATTCAAGCAAACTTATTAGCCTAGGCTACTAAATTTTGGTATTTACTAGTATTATGTTATTATCTATTATGCTATTATGTTATAAAATGTATACAGGGTGAGTTTTTTTCGATGTTCTCTATGGGGATCTCGGAAACTATAAGAGATAGAAAAACGGTTAAATAGGGAAAGAAGTGTAGTTTTATAAGACGAATAAAATGACACTTTCAAAATATTTGAAAAAGTCAAGGGTAACTAGATATTTTGAAAAAAGTAAAATGGGTCAATTTTTTAAATCAATATATCTCTATTATTATCATAGATAGAAAAAAACTGTAAAGGACAAAGTTGTAGAAAATTTTACACAGATTAATAACAAAAAATCAAAAAAAAAAATTCGCTCATATTTTGGGAGATATGACACAAACTTACCTTTTTTAAATGGACACAATAGTAGGCTATGACTTTATTAAAAGGGCTATTTTTTCTCTTTAATTCGAAAAAAAACTCACCCTGTATATACTTATGTATTTTTCAATAAAAGTACTATACTCGTAGCTATGGTACATAGTGCCTCTGAGACTATTTTGGAACGTAACTCATTTTTCATAAAACATTATTGGCACTTGACACGTTTTTCCAAATATCAACATAATATTTTTTTTATACAATTCAAAGTACATTACCAAAAAATGTGTTACCACAGGCAGAAATAATATATTGTGTCACTAATTATACAAAATTTTGCAGACTAATTGGTCCACAAATGCACGTCACTTGCGAAAAATATCATTTATCTCAAACTTATAGGTTAGGCACTTAGCACTGTTTTCATTACAAGTCTTCAAATCCTCAACCGGATTCGCTCAATACTGTACCGAGAAAAATCATATTTTTAGTACAATAGAAAGTAAAGTTTTATACTCGGACAATAAAGGGCGGTACTTAAACTTCCGCGAGGATTTGGAAATTAGTAAGGTGCTAAAGCGGGGTAAACCAATTATAAATAATATCGATGAGATTTGGAATTCTCCTATAACGTCCGCACCTATTACCTGATTTTATGATAGTATAAATTTGTATATAAATTTAATTGTTAATTTTTTTTACATTCCCCACTGAGGATGACCAATGGTCGTAACTAGTCGGAGAAAATATAAATAAGTGAAACAAGCTAAGTCTTATAATTTTAATTAAATTATCCTGAATTAAATCTAACCCCTAGTCGCAAGCAGTAGGTGGAGTTAACCGAAGTGTTTATATAAATATCGTCTTAAATATTTTACAAAAATCCACTGACTTATTTTCAAATGTGTTATTTTTTTAATGTTTGCTTTTATATTATTTATAAAAATGAATTATCCAAACTTATTTAATTCCGATATATACATTCATGCCAAAAGCACATATTAATTAAAGCAAAATAAAACTGGAACAACGAATTGAACCCCGATTCAACAGCAATTCCAATAGAAGCGAAAGCTCACAAATGCGTCCGCTCGCCCGGAGATAACAAAACGCTATTATTGAAAACAATTAACCGTGTCCTTTTCGTGGGATCATTTCATATTTGACGTCGGTATCAGTTTCAAAGTATTAACTCGCATTAAACAACTGCAAACAATGGTATTTAATTAAAGCCCCCACTCTAATGGCTATTATACTAGCATTTAAACCGGGCTCACATTGAAATTTTGGCAATTATTTGGAGACGCTGCCATCTTGATATTGCCGAAGGAATTTTGTTTGTTGTGTACACAATTGTTTGTTTGTCTGTGTGTGTGTGTACTTTTGATATATTAATGCCGAAAGCATTGATGTTGGTACGTAGACATGTAGGTAAATATTAATTTCAGCAAACGTAATGTAAGTGTTATTACGATATAAAATAAAACAGAAAAAAATGTTAAATGAAATAAAAAGAATATGAAAATAATTAATAAATTATTTCCTCGTTAGCGTCTGTGACATTTTGACTTATGTTAATTATGTAACAGCTAGTTTTACATTTTTGAATCGGAAATTTATGAGTTGAAACCAAAGGAACTTGAGGGAGTTTCAAAATTTTGACTTGAAATCCATAACTTTCGAACTTTATGTAACATAAGTCAAAATATCACAGAAGCTAAAGAGGAAATAATTTATTAATTAGTTTCATATTCTTTTTATTTCATTTAACATTTTTATTCTGTTTTATTTTACAAATGTTCAATAATGTACATTTGCTTTTTCAATTTTTTTTTTCTATTAAAAAAATATTAAACCTTTTTATTTAAAATATATTCTTTCTTTAGCGTTTTTCATATATAAACGAATTGCGGAGGCATTCGCTCTGGAAACTTTAGAAAAATCGACTAATTTCAAAGCTACATATGTGTAATATATGAATGAAAAAAATAAATCGATTGTGAAATAATTTGAACCGCAATGGTGCAAAGGTATGCCATAAACACTTGGAGATGCAGAGTAAACCAGATTTAATATGACACATATTCATATTAAATCTGGTTTACTCTGCTCTACTCTACAGTAGGTCCTGCAGATAACATTGTGTGTTTTATAAAGATATGTTTTAGTCTTTTTAAACAATTAATTCTTTACATCATTAGATGTGAATTTCGTTTCCTGTTCTCATAAACAGGACAAGTTCGCCTTCCTTTAATGGACGAAATAATGATTCTCGATTGTCTACCTTGTAGACCCAAATCGTTGAAATTAGGCAAAAGATGGCGCCGTCGTCTTTAATTTATTATAATTAATTCTTTCATAAGTGCCATCTTTTGTCTAATTTCATATGGCATCGTCAATGATTCGAGTCCACAAGGTAGCCAACCGAGAATCGTTCTTTCGTCCACTAAAAGAAAGCGAACTTGATTCATATCAGGCAACACAAGATCCGTTCAACCGCCTTCATCAAGGCTTTGCACATGCAACACTCAAATCTGACGAGGTTCGAAAAACCGAAATGGTCATCACTAGTTATTTGATTGAATATTTTATTTTAATTTTTTTTTATTTGCAACAATATTTACATAAATTTATACATTTAAAAATTATTGCAAATTGAAAAAAGTTGATGCAGGTCTTCTTCCCTTCGTCCTCGCCTCGCGATTTATGGGCGTTGACTCCCACCTCGGGTTAACGATAGTTATTATATTCTTTTTCTGTGTTTCTTATTTTTTCGTGTTTTTTTTTTATTTTTTTGTTTAAAATAAGCTTTTTATTTTCAGTTTATAGGCTGTATAATTTATTTTTTAATGTATTCTTCAAATTAGTTATATTTGCGAATTGTTTGAGTTGTTAATGATCTTATTTTTTTGTTGTTGTTGTTGTGATTTTTTCTGGTCTAAGCTCTGACTTTCTTCTAGTTTTGTAATCATGGATGTACTTATTTATTGTTATTTGAATATTTGATTTGACGTTTTTTTTTATTTTATGTATTAGTAATAAGTTGCCGAGTTTGATCATGTTTTGATTACTTTTTTTTTCAATTTTGGGATAGACACTATTAATATGTCATTTTTAACCCCAAATTCTGAAGAAAATGTTCGTACCGCCCTTAAATATCACATGAAAAATAAAAACTTCTTATTGACACTTTCATCGGCCATACTAAATCCGGAACTGATTATAATAAGTTTACAAAATCGTGCTAAGACAATGTAAAAATCTTCAATTTAACATTTCCGTGCACTTTAAATGGACAAAAAATAATTATTTTAGTAGAAAACATTAAACGCGATTTTCTTGAAATCAAAAGGGATTTCCTTTTCTTGTTTGCAGGAAATGAAACCTTTTTGGTTTCCAGAAAATCATGTTTAAAATTTTCGCAATGATTTCCACTATAATAATTATTTTTTGTCCATTGCACGGAAATGTTAAATTGAAGATTTTTTACATTATTTTAGCACGATTTTGTGTATAATTTTCCATGGCCCTTCTGAAATATATATTTATTATATATTATATATTATTTATTATATTATATATATATTTATATATATATTTACTAGATTTATTATTTTATTTTATTACTCTTTTTAATGCTTCACGTATTATCAAATTCTGTATCTGATTCACTCAAATTTTAGTTCATTATCTACAGCAATTTCCAGATTTATTTTTGGCACTAACGTTTGCAAATTTATGGTAGTCTAATAGCCGCAATTTAATCCTTGAATCAATCTAGGATTAATCCAGAAATCGCGAATAACATTGCTGTATATAATGATTGTTTACAATATAATTGAATATTTTTATGCATTTTGGTGCAATCTGACAATAAATACTGAATTCCGGATCAACCCCTGTTACTTCTACTATTTATATTTTAGATTTGATCTTTATTAACCCTTTATAAAATAAATAACAACAAACAAAAAGAAGCACACAATTTAATGCATAAGTATGTTTATTGAGACATACAAAAAAGATAAATAATATGAATTTTACCAATATATATATATATATTTGACCATCTGGCGCCATCAACTTTATTGCACATCTTGGTTGAGAAAAGGTGTGAAACATCCAATACACAGAGCAACCTTGCACTTAGAACATTGCACACACATCTAGCGAATCTGCGAGAAGTAATTGACTGAGGTAAATGATCTCCAACTTTTGACAGTCTGACCGTGTTTTTAACGGATATTGCACGCCCGTCGATCTTCCTCATCTTGTCCCTTCCTATGATCAACCATGAGGCCATCTGTTGTCGGCCAGAATATTCGCCCAGAAGTTGATTCACTAATATACTTCTGAATGCAATATGAGATTTCGATTTTTCGTTTACTTTCATCGTTGCAGTTTTGTGCAATATACAGGGGTCTCGGCGTGCGCGCCGAGAAGCTTTACGGCCAAACGGTTTATTTTTTCAAAATCTGCTTTCGCAGGCATATGTAGGTCTATTAGGGCCACCTTTTAAAATTAGTTTCAAATATACAGGGTGTCCCATAAAAGCATAGCGGTTCATAGTTATATTTTTTATAATGGAATACCACATATTTTATATATATATTTCACATTCTACATCAAGTTATCTTTCATAATATGTTCATATGCGTAAAGGTAATAATTTTTGAAATATTTAAATATTTTTGGAAAAATTGACGTTTCAAAAAAAATCATAACTTTCATATGGGTGAATGAAAACAAATAAAATTTTGTATGAGTACATTAGACTAATAGGTGAATATTTTCAACTATTTACAGGAATTTATAATCTTAAGATGTTTTGATAATGCAATGTACCTCAAGAAACACATTCAAGGTCAAATTTCGTGTTTAGTTTAAATGGCACGCCCTATCTTTTAGCAAGTTTCATTATCTTTTCATTTTCTTTCAAAAAGTATAAAGGTATTATACACCTAGTTCTAATAGTTATATATCTATTTTTGTTAATTTTTTACATAATAATTATTAGTGTTAATTATTGGAATATGCCAGTGTGTAGCTTTTGTTTATAAACATAGTCAGTTGACACAACCAATTATTTTAGAGGTAGTTTCAAATTAACACACTAATTGAATAATTTATTTACACATATGTACATGATTAGATATGGTCTTCTTAGAATTGCAAAAAAAAAAACATAACGAAAAACAAAAAAAATTAATTTACAAAATAATAACCAAATTATTTCATTTATGTCATATTTTCAAAAATACCACCATCGCGTTGAATGCATAATTCAATTATTTTTTGAAACGATATTTTTCAATTTCTTAGCATATTAGCTGTAATTGATCTAAATGCATTCCTAATTATATCCTTCATGTCTTTAAGTGTTGTGGGAGAAGTACTGTATACTTGATTTTTAATATACCCCTACAAAAAGAAATTCATGGGGGTTAAATCAGGGGATCTAGGTGGCCAAGCTATGTGACCTCCTCTTCTAATCCAGCGTCTATTAAATATCCTATTTAAATATTCACGAACCTATAATTAAAAATAAGGTGGCGCACCATCGAGCTGTAACCACATGTTTTGACGAATATTCACTGGAATATTCTCTATTAAAATGGAAATTCTTCTTAAAGATATTGTAAAAATATGGGACCATTCAACTTTTCATCGAAAAAATTAGGTCCAATAACGTAATCATTCAAAATGCTTCCGAATACATTAATACTCCAACGATGTTGTCGTGATCGACTAGTTGAAATTTGTGGCAATTTTCGGTGCTGTAATAATGGCAGTTACGTCAATTAAAATATCCGCTATTATTAATAGATGATTCATCCGTGAATAAAATGTTATTCAAAAAATTCTTCATCATCGCCACTTTTATTTAAAATACACAAACAAAAATCTAACCGCTTCTCGAAATCTACATTATCTAGATACTGGTGAACTTCATAGTGATAAGGGTAATATTCATGTGTTTTTAAAATCCTTGCTTACCCCAGTCTCACGAGCCACTATTCGTGTACTAGTGTTAGGATTAAATATTACAGAAGTATCTGTAATTGTATCTCCTCATCTTTAGTTACTGTGTTATAGTTAGTTTTTTTTTGCTCTACACTGTCTGTAGTTTTAAATGTATTTAAAACTTCCTTCAGTGTCGTCTTATTAGGGTGTACCTATCAGGGTACCTTTCGCGATATACTCTTTTCGCTAACAGACAATTTTCATAACATTCTCCTATTATTAGGATCATGTTAAAACACAAATAGATGTATCTCAAAAACTATTAGAATTAGGTTTATAATACCTCTATACTTTTTGAAAGATACATAAAATTTTCTACAAGATCTGGAGGTACATTAAATTATCAAAACATCTTAAGATTATAAATTCCTGTAAATAGTCTAAAATATTCAACCATTAGTCTAATATACTGATACAAAATTTCATTTGTTTTCATTCATCCATTTGAAAGTTACGATTTTTTTTTTTTTTCGAAACGTCATTTTTTCCAAAAAATTTTAAATATTTCAAAAATTATTAGGTTTAGGCATATGAACATATTACGAAAGTTAATTTTATTTTTGATGTAGAATGTGAAAAAAATATAAAATATGGGGTATTCCATTAAAAAAATATAACTATGATACGCCATGCTTTTATAGGACACCCTGTATATTTGAATCTAATTTCTAATTTTAAATCTAGTTTCAACCACTGACGTATAAGGATTTCGGTAGTGTCCCTTACTACCGAAATCCTTTCAAAATCTTTGTATAGACGCAAAACTGTTGAAGTTTCGGTAATGTTGTATATTTTACTTGCACTAACTAATCATTTATAAGATTATAAATTCCTGTAAATAGTCTAAAATATTCACCCATTAGTCTAATATACTGATACAAAATTTTGTTTTCATTCACCCATATGAAAGTTATGATTTTTTTTTTTCGAAACGTCAATTTTTCCAAAAATATTTAAATATCTCAAAAATTATTAGGTTTAGGCATATGAACATATTATGAAAGTTAACTTTATTTTTGATGTAGAATGTGAAATATATATATATATATATATATAATATGGGGTATTCTATTAGAAAAAATATAACTATGATCTCTCCACTTTAAAACCAAAATATCACGAAAATTTACAGAACCATATTGTCCGAAAGCCAAACTTTTATCATCAGCCAGATAATTTTTATTTTTAGTACGAATAATTCCACACCCATATAAAGATATTTCCAGAAGCTTGTTCAGCAATGTAAACCCTGTAAAAAAAATATGGAAGAACATACAATAATGTTTTCGTTAGAATGATTGTGTGAGTTCGAGAACAACTCGCTCACCTAAAGATCCGTCTTTCTCACTCTTTGTTTTACTTTAATATATGGAAAATTTCAGAATATATCCTTAGCACAAGCAATAGCCCAGACTTTGAAACCTCTCTTTATTGGTTTTAGCGGCATATATCAGGTTAGTTCTGCCTTTGAATGCAACCATACCCTCATCTACTGATAAATTTCTTCCCGGACTGAAACCTGCTAAGAAATTCGTATTTAATATTTTTATCAAGGGTGTTATCCTGCCTTTTCCTTTCATTGGCATCTTTGAATTGTCATTTATATGTAAGAAACGCAATATTTAAAAAAATCTCTTTATGGACATTACATCTGCAATTCTGGAAGTTTACATCTGTTGACCAGTACAGCCAAATACTGGGTAAAGTGTCAAAGAAAAGATTTAACATTCCTGAAAACGCCCTTGGTTCAGCTTCGTCCAAATCTAGTCTGGTACCCTTTGCTCGCTATACAGATTTGACTGGATAATTATTATATCGATCAATTCTTGGCCAAATTAAGTATTGAAAATATCTACGGACGGGTGAATCTGTATCTACAGTAAGCGTTGAACCAAAATCCTCAGTAAACGAAGACGTACGGAATTTATTTGCGAATGGAATTCTTGTTCAATTGTAGGTAACATAATTTTTGGCTTGTAGTAAATTAAATAGAGGCTCCTCATCTTCATCATCAGATTCTGATGGTTCAACATTTGGATCGGCTATTCAGTCGTCATCAAACTCATCAAAGCCAAACACATCATCAGTATCAGTTCATCGTGCAGGCTTGGATCTGGAGCTTGTTGATGACTCACAAATAGAAACATTATCATCCGCGTCAGAATCATCCGCGTTATCTGAATCTAGAGCTTGCTCATTACTTATACTATCTATTGGAGCGTACAGTTTGTCAGGCTCCATTAATTCTAGGTCATTGAGTGCGAATTTATGCTCTTTATAACGAAAGCGAGCACTTAATTTTTATGGAATGCATATATGCTATATCATCTAAGTTGAAATTGTTAGAAATAAACCAATACTGTTACAGTATTCGGCATACATTTCTTCATAAACTCAACAAGCTAGGTATCTTGAAAACTTGCGATAAAACTTCACTTTTCAAGAAAACGTTTAACACGCGATTACAACACTTCATACTGTAAGGTCACACTGGTTGATATTTCGACTGCTTCTCTCATTTCTCACTAGATAATACATATCTGGTGCGGATAGCGACCACAATCACTTTAGATGACACTCTTATACGAAAACTATCAACTTTTTGTTAACGGCAATTTTCAGCCCTGGTTGATAGATCGACTAGTATCCTATAAAGAGTTAATTCGTTATTATCTAGTTATATGTATATCTTCCGCCGTTTTCCTATAGATGGCTTTATCGGTAAATAGCAGTCAAAATTGAATAGATTATAGACGGCATGCAATAAAGTTGAATATCAATATAACTTCTTAGAAACATTAGTCGATATGTGTATGTATCATTAAGTTATTCTCGATTGGATACGTCAATTTACAAGCAAAATTCTTATCATTTGCAGAAGTTTCCTTTTTTTCTTAAATATGAAGAAATCTGCGGCTGAGGCTCATCGAATGCTCTCAAATACTTATTGTGAGGCCGTTTTAGTGAAAGAACGTGTCGTGAGTGGTTTAATAGCCCCGATTATCAAGCCGAATTCTTGGTAAATTTTAGGATTCAAACTTTTATGTATTATAATTATCTACTTTTGTTTAAATTTAAAAAACACAAAAATTTCAATCATATTTAGTTTTATTTAACTCCTGTAATATATTTTTATAAATATTAATGAGAACATTCAGAGCAAATATTCGCAGATTGGACGTTTGCATACCTCGCGATAATTATGATTGAAAATGTGTTTATTAAATTTTAAAAATTCAGAAAATTACAATACTTAAAAGTTTGAATCCTAAAATTTAGGAAAGGTCCTATTTAACCCTCTAGGGTTAAGTTTATTTTGATGACACCATAATACAATTCCTGCAGTCTTTTTTTTTTTAATTAAAATAATCAGATTTTCTTTTAATTTCCTGACGATTATTTTGTCTCATATAATTGGTAGAAGTAGGACAATAGTCGTACTATTTGATGTTTTTCATTAGAAGTAGGTATTACTTTTACTAATAATAAAAAAATATATAAAACAGTAATTTTTAAGGAAATTATTAGGTGTGCAACTAGGTTCCCGCTGTTTTTCAAGAGATAGCTCCAGTAAGTGCTGGTGAGTTGTGACATAACCAAAACATCATGAACCAAGCTTACACATATGGCAAACAAACCGCTTTGACACATTTGTGATTTTGTTATTGCGTCACATATTTTTGGTTGTGTGAAAAAACAGCGGCTAAAGCGTATCAAGGGCTCCAAAAAGTTTACGGAGATTAGAGTAGTATCCCCGTAAACTTTTGGAGTCCAGCCAAACAACGTGCCGTGATTGATTCTGTCATCATCATCAGAAATTTAAATATATTAAATAAAAATGATTTGTAAATAATTAAAAAAATATTCACATTTAGCTCTGTGACTTTTGACTTACGTTATGTACGTTAAATAAATACGCATTAAAACAACTACTTTCCGGGCAAATACTCACGCTGGACATTGAATTACATAATGTACATCTGTTGTTGCATATCAATAAAATATTGCATCATGCAACAAATTTTTGATCCGAGAAAAATTTATCTATTTATAGAAATTTAAATGCAAAATTCGATTTATTTTAGATTCATTATCAATTTTTGATATTATGTCAAAAAGGAATAAGATTTTCAAATACCGCTTATTTTCTATTATAGATTTACAATGATAAAAACCACAATGTTTTCATTCGACATTCACAAATTTCAGAAGATTTACAATAATAATTAAAGCAATAAATAATTTGATGAAACAATGAATGTTCGCACAAATAAAAGAAATAATCACAAGAAAATTACCTCTGTTTTGTTTCAACAAATTTATCTTCAACTTTTCTGAACTCCTATCTAAACCGCAGATAAAACAAAAACTATTAGCCGACTTCCCGCAAACGCATTTGTAAACGTTTCCAGCTATAAACGCGGAAAGCAATATTTTACTCCAATTAACGTCCAACTAATAAAATGTAAACAATTTCGAACATAATTTAAAATTATTTCACAACACATCCGCGTTGCGGAAAGAAAACGATGAATATTGAATTGTAATGAATAATGCAGCAACTCGAAGAATTAGATTTAAAAAATGGGGGAAATTCAACTTGAAAATGTCTGCCATCCACTATTTTATAGTAGTAGATATAAAAAATCTATAACTTCTGAAGCATCAGTGAAAGAATTTTGAATTTCGCCGTTCGGAAGTTATATATTTTTTTAAATTACACTGGATCTCAAAAGTAATGCAACACCCAGAAAGAAAAGTGTTTTATATGATTCTGTATTCAGTTTTTATGTCAGAACAAACGATTGCAGATTGAAAAAAATCAATTATGTGTTAGCCCGTCGTGGTTGGTCTAACTCAGCGTGGCATAGACCGATTTTTTTTGTGACTATTGCGCATCTGTGTTCAACAGATGCGCAATTACTCCAAAGTCCTTGGTGGCTGTGGCAATCGCTGAACTGTTATTCCAATGCTATCACAGACATGTTCTATTGGCGATAAATCGGAAGATCTTGCAGGCCAATCTGAAACCTCTATTTTGTCCTTATTAAAAGGTAAATAATGTAAAATTAAAATCACTCGGTTTGTTTCACATTTTTGTTTTTGTGAAACAAACCAGGTGATTTTAATTTTACATTATTTACCTTTTAATAAGGACTTAATAGAGGTTTTAGATTGGCCTGCAAGATCCTCCGATTTATCGCCAATAGAACATGTATGTTCTTGTTCGAATATGTTCGACATTAATGTACTATAACAATCTTTTATTATTTATTTTGAGTCTGTGGTTCTATAAATTAACAAAATATAACAAAAAAAGCAAAAGACAGTTGGTTCTTAGCCATTTAACAATTAATTAATTATTCTCTCATATACATAATCAATTATCGTTATGTTCTTGTAAACTTAATTGTATAATAAAAGTAAGTGGCGGATGCTAAACCATAAAAATCCCGTGGCTGGAAATCATCGATGAAATTATGAAATCATACTTCTTATTATTTCTAACCCTTTCTCTCGCGTCCTATCTAAGTGTCATTGCTGTACAGCATCGCTAATCTAACGTAACCCTTTCTAGACCAAAAAGAAAAAAATGGATCAGGGTGATTAACTGACACGAAGATAGGTAGCCCACGGAAAACAAAATAAAAACAAAGGATAATGTAAGTATGACGACCTCCGCAAAAATCCAAAAACCTATACCAAACGCACTCGTGGCTGTAAAAAAAGTCAATAAAAAAATAATTTAAAATATACATTGAAAATTACTTGCGGAATAAATAGAATTATCGCCCCTTTTTACTAAGAATTACATTCAATATTACAACGCAATTAATTCACTGTACTTCTTCAAAACCACAAATATATACTAATAAAAACAATAAATAATTAATAAAAACCCTAAGTATTATAAGAAGCAGTATTGTTTATCTAGATTTAATAGAAAATATATGGCTGAAAGACCACTGGTCGATAGCCAATTAACAGATATAAATTATACATTTGAGTTTGATAATGTATATTACTTATTTTGTACACTTTCTGTATATATCTGTTAATAAAGATTATTATTATTATTAGAAAATATATAAACGATTATATAATGTAATAGGTATTTTCTAAATTTAGACCGAGTCCTTTAAACAAACATTTCAATATCGGTTGGTAATTTTGATGTTAATATTCCATTATCAATGTAAACAGAGATATTATTATGGGTTGTAATATTTAATACGGTCTCAACGCAAACATGGTCCGAATCATCATCAATGTTTACTATTTGATGATTAAACAAACCATTCTCTGCAGACAAGCGAAACAATATGTAATACTAATAGAACAGATTTTTCTCGACAGAATAGAAGAATCGCCATTGAGGTTAAGTAAATTACACAAGGATTGTTCCCCACCTGCGTCTCAATTTACGCAGCTCGCAAGTGTTGATAAAATCACCGCCCATCTAAAAACGCAATTTGTTCTTCTCTCGTTCGCGTTCGCTCACGTGCCGTTGGTTCTGCTATTGTAAATCACACTGAGAAATTTGTTTTTTGTCGCTGCAGGCAGATGGATCCATTTATTTTGAATTGTCGTAACGAGCAAACTTTCAATGATATTGTTTTATTAACAATTCCAATTAACGTAAACGTCGCGAAACATTTCGAGATCCAAAGTTGATTTAATTCCAGCGAATGCCGGAAAATATTATTTCAAAGAAACGGCGGGGTTTTCTTTAAGGGATCGCGTTTTAATTCAAACAAATATTTGCGCACCTTGCGAAAGCTAAAGCAAATATTTGTTGAAAAGTAAATTACTAAATACGTTAAAATGAGGAATGAGAAAAAACTCCGTCCTTCTGGCTCGTAAATTGTAAGTCAAATAAAAGGATAAAGTCGTCTGGTTTCCTTCTAGAAAGTTTACGATTTTTCAAATAATAAAAGATTGCTTTGTCTATTGATATATTTTTTATGTTATAAAAAAATAGTATTGCAATTTTTACAACTAAACGGTATTGTTCATTATGTTTTAGGTAAACCGTTATAACATATGAAATATCAGGTCTATTATTATTTAACATCTTTATTGAGAAATAACGTTACATTTTACAATGTGTAGTATGTGTGTTTACAATATTTATAGAATTATTTCAATTTGTCATGTAACTGTCATTGTCAAATGGCTATCGACCCGGGGTCTTTCTGCCTGGGATCACGTCTATTAATAATTAATATCGTTTTTTGATGTTAGTTGAGAATCCTGCTTGTCGCCAACTTCATTACCATAATCAAAAAATGCGTGGTACATACAAAAAGTGTGAAACATAATTAACAAGCTTTGCTGCAAAAAGTTTGTATTCGAGCTCTTTTACTTTGCAAAAATAGGGTTAAAGAATGGCAGATAAAGAGCAAATTTGACTGTACGCTTTACTAGTTCCAATTGGTACTATCCCCCCACCAGAACGTCAAATGTTAAGACCCCCCAAGACCAGGAATGCCAACGGTTTGGAAGGGAAAAGGAACGAATTAAAGAGCTGGGCATTTCTGAGGCGAAACATACTTTAAGCAAAGTAGCCAGACATACATCCCCAGCTTCAAGATGGTGAGATGCGACAGAACAAACGGTACAGGAGGCGGAATAGCAATTCTTTTTTTTTACTGCTACTCAAAAACATAATTTAATTGCCAAAACCTAGATTCCATAGGAACTGAATCAATCCTACAAGGTTTGTAGCTGCCTATAAGAAGCCGGACAACAGGCAGTCGGAAAAGATTACAAAACTTGAAAACAAGGTAAATGGTGGTGATAAATAAGATGATAAACAAATGCAGAAGGACATTGAATAGGTTTGTAAACAACTACAATGGAATTCGGGTATGGATCCCTTAAGACGCTGTCGCGGCCAGAGCTGGATCAAGAAGAGACGTAATTGATTTATTACGTCTCATTCTGAAAAGCTAGCGCAGTTACGCACTATTTCGCTCTAAACTCGGATCATTTTTCGATTTTAGCTAAGTGGGAAAGCGACGCCGCACGTGAGAGCAGTCCCCCTAAAATCAACTGTGCCGTTTACAGGATCATATGTGAAGAGTAACCCCGGGAAAAGTACTGTTACAAAACTGGAAATAGAAGAAGAGGCCGAGAAATTGATGAATGATTTATAAGGAGGGAAAGCTATTCAAGTTGTTCCCTGAAAAACAAATTAGGACTTAACCACGAATGGAAGCAACTGATTCGCGAAAAGAACAGGCTAAATGAGATATGGGTAAAATTCTGGGATATCGTAGTCAAGATGCTGGAGGACAAGAGGGAGGGTGAATTAAAGCGGAAAACAAAGACAAAAAGGAGTTCTGGAAGTTGCTTAAATTGTGTGGCCAGATACAATCTCAACGCTCCCATTAAGTATAAAGAAGTCGCAATTTAGTAACGTGAACAACAGCGATCCTCACATTTAAGCTGATCAGCAGGACTTTCGGTGACATAAGGAAGGCCAGATTTAAGAAACCTACTATTATCCAAGAAGAGAAAGTAAGAGAAATTGTCAACAAACTATCTTTATAAAAAGCGCCGAGCCTAGATGGCATCCCGAACAAGGCCTTGCAGTTTATGGGTAACAATGCCTTTAAGAGGCTCACTTCCCTAGCCAACGCCATCATGAAGCATGCCACTTTGATTGTTGTTAAATTCTCAAACCTCTTTTGTATTCTTATGTTTTCCTATAAATCGGTCTAGTACAGCGTTTGTTTTTGTTAGTCACCACGATAGGCCTCGCTGGTGTATTATCCCTATACGTTAAAATATCTCAGACAAATAAATATTAGAACTGAACTACTGTGTGTAGTAGCTCGCGGTAACGCAGTCACGAATAAAAATATTTGTCTTAAATGTAGTAAGTTCTGCCATCAAGCATATATAAATAATCACACATGCGACATTGTAACAAATAAATGGGTACAAAACTTACAATTGTCTGCGGAAAAGGCTGAAATAAAATTACTAATCGATGAAATAGCTCACATTAAAGCTGATAATGCAAGAAGTTAAACAATTAACAAGTAAACTGAATAATATTGAAAATAAAGCCACAACGAATCCGTCAGACCTTTCGAATTATTTTGAAAATAACCTTGATCAAATTGGTTCACACAAAATTGTCGAAAAAATTGAGGATCGCAAAAAACGGAAAAACAATGTTATTGTTAATAATCTCGCAGAATACAACGCTGTCAATACTCAAGACAAACAAGACGATGACCTTGCCCGTATGTTGAATGAGCTGCAATAAATAAATAATAATATTGCTGTAAAGAAAATATTTCGTCTCAGCAAACTCAACGATAAACCACGCCATCTAAAATAATTCGACTGTTATCACTGTATTACGCAACCAGTCAAAAATTAACTCTAATATTAAATTTTAAATCAGATATGACCCTCATGCAACGTGAATATCTCAATAAAATAATCACGGAACTAAAATCAAGGCAGGCAAATGGTGAAATTCATTTAAAATGAAAATAATGCAGTGGTATTCAGAAAATTATTAAAACTACTTCAAAAAACTAGTGCACTCCAATCTGAATAATTCCAAATCAAAAATTAATTCATTAGACATCTATTATCTAATATCATTATATTCAAACTGTTATAACTTTTATACTTCTATGGTAGATCCACAATAGATCTGCAAAGGTCGCGGTGGTACAGGCGAAAGGCCACCCAAACTTTATCTATCTATCTATGGTAGATGGCAGCTTTGATATTGTGGCAATTACTGAAACTTGGCTCAGAGATGGTATTTATAATAATGAATTGTTACCAGAAAATGACAGTATTATTCGCTGTAACAGATATGTTAAAAAAGGAGGCAGCGCCTTAGTTGAATTTAATAGTGATATTAAATTCATTAAAATTGTAATCTTCTTTATGTTGGTTGTTGGTCGTGGAGACTTTAATTATTTAAATAATAAAAATAATTGTCCTTTCTCCTACTCATTTTTTATTTCGGAACAGCTATGGGAAATCCTTTGTCTCCTTTTTTTGGCAAATTTATTTATGAATAATTTAGAAAATTTAGCAAAATCAAAAATAGTTAATTTCCCAAGAATATGGTACACCAATTTATTCACGAAATTAGTACTATTAATAAAAATATAAATTTTACATACGAACTTGAAATTAATGGAAAATTACCCTTTCTAGATCTTTTAATTATTAGAAATTATTCAAAATTAGAATTTAACATATACAGAAAACCAACTCACACTTTTAATTACATTGATTCAGATTCTAACACACATTATAAGCATAAATTAGCAGCATTCAATTCAATGATTTATCGAGCCATTTTTTATCCAATCACAGAAAAAAATAGAAAAGCAGAAATTAATTTAATATATAATATAGCCAAAAAATTAATTTTTGAATGAGAAATAATAACAAAAATAATTAATAAATTCAAAAACAAATTTTTAATCAAAAATATTACAACTTTAACACCACTTTATGAACAAAATTGAAGTAAAAATTATGCAAAAATTTTATATAATCCATGTATAAATTTCAAATTAAATAATATTTTAAAAAAATTCAATTTAATACCTGCACCATATTCAAACACAAAATTAAAAATGTTATTAGGCAACACCTTTTTGAAAAATAATCCTTTAGAAAATTCTGGTATTTATTCAATAAAATGTAGCAATTGTACAAAAGTATATGTAGGTCAAACTACTAGAAGTGTTTAGATTTAAAGAACATAATTACCATATTAAAAACTTTAATTCTGAAAAATCTGCTGTAGCTTTTCATTCAATAAATACGGGACATAAATTTTCGATTGAAAATGTTAAACTTCTTAAATTTTCACGTGAATCAAAATTAAACATGTTGGAGTCTATTGAAATAAAAAAACACATAGGTAATCTTTTAAATTTCGATACTAGTTCATTAAATAATCCCCTTTTAGATCTTATTAATTCATAAATTTTAGCACATTACATATAATTATATTTAGATTAGTTTATAGTTAACATGATTTTTAATATATTTTAATTTTATCAATATTGCGTTGTATACCATAACAACATATTTATATTTATAAAACTTCAACTACTGAAGATGGAAACATAGTTTCCGAAATATATCTAGTAAAATAAAAAATAAGTAGGAGAAAGGACAAGTATTTTTATTTAAATAAATCATTAAAATTGTGTTAGACTTGCCAACTACTAACATTGATTCTGTTGCAGCTAGATTGTTATTTGATAGAAAGCATTTAGATGTTTATGTACATACATGAGTAAACCTAGTTCTTCGAATATATTGAAACGAAACTATATATTGAACATTCTTTATTAGAGATTTTAACTTTTATTGTTGCTCAAATTTCGTTAATGTTGTTTAATCTTCCAACAACATTATGCCTTTAAATAATTTCATTGGTTATACTGGCCGCATTGAACGAAATATAATATTTAATTCGAATGGATTAGATCTAGTTATGACATCACCAGCCATCAATTGTAAGGTAGAAAATTGCCTTGATCCAGCCGTAAGGGAAGACCCACATCACCCAGCTCTATGTGTAATTTATCCATTTTAAATTACTGACGTGACAGTACAATTTTAAAAAGGCGAATCTGCATTCCTTCTATAGCGAATTATGTACCGCTGATTAGAATTCGATATTTAAACCTAATTTTAACGTAAATAATATTTGTGAAAGGTTCCGTAAATTTTTATTTGTTCGAAAGTATAAATTCCGTAAAAATACGTATCCTCCGTGGTTTAATCTGGAACTGATTCGGCTTTTAAAGAGTAAACAATTTCAAAGTAGACGTTGCAACCGACATCCGACCACCTATAATAATTTTTATTAATTGATGTACAAAGAAGTATTAAGCAGAAGTCCAAAATTTAGGTAATGTATTAAAAAGTTAGAAGATGAATTTGGTAATAAAACCGTTCGTTTTTAGTCATTCATTAATAAGATGAGAAAGTGCGCTAAAATTCCTGGTGAGATGACATATGATAACCACATTTAATGAAACGTTCAGCCACCTTTCATCTAGCGTATGGATAACTAGTGATGGCCATTTCGGTTTTTCGAACCTCATCAGACTAGTGTGTTCCATGTGCAATGTCGAATACAGATGCTATTGTCTCATTATTTGTTGATCATTTTGCCAAGAGCTATAGGCCAGCAAAAGATACCAACGCTGAATTCAGCAGATTTACTCATATGGGCGATTATTACATCTTAGAAGATATTGCGTTACAAGCAATTGAGAAAGTTAAAACCAATTTCACCATGAAGATGGACCAAATACCGGCCTTCTTAGTAAAGGACTACGCGGGAATACTATGCGAAACTATTGAGCGAATTTTTAATCCAATTCTTAAGCATGGTGTACTTCCCAGCTTTTTGAAAACCATACGCGCTGTTCCTATTTATAAGTTTAGTGGTAGGCATAATGTGGCTGACTATAGCCCGATTTCCGCCCTTAGTAACTTTTAAAAGGTCCACGAATGTATACTTTCTGACGAAATCTATAGTCGTGTACAACAAAATACATGAACTTGTCAACATGGCTTTGTTAAGAAACGTAATACAATAATCTTCTTTATATTGGTTGTTGTTTGTGGAGATTTTAATTATTTAAATAAAAATATTTGTCCTTTCTCCTACTTATTTTTTATTTCACTAGATATATTTCGGAATAATAAAAAATAAGTAGGAGAAAGGACAAATATTTTTATTTAAATAACGTAATACAATGGCGAACTTCCTAAATATGACTCATAAAATATCATCTGAATTAGATCAACAAAATCAGGTTGACATCATTTACACAGACATTTCGAAGGCTTTCGATTATATGCCTCACCACATTATATTGTCATTTTTGAATAAGCATCAACGATAATATAATTTCCGTAATAAACTCATATTTATATAATAGAGAGAAAATTGTCGAAGTTGACGGTCATAAATCACAACAATATGTTGGGACAAGTGATGTTCCACAAGGTACCAATCTTGGACCCCTTTTGTTCTTTATATTTATTAACTCCATAACCGAAGCACTGAACTGTGATTTTTTATGTATGCAGATAATATAACGCTGTTCAGAACAATAAATACAGTTTCAGACTGTAGTATACTCCAGGATAACCTAAATCTTCGTGTGTAAATCATGGCCTTAGTATTAATACAAAAAATGTAACATCATTTCATTTTATCGCAAATTAAATCCCTTACTATTTAATTATACATTCGATGCCTATATTATTAGGAGAACAACCGAGAGGTCTGATCTTGGTATTATATTTGACCAGCGTGTAAGCTTTGTGTTCCATCTCACTAATACAATTCAATCATAATTAAGAATGTTAGGCGTTATTATACGAACTTGTAGACGGTTTCAGAATGTGAAAAGTATTACCCTATTATTTAACTTGTTTGTTCTAAGCAAACTAAATTATTGTGCGCCAGTTTGGAGCCCTTAGTATCGCTGTCATATTCACTCCTTAGAAAAAGTTCAGAAAAAAATCCTTAAGTATCTATATTATTTTAAATATGGTGTATATCCCACTCTCACTTATAACACGCCACTTAATGAATTTTCGATGGCATCAATGATACAGCGTCATAAATATATATTGCTACTCACTTTATATAAATACGTTTACTACCATTTTGACAATCCATTTTTTGTTAACTTACTTTGTATTCACGCTCCTAGCGTTCTCACACGTTTTATAATAAAAACCTAACACTATATTTTTCTCAATCGCCTATGCTTAATATGTTAAATTGTTATCGCGTTGTTGAAGATTATGTTGATGTATTGTAAACTTGCTACTAGCCAGTCGTAATTTTCTTGTTAGGATAGTTTTTTATATACATTTCTTTTCACTTTCCCCGGACCCCCTGTCCAAGGGAAAGTATTGTGATCGTGAAAAATTTCGAACCGCCAATTTCAACAAATATGCACGTTTTGAGGTCCCCTGAGTCCATTCCATCGAGTTTTGAAAAATGTCTGTGTGTGTGTCTGTGTGTCTGTGTGTCTGTGTGTTTCCGCGATAGCGCATAAACGGCTAAATGGATTAAGCCCAAACTTTATATCTAAGCTTTATATAACAGTGGAATGATCTGAAAAGCTTTTGGTTAGAATCAAAACTCATTAAGTGCAACTTTACTCTTAGAAATTTTTCAATTTTTAATTCGGATAGAAAAATGTTTCAAATAAAAGTTTTAGATCTTGGAAAGTAAATAATTTCTGTTATAAAACTTTTATTGTAGGACCTCCGGTTTTCATTTTATAAGCATTTATCTGATTAATTCCCTTAGAGATTTTAATTATTGAAATAATTATTTTAATGACAAATAAAACGTCAAAGTGCCGTCAAATTCAACTTATCATTCGCAAACGCCTCCAGTTTGCAAAAATAAAAAAGAGTGTGGATAAAAGATTTCAACACATTGTAAGGTAAGAAATAACACACTTAATTACAATATTCTTCTAAATACTCGGCTTTAACTTTAAAAGATAACAATCATTTTTTTCTATTAATCATTTTGCTTCCCTATTAAATTTTCTATCAGAAACTTATTTACCGTATTCACCGGGGAAAGTGCCATGATGGACACATCACCATTATTTTTATATATATGTAATATTACTATTTTTTTAAGATTTCCCTGTAATTGGAATTTTATGTTGGGAACTAATAAATAAATTAAACAACAAAATGTTATGTTAAGGTATATAAATGAATTAAAGATTTGTTTTTTTTTTTTTTTTGTGAATTTATATACCTTGACATATTGTAACATATTTCACAAAGTGCCTGATGAGAAAATACTTCAAGAAAAAAATATTATTAAACAGGATGATCAATTTTATAAAGTGTCTTTGTCTATACTTGCTTTGGTATTAAGAATATAAAGTTCTGCAATTTTCCGCGGACCATATTTAAGTCATCCACCTGTAAACTGCGCACCAGTGTTTAGGAAATACTGTTCTAGAATAATGCCGATATTTGATACAATTGTTTCGATTAATAAAAGATTGCTTTTCATTCTTGAATATTTTAAAATCTTAACTTAATTTTATTTGTTGTTCAAATCAAAGGTGATTGCTTCCATTTTTGCCGATTTTTATAAGAATCACTTTGGAAGTTCCAATGGTTCTATTACTTTTACAAGAATTAATTTGAAAGTTAAAAAAACTTCAATATTTTAAAATTATTATAATCTAAAAATTATTACCGAAAGTTTAACAGATGTTCGCGTGTGCCATTTATTCCAATTTAAATTTTTGCGGCCGCAGTTGTTTATTTTAGTGTTGGTAAAGCATGGGAATTAATTTGTATGAATTGGCGCCGTTGAGGTTGTAACTTGTTAGATCGATATAGTTTTATGCAGAATGATTATAACGCACAAAACGTGCTCAAGGACGCGCGCAAAAATCAAACATATGCACAAGGGAAAATAATTGTGGTAAATAAGAGCAACTCACGTTAAGTCCAGTAAGTGCCAACGACACCAACTTGCTCTTCTTGCTCTCCAGGCAAAGTTTGATCGGCAGAAAACACGCCGTCCGCAACTCGTGCGAAGGCGTCCTCAAGAGGCTATGTTGTGAACACAACAAATCTGCAAAATGAAACAAGGAAACCGTGACTTCCTGAAATCCGAACGCCGATAAACACTATATTGATAATACCGTGCGCTTCCTGTGCCGACGACTTGACGCCGTTGCATTTCGAGCCGTTGCACTCTTTGATGATGTTCTGGAGAAGGTCCTCCATTTCGGGCCTACGCGACGGTCTGCACTAACATAGTGTGTGTCTGGTCGGCATATCGCGATCGGGAAATGGGAAATACGGCGGCACTGAGCATGTCCGAGGGAAAATCAATATGAGGAGGGTTTTCACGTTGGCGCGCAACAAGTGGCCACTCAAATGACTCACTTGGCGCAGAGGATTCGGTGCCGCAAAATTTGGGAAGGTGCGCGCGCTTTCCAGGAAATTCGAATTTGTAAGTTCGGGAAGATAAAGTTTCGACACTTGCAGATGCTCCTGTTTTCCCGGTACGGAGTAACTTTCGCAGTTTCGCGGCCGGTTTTCTTGTTCCCTTCATTTGTTTCAATTAACTTAAAACTTCTCGCGGATAATAAACTGTTGTCTATTGTGCAAGTATTAACAGCAGTTGCCCATAAATTAAAGCTGTAAAGCTATTATTAAAAGCTGATCTTTAAAACAAAACACTAAACAAACAAAACCTGTACTAAATAAAAAAATGATTATTTTTTATAAGGGGATAACTTTAAATTTCAAGGGTTGACTATTTAAGAGGGAGCATAGTTTTACGTTTTTTCCTTTAACTTTATTATTATTATAAATTATTTATAATGTAGATTCGATCAATGATAGTCAAGTTAAAAACCTTACTTGATATTTAATTAATACTTAAACGAATTTACAATTTGAAATAAATAAGAATTAGAAATTAGAGATTCAGAGTTTTGATTTAGCAAACTGTCTTACTCAACTGTCGAAATAGAAGTGTCCTCCTCAACACCAGAACAACTTCATTTCTTTGATGATAAGATAATACACTAATTGTTTGTATGCATAACATGGAATAACAAAACGAGACTATAATTTATAATAATTGATTTGGAATGTGAAAACTATTTGATTTATGAATTATTTGCTATTTCCAATGTTATCTATACAAAGCGATAATTACACAATAATAGCTATTATACACAGGGTGGTTCTTAAAAACATTAAATATAATCACAAGTAAGAGGTACATTACACTCCTCCCCTTATAAAAAAGAAAAAATATCAAAATGCAAGTTTGATTTTTTCCAAAAGTTACAAAAAGAAATCAGAACAACATAAATTATCACTGTGTTAAAAAAAATGTACGATTCACTTTCACTAAAAATCACAACTAGAAAACATGTAAAATGTATATTGAATTTCCTACAAAAGGGATATTTTAAGGGATTTTTGATTCATTTAAATTAAAATATTAATATTAAGTGGCTAAATAAAGACTTATCTATAAAATAATGTTTAACTATCACTAATAAACATATAAATAAATTATGAAAAATATATACAATAAATATTGTTGATTATAATAAATGTATTTTATACTTAAATATTTCATCTAAATCTATAATTTTTTAATCTATGTTTTCCTTTATTTCTGTAGTTCATATTGAGTTTTGATTTCCTGAGAGAACCATTAGAATGCGTTAATTTATTTATCTTAGATTAGTTGTAAGTATCTTCTGTCATTATTTCTTTTTGAGGCATGTTGTGTTTATTTCTACTTAATTCCTTTTTATCTTCAACGTTAGTTTGCGGATGGATTTCTAGAAATTTGACGAGTAGGTTGGATTTTAAAATAAGAATTTCTAACATCAGTTTCAAAGTCTGCATTTTGAGATTTATCTTTTAATTTACAAATGTCTGTATATGCAGGTATTTCCGCAGGTTTATTATCATCAAAAATAATAAAGGCAAAATGATTATTTTGGCCCTCATTCTGACTTAATTCCATTGAGCTAAAATTATTTTCAACAGAGCTATTTTGATTATGATCATTTGATGTAGTAGTTGATTGATTAAAGACAGCATTTGATTGATTTTGAGTATTTCGAAAATTCGGATAAAACAGTTTATATTGTGAATTATAATAATTTGCTTTATTATTTGCATTAAAATGAGCTCGCTTATTGTTACTATATTGCTTTTTAATACAATTATTTATGGAGTGTCCCAAATGTTTGCAATAATTGCATGAATCTATTGGCTTATTTGATTGATATCCATGTGATCGTTTTATTTGATTAACATTGAATTTACAAATGGATGTTGAGTGAAAATTACTTTTACAAATATAACAAAATCTAGGATTCTTAAAATTATTTTTATTTTTAAAGAAATATGGCTCCTCGCGAATTGCCATTAAAATTGCCTCATCTAATGTTTTTGGTTTCATTGCCGTTATAACAGTATTTAGTGGTTTTTTAGGCCGAACAGGAAAACTTGTAAAATATGATTATTAACTAAGCTAATTTGTGCTTCACGAGCAACAGGTGTTAAATTTATATTTAAAATTCTAAGATACTTTAACCGACAATATTCAATTCTGGTTACATATTCATTGACAGTTTCATTATTTTTTTGTAAACATAAACTTAATTCGGAAAATATATCACTATATGTAAGTATTGGCGAAAAATGGTCCCTTAAAAATGTTTTCAGTTCATTCCAAGAATCTATTACCCTGCTAAAAAACTCGTCTACCAGCCTCACCTAACAATTTACTAGCAACTAAAAATTTGGACTTATCGTTATCGTGTTAAATTTATTGCATATTCACACCTATTTATAAAGTCATCTAGATTATTGTATTTTGAAGTTTTGGCATATTCAAAATATATGTTTTTAATGTGTCTAAAGCAAAACATACAGGCAAAGAGTATAGAAGTGTTTTAAGTGAGCTCCGAATTTTTCATTGGTTCCGTGGACACATGTCACGTAAATATTTAATTTTGTAAACAGTAATAGTTATAAATCCTGCAATTATATTGCGAAAGTTATGGAGTGATTGAATACTCTGTTACCACATAATTAGTGCTTAAAGTGATCATCCGCGTACATAAATCCACATTTTTATTTCCTTGCCATTCGCCTTTAATATATATATATATATATTTTTCTTTTTTTGCATTTATCGCGGATTAGTGTGTCCGTGACAAATAGATATCGAATTAATTGATACATTATATTAATCTCATCGATGTTATTGACCTTTCAGTCAAAAATTTATATGTAAATGATGCATCATTAATTTAAAATCTACACCTTTGTTTTCTTTTGTTGCCCTATCCGTGGTCTACTCTCCTTTGTGTGTGTACTTAAAGTCGCTACGACAGACCGCGTAGCGTGAAGTTTTGTCTTTTGTACCTTCCTTTAGCTGTATTAACTAATATGCCGGAATTTAAATGCATGTGTTAAATGTAATCAGTACTGTCACCCAGGATGCAGAAAAAATCATGTATGTGTACCTGATGATACAAATGAATCCGATACTGTAATTCAGGACTTACACAAGTGTGTAAAGGATCTTCAAAAATCGATAAATATATTAACAATTAAGTGCGATAAGCTATCTGACGAAAATGCTGAACTAAAAACGTTATTATCCGATATATCAACTATTAAAATTGAAAATATTAAGTTGCGTTCCGATTTAGAAGAACTAAAAATTACAATAAATAAAATTGATAACAGCCAATCTGAAAATAATAGTAGTGTATCGGTTATTAATGAGATTACAGATCGCCGAAATAGAGAGTGCAATTTAATTATGTATAACTTACCGGAGAGCTCATCAACTAGTAATAACGACTTAGCAAGAGTAGATGCAATGTTTCAAGCCATAGATATTAACACGGAAGTCAAAAAATGTTTTCGATTAGGCCAGAAGAAAGATACGTCAAGGCCGATTAAAGTGGTCTTAGCAAACCCATATATGGTCCATTCTGTCATGAAAAACAAAGTAAGTCTTGATAAAACTTTGATTCAGAAGGAGGAACTTAAGAAAGTCATCATTGAATTGAAACATCGTGAATCTTTGGGCGAATCAGATCTAATTATTAAATATGTTAATAACATCCCAACCATTGCTAAAAAATGTACACCTGGTAGTAAAAACTAAATTACACCCAACACAGTCCTACATCATCGTTCGTTAACATAGTATACCAAAATGTCCGTGGTTTAAATGGAAAGCTTTGCGAATTCTATAACAATGTCTTATCATATGATCATGATATCTACGTAATAACAGAAACATGGCTTCACCCTGCTGTCAAAGACAGTGAATTATTTCCTGATGAATACAATGTTTATAGAGCTGACCGGAATTATGGTAGAGGCGGGGGTGTACTCTTAGCTGTTCATAACAAATTAAATTCTGAAAGTTTGGATTTCAATCTACGAGCCAGTGATACCATTGAAATCATAGCCGTAAAAATTAAAGTTAATGAACGAATTTATATAATTATTGGAGCCTACATAAAACCGTCAACTAGTATTGATACCTATAACTTATTATTTGAGCAAATTGAGCAACGTTTCTTAAATCAAAATATCCTTATTATTGGCGATTTTAATATACCAGGTTATGTTAATAATACATCATCAGCATCACTGATTTCACTAAACGCCTTTTTAAATATAAATAATCTTACTCAACATAATAAGGTATTAAATTCGAACAGCAGGATTTTAGACTTCATTATATCTTCCAACATTATTTCCGATGTTGAAAGATGTTCCTCTCCACTTGTACACGAGGATAATCATCACCCTACTCTAACATGTAATATACTTGGAAATATTAACACTAAGTGTAAAAAGTTTACTACAAATTTTAAATCATATAATTTTCGAAAAGCGAATTTTCTTGGTCTCTACAATCATATTTTTAAGATAGACTGGAATAGATTATACAACACTTCCGATGTTAACTCTGCATGTGATATACTTTATGAAAATTTATATATAGTGCATTTAATCGTCATGTTCCGAAAACATCTAAAAGGGCGAGTGATCATTCTTTTCCACCATGGATAAATTATGAAATACGTCAGCAGTTACATTTAAAAAACAGATTCCGAAAGTTATTTCAAAAATATCGTTTAATTGAACATAAAAACAAATATGATGAATTAAGGAAAAGTTGCAAACGTAAAATAGCTGCTGTATACTCGGAATTTATTCAACAAACGGAGGATCGAATTAAGACTGCGCCCAATATGTTATTCAATTATGTGAATACTAAAAGCAATTCTTCACGAATTCCTGGTGAGATGACTTATGAAGGAAACAGTATAATGGATCCGCAAGAAATCGTAGATAGCTTTGGTGATCACTTTAGCAAGGCTTTTGTACCAAAGAATTCCAACCATTTTCAGAATTTTAAAGCTTGCTCGGATTCTGGAAGTTTCTCGATGGATACTGATGAAGTTTTGCAACAACTGCGCCGAACAAAAGCTAAATTTACATCAGGATTGGATATGGTTCCCGGAATTATAGTGCGGGACTGTGCCTCCGTGTTAAGTGATCCATTGACATTTATATATAACCTAATATTGAGTAAAGGTTCATTCCCGGACATCTGGAAACAAGTTCGCATTTGTCCCATAAAGAAAAGTGGTAGCTCCAATAATGTGGAAAATTACCGTCCTATTTCTATTTTATGTTATTTTTCTAAAGTGTTCGAGTCCATACTATGCGACCATATTTATTCGTGTGTATCTGCCGAATTTCCGGAGCAACAAGATGGATTTTGCAAAAAACGATCCACTACAACCAATTTATGTAACTTGACACAGTTGGCGTGCGAAGCAATGGACTCGGGTAAACAAGTCGACGTCATATACACTGATCTAACAAAGGCGTTCGACAGGTTAGATCACGGCTTATTAATTAAACGCATATATCAATATGACATCAACGTTAGCATAGTTTCAACTATTGCCAGTTACTTAACTAACAGACGATTTCTGGTCGAAATAAATGGCTACAAATCCCGCTTTCGTACAGTAGATAGTGGTGTTCCGCAGGGGTCCAACTTAGGGCCTCTGTTGTTTCTACTGTACTTTAACGATGTTTGTAAGCACATGACATGTCCAGTTTTGATACACGCCGATGACTTAAAAATCTATAATACAATTGACTCGCTTGATGATTGTTTCAAACTGCAAGCTGACATTAACACTTTCAACAAATGATGTATAAATAAAAAATTATCCTTAAATATCTCCAAATGTAATGTTATGTCATTTTCCCGTAAAAGGAATGTACACAACTATAACTATACAATTGGAAGTACTATAATTAACCGTTGCGTAGAGTTAAAGGATCTTGGTGTAATATTCGACTGTTCGTTGCGATTCGATTTACATATTAATAATCTTGTCAAAAGTTGTTATAGAATGTGGGGTATTATCATGCGCAATTGTAAAGTGTTCAAAAATTTAGATGTGATGAAAACATTATTTTCTTCCTATATTTTGTCTAAACTTACCTATTGTTCAATTGTTTGGTCGCCGATGTATGTGAAGTATATAAATTTGCTTGAAAGTGTTCAGAAAAGGTTTTTAAGGTATCTTTATTTTATAAAAAATGGTATATATGACTTCGAAATTTCCTATGATGATCTGTTACGTGCATTTATACATTTCGCTATGTTATTTATATAATTTAATTCATTTTAAAATAGATAATCCTCAATTTCTATCACAATTTAAATTCAATGTACCTAGAATGTCGTCACGCCATGTTAAAACCTTTACATACTGTACCCCCAATACTAACTACTGCCTGAACTCCCCTGTCTATAAGTTGTCTCGTGCGTATAATGAGATTCAGTATGCTACTGATATCTTTTAACCATCATTTAAAACCTTTTGTAATGAAGTACTAGGAACGATAAAACTATAAAAACGCCCTTTATTCTTATGCTGTATTTTAATGTAGTATTAGATTATTATTAGTTTAAGTATTAACTTATGTTCATTTTTTAAATATTTTTATAAAATGTAATTTTAGTTTATATCCCTGTAAGTGGACTGTATGTCTGTTGGGTGGAAATAAATAAATAAATAAAAAGTTAACATATAAAAATCTGTATTCAAAGCCATTTTTAATGTTGATAAAAAATACTAAACTAAATACTAAAAATTGAAAAAAATAATTGACAAAGTCCCTTATATTTGTATAAGAAAATTCGACTTACTTTTAGGTTTTAATAATTCGAACAGAGCTTGATGTTTCCTGCGGCGGAATCTGATTACTTCGGACTCGTGCACCAGGTCTTGGGTCACCTTCGGAATGATGCCCGGCTGCGGATGCTTCGACTCTTGTTGGGGTACCATGCTGATAATGTCCAAGTGGCTTCAACGTGGAAAACTCGACGGCGGACGTTGACTTGTTCTTGAACAAGTTTTCTTATAGGAAATCCAGGTCGTGCGAGGGTACCTCGATGATGATGTCCAAGTAGCTTCGACGTGGAAACCTCGATGATGAACGTTGACGACGTTTTCTCAAACAAACTTCTTTCACAGGAAATCCTGCCGACTGCGCCAATTTTGTAACCTACGATGGTGTTGTTCGCCGTTTACGGTTGGATTTCCTGAGTTCGTTGTCGAAGACGCGATTTTGTCAACTTAGATTCGATCAATGATAGTCAAGTTAAAAATCTTACTTGATATTTAATTAATACTTAATAAACAAATTTACAATTTGAAATAAATAAGAATTAGAAATTAGACACTCAGAGTTTTGATTTAGCAAACTGTCTTACTCAACTGTCGAAATAGAAGTGTCCTCCTCAACACCAGAACAACTTCATTTCTTTGATGATAAGATAATACACTAATTGTTTGTATGCATAACATGGAATAACAAAACGAGACTATAATTGATAATAATTGTATGAAATAAATATGAATAAATTATTAAAAATCGACCAATAAAACACAGATTAGATTGAATAACTTTAAATTCTCGACTAGTTTCGGGTTATTAGCCCATTTTCAAGAGAATTTAAAATATGAACTACCACTGTCTAAATATTAAAACCATTAATGATAATAATTGATTTGGAATTTTAAAACTATTTGATTTATGAATTATTTGCTATTTCCAATGTTATTTATACAAAGCGATAATTACACAATAATGACTATTATACACAGGGTGGTTCTTAAAAACATCAAATATAATCACAAGTGAGAGGTACATTACAATAACTTCAGCTGTATCCCCTAGATAAATGAATTAATTTCGTCAAAAATCACTTTAGTTTATCTAGGGGATGCCGCCAAAGTTTTAAATAATTTATAATAATAATAAAGATAATTTTGAGAAATTGAAAAACTCATTACGTTAAGGACACTGTTTAAATATTCTAAATGGTATTTCTAAATGGTTCATATTAATAACCAAAATTTGTTTATAGTACTTACGTAACTTAAGTCAAAAGTCACAGAGCTAACTGTGAGAATAATTTATTAATTATTTTCAAATCATATTTATTTAAAATTTATACACTTATCTCATCGCTTTATTAAAGCTCTAATACCTGTTGCATAATTTTTTTTGCGCTGTCGTCTCAACCACATGCGTACCTCTTGTTGAAGATCGTGATGACCCTCGAAATATTAATCGCTCGGGGCTAGGTCAGGACTATAAGTCGGATATTCAAGAAGTTACTACCATAATTCTTCAATTATCGCTTGGGTCAATCGGGTCGTATGCGGTCTAGCATTATCGTTATGCGGCAATATTCCTCTCGTCAGTAGACCTGAACGTTTTCTTCGAATTGTATTCCGAAGTAGCAACAAAACTCTACAGATTCAGCTAAAACATTCTCACCTCTATTCTGGAAATGGACTAGGAACACTCCTTGATAATTCCAGTACACGGTAACCATAATCTTACCAACTGAGGGCACAACCTTGAAACTATCAAATGAGTACCATAAAGCTGGATTGTGCTGACACCTATTGACACATAAGGAAATAACTAACTGCTATTTTTAGCTCAATTACCCGCAAGGTGTTAGAACTCTTGACATACAAATAGTGATAACATAATTTTGGTGACAGCGGTAGGATCGAACGTAAATCTAGTAGCCGGAAAAATAAGAAGATGAAACTGTTGATACTGTTAGGCATCCTTCATTTCGTGAAAGGAAACCCAACAAAATTCTACAATGTCTCATCTTTCAATCATTCACCTGGCGTGTGTTTCGAAAAATTAGGACAATTAAGACTGTACAACAAGGAATTTCAATTTGTGATTTATGTAAACATTACAGAGTTTAGTGAAAAACTGCTATCATTTGATAATCTTAAAACGAACATTTTAAATATATGTGGAACAGTGGAACAGATCAGCAGTGAATGTATGTACTTCTTTTAAGCAAACAGCAAGTCAATCAATTGTTAAATTACAACAATTGTTAATTAATATCGAGCAAATAGGTCACATTAGAATGCGCAGAGGGTGGTTTAACATAATCGGCAAGGGAGCAAAAGTATTGTTTGGTACCTTAGATTCAGACGATGCCGAATATTTGAATAAAATTATTTCTGAAAATACTGAAAATGGAAACTTAGTTAAAAGTATTATACATGATGAAGCCCGAATAGTCCAGGCAATAATCTCTAATTTCAACAATACCGTCCACTCAATCAATCTAAATGAAAATATCATAAATCGCGATCACTTCCATCCGCGATCTCGTTGAAGACGGTACGTAAAAATTAATTAAAAATTCTTTAACAACTAAGGGCTTACAGGGCATAGCTGTACTGATGAGGGATGAAATCCCGAAACACGTGTCTGCAGATAGCCTTGTTATTATTTGTTGTTTCCTTTCATTAAATAATTTCGACTCAAACCGTTGCAATTCGCAGTAGTACTGCTATGCAACAACAAATATCTATTGTGTAATCCAATGTCCGGCGGGGTAAATGCTCGGGAAGTAGTTGTTTCAATAGATGTTTGTAAAACTTACAGTGCAAGTATTTTTTTGCAGTTGGAAAAAGGGATTGATCGAATTTTATTGATCATTGCCAGAAATTTTCCTTGTTTAATTTCATTGTAATTTAAATAACTGCAAACGTGTGAATTATCTTTGTTTCATTTATATATTTAAATAGAAAATAACTTTCGATCAGATGAACTGCGCTTTCAAAATTATGTGAGTTACGTAAAACAAAGTCAACGGTGTACAAATTGTAATCGCACAAATCACACAATAGAAAATTGCCGTTTTTTGCAGCATCGGCCTAATAATTTTATTAATAGGAATTTTAGACATCAACCTAATGTAAATAGGGAATTTACAAATTATGAATCAAATAATAATTTTCATTCTAGACAATTTCCACGAAATTATTCTCAAAATTCAAATTTTAATCCTCATAATCAAAGATCACACTTTAACAATAGCAATCGTACTAATCCATTTTAAACGTTTTCAAAATAATTATAACTCTCGATCAACTGTTAACAATCACAGATTCCAAAATAATTCTCAACAAATTCCTAATCAAGTTTATTATTGCGCACAAGACCAATCTCATAATTATCAAATTCCTGCCCAGTCTGATAATGTTAATAAAAATTCGGAAAACTAAACTTGTCCAATAATTATAGGGCACAGCGAATTATCGGACCTAATAAAAATGATTCACAGCAAAAATGCAGTGCTAATTAACATTTAAGTAATATTAAATTATAGTCAAAACATAATTTTAATGATTATATAGAGATAGATTTAAGTACCAGTTTGTATGAATTAGAATGTAATGAAAATATTGAAAAAGTTAATATTCCTTATGAATTAATGTATGGAAGTAATAAAAACTATATGAAAAATTATGCAAATAATAAAAGTATATATAGTAATAAAATAAATAATTATTATAATAATGTAGGAAACATACAAACAAATTATTTAAATCTACATACAATTAATTTTAGTTTTATATTCAATTTATTATATCTATTTTTAAGTACTTTAATTAATGATATAACTCCGATATTTTTAGCTATTATAAAATTAATTGAAATAAATGTTTATGTTCAAAATATAGGATTAGAAATGGTAAAAATATATTATAAAACTTACAATAAAAAGTATTTTTCTGAGTTAATTTCAAATAATAATGTTATTCCTTACAATTTACATAAACATTCTATTTATCTAAATACTTTAGAAAAAGGCTTATCAACTATTGGTGTAACCCTTAAGACAAATAATTGTTATCATATAGTAAATCTTATTGTTGATACTGGAGCTGATATATCGCTAATCAAAATTGATCGAATACCTCCACAAACTAAGATTGATTATAATAACATTTTAGAATTAAAGGGTATTGCACACACACAAATTTTTACATCAGGAACTTGTATATTAAAAATCAAAACACAAGGTGAACATTTTCTAGTACATACTTTTCATGTAGTTTCTGAAAATATTTCAATAAATAATGATGGAATTTTAGGAAGAGATTTTTTATAAAAATATAAAGCAATTATTAATTATGAAAACAATAAATCTCTCTTTGTTCACCTAATATTATAATATTAATTTCATTGCCATCCAGATCCGAATCTTCTGTTAAAATTAAAACCAACTTAGAGGTAGGAGATTGCACTGTTTTTAATAAACATTTATGTGAACATATTTTAATAGGTTCTTGTATAAATAAATCAAATAATTTTGAAGCCGTTGTACCTATTATAAATACATCTAATGAAGATATAGTTCTACCAGTACCGACAATTCCAGTAAATAAATTTCAGTCCACCGATATTAAAATAAATATATCTCAATGCTTAAATGAATATAATCTTCTTTACCGTCAATAAAAAATTAAACAATGTCTTAAAGTACATCATTTAAATAATGAAGAGAGAGACAGTTTATTTGAAATTTGTTATGAATTTTCCGATATTTTTCTTTTAGAAAATGATAAATTAACTCATACTAATACTGCGACTCATAAAATTCCTACTGATCCAAACATTCCAAATTCTTGCGATCGGCGTATTTTCCAATTTGAAAAAAGCATATTTCAAAAATTGCAAACTTTAAATTCATTGTTATATTCAGTACCCAAAGAAGAGTCAATTACTTTAAATTGTCAGAATATGGAACCATTTAATATTAAAATAAAAGGCACAGGTAGCATAAGTTTGGGTAAGAAGTGTAGAGGTTTTACGAGCACAATGTTTATGATTACACAATCTGAAATCCAAGGACCGACAGTAATCAACGAGTTTGTCCCGGAATTCAATTTGGAGGATATATGTTGCAGCACTGTGGTTAAAAAGAAGCTAAATACCAAAGATTTTACATATCATCTCCCACATATACATATACATATACATATATGCCATATACCCACATCAGCCATATACGCACTATATGGAAAATATAAATGTTGCCAGCCATAAATTAGATCAAGTCGAGGATATGATTAAGAGCCAGGAGGAAAGTTTGAAGAAACATCTAACTTCGCCCAGTTCATTTATTTCGTATGTTGTGGCATTTCTGGTTCTAATTATGGTGGTATACAAAGGCATACAATATGTTCGAAGAAAAAGATGTTGTGGAATGGATATCTGCATCCGAGTAGAGCAAAATGTAAACAGTCTGGACAACGCCCAGGCAAGGTACAATCAAACCTAACCATCGAGACTAATAGAACATCAACGTCCGTAAAAGATCTCCAGAACGGAGATAAGCCAAACCCAGACATAAGAATTAACAGTCGCCGAAGTCTTCACTGCCAGTCCGCCAGTAAACGATTTTAAATATTTGTTGCATATATATATAAAAAAAAAATCCCTAATGATTTCTATGTAATTTTTTTATAAAATGTTAATAATACTTTCATAATTTTTATGTTATGTAAATGTTTTATGTGTTCTTTTCTATAGGTTACCTTCTGTATATATTTTCTATATTTGTATTTTATAAGTATGTGATAAGGTGGTTTAACATTTTTTTTTATCTTTTATAATCTTCAATTATAAAAGATCTACTCTAAGAGGGGAAGTGTTATATCCTAATAATAATTCAACAATAAATATCAATGTTATTTCATTTATACTAATTACTCAACAACTATCATTTGCTTATATCAATAGTTCTTTTAACCAATTTATGTCACCAAAATAATTTTACATTATTCCTTCTAATCATGTTTGTCATTTAATTTAATAGTAAATATTAGAAATAGAGAAAGCGTTTGGGAAACGTAAACAACAACTTCTGTTGCAAAAACAAGAAAGAAGCAATTAGTCATCATGCACGTAATCACTACCCTTATCACATATTTATTTTGCTTAGATGTTAAGTTTTGTATTATAATATAATTCATTCCGATTTGTACTCTCGTATCGAACAGTCGAAAATAAAACAGAAAATCATTTTTTTTAATTAAATCTTTAATTTAACGACCGTCAAAGAAAATATTAAGTTACCCACAACAAATTGGAAGAAAATATTAAGTTACCCACAACAGTATCAAAAAAGGTGGTGGCAGAAAACCTAGAAAATATAGAGTGTTTACGAACACCCCAGAGAAAAATGATATTAAAGAACAACAGTTATGTAAAACAAGAAAGATGCAGTTACAAAAGAAGAAAATTATAATAAGGAAGCTGCCAGCGAAAGCAATAAAGCACATCTTCCGAGGACGAAAACATAGATATCAAAACACTCCGATGTGTGTAACTATGTAAATACTGAGTAGAAGGATTGTAATGAAGGAGATTTTATATTAGTTAAGTTGAAAGTGGAAGGCAAAAAGGAAAGTTTTGTCCACTACTAATACTAAAACATGAAATTTATCAAAAAATTTATACACGTTACTGTGCACTAGCTATATAATAGATATTATTTACCATAAAAATTAGAAAATCTTTTAGGGGTTGGTAAAAAATCGAGAAAGGGTTGTGGTACATATATGTACCACCAGGTTTTTATATAGGGAACATGTATGTATCAACAGAAAGTAAAACACGCAATTTTTTGCAATATTCTATTTATTTATATAATGCAATTTATAAAAATAAAAAAAAATCTTTACTCGGTATGATATGGGGCGAAATATAATTTGCATAGTACAACATTGCAATTTTTGCATATGGTTTTTGTTCTTTTCTGGACTTAATTTGTTGTACAACGAATACACCTTCTTCTTGTGTTTCCTTCTATTGGTAAATGCAAAGCACTTGTCTTTCGCTTTTTTGGAGGCCCTTTCTTAGGCAACGGCAAATTTGAAAGTTTTACCCCTTCTTCAACTAGCTCTTCTGTCAGATCTATCAAAAATGTCAAATATGAAACATCTTTATTTTCTCGTTTCAAATCTTTATATAATATCCATGCGTTTACAGTGCAAATGTTGACACAGGCATAAAAAACCTTTTTCCACCATTTTGTGGATTTCCGGTCGTAATCATATAGACTTTGATACTGATCTGCTCTATCGACGCCACCCATTTTTTTTTTTTTTTTTTCGATAAAAAGCAATAGCTTCAGGACAGTCGATACGCTCTTGTTCGCCTGTTTTTTTTTTTAGGATCTCAGTTGTTTCTGGTTTGTGGCAATTACTTAGAACTAAGACCTCTTTTGTGTCTTGCCATTTAGCTAACTGGAGTCCCGTTTCATTACCTCTAAACATTGATTCTCCTCGTTTCAATTTTCCTTGTACATTGGGCAAGTTTTTGCGATTACTCATACAAGTACCCAATGCGGCATAACCACATGTTTCTAACAAATTGACACTAGTAAAAAAACGACCAAAGCACAAACACACGCCAGGTTCTTGTATTATACTTGCAAGACGTTTAACAACTCGCTCTCCAAGAGTAAGGGCACCGTCTGTTATAGGTTGGGATTCCTTTCCGGAGTATACGTTTAGATCGTAGGTGTACCCGGAATCTGAGCCGCAACGACACCATAACTTTATGCCTCGTTTCACCGGTTTGAGAAGCATATATTGTTTGAGAGAAGAACGCCCTTTGAATTTTGTCATGGATTCGTCGATGCTCTGAAAAGGGCTATCCTGGCGATATTTTCTAAATGTGTGTTTGAAACAAGAAAGTAATGCATCAACATAGTATGTCTTTGTTGCGTCTGGTGGCTTTTCAGGAAGAGAAAAATACAGTTTCGATGTTACATCCATGTATCTGACGCGAGAAATTATTCTCCCAACCAGTCTGTTTCCCATGGTTTCTTTGTTACTCCAATAATTTTTGAGAAATGGCAGATAATTATAGGACATTACCATCATAACTGCTAGAATTTTCTGTAATTCACCCTTGTCAGTAGGCTTGTGTTTTTGTTTTTTTACATTATTCAAAATCTTTATTTGTTCATTTGTACAATTAACAATTTGAAGATATAGTGAATGTGGAAACATTTTATGAAACACTTGAATTGGACGAGAATTTCTATTAATATCATAAATTTTACAAGGTCTTGAAGAAGGAATAGATTTTGCAGGTACAAATGTATTGCTTGGAACAATCCATTCAGGTAGTCGATTTGTATGCTCCTCAACGCAAGTTTATGATTCTACCTCAATATTTGTATCATCATTGTCCGAATCATCTTCACTACTTGATTCTTTGTCTTGAGTACTTTCATCATTTTTAGGACCTTTAGTAATCTTCTTTCTTTTCATGGTATCTGTATTGTTTTTCTTTCCATAGTCATCTGAAAAATCAGATTCACTAGTACTTGGTTTATATACATCTGAAGACCCAGATGAAAAGTCTGTCAGATTTTCAGCTATATCTTCCAACTCTTTTTGGCTCAAATTTTTCTTGTTCATTGTTGTCCTAAAAATTTATCTTTTATACATAAAGAACTGATGGTACATATGTGTACCCGGCTGGTACATATATGTACTATATAAAAAAATATCCACCCAAAAAATTAATTACTATTTTGATCACTTACTTGTAATTTACTCTCTTGTGATTTACTCTAATAATATTCAATAATAATAGTGTATTACAACAACTTTTAAACACGTTTTAACACTAAAATTGCACAAAACCACGTGCAGACAATGGAAATTAGCGCTAGACTAGCCAGAGTCATGCAGACAGCGTGCGATTTTTGTACATAACCTCAAAGCCAAACGCATAGACAACGGCCTGGTACAATTTCCACTGAAAACGAGCGATCATTTTAGGTTCCAGGGGTTTTCACACATTTGTGGTACACATATGTACCATCCGGGACGAAAGGGTTAAAGCTTCTGCATCATGAAACTTCCCACTTGAGAGTAAAGTATCTGCGAAAGAGCGCAAAATAGTCTCTTCTTTCCTGACAAGGAGGACGTTGACGAAATTTTGCAAGAACAAATTGTGAGAAAATTAAAAGAACCTAAAATCAATGCGTCAAATAAAAGGTTTTGCAAATATATATATTTCGTCGAGAATTTAGACATGTGCGGAAACTTACGTTAATTTGTCGTTACAAAGGATTAATTCGTTAATTGTGAGTTTATTTTGTATGTGTTTGAGACGTTTATAATTCATCACCTGATGTAATTTTTAAAAAAATTTGTAATATCATTTTTTAAATTAAAGTTTCTGTTTTACTTTGCAAAGGTCCTTTCATTATCCTCATACGTTTTTTGGGGGGTTTCCTGCTTTTATTAACAGTGAAACTATATGTTTTATGAAAACCGTTCCAAACCTCCCGCCTTTCTTCTACAATTGATGATAATCAACTATCAGAATATTTACTTTCGTTTTGGTTAATTTTTTTATAACACTTATTGTTGACAAACGCGCCGTCACCTTCTGGGTTCATTTTTTGAGAAATGCCATACTTGAAATTCATAAGTGAACACGCTCTTATTATTTTTGAAATTCTGAAGTATAACAAAGTGAAATGTCAATTTAATATTTACCTCGCGTCCCAAAACTCCCGCCTTTCCCCTACTATTATTATTTCATGGAAATCACGGTGCATATAATAATGTAATTAATTGAAATTGGTACCAAATTTAAACACGTAAAGTTAATTATAATTCGAATGGCGTGGTGTGATATGATGTAGTGGAATAAGTAGACAGAGCGCGCGCGCAGACACCTGTTGGCCACCGAGCGGCGCGCTTCAACCTTGCACCAAGAGATGTCGATAGAATGTATATTTACTCGCCGTGACGAAAGTAGTTCTATTTGTGTAATAATTTACTCTGGCACAAACACCGTGGTGCTTTTGTACCGTAATTTAGCAATAAGGCTGATGTGGACATTAAAATCGGATAACAGATTTTCGCCATAAAATCGAACCCGTTCCGCGGTCTGGCACTGAGCTGTCCCTCGGTTGTGTCGAGTACGTAGTGTACACGAAAGCGTACATCCAGCAGTGTGCAACTCGCGTAGATAAAAGTGTACGAAAAAAATATATCTCAGTGCGTTTGGAATATATAAAGTGTCTTCCTCTGTGTTTCGTGAAAACTGGTTTATTATGTGAACCTAGGTACGTGCCGAATTGCTTTTCTTTCTTGTTTGGGGTGAAAGGGTTTTTGTGTTTTGACGAGTTTGTATCACGCACGGGTAATTTCAAGAGAAAGTTTGATTCACAAAGGGGCAATTCGCCCACTGGTGCACGGTGGTATGCCAAACGTCAACCGTGACGTCAACTGGTGTACGCCCCCACGTTTTCACTTGAAAAACACCGATTTTCCACTCATTAAAAAAACATATATACACACACACGTACGCTCACGCACACGCACACGTACAGATGGACGTATGTAATCTAACAGTTATAAGTGTTTTCCAGTCATTGTGTAACATACGTCGGTTTATTTATTAAATAAAAATGTTTTAAAATAACGTAATGTTTTCCTTAATAATGCAATATTTTTCATTACATAAAATTCTAATTAATAAAGAAAAAAAAAAAAAAATACTAGCTAACAAAAATAAAAAGCGGCTGTTTTACAAAGAAAAAATGCAATAACAATGTCATCCTCAATTATTTTTTGTTTCGTCTTGAAAGTAAACATTATTATTATAAAATAATTAAAAAATAAAACACTGCTTGAATTAAGTTAAATTCTTAAGAACTTTGAAACATTAAGTCAAAGAATGTTTTATTTTAAAATATAATTAAAAAATAAAACACTCTTTGAATTAAATTAAGTTCTTAAGGACTATGAAACCTTAAGTCATTTTTTTTTTACAAAATAATTCAAAAACAAAACTCTCTTTGATTTAAGTTAAATTCTTACGAACTTTGAAATCTTAAGTCAAAGAGTTTTTTTATTTTTCAATTAATATTGAGTTTCAATAAAGAAAAGCCTCTGCAATACAATATATTATAAAATATTCATCCAATTACTAACGTGAATTTATTCTTATTTATCAATTAATGATTTTCGGTGATGACATTATATAACGATATTTATCACACGAAGTGCATACAAGATAAAAATAAAACGGCGCACAAGTCTTCAATGTTACACAAATGTGTTTTTCTGCATTAAATTGAACGTAGTGCAAGTTTGTGATGTCATCAACCCTATGGATGACATCACAAACTTGCACTTGCACTAAACATTGCTGCCAATGTAAATATTACTGCACTAGTGCATATAACAAGTGTTGCGCAAAATCGAATAATATTAGTGATCGAAATGTGTCATTTTAAGTATTTAAAACGAAAAAGTCATTTCAAATTTATATTTATTAATAAATGGGAAGTTATTCTTCATATTTTTTTAATAAAAGATCGATTTTGCCCATCACTGCATATAAAGATAAACCGAAAATTTCACAATATTGAGAAATACATTATTTTATATTTATTTTTAAAACGAGCAAACAAAAGAAACAACGACTTGATTGCTTGATTTATATTTCTGCATAAACTTATCAATGGGCTCATTGATAGCCAGAAGTTATTATGCCAGGGGTTCATTTCCAAGTTGGGTTTTAATATACCAAGAGGTGTTAATTCTAGACACAAACATTATTTTGTATATACAGGGTGAGTTTTTTTCGATGTTCTCTATGGGGATCTCGGAAACTATAAGAGATAGAAAAACAGTTAAATTGGGAAAGAAGTGTAGTTTTATAAAACGAATAAAATGACACTCAAAATATTTGAAAAAGTCAAGGGTAAGTAGATATTTTGAAAAAAAGTAAAATGTGTCAATTTTTTGAAATCAATATATCTCTATTATTCTCATAGATAGAAAATAAACTGTAAAAGATAAAATTGTAGAAAATTTTACACAGATTAATAACAAAAAATAAAAAAAAATCGCCCAAATTGTGGTAAATTCTTCTAAATATTGGTAAAGATGGCTGCCGACGATGGATATATTGATTATAATATTGTTCTGCAGCATCCGCGGCGTTTTTATTACACTGAATTTAACAAACAAGCATATCACGCTTTTCTTCGTTGGAAAAATTCATTATCACTTTAAAAAAACTTACAACACCAAAAAAAAATACAAAACAAACTTATCGAAACAAACCAAATATGGAAATGAATTAATGTGTGTTTAGAATAAACAACTGCAATTGTTTTACTCTTGTCTTTTTCATGGCTAACTATTTTTTGGTGTATGGTAAAATTAAAAACGACTGTAACTTATTTTATTTTAAAAATAACTGTGGCATATGTTATATCAGATTAAAGGGAAAAAATTGCCCTTTTAATAAAGTCATAGCCAACTATTGTTTCCATTTAAAAAAAGGTAAGTTTGTGTCATATCTCCCAAAATATGGGCGAAATTTTTTTTCTCTCTTATAGTTTCCGAGGTCCCCATAGAGAACATCGAAAAAAACTCACCCTGTATTTTCATCCTACAAATTACGGTATGTTAAACCTCATTGACAAAGAAATTGCAAAATAATGTCAATTTTCAATTATTTACTCCTTCTAATCTCTGTTTAAATCTAGCCTCCGCCGTATTGGTCTATCTGATATTAATAGATAAATTATTATTATCATTTTTTAGTATTTTTTGTTATTAATACGAAGGTAAAAAATAATAAAACACTTTGCTTGTATCACGCACTTGTAGAAATTATTTTGGTTACTCGGGATGGACTGACGAGCTGACTGTGCATGATAAGTATTCATAGAAGATTAGACGAATTTGTAACAAAATAAAACCGAATACGCGAAAGTCGGTTTTATGACAAATAACATTTTGTATGTGTTTGAGACGTTTATAATTCATCACCTGATGTAATTTTTTAAAAATTTTGTAATATCATTTTTTTAAATTTAAGTTTCTGTTTTACTTTGCAAAGATCCTTTCTTTATCCTCATACGTTTTTTGGGGGGGTTTCCTGCTTTTATTAACAGTGAAACTATATGTTTTATGAAAACCGTAGAAGATTAGAAGAATTCGTAACAAAAAAACCGAATACGTGAAAATCGATTTTATGACAAATAACATTTTACCTCTTGATAAAAATCCAACCAAAAAAATTCAACAAATAATCCTTTTTTTGCGGAACGGTTATCAAATAGACCCTAATTGACTTATTTATTCACTAACGAAATAACCAGGCGAAACATAATTTTTCACACGACGCGAAACGCATTATAAGGACGTATATCGAGGTCTTAAAGATTTTTTGGAGTAAAGATTTTTCTGGAAATAGCAGAACTTTTAACCAACGTTTCTGAAAAATCAATTAGCAAAAAAATCATACCGACCAAATAACAAATCGGTGTGGCAAAGGGTCTGTGAATAAATTACGCCTAAAGTATTCAACAAATTTATTTATTTATTTAATTAACGGAGGCCATTAAATACAGTAACATACATACATGATACAATGAACAGTTACAATAATAAAATAATAGAATTAACAAAAAAACACATTTTTAAAAACGAACTATTTAGCACTAAGTATACGGCGCAAAGAACTCACAGAATCTGTAAACATGTCAAAGCTGGATACTTTAATAAATTCATTTGCATGCCTTAACATGCGTGTGATAGCCGACTGCTTCGCATAATCTGTTCTGTGGAACGGTATATGAAAGATGGATGCATTTCGCAAAGGACGGGCGGGAACATGGAGACCAAGAAGCTGTAAAACATCAGGACAATCAATTATTCCATCAAACATTCTCTTAACAAATATGATATCTTGGTTAACACGCCGAGAACATAAACTCTTAATATTAACTATATTGAGCAGGTCATAGTAGTCCCCAACTAGATGAAATTTGTGAGCAATAAATTTAACAAACTTTTTTTGTACCTGTTCAATATTTTCGCTGTAAGGGAACCATACGCAAGAACAGTACTCCAAGTGTGGATGAACCAGGGCGTTATATAATATAATAATTGTGTCAAGGTTCCGAAAATCTTTGACGTTACGTTTAATGAATCCAAGCAATTGGTATGATTTGGCTACTATCATTGAGATATGCATTGAAAATGATAAATTAGTATTAAACGTAACGCCCAGATCTTTTACACTATTTAAACGCATTAAGGGTTTGTCCAACATGGAATAAAGAAAATCTACCGTTGTTAACTGTCTGGAGAATGTAATGACTACATTTTTTTTTAAGTTTAGAGATAGATTATTGGTCCTGCACCAACTTACAAACGATTTCAAGTCATCATTAAGAACTTTGGCATCATCGATTGAACTGACTTTCATGAAGATTTTCATGTCATCCGCAAATAAAAGGCATTGAGCATTGGAAAAACAGTTCACCACATCATTTATAAATATATTAAATAGAAGGGGGCCCAAGTGTGACCCCTAAGGTACATCTGACGTTACAGAGATTGCACGTGACAGAAAATTTACTTATGAAGTAATAAAAGCTAAAAAGTCACCTACAGTAAAAATTATTAATAATATTTTGAAAGAAAGGATCGTGTAATCCAACAACATTAAGTAAATCCTTAAGGACTATAGATTTAAATTCGCCACTATAGATAAAAGAAAGCGTCTAATGGAAAGGGAAAATATTAAAAGGATGGCGATACGAATATTAACAGAAAATTTAAAAAATAGTATCATGAAATTTCCTACATCTAGAGGAAAACGATTAACAATTTTATATTGCGGCAACGAAAATGGTTGGGTAAATGATTGTTTACTTCTATCGGGAAAGCAGATCTTTAAATGCTACCTCGATTATCATCACGATATGACTGCGGTTTTATTTGTAAATTGGTTCGAAAATAAATTGATACCGAATTTGGCTAAACTCTCCGTAATAGTTATGGACAATGCATCATACCATAGTTGACAAATTGATAACGCACCGACTACGTCCAGCAAAAAATTCAGAAATATCTGATTATTAACATAAAAATGATTTGTTTTACGAGGACAACTATACAAAAGCGCAGCTTCTGGAAGTGTTGAAAACAAAAAACAATTTTATATTAACATTCGCAGAAAAACATGGACGTGCCCCGTATCACTCTATTTTTAATTCAATTGAATTAATCTGGGCAGGATTGAAACGAACATAAAAAAAACTATAACATTTCACCGAATTTATCAAAACAGTTTTTGATAGTATCAATAATTAAAAAAAAACCTCACTTCACTCATCCAGATGTGTGAAATATATCATTAGAGCGGAAAAAGAATATAATACATATGATTAAAATTTTCAATTTATTATTAATATGGAAGATACCGACGATGTATTCGAAAACTCCTCAGATTCAGAAATTTCATTTTAACCAATAGTTATGAATGTATTTAATAATTTTAGTAACTTTTTATTAAACAATATTTTGTTTAAAATTTTAAATTTGTATATGTAAATATTGTTTTATTATAATTAATGGTTTTAATATTTAGACATTGGTAGTCCATATTGTATGAAATAAATATGAATAAATTATTAAAAATCAACCAATAAAACACAGATTAGATTGAATAACTTTAAATTCTCGACTAGTTTCGGGTTATTAGCCCATTTTCAAGAGAATTTAAAATTTGTTTTAAATTCTCTTGAATTTATTCATATTTATTTCATTGTTTTATTAAATGGTAATGATTTGAAATTTATTTCTAACCATGCACTTTCCCATAAGTGTTAAATAAATATGTTATTACAATTTTCAGTAATACAAATACAGAGAGCTTTTATTACCTGTAAGTATTTACACAATGGGTACCGATAAAAAATGCGAGTTAAGGTCATTGAACCGATTAATGTATGTTGTGTTATAGACAACTAAACATAAATGTCAAACGCTAAATTTCAAATTGTGTGAAATATTTGATCGAAAATGTATACAAATGAAGAAAAAGTCGAATTAAATATACCATGTTTAAGTTTATAACAAATATATAAAAGAATGTTATAAAATATCATCAGAGTGGAGTTAGAATGATATATTTTAAATAAGTCAGTATTAGAAATAAATTAATAATTTATAGCGCTCAAACAGTTTCAGGGATAAGTCACGCTGATTAACAAAATTAACAATAAAACATATTTATTTTACTGTATATGCTAGAGGAAACCTTCAGTGACATTTTGATTGTAATCTCTACCCTCTGAAAAAGTCGAATTTCCCATTGGGAAATGTTTACTGATAAAAAAAGCTCTCTGTATATGTCTGATCAGGGCAAGCTTTGCATCGAAGACCTATATTTATGCCAAAAGTGCGAGGTTTCGCCGAAAAAGACAAATATTGGAAGATAAGTTATTTACCCCCTATATTTTGATCCGGCAGAAGAAAAAACAGTAAATGAAACCATTTAGCGTCTTTGTCGTCCCGGTCTAACTTCACCCGTGCTGGTAATCCGCAGTGCCGGTAGCCGCAAGGTTGTATTATGATTATAATTTTATTGAGGGTATTCAAGTTCGATTTTTATTGCTCAGCAAAAAAAGCAATGTATACTATACCTCTGAAAAAGCTTATCATTATATACAATCATCTTTATTGTGATATTTACATATACATATATTATACAATATTATTAATTAAGTTCTCACTTAACCCGTGGTGAAACATATTTAAATCGATATATATATATATATTATTTTAAATAAAACTCTTGGTTTGTTTCACTATTTATATTTTATCTCTCCGACTTATGTTTCTCATTCCTCCCTGAAGATGACCAACGGTCGAAACTAGTCGGAGAGATAAAATATAAATAGTGAAACAAACCAAGAGTTTTATTTAAAATAATATATATATATATATATTATACAATATATTTAATCTAAACTTATAAATGGCTATCGACCTTAGGTCTTTCAGCCACCTTATCATTATTATTCAGCAATAATTTTTTTGTTCTCAACTACGACTCAGAATTGACTGAGCTCTTTATGTATGATAAATATCCGTAGATGATTACACGAATTCGTAACAAAATATAAAAAGAAGGAAAATAATGCTATTGAAATTTACATGTTTTCTTATTGTTTGGAACCTAGAAACACGGTTAGTATCATAAATCTGTCAAAAGTGGCCTCCGATTTTTTAAAATAAATTTACTGCTCCACGGTGAACAAAAGACTCAATTACAGGAAGATTTATTTTTTCAAATAAATTTTCTTTTCTTTGTGAACAGTTGTGCACAAAGATTGTTTTTAATCATTTCATTTTTTTTTAAATGACGCGTCCAGTTCAAATTAGTGCAAGGCAAACGAACCAACAATTGGAAAATATGTTATGGTCGAGCTAGGATCCGTGATGTTTTAATAATATATATTGTTTAAATATTTAAGTTGTTACTTTTATTTGTATATTGAACGATTAATAATTTTACAATTTTACAAATTCAACCTTGAGTAGTATTGTCGGTTGTGCTTCATTTGTGAAAGTAGAATTAAGAGTGAAGTGAAAATACCATTCACAATAATTAACTTAAGATAAAAATATTAGATAAGTAGAGGTACGCATAAGCGGCGGCGAACTTTTGGAAAAGTGAATTAATTGTTCTTCCTAGGGTTACCTCTTATGCAAACAAGGTTCTGGTAATGATAATTTCGCGAAGTTTAAAAGATTAAAAAGTAAACAAACGGTTCATATCATTAACAGAACTTGAAATATAATATATATATTAATAGTGGTAATAATAATAATAGATAATATGTGTTTGATGCTGGCAATGAATCCGGCGCCTCCACACTGAGACTTTTTTTTTCAAAAATATTTATTTAAAGGAAAACAACACTTGTTTAACCGTTTATTCATAATTATAAGTAATAGCAAGGTCAATTGAATACAACAGAATCAAATTTATTCTTATAATATATTTATAATACCATATACTTTAAAAATCAGAAAATAGCGATTTTTATATAAACAATATTTCCCAAACGGCGCACTTTTTTTAATTTTCTTTTAAAAATGGTTTAAACAATAGTATTAGATGCAATAGAAACAATCAAAAATGCATGCCCGTTAATAGTTTGTCTATAAACAAATTCATTGCTGGGTCGTATTTCTAACACCTGACGGCGATTTTCAAAGTGTCAAATTTCCCAAACGGCGCACTTTTTTTCCGAACAATGAATTTGTTTATAAACTATTAACGGACATGCATTTTTGATTGTTTTTATTGCATCTAAAAGTATTGTTTAAACCATTAGTAAAAGAAAATTAAAAAAAAAGTGCGCCGTTTAGGAAATATTGTTTATAAAAAATTCGTTATTTTTCTGATTTTTAAACTATATGGTATTATAAACATATTATAAGAATAAATTTGATTCTGTTGTATTCAATTGACTTACTTATAATTATGAATAAACGCTATTTTCCTATTTTTAAAGTATATGTATTATAAATATATTATAAGAATAAATTTAATTCTGTTCTATTCAATTGACTATGATATTACTTATAATTATGAATAAACGGTTAAACAAGTGTTGTTTTCCTTCAAATAAATATTTTTGAAAAAAAAAAGTCTCAGTGTGGAGGCGCCGGGTCCAATGCTGGATTCATTGCCAGCTTCATACACATGACTTATTTAATCATTTATTCATAATTATAAGCAATATAATTCAAATTCAAAAATCTTCATAATTCATACACTTTAAAAAATCGGAAAATAACGACTTTTATAAACAATATTTCCCAAACGGCGCAGTTTTTTTTTTTTTCACAAATGGTTTAAACAATACTTATACGAATAATATAACTAATCAAAAATGCGTGCCCGTTTGTGGTTTGTCTACAAATAAATTCATGAGAAGTTAGCCAAGGATTTTATGACCGACCCGGCACATCCACCATGTTTTGTAATTTTCTTTCTCTAAAGAAATCTTATTTTTTCTTACAAAGTATTAAATCAGCAAGATTCAGATTACATATCCAATAATATTTTTTTCGGTCTCCACTATTAAATGAAGATATTTAGAGTAATCAATTTTGCAAAAGTGCATTATACAAATTTGCCTTAATGATTTTTGTTTTAATTTTTTAATAGCAATAGTTAATAGTGTTACCAAATAACAGCCACGGCGCACAGTGCGGCAAAATCAGCCAAACGCGCCAGGTGGTGGTGGGATAAGAAATAATAAAAATCAGAATGAAGAAACGAAAAAAATATAGGTACAATGTAGATATTCAAAATTTCTTAAATTTTTAAGTCCCATATTTTTCCGATGTGCCCTCTTTGAGTATTAAACTCCCAAAGTAAGATAATTTCGGAACGTGAAATAGGCTTGAAAAATAACCTTATTTTAATAATATATTTTATTGCGCTCAGCAAACATACAATTACTATTTTACATGGGTTAATTTAGCACACATCCCTATATGTTATGGCATTTGGTAAAAATTTATAGATGATATAGAACATTAGTTATAAATATTTAAACGTAACGCGATTTTATAAATAATTTTCAAATTAAAGTTGAGTTAAATTAATCCTAGTCTTAGAACGGAGGGTGGAGACTATAATCAAAAATCGCTTATACTTTCCTCTATTGAATCCTGCAAGAAAATACAGTAGTGGTGAATTTTTTTATTCGCCGCGATCTTATACCGCCGAAACGGCTGAGCGTTCCTATACGCACATTTCGTGCTCAGTTATTTATTTCATCATTCTCATATAATATTTATATATAATTCTTTTATTGATTCAACACCTATCGCTAAATATTATGACTTAGTAAAATGTTATACATGGAACAGAACATTAGTAATAAATATTATAACGCAACGCGATTTTATAATAAATTTTAAAATTCAAATTGGGTTAAATTAATTCTAGTCATAGGACGGAGGATATATACCAGCACCTCTAATTCGTTTAACTTTACTCTATTGAATCCTACAAGAAGATTTTTTTATCGATCCCAATAAAGTGGTGGTCATTTTTTTATTGCCGAAACGGTTGTGCAATCCTATTGGTACATTTCTTACTTTCTTATTTATTTCACCGTATTTGCACAATTTTTCAATTTTTGAAAAACATATAGTTTTCGATAACATACCGCTTTGGTTGAATTAATTAACAATGATTACTAATTGTTATAATTATTTAAACAAGGCGAGTTTTACATACTGTGTTTCGGCTTTAATATCGATTAGATTAATCATTATTTTAGTACAAAGGGTAGAGATTGCTATTAAAATGTTGATAAATGTTTCCTCTATCGTATGTAGTAAAAAATATTTTTTTATTGATCCCAAGTTGTTAATTTTTCTATTCAGCGAGACTCTGTGCCATATCTTGAACACTCAAGTAGGTATTTATTTCATTTAATTTTTTAAGAATTAATTTTATGTGATATGGACACAAGTGAAACAGATTCAATCATTATAAGTAAGTTAAAATATTCATTTTATTGATTTTTTTCAAGATATTAAATATATCTTACGTAATTTCGCATACGTTATGCGAATTAAATATACCATGTTTAAGTTTATAACAAATATATTAAAAAATGTTATAAAATATCATCAGAGTGGAGTTAGAATGATATATTTTAAATAAGTCAGTATTAGAAATAAATTAATAATTTATAGCGCTCAAACAATTTCAGGGATAAGTCACGCTGATTAACAAAATTAACAATAAAACATATTTATTTTACTGTATATGCTAGAGGAAACCTTCAGTGACATTTTGATTGTAATCTCTACCCTCTGTTCTAAAATAATTATTAATCTGATCTATATTAAAACCGAAAAGCAGTACATAAAACTAGCCTTGTTTAAATAATTATAACAATTGGTAAATATCATTAATTAATTCATCCATAGCGGTATGTTTTTAAAAACTATGTTTTTTTAAATAGAAAAAAATTAAAAGGATGGCGAAATAAATAATAAGGTGGAAATGTACCAACAGGATTGCTCAACCGATTCGGCGGTATAGGGTCGCGGCGAATAAAAAAATCACCACCACCTTATTGGGATCGATAAATAATTCTTCTTATAGGATTCAATAGAGGAAAGTATAGACTATTTACAGGTGGTAGTATGTACTCTCCGTCCTATGATTGGAATTAATTTAACCCAATTTGAATTTGAAAATTAATTATAAAATCACGCTACATTAAAATATTTTTTTATTACTAATGTTGTATACTATCTATAAAATTTTACTAAATGTCATAATATTTAGCGATAGGTATTGAATCAACAAAAAAATTATATATAAATATTGTGTGAGTATTATGAAATAAATAACAGAGCACGAAATGCGAAACGCGGTATGTTTTCAAAAACTATGTTTTTTTTAAATAGAAAAAAATTAAAAGGATGGCGAAATAAATAATAAGGTGGAAATGTACCAACAGGATTGCTCAACCGTTTCGGCGGTATAGGGTCGCGACGAATAAAAAAAATCACCACTACTTTATTGAAATCGATAAAAAATTTCTTCTTGCAGGATTCAATAGAGGAAAGTATAAGTGATTTTTTGATGATAGTCTCCACCCTCGGACCTATGACTGATATTAATTTAACTCAACTTTAATTTGAAAATTATTTATTAAATCGCGTTACGTTTAAATATTTATAACTAATATTCTATATCATCTATAAAGTTTTACCAAATGTTATAATATATAGGGATATGTGCTAAATTATCCCGTGTAAAATTGTAATTATATATTTGCTGAGCGCGATAAAATATATTATTAAAATAAGGCTATTTTTCAAGCCTATTTCATGTTCCGAAATTATAGTACTTTGGGAATTTATTACTCAAAGAGGGCACATCGGAAAAATATGGAACTTGAAAATTTAAGAAATTTGGAATATCTACATTGTACCTAAATTTTTTTACGTTGTACCTATATTTTTTTCGTTTCTTCAATCTGAATTTTATTTTTTCTTCCCCCACCACCTGGGGGCGTTTGGCTGATTTTGCCGCAAAGTGCGGCGTAATCTTTTTTTGAAATATTCTTTTTTTTTTTTTCATCAGCAAAAATGTTCTCTATGAAATTTTCAAAATGTCATAACTCCAATTTATCTGAATGGATTATCTATTTTTTGTTTTATTTGTTTATTTTGGAAATATTTTTTTACATCAACTAATATTTTCTCTCAAGAAATTTAACTCCAATTTGTCTCAAGGGATTTTCGATAACTTTCAAAAAAGATTACTTGATGACTATTATTTAGTATTGTTAACAAAGCTCAGTATTAGCTATTAAAACAAAGAAATCGAAACTCCAATCAGGCAAATTTATGTAATGAATTTTGGAAAAAATTGATTACTCTAAACATTTCCGTTTAATAGTGGTGTCGGAAAAAATAATTTTGGATACGCAATCTGAATCGTACTGATTTCATTTTTTAAGAAAAAATTGTAAAGAAATTCTATATATTTTTTTTTTTTCTTAAAAAAAAGAAAGTTACAGAACACGGTGGACGCGCCGGGCCACAAAATCCGTGGCTAACTTCTCATCGGTATTGCTACCGTTGTGAAGTTACTACACTGAAGGAAATAAGTGATCATTTTAAACACGATGACGTGTGGAAAATATCTGCCTTAGAAAACTACACTGTGAAACGTATCTGAAGAATTACAACCCCTCTCAAAAATCACCCCAGCAAAATTATATGAAATCATCCGCCGGTTTCCGGTTCCCTAATAAAAACCCTCTAACTAAAATGTAGATGTTATTCATATTAAAACGTATCTGTAAAATCACAACCCCCTCTTAAAAATAACCTCTTCGAAAAAACACCGCTGTAAAATTATTCTTTCAAAATCAAATTAATACATCTCCCTCAAAAAAGCTATCCGTATAAAGCATTATCCAAAAAAATGACCCCAGAAAAATGTCAACTGCCGTTAATATAATACACAATAAATTGAACATACAAATAAAAAACAGTAAAACACACTATGAATTTTGGGAATTCTTAAATAATTTTGAGTGACTTTTTTGAAAAGTGAATTAAATATTTTCAATAATAAAACGTATTTTAAAAACATAACGAAATCGGTAAGGCGGCAAAAATGTGACATACAGTTAAAGTCAAAAACAGTGATTATCAATGATTTTAAAGTTATTTTTTGACTATCAATGACTTTAAAGTCAATTTCAAGTGAATATTGTGATTATCAATGACTCTAAAGTGATTTTTTGACAAAGATAGTGACGTAAAGTGACTTTAAAGTCAATATCTAGTAAAAATTGTTACTATCAATGACTTTAGAGACACTTCATATTGAAAATACTGACTATAAATGACTTTAAAGACAATTTCTATTGAAAATAGAAATGATTTCATAGTCAATTGCTAGAAAAAATAGTGACAATTGAGGACTTTAATGTCAAGTTTAATAATAGTGACTTTAAAGTCAATTTCTAGTGAAAATAGAGACAATACATGACATTAAAGTGATTTTTTTACAATAATAGTGACATAAAGTGACTTTAATGACAATATCTAATAAAAATTGTTACTATCTATGACTTTAGAGACACTTCATATTGAAAATACTGACTATATATGACTTTAAAGACAATTTCTATTGAAAATAGAAATGATTTCATAGTCAATTGCTAGAAAAAATAGTGACAATTAAGGACTTTAATGTCAAGTTTAATAATAGTGACTAAAGTCAATTTCTAGTGAAAATAGAGACAATAAATGACATTAAAGTGTTTTTTTTCAATAATAGTGACGTAAACTGACTTTAAAGAAAATATCTAGTCAAAATTGTGACTATCAATGACTTTAGAGTCAATTTGTAGGGAAAATACTGACGATAAATGAGTCTAAAGACAACTTCTAGTGAAAATAGCGACTATAAATGACTTTAATGTGATTTTTTGACAATAATATTGACGTAAAGTGACTCTAAAGTCAATATCTAGTCAAAATTGTGACTATCAATAACTTTAAAGACAATTTATAGTGAAAATAGCGTCTATATTTGATTTCAAAGTCAATTTCCAGCAAAAATAGAGACACCCAATTACATTAATATAAATTTTTGACAATAATAGTGGAGTAAAGTGACTTTAAAGTCAATTTCTAGCAAAATTAATGACGATAAATGATTTTAATGATTGTAAAGTTAATTTTTGGCAATTATAGTGACTTTCAATGACTCTAAAGTGAATTTTTAGCAAAAAATAATGACTATAAATGATTTTAAAACCATTCTTTGACAATAATAGTGACTATCGATGATTTTGAAGTCAATTTCTAGCAAAAATAGTGACTATAAAGTCAATTTCAAGTGAAAATAGTGACTTTTAATGATATTAAAGTTAATTGTTGACAATTATAATAACTCTCAATGACTTTAAAGTCAATTTCTACCAAAATTAGTGTATATTAATGACTTTAAAGACTTTATAGTGAGAATAGTGGTGTTTAATGACTTTAAAGTTATTTTTTGACAATTATAGTAACATAAAGTGATTTTAAACTCAATTTCTAGTGAAAATAGTGTCTATGAATGACTTTAAAGACAAATTTTGGCAATAATAGTGATATAAAGTGACATACATGACTACGTATTACTGTATTTCTGTTTTGTTAAATTACGAATGTATTTAATATATAAATTAATATAGGCTCTCACTTTGTACAAAACAAAATAACTTAAAGAAATAGTTTGATTCAATGATCGATTTTACCGAGACCGATCGATCAAGTGGTGATCATTCCTCGAGCCGTGCTACATAACATGATCAATCCAATCCGGAAAGTAGTCTGAAAAGATCGAACCGATCATTGAGATCGAATCGCCCAAAAAGATCGAGCCGATTGGCTCGATCACTGATCAAAATAATTGAATCGCTTATAGAGATGGATCGAGCTGTCGATCTTTTTTGATCGATCTTGCCCATCACTATTTAAAATACTATTTATTGATATTTCCATCTTATTATTAATTTTACATAAATATATGTAAAATCGATTTATTTTTTTGGGGGGATGGTTCAAATATTCCTTACTTCTTTTGATTATTGCATGTTCAGTATTTAATTCAAGAAAGAGTAAAAAACGCAGGTTATTAAAATGACTTTAATAATTTAAATAAAAATGACTTCTTTTTATTGGTTACTAAGCCCTTTCGACCAATTTATTACATCCAATTAATCTATTTCATCTAAATAATGAGATTATTGGTTGGATAGAGATATATTATTTTCCAGTATAGAATTATATAAAGTAAGTGTTAAAATGAGTTAATTATCCTTGTGAAACAAAACTATCATCATTTCCTTAGTAAAAAGTGAATGAGTAATATTTTACATTTATTTTAGAAAACGTCTATGTACAAACTTACTACTCGTGCTCTCTTGAATCGCGACAAAAAGTCGTGTTAATTATATAAAATTTCCGCTGAAAGTACACGAGCACTTCATCACATCCTTGGAGCTTCCGTTGTCTGCAATAATCCTATTATCAGTGGCAGAAAGTTGGCGTGCATTTACGGCGGTAACTTTTAGCAATTTTATTTCGAAACCCGACCATCTGCGCCCCGCGTGTGAAATATAGGAGCTGTGACCGCATCTTCTGCACAACCTATTAAGCGCCCGCACCACAAAAAAAAACATCAGACGAAAAAGCAGACGATGAAAAATCGAGCGGCGCTAATGAAAATCCCAACATACAGCTTTTTTTTATTATTTCCAATCGATGTAGTAGAATAAATAATGTGACGCTTTGGAATCGATTTATATTGCAGTAAAAAGGAAATGTGTTCCTCAATGTTTTTATTATTAAAACCTTTTTTAGTTAGATCTAGAATGAAAAATAATTATTTAAATTGCATTAAAAAAATTAAAAAAATGCCATTTTGCTAATTGGATCTGGTGTTACTGTAACTTAAAATTTGGTTGAAAGTAATTATTGACGTAAGAATAAATTAATAGTACAATATTGTTAATATAAATTTTGCACTACAAATTTTATATTTCAATTCATAAAATAACACCTGGTTTTTGTTTGATTTTGCCCGGCGCCTACACCATGGTGGGGGAGCCGGGAAAATCCGTGGGTAACCTCATATGAATTAAAAAATAGATTTTTTGAAATTTCTACAACAAGAAATCCCCTTGAGGAAGAAAAGGTTAGTAACTCCAAGCAATTGCCAACGTCACTCTCTCCTTATCCTTTTGGTCTGCGGAAAAGTAAAATAGTATTTTCACTAATTACGTATTCTCCGAAATTCATTTGCTAATAGTAAAACCGATATTTTTTGGGAAAAAATAATTGAAATTAGGGCTTCTGTTACTGTTTGATTTCAAAATCAATTAATGGATTTTTAATGTTATATTTTATTCTATACATATTTTATCAAAAACAGTAATAAAGATACCAAGTGTTTTAATCAATATAATTTTAAATGTTTCGCCACGGTTTAAATGAGAAATTAATTAAAGGTACAGTAATAAAGATGTTTAATAATAATATTTGAAATTGGTGAAAATGTTGTGCACTTTATTTGATTGACATCCAAAAATAACTGTTTGTATTATATATTATTATATTTGGCCATTATTCACAAAAAATTGTAAACAATTAATCAGTTTTACTGGAATACCAGTAGCGTCTAAATTAGCATAGAGGTCAATATGTTTTTTTTATGTTAATTATTTACTCATCTTATTCATCTATCACGGATAGAAAGATAATAGATCATTTCGGTCAAAATATATCAAAAAAATGTACAACCTCGAACAGTGCCATACAACAAACCATGTATCTATGGCCTATTTCAGATACAGAATTATATAATGTAATCATGGAATTAAAAAATTAAACTAGCACAGGCCAGGATGGAGTACCCCTCAAAATAATTAAGAGCGTTGCGATGGAGATCCTCGAGCATCTAGTCAACCTAATCAACTTTTCATTTAAAATTTCCTGCCGCACTAAAAACTTCAAAAATTATCCCAATCTATAAAAACCGAGCAAAAACTGACGTGAACAATTTCCGACCAATTTCAATACTTGATGCATTCTCAAAAATATACGAGAAAATCACTGTAACACGAATAACTTTCGTTTTCACGATAAACGACATTGGAAGGAATAGTGAAATATATTGAGGATTTCCAGCTTATGAACGATGCCCAACATGGATTTAGGAAACACCGATCAACGGAGTCTGCAAGTGTTATTTTATTGGAAGAACTATACAAAATATAGACGCGGGTAAATTCTTAGCTGGATTATTCTATGACTTTTCTAGTGCCTTCGATACAATCTGCGCAACATTTGTTTGTGAAAAATTAAGTGCGTTAGGTGTTCGTGGAAATATAAGAAATTTCATCGAGTCGTTCCTTACTGAGCGAAAATTGTATGTGTGTGAAGCTGGCAATGAATCCAGCAATGAACCCGGCGTCTCCACTCTGAGACTTTTTTTTTCTAAAATATTTATTTCAAGGAAAAGAACTCTTGTTTAATTATTTATTCATAATTATAACTAAATGCAAGGTCAAGTGAATGGAACAGAATCAAATTTATTCCTATAAATTCTAAAATATTCATAATACATATACTTTAAAAATCGGAAAATACCGATTTTTTTATAAACAATATTTCCCAAACGGCGCACTTTTTTTCCAATTTTCTTTCAGAAATAGTTTAAACAATGTTTTTAGAAGTAATATAATCAATCAAAAATGCGTGCCCGTAAATAGTTTGTCTATAAACAAATCCATTGCTGAGTCGTATTTTTAACACCTGATAGAGATTTTCAAAGTGTCAAATTTCCCAAACGGCGCACTTTTTTTCCAATTTTCTTTCAGAAATGGTTTAAACAATGTTTTTAGAAGTAATATAAACAATCAAAAATGCGTGCCCGTTAATAGTTTGTTTATAAACAAATCCATTGCTGAGTCGTATTTTTAACACCTGATAGAGATTTTCAAAGTGTCAAATTTCCCAAACGGCGCACTTTTTTTCCAATTTTCTTTCAGAAATAGTTTAAACAATGTTTTTAGAAGTAATATAAACAATCAAAAATGCGTGCCCGTTAATTATTTGTTTATAAACAAATCCATTGCTGAGTCGTATTTCCAACACCTGGCGGCGATTTTCAAAGTGTCAAATTTCCCAAACGGCGCACTTTTTTCCAATTTTCTTTCAGAAATAGTTTAAACAATGTTTTTAGAAGTAATATAAACAATCAAAAATGCGTGCCTGTTTATAGTTTGTCTTCACACATTGTGAAGAAATGTTATTATTGCTTTATCAATTTAATTTGATCTTCACGTAACTCCATAAATAAAAAAATGAAAATTAAACTAATTTACGAACGATGTTCTTATATGTAATACAAAAAATTATAAATTCGTGCAGTATAGTTGTTTCTTCCTTCTTTAATTGTAAAAGCAAATGCTAAACACATGTTCCGTTTATATTTTTAGAAAATCAAAGATGTACCTCCTCTCTACCCTCATTATCATAATTTTGTTCTTGACAAACGGTCAATAGCCCAGCTGGAGGCGTTAAAAAAACTGGTCATCTGTTTTTCGTAAATGTGACAGGTTAACTGTGTACCGATTCACCCTTTATGCTTTCCAGAAAAATGGAATTTGGCTTTATTGTTCCTTATTCGTAATAGAAATATATAGATTCTTAATTTTTCAAAAACATTTCGTGTAAGATAGTTTTAGCTAAAATTGTTTATTCTTGTCATTGTTGACGTGTCATTGCTTCCACTGCAATTAGTTTTATGAAATTATTTACTTGAGAATTTTTAATATTAATTGATTGTAACAAATCACCATAATTATTTGAATCATTGAAAAAATATCAAATGAATAAAATTCACTTGTGTGAACTTGTCTTTTTAAAATTGATGCAATATCATTAATAATAATAATAAAATACCATTATTTTCAAATGGCATAATTATAAAGCGAGAGTAGGGTCAGCGTTATTAAATCTACAACTTATATGCTAAACATTAAACTTATTAAAATAACAAGATATATGTATTTATTAATTTCTAAAATTATCTAACCCTTATTTTATACATATAAATATATACATATATTCACATACATACACACTAGTTACTACTGAAGTAATTATATCTTACGTTTAAACATACTTTTATATTTACTTATTTATGTCAATGATATTGATATACATTCTTGTAAAGTAGTTATTCAATTTATTTTCAGTTACTTTTTGTGTTTATGATAGAACTTGTTTCTAATAAATAGATAATAATATATATTTTTTTAATTTGTCCATGGCCGCTTTATTTTTTTCTAATTGGAAAAAAAGTGCGCCGTTTGGGAAATTTGACACTTTGAAAATCTCTATCAAGTGTTAAAAATACGACTCAGCAATGGATTTGTTTATAAGCAAACTATTAACGGGCACGCATTTCTGATTGTTTATATTGCTTCTAGAAACATTGTTTAAACCATTTCTGAAAGAAAATTGGAAAAAAAAGTGCGCCGTTTGGGAAATTTGACACTTTGAAAATCGCCGTCAGGTGTTGGAAATACGACTCAGCAATGGATTTGTTTATAAACAAACTATTAACGGGCACGCATTTTTGATTGTTTATATTACTTCTAAAAACATTGTTTAAACCATTTCTGAAAGAAAATTGGAAAAAAAGTGCGCCGTTTGGGAAATTTGACACTTTGAAAATCTCTATCAGGTGTTAAAAATACGACTCAGCAATGGATTTGTTTATAGACAAACTATTAACGGGCACGCATTTTTGATTGATTATATTACTTCTAAAAACATTGTTTAAACTATTTCTGAAAGAAAATTGGAAAAAAAGTGCGCCGTTTGGGAAATATTGTTTATAAAAATCGGTATTTTCCGATTTTTAAAGTATATGTATTATGAATATTTTAGAATTTATAGGAATAAATTTGATTCTGTTCCATTCACTTGACCTTACATTTAGTTATAATTATGAATAAACAATTAAACAAGCGTTCTTTTCCTTGAAATAAATATTTTAGAAAAAAAGTCTCAGTGTGGAGGCGCCGGGTTTATTGCTGGATTCATTGCCAGCTTTACACACATGAAAATTGTTTGTGCAAATCGCTGATAGTGCTTCTACTCTATGTAACTTAAGCAAAGGAGTTGTCCAGGGATCGACCCTAGGTCCTTTGCTGTTTCTATTATACATTAACGATTTAACTGAACACATTACTTTGGGTCGCACTATTAATTTTGCCGACGACACTGCATATCCGCAATTGATCAGGATGAGTTAATGCAGAGAGTTAGATAAACTAATCTAGAAATGAGTGAATGGTGCAACAAAAATAACCTTTTACTTAATATGGACAAAACAAAAATAGTTCAATTTTATAATAGGAAATTGCCACCCCTGTGAAGTTGGCAACCCAACTTTCAAATTTCATAATAATGGTTGGAGTTTTGGTGGCCCGCCACATAGTTCTAGAGTTCCCTATACATATAAAAAATAGTTCCGCCCTTTTAACCCCTCCAAAATCAAACTTCACACTCATGTTATTTTAGAATGCTATAACTACTTTATTATTGACTTTAGAGCAAAAATTCATTAGAGTAATTGATAGAACTATGTGGGAGGCAAACAGAACTCTAATCACATTTACAAAAATTTAAAAAAAACATCCCCTCGAACTTAAATTAATTATTTACAACAAAGTTTGAGAGGCCAGAACTTTTTTATTATTGATAATAGAGAATTCATTCATAAGAATAATTTATAGAACTCGTAGGGGGGCAAACAGAACTCTAATCACATTTACAAAAAATTAAAAAAAAAAACATCCCCTCATACTTTGATTAATTAATTATAAAAAGTTTGAAAAGCCAGAACTTTTTTTTATTATTGATAATAAAGAATTCATTCATAAGAATAATTTATAGAACTCGTAGGGGGGCAAACAGAACTCTAATCACATCTACAAAAATTTAAAAAAAAAACATCCTCTCGGACTTTGATTAATTAATTATAAAAAAAGTTTGAGAGGCCCGAACTTTTTTATTATTAATAATAAGGAATCCATTCATAAGAATAATTTATAGAACTCTTTGAGGGGAAAACAGAACTCTAATCACATCTACAAAAATTTTAAAAAAAAAAACATCCTCTCGGACTTTGATTAATTAATTATAAAAAAAGTTCTGAAAGGCCAGAACTTTTTTATTATTGATAATAGAGAATTCATTCATAAGAATAATTTATTGAACTCGTAGGGGGGCAAACAGAACTCTAATCACATTTACAAAAAATTAAAAAAAAAACATCCCCTCATACTTTGATTAATTAATTATAAAAAGTTTGAAAAGCCAGAACTTTTTTTTATTATTGATAATAAAGAATTCATTCATAAGAATAATTTATAGAACTCGTAGGGGGGCAAACAGAACTCTAATCACATCTACAAAAATTTAAAAAAAAAACATCCTCTCGGACTTTGATTAATTAATTATAAAAAAAGTTTGAGAGGCCCGAACTTTTTTATTATTAATAATAAGGAATCCATTCATAAGAATAATTTATAGAACTCTTTGAGGGGAAAACAGAACTCTAATCACATCTACAAAAATTTAAAAAAAAAAAACATCCTCTCGGACTTTGATTAATTAATTATAAAAAAAGTTCTGAAAGGCCAGAACTTTTTTATTATTGATAATAGAGAATTCATTCATAAGAATAATTTATTGAACTCGTAGGGGGGCAAACAGAACTCTAATCACATTTACAAAAATTTAAAAACCCCCGGACCAATCATTAACGAAGTCTGAGTATAGAATTTTTTTTTTTTTCATATATTTTTTTCTAATTTGACCAGAGTTCTGCTTGACCCAGTAGGCATAATTATAACACAAGACATGGTTCAAACATACAGGTGACGATGCATAAACCCACACTTTATGAGAAATCTCCAATGTATAATTGTGCGGCAATATATAACAGTCTATCAAACGAAATTATAGAATGTAAAAAAACCTGTCAATTTAAAACAAAACTTAAAACATTTCTCGTAGGAAAATGCTTTTATAAAATAGAAGACTTCATAAACACTTAACGATGCGAAGTAAGGTTAAAACTTACTCTTATTTTAACATGTTTGATAGGTACTTTACCATAGTTATCTTGTACTTTAATCTATAATAAACTCATATGACTGTATCATTGACGTTTTCATCTACTTCATTAATGTATTATGTTCCATATGTTGAATTCAGTGGATTTAGATCAAACGTCTTCTGCGTAACCTCAGGGGTCTGTTATAGGTCCCTGTCTTTTTAATATATTCATAAATGATGTTACTCAGATCATTCAAACAAGCTGTTTATTATTTGCAGATGACTTAAAAATTATCCATCCTATACACTCTATAAATGATTGCATGTTTCTGCAAAATAATCTTAAAAGTTTATATTCTTGGTGTTCCACAAACCGTTTAGAGCTCAATATAATTAAATGCAAAATTATGTCATTTTCAAGGAAAAAATCTCTTATTTCATACGATTACGACATAAATAGTGTTGTTCTGGCAAGAGTTAGTCAATTTAAAGATCTGGGAATACTATTTGATAGCGCTTTAACATTTAAACCGCATATTGATAGTTTGGTTGCTTCAGCTAACAGCAGCTTAGGGTTTATCTTTCGAAATACAAAGCTCTTTACGTGTTCAAACGCCATTCTTTCTTTGTATTATGCCTATGTTCGGTCTCGTCTTGAATATTGCTGTTGTATTTCGCATCCTATTTACGGTTCCTACTCTAATCAAATTGAAGGCATTCAAAAAAGTTTATTAAATACGTATATTTTAAGGAGACATGTACCTACCCTGATAACTCTGTAACTTATGCTCAACTACTTGATTTCTTTGGGTTACAATCGTTGAAACATCGTCGGAAGGCTCACCTAATTACATTTTTATTCACAATCTTAAACAATATGGCGGATTGCAGTGAAATTCTAGCCTTAATAAAATTACAAGTTCCACATTCAACTAGACAAACACGTTTTTTTCACTTAAGTATCCCCAATACAAACGTCTCGTTAAAATCGCCAATTTTCGCCATGTGTCATTTGCTTAACAATTTATTAACGGTTGACCATATGTTTGATATTTTTAATATAATTACCCCAAAAAAGTGCTATCATTACATTCTGCAACAACTGAACGACTCCTAGCATGTTAATAATAATGTTTTTCTTATATTTGTTTACTATAATATATTTATATCTATGTTAATTTTAAGTTTTTGTAATTTATGTACAATCAATAAACGTGTATGATGATTGTATTAAATAAATAAATATATTGTGTGTCCATAGTATATATTTTTTTTGTAATAAATTATTATTATTATTTATGATAAAATAATATTTGTTAAAAACGAGTAGAATCTTAAGATTCTTTCCTTAAATCTAGTATTATTCGTTAATATATGAAATGCAATTTTGCTAATTAGTTTGGCTCATTATTTACCATTTAATTTTTAAAATATCCAAAAACTTATTCCGCCGTTGCCACTTTTGTTCTTAATTACTTTGGCAACAGGTGCTCGTCCCGCAAAGTTCTGATTTATGTTAATGAACCTTTAAACAATGTCTGCATTAATTCAGGCGAACGAGACAGGTGTCACAATTATCAAAGCGAGCGGTGTACAACATAGTCAAATCCGCGGCGGCTAATTATAACGCAAAGTTAATTATAAATGAAGCAACAGGAGGAATTCGGCTTCGGAGTATTTAAAAGTCCGAGACGGAGACAATGTTGTAAATTACGCGGTGATTAAACCGATTTTACTCTTTGTGCCTTCCCACCGAATTACGCCAAATGTTTGAAGAAACTGCTCAACTATTTGCCAAACATTTTGTGCGATTCCTGAAATATTTTTTTTACTATCATTATAAATTTCAGAATTTTTATTATTTAAAAAAATGTGAGTTTGTAATTAGGGATGCTGGATGGTGGACAATCCATGATTACAAGCAGACATGCATAACGTTTATTTTCCTAATGAAATACTCCGGTAAAGGATAAATTCAAGAAAAATTACTCATGAGGAATGGCTAATGATAATACTCACAGGGGTTTGTAGGGCGCTTCGACGGCAAAGGTCATTCGCGCGATAATTCTCACATTTTTATTCAGACAACAGGTAATACAAAACAATATAACACAAATAATTACAATAAATGTAGCTGTTAGTCTATCTGGGCTAGCCACAAGAAGTCTTTCTGTCCGGGTATTTATTCTATTGTTATAAATAATTCCTTCAGAAAATTAAACCTAAATCTCATATTTAGGTTTCAAATTCTGAAGGAATTATTTAATTATCAATAATTATTTTTTCTATTGTTATAAATAATTGCTAATATGAGATTTAGGTTTAATATTCTGAAGAAATTATTTATAACAATTGAAAAAATAATTATTAATAATATACCCGAGAAGTAGTTGTTTGAATATTTGTTTTTCTTAGTACCTATTTCGTAAATTTCAAAAGCAAGATCCGCGCTTCACTGATGATTGTTTTTTTTTAAACAAAGTACCCTTCCGGCTTTTATAGAAACAACCAGATGTTTCTGTCCTCACGTTTTCTTTTCCCGCTGTTGTCTGTACAGTATTTCATTACGATGTATTAATAACCGGAAAAAATACACGATTTATCCACGCGATTTGAAAAATAAATATTATTAAGCAGTGATTGCACCTACAGCATTGAAACGCCCACAAGGGTCCTTACCGTTAGCCAAGAATCGATTTTTATTTTCGTTTTCGGATCGGAACTGAACTGCAGTCCAACAACTGGTGATTATTTTTGGAGCTTTCTTGATCCGGCGAAATATATAAGGTGACTATTGTAAATGGTCGTTGGCTGCAATCGCTTTATCCAAAAATGTACCGCAAATATAAATATTGATGAGGCAGGCTGAATCTCGCGTGTTGTTTTTAATAAACAAAATAGTGTTAGTGATGCTAATTTTTGGAATCTATGATAGTATATTATAATTAGAGACCGGATTTTAAAAAAATATATTGAAAAAATCGCTTAAAGAGGCGCCAATCCTAGCAAGAAAAAGTATTATTTTAGGAAAAAAGAAAAAAACATATAATAAAAATTAAAAAAAACAAACAATATTCTATACAAAAACATTTTATTTTTGCATCGAATATTGTTTTTTTTTATAAATGTATTTACTATAATATATTTCATATTTACCATCTATCACCAATGTTTTATAGGTCCGGTTTCTGAACATACATTTATTGCTAAATTCATTTAATAATTGAAGTAAATATAAAAATCTGTCTCTGTAAGGTATTTTATTTAATATAACATAAATATTTAAGTATATGCTGTTTTTGAAAGACATTAAAACCCAACTTTTGCATATTTAAATTTTGTTACAATATCTGGATCTATTTTAAAATTTTCCATAATTTCTCCAATTAAAATTGTCGATATATTTTGTAGCTTTTGTAATCCTTCGTTTTTTGTGAACACATCTTCTAATTTTGATTTAATTATTTGACCAATTTTCTTAGGAACTGTATGAATTGATTGCTTAAAATCAATTACCATTTTACACATGAGTTACGGTTACAGTTTTGTGTGAGGTGCGCTTTTAGCACAGGCACACATAGGCCTCTTTAGGCCCCTAATGCTTCCTCTGGAATATGTGTTAGCACAGCCAGCCTACCTCATCAATATAGGCTAGCAGTGCCGAGATAGGTAGATCCCTAATTTTCGCCATTTCTGACCATTCCTCACCCAGTATGGCTTTTCTGCTGAACTTAAGTGCTAGGCAAATATCCAAGGATATGCTAAACGGTTTCGTCCTCCAAACAGCACCCTCTACAGTCTGGTGATTCTACAAACCCCAATCTGTGGAGGTGTGCTCTAAGTCTGCAGTGTTCAGTCAGAACATCCGTGATACGTTTTAAGTTCACTGTGGACAGCCGCAGGTATTGTTTGACTGATCTTTCATTTGGATACTGAAGGGTTTCCTTAGAAAGTCTACAGCCTATTACATCATCCCATCTACACCTACATTTCTTTAGAGTATAGGGATGCAAAGATTCATATAGGGAACTTAGAGGGGGGCGCATTAGTGTGCTGGGCGTGTGAATGATCATACTAGCCACAGCTCCAGCCAATGCATAAGCTCTCCTGTTCCCATTATCAGTGCTGTGCCCAAATCTCGACTCTATTGTGTATCGAGGCCTGTCTGAATTTATAATGGCACTCCTTCACTGTATCTGAACATGTGTAGTTTCTACTCAGATACTGTAGAACATGTCTGCTGTCCGTGAGGATTAGCAGACATTTGTTGTTTACACCAGGTTGGGTTATAATTTCCGCCGCATGTGTTATGCCCATCAACTCCAATTGCTCGATAGTTGAGTCTATACCCATGGGTATTTTCTTTTAAATGTTTAGGCTTCAGGAGTAAATTCTTTCTTCAGGGATTCATCTGTATAAATCCTTATAGCAGATTCCCTCATGTGTTTTATGGTGTCGGTGGTAATTTCGTAGGGTGTGCTCGCCACATAAGTGGATGCACTGGAATCAGTGCCAGCCTCTAGTTAAGGTATGTATTTGCAGATGTTCCTCCAGAGGTGACTTCTGATTTCCCCTACTCTGTTGCTCTCCAAAAAACCACTGCTATAAACGGGAAGAATAGCCGCTATGGCCTCCCTTTCCACGTAGAGATTCAATGGTGGAAAGCACAACATCACTTCCATCGGGTCGTGTGCATAGCGCCTGTCACACAAAGACAGGCAGTCTTTTGCACTAATGACAACCGCTTGGTGGTGAAGTCTATTTTAGTCCTAGGCCATCAAACCACTGCGCCATAAGTAAGTATGGGTCGTCTTATGACAGCTGTATATAGCCACATCATCGTGCCCTCAGTGCTTTATTTACTTTGAGTGCTATGTGCTTTTTCCAATTTAGTTTCTTGTCGAGGGTGACTCCCAGATATTTTACATCCTCGTTAAATTATAACTTCGAATTCAATAACATTGGTACTTTGGGATACACCTCCGCTTCCTGGTGAAGAGAACCATCTCCGTTTTGGCAGGATTAACCGACAGAGAGTGATCCTCACACCACTTTGATAATATATTAAAGGCAATTTGCATCCTATCTCAAATTACACCTTCATGCTTACCGCTTACTACGATGACTAAATAGTCAGCATACGCTGTTACGAAAAAGTTTCTCTTAAGCAGTTGTTGAAGGAGACTGTCCAGTACCAAGTTCCATAGAAGTGATGATAATACACCACCCTGTGGACAGCCTCTATTTAACACACAGGTAATCGGTTGATTGCTTGCATCAACCTTGACTGTTCTATTGGCTAGTGCGTTGCCAATGATCTTTCAATCTTGCTCACTACATTATGTAGTGAAGAATCGGTTGATCTTTCCTTCGTGTATGCACGTTGGACATGCATAAGTGGATTGTCTACTACAGTTGTTACTCTTATGAATTGCTCACAAAGAATCTACAAAGTTTTTAGTAAAAACGAGGAGAGGGTGATAGATCTGTAGGCCTTGGGGCCAGGCTTAGGTATAAAAACAACCCTGCCTTATTTCCAAGCCTTTGGAACGTATCCCAAAGCCAGACTGGACCGGAGTAGCAATACTATCTGCTCTAGTAGTACCCTTCGTCCCCATTGCAGTAGGGCGGGGAAAATGCCCTCAGGTCCGCTTTGAAGGGAGAGAAGCCATTTATCGCTATCAGGTTGTTCTTTCTGTTTATTATTCGATCCGCCAGTTCCCAGTCTGGTGTTGACAGAGTAATTGTAGTTTCTTCCCTGTATGGCATATTTACCATGGTGCACCCAGAGAAGTGGGTCCTGAGCAGAAAACACCGACTCTCTTGGAAATCGGCAGTATAGGAGCCGTCTTCCTTTTTTAAAACTCCCACGGGTTGTTGATGATCCCGTGAGAGTAGTTTCTTGAGTCTACAAATCTCCTGGGTGTCCTCAAGGCTCTCGCAGAAAACGCGCCAGGACCTCTGACGCTGCCTTATGAGTTTCTTATACTCCCTAAGGCAGTCCACCAGGAACCATTCAGAGTTTATCCTTGAGCTCTTGGCTCTGTTATAACTTTCCTGTGTCTCTTTCTTGAGGGAGCCGACTTCCACGGGTGTGAAATTAGCAATAGATTTCAGCAACAGATTTTAAAATTACTTATTTCCTAAAATTTCAATTACGGACAAAAGTAGAGAAATTTTCAACTTTTTTAACGGCAATGCGTTGCTAAATAATATATCTATCACATGCAAAAATAATTTTTAGGACACGGGCACTAATTTACCCCTTTCCACCCCTCGACTAAATATTCAATTGCGAGCAAAGGCAAAGATTTTTTAAACTTTTTTTAACGGCAATGCATTGCTAAGAATATATACAACACATGCAAAAATAATTATTAAAACACAGACACTAATTGCTTAAGTTTATAATATCATGGTAACATCTCAATCGGTTTAGGCTAAACGTAAAAGAAATTATACAAAAAAAATCAACGATTTTAAGAAATTGAAAAATAATTTAAAAATCAACGGATTATCAATTCAATTACGGGCAAAAGTAACGGCAATTATATAGATAGATATATTTTTTTAGCAACGCATTGCCGTTAAAAAAAAGTTGGAAAAATCTCTACCTTTGCTCGTAATTGAATTTTTCGTCGAGGGGTGGAAAGGGGTGAATTAGTGCCCGTGTCCTAAAAAATATTTTTGCATGTGATAGATATATCATTTAGCAACGCATTGCCGTTAAAAAAGTTGAATAATCTTTACTTTTGCCCGCAATTGAATTTTTCGTTGAGGGGTGGAAAGGGGGTAAATTAGTGCATGTGTCCTAAAAAATATTTTTGCATGTGCTAGATATATTATTTAGCAACGCATTTCCGTTAAAAAAAGTTGAGAAAATCTTTACCTTTGCCCGTAATTGAATTTTTCGTTCAGGGGTGGAAATGGGGTAAATTAATGACGGGTGTGAAGTTAGCAATAGATTTCAGCAATAGATTTCAAAAATTTAATAATAATAAATTTCTTTCAAATAAATATTTTATTGTCGATAAACATTATAATATTGTCTTCTAAGAGATAGTATTTATGACTTAAAAATATAATTTTCAAAATTCAAAAATTTTTAACCCCTTGAAACACTCTAAACGAAATTGAGTATTAACAAAATATGTATCTCCAAAAGGTATTTTTTATATTTTTAAATTATACCTTATTTAATTCTTAAAGGCACTACCTAACACATAAAAAAATAAAATTTGGATAACTCGGACAACTTCAGCACCCCAATGATAAATATTCAAATTAAAATATCTCCAAAAGGTATTTTTTTATGTTTTTAAATTATACATTATTTTGTTTCTAAAGGCACTACCTAAATATATATATATATATATAAAATGTATTACGTGGACATCTTCAACCCCCAATGACACTCCCTTCAAAAGTTTCGAATTACTATATCTTCGAAAGGAATTTTTCATATTTTTAAAAAATACCTTATTTTGTTGTCTAAGGTGTGCATGCCGCGTAGAATTATTTGTGCATATCATGAAACGCATGCGCTCCATAATAAGTTTGAATTGTAGTCGATTGGAACAAATATAAACTCTTTTCCGCAAAACAACAGGCAATTTGGAAATAATAAATTAGATTGTTAGTATTTAATTTATTTTTAAAATAATTAATATCATAAAAGTCATATATTATTTATTTTTACAAAATAAAATGTTTTTAGTTATTCGAACAGTTTTGTTTTTATCTATTTTTTTTATGTAAAAAAATGTCCGAGTTATCCAAATTTTATTTTTTATATGTTAGGTAGTGCCTTTAAGAACTAAATAAGGTATACTTTAAAAATATAAAAAATACCTTTTGGAGATATTTTAATTTGAATATTTATCAAGGGGGTGCGATTAGGGGATGAAGATGTCCGAGTTATCCAAATTTAATTTTTGTATATGTTAGATAGTGACTTTAAGAACTAAATAAGGTATAATTTAAAAATATAAATAAATATCTTTTGAAGATACATATTTTGTTAATATTCAATTTCGTTTAGAGTGTTTCAATGGGTTAAAAAATTATGAATTTTGAAAATTATATTTTTAAGTGATAAATACCATCTCTTAGAAGACAATATTATAATGTTTAGCGACAATAAAATATTTATTTGTAAGAAATTTATTATTATTAAATTTTTGAAGTCCATTGCTAACTTCACACCCGTATATTTATATGCCTTAATTATTTTCACCTGCACTTCCCTCGCAAGAAGGTCTAGTCTAGTGCTGTCATTAGGGCATTCAATTTTTCTGTCCTGTGCCCTTCTGAGGGTGCCTAATGTAGGCACCCTTGTCCGTGCATCTCGGATCTCTATAAGGCTTGCAGAAACGATCTGCTAATCTTGACTGGAAAATGATCTATGATCCGACATTGAAACGTCTTGGCTCACTTTCCAATCGCTGATTTTACCTGAGATAGTTATGGTAGCCACTGTAATATCTATGGCAGTTACGTGCGTTCACGTCCCGCGATTAAGTATCTCTAAATCTCTACTTATTAAAAAGTCATGCAATGACTTACCTCTAGTATCGATCGTCCTGTTACCCCACGCAATATGGTGTGAGTTGGAGTCACACCGCGCTATGAGTGGCAGTCCTTCCTGCCTGCATATTCCACCAGTCCTTCAAATCTCCTGGAGGGAGGCGGAAGGCTGATGTCATCAGGGAGGTAGACTGCAGCCAGGATGACATCCTTTACCCAATTTATATGGGTTACCATTTTAATTGATTCGGTTAGAGGAATTTTTTCTATTAATTTTATTACTTCTGGTAGGCAATTAAAATTGGATTTAATGAACGCCAAATTTTGTGTAATTATGGATGCTTAAGAACATGCTGGCACTCGTTTATTGAAAGACCATTCGTTTCAGAAAACTCGAACACAGCTTTTTTGAACATTCGATAATTGGTCGCGTAGTAGCAGGTTGCTTCTAACCAGGTACCCCATCTTGTCAGTACTGGTTCAGGAGGTAAGGGAATAGTGGGATATTTGTTCTTAAATAATTGTACCCTCAATGGTACTTTGACGAATATTTTTTACCACTATTAATTATTTACCAGTGGAAACTATAAGCATATCGTTTCAGCAATAAGGTTTATTTCGTGTACCACGCATATGCAATCAATTACAATATTATAAAAAAAAATGGTGACGTGTATTTGATTGAAAAATTAATAGGAAAGGAAAAATTAAAATTGAAAAATGTCTGTTTCATTTTTTTAATATGGAAGCGATTAGGAATGATGTATTAAATATGTTCGCACTTTGACGATTTATTTGACATAAAAATAATTATTTAAATTAGAGTCTCCACAGCCAGTATAAAGTAGATTATAAAAATAAGGGTTTATTTCTAAGGGAATTTATCAGGTAGATAATATTCTTCCGCTTATGAAATAAAAACTAAAGGTCCTACAAAAACAGTTTTATAACAAAAATTATTTATTTTTTCAAGATATACAACTTTTGTTTGAAACATTTTTCTATCTGAATTAAAAAATGAAAAATCGCTTGGAGTAAAGTTACACTTAATGAGTTTTGATTCTAACCAAACGCTTTTCAGATCATTCAACTGCTATAAAAAGCTTAGATATGAAGTTTGGTTTTAATCCATTTAGCCGTTTATGCGCTACGCGGAAACACATCAACATTTTTCAAAACTCGATGTAATGGGCTCAGGGGACCTCAAAAAGTGCATATTTGTTGAAATTAGCGATTCGAAAATTTTTACGATCACAATACTTTCCCCGGACCCCTGTAAATTGTTAATTTACAAAGCCTTCGTTCTCGCTCGGCACTGCTTCCGGTAGAAAAAAAAAGATTAATTCGTAATGCACAAACTTTGAAACTGTCTTTTTAAGTTCCTCTTGAACTGTAATCTCATTGGAAGAAGTAAAACACTTGTTATGTTCCATTTCTTTATTTTCAGATAAATGACACGTGTTTCGGTCCTTTTGATACATTATAACAGTTAAAACTCTGTTATCTGAAAATAAAGAAATGGAACATAACAAGTGTTTTACTTCTCCCAAATGGGAAATTTGGTTGTATCAAGAGAGTCACAGAACAATTATCGAATATAAAGTTGACGAAGTAGCGGATACATCGACAAATCCAGGAAATTTAAATAATAATTTTATTTATTTCCCAACAGATACATATAGATAAAATAAATAACAGAGAAAATTTATCAAACATAGAGACATTAAATAATAATAATATAAAGTAAAATAAAGTATACATAAAACATAATAACATAAAATAAAGTTGGCTTACATACTACGAAACAAGTGTGTAAAGTTAAGTGTGAGAGATTTTTGGTAGCTTGTGGGTTCTAAAACTATTATAGTATTTGTGAAATGGCGACTGGTGCAATTAAATATATCTATGGATTCCTGTATAATCATATGAGTTCGAAGCATTTTATTTATTGGCGAGTTAAAATATAGGTTAGTGAAACTGCGCTTACATATGGAAGTACTAGTATTTCTACTACCAGACCGCGGTACATATATATTTATCAGAGAAAGAATATTAGGGTCGCCAATTTCCCCATGCAGTAATATAACCATCGCATGGAAGTTATACTTCTGCGTGCTGCTAATGATTTTAAATTAAACATTGATAAAATATGTCCGTACGTTACCGAATCAGCCGGATAAGTTGCGAATGATTTGTAATAAAGAAAATTTACAAATTTCCTTTGTATACTTTCCAAAGTGTTGGAGTGGACGTTATATGATGGTGACCATACAATTGCGCAGTACTCCATTTTGGAGCGAACGTAGGCGTAATACAATTTCAAAATTGTGCGTGGATCTTTGAAAGACTCTGTAATGCGACGTATAAAACCAAGCATTCTGTAAGCCTCATTTGTAATCGTATTATAATGTGGAATAAAAGTTAGTTCTCTGTCGAACAACACACCCAAATCACGGATCTCGTTAACTTTTTCTATGGACATACCATCTATAGAGTAGTCGAATATAATTGGCTGTGCTGTACGATAGAACGACATACATTTACATTTTGAAATATTTAAATCAATATCATTAAGAAGACTCCAAAATTTTATTTTATTTAGTTCATTCTGAAGCACTAAACAATCATCTACAGTTTTTATATTATGGAAAATTTTTACATCATCAGCATAGATGAGTATACGAGAATCTATATTATCCACAATATCGTTTATAAAAAGAAGAAATAACAAGGGCCCTAGGTTGGAACCTTGTGGCACCCCGCTGGAAGGATGGAAATATGTGGACCGGTGATTCACATATTCAACGTACTGTTGTCTATTTGTAACATAACATGAGATCAAATGTAGCAACTTATCACTGAGACCCCACAATTTCAATTTTTCTACAAGAATATTGTGATTTATGGTGTCGAACGCTTTGCTAAAATCGGTGTGGATAGTATCAACTTGCTCATGTCGATCTAAATGATATGATGCGTATTCAACAAAATTGAGCAAATTAGATGCGGTTGATGTCTTTTTCATGAAAGCGTGCTGTCGAGTAGTGATGTGAGATTCCACATGATTATAAAGTTTACTAGCAATTATTGTTTCTATGATTTTAGCAAAGTTGTCAATTATTGAGATTAGGCGGTAATTTTTAATTTCATGCTTGTTACCTTTCTTATGTACTGGTGTGACAGTAGCAGTTTTCCAACGTGTTGGGAAGCGAGATAATTCGAAAATTAGATTGAATATGTGACCCAAAGGCTCTGTAAAAGCATAGATACAATCACGAACTAAAAATGAAGGTATTCGGTCTGGCCCGGCTGTAAAGTTGTTACTTAGTTTTAGAGCTGCAGTTAAAATATCCACACAAAGTAAATCAATATGATAAGTGGAAGTTCTATCATAACTGTGTGATTTGACATTACCTTTGGTCACGAAAACAATTTACAATATCGAGCGGGTTATCTATTTTAGTATCCTTAAAAGTCATAATGCCTTGAATACGAGTTTGAGATTTTTTAGAGTTTACGTAGTTCCATATGTTTTTAGGATCATTACATACCAATTGCTCTGCATTCTTGACATATGCACCCTGATCTAATTTAATTTGTACTCTAATATCCCTACGTAGCTTAGACATTCGATCATAGTACATAGGAAGTTAAAATTTTTTATACAATTTTCGAAAATGTTCCTTACGCCTTATAAGCTTAATAGCATCTGAACGTTACCAGCAAGGATGATGGGTGGATTTATTCGTGTACGACTCAAGCCGTACACATTCGCTAAACAGATCATATATTTTATTGTAAAATGCATCACACGCTGAATCGACATCACGCTTATTAATCACGTCATCCCACATACAATTAGATATTTTATCATATAGTAATCTAAGATCTGTTTTACGAAAATTATATTGCTTGAGAGTTGAATTATAATGGAATTTAGTAGACATAATGATCGCAACTAAGAGACAAACATAGTGGTGGATGATGGTTATCAACTTTTGTAATTGGCTGATCATCACTAAAACTACATTTTATATTATTGGAAGTTATAAGTAAGTCTAAAATCCTATCATTTATATTGAGTTTTTTGTTATGTTGACTTAATTTATTTAAAATCATTAAATTGTTAAGTTCAGAGACTTTGCTGTCATTAACTGGGCGAGTTCATGATTTATAGTACTCTGGAATATTAAAGTCTCCACATATAACTAAATTTTTATATTTATACTTACTGCAAATTACGTCAAGTTCAGTAAAGAGGATACTATAAGTAGCAACTAGCTCAGAAGGCGGTACATACAAACAGATAAAACATATAACTAAGTTGCTTAGAATTACCTGCACAACGACAATTTCTATATTTATATCTAACAAAATTTTCTCCAATGAACATACAAAATTGTTACGAACGGTAATCAGCACCCCCCTGCCATTGCGAACCGTTCTATCACATCGAAAATCATTAAAATGACTAGGAAATAATTCACTGTTTTGTACATCTTCCCGTAGCCAGGTTTCACTGATCATATAAACATCGTAATCACTTTCTATCACATTATTGTAAAACGAATTTGTTTTCGTCAATAAATCACGAGCATTTTGCTAATACACATTTAGTATTTCGGTAATCTGTTGGGAGCGAATTAGTTTTCCGATGTGATAGTTAAAACGCCGCGCACATATTTCAATCGTATGTCAGTTTCGCCTGCGTCCTTTCGTTGCTAAAAATTCTTTCTGTTATCCGCTTCTTGTTGAGCTTGTAATGGAGTGCGGTCATTTCGAAGTGTAATGTCTTTAAACATATCAGTCTGTTTTAATCGTTTTGAATTATGCAGAATGTTGGTAGCTTCAGTGACGTTACTAAACACAATTTTGATAGGTCTACACTTATCACATATTTTCTTTCCCAATCGCATTATATGTTTAGGCGCAGTGGGGTTATTAATAATTGTGTTGAGGATGTTTAATACAGTTGCATTATCCTGAGCGTCATCTTTTTCGGGAACATTGAAACATTATAATATTGTTAGCACGTTTTTGCCTATTAATTATTTCATCAGATATGGAATTAATATCAACTTTGTTATTGGGGGATTGTATCTCACCTTTAATTTTGGCAATTTCATTGCGCAAAGAACTGTTTTCTTTTTCAAGATTCATTACCTTTATATTAATTGAATCTATATTTTTATTCAAGTCAGCGAACAATCCGTTTATTTGGCTTTTAAATTGATTAAATTTAGTATCAATTAAATTACTAAGCTCAAATAACATATCTGGCGAAGGGATTCCAAGCTTGCAAGAGACACTGCAGAATCATTTTTTATCTTTATCCGTTTCGGATTTAAATATTTTTAAATCGGCATCACTGAGGCTAATAATTCATTATCACTTTAAAAAACTTACAACACCAAAAAAATACAAAACAAACTTATCGAAACAAACCAAATATGGAAATGAATTAATGTGTGTTTAGAATAAACAACTGCAATTGTTTTACTTTTGTCTTTTTCATGGCTAACTATTTTTTGGTGTATGGTAAAATTAAAAACGACTGTAACTTATTTTATTTTAAAAATAACTATTGCATATGTTATATCAAATTAAAAGGAAAAAAATAGCCCGTTTAATAAAGTCATAGCCAACTATTGTTTCCATTTAAAAAAAGGTAAGTTTGTGTCATATCTCCCAAAATATGGGCGAAATTTTTCTTTTGATTCTTTGTTATTAATCTGTGTAAAATTTTGTACAACTTTGTCCTTTACAGTTTTTTTCTATCTGTGATAATAATAGAGATATATTGATTTCAAAAAATTGACACATTTTACTTTTTTCAAAATATCTAGTTACCCTTGACTTTTTCAAATATTTTGAAAGTGTCATTTTATTCGTCTTATAAAACTACACTTCTTTCCCCATTTAACCGTTTTTCTATCTCTTATAGTTTCCAGGATCCCCATAGAGAACATCGAAAAAAACTCACCCTGTATGTATTACATACTAAACAGTTTAGAGACATTGCAATTAGTGTGATAAGCAATTTCAATAAAATATGAAAATGGAGGAAGAAACAAAAAGACAAAATCTTCACACTACACGACCCGTCGTAGTGGCTAACAAAAAATGTAAACACAAAACAGCTGGTTAAAGATGGGCCACGGAAGAGGTCACACAAGAGAAACAGAGGTCAGGGAGGAGATGGAATTTTATCAGTGTTGTCGATAAGTGCATGGAAATTTTTACTACGTTCACTCACGAAATAAATAAAAATATCACTGGAATCTCGATATAATCAACGTGGAACTCACTGAACTTATTTAGTCACTTGATTACAACACTAATCCGCCAGTTGAAAAAAGGTTTTAATTATTTTAACCCACGAAATAATGCATTTAAATACGGAGCAAAATAAGTACGAGCGTACCTTCCGGCGACAATAACAACGTCAATATAAGAATAATAACTAAGCTGAAATATACGTTACACATTTTCAATTGTTATTTGTACGATTTTTTTTTTCATATTAGTTATTAATCTGTAACGTCTTACATGAGACACCCTTTGCATAATTTGTAATCACACTATATATTTCAATAAAATGCTATTTACAAAATTGTCTTTTGCATAAAATAATCTCTGATAATATATTGAACGATGACAATATTTTCAATTTTAAATTACACGAAGGCAGGCACTCCCATTATACCTACTTTTTATGAAAATTCAGAAAATGGATGAAATTCGTAACGCGATGATTCAGCCGGTTATAAATTATGACGGATATTTCGTGCGGCCGGGCACGTGTTTTACGCCCGATAGCGCCAAATGCGAAAATAACGATTATACATGTCGTTACGTCTGTTTTAGCCGTTGTTATCGCCAGATTTCGCATGCAAATGGACTGCAATGGCTAATGTACAACCGTTTCAAGTCGTAAATATTCATGAATGGACATCGACATCATCATCTAATTCTTTTTTTGATCCACAAGAGTTTTAGTTTCCAGTGAGGGTAATGGGATGTTCGACATGAATTTAATCCTGAAAAAAAATGTTAAATATTATAATCTGCGATATTTTATTAGAAAGCAAAATATTATATAGCCAATAATAAACTGTAAAAATACAAATTCAATTTTTAAACATTCATAAAAATTAACAGAAATTACAATAGAATTAATTAATTGACTTACGAAGTAAATACAATGAAAATATAAATATCAATTAATAACTGAGCAGTAGAACGAGAATGGTTAATTAATTAAATATTTTCAAATTATTTGCATTTGTATTAATACTAAGAAATTTAATTGGAAATTAAATAGTTTCCGATTAAACTTCTTACTTTAATAATTTTACATTCTGAAGAGAAAATTGGTGTCCGATTTGGAAATTATGGAAAGCTATTGCTGATTTGTCTATGCTTTGATTTTTTAAATGAGAATTGTATTCCTATTCAGCTTCATAAAAATTATATAAATTTGCTCGTGTAAAGTTACATTTATATGCTGATGCATCAGGGGAAAATTTAGTGACTGTGTAGATTTAAATTTTAAAATTCCATCTAATGCTTATATTATATTATAGATTTACTTCCATATTATCAAATATAAAGAATAAATTAGTAATATGGTTGATTTCTTAACACAATTAAAATTAATAAAATTTAATAGATAAATCTTACGTAAAAACACCAAACAACTTCTCGGTGACACCCTAAAGCTGAACCATTTCAACTTTTCGGATACGGCTTATCCTGAGAATAAGAAAATTCGATCACATTTCAAATGCACTGAATTTAACTGGCTAAACATGGCTAATCGAAGAATTCTTCATTCCTCAAATTAAATAAAAATGATTTGAAAATAATTAATAAATTATTTTCATATTTAGCTCTGTGATTTTTGACTTACGTTACGTAAGTACGTTAAACAAATGTACATTAAAACAACTACTTCTCGGGCTAAATGTGGAAATAATTTATTAATTATTTTCAAATCATTTTTATTTAATTTGTTTAAATCACTGATCAAGTGAATGAATACTCTTTTCTATTCATATTCTTCATTCTTGTTTACTCTACTATAAAATCATTAATTTTCGCAAACCCTCTTATCTTCATCGTAGAATTGTGTTTAGGACTGATATTCATAATGTCAATGTTAGGTTTAGGGGACTCATATCGCCGCCGAAGCACAAAACTGCTATTTATTCCAGATGTTTTCCTTTTAACATCTATAAATTATACAAAACCTAAAACAGTTAAAATTTAACAGCTTCAGATGTCACTTGCATTCTCTGTTACTACGTGATGAGCTTTGAATTTACAAAATCAATTCGAGATTATTGACGTCGAAATATGTTTGTACCTTATCTCGCATGTTGCAATTATATTTAAGTTTCATTATTCGTAGGTTAAGTGGAAGATCAGTAACAGTTTAAGCTGACTGAACTTCGCCTACACTCATAACATTTCATTTTGTATTTTTTTCCTGTGATAAATAAAGGTATTATTATTATCATTATTAAAGGACTTAGATTTGAATGTTCATTGTTGTTATTTTACAGATATTCTTTAAAATGTGAGAGATTAAAATCGCCACATGTTTTATAGTAGTCTGAGGATATGATTCTACTAATAACACTTGATAATTATCCATGGGAGTTGCTGGTGGAATTTGTATATTCAATTCAATTTTGTATATGTACAAAATATTTCGAAATATAAATTGCCTTTAAATATTTTACATCCTGTGATATCGATATTTGTTGGGGACTGCAAATATAAATAGGTTGACATTTTAAATAAGTCTTTACTGCTATTAAGACACCTCCTGCTCGATAAAATATTCTAAACGAAGCAAAACGTCCCGTTTTGATAAAAATGGGGGTAAAAGGAACATTGAAAGCTAATTATCAAACAAATTCACAGAAAATGATTGGAAATGTATACAGGGTTTTACTATTGGAAATCCAATGAAGCATCTACACCTATTATTTTTGTTATTATTTGACTTGTGGGGCTGTGGTGGCGCTTCGACCTAGAGATCTTTTGTGCCTCACTTTAATTTGTTACCTCACATGATATACCTATCCTTTTGAAGTACCCTAAAAGGTTTAATTAATTTCTTACTTAACCTGTGGGGAAACATTTTTGAATTAATTCAGGATGATTTAATTGAAATTAAAACACTTGGTTTGTTTCACTTATTTATATTTTCTCCAACTAGTTTCGACCATTGGTCATCTTCAGCGAGGAATGTACAAACTTTTTTTAACAACTAAATATATATACAAATTCATGCTATCATAAAAGGTTTTTAATCATGAAATATCTTAGTTCATCAATAGTAGGGAAGTAGTTCCCCAAGAACCTTTGTCTTACATTAGCTAAAGACTCGCATTCTGTTAGGAGATGGATAACTGTCTTCCTTTTCACAAAACAGAATCTACACATTTCATCAGCGACTAATCCCATGTTTTTCAGGTGACCCCTAACTGGGACATGTTCTGTTAGAATTCCTGTTAATAGTTTGAGGTCTTTCTTGTCGAGTAACTAGAAATCCCTATTGGAAATGGAGTATGACCACCCAGTGAGGATTTTTGCTGTCTCAGCTTCTCTATATTCCTCCCAGTAGCATTCTTTCTCTCTAGCCTCTATGTCCCTTATTTCTGCCTTTAGGAATTGTTTGGCAAGGGGACAGATCGGTTCAGGGCCTATTGGAACAAGCTCAGCCCCTTTTTTCGCAAGGGTATCTGTCATTTCATTGCCCTTTATTCCCCCATGCCCTAGCACCCATATTAGGTGTTGTCGTTTACCAGTTACGGCACTCCAGAACCAGGCTCGAATTTTTCGCCGGATTCTGAAGAGCCATAAGTACAGCCTTGCTGTAACTAGCTATATTAATGTTTGCCCCTTTATGTCCCTTCATTAGGACATGTCTGGAACATAATAAAATTGCCATGATTTCTGCTTGGAAGATGGTGCAGCCAGATCCCAGCGCCATCTGGATTTCAGTCCTTGGACGACTGATTCTTAAGCCCGCCATTTCATTTCTTAGGGACCCGTCTGTATACTATACCAGAGATCGTCTTATCTGTTTGGGGACATTACCTCCGGACCAGTCATCCCTTTCAGGCATCATGATCTTGTACCCATTTTCTTCAAATATATAGATGACATCAATGACATCCCTGGGAAGCTCAATTAAATGAGGAGCTTTGTTTAGGATGCTTAATTGACCTATTAGTTTTTCTTTCCTGAAGTTGATACTTTTGTGTATTCTTAAGGTTTCTTCGAGAGCGATTCTTTGCAGGTGTATGTGTAGAGGTGTTACGTCTAGTATCACCTCCATTGCCACTTTTGGAGGAGTTCTCATTGCCCCCGTAATACACAAACATGCCAATCTTTGAATCTTGTTTAGGATTTGTGTGCATATTTTTTGCTGAATTTTCGTCCACCAAATAGACGCTGCATAAGTGACGGTGGGTCTCACTATCGTCTCATATATTCATCTGGTCATTTTACGATTGAGCCCCAGGTCTTTCCTAGTAGTTGTCTACAGGTGTATAAACCTGTAAGAGCTTTTTCCTTGTTGTGCAGCAATTATCTATTCCAAGTAAGTTTTTGGTCTAGTTAAATTCTCAGATACTTAACTTCATTGGATAGTTGTAGCTCTATCCCTCCCATGTGAGGGTTGTTCATATCTAGCTTCCTCTTCCTAGTAAAGGGAACTACGATCGTTTTGTGGGGATTGATGCCCAGGTTTTTGTTTTTACACCATTCAACAGCAGTATCAAGACTATGTTACTATCAGCACTACGTCATCGGTATTCATTATTCTTACCTTTTGTAAGAAGAATAGTAGGTCGTCAACCACCAAAGACCACAAAAGTGGGGAGAGTAGTACCACGTTTCACATCGGTAGATACCTGAAACTAATTCGCTGTCATTTATATCATGAGAGAGCCACCTTTCAGTTAAAGCTATAATGTCACAATTCCGGGCTGCTACCGAATTATAAATGTTATTAATTTTTTATTTAAGCCTCGGACATTTTGGTAGTAACATTTCATGATTGACTTGTTGGAAATAATTTATTTGTATGAATATGGACTTTTATAAATAATTACGGGTATATTATGTCTATATTTTATTTGTAAGATTTGATTGTTCTAGGTCTATTCGATAAATTAATTCCTGCCGCAGGTTTCGTAGATATATAGGCGTTGGTAAGGAATATTATTTTAATAGTGTTAATTTAAGCGTAATTGTTAAAATAAAATTTGCATCGTTTGCTGAATCTTAAATACTCTACTATTCGGCGACTTTTCCTCAATCAAACCACTTTTTTAATTGCAACATTATTTTTATGATTTTAAAATTGTCACAAATATTGTGAAAATCTTCAGAATAGCTTTCTACAGGATTGGTTTTCCTGGATTCTGGAAGATTGAAAATGATATCATTTTCACGAATTTTCACGAATTATTTTTCGTTTATTTCTTTCATTAAAACTGATAGATCTGAGACAGAATTGGTTGTATTTTTCTAATGTTGCCACACGCAGTTTCAAAGTTTTAATTCTATTTTTAAAAGTGACATTTTCTTCAAGGAGTTCCATCTAATCGAAAAGAGTTATAAATTCTTTAAATACATTGGGCATGGAGTTTACGGTAGTTTGCAACTCTTTAATTACAAAAATAATGTCTTTATAGCTTCTGATTGGCTATTTGATTGTGGGTTATTTTAAGCATTTATCGCAAGTTGTTAATTTAGTTTCCAGGCATTATTAGAAATAATGTAAAACTATTGCAAATAAGGCTGCGATTTTACGCCTGATAGACGGTGCGATTAGCGTGCAGTGTTTTTTTACAAAATGTGTGCGTTTATTTTATTCCAACTTTGATTTTTCAGTTGAATATGTTTAATATAGATTAGATGTACTTTTCTAAATTAAATTATTTTTTTATTTAAAAAAAATAAATTGTCTGATGTCGTTCATCAGTAAATAAGCTATCTGCCTGTATTTAATGTTTATTTTTTATAACTGTAAAACATTGTTAATCCCTTAAAACGGAAACGTATTGGGGATCGCTGCCTTAAAGGCAGGGATCATACGTTTCACGTCACAATGCCGATTCTGACGATTTGTAAATAAATAAATTTATTACCCAACAGGAAACTGAAGCCCAATTACAGGATAATAAATATCAATAATATATAATAATAATACAAAAAATAATGTAACTACAAATGCAGATATACATACGAAAAAAATAAAAAATGCAAACAAAATTACAAATTTGTAAAATGAATTAGTAGTGTAATAATATTAATGCTAGTCTATCAGAAAACATCACAACAAACAGGGGGATAGTAACAGGACTACGGATAGGTGCAAAACACAAAGATGCAGGCATCCGATAATAGAATTAAAATGTAAAGGGTAAATGTAAATACTTTTGTCCAGAGTGAAATGTTTTTGCACCGTGAGATATTTTTTTCGCCTAGGCCGAATAAATTTGTATCCACGCCATATTTACACAGACTAATTTGGATTAAAAAAAAATTCGTAATATAGGACGTAAAAAACAGAAAATAATATCACACGGGTACACTTATTACTTTGTAGAACTACTGTACTAAAATTCACAATTAACTAAACCAGTGCCTATTAAAGATACAGGACGGAATGTCGGAGTGAGGGAATTCGATATATCGGAGTCTAGCGACTCCGAATACGCGTGAATCAGACCGTCGTGTCAGAAACATCTCTCGCTCGATTTCAATTGTATACCTTATTTGGGTTTATGCAATATTTTATAGTTAATATAATTTCATTTTTTTATTACATTGAATTTTAGTTATTTATTTTTAGAATAAAGTTTTGCATAATATAAATAAAAAAGCTCTAACCAAAAAACTATCCATCTTGTTATTTCCAAAGTCGTAACAACTAAGTGCTCTTACAAAGAACAAAATACAAGTTAAAAAACAAATATATTCAAAGACGGTACGTAAAAATTAATTAAAAATTGTTTAACAACTAAAGGATTACAGGGCATAGCTGTACTGATGAGGGATGAAATCCCGAAACACGTATCTACAGATAGCCTTGTAACTATTATTTGTTGTTTCCTTTCATTAAATAATTTCGACTCAAACCATTGCAATTCGTAGCAGTGCTGCTATGCAACAACAAATATCTATTGTGTAATCCAATGTACGGCGGGGTAAATGCTCGGGAAGTAGTTGTTTCAATAGATGTTTGTATAACTTACAGTGTAAGTATTTTTTTGCAGTCGAAAAAAGGGATTGATCGAGTTTTATTGATAATTGCCAGAAATTTTCCTTGTTTAATTTCATTGTAATTTAAATAACTGCAAATGTGTGAATCATCTTTGTTTCATTTTATTTAATTTTCAAAAACTTTTTTTGAACTGCTTCAATCCTATTTATAGTAGTCTCATGATACGGTGACCAAATAACAGAGGCAAATTCAAGATTTGAACGAACGTATGAATTATATATATATTTTAAGACATTAATGTCATTGAAGTCTTTACATGTGCGATAAAAGAAACCCAACAATTTTATACTTTTGTTACAAATCTCATTAATGTGGTTAGTAAAAATCAATTTTTCGTCGAAAGTTACTCCCAAATCTTTCATTGAGATTATACGTTCAAATAATATATTGTTAATACTATAATTAAATTTAAAACTATTTTTCTTGCGATAAAAGGACATGCATTTACATTTCGATAAGTTCAAAGTCAGTCCATTGAGTTCACACCAATTATGAATATTAACAATATCTTCCTGTAACTTAATGCAATCATCCATTGATTCAATGATATTAAATAATTTCATATTACATAAACTGTATAAATTACAATGATCTATGAATCGTTCGAAAATAATTCATACACTGTTCTAAGTAAGGCTTTTGATTGCGTCACTCGTGATATTCTGTTGCGGAAGCTTTACTACTACAATTTTCACCCCAATAGTTGTCGCATTATAAACTTATATCTTGCTAACAGAAGCCAGATAGTTAAATTAAAGAATGGATCATCAAATGAGATTAAAACTATGTATGATGTACCTCGGGGATCCATACTGGGACCATTACTTTTTTTAATCTACATAAATAATCTATCCTATCAAACAACCTCATCTACAATATTATTCGCTGATGACACAACAATACAATCTGCTGGGGTTAATCAAGAAAGGGTTAATGAAACCAATCGGAATGTGGTTGATCAGATAATAATCTGGTTCGCTGCAAACAGGTTATCTATTAATCCCGATAAGTCAACAACAGTTACCTTTTCGCTAAAGAGAAATACTACAATCAATAGCACAAGATTTCTTGGAATACACATTGACTCTAAACTAACATGGTATGAAAACGAACGAACAATTTCTAATAAATTATGCAGATCTGCCTATTTATTACGTCAACTGAAAACTCTCTTCCTGCCCCTGAATTAAGAATTATATATTTTTCAGTATATCAAAGCCACATCTTATTCGGTATACTGATATGGGGACATTCTAGTATTTCCAAACGAATATTCGCTCTACAACGGCGAACTATTCGAATAATTGCATCCCTGGGCTACAGAGATGACTGCCGCAATGCATTCGTCCAGTCAAACATATTAACAGTTCCTTGTCTTTATGTAATAGAATGCCTAAAATACATGCACAAACATCTAAAAAAAAAAATAAAACCTCTAATCAGGTAAACAGATACGCAACGAGAGCTCAAAATGCCATCGTTACCAAATATAGGCGTTTGTGTAAGTCACAGAATAGCATTAATTATTACGGTCACAAACTTTATAATGCTCTACCCAACCACATTATTGAATTACAGTCAACGGCTTTCAATAAATCGATAAAAAAATATATGAGCAAAAAAGCATTTTACAATATTGACAAGATATTGACTGACAAATTTTGTGATATTTACCTATATGTTATTTATTTTGAACATTTGTAAGATTATATATATATTACTTTTCACATACACTGTTACATTGGTATATTTTTTATATAAATGATATGTTTAAATGTTATTTTAATATATAATGTGTATATTGTATTTTTAATTTTAACATGTTCGTCATATTTTATTTAGTGTTTTATATTTCCAAGTATTATTTAATATTATCTTACTCATATTATAACTTTTTTGACCTGTGTAAAGATTATTCTGGTAACACTAAATAAACAAATAAATATCATCCGCGTACAAGAGCACATTGCACCGAATTATATCAACAATGTCATTAATAAAGATAATAAATAAAAGGGGTCCTAGGTTTGTACCCTGAGGAACCCCAGATGTTGTAATGTACTCGACGGAATATATTGGACAAATTGTCGTCTATTGTGTAAATATGATTGAATCAGTGAAACAGTTCCATCCGTAAAACCAAAATATGATAATTTGTGAAGAATTACGCAATGATCAATTGTATCAAATGCTTTCTGGAAATCAGTATAAACTGTATCAACCTGTTTCCGCTCATCCAATTGACTAGAGTTACTCAACCAAATTGGAAACTTACGCTGTAATTTAAAACTACGAACAGGCACAAACTTTGCAATCGTTTTAAGCAACAAATCGTTAAATCTATTACAAGCAATATTTTATTTTATGTTGAAATTCGTGGATGACAGAAATAAAATTGAAAAATTGCAATGAAAATAATAATAGTGTTATTCAAAGTAAGTTTTAGGACTTCTACTAATAGGCTAATGTAAAGAAGTGGTAATTAAAATACGGGTGTGAAGTTAGCAATAGATTTCAGCAATAGATTTCATAAATTTAATTATAATAAATATCTTAAAAACAAATATTTTATTTTCGCTATAAAATATTTTATTGTCTTCTGCAAGGCAGTATTTATAAATAAAGTATACAATTTTGAAAATATAAAAATATTCAACCCCTTTCAGACACCCCTGAACGAAATTGAATATTAAAAAAAAATATCTCCAAAAGGCATTTTTTTATATTTTTAAATTATACGTTATTTAGTTCCTAAAGACATTGCCTAACATATAAAAAAATAAAATTTGGATAACTCGGGTATCTTCATCCCCTAATCGCACCCCCATGTTAAAATTTCATGTTAAAATATCTCCAAAAGGCATTTTTTATATTTTTAAATTATACGTTATTTAGTTCCTAAAGGCATTGCCTAACATATAAAAAAATAAAATTTGGATAACTCGGGTATCTTCATCCCCTAATCGCACCCCCATGTTAAAATTTCAAGTTAAAATATCTCCAAAAGGCATTTTTTATATTTTTAAATTATACGTTATTTAGTTCCTAAAGGCATTGCCTAACATATAAAAAAATAAAATTTGGATAACTCGGGTATCTTCATCCCCTAATCGCACCCCCATGTTAAAATTTCATGTTAAAATATCTCCAAAAGGCATTTTTTATATTTTTAAATTATACGTTATTTAGTTCCTAAAGGCATTGCCTAACATATAAAAAAATAAAATTTGGATAACTCGGGTATCTTCATCCCCTAATCGCACCCCCATGTTAAAATTTCATGTTAAAATATCTCCAAAAGGCATTTTTTATATTTTTAAATTATACGTTATTTAGTTCCTAAAGACATTGCCTAACATATAAAAAAATAAAATTTGGATAACTCGGGTATCTTCATCCCCTAATCGCACCCCCATGTTAAAATTTCATGTTAAAATATCTCCAAAAGGCATTTTTTATATTTTTAAATTATACGTTATTTAGTTCCTAAAGGCATTGCCTAACATATAAAAAAATAAAATTTGGATAACTCGGGTATCTTCATCCCCTAATCGCACCCCCATGTTAAAATTTCATGTTAAAATATCTCCAAAAGGCATTTTTTATATTTTTAAATTATACGTTATTTAGTTCCTAAAGACATTGCCTAACATATAAAAAAATAAAATTTGGATAACTCGGGTATCTTCATCCCCTAATCGCACCCCCATGTTAAAATTTCATGTTAAAATATCTCCAAAAGGCATTTTTTATATTTTTAAATTATACGTTATTTAGTTCCTAAAGGCATTGCCTAACATATAAAAAAATAAAATTTGGATAACTCGGGTATCTTCATCCCCTAATCGCACCCCCATGTTAAAATTTCATGTTAAAATATCTCCAAAAGGCATTTTTTATATTTTTAAATTATACGTTATTTAGTTCCTAAAGACATTGCCTAACATATAAAAAAATAAAATTTGGATAACTCGGGTATCTTCATCCCCTAATCGCACCCCCATGTTAAAATTTCATGTTAAAATATCTCCAAAAGGCATTTTTTTATATTTTTAAATTATACGTTATTTAGTTCCTAAAGGCATTGCCTAACATATAAAAAAATAAAATTTGGATAACTCGGGTATCTTCATCCCCTAATCGCACCCCCATGTTAAAATTTCAAGTTAAAATATCTCCAAAAGGCATTTTTTTATATTTTTAAATTATACGTTATTTAGTTCCTAAAGACATTGCCTAACATATAAAAAAATAAAATTTGGATAACTCGGGTATCTTCATCCCCTAATCGCACCCCCATGTTAAAATTTCATGTTAAAATATCTCCAAAAGGCATTTTTTTATATTTTTAAATTATACGTTATTTAGTTCCTAAAGGCATTGCCTAACATATAAAAAAATAAAATTTGGATAACTCGGGTATCTTCATCCCCTAATCGCACCCCCATGTTAAAATTTCAAGTTAAAATATCTCCAAAAGGCATTTTTTTATATTTTTAAATTATACGTTATTTAGTTCCTAAAGACATTGCCTAACATATAAAAAAATAAAATTTGGATAACTCGGGTATCTTCATCCCCTAATCGCACCCCCATGTTAAAATTTCATGTTAAAATATCTCCAAAAGGCATTTTTTTATATTTTTAAATTATACGTTATTTAGTTCCTAAAGGCATTGCCTAACATATAAAAAAATAAAATTTGGATAACTCGGGTATCTTCATCCCCTAATCGCACCCCCATGTTAAAATTTCAAGTTAAAATATCTCCAAAAGGCATTTTTTTATATTTTTAAATTATACGTTATTTAGTTCCTAAAGACATTGCCTAACATATAAAAAAATAAAATTTGGATAACTCGGGTATCTTCATCCCCTAATCGCACCCCCATGTTAAAATTTCATGTTAAATTATCTCCAAAAGGCATTTTTCTATATTTTTAAATTATACGTTATTTAGTTCCTAAAGGCATTGCCTAACATATAAAAAAATAAAATTTGGATAACTCGGGCATCTTCATCCCCTAATCGCACCCCCATGTTAAAAATTCAAACTAAAATAACTCTAAAAGGTATTTTTTATATTTTTCAATTAAACATTATTTTGTTTCCATTTTTTTATAAATGAGCCATTATTTATACTGAAATTAATACTTGCGAACTTTAAGTTATGAAAATGTCCTTTGATTTGTTGTTAGTACTGATGGTATTATTGGAAATAATGCGTTAGTAGAGATTAAATTTATATTTCGCGAAACATTTAACACTGATGGAAGCAATAATATCCAAGAAATAAATGTTTCCCAATCTTGATAATAAGGTATTTAGTTTAAATAGTAAGGATAAATATTATTTTCAAATACAAGGACACCTATTTATAAGGAATAGAGATGTTTGCTATCTTGTTTTTTTTAAACACCGAAAGGATTGTTATATGAAATTAAATTCAAAAAATCAAAACTGCTAGTATAAAGTGCTTCCAAATACTAAATTTATTTTATTTTGTAAAAATGGTAAAATGCGATTTATGATATTAATTATTTTTTAAATAAATTATAAACTAACACAATATAATTTTATATTTCCAAACTGTTTTTATTTATTTTGCGGAAATAGTTTGTATTTGTTCCGATCAACTTAAATTCAAATTTATGGCGGTACGCTTCAGAGAAAAACGACACGAGAAATTATTGTAAAATATAAAATAGTCGGTTCATTATTTATTTTATTTATAATAATTATCAGTACATTTAATTTAATCCATATAATTGAAACAAATATGATTAGAAAATCTATAATAGAATATAAATGTTGTATAGGTTTTACTGAGACCAATTGATTTGGCACGAACAAAATTCACCACCTTTTATAAATTAAATGAACCTTATGTATAGTAATAAAAATTCATTTTACAGTAATTCGAAGATATTTGGAGTCACAATTGGATTAAAGCTGAAATTGTATCAAATTTATTTTTATATCATACATTTTGTAATTGTGTTATTTCATTATTAATTCTTCGTTGTGTTATTTATTTATTGCAATATTTGACAAATCAAATAATACGATGGAAAGATGGAAATATTTTGTTGTGTTTGATCAAATTAAAAGACTTATTTTCAAAAAATATATATGTATATCTATCTTTTTTATTATTACAATTTTTATAACGTGTATAGTTTATCAGTATATTTAAGGAGACATTTCATTTTAAAGTCTGACTGTTGTTAAGCGATTATATTTTATGATGTGTTTGGGGAAATAAAAAGTCTAATTTTGAAAACGTTTTATTAAAAATATAGTTTTTGACTTTAGCTTCTGCCATTAACACCTAATACTCCTCCTCTCTAATGATGTACTAATATTCCAAATTTTATTTTTCATATAGTTGGTGCCTTTAAAAACAAAATAACGTATAATTTAAATATATAAAAAAATGCCTTTTGGAGATATTTTAACTTGAAATTTTAACATGGGGGTGCGATTAGGGGATGAAAATGTCCGAGTTATCCAAATTTTATTTTTATATATGTTAGGCAGTGCCTTTAGGAACTAAATAACGTATTATTAAAAAATATAACAAAATGCCTTTTGGAGATATTTTAATTTGAAAATTTCCAGTGGGGTGCGAATAGGGGATGAAGATGTCCGAGTTATCCAAATTTTATTTTTTTATATGTTTGGCAATGGCTTTAGGAACTAAATAACGTATTATTAAAAAATATAAAAAAATGCCTTTGGAGATATTTTAACTTGAAATTTTAACATGGGGGTGCGATTAGGGGATGAAAATGTCCGAGTTATCCAAATTTTATTTTTTTATATGTTAGGCAATGCCTTTAGGAACTAAATAACGTATAATTTAAAAATATAAAAAAATGCCTTTTGGAGATATTTTAATTTGAAATTTTCCAGTGGGGTGCGAATAGGGGATGAAGATATCCGAGTTATCCAAATTTTATTTTTTTATATGTTAGGCAGTGTCTTTAGGAACTAAATAACGTATCATTAAAAAATATAAAAAAATGCCTTTTGGAGATATTTTTTTTTAATATTCAATTTCGTTCAGGGGTGCCTGAAAGGGGCTGAATATTTTTGTATTTTCAAAATTGTATACTTTATTCATAAATACTGCCTTGCAGTAGACAATAAAATATTTTACAGCGAAAATAAAATATTTGTTTTTAAGATATTTATTATAATTAAATTTATGAAATCTATTGCTGAAATCTATTGCTAACTTCACACCCGTAATTAAAATTCGTGGGTGAACCACGAATTGTCCAGCGCATACACCAAGACACCTCAACCACAATTCGTAAATAAAAAAAAGTAGCTTGAAAACTGCGGATAACTTTACATCGGTACCGTATTTGGTTAAATAATAAGATATTTACTTAATAAATATATTTATTATTACTACTACTATGTTACAAATATTATAAAACATCAATTTTGAAAGAAACTCCGTATTCAGTTTGTCTGAAAACTAATATTAGCACATTATAAATCGATTCTAAATTGTTCCGAACTAACTTTTTACACGAGAGTCGATTTCGAAACGCAAACAAATTCCGCACCTCGGATTTGCAGCAACCATTCAACAAAATCGAATACAGATGTAATCTGGGGTAAACTACACCTACCTGCCGTTTGCAGGTGACAGCCCGTAACAAAAGCTGCGGGGAGAATTATGACCCGTTGTAAATAACCGTGAAGAAGAGGGTGGCCAATTTTAAAGGAGGCCCTTATCAAGCCGTTAATTCACCCACGAAATTTCTTTTTTTTTTTCTATCGCCGCAGAACAAACAGAAGAGGCCATTAACTCCCGCCTTTGTTACAGCTTATTTTGTTTGCTTTCAATTCATCCCCGGGAGCGTGAAAATGCGCCGGGCGGCTTCGGAACTTTCGCCCGAAATTTACTTTTCACCGTCAATAAACAATGACTCACCGCGTTTAATGAACTTCCTTTTACCTGCTGTAGGTGAGTGCGGTGTTTCGAATAAATTATTGCGTGCATTTATAATGGTTATTATTGAGTGCATACGTGTCTCGTTTCCATGTAATTTATGCCGGTGCTTTGTGCTCTAATGATTTATTCAATATTGAAGTTAATAATTTCAATAATCGTCAAGTTTTCATTAATTAGAAATAATTTCATGTAAATAAAGTGTGTCTCAAAATTATATATATTTGTTGAATAGAAATAGTTTTTACTAAAATACAGGGTGTCCCACGAGATAGTGTGCAGACGATATCTCGTGAACGGATAATACTACAAAAATGAAATTTGGAGGATTTGAATGGTTACATATGATGCCTATTTCAGAGTACTTACTTTGTTTTTGCCACATAATTTCCGACAAATTGACATCAACTTCAAAAATTTAAATGAGGAGAAAGGACAAGTATTTTTATTTAAATAAAATGAGAGATATGTCTTTTGTATTTTTTTTTTATTTTTCTGTGGACTTTGAGACGCCTTACATATGAAATTATGGCTTAGAATGTCAATGACGACTTATATTTAAAGTTGGCCTACGATAAATATTCTATTCATTTGGAAAAGTAAAAATGATTTAATTTACTATTATAGATTACTTCTAAAATACAAGTAGTCTATAGTGATCATTACTTATTACTAAAATGTACCGATTATAAATACCGACAATGTATTTTAATTTACTATTACTATTATGATAATGACAAGTGTAAATCGTTGAAACTGTTGTCATAATAAATACAATTTTTGTTTTATGCAAAGTTTAAATTTTTGTATTAAATTGATAAACAATCTTCTTTATGTTGGTTGTTGGTTGTGAAGACTTTAATTATTTAAACAAAAATAGTTGTTCTTTCTCCTACTAATTATTAAGTAGGAGAGAGGACAACTGTTTTTATTTAAATGATAAACAATGTATAACAAAATTGACGTCTCAGTTATTAATTTAACTCTTTATATTTGATTTAATAAATAGAAAACACAGATTTTTTTAATTATTTTTTGTTAAAATTTAAAGTACATCAGGCTATCAATACTTATGGCGGATAACCCTTATTTGGAAATATATTATGAAGATATTTATTTATTATATTATGTTATTGTAAAATTTATATACTGGACACCCAATACAGGTAAAAGAGGATAAGATTAAGAAAGAAAGGAAGAAAATTTATATTATATTTATTTTATAACGAATACAGAGTCAGCAATGTATTATTTTCACAGATAATTTAGTAGCATAAAGTACATAAGCGTATCGAGTAAATGACCTCCACGGCGCTGCAGACGCATTCTTTCGACGAAAATGTCCATGACCTTTTTACATAAATGCGGTAGAACATCATTTGTGAAGCGTTGAATCTCCATTTTCATATCACAGGCGGCTGCGGACTTGTTGATATATCATCTATAGATCAACTTTGATTTAAAATAACTGAATAGAATGAAATCCAATGGAGTTAAATACAAGGGATCGTTATTATATCCCCGAAGTCGATTATTTTCAATTATGATACAATTTTCGATTATGTTGTTTTTTTTAATCATAGCTGCTGTTGCTGGTTGTGGCTTCGAAACAATTCAACATCCGCTTTATAGTCCAGATTTGGCACCGAGAGACTAGTTTTTGTTCCCGAACCTAAAAAAAAACACTAAGGGGGATAAAATTTGGGACAATGACGAACTTATAGCAGTTATTGAGAGCCATTTTGCGAAAAAAAAAGAATATTTTATACTGGATTAAATATGTTATTGAATCGATGTTATACCTGTATTCAAAAGGAATGGAACTATGTTGAAAAATAAAATTTAGTTTTTTCCTCCAGTCTTTTGTTTTCATGCCTTGTCCGGGAATATAAAAATGACCCCTCATAGAATGATGTGGAGAGCTATTATAATCGCCGAAGCGAAAGAGTGAACGACTATGAACAATCTCATGAAATAATTACATTCTTTTATAATGCTTGAAAAAAAGTGCCTGTTTCTCTAATCGAATTGTCGTTGTTAAATTTCGCATAATAATAGTCATTTATTACCCAACAGGAAAAAAAAACTAATTACAAGGCAATATGTACAATAATATAATACTTAACAAATAATATCAACAAAAATTAACGATAAATCTAAACCTAAAGTTGAACTTAACAATAACACGTGTTTTAGTTATTAATTAACATAAACCAAAATTGAACTTAATGTGTCATGAAATTTGTCACGTGGCAGGCAAACTGTTGAATATATTACAAATAATGTGTATGGGTGATTTTAATTCCAGATTATTCCAATGAGAGCTAATGCTAAATGTAGACTTATACCGACTGTTAAAAGTTGGAACATGCAGTCCCGTCAGTTGCAAAAGACACGAACAGAATATATTGTGACGTATTAGCTTGTGCAAGAAAATGATCCCCGCATTGGCGCGTCGGCTTTGAAGCGTTAAATTTCTCAAGCAACATCACGTGATCATAACCTAATAGGGTACAACCTTCATATTTAAAGTAGAGAAATTTGAGATTTTTTCGTTGAATACTTTCAACAAGCTTTATTTGTTGTTGATTCTGCGGAAACCATATTAAGGACGCATATTCCCACTTAGATCGTACGTTTGCGTTTAAAAATGCCTTAAGGGTGCGGTTTACAAGAAAGAGATAGCTATACAAATATGGGCAATCACTAATTTGAGTTAAATTGTTGTTGTAATCAATGAACAATATTGTATTATACATTAAAGTAATGTTAAAATAAGCAGGAATTTTATCAGATAAATTAAAAATTATTTTAATGTTTAGTTTCTGTGAAAAATAATTATGAAAAACAATGAAAATTGATGCAATTTATAGCAAATTTTAAATTAAATTTTTGCTAATAAAAACTTGTGCAATGAAAATTTAAAGGATTTCACTAAATTCTGCATTCAAATAACTTAGCAGACATGACCTATTAATTTCATTATATCTTACAATTTTCTTTTCTAACTTAAACTAGTAAATTGACGTAATACACGAAAATTAACGATTTATTTTTTATTTAGACTGATGCTTTATACTTGGTAGATAAAAAATGTAAATACACATTCATATTATGAAATCCAAAAGAATAGCTCTATTTTCAAACGATTATTTCCATTTTACTATATAGCTATCTCTTTCTACTAAACCGCAACCTTAAGAGCACTAGGATTACGTAAGTTGGCGGAGTTTCGATGTATAAATCCTAATGATTTGAATGCGCTCTTAGTACACTGTACACATGTACATGAGGATTAAATGTGAAATTATTATCGAAGATAATACCCAAATCTTTAAATACTTTGACTTGTTCAAGCGATTTATTACTAATTAATTATAAAAATACAATGGACTTCTTGGTGAAGGACATAAATTTAAGTTAACTTTATTAACAATGCACCAGTTCGAGATAATGTTCAAAGCGTTATACAAGTGGTGGCAATCATCAAGGGTACCAATTGTTGAATATATTTTTAGATTGTCAGCATATAATAGATGTTTACATGTCAGCAATTTGAAAAGATTGTTTATGAATGAATTAAAAAGCAATGAACCCAAGATAGAGCCCTGCGGTACACCAGAACTTGGAAAATACGAATCGGATTTGAAACCATTTAGAATGACATACGATACGTGGTTTTTAAGATAAGAATCCTTAAGTGTGATGCACTTTTACCAAAACCAAAGCATTTTTTTAACTGGATTAAAAATGTTTTATTTTCTGAAAACCGTGGAGCAAATGGTCTGGTAATTTAAATTGTTTTAGCAGATGATTTTATCCTCAATACTTTCAATATAAAAAATATTTTCACATGGTACATATTTCATATCTATATCAATAGCATCAACGGAAAAGTGTTTAAAGTCTCCGGTAATTCTATAAGCTATTTTAGCAGGCATTTCTAATTTTAACTCATAATTTTTTCTTTCACGATCAGAAAATTAACTTGAATGATCCACATAACTTTCAGTAATCTCGGATTTATTAAAGACTATAATAACATCTAATATAGATTGTTTATTATCTGAAACCCCGTGGGATGGGTAACAATTTGAGTGAAATCTAAGGAATTAACTATATCATTAAAATAAACAGTGTCTTACTAACGATAATTGGTCAATATTTAAATCACCAACACATTATGACATATATTTGTTATATAAATGATAGAATTGTCAAGATCATCACAAAATATTTTTTTTAATTTAAATCTGGAGTGTTATATGTAGCACAAATTGCTAAAATATTTTTTTTTTATTTAATGTAAGTTTTATCCAAAGTAGCTCTATGTTATTAAACTTGGAATCCATGAGAAGTTAGCAATAAATTTCGACCCACGAATCCCAGCGATTCTGTCATGAAAATATACCCTAATTATTTGAGCTAAACTGTTTCCAGAGTACCATTTTATTTATATATCCGATATACGGATTTTTCAAAAATCGAAAAATATAACTTGGGCGCCCTTTAGGTACGATTTTAAATACAGGATAAAGTCTTTGTGTCTTAATTAATAGAATTAAACTATCTACAGAGTATTATTAAAATATTGATACGGATATATATCTCCGATATACGGAGGCACCGGGATTCGTGGCTGGAAATATATTGCTAACTTCTCATGGGTAAACCTGGCAATATTCGAGTACCTTGCACAATCCCTTATAATTAAACATACACCACCACTCGTTTAAGATGTTTCAAGCGCGAGCTAAAAATTTTAAGTATACAGAGGTGTATTCGGACCCGTGAAGGTGCGAATTATACAGGGTGTCTTAGCGTGCGCGCCGTGTAGCTTTACAGCTAAATGGGTTTTTTTTTTTCAAAATCGGCTTTGGCAGGCCTATGTAAGTCTAGTAGGACCACATTTTATAATTAGTTTCAAATATACAGGGTGTCCCATAAAAGCATGGCGTATCACAGTTATATTTTTTCTAATGGAATGACCCATATTTTATATATTTTTTTTTAGATTCTACATCAAAAATAAAGTTAACTTTCATAATATGTTCATATGCCTAAACCTAATAATTTTCGAAATATTTAAATATTTTTTGAAAAATTGACGTTTCGAAAAAAAATCCTAACTCTCAAATGGATGAATGAAAACAGATGAAATTTTGTACCAGTATATTAGACTAATGAGTCAATATTTTAGGCTATTTACAGGAATTTAAAATCTTAAGATGTTTTGATAATTTAACGTAACTCCAGAAACACATTCAAGGTCAAATCAGCACACCCTATATCTAATAGCCCTATATTGTAAGAAAGTTTATTGTCTTTCAAAAAGTATAATGGTATTTTTTACCTAAAGCAAATAGTTTCCAAGATATATGCATTTTAGTTAACTTTTGACATATTTATTATTCATAATATGGAAAGTTGATACAAAGCGCCATCTATTGTTCAATTTAATATTTATTATTATTATTCCATAAATGCAAGTGTTTAGGTATTGTTTATAAAGTCAGTTGACCCAACAAATGATTTTCGAGATATTTCCTAAATTATTACACTAATTTTATTAATTGTGAATATACTAATTGCATTATTTATTTACACATGTGTAAATTATTTGATAAAAACTTGTTAGAATTGTAAAACAAATATAACGAAATACATCAAATAAATTGACAAAATAGTATTAAAAGTAATTCATAATAAATTTTCAAAAATACTACCATCGAATACATAATTCGATTTTATTTTAAATTATGTTTTTACATTTCTCGGCATATTAGGTGTAATTGATCTAAATGTATTATTAATTCTGCCTTCCATATATTCAATTGTTGTGTGAGGAGTGCTGTATATTTGATTTGGCAGAAATAAATTCATGGGGATTAAATCAGAGGATCTAGGTGACCATGCTACCTGGCCTCCTCTTCCAATTTATTGCTTATTAAACCACCTATTTTGACGAATATTCAATTAAACTTGTAATTGTGTACATCATACTGCCTACAGTTTTGAATGTATTTAAAACTTCCTCTACAGTGTTCTTATTAGGATGTCTTCCATCAGAGAACATTTTGTACACTAAGAGACAATCTTAATAACGTTACATTATTATTAGAATCATGTTAATTTTTTCATTTAAGGAAAACATTATTTTTTCAATTGTTAGTAATAATACGAATGTGTCAATTAAATTTGCTTATAAACAAAAGCCTATTAGAATAACTGGCAATAATTATTATTAAATTAAGCAATAGATGGCGCTTTATGTTACATTGCCATATTAAAATAATTAAGATAATGACGAAAATTAACAAAAATGGATATATCTTGAAAACTATTAAGTTTTAGGTGTAGAATACCTTTATACTTTCTGAAATACAATAAAATTTTCTACAAGATAGGCCTATTAGATATAGGGTGTGCCATTTAAAATAAGCACGAAATTTAACCTGGAGATATGTTGAACTATCAAAACATCTTAAGATTTTGAATTCCTCTTAATAGTCTGAAATATTCACCCATTAATCAGATATACTGACACAAAATGTCATTTGTTTTCATTCACCCATTTGAAAGTTATGATTTTTTTCTAAACGTCAATTTTTCCAAAAATATATAAATATTTCAAAAGTTATTAGGTTTAGGCATATGAACATATTATGAAAGTTAACTTTATTTTTGATGTAGAATCTGAAAAAAAAGTATAAAATATGGGCCATTCCATTAGAAAAAATATAACTATGATACGCCATGCTTTTATGGGACACCCTGTATGTTTGATACTAATTTTAAAATGTGGTCCTAATAGACCTACATAGGCCTGCGACAGCTGATTTTGCAAAAAATAAACCATTTAGCCGTAAAGCTACTCGGCGCGCACGCTGAGACACCCTGTATATATTTATCAATGCCACTTCTATTTACAACAGTAATCACTTTATTATTAAGTTTTGTTTTCACTTGTCCTTTTGTTGTTTAGAGCCATAGCAATCTTAAACCGTTACTAATTTAGTCAAATTTCTAATAATGATTTTAGAACCTTCAAAACATTTGTTTATTGTACATAGATTGATTGATGTCTTAATTTTTCCTGCATTTTCCCAATTCAATGACAACCGCTGCTGTAATATGGATTTAAATTCATTTTCTGTTTATTATTTATTTCACTAATAACAACTAAAGTTGTATCTTCGCCTGCATATTCTGGAATCCAAAATATACGGGGATTCTTATTCCTTGGTTGGTTTTATTCACATTTTACTGATAAATGTTTTAATTTCTATGTAAGGTGTTGTAAATCTTGTGAGACGAATCAACTTTTTTAATGTGACCTAGGCATTTTTTAACACTGTCGTCGATTTCAACGGATATACAAGTTTTGAGGTACCCTGATTCCATCCCGATGCTGTTTTTGCGGATAGAAAAATGTCTGTGATTTTTCTATCCGCAAAAACGGCTAAACGGATTGAACTCAAACGTTGTATCTAGGCTGTTTATAACATTTGTGAGATCTGAAAAGCTTTTAGTTAGAATCACAATTCATTAAGTGCAACTTAACTAAATACTTTTTGTTACATATTTTTTTAATCTAAGTCCTTTAGTTTTCATGTTATACGCAGAAGAGTTTCGTCTGTCTGATAAATTCTTTTAAAAATAAACCATTATTTTTATATTACAAATGAATTTCTGGCAATGATCAATAAAATTTGATCAATCCCTTTTTCCAACTGCAAAAAATTACTTACACTGTAAGTTTTACAAACATCTATTGAAACAACTACTTCCCGGGCATTTACCCTGCCGGACATTGAATTACACAATAGATATTTGTTGTTGCATAGCAAAACTACTGGGAATTGCAATTTTCCTTGTTTAATTTCATTGTAATTTAAATAACTCCAAAAGTGTGAGTCATCTTTGTTTCATTTTATTTCATTATTTTTATGTTAAAACGTCAAAATGCATTCATTTTTCAATAACTGAATAAATATTTTTTGTGAACGACTACTAATATATTCTAATAATATCTTTTCATTTACTATTAAATGTTCGTTCAAAAACTCATTTGACCGAATTCACCGGAGAAAGTACTATGATAGACACATCACCATTTTTGTCTAATATTGCGCCTAAAAATGAATTCGATGACAATATTTTTTTCTATCAAACTTTTAATTAATCGTTCTTTACTAGATACAGCAGTACTTTTATATATTATCAAGATAAAAATATAAGTACGAAAATATTTCTAATTTGTATAAATAAGTCCATTTATTTATCCAGAATACAATATCTTGATAGAAGAAAGTTATGGATCATTCATAATTGTCTAAAGTAATTAATCCGCAATACAGCGCTTATAGAAAATTGCTGTATATTTATTTGGGGATAATAATTCATCAAAGGGAGGAGCGCAGCATAAATTTATCACTCTGTTAGTATTTGCAATTTTACTTGTTCCGAAGATTAATTATTCGTACTATGGGGAAAACTTCCGAAATGTATTTTGACTTAAGAAACGTAATGGCTTGTAATATTTTACTCATTTCTTACTCTTATTTCTTAAACAATTCAATATTTGTGTCAGTTTAATTATTATTTTTTATTAATTGTATAACATTCAATATTCTATTATTTAAAAATATTAGACATTTCTTAAATATCGATTAATGAATTCTTGTTATATACTAAACTAAACTATTATATATATATATATATATATATATACATACATTTATAAACATCACCTCACACTGAGAAGTGGAGAGGAATATATAACGATGTTATATAAGACTAAGTAAATAAATATAAAGATCTTTATTGTGACATTAATTCAATATATGGTACAATTTATGGTTAATTAATGGTAAAATGTCTATCGACCGTAGGTCTTTCAGCCATTGTAATATATATAAACACATCTATCTTTATTCAGACTATACAGATAATACAAAACAATATAACATAAATAAATGCAATACATGTAGGCGTTAGTCTTCCTGGGCTATTGACCAGAGGTCTTCTGTCCCCCTTGTATAATAAATATAATATTATTTAAATAAAATTATATATAGGCCAAACTACTAGAAGTGTTTTAACTTTATTTGAAGAATATACTTACCATATTAGAAACGTCTTCTGAAAAATGTACTGTAGCTTTTCGTTCAATAAATACGAGACATAAATTTTCGATTGAAAATATTAACCTTCTTAAATTTTCACGTGAATTACAGTTAAACATGCTGGTGTCCATTGAAATGAAAAAAAAAACACATTGATATTCTTTAAATTTTGATACTAGTTGCTTAAATAACCCCCTGTTAGAACTTATTAATTCATAAATTTTATCACGTTATATATAATTGTATTTATATTAGTTTATAGACAATATGATTTTTAAATATTTTAATATTATCACTATTGCATTGTAAATACTATAACAGCCTATTATTTATTTAAACTTCACTACTGAAGATGGAAACATAGTTTAATAAAAATAGGTAGGAGAATGGATAACTATTTTTTATTTAAATAAATAAAATGAATCTAAAAATAATTAATATAGGCCGAAAAACCTGTGATTGATAGAATATATATTTGTTTTAAATTGTTTCATGCATTGTATATTAAACTATATACGTATGTATGCTTTGGAAATAAAGATGTTTGTATATATATATATATATATAATTAATAAATTATTCTTTAGCTACTGTGACATTATGACTTACGTTACGTAAGTACTTTAAAAAAAAATGTACAATAATGGACACTTGCTATTATTAGCCTCGATATAAAGTAATAGAGAGACACAGATGTGGAATAAATAAGAGTAAAAGAAATATTAAATCGAGAATAAACACTGGGGGAGAATTAACAGTGACCAAAAAAATAGATGAACCTCTAAGTTTTTTTTTAAATTTAGATCATTTTCTGTGTGTAATGCAAACCATTAATGGTCTAAACGGAGGTAAATTTGACGAAATAACTGAATTTAAATTAGAACCTTGTGGTATATTTATAGGAGAAAATGAACTCTTTTGTTTAGGTGTAATTGTCTAGAAATTGCTGAAAATATAGAACATTTTCGATCACATAATTAATTCTTTCAAGTACGAGGATAACTTCATTTGTCTAAAAGAAATATTTGTTGTTTTATAGTATGAACACCTAATGAAATACACATTGAAAACATCTTGAAAAATAATTCATTTTGGGAAGAGAAAATGTTACCAAAATTAAAAAAAAAATCTATTATTTTTCTGTTGTAATGGAAATATTTAAACATGAAAATAAAATAATAGCGGTTTACTGTTTTGTTTTCTGTTACTGTTGTTGACCAATTATAATTATAAAGTTGTGTTTTTTATTTGAAAAAAAAAAAAGATTATATTAATAATACGAAATAATAAATTCTTTTTCGTAATAAAATGGCATTTTTTAAATGATTTACCCTGTATATCAAAAGTGTAACATAACATATTTTGTATCACTAATGATTTTAATAATTTATTTACCCAATATATTAATTTAATAAGACAATTAAAGTAATTAAAAATACTCGTGATATTCCAATAATAGTTTTTATTTATTTTTTTAACAGTTAAAATAAAATTATATATAAATATAAAATAAGAAAATATTCTATGGTTTTCGAAGAATATTAAACATTACTTTCAGCTGAGCATTTTAAAGTAATTTTTAAGTTTAATTTTTTATGAAAAGGTATTATTTCTTTATATCTTTTTAATAAAATTTGAAATTGTAAGGAGATAATAAAAATATAATATTATTTTCTAATAAATAAATAAACCATGGCTTGCATAAATTTTCAGCATGTGTAAAATAAGCAGAAACAATGTTTTCGTTCGTTCTCAATTACACGCGTTTTCTCTAATTTAAAACGATGCCATATGTATGCGTGCATAAACAGCCATCCGTTCACACCGAGAACACTCTTATGGAGTTGTTTATAACATAATTTTAGTACGGTGAAAGGACCATCAGAGGGCGCTTACGCCATAAAAACCGTACCTAGATATACCATCTCGAAGAATTTCTATGATTCCTTTGTTCCTCCTGTTGTGATTAACGCTTACATTTTGTAGGTTATAATCGTTTCAGTAGAATTATTAGCAATTATTACCAAAGTATTACATTTTTTTCTGGATTACAACAGTATACTAGTTAGTTATTTGTCCATTGTATACTTCAGTGTTATAAATGGAGTGTTTTTGCGCATAAAATGTCTGTACTATAGTGTTGTTAATATTTTTAGAAGTGTGTGATATTTTTAACGGATTAATAAAAAAGACTAAATAACATACATTTACTGTTATAAAATATAAAGGGAAAGTCTACAAATTGTCAGTTTTCAAATAATTAATAAAAATAATAATTATTTTATTTTTTATATATATTTTTCTTTATCTCCATTTACCTTTTCATTCAAAGTATACTTAAGGTAAGTATTATTATTATTTTCATTGTTTATAAACCTAAAGCATCCAATATATTTATAACATTTTTTTAAAGCAATACTAAACCTTTAGAGAAACTCAAAAATATCAATTTTCGCTTCTTTATTGTACCAATGTATATTTTTCAATAATTATTTTCAATAAATATGTTTGAAAATAATTATTGTGTAATTTAAAATGTTGTTACAAATAAGAAACATTAAATATTTGAAAAATATATATTACTTTAGATTCCCGCCCAGCCGATTTCGCCTGTTTTAGTACGGTGAAAGGACCACCAGAGGCGCTAAACGCAGTTTAGGTCGTAACATGGGAGTGGGCTTTCTATATCTATTAATTTTCTATGCTACTAGTGCAAAAAGTGCAACAATCAGCAGGATTGTACAGCGAACTGAAACTTTTTTTCCGAATGTACACATACCATATTTGGCATTGCATGTCTCTCTCTAAACTTTGTGGGTCTTTCCGCTCGCTTGGCGTTAAAATCTGCTATACTCCCCTTAATACAGAAATTAAAAAATAATGTCTATATAAACAAAAATAAATGTAGTTATTACAGTGTTTTTTTACATTTATTTATAAATATGAATGTCGCTATATCGGCTTATCATTTTCACGGAAATTTATTCTGATAACACTAACAATGCTCTCGTTTGTTTACAACCGCATTTTCTTATTTCTTCTTACAAAACATTTACCATATTCAAATACATTTACCGCACAATAAATATTGTAGAAATCAAACAGTGTCGTGTTTAAGAAAGGAAAAGAAAATACAGATATTTGTAGCCTACGCACAAACTCAGTTGTATTATTATTGTATATATCTACACTATTAGGGCTGTTTTACACACACAAGAATTCTCGCAGAAAGTTGTGCGAGTATTATATATAAAAGTTTTGCTATAATTATATATACAAAAATATTTTTCCTGTTTTACACAACAAATAATTATTGTGAAAATAAGCACAGCCGATTGTTTTTACAATCGTCCAATACAAACAGACGCACTATTGAGTAGTATGCCATGTTTAACATTATTGGGAGACTGTTTTATGTAATTATTTTCTAAATTATTTTGAACATGTTCAATATATTTCTCGCTGTATTGCATATGCGTAAACTTACAACCTTATCGGTATGTATTTATTATTTTCGTATTATACGACAATTGGATATTTCATAGAAGATTTCCTGATATATGTAGTATTATTTTATTCCTTTCTTCACTTTTTTTTTATTTTTATCACTATATGTACATTTCAAGCAAAACGTGCTCTTTTTCAATAGTTTTATGTAAAATTGACAATTAAATATTTATTTGTCAATTTTACATAAAACTATTCTTATATCAAAAAACTTCACGTAATCACCAACAAATACCTTCTTAGATTTCCTGAACTACGTCGGACTCCCCTTACAATATTTGTCTATATATAATTATATTATGAATTTATGCGAGAATTCTTGTGTGTGTAAAACGACCCTTATAGAGTAAATTACGTGAGAGAATAATAATCTGTGTTGCACATATGTTGTTATAAATAATTACGCGAAGTCGATTGTTGTAATTATATGTACCTATCTCTAATTATTGTTACAATATATTATTAGACTAAGTCACAAATATTATCAACTTGTAATATTTCCTTGTAAGATGTAATTATCTGTTGCTAATAAATATTATTATTATTAAAGGAAAAATAATTAATTAAATATTTAATTGTTATAAATTATTTTCAAATTTCTTTAAATTTAATTTATATTATGAAATCGAAATATGAATCAATTATCTACCTGCCTGTCTGTCTCGTTCTTCTCGTTGTCTACTAGTTGTTTATTAAAAATATAACTTCAATTATATTTTTGATAATCATTACATATTTATATAAAAAATAACTACTAAATAATTAATGTGTGTATGTTTATTCTAGTTTGTTTATCATATTAAAAACTTCAAATCTGAAAAATTTGCTACGGATTTCATTCATTCGATGGAAAATGTTAAACTTCTTAAATTTTCAAGCGAATTACTATTAAACATGTTGTGAAGTCGATATAAATGAAGAAACACATTAAAAATATTTTGAATATTGAATAATCTCCTCTTAGATCTTAATTAATTCATGAATTTTAGTAGGTTATATACAATTATATATCTATTAATAGTTTATAGTTAATTATTTTAATTTTATCACTATAGGCGTTATACGGAGCTATTCTGTAAAGGAAAATGTTAAGTTTAACGTGTACGTTAGTTTTTATCATAACAGTCTAAACAGATTATTTATTATTTAATATAAGTATTCATAGAATGTGAAATTAATTAATAACGTTAAACGTAACATTATCTGTACGGAATAGCCCCAATAAACACTATAACAACTCATTATTTATATTTATAAAAACTGCATATATTATTGAAGATGGAAAGATTGTTTCAGAAATATATATTTAGTATAATAAGAAGAGTATGGGAAGGTTGATAATTTTGATTTAAATAATTTAAATACTTCATTACGTTATTATTATTAAAATATTTATTTTAAGAAAGTCTACTTTTTTTTATTTCATATTTAAGCAACTATTTTTAGCCCGCATATTTGACATAACTATTTCGGTCGGTTGCAGTAATCCTTAGCTGCTCCTGTGCGTTTTCTTTTTTGTTGTGTTTATTTATTTTTCAAATTTCGATACTATAAGCCAGTGTGCGCCGTTAAGGAGTCACAGGTAAATCGATAGCCTGCGACGACCGGAATATTTTCGTATAAATAGAATTGGTAATAAGTGGCAGAAAGAAAGAGAGTTTATGGCACCGGACGATGAAATGTTGAATTTATGCCTGATTGCGAGTTTGATTATTTTTAAATTTAATCACCGCCGCGCGCCGACGAAATTAGAAAATCTTCGCTAATTTTAGTTCTTTCTTTTATTTGCAGGTATGCCCATTAATATTCTCGATGATTTGATATTGTTTGTTTATGCAAATTTTAAGGGTAAGTCTGTGTTTATTATTATTCTCTCGTATATTTATTCAGTAATTCGTACATATTTTTTTACAATATTAAATTTAATACAAAAAGATATACAAAAAAATCATAACAATAAATAAATATAATGAATTAAAGAAGACGCAAGCGCCATCTTTTGCCTAATTTCAAGTGGCATCGTCAACGATTTGGGTCTACAAGGTAGACGACCGAGAATCATTGTTTCGTCCACTAAAGGAAGGCGAACTTGTCCTGTTTATGAGAACAGGAAACGAAATTCACATTTAATGAAATGTTCAGCCACCATTCTTTTGTTATCCATACGCTAGATGAATAGTGGCTGAACATTTCATTAAATATTTGAAATTTCTAAAAATATAATTTAAACCATTTCTAAAAGAATATTTTTTAAAGTGCGCCGTTTGGGAAATATTGTTTATAAAAAGTCGGTATTTTCCTATTTTTTAAAGTGTATGTATTATGAAAATTCGAGAATTTATAACAGTAAATTATATTCTATTGTATTTGATTGTCGTTAATATTACTTATAATTATGAATAAGCGGTTAAATAAGTGTGGTTTTCTTTAAATAAATATTTTTGAAAAAAAAATGTCTCAATGTGAAGGCGCCTGTTTCATTGCTGGATTCATTGCCAGCTTCACACACATTTCATTGCAAGGACTTTAAATAGGATTACTCGGACGTTTTCATTTAATAATGTTTCTTAGACTACACATATGTGATATCTATGGGAGAGACGTATTTGGCTAAAAAGGGTGCAACCATAACCCAACAAGGGCCGGCAAATAGATGTATACATATATATATATATATATTATATATGTATATATATATATATATTATATATGTATATATATATATATATGGATTGCAGTTTCAGTAGAAATACCTTGCCTTTATTTTTTTTTTTTTGGTAAATAGTTGTGGTTTAAGGAAAGAAAGGAACTGGATGGACTTGAATGGTATTAAAGCACACAACTGGTGAACTGTGAGTGATTTTGGGATAAGGAAGAAAGAGCCGAAATTTGTGAGGGTTAATTTTTATACGTCATTTTGAACGCCAATTTTGTATAACATCTAGATTTTTTCCAGGGATGATTGTGCTTTTCAAGGGTAGTAGTGAAAAGTAGGAAATACAGCGATAGATTAAAATATGTTGGGTTATGTTTGTATATATCAGAGCAATATATATTATATAGTAGTTGGGATAAGGGGGAACCTTGTGGGATACCTTGTAGAAGAGGGATTGGGAATGAATATGACTATCGGATTTTAATTTGTGATAATCTGTCTAACAGGATACTAAGGATACCATTTTGTAGTAAATAATATAATGTAGGAGATTTAAGAGGTAATATTTGTAAAGGAAGCCTTGACTGAATCGAAGCACTTTTTAATATCGACAAAGTGAACTGCAGTTCTTTTTTCCTCCAAGGTGGCATGTTTGGATATTGGATGTTAGGATAAAGTGTGAACGTATGCTTGATTTGTTAAGAGAAAATCCTAATTGGTAATTGGGACTTTGAAATTTCAAATTGGAATTCCCATTTTTTATTAAATAGTCTCATTCTAGCGATAAAAATACATAAGATTTGATTGAAACATTATTTTTGTTTTGTAATCGCAAAAATTAAATTTAACATGAATAAAAAGTTAGTGGCGTCTCGTATCTCTTCATCAGGGTGTTTAATTAAATTAAATGCTCAAAATGATGTCCTTTAACTTGAATACACTTATTTATTGGTGCTACAAAGCCCTGCGTATATCCCATAAGCTTGTCTGGTGAAAATGCGGCGCGAGCATCCTTTATTCGCTACATGATGTTTTCTTGAGTAGTCTATGTTTCTTTGCGAACCGCGTCTTTTAAGTAACCCCACAAGAAAAATCTGGGAAGGTAAAGTCTGGCGATCGGGCTTGTCAGTTCACCGGTCCTGATCTACCGATCTAACGATTATTGTAATCCCGATCTTATACCTCGCGTGCTATGAAAGAATAATGTGCTGGACGACCATCATATTGAAACTACATGTATTATTGCACTTCTAAACGTACTTCTTCTAGCAACCTTGGTGGTACTTCTTCAGAAATGTTTCGTTATGTGTTTCCATTCAAATTCCCATCAATGAAATGTTGTCTGATAATAATAAAATAATAATAATTTCCTTTATTTGCCAAACAGAATAAAAATTCCAGTTACAGGTACAAACAGTAAATTAAATTAAAATTAATTACATTCCAAGTAAAAAAACTAATACTATTAATATTAATTTGAGGTGTTTGCTTTGTGGTACATTTTCAATATTAGGATAAAGAAAACACTTAATAACTTTTTTATACCTTATGTGGTTATTAAGTGTTTGGTTTATCCTAATACTATTAAAAATAATGAGAAGGAAAATAAAAAAGAAATAAAAATACAATGAAAAAATACATCTAGTGTTAAGTTATACAAGCGGGTTCTACCAGTACATTTCTTATAGACAGAAGTATGTCTTTAATATAGTTGTATACATTTGTGATATTTACACAAACATCGCTGATAATATTAAAGGTTGTAATAGTTCCAACTGGGGTCTATACAGAATTTATTTTTCGAAAAAAATTGTTAAAAGGTAATAATTAAATAACGGAAATTATCTATACATTGTATCTGAGCTGCGGCATTTTTGTTTGTTTATATTTTGTACAATGCAATGAAGTCCCGCACGCGCTTGACCCAAAATTTAGGCAAAATCAACAATTAAGTTAAAACTGTTTATTTTTGTACTATTTAATATGTTAATATTCTGACGGGGAAGTCCCGTTTGGCCTCAATTTTCCCTAAACGCAACATTATGCATAAAGAACTTACTTTTGTACAAGATAAATGTTGAGATTTCAGACGGGGAAGTCTCGAACGTGTTTGAACCCGAAATTGTATAGAATTAAAAATTAAGCGAAAATTTGTATAGCGTAAATGTTCTTATTATGGCGGGGAAATCCCGCACGCGCTTGAACCAAACTTATTTGAAATCGACTAATAAGCTAAAATCTTATGCGCGAGAACGAGTATGAGTTTGCAAAAATGTGGGAGTTCATGACCATATTTGGGCAGATAAATCGTAGAATAATCAAAATTGGTTTCAAAGAGAAAAATGAAAGGAAAATCGAGGATTCGGAAGTTGATGGCGTTGGTGAACAGACGTGGGATGGGAATTAAATGAAAAAATTGAAAGTAATCGTGGCTAAGGCGGACGTGAAATAGAAATTAGATAAATCAAAATTAATCGATAAATAATAAGTCGAGAATTGATCGCGGTAGCATATTCTCAAGTTATACAATCCGCAATAATCGTAAAAAAATGGAAGTCATGTAAGTAAATTAAAAATATATTAGCAAGAAGTAATTAATCAAACTTAAAAATGAAAATAGATTTTTTTTATATTAACTGATTAAATTATTTATGGAGATATGGAATGAAATAATGTTTTCTAAAAGTAAAATTTTCAAAAGTAATTGCTTGAGGTTTGTACCCGTTAGTCTTTTGCGCCTGAAAACGCAACTGACTGACTTGGGCCGAACTTATCAGCAACAAAGAATTACACAACGAAGGGAAAATGTATAACATAAGATACACCTAATCGAACGAATATATCAAATTCCATACCTCGATAAAAAAAATAAAAAAACAGGAAAAATATAAAAATAAATATACTTTAATGAAGTCATGTTCCGAGGTAGGTTATTTTAGTGGGTTTATTCCAACCTCTCGAAGCAAATGCGGGCAGAAGCGCTTACACCCCACATACATTTTTTTTAGTTTAAAAGAAAAATGCATGTGGCCCTCTAATTAATTTATTAAAACAATAAGGCGTTATCATTCAAAATAATTGTCAAATGAATTATGCCTTAAATTAATTAAAACAGGTGCTGCTTGCATTTAAACTCACTCAATGTCTTTTATTTATTGTCCTTTCATGTATCCTTTATTAACAGTAAAACAACACGGTAAGTACAAAAATGCACAACAAAACACAACGTAGGTATGAATCGAATAATATATAGTTGCATCAGACCTTGGGTTGAACTATTTCAAGGTACAGAACATCTCATTAATAGGAGAGTGAGTTCCAATATTTGTTCTCGATGTAGTACTATAAAACGTGTTAATAGAACGCGTGACACAAGAATGTACATTAAACGATAATTGATATAGTATATCTTGACAGCCTATTATATTATTTACAGAGTCTTCATCCGTTATATTTAGTAGAACTCTTGAAATCACCTATTTGTGGAATATCAAATCCTAAACATTTATAAGCGGTGGTTATAATATTTGAGATGTGAAGACTAAATCTAAGTTGACTATCGAAAGTTACACCTAGGTCTTTAAAGGAGTCAACAAGTTCGATAGATATTCCGTTCACATTATAATTATATCAGATTGATGACTTTCTTCTGTTGTAATTGACTATTTTACACTTAGCGATATTTATTATTAGACAATTGCCATCACACTATTTAGTCAGCGTATTTAATTGGTTTTATAATAAATGATAATCATTATTCAACTTAACAACGCAATATATCTTTGAGTTATCGGCATATGCCAAAGAAGAGATTATCAATCTGATATAATTATAATGCGTTATTCATATATATGAGAAACAGTAGAGACCACAAATTAGAGCCTTGAGGTACCCACGATTTCGGTACATATCCAGATGATTCAAAATTATTGTGTATTACACATGCCTTAGATAATTTGAAAAGAAATGTATAAGCGTGTCATTTAGTCCAAAGCTTGATAATTTATGCAATAAATTACTGTGACTTACCTTGTCGAAGGCCTTTGAAAGAAGTATATATAATCTCAACCTGTAGATTTTTATTCATATTTGCAGCTATTAATTGAGTAATTGTAAGTTACTAACCATAGATTTCTTAGCTGATTCGTTAATAAAAATGGCTCTACTTGATAATAAAGTTGACTATATGTACATATTTCAAAAACCTTTGACAAGTTAGAAAGAATACTAATCGGTCTATAATTTGGTATGTTCGCTCGATCACCACTTAAAAAAAATATCACCAATTTTTCGACACCAAACATTAACTGAACAAGAATGCTGATGATTTACTTCACGAATCCAGCGCAAGTTTTCTACACTCCAATAATACATGTTATGGCTGTTAACATCATTGTATTTTGTGACTCATCAGATAATAGCACACGAACAAAAAAAGTTCGGATTTATATGTATTCTCTCAACTGCCCATTGACAAAACGTTAATCAGTTTCGCCAGTTAATTCATGATGCAAGGACACATGATACGGATGAAGATTATTGGACTTTAGAATTCTCCAAACACACATAAAATAATCATTTTATTATTTTCTCCGCAAACGGCAGCTTTTCGCATTCTTTTCTTCGGTTCTGCACTTCCGTCAGTAGAAAACCTATTAACAACTCGTGAAGAAAAAAGAACGTCATCTTACTTTTTTCAGGAAAACGTTCAGCATGCAAATTGACAGCATCGTCGAAAATTTTCCTGCATTCATCATAAATAAAAATCATTTCAATTTATTCTTGCATAGATTTATCATCCATGAAGAGAATGATACTGACAATATGTGATGTAGAATAATTGTACTAAGCTAGCTTATCTTGCAGGGATGCTAATCCATGACGAAAAGTTACATTGACAATATGTGACGTAAAATATGATGCTAAGCTTACTTGCCAGCTAAATAATTAATTTTTAAATTTCAATTTGTAAATTTTACATAATTGTGGATAGCTTAGTGCAATTATTCTACGTCACATATTGTAATATTATTCTCTCCTAACTTTTTATCATGGATGATGTACAAGTAAAAAAAATAAAATGATTTGTATTTATGGCGAATGTAGAAGAAATTTCAAAGATGTTGCTGAGCGTTTTCATAAAAAAAGTAAGATCACGTTCTTCATTCGCTAGAGTTGTTAAACAGTTTTCTACTGACGGAAGAAAATAATGTGTAAAAAGCCACGAACCTTTGATTTATTTTAAATTTATTTTTTGCGAATACAGCGCCATCTGCAACGAATAAAAATAATGTTTTAATAAAATCCTATGTATTTTAATCTCTAGAATCCGATTCTTGAATAAGAACCCACTGAGGGGGCAGCAGGGGTCTGAATTTAGAACAGGATTATGTCCTCTTTGGAAACATTTTTTTTTTTCGCACAATACTTATTTTTTGGAATTATTTTAATTTGTCAGGTTAAATGGTATACCCGGTATACATGAGGTAATAAATTTATAAAAATAATCAATCTTCTCATCAATTGGATTCATAATACCTCACTTGAACATAATATTTTTTAATAAAAATTGTATAATAAAATTTGACAATTTAAAATTGATAATGTTTTCATGTATATATTTTCACATATGTGTAAATGTAACGGATGTACATAGAAAAGTGAAAGGAATTTACTATTATAGTATTATTATTGTTATTTAATATTACTTTCAAGAACAAATGAAACTGCCAAACCGCCCTCGAAAACAAAAAATCCGCAATCCTTTTCCTCGACATCCAAAAAGCTTTTGATTCCATTTGGCATAAAGGACTTCTCTATAAATGTCATTCCCTAAACATACCTTACCACTTAATCGTACACATTGATAGTTTCCTTAAAAACAGATCCCTGAAAATACGCATTCAAAATACCATCTCTCAACACTTTTCTCCTCAACAAGGTGTTCCACTAGGATCTCCTCTCTCCCCTCTCCTATTCAACATCTACATCCACGATATTTATCATCCTAACCCACAATACCTAAACCCTTTCGCCTATCTTCTGCAATTTTCTGATGACACGGCCCTAATTGCTCACCATTCCACTGTCGCGAAAGCCCTTTCCACCCTACAAGAGCTGATTGATTCGCTAGCTCCATGGTTCGCAAAATGGAGAATCTCTATTAACCCCAATAAATCCCAACTTTTTTATTCCTTACCACAAACCTCTCACCTCCCGATTCAAAGTTAATATCAACAACACCTTGATCTCCCCTTCTCTTACCTGCAAATATCTCGGAATTTACTTTGACCCCAAACATTCCTTTAAACCTCATTCCCAATCAATCAAAACCAAAGTCCAGAATAGGGCACAACATTTTAGATCATCAACATACAATAGAGTCATTTCCACAAAAACAGCGACGCATATATATAAAATGATCTATCGACCCCTTCTGGACTACGGCGCAATCCGTTTCCACAATCCTAGATCTCCAACATTGAACATCATGGAGGTGGCGGAACGATCAGCCCTTCGAATCCTCACAAAAAACCGACACCCCAATAATCCCTTCGAATCCTCACAAAAATCTGACACCCCAACAATCCCTTATATAACCTTTCACTCCTATATGAAAAAAAAAAACGGTGTTATCCCAATATTCCAAAGAATTACCTAATTAGCCCAAATATTTGCTACCAAACCCCTCACCCAAGATATACTAAATATCCTCTGCCTCAAACGAAACCCTAATATCACTCCTATATTCCACTACCACCAAAACACTATTCATCTCATCTTTCAGCAACGACTAACCGACATACAAAACATGACATGAACTACTGACTGAAAGACCTAAGGTCACTTTAAAGTAAACACGTTTGTTATAACTTTCAAAAATTGTTTATTTTGTATTTCACTACAATTGTTTCGCAACCTTGTGGCTTATTCAGGTAAAGAACAAGTGATTAGCTTAACCTAAATTACAAATAATATATAGGGGGAGCAAATAAGTAGGATGGGTTGGGGTTACAAGTTTTAAATTAAGTAATGGGGATTTATTTATATCTATCTGGTCGTTTAATAGTTATCCGCTAAATTTTCTTTTATTTATTTCCATACTTTCTAGGTTGTTCAGTTTTCTTCCTTTCCTCTGGATATGTAGTATTTGAGAATCTTCGTTAAATTTGTGGCTTTCTTCTAACAGGTGGTTTGAATACGTTGAATTGTATTTTTTTCCTTCTCAAAGCTGGATTTATGTTACTTTACCCGATCTTGAAATGCTCTCCCCGTTTGGCCTATGTATACTTTCGGGCAGTCACCACAACTTAGCAAATAGACCCCATTATGTTGAGCTCTGGATATTTTATCTTTATTATTTTTTATGTATTTACCTAATATGTTGTCTGTTTCATAGGCTATTTTAATATTTAATTTTTCTAACTTTTTTGTTATTCTATTAGTTTCGTTGCCTGTATATGTGAAAGATGAATACTTTGTTTGGGGTTTATTTTTTTACTATAGGAAAAATTGAATTTATTATTATTTGTTTTTGTTTTTTAATTAATATTTTCTCTATGGTTGATTTTTTAAAACCATTACTATTGGCAATTTGGTAAATTATATTTAGTTCTTTTTGGTAATTTTTCTTTGACATAGGGGTTGATAAAAGTCTATGGATCATACTGTTGTGGGCTGCTAGTTTATGTGTAATAGGGTGGGCTGATTTAAAATGTATTGTACTATCTGTGTGTGTTGGTTTATGGAATATTGAAAATTCGTGTTTATTGTTTATTTTCTTAATTGTTAGGTCTAAAAAATTAATTGAATTATTAACTTCTGTTTCTAATGTAAATTGTATTTTATTATTAATAAAACACTATTTCATTTCCTTTCTTCACTTGTAAAATAGTGTTTTATTAGTGATTATTACTTCACATAACTCAAAACAAATAGTGAATGTATTTTATTATGTTGTGAATGAATTATCTGTAAAAATGCGTCTAATTGTCTGCCTGTATCTTGGAATGCCGCTATTTCATCATCTACGTACCTGTACCAGTAAATACATTTCTTGAGAGTGGGTAATTGCGATAATCTGTTTTCAAGATTATCCATAAATATCTCCGCCAAAAGGGGGCTTAGGGGGTTTCCCATTGATAATCCTTCCTTTTGGCGAAAATATTTACCGTTAAACTGCAGGTAATTTTGTGATATGCATAAATCTAAATTATTTAATATTTCTGATGCAATAATGGGATTCGTGTTATTTTTAATGAGTTATTCTTTAATTATGTTGTATACTTCTATTGGTGGAACCTTTGTAAATACATTTTTGACATCAAAGGAAACTAATTTTGTATTATTAGGCAAATGTATATTTTTAATTTTATTTGTTAATTCTAAACTGTTTTTAATTGTGAATTTTGGTTTGAAATTAATGTGTTTTATAATAAGGTTGTTGAGTTTTTTGGCTAATTTTGAACAAGGGGCATTAATATATGAAACGACAGGTCTAATCGGATTGCTCTCTTTATGTAATTTAATTAAGCCATAAAGTTTGGGAGACTGCGGGTTCATATTTATTAATGAATATTTGTCTTTCTCAGAGAACAATGTATTAGAGTCGTTTACTGTTGCTTTTTTTTGTTTATGGAATTGTTTAGTTGGGTCTTTATTAATTTGTGTGATACTATTTTCAGCGAAAAAGGTTTCTATTTTATTTATGTATTCGGTTTGGTTCATTGCAATTACTGTATTGCCTTTATCAGCTTTTGTTAACACCAAATTGTTTGATTTTGCAAGTGTTATAGATTTAGCTATTTCTAATTCGTTGTTATAATTTTTTTTTGGTTTTGTGTTTTTAAGTATATTGGCAAGTATATGTTTTTCGAATGAATTATTCAGAGCAAGTTCTGTTTCTATCACCAATAATTCAATTTGTTTATTATTGCATTGTGATTTTAAATTATATTTAAACCCCTTTTCTAATAATTCTATTTGATTATTGTTGAAATTTATTTTTGAAAGATTCATGATTTTTTTAAAAAAAGGTATGTTCTATAGTTATGTGTTCATTTTCTTGATTTTTTAGTTTTTGTTTTATCAATCTTTTGATTTTATTTTGTTTGATTTTACTGTTCTTATAAATTAATTGATTTACTTTTTCCCTTGTATTCCTATCCAGAATATCGAACTCAACACTGTGTAATCTACTTGCAAGTTCACTATAACATACCTTCAAGTAAGCTGACAGGATATCTCGTTCCAAGTTGAGGGTGGCGATTTCTTCATGTAACCACCTCCGTTCTCCAATATTCTGTCCGATTTTCGCGTGTTTACTGTTACTAAGGTCGATGGCCATTATACCACAATAAAGATGATTTTATATATATATATATATATATATATATATATATATATAAAAGAGATAAAAGTGGAAACAATCAACCTGATTGTGACAACAAACAAAATGAGAATATCTTTCGGGATAGGAGTAAAAAATAAGAACAAATGTAAATTTACAATAATAATTTATATACATTTAATAATTTTAAATAAAATACTGAACGCATTTAAATGAATTCTTATTGAAAATTTTCAATTTAAATACTTTGCAATGGATTAACTGAAATATAGTATGTATATAAATTACATAATGTATAGCTGTTAATGGTAGGGACATAATTATTTGACGCAGAGAACTACATCTCAAGTGATTTAAGTTCATAATCCACACATGTACATCAAACTTTGCGTAGAGCAGTATTAATTAAGGCATCCACTAGGCCCTAATCCCTGCCTACTTAATAAACATATGCAAATTTAATAATAGTTTCTCGCTGTTGTCTTTATGCAAATTGAATACGCGGAATCCCTAAAGCCGCATAAGGGGCTATTTCACCGGGGTGTGTAGATGTGAGCTATTTTATGAATGAAAACGGTGCATTGGGGCGATTCACACCGGACCGCGCTGGACCCGTATACATTCCAGCGGGCCAAGTGTTATCCCGGGAATTACCGTACGGCAGCTTTTCCGAGTTATATACGACTTTGTTGGCTGCATAACTGGAATAAACGTCAGGAGATGGAAGAAATATTTAATGGCAGGAAACTTTATTGAGTTGTTGGGAAAATCTGTTTTTTTTTTCTTTTTGTTATATAGGAATAATAAAATGGGAAGCCTTGTGGGTGTATTGAAAGCTGAATTCACGGCGAGAAATTATTATCGGTTGGGTGTTTCGTTTAACTTGACGGTAATAATCTGAAGAAGGAAAAACATTTTTAAAAACGACGTTTTGAAATGCTGGGTTGAAGTAAATGTTCATTGTAATATAAGGTGGCGATCAAACAGGAAAAAAAACCTGTACATTTGATGAAATTTTGTTATTTTTGCCTAAGGTCGTTTTTGCTTATTAGTTGAAAAAATAAATAATTTTTGAAACCGATTATAACAATGAATAAAATTATGTTTTTTTATTATTTAAAAAAAAAACATAATTTTATTCAAATGATAAATTTACACTCGTGCTTCAGATTACGTTGAGAGCGGATGTACTAGCAAGCATACCTCTGTTTATCGCTAAAATATAATTTAAAATATAAAATGCAAGCTGAAGATGAAAGCAACGGTGAGTTTATCGAAACATCGTCGAGAAAAAGTGGACAACCTTGGAAAATTGGATTGCCGATATCTCCAAAACGACGCCCATCAACACTGGTAAATATGATGTAGTTGAAAATAAAATTCCTTACTTCACGTTTAAATTTTATTAAAATATCAAATGTATATTTCAAGTACTAAGTACTTATTATCAATGGTAAATGATGAAACTTGCCACATTGAAAAAGTACATCTGGTGTTTTAATAAAAATTTAAAAGTGAAGTAAGGACTTTTATTTCATCTACATCATTATACAACACCTAAGTTATTCACTGGTAAATATGCCAAAACCACTAAAAATATGCTCCAATCGGTACTAAGATACTTTAATCAACACCCAAAATAATCTTTGCAATCTCAAATAACACCGAAAATACATAACACTACTCAAGAAAATCTGACACTAATGACTCCACAACAACATTCACACAACACCAACCGTCTATCAACATCGACATCTAATCAAACAAAATTAAAAATAAATCCAACTATACCGAAACCAACATATTTCAATAAATAACAAAAATCGTCACGTATTTACGTTCTCCACTACCCAAGATTTCAGTTGAATTTAAATGGTACAAATGCGGCCAAACCGTCAACTATAAATAAAACATAATAACATGCATTCTAAAAAAAAACAACGATGCGTCTGACGAATCGAACTACTGTCCAATAACCCTGCTCCCTGTCCTTGAAAAACCTTCGAATTCATCCTTAAAAAACAAAATCCTATCAACGGTTTTCCAACACATCACACCTTACCAAATTGGATTCCTTAAAAAAAAGATCCACAACACTTTCCTCTTTCAATCGTAACATCAGGTTGTCAAACTTGCCACATTGAAAACAAAAAATCGGCAATCTTTTTCCTTGACATCCAAAAAGCCTTTGATCCGTATGGCACAAATGCCTCCTATGTAAATGTCTCTCTTTAAGCTTGCCACCTCATCTCATACGCCTCATTGACAATTTCCTAAAAAATAGATCCCTGAAAGTACGCGTCCACAACACACTTTTCCAACCTTTCTCACTCCAACAAGGCGTCCCTCAAGGTTTTCCCCTCTTTCCACTCCTCTACAAAATATACGTCCACGACATATACAATGCCGATCCCCAATACCTAAATCCATCCTCATATCTCCTTCAATTTGCCGACGACACCGCCTTAATAGTCCACCAATCCACTCTTCCCAAAGCCCTCTCCACCCTACAAGAACTGATCGACACCCTATCCTTATGGTTCGCCAAATGGAGAATCTATATCAATTCCAAACAATCCCATCTCTTCATTCCTTATCACAATCCTCTCACCTCTCCATTTAGAATAAATATCAATTGTTGATATTTATTCTGACGCGTAAATCAATTGTTAATATTTATTCTGAAATGGAGAGGATTGTGATAGGGAATGAAGAGTTGGGATTGATATAGATATTTCTTCTCTTGTAAATTTCTCGGTATTACATTTTATCCAAAACTTTCCTTCAAATTCCACACCCAACTAATTAAATCCAAAGTCCAGAACAGCGCAAGATATTTTAGATCACTAAAGCGACTCACATAAAATGAGCTGTCGTCCCCTTTTGGGCTATGGTGCAATCCTCCTCCACCTCCAATGCCCTGCTACCTTAAACAACATCGCGGTTGCTGAACTATCAGCCTTTCGAACCAAAATCCGCAACTCTCCTTTACATAACCTATCCAACACTCTCATATATGACAAAACTGGCATAATCCCAGTATCCCAAAGATTATCCCAACTGTCCCACAAATTCCCAACAGGATGATGTACCCTTAGGAAACATTAATTTTTGGTCTCGTAACGTTATTTCATACGATACGTATTTTTGGAGTTATTTTGATATGTCAGGTTAAATGGTACATCCGGTAGATCATTTTTTTATAAATGACACTCTAATAACGTATCAAGCATTATTATTAAAACCTAAATACCCGATATTTGTGTAATTTCACAAAAAATTTCTAGTTACGGATATGAATTACACAAAAGTGGATAATAATATTAATTAAAATAGAAATATAAAATTTATCATAAACATTAGAATCCTTTAATCGAATTGCATTTTGGACGTTAAAAGTAGCTCTTTCTCTCTCTCCAACAAAACTATTTCCCTTTCACTCGATAAAGTTTCCGTACTCCAAGTGGCGCTGTACAAAGTAAAATAATTTACAGGAATCTGTTTTTATGATTTATTAATTTTTGTTAGTGTTAGTATTTATTTTGTTATCTTTAACCTTACAATGGCATTACAAAATTTCCCCACACAATTTTTAATTTCTTAACCATTTTCACTCGTTCCCGAATTATTTATTAAAATATTAAAGAAGATATGTATGTTTTTCTTTCCCAATCTCCTTCTGTGCAGCCGTTCAACAACTTCCATCTCTCTTCCCATAGGAGGGTGAAGGGTGGTCGGCTCAGGGTTACTTACTTAATCGGATGTCATATGACTGTCATATCTTGAGAGTGGTTGGGCCGCGGAGCAGCTTTCGTGTACAAAATCACTTCACGATTATTTGCTATCTTTCTGACGAAGACGGTAGCTCAGAGCTGACGCAGGGGCCTTCCGAACGCAATCGGACCAAAGCCAAGTTGCTTCTTAATCAGTTTTTGCCACGTGATGCGAGGAACGCCTGGGCGCCTGCCATGCTATGATAGATCTAGCGCGATTTAAACTGCTCAGCGCACCAGATGACTCTCATGTCCACGCAGAACATGGCCGAGGTATCCGAGCTGTGGAGATACTCTCAGTTAGGAAGTGACACGTCCACGCGAGTACGCTTCGGTAGCCTCCTAGTAGATCTGTGCACGTGAATGGGCGCGTTCATGGAAATTTTAGAAATGTAGCGCTTCAGCGCAAAGTGCTTAATGTTCCCTGAACGCCTGAACGGACAAATTGTAGTTGTCTGTACTGAAAATATGGCGATTTTGTTTACAGCTGCACGCCTTGAAAACCGATCCAGCGGAAAAAAAAAGTGCTTTATCGCTTAATAAAGCGGTACCGTTCAGCGACACCGCTTTCGCAAAGCGCTGCAGCGCTACATTTGCCCAATGAAGAGGGCGCTTCGTAGAGTCAAGCCTTTCGATGGACTCCATTCCTGACCATGTCTCAGCTGCATAGAGCATGATTGCTGTCACCCTGAGCTGCATGCTCGTGGAGATCGAGGAAGGAACCATAGGCAACGAGACATGAGCTTTAGCGGAGCTTTCAAATAAACACATGATTTGTGCACGATTTAAAATATTCATTTTTTTGTAACTCATATACCGCACACTTTGTTCAACTTTGTGTCTGACACAAAACACAGACTTCTATGGTAAACCAAATTTTATGCTATTAAACGTGATTTGTGCATGATTTAAAATAGACTATGACTATTTTAAATCATGCACAAATCACGTTTAATAGCATAAAATTTGGTTTAGAAGTCTGTAAGTGATTTGTGTCAGACAAAAACTTGAACAAAGTGTGCGGTATATGAATTACAAAAAAATGAATATTTTAAATCGTGCACAAATCATGTGTTTATTTGAAAGCTCCGCATGCTTATCCTATCATCGCCTTCACTTCCCTGCAGCTGCAGTTTCATTGTATCACGCTACCTACATAGCAGAACTCATCAAGAATCTCGATGGGCTATGAGCCAATCGTTACATCGACCGTTGACTTTGCATGCACACAAACTTGCTTGTACTTCTCTGGTCTGAGAGGCCGTATACAACTGACAACTCCTCTATTCTGGAGCAGACCCTGTGAAGTTGCGCTTTGTTTGTTGCGAGTACCACAGGTCATCAGTGTACTCCAAATCGAGCACGCTGCGCTTCGCGGGATGGATTGTGACCTCGGCTGGAAACTCCTGGCTGACCCTTGTCATGATGTCATCTATCATAAAGTTGAACAGTACGAGCCAAATACAGAAACTTGACATACCCTTCTCGACTGGAAACTCATCTCACACATGATCTTGACGCAGATGCTCGTGTCTCTTAATAGAAAATAGATGAATGGTGCTACTCCTTCGGCTAGCACTATCTGGAACGTCTGTCCCTAGATGGGTTTTCAAACGCATAGTCCAGGAAGAAAGTTATTCTTGTAATGCACCTCCATGACTCGTCTCAAAGTATTGATCTCATCGATTATTGACCTTCCAAGTCGGAACTTTTCACATCCATTTCCATATGTTCACAACCGGGCAGCAGTCAAAAGACTGTTACCGGCGAACATTTTATCGCCGGCCTCAACAATAAAATTTTCAATTTTATTTTTCGAAAAATAATTAAAATGAGTTTATCCCAAACGCATGTACCTGAAAAGCTTCAATCTGTTTACCAAAAAGCCATTGACTGCCAATCTGAACTTTTCTTAATTGTTTCTCGTTCTCGTCATTATACGGAATTTTGGTAATTCGAGAATTGCAAATCTGTAATCGTGCTACATAGGACAGTCTCCATACAGTGCGAAGAAATCAGGGTATAAATCCGAAGACACGACCCACAAGAAACCAGAGAGCAACCACCGTCCGTGTACTTGCTTTTCCGTCGACGACCGCACCCATCGACGTCGGCTGCTGTTTATTTACATTACCGTTTTTTTTTTTAATGTTCATAAGTTCATTTTACTCGTGTTTTTTTTTTTTGTGTAAATATATATCTTTTATCATTTGGACCAGTTGTTTTGGGTTAGTTGCGCTTCCCGGGCTTACTGAGCTAGAGTTGTTCAGAATAGTACTATAATCCTCTCAAGCAGCTTGTGCGTTGTTTGCAACAGACTGATCCCGCAGTAGTTAGCGGTTGATGTGACCCGGCTCATATAGAGCAGGGGAATGAAAAATGCTGCTCTATGAGGTGAACTGCGCCCAGATATTGTGAATGATGCGTTGTAATGCTTGAATACCCTATCAGGCTTTTAGGCATTCCGCTGCTATGCCATCATGTGCCGAGGCTTTCCCGTTCATCGTTCGGATGACCATTATTATCTCCTCAACAGTCAGGGGAACTGACAGACAGGTAGTTCTTCTTCTGCCGGTAGTTCAGCTCCATGGTAGTCAGCAAGTTCCGGAAGTATTCTGCCCAGATCGGCAGGGCTGCTTCTCCCGTGACGAGTTAACCTTCTATGTCCTCGACCAGTTGTGTGGTACATTTCAGGTGAACACTGAAGGCTCGCAGCAGATGGTACGCCCGCTTTCGATTGTTCTCCCTCCCTTTTCAGAGAGCATTTGAAGGCTCACCTCACCTTGCGCGCTTCAGTAGCATCCTTTCTAGACTTACTCATCTCGGTGTACATGATGTGAAGTATTACCTTCTCACGGTTGGGTATCATATCGGCGATGCTCTTATGGACAGCCTTCGTCCAGGTATCGGGGTCATCGTCCCTTCATCTGGTGCGAACGCCCATGAATTGCGCGACCTTTCGCGTGACATTTTTCGTACTTCAGGATCGACTAGCCTGGAAAAGTTCGATTGTGGTGGAAGGACTGGTCATCCAGTTTTGCATATGGATGGCATACATGACCAATTCGTGATCACAGTCAAATATAAATATGAAGGTAAAAAATAATAAAACACTTTGCTTGTATCATAAAGAAATGACTTCAACAATGAATTTCACTTACATTGTCAAATATTTGACGACGCATCGTGTGGCGTGTGCGCGATCCCGTTTGTGGATTGATATAGTAAAACTATGCGCGGAGTACTCTCGGCTCTTCGGTATACAGTACTGAGCTACTGTTTCAGGTAAGCAGTTGATTTCGTGATGGTGGACGGCCGATTGTGGAGGCGATTAGCAACTTGTACTTCTCAAGCAACTCCATCAATCTCCAGACATTACCACTGGGCTTCTTCCTGTTAGTACCAGGTACCTAGCACCGGTGACGTGGGCGTCTGGTCCGAGGTGCATGTTTGTGCGATCCTATCTCTTACCTGTATGCTCGAGAGCACACGATCGAGGTCATCGATTGCGTGTAGGTGTGTGCGCTCCGCGACTATAAACATATGTGCATGATGAGCTCGGCTGACGCAAAGAGCTATGCACCGCAACACTCTTCGCATCTGCATCGGCACAGTACAGCTTGTTCTGATCAATGACCCGCTCTGGTTTGCCGTGTAGACGCATCTCTTGCAATGTAACGATCGGTGTCTTCAAATGATTCAGCAGTCTCGCGGGTGCATCTTGTTGTTATACGCAGGTCGATAGTTTTCGGCAGTTGAGCATCTGTACGCGCAGTTCTGATATCTGGCCATTGGCCTTATTTATGTCTGGCTCGGGCTTGGTGTCTCAGTATTGAACTCGACAGTGACACTTGGCTTGTGAGCCGTAGTTCTTGGCTTGTTGGCCGTGACGCTATTTATTTTTCCTTTGGTATTGACATAATAAGGCAAATAATCCTTATACAGGGTCTTGCAACAGTGCGTCGGGCTTTCTAGCGCCTTTCCCGTGAAAAAAAAAACAAGAAAATGTTTCGTAAAAAAAGTTATTGGTTTAAAAATCTTTATGGCGTAAAATTATTTTCAAACATACAGGGTGTCCCAATTTTGCGGTATAACAAAAATATTTGTTTTTTTTAATGGAACACCCTGTGTTTATTCAACTTTTCTAATGACATTTTTCAACCTCTACATTGTTGTCCATTTAGTTTTTTATTATGTTACAGTGTTGCCAATGTACATTTTTTTTTTCAAGTATCATGCATAAGCAAGGTCAACTTTAAAAAATCGTACCGACCTCGTGAATGAATAAATACAGATAATACTTCAAAATTATTCATACAAAAGAGAGACGATACCAGTAAATGTTCAAAATGTTTTCCATTTTCATTTAGGCACAAATTAATTCGCCGCTGAAAAGACCTATTCACTCTTCCTAACATTTCAGGTGAAATACTTGCAAAAGCATTAACAATTCGTTGCTGCATATTCATTGGGGTTGTTGGTGCTTCCTTTTAAACAATTTCTTTTACATATCCCCACAAAAAAAACAATTTTTGTTAGATCCGGAGATCTAGTGGATCCATTCCTACCAATCCATTGGTTGGGAAAAATACCATCAAGAAATGTCCTCACATCTCGCGAGAAGTGCGCAGTTGCCCCGTATTGTTGAAACCTATTACACTTAACCCTAGAAGAACTTATTAGTTGTGGGCGGTGTCTCTTCCATCCACACAATCTACACCTAACCACCATCACACATAACCTCGACTCAATACTCTTACTGAGTCTATCTCATTAAATTTACTGTACAATAAATTATCTGTGTCCTTGCAACTGTAAAACTTACCCCGTCAGCCGGTAAAGTGGCTGGGTTCAACTGATGGAAGAGAGCGCCACGAGCTTAATATTTAAAGCTCCACAGTTCAAGGCGGTAAGGTAAAGCTCGAAACCACGGGTGTAAAAGAAGTAAATATGATAAACTCAGCAATTAACAAAACAATAACATTTATTCATAACTGAAGAAAACGACAATAAGATCAACTTAACAACAAAGTCAAATCTTAACTTTAGTGAATGACCATAAACCAAAACCAAAAATCATAATGGGTGTCGTAACCAATAATACAAATTCAATCAATTCACATCGATAATCTCAAACAACGTGAATCCTAAGATCTTAGTGATAATTAAATGTTCCCTCTGAACAGGTTATTTATTAACACATGCCAGAGTTGAATATACATTAGGAATTAAAATGAATTATTAACTTACCCACCTTGATGTTAAACCGTCGAACCGATGGTAGCGCTACCGGACGATTCCTCGTAGGCAAATGCTAAAACATATCATACAACCAAATAAACAACTAGCATGATTTATTGGATATCGGTTGGATTACTGAAATTCAAAACTCTACTTTGAAATTATTGATGTGAAATAATTACTCCAAAAAAATTACTAGATCAAACTTCCAAAAAGAATCATTACATTAAAGTTTCAAGAATGCTAAGCAAATTAACACTCAATAACGGTATCTCAAAACATTACTAACCAATCCAAAATTACTGACTCTAACCAAATTAAACTCATAATAATTACTTGCAATAGGAAAACCCCAAATGACATAAAGTTAACCAAACTATACAACCAAATCTTAATATTCTTCGCCTCGGACATCTTGACATGTTCCTCGAGTGACGTCACCGCATCCACCATTTTGTTTGCTTTTAAAAATCCCACGTGGAGAGTCGAACCCCGGCTTAATAACGATCCTCACTCTTCTATTTCACTCCACCGAAATGACTTTACCGCAACCAGGTCCGAAGGATTTTCCTCCACAATCACAATTCAGCAAAACGGTTCTCAGCGCCGACCTCCAGAGATAACACTTCAGAACGCCGCACATAGAACCGCCTTCCAAATCGAAGACGTTCCCCGAAGTCGAAGATAACCAAAACGCAGAAAAAAAAAACACGTAAAACCAACAAGTCTCCTTAGAGAAACTCACAAAAGACACTAAGAAGAAAGAGCCAGGCAGGGTTACTACCTGAGCAACGAAACACGGAATTAGAATTTAGAATAATGTGGCGTAGGATTTACACATACCTCAATCCTGATTCTCCATTTTCGTAACGGTCTCGTGGCGATTAAGTGCAATAAAATCCACCTCGCGGTGTTATTTTCTCAGCAAACCAAAAATCCAAACTCAAATACTGAGTAAAAGCGACACGTGATAATTAAAATCAACCATAAACTCGGTTATAATCCACAAGAAAATTATTTATCACAATGTGCTCTGCACAATTTACCACTTTAGACTCACTCACAAAAATTAACGCCGGAAATCAGAAAAAAGGCACAAGCGCAAGATGCCCTGTCAATCCGATGGTGGGGATTCATCCTAGCCAACATTAAACTAGTTCCAACATAACTCAAAACTAATACTCAATACTAATACTTCAGAATAATTACTTAATTCACTATTCAAGTCGAAACTCACAAATAAATAAATAGAATAAATTACTTAGTCAACTCTGCAACACGAACTTTCGATGTAACAACACAACACACCGAAGTTGTCCGTTGGAATTGGCAACATTAAATCGGCCTCTATCAATTATTTGTTTACAAGGATGTTAACCACAAAATAATCTTTATATACCGAAAAATATTCAAACGCTAATAATTCAATAATAAAAAGGTGAAATGATTCATGAAATTATTAAATACACGGTGCAGTGACCTTGCAGAAGTGTGTACGCAGCAGGCTGGTCCGAGCGCACTAACACACTCGCATCAGCTGTGCGTCCCCGCTTCGGCACGTAAACAAACAAACACCAATAAAACACATAACTGAGCTAAGAGAAAGTAAGTGATTATTATGAAAGTTACAGATTTAAAGAATTAATGCAGAAAAATACAGGTGTGCAGATTTGACCTGTAACAAACCACAGCCTGTTTCTTGTATGTTGAGGTATATGACATACATTTCGATTAAAGTGCAAATACATATGCCCATTTAGATGGCCTTCGAAGAAATGTGGACTTACCACATGGTTTCCAATAATTCCTCCCCAGACATTCAATGACCATCGATGCTGATGATCAACTTGTCTCATAACATGCGGATTTTCAGTTGAATAATAATGAAAATTGTGCCTGTTGACAGATCCGCTGTTATGGAACGTCGCCTGATCCGTGAATAAAACATACTGGATAAACGCAGGATCCTCCTGTATTTTTAGTCTTGCCCAGATACAAAATTCGAAACGAAACTGAAAATCAGTATTACTCAGTTCTTGATGTAACTGAATATGATATGAATGATATCGATTTTTCTTCAGAATGCGTTGTACTGACCTCTCGCTTATGCTGGTTTCTTCACAGATGTCTTTTTGGCTCAAGTTGGGATGCTCTGTTGCTGTTAAGAGCACTGAAAATTGATTTTCCTCATTGGTGATAGGTTTTGTTCTTTCTTGTTTTCTGTAATGTACACTTCCCGTTTTAATAAATCTATTGAGCAGGTTCCTACAAGTTTTCTCTTCCGGATGTCTTCTGTCGGGCGTAAATTCTAGCCGCCAATAAACAATTTCTATCAGTCTACCCTAATACAAAAATCATACCGACTAGTTCGTCTTTTTCGAAATTCATCGTAATTATATGCTGTCTACTTTTACCATGAAACGAAGATTCACTTTACAAATCACAAATTAACGTTTCGAATTTCGACATAATCAAATGTCACACTGACACTTATATTACATTTTGACAGTTGTTTCGTCATAGCATGGCCTACTACAATGCATAGAAATGTAATTAAATGGATACTTTTGTGAAAAATATTGAATATCTCAACAACTATGGGGTTTAGACATAAGATATGCTCCATCAAATTGAAGAGAAGAAAAAGACCTATCGAATAATGACATACAATAGGGAGCATTCCATTAAAAAAAATGGGTTATACCGCTTTGAAATTTGCAAAGTTTGGCATGTTTCTCTGAACACCCTATATAATTAAATTTAAATTGCTCATTAATAAAACTTTGCTTATTAACTACACTGAGATATTTGCTAAAAGTTATTCTTACCTTCAAAAAACGAGGTCGCTACGATTTTTTAAAGTTGAGCTTGCTTATGCATGATACTTGGAGAAAAAAATTGTAAATTGGCAACACTGTAACATAATAAAAAACTAAATGGACAACAATGTAGAGGTTGAAAAATGTCATTAAAAAAGTTGAATAAATACAGGGTGTTCCATTAAAAAAAACAAATATTTTTGTTATACCACAAAATTGGGACACCCTGTATGTTTGAAAATAATTTTACGCCATAAAGATTTTTAAATCAATAACTTTTTTTGTTTTTTTTTTCACGGGAAAGGCGCTAGGAAAGCCCTACGCACTGTTGCAGGACCCTGTATATGTAATTGTAACTTGCGCAAAGATTAAAGGCGGCGATGAAACGCATGGAATCTGCTATAGAAATGCACATTTGTCTTTCACCAGAGCGTAATCATAATTGTCGCATTAGTCTTCGGCATGTCCTTGCTGCGATTCAAGAATCCCAAGTATTTTTAAAAAATAATAACACATTGTTTACATTTTTTGTATTTGTTAAACCCATTCTCGTACTACTTTTACTTACATTAATAATTTCAACACTTATCGAATATTGTTGTCGCGAATTTTGTTCAGCATGTATCTTCGAAATAAAAGATCTTTTTCTTTCCAAAAATCAAAATATTGCTATAATCAACACCCTGTATATATAATGCAATAATAAATACATGAGTGAATATTAGTTTTCTAAAAATATCGAAACCATCTAAATGTTTGAGTCTATTCAAATTATGAGAAGAATTTAGGAAACACATGTCGCCGCTAGCGGGACGAATAAAAAAAGCCGAAATAAAACCGCACTTGATTAATAGCGGAATTTACGCGTTCATACAGAAAAAATGTGGATTATATATTCGAATCAGTAAAAATAAACATTGGACACATTCAAGGGCAATAACACGCACAGCACACTTGTTTACTTGTTTGCTGATTTCTCGCGGTGACAGAGATTTTTATTATCGTTAGCGCGAGCGAAAAAAAGTCTCGAGCCCTATAAAATATTCACATTATGAACGCCTTGGATGTATTTTAATAAGATTAAATAAGAGGGAGGGGATGTATAAATAAAAATAAAAACACGTGTAATAAAATTTGATATAGTTTTGAGAAGAATGATGTGTGGTTGATTTTATCGTAAATTTAAAAGCAAAAGCGGGATAATAAAAACGCGAGAGTGACAATCAAACTTCCTGTTTGTAGATCGTATATAAAGGCACAGTCAGAAGCCGCAACTTTTACTGCTGGTAATAAAATTTGTAGCAATTAAAATATTGCGCGATTCAACTTTATTTCCACCTATATGAACGCAATTTTGTAAAGTTTGCATGGTGAGCAGAAATTCATTTGCGCTATGTAAAATAATTAGATGTGCAAATTTTAAACCGCACATGCAGCGAAAGTTTTTATTCTTTTTTTTAAGGTGAAAATAATCGAAAATAATTTAAACATATTTTTGTTTTAGTAATATTTATAAATCCGATGTATTTATTTTCTTATAAATTAAATAAAAAGAATAATTTAAAAGATGAAGATTTTGAAAATAATTCACTTGGTATTGTTTTACTTATTAAATTACTCGACTATTTTCTGCACACATGCCATTATCAAGAGTGTCAAACACAATACAATAGTAAATAATACGAATTCAATTATTTTCAAAACCTTCATTCAAATTATTATTTAAAATGTTTTACCAATTGATTGATGAGAACAAAATTAAAAATATATTAATAAAAAGAATTAGTAAATAATTAATAAATTATTTCCTCTTTAGCTACTGTGTCATTTTGACTTATGTTATATAAGTGCTTTAAACAAATGTTCAATATTTGTTATACCAATAACATATTGTATAATGCAACAAATTTTTAATCGAAAAAATAATTATAATCATTATCGTTTAAAAAAATATTATTCTGAAAATGAATTTGCTTTTTCGACTTCGATGATTTGATGCGATATAATAAGATTATGTAATGTACCCCTGGTATAATAATCTTCACTTCTAGAGAGAAATAAGCTAATCTTCGTTTTAGAAACATCTACATCTATCTTCAAAACTTAATATCCATTTTCACAGTTAATCTCTGATCGCTCTACTTATCAACTTAGTAGCGACTTTCAAGATGAATTCAGGAAATACAAATAAATAAATTAAATGATCTAGTAACGATTTGTATCAAGAGAATACATTTGGTAGTTCAGGGGCCTTATTCCTGAAATCAATCGTACGCAACTGTCAAATTCACATGTAAAGTCCTATCTAAATGACAGATTTCATTCGACCGAAACGTACTATCTCTATTTATAGTACACAATCAAGTAAAGCCCCAGGAAACCCTTTTAATATATGTTTTTATTCCAATGTTTTAATTTCAAATATTTATCTATCAAAACCCGTGTTATACATGTTCCCTAAACAAATTTATCATGGATGTATACGAATGCGGGTGAAGTAAAAACGTGTTAATGTCGCGAAAAAGCGAGCATTTTGCGCGTCCGCCATAAACCGGCATATTTACGTAGTAAATTATGAAAATAGCGGTCGCAAAGTAATAAACATAAATTACGATGCGCACTATTAATAAATCGTAAAGGGAACTTAATGTAGTGTTCAAATTTAGTGTCGTCCGCTTTTCGTTCTATGGCCGTTTACGAACTAATTTCATGGCTAAATTACTTTAATGTTTAAATATAATTACAAAACGCAGAGTTAAACTGTTGATGCTGGTAGATTTTACAAATCGTGTTTATATTTTGATATTGACATACAATATGATCGAGAACTTTTTCTCCTCTCGAGTGCTTTGATTTTTTTTTCTTTATTTTACATTTTGTTGACACCAACAATTAAAAACTGTTTTAACGTTTTTGTACTGTTACGATCTCTAGATTTTAATTTTAAGTTTAATGTAAGTCTTTTTGTAAAGAATAAATTATTTCATTTTACATTCCTCATAGAGCGTAAAAACAAATAAAATATCACATATGTCATTATTTACCTAATCACTAAAGTGTTTACTATCGAACACAAAGTTTTCCTTGTTGAAATCTACTTCCGAAATGGCCCAAAGGAAAAAAAATAGAAATGGACGTATTCTCTCCCCTCCAACCGTATATTGAAGAATTCCGTGCTGCATTTCCCGACATTGTAGTTTCCTGCGACGATTTGCGGCCTATTCAAGAATATGTTCTAAAATTTCGATAAATACTTACTTTACCTACTGTAAATTGTGCTTTTTTCAGGAGAGAGGGTTTAGAAAATTTGTTATATACACAAAGGGATTTGTTCTAATTCGCCAATAGTGTCAACTTTATCTTTGTGTTACTATGATGAAATCATTGTCAAAACGATCGTCCTTGTCCGTCATTACTATCAGAGCACGCGGCTGGTAAAGATCGCTCAAGTTAATTAATTTAATTCAATTCGTTTCTTTTAATTCGTTTTAATTTTGATTTAATTTTGTTTAATTTAATTTAAATCGGTTTAGTTTGATTTGATTCACTATAATTGATTTAATTTGACCGAATATGTTTGATTTAATTTAATTTAACATCTTTAAATTATGTAAGGCAGAGCTGTACTGACGAGGGATAGATCCCGTGTCTGCAGACGGCCTTATATTAAATTTGTTTTTTACATTGAATTTTGTCCTCCTCGGTGGCGCGCCGGTTAGGCTAGTCAGCCAGAGGTCCCCGATTCGATTCCGGGAATGGGCTGGTCGTTGTATGAATGGTGTGATTATCCCCAAAAATTGAAATTACAATGATATAAAGGTTACTGGGCTGCATGGTTAAAGATAAACCAATGCCCATGTGTGAGTGATGCAAAAAAAAACATTGAATTTTTTCGGATCGAAAATTTGTTGCATGATGCAATATTTTATTGATATGCAATAGCAGATGCACATTATGTAATTCAATGTCCGGCGAGGTATTTGTTCGGAAAGTAGTTGTTTTAATGTGCATTTGTTTAAAGTACTTACGCAACGTAAGTCAAAATATCACAAAGTTAAATGTGGAAATAAGTCTGTAGTTTCAACAAATTCAGCTTGTCATTATCAAAATGATAATTTATTTAAATTGTCAAGCTGAATTTGCCGAAACTGCAGTCATAAATACAAATAAAGTGTTATACAAAAAGAAGTGTTTTCATTATCATAATAAAGTGGGGTTATAAATAATATTTTTATTATAGTTATCTGAAAACACGTTGATTCCATATGCCTCTAGAATGATGGAATCGTCACTTTTTCAGGCGACCGCACAGAAAAAGTTTGTTTGTGCGATCATTCCGTGCACTAACCGATTTCCATAGCAACGATGTATTTTTCACTTCTGTGTTTCACTGACGTTTTATTTTCCGTCTGTGAAATTCGTAAATTTGTTCAAATGTACACAGACTTAGAATATACTGATATTGTATTTTGAAATAAAGTGCTTACCAGATCAAATTCCAAAAAACAGGTATTGCATTTAAATTTCTTTAGAATTAGTGTAATTATCAAATAATTTAAATATTTAGTTTTATATTGTTGTTTTTAGATAAGTATAATAAAAAATAGCGTTCATTACACGTCCAGAAATGGATTTTTCCGTGCTTGCATGACTTCGGCTACGCCTCACACGGGAACGGTCAGCGCGCACGGAAAAATCCTTTTTTCTGAACTCCTAATGAAATATACTATTTCAAAATATTTTTACATAATTTTAACTATAAGAAAAGTACAATTATCGACGTGAGACACGACTGATCGGCTCCATCACAAAGCGCAATAAAACAGTAATGTGCTGTGACCTTTATAAAATACAGTGCTAATAAACTTGTTAAGTGATGAGCGAGAGTGTGAACGTGGAAAAGAACATTTATGGGTTATAAGTGCATAGATACTATTTAAAAAAAGTAATAATAAATAAGTTGGTAACGGTCTTCCAGGCTTGGATCCAGGGCTAACCCAAGGTAGATCGAGTGACACATATATACATATGTGTAAAGGTATGCTGAAATAGCGCCTCACATAGTTTCAACGCCCCCCTTGCTTCTCACCTCCCTTTCGGTCTTTCAGACCTCGTGACGTAGATGAATTCGAATATTTTCGCGCGTACACCGGCGAAAACAAGCATAACCTATTTTCACATTGCGTGCTTTCTACTTCTTCGTTTATGCCCGTTCATTGTTTCATTATTTAGTTATACTTTGGTCTTTCAGCGACCATGTGAAAAGTAAATTTGAAAATTGTTATCACCGGGCGTAATACATTAATTTGTTTGTCTGCGGGACATTACACATTTTTGTATTATTTTATTACTTTGATCCACAATATTTTAAAATGTTGCACTCTTTAGGTTTTTACACAAACAAATGCACATACTATGGTAACTGAGTAAAAATGCTAATAACTAAATTCATTACTACACTGTATTATTATAAAAAAAAAATACATTTTTATAAGCATCGAAATGGTCACATCGTGACTGAAATATGCATTTGCAATCAATAAATTTTATGAAGGAAGAAGACTCAATCTTTAATTTACTCGTACACTTTTATTTGTACGCAATAAATACAACTTAAGTAACGACTTTTGAGGTTATTGTTTATTATAATTTTATTACGATACAAATATTAAACAATTTAATTAATATTAGTATTTTTATTTTAGTAGTAAATATAATAAAATAAAACGAAAATTAATTAAATTAATATAACCTAAGGCCGTATTCTAGTTTAGCCGATAACGACTCAAAACGAAGATGGAGCGATTCCAAACAACGGTTGAAAGAGAGAAAACTCCGATTCGATATCGTTTAATTTATTATTCGATAGCTATTTTAATCATATTTAAAGCATGCGCAGTGAGTTATTGTGACGTCATGAGGTCTCCCATTAAATTCCCCCCACTCTCAAATTTTCTATTCCATCTATCCTTTATACATATACTCAAGCGTCGTTGGGGCTAACCAATCGCGAAACATATTTATTAACATATGTATGCAACTATATATACACAAAAAATATTTAATATTACCATAGAGTTAGAATTACTAGAGGAATACACAATTTGTAAACACAAAGTAACTTCACAACTGATTTTGACGCCTAACCCAATACACTAACTCGTTAGTGCTTTATTGAATTACTAGCTCGTATTGGTGTTTTTGACTAGATTTTGATTGTTTGTGTTTTATTTGCTCATTTCTGCTTGTGTTTATTGTCTGATTCGTGATTATTGTTATATTATCATTGTTTATTTCATGAATTCTTCGAACTCATTATTGAAGTCATTGAAAACAATTCATTTACGATTTTCTATGTGTCTTACGGTAATTATTCTGATGTAAAAATATAAAATTATATTTATTTACAATTTCGAATTACCATCGGGGCTGTTTATGTAATAATAACGTAACAAGTAATAATGAGTCTGCATATTTTTTGGTTAATTAAGATATTAATACCGTGAAATGTCAGATATTTCCATGATTCCGCGATCCTAACAATTCCGACCATCATAAACAATGATCAATAATTGTTTGGCATTTTCCTGCATTTGAATTTAAGCGGGAAATCGAACAGCTGTGAGGTTCCACTTGTGTTTATGTTTACGTTTACAGACGCGATATATCGGACTACAAACATTCCCTATCCCCACCACGTTATTACTCGTCTAGTATATTTTACGTCTATGAATATTGCAAACATAGAAATAAAGTATAAGAGGGCCAGATCCATGTATTTAGTGGGAAACGCGCGCAACGCCATCCAGTGCTCAAGTGGACAACTATTTCCCAAGTTTCAAACCTTTATAAGGTTTTTGAGGTTAGGTTCATATACACACTATAATATAACTAATGGCGGGACTTTTGAACATTTTTCTATTTATAATTTTTTGTTCACTATTTTACTTCAAATTATTGATATAAAAGTTTTTTTTTTATAAATGTACTATTTTATAGAAAAAAATATGAGTAGATCATGCAAATAAGAAATTGCAATTAATAAAATTATCTGAAAAAATACATAAAAAATAACATATAAAAACAACAATATTTTTAAATAAAATATATTAACTTATAAAAGTATCATTTAACCTATTATTACATTCATATATTAATTAAAACATATTAACAACAGTTATAATTTGATGAATTAATTGATATCTGTCAGCTGGATAATTTTATGAACTCTTTTCCTTAAAGAATCTAGAAAAATATGGATATATTACTTCAAAAACGTCTATGTTAAATACATTTTTTTCTGATAGGAAATATTGTAAAAAGCATAAACTATATAATAAAAAATGAAGATTTATAGACCGAAAACATATTTTGAGAATATGGGAAATAAATTATATTTATTAATAATTAATTATTGCTCGATTAGTTCATAATTTTAAGTTATGTATATTCTTTCAAAAATATACAATTCATAGAAATTAATAAGCAAACGTATTTTAAACTACAAATAATAACTTACCAGTTGTAGTTTTATAAGAAAAAGTGAAGAAATTTATGACGAATACAAAAAAAAACTGTCAAAAACAATTCATATGATTTACATCAATCAAATTGAAATATGGCAAACTGATCCTTATTTAGAACATCTTTAATGTTTAATTAAAAGTATAAATGTTTAAGAAATATACCTTATAAGGCGAAAAAATTCACGAATAATAAATAAATCATTATAAAAACCCAAAAATAAAGAATTTTAATTTTGCCACTTGAGACTTCAGCGCCTCCAGTGCTCAAGTGGACAACTAAAGCCGTGTTTCCCAATTTCATATATTATCCGACAACCCCCCCCCCTCCTGATTACAAATAAAAGTAATATTCTATAGACAACCAAATATTTTACAAAACGTTTAATAGAAAATAAATCAAAAATAAATCAATAACAATCGCGAGCGAACCTCTGAACAGAACGGACGTGCGAGCAATTATTGTGTCGATTATCGAGAAAAAAAATTCACCCTTCCTATCTGGAAGGATGAGTGACGAGGAGGAGATGGACTCTTCGGATTTCACCGAGGTCACAAAAAAACGAGGACGGCCATCGAAGTATCCCACAGCAAAACGGGCGCATATGGCAGGTACCGTAAAAACTATAAACAAAATACTTCAGGCAATGCTAAAACAAATAACGACGTCACAAAATCCACAACCACAAAAAGGAAAACCAACATACACAACACAATCACAACCATCATCATCACAAACACAAATCAGATACTCACATTCACAACAGTCTCCCAGCATAATACCCTCTCCACAACAGCTTACACAAGTACCACCGCAACCTCACTCAGCAACACCGCAATCAAAAAAACCTAGTCAAGAAAAATTCAACTATACAAGGAGCAAGAAGGAATAGAGCAAGAAATTAAAGACAAAGACATCAGTGCGCGTTTAGTCGCACTTGAAATAACTCATCGTTACTGCCGCCGTATCATCGCAAAGAAAGATGACTTCTATACTTTAATAATCAGAATTATTACACCATCATTGGAATGTTTCGCCAAACTGTTGCATGCAAATTTTAAATTTTTAAATACAACATACAAAGTTATCGAAAGTAAGCCACCAACCCCACTTCCTGTTCCATGCAGTAGATGTAACAAATTCGATCATATTACCAGCAACCGCAAGGAAAATATCAGTTGCGCCAAATGCAATGGACAACATCCAACGTCAATATGCACCACGGCTCTCCCAATCCGATGTAAAGCTTGTGGACAAACCGATCACACCGCATGGTCAACGAAATGCACTAAAAGGCCTATGCAAAAAATTGAAGGAATCCCTAATATGAAGATAACTTGCCAAAATAAAAAATCTGCTCAAATAGACAAGAATCTGACTGAACACGTACGAATTCACACACCAATTACCGTTCACGACTACATACTGAACATTTACACAACTAAAATTAACGAACCCATAGTGACTGACAGAGACGCTCTCATTAAAAAACTTAAAACTCGTTTCATAGATTTTTTCAACATTGACACGCATGTAAACTTCTCAGGTAACAAGATGTTTATAGTCATGTTTTACTTAGATTCCCCAGATATCATCCCTCCCGTCGCTCCGGTATCCTAACAGCATTCACTCAAATTCCCAGAATGACTGCGATGGGAACATAAAGCGTCCTGTTGAAATCTTTGTTTGATCATCAGTAGTGGCATCCATCTAGTGACGGCTGTATTCGTCGTTATCTGAATGCGTTTGGTCGATCAGTAGTTCCAGAATATTTTGTGAATATTAACCGTGCTGATTTGCTTTCATCACTGTTTGGATAAGAAAATCGCATTCAGTGGAGGGGGTTTTATTTCCTCTAATTCTGACAGGTCACCGACAGGCTGGTCATCGGGATTGCGACTCAGCAGATCTGGCATCTCCTTCGTTTTTCGTTTCTCCAGGACAACGGCTGATTTCGAAGTTAAAACTATCTAACAGTATTTAGTTAATTTCGACTTTTGGTCTTTGAACTTGACCAACCAAGTTAAAGCCCTACTGGCGGTGATTACATTGAAATACTGGCCTTCTAGGAGAGAACGATATCTTCGTAGTGTCCACAAAAGAGCTAGGTACTCTTGCTTATTTATGTGAGATCATTTCTCGGTATCATTTAATTTCGCTGCATCGAACGATATGATCCTCCTTTCTCCTGTCTTATTCGTCTGGAACAATACGGCTGATATCCCTAGCTGCGATGCATGCGTTTGCATGGTATAATGAAGATCTGGGAGAGGACGGTGAATAGAAAACAGTATTCATTCACTTGGTCACAGTTATTTAAATATATTAAATAAAAATGATTTGAAAATAATTAATAAATTATTTTCACATTTAGCTCTGTGAATATTGACTTACCTACGTAAGTACGTTAAACAAATGCACATTAAAACAACTACTTCCCGGGCAAATACCCACGCCGGACATTGAATTACATAATGTACACCTGCCGTTGCACATCAATAAAACATTGAATAATGCAACAAATTTTGATCCGAGAAAAATTTAATGTAAAAACAACAAAAGGAACGTTACATAATATAAGGACGGTGAAGTTGAAGTGGTTGTTTCAGGGCTTCAATTGCTGCTTTTGTCCACTTAAATGGTCGTGTTAATCGTTTAACTGCGCGACAATGCTTGCGAAACAGTGTATATATTGCCTTATCCAGTTACAAAGGCCCAAAAACTTGCTTAGTTACCGTCGTGTCTTCGGGACGGGATGATTCGCTATCTGGTCCAGATGTTTCCTCAATGGCTAGGTCAGGTCATCATCCACCATGTGCCTCAAATATTCCTGAGATGCTTTTCCAAATGCGCATTTGTCTACTCCCAGTCGTAGATCGAACTGATTCAGGCGTTAGAAAACCAGTTCCAGGTGCTTCATGTGATCTTCGACTGTCTTGGAAAAGACAATTATGTCATCAAGATACGCCACCGTGAATTCATGTATCATTCCTGAACGGATATCTTGCGATATTATTTTGTGGAAGGTGGTGGGAGCATTTTTAAGTCTGAAGGACATTGCCCACCATCAGGTGTAGAGAAGGCGGTGTAGGGCTTGGAACTATCCTCCATGGATATTTACCAATACCCACTGTTTAAGTCAAAAGTGTAAAATATTTTGGTATCCCCCAGGTCACGCAACGTCTCTTGAATTATCGGGGTCGACTCTAATATGGTGATTTCATTGATTTTTCTGTAGTGAATACAAAACTGTTTCTATCCTTCTTGTTGACTAAGACGATGAACGAAGCGTACGGGCTCGTGTTTAGCTCGATCAATCTCTATGCTAAGAGCTTGCTTGTCGATTTAATACCTTAGGGTAAAACCCAATTCTTGTTATCCTCGCTTGGGGAAAAACGACGACGATTTCTGGGCAGGACTGGATTCGGCAGCAGCAACAGACGCTCGGCGTCGGTGTTGACTTCAGGAATCACTGGTAACCTGGAGTCGACTTCTTTTGTATGGATGGCTGAAACTGTTCACGTCTGCGTCGGTCAGAGTTTCCTGGTTCAGACAAAAGAATAAGTTTCGAGGAACAAAAGTTCCTCTTGAATCCACATGCTCTGCCCTACAGCACCAGAGCGGACTGAAGATCTGGGGGGATGTAGGGATGTTTTCCGAGGACTACGTGACTGTTGGCAAAGAATTTACTAAAAAACAAGATAAATGTTTCTAGCGAATTCTTAAATCCAAACAACCATTAGGCTGCAATTTGAAAGTGTTATACTAATCCATAATCTCTCTTCTTTCAAATTTCAACGGTGGCCCGTGTCCTTTCCCTGGGTGCGTTAATCCTCTGGTCTAGGGCCCGACCGATAACGATAATCCGGAGGGCCGGGCTGTAATTTTCCTAACTCGGGTCAGGTAAATGCTCGCCCGAATGTTAATCTGCGGCGGCTGGCAGGTAAAGTGCTGACCAAAAACTCATTTTCTACCAGAAAAAAATAAAAATTCAATATTTTAATTTTGTTGCCGACGATTAATTAATGGCCGGTAACAATATATCTTCCGGTCTACGGCAGTATTTGCATATTGATATGGGTGCTCCTTCCCTGACCTATTCCTCCTACGTTAGGCATCAATCGTCCTAACATGGCTACCATCTTCATCGCCCCGTCAGTTGCCTCAGTGTAATGGCGGCTGTATCTGGGGTTGGCCCCTAACCAAACTCCCAGATGCTTAAATGTTTTGTCAATATTGATTCCCTCCCCTCCTACCAACACTGTGTCACCTGGCTGCTTTCCTGCCCTCTTTAAACTATTGAGTTTTGTGACTGTCTTATCTTTTACAAAAAATCGCTAAATCATCGGCATATGCGACAGTCGTGGTGCCGTCCGGTAGCTGCAGCTCCAGTACCCCGTCATACACTAGGTTCCACATTCATATTTTTTGTCAGCATACAGTCTATACATCTGCCCTGCAGGTACGCGTTTACAATCCTAGATAGCGTGGGGGCAGCCTTCTCTCCGTCTCGGTCTTAATCGTTATCCCACACAGAGGTGTTAAATGCATTTATAATGTCCAGAGTCATCACTTAGCGGCTCTGTGTTTATTTTCAGTTATCCAGTAATTTTGTCAACCAGAACGGGAAGTACAGCATCTTCATCTTCTGTATAAGACCATCTTTCCACACACGGTCGTATTATGTATGTATCAATGTCAAGTAATTCAATTGTTACAGACTTGCGCGGTTTGAGTAATTATAGCAGTTTCGATTAAATTGTGGGCTTGTTGGACCGCCGCCATTCCTGATCTAAAACAAACTGGTTTCGTGGAATTATTTTCCTCTTTGCGATGATGTTAATGTCTTCCAGAATTAATAGACTTTGATTAAAACACTTGGTTTGTTTCACTGATTTAAATATGTTTCACCACGGGTTAAGTGAGAAATTAATTCAAAATACTTCCAGAATTGTTTTTTCAGCCAGCTTTTCAATGACCGGGAGCAAGCTTATAGCTTTTATTTTTCTGGTTTTCATTTCACGGCTACACGTGTCTGATTTCGGAATCGTGATAATTTATACTTTTATCCAGTGACCATACAGTCTCATCCCATTTAGAATCTCACAAAGCTTCGACCTGTATTAGCTTCCGTGGCTATTCTTTTGCCTATAATGGAACCCGCCTTCGTCCTCAATAACTCTCCTCGTTCTTGCCTTCTCAAGAAATTTCGCGAGCGCATCTAACAAACAGGCCGATAGCTGCTCCGGTTTTCTGTTTGCCTTCGGGATAGGGACTAGTCTCGCGAGCTTCCATTGCCTAGGGAATACATCTTCTTCCAGGCACTTGTTTAACACATTCTTAAATAGTTCGGAATTCGCCTGCACTGCAACATAGAAGAACAAATGTGGCAATAATTGAAGAAGGGAGGAATATATTTTATGATCTACTCATAATTGAATTCGTTATTTTTCAATTTTTTAATAAAAAAAATCAAAGTAACTCTTTATAGAAGGTTTTTAAAAGATAACTTACATGACTAGGAAATTCTGTTATAATTAAATTCTCGCAAAACTTGTTTTTAATAACCGATGATGACTAAAAAAATATCAAGAAAACACTAAAATTAACAATCAGTTATTACAAAAGTGAGACTATTCCAGATAATTAAGACGAGGCATAATTAATGATTAAGAAAGCGAAAAGCGAAATACAAGTTAATCGGTTAATGTATCCCAAGATTTAGCAACAATATATATATTATATATATAATGATTCTTGTGCGAATGACCAAAGATGTCGGAGCATCCCCCAACTAACTATAATGATTCTTGTTTATACACTGTTTGTGTTTAATGTGATTAATATTTCGTTACAGGGTTCCATAATGGCCGGCCATGTTCGCCGGGGGAAGGCGCAGGTCGTCTAACAACGTCCGAGCCATGCAGCTATTCCACGAGCTCAAACAACAGTTTCCTACAATCCCCGACCACGTGGTATCCGCCTGCATAGCCAACAGCGACCAAAGGCCAGCCGATCACGTCCTCCGCGAAGTCCTGGAGGCGGCCTCCACACTCCAACAAGAGCTCATGGGTCGTAACCCCACCGACCATCCCCTCTCCCCAACCCCGGACGTCCCCGACCGACAGCAAAGCGAACCCAATAACCGGACCAGCAAGCCCAACATTAGCAAAAACATCAACCACGCTCTGAACAATCTGGGCATTGAGCAGAAACTGAATAAACGCAAAACATTGGAGCACACCACCAAAGAAAACCTGAGTAACCAGATAGATAGCTCGTTGGGCATTCAGAAAAACACGTTTAAGGAGAAAGAAAGCGGGAATTTGAATTTCATCAAAGAAAATTTAGCTTACTCCAAAGATTCTAAGGAGACTACGAACAGGAATTTAAAGACTTCAATTAAAAATCAAAATCCACATAAAAAAATAGAACATACATCAAAGGATCACCACAAAAAAGAAACTGTTCTTAAGACTGAAGAGAAAAGAGAAATTCATAAATTAGTGAATCCAAATAAGGATAATACAAATCTTAACAGGAGGGATAAGCTGGAAAATAATAAAGATACAATAGAAGAATTTCTGCCATTCCATAAAGTTACAGTTAATGATAATTTAAACGATTCAGAAACACTAAATAGTGAAACAAACACGCCAAGCCCGCAAAATAGTTTACTTATAGGAAAGGGTTTTTCTACTTTCGATAAGAGGTTGTTATTAGACAAGAGGGTGATACGGGAAAAAGATACAACTGCGGAAAAACCTAGGAATAATAATAATTTAGAGAATCATAAAGTAGCAAAGAATATTGAATTGAAAAAAGAAAATAACGCCCTTGTAAAAGGATTTAGTGTTCAGAAAGAAGGCAAGGATTATAAAAGAAAGGAATCTTCTAAAGGCTTGAATAAGGAAACAAAGGTGAATATTAAAGATTCACATCGGCGTGGTAATAAAAGTGTAGTTTTTAAAGATTTAGCAGACGGGGAAGAAAAATTATCTGGAAAGAATATTTCGAAATACCTTAATTGTGAACAGAAAAGTAATAATAACAAAACGAGTGAAAGCCAAGAAGGAAATAGTGATACCCTTTGCGGCAACTCTAAAAGTTCTTGGGGAGCCAGCGCCAGCCAGTCTTCACATCACCAACGACTTCGAACCGACATGAACCAAAGTGAAAGTGACTTGAATCGAAACATAATCCCCAAATCGGAACCCGCGAACCCAAACAAACTCCCCCCACCAAAACGACCAGACACTCTTAACTTAAGAAGTGACAACGACCCAGCAGACTCCTCGTGCAGGATACGACAATCGGAAAAGTGCAATAACGTTTTCAAATTATTAAACTCGAATAAACCCCCAAAATCCCCTGGTACACCCAAGAGACAACTGAATAAACCCCCAACCCCACAACGCCCTAATTTAGTGAAACCTAGTGATTCTAGTGATAAAAAGACTGAAACCGTTGAAACCCCCACGCAAACGACTAACACTCTAACAGAACCCACCCCGCCCAACCTAAACCTATCCCTTAACGTTAACTACTCGGTGGGAGTAACCTCGCCGAAACACACGACTGCTTTACACGTTGTTCCTCAGCAACCTTGGATACCGGACCTCTCATCCCCGAGGAGCTTCACCAGTGTGAACCTGACGCTGAGGCCCCCCTCCTCCGAACCTCAACCACCCATTGATATCACTTCGCAGAACTCCAGTTTGACTTACTCTACTAGTACTTTTGACTCGCAAAAGGGACTGCAGAGTAAGTTGCAGATAACGGTGAGTCCGACTGGAGGGTGCGTTAGTTCCATTAGGACGAGGCCTAGGTCTTACCATTCTGGAGATTCTGCTGCGATGGAGCCCATGCAGCAGCAAAGGACGAGTTCCTGTCAAGATCTTTCTATATGTAAGTATCTTTATCTCTATTTAAATATTCAAATAAAAATAGTTGTCCTTTATTAAAACGTTAACTACTGAAGATAGAAGCGTAGTTTCCGAAATATATCTAGTTCAATAAAAAAAATAAGTAGGAGAAACAACTATTTTTATTTAAACTCAACAATCAACATAAAGAAAATCTTTACCTCTATTTGTAATTTCGACCTGAAGAATTTTCTTTCTTTGAGTATCCGCTAGCAAACTTTTAAAGATACAAGACTTTTTCTTGAGTACATATGAACAAATTTTATCTCAGAAGCAGTTATTTCTATTATATTCCTTAGAAGGTAACATACTAATAAATAAAGTTAAATACAAATTAAATGTCTCAACCTATACTGCCACAAAAAAGACAATCTCACACTCACAGCAGTGATATTCAATGTAGATATTGATATTTCTTATTTTTATATTGTTGATACATGCATTACCACAAATTAAAACAATTTCCTGATAGCGGTCAACTTCAAAGAGAAAGTTTGTCGATTTTATTTAGCGACAAAGTTTGTCAAATTTCACTTATATATATATATATATATATATATATATATATATAAATACATACTAAATCCTCGCACATTGAAGTTTGAAGTTTCAACAATCAATTTTCGACGTTATACAACACTCTTTGTCATTTTTTAGATTTTTTATTTTGACGTTTATTTGTTGCTAGAGACCTTATTAACATATTTTGAAAATATAAAAGTAGGATGTTTTAAAATAAACTTTTTATGATTTTTTTTTGTCTCAGCCCACGGATAACCCGAAAATTTTCAAAGTCCCGAAAAACATCGTTTGTCATTTTTTAGATTAACATATTTTGAGAATATAAAAGTTGGAAATAAACTTTTTGTGATTTTTGTTATCTCAGACCACGGATTCGAATATTTATGATTATTAATCTACATAAACTACAGATTATTAATGTACGAATTAAAACCATATGAATTCTTAAATACTCAGTAATATTGAAAAATTGTTATGCTTTATTTTGACATTCACATCTTCACACAAGTAAAATTCAATTAATTCAAAATTGTAATAATCTGTGGGCCACATAATTGTTTATAAGAGTGTGTTTGCGTTGCGAACCTCACATTATAAGGTAAGTAATTTAATATTTAACCATATCAACGTCAGCGTGTTCAGAATTCGTGAGCTAAGACGAAAAAAAAAATAATAAAAAAATTATTTTAAAACATCCTACTTTTATATTCTCAATATATGTTGATTAGGTCCCTAGCAACAAAGTAACGTTAAAATAAAAAATCTAAAAAATCACAAACAGTGTTATATAACGTAGTGAATACAACCGTTAGAAAACATAATATTTAATGTTTATTTAGAAAATCCATTGTAGAAACTTCAATGTGCGAGGATTTAGTATGTATATAATATAGAAGTTTTATTTTAATATTAGAAATATTGAAAATATTAATAGATGCATACCGGCGCATCCGCCATGGTGGATGCGCCGGGCACAAAAACCGTGGGCTTAAAACCTTTGGGTAACTTCACATCGGCGAAATATTCTAGTTTGTATTTTATATGTCTATTTCATCCCTCTCTTGTTTTTCTAATGACATTTATTCTTATATCATATATTATTTCCATTATCTTACGCTTTCTAACATGGTTTGAACGATGATATCTATGGCTAGCAGTTCTACCATTAACTGAGCGCTCGTTTTCCTTTTTGGTCCGAAATTCTATGCAAAAAAATAAAGTACGATTGTTGGTGCCCTATATAAAAATTTGTAAAGAATTGTAATTGTCCTTATATAGTCTTAATAAAGATGTATATATACAAGTTGTGCACACCGGTGTCCTGTAAGGATTTACGGTAAATATTAATCTGTCTTTGTTTCCATAAAAATTTGATACGTTTTTTTCTTGGCTTTCCTTCTTTTGCTTCTTATATGTTAATTTCATAATTGTTCTTTCTGTCCATAATGAGACGAACGCCTTTTTTCTTGCATCATTATGCAAATTCATCCAGCAATAACATATAAATCTTTCGCCGGTGAAGTTCCATAAGTTGAGTACACTCTATCAACTGCTCCCATAAAAATAAACTGATATGATTTAATAGCGAACGTCACCAACCGTAACACTGTAATCCTCATACTCTTCGAAAGAAGGGCCAAATATACCTCCGGAACAATCAGCCACTTAGAGTTGGGATAGCCGAGTGGATAAAGGCCTTGCTTACGAGGTAGAGACTGCGGATTCCACTCCCGTTCTGGATGAAATTTATTCAGGAATAAGACATTTTCATTTGGGATTCATGAGAGTAGTATAATTAGTTAATCAAATGTGATAAGTGAATAACATTTTAAATTGGCTAAATGTCTAGTTATTAAGGCCAGCAGAGGACGAATTTCAATTGCTGCGATCGGTGACGAGTCAATATGTTTGGGTGTCAAGAACGGCAATATTTTATTTGAAATTACCACTACGAGCATGCTCAGGAGTTTTGATGTTAGCTACGAATTTAATGTGCTGATTTATTTACCACTACTTTGTGAAATCGAGCAAACTAAATCCATAGCTAAGATCAAAATCTCAGAGTATGCTCAGGTTTGGATTTTACGCGTCGAAAGAATGAAATGCATTTTTCCTCGACCAATCATTTTCATAATAGGTCTTTACGGTATTCTTTATTTTAAATAAAAAAAATATTTAGTATTGCTATGGTTTTAAATGCTGCTAAATTTTTCATTACACGCCCATCATGTTTTTATATCTAATGTTTGAAAACCAACTGAAACAAGCTCTATTAAAATCCCATTAAACTCTTCAAATTGAAAAGATAATGACTTCTACTACGAAAATAGAAAAATAAACGTTTTCCTTAATTCGTGGAAAACGTTTATTTTTCTATTGTTGATTGTCCGGATTTTTTTTATATTTAGACGCATTTTCATCGCACAAAGAAAACCAGTAAAAGATATTTTTATGTCGTCTATAAATGATTTACATCCTCTGGGTGTTTATTGTTATGAATGGCCGCTTTCGATTTTTTTTTTTCGTACGCTCGCCGTTCCGTTCATTCAAAAATGTGTTTGTGCCAAGGCGCATAAAACATGAATAAGGCATTTTTCGGCATTTGCCAAGTAATTAATAAATGTATTTATTAAACATGCGCACGTAGCTAACGCTATTTTAGAACGACAACGCGTCTAGCATTGACATTCAAATCTTATGATTAAATGTTAACTGACGATGATTTTATTCAAATAAATTTAAGAAATGTATTTAAAAACATTGCAAAATACAACTTTCTTGAACACACTCCTAATCATTATACAATTTCATTGAGTGTAGAATAGGAATTCTTCCATTGCCTATATATATATATTTCATTTTCAATACGTAGAAGAAAGGACATCTATTTTTTATTAAAATAATTAAAGTCTCCACAACCAACATAAACAATTTAGCTTCAAAAAATTGCATAAGTGACAGAAATTTAAGAAACAAATAAAATTTCTTATAAAACAAATCCTACGCCACTTCCTATAAAAATAGTTTTCCACATTGTTGAAAAAGATTAAAGCTATATCATTGAATGTTTCTCGATAAAAATTGTTACTCAATTTGATAAATGCGGTTTCGGGATAAAACGAGTTTAATGTTTTCGGTATTGTTTTCTAAACTGTTTTCAGACCTCCATTTCTTTTTACATCTTTGTAATAACTTCGAATATCATTCAACCCGCTTATGCCCGTACTAATAGTCATGGATAGATTCAGAATTGAGAATTAATTCTTAGATGGCATGAAAATGTATATAATAATCAACATAATTATAGATTATATTGCAAATAATCCATAGCATTCGCGAATCCGTGATCGATTAAAAAATTAAGCTACGGCTATTAGTGCAGTTATTAGAGAATTATTGTAATGAACAAAAAACATAAATCTTCAGAAGTCCTTCCGTCATATTCTCGTCTTACAACACTCTTCTACTAAAATTTGTAGTTTTACGTATTCCTCATTACCAGACCAGGGTTCTCATTGATGGACCCACGAGTGAAATTCTCCCTTCTCAAATTACTTGACTAAATTCAAGCTCAAGTTTCCATCTACGGCGTCAACCTGTGTCATCCGTAAGACATGGAACGCACCACAAAATTGACGAGAAGTGGAATGAGAGTCTCTGGTCCAAGAAATTAGAAGCTAAAAAAACGTGCTGCAATGGATGATTTTGACCGTTTCAAGTTGCGCAAAGCGAGGTCACGCAGAAACAAGATCCTTGCTCATATAACTCCAAGTTTATATCTCCCAGTATGGGATGTTAATTATATTATGCATTCTTGTGAAGAGCACCAGCTCCGTTTTACCATGGTTCATCCCTAAACGACATCTGTCACACCACCTTTCCATATTTCTCCAGAGCCTTTTGCATGAATTGTGTGAGTAGATTGAGGTGATCTCCAGATACTGTTATTGTCACATCATCTGCGTATGCAATTGTTCTGCATACTGTATACTCCAACTCCTTTTAGATTCCATAGTAGTATACTTATGGTGTTCCTCTATTCACTTGCCTTTTTTAGTAAGTCTTCATTTGTTATCCTGAATTTCCTGGAATTCTGCATGCGTGTAACCTTTCTTGTGTTTATTGATCTACCCTTTGTGCACGCGAGTAGTGCAACTGATAGAAGACTGTGATTGATAGTCTCCCTTAGGTATGTTTCTGTCAGTCTTTCTAGGATTTTGAGTAAGAAGGAAGATAGGCTAATTGGTCTATAATCCTTTAGTTCGGAAAGTGCTATTTTCTCTGCTTTAGGAATAAATACCACATTTGTCTTCCTCCATCGTTTTGGGATATAGGGAATATTTAAACAGGCTTTGAACCTAATTTCCATCCATGGAATAACCATGTCTTCTTCCTTCTGTAGTTCGGCAGAAATGAACCTTAGATCTGGTCCTGGGTTTAAAGATTTTCAAGCTTCATGCTGTTCTTCCCGAGCATAGGATTTTTCCTGTCATCGGCTATTTTTGTTTAGATTGGTATCGAGGGTTTTCTCGTCATTTCTTCGGAAATGGGTGTCCATCAGTGCTTTACATGATAAGGTCCAACTTGTGTCTTGCCTCATGAAGGATTGCTGCATTCCCCGTTAGTACCTTCCTGAGTCTGTTCGGCTCTGATGTGTTTTCTAATTTCGAGGAGGCTCTTTTTGCTTTTCTGATCGATTTCTTGAGGCTACGGAGACCGTTTTTGTATGACTTCTAGTCACCTGTGATCTTCGCCAGGTTGAAGTGCCTATTTACTTCCTTTCTCAGTGAGGCGATTTCTTTATTCCACCAAGGTGATTCCTTTTTGCCCCTTTTAGGGTTGTCTGAGCATGCCGCTCAGACATTTTCACAAATGCATGCAAGATTTGTGAAAATGTCTACCAAGCGGTCTAACCCCTCCTCTGTTGCTGGGGGTAGCTACTTTGGTAGGTCTTCTGCCAGGGTTTCCCTATAGTGTTTCTTTTCTTTTGTTCAGCGGATTAGGAATTGCTGGAGCTATTCCAAATACCTGTGGTCATAGAGTGTTCATTGCTGACTTCTCAGTTCTTAGTATTGCGCATTTCAGGTTCTGTAATGTCTAGAACCTCGCGTCTGTTTGCGGTGATGAATCTTGGTGCATCACCTTTATTACACTCAGATGCCAAAAATAACGGGTCAATATGCTTTGTTTTTACTTTCCCCGGACCCCTGTCCAAGGGAAAGTATTGTGATCGTGAAAATGTTCGAACCGCCAATTTCAACAAATATGCACGTTTTGAGGTCCCCCGAGTCCATTCCATCGAGTTTTGAAAAATGTCTGTGTGTGTGTCTGTGTGTCTGTGTGTTTCCGCGATAGCGCCTAAACGGCTAAATGGATTAAGACCAAACTTTATATCTAAGCTTTATATAACAGTGGAATGATCTGAAAAGCTTTTGGTTAAAATCAAAACTCATTAAGTGCAACTTTACTCTTAGCAATTTTTCATTTTTTAATTCGGATAGAAAAATGTTTCAAATAAAAGTTTTAGATCTTGGAAAATAAATAATTTCTGTTATAAAACTTTTATTGTAGGACCTCCGGTTTTCATTTTATAAGCGTTTACCTGATAAATTCCCTTAGAGATTTTAATTATTGAAATTATTATTTTAATGACAAATAAAACGTCAAAGTGCCGTCGTATTCAGCACATTCGCAAAGTTTTAAAAAATGAAGAAGAGTGTGGATAAATAATTTCAACACATTGTAAGGTAAGAAATAACACACTTAATTATAATATTCTTCTAAATACTCGGTTTTAACTTTGAAAGACAACAATCAATTTTTTCTATTAATCATTTTGCTTTCCTATTAAATTTTCAATCAGAAACTTATTTGACCGTATTCACCGGGGAAAGTACCATGATAGACACATCACCATTTTTTATTTTTAAGTTGAGGTAGTAGTTAGAAGGAAACTTTTATTGTTTTACAATTAAATAGATCATCAGGATGTAGAAAATACAACGTATGGTATTTATTAGTTGCACCAACCACAATAAATGATCTTCGTGTGGCGCTTCTAGGAGAATGGAAGAATATTCCACAGAATGATATTCGTGAGCTCATTAGTGGCATGGGCTGCCTAATGCAGGCAATAGTTAAGGCTAGAGGAAGCAATACAAATTGAAATCCTATTCAACTAAAATTTTCACTGTTATTCTCTATTGAGTTTTCGTAAATGCATTTCCTTTAGTGTATATCATTTTCGCTTGTTAATGTTCATTAAATAAACTAATAGGTACCATACATCGTATTGTCTACACCCTGAAATGAAAAAAAAAGTGACATAAAAAATAAAAACACAGTGACCCGTTTTTTGCATCTGAGTGTATATATGAAGAGATTAGTTTCGAGAATGAAGTTTAAGAGTGACTCACCTCTGCTGTTGATATCCGAGCTTCCCCATTGATGCTGGTGGGCGTTGGAATCGGCACCAATGACGATGTTCACCACTTTGCGATTGGTGGCATCTACCAGTTCCCTTGCTCCCTCGGGGAGAATCCTTAGTAATAAACATATTAATTCTATATCCTAAAAATTGTAATAATGTTTTCTGAACCATACTTAACATTCAAACAATTTTAAGAAGTCTGAATGTTAAATAGGAAAAGTAATGCAAACATAATTAATAAAGTTAACCTTATGCATGCATTCTAATGAATTGCGATACTAAACCAATGGGGTGCCCCTAAACCAACTTCATCAAAGTGACCATTTCCCCATTCTTATTTATCTTTATATAAGAAGATTTGACTATAAGTTAAGATCAAAATGGAGTATACCAAAAGCCTAATGAGAAAAATTAAACCCATTCCTAGAAAACATAGAACCGTACAACGAATAAAACACATGTCCCACCCTGATAACTAATCAAATTCTATTAGCAGCTAATAAGAGCATCCCCAAAATTATCGTCGAAACAACGTACCCTAATTGAATGAAGAAATATGTAACACAATTTTTTTCTTTGCTCAACAAATATCGTAGAACACATTGTACGAATGATTTAATTATTTTTAAAAGATTACACGCTAATAAGAGACGACTAAAAATGGAAGCTTTGCAAAAATACGTATTTTCGATACACGAATCGACTACGATCCAACAAGTATAGCATGTACAAAATTTAGTAAAATCAAAATCCCCACGCCGATTACCAATAACAATTAAAGAAGGACAAACATTCGCCAATCTGTCAGATATAGCTGAACTCTTCGGAAACATGTTCAATGAGATATAAATATGAACCAAATATACAATCGACTTTAAGAAAATTATAAAAGCATCTATCACTGTGATTCGGGAGAAATAACATGGAAAATATAATACCGCAGCGTGCCAAACCGCCTAAGTTTAATATGAATACGAAAGAACGCTTAGCACTGAGAGGACTGAATCGAAATGACGAGATTGTCATTCTGCCCGCCGACAAAGGCAACGCTACAGTGGTTATGAATACAACTGATTATGCCCATAAGATGTTGACACTCCTGGGCGAGAACACTTACTGCAGACTACCAAAGTACCCAACCAACCGGATACAGAGAACTACAAATGATATAATTAGAGGCTCGTCAATTCCAGAGGAAGACCGAAAACGCCTTATACGCTACGAAGCGAATCCCCCAAGGATATATGGCCTGCCAAAAATCCATAAGATGGATGTTCCACTACGCCTCATTGTGAGCACCATAGGATTGCCAATTTAACATTTGGCGAAATTCCTAAAGAGAATTCTCCAAGAAAAATCCTGTCCGAATCGTAGATCAGGAACTCGACGCATTTAGTGGAAAAATTACAGAGACTTCGTTCAACGGATATTCGGTTTTGACGTAGTGTCACTATTCACCATGGTGCCAACGGATGGAGCTCTTAGACTCTTGTAGTCTATCTTTCCACGAGATATTTTAGCACTGTTTGCACATGTGTTGAAAACTACATATTTCCAGTGGAATCAGCAGTTCTACGAACAAATGGATGAAGTGGCAATGGGAAGTCCAATCAGTCCGGAAATTGCAAACTATTCCATGAAGGATTTTGAACAAACAGCACTCAGGACAGCGCCTCATAAGCCCAAACACTGGTTCCGCTATGTGTATGACACTTTCGTGGTATGGGGACACGGAAGAGATCTTCTGACACAGTTCTAACAACACATCAACTCCGTAAATCCGAAGATACAATTCACAATGGAAATAGAAGAGAATGGGAAACTACCCTTCCTCGACGTTTTGGTCATTAGGAAGCCAGACGGAACGCTTGGACATAACAGTCTACAGGAAGCCCACACACACGGACCGTTATCTACAGGGTGATTCCAATCATCATCCACGGCAAAAACAAGGACTAATCAGAACACTAGTTAACCGTGCCAAGAAGATTTGCGAGCCAGAACATTACAACAATGAAATAGAACATCTCTCTTCCACTCTGAGGTCAAATGGATATAAGAAGAAGGATATTGATAGGGTTTTGCGATCAACAACGAGTTCGAACCAGATCTATGGGCATTTCTACCATACATCCGCAACGTAACTGATAGAATCACAAAATTCCTGGAATTCAAAGATACCACCTCTAAGCCTACACAGAAGTTATCAGCGATGAATCGTTCGGTAAAGAACAAGCAAGATCCTCGCGCAGCGTCATGTGTCTACAGAATTCCTTGTTCGTGTGGATCCGGCTATATCGGAACAACATCGAAACGCAGTGTCCGGATAAGGATAAGAGAGCATCAGGGAAACTACAGACGATGAGAACTGGAAAAGTCTTCCGTGGCCAATCACGCCTCCAATCCGGGACTCGTCATGTTTGACCAAACGGAACTCCTGGACAAAACATCGCACTACCATGCGAGGCTACAAAGAGATGCCATCGAGATTTACAAACATGGTGATAACTTCAGCAAGAAGGAAGAAACACGGAGGGTAAATAGAGCTTGGTTGCTAGCACTACGAAAATACACGCTGAAACCGCGGATGAATCAGCAGCAACGGATGAATCATCCACAACATATGAATGACGTACAACGGATGAATCACCAGACAACGTCTATTGGTTCTCACGTTCGCCAATACAACGCAGACCGTTCAGGACACGCGCAATTATGACGAGAATACGACACGCTCATTTCTGCCCCCCGTCCCACCACGCAACGTATAAATAGGATGGTCTCACCAGCACCACTATCAGTCGCCGAGTAGACATCGAAGAGTTCATACGCCCGGAGCCATTGAAGATGCCGGCCGCAGTTGTCAGCGAAACGTTTGGATTAAACTCCAATAGACTACTGCCTAATAGCCCGGAAATCAACATTTCTAATCACACTGGTCGTGAAAGCCTACACAGTTTGAAAATATAATCTACCATTTATCATAGATGAACTTGAACATATATTTTTCCGCACCAAAGAAATGAGCCTTGGCCCAGACCACATAACCTACTAGTACCCCAAATAAAATTAAAAAAAATAACATTGCTCAAACGACACTTTTCCTTCAATATGAAGAGAGGCTGACATAATCGCAACTCCTAAACTAGGAAAAGACGCTAACAAATTAAAAAATGACCAATCTATTTCACTAACATCGTGTTTCGGGAAAAATATAAGTCACGTATCAACGCAAGGCTGACACATCCTCGAGGAAATAAGACTAATTAGTTTTTATCACGCAGGTTTTCGAAAAGGCTTCTCTGCCACCAACCAACTGGTTATAATAGACCACATAATAAATGAAGCATTCTGTGAGAGAAGACATGACTCGAGAAAGCGTTTGGCACCATTAGGAGTGAAGGCATCCTACTCAAATTTAGCCAATGGGGACTAAAGGGATACCTATCCCGTGTATTAAAAAGTTTCATAACAAATATAACATTTAGAGGATACATTTATCTAGATTACTATTCAGACAAACTGAATTCCGCAAGGATCGGTACTGAGCGTCTTACTATTTAACATAGAAATAAAAAAAGATTCACCTCCGTGCCATAAAACTGTGTATATATATTTTAAATTTCTTTGTAAATATTATTCACCTGAGGAAGCTACAACGTAGCGAAACAATTGTAGTGAAAGTAAATACAAAATAGTTGAATATCAAAAATATATTATTTATTCATTATTTAAAGTAAACATGGATTTTCAAAAATTAAGTGCCTCAGTAATCAATGAAAAATGTCGCTAATATCTTACCACCAGATGCAATGCCACTTATTTGTGCCATGGCATTAAAATTACAGGGAAAAGAGAGGAAAATATATGTAAAAGGCTGAAAGGCTTCCGGTCGATAGCCGATAGTCTAATTTTCTCAAAAAACAAAAATACACAATATGTACACTTCTGTCGCATAAGAAAACCTCATAGCATGACTTACTTGAAACTGAATGACACAAATATAGGATACATTGAAAAAGTAAAACTTTTAGGCCTCACACTTGATAGAAAACTAACATTTAGAACCTATAGAGATGATTTACAACCCACATAAGGGTGTGAAGTTAGCAATAGATTTCAAATTTATATTTAAGGCAAAGTATTACAGATAAAAATCCAAATTTCATACTATTCAGTAAAGGAAGGATCGCTTTAATAACAATGCATAATCTCACCCCAAATTTGATCTGGATTCAGCACATATCAATTAACAAAACTAAACAATAAAATTAGGAACACCACCCCCGGAACAAAGAAAAAAAAACTTCCCTAACACATACTTAAACCGAAATAATGATAATTTTCATTTCGATATTTGCGACAAACTATAAGCTCCATAAAAATCTAAAGCCAGATCTGTATTCAGCATACATCAATTAATAAAACTAAACAATAAAATTAGAAACACCACCCCCGGAACATAGAAAAAAAACTTCCCCTAGCACACACTTTAATTGAAATGATATTAATTTTCGTCTCCAACTTTATAAGATATTTTTCATAAAAAAATAGATATTAGAATATACTATTTATAGTTCAAATAATTATGGTTTTCTCTTTAGAAGGCATAACTCGCAAATCTCTATAAATGCATTATCGGTAACGCAAATTTCACAACAGTACCTTTTGCATTTATTGCACCTAATGTCTGTATTGTCCTCTGCGCAATAGAGGCAGAATTTAGATATATTATCTGATTTCTTCAGAATCATGTTCTTCAGAGTGGTGCGATATTTGTTAATATGCAACATACAATCCCATTCCAAATCCTGCAATAATACCTGACAGTAATATAAAATATAAACACCACAATTCCAAGAGTCAATCTGCAATAGGTAAGGATATAGGTTTTCTTGAAAATTTGCTATTCAATGTATTCAATCCATGACGGTAGAATATAGATTTAAGTTTATTAAAAATAGTTTTAGCTGAACGACTTTTCTTGGTTAGGGGATCGAAATAAAATATGGATTGTTGAGAGGTTTCAAGGTAGACCAGCGTCCAATGTCTATCCAATATTACTGGAAATATAAACTTTTTATCATAGTTGTGTTGGAAATTTCTTTTCGAATTTAAAAACTGGTCTACCTCGTATTCCTTAATTTTTTTAAAAAAATTCAATTTGAAACAAAGTTAATACATAATCTACCGTGAAATTATCCAACCACATATTTAGACTATTATTACTATCTTCGAGTGTGCAATAACTCTCCAAGTATAATTTTTCACCGTTGTACTTTGCAATAACAAAATTTTTACCAAGCTTAAAAATATTTGGTTCGTCCAATATATATGTTAATAATTCTTTCTTCAGTTTTTCAATACCATCGAGAGTTTTGCCTATAAAATAAGTAGATTTTTGTTTCCTTCTCTTACTCCACGTTTCTTCCAAATTGGCCTTAGCATGCTTATGTTTGGTAGCACACCGATTCCTGTTTATATTGTATTTAAGTTCCCTATATTCATTAATTGTAAAATGTTTTATCTTTCTAATGAATCGGGTAGCCTTTTCATGCAAATTACCCTTTAATATATTATTTTTAGTTACTCCGAACCAGTTTTCGGCTAGAGTATTATTTTGCTTTTCATATATCAAGCTCGTCCACATTGGAATAAAAGGAATATAATGTTCTATAAATACCAAACAAAAATCTGTGGAATAAAATTTATTAAGTATTAACTGAGTCGGCGAGATAGTGTGAACAATATTATTTTCATTAGATTTTTTTATGAAATATATAGTTTGTCGCAAATATCGAAATGATAATTATCATTATTTAGGATAAGTGTGTGCTAGGGGAAGTTTTTTCTATGTTCCGAGGGTGGTGTTCCTAATTTTATTGTTTAGTTTTGTTAATTGATGTATGCTGAATCCAGATCTGGCCTTAGATTTTTTATGGAACTTATAGTTTGTCGCAAATATCGCAATAAAAATTATCATTATTTCGATTAAAGTGTGTGTTAGGGAAGTTTTTTTTTCTTTATTCCGGGGGTGGTGTTCCTAATTTTATTATTTAGTTTTGTTAATTGAAGTATGCTGAATCTAGATATGGCCTTCTATTTTTTATGGAACACTTAGAAAGTTGTTAAAATTAATTTAAATAATGTATCAATTTTAGGGGCACTTTAAAAATGTAAGGGTTGAAAATTTGGAGTGAGATTATGCATTGTTATTAAAGGGATCCTTCCTTTACTGAATAGTATGAAATTCGGATTTTTATCTGTAATACTTTACCTAAAATATAAATTTGAAATCTATTGCTGAAATCTATTGCTAAATTCACACCCGTAATCCAAATGATAATAAAATAAATGGTTTTAAAAGCAAGGCCCTGTCGAACAAAGGCGTACCGTAATTTAATTAAGAAATTTGAAAGAACAGGATCTGTAATTGATTTTCCGAAAACAGGAAAACCAAGGATTAATGATATGCAAGTAGCAAAAATTCTTCTTAAAGAAAATAAAAACATTGGCAATAAATAGTCTACTAGTAATCAATAGTGCGATATCAAAACAACTGGAAATGCCATACCCCACAGTTTGGAAAATTTTATGCAAAATAAAAATATATCGAACATTTGCGGTAATGAATGGTGGACATAAGAAATCCCATTATTTAAGCAATTAAATTTCGTTTACATTTTTTTTATTAAATATATAATACCTTAAAATATATCCTTTACTCTATGATAACCCTGTATATCTTCATTTTTTTTTTTCATTAAACATTTCAGTTTGAATTTTCTTTCATGATACTTATGATTTTTCATTAGCGCCGAACAACAACAATCGTTTGAACGGCATAAAGTTTATAGTTTCACGACGGGACAACTCATAAAAGTAGCTCCCCGAAATCCCCCACTGCCATTCAGTTAAATCCAAATAAAATGTTAAGCTTTCTGCGGAGGCCATTAAATCCATTCGATTAAATCCAAACAGCGAGTAGTTCCTCCTAAGTAACTTTTAAAAAGAATTTATTTTTATAGAAAACTCAATAAAAACCCCGCTCTTGTCTCCGAATATCCCGATTCCCGTTTTCGCTTCCCCTTTTCCTAATAAACGCCGTCAATTTTCGCGCGGGTCGTTTCTCGTGTCAGTAACTGTTTATTGAAAATACAGCGCCCGTCTCGTGGAATCCAATTCGGATACGCCGTTTATTTCCATCTTGCGGAATTTGAACGAGTCGCGCTAAGAATGAGAAGAAAACGAAAAAAAAAGGAAAATGGAAAGAAAAAAAAAACGTAAATATCTCCGAAGTTATTTGCACATGATCCAATTTGTACGGTTAATAACGCACACGGCAGAGATTTCCTTGGAGGAATGTGCCAAATTCGAAGGAGACTAATGGACTATATCCGAAAATGTTATATTTTATTTAACGGTTTAAGTATTTACTCTTAAAAATATAATCGAAAAAAAAAAGAGTGGAGAAATCGTTTTAATATTAATAAAAGTTCTGACATATAATAATAATAATAAGTACTTTATTGCCCAACAGACATACAGCCCAATAACAGAGCAATCTAATGTAAAATTGTTACAAATGAATTATTGCTTAATATAAATTATTATCCACTGTTTTAAATTATAATCACAACAAAATGAATTAAAAAACGTTAATAACATATTAAAAGAGTCGGATATACGAACACAAAACAAAAAAGTAACACATTAATATGACAAAATTACATTCACAATTTAAAAAGTATATATAAATATAAAAGAATAAATAGGCAGATAAATAAATACACAAAAGTGGTACAAATTATTTAAATGCGAAATTTTGGAATACACATTTTTTTAAATTTTGAAGGGAAAGACCAAAAATGTCACAGTTATGCTCGATTTCATGATAGTTTTTTAACATTTTTATAAGTGGTGAGTTAGAATGATGTTGTGTACTTGGTATCTCATTTCTAAAGGTACAACAATTTCTCATTGATGACTTAGAAACATTGATTCTAAGCTCACTTACTGTGTTTTTATCATCAATATAATTGTTGATTAATTTAAGGAGGGATGTTATGTTATGTTTATGATTCGTCTGAACCGTTTGGTAGTTAAAATACTTAAGTAGAAATCCGTAACTACCCCTTTCGGGGTACACACTGTGCGCTGAAAAAAATAAATATTTTAAAAATGTCTTCTGTGCAAATTCCAACTATCTCACATATATGTCATAATATGGGGTCCAGATGGGAGCGCAATAGTTTAATTTGCTCATCACAAAAGAAACGTATAGTTTTATTGTGGAAGCAATGTCTTTAAAATACTTCTATCTTAATATTATCCTCTTTTACCCGTATTGGGTGTCGAGCTTTAAAATACTTACTATTTCGTATTATAAATCCCAACATACGATAACATTTGCTAACTAAATGACAAATGTGTGAGTTAAATGTAAGCCGCCAGTCAAATATTACTCCTAGATCCTTTACTTCTGTTACAGCTTTCAGTACATGGTTTTCCAAACTATACCTGTAATCAGCATTGTATTTTTTCGGGAATAAGTCATAACCGAACATTTATTGTTATTTAAACATAATTTATTTTCCGCACACCACTTACACATCATATTAAGATCCTCCTGAAGGTACACATAGTCATTAACATCTTTAATTATTTTAAATATTTTTAAACCATCCGCATATAATAGGCAATCAGTTATTCTCGAAATTGGTCGAATGGTGGTTTCGAAGGTCGCATGGGCGTTTCGTACTAACATCGGCAGTAATGTTAACATTGCATTAAATTAATCATGTTTAAGTAAATGTACTACTAAATTGTAGTAGTTATTTTAAATTTGCTATTAAAACTTTAATAAAAATCAAAACATTATGAAGCTACTTGCTAAAACATGTTTTAATATTACATTGCCAACAAATGGAAGTTTTGAATTATGTAATATTATGAACCTGAGTTTAAATATTTTTACAAGGATTTTAAATTTAATATAAATCCCTTATTATGTTTTATTCAAAGTAGTTTCACGATAATTATACAAAAAATGATAGAATCGTACAAGTTAAATAACATGGAAAATATAACTGAATAGTTTTATGTTTCACATAAAAAAACAAAAAAAATGTGCATGTATGTTTCATGGAATTAAAATGTACTAATATTAAATACAGATATATTTCGTTTAATTCTTCGATTAATTGAGCTTACACCTTATAATACAAATACATTTGTGAAACATTTGTAGTGAAATAATAATCATTGAAATTATTTAAAAATTAAATAACAGAATTATAAATTTATTTTGTATTAAAATTAGAATACTATTGTTTGTTTTACTTTTATTATTTTAATCTCCAATAATTTATTAGGAATAAACTAAAATAATAGTTTCAAAGACATTTGTTGGTGAGTATGAGAAGTTTTCTTGATATAATATTTATATTTTATTCCTTTCTTCACTTCTGTATATATATAAAAAAATATTTGTCAATTTTAAATTAAAAAAAAATATTGATAAAGAGCATATTGTGCTCGAAATGTACATTTAGCATTAAAAAATACATGAGTAAAGAAAAGAATAAAATATAAATATTATAAAATATTGGTTGTTTATTTTAGACCAAAAGAAAATTGATTAAAACAGGAACTATTCCATTTATAAATAATTAAAACAACGTTATATTCCCTTTTTTAATGAAGCAAAATCGTAATTGTTAAAATTTCTTATCTCAATAGTAAAATGAAAATGTGTTAATGTGAAATTTGTTACTCCATAATTTATAGTCACAAATACTAATAAATAAATTTACGTATCACAATCGTCCAAAATTTGTGGGTTATGTTACACCAAACTGTTGAGCTCGTTAACAAAATATTATAATTTATCATTTCTTTCAAAATTTCATAACATATTCCTATATAATACACTTTATAATAACAGTTAATAGCATATTATTAATATTTAAATGAGAAATGGAGCATATTAATTTTATGTAAATAGAAAATTTCCGAACCCACTAGACATTTTTCATGCCACTGACGTTCGACCGGTAGCCTGAATTCGAGAATACCAAACGTACGGACCACATTGAAATAAAAAAATAAAATTATATTAAATAAAAAGAATTTGAAAATAAATGATAAATTATTTCCTCTTTTGCATTTATCACATTATGTCTTACATAAAGCAAGTACTTGGAAACAAATGTACATTAAAACAACTACTTCTCAGGCAAATATCCCGCCAGATATTTAATTACATAATGGAAACTTGCTGTTGCATATCAATAACATATTGCACAATGCAACATTTTTTTATTTGAGAATATTTAATGTAAAGAGTAAACAAAAAGCTACGTAATAGACACATGTTTTGAGTTCTATTCCTCGTCAGTACAGCTCTACCTTAGATAATTTCAAGATGTTATATTAAATTAAACTGAATTAATTAAATTAAATAAACTGCGATCTCAGGTAAAAATGACCGAACTCCGGGAAGGACGCGAACAATGCGCGCTCGCTTTATCGCAATTCCAACAAATAATATCCTGGATTTTAATTTGAATAAAAACCTGGCTATTTTATAACTAAAGATTACTTATTATTAGCAAATATATAATAACAATATACAGTGCGAGTGTAAAGTCTGGAATAATCGTAATAAATGTTTTAGTAAACGTTTTTGAAAAAAAAAATCCTCGTACATGTCAATTTTTATCTTAAATGGGACATATTTTATTGTAATTGGCACTTAAGAATCGTCTTTTGTTTTTGAGATGTGATGTAAGTCATATTTCTTTAATAGAAACTATGTTTTTATGCTGAATTTTGAAATACCATGAAACAGCTAAAAAAGTACCGTATTTTTAAATATCGAAATAATTGCTTTTAAAGATTTCAAACCTAATTATTATGAAGAGTTACAAGTTTTAATAAAAGTAACAATTTCCGTTAAAATAATAAAAGTTCTTCACAGCCAGTTTATCTGCTTTTATTGTGTGTGTTTTATGTAATTAAGTAAATAAATAAATAATTTAACTGAATAAGAGCGAATTGAAAGTTTAATATTAAGGGGAGGCAGAAAGACCCCGGGTCGATGGCCATTGACAATGACAGTTACATAACAAATTGAAATAATTCTATAAATATTGTAAACACACACACTACACATTGTAAAATGTAACGTTATTTGTCAATAAAGATGTTAAATATATATATTAAGGGGATGTGACGAGGGTACTAAAATATTACAAGAGGTTTGTATAATTCAATAACAGGTATTCTGATAAAGAACCTATCACAAGAGCGACTATTTCCAGAAAAGAACGAACATTTTTTTAACTCGGACATGCGAGGGATTGCTATTGGAGAGTGGTCGTCCAAAAACCGAAGGAGGTACAGAGTTAGATATTAATTTGTCTCCACAAGAAAATCCCTATGGGACTAAAATAGAACTATCCGCAAATAATGACATTTCTCAAAGTTCAGTTATGAAGATTAAAAAAAACATAAATGGCATTCCTACAAAGTTCAATAAGTGCAAGAGCTTAACGAAGATGATCCTGATCGCAGAACAGACTTCAGCGAGGTAATGATGGAAGGTGGAATATCGATGAAGACTTTTTAAATCAATTTTTTTTCTGACGAAGCAACATTTTACCTAATTGGAACAGTGAATCGCCATAACTATCGATATTGGGCACATGAAAATCCGCACTGGATGAACGAAACGCACACTAAGTTTCCTAAAAAAGTCAACGTTTGTACAGGACAATCGAAAAGTGTATGGATTTCTTAAGAAATGATTTAATTCCTGAATTTGCGATGCTTTATCCGAATAATAAAGATCGAGATGTTATTTAAATGCAATTTTTCCTATCAGAAGGGGAGCTGTTGTTTAGTCTCTTAGATCACCTAACCTGACACCGATGGATTTCTTTTTATGGGTCTAAAAAACAAGATTTAGACAGACAGTAGAAGCGATCAACCATTCGACGTGGTCGTATACGACCCGGCGCATGATCTCGAGAATAGGGCCCCAGAATTCAATGTTTTTGATAGATCATTAATATATATTAAAAAATAATTGGTTCTAAGCTAGAACCTTGAGGAATGTCACTAGAAGGACAATAGCTCTTAGATATTGTTTCCTGATAATAAACAAAGTGCTTTCTATTAATGATTGAATTATACTGACTATTAGCATTTATATTAAACTGGTTTAACTTTTTTATTAAAGTCTTGTGGCACACACTATCAAATGCTTTACTGAAGTCAGTGTAAATCACATCAACTTGGTGTCTATTATCTAAGGCCGAAGAAACGTATTGTGTGAAAGTAAAAAGGTTAGTGGTTGTCGATTCTTTCCTTAAGAAGCCATGTTGTTCAGACGACACTTCACTTAGCACCAAATAGTATATATATTCACTTAGGTTAAAACCTTCGGCTACTTGTTAATTTGCGGAGCGGTTGTGGGTGTGGGATTAACGTGAATAATAGAACTTTCCTATTGTTTCTTTGTAAATAACTTAAATAAAAATTTATTCAAAAAAAAAAAAAATAAAAAAAATAAGAATTAAATAAACGTAATCTCGTAGTAATTAATACTATTTAACTTAATTAATTAATGGTGGTAGACAAGAAAATATACTAACAACACAAAGAAAAAACGGGCGCCACCTAGAGCTTCACCGGTCTAGGACGGTTTAAAAGAACGGTAATACGTTATCTAACTTATAAATATAATTTGTTTGCCACTTATGAACACTATTTAAAGTACACTACGCCACTTGCGCAACACACGGTAGCTCTTCAAAAGAAAAACGCAATGTGATTGTCACTTATCTTATGTATATCGCGATGCTTCACTGCCGTCAAGCAGCCCTACACAGGTGAGAATCCTCCTTACGGGTAACAATCCTCCACAGGCTATAGGGCTGAAAGGTTGACAGTAAGTAATCCCAAAGTTGTCACTCGGGCAACACCGCAATTGGCACCTCAGCAGGAAACTAGGACGAAAACCGGCAACGTCGCAATCGGTACGATTGTACCAAAAAAAGATTTGGATTTCTGGCCCCAAAATTAAAGGTTCCTAAATAATTCGCCGCAATTAGGATTCAAAATCACAAGAAACTGACTATCTCACCTCTGTTAAAGAAAAACCTCGCAAAACGGAAATCGAAACGAAAAATATATGCTATTATTCTGCACACGTATGCTCTTCTGCTCAACCCTGGCAAAACTGACTCGAGACGCGCACGGCCGGCCAAACCAAAAAAAATTATAAAAACATTATTTTTAATTGCAGACATTGAGCCTCGGCAACCAAATTTGCATTATTTTAAAGTGAAACGTTACAAGGTTTTAGAAAAATTACTGACGATGACAATTGGTCAGTAATTTTCAGCTTCACGCCCTGTAGATTGAACACACGCGCACTTCCACACATTCGGAAAACTACCATATTTTAAAATTAAGTTGAAATATGTGAAATTACAGAAGCTAGTGAGTAGGCACAATCCCTCATAATGAAAGCTGGAATTTGGTCCATTCCCATGGTTAATTTTGAGCTAAGTTTTTTTTAAATGCCGTGTAACATCGTCTTCAGTGATTTTCCAGTTTTCTAAGTGATCATAATTCTTCGTTTTTAAAAGTTCTTGAGTCCCATCTAATTTGGTATTATGAACAGATTTGAAATGATTTGCAAAACGGTTTATTATACCCTCTGTGCTTATATACTGTGTACCGTTATAGGTTACAACCCCGGAAATTCTTTAATTACCTTTTAGTATTAATATATGACCAAAAAGTTTTTGGATCGTATTTTACTTTCTCTTCTGCTATCTTATAAAATCTAGCTTTGCCATTTTTATTAATAATTTTAATTCATTTCTCATTAAAATGAGATTACTTCTATCTCCATCTCGTTTAAATTTATTATATTTTATTCGGAGTTTGTTCTTCGCTTTAATTTTAAGGATTATATCCTTATTAAAGGATGGATGATACAGTGGTGATTCCTTATATTCTTCATAATTTGGTATATATAAGTCAAATGTTACGGGGTTGCTTGGTTGGCTGCGACCACGCAACTATCGGGTAGCTCAGTTTGATTGTTTAGCCAAAGAAATAAAATGTTTTTGACCTTTTTTCCTGTGATGTCGGCTCGACTTCTCTCTGGGGGTTGGTGCTCTTTCGGACGGCTGGCACTGACTTTACGTTTGTTTGTCTTAATGGGTTTAGTGAAAGAAACTAACTTGGTTTCGATACACTATACAGGGTGAGTTTTTTTCGATGTTCTCTATGGGGATCTCGGAATCTATAAGAGATAGAAAAACGGTTAAATGGGGAAAGAAGTGTAGTTTTATAAGACGAATAAAATAACACTTTCAAAATATTTGAAAAAGTCAAGGGTAACTAGATATTTTGAAAAAAGTAAAATGTGTCAATTTTTTGAAATCAATATATCTCTATTATTATCATAGATAGAAAAAAACTGTAAAGGACAAAGTTGTAGAAAATTTTACACAGATTAATAATAAAAAATCAAAAAAAAATGTTCGTCAATATTTTGGGAGATATGACACAAACTTACCTTTTTTTAAATGGAAACAATAGTTGGCTATGACTTTATTAAAAGGGCTATTTTTCCCTTTAATCCGATATAACATATGCCATAGTTATTTTTCAAATAAAATAAGTTACAGTCGTTTTTAATTTTGCCATACACCAAAAAATAGTTAGCCATGAAAAAGACAAAAGTAAAACAATTGCAGTTGTTTATTCTAAACACACATTAATTCATTTCCATATTTGGTTTGTTTCGATAAGTTTGTTTTGTATTTTTTTGGTGTTGTAAGTTTTTTAAAGTGATAATGAATTTTTCCAACGAAGAAAAGCATGATATGCTTGTTTGTTACATTCAGTGTAATAAAAACGCTGCGGATGTTGCAGAACAATATTATAATCAATATATCGATCGTCGGCAGCCATCTTTACCAACATTCAGAAGAATTTACCACAATTTGGGTGAGTACGGATCCTTTACAAAGCCGAAACTTGAAAAAAAAAAAACTAAATTAATGATGTTTCGGAAATAATCGTATTAGCATTGGCGATGATAGATCCATCCACATCGACCAGACAAATTGCAACAGAAGCAAGCATATCTCAACGGACTCTAGTACGAGTTTTGAAAAAAACATAAATATCACCCATGTATAAGGTATCAATTTCACAAAATTTACATGACGGTGATACCAATAAAAGAATGGTCTTCTGTATGTGGTACAAAAACATGTGCCAAGAGGATAATACGTTCCCTACAAAAATAATTTGGACAGATGAAACGCGACCTATCCGTTTTAGACTTTTTTCTGTGGGGTTATGTGAAGAACAAAGTGTATCAACAAACATATCAATCCGTGGAGGATCTTAGACCAGCTGTACTTGAAACATTTTATTCTATTGACAGAAGAAAAGTCAAAAAAGCCACAAATTCGATTTTAAAAAGATGTACTTTATGCCATAATAATAATGGTGGACTTTTTGAGCATCTTATGCAATATTTAAAATTTTCTTCTATTATTATTTTGATTATTTCAGAATTATTTTACTTTATGTTGCTTTTGACAAATCTAAAGAAAGATAATAAATTAAATATTGATTTCGTTGCTATAAACAACCGCAATTGTTTTACTTTTGTCTTTTTCATGGCTAACTGTTTTTTGGTGTATGGTAAAATTAAAAACGACTGTAACTTATTTTATTTTAAAAATAACTATGGCATATGTTATATCGGATTAAAGGGAAAAAAAATAGCCCTTTTAATAAAGTCATAGCCAACTATTGTTTCCATTTAAAAAAAGGTAAGTTTGTGTCATATCTCCCAAAATATGGGATTTTTTGTTATTAATCTGTGTAAAATTTTGTACAACTTTGTCCTTTACAGTTTTTTTCTATATATGATAATAATAGAGATATATTGATTTCAAAAAATTGACACATTTTACTTTTATCAAAATATCTAGTTACCCTTGACTTTTTCAAATATTTTGAAAGTGTCATTTTATTCGTCTTATAAAACTACACTTCTTTCCCCATTTAACCGTTTTTTCTATCTCTTATAGTTTCCGAGATCCCCATAGGGAACATCGAAAAAAACTCACCCTGTATATTATGTTACTGTACAAATATAGTACACAATAAATTAAAATAAAAAAATAATTAAAGTCGTTATTGTTTTTTTTTTTGTTATAAAAAAATATGAATATAAATGATTGGTGTTTGTTTGATGTTTGAGAAAAAAATTATCTACTCCCGAAACGATAATTGTTTGTTCTGTCGCGACTGAATTCTGAATGAGTTGAAAAATGAAACTGATTCTCCGGGGTTGCAACTCCCGGACGAAAAAGTAATTAGTGGGAAAATGTGGTGCTGTACCGACTGTCAGGTCGCCTAATCTGGGGGTCGTACCTGAACTCTCCGTTTACGGGTTTGTGTAAACAAGTATTGTTTCGTTTATGAGGGTGTCGGGATTTTGCATTTATAATTAGTATAAAATCTTATTACTAATAAAATTTTGTAATCTCTTAAAATTATTCTTTTCAACAAACTTTACGCATTTGGAAAACAGATTACGAAGGGAATTATGAGTCATAAAGAGATTAAGGAATAGGTACGTGAAATGAAATGAGGTCCGTTGTTCCAAGAATAAAATATCTGAAAAAATATTCGCCCGATTTAATTATGATGCAGCTAAATTATGCTAAGTAATCAAATTCGGTATTCACTGTAGAATACCGATAACAAAGGCATTTTAAATATGAGTAGAAAATAGGTTGCATACATTGTTCAAATCATTATTGGCCAAAAGTGAATCCCAGTTTATTTGTAATAAATGTTCATATAAAAGTATACAGTTTACACGTCTGAAATTATAGTTTCCAGAAATATTTCCACTGAATTTTGCTGTAATTCTTGTTTATGTTATAACTTCGCATACTGACGCCGGATGATGTACACCTTGCTTAATTAAACAATCAGACTGTACATTGCATTTTATGTCATTTGAAGTTATGACATAATCTAAGATAACTCTTTTCCGATTTAGAACACTATTATGTTGAAAAAAAAAATACGAAAGCTCATAAAATTATTACTTACTCCAGGTTTGTTAATAAACGTAGTAATATTTCCTTTTAAACTAATATATTCAGGAATATTGAAGTCGGCAAATATTATAGTGGATTTTGTAAAATCTATCACTTCCATCCGCGATCTCGTTGAAGACGTTACGTAAAAATTAATTAAAAATTGTTTAACAACTAAGGGATTGCAGGGCATAGCTGTACTGATGAGGGATGAAATCCCGAAACACGTGTCTACAGATAGCCTTGTAGCTATTATTTGTTGTTTCCTTTCATTAAATAATTTCGACTCAAACCGTTGCAATTCGCAGTAGTTCTGCTATGCAACAACAAATATCTATTGTGTAATACAATTTCCAGCGGGGTAAATGCTCGGGAAGTAGTTGTTTTAATAGATGTTTGTAAAACTTATGGTGTAAGTAATTTTTGCAATTGTAAAAAGGGATTGGTCGAATTTTAATGATCATTGCCAGAAATTTTCCTTGTTTAATTTCATTGTAATCTATTTATGTAGTTCAAATATGCTTTCGTAGAGATTGGGAGGTACATATATGCAAATAAGGTTCATTGACGATTTCAGGTTTTTGAGTTTACAGCCACACATTTAATAGATATACAATCAGAAAATGCGACATTTTACGTGTTATAAACGTGTCATTTCCAGCTATAAGAACTCCACCACCAGTTTTATTACAGCAATCACGGCTATGTACGTTATAGTTAGAAGGAAAAATGTCACTATCTAGAAAAGAATATAACCATGTCACAGAGAGAAATATGAAATCGTATGAATTGCAAACTACATTATCATCATTTAATTTATTACGTATACTATTAGTGGTTTGGTAATAGCATTTTAATACTGAGTTATTGTGACTGAGTTTCTTTTGGGAATTTAAGTATTTTTTATTTGATGTTTTTTTAACTATTTTTGGTAAAGAATTAATATATTTTAAAGTTAGCGCTTTCTCGCCATTTTCTTGTCTCTGTTTCAGCTGGTTTAGTACTTCGCTTAATTCTTTTCTCTGTGATTGCGTTCTATCTGGATGTAATTTAATATGATGAGGTAGTTTACTAACATTTCTTAAAATAAAAAAATACTTCGGATTGATCTTGTAACACCACCTTAAGTGGCCGAGGCGCTGCACTTTTACGTCCGAGTCGAACCACGGAAGTAACTGTTATACGGGAATTTATTGTTTTCAATATTAAATTAACTGCTTTAACATCAGCTTTATTTCTATTAAATTCACCCACGTAGGTTCCTCGTTATCTAAATTTGAGCGCCAATCTTTGATGTTATCAAAGTCATAACAATTAATAATACGCAACAACTGTGTAATAAATAATAACGTTCTAAATGTTTTCATTCGAATTAAAAAAATGGTGATATGTTCATCATGGTACTTTCCCCGGTGAATACGGTCAAATAAGTTTTTGATTGAAAATTTAATAGGAAAGCAAAATGATTAATAGAAAAAAATGATTCTTGTCTTTTAAAGTAAAAGCCGAGTATTTAGAAGAATATTGTAATTAAGTGTGTTATTTCTTACCTTACAATGGGTTAAAATCATTTCTCCACACTCTTCTTCATTTTTGCAAACTTTTTGACGTTTTATTTGTCATTAAAATAAGTATTTCAATAATTAAAATTTCTAAGGGAATTTGTCAGGTAAACGAAATTCTTCCGCTTATAAAATGAAAACCGGATGTCTTACAATAAAAGTTTTATTACAGAAATTATTTATTTTCCAAGATCTAAAACTTTTATTTGAAACATTTTTCTATCCGAATTAAAAAATGAAAAATTGCTAAGAGTAAAGTTTGCACTTAATGAGTTTTGATTCTAACCAAAAGCTTTTCAGATCATTCCACTGTTATAAAAAGCTTAGATATAAAGTTTGGGCTTAATCCATTTAGTCGTTTTTGCGCTATCGCGGAAATACACAGACATTTTTCAAAACTCGATGGAATAAACTCAAGGGACCTCAAAACGTGCATATTTGTTGAAATTGGCGGTTCGAATATTTTCACGATCACAATACTTTCCCTTGGACAGGGGTCGGGGAAAGTAAAAATGGGAAAATAATTAGGTAATTATTAATTATTTTAAAATAATTATTTAATAATAATAAATTCCTTTTATTTTTCTATGTACATCCATACATATACACATATGTGAAAACAAAAATTCTTTCAATTGCTCTGTAATTATAGACTTGCGCGATAAGTAGTAAAAGAAAACTAATATCTATTGAAACAACTACTACCCGGTTGCAGGAAATTGAATTACATAATTGATATTTGCCGTTGCATCTCAGTGACATTGATTAAGTAAGGTTTTTGTTCTTTGTATTAAATATTCTCGAATCAAAAATGGTTACATAATACAAATAATAAATTCCCTCCTTTGCCAAATATACCATTAAAGACTCTAATGTATAATAGTTGTCATGGGAGACTCTGTAATTTTGCTGTCGTAGAATAATTCTGGCTAAGCGTAAAACCAAAATAGTTAGTACTCCAAGGGCAGGTTCGTCAACTGGCGTATCATTTTGTTCTTGGCCAACATAAATATTCCCGAATAAAAAATTGTTACTTTATACAATATGTCATTGTTATGCAACAGCAAATGTCTATTGTGGAATTCAATGTTTAGCGAAGTATTTGCCCGAGAAGTAGTTGTTTTAGTAGATATTTGTTTTAAAGTACGTACGTGACGTAAGTAAAAAAAGTGCTACTGCGACTATAATTATTCATTTGAGTAAATTAATTATTTTCAAATTATTTTTATTTAATTTAAGTAATTTTGGTTTAAAGTAGTAGCCTCACACCACACAGTGGTAGAAAGGTCAATGATTAAAAAAAAACTTACTTCGTAAGTTCATAATTGCAAAGCAATTGAAAGGAAATAATTAATTATTTTTGTTAAATAAAATATGAGAGTAGGAAAAAGAAAAACGAGAGGAAGACCACGACAGACGTGGGATAAGATCATACAGGAGATTCTGGAAAAACGAGGAAAAACGTGGGCAGAAGCGAAAGGACTCGCAAGAAACAAAAAAGAATGGGCAAAATTTGTACATATGAATTATAATTAACCAAGACAACCCACCCCTACACCACCATTATGGTAGATGGGGATTTTAGATTATATATATATATATATATAAATAAAAATAATTTGAAAATAATTAATAACATTAGTTGCTGTGACATTTAATAATTTTTTTTATTTAATTTATTTTATATAACTGTGACCATGTGCATAAATCATTTTTTCTATTATAATTATTTCTGCCTTATTTTAATTTTAACCATGTAATAATTGACAATAAGATATAATTAATATATTAATTTTATGTAAAACAATGCATTCGTTTCGCTATTTTAATATTTATTTGCCGTTATATTAATATTTCTTTAAAAAATTATAGTAGATATTTCCATAATCATGCAAATTGCAAAATTAGTATCAACCCACAAACACCCATTGTTAACACGATAAAGGCCAACATTATCAATTTGTGAACCCCCTCAGAAACGTTTCTGACCGCAAACACAATTACCTCTACATAATAATTTGCGGTTCGCGACAAATTACACTTTAATAACATTAATAGGACTATCGATGTTGGCACATGCAGGTATTGATTTTGCGGTAATACATTTTCTACGTTTGTATTAATCCATTGTTTGAATAATGATTGCTTGTTCAATAACCCTACAAAATACCACAAGAAATATTTTTTTTTGCTGTATGTTTAATTATACTCTATAGAGTTTTTCAATAAGAACAAGTCTATATTAGAATGGAATAAAATAAACTCTGTGTGATTTTTTATTTGAAACTCGAATATTTTCCATTAAAACAACTGAGAAAGAAAATAGAATATAATATGATGAACATAAAAGACAAAGATGGAAACATAATAACAGAAGAGGGTAAAATAATGGAAAGGTGGAGACAATATTTTTAAGAACTTACGGAAGCACAAGAAGAGACAATAGAAACACTAGAAGAAATAATAGAACTACCAGAAATAGATAAAATACAAGAACAAGAAGTAATAGATGCCATACAAAAATTAAAAGCCGGAAAAGCACCAGGAATAGATAACATAACACCCGAAATGGTCATATATATTAACGAAGACGGTATACAACAGCTAACACAATTAATGAATGATATCGTAAAGAATATAAAAGTACCAACAGAATGGAATACAGGAATAATTTTACCAATACACAAGAAAGGAGACAAAAGAGACTGTACAAATTATAGAGGAATAACACTGGCTAGCATCCCAGGAAAGATCCTGGCAAGAATAATGGAAAAGAGAATTAGAGAAGATTGAAGAAACAATAGAAGAAACGCAATTTGGCTTCAGAAAAGGAAGAAGCACCCTCGACCTAATATTTACAATAAGACAAAGCAGCGAAAAACTTATAAATAAGAGAAGAGAGATACATGTATGTTTTATAGATCTGGAAAAGGCGTTCGACCGAGTGAGAAGAGAAGACATATGGAAAGTGTTAGAAAATAGAGGAATAGACAGAAGAACGATAGAAGTAGTTAAAGCTATGTATAAAAACATCAAAAACATAGTTAGAACAAACAATGAAGAGTCTAGGGAGTTCGTGACAAAGATAGGTGTAAAACAAGGGTGTATTATGAGTCCGCTACTATTTACATTGATACTAGATGAAACCATAAAGGAAGCAATGAAGGAAATGAAGACGTTAAAATTGGGATACTGGAAAATGGAAGAAACACACATAGCGGAAATGATGTTTGCAGATGATATGGCGATAGTGGTAGAGACAGAGATAGACCTACAACATAACATAGAAATACTAGACAAGGCATTAACAAAAATAAATATGAAGATAAATATAGACAAGACCAAAACAATGATAATAGCTAGAGAAAACAAATTACATACAATAAAATTGCACGGAAAACAGATCGAACAGGTAGAAAATTACAAGTATTTAGGAACAATAATAGAAAATAATGGGAAGATAGACAAAGAGATAAATGATAGACTGGGAAGAGCGGGAAAAATATTTAATATGATGAAGACAACGTTCTTTGGAAGGAAAGAAATAACTAAAAACATAAAAGCGGAAATAGTAAAAAAGGTTATAAGACCTACAATAATATATAGCAGTGAAACATGGACCTTGACGGAAAAACAAAACGAAAATTAATGCAATAGACATGAGATTCTTAAAGAAAATTGAAAATAAGAGCAGACGAGGTAGAATAAGGAATGAGACATACAAATTAATGATACCATTGTTGAAGGACAGCTGAGATGGTTTGGATATGTGTGCCGCATGAAAGAAGATAGAACAGCAAGAAGAATATATGAAACAAGAGCGCAAGGAAGAAATTACAGGAGAAGACCGAGCAAAACATGAAATGACATAATTAGAGAAGAAGCAGAAAAAAGGATATAGACTGGAAGGACATTAAACAATTAACCAAGGACGGAAGGACATGGAGAGAAAAATATAGAAACAGACACTAAACAAAAACTCCTTACACCTAACGGTAGAAAGGAAAAAGGATTAAAAACAATTCCATTACGAGTGAAATATAGCATCGTTCAAATGTTTACCGCTGCATCTCACGGTGGCGCGAATACGAGTAATCCAATTTTACAAAGACAAAGTTCGAGCTGAATTTTTGTGATGGCTTGAGTTATATTGACTTTAATAGCATATTTCAATTACATACGATTGACATGCAGCTGCAGATTTAGGAAAAAAATCGAGCTGGGTCAAATTACACGACTTTGGTGGCAAATTCACGTCAACCACGAGAATACTAAGTTCACATATTTATTGTCATTTCAGATAACAGAAGAAACATCCACATTATCAATTGTTGCAACAAATTCGTGAGATGTTCCACGATTAGGATCTCTTAAAGATGATTCCGTGAGAAATTTACAATTAGGTACGCTATTTCTTCGTATAGTATCCAAATAATAAATTCCCTCCTTTGCCAAATATACCATTAAAGGCTATAATGTATAATAGTTATCATGGTAGACTCTGTAATTTTGCTGTCGTAGAATAATTCTGGCTAAGCGTAAAACCAAAATAGTTAGTACTCCAAGGGCATGTTTGTCAACTAGCATATTTTTTTTGTTCTTGGCCAGCATACATTTCAAATTTATAGGCAAATCCTGAAATGCCTGACATTACAAAGAATTGTGGGACTTCATTGGCATATACTGTTTCATATAATATCTTGCTTTGGTGAAGCTCATTTTTGTTCAGAAAATCAACAATAGCTCTAATTTTGTGAAGCCTATCGTGACACCACATCAAAAACTGGTGCAAATCTTAGTTTACCACTCCACATTACCTCATATTGGGTATATTTACCAATGAAGTATATATTATTATGCCAAAAAACTGCTTTATGTTATTTCCGGTAAAGGAAAGTGATCTGCTGAATAGCATACAAATTGGATTCTTCTACAATTTTTGCTACCAACTCATTTGAGAAAAAGTAATTGAATAAAGCTGTAATTTCTTCAGAAATAGAAACATAGCTGATCATCATCAAGTTCAAAGGCTTGGCTTTCCAAAGGCAAGAAAGTAGAGTTATCTTCTTCGTCCTCTGACTCTTCTTGAACACTACTTCCACTCGCATTTCTTCCAACGTCTTCCACTTCTACTTCACTTTCGAGCAAAAAGCGGTCTATCTGTATTGTTAAAATCAGCGTCGTTGTTAATTAAACTTGTAAAATGTTTCCAACGTTGCTCTAGATCATTTTCTGTTAGAATCTGTTTCTTGTCCATACTGAAAGAATAATTAATCTAAAACAAACAGTGTTTTATTTATATTTTTAAACCAAGTTTAAATTTAGTGAGATAAAATTCGAAATAGTTAATTTATTTTTAATGTGTAATCTACGTCAAGTATGTAGGGATGTTAAAGAGTCATTAGTAATATAAAGCATTTGAAATTTGTATTAAAAATTAATTAACGAATCGAATTTCCTAAAGTATAATGTGAGTTTTAATAAAACCTGTTATTACTAATTACAACTAAATTTTAGTTATATTTTGGTAAATTAAAAATGTTATGAATTATTAAGATGAGTGAAAACATGATTGTGCGCTTGTATGGCGACAGCAGACATTCGGACGCCGACTACGTGATTGAACGTTTTCGAAAAAATCTCCCCGATAACCAACCAACTCGACTCGACTTGATTCGACTCGACTCGGTCCAAAAATAAACCCGCACACCGACCGACCGACCGCCGGACTCCTAGAATCAGAGAGCAACTATGACGTCGCCCTCTCTTATATGACGCCAATACACAACCCACCATAATAACACAATGTACTCAGCTTTCCATTCCATCTATTAATACGGTAATTACGGTTTAACGAGCAGCGAACACCCGTCCGGGTATCTTATCTCTGATAAGGAACGGGGAGTGGGAAAATGCGGCGCTCCGTGTGAATGGAAAGTCGACAAAGACGCACGGTCGTTAGTATTTTGCTCAGATTGGCACAGCCGGCCGAGTGCAATATTCACGTCCGGCCTTGCCAAAATACAAGACTATCCGTGTGGGCGGATGCCCGGTTAAAAATATCAGCGCACACACTCCCCGACACCGGATTTCGAACACCTGATCGTTAATCGTAGGATAGCGGATTGTTTTGCTACCTGCGTCCTTCAACTATGTTAGGTAAAAATTCCTTTCCAACTACCAAACTATAACAATTCGTATTGTGCTGGGTTTAGATTTATTAAAGTTTAAAGAGGCTTTATTTATTATGCATTATGTTTTCTTTTTTTATTGCAAAGAATAACATACAGGATAGCTTATTTAGTGGAGAAATAATATTTAAACACTACTTGGAGAGAATTCATAAGCGTATTTTCTACGATGAAACAAAAAACAAAACAGTCTTTTTTTATTTGAATTTAATTCATGTGATTTTAGTTAACTTGTGATGTTTGAATCAAATCAAAAAATACAGTGATTTCAAAATGCTAAAAGAATAACTGTTTTCTGTCAATTATAATTGTTAGCGCTTGCGCCCCCTCACGGACAAAGGTCTGAGGGTGAGTTGTACCCTTGGAACATCTTTTTTTTTTTTTCATATCTGCAAAAAGCCAGTAGCCGCTAAAGGTCAAATCTGGAGAGTACGGCGGATGAGGAAGCAATTCAAGATATAATCATAGAGTAACTAGTATACATAGAGAGGCAACCAGTAGGCATTTTAGCGTCACGCTCTCGCCGTATTTTTAGACTCGAGAGCTGCTGCCACAGAGATATTGCGGAGACTCTACGAACTGCTTACATGTACTTACTGAATTTTATTAACGTATCGCGAGCGCTACTCTGCACTCACAAGGTCGTATAATATAAACATACACACACACATAAGAACATAATATATACACAAGTCAACAAATCCCTACTCGAGTGTTTTTTTATTCAATTAAATAGAAACGAAAGAGAAGTCGGCAGTTCTTTCATTTTTTTTTTTTTCGCTGTGTATTTTTATTATTTTTGTTACATACGTTTCATTACAATTAAATAAAACTTAAATTTTAAATAGAAAACAGTATTCATTCACTTGGTCACTTGGTTAACGTACTTACGTAGGTAAGTCAATAGTCACAGAGCTAAATGTGGAAATAATTTATTAATTATTTTCAAATAATTTTTATTTAATATACTTAAATTTTAATTTGTTAGAATTAGGAAAAAGCAAAAAAAATGAAACGATTTTTATTCTATGCCAAATTGTATCTGTTTAAATAATTTATTTACAGTATTACATAATACTAAAATAAATAAAATATTGTTTTTTTAGGAAATATATTTCTAATTTCACTTTTGAAAGGATATTAAAAAACAATGGCACTTTATCACTGTCGCTTTTTAAATAGTGCGTTCTTTTCCTAATTTAAACCACTCTTACCGTTTTTAAGATACCAATGCCGTGCATTCTTATCTCTTCTGAAGATATTTGTAAAAATAGTGATGTGTCCATCATGCTACTTTCTCCAGTGAATACGGCCAAATCAAATACGTTTTTGAATGAACATTTAATAGTAAAGGAAGAATTATTAATTGAAAAAAAAATACTGTTGTCTTTTAAAGTTAAAGCCGAGTATTTTTAAAAATTACAATTTAGTTTGCTATTTCTTATCTTACAAAAAAAATCCATACTACTTTTCTTTTCTTGAATCTTTTTTGCGAAATATGACGGCCTTTTGATATTTTATTTGACAAAAAGTAATTATTTCAATAATTAAAGTCTCAACAGCCCTAATAAAGAAGATTATAAAAATAATTGTTTATTTCTAAAATGTCATATTTTGCAAAATTCCGTTATAATTCATACATCTTTCGTAAACGCCTGTGAAGAAATGTTTTGAAGCCATTGTGAGGTAAGAAATAATAAAGTAAATTGTAAAATTCTTCCAAATACTCCGCTTTAACTTAAAACAGCAACAATCCATTTTTTCAATTAATATTTTTTCCTTTAGTATTAAATGTTCATTCAAAAACGACAGGGGTCAGTGGAAAGTAAATATTTTTTTGTTTATATAATTACATTTATGAAAATAAACGAGAAATGTTTTGTAACTTCAATTTTAATAGATATCTTGATAAGGGATTAACAAATGAAGTTTATAACCAAAGAGGACGAAATACTAGTTACTCTATGTTATAACTTTATAAAAAATTGTATATTTTTTTAAACAAGATTTGAATACGTTTTAAAATATGTAATTTTGAAATGTATTGCAATTTAATTTAATTTTTATTTAATTAAACGTGTACAGAAATAATTAATAAGAAACTAATTAAAGGTATATCTTAGAAATTGCATTCAGATATACCACTGAAATCTAAACTGTATGATCATTTATTGTATGACTTGACATTTACTTATTCTCAATAAACATTGGGTCATAAATTTCTCCCCAAACCACTACTTATCCTTATTGAATTTCAGGAATATGAAAACAAGACATTATGAATAGTCTGTAATTGTGTATAATTCATTAACATTTTTTCGTTCATTTTTTAGGCAGAAAAAGAATATTTCTTGAATAACAATATCAAATAGGGTTTTAAAAATGAAAATCAATATTTCTTCTATATTCACACACATATTATCAAAGTTTTAATATGATAGAATACCAAAGTCAAGAGAGAATAACAAATATAATTTAACAAACTTCACATTATTCATTTACAGAATGAAAACGATGTCTTTTATTATTTGACGATTTTAGTGGATATACGATAGACGCATTTTTACTAAATCGGTACAATTGGCGTTTTCATAACATTATATTAGTAAAATATTTTATTAATTATTAAATTGTATAAATACAACTATTTTACAGACAAATAGGCCGACAGGTGATAGCCGTTTTCTAAAAACAACATATAATATAGTATAAAAATTATATTGTTGCTTTATATAAAATTGTCTACAAAAGTAATAGACAATGAAATAAAGTTGCTATAAAAAAACACTAATAAATATTAATAATAAAATTATTACACATTTTATATTGAAAAACTCACTTTTTGTTGTAATAAATCAATAAGCAACATTTATATCAATTAAATAGATGGTGAAATAATTGACAGATTAAGAAAACGAATTCTGTTTTCATTATTGTTGCTATTCTATTATTCACAATAATTGAATTTTACTAAATATACAATATGAATCTGCCAATAGCTTTATATTTATGATTTTTTGTGATAGTGTATTATAATTTTTTTGGTAAAAATAATCTTGTCCATTTAAGTAATTGCTGTTGATTGTAATCGACGTGTTCATTTGTTTTTTTTTTTGTAATTTTCTTTATGTGTGTAATTTTATTTATCACTATATTTTTTGTTAAATGGCGAATTAAACGTTAATTGGGTTTATTATTATTATGATGGTATTCTCATAATAATAATAAACCCAGTTTGGCTTCCGGATACATTAATAATAAAAATAACTATTTTTAAGGTAATTTAATAATTGTGACTAAATAGAGTACATTTTTAATAAAGATTAATATTAATTCAATTTATAATAGCCATTGATTTACTAAACACACCTGCAATAAATTGTTTTCCACTTGGCTGATTTTCAAGAACAAAATTTACAGGGATGACTTTTGAGAGGGGTTGTAATTTTACTGATACGTTTCACGGCGTAGTTTTCTAAGGGAGCGATTTTTGAGTAGGATCTATTTGATCCTTCTGATCGGCTCGATCTTTCCGATCGGCTCGATCTTTTCGAGCGGCTCGATCGGTTTGATCGGCTCGATCTTTTTGATCAGCTCGATACTTCAACTGATCGATCATGGATTGATCGATCTTTGAGATGATCGATCTTGCCCATCCATACGCATTCCAAAGTACGAATGCCATAATCTAGTCAGCCGGCTTTTGAGTTTTTGGTCGCTTTGGACGACTTTCTCCGGCTGCTGTACAATCAACTGATGATCTTTTTAATTCAGGCGTATAGTGGTGGATTCATTTGTCATCCGTTGTAACATACCTATGCAAGAAATTCTTTTTATTTTCTTTGAACAGTTCCAAACAGTACTCTAAATCGTCGACGCGTTGTTGTTTTTGGTCCGGTGCGAGCAAACGCGGTATCCACTTCGAAGGCAACTTGCACATGCCCAAATTATCATGTAAAATTATAAAGACACTAACTTCTGATACATTCAAGGTGTCATCTTTTTCATATTACTTCATTTTACTGCCTTTTAAAACTGTTTTGTGGAAATATTTCCAAAATAAAACTGCCGATTTTGAGAGACCAAATCGTTCAACAATATAGGTGCTTGTACAGGGTGGTGCCATATGGATGGTTTTAACAGAGAAAACCTATTTCCAGACTAGATAGTGAAAACCTGACTAAGGTGTCATGAGATCGATTTTTGAGAAACGTTTGTTGGTAAAAACTGCATTGCAAAATCTTGAACCGTTTCTCGATTTTCTGTCATTTTAAAAAACCGCTGTAACTTCTTTATTTATAAAAATAATTTATTTCTGGAAAAATATTCTTAAGGCACTATTTTTAAGCAAAATCCAATACTTGGATTTTTTCTACTTATCACGGTTTTTGAGATATAACATAAAGTTATACTGTTTTATGTGGACTTATGTTACCATAAGTACTTTAAAACAAATGTTCAATAATGGACATTTGCTGTTGCATAACAATAACATATTGTATAGTGCAACAATTTCTTGAATCGAAAATATTTAATGCAAAAAAACAAAACAAAAAATTACGTAATATAAAGCCATCTGCAAAGACGTGTTTCGGGATTTGATCCCTCATCACTACAGCTCAACTTTATATAATTAATATATATTTATATTAATTCAATTAAACGTACCTCACACTGCAAGCTCCAGTGGAAATAATCGGAAAGACGTTGACGGACACGATTGCAATCGCAATTAATTGTTTTCGGCAAAAAAATCTTGTCGGTGCAGATTTTAATAAAGCTTTGCTGGCTATTAATAACAATAAAAAAGAATTTATTCACTTTTAAAATTCTTTTTATTTAATTTATTTAAACAAAAAGTATTTCAAAGTAATTAATTATTAAATAATTATGTTATTCCTTTTAGCTACTGCAACTTTTTTGACTTAAGTACTTTAAAACTTAAAAAAAAAATGTTGCATTATACAATATTTTATTGCTATGCAACTGCAAGTGTTCGTTATGTAATTTAATATCTGTAGGAGTATATACCTAAGAAGTAGCTGTTTTAATACATGTTTTAGTACATACATACGTAAAATAAGTAAAAAAATTCTCAGTATCTAAAGGGGAAATAATTAATTAAAAATTATTTTCAAATACTTTATATTTTATTTATTTAAAATATCTGTGAATAAAGTGAATAAATACTGTTTTTAAGTTGTATTCTACTTAATTTACCCAAAATCCTAAATGTAAAAAAACGCCTTATATAGAGTGTGTCATCGAAATGACGATTTCTTCTTCGTGGTTAGAAATTCAGCATTAGTTTATTAATAAAATTTGTTGAACTACTAAAGGAGCATAAGGTAATATTATTTTCATATTTACAAGGTGTCCAATTTTCCTCGAATTGATTTCAACTTTGTTATTTTAAATGGAACACCCTATATATTATTATTTTATTCGATTCCTGCATAAATTACCTTCACAACAATGTAGCATTAGTATCTTCGATTAGTCGTTACTGCAGAAAAAATGTCAAAAAAGTATTACTTTTTGTTTTTAGAGATATAGGAATGCAATTTTGTATGCTTACTAATATAAAATAATGTTAATTTTTTTTAATGGCACTCTATTATTTTCTATTTTTTAACTTATCATGAAATTATACAAATATTTCATTAACCATACTATATGCCTATCTTCTGTCGTTTTTTGAAATATTTCACATTTTACAGTATTTATAAGATTAAATAATTCATTGAATAGACATGGCAAACAATAGAAATGATAGTAAACTAGTATCAAAGATGAATTGATTTTGAATGAAAACAAATTTTAAAAAGCCTATTTGTTATTTTGGTTAGCGTTATGGAAAACCTGTGATTATTAATAATGAGTGATCTCATAAATCTGAGAAAAAATCATCTGTAAAAATACTCAGAAATAATTATTACCGTCAATTAGAATATGTATGTACAAAAAATAAAATGGGCAAGTAAACCATCACAATTTTCATTATCATGACACCACAAATCTTCATTTTTTTAGATCATTAGACTATCAATATTGGAATATTAGGGAATCGTATTTTTGGGCCATACTTTTTTGATAATCATATTAACGGATAAAATTATTTGTAATTTTCACTTTCCTTGGACCTCTGTTCAAGGGAGAGTATTGTAATCGTAAACATTTTTGAATCGCCAATTTCAACGGATATACACGTTTTGATGTCTCCTGGGTCCATTCTTTCGATTTTTAAAAAACGTCTGTGTATGAGAGTGTTTCCACGATAGCTTTTTATAACAGTTGTGAGATCTGAAAAGCTTTTGGTTAAAATTAAAACTCATTAAGTGCAACTTTACTCTTAGCGTTTTTTATTTTCAACAATTGTTTGGCCAATAATGATTACATCGAAGAATCTTTCAAATAAAAGTTGTATATATTGAAGAAATAAGTATTTTATTTTAATAACTTTTTGATATATCATCTTCAATTTTTGAGTTATACTCTTAGCAATTAATTAATCTATAAATTCTAAAAGAGAATGTGGTTCTAGTTCTAAAATATATTTATTTAAACATGATTTTAACTTTTTAATGTTATTTTTCCTCGACAAGTTTCGTTATATTTCATACCAAAAATTATTCGCATTGCCTTTTTTTGCAGTATGAATATTTTGTTGGCATCTGTCTTACTACCCGAGAGAATGTTGTTTTTACTACATTTATATTTAAATAGTTTGATAGTTCTCTGAGAACGAATTTAATTTATTTGCTGTTGTGGTAATATGCTCGGTCCATCCAACTTTTTTATCAATCTGCACACCAAGAAATTTTACAGTGGTTGATAGTTTCATATCACTGCTATCGAGTGAAATAGATTCAGTTTTTTTCACGCCTGCTAGTTTTGTTAAATATGATGGCATTGTTTTTTTTTTTTTACTATTTATAATCAGCTTGTTTTTAGTCAGCCACTCCTTAATGCTAATTTATTTATTTAACGGAGGTCATTAAATACAGTAATATACATACATGATACAATGAATAGTTACAATAATAAATAAGTTATTGGTATTAATTTCTAATTTATTAAAATTATTGCCTGAAATTAGTACATTTGTGTCATCCGCATAGTTTGTTATATTTTGTGTTTGTCATCGTTTATGATTGTAATAAGGTCATTGATGAAAAGCAAGAAGAGGGTAGGTAATTTCCGATGTTTGGGATTTCGCGAGATGACCATTTTTATCTATTACCACCCGCTGGGTTCGGTTACTTAGGTAAGATTTGAACCAGTCGTGGGCGGTGCCCCTAATTCCGTTTTTTTTTTTTTTTTCATTTTTGTTAACAAGATATTGTGGTCAATACAATCATACGCTTTTATTAGGTCAATAAATATACCTATTGTTAATTCCCTTTTTTTCAAAACTATTTCAAATGTTTTGTACAAAATCGTGAATGGCGCTAGCGGTGGATTTTCCTTTTCGATAATCATGTTGCATATTATGGATTATGTTATATTTTGTGAAGAAATTGTTTAATTTGTCAATCATAATATTTTCGAAAATTTTTCCTTTTTGTAGACAGGTTTTATGATCGCCAACTTAAGTTTGTCGGGGTAGATACCTTTAGTTAATGAATTCTTAATAATGTATGTTAGCGGAGTGATTATTTCTGTACCAGAATTTTTAACAACAATACTAGGTATGCCATCATAACCACACGCTAAAGTGTGTATAAATTAGGAAATTTATGTTCAAGTCACCCGTGATTATAGTTTTTTGTTTTCATTATTGGCTTTTGTCAGGACTTGTTCAACTAGTGCGAGGAAGTCTTCCGAGCAGCCGTTCGGTGTTCTATATATTACAATTACAATTGTGTTATTTGATATTTTTATACCTGAACATTCAAATACGTAAGATTTACTAAGGCGTGTTATGTTTTCTAACTCCTGGAACTCGATTCCTGTTCTGGTGTATATCCCGGCACCGCCATGCTGATTTGAATTTCTGCAGAAGTCTGATGCCAATTTAAAGTTGTTTATGGTGATGCTTTTTAATTGATCTTCACATTTCCAATGTTCCGTGATACAGAACACATCGCAGTTATTGATCTTCAGTTCCTCACCAAGCTCTTCACAGCAGTTGCTGATAGATTGAACATTTTGGTGAATTATTGTGAACCGATTTACCGATGTGAAGTTACCCATGGATCTCCAGCCACGGATTTGTCCGGCTCCTCCACCATGGCGGAGACGCCGGGCAAATTATTTATTTTAAAAGTGATTTACAGCTTATAAACGAATGAAATTAACCCAATTATATAATAACTGTGATAAAATATGTCCAACTTAATTTAAAATAATGTTTACTTTCAATTATTAGCCTCGAATAAAGACTTAGACATATTATATTCAATGTCCAAAACGAAGGTGTTTGTCACAATTCAGAAATTTGTTTTTATTCTTAGATTGTTGCTAAAGGTCTAAGTGTTCATTTAAAACAATAAAATTAGGGGTGTGTATTTCGTAACTTTTTTTATAAGTTTTTAAAGCTCAGCCACGGATTTTGTATAGAGAGGCGAACTTTTCTAAGTCTAAAACGAAGGTGTTTGTCACAATTCAGGAACTTGTTTTTCATTTAAAATTAGGGGTATGTATTTCGTAAGTTACGAAATACATACCCTTTTGATTTTATTGTTTTAAATGATTGTTTAGACCTTTAGCAACAATCCAAGAGTAAAAACAAGTTCATGAATTGTGACAAACACCTTCGTTTTGAACTTAGAAAAGTTCGACTCTATAGGAAATCCGTGGCTGAGCTTTAAACATTTATAAAAAAAGTTACAAAATACATACCCCTGATTTTATTGTTTTAAATGATTAATTAGACCTTTAGCAACAATCTAAGAACAAAAATAAGTTCGCTCCTGAATTGTAACAAACACCTTCGTTTTGGACCTTGAATCTGATAAGTCTAAGTCTTTATTCGAGGCTAATAATTGAAAGTAAAAATTATTTTAAATTAAACTGGACATATCTTATCACAGTTCTTGTATAATTGGGTTAATTTCTTTCGTTTATAAGCTGTGAATCACTTTTAAAATAAATAATTTACCCGGCCTCCGCCATGGTGGAGGAGCCGGACAAATCCGTGGGTAACTTCACATCGGTAACCGATTTTCTGTTGAATTTGATTTAGAGGGTGGCGCTGGTCCCGTTTCTTATTTATATAGAATAAAAAATTGTCGATATAGACGTATTTAGGCCATAAGTCTGGTTTTATAAGATCATCTGATTGTTAGCTGGGAATTGAACTTTTAAAAGTATTCTTCTGGGTATTTCGAATTCATTTTACAACATTTCAAGTTAATAAGTCCTTTACTTTCCAAGCAAGATACTAACTCTTCCTCAATTAAAGCGGGGTGTAGACCACAAACATGAAAATAAGTTTGCTTTATTCCACTTTTTATTTCAGTTATATTTTCGTTTGTCCCGCGTATACGTTTGTTTCGATTGTTTTTTGTTCTTTTGCTGTTTTTTTTTTTCTTGCCACTTTCCTTCAGTTGCGGTTTCATTGCTTCTATTACGACGGTTTCTTTGTATTTTTCTGTTTTATTAGTTAATTCATTCTTCTTCACAGTTTTGTTGGCTTTATTGTCTACAGTATTTATTGTTGGTTTTCTGGTTGATGATTCCTTTGTGGTTATTTTTCCTTTAGCATCTTCTAGTTTTGTCCTAGGATTTGTTGTGGTTGTGGTCAATGATGTTATTTTTGACTTAAGAGCACTAATTTCACTTTTTAACTCGCTTATTCCACTGCTTAATTGTTTAGTATGTTTTTCTAATGATTTCCTTAATATTGTGTCAAATTGTACACTTTTTAAAAATGTTATTATAGTATTTTTCAAGCTCTAGTGCTGTGCAATAAAAAATAATCTCGAATACCGCTAATATAAAATACAATGCCTCTTTAAAACTGTAGCCGATACTGCACTAGGAATGATTTATAGGTGGTTGGTTTCAGAGGGTTTCTACCTGCGAAAAATGTTTCCATATTTTCGGTATTCTGACAGGAAATATCTTAAGTAATTTAAATAAAATATAATTCTAAAAATGGCAATGTGTCCGTCACAGCATTTTCCCTAATATTTAATAAGTAAATTCATCTTTACAATTAGCTATTCAAGGATGTTTGCGAGTAACTTCTTTGCAATGCGTTTTAGTTCATCTCATTTTAAATTTAAACAAAATAACTAGATCACACAGACAAAGGGTTAAAAAATATTATATGTCAAGTAACGAAAAACATTACTTTATTATTGTCTACAACGTTGTCTTATAACATTTTTAAAATTGTGTATATTAATATTTTAATTGTCTATATCTATATCTGAGTCATCACTCTCAGAGTCTTGTGTATTTATAATAAATTTGAATCAAACGTATTATACTCTTTTTCAATACGTATTGTATGTTTAACACATCTTGACCACTGGTCGGCAGATATATTTTTTATTTCTTTTTTGACTAAATCTATTACTGATTTATTTAAATTTGGAGTTACATTATTCTTCCGCACATTTCCTTTTAATTGAGCCCATATTAACTCAATTGGATTAAAAATACAGTGGTACGGAGGTAAACGTACCACTGTATGTCCGTGTTCTTCTGCCAATTGATCGATATAATATGTTTTGTTTTTTTACTACTTAGAACTTCAATCAATTGGGATTTGGTATAATATTCTTCAAAAAACAAATTATTTTCATATAAATATTTAGCTATTTCATCTTTTTTATTTGCCGCTGTGGGTGCTTTGTCAATTTGGCGACTATGATAAGAAGCGTTATCTAAAACTATTCCTGATTTTGTAGCTAAGTTTGGTATTAAATTATTTATGAACCAATTTTCAAATAATGATGCTGTCATGTCATCATGATAGTCAAGATGACATTTTGAGATTTGTTTCCCTGATAGCAGTAAACAATCGTTTACCCAACCATTTTCATTCCCGCAGTGTAATATAGTTATTCTTTTCCCCCTTGATGGAGGAACTTTCATCACACAATTTTCTGTCTGGTCAGACCACATTTTTTTCGATGTATCGTGGGTATCGAACCACCTTTCGTCCAAATAATAAATACTTCTGTAATCTTGAATTTTCTGTAAATATTCATACCGCCATTTCCTTACTTCTTCTTTCTCCATTAGATGTTTCCTTTTATCGATAAGAGTGAACTTGAAACCATTACATTTTAGTGATCTCCACAACGTTGTTGGACTGCATGTTATGATCTCTCTCTCCTTTAAAATATTATTGATAGTTGCTAGTGTAGGAGCCTTTTGTTGTTTAATAGATTCATACGTTATTTTTCTTATTTTATGAAAAATGTTTGGTGCAATTTTTTTTGCACCTTTATCCTTGCGACTTTTTCTCTTGCCGGTAGTTTCTTTAACTATCTTGCTAACTGATCTCGTGGATGTATTAGTTAAAGCTGATGTCACCTCCAAAAAATTGGCAACTTCGAGTATGTCTTTAACACCTCGATATACGTCTTTTATTATTTCTTTAGCATCAGACGTAAATATTTGACGTTTTACTCCGTTGTTCCGTCGAAGAGAACGGCAAGTAGGTAATTCTATAGCTAAAGTAAAAGTAATAAAATTAAATGTTTTTTGTGCTATATAAATTTATTTGTCTACAACTTGATCAAAAAGCAAACATTTTCGCACAGATTTTCGTGCGTATTTTAAATTCTAAAAAGTAATAAGATAAAACATATAATTAATCTACAATTAAGAATTAAGTTTTTGAATAGCTTTTAATTAAACTTAATTTTATCTTCATTAGCAGAAATTTCCCCCTTCACATAATTACTGCATTTTCAGTTTTTTAAAGATATATTCTGAAATATAGAAAATATGAAATAATAATATAAACATTATTTTTTCTATAACTGTAATTTAATTAGAATTTAGAAGAATGCATTGTATATGTCAGTCTGAAATAGTGCTGAAAACAGGCGTTTTTGTAGGAAAAACTTACCTTGTTTTTTTACTGAAATTTTCTTTGTAATATTGACTGCATTAATTTGCTCATCAATATGATGGTTTGGGTGTTGGTTCAGGTCCCAAGGTCGCCACATTTTTTTCTGATTAATCTATAAAGTCTGTAGTAAATCCTAGTATCTGAAACGTCGAACTCCTTAGTATCACAGAACTATTTACTTAAACACTTTAATATCACTCAAGTCACAAATTAAAAGTCACTGCAATATCACACAAATTTCTAATCAGAAGCCGTAGTAGGAGCGAAGTCACCGTAAAAAAAAACAGAGCTGTAGTTATCACACAATTCACAAATCAAAATCCGTAGTAGAAGCAAGGTCGTTATATACAAAAAAATCCCAAATTCAGTATTAAAAATCAAAGAGTAAGAGTATCGTAGTCGTCGTAAACAAAGAAGTACCAAAAACAAAACACTAGCGAAGTATACACTCAGGCAACTGTTGATAATGTGACAATTTGCTCGCCAGGCAAGACGAACTAGATCTCTAATTACAGGGATTTCCAGATTAGTACAAGCATCAAGCCTACCTAAGTACAGTTTTTCAAAAAAAAATGTTTTTCATTAAAGGAGATTTGGAAAAAAATCATAATAATATTCAGTACCAACCAAAAATATTGTAATATAACTTTTATATTTCATACAATAATTCATTTCATATCCAACCGAAAATATACAAATATTTGGAAAAAGGGCTTCTATATTAATTTAAAATAAACTATGACGCGTAGGCACCAAACTCTTTAAAATTAACCGTAAATTTTACCGTAAAAGTTGGCAATACATTTTTCAAAATATTGAAATAACAAATTAAGCAATAAGAAAATGTTGAGTAGAGCGTGTAGCTGTGTGGAGTTTTTTTATAACTAAACTCAAAATTGCTTATTTCAGTATTTTAACAATTTAATATTTGATGTTAAATAACATATCACTATTGATAGTTTGAAGTATTTAGAATCGAATTGCGTTTATAAATATGAAAAATTGTGATTTTTCTGTTGGCCCTCCACCAAGAGCTGTGCGATCACACTGTGCGTCGCGCCGTGCTGTATTCGTAGAAACTGAGATCGATGTTTCCAATATTCGATGCACAGCCGCAGGTAGAAAATTTTTCTTACCCATAAATCACGCACTGTGTGCAGTAGTTAGATACAAATTTACAATGTTGTAAAGCAATTGTATTTTTATTGCGGGTACTTGAGATATTTTTTTATTGTTCAGCACTAGAGCTTCAAAAATACTATACATCTTCGTTTCTCGAACGGAGGTCGGGAGCCATTTTTATAGCTTTGTTTATGATCGTTTATGACAGTACCGGAGCGTTAGAGCACGTCGGTCTTCGTTGAGGATACAACAGTCGTATGTTTCAAATAAAAGTTGCACTAAATACTTTGTATTATATATTTTTTTATTGTAACATTTTTACAAACTGATACTCAAAACGATTTAGAAAAATATTATTTAAATCAAGAATTTCCAAATTGGAAGAGGTGGTCCGAGAAATTGGACCGGATTTTACAAAATTGGATTTTATTCTTGTAACAGAAGTCGATTTATCAGACAGCACTAACCACACGTGAAGATATTATGGAATGAATTCGTAATTGTTTTAAAACTGTCGATGCAAATATACTGCGAAGAAAGTTACTCATTTACAATAAACCATCAGCAATTATGTGCCCAGTTGGATTGAAACTCTTCTATAAATTAAAACAAAATCTAGACCACTATAGATTTTGTTTACAAGATTTATTTTTTAATTGCATAAAATTATTTATTTGTGTACATACATTGATAACACAGGCCTACATTTTTTTTTTTTCATGTAAAAGTGTTTCAAGTTTAATAGGTGTCCTTGGCAGAAAGACCACTGGTCGATAGCCAATTGACAAACTGATACAGCTTGTTTTGTAATATTTTTATGTAGGTGTTGTATTACGTTTGTTAATAAAGATTATGCATATATAGGTGTCCTATAGTAAATAAGGTGTGCTGATCACGAATTTGTGATCAGTTTTTTTTCCAGTACATCATGTTTTCAGGCAAAGTGTGTTTGAAATTTTTCATAGAAACTGCCAAAAATATTGAGAAAATATTTATTGAAACTATATTTAAATATATAGAAAATTACACTGATAGATAATCGTTTCTTTTTTTATATAAAATCGTTCTCTTTTTCTTCAAAATTGCGTTTTGTATATTTTTTTTTGTGGATTTCTGTGAGCGAGTCCCTCTTCAAGGTCCAGCAATAATCAGCCATCATTATAATATCCCATCTTCTTTGGTAACGTCTCTCCATCTCCTTTATGTCTTGATGTAACCTCTCTCCCTGTTGTTCACTGACAGCTCCAAGATAAGGAAATAGGGACAATTACATTTTGTTCTAATTTTTCTTACTTTGTTTATTTATTGTCATTTCTATTGTTTTCTATGACCAACTATTCAATTAATTAATAAAATAATATTTTATAAATACTATAAAATGTGAAATATTTCATAAACGACCAAAGATAGGCATATAGTATAGTTAATTAAATATTTGTATCATTTCATGATGTTAAGAAATAAAATGAAATAATATAGGGTCTTACTTAAAAAATTAAATTACGCTCGTTTGAACATTAACATTTTTTCAAACACCCTAAAATATTTCACATTTGAAATTATCAATGAATATCTTAGTAAGCATACAACTTCCTTTCTCCATTTTCATGGTATCTTCCACTGTGAATTCGGTAAAATGAGTTTTTGGCTCAACCCCAGAATACGGGCTACACATCACCGTGAAGTTGGCCGCGTTACAACGCTCATATCAGACGTTTCAAATCAAGAACGTACAGCCAGTATAATACGACCACGAGATGGCGATTACACGGGATCCTTCAGTGGAGGACACAGTATTTCAAAAAATCGGCTCTTTTCAGAGCCACCACAAAAATTAAGAAATCTTTAATTCAATTTACATACTGTTTTATTTTTATATAGATTAAATTAACATTCTTTTAAAAATAGGAGTTTGGATAATAGATTAAATATTCCATAAAAAAGGCGATCTATAGGTAAGGAAAATAAAAGGTTTTGAAGATAGAAAGCGAACATTAAAAAGAGTTATTACATAAAAAAAGGCGATCTATAGGTTAGGTAAATAAAAGGTTTTGAAGATAGAAAGCGAACATTAAAAAGGGTTATTAATCTATTATTGCATAGATTAAACGAAAAAAAAAGGCGGATATTTAACAGTTTCAACTAAATGAGAGAGAAAAATGTAGAGCACCATTCCGTTGGCCATCTATGGCCTGTGTTGTGAACTAATGTACAAATGAAAACGCAAAACGCAAGTTCACCGTCGAACGTACGCTCAATGAATGACGTGCGGATGACGTAGTTTTGTGAAAATTAAATTCAATAATTTCCTTATTAAATGCCGTTTTAACACGATAAAAGCGTGCTGAAGTGTAACACTAGTGTAAATAGGTGCGGAAAATAACAACAGAATGGTTTTTATTGTGATGGAAATACGGAAAATCAGTGACATAACCTCCCGACTTTCGAGCAGAATTGTGAAAAAAATACAAGTCTAAACACCCGAAAACCACCAAAAATCAACTCGTAAGATCATCATTTATCATAAAAATACCCGTTTATAGAGCTTTTTTTCGAAAACAACGAAATAAGAGGTGTAGCACGTAAACTGGGGTCTAACCATTTTTAAACATAAATTACAGCATTTTGAAGTTTTATCTGGCATAAAAATAATAATTTCAATAAATAAAGTCCCACAGCCAACATAAAGAAGATTATAAAAATAATTGTTTATTTATCAGGTAGATGAAATTCTTCCGCATATAAAATGAAAACTGAAGGTCCTGAAATAAGTTTTATAACAAAAATTATTTATTTTTTCAAGTTCTACAACTTTCATTTTAAATATTTTTTATTCGAATTAAAAAATGAAAAATTGCTAAGAGTAAAGTTGCACTTAATGAATTTGAATATATTTGTGTTTAACTTGTTGTGCTTTGTAAGAGCGCTTAGTTGTTACGACTTTGGGAAATAACAAGATGGACAGTTTTTTGGTTAGAGCTTCTTTATTTTTCCATGGCTGTACCAGTCATCACAATTTTAAGGTTATGATAAACCACGTGGAAAATACAAACGTAGGCAACCCAACATGCAAAACGTGTTAGAGGGCGCAAGCATCCTCGGTCTCGTTGTCCGGCCGCATTTCCACGAAGATCGTTCCGATGGGCTGCGAGCCAACCGTTAAAATTTCCCCAAACGAGGAATCGGTACGTAGGCAGTAATTTTTGTAAAATTACATGCCAAACCCGAACAGAATTTTGATTCTAACCAAAAGATTTTCAGATCATTCCACTGTAATAAAAAGTTTAGAAGATATAAAGTTTGGGTTTAATTCATTTAATTGTTTATGTGTTATCACGGAAACACAAACAGACACACACATTTTTCAAAACTCGATGGAATGAACCTCAAAACGTGCATATTCGTTGAAATTGGCGATTCGAAAAATTTTACGATCACAATACTTTCCCTTGGATAGGGGTACGGGTAAAGTTTTGTACACCACAGCAACTGTCAGAATTTTTAGATATTTTATTGTGCAGTAAAGAGTAATCATATAAATGTGATATTGTTAAGAAAATAATTTAAGGAGTTGGCGAAAAGACCATAGGTTTACGCCTGTTCCAGTAAGCAAGAAAGAAACAAAGATACCATTATTTGTTGTAAATATATCTAAAACAAATAACTTTGAATAAATATATTGTAGTAGTAACAATTTAAAGGGGAATAGAATAAAAACATATATAGAGTGTTTCATTTAAAATTACAATGATGATATCAATTCCAGGAAAATGGGACACCGTGCATATATGAAAATCATTTTTACGTTATGCTCCTTCAGTAGCCAACAAATGTTATTAATAAATTAATACTGAATTCTGGCTGATTGGAGAAAATCCTATGCAAAAAAAATACTGAATTTCTAACGAGACGGGGATATCTCCCTTGTTAGAAATTCAGTCTTTTTTTAATGAAAATAATTGAATCTATAAAATCGCCTTTAACACTCTATAATAATATCCATTCCAATTATAAATAAACGTATAATAAATATTAGGTGGTTTAAATCTGTGGCACAGATATGATTTAAAGCGCAGTTAACTCTTTTATAAAACCCGCGGTTATGAAGTAATGTATCTGTTATGAAACTTTAATCTCCCCGCCCATAAAATATTCCAAGCGATAAATTCACGCAAATTGTAGAACAAAACTAATCTGAACAGCCAAGGTGAGGAACACGCCGGTGTCACGCAATTATTAACTTGTTTGCGTGTTTATCAAGCACGGGTAATACGCGTCAATAATTACATTTCATGTTTTTCCTTCTATTTTTTATATACTTCAATTTAACAGAAATCGCGTTCTCATTTCCTTACTTCCTTATACAGATATAAATAAACATTCACAAATTGTAATCATTTAAACTATGTAAACGTGTTGCGCAATTTTAAATGTTGATAAACAGAAATATCAGGGAGTTTGGGATTTCATTCATAACTCTACATATTATTTACAGGGGATTAAATAATTATAAATTATTTTATTTTTATAATCTCTTCAATACATTCCACTCGATTATATAAAATAGACAACATAGTATATATGTTTATATAAATATTTTGTCTAATATTACTTTAGGTAATTTTACATAATGTAAGTAATTATGTTTATTTGGGGAAAATATGTTATTTTTTATTAATATTTTAGATAATCATTCAAATCTTAGATTATGTCCCTTCATTTAAGTCAATATTTGAAATATAAAAATGCAGGCATTAAAAAGTTCTGATGCAAACAATTTTTTGACCCCCTTGTAATAACATTTTAGGATTACAAAAATCGTTTTATGAGGAACAGTTGTATGCTAAGTTTCATTCTTATAAAGTTTTCCATAGTAGATATATGAAATTTAAAAAATCATTAACTTTAGAGGGCTGTAACGTGAAGAGGAAAGGGTTTTGAAGAAAAAAATATATAAAAGACCACCCTTAATTTTTGCTAAAAAATCACATCATTTTAGAAACACCCTGTATATGTAATATTTCCCGGGCCGCTACTATGCTGCCCATACTCACCCATCCTTCACCTAAAGCATTCGATACAGTATTAAATTATTATTTATTTAATTAAGTAAAAAAATATTTGAAAATAATTAATTATTTCCACATTTAGCTCTGATATTTAGACTTACGTTACGTAAGTACTTTAAACAAATGCACATTAAAACAACTACTTTCCGGGCAAATACCCCGTCGGACATTGAATTACATAATGTACAACTGCTGACATAATGATATGCAAATAAAATATTGCATAATGCAACTTTTTTTTTATTTGATATTTGATTTAATATTATTATTTTAATTTGACGAAATATGGTTGATTTAACTTAATTATATTAATTTAACATCTATAATTATGTAAGACAGAGCTGTACTGACAAGGGTTAAATCCCGAAACATGTGTTTGCAGATGCCCTTATATTAAGTCACGCTCCTTTTTTTTTTAACATTTTTTTTTTCTTGGATCAAAAATGCAATATTTTATTGTATATATTATTGCATTGATGCAACAGCAGGTATACATTATGTAATTCAATGTCCGGCGGGGTATTTGCCCGGGTAGTAGTTGTTTTAATGTCACATAGCTAAATGTGGAAATAATTTATTAATTAATTTCAAATCATTTTTATCCAATTAAATAAATAGCTGTGACCAAGTGAATAAATACTCATTTATGTTTTTGTTGTTAATTTCTTATAATTTCTTTTTCCATGTTATAGCGCCCACCATACAAAAACAACAAGCGAAGATAGACAAACTGAGGATCGAGTTAAGGTTAGAGAACATGAGGCTGATTGCCCTGCAAGGTGAGGTGCAAAAGTTGGAGGCAGCAAGGAGTGATACGGCAATCGAACGGACGGATGCCGAACTGGAGAAACAGCTGCTTAGAGAGATCAGGCATCTCAGAGGACAGTGTGAAAGACTTACAGTGGAAGTAGATAGACAAACTGAAAATAGAGGTATGTTGTTAGGATAAAATTTAATATTGAAATTATACAGGATGTATTAAAAGTCTCGTGCAGACAAATAATTCAAGAAATACACATCTAATAAAAAAAAAATGTCTTCAGTATTTAAAAGACATATATCGAATTCCATAAAACACACGTCTATTTTTTGTGTGTGAGACGAAGAGCGATTTTTCATATGTTAAATAGGAACCTCCACAGACTATAACAGACAGCCAGCTCTGTGTATTTTTGAACGCTAATAGTAGCTCTTTTTCTCTCAACAGCGTTTCTGGATTTCAGGTGGCGTTGTACAATGGAAAATAATTTACAGGAATCTGTTCTTCCGTTATAAGTATCTCTCTTTTATTACTGCGAGGTTTTATTTTATAGTAAGAAAATTCCCACAGAGCTGATAATTCTGTTAAAAATGAATTATTTTCATAGGAAATATTTACAATTTTTTGCAATAGTTATAAAATTAATCGACACACTATCCATGTATGATGATAAAATTAAATAAAAAAGTGTATAACAAATACATTGAAATATATATTATCACAATGGAAAATTTTAAATTAATTGAGTACATTCTTACGTTATAGTATTCCTTAAAAAATAACATTATATTTTACCAATATAGATTTATTTGTCAACTTGATAGCCGAAAGTCGCCCCCAGATACAGATTGTGCACAAATTAATCTTGTCATGGCCACCAATTATGCAAGAACTCTCGTAGTAATAAAAACACTTAAATTATTTCACCAAATAACTTTCACAGAATGTCAAGCATGTTCACCAAAAAAACAACTTGATATAAAAGCAAATATGCAATCTTTGTGTCAACGTTTAAAACTAGCGCCATCTGGGCCATGGAAACGATGAAGTCAGAGTGAGACAGATTTTAGCGGACAGATTTCCTATGGAGCTAGCCCGGCCTGGGAACCTCCGTTTCTTATTGCAGATTCAGATTTTGCATTTGCTGGATAGACGACGCTGTAGTCTAAAAATAAATTTGTTAAAGAAAAATATGGTTATATAATCTTTTGAGAGACAAACATAACAACGAAAAATAAAACAGCGCGGACTTAACTTATTTATTGTATTCATGATAGATAAAAAATTGAGATTTAATTATCTATATTTTAAGTTAGCGCTACCTAGTGGCAATAAAGTTAGTTATTTTTGTCAATAATTTTAATCAGTATGATACGTTCTTTCATACTAAAATAAAATCATTAAGATCGGTTAAAAAAACAAGAGTTATTTGCCATTCGCTCGTTACAAATTCGTACCTTCGCCCACCCTTTATTTCAAGAGCAAAACATTTTCGTTTCATAAACTCATCATAATTTCAAATAAGTGTAGTTTTATGATACCTTTATTAGAACTTTTTTTGAGATAATCCCAGTGTTATTTTTAGATAGTTCATTGCGCCCCATACCGGAAGAGTTACGAACTTGAAAATTATTTCCAGTATTTTCTCATGGTCACTTTTATTAACATTTTTTTTATTTGAAAGCTCTAGTACTCGTAGTTCCTGAGATATAGCCAGTGACCTTTCTTATTTGGACACCTGGTATATTAATATAAGCTTAACACACGCATCTCACAGTTAAAATTAAATGAATAATTTTTGGATATTTTTCTGTCTTTTATACATGAATTGTATTTCTATTATGTTAAAAAAATTAAATTGAAAGAAAGATTATTTATTGTTATTATTATTTAAATATTTCTTATATAAACATTTTTGTAGCATCTTAAATTTCAAACATATTGCCACACAGTGTTCTATTAGTTTGGAGGGTTTATTCTCTTATTTGCATTCTTTTTTTTTTTTTTCGACTTGGGCTTTTCCCATTGAATCACAACCAATATACTTGATTACATTTATTTTGAATAATTTAATACATTATGTAAGCCATTGTCACAGTAGCTAAAAGAAAAAGGTAAAATGTTCTATGTTTTACGTATTAAAAAAATGGTGATGTGTCCATCACGACACTTTCCCTAGTACGTTTTTGAATGAACATTTAACAGTAAATGAAAAGTTATTAAAAGAAAATTCGAATTATTGTCTTTTAAAGTTAGAGCCAAATATTTAGAAGTTATTTTTTATTCCTTACCTTACAATGACTTGAAAATTTTCCACGTTATTTAAATCGTTTAGAAATTTTTTTTTTAAATGACGGCATTTTGGCATTTTATGTGATATAAAAATAATTAAAGTCTCCACGGCCATCATAAAGAATATTATAAAAATAATTGTTTATTTCTAAGGGAATTTATCAGGTAGATGAAATTCTTCAGCTTATAAAATGAAAACTGAAGGTCCTACAATAAAAATTTTATAACAAAAATTACTTATTTTACATATTTCTCTCCGAATTAAAAAAATAAATATCACTTAGAGTAAAGTTGCACTTAATGAGTTTTGATTCTAATCAAAAGATTTTCAGATTATTCCACTGTGATAAAAAGCTCAGATATAAATATTGGGTTTAATCCACTTAGCCGTTTATACACTATAGCGGAAACACACAGATATTTTCCAAAACTCAATGGAATGGACTTTAAACTTTTAAACTGACGATTCGAAAATTTTTACAATCACACTATCTTTTCTTGGGCAGGATTCCGGGGAAAATAAGTAAAAAAAATAAATAAGAAATTGTGATTTTATTACTAGTGTAATTTGATATATATTTATTTTTTAGTTCCACTGGGTGAAACTAGCGAAGAATTCTACAGAAACATTTACACCGGCCAAAGAGGTCCGTTCAACTTTGGTCTCTTCGACCAGAGGATGACGACTTCAACTTCAACCACCACCAACAGTAGTAGTAGTAACAACAGTAGAAACCGGCTGCAGCGGCAGCCGACCCTGCCACAGTCAGAAAACTTCGGGCCCAAGTGGAGTTGTTCCGTGTGCACATTCCAGAACCACCCGCTATTGGACAATTGTGAACAGTGTGATATGGCTCGCATAGTACAAGGTACGCCCAAACCGCCCGACCTTTCCTACTTGCTCAACCTGCAGGCTTCGCTCAAACCCAAGCAGATTGTGACCGCCGCCAACAATTTGCTTCAGCACGTAACGAATAATGTGAATCCGGAATATTTGAGGAGGCACAGTGAGGGTCTCCAAGAGAATGGAAGTGTGGAAGGTGTTGTAGATACGCTTGCTAGTACTTTGAATAACACGCATTGATGGATTTTTGAATTATGTAAAAACAGCCATTTGTTTTGTTTAAATGCTAATATTCGTAAAAATTGAAAATCTGGTTACATCAAGAGTGCAGTGCAATAGTTCTCAATTTTTTTCGTTTATTTCCAAAAAACATCAGTGCCGCATTTTCTAGTTTTATAATGTAATCTTTTGTCAAAAAATGATTTTCTCCTAAAAAAAATTCAAATCAAGTGCAATTAAAAAAAATGCCCTAAAAAGATTCTATATACATGCACATTAATTTTAACAGTAATTTATGACTATTTTGGAGGGAGTTATGACCCCCAAAACATCCCCTTGAGTGTGCCTCTGAACAACACTGCCTAGTGAGTTGACCACTCAAACTTATGCTTCGAGGCAGAATGTACAACAAGGCTGGTCGAATATATAAATATTTTTTGTAGCCATTTCTTAAAAATATTATATATAAGAAATCTAATACAAATTTAAATGAACTTGAAGAAAACATTCATTATAGATTTAATTAAATAACACCAATTATTTTACAAATTGCGATAAATGCAGTTTACCGCAAATGCACTTTAGCCGCATTAATAAAAATGGCTCGCATTTTGAATAACATTTGTAATGATTTATGATATATAAGTATTTACCGTATTTCATTCATTTCTTTCATTAAATAATTTATCTTCATCCATGGCTTACTTTATACAGAGTGGTGCAAGATTCTGACCAATATTTCAGTTATAAGAATTATACAAAAAAAATTTACTTACATAATTAGTAGTTACTGTCAAACTTCACATTTTAAAATTAGTTTCATATATACAGGGTGTTCAATAATCACGTGATGTAAAAAACATATGTTTTTCTTAAATGGAATGATATACTTTTTATGAAGATTTTCAATTCTATGTTTAAAAATAATCATTTTTATATAAGATTTAATAGGTCAATTTTTCATATTTTAAAAGTTATAAACAAATGAATGTTGAAATTGCATTTGTTTTAATTATAGCCTGCTTAAATTATAGATTATAAGCGAAACTAAATAATTTTGTACTTTGAAGTGAAATTGTTAAAAAACGGTAACAGATAGGGGTATAATTTATTATACAAAAATTAAAGAACAGCCAATTTTCTATTGAAATAGTATAAAAAATATAGGGTGTAATATATTGCGTATTGTTTCACCCAGTACACATTTGCTTTATGGTAAAAAACGACTAATCCTAATATTAATTAGCATTTTTCCAATTAAATTGCGTTTACAGAAAATTTACATCGTTTTTAAATTCTGAAAAATAAGGCTCGAAACTTCCATTGATTTCAACATTCAATTGTTTATAACTTTTAAAATATTAAAAATTGACCTAATAAACCTTATATCAAAAATGATTGATTTTAAGCGTAGAATCTAAAATCGACATAAAGAATATAGCATTCCATTTAAAAAATCATATATTTGATACGTCATGTTATTATTGGACACCCTGTATATATGACACTAGTTTTAAAATGAGAAGAATCTTGCGCCACCCTGTATATCATGTTATTAAAGTTATTAAAAAAAATAAATAAGTACGGTTAAATACAAGTATTATAAGTTTTGAAAAGCGCAATTATTTGAAGTCACAGCCAACTATAATTTACATTTAAAAAAACAACTTTATATTATTGGGATCTGACATGAGGCAACACGCCGCCTGGTGAGAGAACGGCAAACTAGTTTCGCCATAAGAAAGCCCGGCAGTGGTGTGTTGTGTGCGGTACTTGTCGAGTTTGGGGCTGTGCCTCCAAAATCTAATATAGATATCAATATTATAAATTACATTTTTAATTACGTGATATTTACGGAAAATTTACAAACAAACTTGAAATTTACATATGCTTAGCATAAGCAGAATTCGGCAAAATCCTGAGGATGGTATCACGCATCGCTTCCACATCGCTAGGTTCAACGGAGTACTTGCTTTCTGTATCAGGGGTGCTGAAGCAACAATGTTGCTCAAGCGAATAATTTTCGAGCGTTGCTTTGAAAGTGTACCTCCATGAGCATTTGTCGTCAGTACAAGACAACTCCTCAACGGGACTTCTGAAAAAGTAGAACTTGAACGTCATTGCGAATCATAATTTTCCATATTTAAATTTGCGATAAATTAATATTAAATTAAAAACAATAATCAACAACACATTTATTGACAATTCAAAACATCATAAGTAACGCAAAATTACTTGTTTAAACTAATCACGTATACAGATTCTATTATTCGCATTAATTTGACATTTAAAAGGCACTGTACTAACATGTAACAATATAAGAGCGTTGCCATTATATGTTTGCATTTTTCCCCGAGACCGGCCTTGCAGGAGCACCGCATGTCCATCACGGTTCCGTCTTTTGCGATCGTCCCTCCGATCTCGTGGGGTGCACTTCGCAAATTCGATGTTTGCAAACAAAAACTCACGATTTCGCGCTGGCCCGTCGCGTCGTCTTTCTTTTGGCTTTTGGCCACATTTTATTATGTGTCCGGCGTGGAGAACGCGCTCTCCCTCAACAAAATTCCTCTGGGCTGGGTTGGAACCATCCCAAGCGCAAATTTGTTCCATTGTTATAAACATTTTTACGTACAACTGCCGAAAGAAGACACTGACAGATTTGAATCTTTATGGCGAACGACGCCATATTGGATCTGGGGAAACTAAGCCCCGCCCTCGTGTCAGATCCCAATATCTCAAAAATTTTAAACCTAAGACAAAATATAATAACATAAACATATTCTAATGAAAAAGTGCCTTCAGAATGTTTTTACTGCAATAATTTTGATATTTCAAAATTTGACTTGACATATAATTCGAGAACAATTGAAGATAGACAAATTTTGATAAGGTACATGCCATCAGCACTAAAATCGAGCCCTGTTAATATATATTGGTTTTGCTTTATCTTCAATATTAATGGTCATCAGGTTCATAGGGGACATGGGACTGCTTGGGTAAGGGCAGACAATAGATCTTATAGGTCACAGTTCAAGAGAGGCTAACACCTCAAGGCTGATTGAGTATATGCATATAGTATATATAAATATATACTCAACCAATCTTAAACATACCTCACAATAATATTAATGTACAGGGTGGTCCATTTTGGTGGTGCCACATATGGAAAACTTTTTTATTATATTATTTTTTTTTATTATAATAATATAATATTTTAAAACTGTTTTCGCGACCCTATGCCAATTTTTAATGATAAAAACAATGACGAAGAAAAAACTGATCTATCTTTAACTGTTTTCTGGATTATAACCGGAAGTTGGCCATGAGTCATTTTTGGAGCATGTCTGTAACTCCGTTATTATTATTAAAAATAGAAAAATATAATTAAAACTTACTTAAAGCAACATTTTATGCTAACTTCGAATGTGTTATGACATTTTATTTATCATTTTTAGTTTCAGAGCTATAACCTCAAACTTTGATTTTTTTAATTGTAACTGTTGTCAAAAATGACATTATTGGATACAGTTTTTTCGTAGATTCCAAATATATACAGTTTGTTTATGTTTTGTTTTTTGCATTTTGGTAAAGTTATAAATAGTATAATGAAACTATCATAGATTGCCATGGAAACAAATGAAGAAAAAAAGTAAACAGTCATACGATATTGTTATATAAAAATAAAAAAGTTTTCCATATTTGGCACCACCAAAATGGACCACCCAAACTTAACATTTCCCCGATTATCCTATAACAGTCACAGACTTAGATCTCTGAAACTATATTTGCCAACAAATTTTGATAGGGTCATTAAATTTTGCAAGAATATAAAGAAATGTTGAAGTAAAATGTTCTATAATAAATTTGTAAAGCTGTTTAAAACAAATTATTATTTTAATAAATAATATAATACACACTTTCCAAGATGGGAATGCACAGTATGGGGATCTTGAAAATAATAAAAGATACAGGTTGGTACAAATTAGGAAAAAGTTGCACTGTTCAGAGTATGTTTACATGCCGATGGTAGAAATTCGTGATTGTATATTTTCAAAATTTTCCAAAAAATACAATTATTCGTTTTTTTTCTTATTTTTCCAATTTTTGTATTTATTTTAAAAAGATATTTATAAACTAATGGCATTTTTTAAGCTCTGCAAAATGGCGTCTTCAAATTTTTTATCTGTTATTTCATCTCCGAGATGACGTGAAGGTTTTTTTTTAAGATTATCAATGCAGTCTCAATTAGTAATAGCTTTGTCAACTGATTTTATCTTTATTTAATTAATCTACCCTTCACCCTTATGAGTATAAAGGGTTTTTCTATGATATATATTTAATTTAACTGAGTATCGGCAATAAAAAAAATCCTGTATATAACGTCCATCACACCTTTATTATTTAATTTTGTTATTATTATATACCAATATAATAATACTAATAAGTCTGTGCAAAATATAATGTGATAAAGAAGGAATTTGTTGAAATTTTCAGTGTCTGCGGCACCTGGTGATAATATACACATACATGTTTCTCCTAGAAATACCAGAAGTAAGCAAATAGGATGTTCTTAGTGTGTTGTTTTTTTTTAACACAGTATTTGCTTAATATTTTTATTAACGGCTGTTTTAGAATGTTGTTTTAGTGAAAAAATGTATTTGTACTTTTTTGATCCTATCGTTGATTGAAAAATTATATATATATATATATTTTTTTTTGAATGAAAAATTATAATTTTTCAATCATCGATCCTATGGTAACTCCTTTGTTTTATTTTTGTATAATTTTAAATGGGTTACATTTTTAATTACCTTTTTTAACATCACAATGATTGCGTTCAGCAGACGCCACCTTTCCTAATGGTTGAAGTAACAGATCATAAAAATTCAGTTATTGTTTAATACAAAATCCAGGGATTTAACTGAACGTATAAAATATGTTATATTCTAGAATTATTTGCTACTAACTGAAGAATATTGCTAAATTTAAACATTTGGTTAGTTGCACCGATGGAACTAAGAGATCATAAAAACTCGGTTATTGTTTGTTATAAACTTCGGAAATTTAACTGAACGTATATACACACTGTACGTACGTTTGGTTAAATCCATTCTACAATTATTTGTTAACTCTAGAATATTGTTAAATTTAAATGTTTGTTTAGTTCCACCAGTCGCACCAGTGGAGTTTGCTGAACGCGACCAATGGTTATATTTTTTTTTATTTTGTATATATTTTTGTTCTTATTTTTTTTTTGTTTATACATTACCTCTTTGGATAGATTACGTTCAAAATATTATTTTTATATGTTTAAATTATAAACAATTTATATTTAATGAAATGTTCAGCTACCATTCATCTAGCGTATGGATAACAACTAGTGATGGCCATTTCAGTTTTTTGAACCTCATCAGACTAAAGTGTTCCATGTGCGGAAATCGTGTTGTGGTTATATACCCAATATTAATCATAATAAATTAAAGACAACGCAAGCGCCATCTTTTGCCTAATTCCAAGTGGCATCATCAACAATTTGGGTCTACAAGGTAGAACATTTCATTAAATGTGAATTTCGGAGGACAAGTTCGCCTTCCTTTAGTGGACGAAACTATGATTCTCGGTCGTCTTCCTTGTAGACCTAAATCGTTTAAGATGCCACTTGAAATTAGACAAAAGATGGCGCTTGCGTCGTCTTTAATTTATTATGAATAATAATTTATGTTTAAAATATAAACATTCATTGGATTAATTAATTTTAAAATTGAATTAATCTAATGGCCAATGTTGGTTAAAAAATATTCAATCCCCCAGTAGCTGTCTCAGGCATATTCAATGACTTGTAGCACAGACTAAGTATAATACCATTTTATTTCATCTATCCAGAGAGTTAACCCATATAATTTGTGTTTGCATACATGTTCTAAGCTGATAAAAAAACATATTAAAAAATCAATTTTATATTTTCTTGAAAATAGGCTGGTTACCTCAGAACTAGTCGAGAATTTAAAGTTATTCAACTTGATCGGCGATTTTACTTATTTTATTGGTACATTTTTAATAATATATTCATATTTATTATTATAATTATTTTTTTAAATAAGTAATTTACTCAATTGATTAATTTTCTCTTTAGCTTCTGAAAAAAAAATACATGCATTTAAATATAGTTTCTTTGAAGTGATTTTTTTAAATCCATTTTCAGCAAAAAAAGTTGCTGATTCTTCGTTCCTCAAAAATGTAATTTTCTTAAACGTGTGAAATTTTAATTACACCTGGGAACTTGAAAGCATGTTCTTATTAATCACTTACGAAACGTTTAAAAAAATACTATTTACAATTGCTGAAACCGACTACAAAGGTTTTTTAGAATAACATCATAGTCGTAACCAGAGATTCAAACATGTGATAGACAAGACCAAGTCATATTCTTAAGAACACCCAACGAAATGCTCGAGATGAAATATCAATGGATTAACAACAATCCAATTGATAATGGTCACTTTGTGTCCGAAATGTATATTTGATAATCCAAATAAAAGTGTGAAGAAAGGTTATTAGCGCTTTATTCTTCGAATTAATTTGATCTTCACATAACTCAATCAATCAATTTATGAAATAATCGATTATTTCATCTCGAATTATATTTTTAATCGAACAATTAGATTATTCTTTGCATTTAACTATGCCACTTTTGACGGCCTTATATTAAGTAATGTTATTTTTGCATTACATTTTTCTTGGATCAAAATTTGTTGCATTATGCAATATTTTATGATATGCAAACGCCGGACATTGAATTACACAAGGTACACCTGTATGTAATTCAATGTCCGGCGTGGGTATTTTTCTGGGAAGTATTGGTTTTAATGTGCATTTGTTTAAAGTACTTACGTAACGTAAGTCAAAAGTCACACATCTAAATATAGAAATAATTCATTAATTATTTTTATTTAATTTATTTAAATAACTGTGACCAAGTGATTGAATACTTTTTTCTAACTACTCGAGAGATTTCATGAAATATTTACTCAAGCAATTAGCATTTTGTTGGGTGTTATACTTAAGAACATGCTGAAATAACTCGCTAGCAGTAATATTCGAACATTTCCTTGAGCATTTCACTGCTTTTAGTATAAAATGCCTTTTTTGACTCGAGAACTTTTCTGAAAAATTACCTACAATAATTTTTGATAAATACTTCTAATATTTAAACATATTGTAATAATAAATATGAATAAATAATACTGGTAATAAGATATATAACCTAAATCTGCGAGAAGGTTTGGAAATACACAAGGCAATAAAATTTGGAAAACCCCTTGTTAATGACAATGCAGAGCTTTGGTCTTCACTGATCCTTAAGGATTAACGATTTAGGGGAGGGAGGGCAGCAAGCACGCTGCACCCAGTGAGGCACTACACTGGGTGCAGCGTGCTTGCTGCCTGTTCAAGTAGCTAGAACCAATGAGCCTGCCTGGCTATTTCCAGCAACTGATCATGGGTTCTTCTCGATTACAGGGCTTCTCCCTGCTTGGAGGTTCCTTATACTTGACTGTGCTTGGCATTCATGAAGCACATGCTATGCTGTCTCTATTTCTTCGTTGCATCCTCTACATAAGGCGTCCCCTTCAATGCCCATTTTTAGGAGGTGCTTCCAAAAGCAATAGTGACCGGTGATATATCCGGTTAAGATTCTTGTTTGTTGTCCGATCCTTAAATCCCTTATACCTAAGATTTTGTGTGTATATAATTATTCGTCGGTTTCTTTTATAAATCACTCTTTAAAAAAAGGCAAAAATAGTTAAGTCCATATACAGGGTGCGGCAACATAACTTCCTTTTTTCAAAACTCATTGTATGAATCGGAACATTTTTATTTATTTTTTTATAATGTAGACGCCTAAAGTTTTGTTTAAATAGTTTTGAAGATCAAATTAGATAAGTTACGTCCCCTAAGTAAACCGGCTTCTGAGGTTAAGTCATTACCTTTGGTAGCGTAGCAGGTGTTATGTTGGCAATTTCTTCCTGGATGTTAATCTTCAAATCTTGTAGGGTTTCCTGGATGGTCCACATAAACACATATTTAAAAAAAAAACAGAACAATTCACCAGGGGCCAAATTGAGACTACTCCAAATTGCCTCTAAATGAACGAGACGAGGCACTCTGGGAAGTTCCATCTTACTGGAACAAAATGTCCCTTAAGTCCAACACATTTAGCCATGGAAATTAAAATTCCTCTAACTTGTTTACATATTGGTCAAAATTCATTGTCACTCCGACTTCATTTTCCTCAAAAAATCAGGGACCAATAATACCAGATGAGGAAATTGCACCTTGTGACTTTAGGTAAATACAAAGGTCTTTGATGCAATTCTCGAGGATTGGTGTCGGCTCAGTAGCAAATGTTTTGGTTATCCTTACAAATAAAAATGGGCTTCATCACTAAAAAAAAAGTCCTCAGGAATGATTTTGCAAAGAACCTCACCCACGTTTATCCGAAAAATGAAGTCACATTCAGAAAGTTCCTGCGCTATCTCCACCTTCAAGGATAGAAATGAAGATCATCATGAAGAATTTTTCTCACAGAACGTTAGCAGATACATATTTGCGTGCTGAATGCCATGGAGATCGTAACATTGAAGCTGTCCTTACTACCTCAATGTTTTTAGATGACTTAATGGTCCTGGGCCGAGAGATTCCAGTTCTTCTCTTTGTCACACTTGTAGTTTTTTTTTTTTTAATGTAACAATTAATTTCTCGTCTGGAACGGGAGAACGGGACTTAATTAAAGTGATTCTGGGTTGCGATCACAGAACATCTCGAAAAGTTGGGCTTAATGGAAAAGCCCACTCTTCACATAATGGTGATTGATCTGTGTCTGAATAAAATTTTATAACCCCGTCTCTTGTACACGACCACTAGCATTCCGCTACGATATCAACCAACTGAATGGCGCGCATTTTATAAAAGGATGTTATGCTGCCGCACCCTGTATAATTATTTATGAAACAAAGTGATTATAATTTTACTTTATTTACCTTTCAATAAAAATCTAAAAATGAAATAAATTAAAACATAGATTAAATTTAATAACTTTAACGGCTGATTGACAGTCACCCGGGAAGGGGCCCTTATGGACTTTTTGTATACAATCTGTTTTTGCTCCTGGACGAATGTGAATCGAGCCTAAATTGTCAACTAGTTTCGAGTTATTAGCCCATTTTCAAGAGAATTTAAAATTTAATTTTAAATTGAATCTGCATTTTTATTTGTCTACATACTTATTGTTACAATAAAATAGGTAACTTATGCAATAATAATTAGCAAAATCTAAAGTAGAGATCACAAGCAATGCTTCAAATTTCTCGAAAAGCTTGATTCATTTTTATATTCAATCGAATTGATTATTTTTGCTCAATCTTCCTTCCTTCCATTGTTAAATGTTTAATATTCAAAACAAGAGCTGTATTAATACTTTTAATATATAAACATTGGTAGTCCTTATTGTAATAACAAATGTGAATGGATTACTAAAAATCTTCCAATAAAACTAATAAAAAAATTAATTAAATTTAATAACTTTAAATTATCCACTAGTTTCAGTTATAATAATAATAAATTTATTTCCCAAGAGAAATGCAGATTTTCCAATTACAGGGAAACATATACACAAAAATCAGCCCTGTTACTTATTCGAAAAACGAGTAAAAAATAAAATGAAATAAAAATTGAATACGATTTTAAATAATATATTTAACAATTAAACAAAATGTACAAAATTTACAAAGTTATAATTTGTGAGGGTGTCTTGTTTGATGCTCTTGAGATAAACTCTGACCTCTTCTTGGAATCCTTGTGGACAGCAAGGGTATTTAAAACTGGGTGGGTTAGGTAGTGGTAATGAGAGAACCTAATTCGTTATTGACCACTCCCATTACTATCCTCTTTGCAAAGTAGTCACATTTCCGATTGGCCAGTTTTTTCAACACACAGCTATTGCTTTATCCACAGAAGGTCGTTTACAATACCTATTGTCCGAAACATGCTCTTTAGGTAAACACCATAAAAAATACTCCAAACTTTTAAAATCGAGTTCATTAGGGACTGTTGTAAAATTAATTGCAAACTTATATATATTTGTCCTGACTAATAAATATTTCGCTGAGCTTATATAATAATAATATATATATACAAATATCTTTATTCAGACAATTGCATTTTTACAAACATTGAGTATATACATTAAAGTAAAGGTTTGTCTATCCTGGGTTATCGTTATATAAAAGATTATAACAAATTATTTACACTGCAATAATGTGTAAATAAGGGGTACAGGGTTACAGCGAGCCATTTTCAAGAGAATTCAAAATTTTGAATGAACTAGTTGAGAATTTAAAGTTATTCAATCTTTGTTTTTATTTATGTTATTGGTAGATTTTTAATTAACTATTCATTTTTAATATATATATATCATTACAAATAAAGTTTTTGACTTATCAGCTTAGAATACAGAAACTCTACATTAATATTAATTAGTGAGAAAATTTATAAAACTTAATACAGTAAGTTTTATTCCTTAATGGTCGATCCTAATAATGCCTGTTTGTTTTATTATATATAAAAAAAAGTTTTTATTGTTTTATTAATTGGTGTTATATAACTTTTAATTTAATACATGTAGTTATAAATATTTGTTGATTTGTCTGTTCTTAGGAATTGTTCACTCATGGGTTCTTTAGCACAATGTCGGTGTCCATTCAGGATGTGGTAGGGGATAAAACAATTTGTTATTTGTTTCTCGAATTAACCGGACAATAAAAAAATACTTTTTTGTACAAAAAAAAATTAATAAAAAGAAGTTGCGCTCATCGTGCAAAAAAACGTGATACAAAATTATTGAATAATTAATTGTAAAATGCTATTGAAATTACTGTATATATTGTATTTTGAGATATTATGAATAAAATGCTTATTTTATTAGATCTTTCTTTTTGTAGCTCAATACCTTCTTCAACCCGTGAAAAAATAATTTTATTGTATATGTTTAAAAGTTGATAAGTAATCTTGTTATCAATAATAAAATACTGTAATGAAAGTGAAAGAAGCAACAGGAAAGAACCCTCTGGAATGTTCTGGAAAATTCGAGAAACCAGCACGCTATATAAGCGCTAGCGACGAGGCAGGCAGTCCATGAAAATCGAAAGTGTTAAACATCTAGTTATAAATAAATAGACAATGTTTTACTTGTTTCCGAGTTTGATTAAACCCAATTTCCTAACTATATTTTAATTTTGTTTTCATAACATTTTGATGATGTTCCAATACAAATAAAAAGATTAAGTATATAAAGAAAGTCAAGTCAATGAATAAAAATTAGCCACTGTGTACTTTTGATTTTACCTTTTTTTTAGAAACTATTCATCATATAAAAAAAATATATGCTGCTTGAAAGACAATTTATTTTGCTTTAATATCAGTTAAAATTTAACAAGAGTGCTTATCATTTATATGCGTAGCAAACGGTAAAAAAATTTAATGTATTTATGTGGAAACAATAATGAGAATAACAGACTCGTCAGATTGAAATTATTGCCTTTACAATTGAAATTTGGGCAATATTAATTTTTCATAATTTCATTAGTTTTCAAGGCTATTAGAGATATGCATACTGTACTAGACATAGCCGCCCAAGTAATTACCTTAATCGACAAAGGACTTAGCCAGCGAGCTAACAACTGGATATGACACATGCAGCTGTTTGAAGAGTGTGTCAACGATATGTAGGCACCCCGAACAAGCACAAAGTGATTTACAACGGCGCGTGATGACCCCTTTTTTGTGTAAAATGTTTAAGAAATTGTCACCTAAATGCAGTGCAACAACAGCTCTGTAAAATACGAAGAGTGGCTAGTCAGTAAGACAAAGGCTACAGGAAAGTAACCTGACCTCTAAAACACCTGGGATTGGTCCAAAACTTACCCCAGCTCATCGTCAAGCACGCCTGTGTTTTGCATGGGATCATCTGAATTGGACAGTGGAACAGTTGGGGTCTGTTCTGTACCAGAGACCAAGAGAGCGATTTCTAGAATGCTACATTGAAGAGCAGATTGCTTATGGAGGTAGTTCCTGCATGATCTCGAGTGTAATTTCTATAGCAGAGGCTACAGTGGTCACAAGAGAGGAGGTTTAACGGATGCTTGTACATCGAGGAGAATTTAGCAATCCAAGTGGTACCTTATGTCGACTACATTGGAGACGAATTCCTTTTTATGCATGATAATGCCAGGCTGCACAAAGCAAGTGTTTAGTCTTATTTGTTAAAGTATTTTTATATTTTTTCTAATACATCTATTGTATACTTTATTGCAGTTTGTAAATGTTTTTATGCTAATTTTATTGACAGTATACAAATATTGGGGTATTTAGGAAATACCCTTTTTGAGATTATAAAACATCCCAATCTGCAACACAATAGTGCGGATTAAGAGTATTTTCGGTCATTATTTCTACAGAAATGTGCAGATGCCTTTCCATAGAAATCGTGCGTAGCCGACTTCCATATTTAAAAAAATTGTACCTGAGGTAATCAACCGACCCTTAGCTAGAGACGTGGAATGTGCATGCACCCGTATCTTTCTCTCTTCTTTTTGAACAATTTGTAATTATTATTTTTTCAAGTTTAATTCTAACTCACGAGCACGAAGGTTGTATCCATTTTGTTAAGTTTATTTTGTAATATATTTTGAGTTGCTAATTTGTTAAACAAAACATTGTTGTTATTATTACCAAAGAACTAAAATCACGGGTGAATCCTTTAAATCAGAGGAAAATACATTTTGCCCGAAAAGCAAGAATCGTGCAGGATTACATTACCGAAACTGGTTTTCGTCTTATAAAGTGGCCATCATGCAGTTATTATATTGAATAACAAAGAACGTATTTTTATAAATAGAAAAGAGTATTTATTCACTTGGTCACTAATAATAAATTAAATAAAAATAGTTTGAAAATAATTAATAATGTAATTAATGTATTTTTAATTATTTTAAGCTCATTTTTTCTTCATTTACAGTCTTATGCTTTATTCCATGATGATACAATTTTTAAAGATTTTGCTAAATTAAATAAACATTGTTTTAAGTGTATCTGTTACAATTTTTCAGTGGTATAATAAATTAAAATAAGCCGATGGCAACAATTTAACACTACATTAGATTTATGAATATCTGTTTTATTTTTAAATGCCTCAATGTGGCACAGAACTAATATTGCTAAATTATATTGTGTTAATAAAATATGTATTAACGATGAACATATTAATAACTGAATACATTATTGTATGTACCAGGTGTCCAAATAAAAAGGTCAGCGGCTATATCTCAGGAACTATGAGTGCTAGAGCTTTCAAATTAAAATAATTGTTAATAAAAGTGATCATAAGAAAATGCTGGAAATAAATTTCAACTCTTCCGGTAGGGGGCGCAATGAACAGTCTAAAAGTAATATTGCGATTACCTCAAAAAATGTTTAATTAAGACTTCATAAAACTACACATTTTGAAATCATGATAAGTTCGTGAAAGAAAACTGTTACAGAATTTTTGTTCTTACTCTTGAAATAAAGGGCAGGGGAAGGTCAGAATTTATAAAGAGCAAATGTCAAATAACTTTTTTGTTTTTTAACCGATCTTAATGATTTTAATGTCATACGAAAGAACTTATTATGCTGATTAAAATTATTGGCAACAATCAGAAAAATAACTAACTTTATCGCCGCTAGGTGGCGCCAACTTAAAGTATAGATAATTTTCCTATCATTCTTAAAAAAATCAAATGGAATGATATATTTTTCTTAATGTTAGTAGAAAGAGGATTGAAAAGTAAGAAATTTAGTGAAAACTGGAAGTCTATATCTAAATCCTATCAGAAGTTATAATTAAAAGAATTTTTAGAATTAAAATTTATTAATGTAAATTTTAAGAATTTTATGTGATAATTTAAAACAATGAAATTATAACTAAAATAACAACATTAAATTATTTTGTCACCTGTAGGGGGCGCTTTTTAATTTTAATAATAGTTTTCTCATTTTTTAAATAAAGTAATATTTTTTATAATACAGGTGAAAAGAGTATTAAAACCAAATGGAAAAACATTTTCAATGCCAAATTTATAACAAAATTTTGTCTTTCAAATTGTCCAATGACTCGACCATCATATTTAATACTATCACATAATTTCATACAATTAAATATGAAGCGACATCCACTCTAGCAATAGAGTATATCTATTGCTAAGGTTTTGCATTTCACATCCAAAAAATTATGTCTTTCCTCGTTCTGGGCCCGGATTGATAAAAAATATTTTTTAATTTAATAATAATAATAATAATATATTTATTTACCCAACAGGTTTAACCAACCCAATTACAGAGTAACATTCAATATGCTTGCACATGTGTAAATCTTAAAACTAATTACATATATTATATTAAACAGAAAAACAAAATTCTAGAGATGCTTATAATTATACAAAATTAAAAATTTAAAATACGAAAATTACTTATATTATATTAAACAGAAAAACAAAATTCTAGAGACGCTTATAATTATACAAAATTCAAAATTTGAAGTACGAAAGTAGGTTAAATTGAAAATACGTTTTTTAAATCTTTCAAACTGCAGTTAAATATGTCGCACTTCGTTGATATTGTGTTATGAAATTTACATATTCGGAATATAGGAGAGTGTTCCAATATATTAGAATGCATGGTCCTGTTGTAAAAGCAGCATACATTTCTCGTTGAAATAGATGGAAAATTAAATGGTAGTTTACTCAACAATTCTGGGCAGTCAATTTGATTTCGAATGAGTTTGAATAAAAATATTTGCCCATGAATTGATCTACGCATTGAAAGAGAAACGGCATTGAATTCTTGCAACAACAAATCATTGTTACACGACTGTTCCGGGTATGAACCAAATTTCTTAAACCAAACATACTTTTGTATGTGTGTTTGGTAATATGGGTCCCATATAGTTTAAGCATATTCAAGTACAGAGCGCACTAGAGCATTATAAAGGGCTATCAATGCATTCTCGTTCGAAAAGTGTCTAGTGTTTCGAATAATAAAACCTACATTTCTATTTGCTCTTGAAACTATGGATTGAGAATGTTCAATAAAGGTAAACTTTGAATCGAATATAATGCCTAGGTCTCTTATAGAATTGCAGCGTTCTAATGATTGGCCATCAATACAGTAATCAAATGAGATTGGATCACTCTTCCGGGTGTAGGTAACAGCTTTACACTTCTTAATATTTAATTGTAGGTTATTCCCAATGCACCAGTCCCACAGCGTACTGATCATTGTTTGTAATTCAATACATGCTTGGATATTTTGAATAGGGCTAAATAATTTTAGATCATCTGAGAAGAATAAATGAGGACAACATATATATTTACTTAGATCGTTAATAAAAATAATGAATAGTAAAGGCCCAATAGAACCCTGCGGGACCCCGGAGTTAGAAATAAACGTGTTCGAGCAAAATCCATTAATATAAACATTATTTTCTCTATCTAGCAAATATGATTTGAGCAAGTTTACTAAATTTAAATGAAATCCTATGGTGTCTAATTTTTTTATTAATATTGAATGATCCACTCTATCGAAGGCTTTAGCGAAATCAGTATATATACAATCAACTTGCGACGCTATATTAAGTTGTTCGCATACAATTTCGCTAAAGCAACCTAGATTTGTCACCGTTGAACGATTTTCCATAAAGCCATGCTGCTGGGGGGTGATGTAATTTTTTATATTAGAGTAGATTTGACTATAGATAATCATTTCAAAAACTTTAGCAATATTAGAAAGCAGTGCAATTGGCCGGTAGTTCTCTATTACAGATGCATCACCCGATTTTAATACGGGACATATTTTGGTTTTTTTCCAAATGGTCGGAAAAGTAGATGTATTGAGCATAAGATTAAAAATATTTCGAAGTGGATTTAAAAAAATAGTCGCGCAATCTTTTATTAAGAATGTTGGGATACCATCAGTTCCACAAGCCATTGAATTACTTAACTTTTTTATTGCGTTATGAATATCAGTCGGATTAATTGATGTGATGGTGACTGAAGTTAGATTACTCTCATTGCAGGAATAGTTATTTGATTGTGAGCTATGAGCGTAAACACTTTTGAAAAAATCAGCAAATCCATTAACTATTGAACTAGGCGTATCTAATACTACACCACAGTGAGTCATCACCGATGGTATCCGAGTCTTTTGTTTTTTTTTTTTAATTTATAAACGACCAAAAGTGTTTTGGATTTAGACATATATCATTAGAGATATTGTCTATATATTTTTTATAGGACGATTTTATAAGTTGTTTACTTTGGGCTTTGTTTGAAATTTTGAAAAGAGTATGCAGTTTTGAGGCGTAAGTAAGTTTTGCGCGCTTTGTTTTTAAATTTGATGCTGTTGATTACCTCCAGTGAAAACCATATCGGAAAGTTATGAGTTCCTTGTCGTCGAATGGGAACATACCGGTCAAGACAGTCGTATAGAGTACTATAAAATGTATCTATAGCCTCGTCCAAATGTTTCGCATTATTAGTTTGATCCTAATTACAATTACAAATGTCATTATAGAGTTTATTAAAGTCAGTTTTTCGGAAGTTATAATTCCTAGAATTTAAGGAATTGGTGGCAAATTGATTAGGTAGTACATATGATAAATCAATATAGAAATTTAACGAGGGATGGTGTGAGTCTTCTTTAATAACATTATTCGTATATCTTGTAACATGGCATAATGAATTACAGAAGATGAGATCAAGAGTTTTCTTAAATTGATTTGGAATAGCGTTACATTGTTTCACATTAAGATACGACATAAAGTTACGAATTACGTTATTTGTTCCATAATTATTCTCATCACAATCCTGAGCGTAGGTCGGAACATTAAAGTCTCCTAATATTAAAATATTTTCAGTGTTAGTGTTATTGCACAAAATACTTATATGATCAAAAAATGACTCCAAACAGTCAGCAGAGGGGGTTAGAGGAATGTAAACAAGAATAATTATGAGCGCATTATTTCCTACCATTAACTTACATGCTGTAATGTTAAATAATGGGAATACTTCCTCTAAAGTTGCTGTGTTAATACCAAGTGTTACGTACTTTTCATGGATTACAAGTAATACACCGCCTCCTCTGGAACGGACACGGTCTTTACGTTATACTAAATAGTTAGAGTTTGGAAATAACTCTACGTTGTCTACATGGTCATTTAACCAAGTTTCGGTTAATGCAATAACATGAAATTCTTCATCCGATACAAAACAATTAAATTCATCAATTTTATTTTTCACACTACGAATATTTTGATAATAACAATGTAATTTAAAACTATTAATCTTTAATCTGTTGACCTGTTGGGAGCTAACTAGTTTTCCGTCACAATTGATAGAACTCCACGTACGAATTTTAACTTTATATTTTTTTCTCCAGACTCGATCCTGTGAGCATAATCGCTTTTGATTTTAGTTTCCTGTTGTATTTGTAGCGGAGTTCGGTCATTCCTTAACTTCAAGTTTTTAAAGTTTTCCTTGGCTTTTAGAATTTTGGAACCACGTAAGATTGATGTCACTTCAGTCTTCGAGTTTAGAATTATTTTGATGGGTCGGCATTTATTATTTGACTTTAGTCCCAATCTAATTACTTGATTTGGTAAAGTAATATCGGGAATAATGGCCGTCAGAATATTTGCCACTTTTTCCACATCGTTGTTATCATCTTGTTCGGTAACATTAAAAATTATGATATTTTTAGAGCGCTTGTTTCGTTCCTCAATTTCATCAGAAATCGAACTAATGTCACTACCTGGAACAGCAGTATGTTGACATTGCAGCTTTGATAATTCATTTTTTAGGCAAGTGTTTTCCTTTTCTAGATCTGCAACCTTCTCATTGACACTTTCTATCTTTTTAGTTAGATCGAAGAACAATTCTTGGAATTGGTTTCTGAACTCATCAAATTTAGTGTTTATCATTTTACTCAATTCCGATATAGTTTCAGGAACAGGATCAACAGTTGGTGTATTAGTTACAATACCAATTTTACACGAAACACTACAGTATCATCTTTATTTTCATCATCCCTGTAATATTTTAATTCATCTTCACTTAATCTTATACAGTGGGCATGGAACCATTTAGCGCACATCCCATTGCACTTAAAAGCAGTGTTGAATGACTTAGGATGCAGAATAACATTGCAAATTACGCAATTTGGCAGCATTTTTAACTTTTAAGATGAATAATTAACGAGTGAAAAAAAAAAACAGAGGGAGATCTACATATATAATACAAAAACAAAGACACACTTCACCTCATAGGGTCATTTATGAGAGCTTTATTCACAAATAAGGTAGACCTCGGCAAGGGTTGTGAAATATAGGAAAAGATAGGAATAAACAATTTGTCGGGATATGGTGAAAAACAAATTTATGAATGAATTAAAATTGTATTAATGAATCGCGTCTCGCGATATCAAATCAATATGTATGTGTGACCGTGACTACAGATAAGTCCACCAATTTTAATATTATTGTCCGAAGATGCGACCTTCAGACCATTAGATCGATATAGTGGAAATTTTTCAAATAAATTCAGCGTATTATCAATCAATTAGCTGCAGATTTTGTTTACGATTCACTCACCACACTAGTGACCAATAATTTGTTTTCCCTGCCAATTTTCACGAATTTCTGGTACTTTAGACTCACTTAAATAAACCAAAAGGCACTAGCGCTAGCACATGCACATGCACATGTATTTTTCGAATAATCCCAATTTGCCCCCCAAAAAAAAAAATCTGAACATTCGGCAAATCGTGGTGACCAAATAAAAAATAAATAAGCATCCCCATCTATTCACCTCTTAAGAAAGAATATATCCAAATAATTTAGCACGCTTTAGAAAATGCCCTTGGTGGTGAACTAATTCAATTTTATTGTTTTTGTTATAAATTTTATTAACCTCAAAAAGTTTTCCAATGACATTTGAAATTTTTAATTTGAAATTTTCTTTTATATATAACTTGTAATAGAATAAAGGTATTGAGATGCGGTTTTCACCTAATTTCTTACATTTGTACGCACTTTCTATTTATACTAAGCAAAATATATCATTCTATTTGAAATTCGTAAGAAAAATGGGAAAATTATATTCTTTTTAACTTGGCCCTACCTAGCGGCGACTGAATTACTTATTTTTATTATTGTCAATTGTTTTAATCAGAATTATAAGTTCTTTCGTATGAAATTAAAATCATTAAGATCGGTTAAAAAGCAAAAGAGTTATTTGACATTTGCCTTCCCCTACCCTTTATTTCAAGAGTAAGAGAAAATTTTCTGCAATATTTTTGTTTTATAAACTCATCAATTTTCAAAAAGTGTAGTTTTTTGATGCCTTTATTTGAACTTTTTTTGAGAAAATCGTAGAATTATTTTTCGACTGTTCATTGCGCCCCTTACTGGAAGAGATACGAACTTGAAATATATTTCCAACATTTTCTCTTAGTCACTTTCATTAACATATTTTTTTATCTGAAAGCTCTAGGAGCCTTAGTTATGAGATATAGCCGGTGACCTTTCTAATCTGGAAACCCTGTACTTTCTCATATACTTGAAAATAAAGTATATTTTATTTATGATAAACCTTTTTTTTTATTATTGTAATTTGCAGAAGAAAATGCAATTTTTAATCAAAATGTAAATCCATGAACAACGTCTGCGATCTTCAATTCAATGAATTGTTATCCCGAAAAAAACATTTTTCTTATTGGACCATATATCGAAACAGTTCAAATTAAATCCATAGCAAAGAGGATGAATATACTAGTTACTCTATGTCCATAGTGTTTAATTAATATGTGATTCTTGCATATTTTTTTTTATAATAATAAAATATTTATATTTGTATTTGACTGTGAATCTTAATATGTATTCTATGAAAAAGATTAATAATAATAATATTCTATATGAGTGGGTATAGTCGGCCCCTCAACTGGAACCTGACGGTTTATTGTGTGGCTCATATGTGAAACCTTATCAGATCCATAGTTTCTAAGTACCCAATGAGCTCTGTGGACCCGAAAACCAGTGGTCTGGTTTGACACTCCGCTGGCAGCATAGTACATGCTCTAGTGTCGACACTGAAAGATGATGAGCTCTCGTCACCTTCCAGACACATTCTGCAGGTAAGGTTATCCCATACCCCTATTTTGATCAGATAGTGGTTAAATCGACAGTTAGTACTGCGACTGCAGTTCTGAAGTTGTCTCTGCTCATGTCTAGTAGAGCTTTGGGTCTGTTCCCGGATGGCCCTTGGAGAGTAGTTCTAGCAGCTCTCATACCGGGAGCGTTTTTCCAGCATTGTAACATCTCTCCTTCTATCCGTCTGTGTATTGTTGCCTTGACCAGGTGTAAGGGAAGGCCCAATGCCAGTTCTAGTTCCAGCATAGGTTTCGTCACCTCTTGCCTGAGACATGCATTTCCTACAATACCATTAGACATTGTACTTATTATTATATGCGATTCAAAATCTTTGCATGAAATTTCATGGTGTTCATAGGATTTGTATCATAACAATTGAATTTGAATCTTCGTAATGTGAATCGAATCCGTTCATTATTTTTGTGATTAATAATTTGTGCCACAAATCCAGATCATAAATCCGTTGTTATTCAAATACAGCGTTTAATTCAACAAAAATATTATGAATGATGTAGAGCTCTGTGTCACAGTAGCATTTTTAATGCAGTTAACATAGATTCACTTTTACCACTCGGGAGCAAATGGGATACGTCTATCTATATTTTGACACCAGAGAAATAGATTTCTAGTCCCACTTGTGCAAAAAAGTTATTTCCTATTCACAATATTTGGTTAAGTCATATAAAGTGTTATTTAACAATTTGTGTAACTCATTTAAGTATTGTAATAAATATGGCTCCAAGCACAAGAAAAAAAGAAGTAATGATTGAATCACTTAATTACATTGTTAATTATTTGTTTTTAATTAAGAGAATTAAACTGCTTTTGAATTGAATAGTTATAATTACGTGTTGGGTTGCTTTTTTATTATATATTTTGTTTTCTTTTTTTAAACACTCTTCAAGACATGTTTAATAGTATTATAAACGCCATTATATTCAAGTATGCAGGATGCTATTTTATTATTATTTATTTACAAATCTGTTTTTTTTTTTTTCATCCGGGATTATTGATTAGGTCACCTTTCTCACAAAACTTAAAAATTGAAAAGTTTTGAATCAGAATTTAGGAGGTGGAAAACTAAAACCAAGTTGTACTTATTGACATTGCATACATTTATTTTACCATTCTCATTCTTAGAAACTTGCAACACTATTATCTTTCTTAAAAATGTATTCTTTATTAGCAATATGCAGATTTATAACACCAACCCTTTTCATATGACTAGGTATTTAAAATTTTCTTCTATTATTATTTTGATAATTTCGGAATTATTTTACTTCATGTTGCTTTTGACAAATCTAAAGAAAGATAATAAATTAAATATTGATTTCGTTGCTATAAACAACCGCAATTGTTTTACTTTTTTCTTTTTCATGGCAAACTATTTTTTGGTGTATGGTAAAATTGAAAACGACTGTAACTTATTTTAAAAATAACTATGGCATATGTTATATCGGATTAAAGGCAAAAAAATAGCCCTTTTAATAAAGTCATAGCCAACTATTGTTTCCATTTAAAAAAAGGTAAGTTTGTGACATATCTCCCAAAATATGGGCGAAATTTTTTTTTTGAGTTTTTGTTATTAATCTGTATAAAATTTTCTACAACTTTGTCCTTTACAGTTTTTTTCTATCTATGATAATAATAGAGATATATTGATTTCAAAAAATTGACACATTTTACTTTTTTCAAAATATCTAGTTACCCTTGACTTTTTCAAATATTTTGAGTGTCATTTTATTCGTCTTATAAAACTACACTTCTTTCCCCATTTAACCGTTTTTCTATCTCTTATAGTTTCCAAGATCCCCATAGAGAACATCGAAAAAAACTCACCCTGTATATATTTGGTCTGTGGTAGCAGTAACTTTTCCACTTTTTAAAAATGATATAGCCTTAGCTTTAATTAATAAAAATGTAATCTTAAAATCACAGACAAATTATAATTTAAAACAAAATAATAGTATTAAAACACATGAAAACTTTACTAATATCTTCCTTATTTATTTTAGTAAACAAATTAGGTACACAAAAGTAAAATTACAAAAAGAATAAATATATACACAAAAACTAAACCGCAGTGCCTCTTTCCAAATTCTGTTTAATCTCGGCAGTATGCTCTCCGTAAAACCTATCCAACTTCTTATTAAACTTAGCATTTCTCTCGTTAATATAATCAATATCAGCATCGTCGTTATGAGTCCTCCTCCTCGAATATTTCTCCCTTTTAGAAATTTGCCCTTCAAGATCCTTCACCATATTATCAATCGCCTGCGGCCGGTCCTCGTGCAATCCATGAATAATCACATGCTTACCCCCATAAAACGCATCCCCATACTTCTCCTTCTGCTCCTCATAATGATCCATATCCTTCGGCGCCATACCTTTCACCAACCTGTTGTACTGCCTCACAGTCGCCGCCTCAAAATCACTAAAACCTTGATCCGGATTCTTCTTCTTGCGTTTCTTCTCAAAATTTTCCGCTTCCAAGGCGGAAACATTCAACAGTTTCACTCGATCGTAATCCAAACCTTTTTCGGAAGCCTCCTTGCGGGCTTTCTGGTCATTTAGTAGCCACTCGGCTTGGCGTTTTCTGCTTTCGAAATTCGCCGGGAGTTTCATGCGGGCGTCTTCAGCGATGACCTCTTGGTGGTTTTGTGTTCTGGCTTCGTTTCTTTGTTGGTGTAAAGAGCGGAGTCGTTTCATCCTTTCGGCTTGTTTCTCCGCGAAGGATTTTGGAGGTCCTGATGATGATGCTTCGGAACTCATGACGATTCGTTTGTATGTAAAATTATGAGGGATTTAATGTTGTTTAAGTATTGAATAACATTTATTGTTCACTACTTAATGTCCCTCAGAAATTAATACGTAAATAAACACATTGAGATATAGGTTATGTATAAACGTCAAATAGAATTTACAGATTTTTTTTTTCATTGAATTTCTTAGAATTTACAGAGTTCATTAACTCTGAAAATATACAGGTTTCTGCTTATGTGATGAATTTACCGTCTGTTCACAATCACTAAGAAGTGGGAAAGATAATTTACGGGAATCGCACGGAAATGAGCCAAGAGTAGGGGATTGCGAACCAGCTACGATTTTTATTAACAGTATTACAGGTTTCTATTTAATTATAATAAAAAGACGTCTTTTTAATTCATAAGTTTAAAGTTTATTATTTGTAAATAAATATCAAGGAATAAAAGAAAATAATATTAATTTGATTAATGACAATTGCCAAATAAATTTACAGTTTCTATTAATTATTAGAATTACAGGAATCTACTTTTTCGTAGGTATCATTCTTATCATTATTTTTACAGGTTGCTGTAATTTATTTTGTTTATTGATATTTATGAAATAAACACCATAGAAATAATAATAGAAAAAAGGAATTCACTCGGTCACAGTTATTTAAATAAATTAAATAAAAAGAATTTGAAAATAATAAATTATTTCCTTTAGCAGTAGCTAAAACTTTAGTAGTAGCGAAAGGGAAAACAATTTATTAATTAATTAACCATTGAAATAAAGAAAATATAGGTCCGATTCACAATCGCCAGTGAATGAGAATAGACGAGAAACAGGAAAGATGAATTATAGGATTCAATACACGTATCGATCCAAAATCGCCCGTGAAGGGGTCTTACGGACATTTTGTATACGATCCATTACCGTTGTTGTTCACGGAAAATTGTGAATTGGTCCTATATTTTTTTTTATTTCTGTAGTGTTTATTTATTAGAAATTAATCAACTGCAAATTTTATAATTTTACAGCAACCTGTAAATGTACTGATAAAAATGATAACTACAAAAAAGCAAATTCACAGGAATTTAATATAGTTTTTATTATTAAAATTAAAACAAGAAACCTGTAAATATGCCATTTTCTAGTTTACATTTTTATCAATTTAATTTATATATTTATAGGGTTCTGTAAAATCATTTTGTTTACAGAAATCTATAAAAGTTAATTAATATTCCTTGAATAACTTTCTCGCTAATCACTTTACAGGAATCTATAAAAAGTTAATTAATATTCCTTGAATAACTTTCTCACTTGCTGAAACATTTTAAATATTAAAAGATAAATTAAGTAAAATTAATATCACATGGTTTGTTTCACAAATAGCTGTGAAATAATAATTTTACTTTATTCACCTTTTAAAATAATTTAATTAATTTCTCCATAACCAAATGCAAACTATTCGATAATATAATTTAATATTTTAAGAAATTATAATATTCTCAATTCATTAGACATCATGATCAACAATAATGTTTTTTTTTATGTATATATATATATTTTTTCTGTTGCAGTTAATCCTGCAATAATAATCACAATAGTCCTGTGAAATCTCCAGGTCGCGGAAAGATCAGCCCTTAGGGTGGTAACAAAAATCAGACACCCGAATAACCCACTTTATAACCCACCCAATACCCTTCTGTATGAAATCTGCCAAATCCCAACCATTGAAGAAAGACTAGAAATCCTCTCCCTAAAATTTGCTACTAACCCCCACTTTGCCTTTATCATCCAACACTTATGTATCCCTTGAGACCCAAACATAATTCCAAAATTTAAGCACCTAATCATAAATTCATTTCATCAAATTTAGCAGGACGAGACATTGGCGGTTTAATCAACGACAGGAACTTGACAAACACATGCCGAAAGACCTACTGGTCGATAGCCGTTTCTTTTAAGAATATATATTTGTTTTAAATTGTTTCATGTATATTAAATTAAATATGTATGTATTCTTTGGGAATAAAGATGTTAGTATATATAATAAAGATATTATTGTGATTATTATTAATAATTAGATCTTTCAATACACTTCTTATAATTATGAATTGATAATTTATATTCTTCAACATGAACAGATCTTCGCAGAAAACTCTCATGCCGATTTAAAAATACACCCATAATAAAACAAGACAATGAAGATATTAAACATTTGCATTATTTATAAACATGTATTGCAATAAAACGGGAATAATTTAGTTGATATCTTTGTAATTAATTACAATGTGAAATAATTATTTTTTGTTTGTGTTTAAATTTTATCCGACATATCAAAAATGTAATACTATCCTTGCAATATTTTATTTATTTAGTCTTATCTATATATATGTGACTCTCTATTTCTTAGTGTGAGGTGACACTTGCAATAAATAAATTTAACTTTTTTCATTGTTTCATTTCAACCTTCATGTTTTTTGTCTTGTGTTTTAATTATCTGATTTTTTTCCTTATCCATTGTATTCAGGATTTAAAAGAAAAACAACACTAAAATCCAATTAGTCGGAATTATTTTCATGCCGTCAAGTCCATAAAGTGTAAAATGTGTAATCCGAAGATTAGTGACTTCAAAGATTGTTCTTTGTTATATTGTTTTAATAACCAATTGGAAGAAAACGATGAAATCAGTGAATTTAGTGTTTGTGAAGACGATGGTGCTAGTGATTTAAATAACAACAGTGGGTTTGAGGATTGTTTGGAAACTCGGTTTGAAGACGTGCAAGACGAAGGGGACGATGAATCAGGTAAGATAGAAGTAAATTAAATTAATTGATAACTTCAAATCTATTTTACATATTTGACTGTTATACTAGTTATTAGAAAAGCAGAATATACAGGGTGACCCATATTAGTTCATCCAGTCGAATATCTCGATAAATATGCATGGTACAAAAAAAGTTTAATGGTTTCGAGGGGGCCATCAGATTCTTAAAAAAAATGTTCACAGCCACCCCCAGAGGCGACAGAGGTGGTTAACTTTGAAATCTCAAATGGGAACCAATTTTTTATTGTATATTCGGATTCTACGCCAAAACTAATAAGTTGTATCTAAGGATTTTTTTTAATCTTAATAGATGGCGTGGTATTCGCAAAATTAAAGTCATGTTAATCTTAAATTGTAACCCATATTTATTATTGCAGATTCAGTTACTGCACCCAAAATAAAAAAGGTTGTATTTTAAATAGTGATAAATGGCGTAATAGTTACAAAAATAAAAAAAAATCTGCACTAAAAGCAATACACTTTGATTGCTTTTTGTACAGTATCCGAATCTGCAATAAAAAATATGGGTTACTATTTAAGACTTATTATAAAAATTACACCCGAAAAGGTAAAATGGTTATTGAATATATATATATATATATATATATATATATATATATATATATATATATATAATAAAATGCAAAAATAGTTTGCTTAGAGATTGTTTTTATATTTAAATAATTTTTATATTTTTTGAATTTATAAGGAGCCCCCGAGCTTTTAAGGTCGAGATTGAGGGTAGTCGTATTAGGCATTGCGTTGAACTAACTGATGTGGGGATTGCATACATTAGAATGTAAGAGGGGCCATTTCGTGCTCTTCACGAGTAATTTGGCATTGACGAATATGCTGCCGCCCTGGTAGTCATAAATGGAATTAAATTATTTGCTCATCTATACGATTTCAATTAAATTTTCAATGGAACAAATCCTTCGTTTCTTTTCGTCACGATCCGTATTTATTCGCGCTTTGGCGTAGAGCGGGGTGCAAAAGGGGTACGAATTTAATATTTTCAAGATACATTTTTCCTTTCGAGCCATGCTTGCCGTGCATCTATCTCTTTCTAACGTATTTCGCTCTTCTTTTAATTCCGTATCTGTCAAAATCATATGTTCTGTTATTTCACCTACGACTTCTTCGTTTTGTTGAGTTTAAAATTTTAGTTACGATTTTAAATAAAGTGAAAATGAAAATAAAAAATGTGATTTCAATGTTTCAAAATACATATTTGTTTGAACACATTTACAATGCATTTTTTTATTGAAAATAAAATGAATGGGGAGGTTATGTAACATTTATTTTCATTATGATGTTGAATAAAACTTTCTCAAACTACCACTTCCTTGAACAGACATTATTTTCTTAACAAATATATAATGATAGAAATTAAAAAAAACAGTGAACCAAATAAGATAGTGTCTAATAATATAAATAAAAATGATTTGGAAATCATTAATAAATCATTTCCACATTTAGCTCTGTGACATTTTGACTTACGTACCGTAAGTACTTTCAAAAAATGCACATTAAAACAACTACTTCCCGGGCAATAATTTATTAATTATTTTGAAATCATTTTTATTTAATTTATTAAATTACTGTGACCAAGTGAATGAACACTCTTCTATTCATACTTTGTTAATGAAATTGGATTTCTGAACATTTAATTTATATTTTATTATTATAATATTATGTAGTTATACATGAAAATTATATTCATTTTATACCTCTTTATAGTTTGCCCCCTCAAAGTATATTATATATATATATTTATACTCTCAATTACTTGATAATGAACCGGATAAAAGTGATGGATTTTGACCATTTGAAAGAATAAAGTGTTATAGAAGAAATTAACATGTTTACGAGAGTCAAGCTGTTCAAATAATTCAGGTTGTTCGAATCATTCTAATAATGCACTCAGTTCAGAAAATTTAAACAAATTGAGGGCTTAGAGTATTTTAAAGAATTTTAAATGCACAAATTAGAAAATTATTTTAACTCCAAAGGGATGTAACACATTTTAACAATGAATTGATTAGTTTGACATGAAAAACAATTGAAATAACAGTAATCAAGCATATGAAATTAAAGAAATTGAAAACAAATGCCAAATAAACATTATTTTCAATTTAAATTAGTGTTATGGAAAATCTATATGTGAGAATGAAATAATGGTTTATTTTATAAATGAACCAAAATCAACAGAAATTTAAATATATAGCACATTTAAAATAATCATTGAATTGAATGGTATTTTGCATACAAAATTTTATATCACCTATGTAAAAATTAATGTGCTTTTCGGTTAAAAAAATGAGTAGGTATATTTGACAAAGTATTATTCAAGTTTTTAAATTTTAACCAAAATTTGGAATTAATCTCCTGGAATTATAAAAAAGTTGAATTAATTATACTAACTTAGAGAAACCAAGTGTTAGGTGGTGAAATTGTACAAAAAAAAAAATATACAAAAAGATAAATAAATGTCTCTGAAATAAATAAGGGAACCAATATTTGAACACTTTGAAATTTACATGTATTGTATGCAAATTCCTGCTTCCTTATTCATTTTTTAGATAAATTGAGAGAATTAAATTATATTTAGAATCTAAAAATATATTCAAAAGTCAATTTTAGAATTGATGTATAATTAATTATTAATGAATGAAATTAATATAAAATCCCTTTCGTATATAGAAAATTACTGCATATTTTTGATCGTATAATTGGTACATATAGATTTAATAAAATTATTATTCATCATCTTGATTTGTGTGATTTATTTAATAAGTCAATGGTCACGTTAAGGGAATTGTAGAGAAACAAAAGTCTTGGGTGAAAATATGAATGAATCCAGATTCCCCCCTCTACAAATAAGGAAACATTTCAGCACTTTTAAATTTTAATGTACTTTCCTAGATTGCTTTCGATGAATCAACACAGAGTATAGTCATTTTAGATGTAAAAACAATTTTATGCAAATTTCTGCATTCCCGTTCATTTTTTGAGACAAACTGAAAGAATAAAATGATATGCAGAATTTAAAAATTTAAAAAAGTGATAAAATTTGCTAGCTACATTTAGCTACAACTTTCATATAAAAATATCACTTTTGACATGTTTTAATGATTGGAATTGAACATCGATTTTTTTATAGGCGATGATATTTAGCAGTTACTTTTAATTATACGTCGATTTTAAAAATTAATAAAGCATCGTTTTTTATAGATTTTTAAATTCTGAAATTCTCTAAATTAATATAAAATGCGTTTTGCATATAAAAAAATACTACGTATACTAGGTATATAAAAATTTAATAAAATTATGATTTATTATCTTGATTTGTGTGATTTATTTAATTAGTCAATATTTAATATGTGTACAAAAAAATCCTCTTCGCGAATTACCCATAGCGATTTAAGATGTAACACAATTTTATACAAATTCCTGCTTCCCCGTTCATTTTTGAGAAAATTTAAAGAATTAAATTATATTTAGAATCTAAAAATCTATTTAAAAGTCAATTTAGAATTGATGTATAGATAATTTATAACGAATTAAATTAATATAAAATCCCTTTCGTGTATAAAATTATTACATATTTCTGGTCGTATAATTGGTAAATAGAGATTTAATAAAATTGTGATTTACCATTTTGATTTCAGTGATTTATTTAATTAGTCAATATTTCTTATATGTACAAAAAATCCCTTTCATGAATCACGCATTAAGGGTGCGGTTTAGAAGAAAGAGATAGCTATACAAATATGGGCAATCACTAATTTGAGTTAGATTGTTGTTGTGACCAATGAACAATATTGTATTATACATTAAAATAATCTTAAAATAAGCAGGAATTTCATCAGATAAATTAAAAATTATTTTAATGTTTAGTTTCTGTGAAAAATAATTATGAAAAACAATGAAAATTGATCAAATTTATAGCAAATTTTAAATTAAATTTTTGCTAATAAAAACTTGTGCAATGAAAATTTAAAGGATTTCACTAAATTCTGCATTCAAATAACTTAGCAGACATGACCTATTAATTTCATTATATCTTACAATTTTCTTTTCTAACTTAAACTAGTAAATTGACGTAATACACGAAAATTAACGTTTTATTTTTTATTTAGACTGATACTTTATACTTGGTAGATAAAAAATGTAAATACACATTCATATTATGAAATCCAAAAGAATGGCTCTATTTTCAAACAATTATTTCCATTTTACTATATAGCTATCTCTTTCCACTAAACCGCAACCTTAATGAAATGCTTGTCCTGCTTCACCGACAACGCGTTGATAACTGGTTGCCTATTTTTGTAACTACAGACGTGCTCCTCGAATAAAGCGGTATTTAAAAAAAATCATAGATATATTTCGTTAATGTTTTTTGAAGATTAAACTAAAAAAACATTATTTTTACATTTCATTCACAATACATCGAAAGAAAAGTATTTTCCAAATGTAGCTGTTATTTTTTTAATTGAATATAACACAAAATATAACAATAAAAATATAATGAAATAACAACAATTACAAAAAATTAAAAACCAAAAAAAAATCACGTCTGCATGTAGAAAAAAAAACCTATTTGATGTAATTTTTAGTTTATTTTTTAAGCGCACCGTTTGAATTTTTAAACGAAAATACTGACAACCGTTTGAAGGATCTTGCCCTTAAACGTCTTTTGTCTAGATTTAACTTTTCATTTGAGACTACTACGCCGTCTATCACGATTTAAAAAAAATATTTGGATAAAACCTGCATAATTTTTGGTATAGTCTTCGAATCTGCAATAAAAAAGTATGGGTGAATATTTATTATTAAGGGGGTGGCAGCAATTTTTTTGCAGAATCGGCCAGTGGTCTTTCCCTTCAGCACAATTAAACTCTTGTCCGAAATATTTTTTTGTACGATGTATATTTTACACCCTATGAAAGTCATTTGTTTCGATTTAAGATTAAAAAAAATCCTCATTTTCGGCTTAGAATCCGAATCTGCATAAAAATATGGGTTCTCATTTAAGATTAACCATCTCTCTCGTCCTCTGGGGCTGGCAGTGAACATTTTTTGCAGCATCAGATGTCCCCCTAGAAACCATTAAACTTTTGTACGAAACATTTTTTTTTTGTAAAATGCATATTTGCCGAGATATTCAACTTGATGAATTAAAATAGGTCACCCTGTATATATTTTTTCACAATATTAATAAATGCCATTAAAATGTTTACTACTAGACTGATTTCTTCTGCGGTCCCTTGTTGCCCCTTGGTAAGTTTTATGATTTTTTTCTCAGAACAAAAAAAAAATCATAATCGATGCGCACAAGCTCTAAATTGATCTCAAGATTATGTGTGATTTTTTTTATAACTAGCTTTTCTGGACAGGCTGGAAAAAATGACGATTTCGCTACGCTCATAAATAAAACAATAACATAAACATATTGATTATTAATTTATTGTTTTCATGTTTACTGTACGTTCATTATTATTATTAAGTAATTACATTAAAAAAATACATTGTTAAAATACATTGAGTTACACATTAAGTACAATTTGACAACACTGGCTTTTTGTATACACAAGACATTTCCAAATGGATAATTTTTTTTCTAAAAAATACACATTACGTTTTTTTTTTCTTCGAAGTTTCAATATAAGGCGACTTGTTAAGAGGCTAAGTTATTAATGTCGCAGTCTTTTGAACTTTCTAAAACATGAACTATATGTTATTAATAAAAAAGCGAGTATGAAATATTTTAATTTAATAACTGATTCATCTTAATTGAAACAGATTTAATTTAAATTATTAAGTTTTTTATTTTGACCGTTTAATTTATTTCAATAGAAAAGAAATTAAATAAAATTTATTTGAAGATAAATTATAAGTTATTTCTACATTTAGCTCTGTGGCATTTTAACTTACGTTACGTGAGCGTTTTAAAAAAATGTAGATTAAAACAACTACTTATCGGGCAAATACCCCGCCAGACATTGAATTACATAATGTACACATGCTGCTGCATATCAAATGCAATATGTTATTGATATGCAGCAACAGGTGTACCTTGCGTGGTTCAATGTCTGGCGGGGTATTTGCACGAGAAGTAGTTGTTTATATTAAAATAACTAGTTTTCGGGGAAATACCTCTAATTATTATAATTATTAATTAAGATATTTTTAAATTATACTTTCATATTTATATTTTAATTGATTTTGTCCATCGCTGGTCGAAACTGACAATATTAGAAGAAATAACAATTGAAATGTAACGTAAGCGCCTAATTTCAAGTGGCATCGTCAAAAATTTGGGTCGACTGAGAATCATTGTGGCGTCCACTAAAGGAAGGCATTGCACATGGAACACATTGGACTGACGAGGTCCGAAAGACCGAAATGACCATCATCAGTTATCCATACGCTAGATGAATTATACTTGAATTTTTATTAAATATTAGAAGAACTGTCACTAAAATTCTAATAACATTTTTAATTACCGTAATAATTAGAAATAAATGTCATTAATTAAAAGACCGCAATAATTAGAATTAATCTTCATTAATTATAATAAAAGTGCAATATTTATTTATTTTATTATATTATTTTCGACTTGTTTTTTATTAATAATTTATGTTCATGTTTAGGACAATATTAGAAATTGACTAGCTTATATTCTGATCATTTTTTTTTGAATAATTTAATTTCTGTGAAATTCTAGAATATATATTCTGGTAATTACTAAATGAGATTTATTTACGGTACGATTTTTTATTAATTATGTTGAAACTCTATTGTTAGTTGTTAAAATATATCATTTCATATTTACTAACATTTTAATAAATATTTGTAATATTGAAATTTATATTTTCATAATTTCAAAATTTATTTTTTCACAAACATTACAATTACCTATCGATAATTTTTTAAATTATTTTTTATATATATGTAAGAATATTCTTAAATAAAAATCACTTGGTTTGTTTCACAAAATATTTGATTTATTCCGACTAGTTTCGTCTTCTAGCCATTATCAAGGAATGTGTATAAATCAAATATTTTGTGAAACCAAGTTTTTTTTTATTTAAGAATATTCTTACATATATATTTAATCATGTGATTAATGAGAAAATAATTGAAGTTATCTTTTTATGTGTATAATAATCTTTATTAACATAACATAATAATACGTGATTAAGTTAAACACATAAAAAATAATTAATTGTTAAATGGTTACCGACCATATGTCTTTCTGTCTTATTTTTTCATTACTCATAAAATTATTTTTTAATGAACTGTAAAATATTTTTTTATTTTCATAATTATATCTTAATAATTTATATACATACCTCTTTCACGATAAGGACATAAATACGAAAAACCAGGCGGAAAGACCACTGGTCGATAGCCAATTATCAGATATAAATTATACTTTTGATTTTGTAATTTTTATTTTGTATTTTTTTGTGTATATATCTGTTAATAAAGATTATTATTATTCATTTATATACAATGTTTGAATCAACAAAAATAAATTAGGTAAATGCTTCTATATGTGTTAAAATTTGGGTAATGCCCCCTAGAAAACTCGAAAAACTCGTGAAATTACAGGTTCGTGGAATTCGAGAGAACGGTGAGGTTTATAAATAACCCTCTTTGCTTAATTTATTTATAACATAATATTTTACAAGTTTTTTTTATATGTATTCTTTCGAAAGAAAAGTGCGAATTATTTCCAACTATACAGGGTGATTCACTTTGGTGTTCCACCCACTTCTATCTTTTTTTATTTTAACAATAAACTATAACAAACCACATATATTTGTAAACAGCAAGAATTTCTCTAATCAATGGTGTCACCAAATTTGCAATAAGATGACAACTCTCAATGTAGCGATGGTCAACTTTTTTTTTTTTCAAATGACACCATATTTATTTTTTGTTCAATTCGGATAGCTTGGCTGATAAAAAAATGAAGAAAATATCAAAAAATAGGATTCGCATTGAATGTCATAAATTAAATCGTGATGTTTTGAAATATGTCTGCATTCAAGGAGTCTTGCATAGAGAGGAGTTATGTTTGGAAGTAGGTGGTGGGCATTCTGAACACTTAATGAAATAGTTTATTTTTTTTTATAATTTTCGTTTTTTTTAACATACACCGATTTGGATATTTTCTTATTTGATTCATTTTTTTGTTAGCTAAGCGTATAGTTGTGATGGATGGCAAAAAGATCATTCATAATAATGGACAATATGTACTTAAATAAAATTGATTTTCAATAAAGAAAAAATCTATTCAAAAATGAAAAAAAAAAAACAAAATGAAAAATAAAATAAAATAATAAATAAATAATTAAATGAATATATTTTTTAGATGACCTAATATGTAATAATAATATTCCAATATGAAAGAAGATTAAGAACCACAGATATGAAGCTTGTAAATTTTTTGCATTGGATTTTCTTTAATAAAAAAAAAACAAAATTAATAATTTTAAAAATTATCTTCTGATAATTGTAATGTTAATTAATAATGATGGTAAAAATGATTCCATTGTAGTATTAATTAAATTAAGAAAATAATCAAAGAAATAATTATTTTCTTTAAATTTAATTTAATTGTTGATGATTTTTATTACTAATAAAACGAATGGCTCACAATTATTATTATTATTTTTTTTTTGGCATAATCTGTAGTCATGGATTACATTTACTCTATACTTACACTCTAAGGAAATACTTTTTGTTGTTCGTTAAAAATACAATGCTTTTGCTGAAAAATATATACGTTTATATATAAGTGTGTGTGTGTATATTCTAATACTAATCAGATTTAAGCGCAGCTGCCGCGCTCACTGGCAGCCAATTCCTTTTCGACCGGTCCCGTACCCCAGATTTTCCTGTTCTTCGTCATCGGAATGGCGGCGATTAGAATACCCGAGATCACGATCCAGAATCCGGCTTGGTAGAATGACTGATCCCAGGTTTGGGTCAAGTCGAATAACAATCCTGTAAATAAAAAATATACAGTTCTATGTTTTTACGAATGAGATTTTGATTGTAATTTAATTCAAATTTATTTTACATTATAATAAAATATAAGATTTTTTTTTTGTAAATGAAACACTTTCCAAATTTTTTCAACCACGGTATTTTCATAATAAATTGAAAACGACGCAAGCGCCACCTTTTGCCTAATTTCAAGTATCATCGTGAACGATTTGGGTCTAAAGTGGACGAAACAATGATTCTCGGTCGTCTACCTTGTAGACCCAAATCGTTGACGATGCCACTTGAAATTAGGCAAAAGATTGCGCTTGCGTCGCCTTTAATTTATTATAATTAATATCGGGTATATAACCACAATACAATTTCCGTTCAGCCACCTTCATCAAGGCATTGCACATGGAACACACTAGTCTGATGAGGTTCGAAAAACCGAAATGGCCATCACTACTTATCCATACGCTAGATGAATGGCGGTTGAACATTTCATTAAACACGGTATTTTCACTTGAAATGTGATTAAAGTTAGTTATAAATTGTGAAAATTGATAAAACTGTAGGGTAACATATCCATCTAGTGAGTGAAGAAAACCTAGTTCAAGGGAATCCGGCTGCAAACATCGGAAAGTTGATGGGCAATCGAGACCGAACTTTTCGATTGTAGAAGAAGTACAATAACCTACAAGTTTGCTGTGCTAGGGCAACAATAAATCACACTTCCATTGCTTGCACAACAACAACAACAAAAAACATTCATATGGAGTAAGTGATACAGCGAATTCACACATTTTTTTTTTCAAGTCATTCCCTAGGCATTAATATAAAATCAAACTGGAAGATGATCTTCTATGTCTATGTGGTTTAGAAGGTTCTATAAATAAATGAAAAAAAAAAAAAAGATCAGAATACACGCAAGCACCTAATAGAAACCGTAACAATCAAACTAATCGGAATAAACATTTTTCTTTAATTATCTGATTGTGAGAACTATTTGAATTGTAGAGCCTACAACTGTCTGCAAAGTGAAACCTATATCATTAGGAATGCATAAACTTTTATTTATATCAATATTGTTTTTTTTACTTACCTCCAACTGGTGGTCCTAATAAATTGCCTATTCCCTGGCATAGCAGAATCAATCCGTATGCTGTGGTAAATCGTTCCAGTGGTACCAATTCGACCACAATTACCGGTGTGAAGGAAAACGAACTCGCAAAGAATAACCCAAATAGGGCGGAGGATATTAATAGCAAGACATAATTTTCTGCACAGATTATCATGCCTGCACAAAATACCCCGCAAAGAATTAAGCACACTGCATAGGTTTTCGTTACGTTCATCCATGGTTGATCGCCAGCCCAGCCTAGAAAAACCTACAAAAAGGAAACAATCGTGATGTTAAAAAGGAATTATTTCATAATAAGAAAATATGTATTAGGTTTGAGGCAGTTCATAACAGTTTATGTTAATTTACTTTTTTAAATGAAAATTTAAGACTTAATACTTCAATAATTAAATTATTTTGAATTACGATAAATATTCATTATAATTAGAGATGGTAATGATAATTTATTCTATCTTTCATTGAATTATAAGTTCGTTAATTCAAAATTTTACTGATAATTCTGAATTGTTATGTAACATCGATTTTAATGTGCTCAGACTATTCTCTAGATATAAGCAAACATTTAATTATGCAACGCCACATACTTCTCACTACATGTTTTCTCCATTATATAAAATGATACGGAATTATCATGAAATCCAATATTTTTTTCGACATTTTTACACCCTGTACAAAACAATTTATGTTTGACATTAGCGAATGTTTATTCTGAATTCATTATATACCTGTACTCACACTGTACAACTATATTTAGTTTAGTTTATACATAAATATTTCTCTGTAATTAGGCTCTGCTTGTTGAGAAATAAATTATTATTATTATTATGTTAATTGTACTAAATTGGTAAGTTGGAATGATTAAATGATTGTTTACCCTGATTTCTTTTAGCAATACACTAAATCTAATAAAACATGTTCAAGCTGACTTAAATCAAAATTTAACAATTTATCTTTATGCTTAATAAAGCATGATCAAGCTGACTTAAATCAAAATTTAACAATTTGTCTTTATGATTTTTTAAATTTCAATTAACAATGTGTTTTAGTAATTTTACGTTTTCTAGTATGAACTTATGGTCTGTTTCAATTGCGTTGTTAGCGACTGTAAATTTATTTGGATTCTAGCATTTAGTATGTGCAAATTATTCTTTCAATCTTGTTGATTTTTTTGTGTTTGTCCTATGTAATTTTATTCACAATTTCAACAATTAATGGAATATATTTTTTATTTCTCAAAGTTATCTATTCCATTAAGTGTTCCCCAGTATTTTGTATTTACATAGTAAGCTGGTGTTAGATTGAATTTATTATACAATATTTTGAAATTATTTTCGATTAAGGGGAATAACTTAAGACTCAGTGAAACAATACCAAGTGTTTTAATCAATAGTCTACAGTTTTAAATGTTTCACCACGGTTTGAGTGAGAAATTAATTAGTGAGTTTATGTTTACGTTTGTTTATCAATTTTTACATTTAATCGCAGAACTAAATGTGGAAAATAATTGATTAATAATTAATTATTTTTATTTAATTTATTTTAAATAACTGTGACCAAGTGAATAAATACTCTTTTATATTACTAAGTTTATTTATTATTAAATAGAGATATTCAGAATTAAAAATGGGTGACTTACCATGGAAACTGTGTTGGCTATGCCGATGATGGACAATACAAAGGATGCCTCCGATTCTGTGTAGTTAAGTCTTGTCATGTGCTCGGCCAGATAAAAGTACGGCACTATGAACCAAATGAAAAGTAAAATGGTCGACAGTGACATAAAGAGAAAATGCAGCTCCAAGAATAAACTGAAATCCGCCATTCCTTTCACCAGTTCCACATATTCTGTATACCATTTCTGCAATTAACAAAAATAAAATTAATAGAAAAAGGAAAAGTAAAATTGTTATCTAAGCAATATAGATGGGCAACATAGGTTTTTCATTTAAGATCGATCAATCAATGATCAGATCGGATTAAAGACATCGGAGCTAGGATCGCATCTTAAATCGAGCCGAAATGATCGATCTCTAAAGGTACACAATTTTTGCGAATCGTATATTTCGGCGCCATCGTTTCGGATTGAACTCCACTCAAATATTAATTTAAACAGAAATATTTTTGTTCTCATAAACAGCACAAGTTTGCCTTCCTTTAGTGGACGAAATAATTATTTTTCAAAATGCAGTCATAAAAAAATATTGTAAGGTAAGGAATACCAAATAACTTCTAAATATTTGGCTTTAACTTAAAAAAATCAAATTTTCATTTAATAACGTTTTATTTACTATTAAATGATCATTCAAAAACTCATTTGATCGAAAAAAAAATGGCGATGTGTCGAATTCACCGCGGAAAGGACGATGATGGTCCTTTCCGCGGTGAATTCGACACATCGCCATTTTTTTTATTGAACCAAACGTACAAAAATCATAATTATTATTTCACATTCTGGTTGAAGATAATAAAAAATGCTATAAATTATGCAAGAAATGGAGTGTCTATGAATTCCTATTTTAAAAAATGTTAAAACATTGAACTATGTTAATGCTGTGTCATTATCAATTTAAACGGAATAATCTTGCTTTAAAATGTTTCGCTGACTTCTGAGAAATTTCCCTGACTTTTCTTAGTTTCCCAGAATGTGACTTAAAGCACAATTTAGAATAATTCATCCATTTGAACCGCCTGATAATCAACATAGGAATCTGCAACTAACGAAAATTTAAATCTAACGAAATAACGCCTCACATATTCCAATTGTACAAATTTCATAACGCAAATATCTTGAACAGATATCATTAACACTAACAAACACAGATATTTGAGATGTATCAAATACATCTCTTATAAAGGGTGATTTTTTTAGTGCGCCCGAACTTTAAATTCAAATTAAACAACAACCAAATTAGATATAATTAATTAAAGACGACGCAAGCGCCATCTTTTGCCTAATTTCAAGTGGCATCATCAAATTAGATATGTTGAAATTATTTATTTTATTTTAAGGACTTTACAATGGCATTAATGTTTGAAAACATTTTCGGACAAATATCCGCCGAGGCTACTTCCGACGAAGCGCATTCTGTCAATTGAATTTTCTACCACTTTTTCAAGCACTTCGGGTCTCATGTTCACAATTGAGTTATGTTTGCTTCTAAGGAGTCAATACTTGCTGGTTTATCGACATAGACCAAAGATTTAACATAACCCCAAAGAAAATAATCTAAAGGCGTTAAATCACATGACCTTGGTGGCCAGTTAACACGTCCGTTACACTAAATTATTTTCCCACATAATTGTTTACTCAATAAATCCATGGTTGCATTGGTTGTATGACTTGTGGCGCCGTCTTGTTGGAACCATATCTCCTCAATAGCAATACCATTCAAATTCCGAATTATTCAATTATTGATTATCGCTCTGTAACGTTGCCCATTAACAGTAACGTGATTTATAGCTTGATATTTGAAGAAGTATGGCCCAATGCATTTTCCCGCATGCAACGGCAATTGTTGAATCATCTTTGGATTATTTTCACTCCAATAGCGATATTTCTGTTTATTAACGTAACCATTCAGAAAAAAATGAGCTTCGTCGCTAAACAAAATTTTGCGGTTAAATTCTGGGTCCACTTGCAATTGATTTTGAGCACATTCAGTGAACGTACGACGCAAAAGATTGTCTTGCATCTTGAGTTCTTGAACAAGTTAGATCTTATAAGGTAGTGGACCAAGATATCTACGCAAGTCGAATAACAAAGCCCAACTTCCTGTAAACGTCGACGAATTGAAAAACTTGGTTCTTCAACAGCGGCGACAGTTCCTTGGTAACGCACAGATTTATGTCATGTTTTATTTTTAATATCGAGCAGCGAGAAATCCGTTTGATATTTATGAATAATTTGGTAAATACATAGCTCTGTGCACAATAAAATTGGCGAAGTGGTCCATAAATTCGGCGCACAGCACCGGTTTTGATAATAAATATCGATAACTTTCAAGCGTTTTTCTGATGCTAATTATTCCATAATTATTTGCCAGACTATACTAAACAAGTTTGAAACGAGAAGCGCGTAAAGAGACAGTTTGTTTGAAAGCGATGTTATCGGAAGTTCGGACTCACTAAAAAATCACCTTTTATAACCGATATGAAATTGATACTAATTTTATGGAATAGGCTATTATTATTAAAAAAATATATTTTAATATTAACTTACGTCTTCTTCTTCCTTTGCTAGGGTAATCATCGAGTTCCTGTAAATATTCGGGCAGCTTGATGCCCTTATCCTGTACTTCCTGATGTTCAACATGGCACCGCGGTACATTATCGAGTTTCTGTGCAGGCGAATGTTTTTGTAGTAATTGGTCGTTGAAAATTGACGTTTCAGCCATGGCATAGAGTCCGTCCTGGCCATCGGAAACAGTGACATTTTTCTTGGCAGTAATGGCTCGTGTAATGGAGGTGTTGGCAAAGATTGCTGGAAAATAAAATAATTAGTTTCACAATGATTTGTTTTGATTTTGGGTGAATGAATAAATTTAAAACTTGGTTTACTCCTTGCTTCACTTGTTTATTTATAGATGTTCAGCAGATGCCATCGGTCTCATTGGTGTAATTAACCGTTCGTAAAATCTCAGTTGCTTATTTTTAACTTTAAGAAATTAACAACAAAATATTTATATTATATTTAATAATAATAAATGAAAGATGACGCAAGTGCCATCTTTTGCCTAATTTCATGTGGCGAAAGATGGCGCTTGTGTTGTTTTTCATTTATTATGACTAATATCAATACAAGATCAATTCGGTCGCCTTCATCAAGGCATTGCACATGGAACACAGTAGTCCGATGATGATCGAAAAACCTAAATGGCCATCACTAGTTATCATATACGCTAGGTGGCTGAACATTTTATTATATTTAATATTTGAGGGGTCCAATGCATAAACCGGCTAAGTAATTTTTTGGGTAAAATGAGCAAAGTGCAGATTCTTATACAGTTTTAACATCTGAATCTTTGTGTGCATAAACCAATGCATAGATCCAATATTGCCGATACAGGAGTATAAATAGGGTTTTCTGCCTTCTAATACTTTTCAATAACAGGCTAAGTCTTGGGCTTAGCTGGTTTCTGCACAGTAATGTTGTGAGTTATTTATCACTTCGCTGCATTTCTTTATTGTTTCTAAACTTGGTGTTTTTGAGTTTTTCGCAAAAAATTAACTGTAATGATGTCATCTGATGGTGACAGTGTTAGTGAACATGACCCCTATGAAGATAGCGAGGAAGACTATTTGCCGGATAATGAACAACCTAACCAGAAAATACAATATCTAACAAACTATTCCTCAGACAGTACCCTTAAATCGTTTGAAAAGCATCAACATCCTGAAGATACCGGTAATACCTGGAAAGAAAAAAACTTGTACGTAAAGCAATATGGCAAAAAAATATACAGAAAACTAAACGCGTTAAGGGCGGGCCTTATGCTGGCAATCATAAACTGGGAAAGCATATTGGTAATAATAGTGTTTTGATGAAATCGGTCAGGAGGGCTGTATCAAAATATTCAGAGATTTTTATGGCATTGGATCAAAGACGCATATATTTATGGACTTATTGAAAAAAAAAAAAGAAGTACAGAGACGGAGACCGCATTCAGGTGACAGGGACAGAAAAGATGCATCATTTGTTTACAAGGTAATTTAAGCTAAATATTGTTTATTCATCTGCATGTGTGTTTGTATGATTGTAAATGAATGAAAATAATGGTACTCTGAGTATTAAGATTATTGTAACTTTGTGTATAATTTCGTCAGATTCGATTTGATGGTAAAGAGAGTAAAATTTGTAAGACGGCATTGCTGTCACTACATGGAATTACAAGATCAAGAATTGAGCGTTTACAAAAACACCTAGGTGTGGGAAATGGAAATGCTCCTGCAAACAGAAGGGGGAAACATGTGTCCAGACCCAATAAGCTACCTGAAGTCACTGATAGCAAGATACGTGAGTATATACTTAGTTATCCAAGATATAAGTCCCACTACAGTAGAAAAGATAACATACAACACAACTATCTCCCCTCTCCTAAGTATTACAAAAATGCATCACATGTACTTGCAAAAGAACGAACCTGAACAATGCCAGTTATTTTCTCCAAAACTATTAACTCGTTATTAAATAAAATGATTTGAAAATAATTAATATATATATAACCTTTATTTGGCATTCCATTTCAGCCTATAAACTTACACACTTTTACAATAAAACCATGAAATAATAGTAAAACTAAACCTAAATACAAAAAATACATAAAACTATTACAATTCTTCAAGTTCCCCCTTTTTTTTTCGCATCTAGCTACACCTCACTGATTTCATTCTCATCAGTTTCCTGCATTCTTCAATACCTTTTCCACTCTCACACAACACCTCATTCAAACTCTTACTCTTAAAATTAGGTCCCTCAATACACTCATACAACCAATGCTCCCATACGTCTATTCCCCTAGTACAAAATCCACACACCATATACTCCATTCCCATCCATACCTTTCTTCCTCTTTCTTCATTTCCACACCTTAGCCGAGCTAGCATTCTTACATCCTCTCTATTTTGTAGGTCAAAGTAGCGCGGGGTTGTCCCGAAAACTTGCAGGTTTTTGTAGTTCGGGCAGGTCCGACTCTTTGCTATTTTGTTTTGCCGACTTTGTAGTTCTTCTGCCCTCAGTTTTTCTACAACTTCTTCTTCTAACTTCTGACCCCGCCCTAACTTTTCCTCTACATACATCACAGACATTCCAGCTCTTTCATACAGCTTTGCTCTCTTTTGCATCCATTTCATACTCTCGTGCTTTTGTTCCCATTCCCTATAGCATACATTCCAAATTTCTTGCACCAATCTTCCATTCTCCATTTCACTCAGCCTCCTTTCAAACTTCACCACTCTTTTTGCTGCCATACACGCCACAGACACTCTGTTGCATTCCTGCAGCACCACATATCCAGGTGTGGTCCTCTCCAACCCTATGCACCTTTTGAGGTACTGCAGTTGCAACCTTTCCACCTTTTCCTCCACACTTATACCCCATACTTCCGATCCATACAGTAATAATGTTCTAACGCATGCATCCCACCAAATCATTTATTCTCACATTATTTCCTAACGCATCTTCCCACGTTCTCCTCAACCGCTCCATCGCCACTCTCGCTTTCTTACAAACATATTCAATATGCCCTGCCTTACTACCCGTTTCCGAGAATATAAAGCCTAGGTATTTGAACTCTTTCACTCTTTCCACGCGCTCTCGCTTCCATACCAATTCTTCTACTTTCCCTCTTCTTCCCACATTCCGATATATCATCCATTTCGTTTTCTTCACATTCACAACCAATTTTCTTCTGTCCAAATACCTTTCAAGCCTTTTACTCATCTCTTATAATTCACTGAACAATTTAGCCAACACTACCACGTCATCTGCGTAGGCCAAGCTCCAAATTTTGGATGTACCTATTACGATTCCCCCTGCTTGTCCCAGTTCTAAAACTCTCTCCATATCTGCCACATATAAATTGAATAATAGGGGACTGAGGGGACAGCCTTGTCTTAGTCCTTGTCTTACTCTAAATCGTTCAGACACATTTTTGACTTACGTTACGTAAGTACGTTAAACAAACGTCACAGAGCTAAATGTGGAAATAATTTATTAATTATTTTCAAATAATTTTTATTTAATATCTTTAAATAACTGTGACCAAGTGAATGAATACTCTTTTCTATTTCTATTGACCCGATTGTAAAATATGAATATTTTCGAAAATTGTTCACAGAAAAGACACCTGCTAAAAGTGTGACAAGTTAATGAATACAATTGACGCCGCTGATACCGATGAGCCAAAAAAGCCTTGGAGATAGAAAAAGAATTGCATATTGCAAAAGCAGAAACTTTTTACACTGATATTAAGGAAAAACAGTTTTAGCCAAAAATAATCCATATATATAAGACGTTCTATTTCCAACAAAATTTACCACTTTCGGTGTCATCAAGTGGAGAGATACTTTATAAAATTCTACTTTGGGTATATAATTTTTGTATACACGTGGGGACCACTGGAAGGAGTTACTTCTATATTTACGATGAAACATTAGCTGCAAAAGGACAAAATGATGTAGCCAGTTTGCTTTTACATTTTTTAAATAACAATGTTAAGCAAGAAGTAACTGTTATACTGCTCCTCCCAAAATAAAAATTATATACTGGTGCAATTTACTCCTTAGTAGCAACTGGAAAGTTTAGACTAATAGAGCGCAGGTACACAGTTTTCTTAACTGTGATAGAAGAATAGGGCTATAAAAATAGAAAAACGAAAGTACGATAAGATAAATTTACTTCAAAACTACTCTAAAATTATTGAAAATACGAGTATACATTTTACAGCTATTCGTGTAACCCAAGATATGTTTTTGGATTTTAAAACTCTTTTCCAGCATTTTTTTTTGTAAAAAACGTTTCAAAAAAATCACCTTCTCCAAATATCGCATCATACGTCACGAAAAACTAGATACAGAAACGTTACTTCAATGTACCAAAACGGTATCATTATAAGATTTTACTACTTTTGAAATACGAGATAAAAGGAACTTACATGATCTGACATTACCTAATATTAAAAATAAGTTGTATACTGAATGAAGAAAGCTGAAGAAGAATAAATTTGATCATGTTAAGTCCCTGGTAAAACATTATTTACACGCATGCGTGTAAAACAAACCAAGTCAAACTTACTCAACAAATCCTAATATTACTAAAATGTTTTACCAAGTGATTAATGAGACTCAAATTGAAAATATATTATGTATCGCAGTGTGATCAATGATTTTATGGAGACATTGAACAATATCATCGGAGTTTCGTGTCAGTTAACACAGAATTTAGCGATGACGAATAAATAAAAATATTGTTATAGCATGTTCACTCAAACATATATTTTATTAACTCTTGAATTAATTTCTCACTTAACTCTTGGTGAGACATGTTTAAACAATTAAAATTAATTAAACAATTTATTGCGAAACAAACCACGTGTTTAATTTTACCTATTTTTTTTATTAGTTCAAAAATATAATAGAGAAGTTTATTTTCAATACTAAATTAACGTTTATTTTATTTATTGAAGAAAAAAAAAAAAGAAATACTTTGCATAAACCATTCAAGTTCATTACTATTTTCTTCATATTTTAGTCAACCTATTAATTTCGAGTTTATTATAACGAAAGAGTACATAGTCATGGCTATCTGCAAACAAAAACATATCCGAAAATTATGATCATTAAGCCATTTTCCTATAAAACACTTTTCAGCTTTCATCAACATTTCGTCTAGATGGACTTAGCCGGTTTATGCATTCGAGCCCTCATTTGTAAATAAAACAACAGTTTTTTTAAGTGTTCGTCATGAATTGGCCTTGAAGCTCTCTTATGGGATTTCTTAACAACTGTGCACGCATCCACAGAGTTTATTAATAGAGATAATGACATGTTTTTTTATACGTGATCTTGTGTTATTTGACTATTAGTTGCATAAATTTAAAATTTTATAATTATTTTCGTTTTTGTTGTAAAAAATTATTAGGAAACGTTCTACTTCAACTAATTTTCCCAGTTTTATTATAAAATTCGGTGAATATATTGAATGCAAGACATTTTTATTGCTTTTAAAACAACACCATTAATAATCGAGCGCGCTCGGCTTGTTTATTTATTTTAGAAAAGTATCCAATTTCGGAGACACACTCGGCGCCGCGCCGATTCATACAAAATAAATACTGGATACATAAATGTGAACTTTTTAAATAGGAATCACATTTTCTTGGCCATTTTAGTTCACGCCTCAATTGTTGTCATTTTTTTTAAATAACATTATATTTTTAGTTTAGACTTAATTAGATTTATTTTATTAGAAAATATATAATTTGAATAGAAAAAAAGGATTCATTCACGTGATCACAGTTAATTAAATAAATTAAATGAAAATAATTTGAAAATAATTAATAAAATAATTTCCTCTTTAGCTACTATGACTTTCCGACTTACGTAAGTACTTTAAAACGAATATGCGATAATGGACATTTGCTGTTGTATCACAATAAAGTATTGTATAATGCAACATTTTTAATTCAAACATATTTAATACAAAGAACAAAAAATAATATAAGGCTATCTGTAGGCACGTGCTTCAGGATTTTATCCTTCCCATATATTATGTCCCCGACACCAATTGGTAAAAGGGGACATCGATTATATATATATATATATACAGAGAGGTTTTTTTATCAGTATACATTAGGGGAAGTGTATACCTGCAAAAAACGCGAGTCAAACGCATTGAAACGATTAATGTGTGTATGTTTAGTTGACTATTTGGCATATGTGTTCAGTTGCGTGTTATAGGCAACTAAACACACATACATTAATGCATTTGACTCGCGTATTTTGCAAGTATACATAGTGGAAATGTATACTGATAAAAAAAGCTCTCTGTATATATTACGTATTTTGTTTTTCTTCTTTCATAAAAAAAATATTGTATTATACAATATGTTATTGTTATTCAAAAACTAGTGCCCATTAATGTAAATTTGTTTTAAAGTACTTACGTAAAGTAAGTCAAAATGTCACAATAGTTAAAGAGAGAATAATTTATTAATTATTTTCAAATTATTTTTATTTCATCAATAGTTTTAATAAGTTTAACATTGGTAGTTCATATTATAATAATAAATATGAATAGGTTATTAAAAATCTATCAATAAAATAAATAAAACACAGATTAAATTTAATAACTTTAAATTCTCGACTAGGTTCGGTATATCAGTCCATTATCAAGAGAATTAAAAATGTAGTTTATTAAAATTTCAATGGCATTATACATTATAATTTTTAGAGAAATAGATATATTGGTTATTGATTTGTGGAGCGGACAAAACATTTCGGTCCCAGTATTCGCTTACAAGGTAAAAAAAACACTAAAATAAAATAAATAAACGATAGATTTAGAATTCAATTAGATTTAAACAAATTAAATAAATTTAATTTTGTGATTACAACATTATGTAATATTAATTCATATTTAAAGCTAAACAAAAGATATTATTATTTAATTCGAATAATACGTCTTTTAAGTTAACGTATATATGTATCTATTGATATTAATTATAGTATACGATAGTACAAGAACATAAATACTAAAATATATTTTTTCGAACACGAAATGAAATAAAAAAAGATTACTTGGATAATTAGTTAAACTAAAACATTTTTCTTTCTTAATAATTTTTAATAATTACTACAATTTTGACACAAACATAAAATTTAAACTAATTAATTCTTGGACACTTCTTGGTATATTTAGATATTAAGAAATAAAGAATACACATTAACTTTTTCATACTATTTTACACTTTATTTGAAGTGACTAATTTCGACTAAACAACTTAGTTGTTTATGGCATAAAGAAGAATAAGTATTTTATTTGTTTCTTCAAACCAATTATATTAAATGGTTACTAAATAAACTATTTACCCAAGGGATTATTAACAAATAATTGTTTAATAAAAATTCCGGACAATTTGACTTTTTATTAAATAATTGATTTTAAATTATTTTTTTTTATGAAAAAAACTATACAAATTACAGTAAAATATGAAAATACAAAAAAATCTTCCAAAGTAGTTGTTATTTCAATGGAATTTTACATTGCGTCTCTGAATAAAAAGATATTTAGGTGTTTTTATAAGATATGATATTTATATTAACATATTACTGATATAATATGTTACAATATCTTAGTAAATCATGATGAATTTCAATAAATCGAATGAAGCATTCAATTATCATTAAAATAAGTAATAATTTATTTGTCTTTCGTTTCGAAATATAGATATAGTTTATATGTATATTTCGAGCACAATGTGTTCTTTATTAATAGTTAAAAAAGGTAAATAAATACAAATTTTAACAAAATTACTTATACAAAGTAATATATTTTAAATCCGATAAAAATAAATTATTGGAGTTTAATTAAATCAATTAATTATAATAAATTGTTGTTTAAAAGAGCTCTATGAAAATTTAACAGTTTTCCAGAATTGTACCTTTCAATTGCTTCTAACATGTTTAACTATGAAAAATTTAACTCTTCTATTTAAATAGAATTTATGCCCAGATGTGGCATAATAAGTGCGTTGTGTTGGGTAAATACCACCTACTTTCTAATTCATTGATGTTGTTAAATATATTTTGTAATAAAAAAAGAGTAAAAGCCTCAACTATTAATTTATACATCAATTATCTTGTATTCTACAATTGTTTGTTATTAACTGGAGAATATAACTGAATGATTAAATGTTCATTAACATTAACAAACATTAAACTATCGTTTATTTCTATCGGTCTCACAGGTGGCGTCTGCTGAATAGGACAATAGTTTGTGAAATGTTCATCCAAAATTAAATAAACATTATTTTGTTTTACATTAACAGTCTCATAATTTATGTATTTCAATTTTGCATTGTATTATACTTACTTGATGAACTAACATCTTTTGTGTTTTTGGGCTTACGGGACTTATGGGACTCATAGGCCCGACGGCTTTTTTGATTTTCATCGAAAACGTGACAGGCACTCTGGTGGCGAACGCATCCGAAGCGTTGTTAAGGCCCTTTTCGGATGTGCTGCGGCAGGAGAGGAGGCTCGGATAGTTTTCTAAGATCACGTTATACAGTCGGGTGTTGGCCTTCAGTTGTTCCAGTACTTCCAAAGGCACCTATAAAAATATTATTTTATTATCTTATGCAATTGTAACAGTAATTATGATTTTTTATATTTAAAAATATTAAAATATCCCCATAATATATTTACGAAACAATTAATTTAATAAAATTTAATTTGGTTACGGATGTGAACTTAGCCATAGATTCCAGCCATAAGTTTTAATATTTCATTAATTTACAAGATAAATTGATTCTATTTGTAAATAAAACAATAGTTTTTTAAGTTTGAAAAAAATTATTGTAGAGATACTACTACAATTGTTTCGCTAGTACAGTTGCAATACATTTTGTGAAACTTAAAATTGGAAAAATCAGAGGAGGCTCGGGAGAAGAAATAATATTATCAACGGTATAGAGCGAAAGATATAGCCTGTACGTTTAAATTCGAAAGCGCAGTAATACTAAGAGCGATAAAGGTGGATAGAAAGCATCCAATTCTAGTCGAATGTATCAACATGGAAGAAAAAGAAGTAGTGTCAATAAAATTTGGTCTATGAGATCTGAAAACATGTTTTTGTGAATGACGATTTCTTGAAAGATGAAAGAGAAATCCAAAGGAAAATGAGGGAGAGTGTAAAAGAAGAAAGAAAGAGTGGAAAACAGGCTCAAGAAGATGCAGATACAAAATGAATTATGGCATTTGAACAATGAAGAGGGAGGCTTAGTAAGGAAGCAGATAATATAAAAAAACGAATCCAGAATGTAAATATGAAAGAAAATAGAACTTCTACGAACCTAGGCTCGGAAAAGAATTCTGAATTGGAAAAACATAATATAAGAGAAGAAAAAAAAAACAAACAAATAAATAGCGGGGTCAAAGAAAAAAGTATAAAGTATAGGATATGGAAAGATAAGCGAAAAGTGGTGGTTCGGTATATTAATGGCCGAACCAATAGTTGCAGCTTAATCCTGGAATTGCATCCACGGATTGTTTTAAATATAATCCAGGATTATGTCGACTATTTTATACATTTTGACGCAATCCAAAAATTAATACTCAATTCTCAACCAATCCATGACTGTTAGTACGGGCATAAGAGAGGATTTCGGAACGTGGCTGGAATAAAATTAAACTGTAAGGGAGAATGGTGGTGTAAACTTTGAAGAGTGGGTAAACAACAAGATAGTGAAGAAAGAATTGGAAGAGGTAAGAAGTGGATTACCAGCAGGGTTTAAGTGGAAATTTGAAAAGGCGACAAAACGTTCGAAAAATGAAACAGCGAAGGGAGGAGGAATGATAGTAGGAACGAAGGCGACATTAAAAGTGGAGTGTATTGAGTTTGTCAAAAGACGGAGGCGTTGGCATCGATTAAATGTGAAAGGAATAGATGGCGTTTGGAAATAGATGTTATTTGTATCAACAAGAATTGTATAGAAGTGTGGAAAATATTATTATTAGATGGAGGAAAATACATAATAGGAGGTGATTTTAATGCAAGAATGGGAGAGTTAATTGGTGGAATTGACAAACTGGTGAAGGAGAAAAGGCTTCTTTAAGAAACATAAGGGAGATTTAGGAAAGGCATTAAGGAACTTTTGCTAGAATGGTTGAAAGAGTGTTAAGTGAGGTATGTGTCCGATGTTTCTTGACTTTAAAGCGACGTATGATACAGTTTACAGTGAAAGATTGATTGAGTACTTAAAGAGGAGATATGTAAGTAATGAAGCGGTGGAATGGGTGAGAAGATTGTATGAGGAAACATATGCGAGAGAGAAAATGGGAGAAAACATGTCTAAAAAGTTCGGGATGTGGATGGGGGTGAGTTAGGGATGCTCGCTTAGCCCTTTATCATTTAACTTGTATATAAGTGAAATGAACTAGATTCTAAAAAAGACAAGCGGGTGGCGTAGTATGCGGGAAAAGTAAAGTATCGATGCTAGCGTTTGTGGACGATTGGCCCTAATGGTGAGAGATGAGGAAGGAATGAAAGAGATGTTACTGAGAGTGGAGAGATATATCGATAAAAGAGTAATGCGTGTGAATGTGAAGAAGACAAAATGGATGAAATTCATGAAGAGAGGAAAATAAGGGAGAATGAGATGGAAGGGAGAAGTGATAGAGGAAGTAAAATAGTTCAAGTTTTTGGACTTAACATTTAAAAGCAACACGCCAAAATGGATTCAAGGCACGGGGAATGGTGAGAGAGAAGTGGTGTAAATAATTTAGAGTGAATCGCATGTAAAGTACGGGGTGCGTGTGTGAAGTCCATTCTGATATATGGTGTGGAAGTTTGGGAATGAAAGAGAATAAATGGTACAAGAAAGAACAGGGTAGCGACCCGAAGAAATTATTGGGGTTAGAACGGTCGACCCCAAACTACACCTTGCTTCAAGAAACAAAGAGATAGATGATGTATGGAGAAGCTGTAGAAATAGTCGTCAGGTATGACATTTGGTTGCGTGGATTTCTGAGTGAGAGATTATTTAAGAAAGTATGGAGAACGAGAGTGGAGGGGGGTCCATTCAGGATAGATCGAAAAAAGATCTATGAAAGAGCTGAACCATCTGAAGGTTTGGCAAACGAGTGGTTGGAGAAGAGAGTAAATGTAGCTGCATGGATGAGGGTAAGACTGACATAAAAAGCAAGTGCGTATAGAGAAGAGTGAGTATGACCCGATATATGATAGGTGGCAAGTGTATGGAAGATTACCAAGGTATTTGTGTGAAAATGTTTTTTTCAGCAAAGGACAAGGTAACCTTTGCTAAAGCCAGGTGTGGATCCGACGAGGGAGGATAGAAGGTATGGATGGGGGAATATTATGGTGTGTTCTGTGGCTTTGGGTGTGATACATGAAGGCATTTGAGTGAGGATTGCGAGGAAGTATGTAAGGTATGGATGAATGGTAGAAGATGAAGCTAGTGTAGATACCTAGAAGAGACTGGGAAGGGGGAAGATGACAGGAGAAGGGAAAAATAAATCTTGAGCGATGATTTTTTTTTGTAATTGGATTATGTGTTTAGTTGATAGAATTGTTTTATTGTATAAGGGTGTAATGTTTTTTTTGATGCCAATAAAGGTATTTTTTTCTTTTTTTTTACAAAATCAAGTATATATTTCGTAGAAAAAAAAATATCAAAACAAATGTCAAAAGTGTGAACGGTTCAGTTGCAAGAATTATGTGGTCAATGATGCATTTTTTGTGAAATTTGTCAGATATGTTCTTAAGAAATTAAGAACATCTTCCTCTGGTGCTACAGTTTTTGTATCTAAAGAACGCTACGATGGGGCACTGTACTATATTAGCACGAACATATAAAAGTGCATATCTGCCATATCGATATTTGTGTAGTTTTCCATTTTATTTAATAATAATACTTTATTTATTCTACAATATTTTAAATCACAAATACTTTAAATATATAAGTGAGAACGGTAAATGAACATATACCCCACTTAAATTAAATATTAAATAAAAATAATTTGTTTGTTACTAGAAGAATCATCCTAGTCAACAAAAAGTTTATTAATTCAGGATGATTTAATTGAAATTAAAACACTTCGTTTGTTTCACTTATTTATATTTTCTCCAACTAGTTTTCGACCATTGGTCATCTTGAGGGAGTAATGTACCAACATTACACCCACCAAAAAGAGAAGCTAGGCAAATTAATCGAAGAGAAAAAAAATTAAATCATCCTGAATTAATTCAAAAATGTTTCACCACGGGTTAAGTGAGAAATTAATTAAACATTTAAAAGTTTATTTTTTATTATTATTATTTTTTGTCAACCATGGTTTTCAACATAAAATCCAACAAACTTGAAAGTCTAATACGGCTCAATCTGACTCATTATAAATCCTATTTATTTATTTTAGAATGTTCTTATGTGTCTTATGAACCATCGCAGCCATTAAGAATATTTATTTTTGTATTGTTACTATTTTCATAAATTTCTTGTCATCGACAAATTTCAACATAAAAATGAACAAATTACAAAGTACACACGTAAATAATAAAAGGATATATTCTTGTAATTCTAAGCTTTTTAATATTTTGCCATTTAAGCTTTATGTGTATGGTATAAAATTTATCCGAAAAAAATATAGGGAATGACGGAGGATGGTGTAATGTCCGCCTAATAATAATAATAATTTGTCTAAAATAGATAATAACGTAATAACGTGTTAATTAGACATTTATGTTTTAAACGTGAGAGCGCCAAAGTAAATAATTCAGACATTGAAAGTAATCAATATAATGTAGAAATACATTAAAAAATGTAATAATAAAAAGAAATAACTTTTTATTGACCGAGATGGTTCATAAGACAATCTAGAAATAATCTAAGACGAATTTAAAGTGTGCTAAAGTGAGCTGTTTTAGATTTTAAAATTTGTTCGATTTTATGTTGAAAACCATGAATGACAAAATATTTCTTTTAATAAACAAAAAGAAAAAAAAAGAAATCGAAATTAAAGTGCGCCACAGTCAGCCGTTTTGTACATGGAAATTTGATCGTGATTGACAGAATGAAAATTTAAAAATTGTAATGAAAATAATAATAGTATTATTCAAAGTAAGTTTCAGGGCTTCTACTAATATTCTAATGTAAAGAAAAGGAAATTAAACCTGGTCGAAAATAAATAAATAAATAAATACAACCCATGGATAACTTCACATCGGTAAGAAAAAAACAATCTATTTGTATTTAATATTTATTTTATTAGATAATTTCAATTTAAAACACTTGTTTAGTTTCATACCATTGTATTCAGTTTCCTGACATGTGTTTTCACGATTACAAAAATAACTGAATATAATAATATGAAACTTAACAAGTGTTTTAATTTGACTTAATATTATAATTTCGTTTCATCAAAAGTGTGTAGTGAACAAAGTAACATTTATTTATTATTAAAGATAATATAATATGAAACAATGCTTAATGAGAAATATGTGTAACTGAGCAAAATTTCGTTGACATAACTCGTAGTTATGTTTAGGTGCATTATCACAAACAAAACTTGACATTTTTTCCGCGGCATACTAACGAATGATACGTTCTATCCACCAAAAGGTTATACTAAGGTCTAAATAGTGTAACTTGTATTATATTAAAAGCTGATGCTTTTAATTTTTACTTACTTTTTCATCTTGTTTTATAAAAGTAGGCAAATTGAAATCAGATCGATGTATTTCTTTGGTCGTCAGGTTCTCAGGAGATTCCATCGAAGTGGCGAGTTTCTGCAGCAAATACTCATCCACGTGGGCGTCCTTCAATAATTTCTTAATCTCCTCCACGTCGGGGACATTCTCAACTTTGTCTGTACTTCTGCCGGAAAGGGAATTATCGGAAGAAGATTTCCTACTCCCCCTAGAACCGTTTTGTTTGTTCTGCTCCTTAACCCACCATTCCGGATCTCTCATCAAGCAACCACCAACGCACATATGAAAAAAAGTTCCCGCTAATAACAGAGTGGTTCCCCTCCAACCGTATTCTTCTATGAAGTATTGCGTCATTGGAGCGTAGACGAAGGTTCCGATTCCGGTTCCGCACGCGCCTAAACCAACGGCAAAAGTGCGTTTTTTGTCGAACCAGTACGCGATGGAGACGACTGCTGTTACGTAGCAAAGTCCCAAGCCTAATCCGGAGATTACGCCGAAAGTGATTAACATTACCCAGATGTTCGAGATGAAGGCACTGATTACGAATCCGCAGCCTGATATCAGGCCACCAACTATTGTCATCTTTCGGCAGCCGTATTTATCAACCAAAGCGCTCATTATGGGGCCGGTTAATAAAGGCACCGCCATGAACAAGCTGCCGATCCATGAAGTTGTTGATTTGGACGCTTTAAATTCGTCTAAAAATTCTATGTAGAGCAAGCCGAAGGAAAAACTAACACCATCAGCAATCATCGAGATCATCATTGAGGCGAAAACCACAACCCAACCCCAACCTCCATCAGGAATTTTCGACGGCTCCTCCTCCTCACTATCATCATCTTCCTCATTAATCGAATTCCTAGAGGACAGAATCGAATCCTTATCATCCAAAGCGAATTTCACTTCTAAGGCATCCTCCCTCATATTAACAGCGTCCTCAATTCTAACAGTCACACTCGAATCGTTCTTCTCTCCAGGCTCCATAATTTACTTTAAAAATATATCACAGTATATACAATCAAGGAAAATTAAGTATTGTACGCCTTGTGTGAATAATACTGATTACTGAATGAAAAAAGCTCGCTCCTTAAGCTCGGTTTAGTTGGAGTTGGGCTGTTGACGACACTGCAACCAGCGCTTCGACCAGCCCTGGAGTCTTAAACGGGGGTCACGGCAGGATCTAATACTGGGCGTTGGTGTTACTAGCGAGGGTGGGTTTTGCTGGTATCTGGTCATCAATGACCGGGAGCTGGGTCTCGTCACGAAGAAAAAATAAAATTAAAAAAAGCGCTCGGCGTTTGAGTTCCCTGCTCAAGCTGTTTGTTGGTCTGCTCTATTCACTCCATAATAATCTGGAAAGAAAATAAAGGTCGATGTTATGAAATCTGTAAATAACGTAAATGTGAGTAATTAAAAGGGATTATGTTGTTTGATTAATTTAATGCTATCATTAAGTTTCTTCTTTTATCTTTTAAATCCGCGCAAATAAAATGTTAAAATGAAAAAAGTCTTGCTAAATTGTTCTCTTATGTAAATATATTTGCAGAGAGGTGTATTTATCACTATACATTAGGAGAAGTATATACCTGCAAAAAAATGATGCATTAAACCGATTAATGTGTGTATGTTTAGTTGATTATTTGGCGTTTATGTGTTCAGTTGCGTGTTATAGACAACTAAACATACATACATTAATGCATTTGACTCGCGTATTTTGCAGGTATACACTTCCTCTAATGTATACTGAGAAAAAATCTCTCTGTATAAATACGAACAATGAAGAAACATTTGAAGATAGAAAACGAAATAATGTTTTGAGACACGTTTTTGAAAAAGAAAGTAAATAATGGGAATCATTGTTAGATAAAATCTGGAAAACTATACATCAACGGATTTATTGATAAAAATAATATAGAAACCAAACGTTAACACTTAACATAACTAAAACAAAGACATTAAATTTAATATAGTTTCCTATGCCTATGTCTTTTCATTTTGCACGAAATATGATTGAGAGTTGTAACTTTCAAGGAAAATGTCATTTTAAATTGTCCGTTTATAAGATTATTTATTATACGTGAGTTTGTTCAACTTGGCTCAGATTCAAGTGATGCTTAAGACGTTGTGTTGCACTAATACTTCACAAATTGCGTAATATCTAGGATTTGGATATATTTGGCAACACTGATGATATTCAACTTCCTAATTGGTTGTTCCAACCAAGGATCGTATATGGAAAGGACGGTGCGTTCTCTATGCCTAAATGTGTCCCTTCTCTTGTGCAAGTCCTCGTCATGGGCATGCATGCAATTTGTAAATCTCCGATCAACACATAGGAAACAGAAATTAAGAACACTTGCAGTCTATCATATTTGTTTTTATCTTGCGAAGTTTTATGGTATTTATTATAATAAAGTACTTTTATTAAATTGGGAACTACTCCAAATATTTCAGACATAAAGAATGTATATTGGGCCATCTAAAAAGTATTTTCCGATTTTTACCAATACATGGTATTAGTGGTTCTGCATCGATAACCACTAATCTTTTGGTACTAATTTTACATGCGTTGAAAGCTGACATGTGACGCTACATTTCTTGTGTTGGCAGTTTTGTTAAGCATTGTTTCGATTAAAAGTTACAAACGTTCGAAAATGAGTGAAATTTCCGAAGTAATCCGTCATGTAATGCCTTTTCATTATAGAAAAGGTAACACTGCATCAAAAATATGCAGAGAAGTGGATGTCATTTATGGTGACGATTCGAAAATGAGTGAAATTTCCGAAGTAATCCGTCATGTAATGCTTTTTTACTATAGAAAAGGACAGAATGCATCAAAAACATGCAGAGAAGTGGATGCCATTTATTGTAACGATGCTGTAAGTGATCGTACCCTGCGTAATTGATTTGAACGTTTTTGGTGGAAATTTGGATGTGAAAGATTTGCTTCACTTCGGGCGGCCTCTTACTGAAAAAGCCGATCAAATTTTGGACATGATCGTGATAGATCATCATGCAAGTTGCCAGGACATCGCTGACGCTTTAGTCATCAACCACCAAACACTTTGGAATCACTTGTAAAGGGTTGACTACTAAAAAAAATCGATGTTTAGGTGCCACATAAATTGACTATGCGAAATTTGATCAACCGTGTTGATGTCGGTGAAATGTTGATAAAACAAAGCAAAAACCCATTTTTTAAAAAATAATAATAACGGGCGATGGAAAATGGATAAAATACGACAATATAAAGCGCAAACGATCGTGGTCGAAACGTGGTGAAACGTCACAAACGACGACCAAGCCCAGATTGACAGCCAATAAGGTTATGCTGTGTGTATGGTGGGATTGGAAAGGAATCGTCTACTATGAAATTTTGGAACCAAACGGTCGATTCAACTCTCTATTGTTAGCAACTGACCAGATTAGACCAGGCAATTCGAAGTAATCGGCCAGAATTGGTCGATAGAATAGGCGTTGTGTTCAACCACGACAACGTCAAGCATCAAAATGCTATCTGTTTTTTCCAGGTCATCAAAGATATGTGTGTTTGATGACCTGAAAAAAAAAACTGATAGAGCTTGGTTGGTTTTGATGCAACCATCGTATAACCCGTATATTGTACCATCTGACTACCATTTGTTTCGGTCTCTGTAAAACACCATTGGTGGGAACAAATGGGCCAACAAAAGTTCAGCCGAAAACCATGACGCCTATATACCAAAGAAGCTTTTCAGGTCATATTTTTGTAGAATTCATATAATTAAAAAAAAAAAACAAATATTACGAAATAAATCCAAACTAAAGGGAATTCAGATATACATAAACACTGAAAAAATATTTGAAAAGAGAAAACGAAATAATGTTTTCAGATACTTTTTGAAAAAGAAAGTAAATAATGGGAATGGTTGTTAGGTGAAATCTGGAAAACTATATGTAAACGGTCAAGTGTTCTTCATCAGGACGTAAAAGAACTGGAAAGGGGTATAATACAGAAATCACAGGCAAATACTTCATCAACATCCATTAATAATGAATTGTCGGAAACCATCCCATTAGGACAAATGACAGCCAGAAATAATTATCAGGAAGAAACTTATCAATCATCAATAAAACGAATCATATTATAAAAGCTAACAACACGAACAAAGGAACTAAATACGAAAATAATAAACCTCAAAATATATAGGAATCAAAAACAAAGATGCGTGCGTGTTAGATAATAGATATTTAGAGCATGATTTAATATTTGCTGAACTTGAAAATTATAAGACTTAAACGTTCTCATCACCCGAATTTATTACTTTCCATGATTTTACAAAATTCAATTATGAACAGTTATCTAAAGACTGATTGATCAGAACTTTATTATATGAAAGATATTAATGATGATATTAATCTACTAATTGTTAATATTATTTGATTTGTGGGGCTGTAGTGGCACTTCGACCTAAAGATCTTTGTGCCTCCTCTACGCGAAATAATAAATTTGTTACCTCACAGGACTTTTTGAAGTACCTTAAAAGGTTTTTAATTTTAAGATATTTTAGTTCGTCAAGAGTGGGGAAGTTCCTTAAGAATCTTGGTCTTACACGAGGTAAAGACTTGCATTCTGTTAGGAGATGAATAACCGTCTCCCTTTCCACAAAACATAATCTACATGTTTCATCAGCGACTACCCATGTTCTTCAGGTGGCCCTTTACTGGGATGTGACCTGTTAGAATTCCTGTTAGTAGTTTGAGGTCTTTCCTGTTGGGTAGCTAGAAATTCTTATTGGTAATGGAGTATGTCCAACTTGTGAGGAGTTTTGCTGTCTCAGCTCCTCTATACTCTCCCCAGTAACTTTCTTTCATCTCTAGCCTCTATGTCCCTTATTTTTGCCTTTAGGGGTTGTTTGGCAAAGGGACACGCACGAACACACGTTGTATGACCTATTGCTAGATCAAGCCCCGCTCCGGCCATATACCTTTCAGTGTCGACCATGTCGAGCACAAGTGCAGCATGAATATCACATCCTCGAAGCTGCTGCCTGTCAGAGGCCAACCCACGTGTGGACCGGGAGGGCGATAGACACCCTCGGGCTTTTAACGGCCCACCCCTGATTCCTCATTTAGTCGTGACAAGCACGAGGGCTGAGTCGACCCCGCCGTATACAGTTAGCCCTATTCAAGATATCCAAGATAGGGACACGTGGGTGCCACGAGAAGGCCTGCAATTCCGACTTGGGTATCTGCCCTATTTAGACATCCATACTCCGGAGCACGGTAGTTCCCGCAGCCCTACGGTTCCAAGCTTTTTGTGCGGGTCCCCTGGCAAAAGGGGCAGATGGATTCAGGGTCTATTGGAAATTGCTCAGCCTTTTTTTTCTTTCGCAAGGGCATCTGCCATCTCTATTTCCTCATACCCATATTATGCTTAATCTGTTCCCTTTTACCAGTTGCATCAGTGCGTTATGGCATTTCAGAACTAGGCTCGAGTTTTTTGCCAGATTCATGAGGGCCATAAATGCAGCCTTGCTGTCACTAGCTATGATAATATTTTCCCCATTATGTTCCTTCCTCAGGACATGTCTGAAACATAGTAGAACTGCCATTATGTCTGCTTGGAAGATGGATCACCCAGCGCTATGTGGATTTCAGTCATTAGTCACTGACTCCCGAACCCGCCATTCTATTCCTTAGTGACCGGCCTGTATACAATACCAGAGGTCCCCCTACGTGTGTGGAGGCATTGCCTCTGGACCAGTCATATCTTTCAGGCATCATAATCTCTGGGAAACCCCATTAAATGAGGAGCTTGATTTAGAAGGCTTATTAAATGTTTTTGATCATGCAGCTTCTGTGTAAAACGCAACCTGCTTGATTAACTAATATTGATAATTATGATAGATGTAAGATTTAAATAAAAGCTCTCCTAATAATTTCATTTCATGCTTGGTCATACGTCTCAAAGAATTTAATTTAAATTAAATAGATCACTCCAATGTCTTTGGAAACGTAATAATTTATGATTATTTTTTTTCAAAAATGTAACTTAATCAGTGAACATCAACATGAATTTCTTCCAGGCAAAAGCGTAGGAACAACCCTTGTACGACTGCATAAATAGCATATTATTGACTTTTGAAAACTAAGAACAGGCATGTAGCATAAGCATTCAATTGCGTTGGTCAAATTGAATATTATAATATCCTATAATATATATATATATATAATATATATACAGAGAGTTTTATGTAACACCGAACATACTAGAATGTACACATTCGATGTGTACTGGAACGCATCAAAGCATTAGGTGCGATGTGATTGGCTACAATTTCTAATGGTAATATTGTCAACCCAATTTACACCCCTCCCATCAGAAATAAATTATATTGGTTAACTATTATGTCAAGTGCAACATGTTTTATTATGGATATTATACTTAACCACAATGAATACCATAAAAATCTTCTCCTTTCTATACATTATTGATGCGTAAAGATGTCCAACTCTTTGCCTACGTCTGCTTTAAGCGCCAGAACAGTAAATATCACTTGCTTGCGATAACTGACAAGTGTAAGTCATTTTTGACGGGGAAGGGTGTAGTTTGGGTTGACTATATTATTTTTAGAAATAGTAGCCAATCGCATAGCACTCAATGTTTTGATGCGTTCCTGAACAAATCGAACATAGGGAATTTTACATTGAGTACATATATATATATATATATATATATATATATATCAATATCCTCTTTGCGTTCAACATGTGATACTCCTTCATAAACTAGAGATACGGCATAAGAGGTACTTCTCTGAATTGGTGCCAGTCCTACTTAAACAATAGACAACAATTTGTGGAGATAACTGTAGATGGTAACAAAGTACGTTCAAAGGGTAATAGAATTCTAGAGGAATTCCACAAGGAAGTGTTCTAGGCCCTTTGTTATTCATTATTTACATAAATGCTCTTGTTTATTACGTTACTGGTAGTAAACACACTGTTACAACAACTATTATACATAATAACGCTGACGATACTTCTTTGATCATAAGTGCAAAGAATATTGAATAATTAACTGCAGAATGCGAAAAATATGTAAACAAACTGCAAAGTTGATTTCCTAATAATAATATATTATTAAACACTGATAAAACAGAATATATTATTTTTAGAAGCAACAGCCATAAAATATTCCCATCAAATATTATAATAAACGGACAACATCAGTCCCTACCAGCGCTTCAATAAAAAATTTAGGTATCCACATTCATGAAAATTTGAAATAGCATGAACACGTATATAAACAATGTAAAAAAATAAGTGGGATATGTTACTTAAAGAGGAAATTAAAATTATTATGTAGAGGTATATTTTAAAAAAACGCAACCTACTTACTTTTTATTCAATTTATATTGTTAACTGTTTAAGATTTATTTATAAATACAAATAGTTTTTCACGGCATGAATTCAATCATGTATATGATACACTCAACAGAGAAAACTATATGTTCCTTATCATACACTAACTTTTGAAGAAAACTGTTTCATTATAAGAGTATTATTTTATCTAATAAATTGCCTAATAACATAAAATCTTGTAACGGATTAAAAGTGTTGAAAAAACTTCTCTTTCACTTTTTATGTGCAAATGAATTCTATAGAATTTAAGAATATCTGCTAATTTAATTTATCTTATCCGCATTTCATGAATTTGTTTTTCTTTGGGGCACTTTCTTCTTTTATACATTTATTTTCTGTTATGTATTAATATTAAGATGAAAATTAAGAATTTATTTATTATTATTTGTTATGCGTTTACATTTTTTCATTTAAAAAAATTATTGAAATGGACGGATTCAATCGGCAACTTTTCTGCCTCTTGACATTTCGTCATAAAATTGTTACTTTGATCAAAAAAATCCATTTGCATTAACATGACCATATACAAAATGCATGTCTGCTATTTCAGCATTTGTGTAGTTTGCCATTTAATTTAATTAACTAATAAATTATTTTCAGGCAGACTATAAAATAACACCGACAAAATCGTAACAATAAAAATATTTGTAATAATGGAAAAAAAGGATTTATTTAGTTGGCCACAGTTATTTATATAAATTAAATAAAAAGAATTTTAATATAATGAATTCCCTTTACCTGCTGTGACATAATGACTTATGTTACATAAGTACATTAAAAAATGTCTAATGATAGACATTTGCTATTGCATAACAATAATATATTATATAGTGCAACAATTTTGCATTAAATATTTTCGATTCAAAAATTGTTGCATTATACAATATGTTATTATTATGTAACAGCAAATGTCTATTATTGGACATTTGTTGAAGTACTTATGTAACATAAGTCATAATGTCACAGTAGCTAAAGGGAAAATAATTTATTAATTAATTAATTATTTTCAAATTTATAAAAATATTTGTTATTATGACACCAGCCTTCTTGATTTTTCTTAACAAGTAATAACCAATCTATGAATTATGAGCCTATGTAGTATTTTTTTTTTTTGTGATAATGCTAAAATATCGAGAATCAGAAAAGTTGTAAATTGTATCCTTCATATTAAGACAATTTTTGAAATAGAAAATTGTGGACGCATTAAAAAGTTCTGATGCAAACTATTATAGTTGTTGACTTTTTCACACCCTTGTAATAATATTGTAGGGTTACAAAAATCGTCAAAAATTGCAATTTTATGAAGAACAGTCCATGCTAAATTTCATTCTTTTAAATTGTTTCATTGTAGATATATGAAATAACTTTAGAGGGCTGTAACCTGGAGAGGAAAGGGTTTCGAAGAAAAAAATATATCAAAGACCCCCTTATTTTTTTTGCTGAAAATCACCCTTTAACATCTTTCGCATCAGTTTAGACACACCCTTTATATAATACTATTATTTTATAAACATGCTGAATAACTTTCAAATACGTAAATAAATTACACCATATTATACAACGTAAAGCTAAAAATAGCAAAATGATATCGCGAAAACATGCAATTTTAATAACATGCTTTCCTGGTATTATCTTGTTATTGATTTTTTTAAAAACATAATTAAAAAATAAATTGACAAAAAAACCTTATACTTATACAAAATTACCGGATCACCTAAATTATTCTCAAACAGAATTAAAAAATCAAATAAAAGTCAACCCAATCCATTAAATATGTTTTGAATATACAGTGTGTTCAATTGACATAGATAATTGGGTAAACTTGCGTTTTTTTAATGGATTTTTTAATTCTAATATTAATTCTCAAATATATATCCAGGGTGGGCCAGAAATAACGGCGATTGTAAGTTTTCAGGGTTCCTGACCGTGGAAAATTTTGAAAACAATCTACATTACACGGTTTAATGCGACCGCCTCATGGAAAATATTTTTACTTTCGTTCACTTCCGGTTTCATCGGAAATAGCTACCAACTTTGTTATTTTAATTAGAGAACCCTATATAATAATTTTTCTTCCTCGTTCAATTGCCTCATATGGATTTATGTCTACAGAACTCTTACAGTTTTTGATATACTTGCTCTAGATAGCGGGATGCATAATACTTTTATGTTGCAAATAGTCTTTTCAATCTATGAGATAAAATATTGGTTAGTCCATTAAAAAGAGTTATGTTGTTCTTAAGAGAGCACTGAAATGTTGACTCTTGTGAAATACCTACTGTCAATATTGACAGATGTTAATTTTTTTACTCTATTTGGATCCATTTTTAACAATTCAAGATATCGCTGGCCTGTCTATCTTATTCTTACTAGAAGTTATAGGCATTTTTCGAAACGTCAATTTGAGGTGAATTTGAAGGTGACAAATATTTTTTTTATCTCAAAAACTATAAGAGTTATGTAGACATAAATCAATATGTGTGGTTAGACAATTGAATGGGGAATAAAAAAAATATATAGGGTGTTTCATTTAAAGTAACAAAGTTGGTAACAATTTCCAATACGACCGGAAGTGAAAGAAAGTCAAAATAATTTCCATGAGGTGTTCGCATTTAACCGTGCAAGGTAGATTTTTTCTGCATTTTCCGCGGTTAGGAACCTCGAAAACTTTTAATGGCTGTTATTCGTGGCCCACCCTGTATATATATTTGAGAATTAATCTTAGAATTTAAAATGTATAAATTCCATTAAAAAAAAAACGCAAGTTTGCCGAATTATCTACCAATCTTGCTTATAAGTATCTGGATGATGTTCTATTTGTTTATGTATTATTGTTTCTATAATATTAGACAATGATAGCGAGATACTTGTAAATGTTTTAATTCCGTGGTATTTTTAATTTCTGCATTAGGCAAGATCATCATCCAGATATCAGAAAATATTCCTTTTAAAAGACAACTATTACTTATATTTATATTGAAAAATTGAAGTATATATGTCCAGCTTTGAGATGAAAGTTTAATATCTCATCCATCGTATCCTTACACGTTAAATTTTGGTAAATGCGTTATTAATTTCACCACTGCTTGATAGTGGTGAAGTTCATAACTAAAATACTAATAAGAAAACATTGTCAAGAAACAAAAAATGACAATTATACCTAAATGCCTGTTTTACATATAACAAATAGTTAAGAAAAGTTACATTTATAATTAGTATTACTTCACTATAATCATAGAAAAAAATATTCATTCTTTCACAGAACATAATTCTTATATTTAAGTAAACTTATTTGATTTATTGAAAACGTAACGTAAGTCAAAAGTAACAGAGCTAAATGTGAGAATAATTTATCAATTGTTTTCAAAACATTTTTATTTAATTTAACATAGGAGTCTCTTAGCTATTTTCACATTTTACCGGGTTGTGTGTGATTGGCCTTCCACTTGAAAATATGTTTTTTTATTTATCACCAAGTTTGTATAGTTACGTAAACTTTTATAAAAACAAGGATAATTATGAATTACGATCTTTTTTCCTTCAACGAAACGAATGTTGTTTACAAAATATTAAATAATGAATTTGCGCTATTTTAATATGATTGTTGAGTATTATTTGCATATACAGAAAATTTTACGACATTAAATTTTAATTATTCACAAATTTTCTTTATGTGATTGTTGATTGTGGAGACTTTAATTATTTTATTTAAAAAAATAGTTGTCATTTCTCCTATTTATGTTTTTATTAAACTAGATATATTACGGAAACTATCTTCAGTAATGAAGTTTAAATAAATAATAGATTGTTATAGTATTTACAATACAATTCACAAATTTATTACGCAAAAATATCAAACTACATAAATCAATCAGTTGTCATCAAACATAGTTACAATTTGAATTAATTTTATCAAGTGTATGTTTTTGTAGATCGAAGTAATTTACAATAAATATTTAATCAAAATGAACACGACAAAAACCTGCCTATATTTATGTTTAAAATAGATTCATAAATATTAACGAAATGAAGTTGAAGCCATGCTTTTATAAACAAATAAATCTACTTACATAAAAATAAATGCAAATCACGAAAACAAATCAACAGGTTGTCAACATTGTTCTAATTTGTCGACGAGCATGAGCGAGTCAAGTTTCCGCACAACAACCTAGGTTGGTAAAGTAATCAACAATGAATATTGAATTAAAAAAGGCGGCAGGAACCGAACTTTATTTTGGACGTCACATAACTGGAAATAGAATATTTGGCACGGTCGTTTTTGGCGCTGGTCGGAAAAACGAGAGTGAGGGGTCGCGTGTGCGAATTTTTTGCGACTTATCTTTTACACGTTTGAAGGTTTTATTTTACTTAATAATAGAAAATACGAAAAAAAAATTAATTCGGCATGTGAAATTGTAAACAAGGCGGTGCCAATAATATTATTTCTTTGAAATATACGGATAATTACTTCAATTATTATAACCGAATGAAAATCTTGAAAATAAATTTAAAGGATTATTTTCATCAGAATTAAAAATTTCGGATAATTTTCTAATTAATAAATGCTATCGAATTCAACAAACTAATACGACAAGAAAAAAAAAACACATTGTTATTAAATAAAATGAAACAAAGATGATTCAAACATTTGCAGTTATTTAAATTACAATGAAATTAAACAAGGAAAATTTCTGGCAATGATTAATAAATACTTACAGTGTAAGTAATTTTTTGCAGTTGAGAAAAAGGGATTGATCGAATTTTATTGATCATTGCCAGAATTTTTCCTTGTTTAATTTCATTGTAACAAATTGCTGAAATGGATAATACAGAGTCAGTTTCGCGAATTGCGAATAACCACCAGTCAAATGCAAGTTATTTAAGATAGCCCAGGAAAAAACTAGGTGGAATTAATGCTTGGTCAAGTCATAAAAACATATATATCAGCCATAGAAACCGATGAAAAAAAAAAATCGGTGAAAAAAATAATCATAACTTCAGTGATCTTAATTGATTTCTTCTATACTGTTTGATAGCAAATATATTTTTTTAATTATTTCATGCATTCCTAGTTTTCTTTTCATTTATTTTTAATTCAATACTTACGCTTTAATTATATAACTTTAAATTTACATAAATTGACTTATTTTTGTCAATTTATGTAAATTTAAAGTTATCATTCTAGTTTTATTTACACGAGAGCACTTAGAATTTCATTTTTGTTTAAAAATTACTAAATTATAATTGCATCTATTCTATATTTTCAATTATTTAAAAGAGCAATGATGAACCCATGTGACAGAGCTTACAACATTTTCAAGCAGAGTAAGAGACCTCTATCATATAAGAAAAAAAAAAACTTACTTAGAATTTTTCATAAGCAGTAATAATAACGATATTTGGAAATCTCTAGAAAGAAACGGTATTTTATCCGACAAAGTTAAAATGCAACTTCCGCCTATTCTGCTAAATGATAATGCGATTAATGCTCTTTTTGTCAGAGCTCTAAAGAGTATACCTAATTATGAACTTATAGATATTTTGAATAACAGCATTCATCCTAATATTCATAATACTTTCTTTAATTTTAAACAAGTCACTACTAAAGAAATATCAAACATTATATCAAGTATTAAGTAAAATGTCACAGGATTAGATGACTTAAACATATCAATGCTAAAATTTTGTGAAAATTCGGTAGTACCTTATTTAACACACATTGTTGATTGTTACATTGAACAGTAATTTTTTCCCATTCAATGGAAACTGGCTGATATAAGATCAACTTCCTTTAACGACTTTAGACCTACAAGTATACTGCCTGTTTGTTCAAAGGTTTTAAAAAGAGTACTTCAACGCCAAGTTGTAGATTTAATTGAAAATATCAAATCAATCTGGTTTTAGAGCTAAATACAGTTGTACTACAGCATTACTGAATGTCCTAGTTGATATATTTATTGTCACAGACAAAAATCTTATTACATGCTTAGTATTATTGGACTAAAACAAGACTTTTGATGTGATCGATAATAATCTACTGGTATCTAAACTCCATCACATTGGTTGCCAAAGCTGTCAATTTGATAAAAAAAATTAACCAACAGATACCAAAGGATTGTGATCGCCAATTCTAGATCAAGTTATATTGGAATTAAGATTCCACAAGGATCTATATTAGGACAAGTTTTATTTTCTATATATGCGTAGACATTGCCCGATACTTCAAAATACTGTACTATCAATGCGTACGACGATGACACTCAATTTTTATATACTTTTAATCCCCGTAACATCCCTAAAGAAGCCAATATAAATTTTGATGTTTCTAACCTTATCAATATGTCTATCAAACGCTCACTAAGTGCAAATTCAAACAAATCATCTATAATATTATTTGGACCACGAAAAGATTTAAACACTGTGAAAACAAACAAAAAATGACAACATACTTCCATTTGTTAATTCAGCAAGAAATCTTGGTCTTACAATTGACACAGATCTTCGTTTTAAAGCACATATTAATAGATGAATTTCATCTTCGTTTCAAATAATGAAGCAGATTTATTCATGTAGACATTTTTTAACAACTAATATGAAATGTAAGCTTTGTGGTACGGTTGTTTTAGGTAAATTTAATTTTGCAGATGCAGTTTTTTCTTGCATGTTTCGATAAACATACGAGAGATCGCATTCAGATAGTTCAGGGCCCGTATTCTTGAAATTATTCGAACGTTTCGGTCGTATGAAATCTGTCATTTAGATAGGAATTTATATGTGAATTTGACAGTTGCGTAGGAATGATTTCAGGAATTCGTAAATATGAACATATAAACTGGCTAAATATGAATAGTCTTCAGATTTTACATTCGAGTGTACTTTATTGCAAAATTATTCACGAATATTAGCTTCCATACCTGTACAATAGAATCGTATTCCGATTAGATGTGCATCACATTAACGTGAAATTTTAGGACCTTACAATTTCGTCCAAACGGCTTTTTCAAAGAAATCCTCCCTTAAATCTTTAACACCAATATTGTGGTTTTACGGCAATAAATCGTACGACGACGTAAATCAAAATGACATGTTCTGAAAGCGAATTTAGAGTGAGATGGGGCGAGTCGAACGTTGAGCGAAAATGACCATTTTATTTAAAATGAGAATTAGTTATATTCTATAAAACAATAATAACAACAATAATTATATTCAAATGTTACAACTCTATAATCCGAAAACATTTTATTCTGAAAATATTCTATTTATATATATACAAAAAATAGAAGTAGTTAGAGGATTTTTTTTTATTAATCTATTAAGATATGTAAAAATGACAAAACAATTTTATTAAAGTATATTTTTTGTATTAAATATTTGAAAAATTAATAACACTTGGTTAGTTTCACTAAAATGTGTTTTTTAGTCTGACTAGTTTCGGCTTTAGTCAATATCAAGGATAATTTCGACGAAAGTTGAAACTTGTCGGAGAAAATAATCATATTTTGGTGAAACAAAGCAATTATATAAAGAGTGTCCTGTTAATTTTTGAAAATGGCTTAACCTTAGGTTCCTGTGAGCAAAATATGAATAAAAAATAAATAAAAAAAATATTGATAACAATCGAATGTTCCATTCGATTTCAATAAAAATTACTGTGGTTCGATATGATAAAATAGCACATTATTTGAGTTAATATGAGTACCATCAGTTGATGTTAAGTGTAGAATACAACATAACCTATAAATTAATATATCAATATTTTTTTTATTCGGACCCTCAATAATTTTTTTATAAGTTTTACTGGAATGAATGTTTAATTTGGAATATTTTTTGTCTCTTTATAATTTTCAATAATATGCACAGTTTTATCAGAAAAGAATAAAATTCAAATTAATTCCTTCTATTTATTCGGTAAACTGCGGATCTAGTTACCTGGAAAAGGTAAACTAATATGTTTTTATATTTATTATATTAAATATTTGGTATAAATTTAGTTATTAAATAATTATTTATTAACATATTCATTTTACACTATTGGGAAACAAATATGTTTATAAAGCTTTGGATAACTAGATTTTGTTTACTAAATAATTAATCTAATTAATTTAAATTTAATTTTTTGAGTGATTACTCTAAAATTTATCAAAAATTCTAAAGAGAGAAATGTATCAAATTTAATAATCTTTCAAAGACTATTTTATTTTTAAATTCAATTGTGTGCGGAATAAAAATATATTTATTTGTTCATGTAGAGGCACTGCTTTATATTACACTATTAATTGATGGTGGTCATAGTAACACAAATGATATATATTATATTAAACTATAGCACATTTTATAAAAATATATTAATCTTTACATTTTAAAATTGATTTCATATATACAATATGAAATCAATTTAATGCTATAATTTGTATATCGATTTTAGATTCTACACTTAAAATCACTCATTTTAGATATAAGCTTTATTAGGTCAATTTTTGGTAGTTTAAAAGAAAAACAATTGAAAGTTGCCTTATATTTCAAAACCACTTTGTTTTTTAAACATTTAATATTGTGATTATGATTCATCAAGTGATTAAAGAGAACTAAATAGAAGATTTGTATAATTTTAGATTTATTTAAAAAAACTATTATTATTTCTATAAAATGCTTAATGTCTAATAAACATACAATTAAAATTACCTTAAGGATAATTTACTTATTTCCTTATTTTGAGGGTTAACATCACCACCTCAGCATATATCCTCAATTTTCCAGCGATCATTTTTGTATACTATTTACAAAATGTTTAACAAGATTCCTGCTCATATAAAAAATCTCACGTTGATGAAATTCAAACAAGAAATGAAAACACTTTTATATCAAAAACATACATCTTGTTAGGCTGATATATATTTTTTTTTTCAAAAATTTAATTTTTAGAACTCTTTTTTTGTAATTGTTTCTTTTTCTCTTTTATCATTCTTTTTGCGAAATATGTGTATTAGTATGTATATTTATATTTTTAAGTGGAAGAGCAGTGAGTTGTAATACGAACTAAACTTCGCCTATAATTACGCAGTTAAATTATATAATATATGTACAGATAATTCAATAAAGGCATTTATTATTCATAATAAATTAAAGACGACACAAGCGCCACCTTTTGCCTAATTTCAAGTGGCATCGTCAACGATTTGGGTCTACAAAGTAGACGACCGAGAATCATTTATTATTATTATTATTTTAGGTTTCATACATCCATTTTTTTATTAAATTAATAAATGAAACAATTGATTTGAAAATATTTGGATATAAATGTAAAAACATAATTAATAATTTAATTGTTTCATTCATTAATTTAATTTAAAAATATATTTGGATACAGGAAACATACAAAATTAATAATTGAAGTGATTATTATAATATTATCGCTTTGAAATCAAAGCGATAATATTATTGGCACCACCTTGTTTATAGATGCACATGCTGAATTAATTTATTTCGTACTTTTCTATTATGTCATCCGATACCTGATAGGGTATACGGATTCGAGAAGAAGAAGAATGAAGCACTCTACCTAAAGATTTTAACATATTTTCTGGTCATCTTTAGTTTCAGTGCTGGTATTAATATCGCGAAAAATAACATACAATATTTGTCATTATAATAATCTTCTTATCAATTAAGTATTATATTATCACGTAATTATTTTTATTTAATGCAATATTTTTTAAAAAACTAAGCCTTTACAATTGTATATACTTAAATGCTCTACAATTTTTTACTAATTTGAATCTACATAAATATGTGTAGGTGCAAATTTAGAAACTGTGGAACAGTCGGTTATATACATGGTGAGCCACTAAAAACGGCTATTAAAAGTGTATTCCCATGGATTTTAATAAAGTAAATTGATTTTTAGATAACTATATTTATTGATATCCGTTTATGCAAGTTGAATACATTTCACTCAATTTATCGAGCATGTCAAAAAAAAAATCGATGATGATAACCAATCTCTTCGTTAATATAAAGTGAAGAAAAGTTTTTACAAGTGTTTTTCTATATTTAATCTATCTCTTCGTTATCCTCAATCCGACGCAAAGTTAATCTCTTTAACAGCATTGCCTTTCTGGTCGGTCTACGAGATTGATAGATATTTTGTAATTTTATCCACAGCTCGTTTGATGTAACGCAGTTCTTGATCTGTTTAAGTTTGGTTGAGTTTATCGACAAAATCACATCAGATTTTGCTTTTCAATCTTCTCTTTCGTATCTTGTGATTTCTGGGGGTGCAATAATCTCTTTAACAGCATTGCCTTTCTGGTCGTTCCACGAGATTGATAGATATTCTGTAATTTTATCTACAGCTCGTTTGATTCTTGATCTGCTTATGCTCGGCTGGGTTTATCGACAAAATCAAATCAGATTTTGCTTTTTAATCTTGTTTCGCATCTTGTGATTTCTGCGGCCAGCGACGAGGTCAGGTTTCCGTTTTTTTTTTTCTGATGACGTATGACCAAGCAACATTTTTTATCAGGAGTGCTTCCATTTAATCTTTCATTTATTATAATTATGCTTGTTTAAGAGTTCAATCCTCACACCCTTCAAGGATTGAACTCTCAAACAAGGATAATTATGAATTACGATCTATTTTTCCTTCAAGCTAACGTTTCTTTAATTCACGTTATTTATTCTTGTTTCACGAATAAATCAAAACAATCCTTCACTTCACTTATTTAACCTATTGAAAAGCATTCCCGTGGATTTTAATTAGTTGAATTTCATCTGTAATTGATAAGATGAACTGTCAACATACATAAACGGAGAACAATAAATATTGTTATCCAAATCCATTATACTTATTAAAATCCACGGAAATGCCTTTCAATAAAATATATATAACTGACTGTTATACAGGGTCAGTTTTTTGATGTTCTCTATGGGGATCTCGGAAACTATAAGAGATAGAAAAACGGTTAAATGGGGAAAGAAGTGTAGTTTTATAAGACAAATAAAATGACACTTTCAAAATATTTGAAAAAGTCAAGGGAAACTAGATATTTTGAAAAAAGTAAAATGTGTCAATTTTTTGAAATCAATATATCTCTATTATTATCATAGATAGAAAAGAACTGTAAAGGACAAAGTTGTAGAAAATTTTAAACAGATTAATAACAAAAAATAAAAAAATGTTCGCCCATATTTTGGGAGATATGACAAAAATTTACCTTTTTTAAAATAGAAACAATAGTTGGCTACGACTTTACAAATAGGGCTATTTTTTCCCTTTAATCCGATATAACATATGCCATAGTTATTTTTAAAATAAAATAAGTTACAGTCGTTTTTAATTTTATCATACACCAAAAAATAGTTAGCCATGAAAAAGACAAAAGGAAAACAATTGCGGTTGTTTATTGCAACGAAATCAATATTTAATTTATTATCTTTCTTTAGATTTGTCAAAAGCAACATAAAGTAAAATAATTATGAAATTATCAAAATAATAATAGAATAAAATTTTAAATATTACATAAGATGCTCAAAAAGTCCACCATTATTATTATGGCATAAAGTACATCTTTTTAAAATCGAATTTGTGGCTTTTTTACTTTTCCTCTGTCAATAGAATTAAATGTTTCAAGTACAGCTAGTCTAAGATCCTCCAGGGATTGATATGATTGTTGATACACTTTGTTCTTCACATAACCCCATAGAAAAAAGTCTAAAACGGATAGGTCGGGTGATCTAGGTGGCCATAGGATTGGTCCATTTCTTCCCACCCATGAATTAGGAGAAGAATCATTTAAATAGTTTCGCACAGCCAACGTGCTATGAGGTGGAGCTCCGTCGTGTTGAAACCACTTCAATCTTGCCCGTACTGATAAATTTAAATCATCGAGCATATCTTCAAATGTTTCTTGAAGAAAACGAAGGTAATCATTTCCATTCAATGTGTTATCAAAAATATATGGGCCGAGAATTCTCGATCCGAACACACCGTACCATACATTAAATCCAAATTTAATTTGTGGTCTACGTTGTGCAACTTCTCGTGGATTCTCTCGACTCGAAACATGTTCATTCGGCCGGTTAAAAATCCCACAATTAGTAAATCGCGTTTCATCTGTCCAAATTTTTTTTGTAGGGAACGTATTATCCTCTTGGCACATGTTTTTGTACCACATACAGAAGACCATTCTCTTATTGGTATCACCGTCATGTAAATTTTGTGAAATTGATACCTTATATGGGTGATATTTATGTTTTTTCAAAACTCGTACTACAGTCCGTTGAGATATGCTTGCTTCTGTTGCAATTTGTCTGGTCGATGTGGTTTGTGGTTTGTCCGATGTTACATGTTTAGTCATAATGTCTTCGGGTTGTTCAATGTATGCTACTGTTATGTCTTCTGTTGTTTGGTTTGTTTCATGGTCTTGATTTAAAATTTCTTCGAAATATGTCTTCCATCTTTCCATTATTTTATTTTATCATCGCCAATGCTAATACGTTTATTTCCGAAACATCATTAATTTCGTTTTTTTTTTTTCAAGTTTCGGCTTTGTAAAGGATCTGTACTCACCCAAATTGTGGTAAATTCTTCTGAATGTTGGTAAAGATGGCTGCCGACTATCGATATATTAATTATAATATTGTTCTGCAGCATCCGCAGCGTTTTTATTACACTGAATGTAACAAACAAGCTTTTCTTCGTTGGAAAAACTCATTATCACTTTAAAAAACTTACAACACCAAAGAAATACAAAATAAACTCATCGAAACAAACAAAATATAGAAATGAATTAATGTGTGTTTAGAATAAACAACTGCAATTGTTTTACTTTTGTCTTTTTCATGGCTAACTATTTTTTGGTGTATGGTAAAATTAAAAACGACTGTAACTTATTTTATTTTAAAAATAACTATGGCATATGTTATATCGGATTAAAGGGAAAAAATAGCCCTTTTAATAAAGTCATAGCCAACTATTGTTTCCATTAAAAAAAGGTAAGTTTGTGTCATATCTCCCAAAATATGGACGAAATTTTTTTTGATTTTTTGTTATTAATCTGTGTAAAATTTTCTACAACTTTGTCATTTACAGTTTTTTCTATCTATGATAATAATAGAGACATATTGATTTCAAGAAATTGACACATTTTACTTTTTTCAAAATATCTAGTTTCCCTTGACTTTTTCAAATATTTTGAAAGTGTCATTTTATTTGTCTTATAAAACTACACTTCTTTCCCCATTTAACCGTTTTTCTATCTCTTATAGTTTTCGAGATCCCCATAGAGAACATCGAAAAAAACTCACCCTGTATACAGTTCCTTAATTTATATGTGCACATATTTATGTAGATACAAATTAAGAAAAAAAATGTGGAGCATTTAAGTATATACAATTGCAAAGGATTAGTTTTAAGTATTTTTTATTACATACGATAAAAATAAGTATGTGACAATATAATCTTCTTTTATATAATATATATGTAAAGGGTTATGTTTAAGTTTTAAAACTGCAAGTTAAATTATATGTAAATAACTGATGTTAGTTAAATAATTTATTTTATACGACATATTATGCGCCTATTTAATAATATCGAGTTTTACATAATAAAAGTAAGTTATATCCAAATCTCCGCTGATAATGATAATGACGCATTTTGATGAATACCGGTTTTATCTAGCCAATGTTTGCGGGTTTTAATTGTCTTAAAATAGCGACTGCATAAATATTTTTCGCGAATTAAACGTCTCATGTTGCCCGACTCGTTCTTCTATTAAAAAATATTTACTCCAATTATTGAAAAAAAAAAACATACATAATGATAAATATTTGGGTTAAAAATTACACTGGTATTTGTAATTTTTAACCCAAATATTTAACATTGTGTGTGTGTTTTTTTTTCAATAATTGGAGTAAATAAATAGGTTGAATTAAATAAAAATAGAATCGAAAAAAAAATTAAATCGAAAAAAAAAAATGATTTCTTTCATTAATTTTTTTCGATTTAAAAATTGTTGCATTATAGAATATGTTATTGTTATGCAACAGCAAACGTCCATTATTGAACATTTGTTTAAAGTACTTATGTAACATATTCTGAATGAATTCCTTACTTAACCTGCAGTGAAATATTTTTAATTAATAATGATAGAACATTAAAACACTTGGTTTTTGTTTCTGTGAGTTTTAAAAGAAAAGCAAATGAAATTAATTTAAAAACAAAATTGAAAGGACCAGTATATACGAATAATAGATAAAACAGGAAGACTATTACCAACAGATGAAAACATAATAAATAATAATAATTAATTGTTTTTATTCAATTAAAGCATAAAATACAAGATATGTAAAAAAAAATACAGGCAAAGTTCAACAATAGTTTAAAAAGAAAACTACCTCTGCTCTTCCACTTAACCTGTTGGAAGAATAAATATAAATATATATACAGTATAGAAAAGTGCTAACAATTTTATATGAAACAAAATAATAATAATGACAATAATAATTAAAATGAGGCAGAAAGACCCCGGCTCGATAGTCATTTGACAATGACAGTTACATAACAAATTGAAATAATTCTGTAAATATTGTAAACACACATACTACACATTGTAAAATGTAACGTTATTTGTTAATAAAGATGTTAAATATATAATTAAAATAAGATGCTATGAGTATAACTTATGATTTAGTAGATATTTTTCATTGCTGCTTTGAAACTATTGTTTATGAGATGTTTCGGCATTGAATTATAAATTTTATAAATGCTAAATAAAAATAATGGAAAGATGGAAGACATACTTCGAAGAAATTTTAAATCAAGACCATGAAACAAACCAAACAGCAGAAGACATAACAGTAGCATACATAGAACAACCCGAAGACATTATGACTAAACACGTAACATCGGACAAACAAGACGAGTTTTTTAAGAAAGAATTGCAGAACATAAATGTTGATGAGAAAATCAAAACAAATGAAACGCTTAACCTATGCGAATCACCTGCTATCCAAAAACCACAGCTTCAAACAGGATGTCCAGGTCCTCCATCTACTGGAAAACCAGTACTCAATGAAGAAATTGAACTACTAAAAACATTCATCCGACCATAGTGCCAACAGTGTTAATGTGCTTATATATATAGTTCTAAGTTTTTTAATGCAAACTTTCATTCACCTGAAGAAGCAATAAATTTGCGAAACAATTGTTGTGAAAATAAACATACTCTACTGAAAATCATAATATATTAAATAAAAATGATTTGAAAATAATTAATAAATTATAAATCATACAATTATTCAAATAACAAACCATTAATTAGAAGAGGCAATAATATGATTTAAAAGTGGGCAGGGCATGGGAGTAGACAAAATCACATATTTAATGATAAAGAACTAAAGACAAGGACGAGTTATTCAGATTAATAAACAGAATATGAAAAGAGGCAAAAATTCATAAACAATTGGAAATAGGAATGGTACTTCATATTTATAAAACTTGCGATTAAACGGAATGTAAAAACTATAGAGGAATTACAATGAAATTAAACAAGGAAAATTTCTGGCAATGATCAATAAAATTCGATCAATCCCTTTTTCCAACTGCAAAAATATATCTATTGTGTAATCCAATGTCCGGCCGGGTAAATGCCCGGGAAGTAGTTGTTTCAATAGATGTTTGTAAAACTTACAGTGTAAGTATTTTTTTGCAGTTGGAAAAAGGGATTGATCGAATTTTATTGATCATTGCCAGAAATTTTCCTTGTTTAATTTCATTGTAATTTAAATAACTGCAAATGTGTGAATCATCTTTGTTTAATTTTATTTAATTTATAGAGGAATTACATCAATTGGAACAACTATAAAATTAATGAAAGAATAATAGAAAAAAATGGTAAGTATAACAGTAGAAGATAAAATATCGGAAAACCAAAGCGGATTTAAGCTAGGAAATAATAACTAACAGAACTTTGTAAACACAAAATAAAAGCATACACAGTTATGGGAAAGGCTGTTGACAAAGCACCAAGGAAACTAATTTGGGAAAGACTCAGGAAAATGAATGCCGACAACAATAAGATTGACACAGAGCTTATATGAAGAAACCAGAAATATAACAATATCAAAACACTACAAATCAAAGAAATTGATAATGAAACAACTCCTTGTTTTATTTACAAATAAATATTTCAAGACACTATAAATCAAGAGAATTCATAATATGTTTAATTTATCACTTAACCCGTGGTGAAACATTTTTGAATTAATTCAGGATGATTTAATTGAAATTAAAACACTTGGTTTGTGTCAGTTATTTAAATTATTTAAATAAGTGAAATAAACCAAGTGTTTTAATTTTAATTAAAAGAATTCATAATGAAACAATTCCTTGTTTCATTATGTATTCCATTAATTTGTAGTGTTTTCATATCATTATATTTCTGGTGCAAGGAGGAAACACAAGCCCATTTCTATTCATAATATACAAGGATAAAAAAACAAGGAAGTGAATAAAGAAACGAGACTAACATATGTAGGATACAGAAACACGAATAAAGTATCAATACAACAACAAAAGGAGAGGATGACCAAGAAAAGCATGTGAGGAGACAATAAATAAAATACTGAACAAAAGAATCACAAATACACAGAAAGTCAAAGAAAAAAAAAACATTAACTAATTAAATAATATAATAATATATAATATATATAAATAATATATATATATAAGTTACCTGACGCCAACACAATGGACTCCATTTATTATTATGAATAGAATTAATTGTTCATTTATACATACTCTGTAAATTGATTACGCTGTTAATTGTTATCTTATGCTTATTCGATACTTTATTGTAATATAAATTGTATTTTCCATTGTAATAATTTAGATACGTATTAGAGTTAGAACGTGTAACGTCGTTGTTAAAAAATAAATTCCTTTTTAAAAAAACAAATCGTGGAACAGTAAAGTTAATTTATATATATACAAGGTGTACAGAAAATGAGTGAAAACCTTCAGGTAACTCAATTCATTAATTAATTTTTAATAGAAAATCCAAATAAAAAAATGTTGTATGGTTCTTCATTGATTCACGAGGTCTTCGGAATTTTAAATATGTGACTATAAATTAGTATTGTTTTTTAAATATTTTGTAAAAAATCAATAGCATTAACAATCAATTAGACACATGTATAATTCCATTGATGTAAATGATTAATAAATCGGATATTTTTACAAGTTATAAACTTCATCAGAAGCATTCTTTTAATGAAAATAGATGTGGCAACGACGCACGCTCATTTGTAAAAGAAAAGTGGTATGCAACACCTCCAGCGGATGATGTAGCAGTTATAAACAGGATAAATGCACACATGTTTGATCCAGTGTTGCCAAATGTATAGTTCTTTTAAGTGGCCCGTGAGGCTTAACGAAGGACCGTGTGACTTATTTTCGTTAATATTTTTATCTAAAAATTAGTCAAAGAGTCACGCAACCTTAAGCTTTTCACTCATTTTCTGTACACCTTGTATATATGTATGCACACATATTTATAAACTTGTTGAAGTTTCCAATTTATTTATAATTTATGTCTATTGATTTTATCCAAAATATATAAAGAATAATACGAATTTCCAGATACACGTTTGAAGAAGAATTCAATATTTTTGTATTTAGATTATGTTTTTAAAATTAATCAATAAACCTCCTAAAGATTATTACACTTTTTCTGACAATGTAACAAGAAGAAATGCTGACTACCAATAATTATATACAGATATGCAGCGTAAAGATTTCTGGATAAAAAACTTCAAGTATTGATACGTATAAATTAAAACAGAATATTGGATTTTCATGTTATACTTACTCAATTTGAACGAATTAATGAATAAAAAGTACGTATAGAAACAATCAGAAGCACACAATTGTTGAACACAAATCAAACAGATTTGAAAATTATTTACACCTAATACTAATAAGAATTATTTCTCGTTGTGTATTTAGTGGAACATGTTGAACTATGTAAAAATATTTACACAAAACACATTGTATTATTCGGCAATTATTTTTCACTTTATTTCGACTAGTTTTATTATTATTTTATACCATTGTCTATATAAATAAAACTAATCGAATTAAAGTGAAAAATAATGGTGAAACAATACTTTAGACTATTTTCAAAACAGAATTTTCATTTGAAAATTGTTTAAAGAACCGAAATTAGTCGGAAGCAAAATAAAAAAAACAATTGTGAAGCAATACCAGGCGTTTTATTTAATTATCCTTACCTATTACTTTCACCTTGACTATAAATCCTAAACGCAGTTATTTAATTATATATGTGTCACCCACAAATACAGACACACACGACTGAATTACCCAAATCGGATTACTGGTCATTCCGCAAATCACCGTCTCGTTTCAATCCCTTATCGGCTTTGTTATTATTATTTATTGTTATCGGACAAATGTTTTGATTAAAACGAGTTTTGCAATTCAAAATATTTACGTTTCACGGGAAAGTGGATTTAGAGCGTACTCGATTTGTTTATAATTGAATGATTGATTTTGTTGCGCGAAATGAATGGAAATAATATTTTTTTCATTTTTTTACTTTTCCAATATGCAACACAAAGAGAAATTATTGATTTTGTGAAAAATAAAAAAAATGAATAAATCTATAGAGGGTGTTTCACTATAAATGCCTCCCCTAAAATTTCTGTATTAATGATTTTAATTATAAATTATATCTTGGTTTTATTATTTTTTAAAATTCTTTATAATATATTTACCCCGACACCAATTTGTAAAAGGGGACATCGATTATATATATATATATATATTTATATATATATAATATATTTTAAAATTAATTTTAATTCATCTCCAATTTTCAAAATTTAGCAAAAAATTAACAATATATAACATATATTATGGATCATCTGTTTTCGTGAATTTATTAGAAATTATTTATTTATAATATATATACATATATTTTGAATTAAATTCTCACTTATCCCGTGGTGAAACATGTAATAATTATGAAGTATTTTAATTAATACACTTGGTTGTTCGTTTCACTAAACCTCTATTTTTGTGTTCCGACTAGTTTCGACCAGTGGTTATTTTCAAGGAACTAATGAAATGACAAGTAGAAACAAGTTGATATAAAATTGAGAAAATTGACAATGACAATGTCAGGTCACAAGGGCAGTCGCGATGGGGGAGCTCCAAATTTCTTCGATGTTGTTAAGAATTGTTTTCCTTCTTTAATACATTTTGAATATTGTTATTATTCTGTATAAAGGTGATTTGCCGTAAACAAATGAATTGAATTTAATAGCTCTATTTATTTCTAGGCTTTCTCTTAGATTTACATTTTGACCCTTGTTACCTGTATACAATATTTCAATTTGAATATTATCGAAAAAATTATTATTTTCTATACAGTGTTTAGCTAGTCCTGTAGAATTTGTTTTATTTTTTATCACTTTTCGGTGTTCTTTTAATCTCTTATTGAAAGTTCTTCCTGTTTGTCCTATATAAAAACTATCACAATCACCACACATTATTTCATAAACGCTACTTTTCTCTAATTTGTCGATATGTTTCTTATTATTAACTAGAAGTTTCTGTAGGTTTATTGGATTGATCATTGTAATATTAAATTCGTACTCTTTTAGACTATTTTTTATGTTATTTGAGAGAATATGAACATATTCAAGTCTACACCAATTATTCCTTTCTTTCTTGTTATTAACTGCATAAAAATAGTTATCAAATTGTTTTATTTTCTTTTTATTTAAAATTTTATCCATAATTTCTGGCTTATAGCCATTATTAATTGCAATAGATTTTATTGAATTTAATTCTTCTTTGAAATGTTTTTCAGTAAGAGGTACGTGTATTAGTCTATGTGTATATAATAGGAATATCAGCAAATTCGATAAATTTAACAACCACATTTGGTTCATTGGTACATGCCGAAATGAAAAGTTAACTCCAAGATTCATGAAGATATACATCAACCATTCATCAAAAGAAGCAGATGAATTTGTATCCATAATTGACTACCTTCAGTTATGGATACAAATTTTCGATACAACTAGAAATGAAAAATTGGTACAACAAGAGAGACAGCACGTCACACATTCAAAAACTAGTTCACACAGCTTTACCCAATTGAATTTGACATCCTGGATAGAAAAACTAAGCGAAGAAGAGAATTTCATTGGACATCAACAATACACCAGTCAGAAAGAAAAAAACTAATATATCTTCGAAAAGAAAAGGTAAAGACTGCCACACAAACAACTGAACGTAAGATTGAAAATCGTAATATCAAGTTCTACCCAAGACTTGTAAATTTAAGCAATATACAATTAAATTCAAATGAAAAATCACTCCTAGAAAAAGGTTTAAAATACAGTCCTTTTATAAATAATAAAAAAGATTTAGATTCAGTTGGAATTAGTGCTGAAATTATTAAATGTTTCCAAATAATAAACAAATTTTAACAAAAAATAAAATAGCAAAAGTTATAAATAATTACAAAATCACAAAAAACAATAAAGAGAACAAAATAATTACAAATCTAAAGAAAAAATTAAATCATAATTAGTAAACCAGACAAAGGCAATACCAAAACATTATTAAACAAAAAAGAATATGTAGAAAAAGTAGAACAAATATTAAATACAAAAAATTTCAAATATTTAAAAGCTGATCCAACAATGAAATATCAACAAGAATTAAAATCAATTTTAAAGAATAGTTGTCACTATACCTGAAAAAAAATATTTTCAAGTTTTTAAAAATGAATCCTAAAGCACAGATCTTGTATGGCTTATCGAAATTACACAAAGATAGAACACCTATGAGACCCGTAGTTTCATATTTGTATGCACCTACTTACAAATTTTGCAAATATTTAAGTAAAATATTACTAGAATTCATTAAATTCAAGTCTACCTAAATTATAAACTCCATAGATTTAGTTAAGAAATTAAAATCTTTACATTACAATGAAATTAAACAAGGAAAATTTCTGGCATTGATCAATAAAATTCGATCAATCCCTTTTTCTAACTGCAAAAAAAAATACTTACAGTTGGAACAAGGGATTGATCGAATTTTATTGATCATTGCCAGAAATTTTCCTTGTTTAATTTCATTTCAATTTAAATAACTGCAAATGTGTGAATCAACTTTGTTTCATTTTATTTAATTAAAATCTTTAGTTTTCCCAGAAAATGCAAAACTTATTTCATTTGATGTAAAAAGCCTGTTTACTTCAATTCCAACGCAAGAATTAAAACATATTTTAAATAATTTAATTGATAACACATGTCACCTAGAGTCACACAAATTAGAGATAAAAAAAACTGCTTAATATCTGTATATATCAAAATTATTTTGAATTCAAAAATAAAATATACCAACAAACAGATGGTTTACCCATGGGTTCCCCATTATCTCCACTTTTATCAGAGAAATTCATGAATAATTTTGAAAAACAATTATTTAATAAAAAAAAGACATCTTTTTCTGGGCTAGATATATCGATGACATATTCTGTATCTGGAAAGGAACTATGCGACAACTAGAAATTTTTACAAAATATCTTAATTCAATAAACAATAATATGCAATTCACAGTAGAAATAGAGGACAACAATAGTTTAATTTTTTGGATTTAACAGTAACAAATAATAATAATAATAATAACAGTAATAAATTATACTTTATTTTTTTTAGAAAAAGTAGCTTCATAGATATAATTACACCTAATTCATCACATACACATCATAAAATTAAATGTAGCATGTTTCATTCTTACATACATAGACTAAAACAGGTACCTCTTACTGAAAAACATTTCAAAGAAGAATTAAATATAATAAAATGTATTGCAATTAATAATGGCTATAAGCCAGAAATTATAGATACAATTTTAAATAAAAATAAAATGAAATAATTTAACAAATATTTTTATGCAGTTAATAACAAGAAAGAAAAAAATATAAATAGAAAACAGTATTCATTCTACTTGGTCACAGATTATTTTATTTAAGAAAAAAATAATTGGTGAAGGCTTGAATATGTTCATATTCTCTCAAATAACATAAAAAAATGTCTAAAAGGGTACGAATTTAATATTACAATGATCAATTCAACAAACCTACAGAAACTTCTAGTAAATAATAAAAAAATATATCGAAAAATTAGAAGTAGCGTTTATGAAATAATGTGTGGTGATTGTGATAGTTTTTATATAGGATAAATAGGAAGAACTTTCAATAAGAGGTTAAAAAAAACACAGAAAAGCGATAGAAAATAAAAGAAATTCTACAGGACCAGCTAAACTCTGCATAGAAAATAATATTTTTTTCGATAATATTCAAATTAAAATATTGTATACGGGTAACAAGGGTCAAGATTTGTATCTAAGAGAAGGCCTAGAAATAAATAGAGCTATTCAAGAAGGAAAAACAATTCTTAACAACATCGAAGAAATTTGGAACTCCCCCATCGCGACCTGACATTGTCAATTTTCTCAATTTTATATCAACTAGATTTAAACTGTGATTACAACAAGGGACAATTGTTTCATATAAAAAAAGTAATAATAAACATATATATTTTGTCCCTTGTTAAATTACAGTTTAAATCTAGTTGAGAATGATGCTGCAAAATCCAATGCTGAGTGTATTTTTTTAATTAGTTCAGGACATTTACATTTTTTTTTCTCAATCAATCGATGATCAATTCTAAAAAAACACTTATAGATTTTAACGGGACGATGCAATTTCGTCCAAGCGCGGATACCTAAGGCGAGAAACACAGTAAATTTTATTCAGATCGAATGGAACATTCGATTGTTATCAATAAAATATTTTTTTATTAATTATTGTATTCATATTTTGGTCTCAGCAACCTAAGGTTAAGCCATTTCCAAAAATTAGCAGGACATTCTTTATATAATTGTTTTGTTTCACCAAAATCACCGACATTGCAACTTGTCGAAATTATCCTTGATATTGATGAAAAAATTAATAAAAAAATCTTTTTTTTACACAATACTGGTGTTAAACATTTAAGGGATGATTTCTTTGAAAAAGCCGTTTGGACGAAATTGTAAGGTCCTATTTTAACCGAGAAACCTATATCTGATACTAGCTGTGTGTTGGTCGTCGTACAAGAGACTTGTCCGAGGGTGCCAGAGGGGCTTGACACCGCCCTGACCTTGACCCTTCGAAATATGCAAGTAGCGGAAAGATCAGCCCTTAGAAAGCTAAATAAGACATCCCCAAAACCCACTCCACAACCCAACAAACACACTCCTATGTGAACAAATAAAAAACAAACCTTCCCATTGAATAACGTATCATTGTCCTCTCCCAAAAATTTGCCCTATATCTAACTATTCGCGACCTTGGACACACTTTATATTTTCCACGTACTCCAAACACAAGAACTATCCGTAAAAATTCATACAAAACAGGATTTCAATTCATTACATCCTTCCAAGACAGAGACAGTTAAATCGGCGATTTCAAAAGACAGTTTAACAATGACGATCAACGACAAAATAATTTGCAAGAAAAGACAACGACAAAAAAATTAAAAGACAGGCAGAAAGACCAATGGTTGATAGCCGGTTGACCTTTATATTTTTAAAATATTTTTATATGTAGAAAATCTTTATTTCTGAGAGATACATTAAATTTAAATATTTACAACATTACAATCATAAATATCTAGTTAAGCCTCAGAAAATGGCTATCGACCATCGGTCTTTCTGCCTGTAAATATTTTTATTTTTCTGATTATTGCCAAATAAAAATATCGACAAAAAGAACTTGAAAATAAAGATATATATTATTTAATTTAGCCACCCAAGTTATTATCAACAAGTGAATAAAATTTAAAATTAATTTGTTTAATAAATAAGTAAATCTCGGACGATCAATTAATTGCAGATACATTCGCAAAATATTTTAATGAAACATATACGGCGACGGACAACGACGAATTTGACAATGACAACCTAGCGCAAGTCAACAACTGGTATCTTTCATTCCATAACAGCTCCACCACAACTCCTGATGACATAAAAGAGGATGAATATTATGAAGCACTGCATAAAGGAAAAAATACAGCGCCAGGTTACGACAACATTCCCCGTCTAATCCTAAAATCGCTTCCTGACTCCATCCACGAACACATCATCCGTATTATAAATACTTTTTACAAATCCCAATGTTTTCCCCTGGAGTGGAAGCGGGGTATTGTGACTTGTATACATAAGTCGGGAAACGACCCGGAATTAGTATCAAGTTATAGGCCCATCACCTTGCTTCCGGTCCTGGGAAAATTATATGAATCGATTATCCTGAAAAAAATATTATCCTACATACAACACCAAATCCCTCCGTATCAATTCGGCTTTATAGAACATCGTTCTACAGCCCTCCCGTTATCAATCCTCATGTCCAACTGTCAAACAGCACATCTCGAAGGCAAAAAATCTGCCGTATTATTTTTAGACATAAAAAAAGCTTATGACTTGGTATGGCATCGTGGTGTGCTGTTTAAATGTTACGCCCTGGGTATTCCCTATCACCTAATAAATATCCTTACCAATTTCCTCAACAACCGAACTATTCAAGTCAAAATCCGCAATTCCTTTTCTCATACCATCAATCCTAAACAAGGTCTCCCTCAAGGATCCCCCCTTTCCCCAATGTTATAAAATATTTTTGTATAATCTATAACCCGAACCCCATGTTTCTTAATCCCTCATCATATCCATTATTATATGCCGATGACACCGCCCTAGTAACCCATGCGGTTAGTGCTCTACAGGATTTCCTGGATGAAATCACCACCTGGTTTGCCAAATGGCGTATAACAATTAATGCAAATAAAACCCACCTCCTAATTCCTTACCATCGACATATAAAATCTCCATACCAAATTGTCCTCAACAACTTCCCTGTATACCCATCCCCTACATGTAAATACCTCGGTGTAATACTAGATCCCAAGTTTACCTTCATAAATCATTCCCAAATCCTCAAAACAAAAGTCAAGAGCAGGGCTCGACATTTCAGAGCACTCACGTACAAAAATAAAGGAATTTCCATCGAAACCGCAGTACATATTTACAAAATGATTTGTCGACCCCTGCTTGAATATGCTCCCATCCTATTCCACAATCCGCGTCCAAATGTATTAAAAAATATTGAAACCGGAAAACGCGCAGCCCTTAGAGCACTTACCAAAATTAGACACCCTAATAACCAACTTTATAATCCTTCCAATGAACTGCTCTACGATACATGCAAAATTCCCCCAATAAAACACAGACTGGAATCCTTATCTTTAAAATTCGCCACTAATCCCCACATTACCCCTATCATACAACACCTTTGTATCCCTCGCAACCTTAACATTACTCCTAAATTCTCCCAACCTGCATTAACCATTCATCAATTCATATCATTAAATTTGCAGACATAGACAAAGACGTTAACAATCATGACCTTTAGAGAACAAGACAAGAACTGGACAAGGACAGGCAGAAAGACCGATGGTCGATAGCCGTTTTCTAAGGACAACGTATAACATATTATAAGAATTATATTGTTAATTTATTGTATATAAAATTGTCTGCAGAAATAAAGATGTTATATATATATATATATATATATATATATATAAATAAGTAATTATCTAATAACTAAATTAATAGCAAAAATTTACTGTAATAATTATGAATTCGTATTTATTAAATTTTCCAGGTAACTAGGTTCACATTTTATCAAATAAATAGAATTTTTTCTACCAAATTGTGAAAATTATCGAAAATAGACAAAAAATACTTAAAATTTATAATTAATTCAAGTGATATTAAAAAATATTATTACGTGTCCTAATACAAAGAAATTTAGGTATTTAAATATAGGTTATGTTAAATTTCATACTTAGCATTAAGTTATGGTACTCATATTAACTCAAATGATGTGTGGTACATTTCAATCAAATCGAATGAAGCATTAATTTGTTACCAATAAATTAAATATTATTTTGTTTAAATCTGTAGATAAATTCTTCTGTTAAATCATTATATTTTGGTCCCAAGAACCTGAGGTTAAGTCATTTCCCAGTATGAATGGGACACCCCAGGGTGTTTCAAATTCGAGTCTCACCATGGGGATCTCGCTTATTATAGGAGATAGATGGTAGGTTTAAATTCAGCATTTTTGCAGAATTTCATGCTGATTAATATCCTGTTGAGAAAACTGGGCTAAAAAAATGAAAAATACTGAAAAATTCTATTTTCTTTTTTATTTATATCTTCGTTATTTAAAGCAATCTTTCAATATTATAACATTGTAATCAGAATAAATAGAGGATTTTAATCTGATAAAAAAATAATATGGCGCCCATAAGAAATAAGAAAGTTGAAGATGGTCCAGAAGAAAGGAAACATGCTATTAGTAAAATTAGTACGCCATCGATTAGATCACAAAAAAGTGCTATAAGAATGTCTTCATTGTATTGAAATATTGCTTCAAATAACGAAGAAAATAGCATTTTTCAGTATTTTTCATTTTTCTTGAAAACAAAGAAACTTAGCCCAGTTTTCTCAACGGAATATTAATCAGCATGAAATTCTGCAAAAGTGTCGAATTTAAATCTACCCTCTATCTCTTATAATAAACGAGATCCCCATGGTGAGACTCGGATTTGAAACACCCAGTATATATGTATATATGTATATATGTATATATATATATATATATATATATATGTTTTATTAAATTTAGTGCAATTTTTAATTGCGTTATTTATCTGACGTTCTTGGGGGTGGTTTCTGTATTTTATTTCACTAATAAATTTGTATTGGTTTCATAAAACTAAAACATGGTATGCTTTTAATTATAATAAATGAGGACGAAAAATATTCGACTCACAAGCAAAAACCCTACTGACTTTTCAACTAAATAACTTTGTTTTCTGTAATACATTAAAAACCCGCATGATATTTTCCATGCATGTAACTTTCTTTGTGTGCACCGGCACCGTCCGTTGAGCAACGAGCGAACGTTTCCCGTTTTGTGCGACCTGGTCGGCGGGACCTGGCGTGTTCAAACCGAATGGAAATTTCCACTGATCCGTGCCTGCCTCGCACACTGCATTCATCTTTAGACCTTCTCCAGTTTGTTGGCACGAGGCCTTTTAAAAATCAACGCAAAAATAGAAAATACGCGAGCGAAATCTGCGCTCGAGACTCTTCCAAGCGTACGCGATTTCAATCAAGAAACACGCCGGCTCGAATTTTACGATAACACTTTATCGCAAATTGTTGTTAATTAAAATTCCGAAATAAAAATAAATTCCGAATTTTATTGTTGACACATTTCATTATGTACGGTGCAAACTGGAACATCTTAATCCTGACCTAATTTTGAAAATTAAGGTCAAGTGAACCCTGAATAAACGCACCTCAAGCGCACTGACATTTTCAACGACAAAAAGAAATATAAAAAACTCAATGATAATTAAAATTTCAGGTCTATTTATCAAGTGAATGTGTCGCTTTAATGGAAAATCATGTCGAAATTATTCGATTTATGAAGTGGCAATTTTCACACAGTGACTATTTATGTATGGAATTAGAAATAGTATCTCGAGGTTTCTATTTACAGATTTAAATAAACACGCATGCGAAAATTAAATGCACGGACGGTATACGTACAAATAGAAAAGAGTATTTATTCACTTGGTCACAGTTATTTACATAATTAAATAAAAATGGTTTGAAAATAATTAATAAATTATTTCCACATTTAGATGTGTGACATTTTTGACTTACGTTACGTAAATAAATGCACATTAAAACTACTGACCGGGTAAATACCCCGCCGGACATTGAATTACATAATGTACACTTGCTGTTGCATATCAATAAAATATTATGCAACAATTATTTTTTTGATCCGAGAAAAATTCAATGTAAAAAACAAAAAAGAACCTTACTTAGTATAAGGCCATCTACAGACACGTGTTTCGGGATTTATCCCTCGTCAGTACAGCTCTGCCTTACATAATTTACAAGTTTTACATTTATCATTCAACAAAATCCAAATATAAATAATGATATATGTACCGGGTGTCCAGATAAGAAAGGTCACCGGCTATATCTCAGGAACTATGAGTGCTAGAGCTTTCAAATTAAAAAAAATGTTGATAAAAGTGATCATGAGAAAATGATGGAAATAAATTTCAAGTACGTAACTCTTCCGGTAGGGGGCGCAATGAACAGTCGAAAAGTAATATTGCGATTACCTCAAAAAAATGTTTAATAATGACATCATAAAACTATACTTTTTGAAATCTTGGTAAGTTCGTGAAACAAAAATTTTTTTCTTACTCTTGAAATAAAGGGTGGGGGAAGGTCAGAATTTGTCAAATAACTCTCTTGTTTTTTAACCGATTTTAATGGATTTAATGTCATGCGAAAGAATGCGAAAATAAAAATCTGAACATTCGGCAAATCGCGGTGACCAAAAAAAAAAAAAAAATAAGCATCCCCATCTATTCACCTCTCAAGAAAGAGTATATTCAAATAATTTAGCACGCTTTAGAAAATGCCCCTGGTGTTGATAAACTAATTCAGTTTTGTTGTTTTTGTTATTAATTTTATTAACCTCAAAAAGTTTTCCAATGACATTTGAAATTTTTAATTTGAAATTTTCTTTTATATATAATTTGTGATAGAATAAAGGTATTGAGATGCGGTTTTCACCAAATTTCTTACAATTTCACGCACTTTCTATTGATACTAAGAAATCATTCCATTTGAAATTTGTAAGAAAAATGGAAAAAATATATTTTTTAACTTGGCGCCACCTAGCGGCCACTGAATTACTTATTTTTATAATTGTTGTCAATTGTTTTAATGAGGATGATAAATTCTTTCGTATGAAATTAAAATCATTAAGATCGGTTAAAAAACAAAGGAGTTATTTGACATTTGCTCTTTATAAATTCTGGCCTTCCCCCACCCTTTATTTCAAGAGTAAGGGAAAAATTTCTGTAACATTTTAGTTTTTGAAACTCATCACGATTTCAAAAAGTATAGTTTTATAATGCCTTTATTTGAACTTTTTTGAGATAATCGCATGATTATTTTTCGACTGTTCATTGCGACTGGAAGAGATACGAACTTGAAATATATTTCAAACATTTTCTCATAGTTATTAACATATTTTTTATTTGAAAGCTCTAGGAACCTTAGTTCCTGAGATATAGCCGGTGACCTTTCTTATCTGGACACCTGGTACAATGGCGGCCGACGAAATGTGAACGGTATTTTGTTGTCATAGAGAAATTGTCTAATTTTGTACAGATTTATGAGAACTCTTAACAGTGGCGTAACTTAGGTTTTAAAGGACTATTATTCAATTGCTAATTACAATGTTAAACATATTTATTCTTAATACAAGTAGAAATTATGAAATTAATATTTTGTAGAACCACCATTTGCTGTGATAACTTTTGCCAAACGTGTACTCATGGATGAAACTAGATTCCTCATATTATAGTTGTCAGCCAAATCCTCCCATGCATTTTCAACAATTTCGTGAAGTTCATCTGCATTCCTAGGTCTAAAATCTCTTGAGTAAATCTTTTTTTGTAGGTATCCCCAAACATTCTCAATTGGATTGAGATCAGGGCTCTTCGCAGGCCAAGGCAATACTTGGATGCGGTGGTCATTTAGCCATTGAGTCACTTGCTGTATGGATAGGACTATTGTCCTGTTGAAATATAAAATTTTCCGGAAATGTTTGTGTTACATTACATATTTTAAAATATCCCTGTATTTAATAGCATTTAAATGGCCATCTATTTTCCAAATTATTCCGGGTCCGTTTACACTGACCCAAACCCAAAAATTAACAGAAAAACGACCACTATTTGTTATTGGACGGGTGAATCCTTCTTTATAACTTTGGTTTATTGGTCTATAAACTCGTAGGCTTCCATTACTACATGATTGAAATACTTTTTCGTCAGAAAAGACGACCGAGTTCCAAAAATCATCCCCACGATACACAAATTCGTTGGCAAACTCCAATCTTCGTTGTTTATTGTTTTCTGAGAAAAAAACTTTCTTGGCTGCTTGAAAATTTTGTATACCTGCAGCTTTAATACGTCTCCGAGCAGTTCTAGTAGACCTTGAACATCTAAGGCACTATCAAATGGATTTTCTCTGAGATGATTCACAAATGCAACATCCTGTTCTTCATTAGATACCCTTTCTATTCCAATTCGGGGTGGCCTTTTTAAATCTTGCCTTGTTTCAAATCGCCTTTTCAAATTATGTATGCAGGTTTTGCTTACATTCAAATCAGCAGCCAATCGGCTAAGAGACCAGTTTTCTTCTAGTTTAGCTATTGCCCTGCTCTTCTCGTCTAAAGATAGAAGTCTGGCCTTTTTTTTTGATGACTTTTATAAATCTGACATTCAAATGTTTGTTTTCGCACAAACGCGACGCTCCTGATTAAAAGTCATATTCACATAGTTAATAAACATCGCTCAAATTTCGTCGACCGCCATTGTACATATATCTTTATTGACAAATTGACAAGTTATTTTGAGTTTACAATAATGAGAGTAATATAAAAAATATATATATTTTTTTTTGAGTTTACAATAATGAGAGTAATATAAAAAAATATTTAAAAAATGTAAAGATTACTTGTCAATTGATTATGGACCATTGGTTTTTCTGCCTTGTCTTTGTATTTTTTGCAAATTATTTCGCCGTTGGTCGTCATTGTTAAACTTAAGCTGAACTGCAGCATAATGAAGCAAGGGGCTGCAAATCATTTTATAAATGTTGACTACAGTTTTCATATTTATTCCCTTCGATCGGTATGTTAGCTTTCTGAAATGCGCTGCCATCTGCTTGTACTAAGTGCTTTGGGGATGGAGGAGCGTGTGCTATTAATGCCGTGTCGTTGGCATATAGAAGTGGATAAGCGGATTTATTAATAAATTTGGGATCAGGGTTATATAGGTCTTGAACTAGGAGGTTGAAAAGGAGAGGTGATAGTGGTGAGCCTTGTGAAAGGGGAACGAAAGGAGCAGAAAGTGACTGTCGGATTTTTATTTGGAGAGATTTTTTTGTGGAGGAAGCTGCCATGGATATTAATGAGGGGTATTGCATTTAAACAGCAAGCCCCGATACCATACTGAGTCAAAAGATTTTTTATGACTAAAAAGACTATAGCGGATTTATTTCCTTGTTTGGCAGTTGGAGGTTATTATGGATAGCGGGATGGTCGTGGATTGGTGTTAGTATGGTGGCCCATACCCCCATACGAATTCGGCTCCATAGTCTGTGATGTAGTGAATGATTTTTATTTTAATGAGTGATTCGAAGCACTTTCCAAATACTGAGAATAGCGTCATGGGGTGATAGCTGTCAACTTCAGTTTTATCCATTCCAGATTTTTGAATGCAGGCGATAATGCCAGTTTTCATCCCATATGATTAGGAAGGGATTTAAGGATAGGCCTAGGAATATTATTATTTTTGCCTTTACGGAGCACTTCAAAACATTATTCTTCCTTTATGTCATCATTTGGGGTTTGGGGAACTTTGAATATTTTAAAGGAATTGTACCAGTCATTAACTATCATGAAGAATTGATTGTCATTGTCATTATTGTAGGTCGTATCTGTTTGAAATTATATGCAAAAATGCCAGCGCAGTCTTTCTTGTTCGTAGTAACAAAATTCATCCTTGGATCTCTGATTTTCTGGATAAATAATAAATAAAACTAAAACATGGTATGCTTTTAATTATAATAAAAGAGGACGAAAAATATTCGACTCATAAGCAAAAACCCTACTGACTGGATAAATTCTGTTTTTTTTGTATTTACTTAATTTTTTAACCCCTTACCAATATTGTTTTCCATGGAAATCATTTATATCTATGCAGGCTTTTATCCAGAGGTTCGATTTGTATTCTGAAACTAATCTGCGAATGTCTTTGTTTAGTCCGTTAAATTTCTTTTTAAGTGAAATATCTTCTGTTTGTCTGAAGACCCTGTATAACTATCTTTTGTATTTTATTAAGGATTATATAGATTTAGGGAGAGAATATTTGAATGGTAGTTTAGTGAGTAGAGGAGTATTTTTCATAATGGTTAGGGATAATAAATAATGATTTTATTCACAATTTCTATTATTACCGAAGTATACAATATACGGGTCTATTCCGTACGGAAAATGTTAAGTTTAACGTGTACGTTATTAATTAATTTTACATTCTATGAATAAATATTAGAAAGAAAAGCTAAACAGCTAAACACAAACATGAACAAAGTGCGAAGAAAGTAATTTTGAAATAAACGAGTATTTCAAATCGTGCACAAATCACCTTTAGAGCCTTAAAAATGGTTTAGAAGTCTGTAAGAATTTTGTGTCAGACACAAAAGTAAATAAAGTGACTGTGATGATAAAAAATAGTGTACACATTAAACTTGACATTTTCCATAGCGAATAGCCCCGATAAGCTGTATAGCCTGGTGATAATTTAAATTCAAAACAGGTTAGAACTGTGATGGTATAATCTTCATAAATTTTAGAAAAAAATACATATGACACATTTTTTTAGTTTAATTAATTTTTCATATGCCATATATAAAATTCATATATGATTTCTTAATTTATATTTAACATTAAAAAAGTATAATATGTATGCATTTTTATAAATTAATAAATCTTGTTGACTAATTAATAAATAATTGATAATTAATTCTTTTTAATTAAAATAAAATCAATGAAAACTTTAAATTGTATTATAATATATAAATTAAATGGAAAGAATTTGAAAATAATTAATAAATTATTCCCTCTTTACTACTGTGACATTTTGACTTATATTAAGGAAGTACTTTAAATAAATGTACATTAAAACAACTACTTCTCGGGCAAATGCCTCGCCAGACATTGAATTAAAAAGGTGGAAATAATTCATTAATTATTTTAAAATACTTTTTATTTAATTTATTTAAATAACTGTGACCAAGTGAATAAATCTTTTTTTTTTCTATTATAATACATTTTTTAAGAACACAGCGGAACAAATGAATAAATTATAATATACAGTACAGTAACTGTACTGTACTGTATATTATTAAATTTGAATAAATTAAATAAAAAGTAAATTAAAATAATTAATGAATTATGAACATCTAAATATCTTAAATCTTCAAATGAGAGTTTCTTGGATATAAACAAGCTATCATATACAGGGTGATTCGGATGGAAATATTTCAAAGACATGTCTAGGAAGCAAAAAGAAACAAAATAATCTCATATGTTCAAGTCCGATTTTCATTTGTTTCAGAGATAAGGTTTTTGTTTTTAAAAAGTTAATGAAGTTAAATTTGACAACGTTGTCCTAGATGCCAATTTTAAACTACAGTTGTGGTTTAAAATTGGCGTTTTCAATGATAGAGAATATGCAGATATGGTGTTTGTTTACGGATTTTGGATTGGTAATTCTATTCGTTCAGTAGAACGACTTAGTATTACTTTCCAACATGATTGCATTATGCAAATATTGTAAGAAATCCTCTGAATTGGCAGAGGAATCCCGCAGCCTTGGTTACCGAGACTAGATACCTTGAAGTTATGCGCCGTTTGTATAAAAAAACGTCCGGAATTGCGGAAAAATAATTCATGGCTTTTGCATCATGATAATGCACCTGCTCATTCATCGTTGCTTATGAGAGATTTTTTGGCCAAAAAACAAAACGAAAATCATGCCTCAGGCACCACATTCGCCGGATTTGTTCCCCCTGCGACTTTTTCCTGTTCCAAAAACTGAAAGGACTGAGATTTGCAACGATGAAATAAAATCTGTGTCACTGAAGAAAAATTGTATCTGAGTGGGATTATTTTGAAGGGGACAATATAAATATTGATGAATAAATAAATATTTTTTTATAAAAATATAAAGTCATTTTTTTAAACAAACCTCGTATACTGTCATTACGAATAACTGTCTTGCAAATTTTATATACTTTTTGAGTTCTAATTGGAATTTGTTTGTGGAGTCTTTGGCTGAAAGTGAAAAGTTATTACGAGTTAGTAACTATTCAGTTTTTGCGATGTATTCATTTCTAGAAAGAATGGATATTGTGTTGCTTTCATCAGCTTTACTGAGTACTAAATAATTCTTATTGAGCTTCATCTTTAGGTTTTTTATTGAATTAGATTTTACAATATTGTTTTTTTTTGTTTTATATTATGAAATTACTTTTGCCACTTTCTTTTTTTTGTAGTGATATTTTCTCAATAAATGACTGTGAAACATTACAATGTGTTTTTATACATACTACCTTACATTGTTCATTATATTTCTCAAAGTGCCTAATGAATAACTAATCGAAGATATTATTTTAATTTTAATAATAAAAAATAAATATATAAAAAATATTGGTACAAATTATTTTGGGAATTAATTTTTAAAATTTCAAAAACAAAAATAAACGCCTGTATATTGAAAATATATTTCAACGATAGCTTGAAGAAACTTTTATTAGAAATATTATTTTGAAATTTGTTACTGTTTTAGAATTCCGGTAAATTTGATTTACCCTGTATATATTATATAATTCCTATATAATTATTGTGAAAATAAAGATTGTTTCTTTGAGATCACATTGAGATAAATTATTGGCGAGACAAATAATAATTATAATAAATAACAAAATATCCATTAGTGTTATTTGAGAATAATTTTTTCAAGTATGCATATGAAATATTTAATACAATTAAAATAATAACTTACCATGTTAACATTTTTTATTTCTATTACAGCTGATGTTCGAAAATATTAACACAATATTGTAATAAATTCGGATTTGTCTCAGAACCCATATTTATTTAATTTTAAACCGTATTCACTGTTGTGGAACTTATATATATATATATCTGACCATGAATTTTATATATATCTGAGTAATTAAATGTAATTAACAAAATCATTAACTGTGACTTAATACCTATGTTTAAATTTATTTTGCAACAAAGATAGAAAATACAATTATGCAGCTAGTTGTTTGTATGGTCATCCAGCCGAAAATTTGTGATTTTGAATTATTTTTTTATAAACATGCATCTGGTCATCATCCTACTTAAAATTTATTAATGATTTAGAAAGCATCCAAGAGAAGAATAAGAAACATTTGTACACTTTTCTTGCATGCAGTCATTAAAACAAGTGAAGAAAAGTGTACAAGTGTTTCTTATACTTAAGTCATCTTTTACACATCTCGAAATTATATAATATATTCAAGTGAAATTTTTAAAATATAAGTTTAGTGTCTAAAAACAATAAGGAATTGTTTTTATTTTTTTACAAAATATCCATTCGATAGATCTTAAAACGTTACCTTAAGAAAGTAACCCTAGAATTTCAATCAATTAAAAAAAGTATAAAGTATACTCGAATATTTAAAATACGAGTGTATATTGAGTCAAGCTGATCGTTCATGAAGAGGATTTCCGGGCTAGTGCGGGCTTTGTGGATTTCCAATGGCTTTAGGAGGTCCATCTTTTGACCCTTTTTATTTAAATATTGTAGAAAATTATTAATGTTTATTTATTATTTACAAAATTCCTTTTCTATTTAAAGTATACTTTTAAATTATACCATAAATGCCGATTCTGAATCGAAATTTTCCGAAGTAGTTGTTTTAATGTGCATTTGTTTAAAGTATTTAAAATAAATTAAAATGTCACAGAGCTAAATGTGAAATTAATTAATTATTTTCAAAAATATTTTTTATTTAATTCATTAAGTGAAATTACTAAAAATACTAAAAACCATAGTCAATTAAACATTGACGTATTATTTTAGTATATCACGGCTGCACCCTAATTAAATATACTCCCTCCGTCAGTTTCAGCCTTGTTGTCAGCCATGAACTTAATTTTATTGATCAAAATCCACAGGTTGCAGGGTGAAACCATGGCCGTTGTGTCAGCAAATTCAAGGAAGGTGCAATGAAATGCGAAACGAAAATAGATTTCAACGCAAATTCGCGGAAGGTTCTATTTAAAGAAAAAAGTTATGGCCACACCCGAAAATAAAAAGGAAGTAATAATATAAATTTGAGTTATTTTATAAATGAAAAATATTTTTATTATTGTTTATGCAACTTTGTATAAACTTACTGCCAAAGGTTTTCTGTAGTGTAGAAATCGTTTTAGATAATTATAATTAGACTCGAATAAAATATTTTAGCGTTGATATTTTTTTTTACTTTTAAATGATGTGTACATTATCTTATTTTTACCATTTGCTTTGCTACCGAATATTCATGTGTATAATTATATTATTTTTGTAAGATTTACTTCTATTTACTTGTTTATTTATACGTATTGCTTTTGTGGTGATTTTAATTCAATTTTTGCAGTTTGTAACTATTTTTTGTAAAATATTTTATATGTATTTGATTTACTTATATATTTATTCACGGTGCGCATCATTATTGTGTTTATGGATTCTGATTGGAAAACTCAATGGTTATACTTGATCAAGGAATTATTAGTCTAACTTTTATCAAATCAATTAAATATATTGTTGTATTTTGTAATTACAGATTGTCATTAATTGTAAAAAGGTGATTTTCCGTAAATAAAGAATTAATTAATTAATAATAAAAAAATAATGTAGTTAATTCAATTTCTTAATGGCAATTTGTAATCATGGTGAAAATGGCAGATTTACGAAATTGTATTTTAATAATAATAATAATTTTATTTTCCAAAGGAAGAATCCAACAAGGTAAAATATACAATAATTTACAAAATAGTAATATAATAATAATAATAAAAATTAAGAAAATATACGTATAATACAAGCAAACGTAAATTGAAGGAGAGAAAAAAAATAATTCAAATAACTAAAACAAACAAAATTAAATACTATTTCCAAAAAATATATCATTATATATTCTGTTAGCATTTCTTTAATTTTTTAAACTATTTGGTTCGATGCTCCTAATTTTGTTTCTTTAAATAATAGATTGATGTATTTAGAATCCACATATGGTATTAACTTAATTATTATTGATATTGTGAAAGATAAATATTTTACACACATATGAATAATAATGTCCGATTATTTATAATAGGGTAATTTTTACGAGGAAAAGTGAGAAAAGTTAGGAAATTTCGATATTTTAGTAAAACGTCATGAACACGAAATTGAAATAAGGGTTGATGTATTCATTCGGCTCTATTCCCCATCGAAAAAGTTAAACACAACGATTGACTGTTATTTTAAGATTTATAATTTTAAGTTTTCTTCTTCTGCTTCTATCCCTTGTTCATAAATTACTCTCAAAGCAAGCGATAAGAGCAGTTTAGATCACTCACGTACAAAAATCAAGAAATTTTTATAAACGCAGAAGATGATATGCATGAATACGCGGCTATCCTCTCCCACAATCCTCGTCCTAAGAAACGTGGAAGTCGATGAACGCTAAGCCCTTAGAGTGCTTACAAAGATTAGACACCCTAATAATCCTCTCCACAACCCCTCCAATACATTCCATTTTTTACGAAACATGCAAAATTCCCACTATTAAACACAGACTTGAAATCTGTTCCTTAACATCCGCCTCCAATCCTCACATAGTTCCTACTATAAAACACTTACGCATCCCTCGTAATTACACTAATCCTAAATATGCCTATCCTTCACTAACAATTCATGTCAACTTATTTGGAGAACTTGGACAGTGACGTTAGCAAATATGACGATTGAATAAAATAAAACGACAAGAACTGGTCGGAGACAGGCAGAAAGAACTACGCAACGATCGATGGCCATTTTATGAGGCTTAACAATTTGTAAATGATTGTAATGATATAAATATTGTAATATACAATAATGTAACTCTCAGAAATACAGATTTTCTATATATATTTAAAAATTCTATTTTAAGTTATGTTTCGAATAATGCATCCCCCAAATTAAAATTAACTTGGCATTTTATTTCAGATTATATTGCGAATCGCGCTCACTGCAGTGAAAACGCCAAATTAAATTTTAGGTTGGCACTGTCGAGCCTGCTACCAACTTAAAATTTAGTTCAGGGTTACATTTATAGATGGCGCCCAAATTACACCAGCGTCATCTCTGAATGTAACCAACTTAAAAAAATGTTTATTAATTATAATAAATGAAAGACGTCGCAAGCGCCATCTTTCGCCTAATTTCATGTGGCTATCACTAGTTATCCATACGTTAGATGAATGGTGGCCATGGAGGGTGCAGCATGCGTGTAAAGTGCCGCGGGAGGGGTCCGCCATTTTGTTATGCCAACTAATTGGCACCATTTAAAATTAAACACTCTAAATTTACGCGAAGTATTTCGCGTGACGCTGAGATACCCATCTGAGACTATATCATAGAGATAAAGTATAAAAGGGCCAGATCCATATATTTAGCGGGAAACGCGCGCAACGCCATCCAGTGCTCAAGTGGACAACTATTTCCCAAGTTTCAAACCTTTATAAGGTTTGTAATGGGTCATACCCTGGTATGAACGTATAATTTTAATTTGCGGTATTGTTTCGTTTTGTTTTTTTGTATTCGGTTGGGTGGTCCGTGCTGTAGGGACGCGCCGCCAGCGTGGCGCCGGGCCCTAAATGGGTACGCTCGTGAAATCGAGGGGGATCGCGGATGTTTAGTCTACGGGCGATAAGAAGGAATCTCGAAAAAAATGCGTACGTGACGATCGCACTAAAATTTCGGGTTTCTTTGTTCGATTCGGGAATAAAAGGCGTGCGGGTAGTACCGGGCAGGGGAGTTCAGATCCAGACGCTGTGACGGTCGGTCGTTAGTTTCGGGGTTTCGCGAGACTAGTCATCAGGTCCGGGAGTCCGCGACGACAAGGGGAAGATCGGTTTCGGAGAGAAGCGCGAGTACGACGCACAGGTGGGATTTCTTTCGCGACGATGCGGAAATTCGGTGGATATCGACAGCGCAAGTATTGTACTTAATTATTTTTTATAATTATTCTTTTTTTTTTACTTATTGTACCAATTTATTGTAAATTCTACCCAGGCTTGGCTTACAGACAATTTGAGTGAATTGTTGTAGGTCAAGTGTGAGTAGCAGCTCGGGATGAGTTTTTTTAAGGGGTTTTTTTATCATCCCAATATGTAGAAGAGCTGATTCGCGTCTTCCCCAAAATACAGTTGATATCAAGTGTTTATTGTGTAATAATGAGACAATAAATCACCACCTTGATGTCATTTTTTTTGGTGTTTTAATTATTTTACTTTTTTTTTATTTTACCTGGTTTAGGAAAGTCACAACATAAAAAAAGGACATTCGCGTAAGCAACGGATCTGTTTCTTTTTTTAAGGTTACTACACAACACGGCATGAATTTCTGTCAGAGACAGGTAGGGTTCTAACCATCACAGGTTTTTGAGGTTTGGTTCATATACACACTATAATATAACTAATAGCGGGACTTTTGAACATTTTTCTATTTAAAATTTTTTGTTTACTATTTTACTTCAAATTATTTATATAAAAGTTTTTTTATAAATGTGCTATTTTACAGAAAAAAATATGAGTAAATCATGCAAATAAAAACTTGCAATTAATAAAATTATCTGAAAAAATACGTAAAAAATAACATATAAAAACAACAATATATTTAAGTAAAATATATTATTCTTATAAAAGTATTATTTAACCTGGCATTACATTCATATATTAATTAAAACATATTAACAACAGTTATAATTTGAATTAATTGATATCTCTCAGCTGGATAATTTTATGAACTCCTTTCCTTAAAGAATCTAGAAAAATATGGATGTAAATATTATTTCAAAATACATTTTTTTCTGATGGAAAATATTTGTAAAAAGCATAAACTATATAATAAAAAATGAATATTTATAAACCGAAAACATATTTTGAGAATGTAAGAAATAAATCATATTTATTAATAATTAATTATTGCTCGATTGGTTCATAATTTTAAGTTATGTATATTCTTTCAAAAATATACAATTCATAGAAATTAATAAGCAAACATATTTTAAACTACAAATAATAAGTTACAGTTGTAGTTTTATAAGAAAAAGTGAAGAAACTTCTAACGCATACAAAAAAACTGTCAAAAATAATCTTGTGATTTACATCAATCAAATTGAAATATGGCAAACAGATCCTTATTTAGAATACCTTTAATGTTTAATTAAAAGTATAAATGTTTAAGAAATATACCTTATAGGGCGACAAAAGTCACCAATAATAAATAAATCATTGTAAAAATTAAAAAATAAAGTATTTTAAATTTTCAACTTGAGACTTCAACGCCTCCAGTGCTCAAGTGAACAACTATAGCCATGTTTTCCAATTTCAAATATTATCCGCCTCCCCTAGATTATATACCATTTAAAATATAATAAATTTGGATAAAAAAAGTAACAACTACCCGTCGCTAATTGAAATATGCAAATGAGGTTATGTTTCCAAGGTGTAAACAACGCGGACAGTACTACCGCAAAAAGTAGCACTAGTTTTACCCCGCCCCGCATACAATGGCTCAACTTGGCTAATTCAAACCTGTAAACGCGTACAATAGTTACAAATACCGCCGCAAGATGCAGCTCTAGTATCGCATCCAATAGTTCAGTCTTGATGGTGGCTGACCATTTTATTAAAAACTTTTTTATATTGGTAGCAGGCTCGGTAGTACCAATCCAAAAATGATTATGTTGGTACTGCCGATCGCGCTGCCAACTTTAAATTCAGCTTGCGGGTGCATTGACATCAAGGTACGTCGATGGGCGTAACACATATATACATATGTGTTACAAGGTATGACAGAATTGTATCTTTTCATGTTTTCCCCCACCCCTTTACCCGCAGGCCCTAGTTCGTGCGAGAGAGAACAGTGACGTCGACTTTGGTTGCGATTTGCGAGTCTATCATAACCTCTTTCCGGCTTCGTAGTTTGACTTTTACATTTTGTGTTAATAATAAGTGGAATTAAAATAAGACATTGTATTAGAGTTAAGTGTAATTAAAATAGGATTTAGGATTGAATTATAAATATAAAGTTTTGAAAAATAACAAACATTTTAAAAGAAAAGTCTCTCAAATAAAACAAAAATTAAGAGGCCAAGATTTAATTAATAAATAAATAAAATATTAACATGTTTTCGATTATATTCATTTTCCAATTTCGCACCTTCCTTAAATATGTATTTACATTATACAGGGTGAGTTTTTTTCGATGTTCTCTATGGGGATCTCGGAAACTATAAGAGATAGAAAAACGGTTAAATGGGGAAAGAAGTGTAGTTTTATAAGACGAATAAAATGACACTTTCAAAATATTTGAAAAAGTCAAGGGTAACTAGATATTTTGAAAAAAGTAAAATGTGTCAATTTTTTTAAATCAATATATCTCTATTATTATCATAGATAGAAAAAAACTGTAAAGGACAAAGTTGTACAAAATTTTACACAGATTAATAACAAAAAATCAAAAAAATTTGTTCGCCCATATTTTGGGAGATATGACACAAACTTACCTTTTTTTAAATGGAAACAATAGTTGGCTATGACTTTATTAAAAGGGATATTTTTTTCCCTTTAATCCGATATAACATATGCCATAGTTATTTTTAAAATAAAATAAGTTACAGTCGTTTTTAATTTTACCATACACCAAAAAATAGTTAGCCATGAAAAAGACAAAAGTAAAACAATTGCAGTTGTTTATTCTAAACACACATTAATTCATTTCCATATTTGGTTTGTTTCGATAAGTTTGTTTTGTATTTTTTTGGTGTTGTAAGTTTTTTAAAGTGATAATGAATTTTTCCAGCGAAGAAAAGCGTGATATGCTTGTTTGTTACATTCAGTGTAATAAAAACGCTGCGGATGCTGCAGAACAATATTATAATCAATATATCGATCGTCGGCAGCCATCTTTACCAACATTCAGAAGAATTTACCACAATTTGGGTGAGTACGGATCCTTTACAAAGCCGAAACTTGAAATAAGAAAAACGAAATTAATGATGTTTCTGAAATAAACGTATTAGCACATCGACCAGACAAATTGCAACAGAAGCAAGCATATCTCAACGGACTGTAGTACGAGTTTTGAAAAAAACATAAATATCACCCATATAAGGTATCAATTTCACAAAATTTACATGACGGTGATACCAATGAGAGAATGGTCTTCTGTATGTGGTACAAAAACATGTGCCAAGAGGCGAGATAATACGTTCCCTACAAAAATAATTTGGACAGATGAAACGCGATTTACTAATTGTGGGATTTTTAACCGGCACAATGAACATGATTGGAGTCAGGAGAATCCACGAGAAGTTGCACAACGTAGACGGTGTGTTCGGATCGAGAATTCTCGGCCCATATATTTTTGATAACACATTGAATGGAAATGATTACCTTCGTGTTCTTCAAGAAACATTTGAAGATATGCTCGATGATTTAAATTTATCAGTACGGGCAAGATTGAAGTGGTTTCAACACGACGGAGCTTCACCTCATAGCACGTTGGCTGTGCGAAACTATTTAAATGACGGTCTTCCTAATTCATGGGTGGGAAGAAATGGACCAATCCTATGGCCACCTAGATCACCCGACCTATCCGTATTAGACTTCTTTCTGTGGTGTTATGTGAAGAACAAAGTGTATCAACAATCATATAAATCCGTGGAGGATCTTAGACCAGCTGTACTTGAAACATTTTATTCTATTGACAGATGAAAAGTCAAAAAAGCCATAAATTCGATTTTAAAAAGATGTACTTTATGCCATAATAATAATGGTGGACTTTTTGAGCATCTTATGTAATATTTAAAATTTTCTTCTATTATTATTTTGATAATTTCGGAATTATTTGCTTGACTTTTGACAAATCTAAAGAAAGATAATAAATTAAATATTGATTTGCTACGTTGCCATAAACAACCGCAATTGTTTTTCATGGTTAACTATTTTTTGGTGTGTGGTAAAATTAAAAACGTCTGTAACTTATTTTATTTTAAAAATAACTATGGCATATGTTATATCGGATTAAAAGGAAAAAAATATCCCTTTTAATAAAGTCATAGCCAACTATTGTTTCCATTTAAAAAAAGGTAAGTTTGTGTCATATCTCCCAAAATGTGGGCGAAAATTTTTTTTGATTTTTAGTTATTAATCTGTGTAAAATTTTGTACAACTTTGTCCTTTACAGTTTTTTTCTATCTATGATAATAATAGAGATATATTGATTTAAAAAAATTGACACATTTTACTTTTTTTAAAATATCTAGTTACCCTTGACTTTTTCAAATATTTTGAAAGTGTCATTTTATTCGTCTTATAAAACTACACTTCTTTCCCCATTTAACCGTTTTTATATCTCTTATAGTTTCCGAGATCCCCATAGAGAACATCGAAAAAAACTCACCCTGTATAATAAAATTGTATTGTATAATGAAAAGTACAACCATAAATAAATAATGTTTTTTTTTACTCCTGGAATTATCAAATTCCGATAAGTTAGCAATCAAATGATTTATAAAACCATTTGAATTATTTAGCACTAAATGTACTTATTTTTTTAATATATCTATCTAATTATGTCTTTTATCTTATGTAATTTGTATATTATTAATATTTTTTTAGTAAGAATTAATATTCTAAATCGTGAAGTAATACATTTAAATTTAAGGTGCATTTTCACACGCTGTGCTTGTGACGTAAGCGATCTCTACCCCCACTCCAAAATCTTCGATTCTGTCGATCCTTCTTACCGTATACTTGACCGTCCTTGCATTGACATATAACGGATATGGCAATCCGACTTACATTGACACCATCTATGAATGCAACCCCAAAGTAAATTTAAAGTTGGCAGTACGTTCGGCGGTACTAACCCAATATTTAGTTTGGTATTTTCACTGCAGAGGGAATGATTCACAACATAACCTCAAAAACTGTTGCAGAATTGAAATATTGATTTTTTTTTAATTAAGGTGTTTTTATTAAATAAGCGGCGCACAGTGACTTCGTTGAAATAAAGGGATTAGCGAAAATATCTCAAGTATGTATTTGGCAAATATACTTGTTCACATTTAATGAAACGTTCAGCCACCATTAATCTAGCGTATGGATAACTAGTGATGTTATGTTTTCATAAACAGGACAAGTTCGCCTTCCTTAGGTGGACGAAACAATGATTCTCGGTCGTCTACCTTATAGACCCAAATCGTTGACGATGCCACTTGAAATTAGGCAAAAGGTGGCGCTTGCGCCGTCTTTAATTTATTATGATAAATGTACTTGTACTTACATCGAAATAAAATGTTGTCGTCCACTTTGTTAATTAAAGGATCGTTTAAATGGAGACCAAGATTATTTTTAGTAACTTATTTTATTTTGTTAAGGATCCTAAAAGCGAAAGTCACAATTTTTGACGAAAGTAGGATTCATCCTCAATGTTGACTGTTTTTGAAATTCGAAATAGAAAAATAGCATAATAGGAATGCATCAATCCGCAGTTTGCAGAGATTTACCCTCAATAGGATATATCTGAGAGGCCGAAACTAATTCTATTTTTTATCGGACGTGAAAGAACAATGGGACATCAAATACACCTTGTCTTTTTTCGCCATCTCTCTCTCGGTCAACCAGTTCAGAATAGCAGTCGATCTTCCCTCCCTGAACCCTGGAAGAAGTGGAAGGACCTATTACCAGAAGTAATAGGTCCTTCCACTTCTTCCTCCAACCGATCCTTTACCATTCCCATCATAACCTTATATAGCCTTATATAGGACCAACACTTTTGAATGATGAGTTTACCGGACTGTCGAATCAAATAAACATAGCTTGGCCTATTGGAAAGGATCAAATATGTGCAAAACTACAATGAAATTAAACAAGGTAAATTTCTGGCAATGATCAATAAAATTCGATCAATCCCATATTCCAACAGCAAAAATTTCTTACACTGTAAGTTTTACAAACATCTATTAAAACAACTACTTCCTAAGCGTATACCCCGTTGGACATTCGATTACACAATAGATATCTGTTTTTTTGCATACTAGTGTCACTGAGTACTGCAACGGTTTGAGTAAAACATGGAAAACATTCATAATAGAGGGTGTTGTCTACCTTTTTGAATGGAAACAAATAATGAACGTTCTTATTAAAAAAAATGTTTATTATCAAGCTAATGTATAGAAATTATGAAACTAAACTATTAACATCTTTGATAAATAGAAAAGAGTACTCACTCACTTGGTCACAGTTATTTAAATAAATTAAATAAAAAAGATGTTAAATAAAAAATAAAATCATTTTTATTTAACAATTTTGATATTCGGGACTATTCAATATAGGAGATGTTAAGTTTAACGTGCAGGTTAATTTCCCATTTAATGTATCATATATTTATTAAATAAACTGCTTAGATTGCGATGATAAAAAATAACGTACACGCTAAAATTAACATTTCGTGTACAGAATTGATCCCATTAAGATTAAAAAATCATCACAAAAAAAGGATGCAGTTCGTTGTAACAATTGAAAATGTAAGTACTTTCTATTATCAATTAATCTTTATGCAAAAACCATTGTGAATTAAATATCTTTATTTATAAAGTGCTACGATCAAAATGTATGCACATAAATAGCTCCTTATCTTATCTAAAAAATGGAGCTGATTGTCAATATCGGTATGTAAAATATTGTTATTTCATCGCATATTATTAAAAAAACAAAACAAAACGGTAGGTGAAACACAATACATAAATAAAACGGTTATCAAAATAGCCGTATTTGGCAATAAGGAAATCAGATACGTCGTACGGGTTAAATTATTCATAGATTCATTTATAGATAAAACCAGTTTGCGTTTTTTACAGTGCAATTTATTGAATCAATTGGAGTTTTTGTGTATTAATTTTAATCTATTTGATTGATTTGTACCGAGTTATCAAGATGTAGCTCGCTAATGGCGTACCTGAAATATATTATTTATAACCGGTTATAACTGGTGATGTACAAGCGGTTTAAAAAAGTAGGTGTCTTGATTTATTTGTTGTATTCAATTTTAAGCGAAATAACAATTATAATTGATATTAAAACCATTGGAAATTATAAAAAATTGAAAAAATTATGTATACAAGCTCATACGAGATACGGGGCCATATTTTGTTGACGGAATATTTTCCGACAATTTTATTTAATTAAATTTTATTTATGTTTGTGTGCATATATTCATATATATATATATATATAATTGTGTATGTGTAAGGGTGTATACATATAAATTAAGTGCGAACCATCGCTAATTTTATTAGTTGAGTTAGAGAGTCGGTTAAATTAGCATTAGTAGTAAATTTTCTGAGAATTACAACGGTGAAATCAGTAAAACAAAAGAGCATCACGTTTTCAATATAATAACAAAACAAATAATTTTCAAAATTGAACACCCTATATTTTAAAATCAGTTGATAGATATTTTTTAACAAAAAAGTTATAAGAGACAATTACAAAAAAATCACAAATAGCAAAATTATTGGTATTTTATTATTCTGTTTTCAATTAAATCAAGTTGCTATAATAAACAAAACACTACTTAATAACGATAAAAAAGTTTATTATAAGGTAATTTACCAAACATTTAATCAATTTAAACCTCAATTATGGTGTAATGAATAAAACATGTGAATTCATGATTGAACGTCCAAGCTTTGCATTTACAATCTACGTCAATTATATGTTACACATTTTATATTGAAAAACTTAATTTGTTATTGTAATCCTTCAATGAACAAGGTTTATATCAATAAAGAAGATGGTGAGTTAACTAACTGATTCGGAAAACAAATTTTGTTTTTATGATTTGTTATTTGCAATAACTGGATTTTATTGAAGACACAATATTTATATGCCAATAACTTTTTTTATTTGTATTTTTTTGTGATAGTGTATTACAATATTTCTGTTCAAAATAATCGTCTCTATCAAATTAGGATAAAATATATAGGGTATCCCATTAAAAAAATGTTTGTTTTGCTAATATCTTTAAGAAAGGATGCTTTTTTTGTTTTTTCCCCAGAAAATGTACTACTCCTTTGCTAATTTAACCGACTCTCTAGGCTCAACTAATTAGAAAGTTACCAATGGTGCGCACTTAATTTATAACATCCTGTATATCTTTTTTGACGGTTTCCATGTACCGAGTGTCCAAATAAGAAATGTTACTGGCTATGTCTCAGGAACTATGAGTACTAGAGCATTCAAAAAAATCTTAATGAGAAAATGCTCTAAATAATTTTCAAGTATGTAACTCTTCCGACAAACCCTATACCCATATGGGTAGAAAGGGTCATTGAATATATATATATATAATTCTTCCGACAGAGAGCACAATAAACAGTCGAAAATATAAAACAGAGATTATCTCAAAAAATGTTCTAATAAAGGCATCCTAAAACTACACTTTTTAAAATCAGGATGAGTTTATGAAACAAAAACGTTCGAGACTTTTTTGTCTTATTCTTGAAATAAAGGGTGGGGGAAGGTCCGAATTTGTAGGGAGGAAATGTCAAATATTTTGTTTTTTAACTAATCTTAATGATTTTCATGCCATATAAACATGTCATGCTTGTAGTGAGTTACAATTATTGATGGGTTTGCAATCAACTTCGACGTCAACATATACTAAATCATGATCATTATCGAAAGAACATCCTTCCCAAAATTATGTTTTGGTTCTATTAAATGTTTTGCGAAGGATCACATTTCAATTAGACTTTGCCGAAAAGAACGGATATGTTCCTGGAGTCAAATATTGAAATTACGACCAGTTTTCCCAATATACACTCCCTTATAATTATTACATGTAAGTTTATATATTCCCGATCCGTTCTTTTCGGAAAGGTCTAATTGAAAAGTCATCCTTCACAAAACATTTAATACAATCAAAACATACTTTTGGGAAGGATGTACTTTCGATTATACATTTTGCCGAAAAGGGTAGGAAGATGGGTCTCCTGAAGTTCTTGGAAATTCATAGAGCTCGCGCTAACCCGGAAATCCCCGTAATCAATTACCAGCTTGACGTAATAGACACCCCTCTTTTCAAAGCTGTTATTCCGCCTATATAATCTGCTTCAATTTTTAATACAAATTACTTTTAGTTTGATAATGATGCTTCGAAACTAATCACTAAAATAAAATAACAAGTTATACAAACCAAGTTAAACAGTGTTTTATTTAATAAACTCAAAATGTATAACCAAGTGAAAGCTTTAACAATTAACAAATTAAAAAGTAATTATTATATTTGTCACATATGAAACTTAATATTGCCAACTTAATTGCAACAGTTTAAAATATCCGTCAGATTCCTTTGCGTTTGTTTTAATTTCTTTAAATATCTTGTTAACGTCTATAGTAGTTAATTTGAAAAATAGGGAAAATCGCATTTATAATTTCTATTATATTAATTAATAGATATTCCCTTTAAATTATATTTTATCTATGAATTGAAGAAATTTCAATGTACAATATTAATTTAAATTAATTAAATATGAGTGAAAAAAAAAAGAAAACACATCTCTGGTGGGATTTGAACCCATATCCCTCGATTTCTAGTCTCTGTGGTGTAATTGGTAATGCACTATGCTAGATTTCAAATCCTATCAGAGGTGTTTTTTTTTTCACTTATATTTAATGAACTTAAATTACATCTCAATGTACAATTAACATTCTTCAATTAATTTCTATTATATATCGTATCGTATCGTATCGTATCGTATCGTATCGTATCGTATCGTATCGTATCGTATCGTATCGTATCGTATCGTATCGTATCGTATCGTATCGTATCGTATCGTATCGTATCGTATCGTATCGTATCGTATCGTATCGTATCGTATCGTATCGTATCGTATCGTATCGTATCGTATCGTATCGTATCGTATCGTTTCGTATCGTATCGTATCGTATCGTATCGTATTATACTTGATACAGACAAGTTTGGATAATGAATTAATGAAGTAGTTATTATTGATATCACTCGCAGTACCGATTTCCGAAATATCTACGTGTGATTTATTAGAAATAATATTGAGATATTTCAGTTATTTTCACATTTCACCTAGGTTGTGTACCATCCAATTTACCCTATATATATGATTTCTTTTCATTTTTTATCGCAGACCGGAGGTCTATCTGCCCACGAAATTTATTTTTGGCTTTATTTTTATTAGAGAGATTAAGAATTGTATATTATTTGTTAACCAGCCCGGTTTTATTTTTTTATGTATATGATATATTTTAATATGTGCCGCTGCGAAGGCTGTTTGTTTGAACATTAATTTTTATTAATCAATTTAATAAATTAATAAAAGCATGGCGTATCATAGTTATATTTTTTCTAATGGAATGACCCATATGTTATATTTTTTTCAGATTCAACATCAAAAATAAAGTTGACTTTCATAATATATTCATATGCCTAAACCTAATAATTTTTGAAATATTTAAATATTTTTGGAAAAATTGACGTTTCGAAAAAAAAATCATAACTCTCAAATGGATGAATGAAAACAGATGAAATTTTGTACCAGTATATTAGACTAATGGGTAAATATTTTAGGCTATTTACAGGAATTTAAAACCTTAAGATGTTCTGATAATTTAACGTAACTCCAGAAACACATTCAAGGTCAAATTTAATGCTTATTTTAAATGGCACACCCTATATCTAATGGCCCTATCTTGTAGGAAATTTTAATGTCTTTCAAAAAGTATAAAAGTATTTTTTACCTAAACCTAACAGTTTTCAAGATATATCAATTTCCGTTAACTTTTGACATAATATTTATTATTTATAATATGGAAAGTCGATACAAAGCGCCATCTATTGTTCAATTTAATATTTATTATTATTATTCCATAAATGAAAGTGTTTAGTTATTGTTTATAAATAAAGTCAGTTGACCCAACAAATGATTTTAGAGATATTTCCTAAATTAATACACTAATTTTATTATTTGATAAAAACTTGTTAGAATTGTAAAACAAATATAACGAAATACATCAAATAAATTGACAAAATAGTATTAAAAGTAATTTATAATAAATTTTCAAAAATACTACCATCGAATGCATAATTTAATTTTATTTTAAATGATATTTTGACATTTCTCAGCATATTAGGTATAATTGATCTAAATGTATTATTAATTCTGCCTTCCATGTATTCAATTGTTGTGTGGTGAGTGCTGTATATTTAATTTGACAGAAATAAATCCATGGGAATTAAATCAGAGGATCTAGGTGACCATGCTCTTCCAATTTATTGCTTATTAAACCACCTGTTTTGACGAAAATTCAATGTAATTAAACTTGTAATTGTGTCTCCTCATTATTAGTTGCTGTATTCAAGGTAATGTCTTCTTATTAGGATGTCTTCCATCAGAGAACATTTTGTACACTAAGAGACAATCTTAATAACGTTACGTTATTATTAGAATCATGTTAATTCTCTCATTTAAGGGAAACATTATTTTTTCAATTGTTAGTAATAATACGAATGTGTCAATTAAATTTGTTTATAAACAAAAGCCTATTAAAATAACTGGCAATAATAATAATTAAATTAAGCAATAGATGACGAAAATTAACAAAAATGGATATATCTTGAAAACTATTAGGTTTAGATATAGAATACCTTTATACTTTCTTACAAGATAGGCCTATTAGATATAAGGTGTGCCATTTAAAATAAGCACGGAATTTGACCTTGAATGTGCTTCTGGAGATATGTTGAACTATCAAAACATCTTAAGATTTTAAATTCCTCTTAATAGTCTGAAATATTCACCCATTAGTCAGATATATTGATATTTGAAAGTTATGATTTTTTTTCGAAACGTCAATTTTTCCAAAAAAAATAAAATATTTTAAAAGTTATTAGGTTTAGGCATATGAACATATTATGAAAGTTAACTTTATTTTTGATGTTGAATCTGAAAAAAATATAAAATATGGGTCATTCTATTAGAAAAAATATAACTAAGATACGCCATGCTTTTATGGGACACACTGTATATACATAGTTTTATTGCATGGAGGGTGGAGCGTGGTTCTTCTTTCAGCCTGAGTAGTGGGGAGATCGAGAGTTCATTTATTCTTTTAATTTTACAATTTCGTAAAATGGTGAATTTTCCGTAAATAAATATTATTATTATTATATGTATGTATATTATTCGTGTAATTTTACATAATTATTATTTATTTCTAATACATATATGTAACATATTGCGAAATGGTTATCAGCCTGTCATTGTCTAGTTCTCTCGTTATGATCACTAACGTTATTGTCAAAGTCTATATTATTTGATGAAATGAAAAATGGTAGAAGTAGGAAATTTGTATTTTAAAGGAATATTGGGGTTGCGGGGTATACAAAGGTGTTTAATTATATGGGTTATTTCGTGATTTTTGGCAAACTTTAGGGAGAGGTATTGGGGCCGATGTTTGTTTGTTGGTAAAGGAGTGAATTAGGGGGATTATAAATGGAATTATTAGGGTGTCGGATCTTCATGAGTACTCTTAGAGCTGATCGCTCCGCGACTTCTATACAATGCAAAACAGAGAGGCGGTATTATTATTATTATTATTAATTCTTTTTATTTAATTTATTTTAAATAATTATGACTAAATGAATAAAAATATTTTCTATTAAACATTTAGTACATACGATTATATTTGTGGTTCAATTGTTTCATAGTTTGTCATAAAAACTAAATTCTTGCTTATTTTAAGATTACTTTAATTTGTAATACAATATCAGACATCAATGTAATACCAAGTATAAATCTATTTTATCTTCTTCTAAGCCGCACGATTAATTTCATTTACAAAGTTCAGGTTACATCATTACTATCAGTAAAACGTATTTTTAGATAAATTAAGTAATAAAAATAATTTGTTCATGCTACACTTAAGCTGTTTTCCATTAGATTTTAACAAGATATAAATAACATTTCCTTGTTTCGAGCACACATATCTTAGATCGAGTGAAAAACAGAGCTCTGCATATATTTATAAAACCGTATAGTTGGCCAGACCTAGAACTTGATCGAAAATAGATTTTTTGTACTTTCTTTGCAGTGATTTATATAAACATTCAATTTCTAAATTGCATTTAAATGTATAGGTTAACTGACTGATTGTTATTGTTGAATATGAATTTATATAATTATTTTCCTAATCGATATTATTGGTACTTATAAAATTATATATAAATTATTTAAAAGCCGTAAAAAATATATATTCGAACAAAATTAAACAAATATACAGGGTGTTTCAAATTGGAGCCTCGCCACAGGGATCTCGATTATTATATGAGATAGAGGGTAGGTTTAAATTTGGCACTTTTGCATAATTTCATGCGGATTAAGTTTAGAAAACTGGGATACGTTTTTTTTTTCTTCAAGAAAAATGAAAAATACTTAAAACTGCGATTTTCTTTTATTACATTTATATCTTCGTTATTTAAAGCAATATTTCAATACAGTGAAGACACTCTTATACCATTTTTCATGATCTAATTAATCCTAGAAAATCAGCTGTTGTCTTCGGAAATAATAATAAAATCAATATCAAATCAAGTATCTTATCAATATAGCAATAGATTCTACATTAATTCCTCTATTAAAGGAAACACGAAATTTGGGATTGGTAATTGATAACACCTTTCAATATAATTCACAAATAAATAATTATATTAGAAAAAGTATTAATAACGTAAGACTTATCTATCCACATAGAAGCTACCTCTCTGTAGAAACTAAATCTATGCTTTGTAATTCCCTTCTTTTATAACATTTTTCATATTGTAGCGAAATACATGGATCGTCTATTACACACGATATACACCGTCGTATACAAAGAGTACAAAATAGTTGTCTTCGATTATTATTTGGTATACGTAAATATGACCGAATTAGTCATAAATTATCATAAATACAATGGCTTAACATGCATAACAGACAAGAATTTAAGTTTCTTGTTTCATGCCATAAAATTATCTTGCTGAAGCAACTTGAGTATCTCCATAAAAAAAAATCAGGTCAGATGTGCATATTCTAAATTTAAGAAACGAGGGATTAATCCACCAACTCATAAAACCGCAAGATTCGAAAGATCATTTAGTGACCAAATTTATAAATTGTACAATATAATTCCTCATAGCTAAAGGGATTTAAGTAGCCGAAAATTTAAAGGATATGTATATAAGCACTTACTCAATTCTTACAGACCATAACCATTTGCTATTGATTGTTGCCCCATATAATGATGACTTTTATTCGATTTATTTTTCTTCACTTTAATTATATTTATTTAATCTAATTACGGATTATTATTACTTTTAATTTTCAGTTTAGAACTAGGCAGTTTTGAATAAGTATTTGTACTTTAATACGATGGTCCCAGATTATTATTATTATTATTATTATTATTATTACATACTCATTTTCTCAATAGCATATTTCGTTTCATTTGGATCATCAACTTTCTTATTTCTTATGGACGCCATATTGGTTTTCTATCATTTCCTCTATTTTTTTTAATTACAATAATACCAAATATTACATTTTTATTCTGATAAATAAACGCAATCTTGACAAAATAATTTATATAATAATATATAATAAGCATGACTTATTATATAATAATAAGTCATGCTTGTTATGGAATTAAAAGTAATCAATACAACATGTAATGTAACCTATAGCTTTGTGAACATAATATTTATCAAACAGTTTTGTAATGAAGGAAACGATTACATAATATGTATTTTCACAAACCTATAGTTATTTCAATAAAAAGTAATATGCGAAATATCAACATTAATAATAATTATAATATATAACATATATATTGAGGCTTTGATGCAATTTAGTTATAATACAATATTTAATTTAATACGAACCAAATGGCTATCAACTATTGGTCTTTCAGTCGGAAGTTCTTGTCTTTATGAATATATTGTTTATTTGAGATATTGAAATTTAGGAGGAATGTTTGGATTTCGTTTGATACAAAGCCCATGACATACTACTAACCCATCGATATGTATTGTAAATATAAATATAAATCGTTGACGATGCCACTTGAAATTAGGCAAAAGGTGGCGCTTGCGTCGTCTTTAATTTATTATGAAACATTAAATGATTTATCTCCTCTGTAACTACTGTAATTAGGCATCTTCTCTTCCTTCCATGCTCTTTTTATAATTTCCCATAACATTTTTCCGTTATCTCCCATATATTTTACCATTTCCGTTGTTATTTTGTCATGTCCGTGTACTTTTTTCATTTTTAAATTTATTTAAGGCTTAGTCAAGTTATTTCTGCTTTTGTGTCCGGTTGAATGGTATTGTTCTTCTTCTCTTTCTGTTGGCGTGGTTAATTACTCTTCAAAATATTCCTTCCACCAGTCCATAATGTCTAAATCGTTAGCAATAATTTTATAGGTGTTCTTTTATTGTTTTTTTTTAATAATAATTTCTTATTTAATTTGCTATCAATTTCCATATTTTTTTCCAATACGGCTCCAGCATTTATCCTTTTCTGATTCCTTTCGTCTTCTCTGCACTTTGTATATGTTGTAATTTTCTTCTATTATCTTTTATAGGTTGCGCATACCATACTAGTAATTTTTTTTATTTAATTTACTATAAGTTTCAAAATAAAATGTCTCCATTTTTAATTGATTAATAGTTGAGGCGTTAACATCTTGGAAATTAAACAAAACGTTTACTTTGTTGATATAACACTTTATTTTTAAGTGACTCGAGTTTCGGTCATTTTGATCATTTTCAAACTTAAAGTAAATTAATCTACAACAAAAAAATATTTATAAAGAATGAAATAAGGTGAAAAATACTAGGTCTACCTGGTCATTAATTACTGGGATTTCAGGAATACTCTTCGCCTTATGAATTTATAGGGACTCGAGTAAATTGTAAAGGAATTTACGTAGGTCAAACTGGTCGTAACTTCAACATTAGATTAAAAGAACACCTTCTCAGATTAAAAAATACAAATTCCATATTCGCGAATCACCTAATTGGAAACCGACATTCTTTTGACGAAGATGTACTCGAGATAATCCATTTTGCCGAAAACAGCGTTCTGAATGGATTTACACGAGTCGCTAGAAATTCATAAAGCGAAGAGTAATCCGGAAATACCAGTAATTAATGACCTGGTAGACCTAGTATTTTCCTCCTTATTTCATCCTGTATAAATAAACGTTTTATTGTAGATTAATTTACTTTAAGTTTGAAAATAATCAATTAACGATCGAAACTCGAGTCACTTAAAAATAAAGTGTGATATCAACAAAGTATAAGTTTTTGCTTAGTCACCATTTTTATTAATACTGATACTTAAGAGATAAAAAATGTAAATATACCATTAATGCTCCCTTTTCTAATTTTATTATTCACGAAATGATTTCAAAAATGCAAAAGTACGTAAATTAAATAAAAATGATTTGAAAATAATTAATAAATTATTTCCATATTTAGCTCTGTGATATTTTGACTTACGTTACGTACGTACTTTAAATAAATCACATTAAAACAACTACTTCTCGGCAAATTCTCCGCCAGACATTGAATTACATAATGCACACCTGCTGTTGTATATCAATAAAATATTGCATCATGCAACATTTTTTCCCAGAAAAAATCAATTTAAAAAAATAAAAAAAGAACGTTATTTAATATAACGGTATATAAATGTGACCAAGTGAATAAATACATTTTTCTTTTTATGCAAATGTAAGGTTTAATTGCTTTAAATAAAGATTTTATTGATGGCATCGAAACTTACAGGATCTCAAAAATAAATAGCATGATGTAATTGAGAATAAAATTCCTTACTTCACCTTTAAATTTTTTTAAAATTTGAAAGTGAAGTAAGGAATTTTATTTTCAACTACAACAACCTAACTTATTCAGTAATAAATAGCATATTTGGTAGTAGACTTTTTTAAACGGAACACCTTATATATCACATTGTATTATGATGTGAAAATGAGATAGTTATATCTTTCTTCTAAACCGCAATCATAACGCGGGCTAAATACCTTTTCTTCTAATATTTACAAAAAAATAATTTCCAATTTGTTTTATTTTTTTGTTTGTTTGTTATTACATTTAGTAATTGAAATTGGAATAAGAATGAGGCGTTATTCGTCAACGCAAGTGGATTCATTAATAGTTGTTTAAATAAACTCTTGCCTCCTATGTCGCTTATTGATATTAGGTCAAGTAGTGTCAATAAACCGTGCCAATAAAAGTTCTAGCATTGTTGCAACGAGTGGCTGTCGTTAAGCAGGAAAACTAATGTTTGTTGGTGAAAGTATGAAAATGTGGTGAAGCGGTTGAATTCATCAAAATGAACTTTCATTTTCACGAGACGAAAACAGGAATGCCGTAAAATGTATAATTAATTTTGATTTTAATAATTACATTAATGTGTTTAATATTTAAACATTAGTACTTCATTTTGTAATAATAATTATGAATAATTATTACTGAATATTATTCAATATAGTTTGTATATGTGGATGTATTGAACTAATTACTTGAATAAAATTCTATTCTATTCTAAAAAAATACAAATAAAATATATAATAAAGCAAGTTGAAATAAATAACTTCAAATTGTCGACTAGTTCTGGGCTTTCGACCCTTTCTAAAAGAATTCTAAATGGAATTTATTTCAATTTCTATGGTTATACAGGATGTTTCAAAAGTAAAGGATAAATTCTATAAAATCGTAAATAAACATATTTTAGAAAAATGCTCTGACACTTCGATTTTTATTTTTAAAATGCTATCCTGACATACATTTTTAAGCCCCCCACCCCTTCGCCCCTAAGGGGTAGCAACCTCAACTTAAAAATTCAAATAGTAAAGCACCCCTTGCGATACCTCAAATGATTGATTTTAAAAATAAAAATCGACGTGTCAGAGCATTTTTCTAAAATATGTTTATTTACAATGTTATAGAATTTATCCGTTACTTTTGAAACACCCTGTATATTTATATGCAATATTTTTTTGTAGAAAGAGATATATTGATTTGCGGGGTAGGCAAAATAGTTTCGGTCGCAGCATTCGCTAAAAAGGTGGAAAACCCCACTAAAAAAATATTATTTAATAATTACGTTGAAATTTAGACGATTTGGTTGAAAAAAAAAAATAGTAAAATGGAAATAATCTTAGAGTCAATCTCCCGGATTTAGAAAATATGAGTATAACTACAGACCTTCCACTGACATATTTCTCATGGAATTCAGGATTTAGTTAAAAATACATAATAGGTGGCACTACTATATCCAATCTTCAATTAAATACGATTTATTGATATTGGATTGCCTAATGATAATGACAAGCGTAATTTATGCAAATAATTATACATAAGAATCTATGAATTTACCAACATACGCAAGAAATTGAAAACGTATAGTGTAAATAAACGATAGGCTTGTAGATCCTGCGTAGAGTAGGTCCTTAATCTGCTGGAAGAGTTGAAGCATAACAAGAGGGGAAGAGATGTGGCATAACATATAATCGCGTACAACAATTTTATTATCATATTTTTTTTTAAACCCTATGAACGAAATTATTGTGTTTTGTTGACACACGGCGTATTTGAAATTTTACTTTTTAGCAAAATTAATATGTCAATTATAATTTAATGAACCATATGACCCATTTTTTACGAAAAAAAAAAAGAATAATTGTGTGTCTTTAATATTTAAGCTAATATAATCTGGACAATGAATTTTCAGTCACATTGTATATGATATATTCATTGAGAAATATATTTTAAAATTCAGACATGATATCCAATCTTCTTAATGTTTATCAAAATAACTTTCTACATGTCAATATTTAAAAATTTGAATATTAAATTCTTCATTGTGGAAGTCACGTCTGTTTTCTTTACTTATTTCAAAAAAATAACATATTTATGTTGGTGAATTGTGTTTTCCTATTATCCATATTTAATTCAAAAACAAACATTGGTATTCCATTATGAAAATTACTTATTGATTATTGACGCAAATAAACTCTTCGCTCCTATTTATGTTTGGCAACAGTTTACGTAATAATTGATTAGTTGGGATCTTCATGTTTTTGAAAATATTTAACGTAGGTAGGCGATTGTAATAAAATCATATTCAATGCATAATTTTTATTTCTTTTTTTATATAAATAGAAAACAGTATTCATTCACTTGGTCACAGTTATTTAAATATATTAAATAAAAATGATTTGAAAATAATTAATAAATTATTTTCACATTTAGCTCTGTGACTATTGACTTACCTACGTAAGTACGTTAAACAAATGCACATTAAAACAACTACTTCCCGGGCAAATACCCACGCCGGACATTGAATTACATAATGTACACCTGCTGTTGCACATCAATAAAATATTGCATAATGCAACAAATTTTGATCCGAGAAAAATTTAATGTAAAAACAACAAAAGGAACGTTACATAATATAAGGCCATCTGCAGACACGTGTTTCGGGATCTATCCCTCGTCAGTACAGCTATGCCTTACGTAATTTAAAGATGTTAAAATAAATCAATTAAATTAATTCAAATACAATCAGCAAAATTAAATCAGTTATATTAAATCAAATTAAACTAAATCAATTTAAATTAAATTAAACCAAATTAATTCAATTTAAATCAAAACCGAATAAAATTAAACGAAAAGAATTGAATCAAATTAATAAAAAAGAGCGACCCTCACCTGTGTCTCGTCCATCCGCGATCTCGTTGAAGACGGTACGTAAAAATTAATTAAAAATTGTTTAACAACTGAGGGCTTACAGGACATAGCTGTACTGATGAGGGATTAAATCCCGAAACACGTGTCTACAGATAGCCTTGTAACTATTATATGTTGTTTCCTTTCATTAAATAATTTCGACTCAAACCGTTGCAATTCGCAGTAGTACTGCTATGCAACAACAAATATCTATTGTGTAATCCAAAGTCCGGCGGGGTAAATGCTCGGGAAGTAGTTGTTTCAATAGATGTTTGTAAAACTTACAGTGTAAGTATTTTTTTGCAGTTGGAAAAAGGGATTGATCGAATTTTATTGATCATTGTCAGAAATTTTCCTTGTAAAAAGAAAGTGTTATTGTTATAATTTGAAAAATAATAACTAATAATAAACATAAACTTATGTGCCTTACACCACACAGATCAATTATTAAAAAATATATATACATACATTTTTTAATAATTTAAAGCTATAAATTTGCATAATTAAAATACTTACTGGTTTTTAATTCATTAAAAGCATATTTAATCAATGAAATATATTTATTGTGTTTTTTACCACCATTTATTACGACTTTATTCTTAACATACATTTCTGTATAAAGATGGTTTAAATGCTTCACATTGCAGTTTTAATTGAATTAAAAGAAAATAATAAGAATATATGGATTTTTTCTAAATGTGCTCGACTAGATTTGAAGTGTTCGCGATTTTTTCGGTTCTTTTTTTCGGAAAATAGAATTACCAATAAGTTAAAACAATAATTGGTTGATCTAAAGCATGATTTTCTCTCATCAATCTACAAAGATATGAAAATACTTACTGATAGGTTAGAAAGACCTATGGTCGATAGCCCATGACAGACTACAAACACAATTGTACATTGTTATAATAAATTTTGTAATTTTTTGTTGTCATATTGTATATACTTATTGATAAAATTGAATGAATTGATAAGGAGAATGCTGAATTAAAAATAATTATCTGTAAATTGTAAGAGGGACAGGAATTAAAATCAAACAAATGTTATCAATCAACGAAATAGAAGAACTTAACCGTTGTTCTAAAAAACATAATGTTATTCAATATTCCTCCCACAAAAGGAACTTTAGTTCAAAGAAGTGACGATGAGAAAAATAGTGTCCATGCGATATTTGGCACACTGAGTATTTCTACTGCTACCAGTAAAATTCGTCGTGTTGGAAAAATAGATGCAAATAAACAACCTATCAAAATATTTCTTCCTGATTCTGAACCTGTACTTCATATCCTAAAACGACGTAGACAACTCACGAACAATGATATTCATAATAAATTATAAAGGACATAAAATGAATACAAATACATTATATAAAATTACACACGCACATGATGTAACAACATACATCCCCCGATACCGGCAGCCCAGGATGGACCCAGTACGGACCAATAATTTTGAGGGCAGGACAAGAGGAAGAAGATAATGTAACATTTATTTTTTTACAATGTATTGTAAATTAATTGTTTTCATTTGTTAAATAAAATATTATTATAAGGATGTTATAGTTAAATAGTATTTTACATCCAACCAACAGTCACACTTCAGAATCCTGTGTGTATCGAACTTAAATAAATTACGAGAGGTTCATAACATATTCATCAATCACCTGGCGAAAAAGCGAAGATCTGACATCGTCTATCACGAAATAAAATTCGTCTCTTACTCGTCAGAAATAAGTAATAATATTGGTAACGTTTCTGAATGGTGTCACGGGATATAGAAAATTTTGAAAATGGAATTATGGGTAAACGTGCGTGAAATGAACGAATCCGAAGTCAGAATATGTAGGAAACTTACCGTTTGGTCACAATTCGCATTGAAAGTTCCAATTTTGAGGTTATAATTGATCCGATTTCCGACTAAATAAGCACATTGCGAGTATACATCGTACACATGATGAAATAATCTTCTAATTTATGACGAAATTTAACAAATTTGTTGTGATTTATTCATTTATTCGGCCAAAATCACGATTTTAATTTTATACAGAAAATGAAGTTCATATGAAAAAATCAATATGTATTTTAGATCCATTTGTAAATAGTAGATATTTTAATTTATGATGGCAAAAATAGATGGCGTCACCGCTTTACTAAACCGAATGTATTTTGTACAATATAATAAAAATTAATAGAGTATTATTCATCGACTGTTATAAATAATACATACATATTTAATTAATGATTTTTTAACGAAAATATTGGATAGATTGGTACAACTTATGATCTTTTGCACGTTTCGTCAGAATACTTTTCAAACATGTTTGCACACTCACCTAACCTAAACTAACCCAAACTAACCTAACCTAAACTAACTCAAACTAACCTAAACTAATCTAACCCAAACTAAACTAACCTAACCTAAACTAACCCAACCGAAGTCGACAAAACGTGCAAAATATCATAAGTTGTACCAATCTATCCAATATTTTCATTAAAAAATCATTAATTAAATATGTATGTATTATTGATAATAGTCGATGAATAAATCTCTATTATTTTTTATTATATTGTACAAAATACATTCGATTTAGTGGAGCGGTGACGCCATCTATGTTTGATATCGTAAATTAAAATATCTATTATTTACAAATTGATCTAAAATATATATTGATTTTTTCATATAAACTTCATTTTCTGTATAAAATTAAAATCGTGATTTTGGCCGAATAAATGAAAAAATCACAACAAATTTGTTAAATTTCGTCATAAATTAGAAGATTATTTCATCATGTGTACGATTTATACTCGCAATGTGCCTATTTAGTCGGAAATCGGATCAATTATAACCTCAAAATTGGGACTTTCAATGCGAATTGTGACCAAACGGTAAGTTTCCTACAGATTTTGACTTCGGATTCGTTCATTTCACGCATGTTTACCCATGATTCTGTTTTTAAAATTTTAAAAAGCCCGTGACACGATTCGGAAACCTTTCCATAATTTTAAGCATTGTAGATGAGCTAAACAGTGACGAAAATAAAAGAAAATTTGAGTTATTATTTACTGACCCTTTACGTATGCGGTGTATTAAATATGTTTTTGATTGTACATTTAATTGCAATATTATCGATATGAAATTAGGACAGTGATATTTACGTAGATATTTTTAGTTTTTCATTAGACCCATTTTTTTGTTTTCGTGATATAAAAATTAAATAAAATAGTAGACGACATAATAAGTAATAAAGAAAATAACTTTATGAACGCAACATATTTAGATTTTGCTTTATAATTTTTTAGAGCGCTTAACATTTTACATTATTTCTCTATATATCGATACATACACACAGGCCTCTTAAGGGATTTTCGCTTGGAGCTGTCGAAACGTCAGAAAGCTGGAGAGAGAAACCTTAGCATAAAATATTTCAATGTTGTTCCAAAAATTGTAAAGGAAGAACATACAACATACAAAAACTGTTAACATTTTTACATTTTATTATGAGAATGTACGTGGTCTCCGCACAAAAACTCACATAGTATGTTATTTTACAATAGATTGTAATTTATTCGACTTTATTCTTTTAACAGAAATTTGGCTTAATGTTGGAATACTTGATGGTGAATTATCCAATGACAATTATTTGGTGTTTCGCTCTGATAGGTAAAGGGTGTCGAGTTTTAATATCAGTTCGGAATAATATGAACAAATTGATGTATCCCGTTTAAAAATGAATATAGTTGCAGTTAAAGTCTCTTGTTTTAAAGCTATGCTTGTAATAATCTGTTTATACACCCCTCCTAATACAACTCTTGCTGATTATCAATTTTTATTTGATATTTTAGAACAAAAATTCAACTACGAGAATATCTTAATAGCTGGTGATTTCAATTAAAGTTATTTTTATTCTCACAAAATCAATCTTTATAATTGTCATAAAGTTGCTAATCTCCTCGATTTTATAAGTTTCAAAAATTTGTTGTAACATGATAATGTTCTAAATTATAATTTACAAGATCCAGCATTCTAGGGATTTTGTAATATACTCTAGCTACTTAAACGTCTCAGCAACGAGATATCAAAATCCATTTGTTTTTGAGGTTTCCCATCGCCCTATTTTAACAATTGACCTGTCACTTCCACATGTACGTAATTTTTCTCCGTCTACTTCAAACCAACTATAAATATAGTAGGTTTAATTTAGCACGTTTAAAGTCAAAATTTAATATGTGACTTTAAACGTGCTAAATTAAACCTACTATATTTATAGTCGTTAATAATATAGACTGGTCTGTTGTACTTAATTCTTATTAACCTTAGCTATTGAACCGTAGGGGGATACTGTTTCAGATTCAGATTATCCCATTCTCATATTATGTTGTTTAATGCCTTTATTTGTGTTCTATTTAGTAATTTAATGAGCATGAGCTATATATGTTTATGAAGCTAATTGTGTTTTCTTACTTTTTTAAAATAGGTGAATTTCTTAAATAAAGATAATAATGATACGGCATGCAATGTACTATATGACATATTATATAGTCTTTTTACTTTCCCCGGACCCCTTTCCAAAGAAAAGTATTGTGATCGTAACATTTTTCGAATCGCCAATTTCAACGAATATACACGTTTTGTGGTCTTCAGAGTCCATTCCATCGAGGTTTGAGAAATATCCGTGTATTTCCGCGATAGCGCATAAACAGCTAAATGGATTAAACCAAAACTTTATATCTAAGCTTTTTATAACAGTGGAATGATCTGAAAAGCTTTTGGTTAGAATCAAAACTCTTTAAGTGCAACTTTACTCTAGGCGATTTTTCATTTTTTAATTCGGATAGAAAAAATGTCAAATAAAATTTGTATATCTTGAAAAAGTAAATAATTTTTGTTAAAAAACTTTTATTGTAGGACCATCAGTTTTTATTTTAGAAACCTGATAAATTTCCTCGGAAATAAACAATTATTTTTATAATCTTCTTTATGCTGGCTGTGGAGACTAATTATTTAAATAATTATTTTTATGTCAAATAAAACGTCAAAAAGCCGTCATATTTAAAAAAATGTTCTAAACATTTTATATAGCAGACCCAGCTAATTCTATATAATTTTCAAAGTTCACACAATTAGTTCGCCGAACCACTCGATGGGAGGGCGCAAATGTCAGAATTTCAAATTTCCCTCAATTATGAACAATGCACAAAAAAATCAAGTTTGAGTTGAGTCAGGTTATCGTTGCGTCTATCGTCCCCCAAAATTCTTTCAAAATTGTTAATAAAAAAAATCACCCCGGAGCAGTCAGTGTTGGTGAAAATCTTTCCGTGCGTTGGAAGTGTTTAACGTGTGCATGACTGATGTCGCCCTTTGAAAAAACAGATTACCAAAAAAAGAAGGTAAATGACAGTCCAGATTAAAATACATTATCAAAATGTTTCATAAAGAGAATGTGGACAATGTTTTCTGAAATCTAATTGTAAATATTATTTTTGTTAATTGCATAATAAATATTTATATGCAAAATTTATTTATAATACATATTTTATACTTTAATTACGTTCTTATAATTTCTCGCTTGTGTTGTTATTCAAAAACCGCTCGATGTTCCACACCGCGTGTCACGCACTGTAAGAAGCCCCCCAACAGCAGAACGTGACGTAATTTTCGATTAGAGCGCCCCCTTATCGAGTGGTTCGGTGAACTAAACTCACGACTCGTGGAGACCCCTAGGAGTCGTCAATCTAATTTAATCTATGTTATATAGTTTAAGAAAATTTTTAGTCACTGTAAGGTAAGGAATAACAACATAACTTCTAAATATTTGGCTTTACCTTTAAAATACAACACTTCAAATTTTCATTTAATAACTTTTCATTTACTATTATGTTCATTCAAAAATTTATTTGGCCGAATTCGGCGGGAAAGTACCATCACCATTATTGATAATACCCTTAGTTTCTGAGAAAAGCAAAACACATAACAGATGGAAAAAGTCAGGGAAGGCTTTTAATTAAAATTGAGTATGATATAATTAGAAGACAGTTTTAGAAAAACAAACAATGCAGCTTATAACACCTTTATAAAAAAAATGCTGAAAATAACATTTCTAACAATCTTAAACATAGTTGGTCTTTTATTGGTGACAAAAGACAATGTCGGAAATGATCGGCCTATAGCGCTTTTATCCAATATTTTCAAGGTTTCCTTTCTGACATTATACATTCAAGTATCGAGTTCTCATGTCATCAACATGGATTTATTAAAAAAAAATCAAACCATTTTAATTCATTTCACGCAATTTGTTTAAATTTTTTTGAATCTTGGTCAGCAGGTAGATATTGTGTAGACAGATGTAAGCATAGCTTTCAATCATTTCCCGGATGTTAAACTCATGGAATATGACAGTTAGAGTAATAACCCGGCAATATTATTTCCGTTATATATTCTTAACTATAAGGTAGGCATCAGTAATATCTTATATGGGTCATCAATCTGAAACCTTTGTTGCAACTAGTGGTGTGCCTCAGGGTTTAAACCTTGGTCCGCTACTATTTTTAATTTTTATCACTGTGATTACTTCATATATGCTGATGACATCAAGCTCTTCAAACTATACACAATGAATTAGATTGTATAATGCTTCAAGCTAACTTACAACGCCTCGGTTTATGGTGCTCAACGAACGGTCTGTCAATCAATGCATCCAAATGACGTGTTTTGAGTTACAGTAGAATACGTAATCAGATACTATTTAATTATGGGCAAGATAATAATGTAATTATCAGCGACAGTATCTTCGGGGACCTTGGCATATTGTTTGACGATCAGCTAAAATTTAATTGTCATATTGAGACTATAGCCAAAGAATGCTCAGGCCTACTGGGATTTATCGTCAACAATTTGGACAAGGTAGACAACCGAGAATCGTTGTTTCGTCCACTAAAGGATAGCGAACTTGTCCTGTTTTTGAGAATAGAAAATATTCATTTAATAGAATGTTCAGCCAGCATTCATCTAGCGTATGGATAACTAGTGATGGCCATTTAGTTTTTCTAACCTCATCACACTAATGTGTTCCATGTGCAATTTCTTCATGAAGGCGGTTGAACGGATTTTATCTTGTTATTAAATACCTGATATGAATTATAATAATTGAGAGATAACGCAAATGGCATCTTTTGCACAATTTCGAGTCTACAAGGTATACAACCGACGTCTTTCATTTATTATGATCTATTTAACAAGATCCGTTTAGCGCCTTCATTAAGGCATGGAACACACTAGTTTGACGAGGTTCGTCAAACCGAAATGACCATCACTAGTTATCCATACTCTATATGTTAAAATATTGTTTAATGCCCTAGTTGTCAGCAAAATTAATTACTGTACTTGTGTTTGGTTACCTCAATCGAAACTATATATCGAAATGCTTAAAAATAATAATTAACGTTTCTTACGTTATTTATTTTTTCGCAAATATGATCGGTATCCCTATCTATTGGTATCAGGTATTCTAATTAAATTCAATTATACGCGCATTTGCGATCGTCACAGTTTCATTGCAGTTAATGAATTGTATAAATAAATCCATTACAAATCTGATAATGCTCCACGTATTTCTTCTAGAGATAGCAGAAGTATGGCTAAACCAAACACAGTTCACTACTCTCAATATCCCATGTTGGATTTTTCCATTTGGATAATATATATATTATTACTATTATTATTATTATGATAAGAAAATACCACGATATTCAATATGGCGTAGATATCTACAACAATAATAGAACTTATTTTGTGTGCAATTTACAAATGCATCTGAATTTATCTGAATTTTTAATCTTTTAATGATTGTAAATATTAATGTAAAAATTCTATGTACAACTTCAGAAATAAAGATGTATGTGTTTATATATATATATATATATTATTTTTTACATAGAAAAAGCAAAATATTGTATTAGTATTAATTATGCTTAATTAATTAATTGATTGATAAGGCTGATAAATGTTGAAAGTTCATTTTCACTTTTATATAAATAAAACAATTTATAACTTTCAGTGCCACAGTGTGGCGAAACAACTGTAGCGAGTTTACAATATATTTGAAAGTTATAAATTGTTTTATTTATATAAAAATGCTTAATTAATTTACTCTTTATAAATATTCAGTCAATCCGCAATAAAATAAATGAATTGGAATGCGCTTTGGCAGACCATTACATACATTTGAACATATTAGCTATTACAGAACATTGGCTGTTAAATAATGAATGTGAAATATCAAAAATAAATTCTGCAACTAGTCGAGCTCACTATGCTCGCAGTTCTGGTAACTATGGCGGATCCATAATATATGCTGATGACTTCCTGCAAACAAATAACAAACTCAAGAACTAAGCCAATTTCCTGTGATGAAAATTGTGAATTGGCCGGAGTGTATCTATCGAATTTAGTTATATATTTTTTGTGTGTATAGATCCTCTTCTTGGAACTGGAATGATTTTATAGGTACTCTGTCTTCTCTTTTAGAAGATATTGACCTGCTGAATAATTTTATTATTTTAGGAGGTGACTTCAAAATAAATTTTAATATAGCTAATGATGCCAAAGTTATCGATTTGAAGGATTTATTCCAGTGAAAACTGTATTGATAATGTCTTCCTTAATTGTAATGACCTTTCCTCAAGATGTAAACCATTTCTATCAGATATCTCAGATCACATTGGGATCGCGCTCACTATTATAATACCTTAAAATAAAAGTCATCTGAACCAAAGGAGAATTTACAGGCCAATCACAAACACTGGTAAATCTGTGTTTTACAATATTCTATCTAACAGTGATTGGGGTTTTGTATATTCAAATAAACCAGCTAATGATAAATTTACAATTTTTAACAATTATATTGTTCAAATTTATGAAGAAGCTTTTCCGCAAACTGTCATGCTACAGTCTCATCAAAGTTCAGGCCGTATTAAGTGGTTTAACACTGAATTGCGCAATATGCGTAGCACGCTACATTTCTGAACGAAATTTGTGATAAACAACCATCTGTTGTAAATATAAAATGAGAAATAATTTTATGTATAGGTATAAATTAGACATAACAAAATTGAATCTAATAATAGGTATCCACAGAACTCAAGCAATCCTGTCCGAGCTAGCTGGAACCTAATAAACTCTGCTAGAAAAGTGTTTGTTGGCGATAAAAAATGTGATATTTTCTGGGATAAATTCAACGCGCACTTTACAAGCGTAGCTAATGATCTACTAGTCAATATTTTACCCTCAGAAAGGGATCCCATTAATTTTGAGCCGATAAACGTACCTTCGAAACATTTCCACTTTAAACAGGTTTCAATGATAATAGTTAGAGATGCCATAAATAGTTTAAAAAAATCAAAAAGTAGAGATATTTTTGGATTATCAAACGACCTATTAAAATATATAAAAGATGTTATACTGAGACCTTTAACACGTTTGGTAAACGATGTACTTTCGCAGGGGATTTTCCCTGATGAAAGGAAAATGGCACGAGTCATTCCAATTTTTAAAAAAGGCGATCACTGTTCAATGGACAATTACAGACCTATTTCCATCTTACCTACATTTTCCAAAGTTATTAAAATAATAATAAAGAACCAAATAACTGAATACTTAAATATTAATAAAATGTTCTCACCAAGTCAATTTGGTTTCAGGAAAAATCTCTCAACAACTGCTGCCATTCAAAGTTTTGTAAGTAAAACTGTTGAATGCTTTGAAGGTGGTAAATTCGGATTAGCTACATTTATAGACCTTAGTAAAGCATTCGATTGTGTCCCAAGTCATCTATTGATAGCGAAACTGGCAAAATACCATTTCAGCGAATCTAGTTGTAAACTCATGCAATCATATCTTAATAATAGAAAGCAAAAAGTTTGTATGCATGAGCATGAGTCAAATTACTTGCCTATTCGATATGGTGTTCCACAAGGTTCCATCCTTGACCCACTGCTGTTTTTACTTTACATTAACGATCTTCCACGATATTTAGAACCCTGCCAAGCGGTACTATTTGCGGATGACACTGCCTACATAAATTACTCCGGTAGTCTTAACGAAGTCATGTTATTTCACAACTTAACCGACAAGAAGGCATCCGATTGGTTTGCAAGTAACTTACTGTCTCTCAATAAAGCTAAAACGGTGACCATGTTATTTATATTAAATAGATACAATGTTCATTTGGAACCATCCACAAAATTCCTGGTGACAACATGGCAAATAAATGATCAGAAAATATCTATTACCTTCGCAACTTGAACAATTCAGTCTCGTTGCATGTACTACTTATGGCTTATTATGCACTATGTCAAAGTCATCTATGCTATGGAATTTTGATATGGGGGCACTCTGCTTCCAGGCACAGCATTTTCGCACTACAAAGAAAAGCTATCAGAATAGTCGCAGGTCTAAAATTCCGTGATGATTGCAGATATAGCTTTAAAACTTTAAGTGTTCTAACATTACCTGCACTGTATATTAAGAGTGTTTACTCCATGTCAAAAAGAAAATATCACTGAATATCCCACCCATTCTCATGCATACACAACTAGAAACAAGGATGATATTAATTTAACCCCACTCAGGCTAAAAAGAACTGAAAATGGTCACAATTATTTTGGTCTATTATTTTATAATAAGTTAAGCTTAACAACTAGAACTAAGCCATACATGGAATACAGGGTGCATATAACAGCTTTAATGATTTTCTTGATAACCCTTTTACAATTTAACTTATTACAATTTGTTGTATTGTGTCCTATATACCGATTCTATTATTAATTGTTGTAAATTGTCCTTTATACAAACTTTATTATTATTTGTTGTATATTGTTCTGTATACCTACCGATTTTAATGTGTTATACTTTGTTCTGTATATTTTATTTATTTTTTACTCATTTTAATGCGTTGAGTTTATTGTCTTGCTTATTTCACATTGTATATATGTATGTACTATTTGGCAAAAATAAATGATTTGATTTGAATATTTGATTCCGTATCGATTAAAATAATGTTGTTCTCTCTCGAATCCTGTATTATTTTTTTTTCTATTTACGATGTACACCTTTTTAACAACAACTTATTACTATTATTATTATGATAAGGATGATGATACAATACATCTGAATTTATCTGAATTTTTAATCTTTTTTTTAATTTAAATTATTTACATTTTTAAATCAGGCGATTGCGCGTTAGAGCAAAATGATGCAGTAAGAAAAACGCTATTTTTGTTTTTTTACTTGGAAATCCATCGATATTCAAATTTATTAAGATTCTCTCTATGCTGTATATATCATGAATTGCTTAAATTGTTTCCTATCTTTTTATGTAGTTTTAACAGCGCTAAAAAATTTTCAATGCGGAAATAAATGCACTGTAGACGTCGAATAATTCAAAATATACAGAGTGGCCAGAAAATAATGTGATAATCTTAAGTTAAAGTGGTTCGTTAATCGATTTTAAGTAGAAAAAAAAACGAAAAAAAAAAGTTTTTTAAAATAAAAATTTAAATTTACAAAAAATATTAGGTAATTATTCAATAAGCTTTATGAGGCGATTAATATCCTAAATATGTGACTACAATTTAATATTTTTAACATTTTATTTATAACTTATCATTAAATAAACTTTTGCAGTATTTAGCTGGATGTTAATGTAACTAATTTTAATCAAAATATTTCAAAAATATTACTGAGTCACATATTTATTATATCAATGGCCTCGTGAGTGTTAAAGAAGCAAAATACAATAAATTTTTACTTAAATTTTCTACTTGAAATTAATCAATGAACCACTTTACCTCAAGATTATCACACCTTTTGTGGCCACCTTGTATAACATTTCTTGTCTTGTTACTTTTTGTTAAATACTTCATGCTCCATCGATCTGTAATTGGAATTGAATCTAATAAATAAATAAAAATGGCGTAGTTACCTATAATAAAAATAAAACTCTGTGTTTCTTTTATAATTAGAGGAGGAATTATTTATTTATTTTCTTTCTTGTTGCTCTGCAATTAAAGACTTACTAGAAAATAAATAATTAATTAATTATATTTTTATTAAGCAGAAATACCTATGGTCGATAGCCCATGACAAACTACTAACACAACTTTACATATTGTTATTATAAATTTTGTAAATTGTTCTTATCATATTGTCTGAATAAAGATGTTTGTATATTCTTATTCTTTTATTTTAATAAATTTACGTCATTGTCAAGTAGTATCAAATATTTGAAACGTGCAGACTTATATAATAATAATAAAGTTTATTTTCAAGTGAAAAACGTCGTATCCTCTAAATAATGTAACTTATAACTAATTAATAAGATAATAACCTAAAACAATCTGTTAAACAAAAAAATCTTCAATTGAATATAAACATCTTTCGATCAAAAAACATTTGAGCTTTTGTTTGAAAATGAATAAAGATGGATTGTCTTTAATTGCTTGAGGTAGACAATTATAAATCTTGTAGCTATTATAGCTGATTCCTTTTTCAAATTGGGTCGTTTTATGAACTGGTGGCTGAAACTGATTTTTATGCCTAGTTGGATAATTGTGTTACGGTAGTGAAAATATATGAGCATTTTGACGAACGAATATGACTACTTCATATACATAGGTTGAGGCTAATGTTAAAATTCCACAATCCTTAAAACCTTGACGACATGAGTCCCTAGAATTTATAGAGCATAGAGCTCGAATGACACGTTTTTGTATTACAAATAGACGTTGAAACAATATTTTTTTACAACGCCCGTAATGTATTATGCCATAACGGATATTAGAATGGAAGTACGCATAGTATGCAGTCAATGTTATTTGTTTAGAGCACTTTTGATTGATAGACTTAAGTAAAAAGCATATTCTACCAAGTTTCAGTGCTAAAGTTTCAATATGCTGTTCCCAGCTTAATTTAAAGTCAATTGTTAATCCTAACATTTTTATCATTATTGATATTTCTATGTTATAACCATCCAATAAAAAATTAGATGGTACATCCAAATTTGATCTAATATTTCTGAATAAGACAGGATGTCTTATCAGAAATATTTATAAATAAAATTTAACCGTAAAAACACAATTTTGCAGTACATAGTTTCGTCATATTTATTTTTAAAGTTACAAAAAATATATTTTATTAGGCATAAAGAATATTAATGTAAAAATTCTATGTACAACTTCAGAAATAAAGATGTATGTGTTTATATATATTATTTTTGACAAAGAAAAAGCAAAATACTGCATTAGTATTAATTATGCTTAATATTTGATTACGTTTAAAAAGATTTGTATCAGTAATGTAAAAGTATCGATTCAAATAATGTTTTTTCTCTTTCGAATCTTGTATTTATTTTTTTCTATTTACGGTGTACTCCTTTTTTTAACAACAACTTATTAACATACTCTGAGTAAACAAAATTAATTAATAATTAAAGTAAACTAAACTTAATAAGAACGCTTAAGGTAAATGAATCCAAGATAAAATATTATAGCAAAATGTGATTATTATTATAATAGAAGTTAATCATATTAGTAATAATAAGAGGATTTGTGATTCGAATACTTTTTTACTTTACAAACTCGGCCCAGCTCTGTTTTGCTCAATCAACTCTAATAAATATTATTGTTAAAGATGCGGTTAAGTAGGCGGTAGCAATACAGAAACATTTAAGGTTGCGGTTTAGTAGAAAGAGATAGCTATATAGTAAAATGGAAATAATCGTTTGAATAAAGAGCTATTCTTTTGGATTTAATAATATGAATATATATTTACATTTTTTATCAACCAAGTATAAAGCATAAGTCTGAATAAAAAATAAATCGTTAATTTTCGTGTATTACGTCAATTTACTAGTTCAAGTTAGAAAAGAAAATTGTAAGATATAATGAAATTAATAGGTCATGTCTGCTAAGTTATTTGAATGCAGAATTCAGTGAAATCCTTTAAATTTTCATTGCGCAAGTTTTTATTAGCAAAAATATAATTTGAAATTTGCTATAATTTTGATCAATTTTCATTGTTTTTCATAATTATTTTTCACACAAACTAAACATTAAAATTATTATTTAATTCATCTGATGAAATTCCTGCTTATTTTAAGATTACTTTAATGTATAATACAATATTGTTCACTGATCACAACAGCAATCTAACTCGAATTAGTGACTGCCTATATTTATATAGCTATCTCTTTCTTCTAAACCGCACCCTTAAATAATCTATGAAAAAAAGAGTCAGTCTCTAGGATTTAATAATATGAATACGTACTTAAAAAATCACACAAAATTTTAAAAATAGTTATTTATAATTAGGTCGTCTACTTCGTTATACATTGTTTTCTGTTTGTATAACTTTGACATAAACGTTATACTAACAAAGCGAATCAGTATTTTATTATAATTTAAGAAAATTCAAATTGTAGGCAGAAAGACCTCTGGTCGATAGCCATTTAACAATTAATTAATTTTTGTGTGATATACATAATCAATGTTTGTTACCTTATTGTAAACTTAATTGTTAATAAAGATTGTTATATATACAAATTGTAATATTACGCGAACTCACCAATTCTTAGAAAATGAAATTGTAATATATGATGAAATTGGCAGGATAATAATGTAAAGTTGGCAGAAAGACCAACGGTCAATAGCCGATTGACAAATGATTCATTCTATATATTGTTAATTGTCATACCTGATACGTAAATAGAAAAACATTGTATGTCTGTTAATACAGACTAATGTATATAATATCTAAAAATCTAGTTATAAATTATTACCAATTTGAAGTTTTTTGTGCTGTAAATATTTGTAATCATTTTATCGTTCCTTTTTTTAATTTTTAATTATAAAAATCAATCATCACATTTAACACATATATTAAACGTGCAGACTTATATTTAAAAATCAAATTTAACGAAATCACTATTTTGCAGTACTTTGTATATATATATATTATTTCATCATGTTTATTGCTAAAGCCATAAATATTATAAGAAAAGAGTATTCATTCACTTGGTCACAGTTATTTAAATATATTAAATAAAAATGATTTGAAAATAATTAATAAATTATTTCCACATTTAGCTCTGTGACTTTTGACTTACGCTACGTAAGTACGTTAAACAAATGCACATTAAAACAACTACTTCCCGGGCAAATACCCACGCCGGACATTGAATTACATAATGTACACCTGCTGTTGCACATCAATAAATATTACATTTTATTTGTTTGTATGAAAAAAGTAAGATACTACAATATGGCGTAGATATCTAATTATACTTAATATATACAAACATCTTTATTCGAACAATATGACAACAAAAATTTACATTTTTTTATAAAAATATGTACAATTGTGTTTGTAGTCTGTCATGGGCTATCCACCATAGGTCTTTCTGCCTACAATTAATATTAAAAGAGAATTTATTAACATGATCACGGTTATTAAATTAAATGAACTAAAAAGATTTTTTACTTATATATATATACAGGGTGAGCCACGAATAACGGCCATTAAAAGTTTTCATGGCTCCTGAACGAAACGGTTGAATGCGAAATAATAATATTTTGACTTTCCTTTACTTCTGGTTGTACCGGAAATGGCTACCAACTTTGTTTTTTAAATGGAACACCCTATAATTTAATTATTTTCGTATTAAAATGTATTTAGTGAAAACATTGAATATTTCACATCACACGTTTTTATTAGAATATATATATATATATATATATATATATATAAGATTTGATTGATTCGACTTATTTATAATGGATTAAAAAATATTTGAGAAAAACTAATTATTAAAGTTATTTTTAAATTAAATGAAAATAATAAATTATTTTTTCTTTAGCTACTGTGACATTTCGACTTATGTTACACAAGTACTTTAACAAATGTCCAATTGTGATTTTTAATTCATTTCAGAAAATTCCTGCATGTTTTTAGATTACTTTAATGTATAATTCAATATTATCCATTGATCAAAACACCAATGTATGAATTATTGACTGCCAGTATCTATATAGCTCTCTCTACTAAGCCGCACCCTTAATAATAAAATTCATTTCAATAATAACAAATATGAACAGTTTATTTAATAAAAATATTTAATTTATGTTTTTGTAAATATTCCATTTTGTTATATATGAACTCTTAACCATCTTTTCACCATCATTTCTCGGTCAACACACATTGAATATCAGTAAAGAAAAAGTTGATAACACAATAAAAACACAATATATGAAGTGCAGTTTATTTTCCCAAAATAAGAACAAAATTCAATGATTTTTCGAAAATACACAAAAAGAAGACAATAATAAAAATAAAATCAGCGTTTACTTCATACAAAAGAAGTCCGCATCTGTAAAAAAGCAAGCAGACAATGATTACAAATTACAACAATGAAACAGCAGAATGAATATTTTGTTCGTAATTTAGAGTTAATGTTAATAAGTTTATAAATAATAAATTAATGTAAATATATTTATAAATAACATTATTAGCATTTATACAAATATGTTAATTATTTATATAAATAAACAATAAATACCGGTAGGGGTTTGTGTTTCCGTCTAGAAAAAGGGGGATTGTTTTTGTTTATGCATATTAATATTTGATTGTTGAGCAATATTATTTTTATTGATTAGAATTAATTACTTACCTGGGTGAAATAAAATTCTAGAAGAGTCTACGGTTAGGGGAGCGTACTGTTCTCTCCTGTAGGGCACTGGTGTGGTTTCTATTTTGGAAAACGTCGAGAAAATGTGCGGTATGCGTATCGATCGTGGGCGACCGCGTGGAGTGCGCGCGTAGCCTGTCTCGCTCTCTCGCAGACTGATACTGAGTTCGGAATTGAATGCGAATGAAACATTTTAGACCTGCTCAGCTGGCCGGTCAACGGTTCGGGTGGGGATCTACCAGTGACGCTCAAAATGTTTTTATCAGGTGTATTTCATGTGGGAATAGTACCTCGTTTTGGAATTTATCAATGATTTTTTTATATGATAAAATGTTTAGCCACCATTCATATAGCGTATGGATAATTAGTGATGGCTTTCTTCTTCTTCTTCTTGCGTGGTTTAAATGGCCCTAGCAAATATGCTCTGTTGGCCAGTACTATTTTCGAGACTTAGGTTGTGAAGGTTAAAGTTAGTATGGAAACCCTTGGAATCCTAAAAACAAAGACTCACAATAAGAATTACACATAAATGTTATTTTCATATAAGAAGGAATAAAGAATATAGTATGTATTAAAAGATGGACGTGATAACAGTGAGTAAGTAGAAATAGGAGAAGGGTGACCAAGTGAAATTAATGATAAGTACAATCTGTCACAACTCTAATAGTAATTTTTACAAGAGAAAAATATATGATTTATATCACCATATTCCCCACATTCACAGTTAGGAGATAAAACTACATTTAATTTAAATAAATGACTTGGAGTAGAGAGATATGCTGTTTTAATTCTAATAATTGAGGTAACAAACCTCCTGCCCCGAACTTTTGGATTAAAAAACCAAACCTCACAAGGTATAACTGGATGAAGCGCAAAATATCTAGTATGATAAGATGAATCAGACCAAAGATATTGCCATTTAAGTCGAAGAATTGTCTTTAAACCCTTAAAATAGTCTGTATAAAGAGATGAGTATTCAGTTATTGGCAACTCAATTGCTGATCTTGCAAGACAATCCGCAGTTTCGTTCCCAGTTATACCTACATGACTAGGAATCCAGCACAATGTGATATTATAATTCAATTCATATAAATCAAAAATAAGGCTACGAATGTTAGATGCCAACAAATTCCTGTGTGGAACAATACCTTTCTCTTGTATAGCATACAATGCATTTCTAGAATCTGTAAAAATTACAGCCTTAATAATAGGCAGCACCTTAATTAACTTCAGACATTCAAAAATAGCTGATAATTCACCAGTAATAATGGAGGAGGAATGAGTTATGTTAAATGAAAAAGATATTGAATCCTCTATATATTCACCACCACCCGTGTGAGTTGATGTATAGGAACCATCAGTAAAACAAAATTTAAAATTAGGCCATTTATCTCTAGCAATCAAGTTAAATCTAGAGTTCATATCTAAACCCCTCAAACTAGAAGCATTTAAATCTATATTGTAAATAATTTTGATTGGATAAAAATTAGAGATATATGAACCTAAATAACAAGGTATTTTTCTACTTATAAAAATATTAAAAGATGAAGCAATAGCATAGTTGTCCAAAATTTTAGAAAAAGGTTTCTTTTTAGCCTCATATGACTTTAACAGATTATTCATTCCAGATAAAACCAATGAATTATTATTAGAAATACATTTCAAAAAATACTTCAATGCTAAAAATTCTGATCTTAAAAATATTGGAGGAATTCCACTTTCCACTTCTAAAGCTCTAGAGGGGCAGATCTCATACATCCAAGCATTAGTCTAAGAAAGGAAAATTGTAGTCTCTCAATTACTTTAATTAAATTTTTACTTATAGGAGACATTAAGAATAGACCATATTCGAGTCTAGATCGAATTAAAGATTTATAGATAGCTAATAACATTGCAGGGTCTGAACCCCACCATACATGTGAAAGATATTTAACTATATTAAAAATATTATTAACTTTAGATTTAAGGTCATTAATGTGTGATCTCCATGACATATTATAATCTATATATATATAAAATCTAAAATCCCCATATACCATATTGGTGGTGTAGGGGTATAATCTAAATATAAACGCAAGTATTTAACTTCTGAGACTTTCGTAATAGGTTTACCTTCAAAAAACAAGGTATAATTTGGAAGTTTTCTTTTCCTTTTATAAAAATAATACTTTTAGATTTTAAAGGGGATAACGATAAACCATGAACATTTAACCAATCAGATAACTCAAATAACGCTTGATTAATTCTATTATAAAGAGATTGAATATTATTTCCGGAAGAATATAATACAACATCATCTGCATATTGCAAAATATTGCAATAAGGAGTAATAATTGATTCTAATGGAAGGGTGTACAAAATATATAATAAAGGACTAAGAACAGACCCTTGTGGGAGACCAACATAAGAAAATCTAGGGTTACTAAATTCATAATCTTCTTTCATGTAAAGTACCTTTTTTTGAATTAAAAACCAAATACATCTGACTAAAGAAAAAGGTATACCTATATTTTCTAGTCTTTTCACTAGTATAGAAGGAATGACTGAATCAAATTCAGAAGAAAAATCTATAAAAGAGCAACCGTAAATTCATTATTTAAAAAGCCAGAATTAATATCAGAAATTAATTTACATAAATTATCTATAGTTCCTTTACCTTTACGAAATCCACACTGGGTTGATGGATACAAATTTTCACATTCTAACTAAAAATCTAGACGAGATTTAATTAAATGTTCAAAAATTTTCCTTACACATGAAGTAAAAGCAATAGGTCTATAACTAGATGGTGAGTTTGGATCCTTTCCTGGTTTCAATATCGGACAAATAATTTGTTTTTGCCAATCCTCAGGTAAAGTACCAGACGACAGAAATTGATTAAATAACTTCAATAATACAGATTTAGTCTCAAAAGGAAGATGTTTAATCATCGAATAAGGTATATTATCAATTCCCGTAGAAGAGTCTTTAAAAATGTCTAAAACAGAGTTTAATTCAGCCAATGTAAATTTAGCATTAAGATAAGAATTATTTGAGTCAGCAAAGTTAAATTTAAATTGAGGGGTTACCCACTGGGGTGATAAATTACAAAAAATAAATTACTAACTTTATCATTTATAGGAACATAAGAAACAGGTTCAAAAGATTTCCTAAATATTTTGATATTTTTCCAAACTTGCGAAATAGGGGTAAATCTGGAGATAGTTTCGCAAAATTCTTTAAAACTTTTCTTTTTCTTTTGATTAAAGATTTTTTTTGCAACTGCAATAGCTTTTTTAGCAATAATAAAATTAGTTGTAGAACTAAACTGATAATAATCTTTTATAGCATTTTTTCCTTAAGCATACTACATTCATCGTCCCACCATGGACACAGAGTTCGACGATAAAATTGGTGATGTAAAGGAATTGCCTTATTCCTGCACAATCCATCTTATTAATTAAATTAGAGTAGGAACAATCATTAGAAACAGATTCCAATACTTCTTTTGTAAACAAATCCCAATTAGCAGCTTTAAAATTTCTAGATGGCTTAAATAGATGTTTGTGAGTAAGATTTCCAGAAACATTTATACTTACATCCAAAACAACTGGAAAATGGTCACTTCCATAAGTATCGTTTAGTGTGTAGGAAGAAATTAAAGCCCCTAAACTAGGTGACACAATAGATAAATCTATAATACTTTTAGTATTATTATTAGGATATGAAAAAAAGAGTAGGGTTAGAGTCATTAACAACCAATAAATTATTATTTTCAATAAACTCCTAAAGAGATTTACCATTGGAATTAGAATGTGAACCATTAATGTATGAGATATGTGAATTAAAATCACCTACAATAATGTAGGGAACTGAATTAGAGAAAATTGATTCCCAAAATGGCAGATTACATCTGACAGAGGGAGGAATATATCCGAATAAAAGATTAAATTTAGAAAATCTTATAGAAATAAATTGAGAATTGTTGTCTTATTGTAAATATTAGGTGGAGGGTGCTTCTTCCTCTTCTGAAGCCACATTGCATTTCTTCTATTGTTTCTTCAATCTTATCTCTAATTCTCTTTTCCATTATTCTTGCCAGGATCTTTCCTAGGACGCTTGCTAGTGTTATTCCTCTATAATTTGTACAGCCTCTTTTGTCTCCTTTCTTGTGTATTGGTAAGATTATTTCTGTATTCCATTCTGTTGGTACTTTTATATTCTTTACGATATCATTCATTAGTTGTGTTAGCTGTTGTATACCTTCTTCGTTAATATATATGATCATTTCGGGTATTATGTCATCTATTCCTGGTGCTTTTCCGGCTTTTAACTTTTGCATGGCATCTTCTTGTTCTTGTATTTTATCTATTTCTGGTAGTTCTATTATTTCTTCTAGTGTTTCTATTGTCTCTTCCTGTGCTTCTGTAAGTTCTTCTAAATATTGTCTCCACCTTTCCATTATTTTACCCTCTTCTGTTATTATGTTTCCACATTTGTCTTTTATATTCATCATATTATATTCTTTTTATCTCTTAGTTGTTTTAATGATCCGTAGAATAATTTCTGGTTTTCTCAGTAATTCCTTGTCATTTTATTTCCAAATTCTGTCCATAATTCTTGTTTGGCTCTCTTGACTTCTATCTTTACTTAGTTCCTTTTTATTTTGTATTCTTCGTAGTCTTCGTCCTTTTTTGTACTTAGGTATCTTACCCACTTATCTTTTTTGTCTTTAATTTTTTCTCTAAGTTTTTTCGCCCATCACTCTGTCCTTGTCTCCTTATTCGTGATTTTTGCTGTTCCACAGCTCTCTTTGGCTGCATCTAGTATATTGTTTTTAAGTGTATTCCATGTTTCTTCAAATCCTATGGGTTCTCTGTTATCCTTAATTTTTTGTTTTAATATCTCTTGATATTTATCTCGATATTGTGTTTCTTTTAGTTAGTAGCTATTTATTTTTTCGTTTACAATTTTTCTTCTCTTCTCTGGTTTTTCTATTTTCTTTCGCTTCATTTCCATTTTCACCAAGTGGTGGTCGCTGTCGATCTCTGCCTGACTTGTCACTTTGACATTTTCACGTTTTGCCATTTGTTTTTGCTTATTAGGAAATAATCTATTATTGACTTTTCATTTCTGATTGGTTGAGTTCTTGTATATTTGTGTATCATCTTATGTTTAAATTTAGTGTTTGCGATTATAAAATTGTTTTCTATACACATTTCTATTATGGACCCAAACCGTGGACGATGCCACATGAAATTAGACCATAGATGGCGCTTGCGTTGTCATTCATTTATTATGATTTTTATAGTCATATTCCAATTAACCAGTTGAATACAAATCGAAGTTTGTTTATCGTAAAAAATTTTAATTATTTTTCCTTAATTTTTACTTATAAAATTTTATTATCACATTTAACAAACACAATATAAAGGATAATTGAAAAAAAGTATTTAGTTACTTAAATTAAATAAAATAAAAATAATTAATTTGTTTAATTGAATAATTAATAATTATTGTTCAACGGGTTAAGGGGGCATTCTCATGTGGAGAGCTGGAAATACGCAAACTTTGGATTTTTATTCAGGGAATAGTATAACTCTTAGAAACATGCGGTTTGTACATTTTTTCTTTCACTATAAAAACTATATTTTTTTATTTGCAAATAGTTATTTACACGGCTGCCACATTGAACAATAGGACGCCGATATTGCTTTAACGCAAACATTTCTGGGTTTCTTGTAGCCATCTTAAACAAAATCGAGTAAGGGGCTTTTAAACTAAACTAAATTGACTACGTTCAATGAAATTGGTCCAAATTTAACAAAATGGCAGCCATTTAAAAAAAATCATTTTCACCCTATATATACATAATCTAATTGACAAACGTAATACAACACCTACATATAACTTAAAATATTACAATACATGCTGTAAGAGTTTGCCAAATGGCTATCGACCCGCTTTTTCCACCCTATTTTTCTATATTTAACCCGATATTAAAAATAATGAAAATAACATTTTTGCTTTGGAATTTATTTTAAGATCCGATAAATTTCATCTAATTTGTCGTTGTTTAAGTCCTATTCGAATCGGCTGATTTGTTCTACCAGAATCATGCATGAGGCAAACAAAAAAAAAGCGGTTTCGAGAAAAACGCGTTTAAAGTTTTCGCAATGATTTCAATTCAGAAAATTGTTTATTTTTTGTCCATAGAATGTTCCTAGAACTTAGGTCTTTAAGGTTTTTACACTTGCTAAACACGATTCTGATTTTAGATTTGCACTCGACACTCATTCCACGAGTAATATTTCGAATTAAATTTTATATGTTACGCGAGTGAATAACTTTTTGTTGCTACATTCTCAGTTCTTGATTTCCTATCAACTGTTGATTTTCTCGTTTCGTTAGAAGAATGTTTCAAATAAAATTTGTAGATGAAAAAAGCATAGTACTATGACTTTCTATCATAACATCTTTATTTTAAAAAAGCCAGCATCAATTATCTAAAATTATTCATGCTAAAAACGTCAACGGCAAAATTATTAAATTTCATGTCATGATTTTCTTACTTCTTTATTGAATAAGCTGTGGGAATTTATAAATTTATTATGTCGAGTTAAAAATCGACAAAAGTTACATATTCCACGTGCACAAATTCTACTCTATGTCAACCAGTGGACAATTGGATACAAAAAAAACAGTTGAGAAAATCACCTGGTTTTCCCGCAAAAATGATTTTTCTCATTCGGTGTCTTATTCGTGGAATATTCTAAGTGTCGAGTCAATTATCGACAAGAGTTACATATCCCATGTGAACAAATTCTACTCTCTATTAAACAGTGGATAGTTTGTACAAATAAAAATTGAGAAAACTGAAGATTTCATCACCTGGTTTTCCCGCAACATTGATTTCTTATTGAGTGCCAAAATCTTGGAAGTCTGAATATATGGTGATTGTGTAAATAAAAAAAGCAATGTACAATGAAATATAATAAATGTAGTACTTACTCTGATAAAAAACTGGCAGATGCATGGGAGTCCGCCAAGGTACTCACAAATAGAGATTTATGCAAATGGAAAAAGGTTACATTGGCAAGGGCTAGGTGTGGATTAGAGGAGAGAGAAAGGAAAACATGGATAGGCGAAGTATATGGAAGATGTGTATTTTGTGGGAATGGAAGAGACACATGGGATCATATTGCCGGGGAGTGTAAGGAGATGTGTAAGGACTGGATGGGCGGTAAAAAGTTAGTAGAATGGATGAGTGAAGATAGAGCAGGCGTAGATATTATAGTAAAATTAAGGGAGAAATAGGTATAAGAAGAATTTGTTAATTTGCTTTTGTAAATATGTTGTTTAGATGCCAATAAATGTTTTTTTATAACATATTACAATGTGCATTATAAGTCAGCCAATTGTACCGACTAATGGTCTTTCCGTCTAGATTTTTTATTTTTGTCCAAAAATCCCTGTCAGATATGCACGTTAAATGTGAGGCAAATATTCGAGAAAGGAAGGAATGTCTATCTTTGATGGAATTGATATTGATGAGTTCATATAGGAGTGGATTTGAAGGAAAAAAGACCTTTATTGTCATCGTCTTAAATTAACAAAACACAACCAAAAATTCAAAAATTCACAAAAACCCAGCCCTAACATCACCCTAATCCTCCCTCCCTTCTTCTAGCCTCCCGCTCCCGCATCAACTTCATCAAGATTTTTACCCCAGCACCATCCTCTTTCATCCATCTCTCCACTCTTCTCTCTCCTTCTATCCATTCCTTGCATACCCCCACACATTCCTCCCCCAAGTGCTTCCATGTGTCCTCCCTATCTTCAATTGATTTGAAGGATTTTGTGAAGAATTCTGGGGGTGTTTGATTTTAGTTAGCATTCTAAGGGCTGATATTTCGTCGACTTGCATGGTTTTCAAGGTGGTAATAAAGGATAGCTGCATAATCTGGTAAAGGGCGACAGCCAGTTTGTAAATATGTACAGTTGTTTACGTACTAATGTCTCGGTGTTTGTAAGTTAAGCTTCTAAAATGTGCCTCCTACACTTCGTATTGGCTTTTAGAGTTGTGGAATGATCTTTAAAGGTAAGTTTAGGGTCAAAAAGGGTGCCTAGGTAATTACAATTGTATGATTGGTTATTTATTGTGATCAAAAAGACAGAATTATGGGATCGGTGAAAATGAATTAAAAGTTAAGTTTTATTTGCATTAATTGAAAAGTGCCATTTCGCTACATCTTTTATTTTTTGTAACAAGTCTATAAATACTCCCAAGTCATAGGTGTGGTATGCTCTGTACACAAAGAGGAAGAAATAGCAAAGGGGGCATAACGGTTATGTCTGTGGGTTATAAGATCCTGTCGTTGGACAGAATACCTTACGGCTAACAATTTGAGCAAAGAGCAAAGGTGTGTTTCAGATGAGAGGGGAAAAAAAGATGAATGAAATGTATGGGATATGTATTCTGTGTGATAATGGAAGAGATATTTAAGACCATTTAGAAAATGAACGTAAAACGGCGCGAGAGAAGTGACTGTATGTGAAAAAAAGTTGAAGGGGTGGATGAGACTGTAACAACAAAGAAATAACGTGCAACGCTAAAATTTAAAATTTTACGTACGGAATAGCCCTTATTTTCGGTAGGTTTGTTGAACAAAATATTACGTTTTTTTGCATTAAATAAATGAACAAGTGGCTTGAGGGCCAGTGGATGCAGTAATTTCATCAAACTATGCATTTTCAAGATAGCAAAGACCCAAATCGTTGACGATGCCACTTGAAATTAGGCAAAAGATGGCGCTTGCGTCGTCTTTAATTTATTATGATTAATAGCAAAGCGTATTAATTTTTATCCTCAAACAAACAATAAGGATTAAACATGATTTTTTTTACATTCTTTATACTTACGCGCCCAACTTCGAAGAACAAAATACACTGAATAGTCCAAAAGCTGATGAAAATAACCCTCGATAACGAGATCGAAATTCAAAAGAAAAAGTTTTGTTTGAACACCATAGTATTAGTGATGGGCAAAATCGAGTAATATTAGTCATCGAATATATTTCTAAATGAGCAATTAATAGAGTCAATAACTAACAATAAATTAATGTTTTTCCAGTAAATAGGGAATAGTTACTGATAATAATAGAATATGTTGCATTAATAAAACTGTCATATACTTGATTGTGCAGTAACAAAAAAGATCGAATTTGCCGATCTCTAGTATATATGTTATATCTTACATTTCTTTTATCTAATATATTTTTATTTATGAATTTATTTAAGGCAGTAATAATTATTTATTTCCATATTTTATAAGAAATAATTTAATATGCATAATTTACAGTGGATGCCAACTCGTCTAAGTATTCCTGAAAATTTCGAACCAGTGCTGGATGATGCGGAGCCAATTGGGCATCTGACATTACTCCGAGAGTTACGTGATCTCCATATTGATTGATGCATAATGACATACCTGAAATATACAAAAACAGGTTAATTAAAATCCAAATAACATACCAGCAAATAATTTATTATTCGTTGAACCACAGACAAACTATATAAATAGAAAAGAGTATTCATTCACTTGGTCACAGTTGTTTAATAAATTAAATAAAAATGATTTAAAAATGATTAATAAATTATTTGCACATTTAGCTCTGTGACATTTTGAAAAACATACCAGCAAATAATTTATTATTAAATAGAAAAGAGTATTCATTCACTTGGTCACAGTTATTTAATAAATTAAATAAAAATGATTTAAAAATGATTTATAAATTATTTCCACATTTAGCTCTGTGACATTTTGACTTACGTTACATAAGTACTTTAAATAAATGCACATTAAAACAAGTATTTGTTTGATCAAATATTGTTGCTTGATGCAATATGTTATTGATATCAACAGCAGGTGTACATTATGTAATTCATGTCCGACAGGGAATTTGTCCGGGAAGTAGTTGTTTTAATGTGCATTTGTTGAAAGTACTTACGTAACGTAAGTCAAAATGTCACAGAGCTTAATATGCAAATAATTTATTAATTATTTTCAAATCATTTTTATTTAATTTAGACAAACTATATTTTTGACTGTGATTGAATTCTGAATATGATAAATTAAATGGGATAATTTATTGATGGAAATCTGGCCTCGTAAAAAGGAGGCCAACAAGATAGTGAATTGTTTTTTTAAAAAAGGTTTCATATAATATAGATGAAATATTTAGTTTTAGTTTTTGTTTTTTTTAAATAAACTACCTAATTATATACCTTATTGCCCAATAAGGCTATTCCGAACGGGAAATGTTAAGTTTAAGGTGTATGTTATTTTTTATCATCACAATCTAGATAGCTTTTTAATAGATATATATGCATAGAATACGAAATTAATTAATAACGTAGACGTTAAGCTTAACATTTCCCGTAAGGAATAGCCCAGATAAACGTCCCCATAACCCGCAGAAGTCTATCTGCCGAAATTTTAAAGATGGCCGATTATTAGGTATTACATTATTTCACTATTTTTAATTTGTAATGAAAATCGTAACATAATACAACGAAATTGTAATTAATATTAAGTTATACAAATGTAGAGAATGAGATGTTTGAAATTTTCAAATTTCACTGCTCAAAATGAATTACAAAGTGACGTAAAATTATCCATTTTGAAGTTTATCAAGATATTAAACAACAGAGGACCCAGGTGAGATCCTTGGGGAACCCCTGAAGTAATCGGAATTTTTGAAGATAAAAAAACTGCCAATACGCACGGTCTGTGATCTACCCGACAAATACGATTGCAGCCAATTGAACACGGTCCCACTAATTCCGATTCGCATTAGCTTCAAAAGAAGAATACTATGGATTAACCGTATCGAACGCCTTGGAAAAGTCGGTGTAGACGGAGTCCACATCACACCCTGCGTCCAAGACTGAAACGATATAGTTGCCATAAGAGAGCAAGTTAGATGAAGTGGAACATCCCCTTTTTAAACCATGTTACTTGTCAGATATTACACTGGATATGCATTCATATAGAGGAGCAGTTATTAATTTTTCAAATGTTTTTGGAATAAATGATAAAAGAGATCGTTAGAAAGAATGTTCCTTTTTCCACTTTTAAAAATGGGTACTTATAGCATTTTTCCATAGTGATGGAAAACAGCCTGTACTTAGATATTGATTGAAAAGAAGCCACAGAGGGCGACTAAGGGTGAAGGAACATTGCTTCAATAGAATTGATGGCAAACCGTCTGGGCCAGTACAGTATTGTTATAATACGTGTGATTGAGCAATGAAACTGAGGAATTGAATATCGGGAGAGGTAAAAACTGCACACTACACCTGTTGACTGTTAACGATGAACTGAACTTTTATTTTAAAAATAGTTTTAACAAAAAACACATGAGGGCGCTGTTATACAAAATATAAACTAACAAATTAATAAATTCAAGATATGAAATCTCAATAAGAATGAATCTTTCAAACAGACTAGTTGGTTAAGGACGTCTGAATTTTTAACGCCTCATTGGTGCTGTAATTAATATGATTGAAGGAACTAATTCATAATTTTGAAGCCAAGGTATCATTACTTGAGGGTATATTATAAACTGAACCAAAGTGATCAGAAAACAACTCAACAATTTCTTGAGCACTAGTAATGAAGGTGCCATTATTCTCAAATAAGTCGCCGCCCCTCCTAAACAAAAACTGGATAGAGGCGTTAGTTTTCTTTGTAAATTTTGACAATCGCTCCCATAAAAAAAGAAAGTTCTGGATCAGCTCCTAAGTCTCACTAAACTAACAGTTCACAAATAACGCTGTATAAACTTTAAAACAACATTAATTGTTAATATAACTTTTGTGCTATGTTGTTCTATTCCCGTTGTAGTCAGTGCATATAAATATATATATTTTTTATTGCAATGAAGCTTCATTAAGCTAAATATTATATTATTACAGCACTTTTGGTTGCATAAGTTAGATTGCTGTACATATGAGCTATTGATTTGTGTGTTTTTTTTTTTTGAAAAATATGGGTTAATATTTTAAAGTGTTTAACTAAAATTAATGTAAATTTAATTTATACTTATAAGAAGTTATTTAATATTTAAATTTTATTGTTTTAAAACGTCGTAATTTTAATTTATTATGTTCTAATAAGATAAATAAATACTACTACAATATCTTTATTCAAAGTTATTTGTTTTACATATATTTACAATATATTATGGTATATTGGTTTCTTTCTTGCTTGCTTGAACAGGCTATCGACCTATGGTCTTTCCGCCAAAGATAAATAAATATTAATGCTGGATATTCTATAATAAAGAGAATTCGTATTATGAAAGTGTTGCTTTTTTTGATGAAATTGAAATAGAATTTGTTACAACAAAATTTCTATTAACCGTATGTCCGACGATATTTATCTTTGCTTATGTCAGTACTGTAAATCACCATTGTTTTAAGCAGAAGTAGAAGTTATTAATAATTTACGAAAATGCTCAACGTTGAAATCCACGTGTTTTATGGATATGTTTAGTTTTGTTATACAATTTTTTTTCAGTATTGCGACATCTTCAAGTTTCAATGTGTTCCGTAAATATTTAGTTTTTATTCATAGTTTGTAGGAGCTCTGCGCTGTTTTATCTAAATAAACAATTTTAAAATAATGACTGTATTTACAAACATTTCAAATAATTCTATAGATTCCCATAAATAAATACAAAATATTTATATTAAACTTTTCTGTAGTTTTAATAATTACAAAGAAAAACACGTTTCTTTGTTAATTTATGTACCTCAAATCATTTAGTTAATTTAATTATTCTCATCACTAAATCTTATTTATAAAACTGTCAATTATTATATAAAATTTATTCAAAAAATGGACCATATGAATCAAATTCTGTGAGCCCTAAGGATACTCAAATAAGTGCCCTTTAACAAATAGCGGTTAAAGCCTAGTATAGCCCCCCCCCATTTTCAATTCCAGTTTTTATTCGAAAACCCCTACAAAGGGGTGTTTTTATGATAGACGTAGGAGTGGATTTTTAGTGGTTTTAGGAGGCTTTCACTTATATTTTTCTCACCTGTATGTATTTGTATTTCCGCCACACTAAAAAGCATTATTTTGTTATTTAACGCACATATTTACAATTTCAATACACTGCATCATACTTTTGTTGAGTTAAAACAGCAATTAATTGAGAAATTAACGAAAATGTATTTCGCAAAAATACGTGATTCATTGAGCGATATGTGAGATTGTTTTTGTGTTTTCATTTGCGAATGATCCCATTAGTTCTCAATACTGACGATAGATAGCCAACGATAAGTACAGTTTTCTACATTTTGTTTCACTTTTCCCTCTTAAGTAAATAAACGTCTTTCTATGGAGAAAAATCCCATTTTCTTTCATTTATTGTATGCAAAACCTAGCCATCACTTAACCTAACCTGATACCCTTTTTAACCCTGAATCACTCTTTTATATAATTTTATCTATGCAAAACCTAAACATTATCTAACCTAACCTGATATCCTTTTTAAGGAAATCGTTCTTTTATGTTATTTTATCTTTGCAAAACTTAGACAGTGCTTAACCTAATAACCCCATTTCTACAGACATATTTTCTTCAACCAAAATTGTGTCGTCATCTCGTAGCCGTATTTCGTATTGTACATGCTCTACAGCGTCAAGTTTGAGTGGCGTTACGCGGGCAACTTCACACTGCAAAGGTGGGTGCTATACGAGGCTTTAGCCCAAATAGCCGCCACCATGTCGATGTTTATGCCAGAAACGGATGCATTACTTTTCCTTTATGCTAGGTACCAAGGTAGATCGAGTGACACATATATACATATGTGTAAAGGTATGCTGAACTAGCGCCTCACATAGTTTCAACGCTCCCCTTGCTTCTCACCTCCCTCTCGGTCATTCAGACCTCGTGACGTAGACGAATTCGAATATTTTCGCGCGTACACCGGCGAAAACAAGCATAACCTATTTTCACATTGCTTGCTTTCTATTTCTTTGTTTATGCCAGTTCATTGTTTCATTATTTCAGCGACCATGCGAAAAGTAAATTTGAAAATTGTTATCACGGGGCGTAATACTTTAATTTGTTTGTCTGCGGGACATTACATATTTTTGTATTATTTTATTACTTTAATCCACAATCTTTTAAAATGTTGCATTCTTTAGGTTTTTACACAAACAAATGCACATACTATAGTAACTGAGTAAAAATGGTAATAACTAAATTCATTACTACACTGTATTATTATAAAAAAAATGATACATTTTTTTAAGCATTGAAATGGTCACATCGTGACTGAAATATACATTTGCAATCAATAAATTTTATGAAGGAAGAAGTCTCAATCTTTAATTTACTAGTACACTTATATTTGTACGCAATACCAAGGTAGATCGAGTGACACATATATACATATGTGTAAAGGTATGCTGAACTAGCGCCTCACATAGTTTCAGCGCCCCCCTTGCTTCTCACCTCCCTTTCGGTCATTCAGACCTCGTGACGTAGACGAATTCGAATATTTTCGCGCGTACACCGGCGAAAACAAGCATAACCTATTTTCACATTGCGTGAAAAAATAAACTTCTTTGTTTATTTCCGTTCATAGTTTCGTTATTTAGTTATACTTTACGAAAAGCAAATTTTAAAATTGTTATCACAGGGCGTAATTCATTAATTTGTTTGTCTGCGGGACATTACATATTTTTGTATCATTTTATTACGTTGATTCCTTAAAATGTTGGATTCTTTAGGTTTTTACACAAACAAATGCCCTTGTTCAAAGAGGTAATCCATACCATGGTAACTGAATAAAAATGGTAATAACTAAATTCATTACTACACTGTATTATTATAAAAAAAATAATACACTTTTTAAGCATTGACTTTTGAGGTTATTATTTACTATAATTTCATTACAATACAAATATTAAACAATATAATTAATATTAGTATTTTTTATTTTAGTAATAATAAAATAAAACGAAAATTAATTATATTAATAAAACCTAAGACCGTATTAGTTTAGTCGATAGCGACTCAAAACGAAGATGGAGCGATTCCAAACAACGGTTGATAGAGAGAAAACTCCGATTCGATATCGTTTAATTTATTATTCTATAGCTATTTCAATCATATTTAAGGCGTGCGCAGTAAGTTACCGTGACGTCATGAGATCTCCCATTAAATTCCCCCCACTCTCAAATTTTCTATTCCATCTATCCTTTATACATATACTCAAGCGTCGTTGCGCAATACATACAACTTAAGTATCGACTTTTGAGGTTATTGTTTATTATAATTTTATTACGATACAAATATTAAACAATTTAATTAATATTAGTATTTTTATTTTAGTAATAAATATAATAAAATAAAACGAAAATTAATTAAATTAATATAACCTAAGGCCGTATTTTAGTTTAGTCGATAGCGACTCAAAACGAAGATGAAGCGATTCCAAACAACGGTTGATAGAGAGAAAACTCCGATTGGTTATCGTTTAATTTATTATTCGATAGCTATTTCAATCATATTTAAGGCGTGCGCAGTGAGTTATTGTGACGTCATGAGGTCTCCCAATAAATTCCCCCCACTCTTAAATTTTCTATTCCATCTATCCTTTATACATATACTCAAGCGTCGTTGGCTAGGTACAAGGACTAGTCATCTAGTATATATTAACATCTATGGAAATTCGCGTGATGTTTGGGCGAGACTACTTGTCGTTCTGTGGCCTTATTCCTGAAATCGATCGCATGAAATCGGTCGTATGCCACTGTCAAATTCACATGTAAATTCCTATCTAAATGATAGATTTCATACGATAGAAACGTTCGATCAATTTCAGGAATACGGGCCTTGGTTCTCATTATTCCATGATAGTAATGCATTACTTTTACTTTTTCAACCCAATAAAAAATAGCACTGCGAAACAAATAAATAATGTTTCATTACTGTGAATTACACTGTTTTAATTTAGAATTAAAATTCCAATTATTAACGACACCGATAGCATAGTTAACCTCTTTGTGCAGTTTTTTGGGTCTGTGTATCATTCGCCGAGCGTTCACCCGTCATCGAATATTAACAGCACTTCTACTACTTACAGTAACAGTCATATAAACGAATGCACTCCCCCTAGATTAAATATATTAGATATATTGAATGAGTTATCATGTTTGAAATACAACAACAGCCCAGGGCCAGATGGACTTAGCGCAACTTTCTTTAAAAATTGTGCATTTTCACTTAGTCGCCCATTATGGCTTTTATTCAATGCATCCCTGTCTCAGGGTAGTTTTCCCACTTGCTGGAAGAGTGCTTACATCACCCCAATTTTCTAATCGGGTAATCGAAATCGTGTTGACAATTATAGTCCGATCTCTATATTAGCGGTAGCACCTAAAATTTTTGAAAAGCTTCTTTGTAATTACCTAACAACAGTACTGCAATCGTCGATCTCTATGTGCCAACATGGGTTTCGTATAGAAAAAAAACCTCCACTAATCTTTTAGTGTATGAAGCCTATATTGTTCGTGCTTTTGAGGAGCGGTGTCAAGTGGACTCCATCTACAACGATTTCTCGAAGGCATTCGACACTGTCGATCATACCTTACTTGTGAACAAATTAAGGAACTTTGGTTTTGATAATACCTTGTTACGTTGGATAGAGTCGTATCTCTCAGATAGATAACAATATGTTGAAATTGGGAGCTGTCATTCTCGCCCCATCTGTGTCACGTCAGGTGTACCTCAGGGGTCACACTTGGGCGCCCTTCTATTTAACGTATTTATAAACGACGTGGTTACATGCTTTTCCAATGCTGAATGCCTTCTCTTTGCGGATGATATGAAAATATTCATGAAAATCCGTTCACTTGCAGATGCCAACGTTCTTAATGATGACTTACAATAATTTGTTACTTGGTGCAAGACCAATAAGCTCTCTTTAAATTTAAGAAAATGCAATGTCATCACGTTTTCTAGGAGGCAATCAACGGTGGATTTCCAATATTCCATGCTGGGCGAACCCTTAATACGTGTAAATTGTGTAAAAGATCTGGGCGTTACGTTTAATACTACCTTATTTTTTTCAACGCACACCTCAAAGATTGTGGGTAAATCATATCAATTACTTGGTTTTATTAAACGTTACGTCAAGGATTTTCGGAATCTTGATACAATTATTGTATTATATAACGCGCTGGTTCGTCCGCATTTAGAATATTGCTGTTGCGTATGGTCTCCTCATAGCGGCGCTGATATCGATAAAATTGAGCAAGTACAACGTAAATTTGTTAAATTTGTAGCTTCCAAATTTCATCTTGCTGGCGACTACTGCGACCTACTCAATATGATTTATGTTACAAGTTTATGTTCTCGACGTGTTAACCATGAAATCTTGGTAAAAAAATGTTTGATGGAACTGTTGACTCTCCTGACTTTTTAAAGCTTCTTGAACTCCATGTTCCCGCTCGTCTTCTGCGTAATGCATGCTTGTTTCATATTCCGTTTCACAGTACTGATTATGCGAAATAGTCGGCCACTACGCGCATATTAAGAGTGCTGTATTTATTGGACTGAATTGAATAGTGAGAGGTTCGTCACATATACATCAGTTACAATGTGGAAAAGCGAAACACTAACGTGTATAAAAAGTGTATCTTCGTCTAACACGAACCAATATTTGACTTTGTCTCTTACACTCGTCCATTGGCGTAGACTCGTCTGGGTATATCAGGAAGCTCATGCGCACCGCAGCAGGGTCAGGGTTATCACAGGCGACCGTCTTTCATCGCCCGTCATATAACTACGCGTCTCGCCTTTAGCGGGGTGAGGGGTGCACCCCGCCAAAGTGTAGTGTGCCTATATACGTTATTTTATATCTCACAACCAAGGTAGATCGAGTGATACATATATACATATGTGTAAAGGTATGCTGAACTAGCGCCTCACATAGTTTCAACGCCCCCCTTGCTTCTCACCTCCCTTTCGGTCATTCAGATCTCGTGACGTAGACGAATCCGAATATTGTCGCGCGTACACCGGCGAAAACAAGCATAACCTATTTTCACATTGCGTGCTTTCTACTTCTTTGTTTATGCCCATTCATTGTTTCATTATTTAGTTATACTTTGGTCTTTCAGCGACCATGCGAAAAGTAAATTTGAAAATTGTTATCACCGGGCGTAATACATTAATTTGTTTGTCTGCGGGACATTACATATTTTTGTATTATTTTATTACTTTGATCCACAATCTTTTAAAATGTTGCACTCTTTAGGTTTTTACACAAATAAATGCACATACTATGGTAACTGAGTAAAAATGGTAAATAACTAAATGGTAATAACTAAATTCATTACTACACTGTATTATTATAAAAAAAAATAATACATTTTTTTAAGCATTCGAATGGTCACATCGTGACTGACATATACATTTGCAATCAATAAATTTTATGAAGGAATAAGACTCAATCTTTAATTTACTAGTACACTTTTATTTGTACGCAATAAATACAACTTAAATATATATTTTTGAGGTTATTGTTTGTTATAATTTTATTATTAAACAATTTAATTAATATTAGTATTTTTTATTTTAGTAATAAATATAACCAAATAAAGGCCGTATTTTAATTTAGTCGATTGCGACTCAAAACGAAGATGGAGTGATTCCAAATAACGGTTGATAGAGAGAAAACTCCGTTTCGATATCGTTTAATTTATTATTCGATAGCTATTTTAATCATATTTAAGGCGTGCGCAGTGAGTTACTGTGACGTCATGAGATCTCCCATTAAATACCCACCACTCTCAAATTTTCTATTCCATCTATCCTTTATACATATACTCAAGCGTCGTTGTCTCACAACAACGTGTCCTGTCGTTTTCCTCTCAAGCATGCGAGCTAAATTTGAATTGTAGTCGATCCGAACAATTATACACCATTTTCAGCAAACTATAAGACAGTTTGAAAATGTAAATTAGATTATTACATGGATGTTATTGCTTCTACTGATGTTAAATGTGTACATTTAATTTCCATTATTTAGATGTACTACAGGAAATTTTCGTTAACATAAAGTACGTAATTATTAATTTTAAATTCCTGGCTCTCTTAATATTCCACTATTCGTAAATTAATTAAGAAAACAATAGATATAATAATATTTTAAATATTTGATTATGAGCAGTAGGTTGCTGCAATTGCAAACTATTGTCCCTCTGATTTATTGTATTGACAGAAATGAAAATATTTAATTCAATTAATAGTATTAACCTTGGTGTATGTAACAATAAATATGAATAGAATTTTGAAACAACTTTAAATTCACGACTAGTCTCTGATTATGAGTATATTTTTCAGGAGAATATAATTTATTCAAATTTCTATGTTTGTAGAATAATTTTATAGAAAAAAATATATTGATTTATGGGGCAGGTAAAATAATTGTAGTTCCACCATTCGTGAATAAGGTGAAAAAGAAAACCACTAAAAAACGACCTAAAGATCATCATTAAATTATTTTGCTAAAATAATAGAGATTAATTAATACAATATAATATTTTATTCCTTTCTTCACTTTTTGTTTATCACTATATGTACATTTGAAGCACAGCGTGCTCTTTATCAATGTAAAATTGACAATCAATGCTGTCATTAGGCTGAATAAATGCCATTTTTTTCTAAATCGTTAATTTTGTTAAATGTATTTCCTAATAAAAAATTGTTTTAGTTTTAGAATAAAATGCTGGTGTTAGGTTTTTTTTTTAAATAATTTAATTAATCTATAATTTAATTTAAATTCATGAATAATTTTAACAATTTTTTTATTTGTATTTATTTCATTGATTTTTTTTAAATTTTGTAGTATGTTTAATTAAATATTTCCTTTTTGTTTGTTAATTAATTTTGTATTTATTAATTAATTATAACTAAATATGTAAAAAAAACTTTAAAATAAATTGAAATTATAAATTAAATATAAATTTATGGTTTAATAATGGAATACATATTGGAAAGTTGTGTTTATAACAAATTATAGAGTTTATAAATACTACACTTGTTAACTTTTTCGGTTTCATCTGTTCTATTATATAAGATGTTACATAATGTAATATCTAATGACACTTTATTATTATTTTCCTAAATATGTTTCCATTTTTTTTTTCAGAAATTGCTCCAAGATAATTTAACTTTTATATTTTTTATTGTCTTCTTTAATAACTCAAAAAGTGCTGTCTTTCTAAATCTTGAGGATGATTTTTAGTGAGATTTTTCCACCTGTTTAGCAAATGTTAGGACAATTTTTTTTTGCCAAATCAATTTACATTTGTTTAATAAAAATTATATTATAACCATAGAAAATTAAATAAATTTTAAATTCTCTTGAAAATTGGCACATAATCAGAAATTAGTCGAAAATTTCAAGTTATTTAAACTAATTTCTGTTTTCATTTATTTTATTAGTAAATTTTGAATAATCTGTTCCTATTTATTACTTTACTTTCTTTAATTAAAATTAGGCTCTCTTTTGTTTTTATATTGAGCCCGTAATCAAAAATCTGTATGTTTATTATTGGGTTTCTTAGTTTTATTTAACTAAAATTATTTGAAGTGCTTGACTGTACTTTTTTCCCTTATAGATTTATTAAAAATTTCATTTTTTTTCACTAATTTACGTAAAGCAGATTTCGATTGCGATATTATTATTAATACTTAACATATACAAAATAAATAGAAAAGTAGAGGTAACAGCAAGTGATCTATTCAACTCAGTTTAAAATTAGAATCTTTATTAAACTATTATAAGTTTATAATTATTTTTTAAATATATTTCCAAAAATTTATATAATCCAGACTCCGAGTAAATTTAAGCATAGAATGTTGTGTATAATGCCGCGACTGTTGTGGTTGGATGATTATTGTAATATCGACTAGTGAAATAGTCAATGAAAACACGCAGGCGTTCTGTATTAATTTATCTGGATTACCAGATTCCGTATACTATCGTTTTTCATCGCCAATCGCTTATTTTTTCTTAGAGCACATGCGCAAACGTATATATCCACAATAATTCTGTGCGTACGCTACTGCATTCAGGGAGGCACAATCCTCACCTCCAAAAAGTGCGACGAGCATCGTCAATCGCGAGCCTTTACAAATAATTATTGAATAATGGTTGTTTTTTGACCCAAATATTAAATATATACACTCGAAATTAACCAATATTTTGTGTATATTTATTTTCGACAATTCGTTATCTAAGTGACGGAACAGATTACTTTTTATTACATTAATTATTTATGAAGTTATTTAGGTATAAACTAGAGGAAGCATTTCAGGTAACTTTTTTCGCACTTTGTTATATCGCAAAAACCACAATGGCTAAAATAAACAAATATTAATTAATAGGTAACGTTTTCTAATCATGAAATCACTTTTTAGGCGAAAATAATTAAACAAATATTGAATAATTTAATTTTAATTTGGGTTAACACTTTACATTGAATTCTCCATAAGAGCCCACATACACACAACCCTCTTAAGGCATTCTAACGAATTCATAAACAAAACTGGATTCGATATTTTTGTAGAAACTGTAAATACTTTGCGTCGTGTACTCACTGCAAATTAGTTTATATTTTAAAATTGTGTTTGTAGTATGTAAGTATATTATTTTAATTTTTTTGTAACCTGACTAATTTATTTTATTCTGTATATGTTACTGTATGAAATGGCCTCCGTAAATTAATAAATAAATAAATAATAAAAAATGCTGTTTTAAGACCTGGTGTGTATGTTTTTCAAACAATACCGTCCGAGTTTTGGAAACACTTAGAACCCCTACTTAATGCAGACCAACTAACAGTTAACAAACTTCTAAACAGCATTTGATAACTATTTAGCTACTATAATTTCGACTTAATTAGCAAATCATTATCATTGTATTTATTATTTGTATAAATTCACGGAAATTACTAAAAATGTCGAAGCGCTCTAATTAGATTGAATTTATATAAACAATAAAACACTCACATATGTTAGCTTGTGGTGGTCGCCAATAAATAGCATCCTCAATCGGAGTCCCCCAAACACTCTCCTGTCTTCCATTCCTCTTATACTTGGGCGTCATCTCCGTGAAGCAGACGGCATATTTCAACGAAAGACACCGCAGAAATATCCCAATCGTCGTAGCGGGAAACAATTTCGACAGGAAAGCATACCTCGTCTGCAAAATGCTCATCAAATAAGTCAACGGCTGTTTCGTCAGCGCCCTTTCCAAATTCCTCCCGATCCTTTGCAAATTCCCCACTGGAGCATTAACGTTCTTGCTATATAAAATGGGTAAATCAATACACAACATACCACCAATAGCGGTTTCAGGATCTGGGCCTTTCGAAAAAATGTATTCCGAATTGTAATGCCTAGCCGTTATGGCTATTTCTTTGGGAACGATGTCGCGGATTTTTTCGAAATAATTAGCAATTCCCGCTGAACACGCGGCCAGGAATATTTCGGTTTCTGAAACGTTTGAGCGCCGCGCGATTTCTTGGATGTAATCGTTTCTTACTGGAGGCGACCATGCTACTACTTTTCGCCCGCAGAGGGTTACTGGTTGGATTATATCTTGCTGGCCGTACATTTCTTCCAAAATACTTTTTGGGCCGTTAAACAAGACTTTCGTTAAATAAATAACCTCCTTTAAAGCGTTGTAAATCAACGGGAAGTAATTGTAAATCAATCCAATTGTCGTTCTTGGATAAACGCTGTACTGTAAGCGAATGCAAGTGTACAAAGTTTTCAATTCCAAATAAATTTTAACGGGAAGTTCAATCGTTAATAACTTGAAAACCTTCCAAGCATGATTCATAATCAACGAAATAATATTTTTCGGATTTATAGTCAACAAAATCGAGTCTTTGAATGTTTTCAGGCTGACTTTCCGTTTCTCGCATTCCCTGCTGGTTGTAAGCGTGAGGAATTTTATTCTCGATGTGAAATCATTATTAATCATTTCCATCCCCTTGCTGTATTCCTTCAGGATGGAAACCAGCGTTACTAAACAAATTGCCAGGAATTGAAAGAAGCCCGGTTTCGTTTTGAGCAGCTCCATTTTCTCCAGAGGGTCGTAGTTCGAAACGAATTCGTTCCAGAAGTTTGTCAAGTCTTCAGTGAATCTTTCTTTGAGGATGGGGATGTGTTCCAGTCGTTTGTAGACGTTGCGTAGCGGGCTTTGGACTTTTTCTGGTCTAAAAATAGAAGCAATTGATAAATATTTATAGCGATTTATATAATTATATGTTCATTTCTGTTTCAGAAAAATTTGAGTAAAACACATTAAAACATAATTAATCAACTATTTTAGGGCTCGCGGAATTGAAGGAGTGTAGGACTCATACAAACACGTTAAATCATTCAGTATATTCAACCATTAAATTTTAAATTCTTCTTGAGATGTAGAACAATTTATAATTTAACAAAATGAAATTGTAGTTATTCTATTTTACTAAAGAATGATCCAACAAGCGCTATCGGATTTTAAATGGACAATAAAACACAAACAATCAACAAACAACAAAACAATTATTATATATTACAATTATTTTTTGAAAATAATTTGTGGATAATAGTGCGTAAACCTTCCACTTCACATAACCCGACAGGAAGGGGCGAACAAAGATCTTGTTGGATAACTTAAAAGACCGTTTCTTGAATATACTTTCTCATCAAATAGTTCAGGTGGTGGCCAAATTCCAATCGGTTAAAATAATTACATTTTAAATAAAAATGATTTGAAAATAATAAATTATTTTCACATTTAGCTCTGTGACTATTGACTTACCTACGTAAGTACGTTAAACAAATGCACATTAAAACAACTACTTCCCGGGCAAATACCCACGCCGGACATTGAATTACATAATGTACACCTGCTGTTGCACATCAATAAAATATTGCATAATGCAACAAATTTTGATCCGAGAAAAATTTAATGTAAAAACAACAAAAGGAACGTTACATAATATAAGGCCATCTGCAGACACGTGTTTCGGGATCTATCCCTCGTCAGTACAGCTATGCCTTACATAATTTAAAGATGTTAAAATAAATCAATTAAATTAATTCAAATACAATCAGCACAATTAAATCAGTTATATTAAATCAAATTAAACTAAATCAATTTAAATTAAATTAAACCAAATTAATTCAATTTAAATCAAAACCGAATAAAATTAAACGAAAAGAATTGAATCAAATTAATTAAAAGAGCGACCCTCACCTGCCGCGCGCTGAGATAGTAATGACCGGCGAAGGAGGACGTGCGCTCGTGTATTGTTGTTATCGCAAATTCACAAAAAACTTCTCTCGGTTCGGATTTGAATAAATGCCTCGCTGGCTATTAATATAAATAGAAAACAGTATTCATTCACTTGGTCACAGTTATTTAAACATATTAAATAAAAATGATTTGAAAATAATTAATAAATTATTTTCACATTTAGCTCTGTGACTATTGACTTACCTACGTAAGTACGTTAAACAAATGCACATTAAAGCAACTACTTCCCGGGCAAATACCCACGCCGGACATTGAATTACATAATGTACACCTGCTGTTGCACATCAATAAAATATTGCATAATGCAACAAATTTTGATCCGAGAAAAATTTAATGTAAAAACAACAAAAGGAACGTTACATAATATAAGGCCATCTGCAGACACGTGTTTCGGGATCTATCCCTCGTCAGTACAGCTATGCCTTACATAATTTAAAGATGTTAAAATAAATCAATTAAATTAATTCAAATACAATCAGCACAATTAAATCAGTTATATTAAATCAAATTAAACTAAATCAATTTAAATTAAATTAAACCAAATTAATTCAATTTAAATCAAAACCGAATAAAATTAAACGAAAAGAATTGAATCAAATTAATTAAAAGAGCGACCCTCACCTGCCGCGCGCTGAGATAGTAATGACCGGCGAAGGAGGACGTGCGCTCGTGTATTGTTGTTATCGCAAATTCACAAAAAACTTCTCTCGGTTCGGATTTGAATAAATGCCTCGCTGGCTATTAATATAAATAGAAAACAGTATTCATTCACTTGGTCACAGTTATTTAAACATATTAAATAAAAATGATTTGAAAATAATTAATAAATTATTTTCACATTTAGCTCTGTGACTATTGACTTACCTACGTAAGTACGTTAAACAAATGCACATTAAAACAACTACTTCCCGGGCAAATACCCACGCCGGACATTGAATTACATAATGTACACCTGCTGTTGCACATCAATAAAATATTGCATAATGCAACAGATTTTGATCCGAGAAAAATTTAATGTAAAAACAACAAAAGGAACGTTACATAATATAAGGCCATCTGCAGACACGTGTTATTTTCAAATCATTTTTATTTAACATGTTTAAATAACTGTGACCAAGTGAATGAATACTGTTTTCTATTTATAATTACATTTGTTAGAAAAACTATTATAAAAACATTTATCTTAGGAACTATGAGTGCTAGAGCTTTCAAATAAAAAAAAGTTAATAAAAGTGATAATGAGAAAATGCTGGAAATAAATTTCAAATTCGTAACTCTTCCGGTAGGTGTATAAAGTGATGCACAGCGATCACTCGATTGAGCAACTGTGGTTCTCATTTTCACTGCACAAATTCACTTATATTGTTTATAGACCGCCCTCTTTTAACGTTTCTAGTTTTTTGAATTCATTAGAAATATCTATTGGTAATTTAATTCCTTGCACAGATGATATTTTCTGTATTGGAGATTTTAATATTAATGTACTCGATGTTAATAATAACTCTGTTCGTTTACTCGATTCTCTGCTATCCACTCTTTCACTTAAACAGATTATTAACAAGCCCACTAGAGTAAAATACACTACATCTACACTTATTGATTTAATTATCACTAACAGTAATCAAATACCTAATGTCAGTTGCGATTGTCTACATAATTACTCTGACTACTGTATGATCTCCTGTGACATCCGTATAATCAAACCTAAAATTAAACCTGTTACTCTTACTTACAGACATTTTAAGAATATTAATATAAGTAATCTTAACATCGACCTTACACATTGCAATTTTCACTTCATTTACTCTTTAGCAAGTATTGACGATAAGATTTATTATTTCTCTTCAACACTCTTGGACCTATTTGACCTCCATGCACCCCTGAAAATATCAACATTTACAAAAAATAACTGTCCCTGGTGAACTGATAATTTTAAAAAATTAATAGACCTTCGAAATAATGCTCTCAAAAGAACACAGAATCCCAATCACTGGAAATTATTACAAATCTCTATGTAATTTAACGACGTCAAGTATTAATAATGAAAAGAAAGCTTATTTTGAGTTTAGGCTGAGGTCAAAAGATTCTAGAGTGTTGTGGAAAGAGTTAAAAAAACTCAATATTGGCTCTAGAGAGACCTCTAATGTTGAAATCTCGAATGAGTTAAATGTAAATGTAATTAACAACTTTTTCGTAAACTGCATTCCATCCACTTCAACGGATAGCTCTGAATTAAACCAATACTATAACTCGCATTTACTTTTTCCCCACAACCTTAAATTTTCGTTTGCTCAAGTAAGTGATTCTGCAGTAAATACTATAATTAATAATTTATCAGAGGGTTCAACAGGCTCTGACGGCATCAGCGCAAAAATGCTTAAATTATGTTGTCAATTTATTACACCTTACGTAACACACATAATGAATCATTGTCTCTCTCGTGGATATTTTCCTTCGTTTTGGAAAAAATCCCACATAATCCCTATTCCTAAAAAGACCTCAGTTACTGATCCTAAGGACCTACGCCCAATTAGTTTATTATGTACGCTTTCCAAAATTTTGGAAAAAGTAATTGAACCACAAATTAAATGTTACCTAGATCGTCACTCTATCCTCCCTGACACGCAGTCTGGCTTCCGTAAAAAATATAGTTGCTCCACAGCTCTAGCCGACATCACAGATAGTATAATTATTTCCCAGGACCAAGGCCTTCTGACATTACTTATACTACTGGACTTCTCGAAGGCCTTCGACACCTTAAATCATAATACCCTGCTTGCTATATTATCTTACATTTCTTCGATCAGGTATCCAATGTTTTTTTTTTCAAAGAATACCTAAGTAACCTATCACAAATAGTAAGCTTGAAAAATAATTTGTCGAATGAGCTGGAAACTCATAGAGGTGTACCACAAGGCTCTATTTTGGGGCCTTTATTATTTCTAATTTATACTTCACAAATTTTTTCAAGTCTCAACTTAAATAACTACTATCTTTTTGCAGACGATACTCAATTGCTATATACTTTTGCAGAGAAGGACACTATTGCTACGATCGCCAAAATTAACTCAGATTTAAATAGAATCGTTACAAAATGCAATGCGCATACTCTCTTAATAAATAATTCTAAAACTGAAGTTATTCTGTTTGATCCAAAAAAAAGCGCGAGTAAGAGTATCCCCCTACTTTCAATAAGCTTGGACAATACCAATTTTATTGATATAAACAATTATGTTAGAAGTTTAGGAGTTTATATAGATAGTGAACTAAGATTCTACAGTCATATCTCCCGCTGTATCAATAAGGCATACGTAAATCTTAGGTTAATATACTTAAATCGGCGATGCTTATCGGAGAAATTGAAAACTATATTATGTGAATCCATGGTTTTGTCACACTTCAACTATTGTGATGTAGTATACAACTTTTGTTTAGATAAAAAAAAAACAATTTATAAAATTCAACGTATGCAAAATTCTTGTTTGAGATTAATGTTTGATATTAGGAAATTTGATCATATAAGTCATAAGCTTCAGGACTTAGGTTGGCTTAAAATGAGTGATCGCCGTTTACTTCATTTTGCCACTTTTTGTCACAAAATAATTAAAGACAAGACTCCACCTTATCTTTACCACAAAAATTAAATTCCGCTCTGATGTTCTTACACTTAATGTACGCTTTAGGGGACTACTAACTCCACCTCAAAATAAATCTGTTTTTTGCAGAAAGATCATTCTCAATCCAAATTTCTAAAGTGTACAATAAGGTACCGCTAGAATGCAAAGCGAAATGTGTCTTAACTTTCCGTGAACATTACGCCAAACATCTTAAAGACAGATAGATGTTTATTTTTGTGTTTCAATATTGCCGATTTAATTATTAAATAGATAAATTATTGATATTTAAAATGCCCTGAAACAAACATCTGCGCTTGTTTGATATTTATTTATTACTTATGTTTTCAATGGTTAAGCCAAAGACTGAACTTCGCCATTAGATTCCAAATACTTGATTATTATCTTTTGTGTAAAAATGCATGTAAATAAATGGTATTTGAAATAAAGATTATTATTATTATTGTTATGATTATTATTATTATAAACTAATTCAATTTTGTTGTTTTTGTTATAAATTTTATTAACTTCAAAAAGTTTTCCAATGACATTTGAAATTTTTAATTTGAAATTTTCTTTTATATGTAACTTGTGATAGAATAAAGGTATTGAGATGCGGTTTTCATCAAATTTCTTAAAATTTCACGCAATTTCTACTGATATTAAGAAAAATATATTATTCCATTTGAAATTTGTAACAAAAATGCAAAAATTATATTATTTTCAACTTGGTGCCACCTAGCGGCGACTGAATTACTTATTTTTATGATTGTTGTTACTTGTTTTAATCAGTATGATAAGTTCTTTCGTATGAAATTAAAATCATTAAGATCGGTTAAAAAACAGTAGGGTTTATTGACATTTGCTCTTTATAAATTCTGACGTTCTTTACTTTCAAAAGTACGAGAACAATTTCTGTAACATTTTTGTTTTATAAACTCATCATGATTTCAAAAAGTGTAGTTTTACGATACCTTTATTTGAACTTTTTTGAGATAATCGCATAATTATTTTTCGACTGTTCATTGCGACTGGAAGAGATACGAACTTGAAATATATTTCCAACATTTTCTCATGTTCACTTTTATTAACATATTTTTTATTTTAAAGCTCTAGGAGTCTTAGTTCCTGAGATATAGCCGGTGACCTTTCTTATCTGGACACGCGGTACATTGACATTAATTGAAATAAGACTACAAAAATTTTGGTGAATATGTTTTTTTTTTAATTTATAGTCTTTATTTCTTTTCAGGTATTTTTCATGATGTCAAGTCAGAATGAATTCGCTGGTACGTATAATCAAAATTGCTATACTTACTCGGCTTCGTAATATCGTATCGATTGTCTGATCGGAAGCAATTCTCCAATAGTGAGCTCTCCAGTGAGCAAAATGTGGTGCAATCTCAGCAAAACGTAGTGCTGTTGTTCTGTGGACGGAATTACAACCATTTGCCATGGCGGCACCCCCGAAGGTAAGTATTTTGATACTATATCACTTACATAATCCTAATAAATATAAATATGTTGAAATATATTGGAAAACAAAATAATGGCTTAATAAAACGTATCAAAACACACAATATTCATCTAAAATGTATGAAATTAAATATCGTAGTATGCCATGAATTTTAGAGTTTAATGTAATCTTTTTTTATGGTTTTAGGTTTTTTTTTAATGGTAATGATTACATTTTCAACCTAATATATTTTTAAAGATGCTCATATATTTTATATCTTAAACATTGAACGATGGAAACCTTGCCCAGGCACACTACCATATTTTATTAAAATACAAAAATAATGATAACGATGTAATGCTACATTACTCCCCTCCCCTATAATAATGTCAAAAATTAACAATATCAACTTTGGTACTGAAAGTAACACGACAGCGTTAACTGGTAGCAAGGGATGTGAAGGTATAATACAACGTGTTTTTAAAATAGGGCGTACTTTTACAACATTAATTATTAAATAGATAGCGAACATCGGTCTTTCTTGGTCAATAATAAATTAAATAAAAATTAATTAAATGAAAAGAATTAAATAATAAATTATTTTCCCTTTAGCTACTGTGACATAATGACTTATGTTACATAAGTACTCTAAACAAATGGACATTAAAACAACTACTTTTCGGGCAAATACCCCGCCAGACATGAATTTACATAATGTACACCTGCTAATATTATAATGTGCATTTGTTTAAAGTACTTACATAACGTAAGTTAAAATGTCACAGAGGTAGAATGTAGAAATAATTTATTAATTATTTTAAAATCATTTTTATTTAAACGGTTTTTCTGCCTAATCAAATAAATTATCCAAAATTAATCGATCTGTTAAATAATTTCTACCTGATTATTGTAGCTTTTCTGGCTACCTTGCATAATTACTAAAATTTTATTTTAAAATTCGACGCGATTTAATAATACAAATAAAATAATAATAACAATAATAAAACAGTGTTGAAGCAATCTCTGTATTTCTCGTCACTTCGTGTATATTACTTTTACGGTTTCAATCGATCAATGGAAACGATATCTTTAGAGTTTTGACGGAAAATTGTAAAATATTTATTAGTTTGTTATAATATTTCAAAATGGTCCGAATATTGTACCTCTAACGGTTTCTTTACATAATCATTACGAATTGTAATGTATTTACAATCTTTTAAGTGTGGGTTAACAAAAAAAAACGTGTCTTCGCCAACCTTGTTAGCAGATGCTGTTAACCGTTGCATCCTATCTTTCAGTTGTGAAATTAAATTATAAGTATTATCATGATCTATGGTTTTAATTTCCGGAAATACAAAATCTCCTGGTAACCTTAATGTTGTACCATAAACATACTCAGAACAGGTCGACTTAAACGTGAACTAAGTGAAATAACAGATAAACTATCGACCCAATAAGATGTGTTTCATTTTTAGAGCTATTTTTATTTCCTTATTCAGACTCTCATTCTATCCATTAGATTAAGTATGATAAGATATGGTGATATATTGACGAATACCTAATAAATTAATAAATTGTTTCCAAAACATTGATTTGAATTATCTTCCTCGGTCAGAAACTACTACACATATTTATATAAAAACCATGGCTATTGTGGTCACAGTTATACCAACTATTCGAATGGCTATCTACTAAAACGGTCCGTGCTAGTAAGAATATACTTATAACGTTTACAATATTTCAAGGAACCAATAATGTCTAAGCGGTCGAAATCGAAACGATTGTCACGAAAGTTCAATTAATCGATTTTTGTAAAATAATTTACAATTTGCACAATTTTTAGCAAAATTTTCGATATGTGGAGTTGAATATCAATCTGATTTTTGTTTGTTGATTTAATCCTCGGTAATCGCCACATGGATGCCACGCACCATCGGCTTTAGGTACCATGTAATAATAAAGACCAATTACTCGAAGAAGGTCTAATAAAATGCAAATCCAGGATATTATTGAATTCTTTCTTAACCTTTTCAAGATTTATTTGGCGATAGTCGGCGAGATTTTTAAAACACAGGTGAACCTTTTGTAACTATATGATGTGTAATGTTAGGTTAAATAAATGCAGATAAGTCAAAAGACCAAGTGATACTAGAGAAGTTACTTAATATACTTATTTTTATATTTTTTGTATATTTTTGTATCGATATAGTTGAAAAACTATTGCTTGCCCTGCTATACTCTTGATGGAACTGGATATTACAATTTGGCGAAGAATAACACTTGCTTTTTATTTATTTATACAAACCCAACAGACATAGTCCATTGACAGGGTTTACAATATTTACAAAATTATTTTATATGGCGACTACAAAGTTCATAAATTCGGTTTAAGACAATCTAAAAGAACGCGTTTATACTAAACAAATGGCATATTAAATATATCGATACAATTCGAGTATTGGTTGTAAAGGCGAGACCTCCTTGAAATGGGGGAGTTCAGATAATAATTACATAGTGTTGAGTTGTAACTGTATGTTACGGAATTACGCACTGAAAATCGCGGAATTTTAATTTGTCCTAATATTTGTGGATCGTCAACATGATTGTATACGATTTTATGAAGATAGCACAGGTTTATATATATGTGTAGATTATGTACTGAGATAAATTCAAATTCACTCAATAATTCAGCATATGGTATATCAAACCGATATACACGATACCTGATGAAATACAGGTAGCGTAGGAATTTTCTTTGAATACTTTCTACCATGTTAATGTACTTGAAATACATTGGTGACCAAATCACCGCACAATATGAGAGTTTACTTAAAATAAAATTCCGAAATAATAAGCTTAATGCTTTAATATCAGTAAATGCCTTACAATTACGTAGAATGAAACCTAGTAAACGGTAGCACTCTCTTAACACCTGCTCTATATGCTTGTTGAATGTAAATTTTGAATCAAAAAGTATACCGAGATCTTTAATTTCAGAGAGTCTTTGCAATTGAGTTCCGTTAAGTGCGTATGAGTACGTAATGATATTTGTTTTTCTAACATATGTGACAATGAAACTCTTTGTCGTGTTAAGTGATAGTTTGTTAGAATCACACCATTTTGCGAACATTAATATCACTTTAGAGACTAGCACATTGATCACTATTAACCACTTCACTATAGATTTTAATATCATCAGCATACAGCAGTATTTTGCACTTGAAATTTAAACAAACGTCGTCCATGAAGAGGAGGAATAGTAGGGGTCCTAAATTGCTTCCTTGGGGTACACCGCTTGAGGCTATATAACGCTCTGATAGTTGTCCATTGACATCAACAACTTGACTACGATTATTTATATATGAAGCTAACACAGCTATAACATTATTGTTCAGCCCAATTTTCGTCAGTTTAGATATCAATAAAGAATGATCTAACCTGTCGAACGCTTTAGTCAGGTCCCCATAAAATACATCCACCAGCTTGTTATTGTTCATTGAATCGGCTATTTCTTGAGTTATATTGACGAGGTTAGTGGTATTAGATCTTCGGCCAACAAAACCATGCTATTGCATGGATAGATACGGACTTACGTTACTGTAGATGTGTTTATATAAGATGGACTCAAACACCTTTGATAGATTACTGAGAATGGCAATGGGTCGATAATTCTCAGTAGCCTTCTTGCATCCCGACTTGAATACTGGACAAACTCTCACCTCCTTCCATTTTGTAGGAAATATGCCCTTTTTCATTATTAAGTTGTAAATATAGGTAAAAGGTTCATACATTATAGAGGCAGAGTCTTTTAAAATAATTGCTGGTATTAAGTCGAATCCCATCGTGAATTTGGGTTTTAATATTTTATGTTGATTGAGCACATCCGATGACTCCATACAAAAATCCCTCAAACAGTATGTTAAATTGTGTTCTATTTGTAATGGTTTACTGGTGGGTAGGTATGACCGGACAAAGTGTTTTGCAAATCCATTCACGACATCACCAGGGGTGTTATAAATGGAATTTTCATGAGCCATGGATCCAGGTATCCGAGAGATTTTCTTTTTAATATTAATATAATTCCAAATCAAGTTTGGTTCGTGGGAGAGACGTTGTTGTGTGTGACTTACATATTCGGAGTGAGCAGCTTCGATTTCGCGTTTACATAGTCTACGAGCCTCATGATATTCTTGACGATGTTTTGAAGAAGGAGATGATAAATATCGTTTACGTGCCTCTTGTTTTAGATTAAGTTTTTTCTTAACTGAATCTTTAATCCATGGTGCAAAAGCGGTAGATGTTTTCTTCTGAAAATATGGCACGCTCTTATCAAAGATATTGTACATTATTTTATAAAACGTTTCGCAAGCAGAGTTATATTCCATTATTTTAGTTTCAGTTTCCTGACACGTGTTTCGATCTTTACAGATATCATTATCAAAGTTTAAAAATATCCACAGTAAGCGTTTCCATTTAAATTCACGTAATAGGAATGAACAAGACTCAAATAGGTGCTAGTATCATAACACTTCTGGCAACAGCGCTAATGATAATGATAACTATGTAATGCTACAGTTCTATCAAAACACACCATTTTTATCTAAAATTCATGAAATTAAATAGGAGATATAAGCATTAAATATACAAAAAAAATTAAATCACATGGAAAGACTGACTATGGTACACTGCTATGGAACAGTGTACCGTTTGGAGATCTAATGTTATTAGATGGATAGAAGTAAAATGTGCCTCAAAGGATTAGTTTTTCATTTTCCCGTTTATTTTATGACTTATTGTAACTTATTTAATATTATAAAAGAAAAAATTAAACTTTTTAGATCCTCGCTATGATCATTCGAAATAACCATTTTTTTTTCCAAAATATACTCTTTTCTTAAGAAGATGTATTCTTTTTTATAGATTATAGGCAGAATCTCAGTATGAAAATATTGGCGCCCATAATTCCTGATATTGTTCTTCGTCAATGTTGTTGAGGATAATAAAATTAAAGTTTTTCGGAGTCCACTCGAAGTCGACAAGGAAATAATAATAAACTCAAAATGTATAACCAAGTGAAAGCCTTAACAATTAACAAAAGGAAAAAAATATTCACTATCGTGAAGGAAACATCTCCTGACCACAATTATTTCTTTGCCTAATTTAGAATTGTATTCCCATTTAAGTAAAATAATTTTAATTAACGACCGCAAGTCGTTGATTTTTTAATGGAAAACTTAAATATTTATTGTAATGTATATTTAAATATGCCACATTTTATTCTACGCTAATTATATGTAATAAATGAGCGTGCGTGAAATGTAATTAATTGCGCACGCCCCAAAAACCGAAAAGGAGAGTAATGTAACAATGGCGATGGGGCTTAGAAGAGAACCGCGTGGAATATACAAATTATAAGCGTTTTATCATATGGTATTTTGTGTATACATTTATCATTATAATTACATGCGAAAATAATTGTTACATTAGAGCAGAGTGCGGGACAAGCGGTCCAAGGAATGAGTCCTTCTCACTTCGACATTCCGGGTTGCTTATTTAGTAAGCTCTGTAATAATCCAAAACCACTTGATCGAAGAAAAACACAATTTTAATGAGGTTGTATTTTCAGTAATCAATTCCGCGAAAAATGGATTTACTGGAAGCATTTGAAATACACAAACCAAGAAAGAATCCAGAAATGTCCAATCTTAAAAGACCAGATTAATATAATGTATCTTCGGAGCCGCTTTATAAATACCGACAAATATGTAATTTGTTTAATTGATAATGGCTACTAGTTAGTCAACACTAAACACAACATTAATAAACATAGTGGTAAATTGGAGTTAGTGTTTTATTTTCTTTAAAATGTACTATACAGTAAACACTTATGACATCAAACAATTTTAATAAACTTGGCGAACGAATATCGATGCATATGAGGAGATTAAAACAGGTATATTATTTTTTGAAAGCTAAAAATATAACCTTTTCTTGTGGCGTTGGTGCAAAAGTAAAGATATTGTGCCACCAACGCCATGAGAAAATCTTATGGCGGAAATCCCGACAGCCAATAAGCCTTCTAAAACAAGTTAAACATACTGATTCAAAAATATCCAAACCGTTTGTCTTTATCACCCATAGCTATAGATATACTACATCAGCCGTTTACATATGTTTAATACTGAATAAAAAAACAAAAGTTTTATCAGAACACTATAGCTAAGAAATTAGTATAAATATGACAAATGACACATAGATACAAGATATGTAAAAACGTTGATGTAGAATATGCCATATGTTTTTAATTTGTGGCATGTTTTTCAATGGAATTTATCTATTATATAGCCGTACACGTAGCAAAACAGATCTGGTGAATTTATACAACCTCTGGACGACATCACCGGTTACAGAAAAGATAAGTCACTAGTCATGAAACTAAATGTTTTCGCTGTCCGTCAAAAACATTTAATTCCATGAAAAATATGATTTTGTCGATATGTACAAAATGATAGAGGTTTCCAAATTTTAAATCAGCATATGAAACTATACTGGAAGTAGTAAACAAATCTACCACTTGTTAATTATTGTTATTTTTCATAATAAATTAAAGATGAGCGCCATCTTTTGCCTAATTTTAAGTGGTATCGTTAACGATTTGGGTCTACTGAGAATCATTGTTTCGTCCACTAAAGGAAGGCAAAGTTGTCCTGTTTATGAGAACATGAAACGAAATTCACATTTAATGAAATATTCAGCCACCATTCATCTAGATAACAAGTAAAATCAAAATAGCCATCACTAGTTATCCATATTCTAGATGTATGGTGGCTGAATATTTCATTAAAATAATGTTATTTTATTGTTTAAGAAATTATTACATATTGAAACATTCAGATTCAGATAAACTCACCTGTATATTAAAATCAGAGATGACCCGCCCTTTAAAAGTAGTCGGAGACACGATCAAATTCTGCTCCAAGTCGAAATTCTCGATGGTCTGCCACGCATACGTCCCGAATCTCGTAACTAACCCATCTCGCAGATGCGGGTACACTAGGTTCCCGAATTTATCGGTTCGCTGAACCACACCCTTCAAAACACCACTTGAGTACCGAAAATAGCATCCCACATTCACGCACTTACTTGCAAGTGCCTCCTGACGCCCTCGACATTGATCGGGCCTCCGATCGTCAGCAGTACCGCTATGATTCCTTGATTCCTGTGCGTATCCGAGAGGGTTCTCAAGGTGGTACCCCTGACGAATTTCAGTTCCGGATGGAGGTATGAGATTATGTAATACCAGGTACTATGTGTGAGTCTTACAACTGAAAAAGAAGACAAAAAATAACGGTGTAGTATCCATCATTGTGCTTTACACAATCATTTCTTATTTCAAAAATTGAAGAAATACTAGAGGTTTTAGAACAAAAGTATCATTTAAAATCTTTTTCTATTAATAAATATTAATATAATATAAGAATAAATTACCACTGCATTGCCAATTTCAATCAAATGCTTTAAACATTTTTGGCAATAATGACTTTCATTGCCCTTATTTGTGATATAGAATTTGAAAAAAAAAATCAAATATGGGGTGTTCTGTAAGAAAAATATATAACTATAATACGCCATGCTTTTATGGAACACCCCATCAGCATACGAGAAGCGCAGACTGACACCTTTAACAGACTCCCAGTCTCCGGGGAAAATCAGCCACCATAGCTGAGTTCAACCAAATACAGCAAAAGAAAAAGCTGGACGGAACCCACACACACGAGATTGTGTCAATCTAAAAATTCATTATCGAGTCAAGATTGTATCAACACGATACAATATTGTATCAACTTGACACAATCCAGAATTTTATCAATGAGTCAAGATTGTATTGATAATATTGTGTCAAGTTGATACAATATGACAAAATATTGTAACAATTTGACACACTTTTAAAATTTATCATTGAGTCAAGATTGTGTCTACAATATTGTATTAACTTGACATAATATTGTATCAACTTGACACAATAATGTGTCAATCTTGTATAAATATTTATTTTCAAGTTGTATTAAAATATTGTGTCAACCTAGTGTCGTGTTCACATCCCAATATTGCTACAAGATTGTAGAATTGAAATTCAATAATATGTACAAGATGTAATTTATACTAGGGTAGTCTCACATGTATGGCAATTTAAACAATTAATTCGTATTTTTAACATTATATCATATTGTTTAATGAGATTTATACCAATCAAATTACTTAAATCTTAATACTACTCTACATGATTTAATAATCATTTGATTAACTTGACTAAATCTAAGAAGGTAGCCCATACAATTTATAAATCTGCTGGCTTAAAATGCAATTACAGAAAGTTTAAACAGTTGGGACAACAGTATAAGTATTTGAACAATCAACCTATACAATCAATAGGGTGCAAAAGAATACCGGGTTATTCACGCTATACGAAAAGGAGTATTGTGGCCAAAGTACACCACTTTTTAAAATGTTGAAATCAACATTTTAAAAAGTATAGGAGCCTATAAGGGCTACTTTCTAAAATGATTTTCATATTATGCAGGGTGTCCCATATACCATAATAGTATAAAAGTTATGTTTTTTTAAATGGAACACCGTGTATATTATTATATTCTATGTTCAAAGTTTTTGAAATAATTTCAATTTATTAAAATCTAATGTAATTTTCAAATTTTAATTATTTCAGAAGTATTTAGGTTATGTACCGGAAAATTCTAGTAAAGTTAAGCAATGGATCATATTATATTTTCCAATTATTTCGTAAAATATTTACAGTGTGGCACAAAAAAATAATTGATATATTTTTTTTAATAATGAACAATGGCGGACGAAGCTAGTACGCCAGACGAAAGTATAATACATTTAAAGTGCAGTATTAATACCTAGCGTAAAATACTTGTGTGCATCAAATGCGGAAATTACTACCACCGCAGCTGCAGCAAAATAACCAAAGGTATCGAGTTCATAGATGCAACAAGGATCATATGCTGTGGACACAGTGAAGAAAATGAGGTTAGTAAATCACTACTCATCGTAATGAATTCGGCCCTCAAGAAGCAAATTCAGCTATTAAATGATATAATTTCCGAAATAAAAGATAAAAATAATATTCTCAAAGAGAACAATAAATTGCATAATGAAAAAATTGTTATTAACAAAATTAATCTTGTAAACAATACAAGCAGTGACACCTCTGAAACAACGTCTAAAATCCAACCAGAATTATTAAAAATAGGTCACTATCCGCAAGCACGTCTGCGGACATAAAAACTCAAGAACCAAATGCACTGATCCCGCAGCATCGCAAATGTTGAGATCGCCAAGCGTTATCAGTGGAAATACAACCACAAAATTGCAAAAAAAACATAATCATTCAATCACAATCGGAATCAGTTGGAAATAATGATGACGAACAAAAATGGACTACCGTAAATCGGAACAAGAAAAAAAAGAGGAGTTATTGGAGTATCGGAAAAAAAGCAAACCATCGAAGCAGTACCTCGGAAAGCGTTCCTCTACGTGGGACGTATGTTGTCGGATACTACACCGCAGAAAATGAAGAAATTCAAGGAAAAGGATTTCCCAGAAGCTACTTGTGAATTACTACAAAGCAAGTTTCCTCAGTACTACTCATCTTTTAAAATAACAATTAATTTATCAAATCTTGAAAAAGCAATGGATCCAAACTTGTGGCCGGCTGGCGCATATGTTGATCGTTTTTTTTTTTCACAGGAAGAAACAGATGCAAACCAATCCATAATATGGATAAATAAAAGTAATAAAATTTAAGAAATAACACTTATAATTCATAATAATTTGCAATCAATAAAAAACAAAGTTAAACAAATAAATATACTTTTATATGAATTAAATGTTGATATATTTCTCGGAACTGAACATTGGATTCCAGAGTGTGAGACCTTCCCTAATATCACAAATTTTAAATTAATTTCATACCATAAACGAAAAATTTCCGCACATGGAGGAGCTTCATTTTTTTCTAAATATGATATAAATCTAAACAGCAGACCTGATATAAATATATTCTCTAAGGAATTTATTATTGAAGTGGCAGCCGCAGAACTTATCACAGAATGCAAACAAAAAATTGTCTTGTATGTATTTATCGATCCCCACAAGGCAGCTTTGATAAATTTTTAGATATTTTTGAGAATATTATACATAAAATAACTATTACTGAGAAAAAACGTGTTATCATTGGAGGAGACTTCAATGTTGATTTACTCAAAATAAATAACTCAAAAACAATACATTTTTAAAACGGTACATAGCTATAATTTAACTATAACTATAAATACTGAAACAAGAATTACAAAAAACACTAAGTCGTGTATTGATAATATACTAACAAATGCTGAATTGTATAAATCAAAAGTAATTCACTCTTCTCACAGATCACACTTCATGTAAATACAAAACAAAGGAAAATTGTAAGTATAATAATAATATAATAATAATAATAATTTTTATTTTCCAACGGAAGAATCCAACAAGGGAAAATATACAATCAACATCATAATATAAGAAGAGTACAAGCAAAGTTAGTTAATTTTAAACAGAAAAAAAAGAGAAGAAAGTATAAATTAATATTAACAAACAAAATTAAACATTATGCAAAAAAATATGTCTTCATACAAATAATATAAGAAAAATACAAGCTATCAGATATTAAATTTAAACAGAAAAAAAAAACAAAGTATAAATGAATAGTAACAAACTAAATTAAACATTATGCACAAAGAATATGTCTTCATACATTTTGTTAGCATTGCGGCACATATGCGTTAAAGGGGCTTTGGTCATTATATTCGTCTTAGCGATAGGTAACATAAAGGTGTTAGAATGTCTGGACGATAACCTAGGAATTAGAAAATTAATTTGGCTTAATAAATCAGGACAGTCTATGATATTTTGTAATAATTTAAATATGAATAGTCCACAAAATCGTGCCTTAGTAATAATTCTGTGTACTCAATATTACGTTCAGGATATGTGCGGTCGATTTTAAAGGACAAAAATTTTAGGAAACGCCTCTGAACTTGTTCGATTTCCAGTGAGCTGTTTGTATAGTACGGATACCATATGAGTGATGCGTACTCCAACTTACTACGTACTAGGGCACAATAAAGCGTCTTGCTTAGAGCAATATTATTAAAGTATTTTGATGTACGCATTAAAAATCCCAGTACCTTTATCGCTGATTTAGTGACAGTATTAATGTGGTTTGTGAATTTTAGGTGACTATCAAAAGTAACGCCGAGATCCTTAACCGATGTGCTGCGCGAAATAGCAGTACCATCAATAAAGTAGTTATATATATTTGAAGCTCTTTTGCGGCAATATGTCATAACGCAGCATTTATTTATATTGAGTTTTAATTTATTAATGTTACACCACTCGGAAATCAAATCTAAGTTTTGCTGGAGCAAAGTGGAGTCATCTTTGGATTCAATGCAATTAAATATTTTTATGTCATCAGCATATGCCATGTCCCGTACATGATATAGACGAAATTAAATCATTGATAAAAATTTAAAAAAAGTAGAGGTCCTAAGTTTGAGCCTTGTGGTACACCTGAAGTTGAAATAAAGTCTTTTGATTTAAATCCGTTATAAAAGCATAGTTCCGTCTATCGTCTAAATAAGATTTGATTAAATTGATAATGTTTTCTGTAAATCCAAAATGGCTAAGTTTATGAAATAAGATATTATGATCGAGTGTCGAAAGCACGGGAGAAGTCAGTATAGATAACATCACTCTGGCCTCTGTTATCTAGAATTACACTTAGGTGTTGCGTAATGACTGCCAGGTTGGTTGAGGTTGATCTACCTGACAAACCCATGTTGGTGCGGTGTAATGTATTTATGAACGTGATTATAAAGATAATGATAAATTATTTGCTCAAATATTTTAGAAAAATTAGACAAAATAGAAATGGGCCTATAATTTGTTAGTATAGACGAATCGCCCTTTTTAAAGACAGGTGTTATAACTGCACATTTCCAAATAGTGGGAAATTTATTTGAACAGATTGCTAAATTAAAAATCTTACTTAAAGGTTTAGCGAATAGATATTTGCAATCTTTAATAAGAAAGCACGGAACCAGGTCGTTACCAGAAATGAAAGACATTTTTAATTTGTTAATACTGCGTATAACATCTGATTCAGTAATTAATGGCATAGAAAAGTTTTCACAATAAGAATGTGCTGAACAGGTGGTTATTGGGCTCTTTGCGACATAAACGTCTGAAAAAGAATTGGCAAAGGCATCGACAATTTCATTTGGGGTAGTGTATTCAGTGGAGTCGTTTCTGAATACGCCTGGAATTCTGGTTGTACCATTCCGCTGATGTATAAATTTCCATAATTCTCTAGGTTTTTCATTCAGATTTTGTTCAATTGTATCCAAGTATCTCTTGTATGCCACATTTATTTGACTCTTTGACAGTTTCCGCAGCCTCTCAAATTCCCCACGGTGTAATAAAGATCCTGTAGATTTCCATTTGCGATGATAATACAGTTTTAAGTCAATATTTCGTATAATGTCTTTATTAAAGCATAAAGGGAATCTGTTAGACTTGTAATTGCTACAATAAGGTACAGAGTCATCAATAACTTTGTATAATATGTTATAAAATCGTTCTACTGCTACTTCAATATCCAAAGAGTTATCTAAAATCGACCAATCAGCGTCGAGCAATTCGTTATATAATTTAAAGTAATTTGCTCTACGGAAATTGTAACGTTTGTTTTGATTATTCAGTGGAAATGATTTATAGTTATGATCAGCTTTCATGTCAACAGTACCAGACAGAGCAGGATGATATGCGTCTTCAGTAACTAGTGGATATGCATCATGCCCCACTTTGAAATTATAATCAAGATTGCTTAATATAAGATCCAACAATTTGCCGTGTACATTTTGCGTAAAATTAAATTGTCTTAGTTTTAGTATATTCATAAAATTACAGATAGAAACGTTGGTATGTTAAAATCTCCAGCTAGTAGAATTGGCCTATCCAGGATTAATAGTTCGATTGATTCAAGAAATGAATCAAGCATATCATTCGGTACATCTGGGGGAATATATACTACGGCGACATAAAATACATAATTCTCAAATTTACAAAGGCATAGAATTATATCAATGAGTGGCGCTACAATGCTTATATGGTTAGTATTAATTACATCAAAATTAATATTATCAGAGAAAGCCAAAAGAACACCACCGCCGGTGCTTCTCCCTGTTAAAGTATAACTTCTATCTTGACGAACAACCTTGTAGTTTGTATGAAATAATTCCGAATTATGTATAAAGTCATTGAGCCATGTTTCACGTAAGAAAACGATATCGTATTGAAATGAGCAGGAATTGGAATAGAATGTATGCGTTTTGGTACGTAATCCACGTGTGTTTTGATAATAGAATTGTAGTGGTAGATGCTGAATTCTTCCGGATGCACTCAGTTTTCCGACTGTTCCTTAACAATAGCTGGAATACCGCGATTAAACTTAATTTTAATATTTGTTTCACCAGAGGCGATCCTCTGGTTCAGCTCGCACTTCACGCTGCACAGTGTTTTATTTGGAGCCGCGAAGGTTCAGGCGTGGTGGGGGTATGCAAAACTCAAATTGATATTAGACGAAAATTAAAAATGTCATATTATTAAAAATACTTTAAAACTTATAAAAATGAATTTCCAGATTTTTAGGTGCACCGGTGTAAGTACAATGAACCGTCAAAGTCGAACATTTCTAAAAGTTGTTCAGCGCGCGGTATTGAGTATCACATTTAATAATTTCCCAGCAGGCCCCCAAATACTTTGTCACAACCATTTTGTAACACAATCATAAACATGAGTTGCTTTATTTAATGAGATATGTTTCAGTGCATTATTTTAATTTTGACAGTAGTTATGATTAATTAAAGTTGCGCAATTTTTATTTTTAAATTTCAACTTTACAGAGGCCGAAATAAGTATTATCAAAAAAGAGCAGTATGACGTTAACTTCAAAAAATCGCCCGCAGTTTCCTCTAGATGACTGTGTAAACATCATGTATATAGCGATCCATGATCAACAGTTATGATTTTTTTTCTTCCGCAAGTCATGTAACGAAAACGACAGCGCGCCGTATTTCTTATATTTTCAAACAGCAATCCGCGTGCGGTAAACTAAGCGGCAGCAGATTCCGCGCGCCCGCCGTCGCTTTCTTTACATGATTTGCGGAAGAAAAAAATCATAACTATTGATCATGGATCGCTATATACATGTTCTTTACACAGTCATCTAGAGGAAACTGCGGGCGATTTTTTGAAGTTAACGTCATACTGCTCTTTTTTGATAATACTTATTTCGGCCTCTGTAAAGTTAAAATTTAAAAATAAAAATTGCGCAACTTTAATTAATCATAACTACTATCAAAATTAAAATAATGCACTGAAACATATCTCATTAAATAAAGCAACTCATGTTTATGATTGTGTTACAAAATGGTTGTGACAAAGTATTTGGGGGCCTGCTGGGAAATTATTAAATGTGATACTCAATACCGCGCGCTGAACAACTTTTAGAAATGTTCGACTTTGACGGTTCATTGTACTTACACCGGTGCACCTAAAAATCTGGAAATTCATTTTTATAAGTTTTAAAGTATTTTTAATAATATGACATTTTTAATTTTCGTCTAATATCAATTTGAGTTTTGCATACCCCCACCACGCCTGAACCTTCGCGGCTCCAAATAAAACACTGTGCGCTGCGATAAAATGCGGATTGTAAAGGGGTTTGGTCACGTTACATTCCGATGCCCTTAAATTCCTCATTTGTTTTTAATTTATGTGCATTGCGAAACACTGCAGACACATGGGATGTACTAGGTAACGTTATTTTTAGTGGGCGATTATTGCTGCTCTTTGTTGGATCCAACTTTCCCAATCTGAATGGTTTTATATTATCATCGTAAACGACGTCAAGGGTAGCCAAAATATTTCTTACAGAATTAGCATCACTTTTGATTTGTTCGTTACTTGAGGCAGTTTGAGTTTCAGATACTCCATAGATAATAATATTACATTTGCGTCTATCTCTCTCAGCTACTTCTTGTATAATTTTTTCTGTTTCAATGGTAACATCCGAACTAGATGGCGAAGGTGAAGGTGATGAGTGTGATGTTTTTAGAATTTTTATTTCTTCTTGTAAGACGATAATTGCAGCTTTAAGGCCATTTAAATCATCACCAAGCTGGATACAAGACTTACATGTCCAAGTAAGGCCATTTTTGGAATTAATTTTCCTGGCTTCAGTTTTCGAGATATCAACGCATGTAATTCTGTAATTTCTTTTGCAGATACAACATTGCACTGACATGTGATTTTCAGTATGAGTGTTGCAGCATGTACACGTTAAATCCATTATTTTATTTTCCTAATTCATTTATTGAATGGAAATCCCGCTAAATTGATTCACTCACTGCTGGTCATAGTTCAATGCACTCCGAAAATATAGTAAAGTAAAAAAAAAATACGTATATTTTATTTTATTTCCTATTTTATTTAATGAATGAAGTCCCCTATCAGATGATTCACTCACGGTTGGTCAAAGTTCTATGCACTCCAACAATAGTACAACAAAAAAGTGTCACGGCCACGGTCAGCGAAAAAAAAAAAAACGACAAATCGATAGTTGATCGATTCACTCTCATTTAAAGTATTATCAAGATTACGCGAAAACCATAAGTCACACTTACTTTAAATTTTACAGACAGAACATATACACAAAGTAGATTGTGTGTGCAAATTATTATGAAATTATTTAAAGTCTTTACCACCGAATTTTCTTGTTGATGTAGGAGCTCACATTAATTTATACACTTTACAACAATACGATTAATCCGAAAACACTAAAAAATATGAATTTTGAACTGGCAAACATACATTGGGATCACTTATTTCTGTCTTCTATCGACTGTGAGACATATTTTAATAGGTTCTATTATAAATATCTCGATTTTTTTAATAAACATTGTCCTAAAAAGACAAAAGTTCTAAACAATTTCAACACTAAAAGAATATGGCTCACAGATGACATTAAAGCACAAAAAAATAATGTAGAGTTTCTTTATCAGCTATATTTGCGAACAAAAAATCCAGATGTACAAAATGAATATAAATCAGCTAAAAAATTGTATAAGTCTCGTTTACAAAATCAAATCAGAAATCAAAATACTCGTCTTGTCTTAGAATCAAATAATAAATCAAAAAACGCTATGGATGTTAATTAAAAACAAAACTGAATCAAACAAGAAACAAAATAACCAATCTCCGGATTTTATATATGATGATGTAAGAATAAATGATCCAAAACTAATAGCAGATAAATTAAATCTTTATTTCAGTAAAATAGGAAACCAAAACAAACAGATAAAAAACAACACTAATTCAAGTCAAGCTAGAACCACAATTTTCATGTGTGCGGTTACAGAAAGTGAACTGCGGAAAATATTATCAAACCCCTAACGCAGGCAATTAATATGTCGTTATCTGAAGGTATATTTTAGGAAATATTAAAAATTGGATGTATTATACCAATACATAAAAAAGGTGATCATAATAATATATGTAACTATAGGCCTATATCAATTTTACCCATATTCTTAAAAGTATTTGAAAGGGTCGTATATAATAAGCTAACTGAGTTTATTGATAAAAATAACATACTAACATGTCAACAATTTGGATTTAGGTCTCACGCAATTTTTAATTTTTTACACTTTAACAATCTGTACACAAATTCGAAGGTTTTCTCTATATTTTTAGACTTAACGAAAGTCTTTGATTGTGTTCCACACTCGCTACTACTAGATAAAATAACGAGATATGGAATCCGTGGTAAATGCCACACACTGCTCTCTACATACCTACAAGGCAGAAATCAAGTAACATCCATTAGCGTAAACAACACACAGTATACGTCTACTATAGCCCATGCTTTGGTAGGTGTACCACAGGGAAGTATTTTAGGTCCATTGCTTTTTCTACTATTTATTAATGATATGCCTCCAGAACTTAATGCACATATTACAATATTTGCTGATGATTCAACATTTAGTATCAGTGATACGTGCATAACAAACTTAAATATGGCATCAAATCAAATATTGGATGAACTGGGAAAGTGGTTTGACTCAAATAACTTACTGGCAAATGCAACAAAGACATATGTAATGAATATGAGATCACAACTAGGCCACACCAATATAAAACTGAAAAATGAAAGCATTGAGGAAATGACATGTACTAAGTTTCTTGGCATAAATATACAAAATGATCTGAAATGGGACGAGCATATCAATAAGGTATGCTCGACCATTGCCAGATACACATATTTAATATATTCTTGTAGGAACGACATCCATCAAGAAGCTGTTCGAGCTGTATATATGTCGTATTATAAACCACACTTAACATATGGCATAATATTTTGGGGTTGTACCACACAATTGAACATACAAAAAGTGTTTGTCATGCAAAAAACGGCTAATAAGAGCAATTTGTAATAAAATGCCTCATACAGGATGCCGGGAATCATTTAAGCAACTTAAAATAATGCCAATTATCAATTTGTATATATGTGAATCATTGAAATTTGTAATTAATAATATGCACGTATTCAACATACCTCAAAACCAACACACCTACAGTGTCAGACATAGACGTATTCAAATACAGAAACACAAACTCTTGTGTGATACAGCCCGTACAATTATACAACAAACTGCCAAATTCTATGAAAACTCTTCCTAATAAATTGCTCATTAAAAAAATTAAATGCTTAATATTAGACCAATCGTTCTATAATTTAAGTGAATATATTAAATATTGTGAAAACAACGCCTAGTCAAAATGCAAAATGCATGTATTGTTTTAAGATTAAATTCTTGTCACGTCCACATATACACGTCTTTTAAAATGTTTATACACCAAGTTTCTAAGTTTTATACTATTATATTTATATTTTTTATTCATACTTATATTTTATATTTCTTCCCTGTTTTGTTTATATTTACAATATTTTTAATGTGTTACTAGTTATAAGTTTTATACATACGTTTGCTAATTCTTTCACTCAAACACTATATTATACACCTCTGAATCACCCATGAATGTAACAATTCTTTCTGGAAATAAATGAAATGAAATGAAACAAGGACTTAATTAGCAAAAACTTGAGTTTTTTTTTTTCAAATGGAATGCCATATTTTTTTAACTTATCATTAAATACACGTTTTAATTATCTATCAAAAGTGTTCTATAACTCGAAGCTTTTAGACAATTGATTTTTACGAAAAAGGCATAAAATCGATTTTTGACATCATTTTGGGTGCAATTTTGATCAAAATTTTAATAATTTTAGTTGGCTATGGAATTTATAAATGTCAAATATTTTAGTTAATCTGTCACTTTAGCTTACAGATCCACTCAGTGCCATTTTATGTCTTCGTGGAAATATAAATCGACCCCCTATTCCTCATCACCCAACAATTTATTTTGATTACTAATTACCATTTCTATCAGAATAATGTTAAAAGTTTTCAATATTCACAATTCTACTCTTATAAAGTGACAGATTTCCTAATGAATGAGTTTTTATAACTCACATCCACTTTTTTTATAAAATGGACGATTTATAATTACTTCTTTAGCAAAAGTATATGTATTATTTAAGTTGGTTAATAAAGTTTCTTAATAACATTGTCCAAACGTTACAATTATATCAATACCCTTTTATTTTGAATAAGTATTATAATACCTACATTCAAATAATAATGATACAAATTCTAGCACCTACTCATCGCGTGAGACTATACAATTTCGTCCAAGCGCGGATACCTAAGGGATACCCCCCGGCGAGAAACACAGTAAATTTTATTCAAATCGAATGGAACATTCGATTGTTATCAATAAAATATTTTTTTATTAATTTTTGTATTCATATTTTGGTCTCAGCAACCTAAGGTTAAGCCATTTCCAAAAATTAGCAGGACATTCTTTATATAATTGTTTTGTTTCACCAAAATATGATTATTTTCTCCGACAAGTTTCAACTTTCGTCGAAATTATCCTTGATATTGATGAAAAAAATAATAAAAACATCTCCTTTTTACACAATATTGGTGTTAAACACTTAAGGGATGATTTTTTTGAAAAAGCCGTTTGGACGAAATTGTAAGGTCCTCATCGCGTCCACAAGTCGGCTCAGCAAAGGGGCACCCCCCCGAAGAGTCGGCATGAAATCGGACACTGGTTTTGTGGTAAACAAACAGGTAATAAATCCTTCCGTCACACCGATCACATCTGGCACCTCGAGGGCAAAAAAATGCACACCAATTTTTAATTCTTTCACTCTCTGCCTATTGGACTTAAATTATCAAAACGAAATTAAATTACTCTCCTCGTGTCATTAAATAGGAAAGGTAGGTCTAATAAAAGTGTTCTATCCGATAATGAAATTAAGTTTCCTTATAAAATGAAATTTTGTCTATGTTTAATACTTGTTATTTTCAAGCGAAAATTATTAAATGTATACAATTTTCTATAAAAAAACTATTGTACATACAGACTGTTCCACCGAAAACGCAATTTAAAAGTATATGAACTTCCAATTATTAGATTGTATTGAAACTTTTACCATTTATTTAAATCAGTATATTCTTTTTAATGAAAATATTTTCAAGATTCTAACGCTTCCTTTCATAATGGAAGTCGATATCAACTTCCTTATTATAAATGGAACACTAAATATTTTATTGTTGATTTGAATTCTACATATAATTTTATGATAAAAACTATTAGCTCTTTCTATACCTAAAATTCACTATTTTTGAGATATCTGGATATTTATAAAAATTGTGACTAAATATAATCCCATTATTTTGTTTTTTCTACATTTATTGTACAATCCATAGCCTAAATATTTCTACCAAGAATAATGAAAAATATTACACAGTGTATTTTAAACTAATTGTTAATTTGAAATGGCCATATCTTGATTATTTTTTCAAGCGGAATATCTATCCAGGGATAATACTACAAACATTCGAATTTTCATTTCTATGACTTTATTCTACTTTGTGATATATTTTAAAATGATGTCTAAAAAATTAGTAAGTTATACAAATATTGAAAGATCTCATAAACAATTAGATTTAGAATTTTGTAATAAAAACATACGTATAATCCAAATTTGAAGCAAAAAGTATAGTATTTCATTTAAAATAGAAAATTTTTGAATCCGGTATGACCGGAAGAAAAAGAAAACATACTTTTCTACATCAACTGTAAAAAAATTATTACAATCCAACAATAGGAATCCTATATACTCGTAATGCGATTTTTCGATGAGAGACCAACCATAGAAATTTAAATATATTCAATTTTTAATTCTCTTGCAAATGAGCCTGAAACTAGTCGAGAATTAAAAGTTATTCAACTAAATCTGTATTTTATTTATTTTATTGATAGATTCTTTTATAATCTATACATATTCAAAGTGAATTATGCAGCAATAAGTACTCCCTATTTTTTTACTTCCCATTGGGTATACAAGTGTTAATTTATTTAACATATTTTCATTAAATTACAATAGAGATTTTTTATTACTTTATAAATGCAGTTACAATCTAAGAGGTTATCAAACTTTTATATTGTAACTCCTAAAACTATTGTATTCGTGGCGAAATATATAAAAATATATTTATTTTTATATATTTTTTATTTATTTTATTATTTATTATATATACAGCGTCGCATATTTTCTCAACAAGTAGATTTAAATTTATGGATTTAAACATTTTTATTATAAATACCCTTTTCTATCAAATACTGATAAAATACATAGGGTGCTCCATTTGAATAATACGTGTTAATAAGTTGAAAGCGCGATGTTCTTTTGTTTTTCTGATTTCACTGTTGTTCTACTACTTTGCTAATTTAATCGACTATTCAACACAACTAATAACAAAGTTAATAATTGTGAATTTAAGTTATCATTTTTGAAAACTATTTTACAAAATATTTTTCTTTCGTAGTAATTTATTTTTCCTGTTATCCAGTAGTTCTGTAAATAAACCAAATACGACCAATCTTCATATAACATTTTTTCTTAAAATGACGTCCCAAACACGATTTCAAAGTTTTGTACATCTCTTATAAATTACTAATTGCATTGCTTGACTTGAGCAATATAAAAAAGTGAATTTTCCTAATAATACCTAATAATAATTGTTATCCCTCAATTTTTTATTGTTATTCTTACAATTCTGTCAACATTTTTTTTTAAATTTAATATTATTCTAATATTATCAGATGTTATCAGAATATTGGTAAATGATAATCGTGTGAACATAAATGTGAGATATCTATAAAAAAAACTCAGAAAAAGGTAATGAATGAGTTTTGAGAGTTTTTTTTTATTACTAATTTTCACTTGTTGAAATAATTTTCAAGAAAAGATGCATTTCATAAGAATATTTAAATTTATAAGTAGAATAAACAGTCACGTTGAATCTTTGTTGTTTTTAATAGACTTACTTTTCATAACATCTACTATTTAGAGATTTTAATTTTATATGCTTCTTCAATTTCGTCATAGATTTTAAGTGATAATTCTAGAAGTTTATCATTGATTAGGAGAGCGTAATTTTGTTTTTGATAATTTAAGTCCAATAGAAGAGATAAAAATTAACATTGAAATTTTGACAAGTTATTTCACTATAATCCGTCTTAAAACGTGCTGAGCCGACTTGTGGACGCGAGGAGTACGTCGCCAAATTCTCAAAAAAAAATCCAAATAATACCATGGCAAAAAAAGAGTTTGAAAGTGAAAAAAAATGACAGTTTAGATAAATTATTTGGAAATTCGTAAATCCACAGCCAGCTACAAATATAACAATACACAGAGCGAAAACCCCAAATTATGCGAAGATACCATTTTTTGCATTTTCCACAAAATCATCTCGACTTAGAGGCATAGGAAACTTTTGATAAATAATTATAATGTTCATTTAATGGAATGATAAAAAATATAGCATTCCATTTGAAAAAATCAAGTTTGACCAACTTAAAGTTCTTATTTAGTAAGTTTTATATTTTGGACCACTCTGTACAAATTTAAATGTTTTTGTAATTGAAAAATAAAATATGTTCTATGCTAAATATACCTGAAAATTTCGTTTACATAACCTAAATACTTCTTTAATGGTTGATATTTTAAAATTAGGTAGATTTCAACAAAATTCCAATTATTTAAAAAAACGTTAGGTTTTTTTATGGGACACCCTATATAACAAAATAATTTTAGAATATAGCTCTTATAGGTCCCTACACACCCCTGAAATCAATTTTTTATAAAGTGCTGTACTTTGGCCACAATCCTGCGTTTCGTATGGCGTGATTAACCCGATATTCTTAGGGATTCCAATAAATTCTGGAACCATGTTAACTGTTAGTTTAAAAAAAAGATGTATTTGAATGAAAATATAAGTAACTTAATGAATGAATGTGTTAATTTATTTGCGTCGCAATTCTCTTGCCTACAGTAATCCAAATGTAAATTCAATTCATAATTATAACTTGCCATCAATTATTGATTTAAACACTGTCAGTGTTATATTGTCGGAAGTATTTAGTACACTCGGGGCTATTCCGTATGAGATTTGTAAAGCTTAACGTGTATGTTATTAATTACTTTTACATTCTATGAATAATTATCTATTACAGGAGATGCTTAGACTGTGGTGATATTAAATAATGTATATGTTAAAATTAACATTTCCCTTACAGAATAGCCCCGACTGTCTTCATAGTCAGATTCATGTTCACGTCTGTGCAATCAAATTAACCACAAGTCTCATAACAATTTTTCACAATATTCTAGTTGTGTAATTCGGGGCCTAGCAGCAGTTCAATAAATGATAAAATACCATACTTTTAGTTTGATAATGACCAGTGTATATTGTTGAAACTATAGTCACTAAATATATAATTCTGTTATACAAACAAAGTTAAAAAAGTGTTTTATTATAATCTTACACAATGTATAACGAAGTAGAAGCCTCAGTGATCAGTAATTTGATACCAAATATTTTTTAGTTATTTTCTTAACTAGGAAACTTATCATGTCCTCCTTAAGGCTGCGGTTTAGACGAAAGAGAGCTATTTAAATATTGGCAATCTCTAATTCGAGTTAGATTGCTGTTGTGATCAATGAACAATATTGTATTATACATTAAAGTAATCTTAAAATAAGCAGGCATTTCATCAGATGAATTAAAAATTATTTTAATGTTTAGTTTGTGTAAAAAACAATTATGAAAAAACAATGAAAATTGATCAAATTTATAGCAAATTCAAAATAATATTTCTGCTAATATAAACTTGTGCAATGAAAATTTAAAGGATTTCACTAAATTATGCATTCAAATAACTTAGCAGTCATTATTTATTAATTTCATTATATCTTACAAATTTCCTTTTTAACTTGAACTAGTAAATTGACGTAGTACACGAAAATTAACGATTTATTTTTTATTTAGACTGATACTTTATAGTTGATAGATAAAAAAATGTAAATATATATTCATATTATTAAATCCAAAAGATCGGCTCTTTTCTCATTTTACTATATAGCTATCTCTTTTTACAAAAACTCAATCTTAAACTATTACTTTTTTTCTTTGTAAGAAATTCTTTATTTACAATATACATAGATATATTTTATTACATATATTATAAATCTATTCCTGGTTCCCTCCTTCTTCCTCACCGCGGGATATTTTGGGGTTGATTCCCATCTCGAGCTAGCGGTATTGAAGGATTTATAGGATGTTGTATAATGTTCCGTTGAGTTTGTTAGACGATGTTATTTAGGATTGGATTTTTATTTTAAGTTTAAAAAGTATATATTTAAGTGTTTTAATGTCTTCATTTAATTTGTTATATTGTCTTATCGATTCTGTTGTTAATGCTTGTGTATGCTTTTGTACATATTTTTGGTTCGAATGTCGGATGTCGGCTGCTTTTATATTGATGGGTTTGTTTGTTTAATGTGAATTTTGTTTTTGTTTTGATTATTTGATTTTTTATTTTATATATTAGGATCAAGTTAGATATTTTAATCATATCTCTTATATTTAATGTTTGTGTGTGTGAATATAGCTGTTTAGAGTTAGTTCTTTTATCAAGTTTATAAATTATTTTTAATACTTTATTTTGTTGTATCTGTAGTTTAGTTAGGTTCTTTTGTGTGGTGTCTCCCCATATGTTGTTTAAGTATATGTTTTGTGAGGCAAAGAGCGAGTTATATACTTGTGTTCTATTCTTCTCTGGTATGTAGTTTCGTATCTTTAACAGGGCTGCTATTGTTTTGGAATTTTTATTAATTAATTTATTTATATGTGCAAAATTAAATTAGCATATGAAACTGTACTGGAAATAATAAACAAATCTACCACTTTTTAATTAGTGTTATTTTTCATAATAAATTAAAGACGACGCAAGCGCCATCTTTTGCCTTTTCTGTATATACAAGTATCGTCGATTTAGGTATAGTTCGAGCATGTCGTTTGTGTACATTGTATATAAAATAGGTGGTGAATTGCCTGCTTGTGGTATCCCGTACTCTGCTTCCTTTGGTCTACTTAGTGTTCCATTGACTCTAGTTTTTTGTGGTCTTTTAGATAGGTATGTCTCTATTAATTTTGACTCGGTTCCTTGTATTTATATCATTTTTAACTTTTCTATTAGTTTTCCTTTAGAAATAGTGTCGAAAGCTTTACTCATATCGATGAATAGGGCTATCACTATTTTCGATTTTGTATGCTTAATTTTATTGCACAGAAGTGTACGTCTGGTCCGAATGGAATTCCGGAGTTTTTTCTGGAAAGATGTGTATTTACCCCGTATAAGCCAATTCATACGATTTTTATGTCCACTTTAAGATCTGGAATATTTACCGAGGCTTGGAAAATTATTTACCTTTCACCGACTTTTAAGAAGCGTACTGAACTGGCATTAGATTTAGAATAAGAAATAAAAAATATCAAATATATTTCTAGTAAAAATAACAATCCTATAAACATAATAAATACATGCATTTTGAGGAAATAGAAATAATCAACAAATTAAATTTCCAATTACAAAAATAAACAAAATACAAATACATATATTTATCAAATACATACACCTGTTATAGAAATGTTGATACTACTACTATTAATTGTTGCGATATTATCATCGCAAAAAATTAGTAATGTTCTGGGAGTAAAATATTAATATATTAAATAAAAATGATTTGAAAATAATTAATAAATTATTTTCACATTTTGCTCTGTGACTTATGACTTACTTTACGTAAGTACGTTATGATGTGCAACAGCAGGTGTACATTATGTAATTCAATGTCCGGAGTGGGTATCTGCCCGGAAAGTAGTTGTTTTAATGTGCATTTGTTTAACGTACTTACGTAACGTAAGTTATAAGTCACAGAGCAAAATGTGAAAATAATTTATTAATTATTTTCAAATAATTTTTATTTAGTATATTTAAATAGCTGTGACCAAGTGAATTAATACTCTTTTCTATTTATGTAAAATATTAAAATAGCACTCAATTTTAATAAATAGGAAAATAGCAAAAAAGTAAAAATAAAAACTTAAAATAAAAAAAAAAAAACGTTTTCAATACCTCGCTACTACCTGAGGATTCACATAAAAATGTTTAATGGGTACTGAGGAATTTTTTTTAACTATAATATTACATCTACATACGAACCGGCGAAATCTAAATTTTTGACCGACCCTATTAAATCTATTTTTAGATTCCTTGAGAAAAATTATGAAAACAAAGTTAATTAAGCTTCTTAATATTTATCGAAGAGCTTTTTGTTGAAAATTCGCCAACCGGAAGTAATACTTTACTCTTTACAGTGTTTTTCTTAATATTTGTTTTATGGAAAATCATTTTAGATGATAAGAGTACTATACTTTGGCGAGTTACAATTATATATATATATATATATATATATACTGCTAGTATATATATATATATATATATACTAGTAGCCGGTAACCGTTTTTCAAATATATAATTTTGTTTCGTAACCCTTTGTTGTCCAACAATATTGAAACTTAGCATCCACTTGTGAAATTAATGTATAAATCATATTTTTAAATTTATTTCATTTTCACATTTTAAACCATTCCAAAGGCTTGATTAATTGAAACGTTGTCTTATGTTTATTAAAATCCGAGTTATACAAAGTAAGAAGTGTTTCATTAATTAAAATTGTATCACTAATCTAACTGTATACTAATTATATCTTTCGAATGCGTTAGAAAATGGATGTCAGGTTGATGCAATTTACACTAATTCCTCTAAAGCGTTCGATAAGGTTGATCACAATATTTTATTACATAAGTAACACACTATTTATTTTTTTCTTTCATTTTTGGTACTCACTTAAATAACTTAGAAAAAGCAACGGTGACAAACACAACGCCAAACCGAACGCGTTTATCTTACCGAAGAAATCGAAAAACGTGAATGCCATTGCAACTGACCAACCGAACAAGTCATACTGATCGTTATTATTGGACGTTATCGGTGATCTCGTTGACCCGGGCTTTATCTGCCCGATAAGTATCATTTGTTTCTGGCCCTATACAATATTGCGGATGTTTGATAAATTCCTGCTCCCGATCAAATGCTTATCGGTTCTTATCGGAGGTGTTGACGGATTTCGAATTATGTACATTCTGATCGCTTATGTCATTGTTTTCAATTTCTCATTTGTGTTGTCGAATATTTATCTGGTTTTTGTATTCTTTTGTGTACTGTATACTATATGAAAGAAAAAAATCGTTTAAACTCCTGGTCATTATATACAGGGTGGCGCAATATTCCGACGAAGTCTAATAACTCAGTTATTTAGAAATTTATAAAAAAATATTACTGACATAATTTGTAGCTACTGTAAAACTTCACATTTTAAAATTAGTTTCATATATACAGGGTGTCCAATAATCACGTGACGTATCAAACATATGATTTTTTAAATGGAATGCTATATCTTTTATGTCGATTTTAGATTCTACGCTTCAAATGAATCATTTTTGATATACGATTTATTAGGTCAATTTTTAATATTTTAAGTTATAAACAATTTAGTGTTGAAATCAATAGAAGTTTAGAGCCTTATTTTTCAAAATTGAAAAACGATGTAAACTTTCTGTTAACGCAATTTAATTGCAAAAATGCTTAATAATATTAGGAATAATCGTTTGTTACCATAAATCAAATGTTGTGTACGCAAAATGATTTATTTCTTTTTTCATTTAAATGGAACACCCTATATTTTTTACACTATTTCGATAGAAAATTGGTTGATCTTTAATTTTTGTATAATAAACTATACACCTATCTGTTAACGTTTTTTAACAATTTCAATTCAAAGTACAAAACTGTAAGTTTCGCTTATAATCTATAATTTAAGTAGACTGTAATTAAAACAAATGCAATTCATAACCGTTTTCTGACATTTAATAACATACTTACTTCCTAACCTAAAAGGATATTCAAATGACAATCGATATTTAAAGGCGCATTCAAAACAAAAAGGAAATAGTTGTTCGACGATTATTTGGCGAGTTATAATGGTTATTGTAAGACATTTTTTTAAGAAAAAAATTGTAAAATGTTTGAATGCTATTGAAATAAAAAAAAGTGATGTGAATGCGTGAAATAAATACATAAAAATGTTAATACCAACAAAATATAATGATATAAGTATTTAATTATTTCATTTAGTATCTATTTTCGTTTTTTTTTTCAGTCAACATAAATTATTTAAATAAATCAATTTAACAAGCATATAGGAATATTTTAAATATTTTTCGAACAATAACCAAAAAATATAGTTGTTAGTTTTTAACAATTAAATTAATCATTTATTGAAGAAGTATGTTTAACTTCATCAGTCTTACAAAATATAACGTAAAATGTACTTTACTTGCTAAATGACGTAACTTTCAAACATTCACTAAATATGCGCTGCGTTACTCAACGTGCTCGACTAATATAAACAAATGTGAAGAAAACAAAGCATTTTATGCTTACTCAATTTACTTATTTTATTCATTTTTTGTTTGTTAGCTAAGCGTACAATTGATGATGGACATTCGGGTGCAGAAAAGTGCCCCGTATTCGAATTTAACAAAAAATAGATATGGTGTCATTTGAAAAAAAAAAGGTTGACTATCTCTACTTTGACAAATTAGTAGAAGAATATACCGTATTCTAATTTTTACGTCAAATAAAATCTTCTGCCACTGAATATGATAATATATTAATAATTCTATGTTGATGCCCATATATCGTGCCTTATTTGACCCATATTGTAAATTCGTGTATATTATATAGTGTATTTCCTGATTGCTGGAAATATGCAATAATCAAACCCGTTCCAAAAACAAATAATCCATGTGAGCTTGAGGAGTTAAGACCGATAAGTATACTGCCTACATTATCTAAACTATTTCAGGAAATAATCAATTCCCAATTATTTGATTATGCTAACAAAAATGAAATTTTACCTAACTTACAATCTGAATTCAGACTTGGGTACAATTGTGAAACCACACTATTAAAAATCACCGATGATATTTTGTCATCAACAGATAAAAGGCTAATGACAGCATTAGTGCTGTTAGATTTTAGCAAAGCCTTCGATACAGTCAGGTAAGACACCCTTAAATTTATCTTACGCTTTATAGGGCTTGAGAAATCTGCAGTACTAATATTGTCAAATTATGTTAACGGCCGAAAACAGTGTGTACAACTCGATAATTCTAAATCAAACTTTATTAATATAGAACAATGTATACCCCAGGGTTCTGTGTTAGGTCCTTCTACACATCAAATCTTCTTTCACAATTGCAGTTTTGTTGTGAGCACACGTATGCAGATGATAGTCAACTCTACTATTCTTTTGATCCAGAATCGCATCGTGAGACAAAAATAAATATTAACTCTGACTTAAAATGAATTTTAAAATACTCTGATATATTAGATTTAACCCTAGTCAAATCATCTTATCTGATTTTTAGAAACAAACAAATAATGAACTTAGACTTACAATAAATGGAACTATGATACCGTATGTGAATGAGGCTAAAAATTTAGGTGTAACTATTGATAATTCATTCCGATAAAAAGCACACATAAACAGATTTATTCGTGCTGCTTATATTAATTTGAAGAAATTGTATCCCCATCGGGCATCCTTGACTGTGAATATGAAGATTGCTTTCTGTAACGCATTTGTCTTATCACATTTTACATACAGTGCAGCAATTGACAAGATTATGTCAAACCGTCCAAAACTCTTGTCTGTGTTTTATCTATGGCACTCGAAAATATAACAGAGTATCACATAAATTGATTGATACGAGATGGCTTAACGTGTCTGTTAGGAGAGAATACCAGACTTTGTATTTATTTCATAAGCTGTGTTGTGAGGTGGTACACCATCTTGTTGAAACTATACATTACTTAACGTATATATATATTTGTCTACGTAATCACTTAAAAATGTACTTATAAAGTCGTAATATCTCTTTGAATTCTCTTCGTAAATATATGGGCATTTAGTCCGAATCGCATTTGTCGTCGTCTTTCTTAATGTTGTCTATATCTGAACCATACTCCATACATGTTCATTATGCCTATTAACAAATCGGGATCTACAAATATGAAGTAAGTAATTTACAACGTATTTAATCATTGAATTTCCTTGTTCCATAAAATAGACAGACTGTGGTAATATATTTAACTATTATTTTATTCATTGGATAATTATTTATTTTGAAAGTAACAAACAGTTTTTTAGTTGTATAAAGATTTAAAACAGTTTCTACTTCAATCGACAGTACTTCTAAATAAATTAACTTTTCATTTATTATAATTGGAATTTTAGTAAACATTTTAACAATTTTTTTTTTTGGTTCTGTGAAAAGGAATTCTAACGAAATGAATTGGAAAGTAATAATAGGTTATGTTGTGAATAATCACCTATATTTATACATATACTCGATATATACTCTACCAATATTAATGATTTTCCGCGTGACTTTAATATGCATGCTTGCATAGTCTGCACCACCTCGATACATGAGGCACGAAATGTTCAGAAATTTCAAATTATTGTAGGCGCGAAACTGCAGCATATGCGTGAAATGATCCAATCGGTACGGTTATTATGCAACATATGCTACATATGCGCCATTCGGAATACAGCCTTAATACTTAGTGGTACATAGACGTAGTATATAAATAGATAAAGCATGCGGCCGATTTGAGAGTGTCAACATCTGAGGTACGGGGTGTGTTTACTCGTGTTTTGTTACTGTCAGCTGTTCTTTGCATTCTTAGTTTACATCGTTTTAAATCGGAATAAATGCTACTTTTTTCGAGATATCAATTTTAAATTAAGTATATTAATATTAAGTAGACATTGGTGAATAGTCATTATGTGAACGGTTTAGTTGAACCTTCGGATTGAACGGAAATTACATCAATTTTAAAAACATTATATTCTAGTTGTTAAAAATTTATTAAATGATTTTCCATAGATTATAAACTTAGTAAATGATCATGCTTTTTTCATGGCTTTTGGAAATTATTATAATTTAAAGATTTTTTTTTCATATAAATGTCATTATTATAATATACAGAGAGGTTTTTTTATCAGTATACATTAGGCGAACTGTATACCTGCAAAAAAACCAAGTCAACGCATTGAACCGATTAATGTGTGTATGTTTAGTTGCCTATAACACACAACTAAACGTCAAACATTAAACATCAAATTGTGTGAAATATTTGATTGAAAATGTAACAAATGAAAAAAAAGTCGAATTTCAAGCGTGTATTACAATTCCAACAGTACTAAAGGAGGATAAGACATGTTTTTAATGAATCCAACGGGAATACCTCGGTTAGGATGATTCTAAAAATAATTAAACTAAAACATTTTCTTTGGAAGGTTGTATGTTTCGTTCTCTTTATTCTATTGAAAAAAGGAACAAAATAAATCAAAATGTTTTATCAAAAATACGTCACTTATTATTATGGAGAAATTACAGGTTAAGAATATTAAGAGATTTTATTAAGACAAATTGAAAGAAAATTAACAGTGAAGAACAATAAACTTGAAATAAATAATTAGAATAAGTGCTAGAAATGACTACCAGAAACTGGAAGACAGTAACTCAAACGATCGCGAAAATTCTTCCACATTGTGCATTTCGATATTGTCATAAACAGAAATAGAAAATTGTTTAATTGTTTTTTGAATTATCCTAGTTGAAGAAATCGATCATTCGTGTTGCGTATTATAGGCAACTAAATACACACATTAATGCGTTTGATTTAGGTATTTTACATGTATGCATAGGGGATATGTATACTGTTAAAAAAACCTCTCTGTATATGTGTGTATATATATCATTAAATAATGTAATAATATATGTTCTTAAAGTTCAACAAACCTTAGGAAATTTCGTATAAAAATATGTTTACTGTTTACATAATTTTAAAATTCGTGGTTAAATCAATCGATTTGTTTACAAACACGAGTGTTTAAAAACAGAAAACATAAACTAACATGATGGCACAATAGGTATCCTATCCCCACCACATCATGCTTCATCTATTTATATACTAAATCTATGCAGTGGTATACAGGATGATTCAATTTAGTGTTTCACTCCCTTATAACTTTTTTTTTATTTTGACAGTAAACTATAACAAACCACTAATATTTGTAAAGGGCAAGAAATTATCTATGTAACAGTGTTTCCAAATTGACAATAAGATGACAACTGTCAAGGTAGGTAAAAATGATTTGAAAATAATTAATAAATTATTTTCACATTTATCTCTGTGACTATAGACTTACCTACGTAAGTACGTTAAACAAATGCACAGTATTTGCCCGGGAAGTAGTTGTTTTAATGTGCATTTGTTTAACGTACTTACGTAGGTAAGTCTATAGTCACAGAGATAAATGTGAAAATAATTTATTAATTATTTTCAAATCATTTTTATTTAATATATTTAAATAACTGTGACCAAGTGAATGAATACTGTTTTCTATTTATATTAATAGCCAGCGAGGCATTTATTCAAATCCGAACCGAGAGAAGTTTTTTGTGAATTTGCGATAACAACAATACACGAGCGCACGTCCTCCTTCGCCGGTCATTACTATCTCAGCGCGCGGCAGGTGAGGGTCGCTCTTTTTAATTAATTTGATTCAATTCTTTTCGTTTAATTTTATTCGGTTTTGATTTAAATTGAATTAATTTGGTTTAATTTAATTTAAATTGATTTAATTTGATTTAATATAACTGATTTAATTATGCTGATTGTATTTGAATTAATTTAATTGATTTATTTTAACATCTTTAAATTATGTAAGGCATAGCTGTACTGACGAGGGATAGATCCCGAAACACGTGTCTGCAGATGGCCTTATATTATGTAACGTTCCTTTTGTTGTTTTTACATAAAATTTTTCTCGGATCAAAAAAAAAATTTTGTTGCATTATTCAATATTTGATATGCAGCAGCAGGTGTACATTATGTAATTCAATGTCCGGCGTGGGTATTTGCCCGGGAAGTAGTTGTTTTAATGTGCATTTGTTTAACGTACTTACGTAGGTAAGTCTATAGTCACAGAGATAAATGTGAAAATAATTTATTAATTATTTTCAAATCATTTTTATTTAAAGATTGAGGTTTAAAAGTAACCTAAAAATAATTGTTGTTTCCGCCCGGGATCGAACCGGGGACCTTCCGCGTGTTAGGCGGATGTGATAACCACTACACCACGGAAACAAGTTATTCGTAATTTTGACTAAAACTGTCGAAATGTTTTAAAATGTGTCATTTTATAAATTGACAACACCCTGTTGTAAATATATTTTGTTTAAATATGGTGCAAATTATAAAAAAAATAATAATCAGTTTTCGTATTATCACCTCTAAAAATTAAATAAGTCAATTACGTGATCATGGAAACTCTCACGTTGGTACATATTAAAAATTTATTGCTTTAACAAACATATATAGTCTATGTTTATATCAAATACTTTATTGAAAATAAATATTTTAAATAATGAGGCCAATTAGTTTTACTACTTAAATAAGTATGAATATACTCTATTCATGTTTTATTTTCATCGAGATAGACTTTTAAGCCAGTAAAATTAGTACCAACATTTGGTTATTTTATTTTTTCGTTATGTTTAGTGCAATGTAGTACTTTTAATAATCACTCATTAAAAAAATTCCATTGTCTGGCATACTTTATTGATGTTACAAGTAAACAACTTCATTCATCATTGTCATTGTCAAAAATGCATTATGCCAATATAAATACCAAGCCCACCACGGTAAATATAAACTTCAAATAAAGTTAAGGCTGGCGTTTACTAGAAAAGGAATGATGCGATGACAGAGATAGTTGCGAATCGTCAAGGAGGTGATGCCTCTCGATTTTAATAGCGAACTAAATGAGAAATATGTAGAACACTGTAGTTTGTTTTTTTATTTAATTTACATATGTGTATGAGTGTGTATTCGACAACCGACGCTGACGCGTTCAATTTTTTTATTGAAATTAATGAATATGCTGTTTGTTATTTTTTAGTGTATAAAGAGACAGTGCATAAATATATTTGATGATTTTTGTTGTATCATCGAATTACTCAATGGGATGTTTAATATTTTTATTCTCATTTTTAGAGAAAAAAATAGAAATCACAGAATTATTGCAAAGCACAAAGTGGCTTTGACTGTATTACATATACAGTCAAAGTTCGAGTAGGTATAAAGCGCATACATATTTAATGAATCGTTTGCCACTCTGTGCTTTGCAATAATTCAATCAAGCTTGATTTTTCAAACTAAAATATTTTCATACTTACATTTTTTCTGATACCTAAAGTCGTTATCTTCCAAATTTTAAATTAAACGTAATATTTTTTACTGTAGGTTTGTAACAGTTTTTATAGATATTTGAATATTCATAAAATTTACCTTTTTTACAGAAATGATCCTTAAATATTTATTTTTTTTTTTTATTTTTTTACTAAAGGTGTATAATATAAAATTGTTTTCATATATGCAAGCCGTCTCCTTTTCTAAGAATTGATACCAACTTTATTATTTTAAATTGAACACCCTATATATTATTTTTTATTAGATTCCTCTTCACATTATCTTTACAGCAATATAATACAGTTAGTAGTTTTGATTAGATGTTACTGTTGTTGCTGTTTCTAAAAATCTAAAATCATTATTTTATATGCATACTAAGACAATACTATTATATGCAATGGTTATTTTAAGTATGAAATATTTATATACTTGGTGCCCGAATATTAATTTAAAAAATGTTTTTTTGGGAGCTTCTCCGGATGGTTAGTGTAAAATAATAAATTACGTATAAAGAGGGTCAACGAACAGTAGACATTGTAAAATAAATAGCTAACAATGATCATTTCGTACCAATCCAGATAAAACCTTTTCAAAATTATGGTACTTTCGATTCTAACACAAATAGATGTTAACTTGCTTATTTTAAATGTTTATTTTCATCTACGCCAAATTGTTCATTTCATGTTCAATGTCCTATACCTATATATTTATTTATTTTTACCTTTCAAGAGAAAATAATTGTAATTGTAAACATTTTTAAATCGTTAATTTCAATGGATGTGTCCGTTTTGAGTCCACTCCATCGTTTTTGAAAAATGTCTGTGTATGTTTTTGTCTGTGTGTTTCGTCAATAGAGCAAAAACGATTCTAAAAACTGAACTCAAACGTTGAATCCAAGATTTTTATAAGAGCGGCGAGATCTAATAAACTTTTGACCTGAATCAGAACTCATTACTCTTATTATTTTTTATTATCCGTTTTTTTACAAATATTGATCGCACCAAATAATGTTTGTCTTGAAGAAATTTAATTATTTTTATTTACTTTTTGTTTTATTATCTTCAGTTCTTGAGTTATACAATTTTTTTGATAGAAAAATGTTTGAAATAAAAGTTGTAGAACTTGAATAAATAAATATTTTTGTCCTATTTCTATTTTAAATTTCTTAAAAAACACACACACACTACAAACATCAAAGTAAAAAATGTTATTCTAATTCGATTGTGATGTCTCAGTAATGAATATATGGCGGACATGTCTAAAGTAATGACGAATATGACTTCACATTCGACAATAAATGAAAATCCCGAATGTTTTAGAAAACACTTATAACCATCCAGAAAGTTTTTCACCATTAGCCGTAGTTCATAGTGTTGCTTCCTGTATATTCTAATTTTTAATTTTGTAGGTATAATAAATAACGACGAAATCGTTGAAGTCAAATGTTCAAAGAAAGTAGCAGACTCAAATTTAACATTGAATGAGGCTGTGTTAAAAAAGAAAATTCCATTTTTAAAATTACATGATGGTGAAATTCGACTAAAGCGAAATCATGACTATTATTATCAGATAATATTTTTTAACTAAAATACTTTTGTATTAATTGAATTTATTTATAGGTTCAGGAACAGCTGTCAATTACCAACAGTAAAGTTTGCCATTTTATTGTATATACAGGCGAAAAAAATCCAATATTTATAGAAAAAATTTATAGAGATTCTGAATTATGGATTGAAATGTTACAAAAATTAGATAAATTTTACAGGAACTGCTTAGCTCCAGAAATTATATTAAATAGACGCGAAAAAAAAATTAAAATGTCGAGATCCCACATATATCTTAGAGGCTCAAAAAGAATTAAACCATCCCAAATATTAATATTTGTAAAACCAATAAAACACAGATTAAATTGAATAATTTTAAATTCTCAATTAGTTTTGGGTTATCAGCCCATTGTCAAGAGAATTTAAAATTGAGTTTATTTAAATTTCTATGGATATTAATTTTTATAGATATATTGATTTTTTAACTTGTGTTGCAGGCAAAATAATTTCGGTCCATAGACATTTAAATAAACTCAATTTTAAAGTATCTTGATAATGAGCTGATAACCAAAACTAGTCGACAATTTAAAATTACTCAATTTTATCTGTGTTTTATTGGTTGATTTTTAATAATGTATTCATATTTATTTTATTCAATTTTATTTTTTAACACATATTGGCTGGATCAATTCCAGCTTCCAACAACTTTCCCTGGTCGGGATTCCATTTTATTTTAAAATTCCTATAAAAAATTGGAGTCATCAATGTCAGTTTTCATATATATTCATATATATACACACACACCCTTTCTAGCCATATGGGTGTAGGGTCAATATTCATATACTATAAATAAACCAAAACTTAAAATTATATTTATTTGAGATGTTATTCTACACAAAGTGTAGAATAATAATAGTTGAATACAACGTTGCATGAGATTGTTAATCATTTTATAGGAAACATATATACATTTTTTTGGAAAGTATATATTTCTGCTTCCTTTACAGTCATGCTATTATTTTTTATCCGTAAATTTTACAATTATATTGATTTATTTATGATCATCATATGTCTTTTATACAATCCTCCCAAATAAAATTATTTGAATCATTACATTTTTTTATAAATTTAAAAAAAAAACATAATAATACATTTTCACCGTGCAAACCTTTGCAAAAATATTCATTCATATTTGTATACTGCTTACTGAACACTATTTAAAATGTTTATTATTTTAGAATGGCATGCGGATCATCTGTGTTATAAAATCGCGGCGCGCAGAGATAACTGGATATTTCTGTCTTTCTCATATTCATTGAATGTGAAACAACACTAAGCGGTTCTACACACACACATTCAGACACATATGCACATGCACACATACACAAATTTATCAAGAATAGGGGAGAAACATCTATTGAGTATCTCTTGAAAATTAATTAAAAATCTTTGTTTGTATTTTTCCACAGTATTAATTATTTAAACGATTACTCATAACGTTAATTTTATAAATAATTTAAAGCTGATAAACGTAAATAACATTAATTAAAATATAGTACATTATTTACCGCTATCTATATGAGACTTAATGAACTAATATTTGTCTAGTCAAATGCAGAAAACTATATGTAACTTGCCGGTTTTATTCAATATGGCCGAGTTTCACGGGAATTGATGATATTTTCGGAACGACCTTCCTAACTAAACAGCATTGTTTTCTGACGAAAAACTGTATTGAACCACAACTACATTCAATGTAGATTATTACGACATATTTCATTTTCTTTCAATAATTATATTAATAAGTAAAAATATAGCACATTCTTTGCATAAAATATGCTAACTTTGGACGTAATTTTCTTCTAAACTATTAATCAGATTCATTTTTAAATAACTCGTTCGAAATCTATGGAGTTTTAGGATTATTTTGATATATAATATGATGAAATTCATTATTCAGAGTTTGTTTGTTAGAGGAATTCAATTGGTACAAAATCGCTTCATTTTACATACGATAAACGCCAGCCTTAATGTTCCGATAGAAACCTGCTGTTTTAAAATATCACCTACAAACAATTATTTGTTTTTATTGTTTATTCACATTGCTCATATTAATAAAAGGACTTTTGGCCCATGAGGGGATCGAACCCGCGACCTTCGCGTTATTAGCACGACGCTCTAACCAACTGAGCTAATGGGCCAGACATCGGAAATAATAAAAACACAGTTTGTAAATTCAATTCATTTGATTGCAGTTATTTAAATAATACAGGGTGCGACAAAACAGACAGTGCAGTTTTGAAGAGCTATTAAAAAAACGGCGCAATTAAAGAAATGGGATTTATTTTATCGTAATCGGTACATCATGCGGTTTTATGGATTAAGTCTTTAAGATGACATCAGAAAAATGATGACCCCCAGCAGCGATACATCGGTGAAGGCGATTTCTGAAATTTTCGGCGGTAATGCATAACGATATTGAGTCTGCTGAGTGAAGGGGCATGATACGGACACAAGTAACAGCAGAGCTAGTACGCTGGCAAGAGCTGAGGCTGGGATGAACATTTTTTCACCGGAGAGACGCTAGTGCGTCTCGCTCTTATTTACCTGTGTAACATGTTACACACCAATGCGCTAGAGGAATTTTAGAAAGATTACTTTGACGGTTACAAGATCTTGTGTATCCTAATGAGAGATTAGCGAAACGGTACCTGCAGCTGACCAGGAGGAATCTCAGGCACTTAACTGCTATCTTTACTGATCACGGGCACCTCTACAAGATGGGGATAGTTGACTCTCCGTCTTGCAAAGGGTGCAGTGTAGAAAACGAGACTGCTTGGCATTTTCTTTGTGAATGCCCAGCACTTTTGTCATCAAGGGAGTCCATACTGGGTGACAGATGCCCTGAAATGGCTTATATAAGAGATTTCGTCTATAGTAGACTACCAAAACAAGGTAGGCTGGTTGAACGGAGAATGAGTGATCTATGGGAGGTAGCACAGTGGGCACAAGTGTAGTGCATAGCCTCGCACTCCCTTATACCAGATATCAGATACATTACCCTTTATATTACTATTATCTGGAATGCAAATGAGGCTTGCGTCGTAGCGTCTTGTGAGCTTGTTTACCAGATGGTTCCTTTCGAGTTGCAGCATTAGCTATTTAGTACCTTCAGAGCGGCCTGGCTGTCCTTGAGGATTCCTACGCCGATCACCTGTATATCAGTGCTGATCAGCTTCCTTACCGCTTCGCGGACAGCCCCAATCTTTTCAGTCCGAGTGTTATCTGACTTTGATCCGTCCATGAAGACCTAGATTGAGTTATTGTTTGCCATCCTGCCCTGGTTGTGTAATTGGTTCACTAAAATAGACTGAAATTAAATAGAATTACATTCAGAACTAATAAAATTTGCATATGAGTACCAATTTAACATGGAAAAATTGAAAAATAGGCGAAGTTCGAATTGAAAAATTAATATCGATTCAGAAGGGGCTTGGATTCTTTCGCGGGATGATTGTATAAAGAAAGGGCTATTTGCCCCGTATCTTTTTAATCCTCTCACGAACCGTGATAAAAATTTTACAAAAATAAACGTCAAAAGAATAAAATAAGTTAATAATAATAAAACGTGTTGCCTAGCTTACCACAAATCTTCGTAAGTATAGCAACATCGTCATTTTGCAATTGTACTCATTTTCAAATTATGAATAGACTGTATCAACCTAAATATTAGTAATAAGTAAAACAATTGTTTCCGCCCGGGATCGAACCGGGGACCTTCCGCGTGTTAGGCGGATGTGATAACCACTACACCACGGAAACAAGATGCTTTCAAAATTGATAAAGATTATCATACGTTAAAGGAATAATAAAGAAAAAAAAAATAATTATTTTCTTTCTAGTCGCTCTGCAATTAAATATTTACAAAGTATTCAAAAATTCAAATATCCATTAAAACAACTACTCAGTCAAATACCCACGCTGGACATTGAATTATATATTTGTAAGTATTTAATTGCAGAGCGACCAGAAAGAAAATAATTTAATAATTATTTTTTTAATTTAATTAAACTGCAATGTGGAACATTACCATCATCTTTATAAATTATCATCGTTAATATTTTGTTTTTAATGTTGTAATTTTTACGTTGTTACACATTGAACTAAAAATGTGAAACATTTTGTAAATCTCCAAAACTGTGTATACTCTAAAATTATTTAATACAAATTAAACAAAAATAAGGCGGGATTACCATTGATCTATAGTCAATTAGCAGTCAAAAAATGTTACAAAATATATTGCAAATATTGTAATATTGTATGTTATATGTATACAGGGTGAGTTTTTTTCGATGATCTCTATGGGGATCTCGGAAACTATAAGAGATAGAAAAACGGTTAAATGGGGAAAGAAGTGTAGTTTTATAAGACGAATAAAATGACACTTTCAAATTATTTGAAAAAGTCAAGGGTAACTAGATATTTTGAAAAAAGTAAAATGTGTCATTTTTTTTAAATCAATATATCTCTATTATTATCATAGATAGAAAAAAACTGTAAAGGACAAAGTTGTAGAAAATTTTACACAGATTAATAACAAAAATCAAAATTTTTTTTTTCGCCCATATTTTTTTGGGAGATATGACACAAACTTACCTTTTTTTAAATGGAAACAATAGTTGGCTATGACTTTATTAAAAGGGCTATTTTTTTCCCTTTAATCCGATATAACATATGCCATAGTTATTTTTAAAATAAAATAAGTTACAGTCGTTTTTAATTTTATCATACACCAAAAAATAGTTAGCCATGAAAAAGACAAAAGTAAAACAATTGCGGTTGTTTATAGCAACGAAATCAATATTTAATTTATTATCTTTCTTTAGATTTGTCAAAAGCAACATAAAGTAAAATAATTCCGAAATTATCAAAATAATAATAGAAGAAAAATTTAAATATTACATAAGATGCTCAAAAAGTCCACCATTATTATTATGGCATAAAGTACATCTTTTTAAAATCGAATTTGTGGCTTTTTTGACTTTTCTTCTGTCAATAGAATAAAATGTTTCAAGTACAGCTAGTCTAAGATCCTCCACGGATTGATATGTTTGTTGATACACTTTGTTCTTCACATAACACCACAGAAAAAAGTCTAAAACGGATAGGTCGGGTGATCTAGGTGGCCATAGGTTTGGTCCATTTCTTCCCACCCATGAATTAGGAAAAGCATCATTTAAATAGTTTCGCACAGCCAACGTGCTATGAGGTGGAGCTCCGTCATGTTGAAACCACTTCAATCTTGCCTGTACTGATAAATTTAAATCATCGAGCATATCTTCAAATGTTTCTTGAAGAAAACGAAGGTAATCATTTCCATTCAATGTGTGAATTCTCGATCCGAACACACCGCACAATACATTAAATCCAAATTTAATTTGTGGTCTACGTTGTGCAACTTCTCGTGGATTCTCCTGACTCCAAACATGTTCATTGTGCTGGTTAAAAATCCCACAATTAGTAAATCTGCGTTTCATCTGTCCAAATTATTTTTGTAGGGAACGTATTATCTCTTGGCACATGTTTTTGTACCACATACAGAAGACCATTCTCTTATTGGTATCACCGTCATGTAAATTTTGTGAAATTGATACCTTATATGGGTGATATTTATGTTTTTTCAAAACTCGTACTACAGTCCGTTGAGATATGCTTGCTTCTGTTGCAATTTGTCTGGTCGATGTGGATGGATCTATCATCGCCAATGCTAATACGTTTATTTCCGAAACATCATTAATTTAGGTTTTTTTTTTTCAAGTTTCGGTAAATTCTTCTGAATGTTGGTAAAGATGGCTGCCGACGATCGATATATTGATTATAATATTGTTCTGCAGCATCCGCAGCGTTTTTATTACACTCAATGTAACAAACAAGCATATCACGCTTTTCTTCGTTGGAAAAATTCATTATCACTTTAAAAAACTTACAACACCAAAAAAAATACAAAACAAACTTATCAAAACAAACCAAATATGGAAATGAATTAATGTGTGTTTAGAATAAACAATTGTTTTACTTTTGTCTTTTTCATGGCTAACTATTTTTTGGTGGATGGTAAAATTAAAAACGACTGTAACTTATTTTATTTTAAAAATAACTATGGCATATGTTATATCGGATTAAAGGGAAAAAAAAAATATCCCTTTTAATAAAGTGATAGCCAACTATTGTTTCCATTTAAAAAAGGTAAGTTTGTGTCATATCTCCCAAAATATGGGCGAAATTTTTTTTTTGATTTTTTGTTATTAATCTGTGTAAAATTTTGTACAACTTTGTCCTTTACAGTTTTTTTCTATCTATGATAATAATAGAGATATATTGATTTCAAAAAATTGACACATTTTACTTTTTTCAAAATATCTAGTTACCCTTGACTTTTTCAAATATTTTGAAAGTGTCATTTTATTCGTCTTATAAAACTACACTTCTTTCCCAATTTAACCGTTTTTCTATCTCTTATAGTTTCCGAGATCCCCATAGAGAACATCGAAAAAAACTCACCCTGTATATTTATACAGGGTGTCTCAGCGTGCGCGCCGAGTAGCTTTACGGCTAAATGGTTTATTTTTTCAAAATCGGCTTTCGCAGGCCTATGTATGTAGGTCTATTAGGACCACATTTTAAAATAAGTATCAAACATACAGGGTGTCCTATAAAAGCATGGCGTATCATAGTTATATTTTTTCTAATGGAATGACCCATATTTTATATTTTTTTCAGATTCTACATCAAAAATAAAGTTAACTTTCATAATTTGTTCATTGGCCTAGACCTAATAACTTTTGAAAAATTTAAATATTTTTGGAAAAATTGATATTTCGAAAAAAAAAATCATAACTTTCAAATGGGTGAATGAAAACAAATGAAATTTTGTGTCAGTATATCTGACTAATGGGTGAATATTTCAGATTATTAAGAGGAATTTAAAATCTTAAGATGTTTCGATAGTTCAACATATCTTCAGAAGCACATTCGAGGTCAAATTTCGTACTTATTTTAAATGGCACATCCTATATCTAATAGACCTATCTTGTAGGAAATTTTATTGTCTTTCAGAAAGTATAAAGGTATTCTACACCTAAATCTAATGTTTTCAAGATATATCCATTTTTGTTAATTTTCGTCATTATCATTATTATTTTAATATGGCAATGTAACATAAAGCGCCATCTATTGCTTAATTTAATAATCATTATTGCCAGTTATTCTAATAGGCTTTTGATTACAAGCAAATTTAATTGACACGTTCGTATTATTAATAACAATTGAAAAAATAATGTTTCCCTTAAATGAAAGAATTAATATGATTCTAATAATAATGTAACATTATTAAGATTGTCTCTTAGTGTACAAAATGTTCTCTGATGGAAGACATCCTAATAAGAAGACTGTAGAGGAAGTTTTAAATACATTCAAAACTGTAGGCAGTATTAAGTATTTGGAAAAAAAACTACCTTGAATACAGTAACTAATAATGAGGAGACTCAATTACAAGTTTATTTCCATTGAATATTCGTCAAAACAGGTGGTTTAATAAGTAATAAATTGGAAGAGGAGGCCACGTAGCATGGTCACCTAGATCCTCTGATTTGATCCCCATGGATTTATTTCTGTCAAATCAAATATACAGCACTACTCACACAATAATTGAATACATGGAAGGCAGAATTAATAATATATATAGATCAATTACACCTAATATGCTGAGAAATGTCAAAATATCATTTAAAATAAAATTGAATTATGCATTCGATGGTAGTATTTTTGAAAATTTATTATGAATTACTTTTAATACTATTTTGTCAATTTATTTGATGTATTTCGTTATATTTGTTTTACAATTCTAACAAGTTTTTATCAAATAATTTACATATGTGTAAATAAATAATGCAATTAGTATATTCACAATTAATAAAAATAGTGTATTAATTTAGGAAATATCTCGAAAATCATTTGTTGGGTCAACTGACTTTATTTATAAATAATAACTAAACACTTGCATTTATGGAATAATAATAATAATAAATATTAAATTGAACAATAGATGGCGCTTTGTATCGACTTTCCATGTTATGAATAATAAATATTATGTCAAAAGTTAACGAAAATGAATATATCTTGAAAACTATTAGGCTTAGGTAAAAAATACTTTTATACATTTTGAAAGACAATAAAATTTCCTACAAGATAGGGCTATTAGATATAGGGTGTGCCATTTAAAATAAGCATGAAATTTGACCTTGAATGTGTTTCTGGAGTTAGGTTAAATTATCAAAACATCTTATGATTTTAAATTTTTGTAAATAGCCTAAACTATTTACCCATTAGTCTAATATACTGGTACAAAATTTCATCAGTTTTCATTCATCCATTTGAGAGTTATGATTTTTTTTCGAAACGTCAATTTTTAGAAAACTATTTAAATATTTCAAAAATTTTTAGGTTTAGGCATATGAATATATTATGAAAGTTAACTTTATTTTTGAATTACAATCTGAAAAAAAAAAATGGAGCATTCCATTAGAAAAAATATAACTATGATACGCCATGCTTTTATGGGACACCCTGTATGTTTGATACTAACTTTAAAATGTGGTCCTAATAGACCTACATACATAGGCCTGCGAAAGCCGATTTTTAAAAAATAAACCATTTAGCCGTAAAGCTACTCGGCGCGCACGCTAAGACACCCTGTATATTATATATATATATATATATATATATATATATATAAAAGTGTAGGCGAAGTTCCGTCAGCATTACCTGTTACTGTTCTTCCACTTAACCCGCTTACAACATAAAAAGTAATACATGTGAGTATTTATAATAAAAAGCAAGTGATATTCAACAGCATATTTGGTTTCTAATTTCACCGATCATAAAGACCACCTTGTAACAGGAAACTACACACTTGTCGTTTAATTACTTTAATTAGTAATTTCCGTTCGAAAAATAATTCTTCGGTAAAGATAGGGAGGCTTCTTAAAATGTAATATCTTTTACTCATTGACCTTTCACGTTTTCCAGTATTTCAGCTTCTGTGCAATTGAAGAGATCTCCGCAATTGATTACACTTCTAGAAGTATTTATTGTTAAATGCGGTACAACTTGTACTTCCAAATCAGCTAATAATTTCATCGCTAGACATCTTTTAGATTGTGCTGCACTTGATGTTTCGAAATTGTTTTAATTCTACTACAATACGAAAAATACTTCTTTGTAATGGGTTTATATTATAGAAATTCTCCTAAATTTTCCTTTTAATGATCAAGAACCGGGGTTTTCTTGGTCCATTGTAATATATTGGAAACTTTGCGTGTTTCCTAACGCCGTATCATTTTTTGATGTTTGATTCCTCATATACTGTATGTTTAGAAATATTGAGACTCGTGCAGTTCCCACGAGATTGGAAGGAATAAGTCCACTGTGGTAGTGCTCCATACCTACAGTATGGCTTAATACTATGGGACGTCGCCTGGTATCCCATAGCCACAGTTGTAAGACACACTAATATAGTGCCATTCAACCCATCGATACGGTTCGGTTAACACCGTTGATTACAGATTATTTTATCGAGGTTTACTCCTCTAGATCCGGCGCGCTCTCTACGGGTGGATATAACCTGCGAGAGATTTTCATTTTCTATACTATTTTAGTAGGCGCTATTTTTTTAAATTACTAAAATTCGTTCGTTTAGTTTTTTAAATAAGCCAGATTTGTTTTACAAAAACGTATGAATATAACTGTCGTTTTAGTTATTATTTATTCTTTCACTCTAAAAAAAATCTTTTGTAAATCACTCCCAATTGCCGACAGCCTCGCAAGGAAGGAGGCAAGAGTGAGGAACCCATCAATCGAACTCTTCGCCGATATCCCCCTTGCGGAATGCAAGAGATTACTGAGGGACCAAATGATGTCCCTGATCAACCTAAGATGGAGGGGAGAGGACACCTGTCACACAACAAGGCAATTATGGCCTATGTGTGATATGGAAAATAGTAAAAGATTGATTGCTCCAAGCAGAATCGACATTAGGAAGACAGTAGGTATCATAACGGGACACTGTCTTCTAGGCAGACATGCACACAAGATGGGTCTCAAATTTAATGATTTTTGCCGAGAATGCCTGGATGAGGAGGAGGAAGAAACAGTACTCCACTATCTAGGACAATGTCCTGCTCTTGAGGGGAAAAGAATTAAGTACCTCGGTTTGCACTATGTAAATGAGTTGGCAGATCTTTCATCTATTAGGGTGAACGACCTGATCAGGTTCATAAGGTGCTCAAATTGGATTGTATAGAAGGAAGGATCTACATCTCTATGGTATCACAATGGGCCATATGGGCCTAAGTGAACAGCCTTTGGACTGTTGCCATTGTAACCTACCTACCTACCACTCCCAATTGAGTAAAATATCTGTAATTTTGGAAATGATTGTAAGCATTTAAAGTATAATAATATAGGCTTGGTAGTACCAATTTACGTAATTGTTTTAAATAAATACAAACAAAAATAATAGAAAATAGTATTTATTCACTTGGATCTTGTTGTTTAAATGAAGTAAAATTAAAAGTATTTGAAAATAATTAATTTACTTGTTACTTTTAATTATTTACTGTCATTTTTTTAATATACTCTGTAGAGCACCGAGCAGTTATTACAATTCCCATAAAAGAGCATCTGCAACGAACTCTTAATCGTTCGTCATGAATAAAAATAATAAGTTTCAAAGTTTATATTATATACATTTGCTATTAAACCATCACCGATCTTTGCTCGACCAATACACACCATTAGAAAACAACAAATCTAATAAATTGCGTGGTGCATTCGAAATCGATCGCACTGTGCGATATTAAAATATTTCGACGGGCTTGCGATTTTTGTATCATTTTTTTTTATTTTAAATTTTCCCTTGGTATTCTAAAAATAAATTTAAAAATGCAATATTATATTAAAATCATGGGCGTAGCCAGCATTTTTTTCTGGGGGGGGGGGCATAGGAGGGGGTGGCTTTACAAAAATAGACTAGCTTGGTTTCGTTTACAATTATGTTTTTTTTTCTAAATAAAATGTACATAATCAATATTATGGTTTAGTTTTGTTTACTCTCATGTTTTTTCTAATTAAAATGTATATAATATTCAATAATCACACACATAAATGAAACCTCCTTTGCTTGTTTCAATGAGTTCACATTAACATTAATTTCAAACAGTTTTTAAATGTTACTTTCGATAGGTACACAATTAAATAAGTCTTAGTTTTCTATTTTTTTTTTTTTTTTCTACAAATCGGTTCAACACTTTTTCATCTGAAATTTCCTTCTGAATTATGTCATTCTCTATATTGATCAGTGATATATGAGAGAATCGTTCCTGAAGCATTGTACTTCTAATCCATGTTTTTATTCGCCTCATGGCAGAAAAACTTCTCTCGCACCCGGCTGAACTCACTGGTAATACCATCGCTGCTTGTAAAAGTTTATATAGGTAAGGGCAGTACTCTTTTTTAATATGCTTTCTCAAATTTTCAGCATTCACTTCGACGTTTTTAAATTGAAGCATGTTGTTTATAACAATCGCTTCAGCTTCCAAGTATCAATTATTAGATTTGTTTGTAATTATTGATGAAATCCTCTCCATTCTTCATATCCAATTTCAAAAATGCGTCAACTGCACGGGCTAACGGTAAATTTTCAATTCAGCGTTTTAGATTTACAATGATATTATCAACTACTTGGTAGTAAACGTTGATCTTCCAGTAGTCTTCTGGTTGTGTATCATCCGGCAAATCTAATGTACTGCTTTTGCCCACAGTTGACTCGGTATAAAAGTCCTTTTGTTGACGTCTCCGTTTTGAGACTCTAACGGGTTCAGATTCTAGTGAAATCGCTTGCTTTTTAGTAAACTGCTGGATATCTGTCCAATTTTTAAACCAATTCCTGCATTCTTCGATAGCACCTATAGTACTTGTTATGAGATCAATAGCCTGACCAAGAGTTGCATTTTGTGTCTGGAAAAAATTGCTTAGAACATTTACTATAGCGAGGACTGAGTGAAATGTGTGTAAAGAGACAACAAACTCCGGTTTCGTAATAATCGTTAGCAATTCGAGTGATTCTACTGTGTGCTTCTGTCTGTTCTCAGTGATCTCTTTTTCCAAAGCCAATTTAATTGCCTCATAGTTTATTAGTACTGCTTTGCAGTTTTCGTAGCGACAACTCCATCTGGTAGTACTTAGACTTCCCATTTCACGGTTTGTATTAATTCCGAGGGTGCATTGTAATTTGTTTAGGCTTGCATGATGGCCAGGTTGTGAGAAGTGGATATACAAAGCTTCAAGGCCGTTGAAAAATGTCTTTGCTAGTGAAACATTTGCGCATGAATCAACAACAACCAGATTAAGTTTGTGCGCTAAACAATGAATATAAAATTGCGTGAGGGTGAGTTTCTGTTATAATCGCCTGCAGGCCTCGATTTTGACCCGACATGACGCTGACGCCATCATAAGACTGCGCAAGAATTGGAACATCGGCTAAATGGTGTTTATGCAAAATGTCCAAAAATAGTATAGCCAGTCCTTGCGCATCTCTAGAAGCGGAACAATTTACGAAACCTATAAATCTTTCGATAACGTCCAGACCGTTCGCATATCTCATAGTAATTGATAATTGTTTCTCTTTAAAGCATCTCGCCTCATCCGCACTCAAAGAAGAAAAAAACACATGCTTTAGCTTCTTTCACAATTTCCTCCAGAGTAATATTTGCTATCACCGTAATAATTTCATTCTGTATATCTGGGCTGCAGTAATTGAACCCGGCGGTCGCCTTTAAGAGGACACAGAGAGGACCTATTTTCTAAAAATAGAGGTAACTTCTTCGAAATTACTCAATTGTTTTCTAAATATGATGACAAATTTTCTCTCAACTTTGAAAAACATTACAATTACTGCAGCCCAGATATACAGAATGAAATTATTACGGTGATAGCAAATATTACTTTGGAGGAAATTGTGAAAGCGACCGCCGGGTTCAGGCCACTAAGGAAAAACCGGCAAAAAAAAGAACATCGACGGGACATGCAAACACGTCAAAATAAATAGTTTACACTCAATTTAGAATAGATTTATGGCTTTCCGAAATGGTCAGAAATAAACCAGATGTCACCAAACGAACTTGCATCACTACATCCCTAATGCCAGATGTTTTTATTACAATACCTCGCGCCTTTTTCGTCCGTTTGCATTTTTGAAATTTTATTTTTGATGGTGTATCGACAATTAAATTATGAAATATTAATTGTAATGCATTTACATTATTCGGAATCCAAATAAATAAAATAGAATGGAATATGATTACAATTAAAACAAACACTCGATTGTAAATAATGTAAGATATATTAAGTGAGTTTGTATTTAATGTTATTAAGTTTAATTCAGAGACATAAAATTAATTGTGAAATATTAATTGTTTGCGTTTTTCTTAAATCTCGAAATTGTTGATTTTCAACAATTTATATATTTTAAACAAAAATGATACTGGACACAATTTTAAATATTTAACACGACAAGCTTATATAATATTAATTTTATACGGATATGAAGTTAGCCATAGGTTTCAGACTTTAATATTTTCCTTGATTTACAAGACTCATCGATTCTGTTTGCACAGGAATTACACCCATAAGCTGCCAACTCTTAATTTGTACAGATATTTACAATGGTACGCTTTCTCTGATCTAGAAGTAATTAATACTAACGGATTCATCATTCGTCAATGCAACTAAAACTAATTATTTATTAGAAAATACATTCAACAATATTAATAATTTAGAAAAACTAGCAATTACTCAGCACAATGCTGTGATTGTGAGTAAGAAGAAACTTAAAAACAATATACAAAGAACACATATATTATTCGAAAATAAACAAAGGAGCAAAATCCGCGATTGCTAACCATATAATCACACTGGGATATAAATTTTCTTTAAAGAATTTAAAAATTCTCCACAACTAAATATGTTAGAAGTAATTGAAATGTACAAAAATTCTTGTAAACTTTTAAATTTCGATTTAACTCCCTTAAATAAGAAATTTATTAAAATTAATTTATTTCATTTAATAATTTGTTTATATGTTTATTTATATGTCAATATATATAAAAAACTATTGATGTTGAATGTACAGAAGTACATATGTAGGGTGTTCGATTTAAAAAAAGATAACTTTGTATCGGCATTTGTTTATGGGATACAGTGTGTCCCATAAACAAAATACAATTTTTAGTGAAGAAAGATGCACAGTTAAAAAAAAAACTCTAATTGAACGCACTGCATATTTTAGAATTTGTCATAAATTAGTTGTAAATGTGTTGTGAGTTGTTTTTCGCATTTATTTTACACATACAAATATGAACAAAATGTTGATTTTCAATAAACTTTCCAAATTATGTATGTAATTATTTTCTTATTTATTTTTTAATTTTATAATTATTAAGACAACGATTAAAACAATGCTATGATCAGAATTAATTTCTTCGTGTTAAAAAAATAGTTTGGTTAACAGTAGTATTTATAAATAATGGCAACATAAAATAAAATTAACAGTTCGTAGATTTCAATCTTTAATTTTTAATGTCGGAGAATTGAAGTTAGAAATAATTGCAAAGTGGATAATTCATTTCGGCATCTGTGATTATTTCACGATACGGTCAAAGATTAGATGTAATATTTTCTTTAATATTTTTAATAAATTTAAGATTTTTCAATTGCTGATAGACTTCCCTCGTGATTATGATAACCCATCACTATACAATTATCGTATTCAACACTGCAAATATATTTTGTAATTACGAATAAATACACTATTGCAGTCATGCACAACTTCTATTTCAACATCTTGGTAGCTAGTTAAAAACTAGTTTATTTACTATAAACTTAGAGAAAGTCTTACATATTTTACAATTTTATAATTGGAAATTCCATTTTTAAATATTAAATCGGCACTTTTAATTCAATAATGCATTTCAAGGGACGAACGCAAACGAAAAAGGGTCGAACGCAGGTATCTAGTAACGGTCTATTCGGAAACTCATAAATTTCGCAGGCTTGCTTCGCGATGACAGCTTAAATGACACCTCCCACTGAGTGTTGGGGTAAACATCAATGTTCTTTTTTTCGTTTTTTTTTTTGCCTGTGGCCCGTCTACGAAGGTCCTTAAACGCGAATGTTCTTTTTTTCGTTTTTTTTTTTGCATGTGGCCCGTCTACGAAGGTCCTCTCTCTTAAAGGCAAACCCTGACGAACAAGGGTCAGTACAATATCAATAAGTTTGACCAAGTATTCTCTCTTTTATACAATTTCTTCCTCTTGCTGCTTCATAAGTTGTTGATGAACTTCTTCAACTGTCAAAGATTGACGGTAGGACACATACATTTGGCTGCATTCAGCGTGATCCGATGATTCTGAGTGTTTTTTAACGCCTCTGCCATTTTTTTTTTTCAATTGTTAAAACCACATTTCACAAATTTTTCATTTTGATCTCGTATATTTCCCTTGTTAAAATGTCTGCATACGAAACAGTAGACTTTGTCTTCTTTTTTGCTATATTCCAACCAACTATTATAAAATCCATAATATTTCGACGAAAACGACCTTAATTTTGTTCCAAATTTTGGTTTTGGGAAATCTATAACGGGTTGTGATGGTTGTACTTCAAGAGTACCTAATTCCTTTGGTTTGTCAATATTTTTTGAAACAGGTTACAATATCAGCTTCTACGGCTGAGTCGGCTGACTTTGATGTTGAAGCTGACGATAATACAAGGGAGTTTTCTGAATCCTTTGTACTTTCAACCTCCGTTTTTTCGTTTCGATAAGATTCCTGTGTAGAGTATGTTGATGATTCGGATGTAGGAATAATAGGTTTGTCACACATTCTTGAAGTAGTGGTTTGAAAAAAAGGTCTGATATCTTTAAATTTCTTCATGTTTAAATCTAGATAACAAGTATTTGTTTGCTATTAAACTGTATCCATATTTGTACAATTGTACTTAGAAAATTATATAATTCAAATTATTTAACAGATTATTACTAGACAATTGTCAAAAGTACAAAATAAAACAACGAATGAAGAACTAAATTTAGGTAGTAGGTAGGCAATAACAGTCTTACATGTAATGCAACTCAATATTTATTTTCAATATCAATTTGAAATTCCTGTGGTTACTTAAGTAAAACATCTTACTCTTAATTTAAGATGTACAAGACAGCTAATAATAATTTGTACGACTCGTGAAGGGTTTTTCCTAGAATTTAATAAAATGAATTGACCTCGAGTAAATTTCGTTCATTGGTATGTATTTGGAACGAAAAGCCACAATTTAACTTGTTTGTTTATGTTTGTATCACACATTCATTTATGTAATCCGAAACACATAATATGTATTTAACAATTTTATATATCCTTTAGCTTACAATAAATTTTACATTCAAGTATTTTCACAAAGATAATGCTGTTTCTGAGCAGATAAATAAATTAAAATGAAGAACAATTAGAACGTAATAATATTTCAATTGATGTTATAGAATATCTAGACTAGTGTTGTAAATTCTGAAGTGATTTTTATTTATGTAATATGATTATTTAATTTTATTCTATCAAAAGGAAGTATAAATGTTCATATTACGTGTTAGAAACCGCCACTTCCTTATCTCTGTAAGTCTGTTCTTTACTATTTGACAGTTTCACTCATAAACCGCAGCAAATACGCACGGTCATCCGGACTTTTTTTCTTTTCTTAAAATCAGTATTTTTCTAATTCTTTTTTTAAGTTACAATTCAGCTGTAAGTATATTTTGTTCCGAATCGCTTTTACTTTATTCATTTTCCCGTAACTTATTTTCCTTCAAAATAATTGATAATGTTATTTTGAACAAGCAACTATATTTGATAACGCTGAGGAATTCAAAGTATTTTAGCAATACTCCTCAAATACCGGAATCAATACCAAGGAAATAATACATTTTTTTATTCATTATTTCCCAACGCTACAAATTAATTTTCGACGACAAAATCAATCCAACAATTACCCCTAGCGTGTCGCATTTTCCCACCATCCCTACATTTACTGAAAACCCCCGAACAAACAGCGCCGCCAGAATCGGGTAGCCCCCGATACGGGTTCCCTCCGTGCGCAATCGCTCGCACATTTCATTCCATTCCGTGCCGCGAGTTCACTCCGAGCGTTTCTATTCTACGCGAACACGACAGATGGCGAGTTATTGATCGTGTTTGAAAAGTTTTATAACCAACAACACAGAAAATAAAAAAATAAGAATAATAACGGATCAATTCAACAACAGCAATGCATCAGACGGCGTTTGGAAGTGTGAGTAATGAGTAGTTGTGCAGGGAAGGGATTTGAGGAATAAAGCTAACCCGCAGATGTACGTGCAATTATTGTTTTTTATTATTATTGCGAAATGTGGCATAATTAAATTATCATATGTATGATGAGAGGAAGCACGCGATGTGCGGAGTTGTTAGTGAGGGTTTAATCGGAATGATGTTCGTTGTTGAAGGTGAGATGAGCAATTATTATGTTTTTGTAGGTTTGTCAACACAGAATTTTAACTTGAACATGTGTATAATAATAAATACTTATGACTTAAAAATTATTAGTCTCGATACCCAATACGGGTAAAAGAGAATAAGATTAAGAAAGAAAGAAAAATTATTAGTTTGGCAATAAAGGTTTTCGGTAATAAGCGACACAAATGTTATAAACATATTCTTATAAATATAATTCTTCTTTAATTACTGTCTCACTTATTAGTTAATGAACCATGTTGAAATATTACAAAAGATTTTTTTAATTTAATTGGTTTGTTTTAAATTTCAAATTTATGAAACTAAATGTAATTATAATAATAAATAACTTATTAAAAATGGTAATGTATTCATCATAGTACTTTCCCCGGTGAACCCCGTAAAATAAGTTTTTGAATGAATATTTTATTGTAAATGAAAAAAAAAAAAGAAAATTAAAAGAAAATCTGATTACAAAAATATTCATTTTGTATAACTCAACTGTTGACCGAAATCGTAGGGGCACTCTAGAAGAAATGTAGAAATTTTCAACGTACAATGGTATAATTTAAATTTAATTATATTTATTTATTTTACGGCAATGACATTTTACAAAATTCATAACAAAAAAATTAAAGTAAAGAAAAGATATACAATTCTAAAGATCTACACGATATAGAAGATACGCTTATGAAATATCACAAATAACCGCCGACATATCAATTAATTTTAAATTGTACTTAAATTTGTGAAATGATTAATCGTAAAAGATAAAATTAGGCGAAGAATCAAGTTACATGTTTCTAACATTCGATTAATCGAGTATAGTTTGTACGATAAAAATCTTCATGAAATATTTTGAAATATCTTGTTTTAGATGGAATATTAAATGTTAACAAACCCAATAGCTCGCTGCAACTTATCAAACTATGTACCAGTGGCGTGCGGTGGAATTTTAAAGTAGGGAAGTAATCAAGGAAAATAAGTTAAATTTACTTACCTATTTATAATGAAGTTCTATTCTTCTATTTTCTTTTGAAAATTCATCTATAACGTCTTCATAAAATTTGTTGTTCTGAGATAAGTTCTTGACAAGATCCTTTTCTATCGATAATATAGCCAAATTTGAGAGTCTTTTTTTCTCCTGTAGAATTTCTCATGAAGTTTTTAATGCGTTTTAAAACTGAAAAACTGCGTTCTACCGAAGCACTGGTAGTTGGAATAGTAAACACTAATTCACAGAGTCTAGTCACTTCACAAGATGCTTTATTTAGTCCAGTTTCTTTTAAAAATTGTAACATTTTTAGAAGATATTTTGTAGCTGCTTCAGGAATAGTATATAAAACACAAATTTGAGATCGCAAAGCAGGTATATAAAAAAAATATCATAATTAACTTTGAAGGAATGTAGGGCTTCTTCGGGAAAAGGAGAATCTCTGTACTTATTAAAATTGCACAATTCCACAAATTTTAAATGACTGAAATTTTTAAATCTATCTCGTATTTGTTGAACCGTATTATCAATTATTTCCACAATAAGCCGCCGATACGAAGATATCAATTCGAAGACGTTTATTTTGAGGTTGCGAATTTTCAGTTTTTGTTCTATTCCAGACCAACTCAAATTTGTCTCGATGTCGAAGGAGATTTTGTTCAAACTCTGCAATTTTTGTAATACAAAAACCAATATCATTTGATTTTGTTGTTGTAAAATATCGTATAAAACGTCTGTATATAGAAAAATGTCGTAAAACAAGTTGAGTAAAAAATTAAAATCGAAAATTCTTTAATAACTCTAAATAATCTCTCTCGCCGTTTGTAGTCTCAGGATCCCAGTCGCTTTTGTTATTTAATATATTTTCAAATAGTAATATTAAAGATTTTCGATAATCATAAACTGTACCAACCAGTCTGCCATTATAATTCCAGCGTGTTAAACATACCTTTGGAAATATTAAATAAAAATGATTTGAAAATAATTAATAAATTATTTCCACATTTAGCTCTGTGACTATTGACTTACCTACGTAAGTACGTTAAATAGTCACAGAGCTAAATGTGGAAATAATTTATTAATTATTTTCAAATCATTTTTATTTAATATATTTAAATAACTGTGACCAAGTAAATGAATACTGTTTTCTATTTATACCTTTGGAAATCTTTTTTACCATTTCATTTAACGCGTGCGTTCTCTTCGTCGATTTTGAAAAAAGTGAAGCCAATCCACCCAAGGTTAAAAAAATACCTTGCATTCTTTAATACTACCAACAGACTGGGATAGTACTAAATTCAGTCTATGAGCAAAACAGTGTACAAAAAGGGCGGTATTAAAAGTTTATTTTACTTTAGCTTGGCCCCCACCTAAGTGTCCTGCCATTACAGCTGCTCCATCGTAGCTTTGATCTACTAATTTCGTACCACTATTAAGCTTATTTTGTACAATACTGCATACAATTTTATAAATCGCTTCAGCCGTTCTGTCTGCCGTAATTTCAAAAAATCCGACAAACCTCTCTTGAACAGTTGCATCTTTTTTCACATATCGCACAACCACAGAAAACTGACATAAGTTAGTAATGCCTGTAGTCTCGTCTAAGATAATGGAAATAAATGAGACGTCCTTAATTTTATTTTTAATTGTCTCCAATATTACACAACCTAAACAGTTTATTAAGTCGTTCTGAATACGATTAGAGGTTCCGCGAAATACTGTGGAGGACTGATCCAAATGGTGGTTTAATGTTTCATCATATTTTCCCAAAAAACGAAGTAAATCCATGTAATTTCCTCGGTTTGAAGAGTCATAACCTTCATCGTGCCCTCTGAAACTGATTTAAACTGAGCTGAGAATTCAAACTATGTTCAATACGTGTTTTGCCGAATGTTTTTTTTTAAATACGGCTTCAAAATGAAATTTGCTTAATGCGTGTCTTTTAACGTTTTTGTGTAAATTATTCAAGTAGCAATAGCCGACGAACACAAATACAGATTTGTCATTAATATTAAATAAAATACAAGACCAACAGAAGAGTTTTCCAATGTTTTTACACCCGATTAATCACTCGTTCTGTTCATAGATAGTTTCATTAAAATGTCTAGTAAAGTTTTTCACTTTCGTTGTCAAATTTAAAATTGGAACCGGCCGACCTTCCTTTATTATATTGTATTTTTCTTGAAACACAAATTGAGAAAATCGTTTTCTTTTCAATAAAACAAAAACTACTCATTCACATTCAGCCACCGCATCTCCACACGTGTTTTTAAACTCTTTGAGTCGCACTGATCCTATCGATTCCGCCGTCATTTTAATACTAACAGCAAATAAACTGTCGCGATCGCCGCTTCCAGACGAGTTTGAACTTGCAGTTTAAAAATATAAGAAGCGCGCGAGAACGCAGCGTCCAGACTTCAGAGGCACCTGGCCCAGCAGCTTCAACACGCTCGCAATAAAAATTATTTTACATTATTTTTTACAAGGGAAGCACTGCTTCCACCGCTTCCATAGACCGCACGCAGCTGCTATGTCCTATTTTGTACAGTACACACAGATCAACATATACACGCCTTTCACGCAATTAAGTCAATTGAAGGGAGGCCAACATACAACTACGACTATAGTCAACCCTACTAACCCCATTTTTTGAATGACGTTGACAATTGGAAATTATTCTGGACTAGTTCAATTTGATTAATTTTGACATTATAATAAGGAGACCAAATACAAGAAGCATATTCTAATTGTGATCTCAATAATGTGATAAAAAGTAGTTTTTGAATGTTCACAGAAAAGTCTTTAGAAAAACGAGTAATAAAACCAATAATGATTTGCAACAGTTTATAAAATGTTAGTCTAGTGTCAAATATTACTCCAAGATCTTTAATGTGATCGAATTATGGTAGGTCGATACCGTTCATAGAGTATTTTTTTTTTTTTGAAATATGACCTCTACCAAAAGATATTGATGAACATTTACTAATATTCAGAAACAAATCATTATCCACACACCAATCGTAAATGTTATTTATATCGTTGTGTAGGAGTGTGACATCCCGAAAAATCTTTAGATCGTCTACGAATAAAAGATATTTACAACATTTTCTGTATTTATTCAAATCATTAATAAGAACAGGAACGAGATTGGGCCGCAGTGAGATCCTTGAGGAACCCCCGAAGTGACGTTAATAGCTCTAAAGATGAAGTTGTTAATTTTTGCATATTGTATCCTACCATCCAGAAAACTATAGAGCCACTTAGTTATCGATGATCCAAAGTTCATATGTTACAATTTATTTATCAATATAGAATGAGAAACACGATCGAACGCTTTAAAGAAGTTAGTATACACAGCATTTACCTGACAGCTATTTTCAAATGAAGTAATAATGTAAGGATTGTATACTAGTAAATATGATACCGTAGACCTCTCATAGCAAAAACCGTGTTGCTCATCAGATATAACACTCCCCTACAAGAAAACATCATTTGATCTGAAATAATTTTATCGAATAGTTTTGGTATTATCGACTGGATTGACACTCCTCTATAATTTGCGACATTCTCTCTATCACCACTTTTAAAAATTGGTCGAATAAAACTTTGCTTCCAGTAAAAAGGAAATACGCAGGATTTCAACGAAGAATTAAATAAAATATGTTATGGCGTATACAACGAGTAAATACATTTTTTTACAAGTAAGGATGCCTGGAGTACATGAGTCCGACAAAGAGAATATCGCATTAAAAATATCTGTAACACTTATAATGAATTGTGTTAAATTGACTGAATCTGAAGCAACAGTGTTCGAGTTATTATTTATTTGACTCTCAGTAAATACACTTGAGAAAAACTCTGCAAATAAGTTTAGACTGTTTTCACCCGAGTTTCTGGTTATATTGTCACGTGGGGGTCGGCGTGACCACTAAACCTAATGACTTAATAGTAAATTAAACAACTTACCAGTTTTATGTCTGGATAACGACTCCCCGATTCGACGTGTTCGCGGACCCCCTCAATCTTTACCAGCAGCAATAAATCAAGTTTCTTCTGATTGAAAGAATTCTAGAGCATCGGCGGCTCTGGCAGCAATATCACCAACCGGATGTAACAAAACACTACCGTGAGAACGGTTCACCCAATTCGCGACAATATCATTTAAATACATACGCTTGGGATAACGCATCTGTTTTTCTATATTCGTTTACATAATTCCAGAATGATTTTGGGTTGAATGAAATATTCAATTTCAATTCATTTGCGTGCCGTGTGTACAATTGATCAGCGAGACTTTTATATTTAGAACGATATGATTTAAATTGTTCATAATTTGAAAGATTACCACTACATTTATATTTAATAAGCGCACTCTTTTTTAATTTAATCAAATGTTTTAATGTTTGGGTAAGACGCTGATTTTATTGGTTTAATACCCGATTGCACCGTAACATAAGTGCGGCTTAAGGGCAGGATCATTCAAACGGTGGTCAGTATTTTCGTTTAAAAATCCAAACGGTGCGTTTAAAAAATAAACTAAAAATTACATCAAATAGGTATTTTTTTTCGACATGCAGACGTGAATTTCGTTTTTTTTTGTAATTGTTGTTATTTCATTATATTTTCATTTTTATATTTTGTGTTGTATGTCGCTAAGCGCCACTTAACTCGCAGCATTTCTATTGCACCGCATGCGTATGAACGCAAAGCTGCCCTTAAATTTAAACCGACGAAGGCGACGGCTTAAAGTATTTAAGTACCGCTTAGTGAGCATTCGTAACTTCTAAACTGTAACCATGGATTTATTTCTTGGCGATGACGGGGATATTCTTGAAATAATTAAATTCTGCGGCAAATATATTTAAAATCTCATTTTATTTTCATGAAATGGACGAAACAAGTTTTTATACAAGATTCCAATTAACAAAAGGTGCGATTTATGTATTAGAATATCGGGGTTATTCAATACGGGAAATGTTAAGTTTAACGTGTAAGTTATAAATTAATTTCACATTCTATCAATACATATTTATTACAAAAGCTACTTAGGCTGTGATGATACAAAATAACGTACACGTTAAAGTTAACATTTTCCATGCGGAATAGCCGCGTATATTTTTTTTTAATAAAATAAATTTGAAATTACATTGTTATTTTATAATTTTATTTATGCGAAACTCATGAAAAACCTATCTATCAATATTCTAAAAAATATATAATTATTTTAGGAATGCGAGGAAAATAATTATTAGTTATTTTAGAAAAAAAAAATTATCTGATAACATTGAATAAACAAACAATTTTGTATTCCAAAAATTATTAATATTACAAAATATACATACATAAACATCTTTATTTCTGAGATTGGAATATACAATTACAATACAATATCTAACAATACACTAACGTTCACAATATATTTCCAACTCTGAAATATATATAACTCTGAAATATATATTTTGTATGGTCGATAGCCAGCGACCATACAAAATATATTACACTGAATTTTTAAATTATTAAGGAAAAGAATATAGTTTTGAAAGTTATTAGGTAAAACACCAACACAAAACAATGAATTTTATAGAAATGTAAGCTTCGCGCATGTGAATTAAGTTAGCTACACAAATTCCCCCAGATTTCCCAGCAGCAAAGCGACACTTAACTAAGTGTGGATGGGTTGCACGCAGTGCAATGCAACGAGTATTTAAACTTTGCTTAATTTTAAGCGGCACTTTACTAAGTACCGCTTAGCTTAAAAACGGTGCAAACGAGCATAAGTGGAATGAATTTATGGATAGCATACTTGCAAACATCATAGAATTTATAAACATTATTATTTACATTTACTTGATTTAGATACTCTTTCCAAGATATATTTGACAACTTCATATTTATTTTAGAGTATTTTTCAACCTTAAAATCATAAATAAAATCATCGTAACTAAGTGAATCAGTAAAATTATTGGTATCAACAAATAGTGTATAAGATACATGGTGAAATGAGTTATCAAACAGAGGATCTTCAGATGCGGAAATTACTATTTTAACAATGTTAGAAAAAAATAAATCTAAAAAGACGCCACGATTGTTTGGTATAGAAATAATTTATCTAAGGTTGTTGAATTCTAATGATTCACTTAATACTTGGGCGCTTATACAATTATTATTTTTAGCCATAATAATAAACATGTCTTATGTTTATTATTATGGCTCCAAGAAGCATTTGGCAGATTAAAATCACCACAGAAGACATATTGAAAACTAGGATACAGGGCGCAGATTTTATCAATAATCTCACTGTATTCCTCATAATTTGATGAATTTAAACCAGTAATGTAAGCTCCTGAAATGTTTATCTTATTACACAATTTAACAGATAATTCTTCCAAGTTGTGAAATATATGTTCACAAGACTACTGCGGAGGTTGGACCGTATCGCAATTGTGACACCACCACCAAGTTTATCAACACGATCACGCCTATACACTATAAAGTCACTTAGCCCGAGCTCACTGTCTGATACTGAAGAATCTAACGAAGTTTCAATTATAATTTATACATCATAATCACTTAAATTTATATTTAACTTTAAGTTACGTAAGTTAGCGAATACCACCGACATTTTGGAAAAACGTTTTTAGTTTTTTGTATTTGTGATTATGTTAGAAGAAACAATTGCCCTTTTGAATATTTAATAGTTAGGTCCTGTTCTCCATTTGCGTCGTTTTAGTTCGTCTGTTAGGGCCATAAGATGATCGCGTTGTTGTTTAGTCCTGTCATTAGAAAATTGAACATCTGTATCCACCTCTCCCTGAGTAGGTTAATAACTGAATCACGAGTCTGGAAAGTCAATTTCATGGGTGTCGGCTTCGACATCGGTTTGCCGATACGGATAACTTTTTGAGTATTTAAATCTGTAATATTAGAGCTTATGATTGATTTTATAGCCGCTATATCCTTTTTAATTTTCTCATCTGTTGTGCCAGATGATTCCGGAATATCATAGGCCATGGCGTTGATCGCACGATGATGCCTTTCTTCTATTTCGGCCAAAATATTCTCCTCGGATAAAACATTTTGAGATTTAACTGAAATTGAAGATTCAAGCTTTGTAAGTTTGTAAGCCTATTTTTAATATTATTTATTTCATCCATAAGATCTTTCATTGTTGATTGAAATTGCTCTTTATAAAGCTGCGCTAGCTTTTGTTTTAAGACATTTTTAATTATCTCGTTAATAGACGACGATGAACTATTTTTGGTAGCATTTTTGGATCGTTAGGTAAACATTCTTAACAAATCCAATGGTCACCATCAATCAAATTTTTTAGCTTCACTTAAATTCTATTAAATCAACTGTACAAATTATACAGTTTATATAAAACCAATTACGACATTTACCCCGACATTTGATAGCATCTGAACGCGGACTAATATTCAATTCACAAACATTGCAACTAATAAACATCTTGATTATTACCAATTAAAGTACTAAGTCAATAGTATTGAAATAAACACACATAAACAAATGATAAACAAGGAAGATACTTCACCTCACAGGGTCCTTTGTGAGGACTCTTTAGACAGACCAGGGAAAAGGTAGTGAAGTGATAGACGGGAAATTGTAAATATTTGATAAATAAACAATAAATAAATTGAATAGAGAAGAAATGTTTAATGAATGAGTAACCGCAGTTGTGATAATATTAATTTTAATCAAGGAATTTTTTAAAAGGTTTTTTACGATAATGGCATTTTTAAGACGAGGTGCGAGACACAGTGGAAAATTACTGAATGTAAATTATTAAAATGATCATGAAATAGTTCAAATTTCATAACCAAACTGACTTACCATATTACACAATATATAAATACCGCCCTTGCAATTTCCCAGAAATTAATTTTAACTTTACACAACAAAAACTAGATAATTATGTGGAGCTGCAAATACTATACTTTAGCATTTATTTTTTGATAATTAAATATAAAGTGGAAAAGAGCGCACCCGATCGGCAATCGGGGGACATGGGTTCAAATCCCATCAGAGATGTTTCTTTTCCACTTTATATTTAATTACATTTAAATTATACCTCAATGTTGTACATTAAAAATTTTTACAATTCATTGATATAAATATAATTTAAAAGGAATAACAATTTAATTTAATACACGAAAATGTTGATTGATAAAAAAGAAATGCCGAACGAATGGAAATGTGGAACAATAGTAAGAGTTTATAAAAAAGAAAACCAGCAATTATGTGAAAGTTACAGAGGCATAACACTACTGCGCGCAGCATATAAAATACTGACTACTATAATTCGAAAGCGTTTGGTAGAAAACCAATGCGGCTTCATAAAGGGTAGGTTAACAACAGATGCTATCCATACTCTTAAATAAATAATGGAAAAGACACATGAACATAAAATTAAAATACAGCTATTATTGGTGGACTTTAAGCAAGCGTTTGACTCGATAAATAGAAACAAGTTACTAATGGCATTAAAGGAAATGGAAATTGGAAATAAAGTAATAAGACTAATACAAATGACAATGAAAGAAACAGCTGCTAATGTTAAAACAGAGTATGGAGAAACAGATGAATTTGAAATAAATCAGGGCGTTCGTCAAGGAGATGCACTATCCGCACTATTGTTTAACTTAGCACTGCACTATACGTTAAGAAATATCGACACAAAGGGAACACTACGGACTAAAGGATCACAGATTATAGCTTACGCTGACCATATTGTAATAGTTGCAAAATAACGGCAAATAATGATAAATGTGTTGGAGGAAATAGGACGCGAAGCTAAAAAAAATGGGAATGAACATTAACCATGACAAGACAAAAATTATGATATGCGATGGGAACAGAAGAATTGGGAACATAAAAATCGGAAGTACACATTTGAGATAGTTGATAAATTCAAATATTTGGGGGTACACGTAACGGCAGATGGAAAAAGGCAGGAAAAAATAAAAGAAAAGATACAAGCAGCGCTAACAAAAAAATTCTAAGGAACAACATTATCACAAAAAGAACAAAAAATAATGTGTACAGAACGATGATAAGACCAATTATGACACATGCAGCAGAGACAATGACAATGACGGAAAAAGATCAAAACGATCTACTCATAATGGAGAGGAAAATCATGAGAACGATACTTTGCCCAATAAAAGAAAACGACAACTACTATCGCATAAGAACAAATGAGGAAATTCGGCAACAAATGGGCGAGGAAAACATAATTTCACATATAAAAATGAAACGATTAAGATGGCTAGGACATATTTGGAGAGCAGAACCGAACGCGAAAAAATTGACGTTTCGAAAAAAAAAAAATCATAACTTTCAAAAGAATGAATGAAAAGAAATGAAATTTGTGTCAGTATGTTTGACTAATGGGTGTATATTTGAGACTATTAAGAAGAATTTAAAATATTAAGATGTTTTGATAGTTCAACATATCTCCATAAGCACATTCAAAGTCAAATGTGTGTTTAATTTGATCAAAATCCATACGACAGAAAAACCATTAAGACGACGAAAAGATTTTCCTATGTAAATCCCTATGAGGCCTAGATAAAAAAAATGCACTGTATATCATATATGTATTAATCGCTAATTAAATTATATTAACAGACACACACAAAAAAAATTAACTGAATGAGAAGAAAAATTATTATATTATATTACACAACTTATTCGTTCTCTTGGCTGTGGAGACGAGCGTGTCCGTTGGTCAAGCGGATGGAATGCTGTTGGGCCCTCTGAACAATTTCTTTGCGCTTCTTGGAGGAAACTCCGTAGCGATCTCACCGCAGAATTTACGGTTCTGCATCATCAGCACTTCTAATTCCTTAACGTTATGTACTAAGACCTTCCTTAGCCTGTGGGCAACATGTGACGCGTCTTGGCGGCTGAACCATAATGTTGGGCTTCAAGGCGCCTGCGCACTCTATTGTCAATACCCTTGGGTTTACACCAGTTACGCTTGAGTTTGTCATATCTGTCTGATTGATGCCTCATGAACTTCGTGAGAGATCTTTTAGCTTATCTGGCTCGGTTGTTGCTTCCGTTTACCCTTGTGCCTGCTACTGACCGCGCGACTGACCAACCACTGTGCAGCTGCCTTACTACACCCTAACCCTCATATTGCAGAACGAACATCCGGAATTCCAGAACTTCCAAACGATAACGAACCCCCTTTTCTTTCTTCCTTCCTTTTATCTTCCTCTCTAATTCTGCGTACTTATCATTTAGAGGAAACAAATGGGAAATGGGTTAATTTCTAACCAAAAGTGAAGAACCTAACCAATTACGTCTGAGATACTTGAAACAATCTTCACGGTTTTATTTTCCAATAAACCGACATTGCTATTTTTAATCGGGAGTGAATTGATCATGAACAAGTTACGCAACATACCTTAGATCTTGTGCGTTTCTTAGAATGGGCTTAGATTGGAATAGGAGTGAATTTCCACTAAGATGTTTCCTCTGATTCTTAAGTGAAAATGGAATCCGCTTTTATCTCCCACGAAGGTAAATGTGAATTTGTACCAACTTCACCAAATCTCACAAAAGTTTAAATATATTTTTACAATAATCCCAATTAAATTTCGAAATTTAAACAATTTTTCCACAATTATTTAAATACGTATAAATGTGCATCCTAGCTACATCGAAAGGTAAAAGGGTCAATGATTAAAAAAAATGTGCATCCACGGCCACCATTGAAATAAATCTTACCGCGCTCAGAACGAGCGAAAGTCACAGGCGTGAAAAGACCCAAAAAAAGTCGCGTGCGCTGCTCGCAATTAAAAATTCCAAAGTTAAATAAATTATAAAATGCGAATACAGTTGCATATAATAAATATCCATGAACAAATAAAAATTCTAGCGCAATTTTAAACTATTACAATATAACTAAAATGGGCATATCATTGGAATGCATAAACCCTCAACTAACAAATGCAACAATAAAAAAGGATCGCCGCCCTTAGAAGTAAAAAAATCATAAATCTATATTATAATATATTCCCTTTTTGAAATTTAAATAAATCATTGTTATCACAGTCCCATAACTAAAATAAGCACACCATTAGAAAGTGCAGACTATGAACTATCATTTGAAACAATAAGCACGGGATCACCGCCCTAAGAAGTATTTTTATTACTTTTTAAGTTATGGATCTTCGGGAACATTGATTTATTTCAAAAATGAGGATTTCGACTTAATATAAAAAAGAAAATACTTCTAGAGTATACATTTGTATAAAACCTTTAAAAAAATGAGTGTTTTTTACAAATTTTTAAAATCTATTGCTAACTTTACATCCGTAGAAAATTCTATGAATCAATGTATTTGACACGATCAGTTATATTAAAACTGATCGTGCTAAATAGAAGCCCAAAGAAATGTACAACTTTTTTTCTATTACCAAACTATGCAGGTTTTTCTAAATTAAGTGCGCACTATTGCTAACTTTGTTATTAGTTGAACTATAGAGTCGTTTAAATTAGCAAAGTAGTAGTAAATAAGTATAGGGTAAGAACTCTGCCCGTAGTCCAGCAATGCCCGTAGACCAAGCTAAAGCCAATATATACAAACATCTTTATTCAGACAATATGACAATCAAAAATTTACAAAATTTAATTTAACCGGGTGTCCAGATAAGAAAGGTTACCGGCTATATCTCAGGAACTAAGACTCCTAGAGCTTTCAAATAAAAAAAATGTTGATAAAATTAATCATGAGAAAATGCTGGAAATAAATTTCAAGTACGTAACTCTTCCGGTAGGGGGCGCAATGAAGAGTCGAAAAGTAATACTGGGATTACCTCAAAAAAATGTTTAATAATGACATCATAAAACTATACCTTTTGATATCATGATAAGTTCGTGAAACAAAAATGTTATAGAAATTTTTTTCTTACTCTTGAAATAAAGGGTGGGGGAAGGTCAGAATTTATAAAGAGCATATGTCAAATAACTCTTTTGTTTTTTAACCGATTTTAATGGTTTTAATGTCAAGCGAAAGAACTTACCATGCTGATTAAATTTATTGGCAACAATCAGAAAAATTACTAACTTTATCGCCGCTAGGTGGCACCAACTTAAAATTTAGATTATTTTCCTATTTTTCTCAGAAATTTCAAATGGGATGATATATTTTTCTTAATGTTAGTAGAAAGAGGATTAAAAAGTAAGAAATTTAGTGAAAACCGGAAGTCTATATCTAAATACTATCAGAAGTTATAATTAAAAGAATTTTTATAATTAAAAATTATTAATGTAAATTTAAAAAAAAATTATGTGTTAATTTAAAATAAATGAAATTATAACTAAAATAAAAAAATTACATTATTTTGTCACCGGTAGGGGGCGCTTTTTAATTTTAATACTAATTTTCTATTTCTTTAAATAAATAAATATTTCTTATAATGCAGGTGAAAAGAATATCAAATGGAAAAACATTTTTAATGCCAAATTTATATCAAAATTTTGTCTTTCAAATTGTCAAATGACTCCACCGTCATATTTAATACAATCACATAATTTTATACAATTAAATAAGCAGCGACATCCACTCTAGCAATAGCAGTATATCTATTGCTGAAGTTTTTGCATTTCAGATCTAAATAATTATGTCTTTCCTCGTTCTGGGCCTGGATTGATAAACAAATATTTTTTTAATTTGCCCCAAAAATAAAAATCTGAACATTCGGCAAATCGTGGTGACCAAAAAAATAAGCCTATCCATTCGCCTCTCAAGAAAGAGTATATTCAAATAATTTAGCACGCTTTAGAAAATGTCCCCTGGTGTTGATAAACTAATTCAGTTTTGTTGTTTTTGTTATAAATTTTATTAACCTCAAAAAGTTTTCCAATGACATTTGAAATTTTTAATTTGAAATTTTCTTTTATATATAACTTGTGATAGAATAAAGGTATTGAGATGCGGTTTTCACCAAATTTCTTACAATTTCACACACTTTATATATATCATTCCATTTGAAATTTGTAAGAAAAATGGAAAAATTATATTTTTTTAACTTGGCGCCACCTAGCGGCGACTGAATTACTTATTTTTATAATTGTTGTCAATTGTTTTAATCAGGATGATAAATTCTTTCGTATGAAATTAAAATCATTAAGATCGGTTAAAAAACAAAAAAGTTATTTGACATTTGCTCTTTATAAATTCTGGCCTTCCCCACCCTTTATTTCAAGAGTAAGGAAAAATTTCTGTAACATTTTAGTTTTATAAACTCATCATGATTTCAAAAAGAGTGGTTTTATGATGCCTTTATTTGAAGTTTTTTTGAGATAATCGCAGAATTATTTTTCGACTGTTCATTGCGCCCCCTACTGGAAGAGATACGAACTTGAAATATATTTCCAACATTTTCTCATGGTCACTTTTATTAACATATTTTTTATTTGAAAGCTCTAGGAGTCTTAGTTCCTGAAATATAGCCGCTGACCTTTCTTATCTGGACACCCGGTACAATTGTGTTGGTAGTCTGTCATGCGTTTTTCTGCCCTGTAAGAATTTATGATGATTGGGAAAATTAAAACTATGCTAGCTAGCTGAACTTTTATGTATGCATGAATAGTGAATTGGTGGATAGTGACCGAAGGGTTGTTATGTTTGAGGGATATTAGGGTTACGAAGAATGCAATATTTTGCAAGAAGGGATAAATTGTGTGGGTTTAGAGCAAATGTTGTTGAGAGGGTAAGTATACGCTGGGATATGGGAGTTATTTGGATGGATTCGTAAGGAATTCATTAGAGGGCTTATGGAGTGGGTTATTGGGATGTCGGAGTTTTATTCTTGGAGTTAGTATAATGTTGAAAGTTTTATATTGGTGAAAATAATGGCTCCGTAATCTAACAGAGGCCGACATATCGATTTATAAATGTGAGTTGCAGTGTTAATTGATATACCTTCCTGCTTATATGTAGCTCTGTTTAGAATTTTCGATTTAACGGAAAGCATATATGGTTTGACAGAGAGATTCGTATCAAGAAGGATGTCTAAGTATTTACAATTACGTGATGGCAGGATTGTGCTATTTTGAATGTTAATTTTTGTGGATTGTGGTTTTATTCTGTAAAATGGGATAAAGAGTTTTTATTTGGAGGGGTTTATTTTGGAACACCAGGACTGGATTGCGTCAAAAGAGGCTTGGAGGGATCGTTGGTCCGTTTGAAGGGATTTGGCATGTGCGATTAAGGCGGTATTATCTGCAAAGAGGAGAGCATATTGGGACGGATTAAAATGTGTTGGATCGGAATAATAAATATCGTAACAGTAGATATTTTAAAGGAGTGGGGATAAGGGAGAACCTTGAGTGTCCCTCAAAGTCCTGTTGGATTAGAAATGAGTCGGAAAGAGGCGGAATCGTACCTGGCATGATCTATTGAAGAGGAATTTATAAATAAGTATGATTAAATGACGTGGAATATTCAAATGGAAACATTTATATAGAAGGCCAATATGCCACACTGAATCAAATGCTTTTTCTATATCTAGAAAAAGAACCATTGATTTATATCCTTCTATGTGATTGGCTTGGATATTAAAAATGAGAATGGAAATATGTCTATTACTTTCTTCTCATTAATTTCTTGATAAAACATTATGAATAATTAGTTTAAAATTATAAATAATATTCACTTCGTTTTGTTTTCCTTAATATATTTTTGTATCAACAAGTTTCTTCTTGATGCCATTGTCAAGAATAATATACAAATGGATTTTTTTCAGGTATTTAAATATATTTTTCTCAATTTATCAGGTAATAAGGGCACTTAATATCGGAAAGTTCCAAAGCTCCTCGTTATCATGGACAAAAAGTGTTAAAAGTGAACAAACGTTCACTTTTAACGCTTTGGCTATTTCTAGGCCTTCCCGATAATTAAATACTAATCCCTTATTAGCTGTGTGTCGGATTTTTACATTTTTGAAATAAAATTGTGATTGATGAAAACGTTGATTTTTTTGGGCAAGAAAACCAATTGATAATTTGGGATATATTGTATGGATCCGTTCAGGTTTTTTTGTTTGTTTAGGGATTCTAAGAGCTTCCCTATTACTGGAAGGAGAATGATAATTACAAACAAGGGTGGGATCAGTTACAGGTTTTTTTAATACAACAACAACAATTATGCCTTTTTGCCATTGGGGTGGGAAATATTGATGGGAGTAACAATAATTAAACATTTTTATTATTAGAAAATGAATTTTATCAGGAAGTTTTTTAAGAATGGATCTGGGGATGTTGTCATACCTTGGAGAAGAATTCTTAATGAATGTAGTGTCGTAAAGTAATTTCGTCTATTAAATCGTCAATTGGAGGGGAATTTTTTTAAAGAAATAAACCAGTAATTAACAATATTAAAGAAGTTATCGTCATAGTAATTGTTTGTTGGCCTGAATATATTTTCTAAATGTCTTGCAAATGTCTGTGAAATTAGAGAATCATCTGTCAGTGGTATACCGGTCATTGAATCAATTATATTATTTAATGTGTTTGTCTTTTTATAACACGAGTTTTTTTAATTACAGTCCAGTACGTCTTTCCTTGCATATCGTTGATTTTATTATATGTCTTAGTCCATTTGGTACTTGTATTACATTCCTTAAATCTTTGCTCAATTATTAAATTTTTGTCGGATTAGTCTATCGTCGTTGAATTGAATGTCTCTGTAGATTTGTCTTTTGTATCTTAACAGTTCATAGATAAATTTTGGAAGGGGATACTTGTAGAATTAATATGAAGGTGAAAAATTAATTAATAAAACACTTTGCTTGTATCACGCACTTAAGTGCACTTAATAATAACAACATCACAAAGTAATGGCTTCAACAATCAATTATACTTGTAGAATTGTTTATTATATTAGGTGTGTGGCGTGCAGTGCTAAAGCCAATAATGCGAAAATTAAAAAAAATATATCTCGCTAGAGATAGAAACTTAAAACTTGGTGGTTATAATAATGGAAAAAAGGATTTATTCACTTGGTCAGAGTTATTTAAGTAAATTAAATAATAAGAATTTGAAAATAATTAATTAATTATTTTCCCTTTAGCTACTGTAACATTATGACATGTTACATAACTACTTTAACAAATGTCTAATAATAGACATTTGCTGTTGCATAACAATAACATATAGCATAATGCAACATTTTTTTTAATCGAAAATATTTAATGCAAAAAACAAAACAAAAATAAAATAAAAGTTACGTAATATAAGGCATTCTGCAGACACGTGTTTCAGGATTTTATCCCTCATCAGTACAGCTGTGCCTAACGTAATTGCAAAGTTGTTAATTAAATTGATTAAAATTAATTAAAACGCAACGTCTCTTCTGAGATCCCCGATGGAAGTGATCGTTAGAGGACGTCTTTTATCGATAAATTGTTTTCTGCAAAAAATCTTTTCGACTCGGATTTTAATGCTTTAAATAGATTAGTTTTCGATGGATTTTTTTATACAGCAACTACATGATACGCCACTGAAATAACATTAGCTCGTTCGTTTGGCCGTCGACTTGTCGATAAAGCTGATAGAGAAACGTTTTCAAATCGATCAAATTTATTCGTAATAACAGCACTTATGTCGAAATATTTTTTGTTATAAAACTTTTATTGTAGGACCTTCAGTTTTCATCACAGACTATAACAAACAGCCAGCTCTATGTATTTTTTTAACGCTAAAAGTAGCTCTTCTCACTCCAACAACACTATTTTCCTTTCACTCAACAGCGTTTCCGCGCTAGGTGGCGCTTTGTAAATTTACAGGAACATATGCCTCTTTTAAAATTGATATCGTTAGAGAGATGCTTTCGTTTGTGCAAATATTTATTTTATAGTAATAAAAAATCCCGCAGAACTAATAATTCTGTTGAAAATAGCTTATGAAAACAAAAATGTTTATAATTATCTATGAGAGTTACAAAATAACTCCACACACTATCCACGTATAAATAAATAAATAAATAAATAAAAATGTGTATAACAAATTTATTGAAATATATAAAAAGAAAAGAGTATTCATTCACTTTGTCGTAGTTATTTAAATAAATGAATTTGAAAATAATTAACAAATTATCCTCACATTTATCTCTGTGGCTTGAGGCTGAAATATATAGCATCATTACACATAATGTTTAAATTAAATGAATACATTCTTACATTACACTGTTACTCAAAAAATGAATATTAAAGTTTACCGATATACAATTATTGTTTTACTTCATAGCAGCAAAGACACCAAATTTTGTTTGCCACACATGCAGATTTTGACAAATTAATCTTCTCATGACACTTAAATTATTTTACAAAATAATTTTGACAAACACATTTTCCAAAACAACTTGATATAAAAGCAGATGTGCAATCTTTGCGCCAACGATAAAATTTAGCACCATCTGGGCCACGGACACGATAAGGATCTAAAGCCGATATGATAAATAAATAAGAGAGAGAATGACATACGTCAGAGAGAGAAAGATTTTTTAGCAGACAAATTTTCTATGGAGCTAGCCCGGCCTGGTTTTCATTTTATAAGCGGAAGAATTTCATCTACCTGTTAAATTCCCTTAGAAATAAATAATTATTTTTCATGTTTCACGTGGTGCAAATTTCAACTTTCTGTGACGGCCGTTAAAAAATCTATATGAGGTCGACTGATATAAAAAAAAGTAAAAAAAAGACCACGTTAGAATTTTAACAATTAATATTTCGACTCAGAAACACATTTTAGTAAATTATATAAAAAATACAACCTTATTTTAATTCTAAACTCAGTCAATAATTGGGGAATACTTTTGATAAGATATTATGTGGAAAAAAGTCATATTATTATAATAAACATTCTTCTCTTACAATTTGTCAGTATTTCTGTGTTATTTAGGTTTTTTATTATTTAGGTAAAAATCTTAAACAAACACAGTGCCACAAGCGGTGTTCATGACATCGTAGTAGGTCTCGGGTACCAAGCAGACCTAACATTGGATGCTCAACATATTAATTCAAACAACAAGTTAAATAAATACCAATCGGGTATTTATTCAATTAGTTGTTGCAACTGTGTATACATTGGACAAACACAACGCAATTTACGAATATGATACAAAGAACACATAACGCATGTAAGAAATATAAACCAAGAAAAATCAGCGGTAGCTACATGTACACGCTGTTTTATTTATTAATTTATACATTATTGTTTCAATTATTTCTTCTGATAACCCAACAACGCGTAAAACCACTTGGGATAATAATTGATTAATTTATTTGTTAATTAGTATTCTTAGTTACTGTTTATTTGTATGTAATAGCCTATTTATCTACTACTTGTAGTAAAACTTGTTACAATTTTGTAAAATGGTCAATTTTCCGTAAACAAATATTTTTATATATATACAAACATCTTTATTTGTGAAATTGAAACAGCATATACACAATACGTTATGAAACCATTACATTAATATATTATACATAATAAATTTCACAAATTGGCTATCGACCAGTGGTCTTTCAGCCTAAATATTTTTATTATTAGCTAATTATATAATCGAACTGGGCATAAAATCAATATTGTAAATATACAATTATTCAAACAATTGTCGAATTATCTATTAAACATGTTAGAAGCTATTCAAATGAAAAAAAAAATCGAAAATAAATTAATGAATTTTCATCTCGGTCCACTTCAAAATATGTTATTAGATTTAATCTCCACACCTTAATCTGCGTTTTCCATAATACGCTTATACCACCTATACCGCTACCTTTATTTTTCGGCTCAACTGTTAATTTGTGTTTTTTCCCTAATTACATAATTTGCTCCCACAGCCCGATTTTCTAATCCTTTAAGTATATATTGTTTTGAACTTTAATATTATTGTTAGTATTAATCCATTGATAATGGTCACATTATGTCCGAAATGTACATATGGAATAAAAATAAAATTGCGAAGAAACTATATTAGTGATTTTTTATCAATTGTAACTTTACTCTTTACGATAATTTATTCTTTAATTCGGATAGAAAATTGTTTCAAGTAAAAGTTGGAGATCTTGAGAAAATAAATAATTTTTGTTATAAAACTTTTTATTGTAGGATCTTCAGTTTTTATTTTATAAGCAGTAGAGTTTCGTCTACCTGAGAATGTTTTATAATTTTCTCTATATTGGCTGTGGAGACTTTAATTATTGAAATAATTAATTTATGTCAAATAAAACGTCAAAATGCCGTCATCTTTCGTAAACGCTTCCAGAATATTCAAGAAAGAAAACTAGTCTGGGCAAATTTTCTGAAATCATTGTAATGTAGGAAATAACAAACTAAATTATAATATTCTTACAAATACTCGGCTTTAACATTGAAAAACAACGATCCATTTTTTTTTTTTTTTCAATTAATATTTTTCCTTTATTATTAAATGTTTATTCAAAAACGTATTTGACCGAATTCACCGGCGAAAGTACCATGATGGACACATCACTATTTGTTATATAGAATTGTTTTTTTTGTTCTTTCATTTTAAATTCGAATGACGTGCTAGTTTTGACTAATATGTATTGCATCACATTTCTACTGCTTATTTGTTGTATTTTATATATTGTGAAATGAGTCCATTAATGATTATTAATAATTTAAATGCAATAAGATTTAGTGATTACTAATAACCTTTAACGTGGTATTTATTAAAACTTTAGCTATTCATTTATTTCACTGCCACTATTGTCACTAATGAAACGTGGCACTGCATCTTTTGTTACGAATTTTAATATAACTTCCAGGTTTATCAACTCTTTTCGAAAGAAAGTAAGCATATTCCCTTATAATTATCTTAATGTACAGATAACATAAAATAAATAAATACACTTGATAAGGCACTAACAAGTTGATTAAGGTTAATTTGGGTCCGAAATATACATTTGTGATAAAATAAAAAAAATAGGAATAGGAGTTATCAGTGCTTTATGAAATTTAATTCTTAACATAATACAGAATTATAAAATAAATAAGTTGCAATTTAATTTTGGATTATCGTAATGTATCCACTTTTCACATTTATTTTTAATTTATTTTTAAGTAAATTGTATTCAGATGATATTATTTTTCTGAAAATGCCCGGAAATGTCTATTAGATTATTTAACTATGCATTTAATTCTTAACCTAATACAGAATTATTAAATAAATAAGTTGCAAATTAATTTTGGATTATCGTGACTGGCGATGAAAAGTGCATACATTACCACTTTTCATCGCCAGTCACGATATGGCTCAAAAAAACTTTACTTTTCTGCTTTTGAAGTAGTAGTTCACACGTAACAAAACGCCATTCGACGTCTCTAGGCTTCAATTCATACGGTCTTTCCTTCTGGCGGAATTATTCGATTAAGACCAATGTCAGTCGCTAGCAGAACTTGGAAAAACATTACAAGTAGATGAGTCAACTGTTTCAAAACGTTGCTTCCTAAAACGTTTTTGATGAGTCAACTGCTTCAAAACGTTGTTTCATAAAACGTTTTGAAACAGTTGACTAATCTACTTGTAACGTTTTTCCAAATTCTGCTAGCATCTGACATTGGTCTTAATCGAATAATCCAATACTTTGTCTTCAATTTTTTTCGGTGCACCAGAACGTTCTTTATCCTCAAGTTCAAAATTAATATTTTTGAAGCGTCGAAACCAGTCTATGCATGTTGTATCCGACAGAGCATTCTCAACAAGAATTCTATGTGCTTCAGCTGCAGGTTTCTTTTGAATAACGTATGCGATAAAATTCTCCGCAAATACGCTTTATTTAGCAATAAAGTAGACATTTTCAGAACTAATAAAAAATTACTTTATTTACACTAAAGTGAACTACCATATTATAAAATTTAAGGTTAGATACAGTATTTCCTTGCATGTGAGTTAGTTACTTCTACTGCTTTTAAGAAACAACGATAACTTATTCAAGGTCACAATGAAAGGAAAAAATTCCTTCAAATCGCTGATGATTATTTTTAAGAAAAATGGGACAGGTCGATTAGTATTAACTGTGTATATTTTTAATGAAAAATTTTATATACAGGATGTTCCATAAACAAATTCCGATACAAAATTACATTTTCTTAAATGGAACAACCTATATATTATTGCATATACTCACTTTCATATGAAATCCATCACTCACTAAAATTCAAACTACAATATTGAAACTTTGGTAAAATAATGCTTTATTATTAACTAAGAAATGATGAAAATTTCCGCTGAAAAACTGCTACTGCTATGTTTCCTGTACTATTGTTATCTCCAACTTTCAATATTTTCTTCCTAGCAATTAATGAATTTCTGCTCATAAAATGTCAGTTTATTCGATTGTCAAATTGTCAACTAGACGCCTTGTAATGGCCCCAGTGCAATGACTTTCATAGAGGTTGAATTATCGGTATAAAAGAGACGAGTCAATTCGAGAGATTGGGTCCTTACCTTCGGCTTCTATTAACACCTCCCCATAAAGCAGCCAGACTTGCATGGCGTCAAGAACGACAAGTGTGGGTTTATCAATAGATAACATCGTCTTCGGTAATCAATAAAGGTTTTGTTGATGGGTTTATGGTCGTAAACAGGTGGGGCGACCTCGGGGGGGGAAAGACAGAATTTGGAGTTCTTTGAAAGACGACACACAGCCATAACACCTGGGACACCTGGGATTATGGTTGGGGGGGGGGGGGGTTTGTTGTTGCGATACCTGCTGGACTTCTGGAACAACTTCCCAACAGGTTAATGCAAGACCCTATACTGCTGTGGTTACAAGAATGTTCCTGGAGCAGGTTGGATTGCAGATTTTTCCCTAGTCTGCACGGTCACCGGACTTGTCGCCGATCTGGGATATGATGGGTCAGTGTCTAAGACAAGTACCCAGGCTTTCTGAGAATCTGAATGATCTTCGACACCATCTAGACGGCGCATGGAACAATATATCCCAGGAGGACACCTACACCTTAATAGAGAGCATGGATGGAACAGCTGCGCGTGGGCGTGCAACCCACATCTAGATTTTTGTTGAAAAATGTTAATTTTAGTTTTATTTTTTTTTTCCAACTGAACTTTCATCCTTTCTTGGTTGATAATGTAGCATTATTTTGCCGAAGTTTCAAAATAGTAGTCTAATTATTAATGGGTGGTGTATTTCGAATGACAGTAAGTGTATTTGAATTCTTTGGGGAATTCTACGTAACTTTTTTATATATTATCTTTAACTGTTAATGAAATATTGACAGATTAAAACAGCCTTATACAATGCAATCATAATGAAAAGAACATATTTATTTTTAAGTAAATTGTATTCAGGTGATATTTTTTTCGGAAAATGCCCGGAAACGTCTATTAGAATTTTTAACTATGCATCATGGCGATCTCGCTTATTATACTTTCCTTGTTTTTAAGTTTGTTTGTTATCGCCTGCCTTGTGTAACGCGTACATTACTCCCACCCGTCATTTATCAGGAATATTCTTTTCCCCTCTCCACATTTCGTTAAGTAATTCGGTGAATCGTTTCACTCCTTCCTTTCTAAGCCTTTTCCACATCTCAGCTTTCAACCCATTCAGTCCCGCTGCTTTTCCGCATTTCACCTCTTCAAAAGCTTTCATCACTATTCTATTCTAGTCTTCTGTAGTTCAATCCCTGGTTCTCCACAATTTTCCACGCACTTCTCTGTTCAATCCTATAATATGTCCCTCTCTTCCCTCAGTTTTCTTTTTCTTAATAACTTCCACATCTCTCCTTCGTTTTGAAAATGCTTTAAAAGTTCTGTTTTGTGTCTTTTTTTTTCTTCAGATATCTTTGTATATCTCGCCCTTGCTTTCATGATCCCCTTCTCATCTCTTCATCCCCTTCGCCATTCAATCACTGCCTTTCTAACTTCTCTCTTCGCCTTCCTACAGCCTTCATCAAACCATATGCATTATCTTCTACGATTATTTATTTTTCTCCCACATCTATTATCACCTCTTCCATCGCTTCCATAGTTTTCCGCAAATGACCTTTGCCGTCGAAGCGCCCTACAAACCTCATAGTTTTCACGTCATCTCATTTAACTTTTTCTAATCGCCGGCTCATCTCGTCGATATTTTTTATTCCATTTGCTAACCTCCACCATCCCTGTCTCTACTCATGTTGCGAGTATTTACCGCTCCGTATCTGCAATCTGCACAGATATTAACAAATGGTCTGTCGCCATTATTTCTTCCACTTCCATTCTTTGCACTTATTTTCTTTTTATCCCGTTTATTATAATGTAGACAATCACTGACGCTCCCCGCTGTCCTATGTATGTTTTTTTACCATCCCAGTCCCCTTCCGTATAGCCATTCAGTACATACCATCCCCCCTCTAACACCCAATCCACATCACTTTACCTTCACTGTTAACCCACTTGTCTTGAGAAGTCCTTTTTATTATCTCACTTTGGTCACTCATCCCTCCTCCCATTTTACCCATCCTTGGGTACTACTACACACCTTCTTCCCTCATTAACTTTTGAATCCAATTCTCGCCTCACTTCTGTCCATTTTTTGTTGACGTATATTACCTCTATTTCCAATTCACATGTGCCCTCCTGGCACCGTATCCATACAAACCTTTTCACAATATTACTGTATTCCATAACCTCTGCTTGAATTTCATTTCTTATTCCCGCAATAATACCTTCCTCTAATTGCTGTCTTCGTTGATCATTTGAACCCTCCTGGTAATGATTCCTTCACCCTCCCCACTCATCCTACCTCATCACAACTACCCATTCTTCAAAGTCTTTTTGCAATCTTTACCGATTTAATACCCGCCACATTTCAATATCCCATCATTACGCACTTGTCCTCTCCTTGTCTGTTTCTCCATTTTAATTTATGTTTCTTGAGTTCATAGTATTGTATCGGTCTTTGATTTCATTCCATGTACTTACTTTATTATTCACCACCAACTTTCTATACCCAACTTTTACCACGTTTCCCTTATCTTATTTTCTTCAAAAACATTTGCATATTCCTTTCTTGCATTGTAAGATCATCATCGATATATATATATTCGTTCGTTTCTCTGAGCTTTCCCCTATTGATGATTACCTCTGTCCATTATTTTATCGTGAACCCTTTTTAATTTAGATACAATAATGTATTTATCTGGATTTTTAAGATGTAATTCAATATTGTAAAAATATAATATTTCTACTAAGGATTTTTATGAAAATAATGTTACTTTACAGTTTGCCTCGATTGGTTAACTGTGAAAGAAAACTAGAATGTATGCTGCACACTCTAGTTTACCAGCATAATTGGTTCAGATAATCTTGAAAAATATATTATAATGTTTGTCAGGTTCAAATAATTTATTTCCACTTATATTAAGGGCTTGATTATTAACAATAATAAATAAACACACTATTCCGTACAGAAAATGTTAAGTATGTTATTAATTAACCTTAATTCTATGTACATGTATATCTATCATAAAAGTTGCTTAGAGTGTAATGATTAAAAATAACGTTAAACTCAACATTTTCCCTAGTGAACAGCACCGAATAATTAGCCTTTTTTTATTTAATAATAAAGTAAAAAAGTACCAACAAAATCAAATAAATAATTAAACTAAATCATGTTCAATAAATGGTAATTAATTAGATTAAATCAAATTAAAATGAACTAAATAATAATATAATTTGAGGACAAATAATTCTTTGAAAAAATGACTTCATCTTCCCCTTACATTATTTTATAACATCAATTGCATTAACATTAATCGCTTTTCATAATAAAAGTCGAATTCATTCAAAATTAGAATACTAAATTAAAAAAAAGATTTATATGATTAAGAAAAAAAAAAAATATCCAAGTAATTAATCAATTCATTCAACTAAAAAAATCATAATCAACTTTACTCTACTAGCTGATTCCCTTAAAACTTGAATTTCAACCCGCAATTAACGAACACTTGGACGAAAATTCAATTCATTAAATATTAACAAACAAAAAAACTTTAATAAAATACAAGGTGTACATAAAATAAGTGAAAAACTTCAGGTAACTCAATTCATTAATTAATTTTTAATAGAAAATCCAAATAAAAAATGTTGTATGGTTTTTCATTGAGGCTCACGAGGTCTTCAGAATTTTAAATATGTGACTATAAATTAGTATTGTTTTTTTAAATATTTTGTAAAAAATCAATAGCATTAACAATCAATTAGACACGTGTATAATTCCATTGATGTAAATGATTAATGAATTGGATATTTTTACAATTTTATAACTTCATCAGAAGCATTCTTTAAATGAAAATAGATCTGGCAACGACGCACGCTCGTTTGTAAAAGAAAAGGTGTATGCAAAACCTCCAGCGGATGATGTAGCAGTTATAAACAGGATAAATGCACACTTGTTTGATCCAGCGTTGCCAAATGTATAGTTCTATTAAGTGGCCCGTGAGGCTTAAGGAAGGACCGTGTGACTTATTTTCGTTAATATTTTTATCTAAAAATTAGTCAAAGAGTCACGCTACCTAAAGCTTTTCACACATTTTCTGTACACCTTGTATACTTTTTTTGTAGATTCTTCTCAAATAACGAAAATATATGGTCGCAGTATTTTTTAAATATATATTGTTAAATAAAAATAGAAAGGACAACTATTTTTATTTAAATAATTAAAGTCTCCACAACCAACAACTAACATAAAGATATATTGTTAATTTATCATTTGCAGTGCGGCGCTTCCCCCAGATTCTCAATCACAAATCTCCCGAATGTCCCACTCCAGTTCCTGTAGCTCGAAACGAACACCAAAATCCGGGCGATTTCCAACAATATGAAGATAAGGAGAAAATCCGTCCACGAACCGGACATCCACAATACGACGCAATAAGGCAATACGGATGGGTAAACCTGTCATATTTAAATCCTCAAAAAAAAAAAAACAGACAGGCGAAATCTACGCCATCCAAAAAATTAGTTAAATAAATCCCTCACGGGAAAAAATAAAAGTCGTTACCCGATGATTTTATGCGGCATGAAGAGATAAACACTTAGGTAATTTAATAATTACGGCGATTAATATATTTTAACGATCTATCACACAAATCGTGACGAGCACACAGATAAAAAATTCCTCAAATTTATTTTTGCCTCAACCAAAAAAAACAACTACCAATAAATCATTAAACTTTTGCCTGAAACATTTTTTGTACAATGCATATTTTACACCATATGAACGCCATTTGTTTGAATTGAACTTTGTGAATAACGCGCCATCTTTTATCATTTTCAGCGTAGAATCCGAATCTGCAATAAAAAAATAAGAGTTCCCATTTAAGATTTCATAGTTAACCACCATACAGCATACATCATCGGATATTTCCCTCGAAACCATTAAACTTTTGTCTGAAACATTTTTTATGCAATGCATATTTGGCCACCCTGTATTTTTCAAAATTCATGCTCACATTTAATATTATAAACAATTTTTTATTTTGTTGTGCACTTCCAACGTTTATTTATCCATTTGCATTAATATCCTCTACATATTTTTAATACTGGTCGTCTTGTTAATCACTTTACAAGGCCAATACAGAAAATAAGACGATCAAAATGTATTCAAGTGGAGCACAAAATTACTAAGTGAATAAATTGGGTGCGTTAATTGACTTAAATTGAATAGCGCGACAAATAATTGTCAAGTGAGTGTAATAAAGGAATTATAAATTGAGATTTATTGATTTAGAAATTCGATTCTCGAAACTCTTACTGTTAATCTCACATTATAAATTAGTGTAATATTAATAATCTCTATATCGGTTGTTGGTTGTGGAGACTTTAATTATTTAAATAAAAATAGTTATTTATCCTTTCTCCTACTTAAACTAGATATATCTCGGAAACTATGTGTCCATCTTCAGTAGTGAAGTTTAAATAATAATAAATTTATTTAACTTCACTACTGAAGATGGAAACATGGTTTCCGAAATACCGAAATATATCTAGTTTAATAAAAAAATAAGTAAGAGGAAGGACAACTATTGTTATTTAAATAATATTAATAAAAACATGAAAACACACTTTATTTCAGATTTCACTTTTATTTAGTTGAGACTTCGACAATTACCTCGCAGTGACATGATAATTAATTAAATTCACCCGAATTAAAATATTACCAGTTTTTATTGTACAGGGTGGTGCATTTTTATGGTGCCATATATGAAAAACTTTTTTATTTTAAGATATATCGAAAATCCGTTTTCGAAACCCTAGTCCAATTTTAATAATAAAAACAATGGCGAAGAAAAAATATTTATATCTACCGTTTCCGGGTTATAACCGGAAGTTGACAAGTCATTTTTTGAGGGTGCATGTAACTTCCTTAATATTAAAAATATAGTAAACAGTTTCTCAAAGCAACATTTATGCTGACTTCGAATATGTTCTCAAATTTTATTTATCATTTTTAGTTTTTGAGTTATAACCTCAAATTTCGACTATTTGAATTGTATTAAATAAAAATGATTTGAAAATAATTAATAAATTATTTCCACATTTAGCTCTGTGACTATTGACTTACCTACGTAAGTACGTTAAACAAATGCACATTAAAACAACTACTTCCCGGGCAAATACCCACGCCGGACATTGAATTACATAATGTACACCTGCTGTTGCACATCAATAAAACATTGCATAATGCAACAAATTTTGATCCGAGAAAAATTTAATGTAAAAACAACAAAAGGAACGTTACTTAATATAAGGCCATCTGCAGACACGTGTTTCGGGATCTATCCCTCGTCAGTACAGCTATGCCTTACATAATTTAAAGATGTTAAAATAAATCAATTAAATTAATTCAAATACAATCAGCAAAATTAAATCAGTTATATTAAATCAAATTAAACTAAAACAATTTAAATTAAATTAAACCAAATTAATTCAATTTAAATCAAAACCGAATAAAATTAAACGAAAAGAATTGAATCAAATTGAATTAATTTGGTTTAATTTAATTTAAATTGTTTTAGTTTAATTTGATTTAATATAACTGATTTAATTTTGCTGATTGTATTTGAATTATTTTAATTGATTTATTTTAACATCTTTAAATTATAGGAAGATATTGTTAATATTCATAATTGGTTGAACTCAATGGACCGACTTTGAACTTGTCGAAATGTAAATTTATGTCCTTTTATCGCAAGAAAAATAGTTTGAAATTTAATTATAGTATTAACAACATATTATTTGAACATATAAACTCAATGAAAGATTTGGAAGAAACTTTCGATGAAAAATTGATGTTTACTAACCTCATTAATAAGATTTGTGACAAAAGTATAAAATTCCTGGGCTTCTTATATCGCACATGTAAAGACTTCCAAGACATTAATGTCTTAAAAAATATATATAATTAATACGTTCATTTAAATCTTGAATTTGCTTCTATTATTTGGTCACCGTATCACGAGACTACTATAAATAGGATTGAAACAGTTCAAAAAAAAGTTTTTGAAAATGTTATTAAAAAAAAGGAGAATATCCATCTGCATCCACTTCATATGACGACCTCTTGACAACATTTCATCTAGAAAGATTGAGTCATAGGCGTACTAAATAGTGCAGAATTAAATCGACGACCCAAACATTCTAGGTAAGCTGGTGTTTCTGGTTCCCAGATTGACATATCGCAGCAACATTTTGTTTTATCAACCAACTCCATGCAAATTCGTTAGCTGATTTCAATTCTCCCATTATCAGAATGATAAGAACTTTTAACGATATTAAATGATACAGTGGATGTTTTTACGGATACTAGGCAATTGATTTTAGCAATAATGACGGATTTATCAATTTAATTATATTATATTAATAATTTATATTATGTATTGTTAAATGTTTTTAGGTTTCATTTTTCTATTATATGAATTCCAGTCAATTATCTATTTTGTTATTTTTAACATTTATTTAATTAGCATAGCATTGTATAATACTAATTTCTCTGTAATTGAATATATATATACAGGGTGGCGCAAGATTCCGATGAAGTCCAATATCTCAGTTATTAAGAAATATACAAAAAAATGTTACTTACATTGCTACTGTTAAACTTCACATTTTAAAATTAGTTTCATATGTACAGGGTGTTCAATAATCACGTGACGTATCAAACATATGTTTTTTTTTTTTTTAATGGAATGATATATTTTATGAAGATTTTCGATTCTACGTTTAAAAGTAATCATTTTTATATAAGATTTAATAGGTTAATATTTCATAGTTTAAAAGTTATAAACAAATGAATGTTGAAATCGATAGATGTTCAGAGCCTAATATTTCAATAATGAAAAATGAAATAAACATTCTGCCAACGCCATATAAATGCAAAAATACTTAATAATAAAAGAAATACTCTTTTTTCCTCTTAAAACAAATTTTTATATACAAGGTGAAGCAATACGCAAAATTATGTTTTTCTCTTTTTACTTAAATGGGACACCCTATATTTTTAATGCTATATTAATAGAAAATTGATCACTTCATTTTTTATATAACATATTAAATAGCTACCGTTTACCGTTTTTGAGATTTTTAATCTCAAATACAAATTTGGTATGGAATTTTTAACCAAAGTAGGCCGCGCCAGAACGACTGAATTATTTAGTTGTGAAAGTTACACTTAATATCATATTTAGTAAGTAAAGTACATTTTACGTTATATTTTGTAACACTGGCGCAGTTAAACATACTTCTTCAATAAATGATTAATTTAATTGTTAAAAACTAACAACAACTATATTGTTTGGTTATTATTCAAAAAATATTCAAAATATTCCTATATGCTTGTTAAATTGATTTATTTAAATAATTCATGATGACTGAAAAACTGAAAATAGATACTAAGTGAAATAATAAAATACTTATATCATTATATTTTGTTAGTATTAACATTTTTATGTATTTATTTCACGCACTCACATTAATTTTTTTAATTCAAACATTTTACAATTTTTTTCTTAAAAAATGTGTCCCAATAACCATTACAACTTGCTAAATAATCGTCGAGCAATTATTTTCTATATATATTGCATGCGCCTTTAAATATCGATTGTCATTTGAATATCCTTTTAGGTTAGGAAGTAAGTATGTTATTAAATGTCAGAAAACGATTATGAATTGCATTTGTTTTAATTGTAGCCTACTTAATTTATAGATTATAAGCGAAACTTATAATTTTGTACTTTGAATTGAAATTGTTAAAAAACGGTAATAGATAGGGGTATAGTTTATTATACAAAAATTAAAGAACAACCAATTTTCTATCGAAATAGTGTAAAAATTATAGGGTGTTCCAAGTGAAAAAAGAAAAAAATCATTTTGCGTATTGTTTCACCCTGTACACAAAATTTGCTTTATGGTAACAAACGATTATTCATTATATTATTAAGCATTTTTTCAATTAAATTGCGTTAACAGAAAGTTTACATCGTTTTTCAATTTTGAAAAATAAGGCTTTAAACTTCTATCGATTTCATCATTAAATTGTTTATAACTTTTAAAATATCAAAAATTGACCTAATAAACCTTATGTCAGAAATGATTAATTTTAAGCGTAGAATCTAAAATTGACATAAAAAATATAGCATTCCATTTAAAAAATCATATGTTTTATACGTCACGTGATTATTGGACACCCTGTATATATGAAACTAATTTTAAAATGTGAAGTTTTACCGTAGCTACAAATTATGTCAGTAGTATTTTTTTGTAAATTTCCAAATAATTGATATATTGGACTTCATCGGAATCTTGCGCCACCCTGTATATATATATATATATATCTGTTGGGAAAATAAAGGATAATAATAATAATTAGTTTGGATTTAACTGTGCGAATATCGCGTCATCTATCAAAATTTCAAATAAAATCCTTCGATAAAACTGTTATCATTTTTAGCGTAAAATCCAAATCTGCAATAAAAGTATGGGTTCCCATTAAAGGTTACAAGTCAACCACCTCTTTTGCCCTCGGGGGAGGATAGGGAATTGTTTGGGTGCTGGGTGTTGGTTGGTGGTTTGCGTGCCAGTGAACATATTTTTACAGCATCAATTGTTCCTCTCAGAACCAATAAACTTTTGTCCGAAGCATTGTTTTGTACGATGCATATTTGTCGAGATATATCACTTTATCCAGCAGAATTTGTCACCCTGACAATGACAATCGTATCAATTTTCTTCCTCTTTGCACTTTGTCCACTCAACGGTTTTATTATCAATATTTTTTATAATTTCAATTACTTGAATGATCTACTTTTGAATAATGTTAATAATTGAAGTAATATATCCGAGTTTTACTTTTGTCTTTTTCATGGCTAACTAATTTTTGGTGTATGGTAAAATTAAAAACGACTGTAACTTATTTTATTTTAAAAATAACTATGACATATGTTATATCAGATTAAAGGGAAAAAATAACCATTTTAATAAAGTCATAGCCAACTACTGTTTCCATTTAAAAAAAGGTAAGTTTGTGTCATATCTCCCAAAATAAGGGCGAACAAATTTTTTTGATTTTTTGTTATTAATCTGTGTAAAATTTTCTACAACTTTGTCCTTTACAGTTTTTTTCTATCTATGATAATAATAGAGATATATTGATTTCAAAAAATTGACACATTTTACTTTTTTCAAAATATCTAGTTACCCTTGACTTTTTCAAATATTTTGAAAGTGTCATTTTATTCGTCTTATAAAACTACACTTCTTTCCCCATTTAACCGTTTTTCTATCTCTTATAGTTTCCGAGATCCCCATAGAGAACATCGAAAAAAACTCACCCTGTATATATATATATTATATTATATTATATTATATTATATTATATTATATTATATTATATTATATTATATTATATTATATTATATTATATTATATTATATTATATTATATTATTTTTATATTATATACCATTTATATATATATATATATATATATATATATATATAATATATATATGGTGATGTGTCCATCATTGTATTTTTCCCGATGAATTCGGTAAAATACGTTTTTGAATGAACACTTAACAGTAAATAAAAAATAAATGAAAAAATGGATTGTTGTCCTTTAAAGTTAAAGTCGAGTATTTGTATTTGCTTGATAAAATTTCCATACATATTTCCATAAATATATAATTTCTTAACCATTTTTATTCGTTCGGGCAACATATTTTATGTTATTGCAATTTGAAGTCATTTTGACGTTTTATTTGTCATTAAAATAATTATTTAAATAATCTCCACAGCCAACATAAAAAAGATTATAAAAATATTTGTATATTTCTAAAGGAATTTATAAGGTAGACGAAATTCTTCCGCTTATAAAATGAAAACTAAAGGACCCACAATAATTTTTTTAACAAAAACTATTTACTTTTTCATGATCTACAATTTTTATTTGAAATATTTTTTTATCCGAAATAAAAAATGCTGAGAGTAAAGTTGCACTTAATGAGTTTTGATTATAACAAAAAGCTTTTCAGATCACTCCACAGTTATAAAAAGCTTAGATATAAAGCTTGGGTTTAATCCATTTAGCCGTTTATGTGTAATCGCGGAAACTCACAGACACACCCACAGATATTTTTCAAAATTCGATCGAATGGACTCAGGGGACCTCAAAACGTGCATATTCGTCGAAATTGGCCATTCGAAAATTTTACCGATCACAATACTTTACCTTCGACAGGAGTCCGGGAAAAGTAAAAATTATTTTAAAATAATTAATTATTTTTATTTAATTTATTAAAATAAAATTTACTGACGTTTTAACTGTACTGGCTGGTAATCATAAAAGATGCATATGACTCCTGTAACCGAGTACATTTTCATATCCGTTAATAGACAGTAAATAACTGATTAAATTGACTTTTGACGTAACTGTGTAGGTCTCTAGTACCCTCAATATTAGAGATGATTATAAATAAAAACTGGGTAGTCAGGCAGGGCTCAAGATAAGATAAGCCATAACGCGTCGCCTTATCGTTGAAGATCAACGAATTTCTTGTCGTCATCTGTTTATTCATATAATTCATCCATGTTCCATATCATTCTAAAATATTTAAGAAATAAATCAGATTCAAATATATCTTGAAACGAGCCACTTGTTCTCAACGAAGAGCCTAAACACCTCAGAGAACAATTTCTCCCTCATCCTGCTTGAGTTGCCGTATATTCAGCGTTAACACCACGGAGGAAAGACCCACGCTACCGCCTCCAGCACGAGTCAGTGCCTATCCCAAGCGAAGCAGCTCAATTTTAGTAATACCGCTTCTACACAAGTGTGCGTTTACAATAGGCAACTACTTATATTACAATCATTACCTGAAGCATGTTGATTAATTTAAATAGTAATTTGATCTTTTAATTGATTACAGTGATTTTGTCAAATACAATACATTATTTACCTTGAGCAAAGTTGACATAGTAATTAGTTTAATTTAGTCTCCGCACCTAGTTGAATCACGATTTAATTATCAATACGATTATTTAGTCGAATAAGACATTTAATGAATGCAAATTTGGTTCATAACCGATTATATTTAATGATTTGATATCGCGTTTACGAGCCCTAACAACTATATATTGGGTCAAAATCAAATGCATATAAAATTCAGGTATTGGACAGTTTATTTATTTTTTCTAGTATTTTTTTTTAATTTAACACTATGTAATTAGTTAATTAGCAACAATTAGGGCCAATAAACGACACAAAAAAAAAACAAATTATTATTCTATTACCTCTAACTCACAAGAAAAATATTCATTTAGTTTGGCAACTAAATATTGGTACATTGCACGAATTTTATTTCTAAAAAAGAGTAACATCGCCCTTATACAGAGTGCGGCAGAGAGGACGGACGTTTTTGAAATGGGTAGTACCCTCCCCTCTCTCCTCGAGAGAGGTGGGGAGGGTGCCGTTTGACTCGTGAGTTCATAACATTGTTTTACCAGTTGTCGTCATGGAATCCTGGACGGTGGAGCACCGCGTTTTCGGCTGTGATTGTTTCATCCGAAATAATGAGTTAGTCACCATCGTACAGCGTCAGTTTCGTCGCCACTTCAACATTGGCTTCATCGAGCTGTTCCCTCTCGAAACATCATCCTTCGTTGAATCACTTCGCAAATGTTTAACGCGATTGACAAGCCTTTCTTCGCAGTCCGGCTCGATCTGCCCGGAAACATGCTGCTGCACTTCGCCTCAGTGATCGTTCGGTAAGGCGAATTTTGCGTATAGATCTCCGCTTTCACCCCTACAAATTGGCCATTGTGCAACAGTTACAGCCCGGAGATTATGCACAACGAATGAACTTCGCACGTGAGATGGAAGCACTGATCGATCAAAATGAGAACCTCATTTTGTTCATGAGTGACGAAGCCTACTTTCACCTAAACAGCATGGTTAACCGGCAAAATTTCCCTTATTGGGCTAAAGAAAATCCGCAACAGTTACACGAAAGACCGCTGCACAGCCCAAAAGTAACGGTTTGGTGCGCTGTATCGCAAACGCGCATCATTGGCCCTTACTTCTTCGAAGACGGTAATGACCGTGCTGTTGCCGTGAACTCAGAGCGCTGCGTCGAAATGCTCGCTAACTTTTTTTTCCCTGAATTACGACGACGTGTTCCAATCCGACGTGTGTGGTTCCAGCAGGATGGAGAGACCTCCCACACAGCCAGAGCATCAATGGATGTTATTCGCCCTCTCTTTCCTGGTCACCTTATTTCCAGGTTTGGCGATGTTCATTGGCCTCCTCGGTCCCCAGATTTATCCATATGCGTTTTTTTTTTTTCTTATGGGGACACCTCAAGGCTAGAGTATACGAGAACAAGCCCCGAACTATGGACGAATTGAAGGAGGCAATTCGCGTGGAAGTCGCCCAAGTTGAGAGAGCGATGTTGGAGAGAGTCTACGCGAATTTCCAAGAACGCCTCCTGCACTGCATCAACGATTTCGGCCAACACATGCTTGATGTGTTTTTCCACACTTGACTATCTCAAATGCTATTTCCTTGCGAACCTGATTCCATCAATAAATTTGTTTTTGAGTAAAAATTAACTATTTTATGATTTTTTTAAAACCGTTCGTCCTCTCTGCCGCACCCTGTATTTTATGACTTGCATTCGGCTAGGCATTGACTCAACTAAGATCTGCACGTTTCAGGAGTAATTTCATTCCAAATATGCTCTATTTTGGCTCTAAGTTCAGGTAATATCCGTTGTGGGATGTTCCTCAATGTTTGTTTCATTTTATGCCACACTGTTTCAATAACATTAAGGTCAGAACTGCTGGAAGGTCAAGAAAGAACATTTACGTTGTAGTCGCCAAATCACTTTTTTGTGGTTTTGGCCGCCCCATCCTGTTGAAAAATGTAATTTTCGTCAACATTTAACTTGGCGATACTTGGTAGCAGACTGTTTTGCACTATTTGTTGATATTTCGCAGCATTCACAGTACCATCAATAAATTAAAAACATCAGCCCCAAACCATCACTCATTTAGGAAATTTTACGGTACGTTTTAGGCAATCCTTGTGAAAAGCCTCATGTTTTATGTGAATCACGCGTTTGCGATAATCACCAACACATACGTCAAATTTTGATACGTCACTAAAAATTACTCTGAACCAGTCTGTAGCCGACCAAGATAATTTAGATTTTTTCCATGTGAGTCTGGTTTTCTTTTGTTTTTTCGTCAACAGTAGTTTTTACTTTGTTTATAAGAAAATATGTTTTTTTAATTGCTTGAAATCAACCATATAAAACTTTAGTTCACATTTATGAATCCACTAGCGGCAGCATTCCCTTGACACATTTAATCCAGTTTCGTGATTCCATTCAGTCGTAATTTGTCTTAAAGTGTTTCTTCTGTCTTTTTTGTACAGTTTTACTAACAATCTCTTATTTCTATCAGAAACTAATGTTGGACGACTCGAACGTTTGCCTTTTTTGTCTAGGATATTTCCGATTTCTCCATAATGCTTAATTATCACACTGTTGTTTTGGGAATATTAAGTTCATCCGCCATTTCACGTATTGTTGTATTACGGCAATAATTTTTAATCAATAACTCACGAATTTTGGAACTTGTAGAAATACCACGCACCTTTTTTTTTTCAATAAACGTAGCGATTCACCCAATACGATAAGAAAGCAACTACCAATTAATCTGACGTTTCGTTCTGCATTGTTTTCTTCATACCATTATGCATTATGCAATATTTTGTTGATATGCAACAGCAAATGCACATTATCTAATTTAATGTCCGGCGTGGGTATTTGCCCGGGAAGTGGTTGTTTTAATGTGCAGTTGTTTAACGTACCTACGTAAACGTAAGTTAAAAGTCACAGAGCTAAATGTGGAAATAATTTATTAATTATTTTCAAATCATTTTTATTTATTTTCAAAAATAATTGTTTATTTCTAAGGGAATTTATCAGACAGACGAAACTCTTCCGCTTATATAATACACACACACAAACGTGTATACCCATTGAAATGGGCGATTCGAAAATTTTAATGGTCACAATACTTTCCCTTGGATGGGGGTCCGGGGAAAGTAAAAATCCATATTAAATAGCAACCGTAGAGATTTGTCAAAAGTGGAGTTAATTTTAAATGGATCTTTTTAGTCATAGCTAATGCATTTTAATTATGCAATATTTTTCAAATTTAATCACATTTAATTTATTATTTATTAATTATACATCAATTCTGAACTTGAGTAATGGAACATTTTAGACAGATTTTGAAATTCTGAACACATTTTAATTATTCCAATTTTTCCCTAAAATGAACTGTGTATACCTGGTCTCATCAATACGTGGTATTTTTGTAATATTTAAGGGCAGGATGTGTTAGAATCATGGAAAATATAATATAAAAAATAATAAATATAAAAATATTATATAAAAATAATAGAAATTTTTTTGTTTTCGCTTTACATTATTTCTTAATTGTAGTTTAATTATTTGCATATACGTTGATTTATTGTACATATTGTGTTTATATTATTTTTGTAAAAGTGATTCCGTAATAAAATTATTATTATTGTTACTTCTTGTTTACTTTTCGAAGGACCATTGAATAATATTCAAAATAATTTATCTTAAAGATGTATATTGATAATTACAACACCATATAAACAAAATGTACAAAAATGAATTTATCGTCGCCGATGTTAACTACTCAAAGTCTCGAGTTCGTCTGATCTTTTCTTCTCTTCGCTTTCTTCCCGAGGGTTACTCGCCGGAAATGCGGAAAAACACCCTCCACTAGTCTATTGTTCCATATCTGGGCAGCGGTGGTGTGTCCGACAGATGATGGAATTGCAGGACGCTTTCTCTTCGTTCACCGTAACCCGCTAGCACGATTTATTGCCGTATTTTCGGAAACGTAAAAATGTAAATTTGTCGGGACTAGCTAGGTAGTCGCAACAATTATTATTAGATTTTTCTGGGTGGAAAACAAACAGTTTCTGAATAAGATAAAGTCTTAATAAATAACTTCAAAGGAGTAGATTCTACGTCAGTACACTAGGCGTGGTGTTGTTTAATTGATTGTTTCGCTGACAACAATAAAACAACCAATTATTAAATCTGTTAACCAATAATAATTATAATTAAAAATTCTATAGTTGAAGCTCTCACTTAATACAACTGCATATTCATAAATTAAATAAAACATTTTTATTTGTATTGATTAAATTGATAGACTTGTTTTGTTCTATGTTTTTATTTTCAGTTGCCTGATACGTGTTTCGATCATTATTACTTTCCCCGGGCCCCTGTCCAAGGGAAAGTAATGTGATCGTGAACATTTTCGAACCGCAACAAATATGCACGTTTTGAGGTCCCCTGAGTCCATTCCATGTTGTGTGTGCCTGTGTGTTTCCGCGATACTTCAAAAACGGCTAAATGGATTAAACCCAAACTTTATATCTAAGCTTTCTATAACAGTGGAATGATCTGAAAAGCTTTTAGTTGGAATCAAAACTCATTAAGTGCAACTTTACTGTCAACGATTTTTCATTTTTTAATTCAGATAGAAAAATGTAGATCTTAAAAAATAAATAATTTTTGTTAGAAAAGTTTTATTGTAGGACATTTAGTTTTTATTTTATAAACGGAAGATTTTCGTCTACCTGATAAATTCCCTTAGAAATGAAGAATTATATTTATGTTGGCTACTATTTTTATGTTGTTTTTTTATTATTTGAAAATTATCGTAACGGATTGAAACACGTGTAAGGCAACTGAAAATAAAAACATGGAACCTTTTTTTGTTCCAATTTACCCAATATGAAAATTTGTTTCCAACAAGAAAATAGCAGAGCAAGTATCGAATATATTAAAAACTTTTATTTATTTCACAGCTTTTTATTGTACTGCTACAAACTCAACAAACACAGTGGCATCATCAGGCAGATGACTTTTTTTAATCATTAATTTCTATGCAATTCGTTGTTTCAATGATTTCTATTTAAAATAACTAACCAGTAAATGTGTTATCCAATAATCTATAGAATGAAACATTTAATGGTTGAGGCTGCCACATAATAAAATTGCATATTTACAAATTAAATAAAACACACCATTTTTCACAGCGTTTTATTATAGAAATACTGCTACAAATACAACAAACACAGTAGCATCATCAGGCAGATGACTATTTTAATCATCTGCCCATGGTATTAGAGAAACAAAGTAGGAAACAAAAATTGTTGTATGATGCAGTAATGATATGCAACAGCATGTGTACATTATGCAATTCAATGTCTGGCGTGGTATTTGCCCGGGAAGTAGTTGTTTTCATGTGCATTTGTTTAACGTACTTACGTAAAGTGAATTATAATATCACAGAGCTAAATGTGGAAATAATTTATTTTCAAATCATTTTTATTTAATAAAAATAGGAGTGTTTCTACAATACAAAACTGTTGTGTTCTGTTCTTGTACATTTTTATCATCACCTAATTAATTGATTTTATTCACGCATCGCTTGGTGATTAATTAAACGGAATCCAAATTTGTTAAATATTTTTTAGAATCATAAATATAATTCCCGGGCATATGCTACACATCCGCCCCTGTACAACAATTATTTTCATTGCATTTTTACGTACAGTGGAGTGAGAGTGAATAATTTGTAACATGTCCCTCTGGGACATAATCAGTTCCAACGCCCGCTCGATCCGCCGCCAACACAGCTGTTAATTTAAACAAGAGTGAGGAAATGGTTGTTTTAATTTTTGATGAGAGAATTGTTGTGTCCCTTATACATCCTAATTATGTGACTTATTTACGGTTTATGTATTAACCAAATGAGGTTTTTATTTGTAAATAAATGAATTGTGAAAATAATTATTTAATAAAAATTAAATAATTATTTTATTTTTAGCTACTGCAACTTTAAATATATTAAATAAAAATGATTTGAAAATAATTAATAAATTATTTTCACATTTAGCTCTGTGACTTTTGACTTACGTTTGCTGGTTGTATTTGAATTAATTTAATTAATTTATTTTAACATCTTTAATTTATGTAACGCATAGCTGTACTGACGAGGGATAGATCCCGAAACACGTGTCTGCAGATGGTCTTAAATTAAGTAACGTTCCTACTGTGACCAAGTGAATGAATACTCTTTTCTATTTTACTGCAACTTTTTCTTACATAACGTATGTACTTAAATAAAAAGGAAAAATTAAACATTTTACGTAGGTTTGTGTTGTACCATTTGATATTATTTTTAGTTTTTGTAGATTTGTGAATAGTATGTTTCTCAAGGAAGCTATCATTAAAGTATATTTGTAGAGTATCTATAAATTGACTGAATTTATTTTTTGCCGATGCATAATTATTTTCAATAAATCTTCAGTCTGTCAACTCTAGTCGATGATAAAAATTATTAGTGCCGTTAGGTGTTATTGGCCGCATAATCGTATTTTTAATATTCATTGCAATTGATTTTACGTTAGCTTTTAAATGAATACCTGTATCATCTGAGAGTCCAGAGTCACAAGATTTAACAGTAACACCGTTTAAATAAGGATTACTAAATATGTTGTCAAGACAATTATTTTTCCTTTTATTGAATTTACTGTGCTAAATAAATTATCGGTCGTCATCAAGTCACACAAGCGTATTGCCTTTTTGTCTGGTGTGTGAACGTTAAAATCTCCACCGAATAGTATATGACACCCGTTATTAATTTTATTTAATACAATATCAATGATTGGCAGAAATCGCCATCGGGGATCTATAGATACAAACAATAATGATATTATGTTGATGATGAAACGATGCAGATATCCTACAGTGTTTTTCTACGGACATTTTATTTACGTCTTCCATACTTTTGAAAGCACTAGTTTTAATTTAAGCTACATTGTTCCACAATACTGATGCGTAGAACGCGCAAAGCATGATAATACTTATTTTGTTAGTGGGTCGGCTTTCTAAAAATATCTCTCCTAAAATCATATCTTCTGATTCTAGTACCTTCTTCCCAGTTATCAGGGTTAGTTAGCTTACAGTGATATTTAAAATCCGCACCGATTTTATAGGCTTTTTTGTGTTGTTAATTTGAATCTGTTCGCATATAAAGTTTGATGAAGTAATAATGCCTTTAATATGTTCTTTCATTTCTTCAAGAGTGATTTCTTCATTCACATTTTTCACAAACAACCAAGTTTTTTTACCTTCAGCGCGAATGTTTCTACTATGCGGTTTGGCTGTTCCTGTTATTTGTTTTTTGTGATGGATTTATTTGTTAGTATTTTTGTTTTAATTTTAACTACCTCAGTTTCATTATTTTGATTTACATACATACATAAACATATTTATTTCTGAGATTGGAATATACAGTTACAATACAATATTTAACAATGCACTAACGTTCACAGTATAATTCCAACTCTGAAACTGGCTATCGACCGGTGGTCTTTCAGCCTTATTTTGATTTATTTTTGTATAAAGTGCCTTTTTATACTGATTTTTGTTTGAGATTGATTCCCCGATGATAATAATTTCTGCGATATCTTTTGTCAATGACTTGTCTTCGTCCGAGGAGTTTGCTTGGATGAAGTGTTGATGATTTTTTTCAATTGGAGTAGAACAGGACACATTGTTTAGTGATTTATGCTGCTGGCTTCCGCTGATAGATGTCACTTTATTGGATATGGACGATTTTTCCAGAAGTTTAATATGTTTCTTCATTATATTAATTTTATCTTTCAGTTCATCAATGATGATGTCCTTGTGTGATAACAATTGTTACAAATATCTGATTTCTATTGTACCTTTGATTTCTTCGCTACATCCGTCTGGGTCGATGATGTGGTTATTAAGGTTATTGGAATTCATTGTTTTCATAGATTTCCTTTTTTTATTCTTAAAGCATCCCTTGTGGGCTACTATATCACAGTATGCATAGGCTGTTTTCATATTTTTTTAATTAAATCCACTGCGAGTGAACTGACACAATCTCAAACCATTACGAATAACTGTTCCTACTAGAAGTTATAGGCATTTTTCAAATCGTCAAAAATTCGTTAAAATTTGAAAAATAAATGTATATCTCAAAAACTGTAAGTTATGTTGGCATAAATCCATATGATTGGTTAGGCAATTGAACAGGGAATCCGAAAAAAAAAGTATATAGGATGTTCCATTTAAAATAACAAAGTTGGTAGCCATTTCCGGTACAACCGGAAGTGAAAGAAAGTTAAAATATTTTCCGCGAGGTAGTCGCATTCAACCGCGAAATGCAGATTGTTTTCAAAATTTTCCGGTGTCAGAAACCCCGAAAACATTTAATGGCCCACCCTGTATATATATATTTATATATAATCTTTATTTCCAAACATTATATATATATATTTACAATATATACATTTAAATCTATAAATATGTTTGACTTCATGTTTGGAAAACGACCAAAGGTCTTTTCGCCTGTCCTTGTCCAGTCTGTCATTATTTAAATTGCATGATCGCTAACGTCGTTGTCATTATTCTGCAAAAGAAGTGATAAACTGATAAATCGTAAAAAATGGAAATTTGTATTTGGGGTGGATAGTGTATTACGGGGAATACACAGTTGATTGAGGATTTCTGTGGTATGAGGATTCGAGGCAAACTTACTAGATAAACTTTAGAGGCATTCAACTCTGTTAGAAATATTGCAAATTTTATAGAGGAGTGTATTGAAAGGATTTTCAGGATGTCTAATTTTAGTATGTTCGAGAATATTTAATAAAAAAAAACGTTATGTAATGTAAGGCCATCTAAAAATAGTAGGAGAAAACATTAAACATTGTCGAATCAAAAATTTGATGCATTTTGTCTGTTTACAAATATAATTATTTTTTTAAATAATTAAAAATTGGCATTATTAATTATTAAATAAACAAACTAACTATTGATATAAATATTGGGAAGTCAGGGTAGGTGTGTGGCACCATTAGATAACAATCGGCAAATTTGATTCTATTGATATAAATATTTACATTGTATCCTATTTTCGATAGTTTCTTCAAGTAAATACGATTAATATTGAAGATACCAATATATATTTTCAGGGATGAATTTTAATGGTATTTTGATAAGGTACATAACATACCTTGTCAAAATTCTTCTATTTTCAATTGTTTTCAATTCAAATGTTTTTTTCACTGTTTAGAAATATTAAGATAACGTCTTTATTTCAAAAGATATTTACTTGCAGTAAAAAGGCACCTTTTTTAGTAAATATATTGATGTAATTATTTTTTGTATTAAGTTTAAAATTTCCGAGATATAAGATAAAGTTGTATTAATTTAAAAGTAAAATCAAAGTACGCTTCTTTGTATAATGTATATAATCCATAACTTTTAATTCTAAACAACTTTTTCTAATACATCTTTGTTACTATTAATATTATCAAAAGAGCTGTAATGTTGTTATGGAAGCAATGTTTAATTGTAAATAAAGCAGTCAAAATACTTTTGTTATACGTACCCGTGTTTAATCTATATTCTCTACTAAGAGTATCTTATTGTGTCTCTGGTTCATTAAATCCAAGAGTTACATCTGCTAAAATAAAGACAGTTTACTCTTGGTTAATTTTTAAAATTCGGCCAAAACAAAAACACCCTATATATTAATTTGGCTCATTTTCTTCAACATCTAAGCTTGAGACGGCTAAGCAGGAGCGATCCTTGGAACATGAAGATCCAACTCTAAAAAAATGTCATTTGCACCTTATGTGCACTTAGTTCGTGGACACACTGTATATTTAATCATGTTTCGCCAAGTGATTAATGAGAAAATAGTTAAAGATAATAATAGAAAAAGGATTTATTCACTTGGTCACAGTAGCAAAACAGAAAATAATTTATTAATTAATTATTTTCAAATTCTTTTCATTATTTAATTAGTTAAAGATAGATCCCATAATTTAAAAGTCATATTTTCGAAAAACCGAAAAGGCACTACAAATCATTTTATAGGAAGAGGAGGAGGACGATGAAGAAGAAAATTCTGACTGCGAGGAGAATGATAAAAATGCAAAAGATCCTAATTGCAAACAGCAGTAAATTTCGCTCGTTATGTTTTTAAATTATTCTGTAATCTGAAATTGAAAGTTTTTGCACCACAAGGACTCCTGTCCTTGGTGCAGTTGTTTTGTTTGGAGAGAAATTGTTTAAAATGCTGTTGTTTAGATATCGTCTAAAAAAATTCCATTGGGAGATTGATATTTTTATTAGATCCCCATTATTTGAGCTCTCAAGGATCACAAACAGTAAACAATTACATTTCTTTTTAATGTTGTTTACTAGGGCGGGTCCGTGTTCTCTGTCTGTGAAAAGTTTTTGTTCTAAATTTGTATGTAAGCAAAATAGAGATTAAAAAATATTGTTAATAAGACATTTCTAATTACGATTATGTTGTTATTTTTGTAATTTGAGAGGTTTAAACGGGCTGTTATGAATTTTTGAAAGTATTGGAAATCTGTGGCTGGGTAATATAATAAAAAAAAGTATTTTCGAAAGACCCGAAAGGTATTGTAAACAAATTACATTTTATTGTTAATTAAATATTATTAATTACGAGTATGTGGTTATTTTGTAATTTGAGATGTCCAAACAGGCAGTTATGAATTTATGAAAATATTGGAAATCATGTTATGTAACACATTGTAAAAATCATATTTTTGAGAAACCGAAACGGCACTATAAACATATTGTTCTATATTGTTAAATAGATATTTCTAATTATGTTTGTGTGGTTACTATGAAATTCTAGAGCTTCAAACATGTTGGTAAGATTTTTTTTGTATCTGTAGCTATGCGACATTATTAAAAAATGATATTTTATAAAAAAAAATTAAAAATTACTTAGACACGTAATATTAAAATAAAATAAACTTATTTGTAACAACGTGCATCTTTAATAAAAAAAGTAAATAAATAAACAAATAAAATACATAAAAATAAATTGAATTAAAACAAATAATATTAAATGAATTAAATTACTGACAGAACAAATGAATAAAAAGGCAAAGAATTGATTACAAAATGAAGGTTGAAATAAGAAATGAAAACAGAAATGAATATGGACTTAGAAAAAATATTGCAAATTTCACTGAGAGATAATTGAAGAGAACTTACTTGTGCGGTGGTTGATAGATAAGTGATGAGATGAAGAAGAGGGACTTGGGGTGAGTGCGTGAAAAGACGAAGATAGTTATAGAAAAAGAAAAGATAGCATGTTTGGATGATGAAATATTCGGGGAAGATTTCCAAGCTGCATTTCTTCGGGCTGGGCTGTAAAACTCCGCGCGCGATAATGTTTATAACCTCGGCGAGAGAACGTTCTCGTCGAGCACAAAAGATTCGTCCCAAAACTATGACAATGGGGTTTTACAGCCCGGTTATTGGGAAGTACCGATGGGTACTCCCGTCGTAAATGCAGCCTGGATCCCCTTTTCACAATTGTTAAAATAACGGATTACACTAAGAATTCAAAAAACGAATAAAGTTATAAAAATTAAATATTCACGCGGCCCGCGAGTATGGCGCGAACAACGTCTGTGTAGTCATTTTGAAATTTCACAGGCCAAAACAGGCAGTTATTTTTTTATAAATATTGTATGTCTGTGGACAGATGACATGATTAAGTAAATCATTTTTTCAACCAAAAGGGCGCGATAAAAAAATGTTTTATATGTTTAATTACACATTGCTTACTACGGTCCTACAGTAATTTTGTATGGCAGAAAATTTTAATAAATACCCGTTATATCTTAAAACAATTAAACTTATTTTTATTATTAATTACATGTAATTGAATTTATAATTGTAAGTTTATACGGCTATTATTAATATGCAATTGAGCCCGGATGCGAAAGACAATCGTTTTCTTCTGGACTCCGGGAATGAGCGGGCAGACGAAGCTGCTGTAAGGCAGCGGAATCGGACGACGTAGATAATGTACCCGTCAGACCTGATGACATAAAAGGGTACATCAAAAAGAAACTTTTAGAGGATTGGCAAGAGAGTTAGGAACGCTCGCAGAGTAAATTATGGTCTGTTAAGCTCTCCGTGACTGTTTGGCGATCGCCGGTTACTTTAATGAGAAGAGAGGAGGTTTCCCTGTGCCATCGTCTGTGATATTAGGTTTAAGTTTTAAATTTATTTTGGTTTTAGGTTAGGGTTAGGTTTTTTATATGTTATTTATTTTAGGTTAGGTATGTGTATGTCCAGTGTAAATATTGTGATTTAGGTTTAAGTTTCTTTTATATATGTAATGTGATGTTCCATGGCTAACTTAAAAAGATCAGGGTCCAATAAATTATTGCCAGTTAGTTAGTTTAATATTATGTAGAGACCGGCCAATGACCCTGGCAGCCGACGCCGACAAAGTGGGGTTTTTAGTCGGTAGTATCCCGAACAAAATTTGAGAGGAGTCGGACACTCCGTCCATAAATGGATTTTCTTCCACAGACACAAAAAAATATGCAATTGAGTTTCGTAGTAATTTGTATGATGGTGGATGCGCCAGGTAACAAAATCCCTGGCCAATTATATATATTATAGTAAATATATTTAATGAAGGCAGAAAGACCTTTGGTCGCTAGCCCATGACAGACTACTACCCATCTATATATATTGTACATATAAATATTTGTGAAGAATTGTAATTGTGTTGTCTGAATAAAGATGTTTATATATACAGGGTCCTGCATCACAACTACCGTCTTCGATAGCTCAGTTACTAATTATGTTAAGACTTTGTAATTTTGGAAACTGGACTTGGGTCCTAGGACGTATTCCAGCAAATTATTTTTATTATACAGGGTGTTCCAAAAAAGAGTTACGGCATGATTATATATTTTTTTAATTGCTTGATATAAATTTTATTTATTATCTAGGAGCCTTTTATGATTACCTACATACCTCTAAAATTTTATTGGAATCGGTTCAGTAATACCAAGTAAAATAATTAAAAAGTACAAAAAATTGTTTTGCGCCATTGATTTACAAAATTAATACAAAATAAATTAGGATCTTGAGAATAAAATTATTATAACTTTTTCTACTTTTTTTAGTTGATGTTACTGCACCGATTTCAATAACATTTCAGGGTTATGTAGGTAATCATAAAAGGCACCTAAATAATTAATAAAATGTATATCAAGAAATTTTAAAAAATATATCATCATGCCGTAAGTCGTTCTTGGAACACCCTGTATAATCAAAAATATTTTCCCGAAGTATGTCCTAAGACCCAAGTAAAATTTCAAAAATTTAAATGTCCTAACTTAATTAGTAACTGAGCTATCGACGTCGGGAGCTGTGATGCAGGACCCTGTATATTTAATAATACATTTATCATCTAGAGGTGCCAATTATTTGTTTTCTTGTGATTGTTATAATTTCTTTATTTTTGTTCTACAATCCACTATACATAAATAGTATTAATTATATTATAAATTTGCAAAAAGGTAAATCCTTTAAATAAATAAATAATAAACCCATATATTGAAAAAAAAAAAACGAAAAATTCAACATATTTAAATAATTACATTTAATGAAACGTTCAGCCACCATTCATCTAGCGTTGAAATTAGGCAAAAGGTGGCGCTTGCGTCGTCTTTAATTTATTATGATATTTAAATAATGTCGAAGAAGAAACAATGTGAACATAATTGCAATTGACTTATGGCCATTTATACAATACAAGGTTTTCGATAGTTTGTAAAAAAACCGTGTCGATTTCATATTTAAATATGCAATAAAACATTAATTATCATTCTGTACATCATGATACACCCATCTATCAAAATGGTATCAAACCTGAGATTATTCCGAAATAGTGGTATAAAATCCTCCCAGGGGCTGGGTTAATCTACAATACTATAAACACGAAGGATTATAGGCTAATTTAACTAAACATTATACTGGCAAACAGAAAAACTAACTTAGCCAGTTTTTATTTAGTTAAATTAGTCTATAATCCTGTTAAAAATGTGTTGTTTTTATCGTAGTAATTAGGTGTATGTCATATAATATACATATTTAATATAAAAATATAAACTACCATTTTTTAAATATTACAAATATTGGTTGTTATGTATACAAATTAAAAAAAAATGGTGATGTGTCCATCATGGCACTTTCCCCGGTGAATACGGTCAAATAAGTTTCTGATAGAAAATTTAATAGGAAAGCAAAATGATTAATAGAAAAAAGTGATTGTTATCTTTTAAAGTTAAACCCGAGTATTTAGAAGAATATTATAATTAAGTGTGTTATTTCTTACCTTACAATAGGTTAAAATCATTCCTCCACACTCTTCTTCATTTTTGCAAACTGGAGGCGTTTGCCAATGATAAGTTGAATTTGACGGCACTTTGACGTTTTATTTGTCATTAAAATAATTATTTCAATAATTAAAATCTCTCAGGGAATTTATCAGATAAATGCTTATAAAATGAAAACCGGAGGTCCTACAATAAAAGTTTTATAACAGAAATTATTTATTTTCCAAGATCTAAAACTTTTATGTGAAACATTTTTCTATCCGAATTAAAAAATGAAAAATTGCTAAGAGTAAAGTTGCACTTAATGAGTTTTGATTCTAACCAAAAGCTTTTCAGATCATTCCACTGTTATATAAAGCTTAGATATAAAGTTTGGGCTTAATCCATTTAGCCGTTTAGGCGCTATCGCGGAAACACACAGACATTTTTCAAAACTCGATGGAATGGACTCAGGGGACCTCAAAACGTGCATATTTGTTGAAATTGGCGGTTCGAAAATTTTCAGGATCACAATACTTTCCCTTGGACAGGGGTCCGGGGAAAGTAATAAATATTTTCTTGTTTATGAGATGACATTGCTAAATATAATTTTAGGCTCATTAACTTATTTTTAGATGCACTATTACCCTCTGAAAGAATTGCAATTATTTATATGAAGAATGCTTGCATAAATATATTTTATTTTTGATCTAAATGTAATTTAATTATAATGATGATGATAAGTACTCTTTTCTAATGGATAGCAATTGTGCGGGAATGACAGAGCGACGACTGTAATTACTTTCTACGATCAATAAAACACTTACGGTAATTTGTAGCAGCTTAATTAACATAATTCATAAACTGTTTACTTAATAATACATGGAGGAGTGTAACAATGTTTAACAGGATGCTAATAGTCGCTTATTTGAATAAGAATTATTTGTCCTTCTCAAAGCATCAGCTTTACAAATAGTAAGTAATGGGAATTCTATGATAACATTCTCAAAGTTATTAATCATTTATAATTAATATTTGAAAAATAAATCGTGTTTTATAATTGATTGTTAAAGCCTTTGTGATGTATATTTATTGTTAATATTAAATTCCTTATACATTTTATTTCTGATATTTTTGTAGATTTAATGACATTTTTTAAGTTTATGAAAAATTATAATATATTTTTAAACATTCAATAAAATCCAAACCTTCATTGAATTCAATGCAACTCAAAGGTTTTATTGATGACGTATTTTTTTTTTTAATTTCAAGGGAAGCAGATATTTTGTTGATTGTTATGGCTTTCATTTGGTTATACATTTTGAGTTTATTAAATAAAACACTTTTTTTAATTTTGTTTGTATAACTTGGAAACAGATATGCATGAAACAGCTGAATGTAAAAAAGTCTATTGTAATAATGTCTGTAATGCAAAATAATAAAAATGGTAATGTGTCCATCATGGTACTTTCCACGGTGAATACGGTTAAATAAGTTTCTGATTGAAAATTTAATAGGAAAGCAAAATGTTTAATAGAAAAAATTGATTGTTGTCTTTTAAAGTTAAAGCCGGGTATTTAGAAGAATATTGTAATTAAGTGTGTTATTTCTTACCTTACAATAGGTTAAAATCATTCCTCCACACTCTTCTTCATTTTTGCAAACCGGAGGCGTTTGCGAATGATAAGTTGAATTTGACGGCACTTTGACGTTTTATTTGTCATTAAAATAATTATTTCAATAATTAAAATCTCTAAGGGAATTTATCAGATAAATGCTTATAAAATAAAAAGCGGAGGTCCTACAATAAAAGTTTTATAACAGAAATTGTTTATTTTCCAAGATCTAAAACTTTTATTTGAAACATTTTTCTATCCGAATTAAAAAATGAAAAATTGCTAAGAGTAAAGTTGCACTTAATAAGTTTTGATTCTAACCAAATGCTTTTCAGATCATTCCACTGTTATATAAAGCTTAGATATAAAGTTTGGGCTTCATCCATTTAGCCGTTTATGCGCTATCGCGGAAACACACAGACACACACAGATATTTTTCAAAACTCGATGGAATGGACCCAGGGGCCTCAAAACGTGCATATTTGTTGAAATTGGCGGTTCGAAAATTTTGACGATCACAATACCCCTTGGACAGGGGTCCCGGGAAAGTAATAATAGGAAATGAAAAATAAATAAATGAAAAAATTGATTTTTGTTGTTTAAAGTTAAAGCCAACATTTAATGAGTTACTGAAATATAATAGCATTTATACGTTATATGTTATCCATTCCATCAAATTTTGAAAAATGTGTTTCCACAATAGCGTAAATGGATTGAACTCAAAACGATGGGTTGAACTCAAACAATATACCCAAGCTGTTTATAAAATTGGAAAAGGGGGTGGAATTTAAATAGTTATAAGAGATAATAAAAATTATTTAAAAAAACTATATTTAGCCATTTAAATAGAATTAAATTAAAAAAAACTATTGGCATTTAGTATTAATTACAATAATGACTTAAATAAACATATATTCTATCCTCCAACAACTCTTTATTTCCTTTTTTTTCCTTCTCAATATCGCCACAATCTTTACGCCTCCCCCAATTTCTCTTATCCAAACTCTTATTCTTTCCGTCCATTCTCCACTCACTTCCTTGCAATATTACCCTAAATGGCTCGACGTAACCCTACCCTACCATATCTTCCCTATATCCCTTCCATCTTCTCTCATCAGATCCACACCCTTGCCAGAGTTACTTTTTCTTCCCTTGACTCTGCTACTTCGGCAACCGTCCAAATACCTACCGTCTTCCATGCTACGGATTATACCCACTCCTCTCAATCTTACCTTGCCGCTCTCGTCCTTCCACTTCAAACTACTTCTCTTTCGCCCACGCCGCCAAATTCACCCCTCGTTCCAACCATTCATCGACCCCCTTCTCTGCTATTCCCGCCTTTTCATACATCCTCTCTTATTTAATATACGCCCAATACCCCATTCACTACACTCACACATGTTCTTCACACCTCTTGCATTAATCTTCCATTACTCATTTCAATCAATTTCATTTCGTACCTTGCTACTCTCTCACTCCCCAATACATTCATATCCGACCTATTTGCTTCCTGAAGCAAAATGTAACTAGGGGTTGATCTCTTCACCTCCAGCAACTACTTTAGGAATATAGTCCTCCATCAGCTCATATTCTCTCATTCCACACATTTCCAAATAATTTTAAAACCTAAGATAACAGACGACACCAAGGTTGTAAAATGACCTTTATGCCGGGAACCTTAAAACTTAACCTAATTTCCCCAGAAAACCGAGGCTTGTATGAGCCGGACTAGCGGATCGTCGCAGTATAGTGCTCTAGATGGCATAAGAGAGTTATAAAATGTCGTCGGTTTACGTATTTCTCGCACGCATGGCCGTCGCGTATTGCAACACGAAACGGTAGTGGCGTGCGGTAAGCGCAGCTTGTCCTGAATGCTCCTATGGAGAAACTAATACCGGCATGGTGAACAGGATCTGGGGCATTTAACCATGACTTGCGAGCCGCAAAGTACGCCGCGCAGCCATAGTCTACTCTGGACAGAACTAGAGCTTTATATAGCCGCAGCTATTCTCTTCCGGCTCCCCAGTTAATTCTGGCCAAAGATTTAATAACGTTCAACGCATAACGTGAACGTTAGATCAACTCTTCTATGGGTTTGATAGAAAAGAGTTCTTACGAACCTAAGCCCTAGAAATTGTATACTTTCCACTACCGATATCTGTGTGCCCCAGAGAAATAAATTGGGGTTACGATGAGAACGACCGAGTCGACGGAAGTGTACACATAATGTTTACGTTTCAGAAAAATGAAAACCTCTCGACTCGGTATCACTGGTCACCTTGTCGATTGCAGATTGAAGCTAATGATTAATGGTGTATCTCCCGCCAAATATATAACGAGGTCATCGATATGCAAACAGGGGATTTTACTGATGAAGCGATTTCATTTACATCGATTGCGAATAACGTAACACTAATGGTTGAGCCTTGGAGAATTACGTTACGAGACCAAGTGTTCTCTGCCGAGGAAGGCGTCTTGGATTGAATTCTCGGGGTGGACTAAATGGTCAACTGTTGATTTGAATTTGCGAAAACCGGCCTCATATCATGCTATTAGATTATTGATCTCCAGCACCCATACCAGGCGATTGTTGACCATTTTCTTTAGTACCTTACCGAAGCAGCTTGTTAACGAAATTGAATTGGTCGGTAACTATTGGCGTTGTGTGTATTGTTTGATTTAAAAAGAGTCAAAACGATAACTGTTTTTCAGTTATTTCCAATATAAAGTAATAAATCTCCAACAAATACTCCCTCATGGATAAGGGGAGTTGTCGGATAACCTGAATGGGATGCCTCTTCAAGTTCTTCCTTTGCAAATTTTACGTTATAAAATAAAGGATCCCGTTATAAAATAAAGTCTAGAGGAACTTCTCGTTCACCATTGTCTGCCAGAAAACATCTTTATAATTATGGGATCTACTTACGGAGCAGAATTGTGATGCTAATGATCCTCTATGTCTTTCGTGTCGACAATATCACTTCCTTCTACTCACAAGATGGGTATCACTGCTAGCTACTGAACCCACATTTTTTCATATTTCACCGACCTGCGTGGTCGAAGTGACAACTGACACGTAACTCTCCCATGATGACTTCTTGCTTTCAAGAATAGTGCGGCGAGCGATGACCCGCCGTTTCTTGAAAGCGTTCCCAGGAGGGCGAACGACGAAATATATTCATAGCACTCTTTTTTTTCCTTATGGCCAATTAAACTTTTTGTTCCACCAAGGAACATGTGGCCCGACCATTTTCCGACTCTATTGTGTTATATATCTTTGGGCTGTTTCAGTTACCCGTTGTGTGAATTCCTGTATGGCAGTTTCAACATCGTCACTTAGCGTCATAGGCGCGTTGAGACTGGCTTGAACTCCAAACCAGTCTACCTTGTCGAAATACCATCTCAGAGGAACTGACTGTCTTGCTCATCGAATAATGGTGTCAATAGTTATTGGGTAATAATCGCCGCCGTACAGATTATTCACGACAAATTTGTGGCTAATCGTGGTAAACACAGAGTTAAATCAATTGCAGAAAAAACTGACAGAATTTAAGACTAATAACAAAGAAACATGAAAGTAAGAGACATAACAACACAATCATAGATGACATCAGGATAGCCACAGTTTCCGATACCATAACGGACATAAAGGCATTTAAAACGACGACACGTATAAAACTGGAATTATAATTAGCTTCATTTATATAATAACCAAGACAATAATTTAAAAATAAATAATTTAATAAATTAGACGATATCACGAGGAAGATATTAAAATTAAAACGAATCGAGGAAAATAAGGGGCTTTCTTCGAAGGGATTTTACTTACTTGGAACACCCTTTTTCCGACCTGGCTTCCCCTTACGTAATCGCTGCGTCCACCATCGGTCATTATCTCTTCAGAAAAATCTTCGGAGGAGGAAAGAGAGGCATCAGTAGCCTCTCTCTTTGAACGCGGTTCCAAAGAGTACTTAGAGTCCACATCAATGATGGATTCGCTCTCCGATGACGCGGTCGCGTTTCCGGCAGCAGCTGCCAGGATTTAGGCCACCGCAGGTAACAATACACCTGCTGAATTGATTGATTGTCCTGTTCAACAACCTGAGGTGTCTTATCTGCCCCCTGATGTTTAGCAATTTGGGGTGCCGCATTGGCACCCTGCTGTTTGACAGCTTGTGGCGCCTTACTGGTACCCAGCTGTCTTACAGCAACCGGTCTACAAGCGACCGGTTGCTTAGATGGGGGAGGCATTTGACGTGCCATCCTCTGTGTATATTCCTCTCGCATTTGCATTCTCACCACTTCACTTACAGTTGCCTTTATTTGAGGAAGTAACTGCTTCAGGAGATCTTCGGCTAAAGTTATTTTTCTTGCCGCTGCCTGTGAGTACGATACACCCTCGGAGGGTAATTTGGAAACTACCATCTTTTTTGCTTCAAAATATGTTAACTCCTTTTTTTTAATCTCCTGAACTGCTACCTCCTCTTTTTATTTCGGGAAATTTCTAGAGGGAGCTAATTGTCCCTCTTGATATAAATTATTGGATCCTCACAGCTCGTGCCATCGTGAGGTGATTTACCGCATACACATACTTGCTCTTTCGAGCATCTGACAGCGGTGTGTCCAAAACTTTGGCATTTAAAATACCTCATTGGTGATGTCTTACAGGAAAATTGTGATAACTCCCTTAATTGTTGGTGGGATGTTTGGTCTATCACATTTACGGATGTGGCTCGAGGTATCATAAACTACACCATCTCGTCGTGAAGTACTTCTACGCACTTCTACCACTCCTTGACTTGCAAGACCCTCCTGAATCTCCTCACTCGTGCAGTTCAGAAAGTCCTTGCAATAAACTCCCCCACGACAGTAATTTAATGTGTTATGCGGACACACTGTGGCTTCATACTCTCCTAATCTATTTACTTAAAGATATTTTTTTCAGATTGAACTAGTGGTTTCCACTAGTATCCCTTCCTTTACTTTTTTAATACTCTTGCTCTCTATAATTAATCACTGCAATCTATGACAACAAACTTACTTTTACGAAGTTTCCTTCGACATGACAAACCAGTAAAAACCGGGGGAACCGCCTTCCGTTACGGGTTAGAGTTAGTTTTTTAGGAGTGACTCTTCGGCACGCATGCCGATCCTTCGGGAGGAGAGGCTAAAGATACTACGACAAAACATCTTATAATCGCTTCACTCCCTCCTTACCTTTTTGGTTCACGGAAGGGTTTAAGAATTTTGTATGAAAAATTAGAGTAATTTTATATAATAACTTGTATTTTTAGCATTTATTTTATAATGACGAAGGTGTAATATAATCCCGATAGATCGATAGATTTTGATGAATGAATAATATCTGTAACCAACATTTTAGAAACCCTAAAAACTTTTTATAGTATCAGTTTCGTGTGACACCCGTATAGTTAATTAAATATACAATTTTGCGTATGCATATTATTCCAACACTAATTTACTATAATACTATAATAATAAATTAATATTAAAATAGTTTACTGCAGTTTTTAATATTAATTTATTTAAAAACAAAATCAAATCCATAAATAAATCTGAAGTTGCACACTAATTGTAAATCTAAATAATTTATAGCTCCAATATTGTTGTAAATAAAACACTATATAAACTTTGTTTAACCACTGTATATACTTTTTGTCACTGTATATACAGTGGTTAAACAAAGTTTAAAAAATGTTTTATTTACAAGTGTATTTAAATGTACCACAAAGTGAACGCCCACAACACAAAATAGTCCAATATTGGTGTTTGTTGAAAGTAATATAACACTAAATATAATTTTATATACACAATGATAATAATGTTTTAATTTATTATATGTTTAAGTTATAAATAAACAAACATATGTAATAATGATTCATTTTATATATACCTATTTTTACAGGCCAAAACAGCCAAAAAACCGTCATGAGGTACTACGCCCAACGCAAAGTCCTCTGGATAGCATTCATCACCTTCTTAACCACCCTAGTTCTACTCCACGCCGTCTACTCCAAGAGCGACATAACCACTCACATCTACTACTACTTCAACCCAGACAAATCCATCTACTGCTACCGCTTGGAACAAGATGACAAACTGCCCGACATATCCGACATCAACGTCCGCAAAGGCAAATCCATATTCTTCCACGAGACCTCCTGCAGATCCCACCGCAACGGAAAGATCGTGATACTACCGAGACAGGCCTGTGCCGTTGAATCTGCAGCCAGGCAAAACCCGCATTTTGATGTGTACCTCACATTCGCATCGCCTGGCATTTTCAGGTTTGAAGGTACGGAAAGCGATCGGATATTACAAAAACTGTTAGAATATAAAAACATCAAAATTCTGCATCTTAATTATGAAAACTACACGAAAAACACGCCCTTGGAGGATCTGTACAAGCAGGGTATTTTGGAGGACAGTAGTTTTGCGCAGAGTCACGCGAGTGATATCTTGAGGTATTTGTCGCTTTACAAGTACGGTGGGATTTATTTGGATATGGATGTAGTGGTAATTAAGTCGTTGGAAGGGTTGAAGCCTAATTACGCGGGAATTGAAACTGATAGGAATGTAGCTGCTGGGGTCTTAAGTTTTGATTATAAAGACATTGGGCATAAACACGCGGAAAGTTGTGTGTTGGATTTGAAGAACAATTTTAAGAAAGACGGATGGGGTGATAATGGGCCAGGAGTAATAACAAGGTAAATAACTAACTAAACATCTTTATTCATGTACCATTTATACATTGCTCATTCCGAAAAAAAAAAACTCGAATCCAAAAAAAAACCTAATCAAATGAAGAATGCAGTGGTTGCATCGACGATAAATCGTGTAAGAGAGTTTATATTATTGAGAAGCGAGTGCGCCGATGCCGGCTTTGTGGGATAGCTCACGAGAAGCGCAAACCGTAATGAAAGTTTTAAAATATGAAAAAACACCCGATATTAATTAAAACTTACATTATGATCAAATATTATAAAAAAATGTTACCATATTGGCAAAAGAATAAATTTCAAACTGAATAATATCAAAACTTAGTTTTAGTCGTATTTTTGTTTTAAATGAAGTGCAAAATATGAGTAAAATTTTTAGAAATAATATTAAAATTCATAATTTGCATACAATAAATAATTTACAACAAAAAATAAAATACATTGCATTAAAATAGACATCTGTAAGAATATGCATTTTTTTTTTCATACATACCCGTAAAAATTAAAGCCGATAGAAAGGTGGGCGTTTGTTCGTTTACGCGGTTATTTGTGTGTGGAATTACATAAATCTATGTAATTATTTTCACACCTGAACGCGCGTAAACGTTACAATACGTATTTAATTTGATTGCGTTTCGTTCTAATTTAACTGACTTAAACTTTGTTTTGCATACACTGAATGGCAAACATGATACATGATAACCAGATATTATATTTTCGTTTTTTCGACATAATTACCCCACTTAGCAAAAAAACATTGGATAACACATTGCATTAATCTTACGGCGCAATATGTAATGTTGCGTTTTAAGTTGCATTAATGTTGCTTTAATGTTGCAGAATCGTTGAATGTCCGCCTGCGGCAATATTGCATTGTAATGTAATATTGCCCGAAAAATATTTCTGAACTGTTAATAAAGCAATATCCATGCAATACGAAGCATCACGAGTATTATATACAATTCAGCGTACAAATTGGCTGTATGTTAAATTACATATTATATTATAGACATACATAGATGTAGTATGTAATGTTTATGTACTATATGTGTAATTGTGTCTTGTATGCAACCTGATATACATAATTTAAGTAAGTATTGAGAAAACATTTCTGAAGCAATATTAATATAATGTTTATAATTATTATAATTACAATGTTTAAAAATATAAAAAAGTGCAAGCGTCGACTATTACATAACTTCAGGTGGGATCAATAACAATTTGGGTCTACAAGGTAGACAAACCAAAATAATTGCCTTGTCCACTAAAGAAAGACAAATGAGTGAAGGCTAACGTATTCTATTTATGATGACATTAGTTTTCGTAGTTGAACGGATCTTGTGTTGTGATTAAATAACCTAATATGAATCATAATAATTAAAAATAAACGCAAACGCCATCTGTTTTAAAGCGGCATCACCTTTGTATTACATACCCGGAAAGTAAAACAGATACCCATTACCTACATAGCACAAACACGTTCGACGGATATACATTGAATATCCCTTTTGGATTATTGGAACATCCGCGGAGCGTCCAATGGAGTTGCAATGTATATGAAATGTCCAGACATTCATATCCATTGGATGTTCAGTAGTGATTCAATTTTTAAAATGTACGGAATAAATATTCTATGGATATCTATAGGATATAATAAAATAAATATCCATATTTAATTCATGAAATGATATTCATTGAATAAACTTTGATGAATATTCATTAGGGAATTTACATTGAATATCCATTGTATGTTGCCGAACGTATTTGCACATTTCGGATATATGGTGGATATCCATTGGATATTTTGTGCTATGTGGGTATTCAGTTCAATAATTTTCTGCATTGCTATGTTGGATCGAAGTAAAAAGTTCGTGAAAGGTAAAAAATACAATATTGTATTAAATTAAATTTCTCAACAATTATATAATGTTAAACATGCAATGTTATTATTTTTAATATTTATGCAATATAAATAATGCAACGTTACATCTATATTTTATTTGTAACATTAATCTAATATGAATACATCAACATTACAGAAAGAAACATTCATACAATGTTATGTAACATTAATATTGCCGTAATGAATTTAATGCAATATTTTATTTTAGTGTCCATGGACAATATTTATATAACATTTGAAATGTTTCCTTGCTCAGTGGGACTATTCTCTATCTTATTGATTGTGAACAATTCTACTTCATCTGTTTCTCTTTTCTTGTTCTTCTTCTATACAATTATTTGCTAATTCAATTTTACATACTGCTGAAATATAACCTTTATTTTTACATTTAAAACACAGAATATTTTTAAATTTACATTTTTTAAAATCATGATCCATTTTACCACAATGGAAACATTTTTCTTGATTCTTGATTGTTGTCCTGATTAATTTGTTTACAGCTGTTGTCCTGTTCTCCTTCAATACGGCTTCTTGTTGTTTGCCCTGTCCTCTGGAGTATAGGGCGGGTGCAGCAACTCTTAGCGTACCAGTTTTGCTGTCCCGATTGTGGCGAGTAAGCTGGTGCGTTGTTAATATGAAAAATGACAATTTTTCAATTTCGCGTTGAATTTTATTTTCGCGTTGAATCGGTCCAATAAATCAGCGTAGTACTGCCCCGTGATTGTCTTTCTTTTTTCCAAATAGTCGGTGAAGATGATATCTTGCGAAATACAAAAAAGGTGCCCATGACTTTTCCCATTGAGGAATCGTTTTCATCATCTTTAGAGCAGTTTCGACTGGTAAAATCCACTGTTTTCCCTGTTCTTTCATTTCTGGCTTGTACTGAAGTATCCCTGTTTCATCAAGAGTCACGAAACGCTTAAATATGTCCAAATAGTGCTCCGAGGTTTTGCTCCACTGTTAATAAATGCGGCATTCATCTCGCCAATAGCTTCCTCATACCTAATTTTTCGCATATGGTATTGTATGCATTAAATTGAGGTGTGTACAATGTTAGCAATCTCTCTTACCTTCGATTGATGATCTTCTAACACATAAGATTCGCATCTCCTGAGGATCAATGATATACGTTCTTTTTCGTTGCCTAAAAGATTCTTCTCCATGGCTATGCTCAGAAGTCATCTCCTGTTGGAGTATAAAACTCTCAGGGATCCCCATTATATGTGCATTCCTGAATTTTCGACGAAGCCTCTTTTTTTCGTAGAATTAATGTTTTGGGATATCGATGCTTTGATCACTTCAGCCTTCTCCGCTTTTAGGCTTTTTTTTCTGGAAATTCTATAATATCTAGTGCTCCCCATCCCTAAGATTTGCATCTCCTGAAGAGCCTCCTTTCAATTTTGTTTCTGAGTTTGTTGTTTTGTTGTTATTCATAAGATAATTTTTATGATATTACTCTTTCTCCATGATTGCAAATAAACACGAATTTAATTAACGATTTTCAACAGCTATCAAAACAAAACTACTCTATAAATCTATCTGAAATTTTGAGTCACCGTTTTATATATGGCGTTAAATGATCATGTCTGTCGTACCATCAGTTGGTAAATACGAGTATTTGCCATAAAGCCCTCGTACATAACAAGGTTTTTTACCTGTCAATCTTTAAATTCAGGTTCAATCTCGTTGATTTCACTGGCGAAATTCGTAAATTATTGGAAATTTTCTCGCTGGAATTTTTAGACAATGTGATTTCGGCAAATATTAAAAACACCTGAATATAATCACTTCATTTAAATTTTAAGAAATATTGGAGATACAATATAAAAAAACTCTATCTGGTGGCAGTTTTGAAAACCCTTCTGAACCAACATTTGCGATTCCACATGATTTGTGAACAGACGCAAATACTTTCCAGTCTATTAAGGACATCAAGTCTAAAAAATACTTGAGTGATTTAGGATCATGGTGGAACACGTTCTTAATACAAACGAGTTGCACAATTTTCAATACCTTGGTTGTGAGGCCTCACATTATGTTAACCCGCGGAACGATTCCGAATTAAAGTCGAAACAGTGAATTGTGAAACCGATTTTCATGTTAACAGACATATTCTATTAGCTTTTTTGACTCGAAATATTTAATTGATGGTTCACAAACAACTTACATGGTAAACTAAATACTGATGTGTATACGAAAATTATAAAAAAATGTATTATTTACCAAGCTGTTAAAATGGAATTTCACACGTAACGGCCTCAACTATTAAATTCTAAAAAAATACTATACAGACAATTTTTGCCTTTGCCAAAGAAGCAAGTTTAATTTTATAACGATTAGGATGAAAATAAAGTTAGTTGAATTAAATTTAATTTGTTGAGTATGGAGGTATTCAGGAGGCGGGGTTTCAGCATTCATTTGCAAAATTTATATGATCCAAAACAATAGCGGAATTAAATAAACGTACATACGTACAAAAGCAAGTCATAATATTGGAATTTCCATTAGTACAAAAGGGGGACTGGGTGTTCCAATTATAAAAAATATAGAACGACTATTACTAAAATTGCAAAGGAGTTAACCAACCTTATTCAATCCCATCCATTTGTGAAATCAAGTTATGTTTATGCTTGAAGGTGATAATAATTGTAATAAAACACCTTCTTCAATAAACATACAAAAAGCAGATGAGCTGCATTGATGGTATTAAACAAGCAAGAAAGCCGTGATGCTGAATCAGTTCAAAATGGCATTTTCAGTCAATTCGTATGGTAGCTATTTTCATTTTAATTCTGGATATTTCCCACTGCGTGTAAACGTCTGGAAACAGTTGATTCATCAACTGAAAAGCTGTCTGAAAACTCTTTGATTCATCAACTACAAAGCTGTCTGAAAGCTTTTTATTTTGAATCAATTCAAACTTTTTTAGTAGTCGGAAGAATTGGCTTGTTTCACAATTTTTAAAAAGAGCACAATTTAAACTTTAGAATTTTCGTTTTAAAAACCGGCCTTTCTGGATGCATCCATTATCTGTTCGCTTTTTCTTCGTTCTATCGGCGTTGACCTTGAGCCCAAAGGGCACTAATGGTCGTAGCGCGTTCGGTTTTCACAGTACGCCAGAAGAAGATGGTGGTGGTGAATCCGACGCGAGGGAGAGAGACGGGGGTACGTTTTTACCGGGGCCAGATGGGCGCACTTAATTAGGTTAAATATCTCCTGGTATTCGTATCGAGCTCCGAACGAATGATTAGTAATAATTATAAAAAAATGGAAACTACAGTATGTTCAAATTTAATATGAAACAAAACGCCATCAAAATATATCATTTAAATTTATGTTGATACAAAAATGAATTTATGAAATAATTAATATAAATAACACTATTTAATTATTTAAATAAAAATGGTTAATCTTTCTTCTACGTATTTTTGATTTGAACTGAATATATTTCAGATACTGTTTCCATCTTCAGTAATTGAAGTTTTAAAACTTTTTAAAATTAAATTTTTAATTAAATAAATAGTGTTATTGATTTTATTATTATAAATTCAAGTGATATATTTTGCTGCGTTCTAGTTTCATTTTAATGTTTTTCGGAAACAGTTTCCGATATATATTTAGTTCAATAAAAAATAAGTATGAGACAGCCGTTTTATAAGGACAACGTATAATATACTATAACAATTATATTGTTAATTTATTGTATATAAAATTGTCTGCAGAAATAAAAATGTTATATATACATATATACAGGGTGAGTTTTTTTCGATGTTCTCTATGGGGATCTCGGAAACTATAAGAGATAGAAAAACGGTTAAATGGGGAAAGAAGTGTAGTTTTATAAGACGAATAAAATGACACTTTCAAAATATTTGAAAAAGTCAAGGGTAACTAGATATTTTGAAAAAAGTAAAATGTGTCAATTTTTTAAATCAATATATCTCTATTATTATCATAGATAGAAAAAAAACTGTAAAGGACAAAGTTGTAGAAAATTTTACGAAGATTAATAACAAAAAATAAAAAAAAAAATGTCGCCCATATTTTGGGAGATATGACACAAACTTACCTTTTTTAAAATGGAAACAATAGTTGGCTATGACTTTATTAAAAGGGCTATTTTTTCCCTTTAATCCGATATAACATATGCCATAGTTATTTTTAAAATAAAATAAGGTACAGTCGTTTTTAATTTTACCATACACCAAAAAATAGTTAGCCATGAAAAAGACAAAAGTAAAACAATTGAAGTTGTTTATTCTAAATACACATTAACACATGAAGAAAAAGTCGAATTTCAAGCGTGTATTACAATTCCAACAGTACTAGAGGAAGATAAGACATTTCAATGAATCCAAAGTTTCCGAATACTCCAGTTAGGATGATTCTAAAAATAATTAAACTAAAACATTTTCTTTGGAAGGGTGTATGTTGCGTTCTCTTTATTCTATTGAAAAACGCAACGAAGTAAATCATGACTAACACTGCATGCGTTACCGTCACAAACAATTTCCTTTTTTTATAAAAAATACTTATTATTATGGAGAAATTACAGGCAAAAAAGAGATTTTATTAAGCAATTTGAAAGAAAAGTAACAGTGAAGAACAATAAACTTGAAATAAATAATTAGAATAAGTGCTAGAAATGACCACCAGAAACTGCAAGACAGTAACTCAAACGATCGCGAAAATTCTTCCACATTGTGCATTTCGATATTGTCATAAACAGAAATAGAAAATTGTTTAATTGTTTTTCGAATTATCCTAGTTGAAGGAATCGATCGTTCGGGTTGCGTATTATAGGCAACTAAACACATACATAAATGCGTTTGACTTGGGTATTTTACATGTATACATAGGGGATATGTATACTGTTAAAAACCTCTCTCTCTTTCTCTTTATATATATATATATATATATATATATATATATATAAACAACAATTTATATAATTAAAATCTCCATAACCAACATAAAGAAGTTTATAAATAATATTGTTGTACCCTTTCTTTGCGTTTTATTTTCTAATGGTATATATTTCGAGCACTAGGCACTCATTATTAATTACAACATTACAAAATAAAGTGCGAAAATAGTGTAATTTATTTAATAATAGATGGCGTTCTGTAACTTGTGTACCAAATTTTCACTGAGCTGTTACACTCTTCATTCGGACGTACCATTCGCTGACAGCCTCTAGTCCTTGACTCAGTTTGTAAAACTTAACTTGCTTTTTATATACTGATGTACAAGCTTCATATTGCAATGTGAGAATGCCGATAAGCTCTTTATGAGTTTTATCTTTCGGCACAAATCCTTGATGGTTTTACTTAGGTCAGTTAACAAGACCGCCGCTTTTAGGGCATCATCAACTGCGTTAGCTAAATATCACCACCCGTTTTAAAACTATTTATCGCTGCAATATTTACCAATGTAACCCATTTGTGCTTATCTATTTTTTTTTTCTTTCCGCTTCTCCACAACACGTGACATAATCTCACTCGCAGCGCAGCAGAACGATGTTCCGTGAAACAAACTACTTCCACTACTCAAACGCGTCTCAAACCTGATTCTCGTCGCCAAATATGTGTTTATTTATAATAGGGTTACAATTAAAACAACGCGCGTGACCATGGACAATTTCTTTATTAATATTCGCAGCTGTTACACACGACTATATATAAAAATAGAGAACGCAAGTATTAAAGACATCTTCACATGATATAGGTTTTTATCATTATTAACAACTGTGTTAAAGTCCATCCTTTGGTCCTCGCCTCGCGATGATGTATGGGTCCAAACTCGATCGCGGTATTGAAGGATACCTGCTTGGTTATCTTGAATTAGTTTCCTTATTTTATTTCTTTGTTAATAAGGTTGTTTTTTTTTATTTTGAGTTTAAACGGAACTAATTTCAGTGATTTTATATGTGTAGGCAATTTCTTGTATTTGTTTATTATGTCTATTATTATCGGCAACAGTGCAGTTTTATTAATTTATGTTTGGTCAGGTGTTCGCATATTTGCATCTATATAACTTTTTCGAGGATATTATTTAGAGAAGATAGCATTGATATTGGCCTGCAGTTTTCGGGGTTTATTTTGTCACCTTATTTGTATAATGATATAATGATTGTATTTTTCATGTATTCTGGATATGTTCCTTTCATTAGTACTTTGTTTATTATTTTAGTTAGTACGGGTGTCAGTATGTTTGAATTTTGTTTTAAGTTGTATTAAGTTGATGCAAAAGAAATGACGGATTTTATATTATTTAAATTTATGGTTTGAAAATTTAATATTTGTTTTAATAATTATTGACATTATATATATTATTTTAAAGCTTAGAATATGCTCTATATTTTTATTATAAATATTCTATCATTTTGTTATATTTTGATCATTCTAGAAATGCTAGAAAAGAAGCGATTAAGAGCGATATTTTTGTATGAGTTTAAGCGAGGTCAAAAAGCATGTGCCGACTCGCAATACCAACGAAGCATTTGGCCAAAATACTGCTAATGAACGTGCTGTACAACGATGGTTCGTCCTATTCCGTAATGGTGATGAGAGTCTTGAAGATGAAAAACACGGTAGCCGGCCATCAGAAGTTGATGATGACCAATTGAAGGCCATAATTGAAGCTGACATAAACAAAACAACAAGAAAAGTTGCCGAAGAGCTCAATGTTGACCAGTCAACCGTTGTTCGACATTTAAAGAAAATTGGGAAAGAGAAAAAGCTTGACAAATGGGTTCCGCATGAACTGAACGAAAATAAAAAAAATCGCTGTTTTGATGTGTCATCTGCACTACTTCTTCGCAACCAAAACGACCCGTTTCTCAACCGAATCGTCACTTGCGATGAAAAGTGGGTTCTTTATGATAACCAAAGACGTTCAGTCCAATGGTTGGATCATGATGAAGCTCCCAAGCACTTCCCCAAGCGAAATATGCATCAAAAGAAGGTTATGGTGGTCTATTGTGGGCTTGATATATCACAGCTTTCTGAATCTGGGTGAAACTATCACAGCGGAGAAGTAATGTCAACAAATCGACGAAATGCACCAAAAACTTCGACAAAACAGCCGGCATTAGTCAATAGAAAAGGCCCAATTCTTCTTCATGACAAGGCTCGGTCACATGTTTCAATTCTGATAAGACAAAAGCTGAATGAGTTGGGTTACGAAACTCTCGACCATCCACCATATTTACCCGAACTGTCGCCTACTGATTTCTACTTTTTGAAGCGTCTGGACAACTTCTTACGTGATAAATGCTTCAAAAATCAAAGAGATGCTGAAACCGCCTTCAATTCTTTCTTTACTTTAAGAACTCCAGATTTCTATGCTACCGGCATAAATAAACTTGTTTTTTGTTGGCAAAGTTGTATTAATTGTAATGGTTCTTAATTTGATTAATAAAGTTTATTCTATAAAAGGTTATACTCAATTAAAGTTAATGGTGAAAACCAACATTTATTTTGCATCAACCTAATAATATAATCAAATTCTGGAGCTTTTCTGTCTTTTAGGGTTATTTATTATAGTGTTTACTTTCATTCATTGATTTACATTTCATGTTAGAGATGTTTTCTGCTAATGTTACTGTCGTTTTTGGTCTTATTTTTGCATTTTCCAATTGTTTTTCGGCTAGTGTTTGTCCTGTGTTTACAAAAAACGTGTTTATTGTGTCGGCGATTTCGTCTGGGTTCGTTGTTAGTATGCCATTTATTGTTCTGATTTCTTCTATATAATGTTTGTCTCGCTTTTTTTTTCTGTTATGTGTTCGTTGATTTGTTTAGTGCTGTATTTATGAAATTTATTTGTATAATACTGGACTTTCGTAGTTTTTATTAGTTTGCAAGTCATTTTCTTCTGGTTGAGGTATATTTGTTTGATCGTTTCATTGTTGTGATTTTTTGTTTTATATATCTCGTCTCTTTTTTTAATTTCATTTATTATTTCTTTTGTAATCCATGGATTTTCTTGTGCTCTTTTAGTATTTGTTATTAGTTTATTGTTTTCAATTATTTCTTGTAGGAACTTAGATAAATGTTCGAATTTTTCGATTTTGGTTCCGTCAATGGTTTTTATATCTTCAATTATTTGTTTGTAGTTTGTTTTTATGTGTTGGAAGTACTGGTAGGTGTGTTTGGTTTATCTTGTTATATTTGTTTCAATAATAATTGCGCAATGATCTGACACGTTGGAATGTTTTATATTTATGTGTCATCATCTCAAATAATGACAAATTAGTAATGAAAATTAAGAAGATGTGGTCTAGAATGGTGTGGTTCCTATTTGTGTTTGTTCTGGTGTAAGATGTTTTGTTAATTTTATTTTTGATTAAGTAGTTGTTTTTTAATAAGATATTTCTGTATGATCGTGTTGTATTATTCTTTTCTAATAGGTTTATATTGATTTCTCCTATTATTAGGTGTGATTTTCTTCTATTTATGAGGTATTGTTTTAATGTGTCATTAAGTTGGTCTATATTTACACCAGGTGGTTTGTAGATATGTGCTTGTTGGGTTGTATTGGAATTGTTAGTATTTGTATATTGTGTTTGGTTTTGTTCGTTAGTGTTTCATACTCATGTCTTATGTATAGAGCGATCCCGCCTCCTCTTGTATTTCTAGAGTTAAATATTGAGTTATAGTTAGTGATATTATAGAGGTATTCGTTGTAACGTGATAATCAGGTTTCTGTAATTGCGATTATATCTGTATTATTGTATATTGTAGCGATTGTTTCCAATTCTTCGTACTTACTTTGAAGGCTTCTTATGTAATGACGGCCATTGTTTCGAGTTAGTATTTGTTATTCTTCGTTAGTATTTTCTGTTTAAATTATTTTTTTTAATCGCAATGTATTTTAATTTTTATTTTTTCACTGGTATCCGTCTTTCTGATGTATATAGATCCGTCTTTTGTCCACAAATATTTATATTGTTTTTCTTTTTGTAAGCCTCTTGCGCTATAGAAGAGCGAATTCTTTAGTGTTGTGAGTTGTTCATTTATATATATTTCTGTTTCTGAACCACTCAAGTTGTATTCTTTGGTGGTAATCGATCATACAGCTTTTCTAGCTTCTAAAACTCTTGTTTTTAAATCTTTTGATTTCATTTTTATGATAATTGGATTTTTTTTCTATATTATAATTCTTCCTCTTTGCACTAATTATATCATCCTTTTCTAGATTTATATGTATACTCATAAACACTTTTTCTATAATTTCTACGGTCTTTTCATATTGTCCTTGCTTCGGTATTCCGGTTATTACGAGGTTAGTTTCTATTTTTTCTCCTTCCAATTTTTCCAATTGATTTTCTAAGCTTTAAACGCGTTCTACCAGTTATTCGTTGATTCTATTGTATATTTTAATGTTTGTTTTAATTCTGTGTTTTCTTTTTGCATTTCACGAATTCGACAAATTCTTTTCGTTGCTTGACTGTTCTTAATATTTCTTTGATTTCGTCTTCGTTGTCATTTTTATCTTGTGTGGGGTTTAATCGCGTATTTTTTTGCTTGACATTTCAAACTCTTTTCAAATGTTAATTGATAATGTTTGCTTGTGATTTTCGGGATTAGGATATTTGTGTAATAGAACGGGTTCACAATGTCTTCACACCGACTCCGCCCATAGCGGTGACTTGTATTTTCACAAACAAAGAAGGCGGCGGAAAATAATACAAACATATACAGAGAGTTTTATGTAACACCGAACATGCTAGAATGTACTCAATGTAAATTTCCCTATGTTCGATTTGTTCAGGAACGCATCAAACCATTAAGTGCGATATGATTGGCTCTATTTCTAAAAATAAGATAGTCAACCAAAACTACACCCTTCCACGTCAAAAATGACTTACACTTGTCAGTTATCGCAAGCAAGTGATGTTTACTGTTCTGGCGCTTAAAGCAGACGTAGGCACATCTTTACGCATCAATAATGTATAGAAAGGAGAAGATTTTTATGGTATGCATTGCGGTTAAGAAAATATCCATAATTATACATGTTGTACTTGACATAATAGTTGAGTCACATAATTTATTTTTGACGAAAATTGTGTAATTTGGCTTGACTATATTACCATTAGAAATCGTAGCTAATCACATCGCACCCAATGCTTTGAAGCATTCCATTACACATTGAACATAGGAAAATTTACATTGAGTACATTCTAGCATGTTCGGTGTTACATAAAACTCTCTGTATATGGGTCAGAAATACAGTGGACTATGGGGAGTGTATAATGTTTAATAAATTGGGAATTATTTGAAAACTAAATATGCCTAGTGCGAGGTTCGAACCGGAGATTTCTGCTTAGAAGTCTTCGGTTTTCCCATTAGACCAATAGAATGATTGATAATTTATTTTGTATTCTATATTATTCTTAATATTTGTTTTCATGTGTGTGGTTTTTGAGTTTACTGTGATATTTATAGGTTATGGGCAGCGTTGTGTTTATCTAGTTTTAAACTAGAATAACTTAATTTCAATACTACCTGTGATTGAGGGATCGGATTTTCAATTTCGATATCAATCTTCCTGACTTATGGGCCGAATGAATGGCACTATGCATCTCCCAAAAATTTACTCACTATTCACCTTGACACCTTGTTTAATACTTAACATTCACATCTTTCCTAGCTGATAAAAATGCAACCAAATGAGACATCGCACTGAAATTTTATGCAAACTCTGGGAACGTTTTTTTGGAATTTGCATCCACAACCTGTTGAATATTCTCGTTCTTAATACAAACATCTTTATTCAGACAGCAGAATTACAATTCTTTACAAATATTTATATTTACAATACATACTAACCCCACAAGTTAGTATTCTGTTATGGACTATCGACCGGAGGTCTTTCTGCCCTCCGTTCTTAATTATCTGCTGTTGCTGAGATGAAAAAAACATTTCATGAACCATTAGTGTGGTATTCCATCACTTGCGACAACATCTGTAAATATGGTAATATAGAAGAGTTGATAATCAATAACTTGAAAAATATTGCTGGCATTCTGTCATGAGCTTATTTAATGATGGATCATGGTCCAGATGAAAATATTGTTGACTCTGGTAACGAATAACTTTATAATTATTATTTTAAAATCCAACTTAAAAACAGAAAATCCTTTCAAATACAAATTTTCCCTTATTAACCTCATTATCATTTTTCAGATTACTTCGAAAATTATGCGGCGTGAAATTGGGCAAAGACATGCTGAACAAAAACTGCGAAAACTTCACCGTCTACCCGAACTACATGTTCTATCCGATCCAATGGGAAGAGTGGCAGATGTACTTCGACAGCGAGAAAGTCTTCGACGTCTACCAAACCGTGAAGGACTCGTACGTCCTTCACGTTTGGAACAAGCTGAGCGAGGAGGTGAAAATCCCAATCGGGACGAAAACCGCTTACACGCTCTTCGCGGAGAAATTCTGCCCGAAGACGTACGAAGAATGTGATCGGTACTTTTGATAGATTTGTGATATTTATTTAATTTTGTACCAAAAGATTTTAATGCCAAAGTTGGGGGCTCTTTCTAGTCTTGTTGTTTAGGACAAAGTCATAGTTTTAGTTATTTTATACCCAACGATATAAGTGTACTCAACCAGAACATTTTATGTTGGGTAAAAAAAAATATTTAATTTTTAGACTACGCCGAAATGAAATTAATTGCGAACAAAAAAAAATATATGTAAAGTCTAGTTCCATTTAAGTAATTATTGAGTTATGTGTGAATGAATTGCGAAAAATATATAAAACAATACATGTTTTTCATCAATTTTAATGAGTAAAGGTCAACGGATTCACCGATTTGTTGTTTTAAATAGAAGCCAGTGAAACATTTTTATACTAAAATAGAAAAGAGTATTGATTCAGTCATTTAAATAAACTTAATAAAAATTATTGGAAAATAATTAATAAATTATTTCCACATTTGCTTTGATTTAATTTAAATCGTTTTAGTTTGATTTCATTTAATATAATTAATTTAATTTGATTGAATATAGTTGATTTAATTTAAAATCTTGTGTAAGGCAGAGGGATAGATCCCGAAACACGTGTCTGCAGATGGCCTTAAATTGAGAAACGTTTTTAAAATATAAAAAAACAGAAATCTGTTCCATTCTTTAAAAAAATACCCAATCAAATTTAAAACTAAAATACCATAACATTTTTTTATTTCAACGACTTGTCATAACAATAATTAATTAGATTTAATAAAATGTTCAACCAGCATTCATCTAGCATATGGATAACAGTTGATGGCCATTTCGGTCTTTCGGATCTCGTCAGACCAGCGTGTTCCTTGTGCAATCCTTTGATGAAGGCGGTTGAACGGACCTTGTGTTATGATTAAATAATCTGATGTGAATCATAATAATTGGAAAGATAGATGGCGCTTGCGTTATCTTTCCAATTATACTAATTGAATAGAAAAACGGGATTTGTTCACTTGGTCACAGTTATTTACATAAATTAAATAAAAATAATTTGAAAATAATTAATAAATTATTTCCTCTTTAGCTACTGTGACAATTTGACTTATGTTACATAAGTACTATAACAAATGTATAATAATAATAGACATTTGCTGTTGCATAACAATAACATATTGTATAATGCAACAATTTTTTAATGGAAAATATTTAATGCAAAAACAATTTATCGATGTCACGCATGACTGTGGCGCGACCTGTCTCTCCGTTTTTAAGTATTTTTTTATTTTTAATTAATGTAATTAACAACTTTGCAATTACATAAGGCACAGCTGTACTGACGAGTTATAGATCCCGAAACACGTGTCTGCAGATAGCCGTATATTACGTAACTTTTATTTTAATTTAAAAAAATTAAAAAAATGGTTTTGCATTAAATATTTTCGATTCAGAAATTGCTGCATTATACAATATGTTATTGTTATGCAACAACAAATGTCTATTATTAGACATTTGTTATTGTACTTAAGGCAAATTGTCACAGTAACTAAAGAGGAAATAATTTATTAATTATTTTCAAATTCTTTTTATTTAATTTAATTGAATAGAGTTTATTCACTTGGCTGAAGCTATTTAAATTGATTTAGATCGATTTTTAAGTAAATGTTAAGAATATTAAAAAAATAATAAGTAAAATTATACAATAAATCGTACATTTTGAATATCTCAGCAAATTCAATGAGAAGGCTCTTTCAAATTCACCATCATAAAGCTATCGCATTTATTTTATTTTAACAATAATTAGTATGAAAAAAAAAAACAATATCATAAATTTTCTTTGATTAATTTATAATTGAATAAGTTAGTAATAGGAGAGTATTTATTTACTTGGTCAGTTATTTAAATTATTTAATTGATTGTTAAAGCCATTACTTTGTGATGTATTATTAATATGAAGGAAAAAAATAATGAAAAAAGCAAGTCCGTGATACAAGCAAGGGATTTTATTAATATTTTTTGACCTTTAATTAAATCATTCATTCATAATCAACGCTCATTTATCGGCATTAGCCAGCGTTGATTTTTTTATCTATGTTTCAATTATCCTCTTACTTTGTGATCTTTCTCCACTGCATTCGATCTGTGGCTAGATCTTCTGCGTTTCTATACCTCTCTCTATCAAAACCCTCCTTATCTTATCTCTTCATTCCAAGATCGTCTGGGTCAATTTTAAAATAATTAATTTACTCAACTGAATAATTAATTAAACATTTTTTCTTTAGCTACTGCAACTTTTTGACTTACGTTACTTAAGTACTTTAAAAAGAACGAGCATCCATTGAGACAACTACTTTTCAAATACAAATTCTACACCAGAGATTGTCCTAACATATGAACATTTGCTGATAACAAATAACTATAATGCAACAATTTTTGATTCGAGAATGAATAATGCAAAAAACAAAAAGGACGTTTTTTTAATATAAGAACATCTGCAGACACGTGTTTCGAGAATTATTCCTCGTTAGTACAACTCTGCCTTATAACCTATTATTCCTTTAAAGTTCTTAAATTAAATTAATTGTGATAGATAAAAGCAGAAAATAATTAATTATTTTCAAATTCTTTATATATATATATATATATATATATATATAATATTTTTATATCTGCAGACAATTTTATATACAATAAATTATATATATATAATCTAAAATCCCTATCTACCATAATGGTGGTGTAGGGGTTACAATAAATTAACAATATAATTCTTATACTATATTATACGTTATCCTTACAAAACGACTATCCACCATCGGTCTTCGGTCTTTCTGCCTAAATTCTTTTTATTTGATTTTAATTTAAATAAATGTAACCAAGTAAATAAATACACCTTTTCCATTAATGCTATTTTTTATATATACAAACATCTCTATTCAGACAACATTACATAAGCTTAGATATACATTTATATTTACTTAAAAAGAATAAATATTGTGTTTGTCTGTCCGGGCTATCGGCCTGGGGTCTTTCTGCCCTTTTTTTTTATTTTATCTTAAAAATGATTACACTAAAAAAATATCATAAATTGTCTTTAATTGATTTTTTTTAATTGGCTAAGTTAAATGGAATCTGACTTTACACATATTTATTACTAATACTAGTGATTACAATAAATGATGCCATATTTTTCTTTAAGTTTAGTTATTTTAGAAATAAATTATGAACGGTTCACATTTCTAAATAATCACATTCTTTTAATAATGCTGTATTTTAGACTGCCATTTTATTTTCAGCATTTTGCGAAAAACTAATTTGTTATGTAGGGTTATTAAAGAGACTAATGAGAATTTTTATCAAAATTCTTGTTTATTATTTTTTATGGAGACGATAGTATCGTTTTTTTTTTACGAGTTTTTATTTTTTAATGGTATATGTAGAACTATTATCACAGAATAATCAGGAAACCTATCTTCTGCACGATTTGGCTCTTATTTGACATAAACATATTAAAATATCAATGGTCGCGTTCAGAAAAATTTTAGACATGTAGCGCTTTCGAGGTTAAGGATGCTCACGAAAATATAGCGGTTTTCTTTACAGCTGCGCGGCTTGAAAAGCGATCAAGCGGTAAAGCATATATTTGCTTTACCGCTTGATAAAGAGCTGCAGTACAACACACAAAGCGGTGCCGTTCAGCGATACCGCTTTCGTAAAGCGCTGCAGCGATACCGTTCAGCGATAGCGCTTTCGTAAAGCGCTGCAGCACTACAGTTCCCTATACGCGCCCAATAATATTGAGAAACATTGGTTGGCTGTTTGTTTTATGAAGAAAAATATATATTTTTTTTAATTCTGCGTGGGATTATATAATAATATACAGGGTTTTCAATTTAAAATAATGAAAATGAAGTATAGTCAAGTTTGAAATGTTTGACCTTAAAGTTTGGACATTATGGGGTACTATGGGGCAATTATATGTAGCCAAAATTGTGCATCACGAACTGATAAAAATGCACTTACCGGAATATGCAATAATTTATATCAAAATAAATTGACTATTCGGAATATTCAATTTTATTTAAGTATTTTGTATATTTTTCTGACAAGACCCTCTTATATTATATATTATTTTTTTAACAAGTGGTGTAAAAGCGATTTTTTTTTTGCTTAACTGACTGAACCTATTTCAATAAAATTTTAGGGGTTTTTAAGTAATAAAATGCATCCAAAAATTAAATAAACTGTATATCAAGCAATTTAGAAAAAAATATAACGATTCATCATCTACAGAATATAATTCTAATTTTTAAAGATAAAGATGGTTGGTTATAACATATATAATATATATCATGACGTATATCGTTTTAGAACACCCTGTATAATCATAAATATTTTTCCTGAAAATTTTGGAGACGTTACTTGGTTTCAAGGATGTACCTAAAACCAAGTAACGTCTCCAAAATTTCAGTCTTAACTTAGTACCTGAGCTATCAAAGACCTGAGGTTAAATGCCGAACCCCAGTATTTTATAAACATACAGTAGCGTACGAATTAATGTGAACAGAGGTGATATATTAGAAAAGGCGATTTTATTACATATATAAAAACAAATAAATAATCACATATTATTTAATCTTAATTTTAATAGGAAAATATATCCTCCTTTGGCGGAAATTACTTGTTGTATTCTATATGGCATAGAATCGAGTTTCTTGCAGTTTTTCAACAAACAACCGAACCTCATTAACATCTATCATTTTTTATTTCGTTGTACAATCCATTTTTCGAAGCCCACCTTTACGAATTTATATGACACAAAGAGAAATTCTCTATTGGATTTAAATCTGGTGAATTTTCAGGCCAATCGAGGCAAGTAATATTACTATCTTTAAAATATTTTATCATTTTCTTTGATTTGTGGCACGGAGCTGAATCGTGCTGGAAAATTGCTTCACCATTTGGAACACATTTTTCTATATCATTAGATAAATGATATCATTTTCTTTGATTTGTGGGATACATATGCCCCGGTAGATTAATTGTCTGTTAGTGCCTTTTGGAGTTGATAATTCTTGGGTTGTTGAATATAGATGTAAAAGAGCCTCCGTTAATCTCCTGACCTACCTCCCCTTCAGGGAGGGAAGCAGAACGGGTAAGCCAAGTCCGACTCATACGAGCCAGGCAAAAATCTTTGTACTTGTCACTATTAATCATTCCTTCAATTGGCATAAGAGATCCCGGCCCCATATAGGACAAACAACTTCAAAACATCTCCTTCAGGGGACGTTTCACTGTCTGATCAATATGAGCGGTTCTTAGATTTTCGTCCTGCGATTTCGTGTCGTATCATGACCACTGGCCCTGCACTAAAAAGTGTTTCTTATCTGAAAAAAACACCTTCCTCCATTCATCTATGGCTCACGTTGTATATTCCTTAGCCCCAAAAGCCTCTTTTACCATAAGAGATCCCGACCCCATATAGGAGAGACAACCCCAAAACATCTCCTTCAGGGGACGTTTCACTGTCTGCTCAACATGAGCGGTTCTCAGATTTTCGTCCTGCGATTTCGTGACGTATCATGACCACTGGCCCTGCACTAAAAAGTATGTCTTATCTGAAAACAACACCTTCCTCCAATCATCTATAGCTCACGTTGTATATTCCTTAGCCCCAAAAGCCTCTTTTTCATCATTTGCGAAGTTAGCAATTGCTTTGGGTCGGATTGCCTTTTTTTCCGATTCCAGAAGTCTTCTACGTACTGTAAAATCATGAATTGTGGGTTTTGTTTTAACTCGAAACTAGTTTTCCTACTCTTTCTGAATATACCTCGCAGTTGTTTTTCTCTTTCTTTCACATTTGCATTTTCTCTGAATTTTAATTTAAATAACTGTGAACAAGTGAATAAATACTCCTTTTCTATTAATACTGATCAAATTTTTATTTTGTCTTAAAAATTATTACACTAAAAAAAAACAATATCATAAATTGTCTTTAATTAATTTATAATTGACGCATCCGGTTTCCTTCTTTAGTTTTAGGATTTTGTTTATTGCCCCTAAACATACTCCATACTATTTCGAAATTTCTCTTTGTGCCATATAAGCATAATCCTTTAAAGTGACAATCTTTTGACGTTTCCTCGGCATAATATCCATTTTATTAATAATAATCTTGATTACCTAACGGGTAAAAAAAAAACAAATACAGAGTACAAAGTTAATATAACAAGCTATTAAATAAGACGTATATAAAAATATAAAGAATGACATATTTAAATAAAAATTTTGTGAAACAATGTGATATATCTTCTCTCCACTTATGAATACTACAATTATTAACTACAACCACTAATTTATACCAAATACACGTAATATTATTACGCTTGATTTGAGGTTATGATAAATGACATATTACACCTGATATTTTCGAAGCGACAAAGTGGCCAGCTTTCAAAAAAATCAAGAAAATGTATTGTTCACATTAATTCACAAACTACTATATGAAGTGACTAAAAAATATGGTAAATCCTAACCAAAAGAGTTAATTTATTGGTGTTATATATTTTACTCAATTTTGAGATTACATGTTTAACCAAAAAATAATCGCACTTTTTGAACGAAATGACTCACTGAAACCATTAATAAAATGTGTACCACCTCTCAGCGTAAAATAATATGCAAAGTAGACCGCAATGTGAGTGAGTTGCAGGCAGTTAACAAAATAACAGCATTGCACATTACGGGCAAGAAATGTTAAATTATGAATGAACTGATATGATGTATGCTCACTACTATTTGCTGGTCTGATTATTCTGTGATATAAAATTCATTTCTCTACTATTTTATACGTAATATGCAAAATATCTGGCTAAACATATTTCGGAAGTTAGCAAAGCTGCTTACTCTGATGAAATATATATATATATATATTTGAGGATTTGTCGTAAATTAGTCATAAACAAGTTGTGAAAGAAAGAAAAATGTTTACGTTTATTTCTTTTATATATTGGGTGGCTAACATCCAATAGAAGTTAGCAAAGCCAATGCGAAAAATGGGAACAGATTAAAGTTGTTGTAAATCAAATTACTTTTTAATTGGTTGTGAAGAAAAAAATGTTAGAATTTATTTTTTTAATATCGCATGGCTTTACTAATTTCCGACAGAAGCAAAGTCACTGTTTAATTTGGGGAAATAATGAAGTTATTGTAAATCTAATTAATTAATATTTTACGGTCGGTTTTCAATAGTGTCTTAAACTCAGTTTAAAATAAAACTAGGCTTAAATATGTTTTGGTGATTTTCAATTACGGCTTATAGATAAGCTGCGGCTTAAACTCGAGTTTTCGTAAGCGGCCGATCATCATCGCTTAAGGGTGCGCTTTAGTAGAGACAGCTATATAATTATTGGTAGGAATTCGAGTTACATTGCTGTTGTGATTAATGAACAATATTGTATTATACATTAAAGTATTCTTAAAGCATGCAGGATTTTCACCAGATAAATTAAAATGCATTATTTTAATTAGATTTGATAGAAAACAATTATGAAAGAAATAATGAAAATCTGTCTGTTTTATGTCAATTTTTAATGTCTAGAGTTTTACCAACAAAAACGTGTTTAATGAAAATTTTAATGATTTCACTAAATTCTTCATTAAAATAACTTTACAGTCATTACTTATTAATTTCATTATATCTTCCAATTTTTTATTCTAACAAGAACTAGTAAATTTGGGTGATATGTAATAATTGACTGTTTTTTTTTAATAAGGCTAATATTTTTTCACCTAACATGTAAAAATGCAAGTACATATTTACGTTATTAATTCTGGAGGCCGACTCTTTTTTTATCAATGATTATTTTCACTTTAGTTTATAGCTATCTCTTTCTGCTAAACCGCAGCCTTAATGCGCTAAACTTGAATTCGTAACATCAAAATAGTTGTCAATTTTAAAATGATATGGACAGAGCTAGTTTTTACGTGATGTAAGAGACGATGAACAGCATCCAATATGCATCCTATCTGGTGTTCTGCTTCACTCTCTTTTTAATATAAGTATGAAGCAATCTTCCCGCGCTCGGTCCTATACAATATTAGATGCGTTTAATTTATAATTTTAGAGTTTTTTTCTAACATCTAAAAATAAAGCATTACACGAACATATATATAAATGTTCATATTGTTTATGGCGCATATGAGTTATTAGCTCATTTATCTTGGAACAGACCAACATATGAAAACCAAAATCCGTACATTTACTAGCAATATAACTTAAGCTTGGTTTAACATATGATTCAGAAACACATTACGGAGCAAAGCCCTATTTGTCTAAAACTGCAGTTTACGAAAACTTCGGTTTAAGGGTGCGGTTTAGAAGAAAGAGTTTAATGTTTAGTTTCTGTGAAAAATAATTATGAAAAATAATGAAAATTGATCAAATTTATAGCAAATTTTAAATTAAATTTTTGCTAATAAAAACTTGTGCAATGAAAATTTAAAGGATTTCACTAAATTCTGCATTCAAATAACTTAACAGACATGACCTATTAATTTCATTATATCTTACAATTTTCTTTTCTAACTTAAACTAGTAAATTGACGTAATACACGAAAATTAACGATTTATTTTTATTTAGACTGATACTTTATACTTGGTAGATAAAAAATATAAATACACATTCATATTATGAAATCTCAAAAGAATAGCTCCATTTTCAAACGATTATTTCCATTTTACTATATAGCTATCTCTTTCCACTAAACCGCAACCTTAAGCCACTATTGAAAAACCGGCACTTAGTAAATTAGTCGTTTAGTCACAACGAAACAAATTTTGTCACATTTTTTTTTAATATTTGGTGGCTTTACTAACTTCCGACAGAAAAAAATAAATTAAAAAACTACTATCACTTTTATAAAAAAAAACAATAATAATAAAAGGTGTTACGAAATAAAATAAATAACCGAAAAGATTTTTATTTACTTCATCACAATTGTTTTAAATAACTGTCAATATAAAAAGGAAAAACACAAGGGCAATAGAAGGGCGTTTTACGACCGTTACTTCTTGCTGTGGTTATAAAAAGGATATTGAAAATAATTAAATAATTATTTTATCTTTAGCTACTACAACTATAAATTATACAGGGTGGCCAGAAAATGTGTGATAATCTTCAGTTAAAGTGGTTCGTTAATCAATTTTAAGTGGAAAAAAGCAAAACAAAAAAGTGTTTAAAATAAAAATTAAATTAGAAAATAAAAAATTAAATTAAATATAACACAAACAAAAATATTGGGTAATTATTCAATTAGCTTTATGAGGCCATCAATATCCTAAATATGGGACTAGAATTTGTTTTTAACATTTTATATATAATTATTGCTAATAATAATCTCTCTTATCATTAAATAAACATTTGCTATGTTTATTTGGATGTTAATAGAAATAATTTTAATCAAAATATTTCAAATATTACTGATTTCTAGTCACATATTTATATATTTATTATTTCAATGGCCTCGTGAAGAAACGTACAATATTTTTTTCTAGTCACATATTTATTATTTCAATGGCCTCGTGAAGAACCGTACAATATTTTTTTTTACTTAAATTTTCTACTTGAAATTAATGAATAAACCACTTTACCTGAAGATTATCACAACTTTTCTGCCCACCTTGTATAAATTTCGTTTTATTTAATTCAATTAAATAAAATAACAAATTTTATTTATTTTTAAATATTTAACTCATTTATATTTACTTTTTCTTATATCACCAAACATTTATATAAATATTTTAAATATTTAAAAAGAACACTCATTTAAATGTCATTCATGTGCTACACTCGAAATATGCATTTCTTTTGTATTTATTTTTTAAGTTGTTATTCGCAAGTACAAAAAATACATTTTAACTCTTTGTATATATGTAAATAGGTAAATAAGCTAACGCATTCTTACACAATACGTTTGGAAAATAATAATTTTCTAGTTACTCTAGAGTGATCTATATAAATGTTTGGACCTGACTAGTGTTGTAATTAATTATACACAGGATTCGCTTTGTCAATTTCACACACATTTTTTTATTACACTCCACTATTGTTGATTGAAACGTTTAAATATTTATGCAGAACACGTTTATGATCTAAAAATGCAAATAATAATAAATACATTAATTATAATTATACAATTTTACGTTTTGATTTATTTTAAAAGAAGTTTCTAATAAATTGTTTTAATTGATCAATAAAACAATCTTTGACTTAAGGTTTTAAAGTTCTTTAATCGTACTGCGACAATTGTTGCACCATACAGTGGCATCATCGGGTAGATGAATGGTTCATCTACCTGATGATGCCATCTTTGACTTAAGGTGTCAAAGCGTTTTAATTTCATTTCTAGTGGCATCATCAGGTAGATGAACTATTCATCTACCTTAAGTCAAGTCATCAGGTAGATGAACCATTCATTCATCTACCCGATAATGCCACTGGAAATGAAATTAAAACGCTTTGAAACCTTAAGTCAAAGATTTTTTTATTTATTAATTAATATGGAGTTTCAACTCTGCAATACAACAATATATTAAATCGTTTTATTAAAATTTACAGTGAATGCACTTTACACAATAAGAAATTTGAAAAAAATATATATATACCGGGTGTACCATTTAACCTGACAAATCAAAATAACTCGAAAAATGCGCATGGTACGAAAAAATGTAACGAGACCAAAAATTAATGCTTCCTACGGGGAAATTATCTGGTTCCAAATTCAAACCACTGCTGCCCCCTCTGTGGGCGCTGTGGAGAACAACTTTGACATTTCAAATTGGAACCCCCATTTTTTATTCAAGAATATGATTTTAGCGATGAAAGTACATACGATTTTATTGAAATATTATTTTTATTCATTGCAGATAGCGCTGTAATCGCAAAAACTATATTTAAAATAAATAAAATGTTAGTTGCTTTTTACGCATTATTTTCTTTGGTTTTACACTTCGCATCTCTAACGAATGAAGAACATGAGTAATAACTCTTTTAAGAAAATGCTCAGCATATAAATCGACAGCATCGACGAAATTTCTACTGCATTTGCCATAAATAAAAATCTCAATAAATCTAATATATACTAAGTGCAATAGAAATGTAATCAAAGAACGAGTGATTATATTTCGATAAATTTTCGTACAGATATTCGTAATAATAAAATTAATAATTGATTTAAATCTCAAAATAATCGGTTTATCACAACGTGTAGAAATAGTAATAATGAGGTCCTCCACGTTATGTTACACATACACGAGTACGCCTAGGCATATTTCTAATGAGGTGATCGATATCCTCCTGTGGTATCTCATCCCAAACAACTTGTACTTCACGGCAATGGGCCGTCGAGGTCTCTGGTGACCGAGACGAGTTAAACGGGTTAGTCTCCTACTGATAATATCCTACACATGTTCTATCGGAGAAAGATCTGGAGAATTTGGTAGCCAGGGTAAAAGATTGATTTGGTGTCGTTCAAAGTAGTCCAATGTAGCTCTAGCAACATGTGGCCGGGCATTATCTTGTTGGAAAAGTGGACTTCGTAGTGTTGCAAGGTCGGATAGGGTGTCATATGGAGTCGTACAATTTCTTGTATGTAGCGGAGAGTTGTCATGCTGCCTCTAATAAACACTAAAGAGGACCTGCTACCATACGCAATAGCTCCCCATACCATGACTCCAACTCACATAGGAGTATTTGACCCAAAAAGTTGGCCAAAATATTTTTATAGTTTTATTCTATGTATTTTGGTAATCTGAATACGAAAAAAATGCTTAAAAAATACTATTGCGATTTAAACGGGTAATGAAAAAAGAAATCCTGTAAACTAACTAATTGTTATTTCTGTATAACTCTCTCCGTTGTTGAATTTGAACTGAAGGTAGAAATGAAAATTCATACAAACAATAACTTACCTATTCTTGGAAATATTTAAGGTTAGGAAACCCCGCATCAATTTTAAATGACAATTTATGTATTTAATATATACAATCTAAAATAGAATGTTTTCGTTCAATTTATGGATATTTAACAGTTTATTACTTATGCTGAGTATTTGAACGTGATTAGGTTAACTAAAATAACGAATTAGTAAAAAGAAGGCGAAATGTATTGGAATTATTTAAATAGAAAATTCACTTGGTCAGAGTTATTTAAATTACATTAAATTTTTTTCGGATCAAAATTTGTTGCATTATGCAATATTTTATTGATGTGCAACAGCAGGTGTACATTATGTAATTCAATGTCCGGCGTGGGTATTTGCCCGGGAAGTAGTTGTTTTAATGTGCAATTGTTTAACGTACTTACGTAGTCACAGAGCTAAATGTGGAAATAATTTGTTAATTATTTTCAAATCATTTTTATTTAATGTATTGGAATTAATCAAAATCATGTTTCTTCTTCGCTGCTTTCTTCGTTGATTTCGGATGCAGCCATATTACTCGAGTCAGAAGGCGGTAGCATATTGATCTGAGATATCGATCAATATGCTACTGCCTTCTGGGTAACCAGGAAGAAACATATTTCAAGGGTTTCTTTCAGGAAGGCGAATCCCTTCTCTTGTTTCGTTTCGGTCTCATACCTGTTAGAACAGGATCTGAAGTATGCAGTAATCTGTTGATTTTATTGTAATTGCAGGACATTATAGAGAATTTTATAGCATAATTTTGACGGTATAACCGAAAGTGTTTATTTCTGGCTTCTGAAACTTCCTCCGATAATTAACCAATTGGCAACAAGACTTTTTCTATAATTTCCGTTCCATGTACAAGTATTTTATGCATAGTAGGTGTCATGGGATACCATGAGTATAATTGAATATACAGTTGGCGGTGTCCATAGTGTAAGTAGCAAACTATTAATATCTAGTGGCTCTAAAATAAATATTGAATATTTATTTTAGAGCCACTAGATATTGTCTCCAAAATTATTTTAAAGCGGTATATTAGTGTAGCGTCTACACCTGTTATTTCTGCTGATAGATCGGGATCTGCAAAAAACCTCCTGCTAGTATTTCCGTCATTTGTATTTCCAAAATCAGGCTTTGGAACGTCTACAATCAAGCCTAACTACAATCGAAAGTCTGTTTGTATTTTACTTACAATTGCTTTGTCACACTAAGATCTGAGTTGCCATTTCTTCACAGGCAGCTTATAAGCAAGGTGTAGCAAACTTTCAAACAACCTTATTCGAGCGTGCAGTATTGATAATCTAAATGTTAATGCGTTTTGACGAGTTTCATTCTTCTTTGACAAATCATCAAAATTTTTAGATGTTAATCCACAGATGTAACAGCTCATGGTTGATGTGGTTTGTGTGGCAGCATTGCATATCTTGCCATCTACCGTTGTAAATAGCATTACATGATTATAAAAGAAATTATGACCTGCTGAAGAAACTGTTGTTTTTTCCAATGAATTTATTTGTTCTTCAATATATTTTATTTCTTCTTTAATGATCTTTGTAGACTCTTTAATAAATCTAATGCGTATGGGCCTGCAGTATCGCGGTGACAAAGGTGTTGGATTTTGCCAGATTAGTTTTTTTTATTGTTTTGACCACAAGTAAAAGTCACAGAGCTAAATGTGAAAATAATTTATTAATTATTTTCAAATCATTTTTATTTAATATATTTAAATAACTGTGACCAAGTGAATAAATACTCTTTTCTATTAACATTGAAAAATATTGGCATCGGAATCAGAATCACCATTAAATTTTTGCTTGAATTGAGCCTGATGAGATCCATCACACCCCCACTTATACGTAAAAGTGAGTGAACTGCTATCTTCTGCACTCAACGTTTCGATAACATCTTTCAAGATGCAATACAACCCGAGACGCAGTATGATCCAATAAATCTTGCAACTTTATTTATGCACAAGTGTCTGTTACTCGGTATGATTCAGATTTGAGATAGCAATTTTGTAATATAGTGTAACAAGGATACAAGTATTTGTTAAAGCATCTGACGATCTCGTACTGTTCGTGAAAAATCAGCTTCGACAATGCTTGCAATTTGTACTGTTTGCAGATTAATAGAATAAACATTTATGTATTTCGTTTCGTTATTTTGGCGAAGTTGGGTTGGGAGAAGGAGATAAAAGAAGATTAGAAAATATAGAATAGAATGTATATGTTGAGTTTGTATTTTGTATGCCAATAAAGGTTTTTTTTATTTTTTTTTATTTCGTTACTCGATTATGTGACTTAGTAATTTCTTGCAGAATTTTTAGATGCATCTACTTTCCCATCAGCTCGTAACTTCATTTTTGTAGCAAACGTTAACTCTTCCGTGTCTGTGATGGACCGAATATCTTCAGTCTTACACCTTTTGCTTCATTCACTCAAATTATTGAAACTTTTACTTGGTCGGGGTAATTCAAAATGCTCTTGCAGCCACATCTCATTATTTTTTTAAAAAAATGTTTTCTTTATAATATGAAGATACCCATCTTCGCTTAATATATATTTTTAGGTGTGATATTTTATGCTTAAACTCTTTTTGTTCTTCTTCTGAATATTTATCGGAATTTAGAAGACATTTTACAGCATATAGTTGCATGATTAAGAAGAATTGCTTTCGAGTCATAATTTTAACACATGAACACCCTAAAAAGAATTATAAAATAAAATCCTTACTTTAAGAAAAAATCGAAATTGAATCGATTTACAATAAAGCCAAATTAATCGGTCATCCGGATCGTTCCGGACTCAGTTTTTGTGTTATAGTCAACTTCGACCCTTCCCCTTTTTTGTGATATAAAAATTAAAACCCAGAAGCATCCGGAAGTATAACTAATTTGTTATAGTTTTATAGAAATACAAACGGAAAGCTACAAACATTCAAGCTTTGATAAGATTATTTCTTAGTGAAATATGATTTAATTAGCATTAAAATTTTTAAAGTATATAGTACATACTTGGCTCCATATAACACGAGTTTCCTATTTTTCATTGAACTGCTAAATAACACTATAAAAAAACTGTGATTAAAACGAAATATCTATGCCGGTCAACTTTCGACTGAGCTGAGCGATTTCCGGTGCGCGGGAAGGAAGAAATATATATGATTCAATATTCCTCAATCGCTTAAGGTTCTCAAATAATAATTTGTTTACAGCTACGATGAACTTGGAAATTTTCACTTTTGGCCAGCTTTTTCATATAAATACCCCTATGTGCAACTGTTCGATGGCTATGCCTTGCAACATCGTACTGTGGATCTTGTCGTTTACCGAGTCGTCTTCTCACCCTTTGTCGGCCATCATTCATATCCAAAAAAAAATCGGGATTCATCGCTAAAGAATGTGATGAACTGTATTCCATTCCTCATTCTATTGCAATCACTCTCTGCGCCACTCTAGATGATTACGACGGTGTACCGATGTCAGAGGTAGCACAAAATGTGTGCTACCTCTGATATCGAACAGTTGGACATTTTTGTTTTTGATAAATGGCTCTTCGGTCAGGAGCCTCTCTGCCAAGGTTGATAATTTTTATGGGTGATCATTTGGTATGAGAAATATTAATCATATAAAAAATATTTAAATAAAAATACTTGTCCTTTCTCCTACTTATTTTTTATTTCACTAGATATATTTCGGAAACTATGTTTCCATCTTAAGTAGATTAAAGTCTCCACAACCAACAACCAACATAGAGAATATATAAAAATAATTTGATTTTGGCAGATTTAAAAAGTATTGGTAAAAAATAAAAATGTTTTATCAAGTGATTAAAGAAAACAAAAACAATGAATAAATTCCACTTATTCAATTTATTGGTAAAGCGTGCATTCACTGTAAATATCAATTCTTGCGAAACAAATTTGTTCCTAAAATCACACGTACTGTTTTATGTAGAATTAAATTTTAAATCAGCGGCGGCTCTCGAGCTAATTTCGTGTGACTCCAAAAACATAGTAGTAGATAAAACCCTTACAAAATCAGGTTTTATTACACATTAACAATACTTACCAATAATACTACTTTTAATATCTTACTCGTAGAGCCTCATTCAAAGTAACCCGCGTGCCACTCATGACTCGTATATTATAATATTTCATTTTTAGAATACAAACATTTATATTTTTCATGAAAACATAAACCACTACTTAAATATAAAAATATCTTTTTTTGTTGCGGTTATAACTTCGTAATTTCTATTAATAGTATCCCCTTGATTTTACGCACTTATAAAAATTATGAAAACAAAATAAATTACTTGTGTTGCGCTATTTTTGTACTCATTGATGAACAAATTTAAAATGAGAAAAATAAAATGTTAATAACAGAAAATGGTTTATTCATTTGAGCGCAGTTATTTAAATATATCCTTTCCCCGAGAAATAATCTTTGTTTACAGAACTTTGGCATTACATATACAGAAAATAACGTAAGATGAAAAATAAGAGAACAATATTTTTGTGTTGGTATTTGTTTGTATGTGTGTAGGATTAGTAATAATACTACTTAAATAAAATGAAACAAAGATGATTCACACATTTGCAGTTATTTATATTACAATGAAATTAAACAAGGAAAATTCCTGGGAATGATCAATGCAGTTGGAAAAGGGACTGATCGAATTTTATTGATCATTGCCAGAATTTTTCATTGTTTAATTTCATTGTAATAATACTACTTATTAACTTCCCATACAGCATAGACAGATTGCAGAAAGGTTGAATAAATAGTGCACTGCAAGATTGCAATATTGCAGTTTCGTTGAAAATTATTGCGCAAGATGGATGTAACATTGTTATAAGGTTTGGTAATAGGCAATGTAGGCCTTCGGTAATATTGCATTTAGCCATTGCTGCAAGATTGCATTATACGATTGCTGCAACATAGAGTGTTCTCATAAATGTGGCCCACTATGGGTAACTTCGCTAATAAGATAGCTGACATCAAGTCTTAAACAGTCACCTCATGGTCAACACATGTACGAAGGGAGACGAACCAATTTCAAATCAAAGTGGTGTAGCATCTGTGAAGTTCGTATAGAACTGATCTTTGATTTTCCAAGCGTCCTTTAAAAAGCCTACTGGGACCATCCCTCCAATTTCAAGACTACATTGCTACAGTATTACACTGCAGTGGTGTAACAACATTGCAGTGTATCATAACATTAATGTTGCGTCAATCTTGGAAGGCCATCTGTAACATTGCAATATTGCTGAAATATTCTATGCTGTATGGGTTTGTTTTACTAAATTTATTTCTTAGCTACACGTGATTTTGCTGCGAGGTTCACTCCATGATGTTACCTACTACAGCGATATCGTTGTGACATTTTTTTCACTAGCATTCTAATATATGCAACACAACATACATTTAACAACTATAATACTATTATAAATGTTATATTGGAACTTGATCGACGGATCCCGAGGAAAACAGACGTTTCTGGCTGACCTCCCATCCTGACCTTGAGTTCTGTGTTTTTCTACTCATATGTGCGTACGTTTATGTTGTTTTTTTTTTTCATTTTTATTTTCTTATCTTTGATGAAAACATTTTCATCTTTACCCATATATTAAGGGGATATTAAACACAGTGTATGGCAAACAACTCAAAAACGGTAATTGATAAATTATTTAAATTTAAACTAAAAAATATTAAGAAAGTAACCTAGTCGGGCTATCATTTTTTTTCATATTGTTTATAACAAATTGTTTATGCAATAACAAAATATTATAAACAAATTTTTCTCAAAAATAAAAGGATAGCCCAATTCTTTGGATAGAAGTAAATTCAAGAATATAAAATAATAATAATTGAATGAAAAACAAGAGAGATACTTCGAATACGAACATTTTGTTAATAGATGGCACCAGCATTCCTCGATTGCATTAAAAGGCGGAGCCTAAAAGAAGAATTACAAATGTATACATTCGGATTATAATCGGATTTCGTCAAAGATATGAAATAACGAGTGGCAGCAGTAAATACGATCCTACACCACATTTGGGGTACGGACGCACAAATATAAGAATTAAATACGATTTGTTGCACATAACGCGTACATTAAAATCACGCCGCTTACCCAGCTTTCGCCATAAAGCACAACTCCCTAGCCCGTAATTCTACGCACTAGTGGTGGAATCAACGCCATACCGTCGAATACCACTGCCCGCCGGAGGCCAACCCAAGCGTGGGCCAGAGGGGTGGTGGACACCCCCGGGCTAAAAAGCCCACCCCCGACTCCTCATTTGATCGTGTCAAGCACGAGGGCTGAGTCGACCCCGCCGTATGCAGTTAGCCCTACCAAGGTAGGGACAGAGGGGTGCCCCGCCTTAAAACTGCCCCTAATTCATCCCCACAAATTCAAAGCCATTCCCTCACTTAATTGCTCGTGCGGTTCATTTAGCGATGTAGATCACATATTTTTCTTTTGCTATAATCACTATATGTCAAATTTTTTTCTGTCTTGGACACACTGCCTCCCTTTCTATGTCTATAATTCTCCCCCTCTGTTCCATCAACACCTATCTGACCTTCTTCTCATTTCTAGCCAACACTAACACTCTTCTATAACCATAAATGATTGTCCCCAAATTTCATCCACTAACTACAAAACCTACCCCTACCTCGAAATCAACTAAATGAAGTAGAGGCTGGTCAACGGAGCTGAAAGACTAGGGCCATAAAACCCGCATGAAGAAGAAGAACAAATGTTATATTATTTTATTATAATGTAAATGACAATTTAATAAAATGTTGGTGCTATGAATTTAAGTAAAATATAGGGCGTATAATTTTTACGACCAGTTGAAAAATGTTTAGTTCATAAGAGATCAGCTATTTTAAAATACACGTAAAAAGACAGTCTCAATTAGGAGTTTCCATTGATTCAATCCCGATTAAATTCAATCTTTAGCCAACTAGATATTCGGGGCTATTCCATACCGGAAATGTTTAGTTTAACGTGTATGTTATTATTAGGTTGATGCAAAAGAAATGTCGGATTTTAACCATTAACTTTAATTAAGTATAACTTTTTATTGAATAAACTTTATTAATCAAAATAAGAACCATTAGAATTAACTTTGCCAACAAGAAACAAGTTTATTTATGCCGCTAGCATAGAAATCTGGAGTTCCTGAAGTAACGAAAGAATTGAAGGCGGCTTCAGCATCTCTTAGATTTTTGAAGAATTTATCACGTAAGAAGTTGTCCAGATGCTTCAAAAAGTGGAAATTAGTAGGTGACAGTTCGGGCGAGTATGGTGGATGGTCGAGAGTTTCGTAGCTCAATTCATGCAGCTTTTGTCTTCTCATAATTGAAACATGTGACCGAGCGTTGTCATGAAGAAGAATTGGGCCTTTTCTATTGACCAATGCCGGCTGTTTTGTCGAAGTTTTTGGTGCATTTCGTCGATTTGTTGACAATACTTCTCCGCTGTGATAGTTTCACCCGGATTCAGAAAGCTGTAATGTATTAAACCCACAATAGACCACCATAACCTTCTTTTGATGCATATTTGGCTTGGGGAAGTGCTTGAGATTCATCATGATCCAACCGTTGGACTGAATGTCTTCGGTTATCATAAAGAACCCACATTTCATCGCAGGTGACGATTCGGTTGAGAAACGGGTCGTTTTGGTTGCGAAGAAGTAGTACAGATGACACATCAAAACGGCGATTTTTTTTGATTTTCGTTCAGTTCATGCGGAACCCATTTGTCAAGCTTTTTCACTTTCCCAATTTTCTTTAAATATCGAACAACGGTTGAGTGGTCAACATTGAGCTCTTCAGCAACTTTTCTTGTTGTTTTGCTTGTGTCAGCTTCAATTATGGCCTTCTATTGGTTATCGTCAACTTCTGATGGTCGGCTACCGTGTTTTTCATCTTCAAGACTCTCATCACCATTACGGAATGGGACGAACCATCGTTGTACAGCATGTTTATTAGCAGTATTTTGGCCAAATGCTTCGTTGATATTACGAGTTGCCATAGCTGCTTTTTGACCTCGCTTAAACTCATACAAAAATATCGCTCTTAATTGCTTCTTTTCTAGCATTTCTAGAATGATCAAAATATAACAAAATCATAGAATATTTATAATAAAAATATAGAGCATATTCTAAGCTTTAAAATAATATATATAATGTCAATAATTATTTTAAAAAAATATTAAATTTTTAAATCATAAAGTTTAATATTATAAAATCCGACATTTCTTTTGTATCAACCTAATAAATAGATTCACATTCTAAGAATATATATTTATTACAAAAGCTTTTTAGACTGTGATAATAAACAATAACGTACGCGTTAAACTCAATATTTTCATTGCAGAATATGCCTGATTATAAAAAAAAATGCATTAATTTTATTGACTACTTTTTTAGTTATTAAAAACACGATTTGTATCTCTCTTTTACACATAAAATAAATTAAAATTAGAAAGGTCCCAAAGAAGTCGAATACTCACGTTACTTTTATATAATTTAATAAAGAAAATGAATACACATCAAGAAATCTCATCCATAACTGACGAAGAAATCTTCAAATCCACAGTCTTGGCGTTCTTCCGCGTGAACACGTAAAAGTGCAACAATACGCTGTAGATAAACGAATAAATCCCATAGGTCCACTTGAAAACGGTCAAAACGGGAAGTCCCACCACGAACATCAGCACGATACTCAACAGCGGAAACACCAGGGAACACATCCGGAATATACCGTGGGTGACGTAGACGACGGCCAAAATCGGGCTTATCACAGCGGCGGCGAATCCCATGAGGAGCATCTGCAGTTTGCTGTCTTCTATTTGATTCATCGCGAACGATTTCTGTATGACAGTTAAGCACTTTTCAGTTATTTCGTATGTTAATGGGTTTATCATGCCTGGAGGTGAGGAGGGGGTTCTGGTTTTTAATGAAAATTGGGAAACGTCACTGAAATTTCTGTTGTTGTCAAAGTCAAAATTTATTCTGGTTTGTTTTATTTTGTGAAAATAAGGAACGAGAAATTAATGTTTTCTTCTTCCCCTCTTAAGAGGCATCGTTGCGAATCGAACTTGTTTAGGGACGATATGTTATTTTAAGCGTAATTAAAAAACATTATAATAACAAATAATTATTTTTTATAATAACACTAAAAACAAATTAAAATGTTTGACCTTAAGAAGTAATAGAAAAAGATGATGAGATTTTGAAGAAAAAAAGGTAGTTCTTTATCTCGAATAAGCTCTGTAATAAGTCGCATTTATATTGCAACGATAGTGAAAGTAGAAACTGGAAAGATCACTCTAGAATGTTCCACAGAGCGCGCGACGGTAAACGCGGCGTCATCAAAAGTTCCGGAAAGTTCGAGAAACAGGCACGCTATATAAGCGAGCGCTAGTGACGCTACAGTCAGTCTATCACGAACGTCCGAGTGCTCAATATCTAGTTATAAATAAATAGAGATGTAAATAAATGTGTTAAGTATACTCTACATAAATAAATAAACATTGTTTTACATATTTCCGAGTCTGATTAAACCCGATTTCGTAACAATATTTGCGAATCGATTTCTTAAATCTTGAAGGGTCGATTCGCGACGATGCCTCTTAAGAAAACGTTGATTAAATATTAATATAAATTTTGTATGTTACGACTTTCATTTCAGCATTATAGTAAAATTATATTCCTCAAAACAGATTTTTTAAATTGTTTTTAATAACATTTATATGAAAACACAAGTTCAAATAAAAAATGGTATACGCCACTTCGTAGTATAATGAACATATCTGAAAGGCAAATATAATAAATAGGAACGATAAATTGCATATAGTTTTTATGTTCAATGTCAATTTAAATATTCTGGCATATTGTATGGAGTTTGTAAGTAAGTAAAAACGTGCAAACGATGTCTTGGCATCTCGAAGACGTATATGGCCAAATGATCATTCTTATATTAAATAAAAATGATTTAAAAATAATTAATAAATTATTTTCACATTTAGCTCTGTGACTTTTGACTTACGTTACGTAAATACGTTACACAAATGCACATTAAAACAACTACTTCCCGGGCAAATACACACGCCGGACATTGAATTACATAATGTACACCTGCTGTTGCACATCAATAAAATATTGCATAATGCAACAAATTTTGATCCGAGAAAAATTTCCTTAATGCGAAAACAACAAAAGGAACGTTACTTAATTTAAGGCCATCTGCAGACACGTGTTTCGGAATCTATGCCTCGTCAGTACAGCTATGCCTTACATTGTGAAAATAATTTATTAATTATTTTCAAATCATTTTTATTTAATATATTTAAATAACTGTGACCAAGTGAATGAATAATACTCTTTTCTATTTAGATCATTCTTATTTCTATATTGAAACCGATGGATTACAGAATGAGTACCTAACCCCCTCCCACCCCTCTTGAAGCAATAAAAAAGTAAATTAAATAAAATAATTTGAAAATAATGAATTAATAAATTACTTTCTCTTTTGCTGCTGTGACATTATGACTAAAATTATATAAGTCAAAAATTGTTGCAATATACAATTGTTATTATTATGCAACAGCAAATGTCTATTATTAGAAATTTGTTAAAATACTTATATAACATAAGTCATAATGTCACAGTAGCAAAAGAGAAAGTAATTTATTAATTAATTATTTTCAAATTCTTTTATTTAATTTATTTAAATAACTGTGATCAAGTGAATAAATTCTTTTCCTATTATCAATAAAAAAGTGTTAATGACATTAAATTAACATCGAACAAATTTTGTTGTATTGGTGCTGTGCTAGCGTCCGCCATTACAATTTCATTCTATCTTAAAGTTTCTATAATTTAATAATTATACAATGAGTAAAAACGCGGGTCCATCGACTAAAGTTATTAGAAGTACGGATTGAAAAATTATTGTAATTTATTCTATTCTTTTCCCGCGCGGTGTGATAAATTCCACTAGATTTAAATTTCGCGCCAATATTTGTCACCAGATTCACCTATTTTAATGGTATAAATTAATGTTTTGGCTATTGTAATCTTAGGAAAAACAGAATATTGTTACTTTAACGTAACGTTAAAGTAACTATATTCTTGTATTTTGCTTGAAGCTTCAATTTTTTTAAATAAATAACATAATTCATAAAACCAAAGCTATTTTTTTGAGATATATCTGTGTCCTACTTTTATATCCTATAAGTTTCTTATAAAATTAAATGAAAATATTACTATTGTATGCACTATTTTATGTCATCTAACACCGCGAAATGAAATATGTTTTATGTTGGCAAGCCATATGAGATTTTGAGAGAGCTATATTCATATTATTGAATCATAGACGATAATTAGAAGATAAAGGTTATGAGTAGAAATATGCCATTATGTGATGTTAAGTGTATACAACCTAAGCCTCTAAAATAGTACTGCAAGATTGGTATGTTTATTTATAATTTCGTCGATTCTAAATCCACGCTTGGTTATTTCTGTCAAATATCTCTTTCTATAATCTCTATCAACTGTAAACAACTTCACGATTATCCTCAATAGACGTGATGTTATACCAAGTTAGGTCGAGTATATATTTATAAAGGTGGGCCTATCGCTCGGCTCGTAATGTTATTCGGTCTCCGAGGAAAAAAAGCACGATGGACACCGCTGACGTCATAGCTTCCCGCTCTTATTCAATTTGTTGTTTATGTTTGGCGTCTGTTTATAGTGTTATTACTTGTATTCTTAAATTTCGTGATAGTTTCTGTCTCTTTTTAGTGAGTTTTGGACATTTTATTAAACTAAAAATAATCTTATTATAAAGGTAAGTGAAGTTAATAATATTATATAAATATTTAAATTTTGTATGAGTTTACAACAATTAAATTAATTCAGTGTTTCAAAAATTAAAAAAAAATAAAGTAAAATAAAACAAAAAAAACGCTTTATAATTTAATACTAAAATGATTTAATTTTCACCAATGATTTTAGCATAATATGTGAAAAACGTTGTATCATATATCTTAAAGTTTCTATAATTTTAATTTTATTTTTTTAAATTTATTTTTAACATATTTAATAGTTTCATTAATTTTTAGGTATCATCAACTTATGCTGTTGCATTTTGCAAAATTAATCATCAATATTCGAAGGTGATGGGTGTTAAAATAGCTTATTTAAATTTCCCCAGAATGAATAATTACATAACATTTGGATTGAACGTTGTAATAGTATTGTTACATTTAATCCAAATACATTAATTTAAGTTGGAAATATGTTTCGAGGTTTACTTAAAACATGTTCGTTGCATTAAATATTCTCGGTCTACATTTTCCATAGCCTCCAGAGTTTTTTTTTTATAAATTTATGATATAATATATTAAAATAGTATTACTAATAAGTTAAGTTTAAACACATTATAAATATATTTTATGTATTTGTATTTTTACTTGTATGTTGTTATTTATTTAATAATAAAATTAATAATAATAATTAACTTTATTAACGGAAATTCACCATTTAACAAAATAATATATAAATATTATACCAAAACATATTAAATAATATTATAATTAATTATCGTGTGTATAATTATCAGTAAAAATAAAACAATATTACATACTACTTCTAACAAAAATTATATAAATTAGCAGCAAAAAATGCAAATACAAATATTAAAGCATATCCCAAGTGGTTCATAGTACATACAAATGTAAAGTAAAACTAAATCAAACCAACTATGTAGCTAATGTTTAACGGAAATCTCAGTGTTACTGATAGATTAAATTAACCTTAAATAAAATAATAATATAGAAATAAAACAAAACTATAAAATTACATAACTATATATATATATAATATATATATACATACATACATATATATATATATATATACATACATACATACACACACATACAACATACGAATCACAGATAATTACGGATAAGGTAAAGTGGATATGCAATAGCGTTTTATCACAGACTGGGAATGTAAATAGAAAATACCAAACAAAGCAATAAAAATTAAAAACAAATATATTTAAAATATCATTAATTGAACGAAAATCCCGCAAATTAACGGATTGTATATATATATATATATACACATATATATATATATATATATATATACATACACACACACACATATATATATATGTGTACGCATACAACTATCACAGAGGAAATCACAGAAAAAGTTCAAATGCCTAGGCAAATTATCACAAAAATAGTACACATATTTCTATATATATACACATATATACACATATACACATGCATACATACACACACATACATGCATACAAATAAAATAACGAAAAGAGGGAAAATTAACATATTAAAATGAATAAATTAAATATATATATATACATTCCTAAATGTTGCAAGATATGTTGTCCAAATTGATGCGACTAAGACGAGTTTTAAAGAGTGAAAAAGAATGAAGGAATAAGTCAAAATTATCATTTTTATTCAATTCATTTGCTAGGCGCATCAAACGGCTCATAGGACTGTACATTCCGTAAGAAGTGGAATGAAAGGCGATTCGGAATAAAGGTTTATATCGAGACTGTGTGCACCTTGGAATATTAAAAGTAAGCTTTTCAACCAACTCCCCACAATCCATCATACCGTTGACCATGTGAAATAAAAATGATATATGTAGAAACTTTCTTCTATCTGCGAGTGACCTCATATTTAGATGGGATAACATTCCCCTATGACTAAAATTAAAACTACTGCCACCCAACCGAAAATGCATATAATTTAAAAATTTACTTTGTACTCTTTCCAATTGTTGAGTTGAATTTAAGTTATACGGTGTCCAAACCACGGATGCATATTCAATATGTGGACGGACCAAAGAAACATAAAGTTTCTTAATTGTATCAACTTTAAAATCTGATGCAAATCTATTGACAAATCCCAATACCCTTAAAGCCTTATTGGATATTTGAGAAATATGTTTGGAAAAATTTAATTTGGTTGTAAATAAAACGCCCAAATCCTTTATAGACGAATTATAGGTAAGTTTATTCCCGTCCAACGTATAATTGTAATAGGAAACCGTTCCTCTGGAAAATGAAATTAATACACATTTTTTCAAATTCAACTCCAATTCATTGTATTGAAACCTTATTCAAATCCTCTTGGAGTTGCATTTGATCATGAGTGGAAGTAATTGTTTTAAATATCTTCAAATCATCAGCATATAGAAGAAAGTTGCTATTTACAATGTCGGAGCTAATATCATTTATAAATAATAGGAATAAGATAGGACCGCAATGTGAACCCTGTGGTACCCCTGAAGTTGCGTTAATAACACTTGATAAGCAACCGCCGATACGCACGTATTGCGTTCTATCGTTTAAGTAGCTTGTCATCCATTTTGTGATATGGGTACCAAAAACCATCAATTCTAACTTCCTAATCAAAACAGGATGCTGAACTCGATCAAATGCTTTAGAGAAGTCTGTATAAATAGAATCAACTTGTAAACCCTTCTCCAAAGCATCTGTTAAATGGGTTTGGTACAAAACTAAATTTGTAGTAGTGGATCTGCCCTTCATAAAACCGTGTTGTTCCTTTATAATGCCATTCTTGCATACTCTTGATAATTGCTGAGAAACAAGTAAATCCAAAAGTTTCGGAATCACAGATTGAATTGATACTCCACGATAGTTGTCAATGTTTTTTCTAGCACCATTTTTAAAAATTGGAACAATATAACTAATCTTCCACGATTTAGGGACTACCCCAGATGACAAAGAAGTTTTAAAGAGTGCATGTATCGGTTTACATAAAGAATATACGCAACGTTTTATAAAGAAGGCAGGGATACCATCTGGGCCGGATTTGCATGATTCAGGTAAACATGTTATGGCATTAAATACATCTTCTATGGTAACAGTGAGACTGCATACGTCAAACAATGCCTTCCCACTATAAACAGGAGGTAAATTGATATTTTGTCTCTCATAAACATTAGCAAAATGTTTTGCAAATAAATTTACGGAATTCTGAACATTGTTACTTAATTCACAATTAAGGTGCATTACCTTAGGATAACCTGACGTTTTGCGACAACTATCAACATGGTTCCAAAATAATTTGGAATTATTGTTAATTTAATTTTCAATTTTATCAATATGTTTGCGATACAATGTATCGCTTAATTCTTTACATTGCCTTCTAGTTTTTTTTAAATATTTCGTAATAAAACAAAGAGCCAAGTCTCTTATATTTGGAATGAGCATTTTTTTTTTTCAGTTTTATTAATTTAATTAATTCACCATTGAACCACTTGGGATAGGTAGATGACCTTAAATAAATAACAGGAACAAACATTTCGAACACAGAAAACAATATATTATTAAATATTAACACGTTGTCATCAATACTGTGTTTGAACAATTTGTCCCACTTTACACTGGCTAGATATTCATTGATAGCATTATAGTCTGCATTTTTAAAATTATAGACCCATTCTACATTCTCATGACTAAATTCCACTGAAGACATCGGAACATCCAATGAATAGGGCTCATGATGAACACTAGCATTGCCTAATTTATCAGAGGCAACATTCACTTTTATATTACTAATGTTTGAAAAGAATAGATCTAAGAAAACACCTCTGCTATTCGGAATAGAGTTTATTTGCCGAAGGTGGAAGATGCTAAGCGAATTAGCCAAAACATCCGCAGGATACGAATTATTATCATTCGCTAATATATCCTCTTCTGTACCCCAAGCAGCATGGGGAATATTGTAATCACCATAGAGAATCAGGTCACATACAATATTTCCTTCGCCTATCCTTTCTAACTCCTTAGCATGAGAAATATATAAAGCAATACTTGAAGAGGGTGGGATGTAAGTAGAGCCAATAATTAATTTATTCATTATTTTTACAAAAATTTGTTCTACATCATCACTCGTCTTCAGCATCACACTTTCGAAATTATTTCTTACGGCAATGAGCACTCCTCCTCCCTTAGATTTATTACTGCTATGTTTTGATCTATCAGCCCTGTATATAGTAAAATTTGTAAAACCGAGCTCCTCGTTAGATATTGTATCATCCAGCCAGGTTTCTACAAGTACAATGATATCATAGACGCTTACATTAACATTAGATGTAAACAGTTTTAATTTACTTTTAATGCCACCTACATTCTGATAATGTACATCTAGTTTTTTTTTCTTAGCTGCTGATTTTATAATTGATGGATGACCATTAGTGAATTTAATAGTTAAATCGGTTTCTCCGTTCAATTTTCTTCGATTTAATTCCTCCCTTAACTTTTTTATATAATTTCTTTGCATCGGAGTCATGTCGTTATTAAATCGAACATTCCCTGTATCGGTAGCCCTCGTAACTCTTAGAATATTAACGGCTTCTTTTTAATGAGCAAAAATTAATTTTAGAGGTCTCGGTTTATTATTCGGTTTGCCCAAACGTATTGCCTTGATTGGTTCTAATACCACCATTGGATCAATTATTGATTTTAAGGATACAATGTCATCCTCCGTCCTATGATCCTGGGAGCTTGAAGATTCGGGCAAATTAAAGACTATCACATTTCGTGACCGTAATTGTCTCTCCTCAATCTCATTAACTGCATCTACCCCGTTTAATTTCTCAGAAAGTGAACATATGTTTTCGAAATTACTTTTACTATTATTTGCTGCAGCAGCAGATTCCAAATTAATTATTTTTTCCTCAAGTGACTTCATGTCCTTTTTTATATCACTTAAAGCGCCATTTAATTCTGCTCTAAAAAGTGGCATAAATTCATCCATAAATAATGATCTTATCATAACTGCTAGCGAAGTATTAGAAACTGCCTCTTGAGCCGAAGAAGAAGAATAAGAAATCCGATGTCTAGTCGAAGTGCGAGCAGAGCCATCTCTCTTGTGGATTTCTGAACTTGAATTCTCATTGCAATAATCACACAACCAGCGGTCTCCATCCGTCTTCTCCAATTCCGCAATGTAATAAGCGACGTCACTTATTGACAATTGGTCAAGACAATCCACATGATAACGCACTCGACATTTTCCGCATTTTAGTGTTTTAGAACGAGGACCCAAATTAATCGCACAACTCCCACACGTTGCCGGCATAATGAGATAAATATAAGAACACTGGCAACGATGTTAATAGTACTCTATTAAATACTGTCTTATTATTATAAAATAAGTGGCTGCAGCGGATCGAACCCAGGATCACTGCGTGAGCAGCAGGCACCTTCCACTGTGCTAAATGTTTCCAATGATCAGATTAATTACTAATTAATAACGATCATTAAAAATGAAAATTGCAAATAGAACTGTGCGGGAATTAATGTTTTTATTTGAGGTTAAGTCTCTAACACAAATAATTACTCAGTTATTTGTACACTATGAAACTACTGATCACTGAACGTATTATATACACATGAACACAGCGCTGTTAATAATCTATTAGATACAAATAATATTTTTTAAGTCCGCAAAAAAACTGGTTTAATACTGATTTTAAGAACACACGATAACCTTACTTTATCTTTTGATATTAAAACATAATTTCGTTTCTTTTAAATAAATCACAATAAAATAATCTGCCTAACTTGAAGTTATCGTTTAATCGGATGGCAAATCTTTTTGCATAAGGAAATAATGATCGTACTTATCGAAAAAAACATAAAACATGTAATTGATAATTTTACCATTAATGATACACTATTTAATTCTTTATTTCTTGGTTCATTCAGGAACGATAAAAATTATTTACTACACAAAAAGTTTAGAGTTAAGTAACAAATAGTTTTCTAAGTGAAAGCAATATATTATTGAATTTTAAATAATTGTTATTGTAGTAATCTCCCTGAAGAAAGAGATATGAAACTCAGGAAACCTAGAATTAAATGGTATTAACGGTGGAATTTGCTGTTTTCTAGTATAATATTCGTGAAATGTACATTAAAAGCTTACAATTTAAACGCACAGCTTCATCTAAGACTCAATTCAAGAATTTTTACACATTAAAGTTCTAATGTCTTAATGTGGATGTGTAATTTACAAAATGTATACATTTTACGAGTATAGTGGGATTCGGCTGTGACGTCACAAGCCGAAACGTGCGTTTTCGTCGATAGGCCTACCTCTATACATGTGCTTGACCAGCCTTCATGTTATATGTGTTTGAGTAAATCGGTCAAAATTGGTTGATTAAATATTTGATGTTTTTAGATTATCTTCATCATGATTAATTAATTAATTTTAGATTTAATCGTGATTAAATATTTAATCATGGTTAAATATCCGCGGTGCAAGTGGGCATTAATTAAAAAAATAGAAAACAAAATAAACTGTCAATTACCTGAATTATATATGTATTTTATTCTGTCCCAATATATAGTTGTTAGAGTTCGTGTTTACATAGCTTCCTTTGTTTCACCTGAAATAAACATTATATTAAAATTTAAAAATGATCCTTCAGTGCCCGCTTTAAGTGACGCCACTGTATTTTCGTTACACCGACATTTCTAGAGACCGCCTTGACGTCTCCGTAATCACCTGTTAATAAGGCGCGCAAGCGCAGACCCCCGGTAAATACCGTTCGTCGGGCAATATGGCGTACGTACGTCAGTTTTGTGTGTTTACGTTTTAAAATTCAATTAACAACTCACCTCCGATGTATAGTTTAGTGAAATTATGTTAAAAGACAGGGAGGTGTACAACATGGGCTCCGCGGGACACGTCATCGACTTCAACATATCGGGTCAGTCTCCGCCAGACCAACCATAGCCTCAAAAAGAATCATTTGTTTACATCCTTAAGTCGGTTCCCGGTTGTTTTTCCCAGCGCCTACTTTGCGTAAACGCCAATGTTCCAATTGGAAAATAATGTGGAAATTGCGGTGTTTAATTTTCTGGGCGGGAAATTGTTATTGTTGTGTGGGGGTAATTGTGCGAGGTTAGGTTGGGTCGACCGAGATGTGGGGTAATGTGGGGAATTGGTGTAAACAGCTGTTTCAAGGATGGTTCGTTTCGAGTTATTGAAATCCCGTCGGTTTCGTTTGTGCTGGATTTTATAATTGCTAGTATTATTCTCAATTGCAGTTGATAACAAGATAATTAATTTTAATGATATTCTAGGAAGTGATAACAAGGAAAATAAGCCAATTAAGGGTTTGTGGGTTTTGTTTGATTGCTTTTAAATCCTCCCATTATTGCTTAATTATTTTTTTAGACTGTTATGATTTTATTTTATAAATACCCAAACTAATTTAAAAAAGGAAACGTGAAATAAAATAATTTGTCAATCTCTTTTGATTTTACAGATTAATGATTCATAATAGTGACAGGATTTAAGAATAATAAATAATATGTTTAACTAAGTTCTCACTTAATCAGTGTTAGTGAAGTTTTTAGGCCACTTTGAAAACATTGGTCATTTGTGTTAAGCAGTGATGATACTTATATAAATCTATACAAGGTGATCAAAATATGTGTGAAAATTTTCAGGTATTCATTGGTTAATTTCTAATAGGAAATTTAAATACAAAAAATGTTATATTGTAAATGTAAGTTTGGCAACTGTGGATGAAACAAGTTTAATAAAAATCATAAATATAACAAATCTAGTAAGTCAAAAATAAACATAAAGTAAAACAAAACAAACGACCAAGTCCGAAGTGGTCCAGGAAATCTTCTATGAAATCCAATTGTCATATAATATGAAAATGATAAATTTGTACCGATAAGGTTAAAATGTTAAAACAAAACAACCAATCCATAAATTTAATTTGGTAACCTATAATAATTATATTGCATGTTCAATTAAAAATAAACTTAAGATTGCCATGATTTATGATTTAAAAATAAGTTGTGTAAGTAAATAAGGTGTGCCCTGTTAACAATTGATTTATGAAACGTCAGATCTGTTTAAAAGTTACAATAGTTTACAGCAAAAAGCAAAAAACGTTTATAGTTGAAAGTTATTTCTGAAATGTGACGAGAATTGGGTATATTCATTGGATGCAGCTTCGAGAGAGTTTCAGGAGGAATTTCTAATTTTCTAACTTTGTTTTGTAAAGATAAATTTGAAAAAATTAACAATAATTCAGTGTTGTTGCGGAATGTATTGGAAGGTGCACCACGAAGCTTTTAGGCTTACATATACAACATTTATTGTAATTTGGAAGTGAAACGTTAAACACGAACACACGAAAGGGTACAATCGGAATATTAATTATAAATATTATTATTACTGTAATATAAATTTATTTTTTATTAAATTGTCCTGTAATTTGTCCTGCTGATTGGCAATGAAGTTATTATTATTATTATAATTGAAAACAGCTGTTGTGTCTCTGTTAACATTTAATAAGATTTTATTACCTTTTTTAATAATAATAATTATTGCCCGTCACCCATTGCAGGAGAAGAAAATGAGAATACATAATTTGTTAAGTTACTTAATATACAGGGTGAGTTTTTTTCGATGTTCTCTATGGGGATCTCGGAAACTATAAGAGATAGAAAAACGGTTAAATGGGGAAAGAAGTGTAGTTTTATAAGACGAATAAAATGACACTTTCAAAATATTTGAAAAAGTCAAGGGTAACTAGATATTTTGAAAAAAGTAAAATGTGTCAATTTTTTGAAATCAATATATCTCTATTATTATCATAGATAAAAAACACTGTAAAGGACAAAGTTGTACAAAATTTTATACAGATTAATAACAAAAAATCAAAAAAATTTTTCGCCCTTATTTTGGGAGATATGACACAAACTTACCTTTTTTTAAATGGAAACAATAGTTGGCTATGACTTTATTAAAAGGGCTATTTTTTTCTCTTTAATCTGATATAACATATGCCATAGTTATTTTTAAAATAAAATAAGTTACAGTCGTTTTTAATTTTACCATACACCAAAAAATAGTTAGCCATGAAAAAGACAAAAGTAAAACAATTGCAGTTGTTTATTCTAAACACACATTAATTCATTTCCATATTTGGTTTGTTTCAATAAGTTTGTTTTGTATTTTTTTGGTGTTGTAAGTTTTTTAAAGTGATAATGAATTTTTCCAACGAAGAAAAGCGTGAAATGCTTGTTTGTTACATTCAGTGTAATAAAAACGCTGCAGATGCTGCAGAACAATATTATAATCAATATATCGATCGTCGGCAGCCATCTTTACCAACATTTAGAAGAATTTACCACAATTTGGGTTAGTATGGATCCTTTACAAAGCCGAAACTTGAAAAAAACGAAATTAATGATGTTTCGGAAATAAACGTATTGGCGATTAGCATTGACGATGATAGATCCATCCACATCGACCAGACAAATTGCAACAGAAGCAAGCATATCTCAACGGACTGTAGTACGAGTTTTGAAAAAACATAATTATCACCCATATAAGGTATCAATTTCACAAAATTTACATGACGGTGATACCAATAAGAGAATGGTCTTCTGTATGTGGTACAAAAACATGTGCCAAGAGGATAATACGTTCCCTTCAAAAATAATTTGGACAGATGAAACGCGATTTACTAATTGTGGGATTTTTAACCGGCACAATGAACATGTTTGGAGTCAGGAGAATCCACGAGAAGTTGCACAACGTAGACCACAAATTAAATTTGGATTTAATGTATGGTACGGTGTGTTCGGATCAAGAATTCTCGGCCCATATATTTTTGATAACACATTGAATGGAAATGATTACTTTCGTTTTCTTCAAGAAACATTTGAAGATATGCTCGATGATTTAAATTTATCAGTACGGGCAAGATTGAAGTGGTTTCAACACGACGGAGCTCCACCTCATAGCACGTTGGCTGTGCGAAACTATTTAAATGATGCTTTTCCTAATTCATGGGTGGGAAGAAATGGACCAATCCTATGGCCACCTAGATCACCCGAACTATCCATTTTAGACTTTTTTCTGTGGGGTTATGTGAAGAACAAAGTGTATCAACAATCACATCAATCCGTGGAGGATCTTAGACCAGCTGTACTTGAAACATTTTATTCTATTGACAGAAGAAAAGTCAAAAAAGCCATAAATTCGATTTTAAAAAGATGTACTTTATGCCATAATAATAATAGTGGACTTTTTGAGCATCTTATGTAATATTTAAAATTTTCTTCTATTATTATTTTGATAATTTCGGAATTATATTACTTTATGCTGCTTTTGACAAATTTAAAGAAAGATAATAAATTAAATATTGATTTCGTTGCTATAAACAACCGCAATTGTTTTACTTTTGTCTTTTTCATGGCTAACTATTTTTTGGTGTATGGTAAAATTAAAAACGACTGTAACTTATTTTATTTTAAAAATAACTATGGCATATGTTATATCGGATTAAAGGGAAAAAAATAGCCCTTTTAATAAAGTCATAGCCAACTATTGTTTCTATTTAAAAAAAGGTAAGTTTGTGTCATGTCTCCCAAAATATGGGCGACATTTTTTTTTTGATTTTTTGTTATTAATCTGTGTAAAATTTTCTACAACTTTGTCCTTTACAGTTTTTTCTATCTATGATAATAATAGAGATATATTGATTTCAAAAAATTGACACATTTTACTTTTTTCAAAATATCTAGTTACCCTTGACTTTTTCAAATATTTTGAAAGTGTCATTTTATTCGTCTTATAAAACTACACTTCTTTCCCCATTTAACCGTTTTTCTATCTTATAGTTTCCGAGATCCCCATAGAGAACATCGAAAAAAACTCACCCTGTATATAGGATCTAATACTTACTTAATAATTAATTAGTTTACATTAACAAAAACCTTTCAAAATAACACAACAAAGTAAAATCATATTGTAAAAATTACTTAATTAAATGTGAGTTTTGTGAAGATTTGAAAGATATATGAAAACACTTTGTACACTTTTCTTCACTTATTTTATTTATTAACAGAGGTATTGTTTCTGTTCAGTTATTTTATTTATTAACTGATGAACATTTCTGTTAATAAATAAAGTAAGTGAAGAAAAGTGTACAAAGTGTTTTCATGTTTCTGGTAAAAACTAGTTCAAACTAATAACAGATTACTTAAATATAAATTCAACAATTCTATTCTCATTTTTTTTATGAAAATAATAATAATAATTTTCAATTTATTTATAACTTATGTCACTGAAATTTTACAAATATGTATCTTCTTCTAGAATCCCGGCGCTTCCACCATAATTGTTTATTGTTGTCACAAAGAATACATATTTTTTCATTTTTAAACAACGCTAATGAAGTCAATTTTCATCCTTAGATCAACTTCTAACAGCTGTGAAATATAACATGCTATTATTTAATAATTCAATTATTTATAACTGCCGAATGACGGCATTTATTAAAACAGTTTCTTGGCATTGGTTTAGAGAGAGTATAGAGAGTGATTATAAACAATGAAAAAAATTCCAACTAAAAAAAAGAGACTTGAAACGACGACACTTTAGTTTTGTTCACTTGCTTTTATATATTTAAGACATATCATCATTCAATTATTCATATTTGTCCACTAAAGTAAGGCGAACTTATCCTGTTAATGCAACATGAAATTAGGTGAAAGATGGCGCTTGCGTTGTCTTTCATTTATTTTGATTAGTTTATTAATACAACTTGCTTGACTACTATTTCATTTATTTAGTCGTTATATGTGCCTCTCTACTTCTCAGTGTGAGGTGATTGACTACTAAAGAAGCAAAATATAATTTTTATATATACAGTGTGTCCCATTTTCCCGGAATAGATAACAACTTTGTTATTTTAAATGGAACACCCTTCGTTTATGAAAAAAGGAACAAATTCATTCACATTGTTGGTGCTTATTTTCAAGAAAAACGCTCGGGCAGGTAAACATTTTATATACAGTGTTATATACACATAATCTAAAAATAAATACACCTGATTAAAATATATCAGGTGTATTTATTTTTGGATTATTAATGGCCACCAAGTGTAGCCATATTCTATCTATCTTTAATTGTGTAATTATTCTAGCTTTGTTTATTTATTCATATGAATGTGCATCCACATTGTATTGTTACAAGTGCACATACTCGTAACTTACCCTCTAACTAGACTAGACGGTGAGTTACGAGTGTGTGCATGACGTAAACAAATTGTACCGCATCTTGTACAAGACTACCTCGGTGTAACCACTGTAATAGGTGTAATTATTGATCCATAAAGTAGTTAGGTTGATGTCATCTTTTATTCATAATGTCTTACAGAGTTTACACTTGATGACTGCTAGATAGATACGAGAGCTGTCCGAGATCTCCCTGACTCTTACTCTCGCTCTGCCGTTGAATATGAGTGAATGATATTTATACTATAAATGTTTAATGTTTACTTAATTGTTTTGATAACACTTATTCAGTATAAATAGAAAACAGTATTCATTCACTTGGTCACAGTTATTTAAATATATTAAATAAAAATGATTTGAAAATAATTAATAAATTATTTCCACATTTAACTCTGTGACTATTGACTTACCTACGTAAGTACGTTAAACAAATGTACATTAAAACAACTACTTCCCGGGCAAATACCCACGCCGGACATTGAATTACATAATGTACACCTGCTGTTGCACATCAATAAAATATTGCATAATGCAACAAATTTTGATCCGAGAAAAATTTAATGTAAAAACAACAAAAGGAACGTTACATAATATAAGGCCATCTGCAGACACGTGTTTCGGGATCTATCCCTCGTCAGGGAACTGTTACAAATAACTATTTTATAGAAGTTGTTTTTTTTTTTGTCCACTTCGAAACTCCATGACAAAAAAAATTATATAATGTGGTAATTAATTATTTAAATATTTGCACGAGTTGTATGTAGGTGCATTTAAACATGTCACCACTGGGCTCGTGGGTATATCGTCCTTATGTAATTTCAGTAATCCATATAAGACCGGCACTGTCGCATTCATTTTGATCAGTTTGTAAACTTTTTTTATTCTGGAATTAAATTGTGACAATGTTTTAACATATTGCACATATTGATTCTTTTTTTCAAATTTGTTTATTTCATTGTTTTGTACATATTTGAAGTTGTATGAGTTTAATAATGTTTTCACCTTATTCAAATAATCTTTTTTATTATTATTATTTAATTATGACTTACATATTTTCCAAGAAAAAAAAGTTCTGTATTATGGAGGCTTCTACTACATTAAACCTAAGTAAATTGCAATTAACACCAAACGAAACAAAATTATTAGAAAAGGGATTAAAATACAGCCCTCATATCAACAACACGTCAATCGTAGAAATGATAGGCATTGAAATCATGTGCAATAAAATGCAATCAAATAATGACAAAATACTAGCAAAAAACAAAGTAGCTAAATTGATACAGGAACATAAAATTAGTATAAAATCAAAAACATCAGAAAGCCAGACAATAACAAATTTAAAAAAGAAATTAAAAAACGAAAATGTTATAAAAACAAAGGCAGGTAAAGGGAACACCGTAACTCTATTAAATAAAAAAGATTATTTAGAAAAAATGGAAGATCATTTAAAATCACAGAATTTTAAGTACATAAAAATTAACCCTACAAATAAATTTCAACAAGAACAAAAAACAACTTTAAAACAGTGTAATAATTTAATTCTCAAAACACAACAATATAAATTTATAAAAATGAACCCCGGTTTTATATGGTTTACCAAAATTGCATAAAGATGGGATACCGGTGATCTCATATCTACACACCCCATCATACAAGTTGTGCAAACACTTAAATAAAATATCACGCAGATTTATTAATTTTAATTCAAAATATTCAATAAAAAACTCAATTGAATTAATGAAAAAACTAAGCAGCATGAATGTGAGGAACATTAACGCTAATGCGAAACTTTTATCTTTTGACTTAAAAAGCCTTTTTACTTCTATCCCAACAGAACAGTTGAAAGTAATATTGGATGAGTTAATTAACAACACCGATGTGCAAAAAACAGAAATGAAATTACTTATTAAGTTATGCATTAAACAAAACTACTTTGAATTTGACAACAAAATATTCAGTCAAATAGATGGTTTACCAATGGGTTCACCGTTATCACCATTGTTAACAGAGATTTTTATGTCAAATTTTGAGAAACAGTTGTTTAAAAATAATATAAGCAAAAATATATTTTATTGGGCAAGATATGATGATGTTTTTTGCATTTGGAATGGAACAGCATGGCAATTAGATTCGTTCACAAAATTTCTCAATTTAAATAATAATAATAATAAGTTTACAACAGAGGTAGAACATAATAATAGCCTAAATTTTCTTGACCTAACAATTTACAAAACAATATAACTAATAAATTAGAATACAATATTTACTGAAAAGATAATATCACAGACATAATTATTCCCAATTCATCCAATACTCATTACAAAATAAAATATAGCACATTCCATTCTTTGATTCACAGACTTATACACATTCAATTAAATGATCATAATTTTTATACAGAATTAAAAATAATTAAAACAATAGCTAATAATAATGGTTACAGTGAACAACTAATAGACAAACTAGTAAACAGAAATAAAATAAAACAACTAAAAAAATATTTTTATGCAGAAAAGAAAACTAGAAAAGAAATTTGGCAGAGATTGGATTATATTGATGATTTCTCAGAAAAAATATACAAAAGTCTGAAAGAGTATGATTTTAATGTCATCATGACCAACCCCATAAATTTACACAAACTTATAGTGAACAATAAATTAGCAATTGATAAACTGGACAAGTGTGAGATTTATGAAATTAAGTGCAGGGATTGTGAGTGTATTTATATTGGACAAACCGGAAGAAGTTTTAGAACGGGATTAGAAGAACATAACAAGGAATGTTCAACCAGATTTGCGCAACACTGCATAGAAAAAACTCATTTTTTTAATATTTCGGATTTTAAAATATTACACTCAAGTAATAAAGAACTGCATTTAAATCTTCGCGAGGGAGTAGAAATTAGCAAGGCAATAAAATGCGGAAAACCAAACATCAAAAATATGGAACAGATTTGGAATTCTCCGATATCGTCTGCTCTTGCTTACCTGATAATTTATTACAGTGGCTTGTATTTGTATATAAATTTGTGTTCTGTAAATTTCTTGTATATATCTCCCTGAAGATGACTAAAGGTCAAAACTAGTCGGAGCAAAGATATAAAAAACAGTGAAACAAACCAAGTGTTTTAATTAAAATATACCTTAATTGGTTCAAAAATGTTTCACCACGGGTTAAGTGAGAAGTTAATTATTAATACATTGAATTTTTCGATACTGCAATCACATAAAATAAACAAATGTTATACAAAGTAATAAGTGTTTTATTGTGAAATCTTCATTTGTTACATAAAATATAATATACAGGTTGTTCTAAATTAAGTGTGCACCATTGCTAACTTTGTTGATAATTGAGTTAGAGAGTTGGGTAAATAGTCAATTTTCCAGGGGTTATGACGGTGTAACTAGAAAAACAAAAAAAAGCGTTTTAATTCTATTTATTGCATATGTATGTAATAGATCAAATAGGGGTCATATATAAAATTGAAATTAGGAAGAATTATTAAAATATAAAATTGAGGGCAGAAAGACCTCAGGTCGATAGCCTGGACAGACTATCACAATATTTATTTTTGTTAAATAAATATAAATGTATGTATAAGCTTATGTAATGTTGTCTGAATAAAGATGTTTGTATATGTATAAAATTGAAACATTGTAATTATAAATACAAAATACGTGACATAAAATAACACATTAATTTCTTGGGCAAATAAGCCCAAATAAACGCATTTTCAATGTAATAACAATTTTTTTTTTTAAATGGAACAACCATATATTTTATCACCATTTGATAGAAAGAGATATTTTTAACAAAATTTTTGTAAATGAAAATAACACATTGCATTGCATTATTCACATTTTAATATTCTGTTTTCAATAAAATTAAGTTGTTATAAAAAACAAAACACTAATAGTGACTTCATTGAACATTAATTTACCACCTTGTTGGGATTGCAACTGCGTTGTCGCAAACCCAACCCTTATTTAAATTTTTTATAAATTTATAACACTTACTGATCATCTGCTTAAGAAGCCATTTATGATACCAATTAAGTGTTAAAGTTCAAACAATAGGCTTTGAGCGTTAAACAAACAATATGTGGGTTCTTCGCAAAGCAAAGAAAAATACCTCTAAAAAATCAGCACCTGGCACCCAGACCACCAGGGCTCAAGACACGGAGGCTGATTAGGCAACGTTGCAATTGTGTATAAAATGAGGACACCCATCAATTAATACACCCTTATCATCAATTAGGCTGAGGACAAGACAAAGAGTGAAGAAAAATGCGACTTCTTCTCAAGATGTGAACTAGCAGGGAAGCAAGTGACAATACGTCAATTTGTAAATTTTTGTATATTTTAAAAGTTTAATATATGAATTAAAATTATTTTCTATTTTATTAAATTGTCCTTTGGAATGTAACACTCAATAACATTTTTGTACACTAGAATAGTAACAATCAATAAGGAGAGCTCACCAATGGGTCCTGTCGGCTTTCACTTGCTTATATTGAGGAATGAGCTGGACTACACTAACCCCATACATGACTAAACTAATGCGCACTTCCCTCGAAGAAGGCACTTTCCTTCTCGACTGATCCATGGCAAATGTCATACCTATCTACAAAAAGGGAGATCGACTTCGTCCCCAAAACTATAGACCAATCTCCCTAACCTCTCACCTGTGAAAGTGCATGGAGAAAATTGTGGCGAATACGTGAGTTCTGCCTGAGTAACAGTCAACACGGGTTCATGCCGGACAGGTCGGTCATCAGGAATATGGTCCTACGTTTGAGTGACTCGACCGTCGTCCACAACTCAGGTCTTTTTCTTGACGTTATCTACCTTGTTTTTGAGAAAGCCTTTGATCAAGTCCCCCATAGAAGACTCTTCTCCAAACTGGAGCACCTGGGCATCAGAGGCAAGTTGTTAAGCTGGATCGGGGCTTTCCTGCGAAATTGCACGTTCAGAGTCAGGACTGAGCAACACGTCTCGACCTATCTTCCTGTTGGGAGTGGGGTACCCCAAGGATCAGTCGTAGAACCATTGCTGTTTACTTTATACATTGCGGACATAAGCGCTCCACCAACAGCTGGTTTGCTGATGACACTAAATTATACGGCAACCCCCTGCATGATGACCTACAATCAGACTTCGGCCGCCTCCGAGCGTGGTCGGATAACTGGCTCCTGACAGTGAATGTATCAAAATGCAGCTTCCTGCATATTGGCCGTAACAATTCTCGTACACCCTACCACCTGTACGGAAACAAGATCCACAACTTCTCAAGAACATCTACACCACCTACATTAGACCAACCATTGAATATACGGTCATGTAGTCACTCCCCTTACTTTCAGAAGGACCGGCTACGCCTGAAGAAGCTGCAGAGAAAGGCAACAAAAACACCACATTCCCTCAAGAATACCTCGTACAAGGAGAGACTGGCAGTCCTTCACCTACCACCGAAGACAACGCGGTGATCTCATTGAGGTGTACAAGTTTCTTCGAGGATATTACAATCATCCACATCTACAAAAACTATTCCTGACCAACGTCCATCGCCTTAGGAAAAAGAACTTCCGGAAGAACCCCTACAATTTTTTCTTCTTCACAAGGGTCGCGGACGATTGGAATGCCCTATCAGCAATCATTGTCAACTCCCAATCTGTCCAGCTTTTTGAGCAAAAACTTGACCAACACTTTCTTCCAAACCTATTCTAGAGTGAACGAATTCTGATCCCGCATAGCCATACGGAATGGCAGTTTGCTCCATTGCACTTTTATAAGTTAGTGACAGCACGTGCTATTGTAATGCGGATGATTTTTTCTGCAATTCATTGTAATATATAAATAAATAAATATTTAATTGATTTATACTCAATTGTGGTGTATTATATCAAAATATTCAAAGCCACTAATATATTACACTTTTTATATCGAAAAACTCCATTTATTTTGGTGTAATACATCAATAGAAAAGGTTTATATCGATTAAATAGATGATAAACAGATTGAGAAACAAATTTTGTTTTCATAATTTGTTACTATTTTGTTATTGACAATTGGATTTTACTGAAAACAAAATATATACAAATATCTTATTCAGGGACTTTTACATTACATTAATTATATAATACAGCACTTTAAATAATTTTGAGATTTTCTTTTTGGAGGCTATCAACCCGAAGTCTTTATGTCAAAGTTTATCTTTGAAAAAATGTGCCAGTCGATTTGTTGCGAAAAAATGTGACTAGAGAATGTTATGAATAGATAGATGTGTGTATGATAATGTCTAGTTAACATGATTTATGTCAGAGGATGTTTCTGAGAAAACAATATATTTATATACGAATATTTTTTTTATTTGTGATTTTTTGGTAATGGTGTATTATAACTTTTTTTGTTAAAAATTCTCTTCTCTATAAAATTATGATAAAAAATATAAGGTTTCTTTTAAAATAATGTTTGTTTTATTAATGTCTAGAAAAGGCGATGCTCTTTTGTTTTTCTGATTTCGCAAATGTTATCCTTGGAAAATAGACTACTATTTTGTTAATGTAACTGACACTCTAACTCAATTGTTAACAAAGTAACCAATGGAGTGCACTTAATTTAGAATATTGATAAAAAAATTATTAATTTTTATATTTATTTTCTTATTCTCAAAATGTATCTATTTTGATACAAATACATGGGCAGTAGTGCAGCGTGAGCGTGTGCAAAAAAATTTTTGGTTACCCTTGCCAAGGAACAACTTCAACACAATCCTAGGTGCCCCCTTATGCGTTTAATATATCATTGAATGTAAAGTATTCAAGAAAAGATCATCAATTAATTTTCAAACACTTTAAATCAATAAACAAACGCACAATATTAATTTTCGTTTTCTGTTTTTTTTTTTTAGAACTTACCCCTGAACAACAAATTGGACTAATCGAAATACGCCGACGAAAAACTGAACTCTTGCTGGAAATTCAGGTCAGTAACGTTATTTTTAAATGTGCTCGGATGCAGGTCATGTCTGGGCGATCGTCTGCTGTGCAATTCCTGAAATGCATATGCATTATTTAATATATTATGAAATGTTCATGTGTGAGTGTGTGAGTCTAGATATGGTAGACAATAATTTCCACATTGCACTTACTAAAGATAATTGTGTTATTGCGGTTTTTATCTATAGATTTTAACGAATCGCATGCGAGACTTTCAAGTGTTGGATTATTTTTTTTTTTTTCATTTTGAGATTGATTGTGTATTATTGTAATTAGTGTTTTATTTTGTGTAACTGAGATAAGATAATAATAAATAGGTGTGTATAATGGGAAGCTATTAAAGGAAAATCAAAATTATGCTATCACTTTAGGAAGTTAAGTTTTGAAGTATAAAGTCGTGACTAGTTTCGTTAATAACGGCATTACTAAATGTGGAAAGATAAATAGTACAATTTTATTGTAAACAAACAATTATTTAATTCTTCTTGTGATGAACAATATACAGGGTGGCCCAAGTTGCGTGTTACTATAGGGAATCTCAATTATTAGATATTAGTTATCATAATCAATTAAAGATGACGCAAGTACCACCTTTTGCCTAAGTTATCATTTTTTAAGATAAACTCAACGGTGAAAACAGAAGTTAATTATTAAGTTAAAAACAGTGTGTCTTTTTCCAAAAGCGTATGTCATGTCAATAAATGCCAAAAACTACCTACACTTTACACTCTCTGTTTATAGGTCCCGCATGACTCATTTGCGTATTACTTTACTTTCGAAGACCGTGCTATATTATATCGTTGTTTATGTTTTAGTTAAGTAAGGCAGATGCGAGTTTTTCACTGATCATTAAAGTTTCTGCAATAAGAGGCTACATAATAAAAATTATTATTTAGTGTTTGGTTGGGAGATTTAATTTTGAAATTCCCTAATATAACATATGCAACAGTAGTTACGAAAATGCACATAAACTTGGAAAAATTAGCTAAAAACTAAGATCTAGTTTATTTTAAATTAAAATATTTTTGGTAGTTTTTTGTTAATATTATTATTAGTGTTGGGCAAAATCGAATAATATTAGTAATCGAGTATTACTAAATGTGTCATTTTAAGTATTTAAAACGAAAAAGTAACTTCAAATTTATGTTTATTAATAAATGGGAAGTTATTTCTGATATATTTATAATAAGTAACATTCATAAAATTATAATATATTGAATTTAGAAATAATAAAAGATCGACTTTGCCCATCACTAATTATTATGGATAATTAAAATAGAAGCTTTTTCGCAACATATGAACTGAATTTATATACACTGTGTCCAAAATAAGAATGCATAGCATGAGGATCTTCAAAACTGTAAAAAATGGTTTAACTTATGAGACATTTTCACAATTTAGAGTATGTTTAAATGCCGATCTCAGAAATTTATGATTGTTTATCATTTTCAAAAAATGCAATTTTTTCAGATTTTTGTTTTTTCCAAAAATAAATACATTTTAAAAGATATTTTAAAAAAATTGATGATACTTTTTAAGCTCTATAAAAGGGCGTCCTCACATTTTTATCTGATGTTTTATCTCCAAGAAATCATCTTCTATTTAATTTTTTATAAGTCTACAAAGGTAGAAACACCTTGTATACAGAAACATTTTTCATTACAAATTCAATGATGTATCACAAGTTATGCCTCTAATGTGAAACAAGCAAATAGATTTAATATTTTTGTGGTTTCTTAATTTTATAGATATTTAAAATAGTATAGGAATAATTCAGTGCCTACTAGAGACACAGGCCGGAATGTCGGAGTGGGGAGGACTCCCAAATAAATACGTATGCCTGGCCTTTGAGCGTGCACTCATCTCGCGTACTGGTGGAATACAAGTGGGTTAAATTTTAATAATTAGTTTCAAATGCAGTTGAAATGATAAATATTTATTTTATTTAGATGATAATTTTTTTTAATTTATTGACTTTTAATGATATACTATTTCGATTTCAGTTTATATTTAAGGTTTCCTCGCAATTACATTTAAATCGAAATATAAATTATTATATAATTGGGCATGGAATAAAGATATTAATAATTGTTTTTTTTATTTAATGTTGCTTTAAACAATTCTTCATAATCTTCTAGGATAATTTTAAAAACAATAAAATAATTTATACACAGAACAATAAATGGTCAATATTGATAAAAAATTATTAATTTTTATATTTATTTTCTTATTCTCAAAATGTATCTATTTTGATATAAATATATGGGCAGTAGTGCAATAAAATAATTTATACACAGAACAATAAAGTCTGAAGTAGGATATTTTAATTTACCACGAGACCTACTATCTATGTAGCAAAACATATCTATATCTTCTGGTAGAATAAGTTCTTTGCTTGTCATAACTAGATCTCTACAATCATCGCATTTTATTTTTATAACAGATTTAAATACAATATACCCGGCTGCGTAAGTTATCATATTTATATCTTCACTTGTAATATTTCTTTCATAAACTTTGTTAGAAATATCATCGATTTTCGATAATAATATATTTGTAGGTGAAGTTTCGTTTGATGTCGACGTTTCAAAATTAACTGGATCATAATCGTCTTCGGTATAATCTATACACTGTATTTCAATATTACCAGAAGAACATTTTAATTTAATCATATTGAGTTTTTTTTAATTTTGATTCAAAATTAATAACATCTCTAACAGGTATGTAATAATTAGAACCCAACATCCGCCTATATTTGCCGAAACGACGTTCTAAATTATCAGTTTGAAACTTACCTAAAAGTATATATTGCAAGTGCAATTTATTTAAAAGATAATCACACAATTCAAAAATTGTTTTATTATTATGAATTAATGCAAGGATTGTGTCATTACTTAATCTGTTTTTTGAAGGAACATTAGCCCAATGTATCAAAAAGTTTATAAATTTTTGTAAAAATGAAATTTGTGGCGAAACGAGAGATTTTATAGGTTCCAAATATATGTCATTTTTATGACTATAGTGATATGGTGCTTTGTAATTAACAATTTTCCACCATTTATTAAAATAATCCAAAAGAATGCAAGTACCTTCGACTTCTTGAATAGAATTTGCAAAATAATGTTGAATTGCAATTATATTTTTTTTCATCAATTATATTTAGAGCTAGATTTACATTTTGCCTCTCCAGAGCTGACGGATAAAGTGCTTTGAAATTTAATTTTGGCGCATATTTTACAAGGTTTGTTTCTTTTTTTTCGTATATTTTTCTTAAAAATTCAAATGAGGCTGATAATTCGGTACCATCTTCTAATTTCGAAAATTTAAAAATAATTTTATTTAACCAATTGTTTCTAAAGTTTTTAATATTATGAACATTATCGATAAGAATAAATATATTGGTTGATGATAAATATGGATTCGGAATAAAAGGACGTAATGTTCCACCACATAACATTTTAAACATTTTTTGATTTACTCTGTTATTATCTGATATAATAGACACAATTTGAAACCCTCCCAACGTTACTAATTTAATGACATCAAGTGTTAAATGGTAGAAATATTCTGCTTCTAAATTGTGTATAGGAATAATAGCCACAACATCTTTATTATTAGATAAAATAGACGAAATCATATACACCTGTAGAGTTTTGGCTAATAATTTTGTGTTGTTAAAACTAAATCCAGATATCGTTCCAGAAGCTGATTCGTATTGGGCAGCGGATTTTACATAAATTTCGTCCATTAAAATGTTAACATATGAATCTGAATAGGGCAATAGTTCACGTTTTGATTTTAAAAATTTAATAGATTCATTTGTTATGTCAAGTTTACTGTTGACATCTTTAGCCACAATTAATTTTAAATATTTTGGATGAGGCAGTGTTAATAAATATTGATCTCTTATATATTGATATGCTCCAGGAAATTGTAAATATAGAGAGCAGGATTCTAATATTGAATTTGGTGTATATTTTGGGTGCAATTCCAATAGATTCTTTATTTGATCGGAGAGAAAAATAAGTTTTCTTTTTATTTCAGGATACGATTCTTGCAATTCTTCAAGTAACTGAGATATATGTACCATTTTATTAAATAGAGTAACATCAGTTTCGGTTTGACTTTCAAATTTTATTAAAAGTTGTGCTATGTCTTCTATTGTATTAATATCATTTCTATTGTTCACGCGTTCATACGATAAATTTCTATAAATTTTAATGCTATGAGTTATAACAGGAACTAAATCAAAATTGATTGTATAAAAACAAATGGCATTATTTATAATAGTTACTTTATAAGACAAATTATTATTTGTTAATATTTCACTATAATTCGTTAATAGATACTCAAATAGCGGGGTGTGCGTTTTCTGAATAAAATTAAATTTAGGTACATCTATTGTTGGGATTGCGTCAGTAGTTAATATAAATCGACTATTTTTAGATTCACTAGTAATGTATTTATTTTAAAAATGTTTGATACATATTCTATTAGATTCTTTAGCAGTAAAATTATAATATATAATACAGAGAGCTTTTTTTATCAGTACACATTTCCCCTATGTATACCTGCAAAATACGCGAGTCAAATGCATTAATATATGTGTGTTTAGTTGCCTATAACACGCAACTGAACACATATATGCCAAATAATCAACTTAACATACATACATTAATTATTTAATACGGTTGGCTCGCGTTTTTTTGCAGGTATAAACTTCCCCTAATGTATACTTATAAAAAAATCTCTCTGTATATATTTCAAATAATCTGAAAAACAAACGAAGAAAATAAAATGAAATTATGCATGTGAAAAATATAAAATTAATTAAAGAAATAGTATCGAAAATGAAAAAAAGTATTCTAAATAAAACGAGAAAAACAAAAATATATTCTAAAAATGAATAACTAAAAATCAATATATTAAAAAATGAAATTATATTAACTAAGAAGTTTGCTTTAATTCCAAATAAGGCATATAATTGAATTCGAGCGAGAGATGTTTCCGTCAAGATGGTCTGCTGGCGACTGAATTCACGCGCATTCGGAGTCCTCGGACTCCCAGATTTCGAATATCCCCACTCCGACATTCCGGCCTGTGTCTCTAGTAATTGCAATAATGATCTGTCACACATTTTGAAGTTATTTGTTTTGTTTACATTACGATGGAAACAGGAAATTTCATAAACAAAGAAAAATTTGATATATTCTGAATAAATTCCTCATAACATTTTTAATTAATAATGATAGAAAATTAAAACACTTGGTTTTTTTATGTTTCACAGATTTTACTTTATTCTCCGACTAGTTTACTCCTTGATAATGGTCACTGACCGAAACTAGTCGTAGAATAAAGTAAAATCTGTGAAACATTAAAAAACCAAGTGTTTTAATTTTCTATCATTATTAAATTTGTATATGTTGGCTTGTTACATCTTTTGCGACAAAAATTGTGTAGCTGCTGAGCAAATGTATTCTGAAAATTATCCTGAACGAAGACAACCTACATCTACAGACTGGCCCAAAAATATGTATACAGTAACACTTTAATTGTTTAATTTTTGTTTACAGGTTTAACTACATATTTAATTCAGAAGGTGCTCAAAATGTCCACTTTCGGCATTGATGCATTCCTGCAACCTATCCCTGACACTCTCACACACAGTGCGACACAAAATCATGTTAGAACGAATGTCCTCAAACCCATCATTGATGAAATTCTTCAATTGCTGTACTGTGGCAGGTTTTCTAGAATAAATCTTATCCTTTACTACTCCCCAGAAAAAAAATCCATTGAAGTTAAGTTCGGAGAACGTGGTGGCCACTCAATGCTTCCCCGTTTCCCCATCCAATGATATGAGATCCAGGTATTGACGGACCCTAAAAGAATAATGCGGTGGGGTCCTGTTGAAAGAAAAATTCCGCAAAGTCGGGCCGTGCTTGCTGTTGTGGCACCACAATTTCGATCAACGTGTCCAGATTTCTGAAAAAAAAGACAGGACTCACGTCACCATCACAGGATATGCCACCCTACACTGTGACGCCTAGCTGATTCAATTGGGTACTCATAATGACATGTGGGTCTTCTTTGGCCTAGTATACAGTTATGTCTGTTGGCGCGACCAGACAATTTAAAACAGGCTTCATCTGTTCACATCATTTTCGAAATCAGGTCTGGTTGTTCAGTCAGTTGATTGTGCATTATCTCACAGAACTGTAATCTGCGGTCAGGATCGTCCTCGAGCTCAAGAAAGCCATGCAATAGTCTGGGGCGGTACGGCTTAAGGTTCAGCTGGTGCATCAGACGTTGTAATAATGTCCTCGGGATACCCAGCTCCTGAGATATCCACTGTTGATGCTTCTCAATCAGATTTCCAGCCATGGTTTACCCTAGAAACAAAAGAAACACCTGTATACCTACTTTTGGGGCAATCTACAACTGAATAATTGGCTATTAATATAAATAGAAAAGAGTATTCATTCACTTGATCACAGTTATTTAAATATATTAAATAAAAATGATTTGAAAATAATTGATAAATTATTTCCACATTTAGCTCTGTGACTTTTGACTTACGCTACGTAAGTATGTTAAAGAAATGCACAAGTAGTTGTTTTAATGTGCATTTGTTTAACGTACTTACGTAACGTAAGTCAAAAGTCACAGAGCTAAATGTGGAAATAATTTATTAATTATCTTCAAATCATTTTTATTTTACTGAATAATTGTTTTGTTCATTGCAATAATTTTAACTCTTTTCTACATAAAATAAAAACAGTGTCCAGACACAATGTGCCCATTAGCGGGGTATATATCGCTAAAGTGAACACAAAGTAATTAAGTTCGGTGTAACAGCAGTTATGGGTTTGGGGTTGTTGTCTGTGGGATTACATTCTTTTTGGGTAACAAATCCAATAATGGCTTAACTAAGGGACTAAGATAAAAATTTAGCAAAATATTTTTATTTTTGTACATTTCAATGGATTGTAGCATATATAATCTACAATGACTTAACTGTTTTAAAAATAATAATAATAAATGAATATTGTTGCCTGAAAACTTGTTACCCGATTCTAATGAATGGTGTGACTGCTGATTTGTTTAGGTTTTGAATTTTAAAATAATACTGGTGTTCTTTAAAACAAAACATTTTAATGTATTGTGTTGAGTTTGTCCTACATATATTTCATTGTAGTTGTTTCAGTTTATTGAATAAATTCCCAACTGCTATGGGTGATTTGTTTTTGCAAAAGTGTAAACTTTTCAAAATTTTATTGACTTAAAAAACGAGAGTAATTCCGAATTTATTCAATAAACTACCAACACTCATACAAAATGCTTGATGGTCACTTCTTTCTGTTCAATAATTAATTTTATATTATTATCAATTGCGCTAATTGCATTATTACGAATATTCATGGACAATCAATGTTTTATTTCTTCGAATTGTTTAAAACAAGAAGTTTTAGTTTTGCTAAGAATCATCTCTAGCTTTTCCTTCCCAAACGCACGCCACGTAGTTTCGCCATCAGCCGAGAGATGGCGCATGGATGTAGGAATTGGAATAATTTTATCGCTGCAAAAAATACACGCGATGCGTTTTCTTTATGTTTTAATTAATTAGATTCAAAACAGGCAAATGCATAATAACATACATTTCTACGGGTGATTCATCATTAATTATCCCATTTTTAATATTGTTTTTTTTATATATTAGTTGAATAAAGAAAATAACGACAAGATTTAAATAATACATTTTAAAAATAAAAAGTTGATAAAATTTCAGGAAATGTCACATTAAGTTAAGAATACACAAGGTGAGAAATTGATTGAAATGTTGAAATTCAGAAAATATTACTTTAATTCCAATATAATTTCTAATAATTAATATGACAGAATTATTAAAAATGTATCAATAATACAGATTAAAACACTGATTAATTAGCTTTAAAGTTATTTATTTATTATTTAAATAATAATTAAATTTAATGACTTTAGAATTTAATCTGTTTTTTTTTAATTTCTTTAATTAATAGATTTTTAATAATTGTGTCATATTTATTATTATAACATGAACTATGACCTCACACTGAGAAGTAAGAGAGGCGCAAAAAAGATTTTATATAAGACTAAATAAATAAATAATAAGAATTATCCACTCCTCTGCCAACAAACAAACATCGACTCCATCACTGGCCGTCTTCAATACCTTTCCCTAAAGTTTGCCAAAAATTACGAAATAACCCATATAATTAAACACCTTTGTATACACTTTATATAATAATGTAGACTTAGACAATAACGTTAGTGATCATGACGAGTAAGTAGACAATGACAGGCTGAAAGTCCTATAGTCGATAGCCATTTCGCAATATGTTGCATATAAGTATTATAAATAAATAATTATGTATAATTTCACGAATAAGAAAGACCGATGGTCGATAGCCATTTTCTGTACTGTATCTGTCAAAATCATATGTTCTGTTATTTTACCCACGATTTCTTCGTTTTGTTGTGGTTACGATTTTAAATTAAGTGAAAATGAAAATAAAAAATGTGATTTCAATGTTTCAAAATACATATTTGGTTGAACACATTTACAATGCATTTTTATTGAAAATAAAATGAATGGGGAGGTTATGTAATATTTATTTTCATTATGATGTTAAATAAAACCTTCTCGCACCACCACTTCCTTGAACCGACATTATTTTCTTAACAAATATATAATGATAGAAATTAAAAAAAACAGTGAACCAAATAAGATAGTGTCTAATAAATTTAAAAAAATGATTTGGAAATCATTAATAAATCATTTCCACATTAGCTCTGTGACATTTTGACTTACGTACCGTAAGTACTTTAAAAAAATGCACATTAAAACAACTACTTCCCGGGCAATAATTTATTGATTATTTTGAAATAATTTTTATTTAATTTATTAAATTACTGTGACCAAGTGAATGAACACTCTTCTATTCATAGTGTCTAATACTTTGTTAATGAAATTGGATTTCCGAACATTTCATTTATATTTTATTATTATAATATTATGTAGTTATACATGAAAATTATATTCATTTTATTCCTCTTTATAGTTTGCCCCCTCAAAGTATATTATGTATATATATATTTATACTCTCAATTACTTGATAATAAACCGGATAAAACTGATGGATTTTAACCATTTGAAAGAATAAAGTGTTATAGAAGAAATGAACATGAGAGTCAAGCTGTTCAAATAATTCAGGTTGTTCGAATCATTCTAATAATATACACAGTTCAGAAAATTTAAACAAATTGAGGGTTTAGAGTACATATTTTAAAGAATTTTAAATGCACAAATTAGAAAATTATTTTAACTCCAAAGGGATGTAACACTCTTTATATTATTTTTTATTAGATTTCTCTTTGAATTATCTTTACAGAAATTTAATATAGTTGGTAGTTTTGATCAATTGTTACTGCAGAAAAAAAAAATGTTCTAAAAATGTTATTTGTAAGGAATTTTAACAATGAATTGATTAGTTTGACATGAAAAATAATTGAAATAATAGTAATCAAGCATATGAAATTAAAGAAATTGAAAACAAATGCCAAATAAACATTATTTTAAATTTAAATTAGTGTTATGGAAAACCTATATGTGAGAATGAAATAATGGTTTATTTTATAAATGAACCAAAATCATCCGAAATTTAAACATATTTCACATTTAAAATAATCATTGAAGAGAATGGTATCAACTTGATATGCATACAAAATTTCATATCACCATGTTAATAAAAAAAGACGGACACTTCGGTGACTCAACCTATGTAAAAAATAATGTGCTTTTGGGTTAAAAACTATGAGTAGGTATATTTCACAAAGTATTATTCAAGTTTTTAAATTTTAAACAAAATCAGGAATTAATCTCCTGGAATTTTATAAAAGTTGAATTAATTATACTAACTTAGAGAAAACAAGAGTTAGGTGAAATTATACAAAAAAAAAATACAAAAAGATAAATAAATGTCTCTGAAATAAATAAGGGAATCAATATTCAAACACTTTGAAATTTACATGTATTGTATGCAAATTCCTGCTTCCTTATTCATTTTTTAGATAAATTGAGAGAATTAAATTATATTTAGAATCTAAAAATATATTCAAAAGTCAATTTTAGAATTGATGTATAATTAATTATTAATGAATGAAATTAATATAAAATCCCTTTCGTATATAGAAAATTACTGCATATTTTTGATCGTATAATTGGTACATATAGATTTAATAAAATTATTATTTATCGTCTTGATTTGTGTGATTTATTTAATAAGTCAATATTTCTTATTTGTACATAAATCCCCTTGATGAGTTACGCATTAATTAAATGCTTCACCGACAACGTGTTGATGAAATATGATTTACTGGTTGCCTATTTTTTAACTACAGCCATCTAGTAATTAGTGCTTGAACTTTTAAACTATTTTAAACGTCAGTTATGCTCCTCGAATAAAGCGGTATGTTTAAAATCATAGATATGTTTCGCTAATGTTTTTTGAACCGTAAACTAAAAAAAAACTTTATTTTTACATTTCATTCACAATACTTCGAAAGATGAGTATTTTCCAAATGTAACTGATATTTTTTTTAATTGAATATAACAGAAAATATAAACATGAAAATATAATGAAATAACAACAATAACAAAAAAAATTTAAAAAAAAAACGAAATTCACTACTGCATGTAGAAAAAAAAACCTATTCGATGCAATTTTTAGTTGTTTTTTTTAATCGTACCGTTTGGATTTGTAAAAAAATAACCGATGTGAAGTTACCCACGGATTTGTCCGGCACCTCCACCATGGCGGAGGCGCCGGGGTAAATTAAACAAAACAAAACACGCGTTATTACAAGAATTTAAAGATGAAATTCCATAAAAAGTGTTAAATTTTTAGACTTTGAATCTGACACACATTTTCGTGGGATTCGTGGCTGTTTTCAAAAATTATTAAAAAAAGTTACAAAAAACATACCCCTGATTTTATTATTTAAAATCATTGTTTACACCTTTAGCAACAATCTAGTATGAAACACATTTGTTTAAATTGCATCAAACAGTGTCGTTTTGGACCCTGATTTTATTGTTTAAAATCATTGTTTACACCTTTAGCAATAATCTGGTATGAAATTCATTTGTTTCAATTGCATCAAACAGTGCCGTTTTGGACTTTGAATCTGACACACATTTTCATGGGATTCGTGGCTGTTTTCAAAATTTATTTAAAAAAGTTACAAAAGACATACCCCTGATTTTATTATTTAAAATCATTGTTTACACCTTTAGCAACAATCTAGTATGAAACACATTTGTTTCAATTGCATCAAACAGTGCCGTTTTGGACTATGAATCTGATGCATCTTCAACTTGAAAAAGTCGAAAATGAGTGTTGGCGTAAGAATATATTAATAATATAACATTGTTAATATAAATTTAGTTACCCTACACCCATGTGGGTAGAAAGGGGTCATTGAATATATATATATATATAATATAAATTTAGTACTTTTTATCGAATTTCATCTTTAAATTCTTGTAATAACGCGTGTTTTTTGTTTAATTTACCCCGGCGCCTCCGCCATGGTGGTGGTGCCGGGCAAATCTGTGGCTGGAAAATTCGTGGGTAACTTCACATCGGTAAAAAAATATACTGACAACCGCTTGAAGGATCCTGCCCTTAATGTATCTCTCAGATATAGATTTTCTTTATATATATATATATATATATATATATATGTTATAACGTAGATTTTCGCGGGCGTAACATGTTGACGCATTTATTCGGGTTTGATCCCGCGTGTTTTCTTGGAACTGGTCCATTGAATTTTCTGATCGACGTTTCGATGACGTCGCAGTCATCTTCGTCAGGAGTAAACTATTAGATTATATTGCTCTAGCAACCACTTGTTAGATTTTTACGCGTTGCAACTAGATGTTCGTGTTTCTTGTTTGGCTTCTGGTGATTCTTCTATTTTCTGATCTTGAAGATGTGTTCGTGCCCTCTGTTTCAATTTCGACATTATTATCTGAAGGGAACTGGTTCTGAATGTCTTGATTTTGTGAAGATCCTGAATTTTGACTGTAATTTAAACATGTTTTCCAAATTGGTGGTAGTCTTTTGGCATCATCCCTTTTGTTTAAACTATTTGGCCTCTTTTCAATTTCAATTGCTTCTCTAATTATCCTTGTATGGAAGAAATCAGTCTTTTTAAAAATCTTGGTTCTTTCGAAATTAATTGTATGATTTGAAATTTTGACATGTTGAAATAAAGATGATTGTGGATCGGATTTTCTAATTGCCAGAATGTGTTCGTCTCGACGGGTGCTGATTTTTCGGTTTGTTTGTCCTATATAACTTTTTTCACATGTACCGCATGGGATTTCATAAACTCCTTGAGCCTCAAGTGGTATAATTTCTTTTGGAGTTCGAACCAGATGTTGAATTTTTTTATAAGTATCGAAACAGGTTCTAATGTTGTATTTTGAGAGGACTCTTCCGATTTTATCTGTTGTTCCTTTTATGTAAGGGAGGATAACATTGCAACAAGGATTTTCTTTTCTTGCTTCTGGATTTCTGTCTCTGTTTAGTTTATTTATCGTTTTTTTAGAAAACCCATTTTGGATCAATGCCTTTTTAACATTGGTTATTTCTTTATTTAAGTGGTGTTGGTCGGACAATGTACGTGCTCTTTTTAAAAGTGTTTTGGCTACTGACGCTATTTGAGCTGGATGGTGATGTGACATTGCATTTAAGTATCTGTTTGTGTGTGTGTGGGTTTTCGGTATACGGTGTAATTTAGTTGTCCATTAGGATTTCGGATAATTAGAGTGTCCAGAAACGGTAAACGATTATTTTCTTCAACTTCCATTGTAAACTGAATTTTGTTGTGGATATTATTTAAATGAGATAAAAAATGGTTGAGATTTATGATACCATATTGCCAAATTACGAACGTGTCATCCACGTATCTTAGCCATAGTTTAGGTTTGAGCGGCGAGGAATTTAATGCTTTTGTTTCGAAATCTACCATGAACAAATTTGCAACTATTGGCGAAAGAGGGGATCCCATTGGTGCACCTTCCAACTGTTTAAATTTTTGTCCTTTGTATGTGAAAAACGTATTTTTGAGGCAGTGTGAAGCTAAATCTAAAATTTCAGTTGGCTGATTGTACTTGTTTTTTATTATTGTTAAGGTCTCGTCGATTGGAATTTGGGTGAAGAGAGATTTAACATCGAAACTTACTAATATGTCATTTCTATCCAAAGTTAGATCTTTAATTTTATTTATAAAATCTGTGGAGTTGATAATGTATGAGTCAGCGTCTTCCGTTAGTGGTTGCCATTTTTTAGCTATGTAAGCTGCTAATTTCACTGTCGGGGAACCAATTCCTGAGACGATTGGTCGTAAAGGAACACTTTCTTTGTGTATTTTTGGTACGCCATAAATTTTGGGGCAAATAGAAGATTTTTCTCTGGGAATTAGTTTCAACGCAATGCGTAAAAATCTAACAAGTGGTTGCTAGAGCAATATAATCTAATAGTTTACTCCTGACGAAGATGACTGCGACGTCATCGAAACGTCGATCAGAAAATTCAATGGACCAGTTCCAAGAAAACACGCGGGATCAAACCCGAATAAATGCGTCAACATGTTACGCCCGCGAAAATCTACGTTATAACATAATAAACCTCTACGGGGAGAATATTCTGCATGCCACACGTAAATTTGAAAAACTACGCACTAAACATTCGAAGCTTCTGTGCGATTTAACATTCTTATCAAGATGCCGAGACCAGAAAGTAACGCCCAATTTCGTCAAACTCAAATACCACACAGACAACGACAAAACAAGACGGATTTTATCCAGAACAAGTAAATGCCTCCTGAGAGAATCAATACAACGAAAACGAGCAGAAATTAACCAAGTAGGTACAACACTATATAACCTACACCTTCATCTCAGCAATATAATTCAAGCACCCATTTGGAATATAATTGATACTTTAGCAGCATTTAGAGCAGAAACCAGCAAAGAATTAAAATCAAAAAGTCAAAAACTAAAATTTGATAAACTTCAATCACACAATAAAGAAAAACCTCCTGAATGTCAAACAAAAACTGTATATAATCTTTCAAACAAAATACTAAACGAAATTGAAACCCAAGTTCTTTCTAAAGGTTTTAACTTTGCAGTAACACCTAAATTCATTCCAAATGAGGACATTATCTGTAATATTGAATCCGGCATAAAAGAACTAGACAACGCTACTGCTGAGAATATTCGCCAAGAAGTAGCGACTATTTTAAAAAAAGCTAAACCACCACCAAGTAACCTAACAAAAAAAGAAATTTCAGCACTTAAATCACTAAAAGAAGATACATCAATTATAATTCTTCCTGCAGACAAAGGCAATTCCACGGTTGTTATGCAAACAGAGGAATATGACAACAAAATGTGTTCCCTATTAGAGAACTCAACATACAAAAAAATAGAAACCGATCCAATCACATATTTGGAAAAAACAACCAAATCAAAAATAAAAAACTCCAAAATTGATAAAAATACAGCGTTGAAACTAATTCCCAGAGAAAAATCTTCTATTTGCCCCAAAATTTATGGCGTACCAAAAATACACAAAGAAGGTGTTCCTTTACGACCAATCGTCTCAGGAATTGGTTCCCCGACAGTGAAATTAGCAGCTTACATAGCTAAAAAATGGCAACCACTAACGGAAGACGCTGACTCATACATTATCAACTCCACAGATTTTATAAATAAAATTAAAGATCTAATTTTGGATAGAAATGACATATTAGTAAGTTTCGATGTTAAATCTCTCTTCACCCAAATTCCAATCGACGAGACCTTAACAATAATAAAAAACAAGTACAATCAGCCAACTGAAATTTTAGATTTAGCTTCACACTGCCTCAAAAATACGTTTTTCACATACAAAGGACAAAAATTTAAACAGTTGGAAGGTGCACCAATGGGATCCCCTCTTTCGCCAATAGTTGCAAATTTGTTCATGGTAGATTTCGAAACAAAAGCATTAAATTCCTCGCCGCTCAAACCTAAACTATGGCTAAGATACGTGGATGACACGTTCGTAATTTGGCAATATGGTATCATAAATCTCAACCATTTTTTATCTCATTTAAATAATATCCACAACAAAATTCAGTTTACAATGGAAGTTGAAGAAAATAATCGTTTACCGTTTCTGGACACTCTAATTATCCGAAATCCTAATGGACAACTAAATTACACCGTATACCGAAAACCCACACACACAAACAGATACTTAAATGCAATGTCACATCACCATCCAGCTCAAATAGCGTCAGTAGCCAAAACACTTTTAAAAAGAGCACGTACATTGTCCGACCAACACCACTTAAATAAAGAAATAACCAATGTTAAAAAGGCATTGATCCAAAATGGGTTTTCTAAAAAAACGATAAATAAACTAAACAGAGACAGAAATCCAGAAGCAAGAAAAGAAAATCCTTGTTGCAATGTTATCCTCCCTTACATAAAAGGAACAACAGATAAAATCGGAAGAGTCCTCTCAAAATACAACATTAGAACCTGTTTCGATACTTATAAAAAAATTCAACATCTGGTTCGAACTCCAAAAGAAATTATACCACTTGAGGCTCAAGGAGTTTATGAAATCCCATGCGGTACATGTGAAAAAAGTTATATAGGACAAACAAACCGAAAAATCAGCACCCGTCGAGACGAACACATTCTGGCAATTAGAAAATCCGATCCACAATCATCTTTATTTCAACATGTCAAAATTTCAAATCATACAATTAATTTCGAAAGAACCAAGATTTTTAAAAAGACTGATTTCTTCCATACAAGGATAATTAGAGAAGCAATTGAAATTGAAAAGAGGCCAAATAGTTTAAACAAAAGGGATGATGCCAAAAGACTACCACCAATTTGGAAAACATGTTTAAATTACAGTCAAAATTCAGGATCTTCACAAAATCAAGACATTCAGAACCAGTTCCCTTCAGATAATAATGTCGAAATTGAAACAGAGGGCACGAACACATCTTCAAGATCAGAAAATAGAAGAATCACCAGAAGCCAAACAAGAAACACGAACATCTAGTTGCAATGCGTAAAAATCTAACAAGTGGTTGCTAGAGCAATATAATCTAATAGTTTACTCCTGACGAAGATGACTGCGACGTCATCGAAACGTCGATCAGAAAATTCAATGGACCAGTTCCAAGAAAACACGCGGGATCAAACCCGAATAAATGCGTCAACATATATATATATATATATATATATATACGAATAAAGCTGTATTTATATATATGAATTATCAATGTCTAGATATTAGAAATATAAATCGTCAAAATGTAAATTAATGTTAATATTTTATTGGTCCTTTGGAAACTATAATTTGATAATAATTACTTACATAAATTGCAGATTTTACAGAATTAATCAATTTTTAATTAAATGAATGGCACGTTTCAGAATATACGGGGAATATCTTATACAAGGTGGCGAAAAACTATTAATATGGTTCGAATGTTTAATAACTTTTTTATTTAAGGGTTAATTATTATTATTTTTTTGTTATACAGTATATTTATGGGGAATATTTTTGGCTGAAGTATGAAAAATTATATCCCGCAAGTGGTGGCCATTTTCGGCTTCGCATATCTGTGCTCTTTCCAGTGCATTTTCTATAACTTTTCGTAAAATTTCCAGTGTTATGGCTTGAATTTCATTGCGAATATTTTGTTTTAGCTCTGGCTTATTTACGTATTACCCTTTCTTTCTAATAACCCCAAAAACAGTCTGGCGCCGTTAAATCCGGTGAATGTGGGGTTCAATTGAAATCGCTTCTGCGCGAAATACTGCATTCGCCAAAGAGGTCCCGTAAAAGAGATTGTGTGTGGATGGTTTTCTACAGCTGGCCTCAAAAAATTGTCCAGCATCTTTCGATATTCAGCACCATTAACCGTAACTGAGGCGTCATGTGCATTTTCAAAGAAATATGGACCAATGATTCTTTCAGACGATACACCGCACCAAACAGTACACTTAAGTGGGTGTAATTGTCGCTGGTGAACGATTCTTGGATTCTCCATGACCCATATTCTGCAATTTTGCCTGTTTATGAAACCATTCAATTGGAAATGAGTTTCATCGCTCATTATCAAATTGTTAATGAAATCGCGATTTTTTCTGTTTTTTGTCGGAATTAAATGGCATAATCAAGCCGTTGTTGGTAGTCTATCGGCTTCAATTCTTGCACAAGCTGAACCTTATACGGGAATATGTGCAATGTGGCCAAAATCCTCTGAACGGACCTCCTCTGTAGCCCCAGTTGTGCCGAACATCTTATTGATGTTTCTGAACTGTCCCGCACACTACCCACAACACGTTGGATGTTTTCTTCCATGTGGACCGTACGTGGTCTTCTGGTACATAGAAGGTGTTTTACTGTACCATGTTGTCGAAAATTTGCAACCAGGCGGTTTATTGTTGATGCTGAAGGTCCAGCACGCACATTAAAAAAAAACGACTATAAGCACACTGCATCAAAACAATTGGCCGTTGATTTTCAAAATATAATTCAACAATGTTTGATTGATGTTCTGTATTATACTGTTCCATTTCAATTTTCAAGTTTTCTTCACAATATCGTGCAATAAAAATCATAAATAAATAAATTTAAAAAGTTATTAACCATTCAAACCATATCGGTAGTTTTGCGCCACCTTGTATAATAATTAAACTTCAAGCCATTATATTTAATATAGGATTGAAGAACAATCGAATCTACTTTCGACTTGAAAATTGTACATTTTATGTAACTAAATAATCGAGTCGATTATAATCACAATGACTTTTCAGTGTGAGTTGGCGAAGAGGTTTCCGTTTAACTACTCAAGAAAGATAAGCTTGCAATCGATATTTTCTATAATTTAGTCAAATAACAATTGTACATTTTTTAAAGGTATCTTGTTTATAATTTAAATTATGAAAAAAAAAACGTATAACCTCACTTTATTACACACATTAGTATTATTAAGGGTGCGATTTAGACGAAAGAGATAGCTATATAAATATTGGTAATCACTAATTCGAGTTAGATTGCTATTGTGATCAATGAACAATATTGTATTGTACATTAAAGTATTCTTAAAATAACCACGAATTTCATCAGATGAATTAAAAATTATTTTAATATTTAGTTTGTGTGAAAAACAATGAAAATTGATCAAATTTATAGCAAATTTCAAATTATATTTATAATAATAAAAACTTGTGCAATGAAAATTTAAAAGATTTCACTAAATTCTGCATTCAAATAACATAGCAGACATGACCTATCAATTTCATTAAATCTTGCAATGTTCTTTTCTAACTTGAACTGGTAAATTGACGTAATACACGAAAATTAAAGATTTATTTTTTATTTAGACTGAAACTTTATATTTGGTAGATAAAAAATGTATATACATTTTCATATTACTAAATCCAAAAGAATGGCTCATTTTTCAAACGATTATTTCAATTTTACTATGTAGCTATCTCTTTCTACTAAACCGCAACCTTAATTGGTGATATGGAAGCAATCAAATTTGTAATAACATGACATTTATTTCATCGACGTTGCATCACCCTATCAAACCGTCGTCATTTTTTTTTTCTATCTACTTTTTACATATACATTTTAAGAATGTTTTTTATTGAGCACAAGCTGATAATGAATCCCTATGCCTTCACCATAAGCCGATTTTCTAAACAGTTATTAATTTTCCATTTACTCGCAGTAATTATTTATTTGAGATACAACTAAAACATTTATTCTGTTTTACAAAGAAGATGCATATTGTAGGTAAATTTCAAATCCTGTTATGTTTTAACCAGGATTATTTATTTTCAATTTTCTTTAACAAATTAGCTAATATCAATAACAGATTTCGTTTTGTTCTGCAGACTTATGTAATCTGCACTTCTAGTAATCCTTGTTGTTGTCCAATGTTTTACATATACAAAATTTTTTGCAGATGACATAGACATAGTCATTTGCAAATAGCAAACATTTTGTATATTTAAAACATTAGAAAACAACAAGGATTACTAGAAGTGGCACTTATTGTAATGATAGATACTAGTGATGGGCAAAGTCAATCTTTTATTATTTCTAAATTAAGTATATTATAATTTTATGAATGTTTCTTATTATAAAAATATCAAAAATAATTTCTCATTTATTAATAAACATAAATTTGAAGTTACTTTTTCGTTTTAAATACTTAAAATGACACATTTAGTAATACTCGATTACTAATAATATTCGATTTTGCCCAACACTAATAGATACCAATATGAAATTATCTACTTCTTTTGTCCGACTTCTCCAGCATAGCGGAGGAGCCAAACAATTCGTGATTCATCCACGGATATTTAAGAATCATTTTTGGAAATAAATAACGTTATTAATATTATTATTACCATTTTTTTTCCGAAATTCATCATAAAATCGAGTAAATTCGAAATCTATACTAATAAATAATATTATTTACTAATTTTCGACATATAACGGAACTTTATTAATAATATGCGTTTAAAAAAAGAACCAATTAATTTATTTTCTTAAAAAACATATAGTCTTTAAACATGTTTTACCTTGCGAATGAGACAAGAATTTTTTTATTGATTCTGGTTATAGCCTAAGGAATTGAATTGGTGTGTAATTTGCAATTTATGGTTGTAAATTTATGTTTTTACTGTTTACTGATCGATTTAATAGAAATGTTTTTCGTCAATGTAATTAATTCTGTCAATTACATTTCTCTCCATCCAATATACATCGAATTACATTCCAGAATAAAAATAAAAAAAAACAGGATCGTTTCATATGGCTTAAATTCGAGATGAGTATATATTTTTATTATTACAAGATTGCTACAAAGCCCCTTGTCATATATTATAATTTCCATTCGTATCTCGGGTAAACTGGAACATCCGTGGGGGAGAGAAAGAGAGGGACATGTGTCTAACGGGGAGGCTAATTTTAGTAAATGGTGGTAATGAATCGTGCATTATTCCCCGGCGATGCGTTAACAGTGATATGCGATCGCATCTCTGGAGAACTATTGACCTTTCGCCGTTTTCTTTAATGAGGCGGGATTTAATGGAGGGTTGCTTTTATTGGGCGCAATTGGCTCCAGTTGTGTACACAACTGGCGAACAAGTTAACAACTGTCGTTCTTCGTGAACTTCCCAACCAACCGTAAACATTAAGAATTCACAACTCCCCTACAATTATGAATGAAGTATGAATGACTTGTGACATACGTGTATATCTACCACAAGATAATATCTATTACAAAATGTTTACATTATTTATATGTATACAGTACATTTCTCTCTATCTCTCTCTCTCTCTCTCTGAATATATAAATTCCAAACAATTAAAATTTGCTACGCTTTTTGTATTTAATAACCAAACCTCAAACATTTATTTTGAATTTAAAAAAGAAAAGAGAAAATATGGCGGGAAGTTGTTTTGAGGCGGTTCGGGATTGAGAAAGGTTTCGAGAAGGGCGTTTACAACTTAATCCTTCGCTCGAGGATTATCTCGAATTGAGCCTAATTTCGCATGTTCGGCTCGACGTTCTTGTAACTCAAGAAAAATTTAACAACACAGTATTGCCCTTTAGTCGTATCCAAATTCAAAGAAATTCACAAAATGTCAATAAAAAATCCAATGAAGTCTACACGTGGATGCTACGGTTTTTTTTTGCAACATCTGGCGCAAACAATATGCACTAATATTTAATAGATTTATTGAATTAAATAAAAATAATTTTAGAATAATTAATTATTAATCAAATATTTTCCCTTTAGCTACTACATTTTTTTAACTTATATTACATAAGTACTTTAAAACAAATATACATTAAAACAACTACTTTTCGGGCCTATACCCCTGCCTGGATGAATACTCTTTTTTATTATAAGCAAAAATGGCTGCAGGACGGCGATGTTCTCAAACGAGACATACTTTTTAGAATTTGTGTTAATTACTTTTAGATTAGAGAAAGCGCAATTTTTATTTTTTGTTTCATATTTTAGAGAAATTCTGTAGAAGTTTTAATTTTTTTTCTAAGTTATAAAAGTTCGGTGGTCATAATTTTATTTGTTTAAACAATGATTTGAAGTGTGCTCAATGCATTAGTAAGGTGGAGTGGGGTAAGTGCACCCCAGTTTTTAGTAAGTTTGGCTTTCAACCCATATATATTTAATTATATATAGGTTAAAATATTTTAACCTATATTTAAATCAACGAATATTTGAGTTAATACGTTTTAATTAACATTGACAAAAAAACTCCAATTCCACTTGTATATTTTATAATAATATAAAATAAAAATCCAACAACTATGCACTTTAAAACTATTAAAACCGATTTGAATATCATGTAATGCGAGGCAAGAGCAATTGCTTTAAAATGCTTTTTACCGCATTCAAATGTTTTGTTTCGTTTTAGGGTAAAGCAAATAAGCAAAATAAATAACTAAATATACAAAAGGAATCAGTGAAATAATAGTAAGGGTAAAATATTAAATGTTAAAGATATTTTTGAAGAAATTTATTATTTAATCCGAATCCAGATTCACATTCATGTCGTTTTTATTTAGATGGCATCGGACGCAGAAGACAGTTCTTCTGAATCCGTAAGCAATAATAGTGAAATATGTGCCGGAAAATGTGGAAAACCAGTGGGGAAGAATACCACTTGTCAGAAGTGTAGCCGGTTATGTCATCCAAAGTGTTTATCGGGCCACAAGTGTATCTCAGCGAAACTTCCAGTGGACAACGATAAAAGTGAGGTTAATGATAGCGAAACGGGACTGAATAGTGATAGAAACCAATTGTTGGAGATCATCAGAACGCTTAAGGACATTATAACAGTAAAGAATCAATTGCTGGAGACAAAAGATGAGCTTATCAACGAGAAAAAATATACTCTACCCGGAAAAATACAATAATAAAGATTCTATAGAAATAATAGACAAACCAACGAACAAAACCATTAAGGGGAATAAAGATAATGAACATGTAAATGTAAGTTTGAACAAAATCGAAGTAAGCCAAAGTGAGAAATACGCTGAAAAAATTAAAAGGAATAAGACATTCAAGCACAACAATGAAACAAACTGCAAATGTTTCTGAAGAGGTAGTTGAATTAAATGAGGAATCGGTAAACAACAAAGAACCCAAATAGGAAAAAGCTGAACGGAACTGCAAAAGAGACGGCTGGTTTTAAATCATGTGAAAAAAAAACGGCGTGGATTTATATAGGAAAATGCACACAATCGGTTACTACTCAAATAATCGCAGATTATTTAATACCAAAACATCCAGAAATTGCGATAAAAACAATCGAGTTGCTTGAGACCAAAGGTCAAAACAGAGGGTTCAAATTAGGTGCAGATTTTAATTATTTAAATATACTAAAGGACACCGCAACATGGCCCGAGGGAGTAGATTTCCAGAGGTTTAACTTTATAAGAAAAAATAATGACATGAATAACAAACCGCCAATATCAAATAAAAACTCTGAATGACTAAAATATAGTATCTTACATCAAAATATAGGCTCGATAGGCAACTGCATTGACAAATTAAATGTAAAAATCGAACAAATGAAAACATGTAATGTAATTTGTGTAACGGAGCGCTATCAACCTATCGTATCAAGGACTTTAAACTTGTGTTTGAACAACTTTTCAATCTACAATGAATTTGAATGCGCGGCAGGCGAATTCAACATAGGCCCATTTGTTGCGATTATAATATCGATATATTGGCCACCGAGCAGAAACAAGGACATCTTTTATCAACAACTGGAACGTCTATTAGAGAGGATATATCAAGAGCGGAAAATAATTTTTATATGCGGTGATTTTAATATCGACCTTTCGGTCGATAATGAAAATAAAAAACGTTTCTTGTCTTTCTTAAAATCATTTAATTTAAAAACAACAATACGTGATTACACTAGGGTTGTTAACAATTCTAAAAGCTGTCTGGATAATATTATAACCAACTATAATGGTGAGTATGCATCCGAAATAATTAACATGCATATCTCTGACCATTTAGGTCAGAAATGTGTAATTAAATTTCTTAGTGTGAGTCCACCGCGTGATCGCTAATTTCGAAGAATTTTTAGCGAAAACAATAAACAGAAATTTAAAAATAAATTAAGATCATGTAATTGGGAATCTGTTTATAGGGTAAAATTAAATGAAGTGAATGAACAATGGAATAATTTTATAAATGAGTATAAAATTATATTTAATAGCTGCTTTCCAAAAGTTCGCGTGCACGGAAATAAAAAATCAAAAGGTACGCTATATGCAGATTCGCTTGAGCTTAAGAATTGTAAGAATGAACTAGACACATTATTCGTGCTATTATAATACAACGAAAATTGTAATAATTTATATAGACGGATAAAACAAGAATACGATAGGTTACTAAGATTCTTGAGACGCATGAATTATGAAAGGAAGATCAAAAACGGGGATAATAAAACAAAATGTATGTGGGGAATCTATAAACAAATTACAAATAAAACGTGCGTTAAACAGACTACAGACGGAGATCCAAACACTATTGCTCGCGATTTCAATGAATTCGTTCTTAATGCTGGAGACATAAATGCCCGTCAACATGATATAGACAGTATGAACTTAAATCATATATCATACTATCAAAAGTCAATGTTCTTGCCTCCAATAACAATAACGGAGTTAACAAATGTTTCAAAACGACTGCAAAGTAAAGAATGTAGCGGTGACGATGAAATCACTAATAATATCATAAAGTATACCATTGACGTCATTGCGGAGGTATTAACGTTTATAGTGAATAACTCCTTTAAATATGTAATTTTTCCATAAAACTTAAAGCTTGCATTATTTAAGCCAATATACAAGAAAGGAGACCCCGGGTTGTTGAATAATTATAGACCAATAAGTCTTTTGCCATCCTTTTCTAAATTATTAGAAATGTTGATGTGTGAAAGGCTAATTTCGTTTTTCAACAGCTGCAATATTCTATCTGAATCCCAGCATACGTATATGAAAGGAAAATCGATCAATAGTGCAGTTTTCCAGTTCACTAATTTTATTAATGTGGCAATAGAAAATAAAGAAATGGCACTTGGGGTATTCCTGGACCTCTCTAAAGCATACGACACAGTCGACCACTCTCTCCTATTAAGGAAATTGGGTCGTTACGGTGTCAGAGGAAATACACTGTCATGGTTTAAATTTTACTTATCAAACAGAGTTCAGAGGGTTAGTTTAGAGAAAGGTGGGAAAGAATTTAAATCTGAAATACGTCACTGTGGAGGTATAGGAATACCCCAAGGCAGCATTGTAGGGCCAATTGTCTTTATTACGTATATAAATGATATGCATGACATAGACATACAAGTTAATCATTATATCACTAATTACGCCGACGACACTAATTTTCTAATAACTGCCAAACTATACTCAGAGCTCCTAGAAATGTGTGATCAGGTGTATCGTAGAATGGACAATTGGTTTTTTGCAAATAGATTAAAACTAAATACGGAAAAAACACAAGCGGTACTATTTAAAACGAAACAACACAAATTGGAAATCCCCGAAGAACTAATACTCTACAACAACACCGTAGAGTTAAAATCGGATGTAAAATTCTTAGGCATCCATGTTGATGAATCTTTGGATTGGCGAGCACACGTGGACTCTTTAGTCACAAAAACTGCAAGAATGTGCTATATTATAAACAACATAAAAGATTATATGAGCCCGGAACCATTACAAATTATATATTATGGGAGTTTCGAATCAATTTTACGGTTTGGTATAATTTTTTGGGGAAAATTTCTATTTTTTTTTTTTTTCATCAAAATTATCAACGTCGACTGAATCTTCGGCAATAATTTCTAATATTATAGGTGGATGAAAAGTAGCTTCTTCAATTACCGCAATCATTGTGTCCTGAGCCATTTGTGTAGAATGATCCTCTTCTGCCATTTTCGCATCCTTCCACCGTTTAAGGTCAGTTGTGCTATAAATTGAATCTGGAACAACATTCCTGGACAATGCCATTTTCCAAATCACTCCAAACATCTCCAATCATTCTAGAAAATTCTCTTTTTGGAAGTCTTTCACCGATATTTTTTCTTTGCAATTTTATTAGCTTTGTGTCCTAGCACGTTTTCAACGGTAAAAAAAACACTTAAATCTAATGGTTGTAGGACATAACTACTATGAGGTGGTAATTTAAGAATAGTTACATTTTCTTGAGAAGCTATCTCTATCAATCTAATGGTCAAGTGAGTAGAATGACCATCGAATATTAATAAGACCGGTCAGTACCTATTGTTTTGAAGAAACTTTTTTGAAAATAATTTTGTAATACCTCCGCCTCCTACCAACCATTGCTAGTTGCAGCATAAGTGGTTCCAGAAAATCCACTATTCTCTTATGCCTGCCATTGATCCCAGATATTGTTGCCTTTAAAATTTATCATTGGTGGAACTTTGTCTCCAGAAGCAAAGGCAGCCATCAAAACTGTTATATTTTCCCTTCCAGGAACACTGACAGTGTGAGCGTAAGGAACATTTTTACCGCCAACTACGTTTGTTTTTGCAGGATCAGTACAGAAACTAGATTCATCCAAATTCCAAATTCTCATTGGTTTGATTTCTATGCTTAGCTCGGTGTGGTATTTTCCAACAATGTAAAATATTCATTCATTACAAAAGGATTGCAACTTTTTTTTCTAGCAATTTCTGCGCCTTTCGGTTTTTTTTTTATTACTATGCCTCTTTGCAAATCACAAAAAAAAAACAGTTTTCTCCTAGGACGCCGCTTTTAAATGGAATTTTAATTTTATTCTCATTTACGATTTGTCCAACCAATTGTTGCACCGCTTCTCTCCATTTTTAACAGTCCCTCGGTCAGCCGTTTTTCATATTCGATTGGTATAGCAGTGCTTCTGCCAAATGATTTTGATTTTATTCCACGTCTTCCTTTAAGTGGTATTTTATTGTGGGATAAGGTATGTTGTATTTTTTGCTAGCTTGATACGCATTTATGCGGCCTGCTTATTTCTTCAACTGCTTCTTTTGAATAATTGCCCCTATTCGTTTTCCTTACATAAGTACGAACCATGATTCCTTCCTTAAATAGAAATTGAATTAATTAATCAATATAGCACCTAAATACGCCTGCGAAAGCCAATTTTGAAAAAAAAAAAATAAACCATTTAGCCGTAAAGCTACTCGGCGCGCACGCTGAGACACCCTGTATATTAGATATTGCAATTTATCTTATATTATTTTAATAAGAGCCCGTTTATGCACTTACCCCACTTCACCTTATTAATTTATTTTAGATACAAACAAATATACATTAAAACAACTACTTCTCTGGCCTATACCCTTGCCCGATTGAATACTCTTTTCTATTAAGATTTATTGAATTTCAGTATTTCAGAGATTTATCCCGGCTATAAATACTTAGTTTGTGTAGATTTCAATCTACCTGCCGACCAGTTTGCCAATAGATGTCTGGGTGTTTCTTCTCTCAATACAAATTCTGCTCCTGCTCAACATTTAGCGGACACGTACGGATATCTGAATTTGTTCTAAATCAATACTTTGTCTAATCCGAGTGGAACATTTTTATATTTAATTTATTATTCTCGTAATAGTATACGTGTACAATCTGCTAGTGATCTACCTTTTGAGAACATACAACATCATTGCGTAATTATGTTTTTAATTAACGCTTTATATCAACCTGATTGTTTGGAAACACGTGATACTGTTCATTTATATGATAAAGGTTATTACAACGCTATTAACAATTCTATCTGATTCTAAATTTAATTTTTGAGATAAAATATGCCAATCTATAGGGCATATTTTATTTCAAAATTTAAATTTATATGATCAAGTGCTATTTTTTTAATAAAATCTATGATTGTATTGATATGTTTATTCCTAAGAAGTCTATAAATGTTGGTAATAACAAATCTCCAATTTGGTTTGACTACAATTTAAAATCTTTAAACATGAAAAAGAAACAGTTACCGGGTACTTTCCCCGGTGAATACCATCAAATAAGTTTTTGATTGAAAATTTAATAGGAAAGCAAAATGATTAATTGAAAAAATTGATTGTTGTTTTTTAAAGTTAAAGCCTAGTATTTAGAATAATATTATAATTAAGTGTGTTATTTCTTACCTTACAATGGGTTAAAATCATTTACCCACACTCTTCTTCATTTTTACAAACTGGAGGCGTTTGCGAATTATTTCAATAATTAAAATATCTAACAGAAATTGTTTATTTTCCAAGATCTAAAACTTTTATTTGAAACATTTTTCTATCCGAATTAAAAAATGAAAAATTGCTAAGAGTAAAGTTGCACTTAATGAGTTTGATTCTAACCAAAAGCTTTTCAGATCATTCCACTGTTATATAAAGCTTAGATATAAAGTTTGGGCTTAATCCATTTAGCCGTTTAGGCGCTATCGCGGAAACACACAGACACACAGACACACACACAGACATTTTTCAAAACTCGATGGAATGGACTCAGGGGACCTCAAAACGTGCATATTTGTTGAAATTGGTGGTTCGAAAATTTTCACGATCACAATACTTTCCCTTGGACAGGGGTCCGGGGAAAGTAAAAAAACGGGTAATATGTTGTATTATGATGAATTCAAACGTATTCGGCAAAAAAGCAAAATCTTAATAATAAGCTATAGAAAACCTACATTTTAAATTACGAAAATTCAATTAAAGAAAACCTAAACAATTTTTGTAAGTTTGCTAATACATATCGAAAATCTAATAATATACCAAATTGTATGTACTGGAGGTCTAGATATTGTAAAACACTTCTCATTTTTGTTTTTTCTCTTCAGTCTATTCTAGTGATGTGAATTCTGGAAATGTTTGTAATTTTGATATTAATACTTCTGTTTCTGGTGATTTTATTCGTATATCTTTAAGGGATATATTTGAAAGCATAGAAAATTTAAAATATAGTCACAGTTGTGGTTCCGATAACATACCTAGTAGCTTAATTAAAAACTGCATTTTTACAATATCTAAGCCGCTTCATTTGTTATGTCAATCATCAATGAAATATAATTATGTATATTGTTGACAATTAAAAATATCTGCAATGGAATTTTTACGCCCATATTTAAGTCTGGCCGTACTGATATGATAGAAAACTGTAGGGGGTATGTATACAATCTTCAATACTTAAGCTGCTGGATCAAATAATGTCATTTTTTTCAATCAATTTAAACATTGAAGTCCCTTCTGGTGTACCTCAAGGAACACACTTCAGCACTATCCTTTTTATATATATATATATATATATAATCGATGTCCCCTTTTACCAATTGATGTCGGGGTTCCTTTTTCTATATTTAATATTATAAAAAAGATAGTGTTAGTTGCATTTTATTTTAGTATTAGTTCTTGAATTATATTGTTGTATAATGGTTATTACAGTAAATAAAAATTAAATAAATTTGTATATCGTTAAACTATAGTCACTTGAGGGATAGTTTTTTTTAATACATATTAGTAAAAGTGTATGAAGGTATTTGATAAAAGAAGGAAGCGATGTTTACGTAAGATATATGACAAAAACTTTTTTCCTTAATTGAAAACGATACAAAAACGAATAAGATTTATTAGCCAAAAACATGTTTACTCCTCATACATCTCGAGACAGCAAGAATTCCTAATCCACTGACCCGTATAAAACCCCCACCCATCCCATTTAATCCCTAACCTTCCTTCACACAAAAAACTGTTTTTCATAATTCAGCAGCCTGAAAAGCCCCGCCCTTTTCAGCGGACCCGGGCCAAGGGTGGCGGATCCGCCCCTGGGCGAGAGCCAAATTCGATTCCGCCGTGAATGCTCCTTATTATCCCCCCATAAATCATGCACTCTGCGTTTATTTTCGAGAAAAATAAATAAACCGCACCCCTGTAACCGGTCTACTCCATCAGACACGCGTGTTCGCCAGGGGTAATAACCTTCGAGGGGGGATGGATGGATGAGAATGCACCCCACCGAAACGGCGCGTGACAACTGCAAATTTTGACGTACCCCATACGCCCACGGGAGTTATTACGTATGCATAGATAACGGTCTTTGTGAAGGGGGTAAACCGAGAGCGTACGCGCGTACGTTGGAATGGAGTTATTTAATTACAGAAAATAGGAAATTGAAATTCATACACTGCTGGTAGTTTCATTTAGCTGTAAATTTTGTTATAGTGTAATGAATTACAGTTTTGCCAAAAACAATTAATGAGAAAAATAAAATGTATTCCTAGTTGACAATTATAAATATCTACAATGGATTTTTTATATAAAATTTAGACAAATTAAATAACAAGTAAATAAAAACTCTTTTCTATTTATAAAAATAGACATAAGTGAGAACTCTTCAAGGACTAAAAATTTCCGGGTCAGGAATTAACTAACAATTAAAATTTTCCTTGTTTAATTTCATTGTACTTTAAATAACTGCAAATGTGTGTATCATCTTTGTTTCATTTTATTTAATTTAAATGTATTTGACTATTGCAATAAACATACACAAGGTAAAATTAACAAAATCAAAGCAGCAAAGATATGAAAACCGATGTGAAATTACCCCAAGGTTTTTGTGCGGCGGAGGCGCCGGGATGCTTCTATTAATATTTTCTATATTTCTAATAATAAAATAAAACTTCTATTTTATATACATACTAAATCCTCGCACATTGAAGTTTCTACAATGGATTTTCTAAATAAAGATTAAATATTGTTTTCTAACGGTTGTATTCACTACGTTATATAACACCGTTTGTCATTTTTTAGATTTTTTATTTTCACGTTAACTTATTACTAAGGACCTTATTAACATATTTTGAGAATATAAAAGTAGGACTGGAATCCATGGGGTAACTTTACATCGGTGATATGAAAAGCATACGATATTTTGCGAATTAATACGAACATAAACATGAGGCAACACTATTATGACCATTCTGAAAGTTGATGGTAAATCATCTAACCTTGATCAGCATTATTTTTAGGTTTTATTTAAGTTTTTAATAGTTTCAATGATACATAGAAGGATTGCAATAGAGTGTGATATGGGCTTGGGTGGAATGTTCAAACCGTTTTATATTCTAAATTTTCAAAAAGATCACAATCTTTGAAGAAGTACGGTCCAATAATGCCTTTGACTCATAAACCGTACCAGTGTATTTTTCGGGGTGCATTGGCAGCTGTAGAACTGTTTCTGGCTGCTGTTCGGACCAAATTCGGCAATTCTTTTTATTTACATACCCATTGAGTCAAAAATGAGCCTCGTCACTGAAGACAATATTTCGATTAAAAAAAAAACCGGATCTACAGTCAACTTTTCTAAGGCACATTCATCGACAAGACGACGTCGTGGTAGGTCGCCCAGCTTAATTTCTGCTGTATTTTGTAAGGCTTCATACCGAGGTCTTTATGTAAAATCTTCCAGGTGGTCGAATAAACCACCTGGAAGATTACTGCGATCGACGACGAATGGACATATCGCGATGTTCAGCCGGATATTGAAACAATACTCTCCTCGGTACCCACTCTACGGATATGGGTTTAATGTCCAGTAAAGTGAAATTGGTGCAAAACTTGATCAAATGGCTTGATTAGCCTGTTCGATGGGTCGATTATGACGATAATTTTAGCATAATATGGACGTAATTTGCGAAACACATTTTTCACAGAGCACGAATTTTGATAATAAAATTCAATGATTTGCAAGCGTTGTTTATTTATGAGTATGTGTGGCTTTGACACATGTTACATATCACGCTTCAACTGTCAAAAACTTAACACTAAAAATAGACAATAACAAAAAAATTACCCATTACTTGCTTCAAAATTATGCATTTTTACCGCCAAAATCCATTAATATACGCAGGATTTATTTTATTTTAATTTTGGACTCTCATAATCAATTTGTATTCCAATAGTTAAAAAAATAAGTTTTTATGAAATTAGCTGTCAATTAGTTGTATTTCTTTATCACAATCTACAACTAAATATTTTTTCAATAATAATAATAATAACCAACATGTTTATTTATATACATTAAAGTATTTGACTATACATAAATTTACAAAGATTTGTATATAAATTGGCTATTGACCGAAGGTCTTTCCGCCTTTCTTTGTCTCGTTCTTGTCATTATCTGTCTAATTATTATGAATGCTAATGTAATTGTCAAAGGCTGACTTATTAGATGAAATAATAAATGGGGGAAGATGGGTATTTATATTTAGCGGAAGCATTAGGATTATGAGGGATGCACAAGTGCTTAAAAAATAGTGGATAAGTTGGGATTTATGACAAACTTAAGGGAGAGGATTTTTATGTGCTCTTGGATGAGTGTAATGTTGGTTTGATGATAAAGAAGTGTGTTAGGAGGATTGCTTTTTTTAAGGGGACCCCACTTTTAAATTAAAAAAAAAAATCGAAATTTAATTTTTTGCCTTATCGGCATCCTTATACTGTCTAACATGTTGTGGCAAAATGCCAATTCGGTATCCGAAGTCGTTGCAAAGATACAATAAAAAATGTTATTCTTCCGTAAAAAGTATTTGAATACAACTGAAATCTTTAAAGGCGTTTCTCGAAACGATATTTTTAACCTCGCGAGGCAGATATATTCTAAACTTTTCGACTAATTCTGATGATTCTTTGTGGTTTTTGTGGAAATATATAGCATAGGATTTTTTGAATACTCCAATTTTTTGATTTTTTTATGCGCATTTCAGTAGCGATTTTTTTTTGTGCGAAAAATCTAACTTTTTTTTCGAGAGTTGCCATTTTAGTAATTTTGTGAATTTTGAAAAAAATCCTATGGTACCTTTGAGATTATTTAGTATAGGTCTCGGAATACTGATCAGTTTTTCTATCGGTTGTTTCAGCACTGAACGCGCTGTCCCTTGCAAGTGATAGAACCATCGCTTGCACCTAGTTTTTCTTAGAAATATTAACGGCAGAAAAATACGTTTTTTTGGGCTGAAAATTTTGTTAAATAATGTTCAAATATCCCTCTATAACATATAGAAAACTCAAACCAATTCGAATAATCCTACTGCAAAAAAAAATATATATTAAAAACACCTTAATTTTGGCCTGCTTAGTAGGGGTCCCCCTTAAGTTTCTTACATTACGTTGCATATTTACTTTTTTCTGTTTCCACATTAAAATAAAAGTAGAAATCCGTAAAATGTTAGAAAGAGAATAAATAAGCTTTAATTATTTCTCCACTACAATTTCTAACATATTTTTTTTAATTCTTGATTATTTTAATGTCATACAAATTATTGTAAACTTAATTACAACTTCAATAAAAACAAACGAATTTAAATAGTGTTATTTATAATTGTGGGAATCCATCTATAATAAATCTAATTTTTATAAAACCAGAAACGCCACAACAATGTTTACAATTCTATGAAAGTATTTAATTTGTGTTGACACAATGATAATGTCCGTGAAAACTGGATCACATGAAAATAATTGCTTCGTAATTCCCAAGCGATTAATTACGACTTTACGTGAGTAAAGTTGAACGAACTGGAATTAATCAGACGGTTGGTCCCGAAAGCGAATAGTCCTGGATCGATCTAAATTGAGACATAATCTCAATGAATGAAATCATGAATTATTTATCACCGCCATCAACTACACCCACTGTGAGCACAATTGATTCATAAATCCACTCGTAAAACTATGGGAGACTATCTGACGGATTTAAATTAAAATATTTTAAATCATGTATGGTATAAAACATTCTTTCCAGATAGTAGGTACATATCCAGACATTGTCTACTGAATAAACAATGAATTCATTTGCTTAAAGAATAAAAGCAATTAATTAAAAATTGGAGGATACACCATCGGGTCCTGGGGAATAGCTATTTTATAATCATGCAATTGTATTGAAGACACATTCAACACTGGGTAACAGTTATATTAGAAAGATAAAATTTACAATTTTATTTTTATTATTTGTTTTTCAACAATTATTTTTCTAGTGGCTGTACTAATAGGTAGGGATTGATTCGGAATTGAGTATTAATTATCAAATCGTGTAAACATTAAAATAAATAAAATGAAACAAATATGATTCACACATTTGCATTTATTTTTATTAAACAAGGAATATTTCTGGCAGACAGGGCAAAGCTGTATTTATGAGAGATGAAATCCCGAAACACGTGTCTACAGATAGCCTTGTAACAATTATTTGTTGTTTCTTTTCATTAAATATTTTCGACTCAAACCTGTGCAATTCGCAGTAGTTTTATGAAACAAGCAAATATCTATTATGTGATCCAATGTCCGGTGTGGTAAATGCTCGGGAAGTATTTGTTTCAATAGATGTTTGTAAAACTTACATTGTAAGTAATTTTTAGCAGTTTGACAAAGGGATTGAAATTGAAATTTTCCTTGTTTAATTTCATTATAATTTATAAAATAGTCGATATAATCCTGGATTATAGTGTAAACAATCCTTGCATCATATTCTTTTAGTGATTCTGGTATTCTCTAGATCCTCTCTGATTTTAATATTTATTGTTCTGTATATTCTTGTGAGTCCTTTAACTCTTACAGGCACAGAAATTTTAACATATTATTTACCCATGCTGCACGAAAAATAAAATTGTATATTTTCGAAAATTTATGTTTATTAGAAAAATAATAATAATATTTAGAATACAGAAAACAATAAATGGTCATCTTCTTGGGCTTCATTAACTCATGTAGGTACAACCGTTGTACCACTAAGCCTGTAACAATTACGAATACATGAAATTTAAGTCTGAACACCAAATCATATTTGATGCTATCACCTTTGTATGAAATTCTTGGAAACAAGTCCTGCTTTTTGTGAGGCATAGAGGCACTCTGCATTCAGAACACATCCATTCAGTGCGAATTTGAGAACGTGTAGTACTACATTTCGCATATCACATTTTCTTCGTGTTGCACGAACTGATTGATGGGCGGATTAATTTCAGAAGACACTGATGGTTTGTGTTTCTCGATTTCTAATAGTGAGATTAGGGATTGTTAAGTAAGTTTCACTTGGTTTGTTTTACACGCAAAAATTATTTATTTTCGACTAGTTTCGGCACATTGCCATTACCAAGAATAAATGTAGAAGAAATTTTACAGTTATTTATATAATCATATTGTCGGTATTTTCAGTAGTAAGGGCGTGATAATGGCAATGTGCCGAAACTAGTCGAAAATAAATAATTTTTGCGTGTAAAACAAACCAAGTGAAACTTACTTAACAATCCCTAATATTACTAAAATGTTTTACCAAGTAATTAATGAGACTCAAATTGCTAATAGTGAGCTTGTAACCATCCTCATCTTAGAATAAATTAGTTGGTCCGCTAGTAAACCATCAATTACTTGTCTCCGAAAATCCTTGTGGGTGATAATGTTTCCTTGCAGTTTATACAATATATATCTCGATCTTTGCCTCTCCTCATTGTCAGAAATCACTTTAGATGCTTCTGACGAACCACTTCTTCCTTTAAGTGTTCACCATATTGCTTATACCTTGTCATTTTCACTCACCAATTCAAATTGTATTAGCACTTACGAAAAAACTTATCTCTTCAGTCAAGCTGATTATTACTCTATTAACATATTTTTTTAATTCAATCGATTGGAACTTCATATCTATAAATAACAACATAGATAAAACAGTAGATGCATTTTATGACATTTTTCACTATGCAATTGACAAATTTGTACTCTATACCTGCCTTTCCGATAGTAACTACCCAAAGTGGATGTCTAAAAAATTAATTACTTTGACCAAACAGAAGAAAAAAGCTCACACTAGGTATAAGCAATACGGTCTTTTTAAGAATTATATCATATTTTCTAGTCTCAGAGATAGATGTAAGATTATTTCCAAAATATGTTACAGTCAATACTTATCTAAGGTCGGATCATCTTTAAGATCTAATCCCCATTTTTTTTTCTGGAAATATGCTAAGGATTTTAATAAAGTTGATGGTTATCCGTCTGTTATGAGATATATCGATACGACCGCTGATAATGGCTTAGATATTGCCAACTTATTTTCCCATTATTTTTTATCAGTATACTTGTCACATAGCCATTCTAATAATGCATCATCTAAATTTAATCCTGTTCTCAAGGTACAAAATTGTAAACTATTGGTAACCATTGAAGATTTATTTATGTCAATTTCTAGACAGAAAGCTACCTATTCTTACGGACCCGACTTGATTCTAAACTATTTCATACTTAATTGCATTTTCTCTCTAGAACTTAGCATAGTATCAGCTAAATGGAAGTCAAGTTTTATAATTCCACTGTATAAAAAGGGTTCCAGGGATTTGATTGAAAAGTATAGGGGCATCTGTATTCAGTCATCTATTCCTAAACTGCTGGATAAGATAGTTGCGAATCAATTATCATGGTTATCGAAGCATATATTATCGACCAGACAGCATGGATTTTTCACTATCACCAACTTAATGGAATTCAAACAATACGTTTCGCAAGCTTTGGAAGAACGTTATCAAGTTGACACGGTATATACAGATTTTACTAAGGCTTTCGATAGAATTAACAGTACTATTCTTCTTGGCAAATTACGTTCTTTGGGTTTCTGTGAAAATACAGTATCTTGGCTTGATTCACTTTTTAATCATAGAATCCAATTTGTGAAAATAAAGAACTATATTTCAAATCCTATTAATATAACGTCAGGTGTACCGCAAGGATCACATTGGAGCCAATATTATTTTTGCTTTTTATTAACGATTTGCATGAAGTTTTTTAAAACTGTAATTTTTTAATGTTTGCCGATGATGTTAAACTTTTTTAAAATTATTCGTTCTGTTAATAATTGCCGCGATATTCAATGTGACCTTGACCGCTTATATAAATGGTGTGACCATCTTTATCTAAATATTTCCAAATGTTATTCTATGTCAATCTGTATTAATAAAAATACGATTGAACACACATACTATTAATTAATTCTAGCAATTTAGAGAAAGTTAGCTCCTTTAAGGATCTTGGGGTGACGTTCAACTGCAATCTTTTCCTTAATATTCATATCTCAAATATTTGTTTAAGTGCTATGAAAATGTGGGGATTTGTTTGGCGAGTCAGCAGAAACTTGGATATAGAAAGCATTAAGGCTCTCTATTGTTCACTCGTTAGGTCCCAACTTGAATACGCGTCGCCTATCTGGACTCCAAATTCTAACTTCAACGTGAATCGATTAGAAGCTGTCCAAAGAAAATTTCTGCGATGTATAGAGTATAAGTTGGGGCTGCCTCACACTCGGGGAGAATACACCTAAGTAATGAATTCCCTCAACTTGTCATCGTTAAAGAATCGCAGAGTTAATGCTGATTTATGCCTTTTATATCGCATTTTAAACGAACACATTAACTCTCCAGAACTGTTGACCACGATTAATTTTCATGTACCTGTCAGGAACACCAGATCAAACACATTATTCTACTTGGATTTTCATCGCACGGCATCTGGATCGTCGAACACCATGACTAGATTGATGCAGCTTGGTAACGAATTTAACACATTTTATTGGTTTTATCTGTTTAGCATATTATACAACACATTTAAATATAGACTAAAATGTTACTAGTAAGTGTAGTATAACTTATCATGTACTGTTGATTTGACGCTTTTATGTTAATAATGTATAATTGAATGCTGCAGTTACTGTTATTATTATAATTATTTTTCTATCGTTATATATATTATTTTTGTATTATGAAAATGGCGTTGCCGTTAATAAACATTTATTTATATACGAATTGACGACACAAATGTCCAGAAAATGTAAAAAAATCGGTGCCACCATTTATGGCTTCTACGATCAATTTCGTATGATGATTTCAGTTGTTCACATTTATCAACAAAATTCATGTTTGCATTGTAGTCGACAAGAATTTTCGGACAATCTACATTTATTCGGTCTCCATTTCTTTCCCGTCGACTTACAGTTGCTGTTTCTAAGGGATTGTGATAGTTAGAAAGCAAGTGCACAGATCGTTTATCTTTCCATTTGAACATTGATATTCCTGACTCGCTGCATTTCCAACCGAATTCACCTCTTACTAACATTTTGTCATATTTCATCTTCGGAATATTTTTTCTGTTGAAATTTACAGTTCCGCAAGCATTAAATCCTTTATATTTCAAGTCCAGTAAATCGTAAGAATTAAAATAATTATCAAAAAACAAGTAATGATTTCTAGCGTCAAGTCCTTTGATCAAATCTTTTACCACCCGAGCACCCAAGTTCTTCTCAACAATATTCTTCTTGCCGGTGTAAATTTGAAATCTGTATAGATATCCAGATTTTTCTGCTAATGCCCAGATTTTATGCTCCCGTTTTGGCATATATTGTTTTAGGGAGCTTCTACCCTTAAACTTAATCATTGACTCATCTATGGCTATATACTTAGCAAGATGTAGACATTTTTCAAAATTATCTGTTAGTTTATCAAGCATTGGACAAACTTTGTACAATTTGTCATACATAGCTTCATGCCTTTTAGGCAACATATTGTTGTCATTGAGATGTATATTGTTTAGTAACCAACCAAAACGATTGACAGTCATGAATTTACTCATGTACGAATCATGCAAATCTGGACACGAACTCAGAGTAATCCCTATAATAGGCTTGATTCCCATAAGCAAGTTCATGCCGAGGAAAGCTTTAATTTCTGTAGTATTGGTAGGTTCAAACCGTTTTCCAGTGTCCTGGCATTTTTGTGTTGCGTACAAATTTGATTGGAAAACTAAATTTTCAATAATCTCTTCGTCAAATAATATAGTAAAATACTTATAAGGAGAATGCTCATCCTATTCCTTTACAATATCTGCTACACTGCGCTGGTACAATGTTATCGGTGCTATGTCCCCATTTAGCAATAATGTCCTGAACATTTGTAGGCCGAAGGGTTTGTAATGTTTTGAGTGGAATATTCATTTCCAGGTCTGAATCATCAGAATAATTTTCGTTAAAGTTTCATTAGTTTCAGTATTGTTCAAATTATCGTCATCATCGTTATCATCAACTTCAGACCCTGGATCGGACGGAATATTTTCAAAATCAATGGTCCATCCTTTCAGTGTAGATGGCAAATTATCCATTTTACTAAAATTACACATTCATATAAATTTACATGTACTGCATGGCGGTACATATAAGACACCAGTTTACTTAATAAAAAAACACAGCAAAAAAACATCATCCTTTACTTACCAACGTTTCTATGCACTTCACTATAGCCAGTTATTAGTTTTATGCAGAAATAAATAACAAATGTGTGTTTATTTATAACAAGAATGATCGCTAATATTAACAACTATGTCTTTACTGCATTAACCTCAAAAACAATGTGCCGCCTGAAATCAGCTGAACGCACGTGTCCGCTATAAATCGAATAACATTTAGGCGACCAATAGCACGCAATTATACAGCTGGTACACATATTGTGCTACCGTGCAAGTTGTAGATTGACTTTGAATATATGGTACAGTTTATGTACCCCCGTGCGTCGGCGTACCGCGAAAATGTGGTACACTGCGTGTACCACCATGCGTGAAAGAGTTAATCGCTTTCAGGTATTTCAATTCAATTGCTTGGATTTTGCTCTTCTGTTCATTTTTTTATTTATTAATGGATAAAGATATTTCATGTAAAACAAAACTGAAAGTATATACCACAATTATACTTTTAGTTTTGTTTTACATGAAATATCTTTATCCATTAATAAATAAAAAATATGTACTATTATTTGAGAATGATTATCGTGTAATCTAGTCTAGATTAATAAAAATCCAAGTATAAAATAAATATGAATAGATTATTAAAAATCAACTAATAAAACAAATAAAACACATATTAGATTGAATAACTTTAAATTATCGACTAATTTCGGGTTATTAGCCCATTTTCAAGAGAATTTAAATTCTCTAAAATACGAACTACCAATTTTTAAATATTAAAACCATTAAAAATCCAAGTTCTATAAAAGTTATCTTATTTTCTTTATATCTGATAATAAAAAAATAATTTATTTTGTAATTTCTATTATTTTCCTATTTACTATTGTAAACATCAGAATATATTTTCAAAAAAATATCACAAAGCGCCATCCTTTAGCTAATTATTAAATAAAATGTGTGAATTAATTTATGCAAATTAAACGAAAATCAGTGCCTATTTATAAACTATTTTAACGCGTCGATGAAACGCATTCCCCCATTAGCCACTTGAAATTGAAACGGTGTAACTATAATAGAATTAAATAATAAATAGGGGAGCCACCCCTCTCGGTCTCGCTCATGACAGCTTTTGACGTAAACAGTCAGTTTGAATCAATACCCCCGAAAACACCGAGTCATTCCGACACCCGGTGTCCCGCATCAGACAATGTCCGGAGTTGTCCACCCTTCTCATTCACAATTCAAAGCGTTTGATACAGCGCGTTTTATTTCAGACTTATTTTGTCTCTACTATAGTATAAAACGTACGTGCTTGTGTTATATGTGTGAAACGACACGCTTCGAAAAAAGAACGGTTAAAAATAGGTGGATGTATATCGTGACGAACATAAATTATTGAATCTTAAAATAAATCCGTAGTAATTATTAATGAAGAGGGCAATGAGAATTAATTTAAATATAATTACGTAGCAAGCTATACTATAAAAATTATTAAAATAAGTATGATTTGATTCAAGATAGCTGTTACTTCTGTCATTAAAAAAATATATTGATTCAGTAATTGGAATGCCTTTTTTCCAATATGTATGATTTACACGTATTTACATTTCGGTGCAATACAATTAAGCACACAAAATAAGTTATAGATTAATGCGGATATGATGAGTATCCTTGTTACGAAAATGTTTCTTAATATGAACATGCCCCGTCATTTAGACAACAATTCAAAAATTCAAAATCTAACTAACATATAACACGGTTTTTAGACAAATTTCCCGATTGATGGAGATGAGTAAAAATACCGTTTTCAGAGCTAAAAAACGTTGGGAGCAGGAAAGAAAAGCAGAAGGATCTGCTCGTCCCAAAGTTTCTGGCAGTGATGAAGACACAGCTCTAATAGAATATTTAAGGTTGCGATCCCCAATACTAACTATTTTTTTGGTGTATGGTAAAATTAAAAACGACTGTAACTTATTTTATGTTAAAAATAACTATGGCATATGTGATGTCGGATTAAAGGGTAAAAAATAGCCCTTTTAATAAAGTCAACTATTGTTTCCATTTAAAAAAAGGTAAGTTTGTGTCATATCTCCCAAAATATGGGCGAAAATTTTTTTTTTGATTTTTTGTTATTAATCTGTGTAAAATTTTCTACAACTTTGTCCTTTACAGTTTTTTTCTATCTATGATAATAATAGAGATATATTGATTTCAAAAAATTGACACATTTTACTTTTTTCAAAATATCTAGTTACCCTTGACTTTTTCAAATAATTTGAAAGTGTCATTTTATTCGTCTTATAAAACTACACTTTTTTCCCCATTTAACCGTTTTTCTATCTCTTATAGTTTCCGAGATCCCCATAGAGAACATCGAAAAAAACTCACCCTGTATAGATGATTAATCAATTTCCCAGGTCCGACGAGCCTTCCACTCACCCAATAACTTTTATTTGTGGGGTCATTAATTTACAGCAAAACTCTTCCTGACATAAATGCAGCAAAACAAGCAATTATCGAAGAATGTTTGCAGCAAGTGTATGAAACACATTTTTTTTACAAACTTGACTACTGTTCTAATGAGATAAATTCATAATGGATTTGAGAGGGATTTTCAGTTTTTTTTTAATTTTGATTACTAAGTTATTTTGCTACTAAGTCTCTCACATGTTTTTTTGTGTTTTAGTAATATGCATATGAATCCTACACCCATATGGGTAGAAAAGGTCATTGAATATATATTTATATATATATGCATATGGCTTATGGAAAAAATATTTAATAAAAAAAAAATAGATTAAAGTAAAGCAAATGTGCGTTGATTTTTTTAATGTCATAAATCAATACAATAAACAATACATATGTTAAACCCAAGTTCGGAGTTATTTCTCTTGTCCACTTAAAATATTCCGATACAAATAAAAACAAGACACGGTAAGTACACATAATACATATTAACACAAACAACGGACCTGGCCAATAAATTAATTTGTGGGTTACTACGAAATATAACGCATTTTAAAAAAAAAATATTTTTTATAAGATCGGGGTCTGTGATATAACAGACATCATCAACTATGTATATATGCACTGCCAATTAATTTTTAATTATATTCTTCTCTAAACTCAAAAACATGCACCTGATAAAATAAATCCGTTTGAATACTCAATTTACTGATATTCGAAGCGCAATATTGGCACACCATATACAGTTAAACTATTGTAAAAGGATAATTAATTTACATGAAAAAAAATCATAATTACAATGCAATTCAAAAACGTGCGTGGGCCGCATTTGGTAACTGTTAATGGATAATTCGGGACGGTTTTCGTGAAATTAATTATGAAAAATTGCGTTGCATTTGGGACGCTTCCGCGCGCCTAACGGTGGCTCCTCTTTCCGCGCCCGCCCCGACAAATAACAATAACGAGCTAATGAGCGGGCATTTCTCTCCTGCGCGGCGAGAAGTTGAATGTGTAAAAATTAATGATGTGAAGCGAGCCGTAAGGAAATGCCCAAGTTCTTCCCATGTGCCGGTTCCGATACGGAGAGATACTCGCGCGATCATCACAAAGACAATGGATCGCTCTTTCAACTTGTGCTCTTGTTTTCTAGCTGGGCGACTTCCTGTTGTCCGCGTGTGGTTTTTCGATACTGGCTTATCTTGTTTCCGTTCTTTATATGCGTGATAAGGGTGTTGTTTAATGAATGGAAAAATATAAATTAAGTGGAAATAAATATGATGATATAATATGCAATACTATTTAATACAAAAAATAATACAAATATATATATATATATATATATATATATATATATATATAAAGAGTATCATAAATTAAAACAAATTTCAAATGTCTATTTTCTATACTCCAAATATTTAGTATAAAAAAAATCTATAAAGATGCCCTCAATAGCTTTTCGGCGTTGACGCATATTATCGTGATGGGGGCCCGCTGCATTATGTTCATTCGGAATGTTTGCATTTGGATCTTAATTAGGTCCTTGGGATATGAAAATTTAATTTAGCTAATAAGTAAGGACAATCATTTTCATTATGTACTAGCTTCTAGAGATATTTAGCGTTTAAAATACCTCGTCTAGAAGATAGCGATAATATGTTGTGGCGTCGTAATAATACAATATGGGTCAACACGATATACACCATATGGTTTGTAGCTAAAAAAATTAAGACATTTAGGTTGAACTTCGTGGATTATAGAATTATCTATTGAATAATAATTATACCATTATATATTATAATAGTATATTTGAATGATGGCTATTACTATATCGACTCTTAAATATCTCTAAAGAACAAGAAGAAATGATTAATATGTGAAATAATAAAAATATACATATAATTTTATTATAAGTTCAAACAATAACAAACAAAATTTTCCAACATTGCAACGTAATGATCATAATTGACGATAACGCACGCCTAGGCTAGAAAACTATGGCCTCATTTTGCCAATGGTTTATACTCCACATCATAAGTTTTGATCATGGAGAAGTTTTCTTGGATTTTCTTCAGTTCAGTAACATCCCAGTAAAATGACAATAGTAATGTATTAAGTGAGTTACGAGTGTAAAGTTACCAAAATATTTCGCCGATAGATCATAAAAACTCAAAAATCAATATATTAAAAGCATTTCTTCACTAAAGTTTTTCAACTTCCTAGGGGTGGTTAGGAGGTTGAAAAATGCAATTATTGATTTCAACCTCTTCTAAATAATAATAATATATATATTTAATCAGCATCCCCTTTTGCCATATGGTGTCGGGTTTAATAATAAAATAATAATAATAAAATTATTAATAATTTCTAAATTAATTATTAATTTTCCCCAAGTGCTCCCCCCCAAAAAAATATTGCTTTTACATATACACTTTAATAACTTATAAAAGAAAAAAGTTTCACACTCCACCCTCAACTCTTCAAATAATAATAATATTGTACGAAACTTTTTTTTGCAAAAAAAGTCTTAATTTTCTTTTTATTCATCCAAAACAACATGTAGAATAAGGGCCGTTTTACACACACAAGAATTCTCGCAGAAACTTGTGCGAGAATTATATATAAAAGTTTTGCTATAATTATATATATAAAAATATTTTTCCTGTTTTACACAGCAAATAATTATTGTGGAAATAAGCAAAGCAAATTGTTTTTACAGTCGTCCAATACAAGCAGACGCGGCATTATGTAGTATGCTATTGCTTAATATTATTGGGAGACTGTTTTATATAATTCTTTTCTAGATTATTTTGAACATGTTCAATATATTTCTCGCGAGAATTCTCGCAAGAAATATAAAAATCGCTGTAATGCACATGCGCAAACTTATAATATTTTTCTATATATAATTATATTATGAATTTATGCGAGAATTCTTGTGTGTGTAAAACGGCCCTAAAACAAGAAATATAAAATAAAATTCCCATGCATTCCAAATTGTTCATATTCAACAAAAATACCGGACCTCCCTCACCCCTCTCTAATGATAATAATGATAAAATGATTTTAAATATTAATTTTTAAAGTATTTATTATCTATGGCGAAATATATTGGTAACTTCACACCCGTTATTAAGTTCTGAATCGCCATTATTTCTAATATTGGTCTACAAGAGTTGTATTGCAATCTGTTTTTTTGTATGAATGAAATTTCGAATCCTCATGTAGAATTGTAAAAAATAGATCGACTCTGCACAGTAGTTTTTGGTTGATACCTTTTTAAATATGAAAAGTGAAAAAAAAAACATTTTTGGCATATTTTATGTTTTACGTAAAAATGCTGTTGAAGCAAGAAAAAAAATATCCGATGTGTATATAACACATTTAAGTGAGCGCCAGTGCAAAAACTGGTTTATAAAATGGTGGTATTATCAAGAAACTCAAAATGATTTAGAATTTTTAGCGATATTTATTTAATTTTCGTAATAAAACCTACATAACTAAAGAGTCATTTTCAAGGAAAAGACAACAGGATATTAACAGAAAAAACCGAAATCATGAAGAAGTGGAAATTGCTGGACATACAAAATGAAGAGTGAAGAGAAAAAAAAATGAAACCAAATATTTAGATTATTCAAACGAAGAAAATGAATCGGAAGATTTTAAAATAAAAGAAATAATAGAAGCAATTATAAATAGAAAAGAGTATTCATTCACTTGGTCACAGTTATTTAAATAAATTAAATAAAAATGATTTGAAAATAATTAATAAATTATTTTCACATTTAGCTCTTCTACTTCCCGGGCAAATACACACGTCGTAACGTTAGTCAAAAGTCACAGAGCTAATTGTGAGAATAATTTATTAATTATTTTCAAATAATTTTTATTTAATTTAGAAGCAATTAGAATAGCAAAGATGGGTAAATCAGCAGGACACCACAAGATCACACCGGAGATGATAAAAGGCCTTATCAGAAATGATATTGAGATGCTAACAAGAATCTACAACAAATGCTGGACTACAGGAAAAGTATCAAAAGAATGGAGAATACGAATTATAGTTACAGTGTTAAAAAGGAGAAAAACTTTTTTTATTTTGTTTGTATAACTCGGATTGATTTTATTGTTGACTATAGTTTCGACAACCTTAACGTGTCATTATCAAAACAAAAGCCTCAACAATTAACAAGTTAAATAAAGGAGATTCCAGCGAGTACACAAATTATAGATGCATAATGTTACTCAACATAGTTTCCAAAATATATGAACAAATACTAAAAAAAAGAAGCTAAGAACGATAATAGAAGGACAAGTAGCAGAACAGCAGCGGATTTAGGAAAGGACGCAGTGCATTAGATCATATATTTGCAATAAAGCAAATCATAGAGAAAACAAAAATCAAAAATGGAAAAGCCTATGTTGCATTCTTAGACCATTTTCCATGCGTTGGCCAAGTCACGCAAGAGAAAATATAGGAGATTATAAAGCAGAAGTTAAGAAAGAGTATTCAAAGTCTATATGAAAACAAAAACTGCTATGTTAGAAAAGACTACCTAAAATCAGAAAATTTTCAAATTAAAAAAGGACTAAGAAAAGGAGGTGTAATAAGCCCAGCACTATTTATTATAATCATGGACGAAGTTCTACAAAAAGTAAAAAGAAAAGTTAAAATGATAGAAATGAAAATTTAAACCGATTGGTATACCCAAATGCACGTTTGCTGATGATGTAATGATTGGTGCCCGATTGAAAGTAATCTAAAAAAAGTGCTTAAAATATGGGAAGAGGAACTACGAAAGAGAAATATAAACATCAATAAAACAAAGGTAATGATTGTAGGACAGAATATTAGAAGGCTAATTATATAAGAATAAACAAGCAAGAACTGAAACAAGTTGACAAATACCTAGAAGTTTCTAGTTTCGCTTGAATAAAATGGAACTATGGAACAAGAAATTGATGAACGAATTAGTTCCCCAATTCTGCTCTGAGTAATTCCTTCATTGGATAAAGGGAAATAAAAATGACAATATGCATATTCAGGTCAATACTAACTTACGGTAGTGAATCATGGGTACTAACGAATAGGCTACAAACCAAAATAATTAATTAATTAGAAAAGTTAGGGGTGGAACCAATCGCTGATATGATTGAAAAGAACCTACTTAAATAATCTGGACACTTATGTAGGATGAAAGATTGGAGATATGTAGAAAATATTTGGCAAGCAAATACAGAAAATAAGAAAAAGAGAGGCAAACTAAAGAAATCTTCGAATGGAATAGGCACAATTCTGAAGAAAAGAAAAACACACAGCTGAAAAATTGACAAACAATAAAAAAAGCTCTTGTGCATAGAGCTAACAATTAGAAGACATGAAACGGAAAGCTTACAACAAATTGTAGACAATGTAAACAATTATACACCTACATAATTTTTGGGATCGATATGCAGTTGGCCCGTAATTAGTTTAAATTTGTTCAACCACCCTCATCTTGCGTTTGGATAATTGATGATAATCTGGTGATGGTCTGACCTCGTCAGAGTGGTAAGAGAGAAACTGATAACGATAACAACTTGAGTCTACAATGTGAACTAACGAAGCTGCTTCTCATTCACTAAAAGGAATGCGAACTAACTCTTTAAATTGAGGTTAAATCGATTTATATTTGTTTAACCACCATCACCTAGTATTGTTAATGATACCGCTTCCAAATTTGGCAAAAGATTTGCGCTATTTAAAATTATGTTACTTAATACCACGGTTAATAGAGTATACGGTTGTCGCATTCAGCTGTAGGAGTGGGGGTCCGCCGAGTGTGTGACGTACCGCTGGGCGAGATCCGCAGAGAAGTGTATGCTTTCCGTGTACTTTCATCAAGTTTTTATGGTTTTTGTTTTTATAATAGTACGCATTTCAGAGTATCGTAGTATTATTGTGTAAGTATGGTTTATTATTTCATATAAATTCAAAATAAACATCAAAGCAAGAATTATAATTAATTTACGTCGTGATTTTCAGAAAGTCTGTTCGCTGAATTGACATTTTATTACGATGCCTGTAAATAGATGCGCAGTCGCTATATGCCCAAATAGTTACCGGTTAACTAAAGATGGCAACACTATTTCATATCACAAATTTCCAAAAGATAAAAAAATTAGAGATGCGTGGATAAAGGCATGCAGGCGTAAGGACTACATAAACCCCGATACAAGTTACATTTGCAGTGTGCATTTCAAGAAGGACGATTTTGAAAGAGACTTTCGTAGCGAACTTATGAATACTATTCCAAAACATATATTGAAGCCAGGAGGTACACTTTATTTTACATTTATATATTTATAATATATACCAAGTGTGCCAGGATTTCTGCCGAATGGGGAAAACAATTTTTAATTTAGAATTGAGTCTATCTTTCTTTATTTGCTTTTTAACGACGCAACGTATCGTATTTATTTTACATTTTTCAACAAAAAGTAATTCTTTCTAAAAACTTTTGCCTCGCGTAAAAACACTATTATTACTCTAAATAAATTTCAAATAATAATAAAACTAAGAAACGACATTCAAAACGATTGAGTAAACTACCTACAGTTCAATTTCTAGATACATAATATCTATATTATTTTCTACCCCATTATAATTAATGACACAAATACTGGTTCGAAATATTTTACATTTGTCTGATTAGCTCAAAATATAACGTTGTTATATATATATATGTTGGTGTAATTTTATTGCAGTAACACCATCCGAGTTACTAACAATGGATAGTAACACCGAGAATAGATCTATAGTTCGAAGAAACCGCGCTGAATCACGAACAAATAAAAAAATGGTTAATGACTTATTAAGTGATAATACAAGTAACACAAGTAACATTTCGTCAATTCCCCCTTCTGTTGAAATAGAACCTGTTGTACCATATCAAGAAATGTATAATGATTTATTACACGAACACAATACATTGAAAACAAAATACGATGATATTATGAAATCAAACTTATCATTAAAAAACAAGATTGATATTCTTGAAAGAAAGATGGCTTTACTTGTGGGTCAATTAGAAATAAAAGAAACTACAAATAAATCATTGCAAAAAGTGTTGGATACTACATTCAGTAAAAGTCAGCTAGAAATATTATTAGGTGAAAAAAAGAAGGTAAAATGGTCTTCTCAAGATATTGCTAAGGCATTTAGTAGTAAATACCTTAGCAAACGCTGTTACATTGAATTTTCCGATGCCTCATATTTCCACTTTACAAAAGTTAAACTTTCGACAAGGACTTCTAATAGATGTTTTAAGGATCATGAATATAGCCGCAATGTCCATGAATCATTTAGAAAAGATCTGCGTATTACAATTCGATGAAGTAAAAGTTCATACTTGTTATGAATACGATAGACTAAACGATCAAGTTGTGGGCCCTCATAGTCAATTACAAGTTATTATGGCAAGGGGATTATTTGCTAAGTGGAAGCAACCTGTATATATTGATTTTGATCAAAAAAATACGCTAGAGATTTTAAATAAAACAATTTCTGCCCTATATGATAATTCTTACATTGTTGTTACCTGTCTATCTGATTGTGATGGTGGAAATATTGGTCTATGGCCAGAATTAGATATCAATATAAGTAAAACTTATTTTTTGCATCCAAATACGAACGAAAAAATATATTTTTTTGCTGATGTACCGCACCTGTTAAAACTTTTAAGAAATTGGCTAATTGATACAGGGTTTACTCTATCAGATGGATCTATAATAAGTAAAGAACCGTTGGCAGAACTTTTAAATGTGTGTGATACCGAAATTACAATTTGTCACAAATTAACAAGAAAACATTTAGATTGTCAAAGAAGTGAAAGACAAAGTGTACCATTGGCGGCACAATTATTATCACACACAACAGCATCTGCCCTAAAATATTATCAACCAGGTAATGACAAAAAATAGCACTTGACACTGGGGTTTTTATTGAGAATGTCAGTAGATGGTTTGACATTGTGAATTCTTATAATCCCAACGAACAATTGACTACAAAAAAACCATATGGATCCAATATAGAGGAACAAAACGAAATTTTAAAAAATATGCTAGATATTGCAACATCAATGAGATGTAATGGAAAAAGTCAATCAAGACTTTTCAAAAAGGAATAATTATATCTACAAACTCATTGCAGTTACTATATACTTACCTTAAGGACAAGTATAATATACAATATATTTTGACGCATAGACTAAACCAGGATAGCCTTGAAAGTTTTTTTTCTCAAATTCGAAGACTAGGAGGACTTCATGATCATCCGAAACCTGTAAATGCTGTTCAGCGCATTCGCATGATTCTTTTGGGCTAAAATCCAGGGGTTGTTCAAGAGCATTTGAATATTATTCGGAAGTTAGTGAAGAGGAGTATATTGTAGCCAATGTAATTTCACAAGCCGGTGTACTAAGTGAAAATCCTCCATTAGAAGATATTTCTACCATTTCTTCAGAAAATAGCTTCTCTTCAACATCAACAGCATCAAACGAGGATGAAAACATAAATGAAGCGGATGGATTTCAATATTTATGCGGTTGGATTGCAAAAAAATTTCAAAATAAATATTCACATCTGGGAAGTTATACATAAGATGTTGACTCATTTAAATCAACACCGGGTTGGCTACAATATTTATCTTTCGGCGGTTTAACTCAGCCTTCAAATGATTGGGTACAATTGGCGAAAGTTTTTGAAAAAATATTTCTAAAATATAATAGAAATTTAATAAGTAAAAATAAAGGAGTAGTAACTAAACTTACTAATATAATTAAAAAAAAAGTGTTGTGATGCACCAGAAGATTTAATTAAAGCATTTATTTTACAACGCACATACATGAGAATTAAACATCTAAATTCTAAAATGCATGAATCATCATTGAAAAGAAAAAAATACTCCGATAACAGGAAATCTGCCAAAAAATGAGAAAAATATGTACATAATCGACAACTATGTAATATATTTATAAATGTTTAATTGATAATGAAAATATTGTTTTAATATCACCTGAACCCAAATCCTTATTTTTATCATTTGAAAATATGTTAACAAACTAAATTGTTTATTAAATTTGATTGAATATATTATTTAGGAATACTTCCATAAATAACTATTTTATATGAAATTATTAAGCTTTGTTCATGTCACTTCACTGAACAAACTTTCTGAAAATCAAGACGCAAATTAACTACTTTGATGTTTATCTTGTATTTATATAACATAATAAACCATACTTATTCCATAATAATACGAAACATCGAAATTGGTACTATTATAATAACAAAAACAATAAAAACTTGATGAAAATGCACTGAACGCATACACATCTGTGCGGATCTCGCCCACCGGTACGTCACACGCTCGGCGAACCCCCACTCCTACAGCTGAATGCGACAACCGTATACTCTATTAACCGTGACTTAATACTACTTTATTTACGTAATTCACCTTTTTACATAATAAAGTACATTAATAATAATAAAAAATAACTGTAAACTACTAATTAAAAGTAAAATATAACAAACAATAATATATAATAATAATGCTAAACTAGTTCAAATTATAATTATCCAAAGTCAAGTCAATAAAGTTTATTGACATTCAATTTAATAATAATAATAACACTATTCACCCTAAACACCTTTTAAATAATATACTAATAAGTTTGGAACAAATAATAATAATAATGAATACATGACGCAAATGTAATACATACTCAAAAATACAATTTAACAATATTAGATAAGTACATTCTCAAAATTTATTCGCCTAATACCGCTTTTGAATATGTTAAATATTCAAAATGAGGCGATGTACGTAGAATATTTGCATACCTGATCATTCGACATATTGGTTTATTTTGACCGTAATTAGATCTATGGAATGTTTCTTTAAATATATATCTTGTTCTCGTAATAGATGTAATACTGAAATTTAATGATGATAATAAATCACAGCAATGAACAATACCATTAATTATTTTATACAAAAAGCATAAGTCAGCCTCAATTCGCCTATATCTCAGGGGCACTAAGTTAATAGATCTTAACATAGTAGATCTGTTATAATTGGATCTCTCAATACCTACACGAATTGAACACTGTAATAAAAACCAATTTTCTACACATTCAATCTGTTTAATTTTATTGTTATAAGACGGTGACCAAATACAGGATGCATACTCTAGTTGCGGCCTGACTAATGAAATAAATAGTAGTTTTTGAGTGGTTAATGAGAAATCCCTTCTAAAACGCTGGATAAAACCCAACGTCTGATAGCCTTTCGAACAAATATTATTAATATGCATTGAGAAGGACATATTTTTCTCAAATGTCATCGCAAGATCATTCACAAATTGGCCGATGGGAATTTCATTATTATTAATAAAGTATTTATTCCCAGCATGACGATTATGTCCAAAAGAGATTGAAATGTTATTATAATTAAAAATTAGTTGATTGTTGCAGCACCATTGAAAAATGCTATCTAAATCATTTTGAATATAATTGGTGTCAGAAACAGAATTAATTACACGAAATATCTTAAGATCATCAGCAAATAATAGAAATTTTGAGTTCTTTATATACCTATGAATATCGTTGATAAATAAGAGAAAAAGCACTGGTCCACAATGAGATCCCTGTGGCACCCCTGAGAGAATATTAATTGGTCTTGAAGTAAAATTATTAATTTTAACGATTTGAGTTCTTTGCAATTTATGAACTAAAATTGAATAGGAAACACGATCAAACGCTTTAGACATAGAAAACCTAAATAGAAGAGCAACTCCCCTCCAAAACTGACACTTATAACTATTGTTTACATTAGCACATTTTGATACCAACCTACAAACATTGAAAGATTACCTTGTAAGCAGTTCTACCAACATCGAAATATTTTCTTAGCGGGAAAATTTAAATCTGAAAGGAAATACTGGGATATCAAGTATATAATAATAGCGGAAAAAAATAATAATATAATGCATTTATTAAATAAATATTAAAATAATCAAAAATCATCGATAAATAACTCTTAAATTTAAATAATATAAAGTATTAACATTTTTTAAATAATTTAAAAATGAACAAATATAATTATAATGAACAAGACATTTTTTTATTTTTTTAAATTATTCTATAATTATTTTTTACATATAGCACATGGAAAATGTCCACCACAGCTCCATATTATTGTTTGGATATTTTCACTTCCACGTAGACTCATGTTCTCGATTAAATATTAAAACTACACAATAACAACACACTTTACACCACCGACATTTGAAAATACAAAGACATATTTGGCTTCGATAAAACTTTGACCACGATTTGGGCGGTTCTTAAAAAATGATTTTACGGCTTTTAAGTGCAAACGGCAATAGAAAACGTAACCGGCCATATTGAGCCACACCACGCATGCGCTTCGAGGTTGATGCCAACTTAAAAAATATAATAAATTTCATGTTTTAACGTTGGCAACGTTTATTGGCTAATGTATACAAACCGAGATTTGAGTGACACCCCCCTGGCTTTAGACAAGTCAGTATAAACTGCATCAACTCGAGAATTATTCTCTAAAGCGTCAATGATATATGATTGATACAACAACAAATTGGATATTGTAGATTTTCCGTTACAAAATCCGTGTTGTTCTTTACATATAATAATTTTACAATTGAATATCAATTGTTCGGAAACAATTTTATCCAAAATTTTAGAAAGTACTGATTGAATAGAAACGCCTCGGTAATTCTCATTATTATTTCGGCAACCACTTTTATGAATAGGCGTTATAAAACTTTTTTTCCAGGCTGAAGGAAATATTCCTATTTTTAAAGAAGAATTATATAATATATGTAAAGTTGTACAAAGGGAATAAATACATTTTTTTTTAAAGTAATTTGAAATTCCATGAGGCCCGATAGAGCATGAATTGTTCAGCTCGACAATTGCGTTGAAAATATCTCCTAAATTAATATAAAACCTGATAGACGTTAAATTATTATATGAGCTGGTTGATACAATGGGTGTGGACGTATTGACGATTGACGATTTATTTACGTTTTTTTTTGTTACAGGTATGTACCGATGTTTCCGTGTCCATGATGGTAATACAACAACGAATAGGTAAATTACAATTTTAGGTATAAGAAAAGGCGATAACAAATGTTGTTACATTAGTGATTGTTAACAAGTCGTCATAGTCATCTTTATTACCATACATTTTACTATTGCTATTTCTAGTTTCTCATTTCAGAAATTTAATTCCTCTATTGTCTAAATTAAAATCTAATAGTATTTAATATTAGATAATGCCATGTTTCCTTTAAAACCGGAACTGAGTGACTAACTTACAATGTCACCAAAACCTAATTGGTTACAAATTAATTATTTAAAAATATGCAAACATATTTATATGTTATATTTCTTGCGAAAGTATGTATTCTTTGTTAGTATAATAATTATTTTGGATAAAGCCTAGAATTGCTCCCACAGATCGTACCGTATAATACGAAGTACAGCCATGAGACGGTGATAGTGGTTATATCTAGGTTTTACATAGATTAATAATAATAATTTATTTTATTTACGGAAAATTTACCATTTTACAAAAATTGTAACAATTTTTTACTATAAGTAGTAAATAGGCTATTACATATAAATAAACAATAACTAAAAATACAAATTAACAAATAAATTAATCAATTATTATCCCAAGTGGTTTTACGAGTTGTTGGGTTAACAGAATAAATATAAATAATTCAAACAATAATGTATAAATATATTAAATGAAAGTAAAGGAGAATTTTCTTAATTGAAAGAAATTTTCTTACTCTAGAGTTTAAATTAAATGAGAGAGGGAGAAAAGAAGAAAACATAGAACACTATACAGGTCATTGGACGTCTATGGTCTGCATTAAGAACTAATGACCTAAAAATACAAGATGACATTTAAATGAATGGCGTATTTTTGAGACAAATAAGTTTGCTAATTTCCTTGTGAGATGTCGTTCTAACACAAACAAAAGTGTGGTGAATTATAGTATACGTGTAAATAGGTCTGGAAAATATTAAAAGAATACTTTTTAAATTAAATAAAAAGAATTTGAAAAGTATTAATAAATTATTTCCTCTTTAGCAACTGTGACAATTTACTTATGTTACATAAGTACTATAATAAATGTCTAATAATGGACAGTAGCTAAAGAGGAAATAATTTATTATTTTCAAATTCTTTTTATTTAATTTATTTAAATAGCTGTGATCAAGTGAATAAATCCCCTTTTTCTATTAGAATACTTTTTATTGTGGTAGAAATACGAACAATCAGTGACGTAATTTGTTAAAAAATATAAGTGTAAACCCTTGAAAACCACTAAAAATCTACTCCTATGTCTATCAGTCATCACAAAAAAAACACCCCTTTGTGGGTTTTTTTGAATAACTAATGAAAAATGAAGTGTAGTATAAATTCTAGGCTTCTGCCATTATTTTTATCGTAAATAAACTTAACATAACGTTAAAATGTAGGGCAGCTAATATTTACAAACCATCAAATTGTAAATGAATATTTTACAACTAGGGAAAGTATTTCTTTATTGAGGTTATTATTTTTAAAATACCATTGGGAAGAAGTTTAACATAGATCCACGAGGAGAATTTGGTGCTAAAATTTTAACCACCGCCCATTTTCACCTGATTTATGTTTTTTTCTTCTTTACAGTATTTTAAATTGGGAATCTTGAAGTTTAAAATTCATTAATAAATTATTATTATTGAAATGTCAATCATTAAAATATTGGTTATTAAATATCCACACACCAAACTATTTATCCATATTTAAGATTTTTGAAAATAACCCTCTATATTATTTTCAAAAATCTTTAATTTCATAATTGTATGTCAATTTTACTCGATTTTAATATAATTATAATTCAATTTTCTTAAATGAAACATTTCATATTTTCTACAATACTGAATGCAAAATGACATTTTAAGTCGATCTGTATTTCCATTTACAATATTTCTTTATTAAAAAGAACAAAGACGCCACTTGAGGAAATGAAATTGATATATTTAATTGCTTATTGTATAAAATATTTTAGCTATAAATTATTACCATATGTTGTATCATTATTTAATTCTTATATACTTTTACAAATGCTATGATGCCATATTTGAGTTTCAGTCCGCCACCATAAAGTGATTGCATATATGAAACATATATTTTGTTGTTATGACTGGACAAAATCAATAATTTTAGTATAAATAATATAATACTGCATACAAACAATTACAGTATCAAACTTCCTCCCTAACACTTCTCATTCCGATATTCACTATGCTCTCACTGGCCAACTAACACTCTTAACAACAAACTCGCCTACCACTCTGATATTCCATAATTCGACAAGAGGACCGAGAGATATTTATTTTACCAAAAAATGCAGGGTCCCGTATGAAATACGGGTACCGGCTACTAGTTTACAATAATAACGCAATATTAAAGTTTTCAATTGTATTGCTGTCGTTCAATATGACTGTTTTTTCTATAAGATACGGTAGCGAGCAGGAATCATCAAAAACATCCAATATCATGTTAATTCCGTCCGTTTGGTTTGAGAACAAACAGGCGGCATAATATTGTCGGTCTCAAAGTGTCCCCATTGAAAATGTTTATAAAAATTATTGCATCAACACTAAAAATTGATGCAACGACTTTTATATTCATTTTGCTTAATAGGTCTTGTTAACACTGAAAATACATCTAAATAACACAACACAACACAATATCAATTAGATTTACCTGAATATCCGTTGATACATTGCCGTAATTGTTTTAGTAGCCGTATTTCAACAATACCACAAACCTCTCCCAGAAACAAAAACCATTAGTCTGTAGACAATATATTCAGTATACAATGTAAACTTGCACTTTATCGTTCGTTTGCTATTGTATGGCGAAATAATTTGTCAACAAGTGAATTTAGTCTAATTAATTTGATTTGAGGTATGGGCAAATTTTTCATTACACGCAAAATTATTTTAATGCGTTGTAGTGTATTCAGGTGAAGAATAATGGAAACAATAAGTAGTAATAATGAAAATAATTTACAAGTACATGGAATGTACAGTAGCAAAATTTTTTTTAGCCGTTTTATTTAATACTATCAATTATCTATTCGTCGAAAGAATACCCATTAAATAATTTTAAAATAGCTGTATATTGTATTATACAGGGTTAATATTGCAATCCTTTATTAGTTCCAGATCAGCACTGGAAAGCATCACCGAACATCAGTACTTTCAAACTAAAACAAAAAAAAAACATTTTCATTGTCAATCAAGGGAAGTCCGAAGTGATTCAGTGTTAAAGAGACAAAAGTGGAAACAATCAACCTGAATAATAAACAAAATGAGAATATCTTTTGGGATTGTCAATCTTCTCAATTTTATATCGACATGTTTGTACTTGTCATTTCATTACTTCCTTGGAAATAACCACTGGTCGAAACTAGTCGGAACACAAATATAAAAAAATAGCGAAACGTGTATTAATTAAAATACTTCATAATTATTAGATAAAAAATGTTTCGCCACGGGATAAGTGAGAATTTAATTCAAAAAATAGAAAAGTAATTTACTTACAAAATCACTTTGATAAAAAAATATATTTTATAGAACTTCCTTATACAAATGCTGTAATACAATAACATATTTACTTCCCTCATCTCGAAGATATTTGTCGGAGAGAACTTAAGAGTCCTGTGTGTATCGGACTGAAATAAATTGTGAGAGGTTCGCAACATATCATCAGTCACGTGGCTTAAAAGCGAAGATCTGACGTCGTCTTATCACGAAATAATATTTAGCTCTTACACGTTAGAAATAAGTGCTATGAAAAGCAATATTTTTAAGCATTATAAAAGAGCTAGACAGTGAAGAAAAGAAAATTTGAGTTATTGTTTATTGACCCTTTACGTATGGGGTGTATTAAATATGTTTTTGATTGTACATTTATTTGCAATGTTATCGATATGAAATTAGGACAGTGATATTTACGTAGATATTTTTAGTTTTTCATTAACAAGATTTTTTGTTTTATTGATATAAAAATATATAAATTAGTACACGACATAGTTTCTTATTATTTTTTTTTTTTTAGAGCGCTTACAATTTTATATTATTTCTCCATATACCAATACATACATACTGGACTTTTCACTTTCTTTATTACGCACGTCGTCAATTTGGTTCGTACTTACCAGGGGTGTTAGTTGAAGTTTGCCGGTTTTACTAGTAGATGTCGCTAGCAATATATATAAATTTCTATGATTTGGCATGTATGTCATTTTTGTCTATTGACATTAACCTACAAAAATACGCAAGTCACATTCCGCCAAAATAATAGCGTCATATTTGTTTACCTCAGTGAATACGTCGAGTTTCGTTCCAAGTAAATCGCATTTGCGGCATTCGTTGCTTTTCTTATTTCATCAAAAGAAAAAAGCAGCTGGAGCTCACCAGTTGCTGGTAGAAACTTATGGTGAACATGCTCCAGTGATTAGAACATGTGAGACATGGTTTCGTCAATTTAAAAGTGGAGATTTCGATTTGACAGACAATGAACATCCTGGTGCAGCGAAAAAGTTCGAAGACGAGGAATTGCAAGCGTTATTGGATGTTGATCCAACCCAATCGCAACAAAAATTGACAGAAACACTAAATGTGTCTCGAGGAGCAATTTGCCAACGTTTAAAAGCCATGGGAAAGATCCAGAAGTATGGAAAATGGGTACCACACCAGCTGAACGATAGACAAATGGAAAATCGAAAAACCGTTTGTGAAATGCTGCTTCAACGATTCGAAAGGAAATCTTTCATCGAATTGTCACGGGGGACGAAAAATTGATTTATTTTGAGAACCCGAAGCGAAAAAAATCATGGCTTTCACCTGGTGAAGCCGGCCCATCGACTGCAAGGCCAAATCGCTTTGGCCGTAAGACAATGCTCTGTGTTTGGTGGGACCAGTGTGGTGTGGTGTACTACGAGTTGTTAAAACCTGGTGAAACGGTGAACACGGATCGCTACAACAAATGATCAATTTGAATCATGCGTTGATCGAAAAATGGCCGGAATGGGCCCGAAGACATGGCAAAGTTATCTTGCAACATGACAACGCGCCGTCTCATACCGCTAAACTGGTGAAAGACACATTAAAAACACTTAATTGGGAAATATTATCGCACCCGTACTCTCCAGATCTCGCCCCGTACGACTATCACCTTTTCGCATCGATGGGACACTCCCTTGCAGAGCAGTGCTTCGCTAATTTTGAAGAAGTCGAAAAATGGCTCGTCGAATGGTTTGCCTCGAAAGAGAAAAAGTTTGTTTGGGATGGTATCCATAATTTGCCTGAGAGATGGGCGAAATGTGTAGAAACCAATGGTCAATACTTTGAATAAAAAAATTTTGAGATTCCTCTGAAAATTAAGTGTTTTCTTTATTGAAAAAACCGGCAAATTTCAACTAACACCCCTGGTATAATAAAACACTAAGAAATGCTCGCGATTAGATATTGATAAAAAAATGTAATAAACTGAAATATACGTCATTCTTCAATTAACCCATTACTATAAAAAATACTGAAAATTAGATTTATTGTGACATTATGACCTATGGTCGATAGCCCATGACAGACTACTAACGCAATTGTACATATTGTTATAATAAATTTTGTAAAATTTTGTGGTCATATTGTCTGAATAAAGATGTTTGTGTTAAATTTATTGAAGAAGATCGCAATTCAATTAATTAAACTAGAACATCAGCATTTAATCAATCAACAAACTGGGCCAACAACGTCCAACCCACGGAACTCTTAAACAAATGAACACATCCAAACACCACGACTTAATTAATTAAAACATCCATACATATTTAAACGAACTAAACATATTTCACGCATGCGGAGAGAACGCGGTGGTATTTAATTAAAATAATTTAATTAAAACAGGACATTAGATCTTGAATGTTGGAAATTAATACACGGTCGTTTTCATAGTTACTACAAAAACAATGATTAAATTCAGGAGTCAGTGCACCGGACGATGGACAAACGTGGAAATTCCGCAATTGAATTGGTGAATAATTTATGGGTGAAATTAAATAGCGGCTGAAAAAGAGCTATCGAAATCGCTGATTTATGAAACGCGGCTGAATGGATTTAATGGAATTTAACCGTCGACTACGAATTATTCGTCAAATAATACAATATTAATGACTGTGTTGTTTTGTTGGGTAATAAGCACAACGGATCGATGATAATAAATATTTATATAATTATTTGTATGCAAATTTAATTTTTAATGTAATATATTTATTTTAAAATGTATATACAGGATAATTTCACTCAACTAATTTTACCCACAGATTTTACTAGAGGCTTTTATTGTTTTGTTTTTTTTTTATTATTTTGATTGTGATTTTTTCGCGATCCAAAAAATGGACAATAAAAATAACATTATGTCGATAGCCATTTGGCATACAATTTTCATATAATCTTTCATTTCAATAAAGAAGAATCTATCAATCAAGATACAGAACAATAGATCTTACAGGTCGCAGTTCACATGAGGCTAATTTACGTCTCACTAGCCCCGTATAACCTATCAATCAAGATAAATGACTCACCCTATAAGTCATTTATCTTGAGACACTCAAATATCTCAACAATTAATGATTTTTATGACAAGTTTCAAATAAACCCCGCGTATTTCAGAGAGGCAAATTGATCTGTAGTGGGAAGAAGTTCCTATAAGGACCCTATAAAAGAAGTCCGGTGAAGTAAGATCTAGCAGACCAATGAATAAGACCAGCACTACCTATCCAGCAACAATAAAATTTTCGATTTAACACTCTTCGTGCAACTGCTTAGAAATGAGATGGACATCCATCATTTTGGAACCACATATTCTGCTGCGTCTCTAATGATGCTCTCAAGTAAAATACGCAATTCATTTTCTAAAAAAATCTCGGTATTTTTGCCTAGGAAAAAAAAATTAAATAAAAGTTACTTTATTTGAACTTTTTTAATCTTTATAGAAAAAATATAGTGTAGTAATATTTTATTCCTTTCTTCACTTTTTTATTTGTATCACTATATGTACATTTCAAGCACAACGTGCTCTTTTTCAATAGCTTTATGTAAAATTGATAAATAAATAAATAAATAAACATGTAAACAAAATTTAATATACAAATGTGATGTGTTATTAAAAAAAATCAGATAAAGTAATTTATTGAATTAAATCAATTAATTTTAATAAATTGTTATTTATTGGAGTCAAGTCAAAATTTAAAAGTTTACTAGAATTTTTATACATCTCAATTGCTTCTAACATATTTAGTTTTGGAGAATTTGACATTTTTAAAATTTTTAAATTGTTTAACGAAAATTTATGTCCAAATATTATTATGTGGTTAGCAATTGCGGATTTTTCTCTGTAGTTTATTTTTGAATAATAGATTTATAGAAAAAAATACGAAAAAAAAAAAAATATTTACCAGGACAGGAAACGTTTTATTCCGGTTTGTCCATTTGTGATTAAAGGACATTGAACCTTTACATTGAAATAAAAAATGGGAGTTCCCATTTAAAATTATGAAGTTTGGCCCCCGTGGTGCGTTATCCACTACAGATCAATTTGTCCTTCTAAAATATGCGGAGTTTATTTGAAACTTTTTCTCATAAAATCATTAATTGTCTGTATTTCCATCACCATAGTGTGTAGGGTAGATTTCGTCTTTGCTTGTGTAATGGTCGACTTCTCCAACGTTTTCAACAACGATGAGAGACTAATAGGACATGCATGCGAACATGACCTATTGCTAGGCCATGCCCCTCTCCGGCCTTATACCTTTCGGTGTTGACCATGTGGAGAACCGTAATAATTGCAGCATCAATGTCATATCGTCGAAACCACTGCCCGTCAGAGGCCAACCCACGTGTGGACCGGGAGGGCGATAGACACCCTCGGGCTTTTAACGGCCCACACCTGACTCCTCATTTAGTCGTGACAAGCACGAGGGCTGAGTCGACCCCGCCGTATGCAGTTAGCCCTATCCAAGATAGGGACACAGGGGTGCCACGGGTAGGCCTGCATTCCGACTTGGGTATCTGCCCCATTCAGACATCCATGCTCTAGAGAACGGTAAATAGTCCCCGCAGCTTGGCGGTTCTAAGCTTTTATGCGGGCCCCCAAAGACTAATAGGACAGAAGGCTTATGCAATCGTATAGTCAATTTTACAAGGTTTATGGGATGGATATGACACTGGTCTTCCTCCACGATGTTGGAATATAACCATCGATAATATATCCTAAATATATATGTCGTGTAGGATTTGTATTAGTTCCCATTGTAGCAGTGCTGGATATTTGACGTCTTATCTCGGAAATTTATATTGTTCTGAGTGTCTAGACCATTGTATAATTTATATAGTTACAAAATGATGTCACAGTGTCTACAAGGGTCTCGGTCTAAGATAAATTGTATGAACCTTCTTATCTTCCCTAAGTAGTGCGGATCCTTAAATAATATTTTCTTAAATCTGGCCGCAACGTTGGTGATTATATATTTCCGCATTATTGCCTCCAAGCTAATTTTTATCTTTTCTTTATTTCGGCTTTATAATTCCATAAGTGTACTTTATAGACATCCCACTCTTCTTTAGTTCTTCTACTTTATGCCCTATTGAATAGTTTTTTAGCTGTATGTTTCGTTTTGTACAGGCATTTATTCCATCATGATATCTCCCCTCCTCTTTTGAGAGAGCTTCTTGGGTAGGACTTGTAGTAAGTCTCCAAAATTGTCTTCATGATATAAATAGAAAAGAGTGTTCATTCACTTGGTCACAGTTATTAAATTAAATATAAATGGTTTAAAAATAATCGCCGTCAACCGGTTCATTCACCATTTTTTCGTAACGTAACTTAATTTTCTAGCTTCATTCACATTTTCAAGTGACTAAAGTTCGCGCCATGATTCATTTTTTTTACATTGAGTTTGCCGAATCTCTACATAATTCAGCGCCCTCTGCTTCATATAACCGATACTCACCACCTAGCGACGAAATCTGGAATTTTCTCAGCATACAAGAGCAACCTGTATTTGAGTAGATCAGCGGAATCGGCCCTTTGCTACCTGAACCCGGACGGTTAGTTAGAGCCTGCTACCGCGCGGATCACAGATATTACAGAGGAAAATCCAGAAAGTGTGCGACGTTACATAAAGCAATAAAATTAAGGCTGGCAATTTTGACTTCGGCGCTAATCGAATATCGAAGTTCAAAATATTCGATTAATCAAATAAGATTAAATCTAATTACAGAACTTGTAAATAGCGTACAAATAATCTATTACTCACGAATTGTGAAAAACTTAAAACACATATTAAAATATAACCTAACCTAGATATGTAAATAATAGTGATTATTAAAATTACTTAAATATACCAAACTATAACTAACCAAATACATATAATAATCTATCAATTAATAGTAAATCTAATTACTGAACTTATTAACAGCTTACCGACTTCCTATTATTCACAAATTGTGAAAATTAAGAAAATACGTGCCTACTCTCAAAGCAAACAAAGGAAAAGTAAAAATGGCCGAAAACGAAATAAATAGCGTTTCATGGAATAAAACGTGCCTAGATACGCGCCAGATTCCATAGAAAACCCGTCATCAGCGCCGCCTAGCTCGTGCTCCCTTAACTGTTTCCAAAAAAGCAAAGTCCCATAAGCGTGTCACCCCCCTGGTGCGCACTAGTTCTTATGCACTTTTTCAGTGCGTCTTGTCAAAATCGTTTTCTGCTTACGTAAAAAAATGTGCACTCGCCCGGGCTGAGTGCAAGAAAACGACACCGACTCGGGGAAATTGTTGAAACATTTATTAAGTCCATGTATTTATTATGAAAGAATACGAATTCTCGTCCATTTGTTACTAATCTTTTCATCATATTTATAATGAAATATATCTATCTGTCATCCGGCATAACTATAGACGGTTATGTTTTGTAACCGACTGACAATTAATATTTCACGCATTTTAATTGCGAAATTGCACGCAGTGTTTGAAAACCGGGGCAATACAATATATCACAGCTCTCATTCAGTGCGTAATGGTGCGCCTCAATACTGTATAAGCTGAATACACTATAAATGAATTTGTTGCTTTCATTGTGAACGCACTTTTTTACATTAAATCTTACGACTCCAAGATTTAGCTAAGTGACCCATAGTTTAAGACAAGTTTGTCTAATTCAGCAAAATGTACACAAAAAGAAAATGTAATCCGTTTTCTAATTTAGATTAAATTGCCAGCAGGTGTACTTTTATTGCATATTTTCTTCTGCAGAAAAAAAGTCATATTTTGATCGTGAAGAATATTACATTTACAATTACAATTTCAATTTAATAATTATTTTGTTTTGCAGTTTATTTTACTACAATTATTAACTAGAAGTATAGAATAACGATTTCAATTTTAAAAAGTCGATTTCAAAACATCCTTAATTTCTAAGGTAATTATGAACAACCAGGTGTTTACAATTCCCATATAATTTCAACAACGGCGTAATTACTCGCGTTACACATTTTAAAGTATATACTCGGGAGCCCCCGAACGTTCACCCCTCATTAAAGCTCCCCTCTGGGCATCGCGCAATTTAAGTTGGCATTACGGCAGATGTGTGGTAGATAGGTAATTGGCACCCACGGATATGCATATGCGTTAAGTAATACGATGGCTTATGGACTATGAAATCGCAAATGGCTTTAAATTTACGGTTTAAAATCACTTGAGTTTGTTGCGACGGTGAAATTGAGCCATTACAGGTGGGATAATGAGGGATGTCGTGAACATAGTATTGGCAATAACATTTGAACGGTAATACTTATATTCGCATATGTTGTTTGTCAATAAATTGATTCTTGGTTGATTTACCTTAAATTTTTGAATTATTAATTTAAAATACAATGCAGCCAGAAAAGGTATGACAGTGAATCATTTGTTAATTTCTAGTAAACATTTTAACTAAAATATGTAATATTGTTGCTTATAACTTCACACGAGGAAATTTAATGAAATGTAATTTGAAAACAGTGATAATAATTGGAAAGACAATACATCCGCCATCTATTGCGCTTGCGTTATATTTCCAATTATTATGATTCGTATCAGATTATTTAATCATAACAGAAGATCCGTTCAACGCCTTCATCAAGACATTACACATTGAACACACTGGTCTGACGAGGTTCGAAAGACCGAAATGACCATCACCAGTTATCCACACCCTAGATGAATTAATTGACAATAGTGGATCGAGCATGTGTTGATAATAATCAAATCTAACAAATATAGTAAGAATCATGTTTGAAGTATACATAAAACAATAATGTTCAGAACAACCAATCGAAGAATTTATTAACGTATAATCTTTGGAATTGAAATAGTTATATAATTAGAATTGAAATTGAAAAACAGCTCTGTGTATTAAATTAATTTCTCACTTAACACATTTTCATGCAAAAAAATGATAAAATTACTAACAAATTGTGTAGGTTATATTTTTCGATCAATGTTGTTTCTACATATTGAATAATTAGTGCTTAGCTTAAAGCGTAATAGTTACCATAGGAACTAAAAGGTTTGTTGCAAACATACCGCACAACAATCCATCGACAATATCGCACCATATTAATGATTAGCAGAATACATCTGAATAATTAAATCCGAACATAATGCACATAAACCGAACTGAAATGTATCTGTAATCATTTCCGTTCCCGCTACAGTCGTTAATTTACCGTCTGATTCGAACGTTGATTTCGGTGATTGAAGGCTGATCAAAGTCGACCGACCTGCGGGTCGATTTATTCCGTTCCGACTAAAATTAGCCCCCAAGTTCAACCTGTTATGTTCAATCAAAACCGGCGCAGAGTACACAAGCGAACAAAAAAAAACACAGCTTAGTGATTACAGTTAAGGTGATTTCTTTATTGTAATCACCTTGAAATGCATTGTTTTCGATTTAATAATATCGGCAATTATACCGGCATTGTATTAAATCGACCCGACGGCGCAACGCCTGAAAGAAGTTATAATTAATGTCGCTTTTACCCTTGTACGTTTCCACTTGCAAAATTTTCGTTGCGCAACTCAAACCGGCATTGACATTTCGTTGAAACAAGTGCATGTTACAATTTTACGACGCTCGAGTCGATCAATAAATTGATAATAATTAGTAAATAAACTTTAATATTCAGTAACTTTCTGTTCTCATTTGGGAAAACTCTGGGGAATGGAAGCGTCTCGTCGTTTCTAAAACAGCTACTTATTTATTTATATATACCATAGGCGCAAACTGGAGTCCCCGAGTGGGGAGGTATTTCACCCTGGGATTTATAAAGATTTACTTTTCGAAAAATCACATTTTTTTATTTCTAGTTTATAAAATATAATTAAATAATTACAGTGCATCCAATTATTTATAAAAATACTATGTCTCATTACTAAATAGGTAAAAACAAAAGATTAAGAGGAATATAACAGGGGTATAGATTTTTGAATTGATATAACTTTTTAAGGCATTATCCTAAAGATTTGAAATTTTGGCAGCTTGAATTAAATATAATTATCTGTCCGACTATGTTTTGATTTTTTTTTAAATTTAGTAGTTTCCGAAATATCAATTTTTAAAATAAAACAAAATTAAAACATAGTCGGACAGATAATCTTGTATTACGTCCAAATATGAAATTTTATGGTGATTCGATGATCCATAGCCGTTAAAAATCAATTCAAAATTTCGCTCTTGGAACTGCTGCCCCCGTGCGGAGAAACCTACGTAACAAAGCGGCCTCGCGCGCCGTACTATCTAAGCAAAAAGTTTCTCGCGCTGTGATTTAAAATGAGTTGTTACGATTTTGTTTCGTATTTACGGCAATTCAAATTACAGTATATTTTTATCTATTATAGAATTACGTATAATTACAACAATTATTGATTTTTGTATACAAAACCCGATTTGATTATTTAATTACTGTATACATGTACATATTACATAAACTTATTGTTGGTGTTAATATTGTTTTTTTTAAGCAACTAATAATGGGTTCTCAAAAGCGGTCCTTTGTAAGTCAGATTTACAAATGTGATGTTACGAGTATTACCAGTATTTTCGTTTATAAACAAGATTGATATGAAAATTTAATTTTATAAAAACAAAATGCTAACAGAAACATAAGCCGCTGTCACTACTTGACCAAACATCTAGACAGAGCATAAGCGATGTAAATGGTCCAGATTACCTTATACAAGTAGACCAAAATGACCCGACAGAGGAACGTTTTCTTTGGATTGTAGATATTAACTATTTGTGGAATCAAATTTCAGCACATGCCATCGTTTGGGTGTGTTTGGGTGGGACTTCGATCCAGATTTAAAATTGAGTGTAATATGCGTAATTCGATTAATGAAAAGCCTGAAGAAATTCTCGAAGTGACAACTACTGCAGTATTAGGTAACCATTTTTATTGTATTTGTCATGACTCATTTACATATAATAAAGCGAATAACTATATTTATTTGTGTGATATTTGTCGAACAAGTTAGAAAAAAAAACATATTCACACTATTATTAGTTTATTGGCGGAATCTTCTTTTTTACAACCTCAAAAAAAAAAACACACATTACGGGAAGTAATTAATGAATTAATAAATTAAACTGAATTAATATTGAATAATATTGTTTAGCAAAAACTAAAATTGTATCTAGCTAAAAAAATAAATAAATCTTGCATGATTGGAAAAATGAAAATAATCTTAAATAAAAAAATCATATAGCGAAATAATGATTATCTTTAATGAAGCTAAAGAAATATTATTAAAACAACGACTTCTCGGGCAAATACCCCGCCAGACATTGAATTACATAATGTACACCTGCTGTTGCATATCAATAACATATTGCATCACGCAACAATTTTTGATCCGAGACAAATGCAATGTAAAGAACAAAAAAGAACGTAACTTAATATAAGGCCATCTACAAACACGTGTTTCGAGATCTATTCCACGTCAGTACAGCTCTGCCTTACACAATATAAAGATGTTACATTTAAATAATTAAATTAAATCAACTGTATTTAATCAAATTAAATCAATTATATTAATTCAAGTTATACCAGATCAAATTGAATTAAATTAAACCAAATTAAATCAAAATCGAATCAAATAAAAAAAACTAATTGAATTAAATTAATTAAATTGAGCGATCCTTACCGGCCGCGTTCTTAGATTATAATTACCGGACACACGGAGAGGGCGAGAACAATGTATGCTTTCTTATCGTAAATTCACAAGAAAACTTCAGATTGGGGTATTTGCCTGAGAAGTTGTTTTAATATCCATTTGTCTACAATACTTACGTAACTTAAATCAAAATGTCACAGAGCTAAATGTAGAAATAATTAATTAATCAGTTTTATTTAATTTAATTCTTTTCACAATCACCCAAGTAATAAACTTAATAATATCTCCAATAACCGACCTCTTCTCACAAAATTTTGTATTCTTCGAAATCTTCCCAATACCAATACACTGCATTTACCATTTATCCATTCAATACTACGAATCATGTCAATTCAGATGGCTAGCACACATTTTTTTATTTAACATCACCATAAATTTAAAACACTGTAGAAATTTTTGGTCGATTACCCAGGACAGACTAACACCAACATGTATTGTCTATATTAAATGTATTTATTGTAAAATATGTATTGTCTGAATAAAAATGTTTGCATATTTATGTATGTGCACATATTTATTATTAGTATTAAGTGTATAAGCACATTTTTATATATAAAGCAACTAAAAGATTCTATTTTTATTTTTCAGGTAAGGACCGATAAACATAAATCGATTTTAATGTAAAATGGAATATTCTACATATCTGTAAGTATTTATAACTCGCTATATTATCTTTTACTAATGCAATTCTATCTCTAAATTAAACATTATGATACTGAAATTAATATAAATTAAGGATAGATCGGAAAAATAATTATTTCCTTTTGCTACTTACAACATATACATGGTGTCCCGTTAATATTGGAAAATGACTTAATCTCAGATTCCTGGAACCAAAATATGATTATCTATATACAAAGGTGAGAAGTTAAGCCAAATTACTTATAAAACAAAACTAAAATCACGTTGTCTCGTAATTAAATATGCAGCGACAAACGATAAAAAAACCTCAGTATATAAGTTTTACAAACAAAGTTAAAGTATTTTAACAATTAATAAGATAAAAAACTGCATTATTTAATTATATTTTTTTTTTAATAATGTGTTAAGCCTTCCTTTTCAAAAAATATTTCATACCGGCTTAGATTTCTGTACAGAATCCACTTACCCCACTTCAGTGGAAAGTCGTCCTTCTAAAATCTTATTAAATTCAGCAATTCATTCTTTTGATTACCTTTTTTTTTTCAAATTTTTAATTATGTTTCATCTAGCAAATTCCCTGTGTATCCTTGTGACGTGCTTTTTTTTACTTCTCGGGTATCTTGAGGACTTTATTACTCTGTGATTGTAGGGTAAATACAAAATTGTCAGCGCTGTTATGGTTACCAGGTGTAGAAGTATGAAACTGGATTTTTTTAATAAAAAGTACACATTTGTTGTTTGAAACTGTTAAAAAAATATCTTATTCAAAATAATTGCCAATGCTATTTATACATTTTCCCATCTTTCCAGCAGTTATTAATGTCACGCCATAAAAACAGTTCTTCTTTTTAAGCGATCCAGTTATCGAGCCATATTTTTACATATTCATATGAATTGAAGCGAACAGCGAGAGCGTGTCCCAGTGATGCGAATAGATGATAATCGGACGGAGTCAAGTCTGGAGAACTTTTTATGTCACGCGTAAATGTGCTCATAAACTTACCTTCAATTTGAAGGGCTTGCGGCTAGCTAGTCCTTGGGGTCGTGGTGCTTATGTGTTTTATTCCTAAGGAGTGTTTAAGAGGTTTTTGGGCGCCATCAATCAAACATATCAATCACTAGAGAAGGGAGCACGTTTTATATTACTTGATAATTCTTGAAAACCTTAAAATTCCACTACACGTGAAACCATCAATACGGCTTTAATAAGATACAATGAAGTTTGTTACATCCGTTTGCGCGTCAATACTAGAAACGATACTACACCACTATCAGGATGAGTGTTTAATTGAAATTTTAGTCAAACGACAGATGGATACATAGACTCTCTTACTCTCTACCGGAAACTCATATTCCGCATATCTGAACACCATGCGCATGCGCATTTATCCAATAAGAAACCTTTAAATTCGAAAAATACTCAATCACAGCATGACAGCCGTATTTTCCAACTGACCGTCTCGAAATGTTTTGCTGTGTGTGAAGGAGCATTATCATGAAGCAAAATGATTTTATGTTGCCTTTTTCCATATTCCGGTCGTTTTTCACGTAATGCTCCGTTTACATCGATCACTTCCTGTTGGTAGCGATCAGTGTTAACGGTTTCGTCTGGTTTTAGTAGCTCACAATATATTACATCCTTTTGCTCCTACCAAACACAGAGCATTGTCTTCTTTCCAAAGCACCCATGATTTGCTACGCTTAGAATTCTCAAAGAATGTAAAAATTTGGCAAGAGGCTCTAAACAAAAGAAAGCTGAAAATAAACAAAGACAAGACTAAAGTAATGGCAATATCCAAGGAGAACAAAGTAATGAACATACAAGTAAATGGAGAAAAACTGGAACAAGTACAGGAATTTAAATATCTGGGATCAATAATAGGCAGCCAGGGAAAGTACGACAGCGATATCAACAACAGAGTTTTGACAGCGGGAAGAATGTATAGTGCTCTAAAAAGATCTTTCATAAATAAGAGAGAAGTATCGAAAAAAACAAAAACAAAAATGACAGTCTTTAGAACAATATACATGCCAATACTGACGTACGGAAGCGTAACATGGGTGATGAATACAAGACAAAAATCCAAGGTACAGGCGTCACAAATGAAATACCTGAGAAGAGTAGAAGGAGTTACAAAGAGAGACATAAGGGAAAATTTAGGAAGTATATCTACACAGAAGAAAATAGAAGAGGGACAACTAAGGTGGTTTGGACACATAAATAGAATGAGCGAGAGGACAAGTGAAGCAAGTGTGGGTGGCAAGAGCAAATGGAAAGAGAACAAGAGGAAGACCACAAGAGACCTTGAATGATACGATTAAGAAAGTGATAAAACAAAAGGGATGAGATGGGCACAGGCAAAGAGGAACTATCAACGAATAGAAACGAGTGGATATAATTTTATAAGCGATAGAACCAAACCTCGACACCCAATACGGGTAAAAGAGGATAAGTTTAAGAAAGAAAGAATTCTCAAATTATATCCATTTTTCATCACTCGTCACAATTCGATGGAGAAATGATTTTCTTTTGTATCTGTCGAGCAGCAGATCACATGTGGTTTTTCGATTTTCTTGCTGCCTTTCATTGAGTTCATGCGGAACCCATTTTCCTACTTTCTGAACCTTTCTTATAGCTTTCTAACGAATGAAGACGTCTCTGTGCGTGACATTCAATTGATTCGATTGTTGAGTTTGAGTATCATCTTCACCCAGTAAGGTTTGCTAATCTATATGATCATTTAATACAATTGAAACCATACAGCCTAAAAGAATATATACAGGATGTCTCTTGGCCACAGGCCATAAGTTCTTTATTGACCAATTTAAAAAATAAAATGGCTCCACCAGATCTACAAAGAAGCTTTAATTTAAGTTTTTTTACCAAATCAACTTTCATGTCAGCGATAGTCAATTTTATTTTTTTCAAACGGCTACGTATATATACAGAGAGGTTTTTTTTATCAGTATACATTAGGCGAACTGTATACCTGCAAAAAAAAACCCAGTCAAACGCATTGAACTGATTAATGTGTGTATGTTTAATTGCCTAGACAACTAAACGTCAAATTCTCTATGCGTCAAACGCTAAACTTCAAATTGTGTGACATATTTGATCGAAAATGTATACAAACGAAGAAAATAGTCGAATTTCAAGAGTGTATTACAATTCCAACAGTGCTAGAGGAGGATAAGACATGTTTTCAATGAATCCAGAGCAGCCGAATACCTCGGTTAGGATGATTCTAAAAATAATTAAGCTAAAACATTTTCTTTGGAGAGGTTGTATGTTCCGTTCTCTTTATTCTGTTGAAAAGCGCAAAAAAATAAATCATGATTAACACTGCATGAGTTACCGTCACAAGCAATAAAAATAAAATCTGGGTTAAGTTGAATGCATTTATATATTAGTTATTCGAGTTTTTAATTCTTCCAGATTGTGCATTTTGGTTTGTCTAAACAGAAGAAGAAAACTGTTTTATTGTTTTTTTAATTATCCAAGTTGAAGGCATCGGTCGTTCGGGTTGCGTATTATAGGCAACTAAACACACATATATCAATGCGTTTGACTTGGGTATTTTACATGTATACATAGGGGAAACGTATACTGAAAAAAATCTATATATATATATATATATATATATATATATATATATATATATATATATATATATATATTTATTTATTTATTTATTTATTCTGATAGAGGATATTTTTATAAATTCAAACATGTACAACAAGTTGGCTTTTGTGTAATATTCATAAGTAATAAAAATAGTATATCAAAGTATAAGTGGACATCTTAAAGAAAACGTATTTTTTCATTTATGTCTGACTTTATTTCAATTTGTTGACGTTGCTCATAGCAACTTAAAAACATGATTTTTTTAATAGTCAATTTATACACGCTCCAGCGTGAAGTAAAATGATGCACCAATATTAACATAAGGTTGTTTTATTATAAATTCTAGCAGATGTTAATGTAGTAAACGATTTAGGTGTACTATTTGATAGCAAGGTATTATTTAAAAATCACATAGCTTCAATAGTATTTAGAGCAAAACAAAAGCTTTTCGATTTGTCAATCGATTTTCTTTTATCTCCTCTCCACAAACATTACGACTCTTATATTTAACCCTAGTTTGTCCAGTGCTGGAGTATGATTCTCCTGTGTGGTCACCCTCTGTAAATTGTGATGTCTCTAAGATTGAAGGTGTACAATTAAAAATTTTCAAAATTTATTCTTACCGAATTGGTTTGGGTGATCACGACAGAACTGTTATCAGTACATTATTAAATATACCATATTTGCGATCTCGCAGATTAGTTGCAGATTTGTGTGTATTGTATAATTTAATTTACGGATTTATAATCTGTAGTGATCTTTTAGCCCAATTAAACTTCAGTACCTTACCACCACACCTCCGGAGACATCACCATCTGTTTAGAATCCCATACCACTCGACGAATTGCGGTTATAATAATCCAATATCTAGAGCAATGCGCACATTCAATTCATTGCTTAATTACATTAATATTTTTAATTTATCACGATATGTATTTTGCGAACACTACTTTTTGGCAGCATCTTCATTTGATGCATAATCTTTTATTTTAATGTTTTTTTTTTTGTTTGCTGTATAAACAATTTTGAATATTTGTTTCTATAAATAATTTCAGCATGCATGCGATATTATTTCATTCTTTTGTGATTTTTGTATTATTATTTGTCTAGCATTATTATAAGTTTGTAAAATTGGAAAAAGTTTATACGTTCAAATAAATAAATAAAAATAAAATATTTTAAGAGTGTCATATAAAACAATTTTGAATACATTATTAAAATAATGTAAAATATGCATCATACAAAATTACAAACATTACATCTACAAGAACTGCTCAAACTGATGACCACATTGTCGAATACATAACTGGCATCTTCTCGTTACTGAGTAGCTTGTATTCAATACACATTTACGGGGTATTTCGCGACAAGATTTTATAATTCTTTGTCTCAGAATGTTGTCTGGTTTGGTTACATGAACCCCAAAGCCTAAAGTCGAGTGGTGTAAGATCGGGCGAACGTGTTGAAAATAGAGTCTCCTACATCTTCAATCAATGGTTGATGATATTTCACTTGATTTATGTTACCGTCTATGAAAAATGGCCCAATTGATCGATCGCCCAAAATGCCGCACCACACATACACACTAAATTTTCGTTGAAAATTATTTTCAATGAAAATATTTGGATTTTTCGGTTTCTATTATAAATACCTGTAGGAGAAACTGGCGACGAAGTCGGCAAACCTTGATAAATCAAGAGGGACACTTATCGATGTAATTCCTCTTTCTTCGTGGTCTGGCTAGACTGAAGTGAACTGTATTTTGGATGCAATCGATTATTCTTAATTTCACACACTACTTAATATTCAAACAATAATTTGAAAACGAAAACGTAACTGTCTCGGCGGACGTTTCGCGCAGAAGTCCGCGTAAAGTATCCCAACGAAAAATAAAAAGGTTTGCCAACATAATTCCGAAATTAACTATATATGGCGCGAAATTTAAACTATTTACGTACTTAAGATTCAATTTACGACACAACAAAATAAGTGATTTTAAATTCCCGAAATTAGATAAATACACAACTTGTGTTGAATAAACAAATAAAATAAATTAATGAATTCTAAACAATACCATTATCAGTAAAAGCATTTATCTGTTCAATTTATTTTTCTATAAAAAATCACATCTCTTTTGATCATATTTAAATAAAAATGGCAAAATTGCTGTCATCGGCCCGGATCATTTCCCCCAATCCATGTACTTTTTGAGGTACATATGGTTTGACTTTGTGTTTCTTCAGAATTAAATTTACAATTCTCTATGAAGTGCCCATGTTAGTTGATATTTCCCGAATTGATGTTCTTGGATTCTTCTTGAAACATCTAATTCTACATTTCCCCGAAATACGCCTTCCTCTTTCTTGGGTTTCTTAAAAGTATCATTCTTTCTTAAGTTGTTTTCAAGTCTTTCACATTTTCAAAGCTCTGGGACATCCCTCTTCGGAAAGCGGTCCATGTACAGGAGCACTACTTGATCACGATTTTTATTGCATTCTATAAACACATGTAACATATCGGTCAATAAACTGTTTATATTATTAGCCATCGCTTGAGTTATTTCACCAATAATAATAATAAATTTTATGAAATAAATATGAATAAATTATTAAAAATCAACCAATAAAACACAAATTAGATTGAATAACTTTAAATTCTCGACTAGTTTCGGATTATTAGCCCATTTTCAAGAGAATTTAAATAAAACAAATTTTAAATTCTCTTGAAAATGGGCTAATAACCCGAAACTAGTCGAGAATTTAAAGTTATTCAATCTAATCTGTGTTTTATTGGTTGATTTTTAATATTTTATTCATATTTATTTCATACAATATGAACTACCAATGTCTAAATATTAAAACCATTAATTATATTAAAATAAGATATTTGGCTGACAAAAAATTGAATCTGAGACACTGTCACTTAGATAACAATTATTGTTTCATGCGTCAATTTTATTTTTTAAAATGTTTGAGACTCCAACTTTATGTTAATAAACATTTTTTTACTAATGAATATTGCACCAAAGCCAACTTTATTTAACAAGTTCATTTTGTACATTTTCCTGATAACACTTTGAAATAAAGATCATTATTGCTAAAAAATCCTTGCCTGAGAATTTTTTCGGTAGTTTCCCACGGTCTTCGTTTCTCACGTCAAAATCAATCATTAGAAACATTGTATTTCACCAAGAGCATGTTTACAGCATTTCGATGCGATTCTGCAGCAGTTTTCTTTAAATGATAACAGAAAACCAATGCCATACGCAAATCGGTTGTTCGTAGCCACAAAATTCGACATGTTTAACGTTATAGAAAAATATATCGGTATATGATACTTTCGTTGTTCTGTGTTGAAAATCATTGTCAGTTATTAGACGGAGATGATGGCACTGAAGAAGCGCTAAACTGATGCTGGTACCATCTATAGTGAAATTCCTGTTTCATACTTCTACACCTGCTATGTGATAACTAGTCTCAATGCTATTGTTATTATTAACTTTTATTTATAAATTTATATTAAAACTGTGGTTTTAGCGCTTTAGTTTTATAAAAACCTTCTAGATTTATAAATGTATGAAAGTTATGAATTGTGTGTTAATAAACAATAATTGAAAAAAATTGCATTAAAGTGTAAATGTCTATATACTTTGAGACGAAATGCTCCATAGATTGGGGATTGTAGAATCGCCCCAATGTAGGTGCTGTTTGGAGGACGAAACCGCGTAGGCATATCCTTGGATTTTACCCGGCGCTAACGTCCAGTAGAAAAGCCATACTGGGTGAACACAAAAATAATACTTAAATATATGTTGTTATTTTTTTAGAAATAATTTCACTTTGATGTTTTATGATATTTTTTGTTTGTTAGTTCAACTAATTTCGGTCAATGCCACTATCAAGAATTCTTAGTAATGGCATTCGTCATTATAATTATAACATATATTCTTAAAACATATTTTGGCGAGTGAATGAGGCAATAAATAAACAAGATAGTCATAAATTGCGACATAATTGGTTGTCCTGATTAAAATTTTAACGCCTGAAACATTTTTTATAAAAAAACATATTTTGCGAGTAATTAAATTGATATTCCCTTTAAATTATATTTATATCTATAAAATTGAGGAAAATTCAGTGTACACCACTGAGATATAATTTAAATTAATTAAATATAAGTCCATTAATAATGTGTGTGAAGCTGGCAATGAATCCAGCAATGAACCCGGCGCCTTCACACTGAGACTTTTTTTCTAAAATATTTATTTCAAGGAAAAGAACACTTGTTTAATTGTTTATTCATAATTATAACTAAATGCAAGGTCAAGTGAATGGAACAGAATCAAATTTATTCCTATAAATTCTAAAATTTGACACTTTGAAAATCTCTATCAGGTGTTAAAAATACGACTCAGCAATGGATTTGTTTATAGACAAATTATTAATGGGCACGCACTTTTGATTGTTTATATTACTTCTAAAAACATTGTTTAAACCATTTCTGAAAGAAAATTGCGAAACAATGCGCCGTTTGGGAAATTTGACACTTTGAAAATCTCTATCAGGTGTTAAAAATACGACTCAGCAATGGATTTGTTTATAGACAAACTATTAACGGGTACGCATTTCTGATTGTTTATATTGCTTCTAGAAACATTGTTTAAACCATTTCTGAAAGAAAATTGCGAAAAAGTACGCCGTTTGGGAAATATTGTTTATAAAAAAATCGGTATTTTCCGATTTTTAAAGTATATGTATTATGAATATTTTAAAATTTATAGGAATAAATTGACCTTGCATTTAGTTATAATTATGAATAAACAATTAAACAAGTGTTCTTTTCCTTGAAATAAATATTAAAAAAAAGTCTCAGTGTGGAGGCGCCGGGTTCATTGCCAGCTTCACACACATCCATTAATATTTAATTATTATGAATTGTTGAGTAAATTAAATAAAAATTATTTAAAAATAATTAAGAGGAGGCGATACACAAGCAATTAGTGAGACGTAAACATTCTTTCCCCTTACGTCTGTATCCAACCCGCGAACGCCTTGGAAGAGTACATATGTACAGTCTCCCCTCCAAGATTTTTTTTTATTTTCTATACAAATATACACGTATTCGTCCCATTTATTTTGTATTTTCTGGTTATAGATCGCACTTTTCAATCGATCTGCATCCGTGGCTTGTGTATTGAAACGGTTTCAAATTTTTTTTTATAAAATATGTTAGAACGTACTTACTGATTATACTTTTGATATTAGCAACTAGCTATTAAGAATTAAAAAAAATCAAGTTTATTTTATTGTTTTTGTTATGTTTATGACAGATATTTTGAACATATTGTAGCAAAACAGTAAATATTTGACGTTTATATAAAGGTTTTCTTAAAAATGCTAATTAAATAAATGTATTAAATAGTACTCCTTACACCTAACGGAAGAAAGGAAAAAGATTTAAAAAAAATTAAATAGTAAAAATGTTATTTATTTGGCAATATTTTGATACAAATAATTACAGTTAAATAGACAAATCATTGCGCTATAAAATTAGCATGATTTTGAACACCCTTTATTAAAAAAACAAGTTGTCGCTGTATTTTAAAAACTATTTCCATAAATAGAAATTAATTAGTCAAATATATATTCTAAATGTTAAAATAAATTCCACAAACGGTTTCAAAAATATTCAATAGGTTCCACACTTATTGAACACACTAATTTTACAGTTAAATTCCCGTTAACCATGCTAATTATAAATAATTTTAAGATATCACTGTAATAATCATAAAATCAATATTTTTAATTAATTCGTATTATACATAATATTGATTTATGGCATAATTTTCAGAGATATTTATTTCGAGGGTGTCAGAATTTTTTCAAATGTATTAAAATTGAATACAAAAATTGTTTTAAAACTGCTAGCTAAACAAGTAATTCTTAAAAAATGAATCCGAATCACACGTTTTTGTGAATTCTCATAAACTTTATCATCTAACAATATTTATGACAATTTCAAGGGTCGCTTCGCAGAATGGACCCCATTTAAAGAGTTTTCTTGTGTTTGTTTTAAGTATATTTATGATAAATTAATACGTGATAATAGTACCATCATATGTGCCTTATTACCAGCGTTGTAATAGTAGTGCCAGATAAGTATTTTATCATTATTTTAGGCCATGTTTTAAAATATTTGATTCGTTTTGGCCGCAAACGACACAGTTTTATTCCGCTCGCATTATTTTATTTTTATTTTTTTTGGTGCGATTTTTTGTGCGACGTTCTTCGTGCCATTTCGAGATCGTTTTTGCGCCGATATATTTATATTTTTATTTATTTATTTTTATTTTCATTTATTTGTGCGCCTGTAATTCTTCTATTTTTTTTTTTTTTTTTTTTTAACCTTTGTATTATTTTGTGTACCTTCCGCGGCCTACCTGTCTCTGTCTTAGTTAATCACCCTGATTGGCCCCTGGGTGTTAGTGTCCTTGTTATTATCCTAATTTCATATGTTCCTATTTTTAATCTATCGTAATGCCTAATTTCTGCTTAGTGTGTGCAAAAGGTGTTACACCTAACACACCGTATCTCAAATGCAAGAGTTGCAGTAAATACAATCACTCAAAATGTTTAGGGTTAAGCGAATCGGACCAAGCCACGATTTCTACTACCTTTCAAAATTGGCACTGCACGAAATGTTCGTACAATAATGAATTCTTAACTCTCGACTCTATTCGAAAACTTATTGCCGAACAACTCAATAGCTTTGCTGAGGATATCAAAAAGTCTATTGCCAACCGTTTTGATGAAATTGATGCTCGCATCTCAGTTTTAGAGAATAAATGTTCTTCGATCGATACTGAGTTGTGTAATATCAAAACTGCTCACAGTGTATCTAATGAGGATATCATCAACGAATTGGAAGATCGACGAAGTAGACTAACTAATGTTATTCTTTTTAATCTTGAAGAATCAAACTCCGAGCTCTCGGCTGACCGAACTGCTGACGATACCGAAAAAGTAATTAGCATTCTAAAAAATCGAAAGATATCGACTAGACCACAGAAAGTAATAAGATTAGGTAAAAAAGATTCCGCAAAAAAACCACGACCCGTAAAAATCATTTTTGATTGCCGTGAAGTTGCAATGTCGGTACTTAGAGGTAATGGGAAATCCAGTAAAGATAAATTTGTATTTCATTCTGATAGAACTAGAATGCAAATTGATTATCACAATAAAATTAAACGTGAATTGGATGATCGGAAATTGAATGGTGAAACTAATTTAAAAATGGGATATCGCAATGGAGTTCCTTATATCACCTCTATACGTCGCATCTGAGATAAATTGTCCACAGGAGTTATTCGTGCCTACTACCAGAATGTACGCGGACTCAACACCAAGTTAAGCGAATTATACATTAACATCGCAGCTCATGACTATGATATCGTTCTTCTTACAGAGACATGGCTTTCCGCGAGTGTATGTGACAGTGAAATTCTTAGTAGTAGTCAATATAATATAATTCGTTGTGATCGTGATTTTGTATTATCTGGCCGTTCTAAAGGTGGTGGCGTATTAATTGCTGCAAAACACTGTTATAATCTTGATGTTTTACCCACGGATAATATTAAATCTGCAATCCCACTTATTGATCACTTAGTTTGTAAAATTAATATTAATACCACTTATATTTATCTTGTTATCGTATATATTCCTCCCGACGTACCAGCTTTTGTAGTTGAGTCATTTTTTGACCTAATTAGACTAATTAATTTTAATAATTGCCCCGTTATCCTAGCGGGAGATTTTAATTGTCCTCGTTTAACTAGTGGGACCAAGTCCGAAAAAGCAATGATTATATTTAATACATGTGCTTTCCTCGGCTTATCCCAATTTAATAAAATTAATAATCACTTAAATAATACATTGGATTTAGTCTATTCAAATTTGGACTGTAAAATTGAACATGAACATGATCCTTTGGTTGACGAGGACAATTATCATCCTGCGCTTAATATCTCGATATCATGTAATTTTAATATGGCTGCAATTAATGAAAGTGCCACAAAATTAAACTTTAAAAAAGGTGACTACTTGGGCCTGTATTCATACCTAGCTTCTCTTGATTGGAACTTTCTTTTAAATCATTCAGATGTGAATTCAGCACTTGATTCATTTTATGATGTGATTAATTGTGCACTTTATCAATTTATTCCTAAATGTATATTCAAACAGAGACGTAAGTATCCAAAGTGGTTTTCTGGTGAAATCATAGGTCTAATTAAAGAAAAAGCGCGTATAGGTAAATCTAGAAAAAAAGATCCCCATTCTGATTATATATTCAAGAAACTCAGGTTAGTTATTAAATCAAAAATCAAAATTGCTTATAAGTCCTATATAAATACCACCGAAAACCAACTTTCTGTTAATCCAAAGCAATTTTGGACCTATGTTAACACAAAAAAGTCAAATTTTTCATTTATACCTGCCCGAATGACTTGTGATGGTGAAACCTATGAAACGCCTGATGATATCTCAAATGGTTTTCGTAAGCACTTTGAATCTGTTTTTATCCCTTCATCGGACAATACCGGTCTTGAAATATTCTCTAATTTACCTTCTTTTTCTTTTTCACATATCTCCTCTGAAACTATCTTCAAACTTTTAAAGAATCTGCCTAATAAGTTATCCGCAGGTGATGACAACTTACCAGCTTTTTTTCTTAAGGATTGTGCTCGTATTTTTTGCTACCCACTTTCAATTATTTTTAATTTATCAATTCAAACTTCTTCTTTCCCTAATAAACTGAAGATTGCTTCAATTCGCCCTATACCTAAGACCTCGGTAAATACCCGTAATATCACCAACTACCGTCCGGTAGCTATCCTATCACATCTAGCAAAAGTTTTTGAAAAGGCTATCTATGATCAAATGTATGTTCACGTGGCTCCATATCTATCTTTGCAGCAACATGGATTCATTCCTGGCCGCTCCACTGTTACGAATTTAACAATTATTGCACATGACATTTCTAGAGTTTTGGATGCTTCCGGACAGATAGATGTCATATATACTGATATGTCCAGGGCGTTTGATAGAGTCGATCACACTTTACTACTAGCAAAATTGGAATACTTTGGATTTAACGCTGGTCCTTTATTGCTTTTGCAATCTTATCTTTATAATCGCGAAACTTATGTCTCTGTTAACAATTTTAAATCAAAATCCTATTTCCCAACCTCCGGGGTTCCACAAGGATCCATTTTGGGCCCTTTGCTCTTCAATCTGTTTATTAATGATCTTTCAGCTGCACTTAATTGTAAACACCTTTTATATGCTGATGATTTGAAATTATATTCATCTGTTTCATCACTTGAGGACTGTCAGCAGTTGCAAGATCAGCTTGATATAGTATCTAATTGGTGTTCTTTAAATAAATTAACTCTAAATAGCAACAAGTGCAAGTTTATGTCATTCACTAGAAAGATTAATACTATTAAGTTTGATTACACTGTTTGTAATAATCCCTTAGAACAAGTTAGTGTATTTAAAGACTTGGGCGTATGGTTTGATGATACCTTTACATTTAATATGCATATTCATGAAACGGTCAGCGGTTCCTTTAAGACATTAGGTTTTATACTACGAAACTCTTTGGATCTTCAAAATATCACAGCGTTGAAATCTCTCTTTAATGCCTTTGTTAGGTCAAAGCTGGAATACGCTTCTTTGGTTTGGCATCCTCTAACTCAACAACAAATTAGTCTTATAGAAAGTGTCCAGCGAAAATTCCTCAAATATTTACATTTGAAAGTTTATGGAACTTATCCAGTTAGAGGTTATAGCCAAGAGTTGTTACTGGAAAAATTCAATGTTGACTCGCTTGAGCGACGGAGAAGGACATCTGGAATTACGTTTTTGTATAAAGTACTTCATAACGGAATTGATTGTCCGGATATTTTAAAATTGATTACATTACGTATTCCAACTTTTAACAGTAGAAACAGAAGCTCATTTTATATTGCTTCTAATCGTACATTGTATGGCTCCAAGTCACCTATTAGCATAGTCTGTGATCTTTTTAATCAACTATCGTTAACGTGTGATATTTTTGCTGATCCTTTATCATCTTTAATCATGCATTGTTAACTTTTTTTTTAAATTATGGCTAAATTAAATCTGTACTTTCTTTAGGTAAAATCGCTTAATATTGATATTGTTATTGATATTGTTATTGTTTAAATGAAATTGTAATTAATTTATATATGATTTATATAATTGTCTTGTAATTGGGAATGTTCTCCTGTTGGACAATAAACGTTATTATTATTATTATTATTATTATTATTAATAAGGTGGGTGGTCGGGGTTGCGAAGGACTCAAATCGTAACAATTATTCTAAATCAATTATTGGCAATTAAAAAAAAAAAGTGGTGTGAGTGATTTTCGCTTTTATGCCTATATATACACATAATCCAATTACAGATAAATCCCAAATTTGTATTTGTAAATATTATTTATATTACATTGACTAATGAGGTACTGCAATTTTAGAGATACTAACGAAATAAACCTTTGTTTAGATAGAACAGCTTATATATCATCATAATTTTCATAGAGATGATGATTTTTAACAAAAAAGGTAATAATACACCATCACAAAAAATCACAAGTATAGAAGTTTTTATAAATAATTAAATAACAAAAAAAATCATAAAAAGAAAATTTGTTTTCTGAATCTGACAGTTAATTTACTATCTACTTAATCGATATAAATTTTGTTTTTTTAAGCATTACAACAACAAAAATGAGCACTTCTATTTAAAAGATGTAATATGTAAATGATGTACATTGTAACAGCAATGCTTTAACGTTTGTTCTAGAATTCGCTTTTTTTTAATTTAATATAGGATAAATGATATTTAAATAGATTAAATTTAACTTATTACATACTTTCTTAACATTATTTGTAATTGTTTTGTTTTTTATACTAACTTAATTTAATTGAAAACAAACCAAGCGTAACATAGTCAATAACTTATTCATAATATTACTAAAATGTTTTTAATGAGAATCAAATTGAAGAAATATTTAATTAAATTAAATTGTATCTTAAAAATTTCTTCAATTTCATAAATATTTTTCGAGATTTGTTTTAGTATAAAATTTAAAGTTAAACACCCTGTATATATACATATGTAAATACTTTTGAGTCTAATACTATACAAGACTCCACAAGTACACCGCTAACTATTCTCATTGCTTCAATCAATTCTTATTTTGCAACGCGATGTTGGCCAATAAACGTCAATAATCGGATGCAATAAATTTCAATACAAACAAAAATTATCTACTTAGCGTGTTGATAAGCGTGGCTGTGCTCTTAATCAAACTAAACAACAAACACTTGAACTGCGTTACCTCTTAGTGTACATAATAAACGGTTAACCTTTCGCAAAATTCTAGGTATTGAAATGAATCCTATTAATATGTGTATAAAACATTTCACGCCGGATATTGTGTAATTTAATAGTCTGACAGGAATATCATAAAAAATTATGCTTACTTAATTTCTCATTTAACCCGTGGTGAAACATTTTTTAATTAATTCAGGATAATTTAATTAAAATTAAAACACTTAGTTTGTTTCACTTATTTATATTTTCTCCGACTAGTTTTCACCATTGGTCATCTTCAGGGAGGAAGAAGATTAAGATGACCAATGGTCTAAACTAGTCGGAGAAAATATAAATAAGTGAAACAAACAAAGTGTTTTAATTTTAATTAATTTATCCTGAAGTAATCAAAAAAACTTGATTATTTAGATTTTAAAGATTTGTTGAAATATTCAATGTCCCTTTCTTTAAATTTTATTATAAAATAATTTAATTCGCCCAGTTTGTACAGAAAATTAAAATTCGCCTACTACTTTAAACGACTCATTTTACTTGAGTATCCTTGAATCTGTCCTAAACTTTAGAGTGAAGTTGGCCACGTTATAGCGCTCAAACCAGACGTTTCAAATAAAGAACGTACAGCAAATATAATACGAATTACAAGGTTAGGTAAATAAGGTTTTTAAGATATAATGCGTACATTAAAAAGGGTTATTCCAATTCATGAATCTCCTCATTAAATGCTGTAAAATTCGTGTAAATAGGTGCTGAAATATTTTTTATTTTCAGCACCTATTTACACGCTTTTTATTGTGATGGAAATACGGAAAATCAGTGACATAACCTCCCGACTTTCGAGCTGAATTGTGAAAAAAATACAAGTGCAAACATCCGAAAACCACCAAAAATCAACTCCTAAGACATCATAAAAATACCACTTTATAGGTTTTTTTTAAATTAAAAAATAAGAGGTGTAGGACAGATTCTACGATCTAACCAATGTCATTATGTTAGGTTATGGCAGCGTCTAATCTAATCTAACATTTAAATTACTCGCTCAACTTGAGTATATGTTAGGTTAGGGCAGCTTACAGCCTAATCTGACATAATGATACCTAACCTAACTGGTTTACTCCAGTTAGGTTAAAGTAGCTTAGAGGCTAACCTAACTTAATGAAACTTAATCTTACCTAAACTACCTTTCCTTATATTTGTATTTACTTAAATTATATTTATAGCTAATCCCAGACCGGAAATGATCAACATTGTATTGACTTTAATGTCGTACTCCTGTTTGATTATCCTCCCGATTACCAGAATGCAGAAGGTTATAGCCAACATCCAGACTGCTATGACGCTTCAAACGAACTGTTAAGATAGTTTTTCCAGCGTGATGTGGATGATTATTACCGATCACTTCGGGTCTGTAGTAACCGAACGTCATTTTTGAGGTCGGCTGTTTTCTTGAGCACGCCTCTACGTATCTACGGAAAAACGTTACGATATTAAAAACTTTAAAAAATGAAGCGATGATTTTAATTTTCTGTACAAACTGGGCGAATTGAATTATTTTATAATAAAATTTAAAGAAATGGACAATAAATATTTCAACAATTCTTTAAAATCTAAATATTCAAATACTCCGGTAGTTAATTTAGTAAACTGTTATTTTATTAATAGAAATTAGCTTAATGATGCAAATTCGTCGCACGTTATTATTTTTTTACTCCTGTTGACTCTCTTATTTTTTTCTTATATTACTTTTTTCAAAAAACCCTTGATAATAAACTCGTTACAATATAAACACACTTTAAAATATATATATATATATATATATATATATATATATATATATACAGGTTTTTTTGTCAGTATACATTAGAGGTAGTGTATACCTTCAAAAAACGCGAGTCAAACGCATTGAACCGATTAAATGTATATGTTTAGTTGACTATTTGGCATATATGTGTTCAGTTGCGTGTTATAGGCAACTAAACACACATACATTAATGTAATTAACTCGCGTATTTTGCAGGTATACATAGGGGAAATGTATACTGATAAAAAAAGCTCTCTGTATATAATAAGTATAAGAAGTATAGACTTTCGAAAAATTAATAGCCTCCACAATTAAGTTTCTCTTATATTTTTTGTTACTTACTCAATGTAAAAGCCATGCTACAGGCTTTCTTAAGATTATTTAACACAATCTTTCCAGTTAAAACATTTGCAAGTTTTTTTTAGATCCTTTAAATTATTTTTTGTTTGTTTAGTTCTGGAAAATCTACAATTAAAAATTATTTACACCAATAAAATCCTTAAATAATATTTACAGTTCTCTTTCTACAATTCTACAAAATATTAAGGTTGCGGTTAAGTAGAAAGAGATAGCTATATATTAAAATATAAAAAATCTATTAATATAGAGCTAATCTCTAGGATTCAATAATATGAACATGTATTTAATATAATATACATTTTTGCTTTATGAATTTCAGCGGCTTCGAATAAATACATTATTAATCGGTATATATTTATCTGATATTCGGGGCTATTCCGAACGGAAAATATTAAGTTTAACGTGTACGTTACATTTATCATCACAATCTAAGCAGCTTTTATAATAGATATGTATTATTTAATAACGTACACGTTAACTTAACATTTTCCTTACGGAATTGACCCAATTGTTTTATCATTTATCAGTTGGCAAAAACGTCTTCGAGTGATAGTATATGAATTACAACACATTTTCATTGGATTTTTTGTTCGTTATCGATTTGGCGAGTATTTCGTTTTATTTTCGTTTTAATTTTATTTTGTTTAATAAGGATATTTCAATTGTTTACTAGTTTTCTCGTTCGGAATGATAATTGCTAAGTTTTTTTTGTCGGAATATTATAAAATATAAATATAAAAACTCAGTTTGTTACATTCAGAACTGATTCAGATTACGATAAATAAAGGACTGTTTTTTTTTTACAATAATAAACGTATCATTTATTGTTTTTTATATATAAAAAGCGGATTCAATTATATTTGTAATAAAAGAAATGATATAAATATTTTACACCATAAATCTTGATTTAATTATATAGATTTAGTTATTCTACAAAAATGTAATCAGTCTATATTGAATACATTTTCTTGTAAAATGTCATTACCAAAAATGTTAAGTTTTTTTTTTTCACAGCTGTATTTAAAATGTACTCAATCAGTTTTTTTTTGCAACTGTATTTAATATTAAACTGAATATATTTTTTGTAAAATAAAATCACTAAAAATGTTTTTTTTTTCATGGCTGTATTTAAAATAATGATTAAATACAGTTGTAAAAAACTGATCGAATACATTTTCTTCTAATAAACTTACGAGAGATCATTTGTTTATTCCACAACCTTTTGTAAAATAAAATCACCAAAAATGTTCAGTTTTGTCCGCCTCGGTGTCCCCCAAATTGAAATACAAAAATTTACAAAGGTTACTAGGTTGCATGGTTATAGATAAACCAATGCCCATGTGTGAGTGAGAAAAAAAATGTTCAGTTTTTTTGACAGCTGTATTTAAAAGGTACTCAATCAGTTTTTCTTCCACAACTGTATATATTACTAAACTGAATATTTTTTTGTAAAATAAAATCACTAAAAATGTTCAGTTTACACAGCTATATTTAAAATGTACTCAATCAGTTTTTATATAACTGTATTTTGTATTAAATACAGTTGTAAAAAAAAAGACTGAATGCATTTTATTCTATTAAAAATCACCAGAGATTATCTAATTTTTTTACAACTGTATTTTGATATTAAAATATAAGTGTATTGTAAAATTGTTACATATTGTGTTTAAACTTAATCATATTTCTTTTTATTTTCACTAAATATTCAATACCACTGAAAAGGGAAACTTCGTTTATCAAATGTATCGAGCGTATAACAAAAATCGACGAAGTCTCAAGTCATGTCTGTACTAGGTTGCAGTTAAACATGACAACGAGTACTTTACGCGTGCACGTGGGATTTTACTTGAGCCATGACTTTAGATTTCCAATGCAAACTTCGTCGTCGATTTTTGTTATACGCTCGATATTTAGTGTAAATAAAAGAAGTAGCAATTTTTTTATTAAAAAATAAGAAGATTCTCATAGAAGATTTATAATTTCAATTACGTATCGGTTTTATAACAGAGACTTCCTAAAAACTGACTAAATACATCTTCTTCTAAAAAAATCGCCACAGATTATCTGTCAATATAAGGTTCAGGGGACTCATATCGCCGCCGAAGCACAAAACTGCTATTTATTCCAGTTGTTTTTCTTACATCTATAATTTACACAATAAAGTTCCCCAATATCTAAAAGAATTAAAATTGAACAGCTTTAGATGTCACTTGCGTTCTCTGTTACTATGTGATGAGCTTTGAATTGTTTCATTTTTCGTAGGTTCAGTGGAATCAGTAATAATTTAAGATGACTGAACTTCGCCTACGCTCATAACATTTCATTTTGTATTTTTTTCTGTGATAAATAAAAATTTTATTATTATTTATTTTGCACAATACACTACTTTAAATTAGTTTAATTTAAGTTTAATTTAACTAATTTTCAAGAATCCAGAAAATATTCTTTCTTACAAAAAAATTGTTAATTTTTGTAATTATATTGGAAACAACCCATTAACAACGAAACGCTATCGTTAAATTGTTAATACACAATGAGTCTGATATTAATTAATGTTGTGGCCAATATGCAAATTCGTGCCACTCCCTAACAATTTCCAAAATTAATCGTGTACGCCGTCCAATAAATTAAATGTTCCACGATAATATTTCACCCAAGACATAATTAACACCGTTTTATCGCCTGCAATTAAGCCGGATCGACGCCATTAGTGCACTCAATTAATAGGACATTCGATAGTTGTAAATGGAGTAAGTCACTTTTCGAATGAATGATAACAATTATTTTGAAAATCTCCATTACGGAATTAATTCTTGAACATAAATCGAACTAAAGAAAAAATATGAATATAATTTGTTAGCAGTAAAATCTAAGGTGGACTATCATAATGTGTCTGAAAGTGAAAATATAACTTCATATCGTATTTGTTTTATGGATTGTAAATCACGATATACGAATAAATAAGAAACAAATGGCCATCAGTAGTTATCCATACGCTAGATGAATGGTGGCTGAACATTTTATTATAAGTAAAAACAAGTAAAGTAAATCGAGTTTGGATTTACTTTTACATAATTGTATATTACAAAGGCATACAAGGAATTTATTACCGAAAAAATTAATATTTCCTTATTATTTCTGATTGTAGTTAAAATATTCCTTTTCATGATCCTGGGTAGTAGGAAAGATTCTTTTTTAATTTGATCGAATTTAAGGAAAAGTTTCATATTTCATATTTTTTTCAAAGCAAACGAAAAGACATACAAACCTTTACGATTTGGGTAATTTTAATCGCCAATCTTTTTGGATATGTGAAAATATTTTTGATATTAAATTTCTACGTAGGAAAAATAGAAAAGAGTATTTACTCACTTGGTCACTTTTATATATATATACAAACATCTTTATTCAGACAACATCATTACATAATTGTATATATACATTTATATTTAAATAAGAAAATAAATATATATCCGAGCTATCGACCTGAGGTCTTTATGCCCTGTCTGAATTTACGGTGATTTGCAATAAAAATATATGTGCTAGCTAGCTGAATTGTCGTGCAGTGTTCTGATGATTTCATGAATGTTGATGAACAGATGGCTGTATTTAGATGGGATATTTAAATTTCGATGGATACAGAATTTTGACAGGAAGGTTTGGTTATAGGCATTCTTTGCAAATTTTTGGGATAGGTTTATTAAGCGTTGGGATATGGGAGTGATTTGGGTTTTTTCATAGAGGTATTCATTGGAAGGATTGTGAAGAGGGTTGTTGGGATGTCTGAGTTTTGAGAGGATTCTTAGAGAGGATCTTTCGGCAACTTCGATATGGTAAAGGGATGATGGTTTGATTTGGGTAAAGAGGATTGCACCGTAGTCTAGTAAGGGCCTGCAAATTGATTTATATATTTTGGTTGCGGTTTTTAAGCTTATGCCTTGTTGCTTATACGTAAGAGACCTAAAATGCCGAGCCCTTACTTGTATTTTGGATTTGTTAGAAATGAGGTGAGTTTGGAGTCAAAAAGGATGCCTAGATATTTGAATGTATAGGAAGGGGGGATTGTGACATTGATGGAAATTGTGGGAGCTCGATGAGATATTTTATAATACGGAATAAAGAGTTGGGATTTCGAAGGATTTATTTTGATCCGCCACTTGGAGCACGAGGCTTGGACGGCATCGAAGGATTTTTGGAGGGATTATTGGGGTATGTGAAGGAATGGAGCATGGGTGATAAGAGCGGTATCATCAGCGAATAAAAGGGCGTATTGGGAAAGGTCGAAATGAGTTGGGTCCTGGTTATAGATGTCGTGGCAGTAGATATTGTACAGGAGTGGGGATAGGGGAGAACCATGAGGAACGTCTTGTAAGATTGGGAATGTGTGAGAAAATTTTTGACGTATTCTTACTTGGCAGGATCTGTTGGATAGGAAGTTGTGAATTAGGATAATTAGGTGGCGCGGGATTTTTAACATGAAACATTTATAAAGGAGGCCAATATGCCATACAGAGTCAAATGCTTTCTGTATGTCTAGTAACAGGATCATAGTTTTTCGTCCTTCAATGTGAGTGATTTGCATATTGGAGGTAAGAATTGATAGGGGGAGAGTGGTTGATTTTTTTGGAAGGAAACCGAATTGGTAATCTTGGATGAATTTGGTAACATTGATACGGAGTTTTTGTTTAATTAAGGATTCGAAATGTTTTCCAATAACTGGGAGAAGGGTGATAGGACGATAGTTGGAAATTAGGGTGGAGTCTTGGTCAGGTTTAGGGATGCAGGTGATTAGGCTTTTTTTCCGGCCTTATTTCCACATTTAGCTCTAACAACTACTGCCCGGGCAAATACCCCGCCGGACATTGAATTGCATAATGCACACCTGCTGTTGTATATCAAAATAGAGTTTATAAATAAAACTGGTGCACGCACATATAAACTAAATTTATAATTTCCCGAATACTGTACTGGAAAGTTCATTCTAATTAATTAAATAAAATTAATAAAAAATAAAATATACAGATTTTCGAAAAATTAAGTTTAGTTTTCTAAAAAAAATCCGCCAATGTGGATTTTTACAATAATTACGTATGACCGTTTAGATTAGGAAACTATTTCATATTGCTTCGCGTCTCGGTATTTACTATGACAATTCATTAGTGGATTATATCTTGTAATATCATTAATTTGTAGTTGTTTTACGACATTTTATTGGTATTTTTTTATTTGTTGGACTCCCAATCTAATTATAATATATGTTTTTAATGGTCATTCTGAGCTATTCTGCAAAGAAAATGTAAAGTATAACGTATACGTCAGTTTTTATCATCACAGTCTATGTAGCTGTTTAATTGATATATGTATTCATAGAGTATGAAACTAATTAGCATATACGTTAAACTTAACATAATCTCTATGGAATAGAGATTATCTCAGGGGGGGGTCGGATAATATATGAAATTGGAAAACACGGCTTTAGTTGTCCACTTGAGCACTGGAGGCGCTGAAGTCTCAAGTGGAAAATTTAAAATACTTTATTTTTGGGTTTTTACAATGATATATTTATTATTCGTGACATTTGTCGCCCTATAAGGTATATTTCTTAAACATTTATACTTTTAATTAAATATTAAAGATGTTCTAAACAAGGATCAGTTTGCTATATTTCAATTTGATTGATGTAAATCACATGAATTGTTTTTGACAGTTTTTTTTTTATTCGTCAAAAGTTTCTTCACTTTTTCTTATAAAACTACAACTGGTAAGTTATTATTTGTAGTTTAAAATACGTTTGCTTATTAATTTCTGTGAATTGTATATTTTTGAAAGAATATACATAACTTAAAATTATGAACCAATCGAGCAATAATTAATTATTAATAAATATGATTTATTTCCCACATTCTCAAAATATGTTTTCGGTCTATAAATCTTCATTTTTTATTATATAGTTTATGCTTTTTACAATATTTTCTATCAGAAAAAAATGTATTTAACATAGACGTTTTTGAAGTTTTATATCCATATTTTTCTAGATTCTTTAAGGAAAATTATCCAGCTGAGAGATATTAATTAATTCAAATTATAACTGTTGTAAATATGTTTTAATTAATATATGAATGTAATAACAGGTTAAATGATACTTTTATAAGTTTAATATATTTTAATTACAAATATTGTTGTTTTTATATGTTATTTTTTATGTATTTTTTCAGATAATTTTATTAATTGCAATTTCTTATTTGTATGATCTACTGATATTTTTTTCCTGTAAAATAGCACATTTATAAAAAAACCTTTTATATCAATAATTTGAAGTAAAATAGTGAACAAAAAATTATAAATAGAAAAATGTTCAAAAGTCCCGCCATTAGTTATATTATAGCGTATATATGAACCTAACCTCAAAAACCTTATAAAGGTTTGAAACTTGGGAAATAGTTGTCCACTTGAGCACTGGATGGCGTTGCGCGCGTTTCCCGCTAAATACATGGATCTGGCCCTCTTATACTTTATATCAATGGATTATCTATCATTTTAATAAATTAAGAATTTTAAAATAATTGAATGATGAGGCTGATAATTGTTGAAAGTTCATAATTACTTATATTAAATAACACTATTTAGTCTTTCAAAGTCTATTGTAATATCGCTACAATTGTTTCACCATACTGTGGCGATATTACAATTGTAGCGATATTACAATAGACTTTGAAAGGCTAAATAGTGTTAAGAGTTTTTGTTAAAATATTATTCGTCTATAATCTTATTCATCACAATTTCTAAAATTCTCATAATTCAAATATTTTTAATTCAAAATGGATTTAGATGTAATAAGAATTTTAAATCACATTTTTTTGTTATTTTTTACCTCTTATTTACTAAATTGTTATGTCCAATGGTCAACATGTTAAGTACAAGTACTTGTTTCATGCATCCCATTTAAGCCCAATTCTACAATCCGCAAATAAGGCGTAAGTAACGTATTCGCGGAATAAAAGTTGATGATTCTCTGCATTTGATTATCAATAAGACATTGCTGCCAACCGAATGTAAAAATATCAAGAGTAACGTTACTAGAGGTGTGTAAAATTGGGCCTTAGTTTTCTAATGAATTAAATTTACTTATAAAAAATCAAATTTATAATCGCACCGTTTCTTACACACAATCGAGCTTGCTTAGGCAAGTGAAATTGAATGAATTAAAATCGTTACCATTTCCTCGGAAGTAATCATTACAATGAAATCCCCCCGAAAAAAAAGTGGCATTGTATCCGCAAACTGGACGCGACTGGTTGCCACCGGCGGCGGCAGAGGGGGCAACCGGCGAAACACCCGACTGCGAAACCGACCGTCAGTTGTTTTCCGGTCTCCGTTGGGTCTGTGTCGGTGTGGTCCGCGCAGGGTACCCCGTTGTTTTCGCCGCAACAACAAAAATCCGGCCCGAGTTGTTAGTGAAACACTTTTTGAAATAGTGACAGTGACCATAATAAAGGATATTATTTATCAAATTTTCGTCGAAGACAATCTGCTGGTACGTTCTCTTTTTAAATTATTGTTTACACAATTACAAATCGTCCGATTGTTACTCGTTTGTACACAAGGTATCCAAACAATAAGTGTGATAAAATTTCGATAAACATTGGCGTTTATTGTATTTTTTTATTTATTCGTTCGTTGCGGTTTCCACGATGTTTCTTATGATGTTGTTTTTGTCAAAGTGGAGACATTATACGTAAACGCAGCCGCCGGTAATCGATTCCGTCACTTTGTTTTTAGTGGTATTACCTTTCTGGTTGTACTCCTCCCGTGCGTGTGCTCCGCACGTGTTTGCTACGTTATTTGAGCAGTGATCAATAATGTGCAGGAAAGAGCCTTCCGTGATCGTTTCGATCATACCGAATCACTTATAACTTTAATGGTGATTGAATTACTTTGAAAGCTTTAATGGTTAGACAAGGGATAAATCGATTTACATTTAAAAATACCTTTAATAAAAAAAATCAACTGTTGGTTTTTAATCGAAACCGGCTAAAGTACAAATTCTAATTAACATTGAAGTATTTATTTTACATTTGCATTACGTCATGTATTTACAAGGTGAAGTTAAAACAATCGAAAAGTAAATTGAAAAATGTTTATTAATAAACGTTACACTGTAACTCCATATATATATTTTCGATTATACTCTTTTTCAGAATAGCAGAAAGCTGTGGAATTCGGTTGTCGTCGTTATCATTGGCGTTGTAAAAATTCACTAATAATATCGTTTTATATTTACACAAGGTTATTTAATATTAACGGAATATCTAAATAATTCTCCAAATATTAAGATAAAAAAGTTTAAAATAAAAGCTTCGTAGACATAAACAAGCTATCATTTAAATATATTTTGAATATACTAGGAGTTCAATTCACTTAAATAATTGGGTAAACTTCAGTTTTTTCTTTACGAAACACCTTATACAGGGTGTTTCAAATTTGAGTCTCACCATGGGGATCTCGTATATTGTAAGAATATATATATATTAATTCTTTAAAATTTGCACTTTTAAAGAATTTCATGTTGATTAATATCCCGTTGAGAAAGTTTTTTGTTTTCAAGAAAAATGAAAAAAACTGAAAGAATGGTTTTCTTTTTTATTTATGTCGTACTATAATGTCTTCATTGCATTGAAATATTGCTTCAATTAACGAAGATATATATAAAAAAGAGAGTCGCATCTTTCCGTTTTTTTTTTTTTTCATTTTTCTTGAAAATAAATGAACTTAGCACAGTTTTTTTAGCGGGATATTAATAAGCATAAAATTCTGCAAAAGTTGCACATTTAAACCTAGCCTCTATCTCTTATATTAAGCGAGATTGCCATGGCGAGACTGAGAATTTGAAACACCCTGTACATACGGAAATTGAGTTTTTGTTAAATATATTTTTGTATGTTTATTATCATTTAATAAATCAATTAAAATTTGTTCTGCGTATCCTTTCTGATTACCCGAAAGTGAGATTTTTGTTTCAATTTTGTTTTTCATTTTTCTCGAAAACAAAGAAACTAAGTCCAGTTTTTCAACGAGATATTAATCAGCACGAAACTCTGCAAAAGTGCCAAATTGAAAACTAACTTCTTATAATAAGCTCCCCATGGTGAGATTCGAATTTTAAACACCCTGTATACAAATGTCTTCATTCAGACCATAGATGTTTTATAATATCGAGCGTATAACAAAAATCGACGACGAAGTTGACGTTGGCAGTCTCGAGTCATGTCTGTACTAAGATCACACGCGTGAAATTCTGGTTGCGGTTAAACATGACAACCAGTACTTTACGCATGCGCGTGTGGTTTTAGTTCAGACATGACTTTGGATTTCCAATGCCAACTTCGTCGTCGATTTTTGTTATACGTTCGATATAAACATTTAGTATAAACAATACATGATGGTATCAATCTGTTCCTGGGCTATCGACCAGAAAGGCAGAAGGACCTTCCTGTCTTGAATTTATGGTGATGTGAAATAAAAATGTCTGTACTAGTTAGCTGAACTGTCATGACTTGTAGTGGTGAATTGATGAATGGTGTAGGATGTATGTATGATATTTGGGTTTCGAGGGATACAAAATTTTGCGAGAAATGGTTGGTTATCGGGGTTATTTCCAAACTTTTGGGAGAAGTTTATTTATTATCCGTTGGGAAATCGAATAACTTGAGGTGAATTCGTGTAAGTACTCATTAGAGGGATAGTGAAGAGGAATGGCCATTTTTTTAGTTTTTAACTTAACTTTTTTTTAAAAAACAGTAGCCGGGCGAGTTTAGTTTAGTTATTTATTCACGGAATCTCCATTTTACAATATACATTTCATTTACAAAGTCTAATAAATAAAATCCTAAGTCTAATTGGTATATGTAGTCCATAAATGGTCTAACAAAGCCCCATCAATATTAAGACAAAAAAGCTGACCAAATTATTTTGGTTTCAATAGAAAACAGTATTTGTTCAATTGCTCACAGTTGTTTAAGAATAGAATTTTATTCAAGTAATTAGTTCAATGCATACACGTATACAAACTATATTGAATACGTCACTAAAATATATCGACCGCACTGAAACTTGAAGCAGTAATGGATGTGATTACAAATTACATAAAAATATTAATATTGATAGAATGTAATGTAAATATGTACATTAAATAAAAATTATTTGAAAATAATTAATAAAATATTTCCACATTTACCTGTAGCGCACAGTGAATTGAATGCGAGAAAAACTGATACCTATTACTAGGAAACATTCAAATATTCTGAAACTTCGTATATAGTCATTTTTTTGATATCACCATTAAATTCCTAAGGTCTAGGTTAAAAAACTAAATTCAAAATGGCCGATCAAATATGGCGGACAAAAATTTTAATTTACTGTTCGATTCCAGTTTTTTCTTATTATTTACAAAAAATAAATTGTTTACAATAATATTTAACAGAAATATTCATTTTTCAAAGCCATAGAACATACAATATATTTAACAAAAATATTCATTTTTCAAAGCCATAGAACACACAATATATTTTTATCGCTTATATATACAGGGTGAGTCATCGATATCTCCCTGGATATTAGAAATTCATCATTAATTTATTGATAAAACTTGCTTGACTACTAAAGGCGCATATTGTAAAATTAATTTTATATATACAGGGTGTCCCATTATCTCCGAATTGGTGTAAATATTGTTATTTCAAATAAAACACCTTATATATTATTTTTTTATTCGATTTCCCGTTAAATTATCTTTACACCAATATCATATAGTTAGTAATTTTGGCTAGTCGTTACTGCAGAAAAAAATATTTTCTAAAAATGTTGACAGTTGCAGTGGTATACTAAAAAAATCATTACTTTTTGTGTATCTTGAGATGGGAAAATGATTTTTTTATACATACTAAGATAATAATGAAATAATGAAACAAGAGCGCAAGGAAGAAATTACGGGGGAAGACCGAGAAAAACATGGAATGACATAATTAGAGAAGAAGCAGAAAAAAGGACATAGACTGGAAGGACATTAAGCAATTAACCAAGGACAGAAGGACATGGGGAGAAAAATATAGAAACAGACACTAAACAAAAACTCCTTACACCTAACGGTAGAAAGGAAAAAAGCTTAAAAAAACTAAGAGAATATCATTCTATTGAATAATAACATTTAATTTAATATATTTTTATACAGGGTTCCAAAAAATAATTTTAAATATCTTACTTTTCAAACGGACGTAATTTATTTATTTTTTTGAAAGGCGCCCTATACTTTCCTTTTTTTCTTAAATTATAATAAAATAATACAAATATTATATTAAACATACTACATACCTATCTTCCGTACTTCTCGAAATCTTTCACAGTTTACAGTATTTATATGATATTTTAACAGCGAATTGAATAGTTGAACAAGAAAAACAATAGTAATAATTTAAATTATAATTATTTAAATGAAAAAGAGGTGACATATTATTATTTATCTGCAGCAATATTTAAAAATAATTTATTATTATATTTTTTATTAATAAGTATTATCTAAATAAGTATCCATTTTATATACCTTAATATACAACAATGTATGCATTTAATATTACATCAATTTTAACCTATATTTCAAATGTGAAAATAATATATCACCCCCCACTTGATCCCTAAAATTACAAAACGACATACAAATATAAACCATAAATATCATTTTTATAAAGCAAATAGCTACCCCAAACTGCGCCTGTTTAATTCATAGCTAATCAAAAAATGTTTTTTTTTGAGGTTAAACAGTTTTTTTTGTGTAATAAATTTATTTTTCTCATAAAACCATTGTAAACAATTTTAGAAATAAGTTATACATTTTTTTTCGCAAAGCACTGCGAAAAATTATACATTATAAAGAAATACTTAAGAAATAATTAATTTATATATAAAAACGATAAAAGATATATTTTTTTGTTCTATGGCTTTGAAAAAATGGAAATTTTTGTTAAATCTTATTGTAAACAATTTATTTTATTGTAAATGATAATAAAAAAAAACAAGAATCGAACTGCAAATTATTTTTTTATACGCCATATTTGATCGGCCATTTTGAATTTTTATTTAGATCTCAAAAAATGCCTATATAGAAAGTTTCAGAATATTCGGATGTTTCCAACTAATAATTAACAGTTTTTCTCGCATTCAGTCTACTGTGTGGCGGGGTATTTGCCCGAAAAGTAGTTGTAACATAAGGCAAAGGACAAATGCACATTATTTGTCTTTTGACTTATGTCACAGAGCTAAATATGGAAATAACTTATTAATAACTTTTTATTTAATTTATTTTACTTTTTTCTAACATAGATTCAAAATTGAAACATGATAATTATAATTAATGGTTTTAATATTTAGACATTCGTAGTTCATATTGTATGAAATAAATATGAATAAATTAGTGTTGGGCAAAATCGAATAATATTACTAAAAGTGTCGTTTTTAGTATTTAAAACGAAAAAGTGTCTTTAATTTATGTTTATTAATAAATGAAAAGTTATTTTTGATATTTTTATAATAAGTAACATTCATAAAATAATAATATACTTAATTTAGCAATAATAAAAGATCGACTTTGCCCATCATTAGAATAAATTATTAAAAATCAACCAATAAAACACAGATTAGATTGAATAACTTTAAATTAAATTAAATTTGGTTGATTTTTATTAATTTATTCATATTTATTTTATACATGATAATTAATTAGTTAAAAATTAGTAGGCTGTGATAAAATAAAAATATTTTAACACAGCAAACTAATTTTACGGCTAGATGATTGAGTATTCTACAACTATTTAGTATAAATACGAAAAGAATCATCTGCATAATTTACAACTCATATTTGAATAGTTCTCGTATTCAAATATGTAAATATCTACAACTATCAGAATTTTTATTATTGCGCGATTACGTATTGCAATCATGTCCATGGCACAACATTCTTCGGCGGGGTGTTACCTCCGAATTCAGAAGCGGATCTTATTAATAAGCAAAATGTGTTCTCGGCTCAATGTTGCATGTAAATTCATAATTTACATGAGAAACGTTTCGATCCGTATAAAATATTTAGGAAATCGGCCTTTTTTATAAACATTAAAGCGATATTATGAAGAAGAATACATTACGTTTTTATTAAATAACTTGAATAATGTGATTCGTCACAAAATTTTCTTACAAATAATAATACATTTATTTATGGAATCACCTTTATCACCTTTTACGAAACATATTCTATATAAATAAATATTAAGAATTAAGTAAATATTGATATAATATTAAAAATCAACCAATAAAACACAGATTAGATTGAATAACTTTAAATTCTCGACTAGTTTCGGGTGAAAAAAAAAGAACGAAACTAGTCGAGAATTTAAAGTTATTCAATCTGATCTGTGTTTTATTGGTTGATTTTTAATATTATATTAATATTTATTTAATTCAATATGAACTACCAATGTCTAAATATTAAAACCATTAATTATATTAAATATTAAGAATATATACATATATAAATGATATTCTAACTGATATATAATTATAAAATAACAAATATATTTCTTAAGGGAATAATTGTAGATGAAACACTTTTTATTAAAATATCTAAAAAAAGTTTTATTTTCATAATAATAATGTTTTTGATATTAAAAACAATTTTTTTTGCAAGAATTATAAAAATAAAATTAGAACAGGAAAGAAAAGCCAGAGCTAAACAAATGAAACGTAGTTAGCTGGATCTTAATTCAAGACAAAAGAAAATTTCTTTTTTTTTTAAGAAAATTGAAAGTGATGAAGATTCAGAGGAATCTGAGGGATAACAAATAAGCCTGAGGGAAAGTTTTACAATGATTTCGAAACCGATGAAGAAGTTTAATAGACGTTTTAATTACCCTTTATGAATCTATCACAAGGTGTACGAAAGTACCTCGCCTGCTGTACGAATGTACACCATACGTGGGGTGTGTTCGTACAATTATCTTATCCCAGAAAAATCGCTGTAACTATTTAACCTTTTAACATAATAGTTTCAAACTTTATAATTATGATATATTTACTACATATAAATGCATAAACAAGATAATTTAATCAGTTAATCATAAACTGATTTAAATTTAAAAAGGGTAACTACTTTCCCCTACTTTTTTGAGTATAAAGGACGCGTTGCATTCTGGTCGCGATTTGACAACGATAAGTACTTAAAAAATCGAAATTTCGTTTGGAAAAAGGTTGCTGGCTGCTAGTGTTCTTATAAAAATAGCTTCCTCAATTGTATACTACAGAGTAATTATTTGTATGCCAAAGTGGCAACAATTTTGAGAAAGCCAGAGTCATTAAATGTTTCTTTTATTAATATATATATATATATATATATATATATATATATTATAATAAAATTATATTTAATTCTTCGAGAATCCTTATAAACAATACGTCATTTAAGGGATGATAAATAAAATCTGCGGCCAGAAATATTTGGCAGAGGGTTTAAGCTGCTCCCCACATACGAAACGATCTTTACTGGAAATCCGCATACAAGTAATGAATAACGACTGGATTTATGGCTTTTCCGTATCATAAATTTCACCCGCGCCAAATTATAAGTCGGGATCCGAAAAGCCGGAGCTATTACAAGGCGCTTGATATTTTCATGGCGGCGATACATCATCTTTTTACCGCCATCGCCATCGGAAACAACATTAAAACGTCATCTTTAACGACATATTATATAATGCGTTTAATCAATCATATTAGCGATGTTATTAATGTCGTGTCATTTATTGAATCGATTGGGTTAAATTTAGTTTATGCCTATAATATAATGAAAATCAACGGAATAAAGTAAATAATGTTTCCTTAATAAATTGCTTCGTAATTATTTGTTTAATTATTAATTAAGACATAACTTTTCGATTACATTTTCGTTCACAATATTTTTATAATTAATATTTGATCCTTCAAATTATCAAACAGCATTGGCAACATTTTTGAATTGCGATTATATAATAACGAATAGAGCCATTCTTACCCATCCACAGGAAATCAAATTGATATTCCTTTTAATTATATTTATATCTATGAAATTGAAGAAATTTCAGTTTACAACATTGAGATACAATTTAAATCAACTAAATATAAGTGAAAACTGAATTGATTGAGCTACTGTTAGCTAGTGCCATCACGGCATTTAGATTTACATATACAGGAGAAGGCCCATGTAGGTGTTACACTGGATTGTGATGTATTATTAATAATAATGAATTGTTTATAATTTATTTTAATGGCAATAAATTAAATTTCCATATATTTTCATCATCTGTTGCTAAACTAAAACAATTATTAATAATTCTACTTAGGGCTATTATTTTGATGAAATTGGAGTCTGTCTCGACGTATAAAAAGAGCGTGTGTCATTACTTTGCCGGCGACAAGTGTTTGTCTGAAACAAACGTTTCCCTCATGGGGTGGCTTCCTCTTCCATGTGCTCGAAATATTAAGTTACAAAGGCAACGTGTTTTGCTAGCGGAATGCAACACATGAGGAAGGTGGTGTTGAATTTCCGTCGACTGATGGTTACAATTTCCAGAATGAAAGTTTTTATTAGAGTATCCATCAATGGAATAGTACAATTAGGTAACTAAACAAGATAACAAATGATATCAATGACCTGGAACATGTTAAATATCGTTTTGCATATTTATAGAATTCTATATTCTTTATAATAATTGAGGAGTAAAATCAATTTTACATAGAAGATTATAAAAACATTAAAGAATAACAAAATAATATACATTTTCGCGACAAGACCATAAATACGAAAAACCAGGCGAAGTGGTCGATAGCCAATTAACAGAAATTATATTTTTGTTTTTTAATTTATTTTATATATTTCCCTGTATATATTTTATATAATGAAAATATTATTATAAATATACATTTGAAGACGCATCATAAGGAATTCTTGTTTTTTTTTTATTTCGATTTTTTCTCTACTAGTTAACTTACATGACCATAACGGAACTACAAGAAAGGGCATTTTTTGTTTGTTTTATATTTCATTCTTTTTATTTTGTTCGGTTTTAATCGCGAAATATCTGTTATAGAAGATGCATAACACGTGCATTTAAATATATTTAAAATAGTAATTTTTATAAACTTCATTTTTTTATGAAATAAATATGAATAAATTATTAAAAATCAACCAATAAAACACAGATTAGATTGAATAACTTTAAATTCTCGACTATTTAAAGTTATTCAATCTAATCTGTGTTTTATTGATTGATTTCTAATAATTTATTCATATTTATTTCATACAATATGAACTACCAATGTCTAAATATTAAAACCATTAATTTTTTTATATATTTTTCAATCCTCATATTGAAATAAATTTCAACTAGTATAATAATTTGTAGAGATGGGCAAAATCGATCTTTTTTAAGATCGATCAATCTGTGATTCATCACTCGAAAGATCAATCAATCAGATTGATCCACAAAGGTTGGATTGAAAAGATCGATCCTCAAAGATCGAGCTGCACATTTTTTCGGATCCGTTATTTCAGCATGATCGATTCAGCTTGAAATATTTAAATTAAATATAAATAACCATTTATCTATAATTAAACAATCAATCAATCCTTTTGGCTCAATCTGACCTTCAATCGCCTCGCAGCTGAGGTTCGATCTTTCTGTTTAGCGTGATTATGAGACTAAACTAATAAAATTTACATTTTATTGTACAAATACAAATTTAATTTTATAGTAAGACTTATATCTTACTATAAAATTAAATTTGTACAATAAAATGTAAATTTTATTAGTTTAGTCTCATAATTACGCTAAAGAGAAAGATCGAACCTCAGCTGCGAGGCGATTGAAGATCAAATTGAGCCGAAAGATCATGAAAGATCATTCAGTAAAGTCGTTTCAACGGATCACAAATATCGAGCGGTTAGATTTTTTTGATCGATATTTTCCATTACTAGTTATAATCGATTCTATAAAACAGTGAGATCGATCCAATCGATCATAAGCAAAGATCGAGTAGCATAATCTTTTTGATAGATCTTTCTCATCACTAATAATTTGAACTCAATACTGGCTAATGCCGGCAAATGAGTGTCGATTATGAATGAATGAATAATAATTTGACATGCACTTACGTTTCGTAGCTATTAATACAACCGTATGTTCGAAAACTATTTTCCTCTAGAGTACTTTGATTTTTGATTTCACATTTTGTTGAATAAAAAACAAATAAAACGTTATAAAAGAAACCACATATAAATAACATATTAATTATTTTATATTTATTTTATTTTAATATTAAAAAAAATAACATAACCTATGTTATTTGCATGTGGTTTGTTTTATAACCAATATTTTTTTTATTAGAAAAATGTATAACACTCTAGAGCATAACAGTTCTCAATAATTTTGTATTTTGAGGATGTTAAACGTACACGCTGAAGAAAAGTATTTGAAGTGTTTCACTTTTACTTAAAAGAAATTTCTCAGAAGTATTACGTAACGTTTTTTTTTTTTTTTGTTCTTTGCATCAAATATTCACGAATCAGACATTTTTGCATTATACACTTATTTATTATTTGAAATAGCAAATCTTCATTGTGTAGTTCAATGTCTGACGGGGTATTTACCCAAGAAGTAGACTGGTGTGAAGTTACCAATAGATTTCGACAATAGATCATAAAAACTTTGAAAATCAATATTTTGCATTCATTTCTTCACTAAAGCATTCAGCATAATATCTTCTAGTGGTTAGAATTAATAAACGCAATTTTCAACCCCTTTAGACCCCCTAAACAACCCTTTTTCTTTCTATTTCTTAATTTTCTCTATGTGTTCTCTCCTCAAAAAAACATTACTTTCACCTAGGTATATGGGGAGTATATCTAGGTGAAAGTAATGTTTTTTGAGGAGGGAACACATAGAGAAAATTAAGAAATAGAGAGAAAAGGGGTTGTTTAATGGGTCGAAAGTGGTTGAAAATTGCGTTCATTAATTCTAACGTCTAGAAGAGATTATGCTGAATGCTTTAGTGAAGAAATGAATGCAAAATATTGATTTTTAAAGATTTTATGATCTATTGGCGAAATCTATTGGTAACTTCACATCCGTAAGAAGTAGTTGTTTCAATGGATGTTTTTTTATGTACTTACTTTATCTAAGTCAAAAAGTTGCAGTAGCTAAAGTGAATGTAATTAATTAATCAATTGTGTATTGTGATACACTATTTGTATTATTATTAAAGTTTTATTAAGTTTTAGAAAATTGTAGCAATATCTCTATAATAAATCTTGTGAAAATTACACACTTGTGTTGTTTGAGTTACGTGAAATTGATAAATATAAAGAAAGACACGTATTCACTTTTTGTTTATAACCAAATGGAAATTATGACGGAAATAACCAAAAAGGCGTTAGACCTATATCGTAGTGATGATTTATTTACAAATAGTATATAATATAATATTACTATCTAGAAAACTTCACTCACCAACAAATATCTTCTGTATTTTCTATTGGGAAATAAATTTACAGTCCTGATTTAAATAAGTATGTATTCATATCTGAATTACAGAATAAACATAATGTGCTTATTTAATAATGATAATAATTATTAAATAAACATATTATGTTTATTTCTTAATTCAGACATGAATACATACTTATATAAACCAGGACTACACATAGTAATTATAATTTTCCTTTATAAAATACTTTCTTTCCGTCTTCCTTCCTTTTTTTTCAGTCATGAATATAAAAATTCCCTTTTTATTAACATCAATAACTTCTCCATCCTTTTCACACGAGGATGATTTACTGTCCGAACGATGGTCTATAGCGTTTTAGTCGCAGGATTCAATAATTTATGACCCTAATTTTCCACGCTGGGGTGCAATTTCATCAATGCCGCACCATAAATAATTCCCGTCGAAAAAGGCCACCGAAGAATGTTTTATTTTATCATCGGGGATTTCCCAGTTGCAAGTATATTTATTATTTATGTATAAACACAAATCTCTTCACTCGGTAATGAAAAGCAAACAAATATGCTGCGGTCAACACATATAAAAATACACCGATCCCACATTGAGCACCTATTTCTCTAAATTATTAATTACCAGTAAAAACATATTGCTATTGTTTTAAAATTTTTAAATATATTTAGAAATTAATTGATGTAATATTATACGAATCCTAAAAAACAATAAAAAGTCGTTAAGATTTTTTTTAAATACCGTTAGCCCGAAATGGGAATTCTTGCCATAGGTGATCACTCAAAATGTGATAAGTGAGGAAGTTATTTTTTTGTATTTCTTTATTTACTGCAATAACATATATATACATATAATTATTATGGGTCCTGCATCACAGCTCCCGTCTTTGATAGCTCAGTTAGTAGTTAAATTAGAACTTTGAAATTTTGGAAACTTTACTTGGGTTTTAGGACGTACTTCAGGAAAATATTTTTGATTATACAGGGTGCCCCAAAAAAAAACTTACGGCGTGATGAAATATTTTTTTAAATTGCTTGATATACATTTTGTTCATTATTTAGGTGCCTTTTATGATTACCTGCACACCCCTAAAATTTTATTGAAATCGGTTAATTAATATGAACCAAAAATGCCAATGGTTTAAAAAATTAATAAAATATAAATTTGGATATTGTGAATAAGTAAACATAAAAGGCTTCTAAATAATTAATAAAATATATATTAAGCAATTTAAAATTTTTGACACACCCTGTCAAAGTCCTAACTTAATTAGTAACTGAGCCATCAAAGACGGGAGCTGTGATGCAGGACCCATAATAATTATATGTATATATATGTTATTGCAGTAAATAAAGAAATACAAAAAAATAACTTCCTCACTTATCACATTTTGAAAAATAAAATTAAAGGATTTAATTTAAGATATTTGTGAAAATAGTGAAACAAACCAAGTGTTTTTCATTTATCCTTTAATTTTACTTTTAAGAGTAATTGTATATGGTAATACAATTAATGTTCAAGGTTTTTTTTTCTGTGAAAAAAAGCGTATTTAATATTTCAAAATTATAATAAGAAAGTGTATTTTTCACTTGGTCACAGTTATTTAAATTAAATTAAATAAAAATAATTGATTTACTCAATTTAAACATGATAAATTGGAGATGATGCAAGCGCCATCTTTTGCCTAATTTCATATGGCAACGTCAACGATTTGGGTGGACGATCGAGAATCGTTGTTTCGTCCACTAAATGTATGATTGAACATTTTATAACTCAATTGAATAATTAATAAATTATTTTCTTTTTAGCTACTGCGACTTTTTTATTTATTTTTTTTTTATCCAAAGATGAAAAAAACAATTGAGCAAATTCATTATTTTTAAATTCTTAATGGTTTTAATATTTAGACATTGGTAGTTCATATTGTATAAAATAAATATGAATAAATTATTAAAAATCAACCAATAAAACATAGATTAGATTGAATAACTTTAAATTCTCGACTAGTTTCGGGTTATTAGCCCATTTTCAAGAGAATTTAAAATTTGTTTTTCTCTTGAAAATGGGCTAATAACGCGAAACTAGTCGAGAATTTAAAGTTATTCAATCTAATCTGTGTTGATTTTTAATAATTTATTCATATTTATTTTAAATTCTTCTTATTTAATTTTAAAATTATATTTATCTTCTAAATTCTGATTTCCTATATTTTATTTTTAATAGTTTCATAAAGTACAAGTTTCACACAAACAACTACGAATTTAAATGGACAAATAAGACAAAGTATAAAAATAAAAAAAATCACCGGCTCCGAAAACTCCGTTTCCATTAAATTCTCCCCGAAACTTAAACAGTTATTTAACTCCTCCCGGAAACTTTTTAACCTGCGAAAAGAGTTCTACGAGAGCTGTAAATTCTCGGAATATTCAAACTTGATTATGGGGAAAGTGGGAATTTACCTTACTTTATTGGCTATTCGTAGAAGGGAAAGTTTTTTCCATTCTTTATTTCGCTTCTTCCCGTAAAATTTAAATATTCATAAAGAAATGACGAGCGTGTGTGCGAGTGTGCGTTTTATTTTATTCCAACACAAAGTGCGGGTGATGTGAATGCGACATTATGGGGAAACGAAAGCCGTTCCGTGAGTAAAATGCGAATATTGTTTATTTTTTTCTGGGGCGTTTCAAGGTTAGGCCGCTTTTAGATTGTTTTAATAGAAAGCTTGTGAAACAAATGTAAAACGAATTTATTGTAATTAGTAGGAAATAGCCTCAATGGAATTAATTAAACATTAGCTTAATTTTTTACATATAATTTAATATACTCTCTTGCTGGGTATTGTCTTTTCCCGAAATTCAACACTGAAAAAATCACGTACTCTTCTTAAACTACTATCTGAGTAAAACGATTTGATTATAAACACAGTTAACAATTATCTGTAACTGTATAAGTAAGGTACCAAATCATTTAGCTTAATAAGCTTTCAAAATAATCTAATTAGACCGATACTGTCAAATAATTAGGGGAGCCAATATTATCACATTTAAAATTGTACATGTAAATCCCTATGGCCCGCTTTACAATTCAACGGTATATATACAAAAATCTTTATTCAGACAATAACATTTTTACCAAATTGAATATATACAGGGTGGCCAGAAAAGGTGTGATAATCTTCAGGTAAAGTAAAGTTAATTTGAGTAAAAAAATATTGTACGGTTCTTCATTAACACTCACGAGGCCATTGCTATAATAAATATGTGACTAGAAATTAATAATAATTTTGAAATATTTTGATTAAAATTAGTTCTATTAATATTTAGCTAGAGCTAATCATTGCAAATGTTTATTTAATGATAAATCGATTATTAATAGCGATAATTATACATAAAGTGTTAAAAACAAATTCTAGTCATATTTAAGATATTAATGGCCTCATAAAGCTTATTGAATAATTATCCAATATTTTTTTTGTGTTTTATTTTATTTAATTTTTTATTTTTTAATTTATTTTTTTTATTTTAAAAACTTTTTTTTCTACTTCAAATTGATTAACGAACCACTTTATCTGAAGATTATCACACCTTTTCTGGTTACCCTGTTTGCTAAAATATAGATTTGTCTGCCCTGGGCTATCTACCGGAGGTCATTTTGCCCTATAATTTAATATAATTTATAAATAGGATCTATGTTCGATAAAATTCGTGTTCGATAAATCGTACACTTTAATCGATAATTAATTAATAATACATATATTATAAAAATACTTATGACTGTATTTTATAATATATAGATTAGGCAATTATTTAATCTTAAAATAAAGAATTGAAATGACTCATACTTTTGCAGTTATTTAAATAAGGAATTATCGCTAAAATTCAACACTGCAAAAATTATATACATTGTAAAAGCTGATTCATAATCGCCCAGGAACGGAAGACAAACAAATCGTCGGCCGTAAAGCCTCTTCATAAGCAAATAAATAATCCCTTCTGTATTACAAACATCATAATTTTTTAAATCCTTTAGAGGGTTTATTTTTTATTACGTTATTAACCGCATTCGGTGGTTGCACTTGACATCATGCAAATTTCCATTAAAAAAATGCGCTCGCGTGGCATTTACTGGATCCGCGGCTTCGAAAAGGAAGAGCCCCGCGTTGATTTAATAGCGAAACCTCGGATGATTAATGTTAATGTGTTCCGCCGAATCGAATAAGTAAGCAAAACGTGACTGGCGCAAGGTAATAAACATTGCGAAATTACTTTATGGTTACTTCGGAATGTTATTACTCGCTTAAGGAACTTACTTTGTACTGGGGTTATTATGAATGCATAAATTATGCGTAAATTGTAAATTGTTTAAAACTTTTTTTTGTAATATAAACCGTTATGGTTAAACCCTCTAATTTTTTTTCCACGAAATTACTTTGATTTTATAAATAGAAAACAAGTATTCATCCACTTGGTCACAGTTATTTAAATATATTAAATAAAAATGATTTGAAAATAATTAATAAATTATTTCCACATTTAGCTCTGTGACTATTGACTTACCTACGTAAGTACGTTAAACAAATGCACATTAAAACAACTACTTCCCGGGCAAATACCCACGCCGGACATTGAATTACATAATGTACACCTGCTGCTGCATATCAACAAATATTGAATAATGCAACAATATATTTGATCCGAGAAAAAAATTATGTAAAAACAACAAAAATTAACGTTACTTAATATAAGGCCATCTGCAGACACGTGTTTCGGGATCTATCCCTCGTCAGTACAGCTATGCCTTACACAATTTAAAGATGTCTGCAGATGGCCTTATATTAAGTAACGTTAATTTTTGTTGTTTTAACATAAAATTTTTCTCGGATCAAAAATATTGTTGCATTATTCAATATTTGTTGATATGCAGCAGCAGGTGTACATTATGTAATTCAATGTCCGGCGTGGGTATTTGCCCGGGAAGTAGTTGTTTTAATGTGCATTTGTTTAACGTACTTACTTAAGTAAGTCAATAGTCACAGAGCTAAATGTGGAAATAATTTATTAATTATTTTCAAATCATCTTTATTTAATACTTTGATTTTATATTTATATAAATTTATTTAGAAAAAAAAACTAAAAACAAAAAACAAAACACTGACAATATTATAAAAGCCTACGTAACTACACTAATTTGGCAATTAGAAACGAGAATCGTGCTTTCTTCGAATATGCATCTCGTAAATTTAATAATAGTCAATTATGGGATCAGCTGAAACTCCTAGGTATTCAAAAAATACATATTAGTATTCCAGATACTTTAAAAACTATAAACGCACACTTTTTAAAGTACACCACTGGACCTGTTAATACTTGTACTCCACTAATTAAACATTTACTATAGAAATTAATTCCAAAACGTGAAATACCTACATTTACATTTCAACTCATTGAGGAAACCCTCATTCATGATTTATTATTAAGGCTGGCGTTTACTAGAAAAGGAATGATGCGATGACAGAGATAGTTGCCAATCGTCAAGGAGGTGATGGCCTCTCGATTTTAATAGCGAACTATTTGAGAAATATGTAGAACACTGCAGTTTGGTTTCCTTATCTATGTGTGTGTCTGTGTATTCGACAACCGACGCTGACGCGATCGATTTTTTTATTAATGAATATATTATTTATTATTTAGACAGTGTATAAATATATTTGATGAATTTTGTCGAATCATCGAAAGAATTACTCAATGCATGCTATTATATTTTTATTCTCATTTTTAAGAAAAAATCATTTTCACTGTAAGTTTGGATTCTTCGTGTGATGTTATTAAAAGAAGCGATAAAAAGTCGTTATACTTATACCTAACCGTTTTTATTAATATTTGAATATTCATAAAAATTACCTTTTACGCAGAATTGATCCTCAAATTATATTTCGCGAGATAAAATGCATTTTGAAATAATAAAAATGGTAAGATAATATATACATCAAATTAAAGGTGTAATTTAGTGAAATAAAATGGATAAAATTATGTATACAGGGTGGGCCACTAATAACGGCCATTAAAAGTTTACGGGGTTCTTGACAGATTATATCGGAAATGGCTACCAATTTTGTTATTTTAAATAGAACACTACATATTATTATTTTTTGGATTCCCCATTTAATTGTCCATCCACTTATATGAATTTATATCCACATAATTGTTACAGTTTTTGAGTTAAAAATTTATTTTTCGAATATTAACACCAAATAGACCTTTCGAAAAATGTCTATAAATTCTAGTAGAATCAAAATATACTGATGAACGGCATCTTCAATTTTTACTAATAGATCCCTCTAGTATTAAAAAACATTTGTCAATTTTGACAATAGGTATTTCCATAAGATCCATATTTCAATGCCCAATTAAAAACAGCATAATTCATTTTTTTTAATGGAATGCTCAATATTTTATCTCACAAATCGATTAGCAAATTAATTTGCAACATCAAAATATTATATATCTATATATCCAGAGCAAGTAGTTTTTGAGTTATTTCTAAATTTCTTTCCTCACATTTTTTTTTTTCATAATTGAGTAATTCGTGTTCTATTTACGCGTGCATCAATATTCTTTAGGAAAGATGTGGAAATCTAGCAGGCCAATTCTACACACCTAAATTTCGAATCCATCTATCTTTATCGTTTTTAATGCTAATATGAATCGATAGAGAATTTGATTGCATAAAAATCTACAGAGGTTCCACTAAAAAACAGTTGAAACCTTACAAAGTTATGATATTTTTTATAGATAAATTGGTTTATTAAAAGAATATTAAAATAACACTCTTAATGGCGAATAACATTCCGTCGAAATAAAATATAATAAAAAATCGCAGCATTTCTTTTTGTTTTAAATTTTCCTATGTTACATTATATATAGTATGAAAAAGAAAATATGATTTGCGCTTTACTCACTCATTTATCTTGAAGGAATTTTCTTATTTTCCCTCATTAACCATTTGTTTTAGTATTGTCAGTTCTTGGATTATACTTTTTTGGGATAGACAAATATTTTAAATAAAAGTGTAGAACTTGAATAACTAAATATTTTTGTATAGCATTATCAAACGTCCTATTCTCTTTTAAATTTCTTTAAAAAATGGTGATGTGTCCGTCATGGTACTTTCCCCGGTGAATTCGGTCAAATAAGTTTCTGATTGAAAATTTAATAGGAAATCAAAAATGATTAATTGAAAAAATGGATTGTTGTCTTTTAAAGTTAAAGGCGAGTACTTGGAAGGAGATTATAATTTAGTGTGATATTTATTACCTTACAATGGATTAAAGACATTTCTCTACACCCTTTTTCTTTTCAAACTGGAGGCGTTTGTGAATGATATGTTGAATATGAGGGAACTTTGACGTTTTATTTGTCATTAAAATAACTATTTCAATAAATAATATCTCCACAGCCAACACAAAGAAGATTATAAAAATAATTGTTTATTTCTAAGGGAATTTATTAGGTAGATGAAATTCTTCCGCTTATAAAATGAAAACTTTTATTGTAGGACTTTCCTACAATAAAAGTTTGGTAACAAAAATTACTTATTTTTTAAGATCCTCAACTTTTATTTGAAACATTTTTCTATCCGAAATAAAAATGAACCTTCCCTGGCCGGGATTCCATTTTATTTTAAATTGTAATTATAAAAAAATTGACATCAATGTTAATAATCATATGTCATAAGTATGCCAAAATTTAAAATTCTCTATTTGGGATGAATAACCCCACACATAGTGTAGAACTAGATACATTTTTGGAAAGTATAATTTCTGCTTACATTACAATCATTCTATAATTTTTTTTATTAATTTTTGTATCCGTAAATATAATAAAATAAAAGTGAAATTAAAAATGGCCTATCGGGAAATATGAAGGCAAACATTTATATATATTTTGTGAAATATGACGAAAACTGCTACCCCATAACAAGTGTTTGGTTTGAAATGTATACTTCAAAAATAAAAAAAATAGAACATACAGTTCAAAAGAACCTTTGAAACAGTAAGTGAAGTAACAACTTGATACAATTTAATAATTTTTAATAATAATTTTAATTTTACAATTATATTGACCTATTTTAGATCATTAGCCTTTTATTACAATCCTAAGGCTCAAATAAAATTATTTGAAAACATTACATTTTTTATAAAATAAAAAAGAAATCCATAATAATAATTTTTCACCGTGCAAACATTGGCAAAAAAAGATTCATTCATATTTGTATGCTGCTTACTGAACGTTATTTAAAATGTTTATTATTTTAGAATGGCATGTGCATCGTCGGTGTTTTAAAAACGCGACGCGCAGAGATAACTATAAAAGATATTTTTGTCTTTCTCATATTCATTGAATGTGAAACAGCAATAAGCATACATACACAACATTATCAAGAAGATGGGAAAAACATCTATTGAGTACTCTTGAAAATTAATTAAAAATCTTTGTTTGTGTTTTTCCACAGTATTAATTATTTAAATTATTACTCATAACATTAATTTTATAAATAACTTAAAGATGATAAACGCAAATAACATTTATTAAAATATAGTACACTATTTCCCGCTATCTATATGAGACTTAATGAACTAATATTTGTCTAGTCAAATGCAGAAAACTATATGCAACTTGCCGGTTTTATTCAATATGGCCGAATTTCACGGGAATTGATGATATTTTCGGAACGACCTTCCTCAGTAAACAGCATTGTTTTCTCACGAAAAAATGTATTGAACTATAACTACATTCAATGTAGATTATTACGACATATTTCATTTTCTTTCAAAAATTATATTAATAAGTAAAAATATAGCACATTCTTTGCATAAAATGTGCTAACTTTGGACGTAATTTTCTTCTAAACTATTAATCAGATTAATTTGTAAATAACTCGTTCGAAATCTGTGGAGTTTTAGGATTATTTTGATATATAATATGATGAAATTCATTATTCAGGGTTTGTTTATTAGAGGAATTCAATTGGTACAAAATCGCTTCATTTTACATACGATAAACGCCAGCCTTAAGTATGCGTTATTCTAGTACAGGATATGACGGAATAAATATAATGTGTTGCCCTAGCATTCTACCCGTTCTGACACATATTTATAATACGTGTATTTTTGATATGTCAATCCCCGATCTTTGGAAAATAACCATTTTAACACCAATTCCAAAAAACAACAATCCTTCAAATCTTAGCCATTTACGGTCTATTAGTATACTATCTACAATGTCCAAAATCACAAAATAGAAAGACTTTATTTTAAGTGAAGTAAGGAATAATAGTCTTTCTATTTTGTGATCAATTACTACACGTAAACTCAAAAATATACAGTTACGTCCAAAATACTTGAGAAAATTTTGAATATGTAACTGTTAAAATTTATTAATGATAACAGCATTCCTCCCATGTATTAATCGGGTTTTAAACAGGAATACAGCTGTGAGACTGCAGATAAAGGTAAAATAACTGCTTTAATCTTATTAGATTACTTTAAAGCATTTGATACAGTTAATCATACGACTCTAGGGATTTGGGCATTCTGCGATATCTCTAATACATCATTAACTTTCTAATAGGAAGCAGTGTGTTAGAATAGGATCCAAAACTTCAGAATAACTCAATATTAATCAAGGGGTTCTTCAAGTGTCAATTCTTGGTCCTCTTATGTTTACTCTCTATACCTCTTTGATTTTAAATACACTTGATTACTGCAAAGGGCATATATATGTAGACGATACCCAAATATACTATTCATTCTCACTTCTATTATACGATTCGACTAGTACCCATATAAATTCATATCTTCATAAAATTTGTGATTTCTCTAAACTATTGAATTTATATATAAATCAAATTTAATCCCAAATGTTATTATTTGGTCTGAAGAAAGCATGTAAGGATATCTCAAATAAAATTAACATAAAAATTGAGGGTGTAAATATTACATTTAGTAATAATGGTAATAACTTAGGGGTGATTTTGGATAACTCGTTTAGGTATAGAGCACACATAAATAAATTTTTAGCAGCTAAATCTTAAAAAAAACTATACTCTCTTAGAGTTAGTCTAGCTATTAAAACGAAAATTTCACTATGTAATGCGCTAGTATTGTCAAAGTTTACATATTGCTTCACCTTGTGGCACAAAATAAACAAATTCAGAAAGTAAAAAATGCTTGTCTGAGATATATTTATGGATTACGAAAGTTTGATAGAATATCCCATAAAATGGTTGGTTGTCTATACAAGAGCGTCGAAAAATACAGGCTGCATGCTTATATCATAAAATAATATTAACTAAAAGCCCGCCATATCTATTAAATAACACGTTCATAACATCAACATCTGATATAAAGGCAGGTTATCACCCCCTAAACATGGGTCTATAATTTTTGAACGTTCATTCTCTTATAATATATATGGACTTTATAATGATATACCATACCACAAGCGTTCAGGAGTCTCTCTCTACTGAAATTCAAAGACAAATTAAAAAAGTCGGTGTTAGGAAATGATCTGGTGTTAAGTTGAGGCGATATGTTAATGTCAGTGTTTTCAGTTTTTTTTTGTTTAATTTTATATAATTTTATGTAAGCTAAATATATTTTATGTTCTTTATTACTATAAATTATGTTGTTTATATATTGTAGGTTTGGATGGAAGAACAATGAGCGTAAACTTAACTGAATCCCACCTAATGATTCACTTGTTTTGTTGTGAATTTCCTCCTTATAATAATAATATGTATTAAATTTGTAATGAAAACTTGTGAATAAAGATTATTATATACAAATAATATAAAATATATATATTTCTCAAATAGTAAACAAAATATAAAAAAGGTTGAAAGACCTCCGGTCGATAGCCGATTAATCTACAGAATATAATTCTAATTTTATAAATTAAATAAAAATGGTTTGAAAATAATTAATAAATTATTTCCACATTTAGCTATTCGACTTAAGTTACGTAAGTAATTTAAACAAATGCACATTAAAACAACTACTTCCTGGCAAATATCCCGCCGGAACATAATAATGTACTCCTGCTGTTGCATAGCAATAAAATATTTCATCATGCATCTTTTTTTTGATCTGAGAAAAATTCAATGTAAAAAACAAAAAAGAATGTTATTTAATATAAGTACAGCTCTGCCTTATATAATTTAAAGATGTTAAAATTAATTAATTAAATTAAATCAACTATACTCAGCCAAATCAATTATATTATATCAATATATTAAATAAAAATGATTTGAAAATAATTAATAAATTATTTTCACATTTAGCTCTGTGACTTATGACTTACGTTACGTAAGTACGTTAAACAAATGCACATTAAAACAACTACTTCCCGGGCAAATACCAACGCCGGACATTGAATTACATAATGTACACCTGCTGTTGCACATCAATAGTCACAGAGCTAAATGTGAAAATAATTTATTAATTATTTTCAAATCATTTTTATTTAATATATTTAAATAATTGTGACCAAGTGAATGAATACTGTTTTCTATTTATATATTATATCAAATCAAACTAAATCAATTAAACCAAACGAAGTGATTTAAATCAATAAGGTAATTTTTGAAATTAAACACTTTGCTAGTAAAATTACATTATTAATTTAAACATGTATCACAAAGTAATGGCTTCAACCATCCAATGAATTAAATTAATTAAATTGAATGATCCTTACCAGCCGCGTGCTCTGATAGTAATGACGGGCGTAGGAGGTTCGTGCCAACAAATGTGTGCGCTCTTATGGTAAATTCACAAAAAGAAACAGTTTTTCGGCTCAGATTTGAATAATAAATAAATGTAATTTTATATATTATTGTACATATATATACACAGAGGAGTCCGTGACTAACCTTTATAGAATTAAATCACATTAAATTATATCAAATCAAATTAGCCCCGATTGGTATCTAATGGTGTCACACACATTTGAATAAAAATGTTTAGATAGGTTTAAAAAATAATAATACAAACGTCTTCAATATAAACAAGCTATCGTTTAAATATATTTATTTTGTAAATGAAATGTATATTGTAAAATGTAGTTTCCGTAATTCAATAAATAAATATCTTGAATATACAGTGTTTATACAATAACAAAACATCTTTATTATGACATAAACATCTTTATTATGACTTAAATTTAATAATGGTACAATGTAATATATTTATGGTTAATTAATGCTTGGAGTTCATTCATACTTGGCTATCGACCAGTTTTTCAGCCAGCAGGCCTTATCTTATGTCGTTAGTCTGTCAGTCGTTAAAATGAGATGAATTCATGTATAGTGGATTGTGGTTATTGAAATTTGGAAGGAGTGTTAGGGTTTCTTTTCAGGAATAATTGCTTTGCAATGTCTCTGATTGTAGGATTGATTGAAAAATGTTGGGCTATTTGATTTAATCATTGGGAAATTGGGATTATCTTAGTTGTGTTTATATTTACATAGATAATTTTGTATACTTGTTTTTTTAATATTTAGAACACCCAATATATATTTACATTTTTAAATTCTATTATTAATTCTAAAAATATTTCTTTTATAAATGTATAATTTTATAATTATCAGTTGGAAAAAAAAGGGATTGATCGAATTTAATTGATCATTGACAGACAATTTTCTTGTTTAATTTCATTGTAAATGTATAATTTTTAAGTTATATATATATATATATATATATATATACAATTAATTGTTTTAATTTTATGAATTCATTTTTTATTTAAATAAAAGTACCTGTTTTTATTTAAATAATTAAAGTCTCCACAACCAACAACCAACATAAAGAAGATTATGAATTCATGTTTGTTGTTCTTAAAATAAATAGATTTCAACAACTACTAATTGTCATCATTGTTATTAAATACACAAACAATAACTTCCTGTTTCTCCGCCTTCACTTTAAAAAGTAACTGTTTTGCCCATAAATTTCCATTCGAAATCATCTCTAATTGTAATTGCACTCGGAACAAAATAGACGTCGGTTTTTGCGTCGAAATAGAAAAAAAAATCCATTATTTAAAGTGTCTTCCACTTTCTCTTTCGCACGACTACATTTCGCGAATTAAGTGAAATGGTCGCCTCAAACGAATAACTAGCTATTTCCACTTATGCGAACAAAGCAAAAAAATTGTATATCGTTAGCGTCTACCTGAGCCCGTAATTACGGCTAATTAATATTTAGTCGCTTCACGAAATCGACTCGAGTAATTTCCAATGAGTCATTTCCAAACTGAAAGTATACATGTTATGTGTGTTTCGCATGTGATGATAAAAGTACTTGATAGTTGAGTAATAATTTTAGAATATACGTAATTGGGATATTAATAATTGATTTATTTTTAATAAAATACTGATTCACTTTGAATTTATTTTAGTGACGATGGTTTCAACAATGTTAACATTATCCTCCTAGAAATATTAAAACACATTTTACTTTACTCAATGATTCTAACCTTGATTATGAAAATGTATTAGCGCTTTGATACTAGTTAAAATTGTACATAATAAAATAGATTCGCCATACATACTCTCCAAAATCAACTTCCACGTACCTACTCATAGCTCCCGATCTTACACATCCTTTTATAACAGATTTCGGTACTAAGATCTTAAGCCAAAATACATGTCATGATTGACAATGCAAACAAAATATTAACAATTAGTGATATGTTCTCTGATTATAATCTCTTAGTAAAAAGTATACGTGATTGTGAACTTTAATTCAGAATGCCGACTTAATTTAAACTTCTGTATTATGTTATGTTTTTAGAGCCATAAGTTTACTTATTGTACCATTAGTATATTATTAATGTAGTGATGAGTTTATATTACTTGCATATATTATTTCGTCATATGTTTTACTATAAATGAATTTGTTACTTAATTAATTAGCTGTACTAATAATAATACTAATAAAATAATAATAATAAGGGAAGTCCGTAGTGGTTCAGGTAAAAAGAGACAAAAGGGGAAACAATCAACCTGATTGGGACAACAAACAAAATGAGAATATCTTTCGGGATAGGAGTACAAAAAAATTAGCTGTACTGCACTTATTTTTAATTTTGTCTTGTAATTGGTTATCTTTCTGTTGAGCAAATAAAGTACTTATTATTATCAATGTAAGCGTTTTATAATGACAATCGGCACTAAAATAAATGCAAAGTAATACAAACGAGCCCAACACCGAAAAGTAAAAGGGTAAATTATTTTACAAAATATACAAACAAGGTGAATCAGTTTTGTTAAAACTTGACTAAGTAAAAGCCTCTATTATCAATAATTAATTCTTTAATGTGGAAATAATTTATTAATTATTTTCAAATCATTTTTATTTAATCCATTAAATTAAATAAGAAGAATTTTTGGTTTGTCTATCGAACACTTCAACTTTCTCAAAATTCGAAACGTTTAAATTATTCATGAATTCCGGAAATCTGGACAACGATGGATAATTCCACATCTGGCAAATTAGAAAATGAGTTTGAATTTTATGTAAATTATAGTGACCATTTTTGACCTGTTATAAGTGCCTACCTCAATATGCGAAATGAAAATAGACGGTAGGATGCAATCCAAGAATCTTCGTCGACCCCCTGTGGCTATTTTGGCGAGGCATGTGCTCAAATTTTACGCCTGTCGGATTTCACATCTGGCATTTCAGAGTCCAAGAATGAAAACATCAGTCATTATAAAATTCGGCCTTGCGAACCGCCTTTTGTTTTATTTTTCATTTCTGCGTTTAAATTCATCGATTACGTTTCTGTAAGATTATTTAATGGTTGATGTTGTCGCTTGATGAAATTACATAATCACTTGATAAATAAAGAACTAATAACCTTTCTTCGCACTTATTTGATTTACTAAATCCATTATCCGTCAATGGATTAATTAATTGATAATAGTCACTTAGTGTCCAAAATGTACAATTGGTAATTCAAATAAAAGTGTGATGAAAGGTTATTAGTGTTTTATTTTTCAATTTAATTTCATCTTCACGTATATCCATAAACTCTATTAAATATAAACGCAATTGGCGGAAAGACCATAGGTCGATAGCCTGTTCAAGCAAGCAAGAAAGAAACAAATATACCATAATATATTGTAAATATATGTAAAACAAATAACTTTGAATAAAGATATTGTAGTAGTATAAACGCAATCGTTTTTTTTTTTTAGTTTTGCAGTTTTTATTGTAGAAACACTACTACAATTAGTTTGCCCAATACAATCGAGTGAATTTAGTAATCGAGAATTTTTAAATCACCAATTTTAAGTAGCTAAAATCAATAAATATTAATTAATTTGTCTTTATAAATAAGTGAGAATTGCTAATACTGACAATAAATATTGATTTTGCCCATTCTAGTTACAATTGTTTCGCCAACACAGTGGGATCATCAGGCAGATACGAAGAAGGAACAATATTTATTTACAGATCATATGTAAACATACGTTTAATTTAGTGAAATCCTTCAGATAAGGATAACATATAAATGTTATTTTGAAATTTTCAATTTCACTTTATTAACGGAATCTCCATTTCCAAATTACATTTATAATTACATATTAAAAATTTACAAGAAAAGTGTGACATGCTAAAAACATTACAAAATATATGTATACAAAAGGTAAATTACTAATCGCAAATTTCTACAAAATATATAATAAAAATAATACGCATTAAAAAAATTATCTCTCAACCCCAAACAGTTTATAGTGAAAACAATATGCAACCAGCTTATTTCTATCTTCAAGTGATAATAAATAAATATAGATAAAAAATACATTTATGTAAAACGAATGAAATGGAAAATATCAATACGGCTTAAATGGGCTGTGAAAACTGCAAATAAAGAACTGAAGAGCATAATTAATCAGATAATTAAAAAAGTTTGGAAAAGTCTAATGTCTTTATAAAATGTATTAGTAATCGATTACCAAATTAAAAAAAAATCAAATTGCATCTTAAACTGTATATCTTGAGCTATTAAATTAATTATAACTTTGTTTAGAAACACTGTGTAATACTTGTATTGTAACGTTTTGAAAAAATGTACAAAGATGAAATCATATAAAACATGATAATCGGCTTCATCATTGCCTAAGTTTGGGGTTACTTTACTGGGTGATTGTCATAATTCAGAAGAGAACTAAACACAGCTTTCGGACTATTGGCTTATGTATTTTACTCCTATCGTTCAAAAATACCAAACATTTAAACTTTATTTTTTTCGATGTTTGAAACACTATTTCTTCGAAATATTATTTTAATTCATTTTTAATATTATACTTGGCAATATTATTATTAGGCAGAAAGACCCCGGGTCGATAGCCGTTTGACAATGACAGTTACATGACAAATTGAAATAATTCTATAAATATTGTAAACACACATACTACACATTGTAAAATGTAACGTTATTTGTCAATAAAGATGTTAAATATATATATTATTACTACTTTTTATCTATTACACTAGCGTGAGCATTTAATGCTAGTTTAATAGATCCTCTGAGATCGTAGAATTTCAAACAGGATAATTCGTTTACGCAAAGGATCAAAACAAATTTTCTGCGATGACGTATATGCACAATGATGCTCACTCTTGCCTTATTGATTTTGGTGGAAACCTTTGATATCCATGAATTGCTGCTAGATATAGTAACTTCAATATATATTAATTAAGACATGGCAGATATAATATTTGCATCAAATCATACAGTGATGATTTTTTTTATTGAACATAGGCTTATGTACAATTTAATAAATCTATTGGAAGCTTATTGAAGTAAATTATACGCGTCGAGTAGCTTTACGGCTATGTCTATTAGGTCATTTCATATTTTAAAATCATTCATTCATTCATAATCGACACTCATTTACCGGCATTAGTTCAAAATATACAGTCTAACGGAATATCCCATATATATTTTTTTAAGATTCTACATCAAAAATAAAGTTAACGTTCGTAATATGTTAATTTGGCTAAACCCAATAATTTTTAAAATAATTGAATATTTTTGGAAAATTGACGTTTGGAAAAAAATCATAACTTACAAATGGGTGAATAAAAACAAATGAAATTTTGTATCAGTATATTTGACTAATAGGTGAATATTTTAGACTATTAAGGTTGCGGTTTAGTGGAAAGATATAGCTATATAGTAAAATGGAAATTTTTTGTTTGAAAATAGAGCTATTCTTTTGGATTTCATAAAATGAATGTGTATTTACATTTTTTATCTACCTAGTATAAAGTATCAGTCTAAATAAAAAATAAATCGTTAATTTTCGTATATTACGTCAATTTACTAGTTTAAGTTAGAAAAGAAAATTGTAAGATATAATGAAATTAATAGGTCATGTCTGCTAAGTTATTTCAATGCATAATTTGGTGAAATCCTTTAAATTTTCATTGCACCAGTTTTTATTAGCAAAAATTTAATTTAAAAATTGCTATAAATTTGATCAATTTTCATTGATTTTCATAATTATTTTTCACAGAAACTAAACATTAAAATAATTTTTAATTTATCTGATGAAATTCCTGCTTATTTTAAGATTATTTTAATATATAATACAATATTGTTCATTGATCACAACAACAATCTAACTCAAATTAGTGATTGCCCATATTTGTATAGCTATCTCTTCTAAACCGCACCCTTAAAAGGAATTTAAAATCTTAATATATTTTGATAATTCAACACATTCAAGGTCAATTGTAATGTAAAATACCTCTTTACTTTTTGAAAGACAATACAATTTCTTAGAAGAGAGAGCTATTAGATTTAGGGTATGCCATTTAAAATAAGCACGAAATTCGACCTTGAATGTGTTTCAGAAGTTACATCAAAACATATGAAAATTTTAAATTTCTGTAAATAACCTAAAATATCCACCCATTACTGTAATATACTGATACAAAATCTCACTTGTTTTCATTCATCCATTTGAAAGTTATGATTTTTTTTTCGAAACGTCAATTTATTTTTTAAATATTTAATTATTTCAAAAATTATTAGCTTTAGGCATATAAACATTTTATGAAAGCTAACTTTATTTTTGGTGTAGAATCTAAAAAAATATTTAAAAAGGTGTATTCCTTTAGAAAAACTATAACTATGATATGCCATGCTTTTATAGGATACTCCGTATATTTGAAACTAATTTTAAAATATGGCCCTGTTATATCTACATACGCCTGCAAAAGTCGATTTTGAAAAAAAAAAATAATAATAAACCATTTAAAATGTATCTTTCGTTTTAAAGCAATAGATTATTTCGAAATTTGTTTTGGGTACATCTATTTTCATTTTCAAAACAGGATATTGAAGTACAATCACATCGGCTCCTCATGTCCTGTTCGTATTAATAACCAGCGAATAAATAGGAAGTGAATCTAATTGTGTTAACCCGTAAAACGTGCTTATTATTATAGCTTTGTATACCAAAACGGGAAAATTTCAATGTCATTGATATAACAGTGGAAACGAAATGGAGCTCGCTTTGTGATTGTAACAGTTACTACGCTGGACCAAGACTGGTAAAATGAAACAAAATACTATTGTTTCACAATATTAAAAAACGAAACTTTACACTTGGTTTTCATATGCATTTATTAGTTATTCGATTTTTTAATTTGTGCATTGTCATAAACAAAGGAGGTTGTCGGTTTTTCTGAACGAAACACAAAATATTTAATTTGTGAAGGTACGTTGCAACCTTCCAAAGAAAATTGTTTAATTGGGACTGAGCTAATTATTATTATTTTTATTTTTTGTGTTCATTTGTGAATGTTTCTATTTACAATTTTTGCCTGTCACTGTAATTGTTTTTATTAACGTAAAAATGATTTGAATTTTTCATGATTAATTAGTTCATACCATATTATATATTTTTTTTACTTTTAAATGATGTGCACATCCAACGACGCTTGAGTATATGTATAAAGGATAGATGGAATAGAAAATTTGAGAGTGGGGGGAATTTAATGGGAGACCTCATGACGTCACATTAACTCACTGCGCACGCTTTAAATATGATTAAAATAGCTATCGAATAATAAATTAAACGATATCGAATCGGAGTTTTCTCTCTTTCAACCGTTGTTTGGAATCGCTCCATCTTCGTTTTGAGTCGTTATCGACTAAACTAGAATACGGCCTTAGGTTATATTAATTTAATTAATTTTCGTTTTATTTTATTATATTTATTACTAAAATAAAAATACTAATATTAATTAAATTGTTTAATATTTGTATCGTAATAAAATTATAATAAACAATAACCTCAAAAGTCGATATTTACTGAAAGATTGAGTCTTCTTCCTTCATAAAATTTATTGATTGCAAATGTATATGTCAATCACGATATGACCATTCGAATGCTTAAAAAAATGTATTATTTTTTTATAATAATACAGTGTAGTAATGAATTTAGTTCTTACCATTTTTACTCAATTACAATAGTATGGATTACCTCTTCGAACAAGTGCATTTGTTTGTGTGAAAACCTAAAGAGTGCAACATTTTAAAAGAGTGTGGATCAAAGTAATAAAATAATACAAAAATGTGTAATGTCCCGCAGACAAACAAATTAATGTATTACGCCCGGTGATAACAATTTTCAAATTTACTTTTCACATGGTCGCTGAAAGACCAAAGTATTAACTAAATAATGAAACAATGAACGGGCATAAACGAAGAAGTAGAAAGCACGCAATGTGAAAATAGGTTATGCTTGTTTTCGCCGGTGTACGCGCGAAAATATTCGAATTCGTCTACGTCACGAGGTCTGAATGACCGAAAGGGAGGTGAGAAGCAAGGGGGGCGTTGAAACTATGTGAGGCGCTAGTTCAGCATACCTTTACACATATGTATATATGTGTCACTCGATCTACCTTGGTGCACATCATCTTATTTTTACCATTTGCTATTCTACCGAATATTCATGTGTATAATTATATTATTTTCATTATTTTTTGTAAGGTTTACTTCTATTTAATTGTTTATTTATATGTATTGCGTTTGCGGTGATTTTAATTCAATTTTTGCAGTTTATAACTATTTTTTGTAAAACATTTTATGTGTATTTGATTTACTTATATATTTATTCACAGTGCGCATCATTATTGTTATTGTGTTTATGGATTCTGATTGGAAAACTCAATGTTTATACTTGATCAAGGAGTTATTAGTCTAAATTTTATCAAATCAATTGAATATATTGTATTTTGTAATTACAGATTGTCATTAATTGTAAAAAGGTGATTTTCCGTAAATAAAGAATTAATTAATTGTTTTTTGAATTGTCAGAGTTAATTGAAAGAGTTAAAGTTGTTCGGGATACTTAGTTGAAAAAGGTTATACTGTGGGAATTGTAATATATTGTTTCAAATTCTATGTTTTCTTCATTTTTTATAAATTTTCGACGAATATGTCACATAGTTTGAAGTCTAGCACGACTGATTTATTTGGCACATGTATGTTTAGTTGCGTGTTATAGGCAACTAAACATACATATATGAATGCCTTTGACTCGCGTATTTTGCAGGTATACATGGGGGAAATTTATACTGAAAGCTGTCTGTATAAAAAAAGATGTGAATAAAAAATATAGCGTGTAGACTATAGCTTATGTTATTTTAACAAATTGAAAAATTTGATAAATAATGACACATGTGACGTTTTTTTTTTATTGAGGAAAACATTTTATTTCTTTCAGTTCTTATCTCACTCGAAAATTACCGTTACCACGTAGCAAACGTAGCATGCTATGCAAAACAATTGTTTTGTTTAGTTCACATTAAAGTTAATCGACTGCAGTAAACCATATTAATCTACATAGTGTTTCATGTTTTATTGATCACATTAATATTTTTTATTTTACTTTTTTACTGGTGGCAACAAAATGTAAAATAAAGAAGAAAAAAGTCAAAGCATTCTAGAGGAGAAAAGTTCTCAGTCATATAGTATTAAGTAATTTCATTTTTTTATGAATATATGTATTTATTACTACTTTATAATGACAAAAATTCATTCCTGAACTAAAGTAGTAAATAGAGGTAAAACACAGTAAATTTATTTTATTTCTGACTGAAAACTATTGGTCTATAACCAGTACACGAATTATATTTTATATAAATAATATTTAAATATCTTTCTGTAAATTCATAAATAACGATTTATATATATTTACTTTATATACTGCTATATAAAATGACATTGTGTGTACAACGAAATAAAAACAGATGCTACTTACTTATTACTACTAGCAATAAATTTATCGTAATCTAAATCTAATATAAATACAAGTATATTAGAGGCATTTATTTCGCGGTACATTTTCAATAATTGGGACTATTATGTAAGCGAAATGTTAGGTTTAATGTTTATGAAATAAATATGAATAAATAATTAAAAATCACCAATAAAACACAGATTAGATTGAATAACTTTAAATTTTCGGGTTATTAGCCCATTTTCAAGAGAATTTAAAATTTGTTTTATTAAAATTTGTATGGATATTTACATGAATGGATATTTTGATTTTTTAATTTAATTGTGGGACAGGCAAAATAATTTCGGTCCCAGCATTTGCTCACAAAGTGAAAAAAAAAAACACTAAAAACCATCCTCAGGATCATTATGGAATTATTTTGGTAAAATAAAACAAAATTAGTTATTTATAAATAAGTTGGATTGCTAAAATTAAATGGAAATTAATAGAAATATATAGATTATATATATGGTTTAATAATAGAATAAATAAAGTGAAGAATATAATAGATCTACTTGTTCATTTAGAAGTGATGAATTAGTGTAAATAAATTTCGATTGCTTCCAATATATCTAATTTTTGACCTTTTTCACAATGATGTAAGATTTTTGTATTATTTAAATTTGAAAGAGTGTGACTATTTGTAAGTATATGATTTGGAAAAGTACTACAATCTTTAGTTAATCTGAATGCTCTAAAGTGTTCATTATATCCTATATTAAAATTTCGGCTAGTTTTTCCAATATACACACTATTACAATCAGAACATATAAGTTTATAAATACTAGATTTGTTAAATTTTTCTGTTTTTTCTGTTAGAATGCATGTAGTTTGATAATCAGGGATATTATATAAAGGAAATATTAAATTGTATTAACGCGTACGTTATTAATTAACCTCACATTCTATGTATAAACATTTTCTCAGACTGTGATGATAAAAATAATATACATGCTAAACTTAACATTTCCCATACATAATAGCCTCGAATGTTTACAAATTGATGATAAATGCATTTTTATTTTATTTTTTTGTTTGTTTTCGCTTTACATTATTTCTTAATTGTGGTTTAATTATTTGCATATACATTGATTTATTGTAACACTGGTATACCGGGTGGTGCATTGGACGACGCACCATGGGGATTTCAATGTATTTTTTTAAATTCTCATTTATTTACTTCGCACGTCATTTTATCAAAAAATCATAAGATAGGTTTTTTGTGGGGATCAAAAAACTTAGTAAATACATGGTCCTTTACATTTAAAATATCTCAAGTGGGTGTATTAGACTCCCCACAAAAAACCTATCTTATGATGATGATTTTTTGATAAAATGACGTGGGAAGTAAATAAATGAGAATTTAAAAAAATACATTGAAATCCCTATGGTGCGTCGTCCGATGTACCACCCGGTATATATTTTTTGTTTGTATTATTTTTGTAAAAAGGTGATTCCGTAATAAAATTATTATTATTTCAAGGACAACCGAAGGTCATCTTTGCTGTAATAAATACAAACGTATATTTTTAATTTATTATTTTTTTACGTATATAATTGCTACTGTGATAATTTTATATTTTTGTTCCGTCTTGAGATTGAAATCAATTTAGTCCAATTATATTTTGTAATAAAAAAAATTTGAAAATAATTAATTATTTGTAATACCCTACACCCATGTAGGTAGAAAGGGGTCATTGAATATATATATATATATATATATATATATATATAATTATTTGTAGTAGGGTATGGCATCTTCGTGCTGTTGGATATTAGACGGACTGCATTTGTTTAAAACTTTAATAATCGCTAACAACAATTTCACATAACGTAACCTTAATCTATGATTTTTCAACTTGAACATAGCTCCCCTAAAATCTCATAAGTCTAGGCAAAATAAACTACATTTCCTTTCCGTGGTGTTAGATGGCGCGGGTAATTCAAAAATAGCGCCTACATATTAATTAGTACTTTTTCATTTATTATGTATTTATTTTTATATTATTTTTTGTTTGATTTCTTTTGAATGTCCTTAACCTCTTCGTGTGGAAGCTAGTCACAGAAAAAGTGTAAAATAAAAGTGACATAAAAAAAGTTACACGTTTTTTTTTTTTATTTGATCATATTACTTTTCGGAGGATGTTTTTTTTTTCGACCCCATCATTGTATGTTCAGTTGTTGAACGAAGGATACCATAAAAAAAGTGTTTATTTGGTTCTTATCAAAATAATTTCTCAGGAAGGAAGTAACTGTTTGCGTTGAAAAGCTTTATCGGAAACCCTTCGAGATTATTCCCGGGTTGGATTTGTATGTTTGTGCACATTTTACGATTATTTACATCTCAGGAAATGGTTAACCATATGGACAAAGCGCGCACGTGTTTACAATAAACGAATTTCATATCGGGAACATATCAATGATATGCTTCTTTTATTCAAATTTCTTTGAGATGGATGTAAACTTCTTGGATTAAATAGAAAAAGGAAAATTAAAAATAATTATATGAAATAAATATGAATAAAAACAAGAGAATTCTCTTGAAAAGAGAATTTTCTTTTGAAAATAGGCTAATAACCCGAAACTAGTCGAGAATTTATAGTTATTGAATCTAATCTGTATTTTATTGGTTGATTTTTAATATTGTATACATATTTATTTCATACAATATGAACTACCATGTATAAATATTAAAACCATAAAAAATAATTAATTATGATTCATTTAAGTTCAGGACCTACATAAATCATAATTATTTGTTATAAACATGGAAATAATTATATTAGTTGTTTTTTCATTTTTTTTATATTACTATACTTTTATTTTACTTTTTTTATTTTTACTATACTTCTGCGTAGCATAAGGGACATGCAGCAGGATTTTTCTATCACAACATAAAGTAAGCTCATAAACCACCTTATTTTAGTATGATAAAGTGAAAATACGGAATAATATTCATACACTAGAAATAGAAGTCTTTATTAGTGCTAACAACAGTCTTACACACGCCGTATACAATTAGTATTTTCTATAATACTTTTTAAATAATTAACAATAAAATATAGTTATATCATGATATAAGAAACACAAAAAATAACAATTAAATATAAAAAGACACCAGATACACAAGTGGATTTACAAAACATCATCTGCCTTCACGGATTTTCTGCAAAAAATCTTCAACTGTTGATTATATATGTGTGCTAAACACAAAGAACAAGGATTTTCGATATAGGTCGAAACTACAGTCATAATAAAAAAGTAAATCCGTAATATAAGCAAATTTACCTTAGTTGATGATTTTTTTAATATAAATATTTTTTTTTTTTGACCAACGGTCGATAGCCAATTGGCAGAAGAATTTATTTTTATGTTAGTTATTTATTGGATTTATTTATTATTATTACTTTGTTAAAAATAATTTGCCAATAAATTTATATATATATATATATATATATATATATATATATATTGTATAACATTACACAATTCAAGTTTCTCTAAATCAAACGAACATTATTCAAACCGAATCGTGTTCAATTGTATTTAGTAATACAATTTAAATTAATCACTAACAGCCCACACTGTTAATGTGTATACAATTTTCAACAAGGCAATTACCATCAGCGGGCCCCGCAAAATATCTGATTAAATATTTACTGCTGCCGGTGTAGCAAAACAAAATTTGACCATTTACGTACAAGCGAAATGGCACGGGCGGAATTGGGTCAATTTAATTACGGTCGAATGCAATTTACAATTTGGTCCGGCAAAGTGCGCGTGCTGACTGAACTAAACTCAAACGGAAATAAAGAAAGATTGTTCTGAAAGTGGTTGAGAACAACAATAAGTAAAACAGTTTTACTTTGTAAAATAAAATTATGTATGCTTGATTTTTTTAAATATACTTTTCGTGTATACAAATATATTTATTCATACAATTACATTTTTACAAAAATTGAGTATATACATTAATATAAAGATTTATCTGTCCTGGGCTATCGATCGGAAGTCTTTCTGCCCTATTTTCATTTATATTACACTTACAAAATTAATAGATATGTTGTAAACAATCAGCTCGCAATTGAATAAATCCCTGTATTTGTGCAACAAAACAAACAGTAATACTAATATTAATAAAACAGCAATATTTTAACAATATCACCTAAAACTTCCGACTTAATCATTGCATAATCTCAAGATTTTCCCGGGGTTGTAATTCGCGTTGGAAGCAGAAACTCGGGACGATAAATTAGAATCTTTCGGGCGCGCTGGAAGCCAAGTTTTACACACTCAACGACACGGCCGGAAATTTATCGCCGCCGCAGCACACACTGAAAAATACCTATATACATTTTCAGCGGGATTTATGTGCCGCATTCCCGCGTTTTGTAAGGTGTGTTTATTAAAACGGTTACGATTTAAAGTCTGGTTTTTGTTACTTCAGCCCCGGCCGCTCCGTTTTATTCGCGCTTTCTCTTTGATGTAACTTAAAAAAAAAACGCTCCTCTCCGGTTAATAGAGGAAACGAAAGAGCGCTTAAAGTTCTGGGCGTTGATCGAATTAATTGGGTTGGAATTTATGAGATGATTTGCTAATTGAGAAAACGGCGCCGAGTGTTCTTAATAAATTTAAAGTAGATAATAAGTTGTTTCAGGGGTTCTGGAGATTAATTAATTACCATCTACTTAATGAAAGTATCTGCTTCCTATAATTAATCTCTATTAACATATATACGTTTTTTTAATAATTTAAACATGAATAATTAATAAATAATTACCGATTGCAACTATGTGCTGCTAATAATAGAAATTAAGAGACTTTGATTAAAACACTTGGTTTGTTTCACTGATTTTTTATTTTTACTAAATATAGTTCACCACGGGTTAAATGAGAAATTAATTCAAAAATAGAAATTAAGAATTTATTCACATGGTTACAGTTATTTGAAATAAATGAAATAAAAATGTGTTTCTCTCTTTAACAAATGTACATTAAAACAACTACCTTTCATACTACATAATGGATACTTTCTGTTGCATAGCAATAACACATTGTATAATACAACAATTTTTGATTCGATAATATTTAATGCAAAGGAAAAAAATACGTAATATAAGGCCATCTACAGACACGTGTTTCGGGATTCATCCCTCGTTAGTACAACTCTGCCTTTTACAGGGTGCGGCAAAACAGACAGTGCAGTTTTGAAGAGTTATTAAAAACGGCACAATTTAAAGAAATGGGGTTTATTTTATATTAATCGGTACATCATGCCGTTTTATGCATTGAGTTCTGACGGCACGCCCTCGATACAATGAGATCCCTCCCACCACACGGGATGTACAGGGCGTTCCAAACTACTGTCTGTTTTGCCGCACCCTGTATAATTACAAAGTGGTTAAATTAAATTTAACAAACGTACCGTCTCGGCTGCGATCTCTGGTGTAAAAAGCGAATAATATATTAATTATTTTCAAATTCTTATTATTCAATGTGTGTACTGCTAAATTATTTGTTTTGTAGTAAAATAAATAAATATTATTTGAAAATAATTAATAAATTATTTAAGTAACTGCGACGAAGTGAATGAATACTCTTTTCTATTTATTTATTTTTTGGAATGTGATGTTCTGCTAAATAAAGTTTTTAATGAAATATTACTTAAGATTTAGTAGAAAAATATATAGTAAAGTGGAAGTATTCGATTAAAAAAAAGCAGTAATTCGAATATAATAGACAATTTTTAATCTTTTATGATATAGATATTAGAATATAGAAAATATTAATCGACGCATCACGGCGCCTCCGCCATGGTGGATGCGCCAGGCATAAAACATTTGTTTCTAGGATTTAACAATGTTTTCAATAATTCATAAAATACCCAGTCGAATAAATGAGTTTTGAGTTCACGTGATGTGTTAATATCAATAATAACAGAAAAAAAAAACAGTTGAAGATAGTCCGCAAACTCAATAGATATTTATATTTCGCTGGTTTCCACAGTTCTCTCTAATAAACGCATGGACTATCGGGGATATTCTGTAAAAGAATATCCATAGAAAATTAATAGATATAGAAAGCCCACTCCCATGTTACGAACGAAACTGCGTTTAGCGCCTCTGGTTGTCCTTTCACCGTACTAAAACAGGCGAAATCGGCCGGGCGGGAATCTAAATTATTTAAAGTAATATATGTTTTTCAAATATTTAATGTTTCTTTATTGTAACAACATTTTAAATTACACAATAACTATTTTCAAACATATTTATTGAAAATAATTATTGAAAAATATACACTGGTACAATAAAGAAGCGAAAATAGATATTTTTGAGTTTCTCCAAAGGTTTAGTATTGCTTTAAAAAAAATGTTATAATTATATTGTATGCTTGAGTTTTATAAACAATGAAAATAATAATAATCCTTACCTTAAGTATACTTTGAATTAAAAGGTAAATGGAGATAATGGAAAAAATATATATAAAAAATAAAATAATTAATATTTTTATTAATTATTTGAAAACTGACAATTTGTAGACTTTTACCTTTATATTTTATAACAGTAAATGTATGTTATTTAGTCTTTTTTATTAATCCGTTAAAATATCACACACTTCTAAAAATATTAACAACACTATAGCACAGACATTTTATGCGCAAAAACACTCTATTTATAACACAGAAGTATACAATGGACAAATAACTAACTAGTACATTATTGTACTCGAGAAAAAATGTAATACTTTGGCAATAATTGCTAATAATTCTACTTAAACGATTATAACCTACAAAATGTAAGCGTTAATCACAACAGGAGAGACAAAGGAATCATAGAAATTCTTCGAGATTGTATATCTAGATACGGTTTCTATGGCGAAAGCGCTTCCTGATGGTCCTTTCACCGTACTAAAATTATGTTATAAACAACTCCATAAGAGTGGGCATACCCTGAAAATATCAGTATAAACAGCTTTTTAATACATTTATGATGCATAGATATGAAATTAATTAATATACACGTTAAACTTAATATTTCTTATACGGAATAGTCCCATATAGGTATTTCTATTTTATTAGTATTTCTATTTTTAAACTAAACTGCACCCTTAAATCTAATTACAATATATATGTTTTCCTAATTTATATTTTTTAAAATTCCAATTTCATGTATAATTCATCACTCTAAATTGAATAATCTTTTTTCGAATATTTCAGCATATATTTTTCAATCTTTCCCCCCTCGTGTATTTACTTCATTTTTTTCTCTCCCTCTTTCTCACTTTTTTTCGGACGTATATCGACACCTTGAAGCCGGTCCCAATTTCATTACGCCAGCCGCGCTCTACGGGCCCCTCCCTAACCCATTCGGCGTTCCTAAAAGCCGGGGAAATGCGTCCCGGCCAAAAGGAATTATGTCGAGCTTTCCTCCACGGCGAAAGCCCCTCCGCTCGGGAATATCCGCAACGTTCTCGTGTATATGGAGTGACGAAGAGCTTCCGCAATAAATCCGCCATTTTTGTACTAATTGCGTCCGCATACTTACTCCAACACGGAATATGTTTTATACAACATTTTTTTGTTTCTCTTCATAGTGTTGGGGAATAATAGTTGTTTACGGAGGGTGTGCTTTTTTTATGCACGTCAAAAGTGAAATAAGGTGTAGCAAATATAGTAAATAATTTGTTAGAAACAAAATCCAAGATTTGATAAATGTATTCGAAAAGTGAAAGGACATGACTAATTTATGCACAAGATCCTATTTAATTTATTTATTATTGTTTGAGTGAAAATATTTTCTTATTAAATTATTTTCAAACTTCCTTTTCATTTAATTTGATTTAGATAACTGTGATCAAGTAAATAAATACTCTTGCACAAGATCTTATTTAAATATTTTTTAAACCAATGGCGCAAAACAGTATTTTTTAATTTATTGTTTAGTAAATCGCTTTCAATAAAATTTTTGGGGGCAATTATAAAATGCACCGAAATAATGAATAAAATTTATATCAAGAAATTTAAAAAAAATCATATTATGACGTAACTCTTTTTTGGGACACACTACAATAATTCTGAAGTATGTCCTCGTATCCAAGTAGTCTCCAAAATTTCAAAGTCCTAACTTAATTAGTAATTGAGCTATCGAAGACGGAAGTTGGAATACAGAACTCTGTTTATGGAATCTCACATTTGGATGATCATTTAGACGATTGTTTCAATAATCGAATAATAATCATTCGGATGGCCCCATCATAACTCTATATAAAACGCGCGCGCTTATTCACGACCAAATCAAGTTCCCAATTATCTATCTTTGAACGAGGTTTTCTGGTAAGAAAATCTTATATTTAAAATTTAATCACATATTTTCTATAAGAAGTTTGTACTACACAATTAATAATTTAATTTGTAAAAATTTCTTATTAAATAACCGAGAATTTTACAATAACCATTATGGTTATTGTAAAATTATGGCTAAAAAATAATATGGATAAATTGACTTTTTATTAGCATGAAGAGTAAATATAATTTAAAAAAATATATATATATATATATATCTTTATTCAGACTATATAGATAATTTTAACAATATAACAAAATAAATAATAACAATACATATAGGTGTTAGTCTGTCTGGGCTATCGACCAGAGGTCTTTCTGCCCTGTCGTGAATTTATGATGAAGTTAAAGAAAAATCTATGCTAGCTAGCTGAACTGTTCTGATGATTTGCGCAAATGAATTGATGAATGGTGATTGTAGGATGTTTGTATTTAGGAAGGATATTAGGGTTACTAAAAAATATATTTAGTTAATTAATAATTTATATAAGTTATTGAAGATGGTATTTTCAGAAAATCGGCAAAATAATATTTTTAATTTATATCACGATTCGTTTTGTAAGGACAACGTATAATATTTTATAAGAATACCATTGTGAAAGTGTGCAATTCTAACTCTTGAATTAATTTCTCACTTAAAACTTTGCAATTTTTTTTATTTTTTTATTTATCATTGACTTTCCTACCACTGTGTGGTGTAAAGCTATATATACAGGGTGTCTCAGCGTGCGCGCCGAGTAGCTTTACGGCTAAATGGTTTATTTTTTTCAAAATCGGCTTTCGCAGGCCTATGTAGGTCTATTAGGACCACATTTTAAAATTAGTATCAAACATACAGGGTGTCCCATAAAAGCATGGCGTATCATAGTTATATTTTTTCTAATGGAATGACCCATATTTTATATTTTTTTCAGATTCTACATCAAAAATAAAGTTAACTTTCATAATATGTTCATATGCCTAAACCTAATAACTTTTGAAATATTTAAATATTTTTGGAAAAATTGACGTTTCGAAAAAAAATCATAACTTTCAAATGAATAAATGAAAACAAATGAAATTTTGTGTCAGTATATCTGACTAATGGGTGAATATTTCAGACTATTAAGAGGAATTTAAAATCTTAAGATGTATTGATAGTTCAACATATCTCCAGAAGCACATTCAAAGTCAAATTTCGTGCTTATTTTAAATGGCACACCCTATATCTAATAGGCCTATCTTGTAGGAAATTGTATTGTCTTTCAGAAAGTATAAAGGTATTCTACACCTAAACCTAATAGTTTCCAAGATATATCCATTTTTGTTAATTTTCGTCATTATCATTATTATTTTAATATGGCAATGTAACATAAAGCGCCATCTATTGCTTAATTTAATAATAATTATTGCCAGTTATTCTAATAGGCTTTTGTTTATAAGCAAATTTAATTGACACAATCGTATTATTACTAACAATTGAAAAAATAATGTTTCTCTTAAATGAAAGAATTAACATGATTCTAATAATAATGTAATGTTATTAAGATTGTCTCTTAGTGTACAAAATGTTCTCTGATGGAAGACATCCTAATAATAAGACTGCAGAGGAAGTTTTAAATACATTCAAAACTGTAGGCAGTATGAAGTATTTGAAAAAACTACCTTGAATACAGTAACTAATAATGAGGAGACACAATTAGAAGTTTAATTCCATTGAATATTCGTCAAAACAGGTGGTTTAATAAGCAATAAATTGGAATAACATGGTCACCTAGATCCTCTGATTTAATCCCCATGGATTTATTTCTGTCAAATCAAATATACAGCACTCCTCACACAACAACATGGAAAGCAGAATTAATAATACATTTAGATCAATTATACCTAATATGCTGAGAAATGTCAAAATATCATTTAAAATAAAATTTAATTATGTATTCGATGGTAGTATTTTTGAAAATTTATTATAAATTACTTTTAATTCTATTTAGTCGATTTATTTGATGTATTTCGTTATATTTGTTTTACAATTCTAACAAGTTTTTATCAAATAATTTACACATGTGTAAATAAATGCAATTATATATTCACAATTAATAAAATTAGTGTATTAATTTAGGAAATATCTCGAAAATCATTTGTTGGGTCAACTGACTTTATTTATAAACAATAACTAAACTCTTGCCTTTATGGAATTATAATAAATATTATATTGAACAATAGATGGCGCTTTGTATCGACTTTCCATGTTATGAATAATAAATATTATGTCAAAAGTTAACGAAAATGCATATATCTTGAAAACTGTTAGGTTTAGGTAAAATATATCTTTATACTTTTTGAAAGACAATACAATTTCCTACAAGATAAGGCTATTAGATATAGGGTGTGCCATTTAAAATAAGCATGAAATTTGACCTTGAATGTGTTTCTGGAGTTACGTTAAATTATCAAATCATCTTAAGATTTTAAATTCCTGTAAATAGCCTAAAATATTTGCCCATTAGTCTAATATACTGGTACAAAATTTCATCTGTTTTCATTCATCCATTGGAGAGTTATGATTTTATTTCGAAACGTCAATTTTTCCAAAAATATTTAAAAATTTCAAAAATTGTTAGGTTTAGGCATATGAATATATTATAAAAGTTAATTTTATTTTTGATGTAGAATCTGAAAAAAATATAAAATATGGGTCATTCCATTAGAAAAAATATAACTATGATACGCCATGCTTTTATGGGACACCCTGTATGTTTGATACTAATTTTAAAATGTGGTCCTAATAGACCTACATAGGCCTGCGAAAGCCGATTTTGAAAAAAATAAACCATTTAGCCGTAAAGCTACTCGGCGCGCACGCTGAGACACCCTGTATATATATATAGATGTTTTTTAACAGTATACATATTCCCTATGTATACATCAATGCGTTTGACTTAGGTATTTAGTCAAACGCATTGATGTATGTGTTTAGTTGTCTATTATACGCAACGCGAACAATCGATTCATTTCAATTAGGATAATTCAAAAAATAATTAAACAATTTTCTATATCTGTTTATGACAATATCGAAATGCACAATGTGGACGAATTTTCGCGATCGTTTGAGTTACTGCCTTGCAGTTTCTGGTGGTCATTTCTAACACTTATTCTAATTATTTATTTCAACTTTATTGTTCTTCACTGTTACTTTTCTTTCAAATTGCCTTAATAAAATCTCTTAATATATTTTACCTGTAATTTCTCTATAATAATAAGTGACGTATTTTTTTGATAAAAAAATGGAAATAAAGAGAACGAAACATACAACCTTCAAAATGTTTTAGTTTAATTATTTTTAAAATCATCCTAACCCAGGTATTCGGCTACTTTGGATTCAATGAAAATATGTCTTATCCTCCTCTAGTACTGTTGAAATTGTAATACATGCTTGAAATTCCACTTTTTCTTCATTTGTATACATTTTCGATCAAATATTTTACACAATTTGAAGTTTAGCGTTTGACGTTTAGTTGTGTATTATAGGCAACTAAACATACACACATTAATAGGTTCAATGCGTTTGACTTGTTTTTTTTTTTTCAGTTCGCGTAATGTATTATACTGATAAAAAGCCTCTCTGTATATGTATATGCAATATACACCTATATATACAACACATTTTGTATTTATATTATTTGTTGTCTAGTAGAGTACAAACTTCTCCAGTTTTTCCTGTCTTGCATAAGGTTTTTAATTCCTTTCCATTTTATGCCCTATTTTACAGCTCCTTCTCTGACTCCATCTATCCACGTTGTTCTTGGTCTTTCTCTGCAATTTTTTTTTTCCTGAAGCTCGTGTTTCGAATAGTATTTTGGTTTTTCTACTGTCTTTCATACGGTACACATGACCAAACCATCTCAACTGGCCCTCTATTATTTTTTCGATATTTAAGATTTGTCTGTATGTTTCATTTCTTATTCTGTCTCTTTTTATCTTATTTTCAACCTTTCTAAGAAATTTCATTTCCATTGCGGTTATTCTTCGTTGTTGTTTCTTTGTAATGGTCCATGCAAGGATGTATCTTAAGCCCTATTTTATTCTCAATGGTTTTGGATGGAGCCATAAGGAAAACAAACAAAAATATAAGGACACTAAATGTAGGAAACTGGAAAATGAAACAAACAGAAATAGGATCACTAATGTTCGCGGATGATATGGTCATATTAACAGAATCAGAAAGGGACTTACAACACAACATTGAGATAGTGGTAAAAGAACTTGGAAAAATAAATATGAAAGTAAATACAGAAAAAAACAAAATCATTGATAATGTCCAAACAAAACAAAACTCACTTAATAAAAGTTGATGGAACATCGATTCAACAAAATACAAATAATAAACAAAAACGGAACAATAGACGATGAAATAAACGACAAACTAGGAAAAGTATGGAAACTTTTCAACATGATAAAAAAATCCTTCTTTGGAAATAAAGAAATCTCAGGGACAATAAAAACTGTAATATTGGAAAAAAGGGGATTAGACCAACTATAATGTATGTTTAAATAATTTGGTAAAATTAAACACGTGGTTTGTTTCACAATTATTGTGACACAAACCACATGTTTATTTTTTACTTAATTGTAATGCAGTTCTATATTAATATGTATATAGAGGTTTTTTTTATCAGTATACATTAGGGGAAGTGTATACCTTCAAAAAACGCGAGTTAAATGCATTGAACCGATTAAATGTGTATGTTTAGTTGACTATTTGGCATATGTGTGTTTAGTTGCGTGTTGTAGGCAACTAAACACACATACATTAATACAATTAACTCGCGTATTTTGCAGGTATACATCGGGGAAATGTATACTGATAAAAAAAGCTCCCTATATATATATATATATATATATATATATATATATGTATATATATATACATCTTTATTCAGACAATAATTTGACATTATTTTAATTTGTACAGTTATATAATACAATTATAAGTTTATATGAAGGTATTGGTCTGTCCTGGGCTATCGTCCTGAGGTCTTTCTGCCCTATATTAAAATATTTTTTAAGATTTTTTTATATTTAAAATACAACCGTGCCCCAGCTTTTCGAAACGTATAATAAGTGATTTATTCCAAAATTGACAACTACACGGGGTGAATTAACTGAATCGAATTTCATGAAACGTTCTGAAATCAAGATTGATATTCGTTTCAACCATTTAGTTATTTAGAAAACACCTGCCTCGTTAAGTATTAGGGCCTGTGAGTATTCTACCTGCACAGAAAACCAAAAAGATATAAATCTATTGGACCACCAAATGTGTACCGTACAAAAAATGAACCACACTATTCTTTACACCTTAAAATATTTATACATTTGGAAAATTTAATGGAGATAAAAACGTTTTATAAATTAAATAAAAATGATTTGAAAATAATTAATCAATTATTTCTACATTTAGCTCCGTGACTTTCGACTTACACTTACGTTACGTAAGTACTTTAAACAAAATGCACATTAAAACAACTACTTCCCGGGCAAATACCCCGACAGACATTGAATTACATAATGTACACCTGTTGTTGCATAGCAATAAAATATTGCACCATGCAACGATTTTTTATCCGAGAAAAAAATAATGTAAAAAAGGAACGCTACTTAATATAAGGCCATCTGCAGACACGTGTTTCGAAATCTATCCCTTGGAAATAATTTATAAATTATTTTCAAATTTCTGTTTAATTGATAAGTTGAAGTATTTCGTTGCCAATTCTCCAGTAGTGGATTTTCAAAAATTAAGTGCCTCATTAATCAACGATATTAAACGATCCATTATTTTCAAATTATTTAATTTATTAAATAACTGTGAACAAATGAATGAATACTATTTTCTATTTATTCGTTTTTTATAAAATTACCATTTATTAAGTTTGAATGTATTTGTTACTATTTTGAATGAATTTGAAATTTCAGTATACCGGACACGACTTGTGATTTTACATGTAGAAATTATTTTGTGCAAACCTCTGCTTTTCTGTTAATGTTTTTACAAAAATCACAAGAATTAAAATGTATTCAGAATTTTAATATTATTATCGAAAATGATATTTTGATCAATGTAAAAAAATATGTATCATTAAATTTGCTAATTACCGAAAAATAAAATTTCATTAGCCATTACTTCCATATAAAAGCTGCATTTAAAATATACGTTACTTATGACACGTTCTTGTGATTTTAATAAAACTTACTTAATGTAATTTAAACAGGTGTTACATTAAATATAGATAAATTTGAAAATAATTAATTTACACCATTGAAAAATTAATCAATCTCAACAGAAAAGAGTATTTATACACTTGGTCACAGTTATTTAAATAAATTAAATAAAAAGAATTTGAAAATAATTAATAAATTATTTCCACCTTTAGCTCTGTAACATTTTATCTTACATAACGTAAGGGTGGAAATAATTTATTTATTTTCAATTTTTTTTATTTAATTAATTATTTTTATTTTCCTGTTAGCTACTACAGCTTTCTGACTTAAGTAAAAAAATACTAAAAACCCATTTAAATAACTACTTCTCTAGCAAATGCAACAGAAAATGTCCATTATGTTGTAAAATATCTAGTGTGGTATTTGCCCGAGAAGTAGTTGTTTCATTGGATGTTTGTTCCTTTTTGAAGTACTTACGCTATGCAAGTCAGGAAGTTGCTGATTATTTCAAAACTTCCGTTTTATTTAAATTAATTTAAGTAACTATGATAAAGTGAACTAATACTCTTGTTCTATTAAATATATGTTTATTTAAGACAGTTTATTTAATATTGATAGATTTTATTTAAATTTATTATAAATAACTGTAGGCATTGAAATGCAATGAATTGTACAGCAAAAAATATTAAAAATTAAAAAAAAAACACTAGTGATCGAAATGTACATCTCTTAATAAATAAACAATTAAGGCGGAAAGACTATTGGTCGATAGCCAATTAACAGATTTAAAATGTACATTTGATTTTGTAATTTTTAATATATTTTGCTGTACATATTTGTTAATAAAGATTATTATTAAAAAAAATGAAGAAAAGTGTATAAAACAATGTTAAAACGTCTTTTATTTATTAAACAATCGAACCGATCGAAGGATTATTTACAATATAAATCAGGATGTTGAACATTATTTTACACATTATGGTCGTAGTAACAGATCCAGCTTAATCATTATTAAATCTTCACTAAATTCACATTCAATTAAGGATTAATCATAAGTTATAGAAACAAAGTTAAACATAAAAAAATGTTGTGAAATATTTAATATTCCTTGGATTAGCCAATATTTTTTTAGAATTCGGAATTTAACAAAATTTCTTGATTGTTTTGCGGGGTTAATCTATTAATCATATTATCATTATCATATTATTCTTGTGTGAAGAAATACTCGATTACTAAAATTACTCGATATTGCTCAACTCAATAAATGAAAGCAATTCCTTGCACCATGACAAAAGCTTTAAACTGCTGAAACTATAAATAAAGAAAAACAATAAACAAATCTAAGTAATATAAACATAGTTATATTTTCGTTAAATTAGGAAAACACACATCTTTTTTTGACAAATATTGCTTCAACACTATTTTTGGGAATGCCGTCACTTATTTATTAGGTTTATATGCAAATAATATTTTGTTTATTTCGACTCCAACAAGGTCGGAATTCGCATAAGTATTATTAAGAGCGATGATTGTAATTATGGCGTCGTAAATAAACTAATCAAGTTTTTTTTTTCTAACAAAATTCTATGAAATGATTTTATGAAAATTGAAACAGCTCTTTTATTATTCACTTAGGTATAGTTTCAAAAAAAAAACTTCATTAGTTTAAACTAAATAAAAAATAATTTTAAAATAATTAATTTACAATTGAATCATAATGATTGGAAAGATAGCGCAAGCGCCATCTATCGCCCGATTTTAATTAAAATCATCAATTTTAAAAAATACCTTCATTGAGATCAGACTAACTTAAATTATTACAAATTTTAGACTGGTCTGAGTTTAAGTTAGTGTCACTAAGCTTGCAGTGGCAGTCTGGCAGGTTCATGAAATACAAAAAAAATGTTTGAGTATGTGTTGTAATGTGAACCAAACATATAAATAAAATAAAGGTAAACGCAAGGAGCATTGACAATTGCTTCGTCCTTAATCTTTTATAAAAACATTTTTTTCTCGCTCCTTACCTTCAATGACGCCGAGTCTATTTTAAATCAAGTAAAATTTATTATATTTATAGTTTTATTTATTTTCTTTTTTTTTTAACCGGCTGACCTAATATCCTTGAAAAAAATTCTTGCATGTAAACACCTGAACGACCTCTATTAATAATCCGATTAGCAATTTTCTCGAATGCGCTCGATTAATATTCCTTTCGGAATTGAGGAAACGACGATAAACTTATTAATTGGAAGGTGCTGACATTGGACCTTTCAGCTGGCGAGAGTTATTGTTGGGAGACTTTAACACGCATATAAATGCGTTAATTAGTAGCACGTTATTGACGCTCGAGCCAGATGGTAATTTCGATTGTTTTTTAGCTTTTTCTTTTTGTAAGTCAAGTGGAGGAATGGCTGGCGACGTTTATACTGTGTTAACAAGTGTAATTTATATTTGTTTTATGAGCGAATAAATAATATTCTTAATAGCTCTTTGAAGAAAGCAACAATATAAGTATTTTGTATTGAAGAAAATTTCAATGTATAACATTGAGGTATAATTTAAATTAATAATAAATGGAATAATAAATATAATAATAATAATAAGTTTATATATGTATATATATCTAAATCCCCATCTACCATAATGGTGGTGTAAGGGTAATAATAAGTTTATACACATATAAATATTTACACTCGTCAGTTAGATATGTTTAATATTGAACCAAAATGTGTATTTAAAAAAATTCATAGATTTGAAAAAAAAAACATCTCTGATCCACTTATATTTAATTAATATAAATTATACCTCAATGTTGCACATTGAAATTTTCTACAATTTGTCTATGAATTGTAGAAAATTTCAATTATAATTTAAAAGAAATATCAATTTAATTTAACTAATGTAAGTGAAAGATGAAACTGGAGACATCACTCTAGAATGTTCCACAGAGCGCACGACGGTAAACGCGGCGTCTTCGAAAGTTCCGGAAAGTTCGAAAAACAAGCACGCTATATAAGCGAGCGTTAGTGGTGCTGCAGTTCGAGTCCGAGTGCTCAACATCTCGTCGTAAATAAATAGTGACAGTGTGATATAAATGAATGTGTTAAGTGTACTGTTAATAAATAAATACACATTGTGTTACTTATTTCTGAGTCTGATTAAACCCGATTGCGTAACATTAATAAGTATTTCGACTTTGACAGACTTTTTGTATTGGTTTTGCTATATCAAATTTGTTTAAAATTAAATTCTTAAGTTATTAAGAACAAAATATATAATCAATTCATCATCAGACTAGTGTGTTCCATCTGCAATTCCTTGATTAAGTCAGTTGAAATTGCGTTATCTTACAATTATTATGGTTTAAATCATAATAAATGGAAGGCGACACAAGCTCCATCTTTTGCCTAATTTCATGTGGCATCGTCAAAAAAAAACAAAATGGCCATCACTAGTTATCCATACGCTAGATGAATGGCAGTTGAATATATATACAAATATCTTTATTCAAGGGACTTTATATATTATATTAAGTACAGTATTTTATAGTATAATACGGTATATAATTTGAGGTTGTCCTTTCATAGGCTATCGACCCGAGGTCTTTCTGCCAGCAGTTGAATATTTTATTAAATATAATCACTTGGTTTGTTTTACTAATATATATTTATTTTACTAGTTTCGGCTTTAAATCATTTTCAAGAAACGGAACAAGATAATATAAAAGATAATGTTAAGATTTCGGGATTAGTGGAAAACTCCAAAGATCCTCATTATCAATGACTACTTACTTTAAAACTAATACCGAATATTCCAATTCACAAATTAAACCAAGTGAGAGAATTCCACGTTGTTCGTGTTATTCACCGAAATTTGTGCTTTTCGAAGCGTGACGTTTTTCTCTAATAGCTACGCCCGGTGTGTGTATCATATTCAAACCCCGGTTAACATCCAAACAGTTATTTTAGAGACATATGGTACGAATATGAAAGGCAATTACCGTCCCAAAATAACGCCGCGTATAAAATGGACTAGTAAATTACGAAAACGTTAACACGTACTGTTATGATCTCGAGGAATTTATTTCTTCTTGTTCCTGTTTGAAATTCGAGTATAATTGGTTTATTTTAAAAATGAGTAATACGCGTAATTAGTGGTTATTTATAGTTGAAGATGTTTTACTAGTAAATTTCATTAATTAGGTTGATCAAATAAAATTTTGCTATTAATCTTTAACGTCTTTTCTTCTTCGACTCCTGGCTATGGAAATCAGTTTTAATAAATAAAACACTTTGAATTAAAAGAAAATAATTTGAAAATAAATAATTATTTAATTATTCTCTTTCTAATTGCTCTGCAATTAAAGAGTTAGTATTGTGACATTAATGAACATTAAAATCAGAATGAGCATTCAATTCATACAATTTTTAATTTTAAAGTATATATATATATATATACAAACATCTTTATTGAGGCAACATCATTATATAATTCTATATATATATATTTATATTTATATTTAAATAAGAAACCAAATATTGTGTTAGTCTGTCCGGGCTATCGACCTGGGGTCTTTCTGCCCTTGTATCTATATATTTTCCATTGTATAAAATAATTGAGAATTTAAATTCCATCCTACTCCAGAAAAGGAATAAGGATTCAAGAAGAAGAGAATTTAAATTGCCTTGTGTAACCAATACAATCTGTCGGTTAAATAAAGCTATTATTGCCATATAATAAATATACGAAAAAAAAATGTTGGCGTATTTTAAATATTATCCTCAAAATACATCTATTTTAATTCCTTTTTTTTTCTTTTAAACTTTTTTATCGGTCACTGAGTTTTTAAATAATTCTCCGATACTATCCATCCGTAATAACTCGTCGGCGGGAAAGAAAAGAAATCCACCGGTCGGCGTCCACAAATTTTCGAAGCTGAACGCCTTGGACACTTTTTTTCTGTACATCTCTGGCTCGGTTCCAAAAAGAGCCAAGGATGCTGGTTCGTAATCGGGATTAAATAAATAAATGGCTACAGCGCTGATCGTTTATCGCGACAATTGCAACGCTAGCACGCGAGAGGGTTGGTTCTTTTGAAATGCGAGGAAGAAAGAAAACGGGTCAAGGGTGCACTTAAATCCGATACGAATGCACGTATATATTCGCAGATGGGGGAATGCATTTATGAGGTCGTTTCAATGTCGTTGGATGTGTATGGGATGGGTGTGATACAGTGTTACATTATTTGGACATGTAGACTTTTTTAAAATATGGTAGCGTTCTCTGGTTATGTTTTTGAAATAATAGGAAAAGGATTTATTCACTTGGTCACAGTTATTTAAATAAATTAAATAAACGAATTTGAAAATAATTAATTAATAAATTATTTTCCCTTTAGCTACTATGACATTATGACTTATGTTACATAAGTACTTTAACAAATGTCTAATAATATACATTTGCTGTTGCACAACAATAACATTATACAATGCAACAATTTTTTAATTGAAAATATTTAATGCAAAAAACAAAAATTAAAAAATAATATAAAAGTTACGTAATATAAAAGTTGAATATGTTGGTAAAATGATAATTAATATTGATACTAATTAAAGAAAAAATATGAATTCAATTAAAGATTTAATATTATTTAAAAAATCTCCAATTGTGTTTGTATTGCGGCACTAATGAACATTCGAAACAAATAGAATCAAAGTGAGAAATTCAATTCATATAATTTCATATTTCAACGGGTCCATATGTTTTCCATTGTATAAAATAACACACACCAAAAATAGGAATTCATAGACAAAGCAAGTCTACAAATTCCTATTAGTTATTTTGATATGTGTCAAATTCTCAATTATTTTTACATTCCCCGGACCCCTGTCCAAGGGAAAGTATTGTGATCGTGAAAATTTTCGAACCGCCAATTTCAACAAATATGCACGTTTTGAGGTCCCCTGAGTCCATTCCATCGAGTTTTGAAAAATGTCTGTGTGTGTGTCTGTGTGTCTGTGTGGTTCCGCGATAGCGCATAAACGGCTAAATGGATTAAGCCCAAACTTTATATCTAAGCTTTATATAACAGTGGAATGATCTGAAAAGCTTTTGGTTAGAATCAAAACTCATTAAGTGCAACTTTACTCTTAGCAATTTTTCATTTTTTAATTCGGATAGAAAAATGTTTCAAATAAAAATTTTAGATCTTGGAAAATACATAATTTCTGTTATAAAACTTTTATTGTACGACCTCCGGTTTTCATTTTATAAGCGTTTACCTGATAAATTCCCTTAGAGATTTTAATTATTGAAATTACTATTTTAATGACAAATGAAACGTCAAAGTGCCGTCGTATTCAGCACATTCGCAAAGTTTTAAAAAATGAAGAAGAGTGTGGATAAATAATTTCAACACATTGTAAGGTAAGAAATAACACATTTAATTATAATATTCTTCTAAATACTCGGTTTTAACTTTGAAAGACAACAATCAATTTTTTCTATTAATCATTTTGCTTTCCTATTAAATTTTCAATTAGAAACTTATTTGACCGTATTCACCGGGGAAAGTACCATGATGGACACATCATCATTTTTTCATTATGTAATAAATTCAAAGCAAACTATAATTTGCGTATTTCAAACTTTTACATTTAACATTTAGATGTAATTTCATTGTTCCCACATGCATAAAATGTAGTTTATCAAATGTATCATTTTTTCGTGCTATATTATATATTGGTTAATCTTTTTAAAACTAGACTTTATCAATTTCAACTGCAATATAGTGAAAGTGATAATGGCACTACAATTCATTACATATTTTACATATGTTTTACTACAACATTCTAGGTTCCACGATGATACGGCAATTAAATTATGATTGATCAACATCAAGGAATTACAATTATAACATGTAACGCTGCAGCGCAAAGCGCTTAATGTTCCCTGAATACACTTTCGAGGTTAAGGCTCTCGCGAACATATGGCAGTTTTATTTACAGCTGCACGGCTTGAAAAGCGATCCAGTAGAAAAAATATATGCTTTACCGCTTGACAAAGCAGTACCGTTGAGCGACACCGCTTTCGTAAAGCGCTGCAGCGCTACAGCGCTACAACTCCCTGAACGCGACCATTGAGTATTAATGGAGTATTAAAAAAATATATAAAATTTGTTTTTAATTGAATATTAATGAACTATGAATTAATTGAATATTAATGAACTATTTAATTATAAAATCTTGGACTAAATTTTTAAAAAAATATATTGTGACTAGTTTCTAATATTATATAAATTTATTTATGTTATACCTGGTGTCTTACAGTCGTTATAAAATATAAAGAAAAATAATAATTATATAGGTATACACACAATGCAAATCAATAGGTAAAATACAAACAAAACAAATAGTTAAAATATAAAATAAAATAATAAATGGATGGCGGAATTTTGGTTTAGAATGTCTTGGTTTACGGGATTTGTGGTAAATTTTTGGGAAAGTTAGAATAATCTTTAGGATATTAGGATTATGCTAGTTTTATCATATAGGAGTGTGTTGGAGGGGTTATGTAAGAATTGTTTGAGTTGCCGATTTCGGTAAACGTTGGAAGGGCTGATCGTTCCACCGCGATGTTGTTTAAGGTAGAGGGCCGTAGGAGGTGCTATAATATGTAATACTGATTTTAAGTTAAAATTGTTTTTTTTTTAGTTATTCAAATTCTCTGTTTACATTATTTAAATAATACGATTAATAATAATTACTATATTATTTATAATCATTAAAATTTATACTTTAAAAAAATCCAATTTTAAATTAAAATCATTATTATTTTTAATAATAAATTTTATATTAATATTTTATTTGAGCGTACGCTTTTAATCCATAACGAGTTTTACGTTCGTTCGATATCCATTAAATTGCAAATTGCGCTTTTTCGCATATTCATATTTTATGGAAGAATATCCGATTAATTAATGCACGCCGTGCGGGTAAATTGGCATTCGGTGGCTCGCACCTGTCCTTAATTGCCCTGCCGATATTTATTGCCGAAGACACGCGGATAATCCAGATGCTGGTGCTGAGGAGCGCGTTTCGAAATCGGGCCGGGAGCTGCATAAATCAAACGGAGCTAATATAGCTGGAACGCTCACTCGCACGTCGCGGAAGGATTAATTGATGAATTTCTGAATGCACAAAAGAGGTATTATTTTAAAAAAAAAGTGTAGTAAGATTGATATGATTTGATATTAATTAATCGCATAATGTACGAAAAAGGCACCCACTCTGCTTGCACGGAAGAATAACAATAGCAAAAGGGTGTCAAATTATAAGTGACCCATTTATAGGCACTGCAAATATGCAACATTGTTTTTTTTCTTTTTCAATTAGAAAATTAAAGGTGGACACTCCAAGTTTTATTCTTAATTATTTTCAACGTCAATACTTAAAAATTACATCAACCATGAGACTTCCATCGATACATATTTGCGTGTGGTGCAATATTGATTCCATCTCACGCTGGCACATTTCAGCCAGAATTTCAGCAATAGCTTGGCTTATGTTATTTTTTAAGTCTTCCCTAGTTTGAGGTCGGTTCTGGTACATTTTTGATTTTTCATAGCCCCACAAAAGGTAAACCGGAAGACAGAACTCAGGAGAATGCGCAGGTCACGACTAAGATAGCAGACAGAGGAAACATCTCTCGCAGGACTTCCATGTATAAATTTGAGACATGAGGCCTTGCACCGTCTTGTTGAAACCACGTAACATCTAATAGTAATTAGAGTTGACCGATGTCATCGACTAAAAACATTTGCAATATGTCCACATATTGTGAACTGTTAACAACTACTGCATTTCCCAATTGAATCAAATTTTAATATCTTCTCTACACAGAATATTGTTTGAGCAGTCGGACAAGGCTCCATATCTAACAAAACTTGAAATATGGCAGTACATTTGACATTTATAATTATTACAACTAGATGTTTAATATTTTTGTACTTAATAATTCAAATGGGGTCACTCATAATTTGACACCCTATTTTAGAAAGCACAATACTGAAAATTGATTTAGCATGATTTTTGTGTTTAATAAATAAATTCTTCAACCATTATCTAGAATTCCCAAATATATTTTTTTACGAATAAAGACGAAATAATTTCGCAATTCTCTAAGAGTTTAAGACGAATGGATACAATGCTACATTTAAACCCAATTTTCCGGTAAAAATTCTATATACTTAATTTTTATTTAGTTTTTTTATTAATTCGCTCAATCAACGGATAAATCCAGTTACAGATTGATATACAAAATATGAATTCAAACATAATTAAACTAATCTTCTTTATGTTGGTTGTTGGTCGTGGATTATTAAACTAGACGATAAAAACAAAATATGAGCGCAATAAAAAAATATTCCAATACGATTTTTATAGTTTAAATATTAAAATAGGTGACAATCATTGATTAAACGTGAAAATTAAAAACCAAGCTTTTGAGGCACATTTTACTGTGATGTAAAATATATATATTTTTTAAAGTGCGTAATTAACGAATAAAATTATTAAACAAAATTTACGTCACGTCTAGAAGGTAAAGAGCATTTATTAAGTAATTTTATTCGAGAAACATACTTTAAATGGATTTCAATATTTCTCTCTTTGTTTTTAATATTTACGAGTGTAGAGAATCATATTGCTCTCTCAGCAATGCGTTTAAAAAAAACTGCTTTAAAATTTTAAAAAACATCGTGGCATCCTTGTGACGTACTCGAGGCACCCCCTTTGTGAACCACTGATATGTTGTATGGTTTGCATCAACTCGTTTTTTTTTTATAAAATCAAGTTACCTTATTTTCTTTTTTTGTAGATTCCTTCATTTATTAAAAATTTATAATTGCAATCAAGTGGTCATAAAAATAAGTATATTGTGTTTCCATTTTTCAATAGTGCTTCGGTTATCAATTAAGAATTTTATTATTTTTATTCCGACAACATCCGAAAGGGTACAATGGAAATATTGATTATACAGAGAGTTTTATGTAACACCGAACATGCTAGAATGTACTCAATGTAAATTTTCCTATGTTCGATGTGTACTGGAACACATCAAAGCATTGGGTGCGATGTGATTAGCTACGATTTCTAATGGTAATATAGTCAACCCAATTTACACTCTTTCCGTCAAAAATAAATTATATTTGTCAACTATTATGTCAAGTGCAACATGTTTTATTATGGACCATAAAAATCGCCTCCTTTGTATACATTATTGATACGTAAAGATGTCCAACTCTTCGTATATGTCTGCTTTAAGCACCAAGCACCAGAACAGTAAATGTCACTTGCTTGCGATAACTGACAAGTATAATTCATTTTTGACGTGGAAGGGTGTAGTTTGGGACGACTATAGTATTTTTAGAAATAGTAGTCAATCACATCGCACTCAATGCTTTGATGCGTTCCTGAACAAATCGAACATTGGGAAATTTATATTCAGTACATTCTAGCGTGTTCGGTTTTACATAAAACTCTCTGTATATATATTATTGTTATTAATTAATAATTAAAAGATGGGACGTGTAGATCATTATACAGAAGAATAAAGTAGAATTACTTGGTTATGCAAAAATAAGGAAATCAACGCGCATACTTCAGAATTTTTTAAATGAAACAGAAAAACAGTCACCATGTGTTATTCCCAAAGCAATATAGGAAGAGCGTTTTCCTATAAAAAGAGGAGGTACTAAATGTTGCTCATGAACAACCAGTGCGAAAGTTGACTGGGATGAAACTATTGCATCAAAAGGCGCTCAATAAATAGCTTGCATCCTAAAACATTTTAAAAATTCAAGAAGTAAAAGACACATTATAGCTTACAGTGCGTATGCAAATTATAAACAATAAAATAGCTTTAATGGATACAAATTGTTGAAAATAACGGGGAAATCATAGATTTTAATATCAAAGCATTCGTTTTCACAAAATGATAGAGAAATGTTGTTAAATAGTTAATTACTGTCTGTTCCCTAAGATTAATAAAAAATTAACAAAAAGTGTCGGAACGCTAAAAAATTTCATTGTAAATCCATTTACAATTTCGAAGATTCAGTGTTTAGATTTAGAATTAATACAACTGTCTTGCTCAACTGCTGAAATAGGAGTGTCCTCCTCAATATCAGAACAACTTCATTTCTTTAGTGATAAGATAATACAGTAATTGCTTGTATGCATAACAAAACGAGATTATAATTGAAGAGAATTGGAATGTGAAAAATATTGTATTTACGATTTATTTGCTATTTCCAATTTTATCTATACAAAGCCATAATTAAACAAAAATGACTATTATATACAGAGTGGTTCATAAAAACATTAAATATAAACTCGAGTGAAAGGTACATTACATTTTATTTTCGATCTACAAAAAAATCAATAAAACAATTATCTATATGTCATTTGTCTCAGAAACGTGAATGAGTGAGTATGTCGCAGAAACACCTTTACTGTTTCTTTCTCGCATCTCGGTTTTAATTGGTCCTGAGCAGGTTTTTTGTGTTTACACATCTGCCCCGCAGATGCGATAAGGCCCGCTGTAATTGTATTTTACCCTTGGAAAATGCCGCGTATTTCACAAAGAGACAGCCCACATGTATTTTCCCGTTCCCTTTTTTGCTGCGAGAAAAATATGCGCACACACAACCCGGGCAAATAAATATACGGCATTAACGCACGCGGACGTTTTCATTATCTGTGGATATACGAGGCGCGGAGAATTTTATATACACACATCAGTGTAGTACACTGAAGTCTTCGATTTAATGGTAAATATATAAAAATATTTGAATTGTTATAAATGCAATGTTAGCAATTCCATTCCTTAATCGACTTGAGATATGGACCTATGAATAGGACGTAGCGTAAGGTCGGTAGGAAGGTGCAGCATGCGTGCAAAGTGCAGCAGAGACCGCCATTTTGTTATGCGAACTAATTGGCACCATTTAAAACTAAGCACTCTAAATTTACGCGAAGTGTTTCGCGTGACGCTGAGATACCCATCTGAAATTATATACCATTTAAAAAAACAACTGCTAACAACATTTGTCGCTAATTGAAATATGTAAATGAGGTTATGTTTCCAAGGAGTAAACAACGCGCAAAATAGTTACAAATACTACCGCAAAAAGCAGCACTGGTTTCACTTACTTACCCCGCCCCGCATTCAATAGCCCAACCTTGGCTAATTCAAATGTGTAAACGCGCGCAATAGTTACAAATACCACCATAAGAAGCAGCACTAGTATCGCATATACCCCCGCCCCGCAAGTGGTTACACCCCGCATACAATGGTCCAGCCCACGGAACACTAAGGAAACGACATCCCATGTCGCCATCTAGATTTTGCTGCCGTACTAGCACTAACACAAATGTATATTATCATGTTGGTGTCCGTGTAGGTGTGTGGATGTGTTGGTGAAAAAACAGAAATCTGTAATGTGAAATTTACTCACACAGACACAACTTAGTGTGTGATAACATATGAATACATTCATTATTCTCAATAATTTCATTTTATTAATGAATGATTAATTAATACTTACCTTTATTTTGTATTTAATTCCTAATTATAAGTTCAAACGGAGAAATAAAATTAAGACAAAAAAGTATGTAGGATATAAAATTTATTTATTAATAAAACATAAATTAACACAAAAAAGACATCACAAAAATACATTAATTACAAACAACAATATAAAAAAATAACAAACAATTGTATTTAAAAATATCACGTATTAAAAGGTAAGTTAACCTAAAAAATGTATAATAATAGTTAGTGTTAAAAATCACCTAAATATAACTAATCTAATTCGTATAATGATCTATCAATTAATAGTAAATCTAATTACAGAACTAATAAACACTTTACCGACAATCCACCGTGTTCCGTGATTCAAAAAAAAAACTTAAAAACGTTCCTGCTCTCAAATCAAATGGAGGATAAATAAAAATGGCCGAAAACGGAATAATTATTGTTCCGTCGAATAAAACGCGCCTAGATACTCGCCAGATTCCATAGAAAACCCGTCATCAGCGCCGCCTGGCCCGTACTGCCTCAACTGTTTCCAAAAAAGCAAAGTCCCATAAGCGTGTCACCCTCCTGGTCCAGCCTTGACTTCAGTTGAGAACATGTTAGCGACAAATATTTTCGTAGTGCGCAATTAATAAAGTCTAAATATTAAAGGGATATGCGTATCGACAAATTTGCATCCATCAAAAATCATATGAAATGCAAAATCGAAGGCTTCGGTTTTTCGCGTCATTTCGTGCGAACACTAATATCAGAAATTTTATAATAATAAAAATTGAAATAAATCTTTTCATATAATAAATATTTTCTAACTGCTTTCTTCACTGCCACTATTCTAATTTATTTATAAGTGTAGTTTATATAAGGATGGATGAAACACGAATTTAATTTTTTAAGCTGATTTTGACATGGATATTTATGTAAATTACATTTTTTTTTATTTACTATGACAATTAATTTATGTCTTTAAATTACACTACTACAAATATAAAAATACGATTAGAAACAAAAAAAAAGAATTTACAGTAAAAAGCTTGAAATGCATCATGTTGCTTTAGAATAAAAAAAATGGTGATGTGTCCATCATGGTACTTTCCCCGGTGAATACGGTCAAATAAATTTCTGATTGAAAATTTAATAGGAAAGCAAAATGATTAATAGAAAAAATTGATTGTTGTCTTTCGAAGTTAAAACCGAGTATTTAGAAGAATATTATAACTAAGTGTTATTTCTTACCTTACAATATGTTGAAATCATTTATCCACACTCTTCTTCATTTTTTAAAACTTTGCGAATGTGCTGAATACGACGGCACTTTGACGTTTTATTTGTCATTAAAATAATTATTTCAATAATTAAAATCTCTAAGGGAATTTATCAGGTAAACGCTTATAAAATGAAAACCGGACGTCCTACAATAAAAGTTTTATAACAGAAATTATTTATTTTCCAAGATCTAAAACTTTTATTTCAAACATTTTTCTATCCGAATTAAAAAATGAAAAATTGCTAAGAGTAAAGTTGCACTTAATGAGTTTTGATTCTAACCAAAAGCTTTTCAGATCATTCCACGGTTATATAAAGCTTAGATATAAAGTTTGGGCTTAATCCATTTAGCCGTTTAGGCGCTATCGCGGAAACACACAGACATTTTTCAAAACTCGATGGAATGGACTCAGGGGACCTCAAAATGTGCATATTTGTTGAAATTGGCGGTTCGAAAATTTTCACGATCACAATACTTTCCCTTGGACAGGGGTCCGGGGAAAGTAATAAACGTGTTTTTACAAATAAATATCAAAAATGGTCCCATTATTGGAGGTAACTTCTATAGGAAACAAGTTAAAGATTAAATTTGAACTGTGAAGGCTTTCACAAACAGTGTGATTAGTAGTGTTGATCTCCGGATTATTGGACCATGTTCTGTTTGCAGCTGACAACTGCAGTCGGCATCTTCAGTGGACGAAGGGCGTATGGACTCCTTGATGTCTCCTCGCCGACTGATTCAGATAACAAAATGTACAACAGTACGTGTTGGTAGTCTGTTATGGGCTATCGACCTTCTGATTTATTAATTAAACCTTTTGGCAGGCAATATGTCTCATATAGTGTGTCCCTTGTATATAAGTTGTAAAATGCATTCACATCTTCTTAAGGTTTCGCTTACGTATTAATTATCTCTTATTAGTACTAAAGCGAGCTGTAAAAATTCTCTATAAAACCCCATTTCCTGTTTTCATAACTCCAATGCATGGGAATGGAGTTGATATGAATAACTCAAAGGTAACGATGTTTTGATGATACCCTTACACGTACGAATCACGTAAGGTTGTTCCCTAATAAGCCGACACTCGTGTAGATTCATTCTTCGTCGAGACGATAATGATCTTGATTTACCACTTAAAACAAATAACACTCTGAACACACACTAGTAACTTTTTGTTTTGTTTGCACGGCAATTATCCCATCCGCGTCTTGAATTGCGGCGCAACGGAGAGGCGCGGTAATTCAGCGGTGGCATTTCGCTCCGGATTAAATTTAGTAGTCGCTTATTTTATGATTTCCAACCCGAGCCAACAATGCTGCGTCCAGCGAGCAGGAAACGCGCGACCTCTGCGTGAACTCCCGCCTTGGAGTGAAGACGGGCGGCGGCGAACGGTAGCCTTGCTGCATAAACATCGGGTAACTTTTCCAACGAGTTCTCCGGGCGCGGGCTACTGTAAAACCGACGCGGCGGTTTAATGTCGCGAAATGGGTAAAGGTAATGGAACGTGACCTCAAATGTTATATATACAATGCGGAATGTAGCTGCTGAGAGTGCGGTTTATGATTGTACGCACGTGGAATATTTTAAGCGATCACAAAGGTGTTTAGAAAAGTATTATATCCTGCTTATGACCCATTAAATTATAAACAAATAAGTAAGAATTATTAAATGGTACTATTACGAGGACGATAAGAAGTGAAACATTGTAATCTTCAATTCATTGTGTATAGAGTGATGACATTTGTAAAAGTTAAATAGTGCACCTTTGTATTTATTGAAGAAAGTGGGTGATATACATTTGGACATATGGATAGATAGGTATTGATTGGGTGGACCATTGGCCTGTACCACCGCGACCTTTTGTGGATATATCTCAGATGACTAGTTATAGCTTCGCCTCCTTGATTAGCCCTACTAACCCCAACAGTGAGCCTTGGGTGTACCTTTCAGGGTTAGGTTTTGTGTCCCCTATCTGTAGGTATCTAATCCTTGATAGGGCCTCACACTGGCACAGTATGTAAAGGGGGTCTTCCTCCTCCTCTTCACAGAGTCTGCATTTTATTGTCGAAGATTACACCTAGGTATTTCGATTCATTCACGAAGAAAATTACTTTAACTCCGAGCGTTGGCGGCCTAAGTCCTTCTAACGCTCTTTTTTTTGTATAGACGACTATTTGCATTTTTTCCTGGATTTACCGACAGTTGCTCTTGTCGGCACCAGTAGTCGACTGTATTTAGGGCCCTTTGAGTTCACTGTGAGATAGTTCCTGCGAATCGGCCTTTAATTATAATTGCCAAGTCATCCACATACCCTGGACAAGGAATGTCTTCCTCTGACAATTTCCTTAGAAGGTCGTTTACTATTATCGCCCACAGAAGTGGAGACAGTACACCTCCCTGGGGACAGCCTCCCCTGCTTGGGATTCATTGGAGTGTCCCCCAGAGTGGATATGATTGGCATTTTCTCTAGGCTGGCCCTATTCCATCGGCAAAAGCTCGGTGGTACTCTTTTCTTGGCCTGTGCCTGTGTTAAGGAGTCCATTGTCACATTGTTGAAGTCCAAGAATGTAACCAAGGTCATCTCTTTATCCTCCATTTGAGATAAGCCTGTTGAAGTGGTCCAATGCCGAATCCGTAGACTTACCAGGTTGGTACGCGTATTGACGGTTGCTTCCCCAGCACCTCATCCTGTATGTATCTGTCTCTCCATTGTTTTTTTAATAGGAATGAAGAAATACTGATTGGACTGTATGATTTTGGAGTTAGTTATCCTTCCTATCTTAGGCAGATATATTACCCTTTGCCATTCTGTTGGTATGTATCCCCATGCCAAGCAGGTTCTGAAGATTTTTTGATAGATGCGGCACCGGTTCCACTATGCCTTCTCAGAATTGGGATCTATCCCATCGGATTTATAAGGTTGAAATTTGCTTATTGTCCATCTGACTCTATTTGGTCTGGTTATTTCTCAAATCCTGTCTGTCGGGCTTTTTCTGCCTATGTTCGGGATTGGTTTGTTTAGCCTTCTCTGATAGGATAGTCCAGGCGGGAAAGTGGTTTTTCAGTGGTTCCTTGAGACTTTCCTCTTTGTTTCCGTATGGGACCTAAATCAATTATTTTTTTATAATATTTTTTTTAGCAGATCCACCTTTTTTGCAGGACTTCCATCCTCTGCTAGGACTTTGTGGATTCTAAAACATGTCGGAACATCGGTCAGCTCTTCACAGAACTTCCTCCACGAGTCCCTTTTAGCTTTTTGGATTTATTTATTGTACTGCTTGAGTTTCTCTTTGTAGGTGTCCCAATCGTGTGGTTTTCGCCGTATTGAATAGCCTTCGAGTTTGGGCCCTTAGCTTTTTAAATTTCCTGTTCCATCAAACTGTTCCACTACCCCTATGTTTAATTATTTTTCTAAACAGTTTTCCAAATATTCTTCCTTAATGGCTTCATTTATCTGTTCCACTTCAGCTCTAGCCATTTCACATCTCTTACTGCTGCTGTACCTATTCTGAGAGCTTCCCTGGGATATTCTTTATATCCTACTCAGTTTGTCTCTCTTCTGTACTTAGCCTCTGTAAGAGATGTATCCAGATCATAGCATGAGGGCTCTTCTGTACCTGGCATGTACTATTACATGTATTAGAGTATGTACAGGGAAGTGAGTGTTCCCGGTACATACTATTAAGTCTAGTACTTCCTTTCTAATGGATCGTTTTCGACACTACTGCCCTAGTGTTAAGCAGCTCTCGGTACGATACTACGATACACCTAGACTTGAGTTTGAGTTGCTCCTTAGTTTTCTTAGTTAGGGACGGTACAGCAGTACATAAGCACCGTGTGCATAAAGTGCAAGATCGATCATAAAAGATCGATTGCACGATTACTGTAAGTGATTTTTTGATCAGGTCGAGCAGCTCGATATTACCTATTTCTGATAAGCTCGATCTATTTGATCGGCTCGATTTTTCTGATCAAACAATATTGAAAACGTCGAGCAGCTCGATACTTCAACTGATCGATCTTGTTCATCACTAGTATAAAGCAATATCACAAATGATGAAGGTATTGATTGATATCTCAAAAAGTTAATATTATAAAATTGTAATAATTTGATAAGTAACACAAAGTCGATGGGGGACGATGGTCAATTCAGTTAATGTGGTTTTAAAATAGTGACACTATTATATATATATATATATATATAAACAGAGAGGTTTTTTAATCAGTATACATTAGGCGAACTGTATACCTGCAAAAAAAACCAAGTCAAACGCATTGAGCGTGTATGTTTAGTTGCCTATAACACACAACTAAACGTCAAACACTAAACTTCAAAATGTGTGAAATATTTGATCGAAAATGTATACAAATGAAGAAAAAGTCGAATTTCAAGCGTGTATTACAATTCCAACAGTACTAGAGGTGGATAAGACATGTTTTCAATGAATCCAAAGTGACCGAATACCTCAGTTAGGATAATTCTAAAAATAATTAAGCTAAAACATTTTTTATCAATAATACGTCACTTATTATTATGGAGAAATTAGAGGTAAAAAATATTAAGAGATTTTATTAAGATAATTTGAAAGAAAAGTAACAGTGAAGAACAATAAACTTGAAATAAATAATTAGAATAAGTGCTAGAAATGACCACCAGAAACTGCAAGATATTAACTCAAATGATCGTAAAAATTCTTCCACATTGTGCATTTCGATATTGTCATAAACAGAAATAGAAAATTTTTTAATTGTTTTTTGAATTATCTTAGTTGAAGGAATCGATTGTTCGGGTTGCGTATTATAGGCAACTAAACACATACATCAATGCATTTCACTTGGGTATTTTACATATATACATAGGGGATATGTATACTCTTAAAAAAACTCTCTGTATATATACAGGGTGGCGCAAGATTCCGATGAAGTCCAATATCTCAGTTATTTAGAAATTTACAAAAAAATATTACTGATATAATTTATAGCTACTGTAAAACTTCACATTTTAAAATTAGTTTCATATATACAGGGTGTCCAATAATCACGTGACGTATCAAACATATGATTTTTTAAATGGAATGCTATATTTTTTATGTCGATTTTAGATTCTACGCTTAAAATTAATCATTTTTGACATAAGGTTTATTAGGTCAATTTTTAATATTTTAAAAGTTATAAACAATTTAATGTTGAAATCAATGGAAGTTTAAGGCCTTATTTTTCAAAATTGAAAAACGATGTAAACTTTCTGTTAACGCAATTTAATTGAAAAAATGCTTAATAATATAAGGAATAACCGTTTGTTACCATAAAGCAAATATTGTGTACAGGGTGAAACAATACGCAAAATCATTTTTTTCTTTTTTCACTTAAATGGAACACCCTATATTTTTTACACTATTTCGATAGAAAATTGATTGTTATTTAATTTTTATATAATAAACTATACTCCTATCTGTTACCGTTTTTTAACAATTTCAATTCAAAGTACAAAATTATAAGTTTCGCTTATAATCTATAATTTAAGTAGGCTACAATTAAAACAAATGCAATTAATAATCATTTTCATTTAATAACATACTTACTTCCTAACCTAAAAGGATATTCAAATGACAATCGATATTTAAAGGCACATACAAAATATAAAGAAAATAGTTGCTCGACGATTATTTAGCGAATTATAATGGTTATTGGGACACATTTTTTTTAAGAAAAAAATTGTAAAATGTTTGAATGCTATTGAAATACATAAAAATGTTAATACTAACAAAATATAATGATATAAGTATTCTATTATTTCACTTAGTATCTATTTTCGGTTTTTTTTCAGTCAACATGAATTGTTTAAATAAATAAATTTAATAAGCATATAGGAATAATTTAAATAGTTTTCTAAAAATTACCAAAAATATAGTTTTTTGTTTTTAACAATTAAATTAATCACTTATTGAAAAAGTATGTTTAACTGCACCAGTGTTACAAAATATAACGTAAAATGTACTTTACTTACTAAATATAATATTAAGCATAACTTTCACAACTAAATAAATTAGTTATTCTGGCGCTGCCTACTTTGGTTAAAAAATCTATACCAAATCTGTATTTGAGGTTAAATATCTCAAAAACGGTAAACGGTAGCTATTTAATATGTTATATAAAAAATTAAGAGTGATCAATTTTCTATTAAAATATCATAAAAAAATATAGGGTGTCTCATTTAAGTAAAAAGAGAAAAAAGTCATTTTGCATATTGCTTCACCTTGTATATAAAAATTTGTTTTAAGAGAAAAAAAGAGTATTTCTTTTATTATTAAGTATTTTTGCATTTGTATGGCGTTGACAGAATGTTTATTTCATTTTTCATTATTGAAATATTAGGCTCCAAACATCTATCGATTTCAACATTCATTTGTTTATAACTTTTAAAATATGAAAAATTCACCTATTAAATCTTATATAAAAAATGATTATTTTTAAACGTAGAATCGGAAATCTTCATAAAAAATATATCATTCCATTTAAAAAAACATATGTTTGATACGTCATGTGATTATTGAACACCCTGTACATATGAAACTAATTTTAAAATGTGAAGTTTGACAGTAGCTACTAATAATGTAAGTAACATTTTTTTGTATATTTCTTTATAACTGAGATATTGGACTTCATCGGAATCTTGCGCCACCCTGTATATATATATATATATATATATACAGGGTGAGTTTTTTTCGATGTTCTCTATGGGGATCTCGGAAACTATAAGAGATAGAAAAACGGTTAAATGGGGAAAGAAGTGTAGTTTTATAAGACGAATAAAATGACACTTTCAAATTATTTGAAAAAGTCAAGGGTGACTAGATATTTTGAAAAAAGTAAAATGTGTCAATTTTTTGAAATCAATATATCTCTATTATTATCATAGATAGAAAAAAACTGTAAAGGACAAAGTTGTAGAAAATTTTACACAGATTAATAACAAAAAATCAAAAAAAATTTTTCGCCCATATTTTGGGAGATATGACACAAACTTACCTTTTTTAAATGGAAACAATAGTTGGCTATGACTTTATTAAAAGGGCTATTTTTTTCCCTTTAAATCGATATAACATATGCCATAGTTATTTTTAACATAAAATAAGTTACAGTCGTTTTTAATTTTACCATCCACCAAAAAATAGTTAGCCATGAAAAAGACAAAAGTAAAACAATTGCAGTTGTTTATTCTAAACACACATTAATTCATTTCCATTTTTGGTTTGTTTCGATAAGTTTGTTTTGTATTTTTTTGGTGTTGTAAGTTTTTTAAAGTGATAATGAATTTTTCCAACGAAGAAAAGCGTGATATGCTTGTTTGTTACATTCAATGTAATAAAAACGCTGCGGATGCTGCAGAACAATATTATAATCAATATATTGATCGTCGGCAGCCATATTTACCAACATTCAGAAGAATTTACCACAATTTTGGTTAGTACGGATCCTTTACAAAGCCGAAACTTGGAAAAAACGAAATTAATGATGTTTCGGAAATACACGTATTAGCGATTAGCATTGGCGATGATAGATCCATCCACATCGACCAGAAAAATTGCAACAGAAGCAAGCATATCTCAACGGACCGTAGTACGAGTTTTGAAAAAACATAAATATCACCCTTATAAGGTATCAATTTCACAAAATTTACATGACGGTGATACCAATAAGAGAATGGTCTTCTGTATGTGGTACAAAAACATGTGCCAAGAGGCAAGATAATACGTTCCCTACAAAAATAATTTGGACAGATGAAACGCGATTTACTAATTGTGGGATTTTTAACCGGCACAATGAACATGTTTGGAGTCAGGAGAATCCACGAGAAGTTGCACAACGTAGACCACAAATTAAATTTGGATTTAATGTATGGTGCGGTGTGTTCGGATCGAGAATTGACACATTGAATGGAAATGATTACCTTCGTTTTCTTCAAGAAACATTTGAAGATATGCTCGACGATTTAAATTTATCAGTACGGGCAAGATTGAAGTGGTTTCAACATGACGGAGCTCCACCCCATAGCACGTTGGCTGTGCGAAACTATTTAAATGATGCTTTTCCTAATTTATGGGTGGGTGGGAAGAAATGGACCAATCCTATGGCCACCTAGATCACCCGACCTATCCGTTTTAGATTTTTTTCTGTGGGGTTATGTGAAGAACAAAGTGTATCAACAATCATATCAATCCGTGGAGGATCTTAGACTAGCTGTACTTGAAACATTTTATTCTATTGACAGAAGAAAAGTCAAAAAAGCCACAAATTCGATTTTAAAAAGATGTACTTTATGCCATAATAATAATGGTGGACTTTTTGAGCATCTTATGTAATATTTAAAATTTTCTTCTATTATTATTTTGATAATTTCGGAATTATTTTACTTTATGTTGCTTTTGACAAATATAAAGAAAGATAATAAATTAAATATTGATTTCGTTGCTATAAACAACCGCAATTGTTTTACTTTTGTCTTTTTCATGGCTAACTATTTTTTGGTGTATGGTAAAATTAAAAACGACTGTAACTTATTTTATGTTAAAAATAACTATGGCATATGTTATATTGATTTAAAGGGAAAAAAATAGCCCTTTTAATAAAGTCATAGCCAACTATTGTTTCCATTTAAAAAAAGGTAAGTTTGTCATATCTCCCAAAATATGGGCGAATTTTTTTTTTTTGATTTTTTGTTATTAATCTGTGTAAAATTTTCTACAACTTTGTCCTTTACAGTTTTTTTCTATCTATGATAATAATAGAGATATATTAATTTCAAAAAATTGACACATTTTACTTTTTTCAAAATATCTAGTCACCCTTGACTTTTTCAAATAATTTGAAAGTGTCATTTTATTCGTCTTATAAAACTACACTTCTTTCCCCATTTAACCGTTTTTCTATCTCTTATAATTTCCGAGATCCCCATAGAGAACATCGAAAAAAACTCACCCTGTATAATAATAATAATAATAATATTTTATTCCTTTCTTGACTTTTTTATTATTTTTACCACTAAATGTACAAAAATATATAAAAAAACAAGTACTGGATTACGTTCACAATTTAAATTGTGACAATACAAATTAATTAAACTATTCAAATGTTTATTTAAAAGAAATGCAGTTTTGTCATTTAGTGAAATATTAATATCAATTACTGGTTTTTATGGATTTATTGTTCCTAAAAAAAGAATTTTAATTCTTTTGTAAAATACATTTTATCTTCAGTGAAGCTCAAAAAACTGTATCATCCTTGACGACAAACAATAAATTACCACACAACACTTAATCGCTTTCTCCTCCGGAAAGTTTTAATTGCAGCCGCAACTTCAAAGGTGGAAAATCTCAATTAAAAAAGTTACCCCCTCGATCGACAAATTGATAAGGAATCGAGGAGCTTCTATTTTTTTTTTTGCTGCTGCTCGCCGGGGAGACGAATAGCTTGTCGGAATTGTTTAACTCTCCCCCATCCCGTCCAAGCGGAAGTTCAATCGATGGCGGGCCGACCCTCGCTTCTAAATTCTAACAAACGCGGAGTACTGAAGTGAAATTTAATTGAATCCTCAATTATTTATTATGAGATGGAAGCAAGAACAGGGGCGACAGAAAGTTGAATTTGTAAGAAAGGGAGAGTGTTTACTGGGTTGTATTCCGAGGCGTATTTGTTGGGTGATTTTGGTGGGTGGGAGGTTATCATGGAAGTAATATCCTCTTTAGTATGAAAGGGGTTTGTCATGAAGTTTAAAGGATGGGAATTTATTTAGGAATATTGATGAAAATATTAAAGTTCATTGAAAAAAAAAAAAAATCAGTACGTCTTTAAAATGTAATATATTGTAACGGAAGTGAAAGAAGAAACTGGAAAGATCGCCCTGGAATGTTCCACAGGGCGCGCGACGGTAATCGCGGCGTCATCGAAAGTTCCTGAAAGTTCGATAAACAAGCACGCTATTTACGCGCGCGCTAGTAGTGCTGCATGTGGTCAGTCTATCACGAATGTCCGAGTGCTCAACATCTCATTACAAATAAATAATATTTGTAGATGACATGAAGTTAGGCACTAATATTCCCACAGATTAAAAGTTAAGGATACCTTAACTAAGTGAAGATTTTATATGAGCAGTGCAATCCAATCTCTATTATTTTTTTTTTTTACTGTGTAAGTAAAACTTACAGTGTAAGTATTTTTTTGCAGTTGGAAAAAGGGATTGATCGAATTTTATTGATCATTGCCAAAAAATTTTTCTTTGTTTAATTTCATTGTAATTTAAATAACTGCAAATGTGTGAATCATCTTGTTTCATTTTATTTAATTTTAAGGAACCCTTAAATAAGGAGGCCTTAAAGTAAAATTGGTGCAGACGGACATTATACTAACAAGAAGATATTTATATATTTTTATTAATTTTAATAGGAAAGAAAATTCATTCAATTGGTCACAGTTATTTAAATAAATTAAATAAAAATGATTTGAAAATAATTAATAAATTTTTTCCACATTTAGCTCTCTGACATTTTGACATACGTTACGTACAACAACAACTACTTCTCGGGCAAATATCCCGCCAGACATTGAATTACATAATGGACATCTGCTGTTGAATATCAATTATTATATATAATAATTGTTCTTGGATCTTGGATCGTGGCAGATTTTCAATTTTGATATACAGAAAACACTTAACTTTTTAATATTACTTTTAACTAACTAACCATCTTTATTCAAATGTGTATATGAATGTACAATAATATACAAAAATTAGAATTATATTCTGTAGATGATGAATCGGCTATCGACCGGATTTTATTTATTAATAAAAGTGGTATAAAATATTTAAGTGTTTTCTTTATATTATAATATTTATTATATATTGATATTGTTTTTAGTTACTTATTTATTTCAATATCAATTTTCATCAAGTAACAGCCTCTACTATTTATGTTAAGTATACATAATATGTTTTATATATTTACATGTCATCTTGTTATGGAATAATATCCGTTGATAAATTACTATTATCAACAACAAAAAATCGCACATGTGAAAGTGGCAACACGTATCCTCCCGTGGAAATCGCGATGACGTTTTTCAATTAAGAAATTTCGCAACACTCATCCGAATTAACGAGTTTTGAAAATGCGAACAGCTATCGGAGTGAAACCAAAGCGAATTGCGCTCCTTTATTGGGCAATAATGATTAAATTCAATTCAGCGCGAGATGCATTATTTATTATTAAAGCGTTGACGTGGCAATGGCGATTCAATTGGAAAGCAAAGCCAATAACAATGAACAAAAGAATGAGCCCGGTCTCTCGGTGGCTGGTGCAAGCAAAAGGTTCGCCATTAATTACACCAATGGCGACGGATTTATTGACCAATTTAACTTCGAACAGTGCAGGAAAAAAATGTGGATTGTATCCGTAATAACTAATCTTCGTTTTCTTTAGTGTCAGAATCAATTAATTTAGAGTTAATTCAATCAATTAAGCTTAAATAGATTTAAATTTTAGGTGAAGTAAAGTTTTTTGATTGTTTTCGCTTTATTTCGGTGATAGAATTATCCTATATTAATTGCATCGTCGAAATAAACACGCTCAGAATATATTAAATAAAAAATTGCCCGGGAAGTAATTGTTTTAATGTGCATTTGTTTAACGTTCTTACGTAACGTAAGTCAGAAGTCACAGAGCAAAATGTGGAAATAATTTATTTATTATTTTCAAATCATTTTTATTTAATTTATTTAAATAACTGTGACCAAGTGAATAAATACTCTTTTCTATTTACGCTCAGAATATTTTACTTCACAAATTCATTAGATTAGACTTAGTCTGGATTTAAAGGATGCGAAAAAAAAAAAAATCTGTTCAAAGAATTATTTATTAAATCTAGAAAAATGGAACAAAAACTAAAAAAAAAATACGAACTATTTTTTTACAGTTAGTTACACATCTTTATTGACAATTTTTTTTTAGTTTACAATAATATTAACAATATAAAATATTTTGAAAATGTAAAGGTTTCAACCATAGGTCTTTCTGCCTGTCTTATAATTAATTGTCATTATCATCTTTTGCAAATTATTTTGTCGTGAGTCGTCAATTGAATAGATCAGGGTCAATTTAACTGTCTATGTCTTGAAAGTTTTTTTACATTTTAAGCCATTTTATTCTAAATAAATAAACTATTCATTTTGTTGCTGTCATTTACGTAGTTTTTTTTTAATATTTATTTAAATATGTATTGAAAAATGTTTCAAATACAAGTTGTAGAAAAGAGAACATTTAATTACTTATCTTTATTCGCTTGATAATAAAAAGTCTATTACAATCACTCTCACTTTATCTCCTAGTTAATATCCCATTCTTCCGTGTGGTATTACGAAAGAGATCTCCAACCGTCATCATCTCCGATTTGCTTATTGAATGAACGCCGGTGATGTTTCCGAAGTGGAGCAGACATCTGCATCTGCGGAGTGATTCATGGATCGGAATGAAAATTCAGAGCGCGGCTTGGGTTTCGCATACACACTGGTTCATTTGCATGGTGTGTTCGTTCGCCTTCGAGGAAATTTAAATATTTACTCGCTCCTGCAGCGATTTAAGCGGCGTCCTTGTTATTAATGCATGGGAATTTGCACAAGGGGTGTAATGGGCGAAGGATCACCTATATCTTCTTGTGTTTATAGTAGCAGTCGGTGGTAATGAATAATTAAAAAGGAAAACTTGTAGAAAGTAAAAGGTGAATGAATTATTGAATATTTGTTCATGCGAGGTTTTTATTTTTAAAATGTTATGTGAAATAACGGGAATTAATAATGTTATTATTACATTACTTATTGCCATTACTTTATATTTGTAATGTTTTTATACAGAAATCACTTTAATCACTTTAATTATAAAATTGAAGTATACAATTTTATAATTAAAAAACAGTAGTAGTATGGTTTTGAGTTACGTGAAGTGATTAATCACAAATTAAGAAGACTGTTATTCCTTACTTCACTTTTTTATGACAGTGCTACTCAAACTTTTTTGAATGTGCGGCATCCTGAAATTACTAAACAAAATTATTATTCTTTCACTTTTTTTATGACAGGGGTTCTCAAACTTGTTTCATGTGTGTCATTCTAACATTATTAAAAAAACTGTTATTAATAGAAAAAGGGGATTTATTCACTTGATTACAGTTATTTAAATAAATTAAATAAAAAAATTGAAAATAATTAATAAATTATTTCCTCTTTAGCTACTGTGACAATTTGACTTATGTTACATAAGTACTATAAAAAATGACTAATAATAGACATTTGCTGTTGCATAACAACGTCCAAAAGACGTCCTCTAACGATCATTTCCATCGGGGTTCTCAGAGGAGACGATAATAATCAATTTAATTAACAACTTTGCAATTACGTAAGGCACAGCTGTAATGATGAGGGATGAAATCCCGAAATACGTGTCTGCAGATAGCCTTATATTACGTAACCTTTATTTTAATTAAAATAAAGTTTTTTGCATTAAATATTTTCGATTCAAAAATTGTTGCATTATACAATATGTTATTGTTATGCAACAGCAAATGTCTATTATTAGTCATTTAAATAAATACTATAATTTATGTAACATAAGTCAAATTGTCACAGTAGCTAAATTAAATAAAATGAAACAAAGCTGATTCACACATTTGCAGTTATTTAAATTACAATGAAATTAAACAAGGAAAATTTCTGGCAATGATCAATAAAATTCGATCAATCCCTTTTTCCAACTGCAAAAAAATACTTACACTGTAAGTTTGACAAACATCTAAAGCTAAAGAGGAAATAATTTATTAATTATTTTCAAATTCTTTTTATTTTATTTAAAACTGTTATTCCTTACTTCACTTTTTGTATGATAGTTGTTCTCAAAACTAAATAAATGAGACATTCGTGACGTTTGAGATTTAAATTAAAAATAAATAATTAATATTTCATTTACCTCATCACTAAATAAAAACTCTGTGAATATATACATCTTTATTAAAACAAGTCATTATTAATAAGCCGAACAATATTTCATTAATTTATTAAATTCAGTATTCGTGTGTGCTTGGAGGACATATCAGTGTCATAAAATTATGCCGCGAGGATTGGTGGCGCCTGAATTGAGATGTTTCATTAACGCGCTGATTCATAAAAATGCGGGTAACCCAGGCGTGTTGGCGCCTCTTTATCATTAATGCCCGGATGTCATTAGAAATGAAACCGAACGCAATCTTAGATTTAATATAGTATGACAATTTTTTTTTCTTATAAAACCCCCCCAAAAAAATAAACACTTAGCACATTTTATCTGACCATATCTTCCGCAGTCAGCCTTTATCTAGTTTTATTATAAAAATTAATTAAACTAAGTTAGTTTATATATAACAACATTTATTATCAATTAAGTTCACAGGAATATAACAAATATTTATAAAGTATATCCCACAGAAATTAATTAATTATTAAATGGTCATCAATAATAGGTTCTATTTTAATAAATGAAACACTTTTTTACTTTGTATAACTCGGATTGATTTTATTGTGACTATAGTTTCGACAACCTTAACGTGTCATTATCAAAACAAAAATTCGAGTTATACAAACAAAGTAAAAAAGTGTTTCATTTATTAAATTTATTGAATTACAATTTATAACAAAGTAGAAGCCTCAACAATTAATAATAATGGGTTCTTATTTCTGAATTATTAATAATAGATGCTTCTACGTCATTATAGATTGTTTTAAGTTTTAGTAAAAACACTGATTCACTTTGTATAACTTTAATTTTTATTTTAATAAAAAAATATTTCAGTTAAATAAAAATTATACAAACAATGTGTGTTTAATAAAATAAACTGATTATTAAAATCTTCTTTCTGAGTTAGTTTATTGGGTGTTAAATGTATAAATAAATAAATTGTTATATAATACAATGAATAAAAAAATTTGCAATGCAATGAATTAAAACAAATTATTACATAACTTTTAATTAAATACTAAAAGTGTAGTTAGAATTTAGAACAGCACGCTTTTTTATGTTTAAATGAAAAAAAAAATGGTTCAATAATAAAGATTTTGAAAATAGTGGCCATTGCTGATTAAAGCTTCTACATTATTTATAATTATTAATTACTGCTGATACAATTCATATTAAATAATTAATTAAAAAGCACACATCAGTGCATCATTTATTAATTAAAATATCTATATGGATTCAACTTGAATTTATCAACCAATTACCCGGATTAATTAATGTACATAACATCGAAAGCCGGATTTCTCGGTATACTCCTATCCCTAGATCTAATATCGATGTGGTAGAGATACGCCAGCAAGTGTATCATCAGAAATCGTCCGGCGAGGAAGCCCAGGACGGTGGCAAGTGTCGGACGTTCCGGCAGTGATTCCCTTATGTAGTAGAACAAGTGCAGGCTCGAGTAGTTGAAGGAGAGGCTACCTAAAAACTGTACGGTTTACACTTTTAGTATTTAATAATGAGCATACTTACTACTGTATTATAAAACTATGTATTAAACATAATTTTTAATTATTGAAAATTAACCAAAACCAATAATTTTATCATTGATTTTAATTGGTGAGAGTGTCCACTATGTGCGAGATTAGAAATTATTTAAAAGAAGCTTCTATATTACACATTTATTCATTTTGTGACTACAGTTACGATTTGTAGGTTCACTATAAAATAGTTTAGTCGAAACTATAACCACAGAATAACTAAATAAATTTTAATCAATGAAATACGTTTTTACTTTGTTTGTAAAACTCAGATTAGTAAGTAAAAAAGTGTTTCATTTATTAAAATTGAATTAGAATGGATAACAGCGTAGAAGCCTCAACAATTAACAAGTTAACTAAATAATTGTTTAATATTGTTTCCTTAAAAAAAGTGTGACTATAGTCTCAATCAAGCAGGGACTACCTGTTCAATTTTGTAGAATCAGGACCAGAATATTCATATTTTTGTAATTTTCTTTTATTGCAATATGATGAAAATAATTAAATGTAAAACAAAGTTACTCAACAATTTCTAATATTACCAAAATGTTTTACCAAGTGATTAATAAGACTCAAATTGAAAATATATTAAATGTAGGACTATTAATAACGCAAGGTTTAATATTTATTATGATTTTATTACAATGAAATTAAACAAAGAAAATTTCTGGCAATGATCAATAAAATTCGATCAATCCCTTTTTCCAACTGCAAAAAAAAAATACTTACATTGTAAGTTTTACAAACATCTATTGAAACAACTACTTCCCGAGCATTTACATCGCCGGACATTGAATTACACAATAGATATTTGTTGTTGCATAGCAGCACTACTGCGAATTGCAACGGTTTGAGTGGAAATTATTTAATGAAAGGAAACCACAAATAATAATTACAAGGCTATCTGTAGACACGTGTTTCGGGATTTCATGCCTCATCAGTACAGCTATGCCCTGCAAGCCCTAAGTATAAGTATTTTTTGCAATTGGAATAAGAGATTGATCGAATTTTATTGATCATTGCCAGAATTTTTCCTTGTTTAATTTCATTGTAATTTAAATAACTGCAAATGTATGAATCATCTTTGTTTCATTTTATTTAATATGATTTTATTGGAGAAAGCGGCATATAACATGAAATATATGTGATTTCCGTTGGTATGGGTTTGTGATTTTATAATATATTTTAGCACCAAATAATAATTCTTTATTATTTATGATCATAAATTAACACAATTCTTAATCGGCGGAAATATACAAACTGACTGCCCGCGCAGCACATAATTGCGAGTGAATCTCGGAAGGGCAAATAATGGTACACTTTTTCTGTAGCGCGAAACGTAAACAGACATTATAAATGTTTTCAATTAATTTAATTGCATATAGCACAACTTATATTATTAAACAAAAATAAAATTAATGTCAAATCAAAGCTTATTGATTTGATAAGAGCCTCATGCGTATACATATTGTTTTTGGGAATTAGTTTTAGTTTATTTTAATTAACTGAACATTAGAGACTATTTCTCTCTTAAGACATTCTTGACCGGGTTCATATCCGGAAAGTTTCCTGGATAAAGTAGAACTGGTATTTGGCTTTGTTACAAGTAACCTTTAATGAACTTTGTAGTATGACATACTACACATAAATAAAGATGTTTTTTCCATAACCATACCTATCTTTCATCTAGAGAATTAGTTTAGTTTCGAAAACCTCCTTTACTGGGGGCCTATTCTCAACATTGGTGCAATGAGTCACTGATGCATAATGTCACTCGATTTTATGTCACCAAAAAACGGTGCAATCGCGTAGACCTTATTCTCAGCGCGCGGTGAGTCGAGCGATCTCACCGATGCATTTCGCCACTGAAATGATACGGCAACGTTGTAATTTCGTTTATTGACGCGAGAAATTCAAATAATCCCAATCTTGTATTCCTATAAAGTCAATTATTATGTAAGATTAAATACTTTTATAAATTACTACATCTGCAATGACAAAACTAAATGCAAATATAACATTTTATAACGATTTCGTAAGTCTTATTATAAATTAAATATCTCTTTAACTGTTAAAGGTTATACGTTTAAAATGCGTTATTTTCAAAAATTCTAAAATTGTAGTTCGTTTAACAATGAAATTAACCAAACAATTAATTATTAGCAAAAAATTCCAAATTGTAGAACAAAATTGAGTCAAAACAAAGTTTTTTTCATATAATAATTTTATGAAATTTGAATTTATTTTCTATTTTCATTAACCGATAATGCATGCGGAAGGGAAGGGAAGGCAAGTTTTCCGCAACGTTTTCTAAACAAATGGCCTTATCATTGTGGACGGAAATAACTCAGTAGCTCAACAGCATGCTGGGACCTATTGGTTGGAATTATTACTTACCGTTTATAAAATAAAAACCTATATAGCTTAAAATATAAATAAATGTCTTAAATAAAGTCTATTCACAAACACAAAAATCTAAATTGACAATAAACATCAACTTCACACATAACAAAGACTCCGATGCCTTCTACTTCACTTCAGTTAAAAAGCCCAAGACCAACCGTATGAACTCACGCGGATGCTGAGAATACGGTCTCACCGAAATTACGTCATTTCAGTGAGTACATGCACCGATGAGAAAATGCATCGGTGTTGAGAATAGGCCCCCTGGTTTTGACGCATCGTTCCCTACAGAAAATGTAACGTCTCATGCTTTTGAAACTCTTAACAGAGCATCCCACAACAGAAGATGAATATTTTATTTTCTGTACATAGTCCAGTTCAAACTTTGGTCTTATTATGATAAATTAGTCCCGATCATCGAGAACTTTATCGCTGAAGCGTACCTGTAATCTGTAATGAAGAAATGGTAATAAAGAGCTTAACATATATTAATTATGCGTTTAATCAGACCTATGCCGTACTGAAAATGTTGACTTTAACGTGCATGTTATTAAATTACTTCACATTCTATGAATATATATCTATTTAAAGAGCTGCTTATACTGTGATGATAAAAAATAATCATTGCTGAGGTTATTAGATAACTTCTAAATGTGCGAGGTTTAAAAACGAGTTGATGCAGGTTCCGGCGAACTGTAACAACTGATCCAACAAAAACTGCCTCTTAAAATTTCTCTTTTAGCTCATTATGACTTGCTTTAGCTAATTTACACAAAAATCTTTTTCCCATTTCTATTACAAAATTCTCTTTGCCACTCCGACTATGTCGAACACCTTCCGTAGAATTGTTTCAGCCTTATTTTTTAGTTTAAACGAAACACGCCTGAGACGTCTGAGAGACGCTAATATGTTACATGTTTCTGAAATATTTGTTTGGGTAACCACAATGTTAGCTAAAAGAGATGTTACATACGCCTTTTTGATGGGTAAAAAAATACCCTCTTTATGTGGGTCTTTTTTTATCCATCAAAAAAAATATCATTTTATTAGAACATTTTTTGTATGAAACACTTCAATCACTGATGAATAACATTGTTTTAACAACTAATCAGATATTTACATTGCAAGCGTTTTAACTAAAACACAACTAATTGTGATATGTAAATTAATCTTTTGATTGTAATAAATTCAACAACAACAGTTATTTTCAAACTGTTTATAAAAATAAAAAGTGTAAAACCTAAAAATAGAAGCTTTATCTATACAGAATATATAAAATATTGTTATTTTTTAAATACTACGTGAAATGGCTCTAAAGGATTAATTGTAATCAAGGCATGTTTGAAAATGTTCAATTTAAACTTTATTCACAACCATTAACCCTTTGAGTCCCAGTGGGGCAATTCGTCCCAGTGAAGTAATTCAGATGATCGATCGACCCTTCCGACCTGTATTAATTAATCGAAACGTTTTTAAATGTACAAAATTTAGTATAGTAACGCTCCGTAACATAACTATAGGTCTGTTCGTTAAATAAACTAGGTTAGATATCTTTTACACATTCTGCACTGACGGTTACGTGAACACATTGGAATTCTTTATAAACTTGCACTAAATGCAATTTACTGCAATGGGCAGAACAAACTTTATCTATGAAATATATCAGTAACGTGCTGAAATGATAATTGCAAAAAAAGGACTGATGTAAAGTCCATCCCGCATTGGCGGATGCGCCGGCACAGCTCTTTTACCGGGATATAAAAACATAATATGAAACTCCCGACTTTTATATTTTCAAAATATTTTAATAAGGTCCCTCAACAAGTTAACGCCAAAATTAAAAATCTAAAAAAATGACAAACAATGTTTTACAGGACTTTGAAACATTTTGAAAAATTCATCGACTGGGACAAAAAGATTCATAAAAAGTTTATTTTCAAACATCCTACTTTTATATTCTTAATATATGTTAATGAGGTCCGTAGCAACTAATTAACGACAAAATAAAAATTTAAAAAATAACCAACAATGTTTTACAGGGCTTTGATATTTTTTGAGAGATCCGTGGGCAAAAAAATCATACAGTTTAATTTGAAGCATCACATTTTTATATTTTCAAAATGTGTTAATAAGGTCCGTAGCAACAAATTACCGTCAAAATGAAACTTCGAAAACATTACAAACAAAGTTTATTAATTAAATATGTTTCACCACGGGTTAAGTGAGAAATTAAGTCAAAATAAAGTTTTACAGGCCTTTGAAAATTTTCGAGAGATGCGTGTGCCGACAAAAAATTAAAAAAAATGTCAATTTGAAACATCCCACTTTTTTATTCTCAAAATGTGACAAACATTACAATTGCCAATATTACAATTGCAGTAAAAATAAAATTTAATGTTTATTTAGAAAATCCATTGTGTAAACTTCATTGTACAGTATAGTTTAAGAATAGTTCGAATATAAATTATATAGAAAATATTAATAATTCGTCATGGCGAAAGAGCCGGTTACAAAACCGTGAGGTAACTTCACATGGGTAAAAAATAGCAGGTAAACTTTCAAAATTACGCACCACAATCCTCGCTCAACACCTCCCAACAAACAAAAAGAAAACAACAAAAACTCTAGATAAAGGATTCAAGTAATCTATCAATTCTTAACCTTTATATTTTTATCATTAATAAAACATTAATAAAAATAGACTTCTAATAGTCTCCAATACAACTGATAGAGTATTTGAAGAAAATAAGTCTTGAATAAGAAAGTTACTTTAATAAATGGTAAAAAAATAGTGAAAATGCACTTGTTTCGGGTACGTTTAAATTAAAATTAAATTATTTGTAAATAATTTTACAGTCGATCTTAATGCCCAAGAATCAATCAAGCTAGTATGTAACATTTAATTGTTTATTATAAATTCAATTCAAATTAAACTTATTAATAATAAAAGGTAAAGTAAAAATAATTATAGATATTAAAAAAAAAATAATGAATGCAATTTAAAAATAATAAATTATTCCCTCTTTAAATGCACATTAAAACAACTACTTCTTGGGCATGTACCCCGTTAGATATTGAATTACATAATGGACACTTGTATAGCAATAATATACTGCATAATTTAACAATTTTTGATTATATAATATTTAATATAAAGAAATTAAATAAAAATAATTTGAAAATAATTAATATTTTTTTTCACATTTAGCTCTGTAACATTTTGATTTACGTTATGTAAGTACTTTAAAAAAATGCACTTTAAAGCAACTACTGCCTGGACAAATATTTTTTATTTATTTAATATATTTAAATAACTGAGACCAAGTGAATGAATACTCTTTTCTATTTAATGTAAATAAATTTAAAAAAACTGTAATAACGAATGTTCTTATAGATTTCGTGTCCAAATATACTACTATATGATTATATACTAGTAATTTTTGGATAATTTTAAATTAACACTACTAGTAGCATTCGAAACCATAAACGAAATTATACGCTCGCTTTTCCTTCCCCTTACTTACATCTTTAACCCGCGTACATCTTAGAGCAGTAATACGAATTCTTATAGTAAGACCAGGATAAACAAACGTAAAATCCACTGAAACGCACCTCCTTATACGTGGGCATTGGAAGTTCGACCATGGCCATCTGGAGGAGTCCTGATGCCATCTTTTTATTGATTAATATTGTAAAGAAAGCCTTGTTAAACTTTTGTGACTAATAAAATCGAAAATCGTCAATAATTTTGAACACTTTGATACAAATTTCATAGTATTCTTCTTGCATTTATTTACTTAAAATAAATGTTTTCAACTTTTGAAAATTATTAGAGTATCCGAGGCATTTGATTAATAATTTGAGATAAATTTGCATTATGCAATATTTTATTGATGTGCAACAGCAGGTGTACATTATGTAATTCAATGTCCGGCGTGGGTATTTGCCCGGAAAGTAGTGGTTTTAATGTGCATTTGTTTAACGTACTTACGTAGCGTAAGTCAAAAGTCACAGAGCTAAATGTGGAAATAATTTATTAATTATTTTCAAATAATTTTTATTTAATAAATTTGAGATAATATAAAAATTGGATGTTTTGCGACGGATTCGTGAAAATACGTTGGAGAACTTTCAATTTAATTAATATTTTGTAATATCTTATTATTTGGTGAATTTCATACTGACAAATAAGTAAAAATCAACACTTTTGGAAGTGGATAGCAAACTTCAAATCATTATCCGGCGCATCCACCATTTGAATACTTATGAAAACATGAGGGTTTTTATGTAAGCGAAATGTTATGTCTAACGTGTACGTTTTTTTTAATCATCACAATCTAAATTATTTCTATTATATTTGTATTTTATATAAATAGAATGTATAGTTAATAAAAAAACACACACATTAATGTTAACATTTTTCGTACGGAATATCTGTATTTCTTTACGCAATGCGTATAATAAAATTTACAATACATTATAATTATACATTTATATTATTGTCTTCAGAAAACAGCTATTGAATGTCCGTCTTTATGTGTCCATGAAATTATTTCATTATTATTATATTTATTTACAGAAAATTCATTATTCTACTAAATTATAATTTTTAAACAAAGGCAGTAATAGCGAAAAGCGACCGAGCGGAAAAAAATATATGCTTTACCGCTTGATAAAGCGCTGCAGCGCCACACAAAGCGGTACCGTTAAGCAACTCCGTTTTTGTAAAGCGCTGCAGCGCTACAGTTCCCTTAATGCGCCCTAATTGTGTTTTTTAATGTTGTAATTTGAATATAATCGTAGGTTGATTTTTGTTTTAATAACAAAAATCTACGATGAAAATTTTAGTCATGTCTGCACAACCTGATAACTTTAGTTTTCCATTGGTAATTTCTTCGTTGTCTTTTTTGTTTATTGTACCTCGTTTGTATGTTTATTTTATTTATGAACTAAAACAATTACATGAAATCAATAACATTTAATAATGTTTGTTTCTCACTGTTTACACGGCAACAGAATTTAATACCAGTATTATTGTTTGTGAAACCCATCGTGTGTGTTTATTTGTTATCAACAGTCATTTAACCCCATACCTATAATTATTAAATAAACAGATTGGAATGTAATGGCTGTTTTTAATTAAAAATTGTATCAACTTTAAAAATTATCAACGCTTTTAATGTACAAATATTTCTCGTAGTTTTTGCGTGGAAACAATTTTGGGTTTAGTCAGTTATTAGAAATAAAATCAATAGAGATTAAATGAATGCATGTAAAATAACACACGCGTTATTTGAATTCAACGTGTAACGTATGATGGCGGAAATTAATATGCAGTTGCAAAAAATGGCATTGCAATTCGTTGGTTGTTGAGGCATTTATAGTTTGTGTTTTTTCGTTGCATGAACGAGTGCAGCAATTTTTACACTCACTGGCGGCAATGTAAATTTTACTAGTTAAAAAATCTGCACTCAGTTCAACTTTGTGAAGAACACACTTTATGTAATGATAGGAACGATAACTGGTCATAGTTGTGTAAAATATATAAAATAAAAAGTATTTTGAAACAGTTCAGCTAGCTTATATTAGGCAAAATATGGCGCTTGCGTCGTCTTCCATTTATATTTTGAAAATATTTATTTATTATTTATTAATTATTTTCTAATAATTTTAAAATTATGATTTTTTGTAATATAATTTTCCAACACATAATGTTTTAAATAAATATATTCTCTATATTTAAAGATAAAGAGAATTTTCATTTTTATTGAAAACATTATGTGTTGGAAAAATTATATTACAAAAAATCATAATTTCAAAATTTTCACAATTTTATCGTCTTTCAAAATGCAACAGCATTTAATAAATTGGCGTATGGATGACTGATGATGGCCATTTCGGTCTTTCGGACCACGTCATACCATTGTTTCACGTGCAATGTCTTAATGAAGGTAGTGGTGTTGTGATTAAGTAAGAAGAATATGTCTGTCGGTGTATTTGCCTCAGAAGAATTTGTTTTAGTGTATGTTTGTTCTTTTTGAAGTTGCAATAGTCAGTAGGAAAAATAATCAATTATTCTGGTATGTAGATTAATATTTCTTGAATAACATTCTCACTTATCACTTGATGAAACATTTTGAACTAATTTTTAAAAGAAAAATTAAACACCAGTGAACCAAACCAAGTATTTAATGTATCCTTTAATTATTATTATTATGTAGATTAATTGATTTATTATTATTATTTTTTAATCTAAAAATGTTTTAAAAATTTTAGAAAAATGAATTTTAATACTTGAAATGATACGAAAATGTTATGTAATCGGGTTTAATCAGACTCTGAAATAAGGAACACAATGTCTATTTATTTATAATACACTTATTATGCACTTTTATTTATAACGAGATGTTGATCACTCAGACGTTCGTGATAGACTGACTGCAGTGCCACTAGCGCTCGTTTATGTAGCGTTCTTGTTTCTCGAACTTTCCGGAACTTTTGATGACGCCGCGTTTACTGTCGCGCACTCTGTGGAAAATTCCAGAGTGATCTTTTCAGTTTCTTCTTTCACTTTCGTTACAATAATAATATTTCAATCGATCCATATGCAGCAATATCTTTTTAAATTAACACACACAATAACAACAAACGATCAATTTCCCATTGAGAAACCGATAAGAATTACCGCCGACGATTGACGCAAGCGGATCGAATCGAATTAATTTCACCCGTTGATGATTTGATGGAAAAAGCATTCCGCAACAGTTAGCTCGTTACTTTCGCGGCCTTGTGCTATTATTGGGGCTTTTAACTTAATAAATGATTTTTACGGAGCGCGCGCGATAAACACAGGCCGGCGCGGCGCAGCGAGCCGCTGTCCATGAAAGTAAACCGAGAGAAAATTAGTCACTTTGTCAGATGGAATTGAGCTGGCATTTATGCTAATTAGCGTGTCGTAAATCATAAATGCGCTCCGCGGATACGTTTCGGAAAAAGTGTCGATGATTGGGCAACGCGGGCACGCCCTTGCGAGATTAATTGCGCGAGTAATTATTTGCGTATATAGGAAAATATGTAATTATCTCTTCGTAAAAAGAGTGTGTTATTGCGACACACCTGATGCTTTCATTTTCTTTGAAATCAAAAATGTTGCAAAATATAGACCTAGGTTGTGGACAATTACATAATTGAATGCATTATTAGATACTGAGAATTATTGTATTAATAATTTATATGATTTGAATGTAATTCGGACTGTATATTCATACATCGTTGGTGCATATCCGGCTCGAAGGACCAAAAGTGTGAACGCTGATTACAGGCTCGCGAGGGTGGTACTGAAGAAGTTCAACGAGTAGTAAGTAACACGTTTATTTACAATTTTAAAAATCAAAGCATTAAATGCTGCCAAGAATTAGGACCTTTAGAATTTTCCGATACTAAATACCCTTATACACCAAAAAACACATTGATATATATAGTTGTACGAATCCATTTGTACATTCATTCTTGATAATGTCATTATGCCGAATCTAGTAGAATGAAATATACGAACAAGGAAAACAAATCCACGTATTTTAATATCTTTAATCAGTTTTATATTAAAAAATATATATATACAGGGTGTCCCATTTTAATCTTTCAGGTGGAATATATCGAGACAAGTGCGCCCAATCGAAAAAGTTGTCTAATGCAAAGTTTAGTGGTTTGCAGGGGGATATTAGATTCTGTTATCAATTTCATCCCCCACCCCCCAGGGGGTGAATAACAGGGGTAACTTCTGAATCTTAAATGGGAACCCCCATTTTTTATTGCAAATTAGGAAAGTGTGAAAAAAACTATGTAGGATTTACTGAGATTTTTTTTTCGTATGGGCAACAGGTGGCGCTGTAATCGTCAATATTAGATTATTTTACACTTAATCTAGAATTGATGTAAAAATGCCACCTAATGATTACAAAATAATCAGATTCCAGACATAAGCGCCCTTTGACACCTTGATGTATTGCGTCCTTGATGTATCCCCAGAGGAAAAAGTCTGGAGACGTTAGATCCGGCGATCTAGGTGGCCATTGCATAGTCCCCCGCGACCAATCCACTTTTGTGGATATGCTGCGTCCAAATGATTCCGCACAATTCGTGCAAAATGCGGAGGTGCACCATCTTGCTGAAACCACATCGTTAACCTAATGGCGTACGGAATGTCATCCAAAAGCGCAGGAAGGCCGCCTTGCAATAAATGCAGATAGCGTTCCCCATTGAGCGTTTCCTCAAAGAAGTGTGGTCCAACTATTTGCAAATCCACGATACCGCACCAAACGTTGACTCTCCAGCGATGTTGATGGTCAATCGATCGAACCCAATGGGGATTTTCGTCACTTCAATAATGGCAGTTGTGTCTAAGAACAAACATTACGGAACTGACTATGTATTTAGATTTCTAGGGTTAATGTGAAAAACATTTTTTTTATAATTTAGTTGACAAACTAAAAAAATGCAGTCTTGCGACGAAGTCATCATCCGATAGGGCTTGGTTCAGAGAAATGTGGTAGGGATGATATTTGGCGAGTTTTAATAGGCGTTGAGCTGTAGATCTTGCAATCCCAGTGTCCTTCTCTATCTCTCGGAGGCTGACATGTGGGTTTAGGTGAACCGATGCAACAACTGTCAGCAACTTCCTGTCAGGATTGTCCACGTTGTCCAAAACGTTCCTTTTCCGGCTGATGACGCCACCACGATCACGCTGCTCGAGAGATCGGATGGTAATGCGAGAAGGACATCTTCGTAGTGGAAACCGTTGGTGATATTCGCGTTCAGCCTCGGAGTAGTTTGAGTAAAACCTATATAGTTTTTTTCACACTTTCCGAATTTCGAATAAAAAATGCGGGTTCCCATTTATGATTCAGAAGTTACCCCTGTTATTCACCCCCCTGGGTGGTGGGGGGTTGAAATTGATAACAGAATCTAATGTCCCTCTGCAAACCACTAAACTTTGCATTAGACAACTTTTTCGATTGGGCGCACTTGTCTCGATATATTCCACCTGAAAGATTAAAATGGGACACCCTGTATAAGAATCGAGGAGCGGGTGTCGATGCATATGGTACATTGACGCATGCGCTTTAACATAAATATTGAAATAATCTACATCTAAATTTAATTATCATTTTAAGAAAACTTTTTATCTCCATAGAATTATGTTGAAATATCAGTCGGTAAAATATAATATCACTAATACCCGCTTGCACTGGTTTCCGTTACAAAGTTATGTTAGTTAACTAAAACGTAAAGTTAGTTGTCTCTTAAATGTATTTTATTACATCAGGTTAACTGTAATAAAAGTATTTTTAAAATTCAATTCAGCCTATGTAAATTTTAGAATAGAATATTTTCTTGAAAAGTTAGCTTCACTTAAAAAAAAACTAATTCCAACTGATGACACTTGGATATCAATAATGACATAAAATAAATAATAAATATGGACAACCATAACGAAGAACAGTGGGTTTCTCCAATAATGAACGTTATTATTACTTGATATTATACAGGGTGTTACATATCGGAACTATTTATGGCATCAATGTGAAAATTGGAACATGTATTTATATGGTTTATAAATATTATTCTTTGTACATTCCTTGAAAATGCTGAAAGTGGTGGAATAAATTTGGTTTTTTTAGAAATTTAAATTAACGAAGGTTTTTATTGAAAATTTATTTTTTCAATCATATTCCTTCGAGTCATTAATGAACCTTTTTCGAACAATAATTTGCAGTACACAGAGCTAAACAGATGACAGCTAATAAACACCGAACATTCACTCACAAATAAATCGCCCGTAGGAAACATGCATCGCACAATGCACATTATACGGAGGTGAACGTATTCTTCTCTCTATCTTTCTTTCTATTTTCGCGGACACAAAAGGCCTCCCCATTGTTGCGAATCCGTCGCCGGAATGAAGGAATAACCAGAAATCCGTTCGTGAGACGGAGACTTAAATTGTGTATCTGCGGAGGAAATAACGCTTCGGGAAGTTTTCTGCGATTGTTATGCAGATCGGCCCGGGAGTACACAGAGATGCGAAAGGTCTTAAGGATTAGTATTGTCCTAGGATATACTCGGGATTACAGAGGGGAATTTGGATTTTTTTGTTTGTTTAGATATTTTATTTATTAGTAGTGGGAATTAAGATGTTGATAATTGAAACGAGTTTTACAAATTAAATAAAAAGAATTTGAAAATAATTAATTACTAAAATGGAGAAAAAGAAAACGAGAAAATAATTTATTAATTATTTATTTTCAAATTCTTTTTATTTAAATAGCTGTGACCAAGTGAATAAATCCTTTTTCTATTATGAAACGATATCTATTCACTTAGTATTCATTTTATTTAATTTAATAACATTTTATATTAAATTATATAAAATGAACACAAAGTGAATAAAAATCGTTTTTATTATAAACATCTTAATTTCCAACAATAATAAATAAAATCTCAAAACAAATATATATACATATAAAATACCCAAGTCAAACGCATTGATGTATGTGTGTTTAGTTGCCTATAATACGCAACCCGAACGATCGATTCCTTCAACTAGGATAAATCAAAAAACAATTAAACAATTTTCTATTTCTGTTTATGACAATATCGGAATGCACAATGTGGAAGAATTTTCGCGATCGTTTGAGTTACTGTTTTGCAGTTTCTGATGATCATTTCTAGCACTTATTCTAATTATTTATTTCAAGTTTATTGTTCTTCACTGTTACTTTTCTTGTCTTAATAAAATCTCTTAATATTTTTACCTGTAATTTCTCCATAACAATAAGTGACGTATTTTTGATAAAAAAAGGAAATTGCTTTTGACGGTAACGCATGCAGTGTTAGTCATGATTTATTTCGTTGCGTTTTTCAACAGAATAAAGAGAAGGAAACATGCAACCTTCCAAAACAAAATGTTTTAGTTTAATTACTTTTAGAATCGCCCTAACCGAAGTATTCGGCTACTTTGGATTCATTGAAAACATGTCTTATCCTCCTGTAGTACTGTTGGAATTGTATACACGCTTAAAATTCTACTTTTTTCTTCATTTGTGTACATTTTCAATCAAATATTTCTCACAATTTGAAGTTTAGCGTTTGACGTTTAGTTGTGTGTTATAGGCAACTAAACATACACATATTAATCGGTGCAATGCGTTTGACTTGGTTTTTTTGCAAGTATACAGTTCACCTAATGTATACTGATAAAAAAACCTCTCTGTATATATATAAGCTTTTACACCTCTTATACCCTTTAGAGTGTAGAAATTGATATATTTTCCTCAATCTGTTTTGTTGACAAATTCTTTCCATTTCTTCCTATCTCTCGTTATTATCGTTGCCTGCTGGTAGTTAGTATTGTTCCATACTACTTTAGTTTGTCTGTCTTTTGGCATTATTAAAAGATATCCGAACCATGCGAGTTGTCGTTTTTCCATAGCGATTTGAGTGCTATTTGCATCTAGATTAGTCCTTATTTGTTCATTTCCAATAACTCACTCCATCTACCTTCTCAAGGTATCTCATTTCTGACGCTTGTATTTTACTATGTAGGCTCTTATGGTCCATGTTTCACTTCCACTTTAAATATTGTCATCTTAGTTCTTTTAGATACTGTTTTGTTATTCAGAATGTCCAAACACATACAAAAATACAAATTCCCCTCCCCTTTGGATTTGTTTTATAATTCTACTTGAGATAATTAAAATACTGGAGTTTTCGATCATATGGTACTTAATGCTTGTTTTTCATTCTTAATATTATTTTAGAGAAAATTACCTATACAATTCATAATAGGTGCAGTACATAATTAAGTTGAAGACTTCCAGCTTAGTATTCTACTACAATACAAAACCTTACTATTGAGTATGTGGACAATACCTAATTCCCCCCAAAAAATACCCGCGCTTTATCCGCATTGTCACCTACTGGGGTTAAACAAAATAATTGGAATGCGCCTATGAAACAGTGTCGGGCAATTTTTGATATACGGGCGTTATGAAGTAATCCCCTTTCAGGGGGCTATTGTCGCGCCCGGGGATTTGCATTTTTAAGTGGTCCGGCTGGATGTGAATTTCGGGAGGACTAATGGAAGCGCCCCGCTGCGAGGGGTTGCCAATTTTACAGGCTATTTGTAATCGACCTGTACATAATGTAAATATATTTTCACGAAATTGATTTCGAGGAAGAAAAGGGAAGCACGCACGCTGTAATACACAATGCAGGTTGTTGAAGGGCCTGTATGTTGTTTGCATACATTTCACGGGGAGTGATTTTAATATGTATGGGGGTTAGATTACTGAAAATTTACAGAGTAATTTGCCGCGCGAATTAACAAAGATATCAAAGCGTTACATGAAGCACCAACTTTGTGGTTTACTTTAAACGTATATTTTTGCAAAAAAAAAATAAATATGTGAGTTATAACAACAATCAATGTAATTTATTATAGAACAACCTTAAAACTTAAATAAACATTGTATTAAAATGTAAGGAGTAGAAGGGTCTGGGCTTGACCGAGGGTATGCGTTGATAACGCCAACAACAAGAGAATTTGTAAAATAAAGATCTATTTATAATTAATATCTTTATTCACGAAATAAACATACAGGGTGGCGCAAGATTCCATCGAAGTCCAATATCTCGGTTATTTAGAAATATATAAAAAATGTTACTTACATAATTTGTAGTTACTATTAAACATCACATTTTAAAATTACTTTCATATATACAGGGTGTCCAATAATCACGTAACGTATCATATGATTTTTTTTAAATAGAATGCTATATTTTTTATGTCGATTTTAGATTCTACGCTTAATATCAATCAATTTTGATATAAGGTTTATTATGTCAATTTTTAATATTTTAAAAGTTGAAATCAATGGAAGTTTGGGGCCTTATTTTTCAAAATTGAAAAACAATGTAAACTCTGTTAAGGCAATTTACTTGAAAAATGCTTAATAATGTAAGGAATAGTCGTTTTTTATCATAATGCAAATGTTGTATACAGGGTGAAACAATACGCAAAATAATTTTCGTACGTACAATTTCATCCACAGTATCCAATGCTCTTAAATTTCATAGTAGAAAAACAAACCTACAATATTAATTTTTAATGATTACTACAATGAAGAAGTAATAGAGTGAATGAATTTAACTGAAATATTTTTTCAGACCTTTCATAACCGTAATAAATTAAAGACGACGCAAGCGCCACCTTTTGCCTAATTTCATAACCGTGATGAGATCCGAAAAGCTTTTGGTCAGAATCAAAACTCATTTTATTTTTAGTTTTTTTTAGTTTCATAGAATAAAATAAAACTGCGATATAAATTGTTATGAACGATACAACGATGGAGTAAAAGGGTGAATTAAACATAATAAATCCCATAATAGCGCTTCGAATGCCGCAGCGGAGATTATTTTAATTAATCCTCAATCGACACAATTAAGATTCCGCTGTGAATGAAATTGGCGTGTTATGCGGATAAACGAAGGAGCCGGATTATTAGCAATTTTGTGTGTAATGTAACGAGCCGAGTTAAATCGCTGGCGGAAAGGAATGCGGAGCTGCCTCCCGAAGATAACGCCGAGGCTTGACCGCGGTGCGTAAAGTTCATCCGAGAAGTTACTGCTAACTACTTGCGATGTTGACCCATCGTTATAAAACTGAAAAAAAATATATATAGCTGGCTGATATTTTAGCAATGAAATTTTCGGCGCTGAAAATATTAAAATCGTTTTGTATCGTGTAAATGGACTGTACTGGATTTTGTGGATATAAAATATAAAAAAAGAAGAAATATAAAAATTCAAATAATCTGGAAATCTCGATACTTTTCTGTTTACTTTAATTAACATCTGGATGGATGTAATAACAAATTTCTAATAGAATTTCTTCGACTAGAGCGTCGAATATAAACCGGACATTTTGGTCGATATAACCGCTCAGAAATAAATGTTTAACTTTAACTATTTAAAATATGTAAATATGATGTTTCTTGAGCTCCTGATTATAATTCTGAAGTTAGATTGTTAAAATATTACATGGTAATTTAATCAAATAAAATGAAACAAAGATGATTTACACATTTGCAGTTATTTAAATTACAATGAACATTTCGATAAAATTCGATCAATCCATTTTTCCAACTGCAAAAAGTTACTTACACTGTAAGTTTTACAATCATCTATTGAAACAACTACTTCTAATTTCCGGCGGGGTAAATGCTCTGGAAGTAGTTGTTTGAATATATGTTTGTAAAACTTGCAGTGTAATTTTTGCAGTTGGAAAAGGAGATTGATCAAATTTAATTGATCATTTCAATTATTTTTTTCATTGCTAGAGTCGACCACTTGGGTTAATTTTTATTTTGCAGTTTCCGCTACTGATATTAAAATATGTTATATATGTAAAATTGTATTATTCTGTTTATATGTGATTTACAGTCATGTTATTTATCTAAACATTTTGAATATTGTTATTAATCTGTATAAAGGTGATTTACCGTAAATAAATGAATTGAATTGCCAGAAATTTTCCTTGTTTAATTTCATTGAAATGGTAATTTAAGATGTTTTGTAAAATAATTTAATATGAATAAAATAATACATGCAGTGCTTCAAAAAAGAACGGATAAATTCTATAAAATCGTAAATAAAAAGATTTCAGAAAAATGCTCTCACACTTCGATTTTTATTTTTAAATTAATACACTGACATACACTTTTCAGCCCCCACCTCTTGCGAACTTCGTTTCTTTCAGTTTTAGTAAGTCTCATTTTGCTATTAGTTCTTACGAAAAACTCTTAAATGTGTTTAACATAAGTGAAAACAAGTTGCAATTATTTTTAACGACTCTTGAATTAATTTTTCATTAAAAACTTGGTCAAATATTTCACAATAAATATTTATTGTGATACAAACCACGTGTTTTTTTACCTTATTGTTTTAACGATATTGCTATGCCCGCTTCAATAGCTACTACTCGAATATTAACGCACTTCTTTGAATACATTTTGGTAAATATCGTCGTTTTTTATCAACTGATTTTGATATATTTTTTTTGTTATATTCAGAATTAAAAAATCTATCAATTGAGGTAATCGCAAGGGTTACTTTGCCATTACAATTTTTAAAGTGGAGGTTACCATCTCTTAGGGGCAAAAGGACGGGAGGCTGAAAAATGTATGCCAGGCTAGTAATTTAAAAATAAAAATCAGAGCATTTTTTTAAATATTTTTATTTTCGATTTTATAAAATTTATCCGTTACTTTTAGGAAGCACTGTATAATATAAATAATTTTAAAAACAATAATTTCTACTGTATAGTCTAGAGATGGATAAGTTCGATCATTACGATCTTTTTTATTACTCTAAAATTAAGTAATAATAATAATAATTTATTTATTTACGGAAAAAAGTATGAAATAATTTTGTAATGCTATATCATAAAAATTAATTAAGGCTGCGATCCCCAATACGTTTTCGTTTTAAGGGATTAACAGTGTTATACAGTCATAAATAAAATAAACATTAAATACAGGCAGATAGATTATTTACTAATAAACGACATCAGATAATTTATATTTTTTAAAAATAAAAAGGTGAAAAATTTTCAAAAATTAATTTAATGTACAAAAGTACATCTAATCTACATTAAACACATTCAACTGTGTGTGGAAAGTCTTCCTCTTAAATATCCATATTAAATAAATTCGTAATATATTATTTGTAAACTCGTTAATCCTATAAAATAGTGAATGAGAACAAATTTAGTACGACGACATCATTTTTATTGTGGAAAAATATCTAGTACTTCAAATGTTTTCCGCTAGGTTGAAAAATCAAAGTTGGAATAAAATAAACACACATTTTGTAAAAATCACTGCACGCTCTCGCTCTAATCACACCATCTATTAGACGTAAAATCGCAGCCTTAATATACGTCAATTACTTGCTAATTATTAACGTTAACTAATCAAAGTTGATTATTAAGGAATACTCGATTATCAAAAATGACTGTATTTTTCCTACTGTTAATATAAACATTGATTTTTTTTTATTTTCAAATAGATTATACAGACTTACAGGACACAGTAAACAAGAGCAGTATAAAAATAAGTGCAAATTATAAATTTCATGAAGTTTTATCCTAAGCAATATAGTATAAAATTAAATAAACCAATGAGAAGTTATCCACGGATTTTGTGGTCTGGCGCATCCACCATTTGTTTCTTTCTCGAAGAAAATCTTATTTTTTACTTACAAAATATGAAACTAGCAAGAAAGAAATTGGGTTTCCAAAAACTTTTTCCTGCTTCCACTACTAAGCAAAGATTCATAACTCAAATTTGCCTGAGCCGATTTTCGATTTATTTGCTTTAATTGTTCATATTGAGCACTGTTCATAATAATAAGCAATAGTGAGAGTGTAATCTCGTTTGGAAATACTTTTTATGGGGACGATGCAGTTTCGTCCAAGCGCGGATACCTAAGGGATACCCCCCGGCGAGAAACACAGTAAATTTTATTCAATCGAATGGAACATTCGATTGTTATCAATAAAATATTTTTTATTAATTTTTGTATTCATATTTTGGTCTCAGCAACCTAAGGTTAAGCCATTTCCAAAAATTAGCAGAACATTCTTTATATAATTGTTTTGTTTCACCAAAATATGATTATTTTCTCCGACAAGTTTCAACTTTCGTTGAAATTATCCTTGATATTAATGAAAAAATTAATAAAAAAATCTCTTTTTTACACAATATTGGTGTTAAACACTTAAGGGATGATTTCTTTGAAAAAGCCGTTTGGACGAAATTGTAAGGTCCTCTTTTTATGTCAGCGAATATTTTCTTTTGAGAAGTTTTGAAAAATTCAAATTTGCTTGAATGGTTTTTCGATTTCTTTGTTTTAATTTTCTAAATAGGGCATTGTTGACAATAAGCAATAGTCACGGCATAATTTCTTTTGGAAATATTTTAATTGTTATTTCTTTCATTACTATTTCATTGTTTAATTTATAATATATAATTTATAAATCTCAAGAAGAATGCTGCAACTTTCTTTCTATTACAAATAGTTTACAATTCATTAGTAAATGTTCTAGAGAACGCTGCATTGATAATATAGATCGGGATTATTATTTTTTTATTAACCAACTAAATGATTTATTTTCTTTAATTAGATTTATTATTAATATGATCGCACGATGTTATTACATTCCTACTTAATGAGTTGATAAAAAAATAATTAATTAAACAAACACTATAACTCAACAACGGCAATTATTTTCACCGTACTTACAATTAATTAATTTCAATTACACTCGCGTAACTGTAACACACCATCCGTAATAACCCGGGATTAGTTCGAACAAACATAAAGAGGTAACTGTAGCCACTCGAAAACAAATGAAATTACTCTCGTGCGTATACATTCATAATGTATAATCCCCAGAAATCCAAATTAAACTCAAGGATTTGCCGTTTTGCCCCCCGAACATCTGCGCGGCCTCACACGTGCCGCCATTACCAAAAGGGGGCTTAACTTAGCCGCCCCGCCTGCCCCGAAACGGATTTTTCAGGCTGTGCAAGTTCTCTGGATTAAATGGATATAAATTAAAAGTGTGAACGGAGAGAGAAGGAAAGAGATGGAGTTTCAGTACAACAATGAAAATGAGGGATATAAAGTTGGAGAAATGGAAATAAATATGAAATGGATTTATTTTGACAGGCAAGTATTTTATATTATTTCCAGGAATGAGAGACAAAAAAGGACGCAACATAATCCCACAAACCGAAGTAATATTTAATGATATTCACAAAATTACGTTTTTCAAATAAACTAATTTGTACAATTTTTATAGAATTAGTTTGAGTACAGCTGTACTGATGAGGGATGAAATCCCGAAACACGTGTCTGCAGAAAGAAGTTTATCTACTTCCTCCGGAAAATTATTGTATTATGCAATCACAGCAAGTGTCTATTGTGTAGTTCAACGTCCGGCGAGGAATTTACCCCCCGAAGTAGTTGTTCCAATGAATCTTTATCCTTCTTTTATAGTACTTATGTTATGTAAATTAAAAAGGACCTACTCATCGCGTCCACAAGTCGGCTCAGCAAAGGGGCACCCCCCGAAGAGTCGGCATGAAATCGGTCACTGGTTTTGTGGTAAACAAACATAAACAGGTAATAAATCCTTCCGTCGCACCGATCACATCTGGCACCTCGAGGGCAAAAAAATGCACACCAATTTTTAATTCTTTCACTCTCTGCCTATTGGACTTAAATTATCAAAACGAAATAAAATTACTCTCCTTTCCTTATAAAATGAAATTTTGTCTATGTTTAATACTTGATATTTTCAAGCGAAAATTATTAAATGTATACAATTTTCTATAAAAAAAAACTATTGTATATACAGACTGTTCCACCAAAAACGCAAATTAAAAATATATGAACTTTCAATTAATAGATTGTATTGAAACTTTTACCATTTATTTAAATCAGTATATTCTTTTTAATGAAAATATTTTCAAGATTCTAACGCTTTCTGTTATAATGGAAGTCGATTTCAACTTCCTTATTATAAATGGAACACTAAATTTTTTATTGTTGATTTGAATTCTACATATAATTTTATAATAAAAACTATTTTTTGAGATATCCGGATATTTTTAAAAAATTTAACTAAATTTCATCCCATTTTTTTGTTTTTTCTGCATTTATTGTACAATCCATGGCCTAAATATTTCTACCAAGAATAATGAAAAATATTACACTGTGTATTTTTTTAAATTAATTGTTAATTTCAAATGGCCATATCTTGATTATTTTTTCAAGCGAAATATCTATCCAGGGATAGTACTACAAATATTGAAAGATCTAATAAACAATTAGATTTAGAATTTTGTAATAAAAACATACGTATAATCCAAATTTGAAGTAAAAAGTATAGGATTTCATTTAAAATAGCTAGTTTTTATTCCGGTATGACCGGAAGTGGCAGAATTTTGAAAATATTTTGATTAAAAAGAACATACTTTTTTATATCAACTGTAAAAAAAATATTACAATCCAACAATAGGAATCCTATATACTCGTAATGTGATTTCTCGATGAGAGACCAACCATAGAAATTTAAATATATTCAATTTTTAATTCTCTTGCAAATGAGCCGATAACCTGAAACTAGTCAAGAATTAAAAGTTATTCAACTAAATCTGTATTTTATTTATTTTATTGATAGATTATTTTATAATCTATACATATTCAAAGTGAATTATGCAGCGATAAGTACTCCCTAATTTTTTTACTTCCCATTGGGTGTACAAATGTTAATTTATTTAATATATTTTCTTTAAATTACAATAGAGATTTTTTATTACTCTATAAATGCAGTTACAATCTAAGAGGTTATCAAACTTTTATATTGTAACTCCTAAAACTATTGTATTCATGGCAAAATTAAAAATATATTTTTATATATTTTTTATTTATTTTATTATTTCGCGTATTTGTCGCATATTTTCTCAACAAGTAGATTTAAATTTATGGATAATAGGTAGTTTTGTTGAAATATTAGGTTTTTGGAAAATAGAATATTAAAATGCCAAAAACTTCCTTATTTACGATTTTTTTCGTAATGGTCTATTATAACATTTTTATTACAAATACCTTTTTCTATCAAATACTGATAAAATACATAGGGTGCTCCATTTGAATAATGGGTGTTAATAAGTTGAAAACGGGATGTTCTTTTGTTTTTCTGATTTCACTGTTGTAATCCCCGGGAAATTTTCTACCACTTTGCTAATTTAATCGACTATTCAGCACAATAATAACAAAGTTAATAATTGTGCATTTAAGTTATCATTTATGCAAACTATTTTACAAAATATTTTTCTTTCGTAGTAATTTATTTTTCCTGTTATCCAGTAGTTCTGTAAATAAACCAAATACAACCAATCTTCATCTAACATTTTTTTTCTTAAAATGACATCCCAAACACGATTTCAAAGTTTTGTACATCTCTTATAAATTACTAATTTCATTGCTTGACTTGAGCAATATAAAAAAGTGAATTTTCCTAATAATACCTAATAATAATTGTTATCCCTCAATTATTTCATTGTTATTCTTACAATTCTGTCAACATTTTTTTTTAAATTCAATATTATTCTAATATTATCAGATGTTAGTTTTATTGGTAAACCTATGCTGATCCTATATTCCGCATACATTTGTTATAGACATAAAAAGCAAAAGAGAATATTGGTAAATGATAATCGTGTGAAAGTAAATGTGAGATATCTATACTAATTTTCACTTGTTGAAATAATTTTCAAGAAAAGATGCATTTCATAAGTATATTTAAATTTATAAGTAGAATAAACACTCACGTTGAATCTGTGTTGTTTTTAATAGACTTACTTTTCATAACATCTACTATTTAGAGATTTTAATTTTATATTCTTCTTCAATTTCGTCATAAATTTTAAGTGATAATTCTAAAAGTTTATCATTGATTAGTAGAGCGTAATTTTGTTTTTGATAATTTAAGTCCAATAGAAGAGATAAAAATTAACATTGAAATTTTGACAAGTTATTTCACTATAATCCGTCTTAAAACGAGAAAAATGCATAAGAAATATTAATTTCTAATATTTTTTTATTTCGTTGCTGGGTGAATGTGAATGTAAAATATCTATTTAATATTCGGATAGAGACTGAAATAATTGAGAATTTGGCGATTGCATTTTTAGCCCTCGAGGTGCCAGATGTGATCGGTGCGACGGAAGGATTTATGACCTGTTTATGTTTGTTTACCGCAAAATCAGTGTCCGATTTCATGCCTGCTCTTCAGGGGGTGCGCCTTTGCTGAGCCGACTTGTGGACGCGAGGAGTACGTCGCAATTAAAAAGTTGCCGTAGATAAAGGAAAAATAGTTAATTATAATTTTAATTATTTTCAAATTCCTGTATATGAAACAATTATCATTCTGGAAAATATTCTTAAAGAGAATAATAAGAATAAAATGGAGAATAGAATTTTTATATTAAATTATCAAAATTAATAATGAATTACAATACTTTTTAATTCAACAATAAATTTAACAAACATTCGGTACAGCAATGGGCAACCCGTTATCACCGTTTTTGGCAAATTAGAAAATGTCGCTAAATCCAAAATTTACAATTTTCCAAATGTATGGTTTACATACGTAGACAAAATGTTTGCTATTATTGAGAATAATATTAATATTCAATTTTTTAATAAACTAAACAAATTATTCTATAGTATCAATTTCACACATTAAATAACAATTTATTGAAATTGATTTAATTTAATAATTTACCATAAACTGATTTTCAAACACATCACATTTGTATATTTAATTTTGTTTTTTGTCAATTTTATATAAAAAAAACTATTGTGCTCGAAATGTACATTTAGTATAAAAAATACAAAAGTGAAGAAAGATAAAATATTATATTTTCAAATTTATTTTGTTATTAGTTTCACTTACTTCAAATAGTAAATAAGCAAATGCTTTAATTAAAATACATGATAATTATTATCATAAATATATTTCATTACGGGATAAGTGAGAAATTAAATCAATTTTAATAAATGAAACTCTTTTTTACTTTGTTTGTATAACTCAGATTGATTTTATTGTTTTAGTAAAAAAGTGTTTCATTTATTAAAATTGAATTACAATGTATAACAAAGTAGAAGCCTCAACAATTAACAGGAGAAATTAATTTTAAAAATATATATATTTTACATATTTTTGTTACGTGTATTTTTATATATTTTTTAAACAATGACGTTTTAAAGAATGCATGCATTCCCTTTTAAATGAGAATATACGGAACCCGAAACACGTCTCCTCGCCCATCGCATCGCGGCCCTTTCCATTCATAAGGATTATAATTGTAAATGCCTCCTCGTTCCCTGAAATACATAATAATCCCAAGAACTCCTTTTCGCGTTCCTCATTTGTTTTAAAACATTCTTGAGTGATGCGGAGAAATATGGGCCTCCTTCTCATCTCCATCACCACATACAACATGCTAATGCTGCAGCAGCCGGTCTTTGACGGAAGTCGGGAGGCATTATTCCTCGCTGGCCAGAAAGCGTGCACCTTTTGTCCGATTTCGAGGGTGCATTGTGCGCGCCCGTCGGTTGTGTATTCATTCGCCGTTTTCAATAGGGAAAAGAAACGCCACGACCTCCACAAAAATGCTGTGTTAATTTAGATGAATGGCTACGGGTGGAAAGGCCGTTCCTCATCATTGTGGCTAAGTGGGGGCTGGGTTTATAAACATCTAGGTCAGGATTTGAGAAATTACACGATTGATTTGGGACAGGCTCTTTCCAGTGTTTTGAATAATTGAAATTCATGACTGAACATTTTTTAGAGCGGAATATGAATTCTTCCTTAAGATAATATTCATGGACTTATTTATCATCCTTCATTTCTATTCCAAATATTTTGAGTTTATAAAAAAATAATTGATTACAGTTATTTTTATATTTGTTTTTTCAATTCGCTATTTGTAAATAAAACAACGGTTTTTTAAGATTTACAAAAAAATATTGTAGACATTGCTATAATAAATATTTTTGTGAAACTTAAAAAAATGATTTTTTTATAAATAGTGTTTTATGGAGTTACATCGAGAATTTCAAGTAATTTTTTTCATACTTTGTTTATCCTAAAAACTACATTGCTCAAAAGAAATAAAAATAAATGAATAGAAAATGTTTGTAATCATGAAATCTCTCCTAAAGCAAACGATTACAACCATGGCAAACCGGCAGGTCGTTTGAAATCATATTAAAAGAATACAGACAGATATATACAGACTTAAACCGTGCCTTCGATACTGTAGACCAAAATAAATTATAGGACAAATTGACAATTTTTGGATTTACTGCTTCATATAGGGATCTTATCAAATCATATCTTTATAACAGAGAAAACTATGTATTTTTAACGGTTATAAATCAAATGTATTCGTTTCAACTTCTGGGGTACTCTAAGGATCGTACTTGGGACCTCTGCTATTAATTTTATTTATTAAAGACTTAATTACTTCACTAACTTGTCATGGTTTGCTTATGCTGACGATTTGAAGATTTATGCTAAAACCGAAAGTCTTTAGTACGGAGTAAACTCGAATACGCTTCTTCAATATGGTAACCATTATACACCAGTTATGGATTATAGATTGAGTGTGTTCAAAGCCGTTGTTTAAAGATATTGTCATTTAAATTATACGGAACGTATCTTATGCGAGGTATAAAAGGTGGGCCATTTAGTGGTTTCTTTTTAAAAATGCAATAAAATAAACAATTTTTTTTTTACATGTATTATGGCTTTATTAGTAAGAGCAAACATTCCCATTAATTATGGAACATAACTTCGTTCAAGTGGCTGCCTCGGATGGCTTCGCAGTAGCGCATTATGTCACTCCAATTTTCCAAGACCTTGTTGATGGTTTCGAGCTGTAGCTCACGGATTGCTTGGATGATATTGGCCTGAAGTGCTTGAATCGTTTCTGGATTGTTGGCACAACATCGGTCCTTCAAGATTCCTCACAAAAAAAAATCCAAAGGGGTTAAATCGCAGCTCCGAGGCGGCCAATTGACATCGCCAAGACGGCTGATAACACGATTTGGGAATTTGATGCGCAAAAGATCGATTGTGGCATGGGCTGTGTGGCATGGCGCGCCATCCTGCATGAACCAGAGGTCGTCCAAATCCATGTCTTCAATATCATTACAAAAAAAAGTCGGATAAAATGGCTCAGTAACGCTCACCGTTGACCGAAACGCTGTTCCCAGCCTCATTTTCGAAGAAAAATGGTCCAATGATGCCACCACTCGAAAATCCGCACCAAACTGTCACTTTCCGGGGATGCATTGGCTTCTCGACAATAACTTGCGGGTTTTCCGAGCACCAGATGCGGCAATTTTGTTTGTTAACGTAGCCGCCAAGATGAAAATGCGCCTCGTCAGAAAAGATGATTTTTCGCCCAAAATCGTTGTCGAATTCAAGCTGCTCTAAGGCCCAAACTGCGAAGCGATAACGTAGCGGATGGTCATGCGTCTTCAATTGCTGAGTCAATTGGATCTTATAAGCGAATAATCCGAGATCTTTGTGCAGAATTCTCCTCAGGCTAGTGCGTGCAATGCTGAGCTGTTGAGATCGACGGCGAGTTGATGTTCGTGCATTGAGTCTCACACTTTCGGTTACAGCAGCCACATTCTCGTCTGTGCGCACCGTACGAGAACGAGGACCATGAGTGTTGTCCACTAGCATGCCAGTCTCACGAACTTTTTGCACAATATTGCGTACAGCAGACGCGGTGGGTGATTCATTTCGGCCATATTTTTTTTTCAACAAACGCACTGTTTGGGCTACACAGCACTCACTTTGGAAATAAGTTTGCAATATTTCCCAACGTTGTTCAAGCGTAAAGCGACTCATTTCGTACCGCGAAGGAATGATACCAAATTTATGTCAAGATTTCGAGCGGGAAAAAGATGTCAGTGTCAAAATAACCTATGATTTAAAAAGAAACTACTAAATGGCCCACCCTTTAGATTATAATCAACTTTTGCATTGGCATAACTTTAAATCTTTGTCTGATCGCAGAGACATGAATAGTGCTTTTTTATTTATAAGTTGATAAATAAAATAATATTATTGATTGTACTGACTTATTGTCACAAGTAATTATATATGTACCACGATTATCATGTCGTAACTCTAATACATACTATTTGCCTGTTCCAAAACCAACACCATATTAAAATCGCCAATTTTCACTTAAATAGAAATGCTAATCGGCTATTGATGATATATATATATAATTTTTTTTTTCAAGTAAATCACCTATTAGTTTATGTGGTACTATTCATTTAGTACTATGTATCTCTATATTTTGTAATATTATGATTTAATTTCATTTTTAATTTTTAAATTTAGTTTTAAGTTTACTATGTACTTTGTTAAAGTTTAGATTGTCCTGCAATTGGTTTATCTGTTGGGCAATAAAATGTATTATTATTATATGCCTTCTCTAGATCGAAAAAAATCTCGTAGCGGTGTTTCCTCTCTTGGAAAGCATCCTGGATGGAGTTCTCTAAGTAGACTAACTGGTCGATCGTGCTGTGAAATTTTCTAAATCCAGCTAGAAGACCATTCCTTTCTAACATCCATATAATGTAATTGTTGACCATCCTCTAAAAGCTAGTTAATGAGATGGGCCGGTAGCTATTAACATTTGTTGGTCCATACCTTTTTTTAGAAAAGGCAGAATCGTGGCTTCCTTCCACTGATCGGGGTAGACGTCCCTATCCCATATCAGATTAAATACGTCCAGCAAATATTGCTTCATGCAGGAGGGGAGTTGCCGGATAATCTGATATGGAATGTCATCAGATCCAAGGGCCTTGGAAGAATCCGTGGAACTAAGTGTCTTTTCTAATTAATGTAGAGAAAACTAAACGTTATAAGGTAAGAACTCCAATGAGGAGAAATTATACCTAGGAAAGTCATGTTATAATTACGAGAGCTACTAGGAGAATGGAACTGAGACGCTATCTCTACCGTCTCCGTAACGTCAACACCGTTTACTTTCAAGATGGGTGCTATTGTCGTTTTTTTTTTTTCAGTTATTGCACCCACCTTTTTCCATACCTCGCTGACTGTGTGGTTGGTGTGTTGATCGACATGATAGCCTAGCCGTTTTCCTTCAAGAAATACGCGACGAGCAAAGGTTCGCCGCTTCTTGCAGGCTATCGGGCTTTCCCGAGTAGGTTATCGTTTAAATTTGTTTAGAGCTCTCTTTTTCTCTATTGTCACCTTTATTTTCTGACTCTACTTTACTCTTGTATTTATGATATATATTAGAGTTGCCACTATAATGCCTGACTTCGAAGCCATCATCGGGATTGCGGGAAGACAGACATTTCCACACAAGAATAATTGTTGGTTGTTGGTTTCGTCACGCGAGGGCAATATTATCTAAAAGTATGTGTTTATTTTTTTATATTTTGCAGCTTGCAGTAATTAAAAACCTTTTAGGGTACTTCAAAAGGAAAGGTATATCCTGTGAGGTAACAAATTATATTTAAATTATTTTTCGTAAGGGGAGGGCTAAAAGATCTTTAGGTCGAAATGCCACCACAGACCAACAAGTCAAATAATAATAAAAGCTATGTATTGTTTTCTAGTCATGAAACTTAATTTATTTAATAATGAAATCTTGCTTTATTGTTGGACATTTAATGCCATTATATGTTTTATTAACTGCAGATATTATTGCGGCGGCTCAGGATCATGGACCGCGATTTTACAGATTATGAAGACGCCAATGGAATAATGCAACTATATCTCTTATTGGAGTCTCTCACTGAGAGATTACACTTATGCATTTATACGTGCATTAAATTTAAAATATTGTTGTTTGGGCTAGAATAGGGCTTTTTTAATTTAATGGTTGAGGAATTGTCATATTTTTTTATAATTTGAAAATTGCCTAAAATGTTCATATTTTGAAACATAAAAAATATGAAAATTCCTCAACCATTAAATTGAAAGAAAAAAAATTAAGCGTTATTCTAGCCCAAACAAAAATATATTAAATTGAATGTGCGTATACATAAATGTATATTGGAGATGCAATGAAAAAATATTTTATTATATACATTTATTTATTCTGCAATTCTGGATTTCTTACTGGCACTGCCATGTTGGGTTCCAGTTATTTAGTCGTTTCCCTGTACGATTCAAACGCCTGTATCACTTATGCGACAGCAATCCCGAGAGAGTGTGTTGGGTTTTCTACAAACTGAGCAAAATATGTTTGGTGGTTTCCTACAATCCTTCCTCGAAGGGCCTGGTTTGTCGCAGTTCCAGCAGACGGCGCCGTGATATATCGTTTCGATTGACCGAAAATTTTCCATTTCTCTGGCTCTGGATTGGGTGTTGACGGCAATCGATGTTTCTTTCGATGTTTCTTTCCGGCGGGTTGTTTTATCTGGCGACGGTCTGTTATCGTGTTGCAGGTTCTCGAAGTCTTCAAACATGCGAATTAGTTTGACTCGGTTCAAGAAATCGTTTCGGCGGATATAAATTTTTTATCGGGGTTGAAGGTTATTATATATTTTCTCTAGTGCGATAGCGGAGGAGAATTCTTCATGGCGACGGATTAGAGTGTGAAGGTTGGTTAAATAATTCTTTATGGGTTCTTCCGGGATTTGGGTTCTGGCCCATATTTTATTCTCCAAATGGAGTTTCAGTCGGTTCTGAAAATAAAATGCTCGAAAATCTGTAAGGAAATCACAAAACTGTATCCAATTAATTTTATTATTACGGTACCATAGTAAAACTTTACCTTTTAAAAGTTCTGGCAGGGCGTTCATAATTTGCGGTGACGCCATCTGATACGCTGCGCACAGCTCTTTGAGACGTTCTACGAAGGAGATTGTGCATTTTGTGCCATCAAACACAAAACCCCACTTACGCACTTACTTGGTCGCATATTGTTCTCTCAGTGGTAACGGATATATCCGGTTTTGACCAGACGTTGATGTCGATGGCTGCTGGCTTAGTACTTCCAGCCGGGTTCGTAGGTGGGCGTATAAGCGATCCTTTAGTTCCTGTAGCGAACCTTCAGCAGGCAAATTTACCATTATCAGGTCGGCTATTAGATTCTCGATCTTCTCCAGGTAGGTTAGAGGTTGGCTGTTTACTGCAAATAATTTGCGGAATTTCTTTCCCATTTTAATTAATTTCCCTGATCCAACCTCTTAAACCCTGAGAAGAAATAAAGACCAAATTAGCAACGGTTTTTTCGTAACTTAGTGGAGATTTTTAGAGATAAGTGGTCGATTTTGCTCGGACGCCACTACACTAGATGGATAACACATACGCGCCCGAGCAAAATCCATCTCTTATCCCTAAAAATCTCCACTAAGTTGCGAGAAAACCATTGCAAATTTTATTTATAATAATTCTGTTGAACTAAATATTACAAAGAGAATAAAAGTTAACACTATTTATCGAATACCTAATAATGAATTGTGCGGATACCCCCGGTGCAGTGTGTGGAAGCGCTGAGCTCTAACACAGCGCTTCCACACACACTTTTCTATTTACTGCACCCTACGACGGTGATACCCCGATGAGTTCGGTTTTTAGTAGCTCAGCGCTCCCGCACTCACCTCGCTCAGTTCGACCTACTAGGTTGGGAGGGTTCCTCGTCCGCCACAAAACTGATAATTTGGGGATGTGCACATTCTTATATAAGGAGAGAAAATGATAAAAAAACGGTAAAAAATGGAGGTGGATGTAGTGATGTTAGGGTAGGTGTATTAATATATAATAAAGGGATAAGGAAAAGGTGTATGAGGTTGCATTGAAACGGCACGTCACAATTTACTATTGTTGTTCGGCAATAGGAACAATTTCAAGAAAGTATAAATGTTGCAACGTTTTTTTTTTGCTAAAGCAGGCCATTTTATTAGCAGTATAGTTGATGAATTTGTTCCAGGAGGTAAACATTCATTTATTTTCAAATATAATATAAAAATAATGAACTTAAAAAAACACATTTTGTAGATGAAGATACCCCAATCATAACAACAGTGGTAATATATATAAATGTAAAATATAATGGTATTGCAAGTAATCGAAAATAGCCTAATCTTTCATTCATAAATTTATTTTTTTGCCATTCTGTAATTCGATACGAGTAAGTAATGATTAGCACCCTGGGGTTTTCTATAGCTTCTTAGTGTAAGCGGATGGAGGCTTTAGGAAACAAATCGTGATGAAGACCAAGCGTTTGAACGTGATTGAGGGATTAGGCGACGGCCCGTAGTTACACGACGGGCAACGAACTTCCGCCGATGATGAATAACACCGGCCCTATTTTGGTGCACATGCGTTTCATGATATACGCACATGATTCTATACCAATGTATGTCAAATATTAGTTTGAGTTAGAAGAAGATTGCATAGTTTACACGTTAGTGCTTCGCTTTTCCCCGACACAACTGCTGAATATGATGGCGTTTTCTGCTTACTGCACCAGTGCGCTCTTGTCCAGGTTTTTGCGTTTTCTGCTTGTGCAAAAGTGCGACCTGTCAACATCGTTCTCTGCTTACATAAAAATATGCACTCACCCCGACCGAGTGCAAGAAAACGAAACTGACTCGGGGAAATCGTGCACTCAGATTTCCATTGCGATATGATCGACAAACCAACGAATAATGTGATAGTTTGTGATGATTTTTTTAATATTTATTACATCCATGTATTTATAATGTAGGAATATGATTTCTCGTCTATTTTTTTAGTAATCTTTTAGTCGTATCTTTAATGAAATATATTTATCCCCTGTCACCCGGCATAATTGTAGAGGGGTAATCATTATCTATTAATTTTCTATGCGGGTTATGTTTTCAAATCGGTTACCATTCATATTCCGCGCATTTTAATTCTCGCTGTTAGTGCTGAATTGCACCCAGTGTTTAAAAACCAGGGCAGTGCAATACGTCACAGCTCTCATTCAGTGCGCACTAGTGCGCCCCGATTCTGTGTAAGCATAAAACACTATGAGATGAAACTGTCACAATTAATTTCAATCTGATACACACAGGACTCATAAGCAATGCTAAAATACATTAATATTTGCTAAAATGCGTTAATATAAAGCAATGATTAAAGCTTCTTAAAATTGCTTAATGTAAACGCATTTTTTACATTAAGTATTTTTAAGAAGCTTTAATATTGAGGAATATTTTTTTATCTAAATCGATCACAATTTATGACCACCATGTCAAAACCATACGCTAAATATCCAAATACGAATGACGCCAATGCAAAAATTTACACAATTTATTACACCCATCCTAAAATACACCAAAAACCAATCAATCTATAAATACATCCCGATATATTCCTTCAATCACATCTATAATTAAAACGGCAAACGCCGACATTGCTAATTGTTTATGTAATGCCGCAAAAATAGCAATGCACATTTACGACCAAACGGGCGACGAGTCGTTATGCTAATATTAAATTCCGACTCCGGGATTGCAAATGCACACAAGCGCCGTTCACCTTTGCTCTTATTGCACCGCGTTTTATTTAGTGAGCAAATAGTTTTACAGTGACGCAAGTGCATTATTAAATGTTTATCATGTTTAATTCGGATTTATTTCTGGACGGAGCGCCGGGGAAACTCGCTCCGGATCGTTTTACGTCGTCGCTGTCGGAAGCAGGATGGCGCTTTTATTTGGTTTTAATTAAAGTTTTGTTTGGACGGAGTTGCGGAAAATAATTTGAATTTATGTAAATTGTGATGAATGTGTGCATTAAAAATATGTTGATGTTAATAGAAAACTGAAACATTTAGTATGCAATTAATTTACTTCAAAGGAAAAAATAAAACATGTAAGGCAGAAAGACCTCGGGTCGATAGCCATTAGACAATGACAGTTACATGACAAATTGAAATAATTCTATAAATATTGTAAACACACATACTACACATTGTAAAATGTAACGTTATTTGTCAATAAAGATGTTAAATATATATAAAACATGTATTTTGTCATCATTTAGCGGTGTTCATTCTTAAATTGCTAAATAAGTTAGAATGTCATATATATAATAATAAATATTAATGGTTTATTAAAAATCTACCAATAAAATAAATAAAACAAAGATTGAATTGAATAACTTTAAATTTTCGACTAGTTTCGGGTTATCAGCCCTTTTTAAAGAGAATTCAAAATTGAGTTTATTTAATTTTCTATGGTTTTATATACAACATTTTTACAGAAAAAGTTATATTGATTTTTGGAGAGGCAAAATAATTTCGGTCGCAGCAATGTGGAAAAACCCACAAAAAAAAAAAACATCGTAAGGATCATTATTGAATTATTTCTAATATTGATATTTATAACATGTTTTGTAAAAGGGATATTCTCTAATAAGTGAATTACTATAAAATTAAATGTAAATTTTGTTAATTGACATTTTAACAAGCTTTTTATTACTGTAAGTACTTGTGTAACATAAGTTATAATGTCACAGTAACTAAAGGAAAAATAATTTATTAATTATTTTTAAATTGTTTTTATTTCATTTATTTAAATAACTGTGACCAAGTGAATAAATCCATTTTTTCTATTATACTTATTCCGATGGTAAACTAATAAAAAAATTATTTGTGGGGAATATATAATAAAGTTAACAATAAATCCACGCCGAAAAATAAATAAAATCGAAGAATTTTCAAAATAAAATTATTATGAATTTTTTTCGATATAATAATTTTAATTTATACAAGTTTTCTACTTAACTTTTAATTAATACATTATATTTTGTAATTAATATTTAAAAAAATCAGCAATATTTAATTGCTGGAACTTCAGTAGATGATAGAATATAATGATAAGTCAATGCATATTCCTAAAACAACTATCAATTAATAATTAATATTATAATAAAAATAATAACTTTATTGACGGAAAATATCCATTTTACATAATACATAGCAATACAATCATAGACTTATTATACTAAATATAATATATATAATATATATAAATATAAATATACACATGTCTACAAATAAGGCAAGTTAGAAAGAACAAGAAACATTTATGTGCTTAAGATCAGATACAAACAGAATACGATTTAACAAAAAGATCGAAATTATGACTAAGGGATAATTTATTTGACTTACGCATGAACCGAGTAATAAATATATATAAATAAAATATGCAGACACGTGTTACGAGATTTATCCCTAGTCAGTACAGCTTTGTTTTATAGACTTTTGTGTAATCTCAACTTCCACTTCAAAAAAAAACCTCTTATAGAAACGTAAAAAAAAATGTAGTATACTCAGCACACTTACTGCAGATTTCATGTTCATACTTCTCCCCCAAATTTTAACAACTTTCAGTTAGTTCCGCTTACTGGGTGTTATTTAATTGCATGCGAAAATGCTCCACATTCTCTTCATTATAATTAAGTGTGTTGTCACGAGCGGCAGCATGAACATGTAAAGCGTGTTTCTTTCCCGGGCCTAATCTGGGGAAATAATCGGCCCTTGTGGGCATTAACTAGAAAGCCACAAAGGGTTGGCGCAGAGGCAGGTGGCTTTTAATTTATGATGTATGTTTTAATGAGGGTTATTTTGATTTAAGTGTGCCCATTCGGCTGTATTAATTGTGTTTCTTTTTTTAGGCAGAATTTTACGACCGGAATTACGTTTTACAATTATTGAATGGAAGAGATTAATTAAGTAGTCGTGTCGGTTGTGTAATTTGTTTGGAATGAAATTATTATATATTTTTATTCAGACTATATAAATAATGCAAAATAATATAACATAAATAATTACATTAAATAAAATGAAACAAAGATAATTTACACATTTGCGGTTATTTAAATTACAATGAAATTAAACAAGGGAAATTTCTGGCAATGATCAATGCAGTTGGAAAATGGGATTGGGATTGATCGAATTTTATTGATCATTGCCAGAAATTTTCCTTGTTTAATTTCATAGTAATAAATAATTACAATCATGTAGTTGTAATTAAACAAAAATGAATGTGAAAATAATTAATAAATTATTCTCACATTTACCTCTGTGACTTTTGGCTTACGTTACGTAAGTACGTTAAACAAATGCACATTAAAACAGCTACTTCCCGGGCAAATACCCACGCCGTACATTGAATTACATGATGTACATCTGCTGTTGCATATCAATAAAATATTGCATAATGCAACAATTTTTTATCCGAGAAAAATTTAATGTAAAAACAACAAAAGGAACGTTAATTAATATAAGGCCATCTGCAGACAGGTGTTTCGGGATCTATCCCTCGTCAGTACTATGCCTTACATAATTTAAAGATCAATTAAATTAATTCAACTATGGTCAGTGAAATTAAACCAATTATATTAAATCAAATTAAACTAAATCGATTTAAATTAAACCAAATTAATTTAATTTAAATGAAAACCGAATAAAATTAAACGAAACGAATTTAACTTAATTAATTAAAATAATTTATTAATTATTTTCAAATTAATTTTTATTTAATTTATTTAAATAACTGTGACCATTTATGTAGTTGTTAGTTTGTTTGAGCTATCAACCAGAGGTCTTTCTGCCCTAAAATTATTTTTATGCAGTATTTTATTTCGTTGAACATAGTCCCAATATTAACGAAATAAAATACTTGCTGAATAATAAAAATAATATTAATCTATAACTATACAGTAATCTTTTTCTACTTATATATTAGTAGATTTCAACAAAGTCCACTTTGGGTTTTCCGCGAAAAACATTTATTTACATATTTTTTATTGTGAAAATACACATTTGGGCATATATTACTGTATTCACCTGCAAAAAAGCATACACACTTTTTTGATAAGATAACAACGCAGCCTTGACGAAATACTTGAAAGGTTCACAAATTCTTGGGACCGCGATAATAAACGCAGCAAAAAATACAGGTAAAATAAAATGCAATCTGGGATCGAGGATTTATTGCCGTCGCACCTGTGCAATCTGTCTCGGAAATTTTTACACCCGAAGAAACAGGTAGAGAGGTAAAAAGAAACTTGACGAAATATGTATAATTTATCTTTTGTATTTCATAGAATATTTTTTCAGTGTTTATGATGTCATAAAAATATATTGGTATTAATGAAAAATAACACCTTTTCCGTTTTTAAATATTAATACATTATCCGCAAACGTATTATGATGGCGTTTTACATCACTCGCCTCCGGCTTGTTCGTAAAAAAAAACGTCGTTCGCCATGGTTTATAACCCATAATACATCATTTTCCGTACTAATAGAAATTGAATTTGTTTTGATTATTAATTGTAGGATCGCGTCAAAACGTAAAAAATAGTTGTATATTACACATTTTGACAAACATTTTTCGGATTACGCCTAAACGCATAAAATGATGAACGGTATTTTCTAAAATACTCGGTTATACGAAACATATTGATTGGAATTATAAATAAGATGTGTTCCGTTAGGTAATATACTTTTTATTATTTGATAATAGTACCATATAATCGAGAACTTTTTCCTCTAGAGTGCTTTAATTTTGTTGGTTATATATACAAACATCTTTATTCATTCAATATGGCAACAAAAATTTGCAAAATATATTATAACAATATGTACAATTATGTTAGTAGTCTCTCATGAGATATCGACCATATGTCTTTCTGCACTTTTTTGTTTATTTTACCATTTTATTAAAAAAATAAGTGTCGATAAATAATAAAATCAAACTATCCCAGATGCAACCAATTCAACACCGTCTGACCATCCTGGCCGAAAAATTTGCCCTCAATCCTTTCAACTACAATCCCCTCAAAACCTTATGTGTCCCTATCAATCCAAGCACCACATCCACACCGAAAAACCCATCCACATCACTATATATATATATATAAAATGTTTTGATATATTTATTGTATTATACGTCTCTTAATAAAGATTTATATATATATATATATATATATATATATATAGAGAGAGAGAGAGAGAGAGAGGTTTTTTATCAGTATACATTAGGGGAAGTGTATACCTGCAAAAAAAAAAACGCGAGTCAAACGCATTGAACCGATTAATGTGTGTATGTTTAGTTGACTATTTGACATATGTGTGTTCAGTTGCGTGTTATAGGCAACTAAACACACATACACTAATGCATTTGACTCGCGTATTTTGCAGGTATATATAGGGGAAATATATACTGATAAAAAAAATTGCCCTGTATATATATATATATATATATATATAATAAAATCAATTAAATGCGTTCATCTATTAAAAGAATATTTCAACACCGTGAACTTATTTCCAAACAAATTTTCTCAACCATACCTACACATATTATTAACCCAATTTAACTATAATTATTGTCATTAGGATCATTATCGAGAATACTGCACAACGTTGCCTCCTTCACAATCCGCACGCAATTAAACCAAACGTAATATATATACAAACAAAACAATTACAACCATGCTTTTGCGGAGTTTCTACGGGCCGGGCAAGGTCGGAAATTACATTGCCAATACAATCCGTCTCGATTAAACGCATCATGGGATGTAATCGTTACGTGGGATGGGATCGCGGTTTGTAAAAAAAGGAGAGTGGTTAGCGAGCAATTTCCGGCCGATCGTCAGGATCATTCCGCGTTGCGTAACGCCAGTTTTAATTAATGAATACACGTGATCTGAATAGTGAATTTGCGAAGGTTTCGGCTGCTGGAATTACTTGACTTTGGCGATTTTGTGTGGAATGTGATTTGTGACTGTATAGTTCGGTTTAATTTTATTGTTTCGTGGAAGTAATATAATTTGCATTATGTAAATGTGGGTTAGCCGTTGACGTAATCAATACTTGATGAGGATTTAATTTATGTGGTACGGTTTTTTTTAGACACATAACATAATTGTAATAATGCTATTGATGATCAGTTGAATTCGTTTTGCACTAGTATATCGAAGATTGATGGATGTAATTTATTCGAAAACGACCACAATTGTTCCATTAAATAATTACTGTAGTTGCGTGAAATAATTAAATGACTCATACGCCAATTAATTGCACTGTAAATAGAATATTCATTCACTTGAATAAATTAAATAAAAAGAATTTGAAAATAATTAATTAATTAATAAATTATTTTCCCTTTAGCTACTGCGACATTATGACTTATGTTACATAAGTGCTTTAACAAATGTCTAATAATGGACATTTGCTGTTGAATAACAATAACATGTTGTATATTGCAACAATTTTGAATCGAAAATATTTAATGCAAAAAAAAAACATTTTTTCATTCACTTGGTCACAGTTATTTAAATAAATTAAATAAAAAATATTTAAAAGTAATTAATAAATTTAAAGTACCTATGTAGCGTAAATAAAAATATCACAGAGCTAAATGTGGAAATAATTTATTATTTATTTTCAAATCATTTTTATTTAATTCAATTACACTGTATTTAAAAAATATTTATTGCGTATTCATTCCTATCTGATTCAATATTTAGTGTAACGTTTATAACGAACAAAAAAATACAAATTGGAAATATAAAAAATATATATCATCTGGAGGCGTAGTTCAGTTTTTGTATCACTACAAAACTGTTTTCCAGCTAGACCTTTAAATACTTTCTTTCTTTCTTAATCTCATCCTCTTTTACCCGTATTGGGTGTCGAGGTTACCTTTAAATACTAACAAAATTTATTTGAATTATGTTTTACACACTTCATTTTAAACGAAATATCTTTCACTAAAAATCAACTAACGGTTCCTAAAATGGAAACACCCGTTAACATTTTTGATTTGAAACATCCATAAAACGCAGCTACTCCTTTTTATATTCCGCACGGTGAAAGCAAATACGAAATGTTCCGGGTATGAAACGTTTATTTAAAATACTTTCTGCAGAACGAACGCAAATGCAAGCCCCGCCGTAATATTTTACGTTCCGCCCGAAATAAAGACGCGGCGACCCTTTTACATATGAAAAGTGTACGATGAAAAAATACGACTCGTCGTATTTTTTAGGCGGTTCAATTTTTATTGTTGCGCAAAGTATAGCCATTCATCACTTGATGAAACGGCATATTCACAATTAAATATTGTAGAAACACTGCTACAATTGTTTCGCCAACGCATCATCAGGCAGATGATTAACCAGGGGGGCTCGGATAATATTTGAAATTGGGAAACACGGCTATAGTTGTCCACTTGAGCACTGGAGGCGCTGAAGTCTCAAGTGGAAAATTTAAAATACTTCATTTTTAGGTTTTTACAATGATTTATTTATTATTGGTGACTTTTCTCGCCCCATAAGGTATATTTCTTAAACATTTATACTTTTAATTAAACATTAAAGATCTTCTAAATAAGCATCAGTTTGCCATATTTCAATTTGATTAATGTAAATCTCATGAATTGTTTTTGACAGATTTTTTTGTATTCGTCAGAAGTTTATTCACTTTTTCTTATAAAACTACAACTGGTAAGTTATTATTTGTAGTTTAAAATACGTTTGCTTATTAATTTATATGAATTGTATATTTTTGAAAGAATATACATAACTTAAAATTATGAACAAATCGAACAATAATTAATTATTAATAAATATAATTTATTACCCACATTCTCAAAATATGTTTTCGGTCTATAAATCTTCATTTTTTATTATATAATTTATGCTTTTTACAAAATTTTCTATCAGAAAAAAAATATATTTAACATAAACGTGTTCAAGTAATATTTATATTCATATTTTTCTAGATTATTTAAGGAAAGGAGTTCATAAAATTATCCAGCTGAGCGATATCAATTAATTCAATTCATAGCTGTTCTTAATATGTTTTAATTTTAACATGAATGTAATAACAAGTTAAATGATACTTTTATAAGTTTAATATATTTTACTTAAAAATATTGTTGTTTTTATATGTTATTTTTTATGTATTTTTCAGATAATTTTATTAATTGCAATTTCTTATTTGCATGATCTACCGATATTTTTTTTCTGTAAAATAGCACATTTATAAAAAAACTTTTATATCAATAATTTGAAGTAAAATAGTGAACAAAAAATTATAAATAGAAAAATGTTCAAAAGTCCCGCCATTAGTTATATTATAAGGTGTATATGAACCTAACTTCAAAAACTTTATAAAGGTTTAAAACTCGGGAAATAGTTGCCCACTTGAGCACTGGATGGCGTTGCGCGTGTTTCCCGCTAAATATATGGATCTGGCCCTCTTATACTTTATCTCTATGTGAATAACAAATAATAGTTGAATTTTTGTCTTCGCTGATTTATTTAATATCGTTGCTGTTTATTACTGAGTGACTTATCTTCGAGATATAACAGTTGGGTTGAAAAGTTTGTAGGCTGACATATAGATGGCGTATTAATTCCATGTGATTTATAGTTAGCAATAACCTTAAAAAAATACGTGTATAAATTTGACAGCTGTTGGACTATTAGTTTATGAGATATAGTATTTTGAGTGAAGCAACTTTTTTACTTAAAAAAATGAATAAAAAATAATGTTTGTCTTAATAAAGCACTGATTTTTGGCAACAACAAAAAAATACTGTTGAAGTCATGAGTTGGCTTGATAAACATTATTCGAACTCTGCGCCAGAAAAATCAAGCGTTTTGGTGGTTTGCTAAGTTTAAACGAGGCGAAATGAGCACCGAAGACGATGCACGCAATGGACGCCCCAAAGATGCTGTTGTCGACAAAAACATAAAAAAAAGTCCAAAAAAATTGGATGACCATAAGGTGAAGTTGGTCGAGATACTATGGAAAGAGATCACGCGTGGAATATCCGCGGCTAAGGCGCTCGAGAGACGCGCTTGACATTTGTCGGACGATTAAATAAATAAATAAGTCGAGACTCTAAAAATATCAAAGGAACGTGTTGGACATATCCTGAATTTGGGTATGCGAAAACTCTATTCAAAGTGGGTGCCGCGCGAGCTCACAATCGACCAAAAAATAACAGCGATTGGATAATTCTGATCAATGTTATATCGTAAAAAATCCGAATTTTTGCGTCGTTATGTGGCAATCGATGAAACATGGCTCTATCATTTCACACCGAAATCCAAGTAGTGTCCGTCATCCATTTACTTGTAAAACCTATAATTTAAAACAACAAACAACAGTCAGCCAGCCGAGTGGACTGCATGTGATGAACCGAATCGCAAGGCAACTGTGAGTAATATAAACAAATTTTATTATTTTCTTTTTTTTTTCTATGTTAGCCTACGAACTTTTCAGCCCGGCTGTTATTAGGCGATGAAATGTTAAATATAACATATTGTTAGGTTTAATGCATACGTTATTTTGAATCATCACAGTTTAAGCAGCTTTTGTAATAGGTGTATATATACATAGAATATGAACTTACTTAACGAGTACGTTAAATTTAACATTTCCTTTAAAGAATAGCCCCGGTTATTTATCTGCACAGTCTAAATAAATTTTATAATTGATTTTTAAACTTAAATTTTGACGTTAATTATAACATACAGGGTTATTTCGTACCAGAAAATGTTAAATTTAACGTAAACGTTATTTTAAACTTCACAATCTAAGAATACATATCAATCAGTAAACTCGCTTAGGTTCTGACGTTAAAGAATAACGTAAATTTAATATTTCGCGAATGGAATAGCCCCGCTATACTGTTAATTCAACATATAATCATTCGAAATGGCCCTGATTACTAAATTACAGTATAGTTATGAATAACAATATCTAAATTACATCTCATATAAAGTTAATGAAGTTATCTATTGAGTCAGCAGAAGTAATGTGCTATTATTCGTCTCCGATTTAAATAATAGCCAGCAATTTCACGCATTCTTGCGGTAGAGATGACCGGAAGCAATTATTTACTTGTATTCATTTATAGAGTTATTTTCCAAAGAATGCAGCGTTTTAAATATTCTATGCATATCAGGATGGCGACCAACCGGAGAAGTCAGGAAATTTCTGTCGTCGGGAAAATCAAGAGAATGTCAGGGAATTTCGATATTTAAATGAAAAGTTGGGAAATTTCATTATAAGGTGAAAAATCAGGAAAGTATCAATTGTAACTCAGAAAAAATTGGCTTGTGATCCGAAGTGTTGTTCATCTAATATTAAAAAAAAAAAAATAGTAATATTATTGTTTTGATACGAGAGATGGAATTAAGTGTGAAATATAAATTACGTTTTTTACAATAAAAGGAAAACGTTCTGTGCATCCTTATCTAAACTAGAAGTAGAAAATTATACAGGAAAAAATTAAGTGTAGAGGTTGTTACTTATGGAAATTCCATTTTAACATGTGTTAAAGAAAAAAAGGTTTGTTCGGAGATTTCACTTTTATTGATTAATTTTAAGTAATGATGAAACTACTGCGTAACAAAACAATTGTCGCAGTGTCGATCAATAAAAGTAAAATCTCTGAACAAACCTGTTTTTTTTTTCTTTAACACATGTTATAATGGAATTTCACTAAGTAACAGCCTCTACACTTAATTTTTTCTTGTATAATTTTCTACTTCTAGTTTAAATAAGGATGCACAGGATGTTTTCCTTTTATTGTAACAAAAACGTAATTTATATTTTTTCAATTAAATGAAATACTTAGTATTTTTTTTTTCTTCGCTGGTTTATTTCAAACGGTAGATGTACATTTCGTCCACTAGGTTGACATTTTCGATAGTTGCACTAAACTAAATTTACAAATAAATACACTTTCTTCACTTTTGTATCTGACACAAAACTCTTACAGACTTCTAAACCATTTTTTAAGTCTTTAAAGATAATTTATGCAGGATTTAAAATACACATTTAATGACATATTTTTTCCTGTATGTGTTAAATACAGAAATAAATATTTTAGGCAAGTAACACTCAGGGAATTTTAAATTTCAAATTGATCGCCACCTTGATCTGGCAATGAAGTGAAATTAGTAGCAATTAGCCTTAGCACATATTTTCAAGTGTGAATAACCTGTAATTTACCTAAAACGTTGTATGTTTTTGTTGTAAATACTTTTATAACTGACAGCGATAGAGAAACATTGCCGCACACGTTTAATTACTACCGTCCTCAGAACACATTTCTATTATGTGTTCCTGTGGAGGGAAATATTCAAAATTTTACATAAAACCTCACATAAAAACAATTATCAATCAAAATCAATAATTAGTACACTTCGTTGGAATAATAACAGGACAACCAACATAAAAAAGATTACACTTTGGTAGAATAACGTTCCTATACGTACTACTGCCGTATTATTTGATTACTTATCCCCACAAATCTGACGGGTATAGTCGTCATTAGCGACAACGTGTTAATCATATTGAGAGTTACCTAAACAAACTGTTTGTGTTTGAAAAAAAAAAAAGAACCTATCGCAATTATTAGGTCCGATTCAGTCAACCCAAGGTGTAAATAATACTCGGAACATTGAATAAATTAGTCGAGAAAATCTTTTTTTTATTCTCATATAATTAAATGAATTTCATTTCCTTTTCATATAAATAGGACAAGTTGACGATGTCACATGAAATTAGGCAATAGATGGCGCTTGTTTTATTTTCCGTTTATTATGATTATTGGTAGTCGATCTGAATTTGAATTATTCCCCAGTTTATTAAGACCATCTCCGACTGACTAATTTAAGAGATAGACAAGTTATTATTGTCTTTGGAATTGTAAATAGTTTTACCATTCGTCGCTGGTGTTAAATATGATGGTAAAATGCAATGGTACATTAAGTAACAAAAATTTCTCCCTTCCTTAGGGATGCAAGCCGTAATATGTGAGCCCTTTGGAAAACAACTATGTGAGTAATATGTAATAGCAGTGGGCATAAGTGCCACCCTTGAGGAACATCCTATGTGATTTAATTAGTAATGAAAACAACATCTTACGGAATACCTGATGCGATAAAATAAACTACTGAAGTAATGGGTATAAATCGTATAAGATTCGAGAAGTGCCGATGCATGTGATACACCCCCACGGCTACCCTACAATCAATGGGTTAAAACGCGTGTGCTTTAACAAAGAATATTAGTACATAAGAAACCAAAAACTAATAATAATAATCTAGACAGGAGCAGAAAGACCGTCGGTCGATAGCCCAGACAGACTAACATTAAATATTCATAATTACCTGTAAATATTCTAAATTGTATCAAAAATTGTCTGAAAAAAAATATGTTATATATATAATCTAGACAAAAGTTGAGTTCATAAACCCCATTCATGTATGTAATGATTGTGGAATAATTCACATCGGACAGACGGGCAGATCTTTCAAAACAAAATGAAATGAACATCGTAAGACATTCGAGACTATTCCGTACGGAAAGTGTTAAGTTTATCGTGTGCGTTATTAATTAAATTCACATTCTATGCATATATATCTATTAAAAACCTGCTTAGTCTGTGGTGATAAAAATCACATACACGTTAAACTTAACATTTTCCTTACAGAATAGCCCCGATTATAAAAATAAATAAATACAAACTTGTTAATTGTTGATTGTTGATCTAATATATTCTCCCATCTTTAAAGCAATTATGTAATGTATTTAAATACCTAAATTTGTATTTTTTTAAATACTTTTGTTTTGATAATAATAATAATAATCCTTTATTAACGGTGGCCATTAAAAACATTAAATACATTAAAAACAATAAATACATTAAAAGCAATAAATTAACATATTAAAACTTAAAACTAATATATGAAATACTAAATATAAAACACGAAGCTTAAAAGACTAATAAACAAATAACTAAATGACAAGTTAAGGTTTTCGAAGCTATAGTCAACAATAAAATCAATCCGAGTTATACAAACAAAGTATAAAAGTGTTTCATTTATTAAAATTGAAATACAAACTTCGCAAAACATTGTGTTACACATAACCATGCTATCATTAATAATAAATTTAATATTTTCAATCAATACGGGATTAACGCCAACTTGTATTTTAGAAGATGATTATATTATATCAAAACACTCAACACGTATTTTTAATTTATGTTAAAAAAAGGTAATAATTTCCTGATTAGCGAAAAAAAAAAAAAAGATTTCATACATAGATCAGGCAATAAAAGTGATGTTTGCAATGTAAAATTGAACGTACATTAAATCAAAAGGATTTGAAAATAATTAATTATTAATCATTTATTTGTCTAATAAATGCCTACATGAGGCGTTACTCTGTCTGGCTGTAATTATTTCAGTTATATTGTTTTGTATGATCTGAATAAGGATATGTGTATACCGTGTACTGATGCTATCATGTACACATGGGAATGTTAGATGTAAAAACAATTTTGTGAAAATGCCTGCTTCCCAGTTCCTTTTAGAGAGAATTGAAATATGTTAGGAATTTAAAAATCTACAAAAAAACGATGATTTAATAACTTTTCAACTCGGTGTATAATTAATACATATTGATTATTTTGGGAAAATATCGCCTTTTTTAATTGCAATTATAGATTATATTATTATCGACAAGTACACAAGTAATAAAGGATTACATCTTAACTTAAGGTTGCGGTTTAGTAGAAAGAGATAGCTATATAGTAAAATGGAAATAATCGTTTGAAAATAGAACTATTCTTTTGGATTTCATAATATGAATGTGTATTTACATTTTTTATTTACCAAGTATAAAGTATCAGTCTAAATAAAAAATAAATCGTTAATTTTCGTGTATTACGTCAATTTACTAGTTTAAGTTAGAAAAGAAAATTGTAAGATATAATGAAATTAATAGGTCATGTCTGCTAAGTTATTTCAATGCAGAATTTAGTGAAATCCTTTAAATTTTCATTGCACAAGTTTTTATTAGCAAAAATTTAATTTAAAATTTGCTATAAATTGGATCAATTTTCATTGATTTTCATAATTATTTTTCACAGAAACTAAACATTAAAATAATTTTTAATTTATCTGATGAAATTCCTGCTTATTTTAAGATTATTTTAATGTATAATACAATATTGTTCATTGATCACAACAACAATCTAACTTAAATTAGCTATACAAATATGGGCATTGTATAGCTATCTCTTTCTTCTAAACCGCACCCTTAAGGGAAGGTTTGGAAATTCACAAGGCGATGCTGCGGGGAAAAACATCGTTAATGACAACGATGACCTCTGGTCTTTCCCGATATTAACCTCCCTTATTACCTGATGGTTTAATCTGTATATATAATTTTCTTCTGCACACTCTTGAAAGTGCTGCAAAAAGCGAAACTAGATGTGTAAATAAATGTGTTAAAATAATTTGTGAAACAAACCAAGTGTTTTTATTATTACCGTAAACATAAGTGAATTTAATTATGCGATAATTTGCAATTACATTTAATTTATTAATTATGTATCGATTCTAAAATTGAACAAAGCATCGTTTTAAAAAGATTTTTAAATTCTAAACACATTTTAATTCTTTCAGTTTTTTTCTAAAACGAATAGGGAAGCATGAGTTTGCAAAAAATGTTTTTACATGTATGTAGAATCAATCCATATGTATATCTAGTTACGTCAACTCCCGGTATATAGCAACTAAAAAAACACAAGCGTTTTTGACATTTTCAAAACAATCTCGAACTTTTTGCAAATGTTCGTCAGAATTTTTAACAGATTGGATTTTTATGTTGCGAATGTTGATATTTAATCAATGATATTCCGGTCCAATTTTAATTACGTAATACATAAATGTATTATTTATTTTTTAGTATAATTCCTTTTTAATGTTAGTTTTTAAAGTCATTTACTTTCCTAGTAAAATTATTTGTAGTTAAGTTGATGTATGAATCCAACATTGGTTTATTATACTCCAATGATTGGCTTTGATTTAAAACAACGATTTCAGCCCAATATCTACACTTAACAATGGGCCCGTTCAGGGAAGTCTTAGATATGTAGCGCTGCAGCGCAAGGCGCTTGATGTTCTCTGAAAACGCTTTTTAGGTTAAAGACGCTCATGGCGGTTTTGTTTGCAGCTGCACGGCTTGAAAAGCCATCCATCGGAAAAAATATATGCATAAAGCATATATTTTTTCTTGATAAAGCGCTGCAGCGCCACACATAAAGCGGTACCGTTCAGCGACACCGCTTTTGTAAAGCGCTGCAGCGCTACAATTCCTTGAATGCGCACAATCACACTTTGTGGATGCATTTGTTTCTACAATTGTCTGAATCTTAAATGTGGTGACCATTAACGAAGCCATTAAGTTAAAAATGAGCTTCATTATTTAGGATAATTTTAATAAAATGTTCAAGCGTATGGATAATTGGTGATGGTCATTTCGGTCTTTCGGACCTCGTCAGACCAGTGTGATCCATGTGCAATACCTTGATGAAGGCAGTTGAACGGATTTTATGTTGATTAAATAACCTGATATGAATCATATATTTGGAAAGAGATGGCGCTTGCTCTATCTTTCTAATTATAGGATAATTTTGCTCGGAAACTTTCTTTTTTTTGATATTCTTCAACAAAGAAATCCATCTCTATAGTGCTGCATTTTTACTAATCTTAAATTTTCTAAAATAAAGACAGTCACGCGGTCTTTATATTTTGTTTGTGATACTTTATTGCAGAAATAACGCTAAAATCAATTCATGCAATAATTTTGGGACAACCTATAAAAGATGTGTTAGAATGGTTAAAGGTATTATTGTTAATTTTTTTTTTCTTGTAGGAAACAAAATACAAATTATCGTTTTTAATATAGTGTAATTAAAAAGAAAGTAGTATAAAAGAAACATCTATAAATAGTTTACGGCCTAAATTGTTTATGTAATCAACCGTTGGTGTTTTATTCATACTGATAATGTTTTATCCACTTATTTATAAATTGATTAAGCAAAAGATACACACACGATATTATTTAGTGGTTTTGTGTTTCTTTAATCTGTTATCAAAAACGCATTTGCCGCTTATCTATTCCAATCTTATCACTACAAAATTCATCACGAGAATAACGAATAAAATGTTTATGGTTTATGAACATCCATATTTAGATTACATTTTGCTTTTATTTACATATATAAAATAAACTAATCACACATGCTAGTTTATATTAGCTCTATCTTGTCCATCTAGCACACGGTGTAATAATCGATCGATATTATTATTATTTTTTATAACCCACCAGGAGCTGACACGATTCACAACACGTCACGTGAACCATTCGCTCGGCATAAATGATTCAGAATTGATTAACAGCTGACGCATTTGTCAGGTACAACACAGGAAAAATCGATCAATTGTTGTGAATTTCGTAGAGGAGGAGGTGGAGACAGCACATCCCTCCCTCCCCCTCCCCCGTCCTGTTTCGTGCACACATACCTGATTCCATGACCTTTCCCATTTCGTGTACTTACCTTTTCGGCTAGTACTCCCCGTACCTTCTCGGTGATACGGTGGTCGTGTCTACTTGCGGTCTAGTCAAATATAGCCTGTCTTGAAGAAGACGTGCATGTAAAAAGAATAAAAACTTGACAGACATCCTGTGTGTATGTGCGTGGATTTTTAGTATTAGTATTTCAGTATCGTGCTGGACTTAGTGTCGTGTACACGTTCCAAAGCTTACGACACGGGCGGTCTAAATATAAAACGCACACAAACCGAAAGGAGAGCCGCGACCGACCGACCGGCCTGTTAAAAGTCAATAAAAATATTGAATGCATTATTCGAGCGAGGTTACATTGTAACGCCAATAACCGGTGGTGTATATGTGCTTTGTGTGTTCGTATTTCTTTCAATGTTTCAAAGGGAGGAATTACGACTACGGTGACCAATATGTGCGTATTTTTTTTTCAATTTCTTTATACGTTGTAATTTGCCAAAACGATCAGCTGTTGTTTGTAGTATTTGACATTTATACGTCCTTAACTTTGAAATTATTATAATTAAGTATTTTTTTACTGCAAATTGTTTGATTTTCCTACGAATGAAACTATAGTAATAAAAACTGCAGTTTTTTTAACTTTATTTATTTGATAACTAGTTCAGGCGCATTTCATGTTCAATAAACTTGTCATACAAAGACAGCAGTTTAGAAAAAAAATAGCTTGTCATTATCGAACATAAAATTGTATCCAAACTTCAGCAATAAAATAGAATTGTGTTATAAAAACAAAATAAAAAAACGCATAGCTTTTATTACAATAGTTTCATTGATAGAAGTTCTGATGTACTTCCAGATTACACTTTATAAAATAGAAGCATCCACAATTCATAATTTAAAACTATAGAGTTTTTAAAAGTACCAGACACTTTACTCAGCTATAGTACTCTTTACAGTTTGACCCTTTGGGTTGTTTTTGTTCAGTAATACTTTTCTGTTGTTAAAGAATGCTCTGTGTGGTTTTTGTATTTTTTCTTCCATATCTATATCTTCTTCTGTGTCGTCTGTAATTGTTATTCCCAAATATATAAAAATATCTTTATTCAGACAATTACATTTACAGAACTCTAATCACATTTACAAAAATTTAAAAAAAGCATCCCCCTCCGACTTTGATTAATTAATTATAAATAAGTTTGAGAGGCCAGAACTTTTTTATTATTGATAATAGAGAATACATTCATAAGAATAATTTATAGTACTCGTATGAGGGCAAACAGAATAGCCCCCCCCCCCCCTAATTCAATTTGATTTTTAAGGGGTTAGAAGGGCGGAACTGTTTTTTATCTGTATATGAAACTCTATAACTATGTGGGGGGCATCAGAACTCCAATATTTTTTTATAAAATCGGAAAGTTGGGTGGCCAACTTCACAGGGGTACAAACATTGAGTATATATTTAAAATAAAGGATTGTCTGTCTGTCGACCGGAGGTTTTTCTGCCCCTAAATATTTTATTTTATCATTTTTTATTGATTTTATTTGTTTCTTTAGTGAATGGAAGGCGGCTAGTTGTCATTAATTTTGTTTTTCTTGGTTTATTTTCAGTTTCCTCTTCGGTTATTAATATGTTTAGTATTTCTTCCATTAGTTGTCTTCTCTTTGTGATCATTACTAAATCATCCTCGTATGCTATGATTTGGCTACCCATGGTTCTTAGTGTTCCTTTTCTTTTTGTGTTTTCATAGTGTATATGTTGAATAGCGTCGCCGACAATGTGTCTCCTTGTTTATTATTATTAATTCATTTACAACAGGCAGACTATGGACCAAAAGTCTGTCTGTTGTAATGAAAGCTGTTATCTCGCTCACAAGTAAACCTATCCAAGTGTGAAGTACCAACTTGCTTGAAACTTTGTGAATATGTTCGTTTCTACATAACATTAAAATATCCAAATTCCGTAGCAGTCCATACGAAGGTTTCAGGATACTGCATAATTACTTTGTTTATTAAAATACGCTATTATAGGTTATCTATTTGCCACATATTGGTGCAAAATCGTTACTGTTGTTAGACTCTTGGTCAGATCAAACTGAAAAAAAAAATTCGAAACCATCGACAAAGGCGAGAAAGAAGTGAAACTTCTTAAAACTCCTGCCGGCACAACTGGAAACATTTTTCCGACCTTATTATCTTGAATAATTATGAGATATATCTTTACTTGCGTAATAACATTTTAAAAATCCAAACCTTGACGCAATCAGTTTTTATCACCGTGATTTAATGATATGCTCAAATATACGTGGTATAAAAGCGGATACGTCAACAAAAAACACCTAAATGTTCCACACCAAAAGACTACTGCATTCAAAACTTCAACGTTGTGTGTGACCAACCCAAACTTTCCAATTTTATAAAAAAATATTGGAGTTCTGATGCCCCCCACATAGTTATAGAGTTCCCTATACAGATAAAAAACAGTTCCGCCCTTCAGATGTTCTTGGTGTACAAAATCCAAATGTATTGAATACTATTTCGATCAACCTCATTTTTGCAACATGACAGAGTTGAGGATTAAATTTGTGTTTATGTTTTGATTTGTGATAGTTTATTGATTTAAACTATTTATTCGAGTTCCAAAAATTTCAATTTCATAATTTTTTTGTTGGCAATAAAATCCTCATCTTCATCTCTCTCTCATTTTGTGTGTGTGAGAGAGAGTCACGCACCTTAACAAACTACATGCCAGTACTTTGTAATAATTCATATTATTAATGTACGTTAATTATATGGAATATATATATCCAAGCACAGCGTGTGACTATGTAAATAATCATATATTGTAAAATGGAACGTATTCTGTACAGAAGCATCCATTTTGAAGGCATTAAAATACGCTATTTTAATAAAGTAATTAATTATGCAGCATCCCAAAACCTTCGTATGGGCCGCTACGGAATTCGGATATCTTAATGTAATGTAAAAAGCAACATATTCACCAAGTTTCAAGCAAATCGGTAATTTACATTTGGGTAAGTTTACTTGTCAGTATCATTTATACTAATTTGATTAGTTTTCTAGGTATTTATATCTTATTATTGAGTCAAATGATTGTTTAAAATCAAAGATAATACAAAACAATATAACTTAAATAATTATTAGTATATTAAATAAAAATGATTTGAAAATAATTAATAAAATATTTCCACATTTAGCTCTGTGACTTTTGACTTACGCTACGTAAGTACGTTAAACAAATGCACATTAAAACAACTACTTCCCGGGCAAATACCCACTCCGGACATTGAATTACATAATGTACACTTGCTGTTGCACATAAATGCCTCGCTGGCTATTAATATAAATATAAAATAGCTAAATGTGGAAATAATTTATTAATTATTTTCAAATAATTTTTATTTAAGTTATTTAAATAACTCTGACCAAGTGAATAAATACTCTTTTCTATTTATATAAATAATTATTAGTCTGTCTGGTTAGCCCAGATCGTAAAATCTGTCTGGTTAGGTTAGCCCAGACAGACTAATAATTACCGAAGTTTTTTCTGGCCTGTCATCAATTTACGATGTGGAAGAAAAAATGAATATTAGCTGAAATGTATTGATGATTCGCAAAAATTCATTGATGAATAGTAAAGGGAGGATGTTTGTATTTAGGAGTGATATTCCTCGTAACTCCGGGAATGCAGAATTTTGTGAGAAGGAAAAAATTCCTTCTCAGGAATTATTGGCAACCAATTTTTTGCTTAAAGCTGGGATTTGAGTGAAATACTAAGCATATTAATAACCGAAGGGAAAACCATAGGACTGAAAATAAACCAAGAAAAACAAAATTAATGACAACTAGAAGACCATTCACTAAAGAAAAAAAATAAAATCAGTAAAAAATTATAAAATAAAATATTTATATTGTTCACATTTAATGAAATGAATTTCGTTTTCCTTGTTTTTATAAACAGGACAAGTTCGCCTTACTTTAGTGGACGAAACAATGATTCTCGGTCGTCTACCTTGTAGACTCAAATCGTTGACGATGCCACTTGAAATTAGGCAAAAGGTGGCGCTTGCGTCGTCTTTAATTTATTATTTATATTGTTGAAATGTCTGAATTTAGTAAGGATTCGTAGGAAGGATCTTTCGGCGACTTGGTGGTGATGAATAGTGGAAGGAGTAAGTGACATGAAAATGATTGCACCGTAATCTAGTAGGAACCGAGTTTTATTTTTATTTATATAACCTTGAATCATTCTTGTAATCAGGCAATGTTTAGTAATAATAAAAAATAATCACTTAGTCACAGTTATATAAAATAATACAATTATTAGGATTCTTTTCTTAATGTCAATGCAATGTTCGCCACAGCAATGCTTCAGTTGACAGTTCTTTGACTTTTGCAGATAACTTGTTAGGATTTATTCATTGATTATTAATTATTCAGTGTTATTCTTATATTTGTGTTTTTCACTACTAAAATATTGACGAAAAGTTTGGAGTAAAACTGCATTTTTATTTTTCCAAATTCTGTATCGAAACGCAAAAAATATTAATAATGTTTATGTTTACTACGTAACAATTAATACGTAAATTAAAATTTATCGTCAATAAATTTTTAAAATTAAAATGCAAGATGAACACAAATAAATAAAAAATAGTATGTTGACCACACATGTGATTAGAACGGCATATGAATTGCCGTTCCACCAATTTGAATTCAACTACCAAAAAAACATTAAATTGTAGTATGTCACTCTTGTATAATGGACCATAAATCACTCGAAAGATTTAAACTTACTCCTCCGACATGTTTCCTAAATTTCGTCTATTGTGATTTATGACCTTCTTATTTCTTATTCTTAACTATTAAAATCAAATGTAAATATCATTACAAATTGACTTAAAAAATTGATTAAATTAGTGAAGTAAAAGTTTTCAAAAATACAGAATAAAACACATGGTTTATTTCACTTAATATATTTAATAACGGATTAATAGATAAAATGGTCAAAAGAAAACAGCAAAAAAAAAACAATTATTCAATTATTTTTATATACCTCGTAGACCTAAACCAAAAGCCTCGCATCAAATATACTTCATTAATAATTTATCCACAAATGTTGCAAAAGTTTTACGAAAAGAATACGATTTTAATATTGTTGTAACCAATCCCATGAATTTACGAAGCATGTTGGTCAGCAACAAACTAGTAGTAAATGCGGAATTTACGAGATTAATTGCAACGATTGTAACTGTATTTATATAGGCCATACAGGAAGAAATTTTAGAGGTAGATTAAACGAACATAAAAAATACAAATAAAAAATGCTCAACAGGTTTTGCGCAACATTTTATAGATAAGTGTCACTTTTTTAACGCAGATAATTTTAAAATTTTTTTGTACAGGTAATAAGGGCGGTCGGTTAACCTTAAAGGAGGCATAGAGATTAAAAAAGCAATCAATGAAAATAAATCCCTTATTAATATACATTGAAGACATATGGAAAATTCCCCTATATCTACCGCCCTTATTAACCAATCTATTAATCCTTATTCTTTGAATATAAATATCACCTCTTTATACCCCTTTTTGTACATTCCTTAATAATTGCTAATGATCGAAACTTGTCGGAAGAAATAAATATATTAAGTGAAATAAACCAAGTGTTTTATTTTGTATTTGTGAACCTTCAAAAATGTTTCACCAAGTTTTTTTTACCTTAGTCTAGACTGTACAGTCATCTACCTTTTTTGTAAAATTAATTAACTTAACTAGCTTAACTAACTATCATTCAGGATAGACAAGGGATACTTTTCTTCACATCCAGGCGTCTTTCGGGGTAACTAACTTTAAATCGTCACAAACAAAGTAGACAACGGTTTGAATAGTAAAAGTACATACGGATAAGGACATAGGATGTTACCCAAACCTTATGGTGTATACCTATAAAAGAATAAACCGGAAAGATCACTCTGGAATGTTCCAAAGAGCGCGCGACGGTAAACACGGCGTCATCGAAAGTTTCAGATACAAGCACGCTATATAAGCGCGCGCTAGTGGCGCTGCAGCCAGTCAATCTATCACGAACGTCGGAGTGCTCAACATCTCGTTATAAATAAATAGTGACAGTGTGATGTTAATGAATATGTTAAGTGTATTGTAAATAAATATATATACATTGTTTTACTTATTTCCGAGTCTGATTAAACACGATTTCGTAACAATATTTTCGCTCTCAAGTGACATAACAAAACAGAGATGTATGGACCATTCTATTGTATTGAGCAATGTTTGACGTTCATTTATATATTTATTACAAACAAATAAATGTAATTCATATCCTCCACCTCTCTGTATTTACATAAAATATTGCATATATGGTCAGTTATGGATTTCTTGTATAATTGGTCCAGGAAATATAACACTTGATTTCGAAGTAATAAACACTTAAGATTTATTAATTAAGTTTAAAGAATATGTATAAAACGACGATGTTGACGCTTAGAAGATTGGAATAGAATTGATTTGAAAATATACAATTATTCTTAATGTAACTTTCTTTTGATAAGAGAGTAGTGTTAACATTTAGGGTTTCGAAGCGCGCAAGAGGTTGTAATTGAAATGTAAATATTTGATTCATGAATTCGGAAACAAATTGCTATTAAGTTACTGATAACGCGGGACATTATATAATAATATTCCCAATTTTTGGAAGAAAGGGCGTAGAAATGAGCCCATTTGCTAACCGTTCGGAAAAAATCTAGAGAGGAGCCACATCCCCTCCTTACCCCCCTTTCCGTCGCTGATAATTATGTACACAAATATAAAAAAAATGCATATAAAAAGATAAGATTAAAACTCGAGCGCCGCCGGTTTGTTTTTCTGTGCAGATTAAAATAAGCCGTCGGTTTTGTTTACAAAATTAAACCTTCGCAAAAAAAAATCCCAAACATTTAATATCCTGGAAATCCAGAGAAAAAGATAACAATAACGCGATTTCGGGCGGGCCGTGACCCTTTCATCCGGTTCGGCATTGTTTTGTTGCCAACTGTATGCCGCGCTCGCTGCGAAATTTAATCACTCTTCAATATTGTAATGAAATGTCGCGCGACTTGATTTATTGATTTATGTCTGCATTAGCTTGCATAGCATCGAAATTAATTAATTAATTTGATTTACTGCGGCAATATGCATTTAGTGATTAACTAAATAAAAATGGTTGTCCTCTCTCCTACTTATTTTTTTATTAAATTAGATATATTTCAGTAGTTGAAGATGGAAAGATAGTTTCCGAAATATATAGAAAGGAAAACTATTTTTATTTAAATAATTAAAGTCTCCACACCTATGTTGGTTGTGGAGAATATTGATTCACGTTAAATTACAATTTCGTCTTATTAATTATTTTTTTTGTATTTTTATTTCTTTTTCGTACTACCTATAATATAGATCTATAGTAGTTTCTCCAAAATATCTCAATACATATTTAGATCCTCCGCGAGACCTAATATAGATCTAACGTATGGATGGATTCAAAAACTTGATGGAATTAATCAACTTAAGGATTAATGATTTAGGGTTGGGAGGACAGCTAGCACGCCACGCCCACTTAGATCATAAACTCTGACCCATTGTAGTGCCTCTCATTCAGGTGGCTAGACCCATTCAGCCGCACCGGCTATTACCAGTATTTGGTCATAGGTCAGTTTCCACGTGGAGCCTTTACGATTTCGGGGCTTCTCCCTACTCATGGAACTTCTTATGAACTTCGTGAAGTATATGCCCTGCTGTTTCTGTTTCTTCGTTGCATCCTCTGCATAGGTCATCCTCCCCAATGCCCATTCTTAATAGGTGCTTTCTAAAACCATAGTGGCCGGTAATACACCCGGTGTGCTGTCTGGAGTGTCTAAGGAGTTTCTTGGCCTCCTTAGGGTCAGGTTTGGGGAGGTAGGTTTTAGCACGATGTTAGTTTCCCACATCTCTCTTGCTGCAACTTGGTGGTGAATGCCTTTATTAATTTTGTCAACTCTATGTTTACCTTATCTGCATCCAATGTTCTTGATGCTTCCTTAGCTAAGCTGTCGGCAATGGTATTTCCTATATTTCCCACAGTGTGGCCTTTGATCCACAACAGGGTTATGGAGTTTCCTTCCGCAGCCTCGTTTAGCCTCTTCATACATCTGTGGATCAAAGTGAGGTTACTTTAGGTTTGCTTAAAGCCTCTAATGCCGCTTTGCTGTCTGTGGCTACAGTGATAACTTGTCCGGTTAAATTTTTAAAACTTAATAAAATTCTATTAAATGAATTTCGTTTCCTGTTCTCATAAACAGGACAAGTTCTCGTCTTCCTTTAGTGGACGATACAATTATAATCGGTTGTCTACTTTGTAGACCCAAATCGTTGACGATGCCACTTGAAATTAGGCCAAAGATGGCGCTATGTTTACATTCATTCTGTGTCTGTATGTAAATAAATAAATAAATATATGAATTACAAAAAATACTTCTTGTTATTATTAACGTTGAGACTTGTAATGCCGCTTTCGCCGTTCCTGCATGAAAGGTTAGCAAAATGCAACAAGCGCTGAGTGGTTTTACCAACAAATATAATAGCGCATTCTTCAACGAGCTTAGAATAATGGCTATTATTCATATGACATGAAGTTTCCGACAAGAGCAAACACAGCGGTCGAGTGAGGAATCATCCAAGTAAATAATGGCCATTGTAAGCAAGTTGATGACTGTACTTTCTCTACGACTATAAGAATTTATACTGTTTAATTAACACTTAAAATATTAAACTATGTAACAACATGTTGCAAGTGAAATAACATATGTACCTATTATTATTATTTAATAGCATTAGAGAAAGTATATTGTCACCACGGGCGGGGCATGGATATTTCGCCCACTGAAAATATGTTTAGATTGTAAGATTTATTTGATATAAAAAAATTAAGAAGCATGAGTCCTCTCCATCATATCGTAAGTAGTGACGGACAAAATCGATTACTTTAATAATCGAAAATTTATATTTAAATGATATTAATAATCGATTGGTTTTCTAATCGTACGATTCGAATCACTATTGGAATACTTTATCGATAATCAAAAATAATCGAATCGTTATGAATCGAATGCTCATTCAAATCGCCAAAATTCGATTACAAAAATTTATATTATTTTCTTCTGAATTGTTTATTCTTTAAATTGAAAGTGAATTAAAATAAAAAAAAAATGTGGATATAGGAACAAATGGCCAAATCATAATATTATAATACATCTTTATTCAGACAATATGACAACAAAAATTTACAAAATATATTATAACAAATTGTCTACAATTGTGTTAGTAGTCTGTCATGGGCTATCGACCATATTTCTTTCTGTCCTGTATGAATTTATGGTGATTTGCAAATTAAAACCAGCTTCATTGTTATTAATTTATTTTTTAGATGGGAAGAAACGGATAGATATACATTTTAATGTTTGTTTTTATTAAATCAAAAGAAGTTTTAGCATGACAGGAAAACTTATTAATAAAAAATACAAAAACCAAAGAACAACCCCTCCTCCACCATTAGTGATTTTTGGAATTCCTTGCCTCACCCTTATAAAATTTCGTGAAATGAGAAACCCAGAAAACCTTCCACGCAGTTTTTACCATACGAAGCGGGCGAAGGTGTGTTCTTCACTAAGTTTTTATAAGCATGCAAACTACATAAACATAAATGCATTCATAAATAATGAAATTCTTATTTTTAATATTTATTTAATGCTTTTATGTATATTTTAGTACTTTCATAAATTATTTTTTACTTCGGTTGTAAAATTATTCCCAAACAAAACCACTCCCCGTCCACGTGTCCACAAATTTCCCATCTGCATTCATCTGGCATATTTCACGAACACAAAAAGTGCATTCAGACCGAATATTTCCGATTTTAAGCGCCCACACGTAAATGGACAGTCGTGGGGGTTTTAGGGCCCTCACTCCAGATAAAAATTTTTAAGCACCACTTTATAGTCCGCATGAATGGATCCAATTTATCTACTCCGGCATTAACCAGGACATTTTCCAAGGGGTTGATATAGATAAAAAATTTAATACCACCGCAATGCTATAATCGTATAAGTCTAGGCCCACCCCCCTTCTCTTTCACACCCCCTTCCTATTTTTACGTGCGTTAAATCCCTCGTAAAAGAATTATTCAAGATTACGATAGCAATTAAATCCACGAATATACTTCGATAAGCGCGACGTATAATATTTTCTAAAAAAAGAACGCGGTGAATAATAAATATTTCTATTGATATTCATTTAGGGAGAGCGGAAAATAATATCAAATTAAATTAGTTAAAATGTTTCACCAAGTGAGCACTGAGAACCAAATTGAAATTATAAAATAAATAATTATTTTCGCTTTAACTATAACTTACATTAGTGCGAAAAAAAAAATTAAATTCAAAAGAACATATTATATGAGAGATGGTTAAGTTAATATTAATTTTTAAAAACAAATTTATATTATTTATTTTATATATATATATATATATATCTTTATTCAGACTATATAGATAATTTTAACAATATAACAATATAAATAATAACAATACATGTAGGTGTTAGTCTGTCTGGGCTATCGACCAGAGGTCTTTCTGCCCTATTTATTTTATTAAAATAAATTTAATAAATAATTATTGGATTGTGTTTAAATAACTGCAATTTAGTGAGTAGATTGTTGTCTATTGTTAACTAGTTGAGAGTTATTACAGAATCGTTACTGGTAATTAGCAATAGAATTACAAACAAAACGAATTAAACTTTTTGTTTGTAATTCTATTGCGGAATAATTTATTTACAAATTTTACGAATTTTTAAAATAATTCTATATTTTATTACAACCACAGACTAATATTAAATAAAAACAAAAAATAATTATATTGTATTAAAAAATCGGGCTATCTAAAATAAAATTGAATAATAAACCTATTAAATTTAATAAAACATAATTTGAAAATGATTAATAAATTATTTCCTCTTTAGCTACTGTGATATTTTGACTTACGTAGCACTTTAAGTAATTTAAAAGAAATGTACATAAAAACAACTACTTCTCGGGGAAGTACCCCGCCAGACATTGAATTACATAATGGACACTAGCTGTTGTTTATCGATAACATTATTAAATAATAATGAATGTTTATTATGTCTAGCACCAGGTGAACTGTACATATACTGTGTATTGCAACTTTTTTTGACTTACGTAACGTAAGTCAAAATGTCACAGTAGCTAAACGTTTTTTTTTTTAATATTTAATTTATTTTGATTGATATAAACCTATTAGTTTAACATATATAGAAAAGAGTATTTACTCACTTGGTCACAGTTATTTAAATAAATTAAATAAAAATTATTTGAAAACACCCTAAACACCTGTATGCAGATAGCCGTATATTAAATAACGTTCTTTTTGTTGTTTTTGCATTAAATTTTTCTCGGATCAAAATTTGTTTCATTATGCAATATTTTATTGATATACAATAAACATTATGTAATTCAATGTCCGGCGGGGTATTTCCCCGGGAAGTTGTTGTTTTAATATGTATTTGTTTAACGTAGTTACGTAAAGTAAGTCAAAAGTTACAGAGCTAAATGTCGAAATAATTTATTAATTATTTTCAAATCATTTTTATTTAGTCTATTAATTTAACTACGGAAACTAAATTATTCTTAGGTGTCATAGATACAAAGTTGAAGTTGCATCATCAGATTGAATATACATGGTTAGTTAAAATTACCGGAATACCCAAATAATTCTCCAAAGTTAAGGATTTTCAAAAATCAAATAAATTATTGAAATATATTTTGAATATACAAGGTGTTCTATTTACATAGATAATTGGGTGAACGTTCGCTATATATTTTTACATTTCAATTCTAATAGTATTTTGTACGATTTTTATTCTTGTTTATTTATTCTCAGTTTTTTCAACATATCTCGAGATATATCTAGATCTCAAGCTGCGTCTTGAGTCCTAAGCTCCATTCCAGGACATTTTATTTATGCTGAGCGTAGCGCCGATTTCACGTTGAAACAAAGTACGTTAAAGAAATGGGTTTTGATTTGTAGTAAGTTTGAATCAGCGAATCAGAAAGCCGTTTTGTGAATAAAGGTGGTGTTGCCAGACGCATTTAAGATCAAATCCGTCTTAAGCTGGGCGTAGGTTTGTATTTAGATTGACAAATCCACGCCTCAAGTCACGTTGGAGAAACTGGCAATTGTCATTAAATTAAAATTGATATATAATTCAAATTGTATGTCCATAGGTTGCTTTGGTATAATATAATGAGGGAGTTCTACATAGTTTTATAAAAATAAATTCCAGCAAGGCTATTGATATAGATTTAAAAATTCTGCTCTACTTATATTATATGACGTCGATAAAAATCAAAATTAGTTACATTTCAAAAGGTCGTAACAATTTTAATTAGTTAATTTGGTTATATTTCACAATATCGATTTTAATTAGTTGAACTATTAATTTCGAAAAGCTCGAAATGTGACGTTATAAAAGCCAAGTTAAGTTGTTATTTTTAAGGCAATCTCCATTTTAATTGAGCAAACTATTAATTTCGAAGTGCTTGAAATGTGACGTCGATAAAATCGAGATAAGTTAGATTTAACGAGGTTGCTTCAATTATAATTAGTAAACCTGTTGATTTCGAAGTTCTTGAAATGTGATGTTGCGTCAGTATTTCTTACTCTTCTATTATTTCTAGTACAAATGAAGCGTTCTCACTATTGACTCCTGAATGTACCTAGCCTGAACAGTAAAACTGACCAACTTTTCTTTCTCTCCAGTGAATCTTGGCTAAAGTATGGTATCATTATAATAATTGTCTTTATATTCAAAGGTGTCATTTACATATACAAAATAAAATAAAAAATGGACAAGGAATAATTTTATATAAATTAATACAAGGTAAATAAACTTTATTACTTTATTAGAAATAGGAAAGAGTATTCACTTGGTCACAGTTATTTAATGAATTAAAAAAAAATGATTTGAAAATAATTAATATTTTTTTCCACATTTACCACTCTGATATTTTGACTTATGTTACGTACGTACTTTGAACAAACGTACATTAAAACAACTACTTTTCGGGCAAATACTCCGCCAGACTTCAAACTTCAATGTAAACAACAAAAAATAACGTTGCTCAATATAAGGCGATCTGCATACACGTGTTTCGGGATGTATTCCTCGTCAGTATAGCTCTGCATTACACAATTGAAAGATGTTAAATTGAATGAATTTATTACATTATTATTATCGCAATGAGTAAAATGCATGGAAACTTCTTATAAATTCTGAAGTATTATTTTCATAAAAAAATGCAGTTTTGGTTAACTATCAACAGTGCGCGTAAGATGGCTCTGCACTTGCAAAGATTTGTATTGGGTTTGCGAGCGATTACGAACCTATAAAAGGCATAGTATAGTTATTTATTTATTTTATTATTTATTTTGTACGCGTGTACAGTTCCCTTTCTTACATTACCATTCACACATTGAAATGCATATAATTAGCTATAATAGCGTGACACTTTACAATAACGTCAAACGTCACATCTTAAAATTAAAAAATCATTTTCTATTGAAAATCGCTTCGAGAACATTTTCTCATTAAAAAAAATAGATATTTGGGTTACGGCTCTGAACTAGCAACGTTTTATTTTGGTGAGTGTTCGAAAGGTTAAATAACCCCATTCTCAATGATTGATTATGCATTTAGTTCTAAAATTATATTTTCTTTATATTTTTCCTTGATATAATTATATAACTAAAAGTTATTGGAAATGATCATGAATCAATTCGATCAAGCCGTTGCAATGTACAGCTGTACTGGCATTCAACAACAAATAACTATTGTGTAATCCAAAGTCTGGGTATATCTCCGAAAAGTAATTGTTGGTACCAGTTGAGCTACACTCTTGATGGAGCCGTCTATTTAAATTAGGTGAATACAAACTCTAGTTATGTTCCATAATTGTGTTATCAGCTCTCTGACAAGTGTTTCGGTCTTCAAATACCATTATGAAAGGTTGTTTGAATAGATGTTTGTCAGAACTTACACTATAACTATTTTTTGTAGTCTGAAAAAAAAAAATAGAAATGTTCGAGGGCAGAAAGACCTCCGGTCGATAGCCCATGACAGACTACTAACCCATCAATATGTATTGTAAATATAAATATTTGTAAATAATTGTAATTCTGCTATCTGAATAAAGATGTTTGTATAGAAATGTTCGAATTTTAGTGCTCATTATTAATAACTTTACCTTATTTAATTTTAAAGTAAATATTTCTTAAAATATTTCGTTATAACGAGCTTTCAAAAAATTACAAAACATTTGTAGTCCACCATTAAAAAAATATATTTGTTTACGTTAAGTACAGCTGCGTAATTTAAAACCGGGACACCGCCATTTCGTTAGTATGAATGGTACTTTAATAAATATTTACTTTCTGCTGTTCGCATATACGACCATTCATCTTCTAACGCGTGTATAGTTCCCTTTCTTACATTCCCATTCACACACTGAAATGCATATAATTAGCTAAAATAGCGTGACACTTTACAATAGCGTCAAACATCACATAATTTGCCAAGTTATTTTCTACAAATAAAAGGAACAGATTACATGATTTAATGACTTCTGTAAAATATTATATTTAATTAAATTAAAATTATACCTCAATGTTGTACATTGAAAATTTGTATAATTCATAGATACAAATATAATTTAAAAGGAATAACAGTTTAATTTAATTGAACATAAATATTTGTTTCAGTAGTAATATTATGCAAGTTGTAGTAAGTGATTAATGTAATCACTTAAGTAAAAGTTGCAGCATTTAATGGGAAAATAATTACTTATATTAAATAACACTATTTAGTGTTTCAAAGTCTATTGAGCGATATGCTCAATTGTTTCACCACACTGTGGCTTCTTCAGGCGAAGAAATGAAAATAATTAGTTATTTAGTTATAATAAATGAAAGACAACGCAAGCGCTATCTTTTGCCTAATTTTAAATGGCATCGTCAACGATTTGGGTCTACAAGGTAGACGACCGAGAATCATTGTTTCGTCCACTAAAGGAAGTAAATATCTTGGAATCACACTCGATATAAAACAAAACTTTTCACCAAAAACCTTAAAGCGGTGGTCAAAAGCAAGGCGAGTCATTTCAGAGCACTAATATGTAAAAAATCCAGGAATTTCCATTAAAACTGCTGCTCATCTTTATAAAATGATATGTCGCTCACTGCTTGGGTACGCCGCCATCCTTTATTGTAAAATCCTTATCTCTGTTTTGCACAATATGAAAGTTTCGCAACGATCGGTCCTTAGAATACTCACAAAAGTCCGACACCCTATTTTTTCCAAGGGGTACCCCTTAGAAGATATTCAAATAGTAATGATTTTTTTTATCCAAAAAATCTGAAAAACAAAATACAAATACTCTTAAAGATATTAGAAAGAACGTGGGATATTTGTTTTGCCCGCAAAATAATCATTGCCAGTTCATTAAGGCCGTTTGAATTGATGAGTTAAATTTACATGAAATTTTATGGGAACGAGGCGAGGCGCGTCTCGCTTAAACCGTTCCACAACTCTCCGAACACACTCCATATCAACAAATAAACATCGAACAATCACTGACCGTCTCTAACACCTTTCCCTAAAGTTTGACAACAATCCTGAAATAAAACACATAATTAAACAATCTCGCAAAATATAAATTCCCGACCGTTACGATATTTCACTTCATTTCATCAAATAATACGGACTTCGACAATAACGTTAGCGAGCATGACGAGTAAGTACACAACAACAAAAACAAGACAGGCAGAAAGACCTCTGGTCGTAAAATTATAGCATGTGTATTGTAAATAATATTTAATTTTGTAAATTTACACGAATATAGATGTTAAATTAAAAGGACCCAAAGACCTCCGCACATACAGGTATTTGAATAATCTAGACGGCCAAAACTATTCCCCTGGATTTTTTTTTATAATAAACGCGTTTTTCTATTGTTTCATTACAATATAAATTGTTTACGGTAGAAATAAATAAAAATATGTGCTATTATAATGTGCGGACTAGCACTTGAACGAAACAAAAATATAGTTAAAGAACACTGTTTTGCGAACCTTTTTAAAAGTTATTTTATTAAGCGTGGTAGGGGGAAAATCGTCAAAATACATTAGGCAAAATAAATGAACAATTCGATTTAACATTTCTAATTTTTGAAAATATATATTATATCAAAAGTGCAATTAATAATGTTAGACTATACCTATGTTATATAAAAAAAAATTATGAAGATGATGAGAACCATGGTTCTTCATCAAAGATGACGTACTCTCCGTTTGAAGATTCTTCAGAATATGGTTCATTTAGACTTGGCTCAGCAGAGCTCATATGAATGGTTTAGTATTTTTTTCTTGACGTTGCTTAAACGTGGATCCGAACTTAAAAGCACGCTATTAATGACATCAAGGTTGTACGCCTCCCTTCAAAATTTTCTTGGGAAGTTCTGTCGATATAATTTAAAATGTTTATTTTGCGCTTCCGCAGCTTCTTCGGATAGCTGCCCAATAGACAATAATGAACTTTTTATTACATCTGCTCCATGAATAAAAATATTGTGAATTGTAGAGGTCACCAAATACCACGTATATAATTGCACGTGTAATTCTGCGGTTTTATGTCAGTTCTCGACAAATTTTTCACAATTATTTTTGATAGCACTTCCAAAATGACTTTGAAGCAAAATATCAGATTAAAATCAATACCCATAATATCAGCGGCTAGTTTCGGGTCCTCATTGGTGTTGCCAAATCCCGCTTTCGGAACATCCACAATTAATCCAGTCTGGTATTTAAAATTGTTCTGAATTTCTGTCTTTTTTGATTGACAATAGTCTTATCATCCTCTGATCTAAGCTGCAATTTCTTTAGAGGCAGTTAGTAAGCCAGATGCAAAATGCTTTCAAACAAACGAATTCTGGCGTATAATATAGATAACCAAAACCCTAATACCTCTGTCTTGACATCACTTTTTTCTATTCAAATCGTTGAAATCTTTTGAGGTTAGCCCGCAAATGTAACATTTCATACTGGAGGTGGTTTGAGTTGCAGCATTACATACTTTGGTATCTACCATTGTCAGTAACATGATATGCTGCGCAGAGAAACTTTTTTCTCCCAGTATAACTTCCGTATTTTGCAACGACTTTGTTGCATTATCTATATAAATAATTTCTTCGTTAGTTATATTTACAGACTCTTTAACAAATTGTATTCTGATGGGGAGACAATAACGTGGCGACGATGGGGTCGGATTCTGCCAAAGTGCCTTTTCTCTATTTTTTCATAAATTAATTGAAAAATTCGTCTGCATCACCCTGAATCTTCTGTTTAAAGCGTTCTTGCCGAGATTCATCACAGCCCCATTTACAAATTAGCTAGAACATTTTCTGTTCAACTACATCCACAGTATTCAGAACTTCTTTCAGATATAGATATGTTTGTCATGATTTAATAAATCCTGTAAATTTATTTCGGCATACGTTTCGCTTACTTTGTATGAAGTTTTGGGTGGGTAACAGTCTTGTTTTGCTTTTTGTGAAATGCTGTAGCATGGGTAAACCCCTTTTTGCTGCTCCTGATTATCTCATATTGTCGCCTGGTAGGATCGGCTTCAACAAACATTTAGAAGGCCCGTAATGGTGTCATTTGTGTCTCCTCAGAATTCTAAGCTTGGAAAAATGCTATTCTGTATTTTCCAGCTCGCTTTGGAGAGGTAGTTATTTCTTTGAGGATTCTGGAATCATCTCTCTTTCCAGATATTTTCAGTTTTTCGAAGTTCTTCTGTTTTTCTTCTTTTGCTCCTCTCACTGGATTTTTCAAAATGTTTTGGTCGTCGACCTGTGCGCTGTACCTCTTTTGGCAACATGAACGATTTTTTTAGCCAGTTGTCGTTCTTTTTAGTAAAGATATCTGCTTTCTTTCGTGCTGGTAGCCTTTGTTTAAATTCAATTTTTATATAAAAAATTATGTTTTATATGCTTAATTTCCTCCTCGGAATAATTTTTGAAAGTTACAAGATAATTTTGGATGTATTCTAATTTAAAATCAAAATTGGGCAGCTCTTACTCCTGTATTTTTATTTATATATTAAATAAAAATGATTTGAAAATAATTAATAAATTATATCCACATTTAGCTCTGTGACTATTGACTTACTTACGTAGTACGTTAAACAAATGCACATTAAAACAACTACTTCCCGGGCAAATACCCATGCCGGACATTGAATTACATAATGTACACCTGCTGCTGCATATCAACAAATATTGAATAATGCAACAAAATTTTGATCCGAGAAAAATTCTATGTAAAAACAACAAAAATTAACGTTACTTAATATAAGGCCATCTGCAGACACGTGTTTCGGGATCTATCCCTCGTCAGTACAGCTATGCCTTACACAATTTAAAGATTTTTTTTTTCGAATAATTGCTTACGAGTTACTACTCGGACGCCAGATTATCCTAAAACAAAGTTATCTCTAAAACAGTGTAACAAGCTTCTACAGTAATCTAAGTAGTCCCAGAAGGTTTATATATTTTTTGCCTCTTTTTATGAGTACGGAATGTTCTAGAAGTTCGTTACACAAAGAAGATGAAAGTTTGGTACAAAGTTTCACTTTTAGAGAGGCGCTGTTTAACGACCCCTTAATTATTGAAATGCACGGCTGTCTGCGGCTAAATTTTAAATAATTATTCGCAACAGACTTTTATCCTTTGTAAATTAGTAAAAATAATAGCCGGGACATACCCTAAAGTTTGTCAAAAAGTGTTACATAAATCATTAAATTATATACATTTTTAAACTGGCCGATTATTAAGAGAAATAATAATACTAAAACTAATTGATCAAAAATTATTACTCACCAGGTAAATCGCGAACGATAATTGTTTTATCAAAATTATTATTCATGTAAAAATAATATTAGTTCAAATTATGCACAAAGAAATAGTATCGAAAACAAACACAAACACTCATATAAACGTTAAGTTTAAACTAGTAGTATGACATCGAGGTAACTCAGGGGCGAGATAAAACATATTTCTATTGTCCCCAGGCCCTTTACCTGAACTATGTTGCTGTGTATTTTTATTTTTCATGAATTCTAGGAAATCGACCGCCTAAACTAGCTAAATACTCGTATGTGCTCCGGTCGATAACCTTTATTTTAGTGTGTATACTCAATTTTTATCAAAATGTAATTGTCTGAATAAATATATTTGTATATATAATATATATATAAAAAGGTATAATAGGATCCTTTTTTATTTATATATTATTTTTTTGAATTTTTTTATTGCTCATCCAATTTGTGAAATTTTCTGTGTTTCATCTAAAATTCAAGAGAACCATTAATCTGTGCCAAAGTCCATATTACACCACATTCAATATTTGCAAAACATGCAATTATCCAGCGAATGTTAAACACAAAATCCACTCATCCATGTTTAACTAGCGCGTAAATAATATAGAAATTTCTTGATACATCCCGCAATGTGTGCACGAGGTACGGGGAGCTGTTTGTGTACCTTCATTCACTTAACTTGATGCACGGCTGTTTTTCGAGTCGGAATGTAAACATTTTGTTTGCTTTTGAATCCCGGGCCAAATCGGGACGGAGCGCAGGTGAACGTATCCATCGGTCTGGCCTGGCACCGGCGACCGTCGCATTAATAAACGATCCCTCTCTAATTTTCAGAAAGGCCGCCTGAAAGCCCTCGCTAATGGAAGAGCCGTCTTTATTTTAGGATTCGTGTATTATTTTAGTTAATGTCCCTTCTGACCACGGGTTGAACTTCAATGGTATATAAATATTTAAATTGGGCTGAAAGGCCTCCGGTCGATGGTTGATTCATGTTTCGATTTCAAATTATAGTTTTATAAATGATCATTTAGATCGAGAACTTTTCACTTCTATACTGATTTGAATTTTTTTATTAAAAAATATATGTTGGCAATAAAAATAACCACATGCTATAGGTTTTGGTATTTTAATAAATCGAAGAGTTTGTATTAAAAAGGATTTATTCATATGGTCAGTTATTTAAACGTACGTTTCGTAAGTCAAAAATGTCACAGTAGCTAAAGAGGGAATAATTTATCCTTATATATGTAATCGCAACTCGCGTAAACTTAAAAATTCTCTCTGTTTTTATAGACATCGACTGATTATGTTTTTTTTTTTCATTCTTCAAACTCCCAGAGTATAGTACTTTTTGCGTGCTAGGGACGCGTTGTATTCTAGTCACGATTTGACTAAGTATTAAAAAAATCGTAATTTCGTTTGAAAAACGGCTACCGGCTGCTAGTTAATTAATATAAAAAAACACTGATTCACTTTGTTTGTATAACTTTAATTTTATTTTAGTGACTACAAAGTTGAAAGCACAGTTTTGAAAAGCTGAGTGTATATAATTACGGGAGTTTCTCAGTTTCTACGGGTTTTTTGAATCTCTAATGACTGACTCAAGGAAATTCATCTTACGACCTTTTCCGTGCGAAATATAAGATTCCAAAAATATGAATGTTATCAATCAAATGTTTGGCAAACGAGGATTTGTCTACCAATTTTAACGAAAAAAGTAAAGATGCTACTTCAGTCTGATATAAAATATTTAAACAATTTGGCCAATATACACACCGTTACAATCTTTACATGTCAATTTATAAATTCCAGAATATTTGTATTTATTGGTTTTGGATTTAGAGTTAATGATCAAAAAAAATGTTTTCATGTAAGGTTTAAAAATAATTTTAGCATTATATATATATTTTTTTAAATTGAAGAGGCTGCCAAGGAAGTTACGGGATGAATATATAGTATTTTGGTTGTCAATGGATCTTGGGTATATGTATTTATTGGCTATTTTCACTTTTTCTATTTATTAATCTGTCTATGAGAGATTGGCCACTGCAATGTTAATAATTGTAATTATTTCTTTGTTAAAACTAGCTTCGGAAGGTTTTGAAGGTTCATAGAATTAAAAGAGGCATATTTGTGTTTTAAGGGGTGGTTTGAGGAAGCGGTATTAACTCTGTCAGTATAGGTGGGCTTTCTGTAAATGTCAAATTTTAGTATTTTATTAATTTTTGTTATGGACAAGTCTAAAAATTTGATGTTATCATCTTTCTCTTTTTTAACTCTAAATTTTATGTTAGGGTGTAATGAATTAATGAAATTTAAGAATTGGATTAATTAAAGGTCAGTTACAACGAAAAGCCTTTTTTGTTTCCTTTTTTTATGTTTATCACTATATGTACATTTCAAGCACAACGTGCTCTTTACCAATAGCTTTAATGTAAAATTGACAAATATTTTTTTGTCAAATGAAAAAAAGTGAAGAAAGGAATAAAATATTATTATATTATATCAAGAAACTTCACGTACTCACCAATAAATATCTTCAATATCAACCTAAAATTTAATATATTTTGTCAAATTGTTCATGAATATATCGGCTAGCAAAAGACTGAAAGATCCAAAACAGAATGAATGGTGGTTGAACAAACTCGTTTAGTAAACTCTTCTTTCTTTCTGAATTTTGAATGTTGTATGTGAAAATAATTTAAAAATATTTCTACATCTAATGCATTTCATCACATCCAACAATAACATTTAAATTGAATACACGCGATGCGATGAAATCTCCCGAATTTAAATCTCGGAATCCGCACCCGAAACCCCAACAATGGCCATTCAATTAAAAACCCATTTTTCACAAACTCCAGATACACTCGCTTCTCATCGATTGACTTTTGATTGACGTTTTCTGGGGCGGAGGTGAGGCGAAACGAAATTGGGGTAGTTTTCCGCATTTCGAGGGGGGCTTTATACGGGCGTGCCATAAATGATCCAATCATTACGGAAACCGTAAGGGTGGCAATACCGTTTCCGGCAGTTGCGCCAACCTAATGATCATTGAAATCGATTCACACGACGGCGCTTTTTTTTCGCGTGCAGTACCAGGGAAAATGAATACGGATGGGGTTGTTCCGTTTTTATGATAGCCATTTGCATAGATTGCACTTGAGGATGGTTGTTTTGTGTAATGAATACAGAACGCATCGGATAAATTTTGAATTAATTAAAAGCTGAAACTGAAAGCACAGTATTTAAATGAACATTTTTACAATTATTGACATTTTAATGTTTTTTGAAAAATTAAACGCACTTTCAAAATATAAATTTATCCTTTATTCGCGACAATTGTTACGCGCGTTTTTACGACTTCTTTAGGCGAAGAATAATTTATACAATTAACTTTATTAATAAAATTAAAAATATATATAATGAAATTTAACGAGGAAAATTTCTAACAATTATCAATAAAATTCATTTTCCAATTTCAAAAAAATACTTACATTGTAAGATTTTGCAGTTAGAAAAAGGGATTGATCAAATTTTATTGATCATTGCCAGAAATTTTCCTCGTTTAATTTCATTGTAACTTAAATAATTGTGAATGTGTGATTAATCTTTGTTTTATTTTATTTATATTAAAAATACTTTTGACTAACCAGAATAAAAAAAATATTTATTAGTTATTAGTGGGGTAAAAATCTTGATGAAGTTGATGCTGGAGCGGGAGTCTAGAAGAAGGGAGGGAGGATTAGGGTGATGTTAGGGCTGGGTTTTTGTGAATTTTTGGTTGTGTTTTAGTAATTTAAGAGGATGCTAATAAACGTCTTTTTTAGTTTGAAAAGGTTATAGAAAAAAATATATTTTTTGTTTTTGTTATCGCAACATGATTTACATAAGGTGGTCAAAGAGTGTGATACTCTTCAGGTAGGATGTTCATTGATTAATTTGTGATTAAGAATCTAAATAAAAAATAAAAAGATTTCTTCGCCATGTGTCACAAGGCCGTTGAAATATTGAACGAGCTCTTGAATTTCGTATTTTTCTTTACATATTTTGGATAGATTCAATAGATCTTACAATAAAATACACATTTGTAAAAGCACAGTAACATAATTTCAACATTTTTATAAACAAAATATATATATTTTTTTAGTTCTGTGTTTGCTAAAATTAAATTTAAAATCGTGCTTGTTGCCTAATTTATTTTTTGAATGTAATTTCATTTCAAAAGTCATTGAAGGTAACTTTCGATGCCTGATTTAGACTTTAATTCTATTCCGTTGCCTTAATTTTGATTTTAACGCCATTCTAAACCATTTTAATTTTTAAATATTGATTTTAATTTTATCTATATGAAGTTATCCAAGGTTATGTGCACCATATTGAAGACGCTGGGTAAACCGTGATTCATCTACGGATTTTAGTTTCCATTACTTTTCATTACTCTATAAGTAGAGGTATTAAGAATCATTTTGGATAATAAACTATTTTTTATATCGAGCGTATAACAAAAATCGACGACGAAGTTGGCGTTGGAAGTCTCGAATCATGTCTGTACTAAGATCATCAGCATGAAATGCTGGTTGTGGTCAACGTGACAACCAGTTCTTTACGTGTGCGCCTGTGATTTTAGTTCAGACATAACTTTAGATTTCCAATGCCAACTTCGTCGTCGATTTTTGTTATATGCTCAATATTATTAATAGAGTTTTTATCCGTCAAAGTCAAAATAACTAATTTTGATACACTTTAAATTCCATTTATATATTTTTTTTACAAAGTCGAAAATGATTAAATTTGACGCACTTTAAATTTGATTTATTTATTTTATAGTTTTAATAGGAATCTTAAGAGCCATCGTTGCTAATAAAACAGTTTATTTTATTATTTTCACTATTTTTTTTATTTATTTTTTGGCAATATATTAAAAATTACAAATTTTGACGCAATTTTTTTAGTGTAACTAGAAGTTGTAAGAATTAAAACATATTTTTTTTATTTTTACATTTTTTGTTTTCGTCATCTACGATTATTATCGAGTAAATTTCAAATTTCAAAATGGTTGACTTTGCCACACTTTAAATTCGATTTCATTGTTTTAGTGTGTTAGTAGGACACTTTTTAGAAGTGTAGACTTGTTCTTAATAACTATTAATAAGAAAATTTATTTTTACTATTTTTTTTTTTGCAATTTACTAATTTCTAAATAAAATCGAGCAATATATTAAAAGATACTAAATTTGAAGGACTTTAAATTTATTTTACAGTGTTACTATGAGTCCTAAGAACTATCCTTGTCAATAAAAAAGTTTATTTTTTTATTATTACTTTTTTACATTTTTTTATCGTCTACGAATTTCTAAATAAAATCGAGTGAATTTCAAAGATAAAAAGGTACACTTTACATTTGATTTTTTTTGTTTTGGAGAGTTTTAATTTATTAAATAAAAATTATTTGAAAATAATTAATAAATTATTTTCACATTTAGCTCTGTGACTTTTGACTTACTTTACGTAAGTACGTTAAACAAATGCACATTAAAACAACTACTTCTCGGGCAAATACCCACGCCGGACATTGAATTACATAATGTATACCTGCCGTTGCACATTAATAAAATATTGCATAATGCAACAAATTTTGATCCGAGAAAAATTTAATGTAAACAAAACAAAAGGAACGTTACTTAATTTAAGGCCATCTTCAGACACGTGTTTCGGGATCTATCCCTCGTCAGTACAGCTATGCCTTACATAATTTAAAGATGTTAAAATAAATCAATTAAATTAATTCAAATAAAATCAGCAAAATTAAATCAATTATATTAAATCAATTTGAATTAAATTAAACCAAATTAATTCAATTTAAATCAAAACCGAATAAAATTAAACGAAAAGAATTGAATCAAATTAATTAAATGAGCGACCCTCACCTGCCGCGCGCTGTGATGGTAATGACGGGCAGAGGAGTACGTGCGTTCTTGTATTGTTATCGTTCTTGTTATTGTTGACATTTTTTTTTAAATTTTTTTGCCATCCGTGAATTTCAACATAAAATCGAGCTGCAAAGTAAAAAAGGACTAACTTTGGCTCACTTTAAATTCGATTTATTTTGCAGTGTTACTAAGAGTCTTAAGGACTATCTTAGTCAATACAAATGTTATTTTTTATTATTACTATATTTTTTTGTTATCCACGAATTTCTACATAAAATCAAGCAAATTTCAAAGTTCGAAATGGCTGACTTTGGCGCAAATAAAGTTTTATTTCATTGTTTTAGAATGTTACTAGGAGTCTTAAGAACTATCCCAATAAAAAGCTAATAAAAAATAACTGTATATTTTCGAGTTTACGTGAAGTGATTGATCACAAAATAGAAAGACTGTTATTCCTTACTTCACTTATTATTTTTATGTTAGATGTACATTTCGAGACACAAAGTGCCCATTATCAATAACAAACTAAGGAATAACAGTCTTTCTATTTTGTAATAAAAAATATTATTATTTTAAGATTACTATTTTTTGTCATCCACAAATGTATTTTGTATCCCGGTGCGTCCGCCACGGTGAAAAAAAAAAACGTGGTATTCTTTTTGTGACTTTAAAGATTCATCTACATTGTAAATCATATTAGCAATTGTTTACCAATTATTACATATTCAGGGCTATTCCTGACGGGAAATGTTAAATTTTACGTGTACGTTATTAATTAACTTCACATTCTATGTAATGTATATCTATTATAAACGCTGCTTAGATTGTGATCATAAAAAATAACGTACATGTTATACCAAACATTTCCCTTATAGAATAGACCCGATTATTAGGTAAAACAGGATATTTTATATAATTTTATCTCTAAGGAATAGTATGTTTTCCACTTTTTGTAGCTGTTTGCATGATTGTTAAAATAATAATTTCGTTTCGCAAATTACATCCATTTAATTTCGCTGCATACACACACGTTTATTGGTAACGGTTAGAGAAACTGTTAATTGGAAGTTGCAAAATTAAATTACGGAAGTCCGATAATTAACGCTCGCGGATTGTCAACGTGAGTTTGTTTTACGAAAGTTTCACGGCGTTATGTCCATGTGTGTATCCGGGAATCGATTCAAGGTCCCCGCGTTGATAAGCGCGCGGCCTTTACAATTTCTGGGTTTATTTGTACAGCGTTCACGTGAGTCCGAGATTATCTTGAAATCAACGGTGTTTTGATATTTTTTCGTACGTGACACGCTTTGTGCGAATTATTTTATTATGAAATACTGGAAATTCTGTTAGTATCGTTTTGCGGCGGAGATTATTAAATTGCGTATATTTAATTAGGATTGGTAATCGTTTGTATAAAGTGCGCAAACATTTTGGTTTATGCCTAAAAATATCCTAATGTTTTCTAAACATGCTAATCAAACAGTTGCGTCGTTTCAATTTCTGCGTAGTTCAATGAAGGATGTTACGTTTATATTGATTAAAAAATGAAAATTTTGATTTCTTAATTCATTTTTTTAAATCCATGTTAATTCTAAATTTTAAAAATAGGCAGAAAGACCACTGGCCAATTAACAGATATAAATTATATATTGGATTTTGAAATTTTGTATATTTTTCTGTATATTATTAAGTTACTAAATTTTTAATTTAGATTCTACAGCAAATGAATAAATTGCATCACGCCTCGATTTTCTATTACACGTTACTACATTTAGTTAATTTGTTCGATTTTTCTCTCTTCTTTTGTTCATTAAGTTATTAATGGAAAATAACTCTCCAACAAACGAGTAAACAACGAAAACAATCGGACGATTTGGAATGATCCTTTTACTGTAAAGGCATTCCTAATATTTTTGTTCTCATAACTCTCTTCACAGATTAGTAATGGACGTCAGTGAGGTGGTCCACGAAAAATGCTGATGAATTCCGCCGCTTCTAGGAAAACGCGCATGTTTCCCGTGGTTTTATCGCCGACGGACGGGATTGATAACGAGTTCACTTAAAAAAATATACACATCGCCCAGTCAGTTTGTGATTCGCGACGCCGCAGCGACAATCTCCGCGACGAGTGTGTGCGAAAAGATGGGATGTTCATGTGAAACGCAGTGCCTTCTTCAATTTATTAGGACTCCAAGAATCAGCCAGCTCGACGGAACAACAAATTGGCAGAAGGGTGTTATTTATTCGAATCAGATACCGTTGGAAGTTTCGAGCAACGAGGAAGTGGAAATGCAGGAGGAATGAAGAAAGGCCTTATTAATCAAGTGCAATAAAATAAAGAAAAAAACAATTATTTCAAATACAAGAAGGTTTAATTGGAGGAAGAAGATCTTTAAATATCTCGAAGTAGTAGTTTAATGAAAATAGTGATCGAAACGGAATTAAATCAAATTTTCACAGGGAGAGAAATATTAAAGCAATATACCACGCAATTTAGAATAAAATAAAATTCTACAGAAAAAGATATTTCGACTGATTGAGATTTTTTAAAATCCAAATTAGGAATCTACTCAAGAAAACGAAACCTGTTAAATCATCCATCGATAACTTTTATATTTTTAGAAGAGAAAAAAGAAACAGTTTAAATCAACAAGTATTTAATTTCTTTAATATTCCATTAAATCAACAATCGCAAAAAAAAACGCAAAACATCATTTATTATCTCAATTAAACAAGGATTTTTTGTTTTCATGCCATTTAGTGAATGATACAGGGAATTTTATTGAATTTGTAAAATAATTTCATATTACAATAAAATATTCTGAAATAAAAATATATTTAATATTATAGAATAAATTATTGTGCAGACTTTTTTTACATTAGAAATTCCGATTTTTAAAAGAAACGAAAACAAATAATTTCTAAAGCTAAAAAAATGTGATATTCGACGTACTTTTAAAAAAATGCTCATTCCCGTAGCTTAAATCGCTACAAATAAAAAAAGAAATAATACTTTTGAGAAATCAGAAATCCAAAATAGTTGAATTAAGCAACGCAATCTAGTCTCTTCATCACTCAAGAATCAAGAGTAATTACAAAAATAAAAATAATAAAGCGTACGCTTTAAAATAAATCTATAAAATAATCAACATAAACACAATAAAAATCTAAACTTAAACAATACAGTGCTTCTGCGGTGCCTTAATTATCCGGCTGACGTTTTCTTTTATTTCCAAAGTGACGGGAATTTAAAAATTCTAAGTTATGTGAATTGTGTTGAGTGATTAAGAGGAAGTTGGAAAATACGAATACATAAATAAATAGAGGATAATCAAAATGCAGTACAATACCGTCGGGAGGGAAAGGAAGGGGTCGATGACGACTGTCAGCAATTGGTTTTCTTCTTTGCGGAGGACTCCCAAAAAGGGGAAGGCCAGTTCCAAGAATCTCACCTCGAAGAGCGAATGGGATTTATCCATACCGCACTACCAACTACGTACCGAAGTCTTGGTAAATATTTTATTTTTTTGGTTACGATATTTTACTGACAGTGACAAAACCGGTGACGTTTAGTTTTTTTTAATATACTGGTCTTACTTAGTTTTATACAATAAGTTGAACTGAGTGCAGGTTTGTTATATTGGTATAATACAATTAAATTTCATATTGTTTCACAAATTAATTTCAGGCTAGTTTCGTCTATAAGATATTATCAATTAATACAGGAATTTCTATTAATGTTTCACCACGAGTTAAGTGAGCAATTAATTATACGTATTATTACATTAGGTTTATATTACTCTAAATGCTTCACTAGTTCATCTAAAGAAGAAGCGAAATCTGTTTTATTTTTAAGGGTGCGGTTTACAAGAAAGAGATAGCTATACAAATATGGGCAATTACTAATTTGATTTAGATTGTTGTGATTAATGAACAATATAGTATTATACATTAAAATAATCTTAAAATAAGCAGGAATTTCATCAGATAAATTAAAAATTATTTTAATGTTTAGATTCTGTGAAAAATAATTATGAAAAACAATAAAAATTGATCAAATTTATAGCAAATTTTAAATTAAATTTTTGCTAATAAAAACTTGTGCAATGAAAATTTAAAGGATTTAACTAAATTCTGCATTCAAATAACTTAGCAGACATGACCTATTAATTTCATTATATCTTACAATTTTCTTTTCTAACTTAAACTAGTAAATTGACGTAATACACGAAAATTAACGATTTATTTTTTATATAGACTGATACTTTATACTTGGTAGATAAAAAATGTAAATACACATTCATATTATGAAATCCAAAAGAATAGCTCTATTTTCAAACGATTATTTCCATTTTACTATATAGCTATAAATAGAAAACAGTATTCATTCACTTGGTCACAGTTATTTAAACATATTAAATAAAAATGATTTGAAAATAATTAATAAATTATTTTCACATTTAGCTCTGTGACTATTGACTTACCTACGTAAGTACGTTAAACAAATGCACATTTTTAATGTGCATTTGTTTAACGTACTTACGTAGGTAAGTCAATAGTCACAGAGCTAAATGTGAAAATAATTTATTAATTATTTTCAAATCATTTTTATTTAATATGTTTAAATAACTGTGACCAAGTGAATGAATACTGTTTTCTATTTATATTAATAGCCAGCGAGGCATTTATTCAAATCCGAACCGAGAGAAGTTTTTTGTGAATTTGCGATAACAACAATACACGAGCGCACGTCCTCCTTCGCCGGTCATTACTATCTCAGCGCGCGGCAGGTGAGGGTCGCTCTTTTTAATTAATTTGATTCAATTCTTTTCGTTTAATTTTATTCGGTTTTGATTTAAATTGAATTAATTTGGTTTAATTTAATTTAAATTGATTTAGTTTAATTTGATTTAATATAACTGATTTAATTGTGCTGATTGTATTTGAATTAATTTAATTGATTTATTTTAACATCTTTAAATTATGTAAGGCATAGCTGTACTGACGAGGGATAGATCCCGAAACACGTGTCTGCAGATGGCCTTATATTATGTAACGTTCCTTTTGTTGTTTTTACATTAAATTTTTCTCGGATCAAAATTTGTTGCATTATGCAATATTTTATTGATGTGCAACAGCAGGTGTACATTATGTAATTCAATGTCCGGCGTGGGTATTTGCCCGGGAAGTAGTTGTTTTAATGTGCATTTGTTTAACGTACTTACGTAGGTAAGTCAATAGTCACAGAGCTAAATGTGAAAATAATTTATTAATTATTTTCAAATCATTTTTATTTAATATGTTACTATATAGCTATCTCTTTCCACTAAACCGCAACCTTAATATGATAAAATTTGGTGAATTTTTGTTGGCAAAAAGGTAGTTATGCTTAAACAACAATAGATTTTAATTGTCCTATTTTTTTGTACGTTGGCAATTGCTAGTTAATTAGCGGCTGCCCTAGCCTATCCAGTTCCGGGGTGCTTTTATTTCCGTGGCGCCCTCAGCTAAAATGACTTCATAAGAGGCCGGATTCTAGTTTAGCCGATTACATCGATAGCGACTCAAAACGAAGACGAAATGATTCCAAACAACGGTCGATAGAGAGAGAATTCCAATTCACTATCGCAATATCGTTTCATTTAGAATCCCATAGAAGAGCCCATAATATAATACTTATTCACAATTTTGCATTAATAAATGTATCGACTGGAATAGACACTTTTTATTTGAGGGCTTACAGCACATTATATCAAGTTATAAATTATTTACACAAAAAAATGCTTACTAAAAATATACATTCAGAACAAATCTACCTTTCGTGCTTTTGCATTGACAAAATCCGTAATAATGTCCCTGTTTTCGAGGTGCATTTCGTGTTTAATATCAATTAACGCTAAATCTATTTTGCAACAATGTCGATTTAAGATATTTTTTTATTAATTTTAAAAGAATTTAAAAAGAGCCTTCACTTTGTGTCACTGTAATTGGCAATGTTAAATAAATTCACAGTGCGTTAGATAAATTTAGAAATATTGAAATTAAATTATTGGAAAACAGATAGTTCAAAATTTATAACGGGACAGTGCAATCGCCGACGAATATTAACGAAAGTTCAATTTCATTGTAGAGATCGTTCTGATTAAAACCAGAATTTGAGCCACCACTGCCCAATTTGAAAAGTGGGCTCTTTTGTCGCAGAATCTAATTCTTTTCAATTATTTAAGTTTTATAAAAATAAAAAATAAATTAAATAAAAATGATTTGAAACTAATTAATAATTTTTTTCACATTTAGCTCTGTGACTCTTGACTTACGTTACGTAAGTACGTTAAACAAATGCACATTAAAACAACTACTTCCCGGGCAAATACCCACGCCGGACATTGAATTACATAATGTACACCTGCTGTTGCTCATCAATAAAATATTGCATAATGCAACAAATTTTTGATCCGAGAAAAATTCTCGTTCAGTTCCGGGTTTACATAATAGAAATATGAATTAATTATAATTGAAAAATATAACATTTTAAATAATGCGAAATAGAATTTTAATTACATTCAATTATTCATAATTAAAATACCTTGCGTTATTGATTAAACCTTGTTATTCATTACATACTCAGAAATTGGCTCTAATCAATATCTACTCCGGCGAAATTAATATTTCAATAAAGTGAATGTACTTAACTGCTGGGATTACACTAATCAAGATTATTAACCCGGCTAAACAATTCCCTCTGTATTTCCCGAATACATTTCCACAAATTTCCCATTTCGGGAAATCGATCCATCCGGAATGTAGCACTACTTCCCGTTTAGTACGCGTAATCCCTCGCTCCGAAGATAAGCCGGGCCTTTCAGGAAATTTAAATCCCCGCAGAATTTATGCCATTAGAAGTTTTTAGTTGCGAGTTTGTTAATTGGAGGTTTTAAATAAGTGAGATATAAAAGGATGTCATTAAATAAAATATTTTTTGGAAGTGGATGTATTTTGTTTATGAAATAAAAAGTGTGGAAAAAAGTCACATTCCTTTTTCGTCGATACTATTGTTATATAGTGTTATATATTTATATTTTTCGATTAGAGTGTGTGTGGTTTTACTAACATCGAGGTTGTTTTTTTAATTCTATTTTTATACCACACTAAAAGAAATATTTCCAAGTAAAATTGAGTTTTTCTGATATCGCGGTATTTTGAGCACATTGTGCCTAAATGTACATTTAGTATTAAAAAATACAGAAATTAATAAAAAATAAGGAAAGGAAGTTTCTTGATATAATATTTATACAGGGTGCGTCAAAACAGACAGTGCAGTTTTGAAGGGGCTATTAAAAAACGGCGAAATTTAAAGAATTAGGGTTTATTTTATCTTAATCGGTACATCATGCAGTCTTATGCATTAAGTCCTGACGCCCTCCCAAGTAGGTACCCCTACCACACGGGATATACTGGGCGTCTGTTTTGCCACACCATGAATATCTAGAAAATTCACATAGTTACAAATCTTCGATAGTTAATGGAGTTACATTCAAATAGTATGCAATGAAATAGTTTATAATATTGGGAGTAGATGTCAACTTGCTTATTTTAAATAAGACACCGAGTATAACCAAATATTGCACCACCCTCATTCAGCCCAATTTACTCTACCTATTTTTATGGGAGAAAAACTGACACCAAAGTAAATGTCTGTTAGTATCAGCAAAAAATCGTCTTTTCTGTTTTTTTTTTGTTTTATATGGGGGGGGGGGGGTGTATTTGAATTGGAGGGATTTATTAGGATGATGTATTTGACACCGACAAACTGATAAACTATACCAGTAACCATTGAGGATCTGAATAGCTCTTCGTGAGTAGTGGGAAAACATTGCACAAGAAGAGGTCTCCAACTGCATTAAAAGTCATAAAATTTCTCGCGGGGTAGTATACACTATTAATCACTTCAATTATGTGACAACGTAGATGTAAAGCCTAGCCAATAAGACTAAAGGAATTTGGCAATTATGTATAACTAAGTGCTTCGTGACTCTATAGTAATGAATTACATGTTTAGTATATTTTCTTACTTTATAGTTAATGTCTCACATCTTGTAATATGGAAACAGAAAAGACCATTTTTTTATGCTAATAGACATTCACTTCGGTGTGCGATTTTTTTGTCCATGAGTGTATTTATGCTTGTAAAGCAAAAAATAATAGAGAAAAATAAATCTTAATAATTGAGAGATAACGCAAGCGCCATCTATTGCCTAATTTCATGTGACATCGTCAACGATCACTAGTTATCCTTACGCCAGATAAATGCTGGTTGAACACACAATAAAAATTTACAAAATTTATTATAATAATATGTACAATTATGTCAGTAGTCTGTCATGGGCTATCGATCTTAAATAAGAGAAAAATAAATTTTAATATTTTTGTAGGTTCATAATCTAGTAAGCGTTGGAAAAGGAATTCACAGATTATTGCCAGTGTTCAAATAAGTTCCCATTATTTTCTAGATGCAAATACACACTTTGTGCGTTGAATTTATAACATTCCTGAGGAGATTGTGTTAACCGCTGTTATAATCATTTTAATAATGTTTCAGCCGAATTGACCCCACCTATTTGTTATTGATCACCGAGACTTTTACATTGTGTAAAATTATCAAAAAAAACCTTTTTTAATTTTGTTTGTATAACAGAATTCTGTTATAGAATCAAAGTTAAAAAAGTGTTTTATTATAATCCCACCTATTTGTGTTATTTGACTTTTTTTTTTAAATTTTATAATATCCACTTTTTGTAATATCGATTGCCCTTTAAATAATATTTATCACATTTACTGTTATTTACTATCTTCGAAAATCCATGGAATTCTTCGAGGAAATTAAACTCAAACGCAGCCATCCCACCACAATACACAGCAAATGTGCCTTGAAATGCGATTCCGTTCCGCGGTAAACGATACGAGCCATGTGAACCGTTTTGCATCAGCGCGCACATCTCTGCAGCCATTATTTTTGCAAAAAGACATGTGGGGAAAAATAACGATACGAAAAAAAAAACAACAATGACGTACACAAGGGGACGAGTTCACAGCTCGTTTGTATACAGGAGAAAAAAGAAGGTGAAAAATAAAAATGTAAAACCGAGCATCGTTTGTTGTTACAAAACCGCGCAATATAAAGTTGACACATACAGTGTGTAATAGAGAAAATATACGCAAGTCAATATTTAGGGGATAATTTTTTTTATTTTGTGAGTTAAATTGCATTTGTGAAACGAAAATATTTATGGAATCGCCATTTATAAAAACATACGTGCATTTTGAAATCAATGATAAAGACGGTTTAACAGACATTACTTGTCCAAGTCCTATTGGTAATTTACAAATGGATAATTGAATAGACAAATAAATTATAAAAATAAGTTTAAAAATAAATCTAAATGCAATAAATGATTTTAAATTAATTTATTAATTATTTTCAAATGATTTTTATTTAATTTTATTTAAGTAACTGTGGCCAAGTGAGTAAATACTCTTTTCTATTTATATTAATAGCCAGCGAGGCGTTTATTCAAATCTGAGCCGAGAAATTTTTTTTGTGAATTTACGATAAAGCACGCGGCTGGTAAGGATCGCTCTTTTTAATTAATTTAATTCAATTAGTTTCGTTAATTTTTTTCGGTTTTGATTTAAATCGAATTAATTTAGTTTAATTTAATTTAAATCGGTTTAGTTTAATTTGATTTAATATAATTGATTTAATTTAACTGAGTAGTTGATTTAATTTAATTGATTTGTTTTAGCATCTTTAAATTATGTAAGGCAGAGCTGTACTGACGGAATAGATCCCGAAACACGTGCCTGCAAATGGCGTAACGTTCTTGTTGTTGTTTTTACATTAAATTTTTCTTGGATTAAAAAAATGCCTTATGCAATATTTTATTGATTTGCAACAGCAGGTGTACATTATGTAATTCAATGTCCAGCGGGGTATTTGCCCGGGAAGTAGTTGTTTTAATGTGAATTTGTTCAACGTAAGTCAAAAGTCACAGAGTTAAATGTGGAAATAATTTATTTTTTATTTAATTTAAAAATAAATCAATGATTAACGGATATTCGCTGATGTTTCTTAATGAAAGAAAAAGACAAAGAAAAGAAAAAGAATTTAAAAGAGTGTTTATTTACAAACAAAGACAGGCGGAAAGACCGATGGTTGATAGCCGTTTTCTAAAGACAACGTATAATATAGTATACGAATTATATTAATTTATTGTATATAAAATTGTCTGCAGAAATAAAGATGTTATATATATAATTTGAAAATAATCAATTATTAATCAATCATTTCCTCTTTTGCTACAGTTAGATGTACATTTCTAGAACTATGTACTCATTTTCAATAATTGAATTTTTGGCCTATTAATGTAAAACTGGAAACATTAATACAACTATAAAATATGTACATAAAATATTTTCCTTCAAAATACTGTAGACATATAAAATAAAATGAGCATAATTTACAACTGTAATTAATATCTAATTACAGAATAACATCTGTATTTATGATTCGATTCGTCAAGGTTACATTTATTAATAGTTAGTTATTATTATTCAACATTCCACATACTAGAATCCTCGCGCATACAAAAAAAGAACTTGACAGGCTGATTAATAAATGACTTTATTGCTTACGAGTAATTTACGTTTTGAATCTGTAAGAGTACGAAGTACTTTTTTTTCAATGAGTAATTGTGAAACAAACAAAATTCAAGGATATAAATAGAAAATAATTCTCTGTGTTAAAATAATGAATAATTTCTATATGCTGAATGATTGAATGAAATAAAGAAAAAATATCAAATCATATATTTTTTCTTTATTTTATTTTAATTTCTGTTTGTATAAAACAGTCAAATGTGTCAATAGAAATCTATTCACTTGGTCACAGTTATTTAAATAAATAAAAAATTAAGTACTTTAAAATGCATATTAAAACGACTACTTCTCGGGCAAATACTCCGCCAGGCACAGAATTACATAATGTGCACCTGCTGCTGCATATCAATAAAATATTGCATCGTGCAACAATTTTTGATCCAAGAAAATATCACTGTAAAGAATTAAAAAGAAAGTTACTCAATATAAGGCCATCTGCATACACGTGTTTCGGGATCTATCCCTCGTCAGTACAACTCTGCCTTACACGATTTAAATATGTTAAATTAATATGAATAAAATATTAAAAATCAACCAATAAAACACAGATTAGATTGAATAACTTTAAATTCTCGACTAGTTTCGGGTTATTAGCCCATTTTTAAGAGAATGTGTTTTATTGGTTGATTTTTAATATTTTATTCATATTTATTTCATACAATATGAACTACCAATGTCTAAATATTAAAACCATTAATTATGTTAAATTAAATTAAATAAAGTATACTTTAATTTCAATTAATTTAATGGAATTTTAATTTAGTCAAGTGTGTCATCATGTATCAAGAAAATGTTTTCTATCAAACATAATATATAACATATGCTTATTAGAGATGCAAAATTAGAGTACTTTTTAATACTCGTTACTTTTCGGTAAGGCACTTATTATTTCAACCGATTTGAGGTTAGCCACGGATTTCAAATCACGAATCTGGCGCAGCCACCATTTTACTAAACATTTTGATATTTGGTGTCATTCTATAAGGAAAATGTTAGGTTCTTTTTAATATTTTTGTAATATATTCATATAATATGAAGTTAATTAATAACATAATTGTTAATACCTGAATAGTTACAAATACATTTATTTTGGACTTAGAAAAGTTGGTCTCCATTTGGAATCCTTTGATTTTTTGGTAGATTATTAAAATTAATAGAAAATAAAATGGATTATATCGAGCGTATAACAAATCGACGACGAAGTTGGCATTGGAAATCTAAAGTCATGTCTTACTAAAATCACACGCGCACACGTAAAGTGATCTTAGTACAGACATGACTCGAACTTCCACCGCCAACTCGTCGATTTTTGTTATACGCTCGATATAATCTATTTTATTTTCTACTAATTTTAATAATCTACTAAAAATTAAAAGTATTCTAGAGGATGTAACATTTCGATCATATTGTATTTCTTTTATACGGAATAATATTTTTAATTAGTAATTTACATATTTCAATAATCAATATATAGATAACAATCTTAATTGCTATTTCGAAATAAATTACCCATCGCAAATAATTAAAATCCCATCGATTCGATGTAAGCTCGTTTGCGTTTAATTAATACTCGCAACACGTGCACACGTGTAATACCGGTGATCGATATATTGTGTGACTAATTATTAATGGTTTGGACGTTGGTCACGCACCGGTTTTGTTTTTGTTTAGTTTCAGTGCGCTGTTGTTGAATGTTATTTGCGTAAATGAAATGAGAGAATAATTATAAATAAAAATAAAACCGATTGGTTTTGATAATGTTTGTTTAATATTTTTTAATATAAAAATTACAGCTTATTTTATGGTTTATGGTGAAGATTAATGTTTGCAGTTTTTTTAATAATAATTTATTTGTCAATAAAAAAATCCATATTTAACAGGATGCGGCAAAACAGACAGTGCAGTTTGGAACGCTCTGCATACGCCTCTCATTGTGTCATCAGGACTTAATGCATAAAACGGCCGATTAAGTTAAAATAAACCCCATTTCTTTAAATTGTGCCGTTTTTTTAATAACCCTTTAAAACTGCGCTGTCTGTTTTGCCGCAACCTGTACTTTCATTATTGTTTTGAAAATAATAATATTGTTTATTTTCTACAATAACAAAATATTTCAGATCCTAATATTATTACAAATAATAGATATTGTAGAAAACCCATGGGAGGAGTACAAAAAATAGCTTATACTAGCAAATCTGCTTTCAATTCAACCCAAATTAGATTAAGATTGGATCTACAAGACCCACCATTGGCCCAGAGCCAATGCTGAGCATTCCAAAAAAATGTATTAGTTCAATTGTACGGGAATGGGCCTTAGAACATTGGAAAAACTTGCCAGGGCTTAGAGATAGCAAATTGCTAGTCGAACAACCCCACCAAGATCTTGCGACTGCACTCAGTAGAAACAATCTGAGGGTAGTTACAGGACTAATAAATGGACATTGCCCCCTCAGGAAACATTTGCACTGCATGAAAATTCTTGAAGAGGAACCAGTATGCAGACTTTGAAATTAAGAGGATGAAGACACCTCCCATGTGCTATTCGAGTGTGCAGTGCTTACCAACTGGACTGAAGAAAACCTGAACCAAGTGTATCCACATCAACTCTTTCTAAAAGACAAATTGATCAAGAGGATGCTGAAGCTTGCAAACACCACAAAACTCTTTGATTAACTATAAGAGCGAAAGCAGTATAATAAGTCAAATGGCAGCAGCCGTTGTGATGCATTAAATACCCAGTACGGTGCAGTTGCACCCTTACTGGAAATCAAATGGCTGTAGTGCTTGGACTACATAACCCTTACTTTCACTGTGCCTCCCCCCCCCCCCAATAATAATAATAATAATTAAGTTAATAACATAACAGTATCAGTAGAATTGATAAGAAAAACAAACATCATTATTTGAATAAAAAAACATATTAATTTTAATTCATATTTCACTATTCCATGCACTTTATTAACAACACGAAATTTGTGCATGATTTTCGTGTAATTAGCGTATGCATACATTTCTGACTAAGTAGAAATCGGGAGCGTGGCGCGCTCGCTTTGGCGATTTCCCGTCTCATTGTTTTGTCGCGACGTCCCATTTTAAAGTTATTAGCGTTGAAAATTCGAGCGCTAGATCTTCCGAGAGCGACGCACATTGTTTCCATTAAACGATGTTCAAACAATGATAATTCAGAGAATGCGAGAAGGGAACGTCCGTGGAACGTTTATTCGGCTATTAGTTAAACAAACCCACCGAAGGTGCATCGTTGAATGTGAAACGCCGTGTGATTCATCCAGATGGAATTTAATTGGACGACGTCAGGTCTTTTGGTTCAATGATTTAATTGACAACAAACATTGTTGGAATAATAATGTTATTTTAAATATTATTATTAGTAATCATATTTCCTATTAATGACTTAAAACAATGAAATCAATTAATCAATTTATAAGGCAAAGAAGAGTGTGGCGATAACTATAAAACCTGCAGAGAAGCAGCTGCAATTTTTATTCCAGAGAAGATAATCGGTTTTTCAAAAGTGTCAAGAATTTTAAAACAATTTAAAAGGTCCAGAAAATTGGGATTGCACTTTAAAAACGAGCCTACTAAACCAGTGAGAAATGTGAAGAATTCCTTGAAAATATGTCAAAGCGTAGTTGAAAATTCTCAAATATCTGTTAGAAAATGCGCCAGAAGTTTAGGATTGGGAATGTCAACAGTACGTAAGGTACTAGCGGCGAATAATATTAAAGCATTTAAACCAAGATATGTTTAAAATTTCCAAGAATATGATGACGGCAATCATTCTGAATTTTGTTTCATGGAACAATAATAGGTACAATAATATTTTGGTTTCACTATTATTTATTGTAGAAAAACTGAATATGCAGTATTATTAAGTGACACCTCAGCCATTGAATTGATAGAGCATTTCCTAATAAGATCCTGTTTACGGATGAAGCTACACTTACTACAAATGGCGTAGTTTCATCACATGGTCAACCCAAAAAAAAAAAAAAAATCCGAAATAACTGCAAAAATCAATATTCTCGAAAAATAAAATTTTGGTGTGGAATTTTAAACAGAAAAATTATAGGGTCGTATATATTTCGGCAGAGTTTAAATTCAGAAAGTTATTTAGAATTTTCAAATATGGAATTTGAAAATGAATTTGTCATGTTATCTTTGGCTGCACTATTCTCTTTGGTTTATGCAGTATGAGGCACCTGCACATAGTGCTCGTATTGTATATTGAATATTTAAATGAACAACTTAATGAGAAATGGATTGGAAGACATTCAAGATTTCCATGGCCTGCTCGCTCATCCGATTTAAATCCACTGGATTACTTTTTATGGGGTGGTAAATAACAGACTTTATTCTGAGAGGTCTTTTGGAAATTCAGAGGATTTGGAAAATATAGTTTGAAAAATTGTAAGATATCTAAATAATCATACCAATATTCTAGAAAATGTAACCAGAGATTTTAATACAAGAACAAATTTATATATTGAGAGGGCAGGAGATCACATCGAATGATTTTTATTTCATTACAAATATCGTTCAACAACTTTCAAAGGAATTATTTTTGTTGATGATTTAAACCGTATGTCATTTATTTTGTCCTTTTGTATGTATAAGATCAAGCACAAACTTTTATAAAGAATAATATTTTTTGAGAAACCAATACCAAAAATGTTAAATTAAATGTGGCATAATGGCTTATGTAACATAAGTCATTATGTCACGACCTATGCGTTCACTTACATCGAGGATTTCAGAAGTGACAGTGCATTTTTAATTTGTAATTAATTTAATTAACAACTTTGCAATTATATAAGGCACAGCAGTACTGATGAGGATCAAATCCCGAAACACGTGTCTGCAGATAGCCTTATACTACGATTTTTTTAATAAAATTAAATATTTTCGATTCAAAAATTGTTGCATTATACAATATGTTATCGTTATGCAACAGCAAATGTCTATTATTAGACTTTTCTTAAAGTACTTATGTAACATAAAGGGAAAATAATTTATTAATTAATTAATTATTTTCAAATTCTTTGTATTTAATGTATTTACATAAGTGTGACTAAGTGAATAACTCCTTTATCTATTATTACTAAAAATGTTTCCCATATGTTGCATACCTACATACGTAGACACATTGTATACGAATGAGATAATGAATTCCTCAATTATCTTATAAATAAAGCGACTAATATTATTTACGTAAATAAAATACAGTAATTAGTTAATAGGAATAATGTATAAAATATATACATGCAATATTTATAATAATAATAATAATGTTAATTAATTTTATAAAATATACTTAGGTGCATTACAAATGCAATGAAATTGCAAAGAGAAAATAATTATTCAATACTGCAAATTAATTATTATAAATTAAAGACGACGCAAGCGCCACCTTTTGCCTAATTTCAAGTGGCATCGTCAACGATTTGGGTCTATAAAGTAGACGATCGAGAATCACTAGTTATCCATACGCTAGACAATGGTGGCTGAACGTTTCATTAAATGTAAATAAATTATTTTCAAGTTTCTTATTATTTAATTTAATATAAATAACTGTGACCAATTGATTAAATACTTTTATGGTATGGTATGAATAAATACTCTTTCTCTGTTATTATTATATAATTAAAATATTTCAGTATAATCTCTTTAATTAAATATAATGTAGTAGCAAAGAGATTTACCGAGTCTCATATTACGTATTACAATTTACATATTAGCTTAATGAATATGTAGAAGCCGGAGCCTCGCGCATTTTTGTGCAAACTTCATTAAAGTTACCGTCATCTCAGGATGCACTTCTTTTTGATGGGAATTAATAATAATAAATTCACTGTGATGTATACTTAGGAAACATTAGTTACACGCTGTGCCGCTTGGGAGTTATGCAGGTCTTGTTAAAAAGCAAAAAACAGGTGGATAATTTATCTATACAGACAGAGGCTGCGTGAAGTTAATTGAGGTACCATAAAAAAAATGCAAAATAGATTGTGTGTACATAGATTATAAAAAAATGTGTGTGGTTCATAATTTTCTTTATGCACCTGCTATATATTTTGTTCATAAAAATTATCGTTGATTGTAGAAATACTTATGGTTTGAAAATCTACGATTCTATTCAGGGTTCTCTCAATAATAAAACACTTTTATTTTGTTTGTTTAATTATTTAATTTAGTAAAACTGTAACGTGACTTCTCGTTTCATCAATTTGACCTGTCAAACTTAAAGTCAACTTATACGTGTTTACAGTCACAAGGCTTGAGTGAGTCGTGGGATTCGTGACTGGTTTTAAAAATTATTTAAAAAAGTTACAAAAGACATACCCCTGATTGTATTGTTTAAAATCATTCTTTACACCTTTAGCAACAATTTGGTATAAAACACATTTGTTTAAATTGCATCAAACAGTGCCGTTTTGAACTTTGAATTTAACACACATTTTTGTGGGATTCGTGGCTGGTTTTAAAAATTATTTAAAAAAGTTACAAAAGACATACCCCTGATTTTATTGTTTAAAATCATTGTTTGCATCTTTAGCAACAATCTGGTATAAAACACATTTGTTTAAATTGCATCAAACAGTGCCGTTTTGGACTTTGAATCTGACACACATTTTCGTGGGATTCGTGGCTGTTTTCAAAAATTATTTAAAAAAGTTACAAAAGACATACCCCTGATTTTATTATTTAAAATCATTGTTTGCACCTTTAGCAATAATCTGCTATGAAATTCATTTGTTTAAATTGCATTGCATCAAACAGTGCCATTTTGGACTTTGAATCTGATGCATCTTCAACTTGAAAAAGTCGAAAATGAGTGTTGACGTAAGAATATATTAATAATATAACATTGTTAATAAAAATTTAGCTTTTTTATCGAATTTCATCATTAAATTCTTGTAATAACGCGTGTTTTTTGTTTAATTTACTCCTGCGCCTCCGCCATGGTGGAGGTGCCGGGCAAATCCGTGGCTGGAAATTCGTGGGTAACTTCACATCGGTTCAGAATACGCTAACATTGATTATGTATATTAATTCATTCATTTATTTACGGAAATCTCCTTTCTACAAAAACTGTAAACATTTACATAAATCATCATAAATAATAATACACAAATAAGTCAACTATTCAACATAAACTTTGAACATCTTTATCCCAAGTGATTTTACAATTCAAAATTAAGAGTGGTCAGGTAATCTCAGGGGTACATTACAAAATAGAAAATAACATATACATACATATACACGAAAATATTATAACGACTCAAGTTTTAACAGTGTGAGTGCCATTGTCAAGTATATAAAAATCGGATATAGAGATCAAGATTAATTAAGATTGATTAATTTATTCTTTGCAAGATTATTGCCGTTTTTTGAGTGTTTAAAAATTTCCGCGGCATCTAATAGGTTTAATTTTGCGTTTTTTTTTTTCTTCTTACAGTTTATTAACTGAATTAATCTCACAATCTATGTATGCATATAAATCATTATGCTCTGGTACTTTTTTAGAGCTGAGTAAAGTATTTGATTGCATGTCGCATAAAATTTTATGTATTAAAATAAAATGCTTCTATTTTACTGACGAGTGTAAACATTATTTGTAGCAGTACTAATAAATTACTATTACTATTATAGTTGTGGAGGAATTTTAACTGGTTTATTTCGGGAAATTTATGTTTACATTCCAATGAATGATTAGCAAATGTGCTGCAATTTTGATTCAATCTAAAAACGCGGAAATGTTCTTTATGCCTCTATTTTCCGATACATATGCATTTTATACATAATCTTCTGTAAGTTGTGGAGACTTAATTGTTTAAATAAAAATTATTTCTCCTCCTCCTTTCTCTTTTTATTGAATTAAATATATATGTTTGGGAAACTATGTTTCCATCCTCAATAGTGTATGAAGTTTTTATAAATGTAAATAATAAATAAAGTAAAAATAGATAGGTTTATAAATTAAACACTTTAACCGTATCACCCACTTGTTTAATTTTAAAACCTATTTCTTTTTTTTAACTAATGTAAAAAATTATCAAAAAGTAATGACTTCAACCAACAATTATATAAATTATTATAAATAGAAAAGAGTATTCACTCACTTGGTCACAGTTATTTAAATAAATTAAATAAAAATTATTTGAAAATAATTAATAAATTATTTCCACATTTAGCTTGGAAATAATGTATTAATTATTTTCAAATAATTTTTATTTAATTTATTTAAATAACTGTGACCAAGTGAGTGAATACTCTTTTCTATTTATAATAATTTATATAATTGTTGGTTGAAGTCATTACTTTTTGATAATTTTTTATTTAATTTATATAAATTATTTATATTTATAAAAACTACATATACTACTATGGGCGAGGGTGTATAATTACAATGGATTCGTTCTTATATTACAGACGGAGTGCAATATATATGCATATTTCAAGTGCTATCAAAGTTGTGCCAGGGGTCCCGCAAGGGTCACACGTAGGACTTTTGCTTTTTTAATATATCTATTAACGACGTTCTCAGATGCTTTGTGTTGACCCATTGTTTTCTATTTCCGGATGACATGAAAATTTATATGATAGTCCTTTTTAAAGCTATCATGTCTTTAAAAGCGTTTTAGTAATTTCAAATACGATATATAACAAAGTAGAAGCCTTAACAATCAACAAATTATTCAGGGTTATTCCGTACTAGAAATGTTAAATTTAACGTGCAGTAATTTAAAAAATGAATATTTTGAAAATAATTGACTTGGTATTGTTTTACTTATTAATTTGTTTATATTACTCGTCTAGTTTCGACGTACATTATTAACGCTCAGCCACGGATTTCGTATAGAAATTTCATTAGGCGAAATCCGTGGCTGAGAGTTTACATTATTTTTAAAAAGTTACAGGATTTATTTTATTTTATTGTTTTATATCGGTTTTTAACAATTTAGTAGGAAAAAGGAGAATCTACATATCGTCTCCTTATACGGAAACCATAGCAGAGCGTTATTTTTTTCTTAAGTTCGAATTACATACCCTTGATTTCGTTGTTTTAAATGACCTTTAGCAACAATCTAAGAATAAAAACAAGTTCCCGAATTTTGACAAACACCTTCGTTTTGGACTTAGAAAAGTTCGTCTCTCTATACGAAATCCTTTGCTGAAGTTTAAAAATTTATAAAAAAAGTTACTAAATACATACCCCTGATTTTATTATTTTAAATGATTATTTAGACCTTTAGCAACAATCTAAGAACAAAAACAAGTTTCTGAATTGTGACAAACACATTCGTTTTGGACCTTGAATCTGATATATCTAAGTCTTTATTCGAGGCTAATAATTGAAAGTAAAAATTATTTTAAATTAAGTTGGATATATCTTATCACAGTTCTTGTATAATTGGTTTATTTTTATTCGTTTATAAGCTGTGAATCACTTTTAAAATAAATAATTTACTCGGCGCCTCCGCCATGGTGGAGAAGCCGGACAAATCCGTGGCTGGAAATTCGTGTGTAACTTCACATCGGTACTGGGACCGCGTAGAAAGACCTCTGATCGATATCCCAGACAGACTAACACCTACTTGTATTGTAATCATTTATATTGTTATATTGTTGAAATTATCTATATTGTCTGAAAAATATATCTTTATATATATAACTGGGACCGTGTGAATAAATCCTTTTTCCTATTATTTAAAAGTTTTTTACTCCGTTGCTTCTTCAGACTTGAAAGCATTTAACAAAAAATTGAAAATCGATCAACGTTACAGATATAAATAAAAATAAAACATATATTTTGAAAAATATCACAAAGCTCCATCTTTTGCCTAATTTACAAGTGGCATCATCAACAATTTGGGTATATGTTTAATATCCGTTCACCTATCTTCAACAAAGCATTGCACATGAAACACATTGGTTTGACGAGGTCCGAAAGACCGAAATGGCCATTATCAGTTATTCATACGCTAGATGAATCGTAGTTGAAAAATTTATTAAAAATAATAAAACATGTTCAGAAAGACCTCCAGCCGTTAGCCTAAAAGCATACAAACCTTTATTTTATTATATACACTCAATGTTTGTAAAAATGGAATTATCCGAATAAAGATATTTGTATATATATATAATAAAACAAGTAAAGAAATTGATTTTAACTGTATTTTTTTTTGTTTCAGGTGAGTTTTCAACATCTTAATAAAAGCATTATTATAAGAAAAAAAGATTCTTGGCCAGGTGAGGTATATATTTATAGCACAGGGCATATAACTTTTCAACCCAATTAATGTTTACCTTCCTTTCAAAGGAGGTGGAAGGCATCTTTGAAAATTCAAATGAGAATCCCCAATTTGTATTGCAGATTAGGATTCTACGCGAACAAACGTTAAGATTGTATTCGAAAGTTACTTCGAGCCTTTTATAATTTTTTGTTAGTGTAGTCGAACATAACTGAAATATTTTTCACACGCGTGTGAAGTTAGCCACGGATTTTAAGTACACGACGCAGATTCTTCAGTCATGAGTTTAGCGTGATTTATGCCTCTGTTTATTCATTTAAAAGTCTTGTGTGTTATTTAAAATTCAAAGATGATATGACTGATTTCTCAATAATTTATTGAAAAGATTATGTCTTTCCAGCGCTAGTTATAGAAATAATTTTGAGAGACTACTTGAAGCGCACTTTCGATTTCAATTTATTAAATTCGATGAAAGTAATTAATATGTTTTTTACCACTTAAAAAGTATAAATAATTACTTAAATAAAAATGATTTGAAAATAATAAATTATTTTCAAATATAGCTGTGTGACTTTTGACTTACGTTAGTAAGTACGTTAAACAAATTTACATTAAGGTTGCGGTTTAGTGGAAAGAGATAGCTATACAGTAAAATGGAAATAATCGTTTGAAAATAGAGCTATTCTTTTGGATTTCATAATATGAATGTGTATTTACATTTTTCATCTACCAAGTATAAAGTATCAGTCTAAATAAAAAATAAATCGTTAATTTTCGTGTATTACGTCAATTTACTAGTTTAAGTTAGAATAAAAAAATTGTAAGATATAATGAAATTAATAGGTCATGTCTGCTAAGTTATTTGAATGCAGAATTTAGTGAAATCCTTTAAATTTTCATTGCACAAGTTTTTATTAGCAAAAATTTAATTTAAAATTTGCTATAAATTTGATCAATTTTCATTGTTTTTCATAATTATTTTTCACAGAAACTAAACATTAAAATAATTTTTAATTTATCTGATGAAATTCCTGCTTATTTTAAGATTATTTTAATGTATAATACAATATTGTTCATTGATCATAACAACAATCTAACTCAAATTAGTGATTGCCCATATTTGTATAGCTATCTCTTTCTTCTAAACCGCACCCTTAAAACAACTACTTCCCGGGCAAAGCTGTACTGACGAGTGATAGATCCTGAAACACGTGTCTGCAGATGGCCTTACATTAAGTTTTCAGGAAAACGCTCAGCACACAAATTGACAGCATCGCCGAAATTTCTCCTGCATTAGTCATAAATAAAAATTATTTATTTTTTTGCAGTATGTCTCCGTGCAATCCATGATGAAAAATTAGAAGACAATGACAGTGACAAATAATTGTACTAAGCCATCCACAATTATGTTAAATTTAAATTCGTAAATTTAAAAATTAATTATTTTTTAAATTTAAATTTGTAAAGTTAACTTAATTGTGCATATAGCTTGCTATAGGTTATTCTACGTCACAAATTGTCAATACCATTCTTTTCTAACTTTTCATCATGGATGATGTATCCGTGTAAGATAAAATTGAAATGATTTTTATTTATAGCGAATGTAGGAGAAATTTCGACGATGCTGTCAATTTATGTGATAAGCGATTTTCTGAAAAAGTAAGATCACGTTCTTCATTCGTTAGAGTTATTAATCAGTTTTTTGCTGTCGGAAGTGTAGAGTCGAAGATAATAATGTTTAAAAAGCCACTAACTTTTTATTTATTTGAAATTTAATTTTTGCTGTTACAGCGGCATCTGCAACGAATAAAAATAATGTTTTAATAAAATCTTTTGTATTTTTCCCTATAATCCGATTCTTGAATAAAAAAAATGGTGTGTTTGAAATTTAAAAGTAAACCCCCGCCCCAGCTACTAAAGGGGCAGCAGGGGGCTGAATTTAGAAGAGGATGATGTCTCCTTAGGAAACATTAAGGTTTGATCTTGTAACGTTTTTTCGTACGATGCCTATTTTTTTTAGTTTTGTTCTTTTATATGTCGGGTTAAATGGTACACCCGGTATAATCTAAGAACATTTTTAAAGTGACTTTATGCACACATTAAATTCAGTTTGTTTGCCTTATCTTATTATTTAGTAGTTTTACGAACTATTTAGAGAATATCAATTTTGGGTATGAATGGTACTTATTTTGTAAGGTTTTTTTTTTTATGGAACAGGAATTTGCTATATATAAATATTTTGAATTTAAAAATTCTTTTCATTTGCTCATCCAACTTTACAAACTTTTTGTAAAAACTTCTCTCCTTTTATGTTATTGACCAGAAAATACGAATGAACAAAACACACATCCGTATATCCGTTCACTGTTTGTACGTACATCCAAATCTATTTATAAAAAGCGCCGCCGGCGAACAACAATTTCTTTAGAAAATGACACACAATCGCTTGCAATGGGAAACAAAGCAGTTTTCCCAAGCGCGGACATCGATTTATTCCATTTATTCCATCTTCCGTTCATGGCCCAGAAATATTCCGAAGGTTAACGGATCAATTTTGCCCCGGGAAGGAATACCATTCCTGTGCCAAGTTTTATTCTTCCCGGAAAAGATAAATACACATGATGTATTGCCGATTAAACAAAATAAGAAAAGTTTGTAACTTTTTGGACTATTGCCAGTTGGTTAATTATTAATAATTTATTACTGAAATATCACTAATTGATATTGTTTTAATATGAAACCGCTCGTATTTATTTGCCTGGAATTTACGTTAAGAGTGCGGTTTAAATGAAAGAGATAGCTATATAAATATTGGCAATCACTAATTCGTGTTACATTGATCTCCTGGTCGATGAACAATATTATATTATTTAATTTAATATTTAGTTTGTGTAAAATATAATTAAAAAAACACTGATAATTTAATTTATAGCAAATTTTAAACTATATTTTTGCTAATAAAAACATGTGCAATGAAAATTTCAAGGATTTCAGTAAATTCTACAATAAAATAACTTCACAGTCATTACCTATTAATTTCATTATATTTTACAATTTTCTTTTCTAATATGAACTAGTAAATTGACGTAATACATGAAAATTAGCCGTTTTTTTTTTTAAATTTTAGACTGATATTTTTTCTTGGTAGATAAAAAAATGTAAATATGTATTCATATTATTAAATCCAAAAGATTGGCTCTTTTTTCAAACGATTATTTCTACTTTACTATACAGCAGTTTCTTAGATTAATAAAAATGAATGGTAACGTTTTATAATGACCGAATAGATCTATATTTCAACTTATTCGGTCATTATAAAACGTTACCATGAGCGTAAATAAATAACGGTGATATAAGTAAAGTGTATGTTTTTTTTTCACATTTATTTGATTAATTAATCATGTATCATAAAGTAATGGGTTCCACAATCAATCAGATTAATAAAAATAATCCATTATTGAACATTTGTTTTGAAATACTTGTGTAACATAAGTCAAAATGTCACAGAGCTAAAGGTGGAAATAGTTTACAAAAAAATACAATGCCTAGAGTGCGTTATAATTAACATCTATTTTGCCTAATATTATATTAGTAACAAAAGTAACCAATATTTTTCAAATCTTGCTATAAGAATTCGCATTAAACATGGATTTGCTTCAATTGCGTTGACATTTTTTGAAAAAGTAAAACTCGTCAATAGAAAACATACATTTTTAACAGATATGTGTTGTAATAAACTTTTAAATTTTGAAAATTTTATGAATCCGTGGTTAAGTTTAACGACTTTTTATTCGTGAAGATGATGGATGCGCCGGGCAAATCCGTGGCAGGAAAGTCTAGGAGAAACTTCACATTAATTCGAATTTTCCGTTTTGCTGTTTTTATTTTTAGTTATCCTAATTCGTTAGTTTTTTTTTTAGATGTTTCCGAAATATGTCTAGGGAGAAATATTTATAGTTCAACGAGAATCGATTTATATTATATATTAGTAGTCGTGGTATGGGGTGGATAAGTCAAAGGATTTTTTGATTGAATTCATTTGGTTTCTTTTACTGATAAATTATTTATTTCCAACTAGTTTCGACTTAAAGCCATTTTCAAGATTTTTCATGCTTTTCATCAGTAAAACAAATCAAGTGAATTCAATCAAAAAAACCTACATATTAATAAAGATGTGATCAATGAAAAATAAATTAATCTTTTTTTATTTCAAATATTCAATCTCACGTTATTACTGAGGGTAACCTCTTGGATGGATGGAGGGTTTTTTTGAAATTTTACATAGAAAATACCTAATGTTGTCTTTGTATATTCGCATTAATAAAAACTATATTGATTGTGGATTATATCTCAATGTTGTACATTGAAATTTCTTAAATTGATAGATATAAATTTAATTTAAAAGGAATATCAATTTAATTAATTAAATGGGAACTAGTCAAAAACAATTTTTTTATATCATTTCAATATTATGTTGAATACGAAAAGCAATTAATCTTAAATCGCATTTCACCATACATTCCAGTTGAAACACCATTCGAAAGCAATGATTAATTGTCTATTGTCATCGGATAATTTCTAAGTACTTGACTAACGTTTTAAGCATGCGAATTCGCGCAAAGATCGCGTGAGTAAGTACACTCTCATATCTCAAACTACCACTTGCATATTGATGTCCACATTACTCTTGATTGTTGTTCAATAATAATAAACCATCTTGTAGCGCACCGCGCCCTTTCTAATTTATCTTTTAATGGACAAGTGGAAATGTTTTCAATTCTTATTTTTTTAAATTAATGTTCATTACATGTAAAGTAGAAAAGCGAAAAATTAAGTTATTTATAAATTCCGTTTAATTTTTCTGATTATATTTTGACGTTTTAAATTTACTATTTGTAAATAAAACAACGGTTTTTTTTAGTTCTACAATAATTTTTATTGACTCTACAATAATAAAATCACAGAGATAATGGAATTGAACCTTGTAAGAAAAAAAAGATTTCCTTACAGAAAGAAAATTACCAAATATGGTGGATGCGCCCAGCAAAAAAAATCCGGAGCTAGAAATCAATTCGTGGCTAACTTCTCATCTATCTATGGTACCGGATTACTGTCCATATGGCATGTCGTATTTTATAAAGATATCTATAAGCCTATAGGTATCTTTATAAAATACGAAAATTTTGTTGCAAATCAATATCTATGATATTAATATATGTCTTGGAAAGTTATGAATTGTTATACAGATTATACATGCGGATCTCTACAATAATAAAATCACAAAGATAATGAAAGTTGACCGATATGTTATTAGTCATAGCATTGTCCAGAAGCTAAAAATCGGCCATAAAACAATTTTAAACCATTTACATAAAGCTGGATTAAAAAAAGAACATTGATGATTGAGAGCCAATCATCAATGTTCATTGATTAATTAACATGAAAAATCCTGATGAATCAAATTTTCATTTGCGAAGTCGGAATGAAGTCGACCCATTTCTTGGTCATTGACGATGAGAAATGCGTCATTTACGATAATATAATGCAAAAACGGTTGTAGTCACAGCGCGGTGAAGCATATCAAACAGTAGCCAAACCAGGACTAACGACCAAGAAGACGCATTTGATGTAACTGGAAAGGAATCATTTATTGTGAGTTGCTGCCATACTTGAAAGCAAATAAATTTACTATTTGTGTATAAAACAAAAAATGCACAAAAATGTTTATTGGAGCAGTCTCTTTACAATAAACATTTTTGTGAAACTTAAAAAAACGTTGTTAAAAGCCTCAAACATCGATTAAATAAATTTTATTTTCTGTCACTCCCTTTTTTAGCTAACGAGATTATTAATTCAATGGAGATAATGTAAGATGGATGATATCCGCTGAAATAATTTGAGGTTTGTGTCGTTGCAGCTATTTTTGTTAAATTATTTTAACTAAATTTGTATGTTTCTGAATGTAAAAACGTAAAAACATAATTCTAAAAGGAATTGCGCCATGGCTATTGCTTATTATTGTTAACATTGCTTTATTTAAACAATTAAAACAAAATCAAAAATCCAGTCTGGAAAATTTGAGTTATGACTTTTTATCTCAAAAAACAAAATATTCTCCTGGCATAAAAAATATTTCGAAAAGAGATTTCGCATTGGTTATTAATTATTATTTATAGTGCTCAATATAAACAATTAAAACAAATAAATTGAAAATTAGTTCAGGCAAAGTTATGATTTTTTTAATTTTGATATCTCAAAATATTCTCGCTAATAGTGGAAGTCGAAAAAAGTATTTTGGATACCTAATTTGAATCTTGCTGATTTCATATTTTATGAGAAAAATAAGTATTTCCAGCCACCCAAACAATCCCCTGGGATAGTTGTGAGAATCTTTGGTATATTGGGATTATGTTTGTTTTTTCATATATGATGGTATTGGAAGGGTTGTGTTCCAATACCATCCTATATGAAAAAAACAGGCATAATAATTGGAAGGGTTGTATTCTAATACCATCCTATATGAAAAAACAGGCATAATTCTCATATACCAAAGATTCTCACAACTATCCCAAAAATTTGCCATGAACCCAACGTCCCAAGACCTATTTAACCTACTTTGCATTAAACGAAATCCAAACATTTCTCCAAAATTCCAATATCCCAAATCCACAATGTATTCATTCATCTCATGAACAACTGATCGACTGACATAACATAAAGACAAGGACTTCCAGCTGAAAGACCAATGGTCGATAACTAAATTGTATAAAAGTCTCAATAAGGATTTTATATATGATTTTCATATAGAAAGTTACAAAAATGGTGGATGCGCCGGAATACAAAATCTCGGTTAAGAACTACCCGAGCCACCATTAAAGGAAATATCACACAAGATTTAGATTTCCGGTTTGAAGATTTTGCAGCAAGTTAGAGAACTCTATTGTGATATTGTTATTGAAAATAATAATACAAAAGCATTTGAAAAAATATTTTTGCTGATTTGAAGAAATTATATTTTTATAATTATGTTTTGTATACATAGAAAATTATATTCATATGAGCATTATAAAAAATACGTTAAATGTAATAATAATTATCAACAATATATATTAATATATTTTTGATAATTATTAGGTTCTTAGTGTTTTAGCCGGATTATTTACTACTTTATATCTACAACATGAATAAAATAAAATGTTCTTTACAACCTTAATAAAAATATAAATCATATAACTCTAAAACTAGAAGTTTTGAAAATTTACATAAATACTAAAAAATCGTTGTTTTCGACAAGCTGATGTAACGAAAACTAATCTTACATTAAAACCAGACATCTGCAAACGAATAAGTTGATCAATTAGATTAAAGATACCATACTGTGTGGAATGAAATGACAAACAAAATGGGTGTAAGTCTACAATTAACACCGCGAGGAATATCAAAATTGAGTATGCAAATTAATTGATGACAATCAATAATACCAATGACCAACTTGTACAGGAAACATAAATCAAGCAGTACTCTTCTATCTTGTAACGACCTCAACTCTGGTTGATCAAGCATAGAACTACGACTAAAGCTTCAGCCTACCTAGTCTACAGTGAATACATCGAAGTAACATTTATCTTCATGGAGAAGGATAACTAGTAAGCTATACAGCTTACAGCATATTATATTATGCTGTACGCGATTGAATACCTTGGAAAAATTTGTATAATTTGAATCAACTTGCAAACCCTTTTCCAAGGCATTTTCCGTCGATGGACACATTTTTACACGACCAGATAATTTGCTGTGAAATTAAATAGTCTAGCAGTTTCGACATCACGTACTAGATACAAATACTCCTGTAATTACTGATTTTGGATCTACAACCACTTTTAAGTACAGGCATTAAAATCAGGAAATAAACAAGATTTAAGGGAATAAGAGAAAAGTCCATAAATGGGTTTTGCCAGTATATAAACACCCCGACTTTTAGTACACGAATCGGATAGTGCTAAAATATTATAAACCACTTGAGTAAGATTAACTGTGAAATTACTTAAATTTGCAAGTATATTGATATTACTAAAATTAGTATTAACTTGAGTAAAGTTCGGATCGACATACACGGATGATAGATAAGAGGCAAAAAATTAACACAATTTTGTAAATTGTTACATATATTTTCATTTAGGTATATTCGCTTAGGGTAACCATCAGTCTTACGACAAACATTTATATGATCCCAGAATCTATTAGGATTTGTGTTTATATATCACACTGCCTTCTTACTCACTTAAATATTAAAACGCCAGATTCTAAACAGGCTTTAAAGAGTTTATGCGTAATTTTCTTATATTCAAAAAAACGTAATTTATTTGCTGTTAAACCATTAATCAATAAATTGGGATGAAATATTTTCCGGTGCGAGTAGTGATAAAAATTTACAAAGTTTTTTTACAATATTGTATACTACTGTTTTATCCAGTCCGCTCCCATTAAATTTTTGAAAATGGTGATTAATTTTGATGTTTCAAATATTTAATGGGAGTGGACTGGATAAAACAGTAGTATACAATATTGTAAAAAAAACTTTGTACATTATTATGACTACTCGCACCAGAAAATATTTCATCCCAATTCATTGAAGCTAAAAAGTCGTTGATTCTAATATAATTATCCAGTTTAATGTTGAATATCCAACATCAGTATAATTAACATAATTATAGTAAAAATAAAGGTAAACTTATACAGTTCAATACTGTATAAATTTACCTCATATTCAATATATGATGACAACTGGCAGAAGTTAAAATATCACTTGCGCAACATATGGAGATATCTATGACACTGTTGAAGACGAAATTCGAATATATTGATTTGTTGCATTCGATAAAAATTAAAAACTTTTGATAAAGCAACCGCTCGAAGACAATTAGTTTTAGTATAGTGAACTAATCAATTCAACAATAATTGTTGTTCAAAATCGACACATATTGCATCAGGAATTTTGAAGTGACCACATATGATATTATTCGCAATTGGGATTCTTCGAATACATATCGTCGTAACAAAAGTATTAAATTCGGAAGCAGGAGAAATGTATATATGTTATATTTTTTTAATGAAAGATTCAATACACATCTCTATAAAAGTAAATTTTAAAAATTTTATTTTATAACAACGCTGAAATGAAAGTCATAACATACAAAATTTACATGTCTTAACCCCCCCTCTTAAATAAATATCCATATTCGTTGTTTATTTATTGAAGTAAATCAAATATTTACTGATCTTTCACATCTTCTTTATCATAAAACCCAAAACAAACTTTCGCCAGACCCATACACATTATTAATTAATCAATCATAAACACGTATTACTTCAATATCCACCCATCAATCCATCATGCGTCTTTTTTATAACAAAGTTTAATCAATTAGAAACTCGGGCTGCAACCGTCACTTGATCGCTTGGGGAAATATAATACGTTCAAGGTGTTCTCTTTGTGAATGGCAAGAGTGCCCTCAAAGCGAACGTCGAGTGTAAAATATTCACGCAGATTTGAGAACCGGTGCCGCCATTAGCGTCGCGGCGTTTCGTCCCTATCTCCTGAAGTAGTAAAACCTATTAAAACGCTGCTACATTAGTTAAATTGATCTACAAGGAGTTTTTGGTAATATAATTTTGAACTCGGTAGAGTATATATAAAATTTAAAATCAACTTATATTTATTTACGCAATTTTAGTATTATGCAAAATATATTAACAAAATACTCAGATTTACGGGCTATAAATCACTTAGACGATTTACTCCACTCGTCTGTGGCTCGTTCCGTATACTTAGTTTGTTGTTTTTTCTCAAGATTTTTATGGTTAATATATTTAAAAATATATATATGTTGATTTACAAAATCCATCCAAGACAAGTTTGAGGTTAAGAATTCGTGTATAAATAGCGTTTGAAAATAAAAAATATAATAAGTTTGAAATCCAAACAAATTTTTAAATATTCTATATTTTGAATGAACATTAATAAATCATAAATAATAGTTATTTTAAAGGCAGAAATAAACATAAAAATTATTAAATATTAGTATTGTTCACTGTTATTAGTTAGAATATCATTTACATATATATATATTCGTAACATTTATTTTTGTAGCATATGTTTTGTAAAAAGTTACGGAATCACTTTTTACAAAACATATGCTAATAAATGTATTATTATTATTAAGATTTTATTTTAAGTTATGAAATATTTTAGAAATTATAAAGTTTCTGTATTTTTAATAAACCTTTTATAATAATTATCGTTACATAAGTTATTATTCTTGAAATTAAATATTTCTTCTATAGCTACTGTGATTTTTTTTATAATTCGTTGTATAAAAGAATAATAAAAAAATCCTATTAATACGACTCCAATATATTCCCAACTAAAATTCAAGTTTCAGGTTCGTGTTTCATGTTATGTTTGGAACAAAAAAAACAATTTATAAAATTGAAACGCCAAAAAGTAGGTAAAATGATATTTTTCAATTAGAACTGGAATGAAATGAAATAAACGTTTTTTCCTATATTGGGGTTATTTGGTCTATTTTTTGTTGCCATTGTAATGTATTTAAATGGAAGTTTTTGCCCTAGTTTGAGCGAGTTGAGAAATTGATGATGAAAAATTGTGCGTAGATTTATAAACCGCGAATTTCATTTCCTAGTACAGGCATCATTGAATATAATTATAAATATATGTATGAGAATAATAATATAAAACGTGAAATATTTATTAGCGCCATGTAAATCATAAATCAGTTATCATTTTTACCAAAATTATTTTTTTTAATCTGGACTAAAGTGTTTATATTTTGAAACTTATTAAAAAAATTATTATTTCCTAAATTCCAAATATTCGATAGAAAAATACTTGTGTTTTTTAACATTGAAATTAAATTCGATTTTGTTTGTATTAGCTGGAGAACGATATTTTATATATTAATAGAAAAATGTATTCATTCACTTGGTTATTTAAATAAATTAAATAAAAATTATTTGAAAATAATAAATAAATTATTCTCACATTTAGCGTGTGCCTTTTGACTTACGTTACGTAAGTACGTTAAACAAATGCACATTAAAACAACTTCTTCCCGGGGCAAATACCCACGCCGGACATTGAATTACATGATGTACACCTGCTGTTGCATATCAAAATATTGCATAATGCAACAAATTTTTATCCGAGAAAAATTTAATGCAAAAACAACAAAAAGAACGTTACTACTTGTCTGCATACACGTGTTTCGGGATCTATGCCTCGCCAGTACAGCTCTGCTTTACATAATTTAAAGATATTTTATATATTAGAACATTTTTGGCTCTTTTTAAAAAAAAATATTAATTACTGTACGTACATTTTGTTAAACATATTATTTTTTCATTCCACACAAGGAATGGAAAGATTTACATTACATGATTTTGTTATTATACATCAAACATAATATCTTGTTCTGGAATTGGCTATTGACCAGAGGCATTTTCCCCTAAAATGTAATATTTATTAACGAAAACCTGTTGTATAGTTTTCTTCGTGTATTTATTTACATCAGATACTTATGAAGTGATTATTATCAATGTTTGACAAATAGAAATTTATTAGTTTAGTTTGGATAAATATTTATATAATAATATTATTGAGATTAAGATTATTCATTTTGAAAAAATATGATTAGAAGGAGTAAAAATAATAAAATAAATTTCACACTTGCTGCTTCTCTTTAAAACAAAAAGAACATGAAATTAATGCGAGCGTCTGTTGAAATAAATCCATCTAATCCAATTAACTATTTCATTTTCATCCGCAAACTATTTTCCAGAAAAGCTCGCAAAGAATATTAAAAAAGTCTGATTATCCCGGCGTACGTGAACTTTACATGAAAATAAAAATGCGGACGTCGGCATTTCTGCGCGGCGAGACCGACCGGGACGTCCTAATTGAGCCGGTGCTTTCCCGGGACAATAAATCATCGCCGGAATTTACGGACCGAAAAGGGATGAATTTCGCAGTCCTTTTTATTTCTATTTTATTCGATGTCGAAATTTGATTTCGGCGCATTACCCTCGCGCTCGTCCCTCCCCGCCCTTTCTGTCCCTTCCTGTCCCGCCGGCAAAGTTTCATTTCCGCGCGTTTACCTTTGAACCCTCCAGGATATATAGACTATTTTTTACGAAAAGCTCAGAGTTTTTTTTTAATTCAATAAATACTACAAATACACAAAGAGTAATTAAAAATCATAATTGTATTAACTATTTGATTTTTCACAATCGTTATACTTTAATAAAAATAATTGTTAAACCCCACGCACTCACCAGACGGGCATTGGACCACCGCCGGGGCAATAAACCCCACACTCATGTTTTTAGATTAAGGGTAGGTTAGGTAGTAAGTAAGAAATTAGTTTTGTAACAGAGTCGACAGTCGACAAAAAAAAATATTAATTCATATGTAATTTGGTTGCAGTCTGTTCGCTAGTTTTCGAGAAACAAAATATTGGGGTGGAAAATATTTTGTTTTTTCAAGTTAGGGGTGGAGCACTTAAATCGGGATTAGGGCACTTAATTCAAGGATGTTGAGCCCTTAATTCATATGTAATTTGATTGTAATCTGCTCTCTAGTTTTCGAGAAACAAAACATTGGGGTGGAAAATATTTTTTTTTTTTTCAAGTTAGGGGTGGAGCATTTAAATCGGGAATAAGGCACTGAATTAGCCCTTAATTAGCCCTTTACTTTGGTACAGGTGTTAATGCATTTTGCTCAAATGGCCCTGCTATCTTAACGTTAAGATAGCTATGTTGGGGTTTTCACCCTTGAGGGTGGAGCACTAAAATCAGGAATATGACACTAAAATAGCCCTTAATTAGCCCTTAATTTTGGTATAAGTTTCAGTGCATTCTGCTCATTTGGCCCTGCTATCTTAACAGAGGTAATTAATTCTCTAAAGAGGGAATAATTTATTAAGAATTATTAAATTATTTTTATTTAATTTATTTATAATAATTAATTAATAATAATCTTTATTAATAAATGTATATAGAAAAAAATCAAACTAAATAATAGAAATATATAATTTATATCTGTTAATTGACTATCAACCAGTGGTCTTTCCGCCTTATTTATAATACTTGTAAATATTTTTTTAAATAAATTTTTGTTATTATTTTTGAAAAGTATTTCCTCAAATTGTAAAGTGTTATTCTAACTTAAGAATAATTATTAGTAAATATTAGTGACGAACGACTATTTAAATATTTGATTTATTTGGAAAATAGAAAAGATAGTGAAAATTTAAGTGGAGGGTTGTTAGGCTATGGAAATTTTGTATGTTAGGACTTTCATTTCAGCATTATTATAAAATGATATTTTGAATTTTACTTTTACAGAGATGTGTATTGAACCTTTCGTAACTAAATGGCGCAAACATAGTTTTTTAAATGTATTTATTTAACCTAGAAATATTTTTTGTTTGGACGTTTTTACTTCCTAACATTAAATATATTTACAATATATATTCTTAATTTTGTGATGATGTTTGACTCCATATTCGGAAATCAGCTATCGTCTTTCCGCTTTAACAATAATATTTATTTGAAAACACAAGATCAAATAAAAAGTCTGTTGTGTAATTTTTTTCGTATAATGTTTACTATTGACATGTATCAAAGCAAAATATAATAATTCGTTGATTGATAAGGCGTTAAGATGATGATAATAATCCATATTCACTTGATGTAAAATTATGAATAATCAGTGCCCAAAAATGTACATCGGACAAACAGGACGAGCTTTTAAAGAAAGAATTGCAGAACACAAAAATGCGTGGGAAAGTCAAAACAAACAAAAACCACCTCAACCTATGCGAATCACCTGCTTTCAAAAAACCACAGCTTCAACCAGGATTTCCAGGTCCTCCATGCAGAGAAAAAGGGAAGGAAATTAAATCTGCTGGAAAACCTGGAAATCAATAGATACGAAAAATTGAACCTCCTACTCAATGAACAAATCGAACTGTCAAACTCACCGCTACTACATAAAAACATTCACCCTATGGTGGGGTAACCATGTTAATGTGCTCATATATATACTTTTAAAATTTTGAATTTTTAAGTAAACTTTCATACACCTGAAGAAGCAATACATTTGTGAAACTTCAGGTGAAAATAAACACACTTTTTTGAAAATGAGAAAATTATTCATAATTTTCTTTACCCTAAGTAATAATAAATGGGAATGATAAGCTTCCTGGAGTTCTTGTAGTTTCCCATATTTCGAATGTCAATTTAAATGTATTGTATGGCGTCTGGAAGTGATTAAGACGTGGAAACGATGGCTATATGATCATTCTTATTTCTGTATTGAGAACGATGGAACATAAAATTGACAATCAGCACCTAACCCCCATCAAATTAATGTATATTATTTAGAGATAAGCAAAGTCGATCTTTTATTACTGCTAAAATAAGTATATTATAATTTTATAAATGTTACTTGTTATAAAAATATCAAGAATAACTTTCTATTTATTAATAAACATAAATTTAAAATCACTTTTTCGTTTTAACTACTTAAAATGAGACATTTAGTAATACTCGATTACGAATATTCGATTTTGTCCAACACTATTATTATTATTTATTATATTAGTAATAAAAAATCAACTTTTCCGATCTCTTATTTTATGCAATCCACGAATGAATAGATACCAAACACGCTCCCGCCCCCGAATGATTACTCGTTTATTTCTCGATAATTCACTCCCAGCGCCGGTATTAAATAGCCGGGTTAGAGCATGATCCGCCTTTTCAATGGATTACCCGGAGTAATTTGATCAATCCCGAGGTCAAATCTACTAGTAAATTGAATTACAGATTAAACGGCGACACCGTTGTTGCACTTCCCCGTCACGCAATTTACCCAATTACTGTTGGCGTTTGCGGTCCATTAATTTTTACGTCCTATATATGCACCGAGGGGCAGAGAGGGAAGGCTTCTCCTCTGGTCGACTTTATTAACCCTCGAAACAAATTGCAAAGCTATTAAGTAAAGTTTGTAAAGTTCTTCGGCGGCGCGGACGTTTTATAAAGATAAAGTATATGTGGAGATTTTAATTAATTCTTCGAGAAGTTTAAAGTGAATAAAAAGAAGGAATGATGAGTTCTCGTTTGGAGCCTTAATTTTCCTGTTTTATCCGAGTAATGGTCACAGTTTTAATTATAATTTCATATTTTTTATCTGTAATTAAATTAATATCTTTTGGTATTTAATTAAATCTTGAAATTTGTAATTATAAAAAAACTTTCATAATCGAAACTCTTAATGAAACTTTATTTTTTAGATACAAATTCCAATTTCAGATTAGCCAAAAATAAAATATTTAACAAAATATACCCAAAACCTATTAAACCGACTATGCTTTAAACGTAACCAAAACATCTCTTCCAAATTCTGCTATCCAGAAACTAATATTCATTCATTCATCACGAAACTCATCAACGACTAACAGACTGATATGACATAAAGACATGGACTCCTGGCTGAAAGACCGATGGTCGATAGCCATTTAGTAAGAATATTATATAAAATGTATTATAATACACCTAATGTAAATTTAAAATAAAGATGATTGTATGTATAACAAAATATTTCTTATCTCAACGTTTAATAAACGAAGAAAAAATCGCAAACTCGGACAAAATTTTCTTGATTAGGTTTAAATTCTCACAGAATATGCTCTCAAACTTTGGCTACATTTTGGTATAAAATGAAGTCATTCGGAGATTTTCAGATTTTCGCTGAAAATCAACCAACGCCTCCTCTCAAAAGTTTGTAAATCACAAGAACTCGAACAAGAAAAAATGTGTCCACACTTCCTTATTAATACTCCAAGCTAGTGTATTAAAGTTACATTTGTACTGTTTTATCTTCCAATATTATCAATAGCTCAAATTTTATTTGAAAATTTCTATGTGATTCAGTTATTATTTCCAAAACTTAATTTAAGTTTAATACTTGCAGGGCGATAATCATTGAAAATTAATAGGTATAAGATACACACTCCCATGTTGCGACCGAAACTGCATTTACTCTGATGGTCCTTTCACCGTACTAAAATCTCATGCAAACGACCAGACGGCAATTGCCTATATTTAAAATTACTCGTTTATTTGCTGATACAAATTATTCTATTTCTGACAAAAATCTATATAAAAAAAATATTTGGAATGATACAAAAATTGCAAAGGTTTTAATTACGTAACAATTATTTTCATAAATTGATTAATTTATATCTGCAAATGTATATATATATATATATATATATTATACGTTCTCCTCTTGCACCTCTTCTTTGCATATTTCAATGACTAATTATAAACTGAGTCCCCTTTTCCCTTTCATCACTCTGTCATTAATAATTAATTAATTATTATAGCAACATAACTTGTTAAAATTGTTAACTATTTTCTTAATCATGTCGGTGGTCATTTAGTCCAGAATGCTCTCGAATTTGGCTAAAAAAATATCTAAAGAAAAAAATCCTTTATTGACATAAACTTAAACTTTATACAAATTCCAACTTAACCTAATTCTTCTTTTTTCTTCTTCTTTTCCCACTCGAGTCTCTTCAGTATTTCTACGCCAGCTCCATCGTCTCTCATCCATTCATCAACTTTTTTTCTTCCCAACAACCATTCTTTACGTACGTACATTTATCAAAGTTACCTTTTTCACCGCCGATATACTCCTTGAGCACTTTCCACCTTTCATACATTGGATTGTACCCATTCTTCCTTAAATATATTTGCCTTTGATGCTCTTCTACCTCTTTCCACTTTTCTCTTATCCATGCAGACACGTTCACTCCCCTCTCCAACAACTCATTCACCATACTCCCCGACCGGCCCGCCCTTTCAAAAATTCTTCTACGGCACACCTACACATTCAACAGTCTCTTAACCATTAGGGAGTTTCTAACCACTTGTACCATTTCTGTTTCACCTATCCCAGATGGTTCTCCGCTCATTACTGTACACTTTTTAGTTGATACTTCCTATGTTACTCCTGGTCTGGCCTCGCCTTTCTTTAAAATTGACTGCTTTTCCTTCTCATTTTGTACACATCCTCATATCGTCGCATACTCGTTCTATTGCCTCTATTTTCCTTTTTTTTTTCATATAACTTGTTGTGTCCAGCTCCTGTAGCTGCTATATTCCTCTCTTCTATCCTACCTAACTTCCACTATCTCACCGCTTTTCTCACTTTCCTCTTCACATCACGACAATTCTCGTCAAACTATATACATCTCGGTTCTCTAAAGAATCTTGATTGAATGTCAGTGGTGTGAAGATTCACATCTCTCCTTGCAGCATATATTTGCTTAATAATTCCATTCCATTAAGAGTGACAATTTAATTTTTAGGGATGGGGGAATATATTTTTCTGTAGAGCCCTCTTTTTGAAAATACAATTTGATATTTTTTTTCCTTTTTTCCTCGCTTGCCCATTGCAGCTGTCAAACAGTTGGTCCCAAAAATGTATTATTTGTGAAGATTTTTTCAATAATAATCCATCTTCAGCCTGAATCCTTTCAGCATTAATTAAAAATATGAATTATTTTCAAGAATTAATTTAATATTTTTGAGTATCTGATAAAAAAATTGTTTAAACAAAAACAAGACTAAGTGTGGCATTTTTTTAATATTTTAAAAGTCGACAGCGCTCAACAGTGACTTTTGACACATTGAAAATTTCCATCTTTCGATATGAGTGCATTTTTTTATTGTTTGAGATTATAAACAATGCCCTAATAAACATTTATGGCCAATAAAATCAAAAATCGACTTTTGGCATTTTGAAAATTTCTAATTTTCGATGAGTGTCCGACTAAAAAATTGTTTAAATAAAAACTAGACATATGTGGCATTTTTTATTGTTTGATATTGTAAAAAAAACCCTAATAAACATTTATGGCCCATAAAATCAAAAATCGACAGCGCCCAGCAATGACTTTTGGCACTTTGAAAATTATACAAATTTCATTGATTTCTTACTGCAATAATTTACTGAAAATAAATGTTTTTAAGTTTTGTAAGTTATTAGAGTATCTGAGGCGTTTGATTATTAATGGGTTAACACTATATTGTAAATAATTGTTGAAGATAATATCAAAATTTGATGTTTAGTCAGGTGGTAGAGGTGCCGGATTCGTGGCTGTAAATTCGTGGCCAACTTCTCATCAGCATTTTATTTTAATTTCGATTTCTTTGCCTCTAAAAACATGTAAATTTCTTTCTAAATGATAGATTTCGTACAACCGAAACGTAATTTCAGGAATACAGACGCTGGAGATAATGGAGGGTACAAATGTATTCAGTGATAATCCAGGCCCATTATAGATTTACTACAGGATATACATCCTTTCAACGCGTTATTCTGTAATTATTCATGAGAGGGCGCAAAATTCATATTAAAAAAAGTTTGTTTTATGAATAATAGAAGGGAAATTCCACAACATAACATAAATTTAACATAAATTTTGATGGATGCAAAAATTTGTCATCCCGCGCAACATTTCATACATTTCAATCTGATAATTCGCACAACACATATTAGAATACATGTGTACTCTAACAGAACATGCATAAATACATTTAACATCAATAATTGATGTATCGCTTGTTGCGTTAGAGCATTACACATTTCAGGCAACGGATTTGTTGCAAATGTCCAACGAATTCACCAGGACGTAACGAAATAAATTAATATTTCGAGCCTGCTGACGGATTTCCAATACTGCTGTAAAAGAGGATATAAATGTTTACAAACATTTTTATTTATATTTTTTCCGGCTGGAGCGAAAAACTCATTTATCATACTGTCTGTAATCCGGAGGCTGAAATGGGACTTTCTTGTTGTGGAAATGAAAGGAGAAAAAAATGGATTTTTTATCACAGAAAAATGTAATTGATTTGGAATTAATGCACTGGGTATAAATTTTAGATATTTGACTATATTAATCGTTGATGTGTTAATAATGGGTCATCAATGTCAAGAAAGTCGGTGATGGCAGTAAAAAACATTTTTTATTGTAATTGTAAATGTTTGTGTGGAATGTGATTTATTGTTAATATTAATCATCAGTTTGATATTTATTCAAAACGTTATAACCAATAAATAAATGGGTGCGGTTTAGTAAAAGAGCTGTTTAATTTGTTTCAGCCATTATATCAAATAATGTTTAAAAATTGTTTTTGATAATCACTGATTTGAATCTACTGCGTCAATGGAACAACAACGAATTAATGACTACTATAAATTAAGCATTGTCAATGACAAAGATTTACATAAATTTAATCTGATAACGAAAATATTTAATTAATAAACAAATATTATTATGATAATAAAAAACACTTGTTAACATTGTTCTTTTTAACACTTTCGCCATAGAAAACATACCTGGATATGCCACCTGCTACATTTTCTATGATTTCTTTTTTTCCACTTATGATTCTTCTGATTTTACACTTTCATATTGGATGTTATAATAGCAATTCCAAATTTTGTAGCGAATATTGGCATTTACTGAGAAGACAATACAACCATCTGTTTTTCAAGAGTATAAAGTTTAGAAGTATTTTTCATTATCATATTTAAACATGTATAAGGAAGTAGAAGCCTCCGCAATTGAAAATATTACTATTAGTATTAAATTATCATCTACTTCCCGGACAAATGTACATAATGTAAACCTGCTGTAGTTCAATGTCCGGCGGGGTATTTGCCCGGGAAGTAGTTGTTTTAATGTGCATTTGTTTGAAGTACTTACGTAGCGCAAGTCAAAAGTCACAGAGCTAAATGTGGAAATAATTTATTAATTATTTTCAAATCATTTTTATTTAATTTATACTATCATTATTATTTACTAATTATGTAAGAAATCTTTATTATATTTATAAAACGTGTTTATAAAAAATCTTATAAAGTCAATATTATCAAGGATGAGAAATTAATGCACGTGTCCTTTTGTTTGTTGAATATTTAATCATTTACATTCATGCATGTGTGAATGCACACGTGCTAAAAATAATAATATTTATTTTGACTCTGTGTTAACAATGTAAAAACAACATTTATGAAATTATCATACGTCGTCGGATTCGTCTATGACGCAACATTTTAACATATGATTATACATTTTCATATTTTGTTTTGTTTAAATAATTAACGTTGATTTTTAATATTTATATTATTTGAACATATGAATATGTATAATTTATTAAAAATCGACCAACATATTAGAAATGCATAGAGTAAATTGAATAACTTTAAATGGGCTAGTAAACAACCCATAACTGTTCGAGAATTAAAATTTACTTTATTTGTTTATAGATGTTTAAGCATTCATTAATATTTATCATTATAAGACTGACTTTGATAACATGCTTTAAATATTATCCATCAGGGATAATATTTAATTCGTATTTCTGAGTTACTTTTTTTTTCGTAATAAAATCTAAGAGAAGTAATGATTTGGGCGAGTAAGATGATTATTTAGTGTTTACTGATTATAGCTTAATCTTCAATGAAAAATTACAAAAATTAATAATTAAGAATATAAAGTTGTGTGGCGACGTTGCCAAGTCTTTTATTACGATTCGATTTTGTGAAAAATTTATTCGCTTAAAATTTCAACGTCTATGCCCGAAATTATAACCTACGGCTATTTATCAGAATATATAATTATGAATTACGATCAAATACTTATCTCAAAATTCGAGTAAGCCTTCAACCAAATGTAGCAAAAGTCAAATCTATCGATTAATTGAATAAACTATCATTTCGGTCACCTTAAAAATTACTAATCTATGATTGAACTATTTAGCTATTGATCTCAGTGGGGTCTATAAGGGAGGGGGGTTTAGAGGATTATAACCAGCCACCCCCGAAAATGATGAAAACACAAATAAATGACGTTTTAATAACGCTATAACAACATTAAACGTTATATTCATTTTGATGATAATTTACTAAAATGTGTGCTTAGTGGGTTATTTATTTGTTTTTTTTAAATTTTATTTCATTTGTATTACATTATGAACAGTAAGAAGTCATTACCATAGCTACCCCCTTCTCCCACCCCCGAAAATTATTTCTATCTGCATGTCTGATTGGTTATGCAATTTAACTGGCAGCTAGCTCATAGTCTACAGCCAGCTAGCATTAAAATTGGTGATTACGATCAATGACCAATTTTGGACATTATAAATTCCATTATTTAAAATTAGAGATGGTTTCAGCAATGCACAGCACGGGAATCTAGAAAACATCATCTCAGAATTGAAACTTCGGATACAAAATTTGATAACCCCATTTTGTAGAGCTCAAAAAGAGCATTGAGAACGCCATTGATTAGAATATAAGAAGTGCTATTAGAATGTCTTGAAAAAATGCTAATCATCATAAAATTCTGCAAAAGTTTCAAATTTAAACCTATAATCTCTTATAATAAGCAAGATCTCCAAAGAGAGATTCGAATATGATTCAAGCTGTACATCTGTATATAAATTATTGTAGAACATACTCTCGGATTTTTATAGCTACTGTCACCTGTTGTTGATATATGAAATATGGTGTGTTAATCGTTTTCTTAGCATAATCATTATTTTTCTTGATATACGGAAATATAAATGAACTCATCAATGATATTAATTGAGAAATAACCTATAGTTATACTTTTTTATACGGACATCAAAGTCGGCTACGGTCAAAACAAAATAATCTTTCTTCTTTATTTAAAACAATAAATAATTATGACTATTTATGTTTGAATGTTACCATCCAAATGTAACCACCCTGTATAGTAATTTTCTTTATTTTATAGAAACCCATGAAAACGATAAAATTATACAAAGTATAATTTTTCTAACCCTTATTAAGCAAACCTGTTAATAATTCCTCATCAACATAAATGCAAACCGCAATTTTATATGAGAAAAAGAAATTAAAATAGCAAGAATAAGACATCAGGTATGGAATACATATTGTGAATTAACTTCTAAAAATGCAAAGAGAAATGAATACAGAAGACATTTTCTCTGCGAACAAACGGAAAATATTATAGTCGAGATATTTATTTATTTTAATGTGTGGATGTAACATTTCATCATTTTTAATATATCTACCTTTTAACTTGACGCCAATGAGTTGGAACGGTGAATACTGCCAATATAAACTTGTCATTTTCAAAGGCAATTTTTATTACAAGAATAACAAGGTGAACATTTTTTAACTACAGTAATAAATACAATAATATACAAGGTAATTCCAAATTATCGATAAGCAGAAACGGAAATATATATTGTTATTTAAAGAATCAATTTTTTTTTAATTTCAGTAGTGAATGTAAAATAAACGTTTCTTTTTCATTCAACAATATTTCATTCCCGAAAAGGTATTTTTAATTTGGATTAAAGATCACGGAATTAAAGGAAATGAAATGGCCGATAATATGGCAAGGAACAGTGTAGCCTAAGAAGTACTATTAGGTTATGCGTTTGTTTCGTCTGATCTATTTCATTATCTTAAGTCTAAATTAATTCAGGAATTTCAGCATTATTATAAAAATAATAGTAACGGAATGTTTTATAAAAGTATTGTTCCTGCAGTTCTTAATAAACCTTGGTTTATAAAAGAGGTGGAGGTTTATAAACCTATAGTAGAAACAATTTCAAGATTAAGATGTAACCATGGTATATGTCCAGAATATTTAAACAACATTAATATAAATCCGATCCATATTGTCAATGCTGCGAGACTGGTTCTCTAGAACATTTACTAATGAATTGTAAACTATTTGTAATAGAAAGAAATACATTGTTTTAAGTCAATATATAAAAACTTAATTCTTCTGTTCAATTATAAGGCTATATTAGGCTCAAATAATAGTGAAGTTTATAAACAGATTTATAATTTTTTTTAAGTAATAAAATTGAATATTTAAGATTCTTTAATGATGAAAATATAGGTTAAGTTAGCTTGAAACATTCTATGGCTTTATCCTGTGTGGTAATCCTCATAAACCAAGGCTTAGTGTGGTGTTGTCTTGTCTTTAAAAGCCATGATGAATCCCTTGGTAAGAACAATATCCATTGTTGTTTATCCTCGTAGGGTTTAGAAACCACAGTAAATTTAAATTTATGATATATATATATATAATAATATAATATATATATTAAATGCAGCCAGTAATTGACTAATACATTTATTCGAAATTGATTTTAATTCTCGGATCATGTCATTATGTATTATGATCGAAATTATCCTGGATTTCATTGTAAACAATCTTTGAATATATAAAAAATATTCGCGAATCCGGGATTTATCAATCCTAGATTGATTCAGCTTTAAGCTGCGACTACTAATACAACCATAAAACATTCGTTTACAGATTATTTTCAAATAAAACAATAATAATTAAAATTAAATCATATTTGAAATGAAAACCATAATTATTAATATTCTATATATAATAATCTTTATTGTAAAATTGACATTAGTTAAAAGATATAAAATTCTTCTTGAATGGCTATCGATCATCTGTCTTTTAGCCATATTAATATTAATTTAGTAAATATTTTGCTTTAGTGATATAATCTATGATTAAGTTAAAGCCATAATTGAAAAACAGTGCCAATATGTTATTTATTTTACGTAATCACGCGTTTTTTTATATACATAAATACCAATCATCGTAAATAAAAACAAACGGCAGAAAGTTTTATAGTCGATAGCTATTTAACAATTAATTAATTTTTGTGTGATATACTTAATTAATTATAGTACTGATCTTGTACACTTAATAGCTAATAAATATTGTTATGTATATATATAAATAAAAAACAAGGAGTAGACAAAGACCGGCTGTAAGACCTTTGACCGATAGCCAATTTATGAAATGTACAATAATTATATATTATACAATTAATATGTAAATATAATTCTATAAATTCTGTAAATACATTTTTTAGCTAAGCATAATAGGTATTTAACATGGGAAAATCTTTACCTCGTGTTAAGCCCAATTTTACAAAGTCATATACATCAACTTTTATTCCCCGAATAAAATAAGGCGTAAGTAATGTAACTTACGCCTTATTTGCGGATTGTAAAATTGGGCCTTAATGGTTTTTCTATCACATGGATTTTGATAAAATTAAACACACATTTAAATTTTATTATGTTGTGCAAACTTAGCAGTTTTTGTGTTATTTTAAAAAATTATTATACTTTAAATGTTAAATTAAAATTATGATAATATTAAGTTAATTTGATTTTTAGAAGCTATTGGAGTATTATTTCTATCAATTAAACTTAAATTCACACTCTATTAATTTAGTTTATATTATATGTTTATTTTAAGTTATTTTTATATAATAGATTTTGTACAAAGGAGATTTCCGTTGATTAATAAATAAATAATTTTTGAAAATTATAACTTTAAATTAATATTTAAAACATATCTCTTTAAAATAATTTAAAAACTCCTTAAGTTCGCACAAAATACTCCAATTTAAATGTGTTTAGTTTTATTAAAATCTATACGATAGAAAAACCATTCACACGATGTAAAGATTTTTTCATATAAATCCCTATGAGGCTTTGTTAAAAAATACTCTGTATATCAATCATCGTTTTTGTAAATTAAAATGTTTACATTAATAAATCATGATTACAATTATCATCTTTGGTGTTTATGCAGATAGAATTATATAAACCGTGCATTATTTTTCTGGTGAGACTTTCCCACTTTATTATTTCGGTCAACTTATTTTTAGTATCCATTTAAAATTAGAAGCCATTTCACTCACGATATTGTTTTATATGTTTTTTTCTTTGTATGTGTGCCGCTACATTAACACATCCACATGTTCTAATCTTAATTTTCTTATTATACTGAAACATAACAGTTTATAATTTTGTCAAATAAATATTGCGTTAATGACAAGTGTGGACACAACAACAATCTATGTCTCCAATTAAGAACTGATGAGAATTAGTGAGAAATGTATGTTTTTAATAGAAAACAATAAATTCGTAAAGCTGTGATTACATTTCTACACTAGTGTAAACAATTGATTGTTATTGATAATCGATATTTCTACTTTGTTATACATTGTTTACGTTTAAATATTTTTTAAAAAATATATTTGTGAAATTAAGAAATAATAAAACAGATTTTTTTATCAGTGCAAATGATTTGATTAATTAATTTAATACGAATCTTTATTGAAATTTTGTTTTAACTGATATTTCAAATAGTAATCGGTTATCGACTAGAGAACGTTTTTTCTAGATTAATTTATATTTATTGAGATATTATATTATATTTAAATAAATTAGAACAGCTGTGTCTAACATTTATTTTTACTCTTATACCGAAAGATATTCTCATTTTGTTTGTTGTCCCAATCAGGTTGGTTGTTTCCACTTTTGTCTCTTTGATATTAATAAAAGTCGTAAAAAACATAGTTTCATATAAATTTGATATGGCTTACCACATAGTAAGGGTTAAAACCATTGTGTCTTTTAAATAAATTAGTGTATATTTTACAAATAATAAAAAAAATTTGAATCACTAATATAATACATAATATATAAAGCATTATGCATGTTTTATTTGAAACAGTTCTTGATTCTTTCCCTTCGTTCTTACTTCGGGATTTGCATATAAAAAAAGAAGACTAGTTTTCATCCTATTGAGAGGAAACATTTTGGCATGGTAATTATTCTAAATTTCTTCAGTAAATATTTCTTTTTAAAAAAAACTGTTGCCATTTATGCATTTCAAATACATATAGGGAGGACATACAAGGTTTATTTTTTTTATTTATTTAATATTAAATAAATAAGATACAATGAAATCATAAAAAAATATAAAAATTAAACGTTGTAGGCTCATTTTATTTTAATATATAATATGTTTTTTTACAACTTATTTTTATAAAATGAATAATTAATGAGTAAAATATGATGGATTTTCTGAAATATAATGACCTACTAATCTGCTATCATGTTGGGAAATGAGCAAACTAAATAAATATGACATTTGCTTAGTGAAAGCATTTTATTGACCTTCGATTAAGTTCACTTTTTTAATCACTCTTTACATATCAGTAAAGATTTATTTTTAATTATTTCTTCTTTTTTTTTAGCAACTTAAAGATGAACTCTGCGAGGTCGTCTCCGAAATGGAGGGTCTCGACAGCGGCGAGGACGGCAAGAACCGCAACAAGGAGAAGATGATGTCGATCGGAAGGAAGAAATTCAACATGGACCCCAAGAAGGGCATCGAGTACCTGATCGAAAACGGTCTGCTGCAGCAGACACCCGAGAGCGTCGCCCAGTTCCTGTTAAAGGGCGAAGGACTGAACAAGACTGCGATAGGTGACTATCTGGGCGAGAAGAACGACTTCAACGAGAAAGTGCTACAGGCGTTCGTTGATCTGCACGATTTCACCGATTTAATTTTAGTACAAGCCTTAAGGTATATCAATGTTAGATTTTACTATCAAAATTATCTCTATTTTTTTTTAGTTATTTTATGTTAAATGAAAATATTTCTAACAAAATTCTTTATTTTTCAGGTAATAAATATAAAACATTTTTAATAATTAATTTATGATACGTTAATTAAATTTATAGAAAGTTGCTTTGGCCCTATTTTTGTAGATATTGTCACTACACTTCCTTTGCTTCAATTGAATAATACGGAATCAATACGATTAGTATAAATGATGGAACAATTTTCAAAAATTCGTATTTAATAAAGTACAAATCCAAAATTAACAAATTTTGTAGCTGTGAAAAAAAAGTTTCAAAGGTGTTTTTTAATACACTATAATAATGTTCAATGTGTTCACCGTTTGATATACGACAGCAGTGATACGGTTTCACAGATCGTTTAGAGTTGTTGATAGAAGCGGGACGTAAGCAGCTTCCTTAACATAACCCTATAAAAAAGGTCACATGGGGTAAGATTAGGATGTCTCGGTAGCTAAAAGTGTAGAACCAGATCTTCCTAAAAAGTCTCGTACAGCGAGGTGCTTTTCATACAGCTGATTGGGGTATTGTAAGTCCTCTACTAAGTCTATTGGTAGATTTATTTGGACTGCGAACAAAACTTTCTTCCATACGTCTTACATCATTCTCAGACACACGCGGTCGTCCTGTTCTAATGGATTTTCTAGTTGATGGTTCAATACCGAATTTTGTATGAAATGCCCGCTGCACTACAATTTGCGAACTCAAGCACGCAGAAAACTGTGTGCTCTACTGTAGCCATCTCACTCACAACTGATACTTATAAAAACTTTGAAACTTCCTCTTTTCGTGGCTATAAAGATTGATAATTTTGGATTTGTACTTAGACCCAAATTAGGGTAGAGTGGTTTTTCTTTCGATTATGTATATACTTTAATAAATACAATTTTTTAAAAATGGGTCCATCATTTATCATAACCCTGTACTATATTCCATGCCATAACATGGGACTATTCTTTCTCATGGCATGGAAATGGCTATTACAAGTTATCCATACGCTAAATGAATGGTAGTTGAACATTTTATTAAATTAAGTCTTTCCATTAATCATTTCAAGAATTTGTATCAACTTTATCGCTGTTTATTATAGCGTCATTATCTGACTTATTCACGTTTAGCGTAACCGGAAGCTGAATCACGAGCACGCGGAGACTTATCTCCCCCCAGAACAGAACACGCACTCCGGAAGGAGGCTCCGCGATAGCAATTAATGCGTTTTCGTATTAATTCCGAACAATTAATTTAATGGAATTTAATGAGGGAGCTAATTATTGTGTGCTTATTAACTGAGGAAAATATCTTATTGTTTCGAATACGGCGCACGTGAGAACCGGATTTTAAAATGTATTTAAGTGTAGTATTGAAATATATGTAGAAATTATTACAATAATCATCATGAGATTAGCAAGGGGGCTTAAAAATATGAACAAAAATAAATAACTGACAATTTTATTCATACATCATAAATATATTATTCCCTCCTACTTACCATTGGCTAATATGTTACTTTTGGTATAATATTTATATATTACTTTGTTAAATGATGAATTTCCGTTAAAAAAGTTTATTATTATTACTCACGTGATTATTCTAGTACATTAAATATGTATTCTTGTGGTTTGCTCTATTGTTTAGAATTTGAATTGCTTATAATAAAAATTAATAAATATTTTTCAAAATTATGAGTTTATTAAACATTTTAATTTAGAAGTAAAACACATCTTTCAAATTGTAATAAATTAATGTAAAAAAAGATTTTCCGTTAAGAGGCTAGTGTGTATTATATGGAGAAATAATGTAAAATATTAAGACCTACGAGAAGTTAGCATTAAAAACCCAGCATTAAATTGGCGCCTCCACCAAATAGGCATATTTCATAAAATATTGAGTTTATTACAAAGAAGCTGGACAATACTTTAAGGGAATATTAATTAAAATAGATAACAACAATCGAAATAAAAATGCACGTTCAAAATGTTTCAATATGTCAAAAATAAACTCTTAAACATTTACTATTAATAAAATGGTATTGTTCGTAACCTCTAATCGTTTTAAAAAATTTTATAAGTTGTTCATTTATATATTAGCAAGAAAATATGCGAAAATTGCGGGGTACATGTTTTTTATTTTTTATTTATGAGCTGAGCATTAAATTATAGCACTTAGAATTAGTAATTATTAAAAAAAATTAAAATAGGGATGTTCTTGACCGTCAGGCATTTTGAAACTGTAGGTGGTTGTTCACTGGTGTATTAGCCATTAAATATTAAAAAAAAACACTGGAGGGTGAAGAATATCCCCATTTTAATTTTTGAAAATATAATTATCAATTCTCAGTTTTGTAATTTAATGCTGAGTTCATAAATAAAAAAAATTGTACCCCGCATTTTTTTATATCTCATGGCTAATACACCAGTTAACAACCTCCTAAAGTTTCAAAATATTAGATGGAGAGGATTAACCCCATTTGAATTTTTGAAAATGTAATTACCAATTCTTAGTGTAATAATTCAATGCTGAGCTCATAAATAAAAAACAAAAATATGTACTTTACAATTTTCACATAATTTCTTGCTAATATATAAATGTACAACCTATTATAATTTCAGAATGATCGGAGGTGAGGAACAATACCATTTTATTAATAGTAAATGTTGCAAGTTTATTTTCGACATATTGAAAAATTTTGAACGTGAATTTTTATATCGATTGATGTTATCTATTCCAATTAATATTCCCTTAAAGTATTGTCAAGCTTCTTTGCAATAAAATTAATATTTTATGAAATAATGACTCTAGCCCTTTGTGTGGAGGCGCAAATTTAATGCTGGGTTTTTAATGCTAACTTCTCGTCGGTAATATTAAGCGCCCTAAGAAAATTAGAAAGTAAAATGTTTACATTTTGCTTTTATAAAATTATTTTCTTTATTACTATGTCATCTACTATTTTATGTAATTTTTATATCAATAAAACAAAAAGTCTGACTAATGTAAAACTATAAATATCTACGTAAATGTCACAAACAAACAGTTCTTTCCGTCCCTGTTTAGCTCTTTTACAATGCTTAAAAATATTGCTTTTTATACCACTTTTTTTCTGGCGTGTAAGAGTTAAATATTATTTCGTGATAGACGAATATACACGTCAGATCTTCGCTTTTTCGCCACGTGATGAATATGTTATGAACCTCTCAACATTTATTTCAGTTAGATACACACAAGACTTAATAAATGAGATAAAATTACTAATATGTCGGATTTGATCGAATCCCATTTGATCAACCCAATTTCTAAATACATAGACCAACATTGTTGATTATGCCACCTGAAATTAGGCAATAGATGGCACTTGCGCTGTCTTTCTAATTATTAGGAAAAATATAAATGTACGTGAAAATGTATCGATTAATTGTTAAAATTTAATTATTTGTATAAATCTTTTTTTGATTGATGGTTATTTTGAGATACATATTTAACTAACAATCCAGGTTACTGTCTTTAAAAGTGGTTAATTATTTACATGAATTATTTTTTATTGATTATTTGATATTAAAATCATATTAAAATCAAGTAATCTATAAATAAGAAGTTATAAACTCTATTCACATATCATCCACTCATAAGTAATATTTTTTGATAATAACGAAATTAAACTAATGTCTACTACAAACAAATGTTTATATGTGCATTATAAACTTAAAATCAAAAATAAACTCCTGCGAGTTGTACAGTTTAAATTTTTTCAATAATTTGTTTCTTTCATTCTTAACTTTTCCTCTTATACGCGTGTTGAGTGTCGAGGTTTGGTTTTATTCTCTATAGTTATATATGTATCCACTCCTTTCTATTCGCTGCAAATTCTTTAGCCTGTGTCCATGTTTTTTATTTTTTTCTTTAGTATTTTATTAATATCTTAATCACTCCAGAAGGTCTTCTTCTTGTTCTTTTTGCAATAATTTAATAACCTATTATTATTTTTTTGCATTCGCATTTCTTATATTTTTCATAAATAATTTAGTGTAAACTTCTTTTAGTCCTCATGAGAAAAAAAAATGTGTAATATAATTTCGTGATGTTTTTCAGACAATTTTTATGGAGTTTTCGCTTGCCGGGCGAGGCGCAAAAAATCGATAGGATGATGGAGTGCTTCGCGAAGCGGTACTGCGACTGCCAGGGCGACAAAAAGATTTTCGAAAATTCCGACACCTGCTACGTGCTCTCGTTCGCGATCATCATGCTGAACACGAGCTTGCATAATCCCAGCGTCAAAGATAAACCCACGATTGAGCAGTTTATCAACATGAACAGGGGCATCAACATGGGACAGGATTTACCTAGAGAATTATTAGTCGTAAGTATTCGTGTTCTATCCATTGTCAACAGGAATTTATTAATCGATCATTTTAATTAGGGCGATTTATTTGTTTTATTTTTTTATTTACCTTGTGATCAATCTCAAGTGCTGAATTTGACAGCAAAAATTAGTTAAACAAATCAATTTATGAGAACATAAACAGGATAAGTTCCTTTAGTGGACAAAACAAAGATTTTCGGTCGTCTACCTTGTAGACCCAAATCGTTGACGATGCCACTTGAAATTAGGCAAAAGGTGGCGCTTGCGTCGTTTTTAATTTATTAAAATCAATTTATAATTTAATCTTATAAAAAAGATCACTAAATCAGTTCATTTTTATATTTGACAGTTTACAAACATGATTAATACATACAAACACGAACAGAAAGACCTCTGGTCATTAGCCCAAGATAGTCAACACTTCCATTTTATTGTACATACTTATTGTTAATGTTTATACAAATGTATGTAATTGTCTGAATAAAGATATTTGTTAATGGTTTTAATATTTAGGCATTGGTAGTTCATATTGTATAAAATAAATATGAATAAATTATTAAAAATCAACCAATAAAACACCGATTAGATTGAATAACTTTAAATTCTCGACTAGTTTCGGGTTATTAGCCCATTTTCAAGAGAATTTAATTTTTTTTTAAATCTGTGTTTTATTGGTTGATTTTTAATAATTTATTCATATTTATTTCATAAAGATATTTGTATATATATACAAACATAATTATTGAAACAAATATAACATTTATTTATACTGTTTACAATGTCCATTTATTTATTTGCAGTACACTTAACACATTTAATAACATCACACTGTCACTATTTATTTATAACAAGATGTTGAGCACTCGGACATTCGTGATAGACTGACTTGGACTGACTGCAGCGCTACTAGCGCGCGCTTGTATAGCGTGCTTGTTTCTCGAATTTTCTGTAACTTTCGATGACACCGCGTTTACCGTCGCGCGCTCTGTGGAACATTCCAGAGTGCTCTTTCCAGTTTCTTCTTTCACTTTCGTTACAATATTATCAATTAAGGTCTATTGGTCATATGTTTTTCTGTCCTCTTTCTTTTATTTCTTCTTTGTGTTCTTGTCATGTACGTTCTTATTAGAAAGATCGTTCTTTATATGTAAATATTTATTTATATTATTTATTTATATTAATATTGGGTTGTAACATAAGTTCATTCGTTTTTTTTTTAATATGTTTATTTAAACAAAAAATAATAATTATACCAATATATTAAACAATGACGTATTCCCCGTTGCTGTATACAACTTCCTTCCACCTCTCGACCAATTTGTTGATCCCGTTCCGCGAAAAATCGTCCGGTCCGGCCAAAGTAATTGAGCCAGTTTTTGAGGTCCTCTTCGTTGTCGAAAGTAACACATGAAGCGGAAAAGATGATAATTGGTTTGCACAAGGTCCGGAGAATACGGCAGGTGCTGAATAACCTCCCATTTGAGCTCTTGGATGGCTGCTTTGACGACTTGTACAATATGGGACGTGGCGTTATCGTCAAGCAGGGATGATTTGGCCTTGTCGGTGGAGTCTTCTTAGTCGAATAGCCTGATTCTCGCGGTGCAGTTGAGCAATATTGTGCTCCTTGTTGACTGTGGCGTTCCTTCCGAGCAATTCCCAGTGTCACCAAACGCAGATAATGATCTTTTTTGGGTGGAGAACCTGCTTGATCGGCTTTGGCGTATCTCTTAGGATCACCCACTCTTTTCTTCGCTTCATATTGACGTGCATGCACCATTTCTCATCTCCCGTAACAATTCAGTACAAAAAACTCTCTTTATGACCGCGTGTTGCTCGATGGCGGGCCAGATGTTGAGCAGCAATTTGAAGGCGATTTTCTTTGTGGATTTCGTTAAGCTCGTGAGGCACCCAAGCTCCGAGCCCTTTGATTGAATGCGGTGGGAAATTGTCATAGCACTGGAGACCATTTTTTCGGCCAAGTCACGCCTTGTTTGGCGACCGTCTTCCTACAAAAGTGCCTTCAGATGTTCTTCGTCGAATTCTGTAGGTTGTCCGCTGCGAAGCATGTCGTCAAGCTCAAAGTCGCCATTTTTATACTTTGCAAACCATTTTTGTGCTGTTAGCTCGCCTATAGGACCTTCTCCATACATGATGCATATGTCCCGAGCGGCTTCAGGTTTTTGCCTCCAGGAGTTCATTTCTGAATCTGAAAAATTATGAAAAATTGTATTATAAAAAAAAAACACAGTTTGAATATATACACTTTATATGAATTTGTACAAATCGATATAAAACAAAAGAATAAATAAAACGAACTTACGTTACAATCCAATATATATAATATATGTCAGAATTTTCCCAGGATCTCTACTTTCTTTTTAAATATTTGTTTTACTTTTCTCATATATTGACATTTTTTGTCTGTATAAATTGAATATAGGTGGATTGAAACACTGTATGGAGATTTGATATCACAAATCTCTGTGGTGTAGTTGATAACGCACCCAACAGGCAATCGGGGGACGTGGGTTCAAATCCCATCAGATATGTTTCTTTTCCACTTTATATTTAATTGAATTTAAATTATACCTCAATGTTGTACATTGAAAATTTCTACAATTCACATTACCATTTATTTATGTTCTGTCAAATTCTTACTCAAGTATTTAATTTGTTTCGTTTGTTTCAATTACATTTAATTTATCAGTTCATATATTTTTTTAGGGTTTATATGAAAGTATAAAAACTGAACCATTCAAAATTCCCGAAGACGACGGCAACGATTTAATGCACACCTTCTTCAACCCGGACAAGGAGGGCTGGCTGTGGAAGCAGGGCGGCCGGTACAAGAGCTGGAAAAGACGGTGGTTCATCCTTAACGACAACTGCCTGTACTACTTCGAATACACCACGGATAAAGAACCCCGGGGGATCATCCCCCTAGAGAACATTTCAGTGCGCGAGTGCACCGACCGGCAGAAGCAGCACTGCTTCGAGCTGTACGCCAGCGGCGGCGCGGAGTTTATAAAGGCCTGCAAAACGGACTCGGAGGGTAAGGTCGTGGAAGGTAAGCACCAAGTGTACAGGATGAGCGCGAGCAGCGAGGACGAGAAGACGGATTGGATGAGCCGCCTCGGGCAGAGTATCAGTCATAATCCTTTTTATGATATGCTCGCGCATAGGAAACGCAAGGCGCAGCACAACCACACGAAGAATTGAAGCAGTCGAGGACTTTTTACGATGTTTGTATTTATTATTATAATCGAGGTCTCGGTGTGCCTTGTGTACGTGTTTAATAATTATTTTATTGTTGTTCCGTGTCTTTATTTATTTGTTCGAAAGGAGAGGGGTTGTTTCATACCGTTTCATAAATTAGATATGAAGTAAAAAAAAATAATAATAAACTAAACACCCATCAATATGCATATAAATATAATCAATGTAATTATTTATGTATACATACCTTTTATACAAAAGCCACTTGAGTTGTAAAACTTGCAATTAATAAAAAATACTTTTTTTATACAGAAATATAAACTTGAAAAAAGAAATTCATTCAAAATGTCTGTAAAAAAATAATGCAGTATAAAAAATAAATAAATAAACAGGACAAATTCGCCTTTCTTTTAGTGGATCAGACAACAGTTTCGCTTGTCTACCTTGTAGACTCAAATTGTTGACAATATTATTTTTAAATTATGCAAAAGACTAGCGCGTGGCGCCATCTTTCAAAAATTTTAAATGTTCAACCACCACTCATCTCTAGCATTTATATCCTATCAGATCAGTGTGTTCATTATGCAATGCCTTGATGGTTGAACATTTTATTAAATTTCGTTTCTGGGTCATAAGCAGGAAAAATTCGCCTTCGTTTAGTGGATTTTTTTATACAGAAATATAAACCTGAAAAAGGAAAATCATTCAAAATGTCTGTAAACGAATAATACAGTATAAAGAATAAATAAATAAATAAACAGGACAAATTCGCCTTTCTTTTAGTGGATGAAACAACAGTTTCGCTTGTCTACTTTATAGACTCTAATTGTTGACAATGCCACTTGTAAATTAGGCAAAAGATGGCGCTTTATGCTTTCTTTACAATTAAATAAATACATATTCTTTTTTTATGTAGTCTGTTTATAGGATGCAATTATAGTTTATATCAAAATCAAAAATACACTAACTGTTAATTTAAGTTTTCAAACAAACAAAAAATCTCAAATTTTAGTAAGTTTTATATCTTGGTTATAATGAAAAAATAGTGCATTTATTTAATTGTAGTTATTTCAGAAAATAAATATTATTAAACAAACCTCCAATTTCTTTAAGGGCAATTGCACTATCAACCGAGAGAAAGATTAGAGCCCTGGAACCAGTAACTTCTTTGTACACAATGTATAAATAATTGTGATTTTGTTGAACATTGTTGGAATTTCTTGGACCTGACACTGAATTATTTTTAATAAGCCCAACACCACTTGACAAATACAATGTTTTTTTTTTTTTAATTTGTATTGAGAAAGTGGAGAATTAATTATTTTAGAAAAACTTTCCAATAAAATTATTTATTTTTTTGATTAAAAAAATTAATGAAGGGTTTTCGTTTTTTTTATGATTGATTAGTTTTTCTTAAAACAACTGGCGTTAGAGTTTTTTGTAAATTGAAAATATTGGTAATAATAATATTGAGCTAATTAAATTTTGAAACAACAAAACTGAAAACATCAAAATGGCCATGGACATATAAAATTCTATTCAATGAAAATTTTGGTTTATTGAACAGAAGTTCTATGCTTTTTCATTTTCCATCAAAAATCATTGTCGGTTATAATTTTCAGGGAGAATTTTCAGCGTAGGTTTTTGATTTTGGTACATATATATATAAAGTCATAGTCATTATTTTTGTTAACATGAATGACATAAATACAAAACTAATTGAAAAATGACATATATACAAAACTAGTTGAAAATAAAATAATCTTGCAGTGAAACAAACCAAGCAATTTTTACAAAAAGTAAATTCTAAAAATTCCTACTGTACAAATCACAAATAAATTTGCATCACATAAAATTAAATGTAAATATAATATTGTTGCAACATTTTTATCTCCTTTTTATTCAGTGAGTATTTGAAAGCAGCCATCAAGATAAAACAAAAGGAAAAAATGTTTGCATATTTTTTTATTATGATAAATAAACAACTAGCAAGAAAAAAATAACAAAAAGGAGTGTATAATTAATAAATAAAATAACTAAATTAAAATTAATGTATTTAAATACCAATAATAATTATCTTATTTGAAAGATATTTAGTAAACAATGAGAAATAATTTAACAATACAAGTGCACAATTTAATTAAGAAAATGAGCAGTTTTCAATAAATGTATTTGATTCTAATAATAATTATCTTATTCGAAAGATATTTAATTCAGGTGTTACTTGATATGCTTGTATCAAATAAATATTTTTTAATTGATAAAGAAGTAATATGTGAAATTACTTGTATATACTTCATTTGGGTTAAGGAGCGATGCCTACCTGCATAGCCAAAAAAATCAAAAATCTAATTGCGTTTCATTAAGAATGAGTAAATGCTGTTGTTGATCATTCGATTATGAGAAAAAAATAATACTGTAAAAAAAGTGCTTTTTTCAGACTAAAAATTTGTCTTTAATTGGATGTAAAAAATAGATAGTAGGCATTGACATACACTATCAACTCATTACTTTATGTTGATCGATAGTGAACTAGAATCCCTATTCAGGTTTGGCTTAAGTGAACAGAAAATACAATTATACAGAGAAATCCAAACAATCAAGGACTAGAAAAAATAGTTTAGAATACAATACAAAAAGCCGCTCTCATATCGAATGATATTGTCTCATAACTTCGGCCAATCAATCTGACTATTTTCTAAAAGTTGGAAATAATCTTAAATGTACACACTTTCAAAAATATTTTTTGAACCTATGCAGCTAGGGGTGATGCCTAGCATTAGATTTATTGTTATTTTCAAAAATCTACCAATAAAATGAGAATAAAAACATGCAATTTTAAATTTTCTTGAGAATCGACTAACAAACCAAAATTACTTGAGAATCTAAAGTTATTCAATAATTAATATAAATAAATCTAAAATCTACCAATGGAACAAATAATAAGCATACAAGTGAGAAAAACTGATAGTCAATAGCCATATAATAAAGATGTTATTAATAAAACAAATTATATTTGTTTGAAAAGTTTGAAAATGAACTTTGGCTAAGCCATTTCGCAACATTAAAGGGACTTCAAGTATATGAAGTTAAATTCATTTTTTTTAAATACAAATAAATGTTATTCAATTTAATCTGTGTTTTCATCTGTTTTGTGGGTACGTTTTTTATAGTTTATTCATATTTACTTGGGAGTTACTCTGCAAGGAAAATGTTAATTTTAACATGTATGTTATTTTGTATCATCACAGACTAAGCAACTATTGTAACAGATTTGTAATAAATAGAATGTGATGTTTATTAATAACATATAGGTTAAACTTGATGTTTCTATACGGAATAGCCCTGATTATTATAATATGAACTACCAATATTTAATCATTAGAAATATTAATCACAACAATGGGCAATGTCAATCTTTTAAATCATTTTTGTAACTACAAAATTAAGTATAAAACAATTTTATTAATGCAACTTATTCTATTATTATCAGTAACTGTTCCATTAAAATTAAATGGCAATCAACATGTTAATTAATGATTTTTATACAAAAAAGAATTGATCGAATTATTATATTATTGCTGCATTTCTTTTTACAAAATTACAAATTTAAAGCTTGGTTTACAATACAACACATGAATAATGTCATTCCAATATGAAACATAGACATAACATGACACCATATTTGATATTTCACAAAATCAACAAATTTATAGCTTTGTTTACAGTATAAAACTGTACATAATATTATTAAACTGCTAAAATTACGAAATGTCAAATTTAATAAGTCATTGGAAACAAAGACCCAGTAAATGCAAAATTATGGATTCCATCATTTAAAAATAATCATTAAGAAACTTATATGAACATTTTGAATATTTCAAATAAATTGGCTTATGGAATTTTAGTAGCTTTCGCCCACCCTACATCTGTGATTTCATATATTAATCCCCACTGACTTTTTGTAATGGTATTTAACATGGTGGCTTTACTCTAAAGCACTGACACGAGGTACACTCCTTAGCAAAAAAAAAAACATGCAATTATAATAAAAAAAGTAATCACATAGAAAAATGCTGGACATACAAGTCAATTGTTCCCATTTACACGCGTGTGATAAAATAAAAGCAAGAAATAATGTGAGAGGCTAGCTCTGATGTAAATCAATAAACATTTTTTATACAATCAACATTGCATACATGTTTTATTTTTATTTTTGGGATTTAAATTACTTAGCTCTATTAATATCACAATGATTCTTTATTGAATTCGTTTATTAATGATTTCATTAACTTAATTTTTTTTCTTGATTAATGGTTTCATTATTTTAATTTGGAAATGTAAAACAAATTGCTTTCTTTTCTTGATTTAATGGTTTCATTTTCAATCTGTAAATGTAATTATAATGATGCTGAAAATACACTTTGCAGTTTTAATTAAATTACAAAAAAAAAAGAATTCGAAAATAAATAATGAATTAATTATTCTCTTTCAATAGCTATGCAATTTATTGATTTACAGAGTAAGTACAATGTGAAATGCAAAAAAATATTTAATGGTCTCATTATTTTAATCAATCAGTAGATGTAAATCAAATTTACTTTTCTTTCTTGATTTAATGGTTTTATTATTTTAGTCTGTAAATGTAATTATAATGATGGTGGAAATGTTTCACATTGTATTTTTAATTAGTTTTGAAAACAATTGATGAATATATAGTTAGTCTCTTTTAATTGCTCTGCAATTTATTGACTTACGATGTAAGTACTGTGTAAAATGTAAAACATATTTTTGTTAATTATGCATCTGCAGTGCCAAACGCAAGTATTTGTGAAAAATCAAATATTTACTAAAATGCATATAAAAATAATTTAAATACTGTGTGCATTAATAAATCGCTCATTGACAACCAAACTTCATTCGATATTGCTTTAAAATGCAAAGTGTTTATTGGCTACTGTCGGTATATAAGGCCGTAGCAAAGGGTTAATAGTTTCATTATTGTAATCAGCTGATGCAAATCAAATTCACTTTCATTTCTTGGTTCAATAGTTTAATTATTTTAATCTGCAAATATTGGGTCATCCATAAAGTATTTTCCGATTTTTTAAAATCATTTTTGAATGGAAATTGAATTGAAAATCAATTTTATTTAAGTACATATTAATATAAAATGGTGAATTCAATGATAGACTAAAAAAGTAACTCATTTTGACCCAAAAATTTTTGTTTGTTATCTTCAATAACTCACGATCATAACTTAAAAAAATAAAGCTCTTAAATGATAAAAAATAGATTTGTTTTACATTTACACATAGAAATAAAGAAACCAAAATCAAATCATAAAAAAAGTGAATAACGTTTAAAATAAAATGAAATATTCATCTCATCTTTCATCCACCACTAAAAGACGGATATGTCACATAAGACAATGAATTTTGGTAGAAAAGCCATTGGTCGATAGCCATATTGGAAATTATAAAATAAATGTTATTGTAATTATTCCAATTCTTAAATCAAGAAAAAATTGGATTTCTTTTACGTTTATTACACATTGAAATAATGAAACCATTAAATCATAAAAAAACTGAATGAATTTTAAATATTTTCTCAAGTGGTTAAATAAAAATTAGTAAAGCTAGAATAAAATTTCTGTGCGTCAATTCTAAATATAAATTTTCCGTATCTTAATATTTTGCTCCCAGTTCCCATGAAAATGACATAAATCAAACAAAGGGACCTTAGTTATACCATTTGTAAAGAATTTGTGTTGCTGTTAATATTTTTGTATTTATGTACGCTAGTCCAATTAATTTTACAACGTAATTATTTAATAAAATATCATCACATTGAATAAATATTGTTAATATATGTATATTTGTTGCTTTTTTATTTTGTGTGAGCCATAAAAAATTGTTCCGAGTTGAAAAAAATAATTAATTCTTAAATATACTAATGGTTAACACACACCCTGTTAAGAGGGTATATGTGTTTTTTTTAATATATATATATATTCAGGGTCGGATGGACAGAATATTATCGGCCTGGGAAATATATAGTATCATCCCAACAAAAAGTTTGTCCACCTACCGACCCATAGGACAAACTAGCCACTTACTGGGAAATTTCCCGGACTCCCGAATGGCCCATCCGCCTCTGAATGTATTGGGCGCGTTCAGGGAACTGTAGCGCTGCAGCGTTTTACAAAAGCGGTGTCGCTGAACGGTACCGCTCTATGTATGGCACTGCAGCGCTTTATCAAGCGGTAAAGCATACATTTTTTCCACTGGATCGCTTTTCAAGCCGTGCAGCTGTAAACAAAACCGCAATATTTTCAGTACAAACTACAACTTGTCCCTTGAGGGAATATCAAGCGCTTTGCGCTGCAGCGCTACATGTTTAAAATTTCCCTGAATGTGCCCATTGAAATGTTGTTCCAAAATACATGAAGAATTATAATAAATTAATTTTAAGTTGGTAGCGAGTTGTGTAGTGCCAACCTAATATTTAGTTCGGTGATTTTACTAAAGAGGGAGCACGATTAGAGAGTCTAGTCGAACTCTGAATTCGTGTGAATTCAGTCGCCCGTAGACCGTTGTGACGGAAACATTTCTTGCTATAATTCAATGATACGCCTTATTTGGAATTATACCGGATTTTATGGTTAATATAATTTAATTTTTTAATACATTCATTTTTATAATATATTTTTGTATAAAATAAAAATTTATCATTACAGCCGTATCTGAAAATAATTGTTACAATTTAATCCGTTAAAATAGTACATGTTATTTGTAGCGATGGGCAAGATCGATCTTGGCAAGTTTGATTAGGCAAAAATCTGAAAAAAATCTCAAAGGCCCTTGGTTATTCTACTAACAACGTTGACTGTTTAATTTACAGAAAAATAATTATTATTAATCATTTTGAGTCTGCATCGCAGTTTTGAGCATTACATTTCCAAAGAATATAGCTATATATTCATTAAAACCCATTGTTTCGGAATCGTTTATGGACGATAGAAAAAAAAAATGCAAATTCAAATAAAATGTTTGTCAAATTTTCGAAAGCAAACTTTGCGAGCAGATTGGCTGTAAACTATTTCCTTCATGAAGCTCAAATAGATTATTCCTTCATTCTTTAGCTACATTTTCGTGTAATATGAAGTCGTTTGGAGATTTTTTGATTTTCGACGAAAATATCATTTTTTCGATTTTTTTCATATTTCGTTTTTTTTTTCTTCAAAAAAGCTGAAAAAAAATCTCGAAGACGTTGACTATTTAGTTTAACCCGAAATTATGGTTTTTTATAGTCATTTCAATAATTCCGCGAATTGGAGCCTTATGTGAATTATTTAGTTGGGACCCATCGATTGTCCTTTCGGGACGATTCTGTATTTGGACCAAAATATTAAACTAAACTCACAGATAAATTAGAATTTTCAGAATTTTATTCTTAAATTCATCAATATTCTCACCCAAATTAACGTATTGTTTGAGACCACTAGGAAAAAATCGCATATAAAATTCCCCCAATTTGCGAATATCAACTTTATGAGCAGATTGGCCGAAACTTAATTACTTATTAATGCTCAAATTTTCACAGATTATTCCTTCATTCTTTAGCTACATTTTGGTATAAAATGAAGTCGCTTGGAATTGTTTGAATTATTGACGAAATTCCACTAACACTAAATATCAATAATTACTTGTAAATATTTTTAAAGAAAATTGTATCAAAAATTGTCTGAATAAAGATATATAGCAGTATTTAAATCAGCATTTCTATATATATATTTAAACTAAGCCGCTCTCGACTCAAATTTTATGGCTCAACCTTTCTTTTAATTTGTTAATTTGTACAATACAACTCACGTGTATATTATTTTAATTATCTCAAAATATACCAGATAAGTTAAACCCGTTACTTTTTTTGTGTCACTCAGCTGGATTTAATTAACCGAAAGAAGAAAAAATTTGTACATTTGTATTCTTTTTTATCTCCACTTAGACACATAAAATACACACACCTGATTTTTGACCAATATTTATTATTTATTAACCATTATTTAAATTTGTTATATTATTGTATATCTATATAAATATTTAAAATGTATATAAAGCAACTGAGATTATAGACAATTCCTTCCTTAAATAGTAAACGAAATATTTATAAGGGTATATCGTGTAAGGTGTAATAATTGCTAAAAAAAAAAGGTTGCGAGCACTTATGTTTCTTTTTGTACATACAGTTTGTATATTTTAGCGAGGACATTGTTTGATATATAAAAGTAAAATGTGTATAATAATTGAAATGGAGGAGTACGAGGAGGAGGATGAAGAAGAAAAAAAGGGATAAAGAGATGTTTCTTTTTGAATTGTTTTTGTATAGTCTTTATGTAAATAAAACAATATTTGTAAAAAAATGAATTTTATTATAACTGAATCTTGTTAATTTTATACTTTTATCCTGCATCCTCTCTTTAATCCACTAAATTACTGACTTGGGAAGTCAATTCAGTTTTAGTTACCATTTTTTATTAAAGCAAATGAAGGCTACAGAAGGAAAATTAATTGCAAACTAAGCCATAATAAAAAAATCTTGAGTAAAGCTAGAAATAGCATGATCCAGGATATTGGTAGCTTTACTAAAGTTACTGTAATTTTAAAAACTTTCGATTAAAACAAATGATTCACACATTTGCAGTTATTTAAATTAAAATTTATTAAAAAAATAGTACAAATGATAAATAAACTTGGATCATTTATTTTTCGAACACTGCAAAAATTACATACGCTTTAAGTTTTGGATAAGAAAAATTACTGAAAAATATAAATTTTAATCATTGTAAACTTTTTATCAATTGAAACAACTATTTCCCGGGCAAATATCCCTTCGGGATTTTTTGTTTGTTTTTGGACCGAGTAGACAATTTCTACTCCGTATTAACTACTGGACTACAAAAATAGTTGAGAAAACTGCAGATTGCTCCCATAGGGTGACCAGCAACAACAATTATGAACCTTCAGTGTCTGAATCGTGGAATATTTGAGTGTTGAGTCATATATCGACAAGAGTTGCATATCCCAGGTGGATAATTTCTATTTAATATAATTAGCTACAAAAAAACAGTTGAGAAAACAGTGGATAAAACCTCTTAGTTGGCGAGCAATAATAATCGGTGTCCGAATTGTGGTATTTCGAGTGCTTCTGACTAATATGATAAAATAGGGAGACATATATCATTGGAATTGCTAGGAAATATGTATAATTTAAGACTGCACCGTTTATAACCAAAACAAAACCAAATTATGAATAAAAACAAATGTTAAGCGTGCTCTGTGTGGTGGTTCCAAAGAGCCGAAAGTGCAGTTTATTTACAAATATACATGCAATTTTTGGCACCATGGTACCAAGCGAAACTCCACATTACATCTGGTTTCTCTTATCTGACCGAGGGTATGACTCACCCCTGGCCCTTATAAGTGCGAGGACCGTGTAGCGCGCGCAAGCGCGAACAACAAACACGCATCTAAGCTTGCATGTATTTTACTCAGTGATATTTATTGCTGAAAATGCGCAGTACCAATGCAAACAACCTAATCTATCTGTTTATGACATTTCTCTGCATAAAACTGCAGTTTTCCATTTAGTATTACTGAGTTTTCAGTGTAGGGTAGGTTGGGTCACGGCATTCCAATATTTTTGTTTAGATAACACATGGACATCTATTGGTTTAGTAACAAATTAAGCATTACATGCTAGTTTAAAAATAATTTTTTTGGTACCAATGGTACCTGATCATATAGTACCATACCATATGATCAGTTCCACTTGAGCTTCTCAAGAAAGTGCATGTTTTTTCCAGCGTCATTTTTTCTATTGTTAGTTCTGTGGCAAAGACTGAAGGTAAGTTTCCTACATCCATTTTAGGGTTGATTAGTACTTTTTTTTGTAATAAGACTTTCATAAAAAAAACATAAGTTATACTAGATATAAATACAGTTTTCACAATAACACACCGAATGGGCTACAATGAGATATATCGCCGGGTCACTTTGAGACACTGCCTCAAGGCAGCCTACAGCAACGACATATTTTGAACGCAAGTATGTTTTAATGTTCAAATGTTCAGAGACCGCAGAAGGAAAAGCCAAAAAGGCACTTTTTCAGAAGAAAATTTGAGAAGGGGATTGTGGCAAGTTTTAGTTGGGGAGCAAAATGATGCACCGTTACCAAGGTTGGACCAACGACGGTTGAGTTATTGTACACCGCTGTTCAGCTTCAACGTCGCCTTCAAACTGTTAGAGGGATTTAAATAAGTGAGAAAACAATTAGATGAAGACTTCAGGAAGGTAGCTTAACTTCAAGCAGGCCTGCCACTGGCCCTAAATTATTACCGAGACAACGGAGAGCACGTTTGCAATTTGCACGACTGTATTTGAATCGAACCCTGCGTCAGTGGAATCAAGTTTCTTCTCTGATGAGTCCCGCTTTTGTCTGCGTTCGCCTGATAGTCGCACCATTTTCAAATGGCGAACTTATAAGAGGAGTTCTGTTATAGTGTGGGCTTCAAGTGTACATACCTATCTTATTTTTTGTAGAAAATGGTGCTTTAAATGCACATAGATACGTGGAAAATATTCTGCAAGAAGTTGTTGTGCCCTTTTCTCATTTTATTGGAGATGACTTCGTTTTAATGCACAATGCTAGACCACATGTGGCAGGTGTGGTGACACGCTACTTAAATGAGGTCGGCATTTATACACTAGATTGGCCAGCATGCAATTCAGATCTCAATCCAGTTGAGCACCTTTGGGATCAATTCAAAGACGTATTCGTAGTCGTCCAGACTCGACAGAGATCCCCCAAGAGCTAAAATTGGCACTCCTCAAGATTTTTAAACAGTTTTAATTAATTTAGTACCTCGTCGGTTACGCGATGTGATTCAAGTTCGAGGAGGACATACGTGCTATTAGACATCATTAGGTTGTCGGTTCAAATACCAAGTTCGAACTTTTTAAAGAATATTAAAATCCGTATTTTGCACCATTTTATACTTTTTTAAATTAAATTTCATTTTGCGTTAATCTGAATTCATTTTTCGGTAAACTTCTATTCAATAATGAATATTACTTTCGATTAAAATCATGATTAAATTAAACTAAGAATTATATTAATTATTTTGTGATTTTTTTCTTGATGACCATTTTTTTGCCGGTCAGTGTACATACTGCTGTTTCCGTGGATAATTCCTCATTTTTATATGTTAGTGACCTGAAGTATCGCGCTCTGTCCTTAACGTTTGCTTTAAGGTTTTGGGAGTTTGCTATGAAAGTGAATTTAGGATCAATTGTTATTTTCCGAGAGGAGAGGGTGATATTGTATGGGTTTTGATGGTTATTTTAATGGGAGAGGTTTCAAGACGGTGGAAGGGTATAAGAAATTGGGTTTTATTTCGATTTATTTTGAGTGTGGATTGTAGGAGCGTAGGTTACTAACATAGTATCATCGGTGTACAATAATGTGTATGCTCGGAGGTTTACATATAAGAGATTATGACTATTAAAATCGTTGACAAATAAGTTATACAGGACAATGCCAAATTAGGCCAAAGATGGCGCTTGCGAATTTTCAAGAAAGGCGATTATATTCAAAGGACCTCTTACAACTTTTTTCGCCAAAAAATATTTTAGGCTGCAAAAGGCTGAAACTTTCTGAAGGGATTTGCAATCAGAAAGTTTTTATTGCGGTTAGAAATATTTTTTCGAATTTTCAAAAATGGCAAATATATTCAAAGGGGCACCCCTTACAACAGTTTTCGCCAAAAAATTATTTTAGGCCGCAAAGGGCTAGGGCTGAAACTTTCTGGAGGGATGGTTTACTGTCTGCTGAATCCGTTTATGCCACCAGAAAGTTGTTTTTCCTGTTAGAAACATTGTTTTAGAATTTTCAAAAAAGGCGAATATATTCAAAGGGTAACCTTTTGATTATACAGGGTGTTCTAAAAAAGAGTTACCTCATGATGATATGTTTTCTTAAATTGCTTGATATACATTTTATTCTTTATTTAGGTGCCTTTTATGATTACCTATATAGCCCTATTTTTTTATTCAAATTTATTGAAAAAAATGGTTTTGCGCCGTTGGCTTAAAATAATAATAAAATAATAATAATAGGATCTCGTGAGTAAAGTTATACAAAGTACTTAATAAAGCTCAAACAATCCTAATAGTCAACATTTATTAATATAAGTTATACAGGGTGTCCAAATTTTAATGTCAAACTTTTCAAACTTGAATGTACTTTATTTTTCTTATTTTAAATTGGAACCCCTGTATATTTTTATATCATTCCATGAAGAATTGAAAAAACAGACATTTTTCTTTTTAACAACCCTATCTCAATTCGTAACAGATTAAAAGTTATTGTAAAAAAAGTTTAATCGAACAACAACATAGCTTTTTTGATGAATAATAATCGAAGGTTGCTTTGAAAAAATATTCAAATAAAAAACTAGTATTTATTCCACTTGGTCACAGTTATTTAAATATATTAAATAAAAATGATTTGAAAATAATTAATAAATTATTTCCACATTCAGCTCTGTGACTATTGACTTACTTACGTAAGTACGTTAAACAAATGCACATTAAAACAACTACTTCCCGGGCAAATACCCACGCCGGACATTGAATTACATAATGTACACCTGCTGCTGCATATCAACAAATATTGAATAATGCAACAACATTTTTGATCCGAGAAAAATGTTATGTAAAAACAACAAAAATTAACGTTACTTAATATAAGGCCATCTGCAGACACGTGTTTCGGGATCTATCCCTCGTCAGTACAGCTATGCCTTACACAATTGATTTGATTATTTTTTAACATCTTTAAAAAATCAATTAAATTAATTCAAATACAATCAGCAAAATTAAATCAGTTATATTAAATCAAATTAAACTAAATCAATTTAAATTAAATTTTTTCTCGGATAAAAAAAAAAAAATTGTTGCATTATTCAATATTTGTTGATATGCAGCAGCAGGTGTACATTATGTAATTCAATGTCCGGCGTGGGTATTTGCCCGGGAAGTAGTTGTTTTAATGTGCATTTGTTTAACGTACTTACGTAAGTAAGTCAATAGTCACAGAGCTGAATGTGGAAATAATTTATTAATTATTTTCAAATCATTTTTATTTAATATATGAAAAAATATTCAATTGACAGATATACCTTATAATTATAATTATTATAACGAAAGTTTTAAAGGTTTTACTGATCTTTGCATAAAACATAGTTTTAGTTAAATGATTTAAAGGATAGTAGAAAATAAAAATTCTAAAATAACTTACATACTAGAACTAATGTTTGATATGTCTTCAATTGTTTTAGAGGCACACATGAAGACGAGCATGAAATTACCCTGCCAGTATTTGCAATAGGTCGGGTGTAATGTTTTAAAATATGTCTTTGATTCTTTTCTGTATGTTTTCTTGTGTGATTAGAGGTGAAAATTGTTTCCATATCAAAAACATGTTGATTATAAAGAGCTTAAACGAACAAGTACTTATACTTTTTTTATATTACTAAAGCCAAAGTAGACTCTTGTCACGTTGACAGTTGAAGTTTACAATGTCAATATATTTTAAAATCAAGCTTCGATTTTTATTCATCAAAATGGCTATTGAAATGGCCGAGAAAACAGTTTTTTGCAAATAACTTTTAAACTGATAGACATTGAGGTTAGGGTTGTTATGAAGAAAAATGTTTCTTTTTAAATTATGATGTAAAAATATACAAGGGTTCCAATTTAAAATAAGCAAAATAAAGTACACTCTATTGTGAAGAGTCTGACAATAAATTTTGGACACACTGTATAAATCATATCAATGAAATTTGACTATTATGGATGTTAGACCTTATTTATTAAGTACCGTGTATAATTTTATTCACAAGATCTTATTTTATTTTTTATTAATTTTTTAAATAAATGGCGCAAAATCACTTTCCTTTAATTTTTTGTTGGTATTACTAAAGCGTTTTCAATACAAATTTAGTGCTACGTAGGTAATCATAAAAGGCACCTAATAACGAATAAAATGTATATCAAGCAATTTAAAAAAAATATCATCATGAAGTCTATTTTTATAGCGTCCAAATGAAGTCTCCAAAATTTCCTAGTCCTAGCTTAATTAGTATCTAAGCTGTCGAAGACGGGAGTTGTGGTACAGGACGCTGTATAACACAAGGGAGAGAGGGGGTCCTAGAGGGAGGCCTTCTTCAGGAGTAAACGATTGGGAATAGAAATTTCGTATTTTTACACTTTTCAACATTTTATAGGGTATAAGAGATGTAAAAGCTTATATATATATATTTACCCTTAAGGATCTTTTAGATAGCAAATCATCTAGGATATTAATTAAATGGTTGGGGATTCCTCAAGAGTTACATTTAAACAGCCCACCTCGATGTGTTGTAAGCTTTTTGTGTATTTAAAATGCGCTTGCTGATTTTCGATCTTAAAGATGTGCTTTTTGTCAGTTTTAAGTGATAATAGATAAAGGAAGGGATGTGGACTGTTTTTTTTATAAAATTGATAAATTGGAATTAGGTTTTAGATAATGGAGGTTATATTTTTAAGATGATAGATTCATATAATTTCCGAAAGACTAGAAGCAGGGTAATTGGGCAGTAGCGTGATATCGGAGATTTCAAGTGGTAGCTTTGAAAAAAAAAAAAAAATAACGGGAAAGTCTATTCCTCACTAAACAGAATATTTCGAAGAAATTTTTAATTATTTTTTTATTCTATCCACCACATCTTTACAAAATTCCATTCGACGACCATAGTCATCCGCGAAAAACTCTTGTGTTGTTTTAACTTTGAAAGACTTAAAACCATTCCTTTTAAGTAGTCTGATTTTCCGTCATTAATTTCTGATTTTTCTGCAAGAGCTCTTGTAGATAACGTGTCATTTTCTGCTATCATTTTATAAACCATAATTCCCCGCATTGCAGCTAATTTAGTTTGTGGTCTCAGGGTGGATTTACAGAATCAGTTTTCTGAATAAAAAGTATAACACGGAAGACCGAACTTGTGTTTCAAATTATTTGCGATTTCAATCATGGACTGACCTCCATAAAACCATATAATAATTTGAGTTTTCTGTTCACTTGTTAATATTTTCAAATTGACATGAATATTGCAATAATATCCTTGGCGACCAATAATAATAATCGAGATACAATACAGACATGTATAGTTTTTTTTATTATTTGAGATCAGTTGTTTTGTTGAATATAAGGTTGATAGAATAAAACATTTGTTTTGTTTCACAAAATTTAATATTTTATCTCTACACTGTAAGGGTTACTGTAATTTAAAAAAGAGTGACCTGCGTTTTATACATTGGGTATTTCATCATAAAATGGTGGTTGAAACTCTTCGCGTAAACCAATAACTAAATCTTCCCAATTTTTAAATAACCTCCTATTAGCTCTATACCAAATAAGTGCTTTTCCGGAAAATAAATCAATGGCAAAACAAATTATTAAGTGGGAGATTTCGAGCAATTCTAAGTTATTCTACTCTTTCAAGGAATGCGTTCAAAGACATTTGTTTGGGTTCCCCTGAATAAGTTAACCCCCATTGACGTACTGGTACGGATTTAATTGTATTTACTTCATCTTCAACTTCATTATCAGAACTTTCAGAAGATGTAGAGTGACCTGATAAAGCAGTTACTGGGTTAATATTAAGAGAAGAAATATTAAGTACTGAACTATTACCTAAACTTGAATTTAACTTAAACTGTTTAACCTTACTTTTTAATTCTACACAACTAGTTGCAATTTGGACAAGAAAACCTGAACGTTTATTTTTTTCTTCACTACTACTGGGCTTTGATCGATTTACTCTATTGAAAATATGAGATAACTTAGAAGTAATTTTTGAGTGTAAAGGTGACTTTTCGAAGTCGGAAAAGTTTGTTATTAAGGCTTTTATTTCAGCGATTTTCCCAGAAATCTCATCTTCTTCATCTTTAAATTTAAAAGGATATGATGGTGTTACAAAACTGGTACACCGTTCCAATTTTAATAAATTACGTAAAGTTTTACGTTGGGATTCTACGGTTAATGTTTCAGTTACACCCCTAATGACTAATTCATAGTTTAATTCATCTTGGGCTAATCTATTTATTTGCATCTTAAAATCCATTTTGTTTAGGTATTTATTCGAACCCACAAAATTAACTAACTATTATTATTATTGTTTCTTAAATTTTCCCCTTGTATTTCCCCTTTACCAAAACAAAGAATACAAAACAAAAATGAACACAACACGGCGAGATTAAGTTATTACCTATTCGTTTCTAATCTCAGCTTCAAATATCAAATTAAATAAAAAACATCATAATTCTGGTGCTAAGTCAATAAATTATAGTATTGATTTACTCTTGGGATATCACAGAAATTGAAAGGAAATATATCTCAATAAAATGTCGTTAACTATGAACGTTTCAACATTAACAAGTAAACATTCTATTACTACCTATCACTTTTAGACAAAGTAAACTGAATAAGCTTGAGTTGTTTCTTCCTTTAATACATATATTGTTTTTTTTAAGGGCACCACGTTGGGCGCCAAAATATGTGACGCTACTTTTACTACTATTAACTTACCGTTCGGCCAGACTAACCCGGAGGAGTAGGGGGGGTTAAAACGAAATAATTAGTTAAATGTACTACAATACAAGAAAAACATAGATATAAATTTGTCTGACGTTTCGAGAACCAGAAATAATAAATTTAATAGATCTGATCTCACACAGACCGGTGGTAGATATATATATATATAGCTATACGTATGTATCTTTACAATGGTTATACAATAGATAATGGTTTATTATTTATTTGTAAAACTTACTCATTTCGGTTTCGATTATTCAATTAATAAAATAAAAATACGTATTTTTCATTCTCAAAATATTCATTTCAATTAATAGAAAAACATGAACATTGAAAATTTATTTTTCCCCGATTCCCTAAACAAACAAAAAAAAAACTGCAAGTGAATATCCCAAATACTTATCTAATTTTTATTTCGATCTTTCCTCCAACCCGACTTATCAGAACGCAACAGCACACAACCAATTCCTCTTGACATGATTTGACTAAGGAATTCCGGAGCGCCTTCACCACGTATTCTTCCTCGCATTTCGCAACCACGGGGAGTGAATTCCAGAACAATCTTGCGCCAACCAAAAGTCCAAACTGATATAGTGTACGGTCATTGGAAATAGAAAACCAGAAACCAGAACCAGTACCAGAAACGAATAGGCAATCCTGACATGAAACCTAAAACGTCCCAAGAAATTAGGGATATGATAAGGGTTTTTTTTTTCAATTGAAAAAAAAAAACTCTCTTTACTTTATACCTATGTCACACGGAATATCCTATTTCGTGAATAAATTTGATATTAGCATGATCATAATTTAAACACAACCTAAGAACTGAAATGTGCTTACCTCTAGATGATTTGAGGGTATCGAGGACGACACACTTTTCAATCCGATTGAAGCGAAGTAAATTATTTAAATAATTCCAAACAATTTACAATATAATTTTCAGGAAAATATATCCCTCAAAACCAGAGGAAACCAAAGCGGTTATTAAATTAATTTCCGAAGATAAAAATGGCGTGATGACCTCTAATCGATTTGATGTGTTTACGCCGCGAGTGCCAGGTGTGAAAAAGAACGAGAGCGCGGAGCACGATGACCACGGAGGACCAAGACAACAAAAAAATTAAACAATAGCATTTTCGAATTAATTTTAATAAAGCACAATAAGTTGCATATATTAATTCCTCATATTGAAAATAAAAACAACTTAGAATAATTTTGCGCAAAAATCACGTAACAAAGCATTTGACATTGAACCAAACGTGGTTGGAGCTCTTCTTAAATTTAAGTAAGTTTTCTTGAAAAGATGTTTCACAAAGTGTTTGATGAGTCACAATCAAAAGTTCAGCTTTTTTTGGTTAGTTGCTTTTCCCATGATTCCAGAACCTTAACATAACAAAATATTTCATTAAATAAAAATGATTTAAAAAAATTAATAAATTATTTGACATTTTGACTTACGTTACGTAAGTACTTTAAACAAATGCACATTAAAACACATTAAAAGGTATACATTATGTAATTCAATGTCCGGCGGGGTAATTGTCCGGGAAGTAGTTGTTTTAATGTGCATTTGTTTAACGTACTTATGTAACGTAAGTCAAAAATCACAGAATTAAATGTGGAAATAATTTATTAATTATTTTCAAATCATTTTTATTTAATTTATTTAAATAAAAGTGACCAAGTGAGTAAATACTCTTTTCTATTTAAAATACTTCCCTTTTTTTTCTTCTTTTCTGAGAATTTAATAGCCCTGGCGTCAAAGCTCTATTAGTCGTATTTATCTTTATCTTTTTGATGGGAAAAGGATGAGGAAAATAAAGGGGTAATAATTAAAACAACATTACTAGATTGAAATAACTTGTTTAATTGGTTTTCACTCATAATATTCTTTAATTTTCCTTTTTTGTTTCTCAGCTATGATAAACGTGTTCCTTTCTCTATATATAATACTTTGAAAGCTTAAAAACTAGAACTATATCAGAAATACAGAAATATACATATATACATACATAATACAAGGTACTCTTGAAGCAAATCATCGGATCGATTACGCAACATCCAGCTCATGACGAATAAACGAACTCAAATATGGAAACAACACTAAAAAAATGTATTATGCGCAATAAAATGTACTTATTATGCTCATATATATAATTCTTTTTTTTCTTCTTCTTTATTTTGGTTAAATCACAGATATGCTTACAAATCCGATTTAATTTCAATTAAGACTGCGCACTCGTGATCTACACAAGGTTTGTATTTTTTATTGTTGTGACTTTTCTTTAGTTTAAATATACAGGGCGATTCGCGAGGTTTTCTCGCCACTTAAGGGATGCATTCTCGTGGTTATTTAAAGTTAAAAAAGTTCGTTTGAAAAGAGGTACAAAAATAAGCGAGTTGTGAGAAACTTTGGATTTCAGCATTCGCACCCTGCAGAGTAACAAAAATCTAAAGTTTTAACCTATGAATCTGCAATCATTGTTGATCAATCCGTATATGATCACATGCCAACAAATAATAACGAATTTTGTACTATTTAATGAAATACTAAGTATCCTTCCTTTACAAGTTTTATAGCACACTCAATCTTACGTTAAATAATATAGTTCATCTTCACGTAACTGTTTAAGTGCTTTTTATAAATCAGCTGTGTTGTATTAAAACAGAAATGACCATACCCCACTTCCAGCACACGTTGGGATCATAACAAACGTCGTAATTCTTCTTCAAAATATACAATATCTTTGTCTTAAAAGAAACTAATTTTTGTTGCGCCTGTACACGTATATATCGTATAGTGTATTATATTGAATATATCTGTAATTAGAATTACGCATGCGCGTGCATCAAAAATTAGCTTATTTCAAAGTATGTGCAGCTAGCATCGAGCACTGTACTGTCCGGCTTAAGTTTGGTTGTGTAAAATAAAACACCTTATTTGATTTTTCTTAACTGACTTTTTTATTTACTACGAAAGAGTAAAAGTGGTGTTTATTTTTGTAAATAGTAATTCGAATTCTCGTCAAAAACATTTACGAGAACGCGAAAAGTGTGTTTTGTTTTAAAAAATGTAATCATTGAGTAAAGAATGCTTTACACCATGATTAAACACTACGTAAAATTAAAAAACAAGTTAAATTACTTCCCAACTCATTAATTTTTGAGAATGGCATTTGCGTTTCAATAAATTAAAACTATCATTTATTAATTGTTTAATTATATTTATTTATCAACATTGATTATGTCCATATTGCGAACGAAATATACATTTAACGTATAAAGCACTTCATATAAACTCAAACCAATTTTTATTAATATACAGACAGAATAGCACCTACATGTATTGTGCATTTTTATGTTATATGGTTTCTATTATTTCTTTAGTCTGTGTGTATATAAAAAAACTTTTTTCGGGAATATAAATGGCGGAAAAACATTGTGAATCACCCTGTATAATAAATTGCCTATTATGATTGTGGAGAAAATTTGCATGTTATTTTAAATAAAATTGATTTGACTTCAATTAATTAATATTAAAATTATCGACAACTGAAGCTTCTATATTGTTAAACATTGCGTCTAAATAAATTTAAAAAAAAAAAAAATATGTTCAACTTGGTATCTATAAAATTTTTATATATACGAATTTTATATTAAGTGATTATTGTTTTAAATATTCACGCTTGTCATTATTAAACTAAAATATTGATGTGATAAATGTAATTACATTTTTAACAAGTCGAATTATTTGAAAACATACGCGTAGTCAGGGAATGGCTTTAGTTTTTGGATAAGTCAAGTCAAATTTTTATGATCCCATGCTATAACAGTAAATTATCATAATTTTAAAATCTTAATATGAAACCTCAACTTCTCCATTAGTTACGCTTCTAGTTGGAACTTTTTTTCATTTATCAGAAGGAATGCTAAGTTTTTATGTTTTGAAATTATTTGTGTTGTAAAGATCAATAAATAATTTAATAATAAAAACTAGTGATGGGTAAGATCGATCAATCAACGGTCGATCAATCAAAAAGATCAGAAAGATCGACCGGCTCGATCACTTGCAAGGATCGAGCATTTGATCTTTTTTATCGATCTTAAATAATAAGAACCCTTTTAAATTTATTTTAATAAAATGTTGAGTAATTATAATTACTAAAAATAATTTTCAAATATTTGAGAACTAGTTTTTCTAATTGGTACAATTATTTCGCCCCACAGTGGTACAACAATAACAAAATAATTAAAATATTTAAAAACTTTTAAACATTTTTTAATCGCTGTTATTGTTATTGTTATTGAAGAAGCCACTGTGAGGCGAAGCAATTAAGACTGCGCACAATAAATGATTTTCAAACATTTAAAATGTTTTAACATTATATAAAATATTTGAAAATTATTTGTAGTAATTTGCATAAACTTGCTCTTAGTTAATCTTGTAGCAGAACAAATAAATAGACCTTCTGGTTAGAGTTTTTGTCTATTATAAGAAAAAACTTAAATTTGAAATTTAAATAAATTAGAGTGCGCAATTCTTGTAATTCGTTCTTTTTATTTGATTTGGTAGTTATTGTTAAATTAATTATCTGTGTTTACAATCGCAAAACAAGAAAACTTGGTATTTTTTCACCCGTTTTTTTAGTTTTCAAGATGGAGACTGCGAACTGAATCTGGGTTTAGAAATTGAATATTCAAACAACAATTGTTTTAATTTATTGCTACTTACTCCACAATCAAAATTAACAAAAGCTAGAAAAGTGTACATTTAATTTAATATCATAATTATTATTTAATGATTATATATTCACCCAAATTTAATAATAAATTTAAACAAACCTTCTGAGACGTAATTTTTAAATAGCGTGTTAAATTAAATATAAAAAAAAATTGAATGAATGTCTTAAATCTGGCCGACAGCCAATATCCTCTTAATTCAATTTATATGTAAATAATTGATTAGAAATATTTTGTAATCCTTACCTGTTATAAAAAATGAACATTTATTTTTAATAAATCAAAATTATTCACTCGAGGATTTATTAATAGGTTTACTTGGCACAAATGTAGAAACGTTTTTTCAGAGAAGGATATAATTGGTAAAATCTGTTTGGGAAAGCGAGTGCTCAGACTGTATTTTACTTATTACTACTATTAACTTACTTTTAACTCCGAAATATGAAATGTGAATTCGATTTCTGTTGTTTATATAATTTGCATTTAGATTACAATAAAAGTAGGCAGCAATGAAGTTATTAAATATTAGATTCATATAAATGTATATTAATACAAGATCTGTTCAAGTGTTTTAAGAGGAATGGATACCATGCCTACATTTATTGAAAATTAAATTGTCACTGGACAGAAAGATATACGGTGGTTAGCTATTTTATAAGGACAACTTAAAATTTAGTATAAGAATTATATTGAAAATTTACTTTATATAGAATTGTCTGCAGAAATAAATATACTATATATATTATTATTATTTTATTATGTTATATATATATATATATATATAACATATATGCTATATGAAGAGTAAAGCAGTTTCCTGCTTCCCTAATTATTTTAGAGCAAAAGCTTAAGTTGTTCAGAATTTAAAATGTTATAGGTCCGTATTTATTTTCAAATTGGGACTAATAGTACAAAGAAACGAAGATATAAATAATAATTTGAAAAAATAACAATAGTCATGATCTAAGATATTTGTTGGTGAGTACGTGAAGTTTCTTGATATAATGTAGTAATATTTTATTCCTTTCTTCACTTTTTTTTAATATTACTACATTATAATAGTCATGATTTCATAACAAAATTTTGCGATATATATTTTTCACCATTAAATAAATATTTCATATATTTAAAAAAAAAGAGATTGTCACCACTGTATTTATTATAACGAGGACCAAGAAGGATTACATTCCTTATTTATTTATTATTTAATAAATAATTTATAAAGTCATAAAATAAACGTTAAACATAATTCAAAATATATAATCCAAATTTGAAATAAAAAGTATTTTCATTTGAAATAATGAAGTTTGTTATACTTCCGGTATAACCGAAAGAATTTTGAATATATGTTCATTTAGAAGAGCACATTGGTTTACACAAACCATATACATTTCATTATAATCCTTCAATAGGAAATCCATATATTTTTTATGTGAGTGGGAATAACAGCAAGAAAATAGCAAATCTGACCATACATTTCAAATCTTTGCCATAACTTCTGTACGAGAATTGCTAGAGTAATTTTAAAGTAATAAATCTGATTAAAATTTACAACTTGTGATACATCATTATTATTTACGATCTAGCATTTTGGTTTATAACATTTGAATCAATTTCAACCTATTAATTGTGAAGAGCTGAAAAGAGCAAATTTGGTTGCTTTTTGTTAGGTTTTAATTAAACTATTAATTTCGAAGTGCTCGAAATATGAAGTCGATGCAACCAAGGTAAGTTAGATTTCATGAGGTTGTCTTGATTATAATTAGTTAACCTCTTGATTTCTACGTGCTTGAAACATGACGTTTTAAAAGCCAAGTTAAATTCCATTTTGAACGGTTGTTTTGGTTTTAATTAGACAACCTATAAATTTCGAAGTGATGGAAATGTGACGCCAATAAAATTCAAGTCAACTTACATTTCACAAGGTTGCCTCGATTTTAATTAGATGACAAATTAATCGCTATGAGGAAAATGTGACTTCTCTAAAGACCAAGTGTGTCAGGTTGTCTCGGTTTTAATTAACATATTGTTTTCGAAGTACTTGAATTGTGGTTATATTTCACGAAGGTGTCTCGATTATAATTAGTCAACCTGTTGATTTCGAAGTGCTTGAAATATGGCGTTTTAAAAGCCAAGTTAAGTGACATTTTGTAAGGTTATTTCGGTTTTAATTAGACAACCTATTAACTTCGAAGTGCTGGAAATGTGACGCCAATAAAATTCAAGCCAACTTACATTTCACAATGTTGCTTCGATTTTAATTAGATAACAAATTAATCGCGATGAGGAAAATGTGACTTCTTCAAACACCAAGTTTGGATGCTTTTTGTCAGGTCATCTCGATTTTAATTAACATATTGTTTTCGGAGTACTTGAATTGTGGTGTCGATAAATTTAAGGTAAGTTAGATTTCACGAAGGTGTCTCAATTATAAATTGACAACCTGTTAATTTCAAAGTGCTTGAAATATGACGTCGATAAAAATCAAAATTAGTTACATTTCAAAATGTCGTAACAATTTTAATTAGTTAATTTGGTTATATTTCACAATATCGATTTTAATTAGTTGAACTATTAATTTCGAAAAGCTCGAAATGTGACGTTATAAAAGCCAAGTTAAGTTGTTATTTTTAAGGCAATCTCCATTTTAATTGAGCAAACTATTAATTTCGAAGTGCTTGAAATGCGACGTCGATAAAATCGAGATAAGTTAGATTTAACGAGGTTGCTTCAATTATAATTAGTAAACCTGTTGATTTCGAAGTTCTTGAAATGTGATGTTGTTAAAAAATTAAATTAGTTATATGTCACAAGGTCATCTAGATTTTAAATATATATTAAATTGAATAACTTTAAATTCTCGACTAGTTTCAGTTTATTAAAATTATTTAAATTATAATAACCTGAAACTAGTCGTAAATTTAAATTTATTCAATTTACTGTATGGTTTTATTTTGTTATGAACTATTAATGTTTATTTAAATTGAAATGGTTATCCTTCCTCTTATTTATTTAAATAAGTAGGAGAACTTAAAAGTCTCCACAACCAACTTAAAGGAAATTACTAATGTTTAATAATTAGAAATTTTATCTTTATTAATTTGTTTGTTGGTTTATTTGCATAGGTTTTACAGCCACTGACGATTTTACTTTTTCAATTAAATTTACAAATGTTGAATAATGCAACATAAATGCTTTCTAGGTTGTGGCAGCGAAATCCAGTTCGTCTGCGGCTACATTAATAGTTAAGTAGCTGATACTAAATGCTAACTGGATCATACCTTGAATGAGGTTAATTTTTATTACGCGCGCGCAGACGATTAATTTGAAGTATTCTTCTTTATGTTGGTTGTGGAGACTTTAATTCTTTAAATAAAAATAGTTGTCCTAAATAAGTAGTAGTAAGGACAACTATTCTTATGTAAATAATTAAAAAGTTATCTCATCTAGCAATTTACGACGCAAATATCCATATTTTTTCTATATAAATGTGGCTTTTAAACTCATTCATTTTTCAATTAAATAAAAAAGTAATTTATTTATATAAAAATCTTAAACAACATTATATAAACAACAGAACTTTTATATTTATCCAATAGGTAATCATCAAACGTGTTTGCCACGTTCCATTGAATAACATTTGAAGAAAGGCAGCTTCAATATTAAAAAACTTTCAACGATCGACGGGAAATAGAACAGAGTCTCGTGCAGTGTTTTTTGCAAGTCGAAAGAGTGTTACTAAAGTTATTATTCAGAGGGCTCTGAATTAGTAGATGCTACCAATTATGTAATTTTAATAATATTGTTTCAACTATACTAACACAGCCATTCTACTAATAAACCTATAGTCTGTTCTCTGTTATATATACGTGCACTTGTTGAGAAGGTATAATCAGTTGATTTTTTTATTTATTTATTTTTGTATATAGTTATAAGTGTTGAATTGTAATCATTTTTTTTTCTTGTTTTTTATTTTCATTTTCAATAAGCACAGTGAGTTTTATCGTTGAATGTGAAATTTGTAAACTTCACATTCAACGGTTTTATTAAATTGTTACAGCATTTTAGAGGAGATTAAAAATATGTCTAGTTTATATTAAAAAATGTTTTTAATAATAAGAAATGGTTATTTTGTTTGCAATATTTTTTTTAATTTATTATTTGTAATTTACTTTTAATTTAGTTTTAGAATAACTAGTCATAAGATTAATGTGTATTGTACTGTTGTAATTGGACTTCTGTAAATAAGTAACTAAAAAAATGGGGTTATGTAAAATTCACATTTTTTTATTTTAATAGTTACGACAAAATTGTTTCAAACAAGACTCGTTCAGAATTAATTTTTATTTGAGAAAAAATGTTCTTGCTGTCAAAATAAGTGAGTTGTGAAAAAACTTAAAACTTAAAATTTATGGAAAAATCAATTATTTTGACAGTTAAGAGAAACTTTTTCAAGCAAAAGACACTCGGAATGAAATTTACGACAGTTTTTGTTTGAAAAGTTTTTACACAGCGGTCAAAACGAGCGAGAAAATGCTTTTTTTGACTCTTTAAATAACTCGTTTATTTTAACAGCAAGGAAAAAATCTAATAAAACGTGTAGCGATTCAATGGTCTATGACTTTTGTTTGAAGCATTTTTTCGCAATAGTCGAAACGAACGAGATATCGACTTTTTAAGCATTCATTTCAAGGTAATATTCGAATGAATCGCTCAAATTGACAGTAAGAAAAAAATGTTTCAAACAAAAGTCATAGACAATTGAATTATGAACGACTTTTATTAGAAAAGTTTTTCGGTAACTGTCGAAACAAGCGAGTTTGAAAACATTGGTTTATATAAAATTAACTTTTTTATTGTGACAGTTACAAAATATTGTTTCAAACAAAAGTATTTTTTTTTTATTTTGACTTGTTTTAAATAAAAGTCGTTAAAAATTGAATCCCGCATGATTTTCATTTGGGAAAAATTGTTCTAGCTGTCAAAATAAGTTAATTGTGAAAACGACAACCTTGAAATTTACCTTAAAATCAAAGATAACTCGCTTATTTTGACAGAGAAACTTTTTCAAGCGAAACACATTTGGAATGAAATTTACGACAGTTTTTGTTTGAATTTTTTTTTTCGAAGCTGTCAAAATGAGTGAGAAAATCGTTTTTCTCTCTTTCTCTAAATAATAAACGAGTTATTTCGAGAAAGACAAAAAACGTTTCTAATGAAACTTGTTGATGTTCAACTTTTGTTTGAAACATTTTTTTCGCAATTGCCGAAATGAATGAGATATCGATTTTTAAACATTAATTTCAAAATAATGTTCGAACGACTCGCTCAAATTGACAGTTAAGAAAAAATATTTCAAACAAAAGTGGTAGAAAATTATGAATGACTTTTATTAGAAACGGTTTCCGGTAACAATCTAAATAAGCGAGTGGGGCTATGTAAAATTAAGTTTTTTTTTTATTTGACAGTCACGAAAAATTATTTCAAACAAAAGTCGTTCAGAATTGAATTCCTCGCGATTTTTTTTTTTTTGAGAAACATTTTTCTAACTGTCAAAATAAGAGAGTCGTGAAAACATAACCTCGAAATTTATGAGAAAATCAACGATAATCCGTTTACTTTGACAATTAGGGAAAACTTGTCAAACAAAAACTGTCGATAATTTCATTCCGAGCGTCTTTTGTTTAAAACAGTTTTTTTTTGTCAATGAAATCAACATTTTTTATACAAATATAATATACGCACCACTAAATATAGCATTTGTTGTTTAGATATTAATATAAAAAATAATTATAACGTCAGTGTTATATTTTTTTTTGAGAATCAGAAAAGTTTCAACAACCATAGTCATTACTTCGAATTCTGGTGCGCGGTCATCGTATCGATCCAAAAAGATCGATCTTAGAAATATCGATTCGATCGATTACAAGCAAAGATCGAGGGCCTCGACCTTTCTGATCCATGACTAATAAAAATAAATGTTTTTCTTTTCACTTTAAATAATATGTTCAAAGTATATTTCACAAAATCAATTAAAATATGATCATCTCTCTCGATACGCTGTTGGAAGAGTATAAATTGTACATGGAATATTATTAATATTACAAACATCAAAAATATTTTATTTCATTGTATTAATTATTTTCGCACTATAGTTATTTAATTTAAATAACTGTAATATTATATTTCACCAGTATTAATTATAAAACCCACTGTGCTGAGGATTTTTCCTCCATTTTTTTTGCTTTCGTTTTTTTGCTTTCCCTATATGAAATACAAGAGGAAAGTTTTTTTTTTTCATTTAGCATGTAATTAGAATGAAATACTCTAATGAAATTCCACACGTAATGAAATCATAATGATCCGTAGTAACATTTAAGATTACATATTATAAAAAAATTTCAACGATTAAAAATACACCTAACTTCTTACATTAATATTAATGTATATTATAAAAAACAGTCCAAAGTCGTATTTTATTTATTCTTAGATATTTTTTTCTTTTGTTTTGTTTAGAGACATACAAATGTTATCGAATTTAATGTAATCCTTACTCCGTATGCGATCCTTTATTATTATTTTATTTTAATTGTTTTTTTATTTATTTTAATCTCACATTTTATTTATTTAATACAGAAAGAACAAATAAATGTAAACGATTTGTTTTTTTTTTAATTGTTGTTTAAATTCTTCAGATGTTTTGAAGAATATTGTTGAACGATTCAACAATTTGTGTTGTTTTTATGCTATACTTAGTTTAGTTATTTGGCAGTATGTTTTTTTATTAATTGCTTTTTTTATGTGTAATTGATTTAATCCACTGAATAAAATGTTCACGTTGAAAGCAATTTAAATGATAATATAACATTGATGCAACGATTTCATGTCAATTTTGCTCAGAATAATTTTGAATGAAAGGAAAATTCGATGTAAGAGGCCGTTATTTTTATAAATTCAAAAATTAAGTTAATGTTATAATCTAAACTAAAAAAAAAAAACTTTAAATCACAACTTTCAATAAATAATAATTTTTCGAAATATAAATAATGATATTTCGAAAAATGTTGGCTTCATTGACTTTATCAAAACGAAAATTAAATAATAAACTTGTTAATTGTTGAGGTTTCTACTTTTTTATACATTGTAATTCAATTTTAATAAATTAAAAACTTTTTTACTTCGTTCGTATAACTCGGATTGTTTTATTGCTGACTATAGTTTAAGATGGACCTCTTGGAGTCACTGAAAATTCACAAAGCGTGCACTAATCCAGACGTTCCCGTAATTAACGACCATCTTGATCTAATATATTCTCCCATCTTTGAAGCAATTATGTAATATTTACTTCAAATGTATTTAAATACCTGTAATTGTGATTTTTAAAATATTTTTGTTTTGATAATGACACGTTAAGGTTGTCGAAACTGTAGTCAACAATAAAACAATCCGAGTTGTACAAACGAAGTAAAAAAGTGTTTCATTTATTAAAAAAAATAATATTAATAACCCCCAGTCTTCTAAAATAATCGCCTTTCAAAACAATAACGTGTTTACAAGCGCTGTAATATTGTACAAATATAAATATATGTTTATAATATTCTATGTAAGTCTGGGAATAAAGATATTGCTCTCTCTCTGTCTATTAATATTGGAAAACATAGTAAAATATTAATTATTGAAGGTTGTGATTAAAGATAAAAATAACATCGAAACTTAATTATTGTTAAAAATATTATTTGTAACAACTTTAATTTTTTTTGTAGTCTATGGGCAACAATTACATTGTTTCATCGTGTTATGCATATTTCAGGCGAAAAAATGTTTCATAAATAACAAAAATTATACTGATTCAATTTGAGAATTGCATGTAATCGAAACTGTGACTAGTTTTGATTACAAGCATATCAAGGAGTAAATTATTAAGTGATATAAATAAATTATTAAGTCTTTTTTTGCTCTAGCAAATAAACTTTTTTAAAAATCACAAATGAACTGATTGTGTGGATTTGCAACAAATTAACAGCCTCGAAATCAAAATATTTTACAGATTGAAAAAGGTTGTTAAAAGTAAATGATTAATTTTAAATTACAGTTTAATAAATAATACAGGGTGAGACCATGGGTACACCGCCCCGTTCTCTAACATCTAAGGATTTAAGTGTGGGAGGGCAGCAAGTATACCGCGCCCATTGTAGAGCCTCTAATCATCAAAGGAGCTGATTTTTTTTCTATTGCATTGTAAAAGATTTTTTTTCTGTGATGAAAGAATAAATTACCTTTCTATTTAAGACATTTAATAATACACTGTGACCCATAATCAATGGTAAATTATTTAAAAAAAAACTTGTCAGCAATGGACCCTCACCTAATCTACTTAGCTATGCCCATAGATGAGACAGTTGGTTACTTTCGAAATATGAAAACACATACCTAAACAATATGCAAAAATTAATATCTGTTAAATTGTCTTTTTCAAGATAATTTTCTCACCCTGTATTCATTGTTTTTATTAATATTTTAATATTACTGATATAATAAAATATTACAAATCATACGGTTTTATCGTAAGTTATTGTAAACAAACAATTTAATAATTATACATTATGGTGTTCTTATTTTAAAATAATAGATTTCATTAATTTACAATTTAAGTTACATTTATTTGCAACCTTCTGTATTAATATTTATTTAATAGTTAAAGGTGAACATAAAAAAGAGAGGACGAACGGAATATTCTATACAAACTATATCTAGTTTTCGTCAAACCTGAGATTTTTGGGTTCTAGCTAGGATATTAAAAATAGTGTCCAATTATAATATATATATTTTTTAAATTTATTATCATCGATATTAATTCTTTATTTAATATTTAGTTTGGTGATGGGCAAAATTGATTGTTATAGTAATCGAATTATGAAATACTTGATTATATCGGTAATTCAATTTGACTAACTTGATTATATTGGTAATCGAATTGGAAAAACTTGATTATTTCACTAATCGAAAATGAAATCGATTGTTTGAGTAATTAAATTAAAATAAATTGCACTAATTGAGTACTTCGTATTATTGAAATAATTGCGTATTTCGTAAATTAAATAAAAATTTTTTGAAAATAATTAATAAATTATTTCCACATTTAGCTCTGTGAGATTTTTGACTTACTAACGTAAGTACTTTAAACAAATGCACATCAAAACAACTATTTCCCGGGCAAATACCCCGTCGGACATTCAATTACATAATGTACACCCGCTGTTGCATGTCAATAAAATATTGCATCATGCAACAATTTTTTGATCAGAGAAAAATTCAATGTAAAAAAGACGTTATTTAATATAAGGCCATCTGCAGCCACGTGTTTTGGGATTTATCTCTCGTCAATACAGCTCTGGTTTACATAATTTAAAGATGTTAAAATAAATTAATTACTGCAACAATTGATTAGTTCATATTGAATTCAAATAATTGCGTATTTCATAATCAATTACTGTAATACTGAATCATTTAAGTAATTAAATAAGAAATACTCTACTGTTTCCGTAATCGACCGTTTCAATTGAATTCGAACTAATTGAATAACAAATACTTTGTATTCCTTTCTTCACTTGTATATTTGTACGCTATATGTACATTTCAGGCACTATGTGTCCATTATCAATAGCTAACAAAGTATGATGAGCAATAACAATGGTCTTCACTGAAAATATAGCTCCATTCTTTCCGAATGTATTATCATACTTTGTTAGCTATTGATAATGGACACATACTGTCCGATATTATATGTACATTTCGTACAAATAACAAGTGAAGAAAGGAATACAAAGTGTTTTATTTTTAATTGTTTCGAATCTCTTCACGTAACTCACAACAGCACATCAACAAATACTTGTTTTATTAATTGAATACGTAATACTAGATTGTTTCAATTTAACACAAACTAATAAATTGTTCCAATAAGTAAATACAAAATACTTATTTCAGTAATTGAATACGAAATACATGATTATTTCACTAATTATATAAGAACTCAATTGAATACGAACTATTCGATCGTGTTAGTAATTAATTATGAAATAATCAATTATTTCAGTAATAGAATACGAAATAAATAATTATTTTAGTAATTGAACGCAAAATACTAGACTATTTCAATCGATTAGTTAGTATTTGTATTTAATTTCAGTGGTTTCATAATTGCCAGTCACAAATAAATTAGAAAAACGGCATTTTCGCCTTTTAACTTTTAAAGAATTCAGCTACATTCTCATCCAAATTAAAGTGGTTGTAACGTTTGAGAACGCCAGGAAAAAATCGCAAACTTTAATAAAATATTCGCTCTTTTTGCAAAGGTCAACTTTGCGAGCAGATTGGCTGAAACCTACTTACTTATCAATGCTCAAAAATTCACAGATTATTCCCCCATTCTTTAGCTACATTTCGGTATAAGAATGTCGTTTGGAGATTTTTGAATTTTCGACGAAATGCCACAATTTTCATTTTTTATCGCTTCGATCATTTCTAGCGTATCGATGTTTCAACTGATCGATCATTGATTGATCGATCTTGCCCATCACTACTATTATTTCCGTGATTGAATACGAAATACTTCATTATTTCAATTTAATACGAATTAATTAATCGTTTCAGTAATTGAATTGAAATTGATTGAAATAATTGAGTATTTCGTATTAGATTACTGAAGTACTCAATTTAATTAATTAATTGAGATATAAAATACACGATTATTATTATAATTGAATACGAACTAATTGATGGTTTTAATTGAATTCGAACTAACCGAAAAAGAAATACTCGGTTGTTTTATTAATACAAAATACTCGATCCTTTCACTTGAATACAAACTAATCGATTGTTATAGAAAATTGAATTGAAATCGACTGAAACATTTGAGTACTTCATATTCAATTATTGAAATAATTTCGTATACGATTACTGAAATAATCGATTTTTGTATAATTAATTACTGCAATAATTGATTAGATTATATTGAATTGAAATAATTGAGTATTTCGTAATATATTACTGAAATATTCAATTATTTAAGTATTTGAATGGAAAATACCGGTTTTTTGTAATTGAATATGAAATAATAATTTGTTTTAATTGAATTCAAATTAATCCGAGAAAACTTTAATGTAAAAAACAAAAAAGAATATTACTTAATATAAGCCATATTAAAATAAATTAATTAAATTAAATCAATTATACTCAGCCAAATTAAATAAATTATATTAAATCAAATTAAACTAAATAAATTTTAATTAAATTAAACAAAATTAATTCAATTTAAATCAAAATCGAATAAAATTAAACGAAACGAACGAACGTCCCTACTATCAGAGCACGCGGCTGGTAAGGATCGTTCAATATAATTAATTCAATTCAATTCGTTTCGTTTAATTTTATTCGATTTTAATTTAAATTGAATTAATTTAGTTTAATTTAATTTATATTGATTTAATTTGATTTGAATTAATATAATTGATTTTATTTGGCTGAGTATAGTTGATTTAATTTAATTAATTTATTTTAAAATCTTTAAATTATGTAAGGCAGACTTGTACTGATGAGAAATAGATTCCGAAACACGTATCTGCAGATGGCCTTATATTAAGTGATATTGAATTGTTTCAATAAACGAATAAGATTTTTTTATTCTTGAATCTTTGAAGCGATGGCTTCGTGGTACATTTTCAATCTTAGGATAAAGAAAACACTTAATAACTTTTTTATACCACTTAGGCCTAATTTTACAATCCGCAAATAAGACGTAAGTAACGTATTCACGGAATAAAAGTTGATGAATCTCTCTCCATTTGATTATCAATAAGACACTACTGCCAACCGAATAAAAAAATCAAGAGTAATGTTACTTGAGGTTCGTAAAATTGGGCCTTAACGATTTATTTTACTATGACTAGTTCTCAGTTTGAGAATGATTACAGTGGAGTCGAAACTAGTCACAGTGAGTGAAATAAAAAGTTAAGTGGTATCAAAACGTTTATTAACTGTTTATCCTAAGATTTTTTATATATAGCAATAGTTCTCAATAAATTCTCTTTATTATTATGATCATAAACAAATCGATTATCTTGGATTATTATTCAGTAATCAAATACGAAATAAATAAGATATTTTCATTACTCAAACTTTAATTTAATCGTTTCTTTGTGACTAGAATCAACAAAAGTTGAATGAATGAATAAAGTGCAAAATGGATGGAAGAATGGAGGGAATTCGAAGACTAATATGCAAAGATAATATCCAGAAGGACGCTAAAGAACTGATCGGTTATAAGAATTTGGTAGTAGCTTTTACTAAATTAGGTCCAATATCCTAATTTAGTAAAAGCTCTGTTTTATGTTTACTACCAAATTCTTATAACCCATCAGTTCTTTAGCATCCTTCTGGATATTATCTTTGCATATTAGTCTTCGAATGTTATATTATTCCTGTGGGATGATAGTCCTATTGCACTTGAAGAAGAAGACAAAGGAAATGAAGATATTTCAAATAAATGCTATTTCTGTAATCGATTAAACTTTCTTTATCTTTTGAATTTTCCAAATTATTCGATTCTTAAAATAATCAATTTTGCCCATCACTGGTTTAGATGTCTGTGCATATGAAGTAATGACGGTTGATGATATTTATTAAAACAAGCATTTTAACACTAAATTTTGTTGCTATTGAAGATAAAAAAGTTAAATATTTTAATAATATTTAATTGAACTCAATTATTTCAATTATTTCATAATTAATTACTGAAAGATTCAATTTTACTTAAGTAAGTCTATACAAAATACTCGATTATTTCAGTAATTTAATAAGAACTAATCGATGATTTTGTAACAGCATTCGAAATTAATTAACAAATTCGAATGTTGATGCTGTTGAAGATAAAATGTTAAGTATATTAATAATATTCTGGAAATCAAACCTTTAATCTGTTTTTTTTAATATGACCTTTCAATTTTGTATTATCAATAGTTTAGTGGTGTGATTCAGTCTATATCTTTTATGTTAGGAGATTATGCACAAGTTGTAAATCAGGCTTTCAATTTGTTGGTTTATGTGAAGGGAAATATAACAATAAATATGTTAATTCAATTTAATTTCTTTTGTTAAATAATCACTAACTACTTAATAATTACTGCGTAAGTGTAGTTTCGCGCAGTATGGGCTGCAGTGACGTCACACCCCCTCCTAAATATATTTTCGCGTTGTCCATATATACAATAAACACACCATTGCCTAAGGAGTTCATATTAAAAATACAGATAAAAGGTAAAAATTAAACGCATGTACAAAACTGATGAGAGCCGAATTTGAAAAAGTTTGTGTTACGTCGCCAAGAATAGGTTTGTTCAAGAATGGCCAAGCCTCTTGGTTTTGCTGAACTAAAATAATTTACTTTCAAAAAAGAGTAATGTTAGGAGTAGATTAATTTAATCGCTTACAATGAACAGTTCGAAAGGGGCTTAAAACTTGCTCAAATTTCGTTCGACTCTTTGGTTATAATAATTACTAATACTCTTTAAATGAATGATTGAGTCGTAAATGAACTGCTCATGTTTGTGGCTGATTCTTTAATTTTCACTAATTACAACGAGCAGTTCAAAAGCGGCTCAAGACATGTTCAAATATTGTTCGGCCTTCTATTCTTTAAATTAATTATTGATTGCGATTAATTCATGATTTTTCATTAGAATGAACAGTTCGAAAGCGCATCAAAACTTGTTCAATTTTCGTTCTACTCTCTGGTTTTGATAATTACAAATACTCTTTAAATCAATGAGTGAGTCTTAAATGAATTGCTTTTTTATCACAGCCGATTAATTACAACTAGCAGTTCAAAAGCATCTCAAACAATGTTCAATTTTTGTTCGGTTTTCTAGTCGTGATAATTACCAATACTCTTTAAGTCATTCGTGATTGCGACTGATTAATGATTTTTCATTAATCATTTCCAATGAACAGTTCAAAAGCGGCTCAAAACATTTTCAAGTTTTGTTCGACTTTCTGGTTACTATAATTACTGATACACTTTTAGCGAATTATTGAGTCGTAAATGAACTGCTCGTGTTCGTAGCTCAATCATGATTTTTCATTAATTACAACAAGCAATTAAAAAGCGGCCCCAAAGTTGTATAAATTTCGTTCCACTCTTTAGTTATGATGATTACTAATACTCTTTATAATTAAGTCGTAAATAAACTGCTTGTGATTGCGACTGGATCATGACTTTTCATGAATCACTTCCAATGAACAGTTCAAAGGTGGCTTAAAACATGCTTAGTTGCATTCGACTCTCTGTTTATGACAATTACTGCTATACTTTAAATAAATGATTGAACCATAAATGAGCTGCAAGTGGCTGATACCTGATTTTTCATTAATTATAACAAGCAGTTCAAAAACGGCCCAAAACGTGCTCAGATTTCGTTCCATTCTTTAGTCATGATAATTACTAATATTGTTTAAATCAATTATTGAGTCATAAATGAACTGCTTATGATTGCAGCTGATTCATGATTTTTCATTAATTACTTACAATGAACAATTCAAAAGCGGCTCAAGACATGTTCAGGTTTCGTTTGACTCACTGGCTATGATAATTACTGACACTCTGTAAATGAATGATTGAGTCGTAAATAAACTGTTTGCGTTCGTGGCTGATACTTGATTTTTCATTAATTACAACGAGCAGTTCAAAAGTGGTTCCAAACATTCTCAAATGTCCTTCAACTCATCTAAAACTCTTCAAATCAATGAAAAAATAAAATGCTCAAGATTGCAGCGGCATGAATCATCTTTCAATAATCATTTCGTTCAACTCTTTAGTCATGGTGATTACTAATACACTTTAAGTCTTCACTTCCAATGAACAGTTCAAAACATGCTCAAGTTTCGTTTTTAGTTATAATTATAATAACTAGAGAGTCAGTCATTATAAGTATTATGAATTTTGTTAATTATTTATAAGAATCTGAAATGTCCTATAAAATAGTGTAATCATTAGTAATAAGAAAAAAAATCATTTGCATTTTTTTCTTTCAAATTAATGCTTGTAATAATAAATATCAATCAATATTCAATATGAATAACAAATGAAATCTGTAATTGAAACGGGATGAACATCAATAAATTACAAAACTATCGCTTATTACAACACGAGTTACACCTACATCGTCAACTAGCCTTATTTAAAATCGTAAGTTTTTTAAATTTCATTTTCAGACTACGCAAGAAAACCAAAAACTCCATTTAACCCTAAAATTGACCTAATCTTTCCCAAAATAAAAAAAATCGTACTACGAAATACTTTTATAATATAATATATTTTTTTAATTCATTAAGTTCACTTGTGGGTCTGGGGTCGATTATTCTTTATTGATACCAATAAATTCAAGAATCATTAACATGGATTACCTTAATTTTTGTGTTTTTTTTTATTTTGTAAGTTTTGTTTAAACGTGGTTTTCGGATGGGTTAGTCTTTTTGTCTACGTGGCCCGTGATGCAGGAGGCGAGGATGTTGTGGAATTTTGGCTCCTTGGGCGAAGCTGACGGGACGCCGCCGCCGCCGCCCCGGATGGAACACTCGGAAGAGGCCTGCCTCTGGAGGGTCTGGAAGCGTTTGTACCTTTTGGTGGCGGGGAGTATCACCAGGAGGAGGCCGGACAGCGCTATGAAGATGCCGGCCAGGTAGAATGAGAGATCGTAGTTTCCGGTTAAATCACACAGCCATCCTAAAAAAAGATTAATATAAAGTACGTTTAGTGTGTATTTCATAATTTATTGAAGAAAGTATTTACATTAAAATAATATATATATATATATATATATATATATATATATATACTATGGTATTTGGTTGCTGCATGTTTATTATATCTATAAGTAGCGTAATTGTGTTTCGAAAGTGAGACAAAGGATAGGGGAAAAGCCGCCATTTGTCGGTAGGGTAATTCTAAGATGTCATTTTTTTTGATAATTGTATTGCTTGCCACATTTATTCAGAGGTTTGCCATATACAAGGTGATTCAAATTCGAATCTCATCATGGGGATCTCGTTTATTATAAGAGATAGAGGGCATTTCTCTTATAATAAGCGCGATCAACCCATCATCAGCTATTGTTTCTGAGGGGTACCGTCAGTATTCTTCATGTCTTTCGCATATTGCCTAAAATATTGTGGATTTGACTGTAAGAACTTATTAATATTGAAAAGATAGTCGTTTTAAAATTGTTCAGAAAGCACTTTGCATTCTTTCCGTAAGGCAGAAAATATAACATAATTAATATGCAGGTAAAAAAATACTTTGCAAAATTGAACGACAAATACAAAATAACTGGTAAATACGATTACGGGGGAGGTGTACAGTTCTTTTAAAGGATGGCGTTGAAGATAACGGAGGAGATTAAATCCGTTTATTCATAGATATTTAAAAATAACATTTTAATGCAAACACAAAAACGTGCTAAAGTCACAGATCGGGAACCTAAAAATGTAATGATTGTAAGGGTATGTATATAGGGCAAACTGGTCGTAGTTTCAATATTAATCTCCAGGAACATATCCGTTCTTTTCAGCAATGTCTATTTGGAAAGTCATCCTTCGCAAAACATTTAATAGAATTAAATCATGCTTTTGGGAAGGATGTACTTTCGAATATACATTTTTCCGAAATGGATAGGAAGAAGAGTCCTTGGAAATTCATCGATCTCGCGCTAATCCGGAAATCCCCGTAATCAATGACCAGCTTGACCTAATATACACCCCCCTTTTCAAAGCTGTTACACCGCCTATATAATCCGCTGCAATTGTTAATGTGAATTAGTTTTATAATGAAGCTCTATGCTTTGAAACTATAGTCACTAAAATAAAATAACAAGTTATACAAACAAAGTTAAAAAGTGTTCCATATTTTTTTGATTCGTATGCATATTTATTTTAATATTACTCAAAGGAAGAATTAAAAAATATTGACAGATGGGAAATAACTTTTTCCAGATTCGCTGCAGTGAATATTGACAGTAGCTTACTATGTTGCACGTGTGAGGAATTATTAGATTGTGTAAACATTTTGGGATGAAAGAAATTTCGAAATAACTCAAACACTACTTGCTCTAGATATTGGGATGCAAAATACTTTTATGTTGCAAATTGTTTTGTCAATCTCCCTATAAGATAAAATATTGTTTATTCCATTTGAAAAAAAAAAGAGTTATTATGTTTTTAAGAGGGCATTGAAATGTTGACACTTTTGAACTGTCTACTGTTCTACTGTCAAAATTTACAGATGTCACTGGTCTATCTATCTTGTTCAGAATACTAACAATTTAAGATATCGCTGGTATGTCTATCTTATTTCTACTAGAAGTTATAGACATTTTTCGAAACGTCATTTTGAGGTTAAAATTTGAAAAATAAATTTTTATCTCTATTCCTGTACTATTTATACATGCACCATAGTTGGCTACTGTCACTATTCACTGAACCGAATCGGGATAAAATCAGTTCTAACGTAAAACTGGTCCGTTTAATTTATGCCACTGTGGTTAATACCCGAAAAGAATTGGAAGCAAGGATGCGAGCTATATTCGCGGAATTGAACGCAGAACAAATTAGGCAAGCAACAACAGAGTTTGTCGCAATACACAGTGCTTATATTTTAATGTTCAAAATTTCTAACAATTGTTATAATAGTTTTCTCATTTTTTTCAGTTCTTGTATTCAATTATTTGTTTGAGAGTTACTTTATATATTGCTCTTGTTTTTATGTTGTTAGTTTAATTGAATCAGCAATTACGTGGCATTAGTTATATATGACGAGTAAATTCATAATTTCTTCATTGGTATACTTATTCATTTTAATTATACTCGAATAAAGAATTAAAAAAAATATTGACACGTTGGAAATGAATTTTTCCATATTGGATTCAGACTACTATGATGCATACATTTTGTGTATATATATTATTCTTATTATTATTTTAATAACATATAATAATTGCACTTTATTATCTAACAGTAAAAAACTCTTTTTACAGGATAATATTAAACATCCAAAAAAATATACAAAGTAGATGATAATATAGTTACATAATTGTTATTGTATTTGCCGTCTTAGCTGTCCACGAAATTGACAAAATGATATATTAACTTTTTTTATTTAATTTAAGTGTCCACTATATCACCATCAGTCTTAAAACTCTATTAACTAAAAAAATGAAAACACGCGGCTCCTCCATTATGGTGGATACGCCGGAAAAATCCGTGGGTAACTTCACATCGGAGCAGTGTTTTTATAATAAAATTGTGAAGTCCCTAATAGTAAAACTTAATTTTATTAATAAACAAAAATTCAAGATGAAAGTAAAATTGATGAAGATCTGTAATTTGTCTTATGATTGGGGATGGATATAAAAGATTTTTTTTATTTCTAGACTTAACACGAGGTACAAAAAATGAAGTTGATTTAGTAAATCTGAATAAATTATATAACCATGAATAAGTTTGAAAATGAATATAATTTGCGCATTTATACACCTGGACTCCAGAGAGGGTATATTAAATATACTTAAAAGAGAGCTGTATTTGAATTCTTATTAAAGTACATACATTTTAGTGATTAATTTATTTATTTAAATAAAGTTTACGGGACTGATTAAACAATGCAGAAAATTCAGTGCTACCCTTCCCTTAAAGTATGTACAAGATATGAGTATTGATATAATATTGCTATACGATTTTTTCCATCGTTATTTATTTTGAGGTAACTAGATACATTTTAAATTATTTGATTTTAAAATATTAGTCAATAAAAGGAAGCAATTTGGTATAAAACGCTGACATATAAACAAAGACTTACCTCCTAATGGTGGACCTATTAGATTTGCTACTCCTTGTACCAGCAATAGCAATCCATAAGCATTCGTAAATCTCTCGAGAGAAATGAGTTCCACCAAAATGATGCACGTCAGTGAGTAATTGGCCGCTATGAAGAGTCCGAATAACCCAGAAACCGTACAGAGGGCCCAATAACTCTTCAACAAGGGTACCATCGCCGTCACTGCACCGCAGAAACACATGCAGACTGCGTAGATTAAACCGGGGTTTATCCATGGCTGATCACCAGCCCAACCCAAAATTATCTAAAAAATAATAATAAAAAATATGTTAAGACATATTAGAATTTACATATAGTATTAGTGTCCTATAAGTTTTTATTATTAAAGGAAAATATAAAAAAAAATCGGTGGAAAGACCTTCGGTCGTTAGCCATTTCATTTATATACATGAATATCTACAAATACTTTGAAAATAATTATTCAAACTATGTATGAATGTTATATGATTAAATGTTTAGTTAATTATAAAAAAAATCCTAAAATTATTTTTTTTAAATAATTGATATTGAAAACGACAGTTTTATAATTAACGTAAAATTATTTAAAACTGTCGTTTTCTATATCAATTATTAAAAACAATCATTTTAAGCAGAAAGACCTCGGTTGATAGAACTTTTTTAACTCTTAGGGTTCAATAAATAAATTTACTAGTACTAACAATATTAATAATTGATATCCCTTATTATGAATTTAATACTGCGGACTCAACTTTCTACTATAATTACATAATCAAGCTATATTTTTTTTTTCTTGAACTATTCTAAATTTTATATTTTTTAATTTATATATTCAGTAGAAACTGATTTATGTGGATAGCGCATAAATCTAAGCATATGATTATATTATTTTAAATTCTATGACAAAATGTTTACTCAAGGAAGAAGCTTAATCACTTTAAGCGATTTAGATGAAAGAGATAGCTATATAAATATTGGCAATCACTAATTCGAGTTAGATTGCTGTTGTGATCAATGAACAATATTGTATTATACATTAAAGTAATCTTAAAATAAGCAGGAATTTCATCAGATGAATTAAAAATTATTTTAATGTTTAGTGTGTGTGAAAAACAATTATGAAAAACAATGAAAATTGATCAAGTTTATAGCAAATTTAAAATTATATTTTTGCAAATAAAAACTTGTGCAATGAAAATTTAAAGGATTTCACTAAATTCTGCATTCTAATAACTTAGCAGACATGACTTATTAATTTCATTATATCTTACAATTTTCTTTTCTAACTTGAACTAGTAAATACACGAAAATTAAAGATTTATTTTTTATTTAGACTGATACTTTATACTTGGTAGATAAAAAAATGTAAATACATATTCATATTGTTAAACCCAAAAGAATGGCGATTATTTCCATCTTACTATATAGCCATCTGTTTCTGCTAAACCGCAACCTTAATTTTCATAAGAAGCGTGGAGTTGGTCGCTACAATATTGTAGTGATTCGGACTAGGGCCTAATTGCTATTTTAAATTCATCATAAAATAAAAAATCTCTTGTAAGGAAATAAAATTCCCAGCTTAGAGAAAAGAAACACTAATTATGCCCAACCACAAATATAATTGACATGCACCTTGGAAACACAACTTTATTTGACAAAGAAACACCGACAAAGGGATGCGAAATGCGCAGCGATGCTGAGAGGTGACTCATACCCTCTACGAATTGACAGAGATGTGATAGACACAAGGGACGAGCGGATCGAATAATAGAGTCCAAATAAAAAAAAAATTTGAAAGAAATATAATAATTGGGAAATTGTTGGTGTATATGAAATAAAATATTCGTGGCATCCCGGTTGTTATGGTGCATAAGCAACTTTTTATATTGGAACAACTTTTACATGTGTGAAATATAATAATAATATTTATTTTCCTTCTAGTACATAAAATACATATTTATATAATAAGTAGCAATAATAAATTCTCTGCACTGTTCATCCCAAGAATGGGTTTAATACTTTAGTCCACAGGGACCAAGCTGTGGACTAGAGCAATAAACCCATTCTTGGGATGAACGGTGTATTTCACATTCCTTTTAGTACAATCACTATTGTTTGCTACGGATTAGACCCAATTGCCCTCATTTAAAAATTCAAAAGAGAAATAATTAAATTCTATTGTTCTGTTTTATTTAACAAAATGGATATAAAAACGGTGCTTCAATTTATTTGCACCGATATTTGGTCATGTGTCCATATCATTGTTGATCCACAACATGGATTTATGAAAGGAAGATCCATTGTAACAAATTTGTTGTTGTATCAAACGTCTCTGTCGGAAGCAATGGAGAAAGGTGTACAGGTTGATTCGATATACACTGATTTCTCTAAGGCATTCGACAGAGTACAACATAGCATTCTGGTACATAAATTGAAATCAATGGGCTTTGGTGGCAAAGTTGTAAATTGGCTTAGTAATTATTTACCCGACAGGACTCAATGTGTACGTATAGGCAACTGCCAATCAAATATAATACATGCTACTTCTGGGGTACCTCAGGGTTCGCACTGCGGTCCAGTTTTATTTATACTTTTTATAAATGACATTGGATTAATGCTGAAACATAGTAATTTTCTCTTGTATGCCGATGACCTAAAAATATTCAGAAATATTTGCAATGTTACTGATCAAATTCAACTTCAGGATGATTTAAATGTCGTTTCTGAATGGTGCAGATAATCAATTAGAATTAAATTTAAACAAATGCCTTCACATCTCCTTTTGCCGAAGATCTGTTAGAGAATTTGATTATTCAATCGATAATCATCGGCTGATGCGTACATCTGAAATTAAAGACTTGGGGGTGATATTCACATCCAAGTTAACGTTTTATAAACATATCACAAATGTTTGCACTAAATCATTGAAAATGATGGGGTTCATTAGCCGGTTTTCAGTTGATTTCAAAGCCAGTACCTTAAAAACGTTATATCTAACTTTAGTTCGACCAAATCAGGAATTTGCGTCACATATATGGTCTCCATATAACGTTACCACAACTCAACAAGTCGAAGCAGTGCAAGGCAAGTTCTTAAAACTAATGTCGTTTAGGCTCGGTAAAGAAGACTTTAGTCATAGTGGGATGTTATGTGAACTGAATATTAGGTCGTTAGCAGAAAGGAGAATTTTCCTTGATATGTCATTTTTGTTTAAGCTGGTGAATGGTCTAATCAATTGCAATAAACTGGTTGAAATATTATCATTTCATATACCGCGAGGCCTCCATGCAAGGTGTATGCCTCTATTTCAACTAAAATTCCATCCAAACAGATATGGCATGTATAATCCTATGGAGCGTTTCATGCGATATACAAATGTTCTAAGTGCCTATTTAAATTTTGCACTATTTGCATCGACATTTTCTAATTTTAAAACCCGATTGCGTTTACTTTTATATTCCAAATTGTCTTACCAATCGGCCCATGAGATAAAATATTAGTTATTCCATTAAAAAAAAAAGAATTATGATTGAGCAAATGTTATTTTTTTAATACTAGAGGGATCTATTAGTAAAAATTTAAGATGTCGCTCGTCTGTCTATCTTGTTCCTACTAGAAGTTATAGGCATTTTTCGAGACGTCTATTTCAGGTTAAAATTTGAAAAATAATTTTTTAACTCAAAAATTGTAAGAGTTATGTGGAAATAAATTGATGTGAGTGAGAAGGCAATTAAACGGGGAATAAAAAAAATATATAGGGTGTTCCATTTAAAATAATAAAGTTGGTAGCCATTTCCGGTACAACTGGAAGCGATTAAAAGTCGAAATATTTTCCATCAGGTGATTTAACCGTGCAATATAGATTTTTCTATCGCAGGACACAGATTACCTTACCTAGATTGATAACTCCAATAGAAAGATTAATTCAAAGTTTCGTTTAGTATGCCCCGGAAACCACAAGGGTCACTAGTGTCGCCTCGAGCAGCGGTATGCGGGGAGGAGAGAAATCCCGCGTTAATTTAAATTATTTTAATGTTTCATATAATATTTCATACTTTGCCAATATGGTTTCACTATTTTTTAATATCAAATTATAAAATAAAATCTGATATTATAATAGTGAAACATTGGCAAAAATATTTTCGATTTGTAAGACAGGATAATCTTAAAAACTTAAAACAAATGTTCTGCATTATTTTAATTTCAAAGGAACATGAAAACAGATAAACAATAATCATATAATTTCACAACAAATAATATTTCCTGCAACAAATTGAATGTTTAACGTCTTAAACATGTGCTTCTAATAATTAAACAGTTTTCTCAAAGACTGTTCTCCTTTTGTTCGTATGAATATGACAATAGTAGCAATTTTTTGTAATACATTTTTACTTTCCCCGGACCCCTGTCCAAGGCAAAGTATTGTGATCATGAAAATTTTCGAACCGCCAATTTCAACAAATATGCACGTTTTGAGGTCCCCTGAGTTTAAAACAACAATCATTTTTTTCTAATAATCATTTTGCTTTCCTATTAAATTTTCAATCAGAAATTTATTTGACCGTATTCACCGAGGAAAGTACCATGATGGACACATCACCATTTTTTTCATACAAACACATGTACTAAAAATACTAAAGATACATTTTTATAAACAAGTACAGCAAAACTTGACAATACATTTGTAATTAGGAAAAATCCAAATACAAAATCAAAGGACTCTTTGTTATATTTGTTTGCAATAAATATTGTTTGTTGTTGAATTATTGCTTACCTGTTTGTATAATCCTCCAAATTTAAACAACGCACGGCATTTGTTTGGACACTTTATAACATTATTCTTTCCACATATTATAAATAAATTCCAAGATAAATCATGACACAAATTAAGATTATACGTGTAGGATAGTAGACGCCATTTTTACGAGTGCGTGCTTCAGCATGGTTTTTGTTTTTGGGTATAGTAGCAGTAAGAGGAAGATGGACGGAAACAATTTAGAAAGAGACATTTCTGCGTTCAGCGCTCCAAGCGGTTGCCGGGGCACACTACCAAACGTTGAACGGAAAAGTTTTGCACTAATTACAGTCTTGATTGGTCCAAGAATAATGAGTACAGACTACACCTCTTCGATATTTAAGTACTTATTACAGTATTAATCTTCGCAACAACAATAAGCCGGCCGATCGACAACCTATTTGTGAAATTAGTTTAAAAGTTTTGTAAATATTCTGTTGATAAATAAAAGCCCCCAATCTTTCAACCAACAGGAACTCTACAAAATAAGTATGTTATTGCTTTAAGTAATCAATTTTCTATATATATATATATATATATATATATATATATATATTTAATTCGACCAGTGTTTATTGAAATTATTCACAGATTAAAGTCACGAATTTTGTTTGCCTCCAACATGGTGGATGCGCCGGAATTTAAAAAATCCTGAATGGTTTCATAGTAGTACGTTTTATAGCAGCCAAGAAGTAGAATTTCTCAAATTTTCACAACTAGTGAAACATTCACATATATTCAATGTAGAAATTGACAAATTGTATCGCGAGATTAATTTGATCTGATTTTTATATTGTTACTAGATGCACCAGAAACATCAAATTTATCTCACGATAAAGTTTACAAATTTGAAGTTTTTTTTTAAATAAAAAATAACAGCCATCTGGAAATTGTCTTCATTTGTTTCTAATACAATAATAATATAAAAATATGAACTCGTATTTATCACGCAACAAAGTGTGTCAAATTTCACTTTGACTGTGTTTTATATTTAAATCCGTGAATGACTAATATTTTTTAAAGAATAATAAAAAATAGAAACTATCTAGAAATTATCTTATTTCGTTGCGAATGAACCTATATCTCGCGACAAAATTTACCAATTTCTGTATAGAGTATCACTGTGATAAGTGGCGAAATTCTTGGCTTCCTTGTGGTGATGAAAGTGTGAAAATATGAGAAATTTGAATTGTTGTAATATGCTATAAAACCTATGTATGTAAGTATAATTTCCAGGCGTCTCCACTATGGTGGATGCTCAGGGCAATAAGGGATGATTATTGATACAAGATGTATTCTTTGCATCCTAATTAATAGTATTAAACAAGAGTATCATTTTGTTCCTTTTTTGTTTAAATAATTTATTTCCATTACGTGATTCTCCCGATATAAGGAATTTTCAAAAATCGAAAAATATAATTTGGGCGCCTTTTGAGGACGATTTTTTATGCAGGATACATTCTTTGTATCATAATTAATGAATAAAACAATTTACTCAGTACCATTTTGTTCCTCTTTTGTTTAAATAATTTATTTCCATTACATGATTCTCACGATATACGGAACTTTAAAAAATCGAAAAAATATAATTTGGACGCCCTATAAGCGCGATTTTTTCTGCAGGATGTATTCTTTATGCCTAATATGTGTTTATGTCTAAACTATTTATAGAGTACTATTAATGGGATATTCTGATGTCTAGATGTGGATATCAAGCAAAAGAGGACACATTCACAATTTTCATTATTTCATTATATGAGATTTAATGAATAATTGTTTTTTTAGTCATGAAATACTAATAAGACATAGAGCAAGGAATAATCCATCAAATTTAGTTAAGTGCACATTGAACTAATATAACCCGAATTTATAACATTTTCATTAAAGGTACACATTATATGATACAAATGGTGCCAGGTGTCCCATAAAAGCATGGCGTATCATAGTTATATTTTTTTCTAATGGAATACCCCATATTTTTTATTTTTTCAGATTCAACATCAAAAATTAAGTTAACTTATTATGAAAGTTAATTCATATGCCTAAACCTAATAATTTTTGAAATATTTAAATATTTTTGGAAAAATTGACGTTTCGAAAAAAAAAAAAAAATTAATAACTTTCAAATGGGTGAATGAAAACAAATGAAATTTTGTATCAGTATATTAGACTAAAGGGTGAAAATTTTAGGCTATTTACAGGAATTTAAAATCTTAAGATGTTTTGATAATTCAACGTAACTCCAAAAACTCATTCAAGGTCAAATTTCGTGCTTATTTTAAATGGCACACCTTATATCTAATAGCCCTATCTTGTAGGAAATATTATTGTCTTTTAAAAAGTATAAAGATATTTTACACGTAAACCTAATAGTTTTCAAGATATATCCATTTTCATTAACCTTTGAAATAATATATATTATTCATAATATGTAAAGGTAATACAAAGCGCCACCTATTGTTTAATTTAATATTTATTATTTCCAATTGTTTAAATAGGCAAGTGTTTACCTTTTGTTTATAAATAAAGTCAGTTGACCCAACAAATGATTTTCGAGATATTTCCTAAATGTTATTGATTGTGAATTCATTATTTATACTATTTATTTACACATGTATAAATTGTTTGATAAAAGCGTGGCGTATATTCAACGGAATTAAACTTGTAATTATTATTAGTTACTGTATTCAAGTTAGTTTTTTTTTTCAGATACTTCACACTGCCTACAGTATTGAATGTATTTAAAACTTTCTCTACAGTCTTATTATTAGGATGTGTTCCACCAGAGAACGTTTTGTACACTAAAAGACCATTTTCATAACGTTCCATTATTATTGGTATCATGTTAATTCTTTTATTTAAGAAAAAAATCATTTTTGCAATTGTTACTCATAACACAAATGTGTCAATTAAATTTTGTTTATAAACAAAAGCCTATTGGAATAACTGTCAATAATAATTATTACATTAGGCAATAGATGACGCTTTATGTTACCTTGTCATATTAAAATAATAATGATTATGACAAAAATTAACAAAAATGGATATATCTTAAAAACTATTAGGTTTAGGTGTAGAACACCTTCATACTTTCTGAAACACAATTTCCTACATGACAGGCCTATTGGATACCCTATATCAAATATGCCATTTAAAATAAGCACGAAATTTGACCTTGAATGTGTTTCTGGAGATACGTTGAAGCAACTTAAGATTTTAAATTTCTCTTAATAGTCTAAAATATTTACCCATTAGTCAAATATACTGATACAAAATGTCATTTGTTTTCATTCACCCATTTGAAAGGTATGATTTTTTTTTCGAAACGTCAATTTTTCCAAAAATATTTCAAAAATTATTAGGTATAGGTATATGAATGTATTATGAAAGTTAACCTTAATTTTGATGCAGAATCTGAAAAAAAAAAAAAAAATATAAAAAATGGAGTATTCCATTAGAAAAAATATAACTATGATACGCCATGCTTTTATGGGACACCCTGTAAATTTGAAACTAATTTTAAAATATGGTCTTAATAGACCTACATACGTCTGCGAAAGCCGATTTTGAAAAAATAAACCATTTAGCCGTAAAGCTACTCGGCGCGCACGCTGAGACACCCAGCATCACAGCTCCCGTCTCCGATAGCTCAGTTACTAATTAAGTTAGGACATTAAAATTTTGGAAATTTACTTGGGTCTTAGGACGTACTTCAGGAAATTATTTTTGATTATACATGGTGTCCCAAAAAAGAGTTACGGCATGATGATATATTTTTTGAAATTGCTTGATATAACATTTTATTCATTATTTTGGTGCCTTTTATGATTGCCTACATACTCCTAAAATTTTATTGAAATCGGTTCAGTAATACCATCCAAAAAAAAATTAAAAAGTATAAATATTTAAATTTGCGCCATTGGCAAATCTTTATTAACAATTAACGTAACAAACATTGAATGTGTTTATCACACAAAAACAAATTGATTGTTAAATAGCTATCGACCATGCCTGCCTCGTTTTGCAATTACTCTTTGGCATTTTAGAATATTGTAAAATAATATTTTTTAAATAAATTCTGTATTTGTCTCCTTTAAAACTTTTTGACTTCATATTTGTTCTTAAATACATTCAGCATAATATATAATTAATACCCACACAGTTTCAGCAATCTTTTTGTGTGGAATATGGTTCATTTAAGAGATCAATATGAGACAGTCCAATATTCTTTGAAATTGTGTGAAATTAAACTTCTTTGTTTTGCGGGTTTCCTATATCGGAAGAACCTTTTGATGGGAATAGATCATTTAAAAAAAATAGAAACAAAATGGTACTCTGAAAATTGTTTTATTATATTAATTAGGTTACAAAGAATACAACCTGCATAAAAAGTCACCCCTAAAAGGCGCTCAAGTTATATTTTTTCACATGGCAAGGGGCGCCGGGATTCGTGGCTGGAAATTTATTCCTAACTTCTCATCGGTATCTTTAATACAGTCTCGGGTTAAATTAGGGAGAGATAGAAAAAGGCAAGTATTGGTGGCATTGGTGGTTGCAAGGGAACGAACAACGAGTTTTAACTATTTACACCCGCTGTTCGTCCCCTTGCAACCACCTGCAAAAAAAAGACCTGTAATGTTTTAAAAGAAGCACTAGAAATGGTAAAATCCGTTTGAAAATAAGCCAAACTGGTTATATATAGCTTGTAGAATACGTTAAAAATGTTCTGGTATATTGTAAACTAAGCGTATGTGACACTAATACTACATTCAAAATATAACTTAAATAGTTTATTTTAATAATTTATTAATTAATTTTCTTACCTCTCCAAACATATTCACAATCCCAATAATAGCGATCAGCATCGACGAGTTGTCCTCACCAAATCCCAACTCGTTGGCGTTATCAGCCAAATACACGTAAGGTACGTCGTACCACGTGTAGAGCAGGAAATTCGAAATGGCAAAAATGAGAAACTTCGGATCGGCGAAATGCGAAAAGTCGAACATGTCCACCAGAATCGCCCAGAATTCCGCGACGGCGTTGTGGAACTCGCTCTTCTCCTTCGCTATCGTGGTCATTGAATTCCTGTAGATGTCCGGACAGGAGGAAGCCCTTAATCGGTAGCGGTTGATGTTCAGCATAGCGCCTCTGTATGTTAAAGACAAGCGATGGACTCGTAAGTCTTTTAGATATGCCGCTGCGTTGGTGCGTTTCTGTGAGATGAGTCTGGGTGGGGTGATTTGGTTGCGTTTCAGCCACCAGACGTAGGCGGCGTCTGAGGTTTTGTTGGAGTTAGTTGGAGACGGAAGAGGTGGTTCTGTTGTTAGGGGGGATTGCACCTGGGTGAATCTTGTGTTATGTTGATGGACTGCTTCGTTTAGCCGTCCTGAGTCGCTGAAACTACGCGATGGCGTCAGTAGATTAGGGTAGTTTTGCATTAAAACGTTATAGACATTTTTGTGTGTTGATAACAATTCAATTACTTCTATTGGTACTTTTTCTCCATTACGGACGAAAGTGGGGAGGTTTACTAATGAACTACACAGCCTATCAGCGTTCAATTCCTCGTTTTCATCTAGTTGTTCGTTTTCGTTTGTTTCTAAAATTGGTTGTAGGACACTAGCGGTGTTCGTGCTATTGCTTACTGAAAATGTTTCAGCGGATGATTCGTTCTTCTTCTTCTTTAATTCCCTGTTCTTTCTGCGTAACTTCTTCGCTTTGTGACTAGGGGTCCAGGGCAAATCGCGCATTAAAGCACCACAAACCGCTAAGTTCAGAATCAATCCGGCTAAAATCAACGTCGTGCCTCTCCATTTGTACTCATTTAACAAAACTTGCGTGAGGGGTGCGAAAATAAATGTGCCTATCCCGCTCCCGCACACCGATAAACCCGTTGCGAATGATCTCCTTTTATCGAAATAATAAGCTACAATAACTACTGAGGCTACGTAGCACAAGCTCAATCCAAACCCAGAGAGTACACCGAAGGTGAAAAATAAAACTTCTATGCTGTCAGCAAAGGTGCTTATCACAAATCCGAATGATGCTAATAATGATCCTACAATGGTAACCCGTCTACATCCGTATCTATCGGTGAGAAAACTCGCGATAGGGCCTGATAATAAAGGCATGGCCATGAATAAACTCCCGATCCATGCCGTTTTCGCCCTGTTCTCCCCGAAATATTTAAGGAATTCAACGAAAATCACACCGAAACTGAAGGTGATTCCATCCGCGATTAAGTTAACAATAAAAGACGCTCCTACAACGACCCACCCCCATCCACCATCAGGGGGCCTACTCTCCGTAATTTCTATACTATCACTACTACTTGAGCTACTCGAACTACTCGATATACTAGGCGTAGCAGGCGGATTTTGATTGCCTTTCCCTTTCTCGCTATTGAACTGCACGTGCAGAGCAGGACGCTCCGTTTCCGGCGATTCCGACTGCTTCAAGGTGTTGTTCGGGCTATTCGCGGCTTTCAAAGAAGGTATCAGCCCGTTTCCGTTCACGCTTCCTAATAATAAATCAGTCTCCTTCGAAATTGAAGTATTCAATATATTGTTTTCCGCGTTCAAGAGAGCGACCTCGTCGTCGACGCTCTTGTTTTTATTCGGTGATGAAATGGGAGTCATGTCCCTGGAACTGCTGATGATTATATTCGACTCGTAATAATGACTAGAATCATCCTGCGGCGTTGTTGTGTTTGTATTGCTGTGGTTATTATTTTTGTTGATTGTTAAGGCTTCTTCATTATTGCGTGTCTGCGTTGCTGCTGCTGCTAGCACCGTTGCTTCCGCACTATGGTTGGTTTCACTGTTGCCTAGTGTAGGCGTTTTGTTCACTGAGTCAATTGTGTCCATGGTGTTACTGGCCATTCTTGCAAATCTCTGCGGAACTGTCTGCGCAGGAACGCCAGACTGGAGGGTATGCTCGGTTTTTTCATGCGGCTGAAAGGCGGCGATTGCCGGTGGTCAGTGCGGTGAAGATGGCGTGCCATGCGTGGTGCACGCTGTTCTCGAGAATATCACACGTTTCTGAAACAATAAAAACAATTCAATTTAGGTGAGTTGTCGGAATAATTATAAATAATTAAGGCTAGATTCATCAAACCAGATACTTAAGACATCCTTAAGACATATTTATCATTTTTTATTCCTGTAAGTCAATAGGTAGGTATCCTAACAAAATCATACAAGACTCAAATTTAGTAATATAATTTTATGAAATTAAAAAAAGTAATTTCACTATTAAAAATTTATTTCAATTGAAATTTATAAAATAATTCTTCATTTTGTCACCTTCGATTTCGGAAAGACAGACGACTGTGACATTGCATATGTTTACGAACTTAATCGACTTGTTTTAATAATTAAAAATTCCAATAAATTAAACCAACAAACTAAATTCATTTAACTGTTAATCTAAAATATATACAAAAAAGAAAACAACAAATAGTAAAACAAAGAAAATGATATGAAAAATATTAAACAAGAGATTGCAAATGAATTGAACTTACTCGAGTTGGAGACGAAGGAGAACTGATCGAGGAATTCAGAATTTTTTCTCAGGAGGATGGTAAATTATTGGGGGAGGGTTTGGGGAGGCAAATGAACAAGGGATAAACATCTGGTGTCAATGCGTGAAATTTGGAATTTTGAATATCCAGATTTGGAAACGAATACGCGATTTTACGATCTTTTAAAGAAATTCGGATACCGATCGCCTAGTTTCTTTTGTTCGCTGAGCAAATTTGTAAAAAATACGGCCGATTGCCCGTTTATGGAGAGTTCGTCCTCGCTCGATCATAAAATCGCCGTTTGATATTTCGATGATAAAACACAAATAAGAAAAAGAATATTTACAAAATTTCCGATGAAATTTTAAAGAAAGAAATTTTAACTATGGCAGAAATATCCAAGTAAATAATGAAAATAGCATCTCTGGACAGTTAGATTTGCCCATTTCAGGAATTGAATATATTGGCCAGTGAGTGGTGTACATGGAACTTGGTTATTGGTTGATTAGTAAAAAGCAGAAGAAAAAGTAAACAAGGACAGTAAGAGAAACCCCAAGTAGTATTAAGGTTGCGGTTTACTGGAAAGAGATAGCTATATAGTAAAATGGAAATAATCGTTTGAAAATAGAGCTATTCTTTTGGATTTCATAATATGAATGTGTATTTACATTTTTTATCTACCAAGTATAAAGTATCAGTCTAAATAAAAAATAAATCGTTAATTTTCGTGTATTACGTCAATTTACTAGTTTAAGTTAGAAAAGAAAATTGTAAGATATAATGAAATTAATAGATCATGTCTGCTAAGTTATTTGAATGTAGAATTTAGTGAAATGCTTTAAATTTTCATTGCACAAGTTTTATTAGCAAAAATTTAATTTAAAATTTGCTATAAATTTGATCAATTTTCATTGTTTTTCATAATTATTTTTCACAGAAACTAAACATTAAAATAATTTTTAATTTATCTATTGAAATTCCTGCTTATTTTAAGATTATTTTAATGTATAATACAATATTGTTCATTGATCACAACAACAATCTAACTCAAATTAGTGATTGCCCATATTTGTATAGCTATCTATTTCTTCTAAACCGCACCCTTAAGTGAAGAGCGTTGTTAGTAGTTTTTTTAATTAAGTGTTGATTATTGCTATTTTACTATTTGCCACATAAAGAGAAATCTTATCAAATTCTCAAATCCCTTAGATTATGGGTTCAGCACCATTATAAAAACTACAAAATTATAAGCTAAAACTAAAGACTACAACCAGTTCTATAATATAGATAACACCTTCAATATAAAAAATACAAACCGGTAACTCCAAATAAGGACTACCACAGGGAAGTGCATAGGCTCAATATACTTTGATGTAAACACTTGGTTTGTTTCATTGATTGATAAACACCAAGTGTTTTAATAAAAGTGTATTAATTAAATATTATTTTCATCACGGGTTAAGTGAGAAATTAATTCATCATATAGGCTCTATACTGATGTGTGTGTTTTTTTTAATATTTATACAAATAATTAACTAACATAAAAAGTTTGGTTCAAGCATTGTTGTACAGAACACACCCTTCCGGAAATTGATCTGAATTTTGAATAAACTAGCTGAATACTACGACTAAAACTCAATACAACTAAATCTAAGAAAAATGCAAGTCTGCGTACCGTCTGGCTACAATAACGTAACTTTCACTTTTATAAGAGTGCGCATTCGCACCGATAACAGACTAATGCTAATGTACAAGGTTATTCAAAATGAAAGAAAATATTTGAAAATTTTCTTTCTTTCGAAATTCCAAATCAAATCTGAGCCGAGAGGAGTTTTTTGTGAATTTGCGATAACAATAATCCTTCCTTTGCCCGTCATTTCTATCACAGCGCGCGGCAGGTGAGTTCAATTCGTTTCGTTTAATTTTATTCGGTTTTGATTTAAATTGAATTAATTTGGTTTAATTTAATTTAAATTGATTTAGTTTAATTTGATTTAATATAATTGATTTAATTTCGCTGAGTGTATTTGAATTAATTTAATTGATTTTTTTTAACATCTTTAAATTATGTAAGGCATAGCTGTACTGACGATGGATAGATTCCGAAACACGTATCTGCAGATGGCCTTATATTAAGTAACGTTCCTTTTGTTGTTTTTACATTAAATATTTCTCGGATCAAAATTTGTTGCATTATGCACTATTTTATTGATATGCAACAGTAGGTGTACATTATGTGATTCAATGTCCGGCGTGGGTATTTGCCCGGGAAGTAGTTGTTTTAATATGCATTTGTTTAACGTATTTACGTAACGTAAGTCAAAAGTCACGGAGCTAAATGTGGAAATAATTTATTAATTATTTTCAAAACATTTTTATTTAATATATTCCAAAATGATATTTACAATATTTCAAGCGCTTTCCAAACTTCAGAGGAATTGCGTAGAAACACAATTCCACCGATCTTGAAACAAGAAATGTTAGTTTTTTTAAATCCAATATGAGTATCATAAGTTAGACGACAATAAATTCGACGATTGATTTCTTCTTATCACACAAGAATCAGCTCATCTCTAGTGGACCTCCCGTGCTTTTCTTTTTGCAGATACAATCATCGCTGAATTATTTATAAGGCATGTCCATACGACATTGTTTTACAACAATATACAAGGTGACCAGAAAAGGCGTGATAATCTTCAGGTAAAGTTGTTGATTAATTGCAAGCAGAAAATTTAAGCAAAAAAAAATTGTACGGTTCTTCATTAACGCCCACGAGGCCATTGATATAATAAATATGTGACTAGAAATCAGAAATATTTTGATTAAAATTATTTCTATTAACATCCAGTTAAACATTGCAAATGTTTATTTAATAATAAGTCGATTATTAATAGCAATAATTATACATAAAATGTTAAAAACAATTTCTAGTCACATATTTAGGATATTAATGGCCTCATAAAGCTTATTGAATAATTACCCAATATTTTTTTTCTGTTTTATATAATTTATTTTTTAATTTAATTTTTTAATTTCAAAACTTTTTTTAGTTTTTTTTTCTTTTTAAAATTGATTAACGAACCACTTTAACTGAAGATTATCATACCTTTTCTGGCCACCCTATATACAGTGCGAGTGTAAAGTTTGGAACAATCGCAATAAATATTTTAGTAAACATTTTTGAAAAAATCCTCGAACAGGTCAATTTACATTTTGAATGAGACATATTTTACATTAATTGTCACTTAAGGATAGTCTTTTGTTTTCTAGATATGAAAGGAACATGCAATTCTAAGACCAAATACTCTAAGAAAGGCATGATACTTTATTTTGAAATATTCGACATAATAGCTTTTAATTTTTTAAAAAACGTTTACAAATTAAACAGTTAAAATGGTGAAACATTTTAACTGTTTAATTGTTTTAAGTGATCAATGAGAACCAAATTGAAATTAGCTTATAAAGTTTTAAAACCAAAAACTCAATAACAATCAAGTTTCAGTAAAAAAAATCAAGTAGCCATGTAAGTTTTAGAATTTCATCACTTTCCAAAAACATCACAAAAATAGGGTTTCTATTAAAAAATATATATATCACTTACGTCATATCTGAAAAATCTTAAGTGACAATTATAATGGAATATGTCTCATTTAAAATATAAATTAACCTGTTCAAGATTTTTTTTTTTCAAAAACGTTTACTAAAACATTTGTTACGATAGTTCCAGATTTATACCGTGCGAAAGTAAAAATAAAATAAAACACATTGTTTTCATCTTCATGATGTTGAGTGAATTGTGGATAAATAACGAGGCGAGTGATTTAAAGACATAATTATGTCTTTATTACATATGATATACAGGGTGATTCAGGTTGGTGTTCCACCCCTTTTAACTTTTTTATAATGACAGTAAACTATAACAAACCACATATATTTGTAAACGGCAAGAAATTCTCTATTTACCAAATTGACAATAAGATGACAACTGTCAAAGTAGTGATAGTCAACTTTTTTCAAATGACACTATATCTATTTTTTGTTCAATTCGGATAGCGGTTACTTTCCTGCACCCGAATATCCATCACAATTATCGCTTAGCTAACAAAAAAATATATCAAAAAAAAGCATTCGCATTGAATGCCGTAAATTAAATCGTGATGTTCTTTCAAAGAGTCTTACATAGAGAGGAGTTATGTTTAGAAGTAGGTGGTGGGCATTTTGAACACTTAATGAAATAGTTTAATTATTTTTTTATAATTTTCGTTTTTTATAACATAAACCGATTTGGATATTTTATTTTATTCTCTTTTTTTTTGAAAGCATATAGCGTACAGTTGTGATAGATATTCGGATGCAGAAGAGTGCTTCCCATCGAATTGAACAAAAAATAGATATGGTGTCATTTGCAAAAAAAAGTGAAAGAAAATATTTTATTATTTTATTTTAGAATTAAATATTTTTGATTCAAAAATTGTTGCATTATACAATATGTCATTGTTATGGAACAGTAAATATCCATTATTGGACATTTGTTGAAGTACTTATGTAACATAAGTCATAATATCACAGTAGCTAAAGGAAAAATAATTTATTAATTAATCATTTTCAATTTCCTTTTATTTAATTTATTTAAATAACTGTGACCAAGTGAATAAATCCTTTTTCTGGTAGATTAAATATAAAAACATTAATAAAAAGGATTTTTTGGGTATTTTAATTCAAATGTCATATCAATATTCAAAAATTCAGATTGCGTTTTTTAATCTATTACGCTGCAAAGAAATGCGTTTTGTTTTAATAATAATAATCTGTATTTGTAATTTGCAAAGTGCATAAAAATTCAATAATATAATTAAAAGAATATATGTGTTTAATATATTTAGCAAATGTTGCATACTTTAGATGTTTTAATACAGAAGATATGGCGTTATAAACAATATAAATTTGAAAAGAGAAAGATTTCTCAAAGATGGAAGTTCTATGTTTGGGTGGTCATAAAGCTTCCAATAAATCTAATATTTAGCGTGTGGATATCGTTCTTGGATTGAATTATTTCAAACATTAGGTACGTTCTGTAGCGGTAATGACTGCTAAAAACAGTTTTAATTTTTCTTTGTGTTTCCAGATTGACCCAAACTGCGTGCCATTAAAAAATACTTTCCTTCTCATCTCACAAATTTGCCTCAAATCCCACAAACCTATGTATTCCACGCAATAAAAGTATACGTCCTAACATATACGCTCAAACTTATATATGCCATAAATATATCGTAGGCACGTTTAGAATTTATTTTGTCAATGGCAAGGTTATACAATGTAGAGCAATATGAGAAGTGAGACAGTACTAAAGCATTGCAAAGCATAATTTTAGTAGGAACTGGTAAGTTTTTTTATTCACTTTTGACAGATTTACAAACAACAGCATCATAATAAAAAAAATAACTGAGTTGATTAACTTGTATATAGTTACACCCCGTAACATGACTTGCATGAGAAGTTTTGACTCACTAGCAATAACAGCAAAAAAAAAACGCGTTAATGTGGATACCCAACGACCAAAGAATTATTGGATACTTGGGAGCCGACTTGCTGGCCAAACAAGGAGTAACACAGGAATTTATAGGAGCTGTGTCCACTTTTGAAGTACCTCATGTAACAGGAAAGGAACTAATTCAATGAGAAGTATATGTAATCCAGAAGGCAACGAGACACACAAGAGTCTTCTTCAATGTTCCATAGCAAAAGTTAGAACTTGTACGTGCATTCGTGGGGTTCTTTTCATACTAAGGTAATACCATTTTATTCAATAATAACTTTAAATGTGAATACAGGGTGCCCAAAAAATAATTTTAAATATGTGACTTTTCAAACGGACGTAATTTATTTTTTTTAAATGTCACTATATTTTTCTATTTTTTTTTTTCTTAAATTATCATAAAAAATGCAAATATTTCATTAAGTATACTATATGCCTATCTTCTGTACTGCGCGAAATATTTCACATTTTATAGCATAACATTTTAACAATCAATTGAATAGTTGGACGTGAAAAATAATAGAAATGACAGTAATCAAGCATCAAAAATAAAGGAAATTGAAAACCAAATTCCAAATAAATACAATTTTCTATTTAAATTAGCATTATGGAAAATCTTTATGCGAGTATGAAATAAAGGCTGATCTTATAAATGTGCTAAAATTATGCAACATTTTAATTGCCACAATTATATAAAACATTAATGTTTGTTTCTTGACTGTCATTTCTCTGTTTCCATGGCCAAATAATTAATTAATTCTTAAGATGTCTTATAAACAGTATAAAATGTGAAATATTCTGAAAACTACGAAAGATAAGTATATAGCATACAATATGAAAAATGTTTCTCTTTTTATGACAAGTTAAGAAAAAAATTGAAAAGTGTAGGGTGCCATTTAATAAAATAAAATTGCACCGGTTTGAAAAGTCATACTTTTAACATTATTTTTCAAACACCCTGTGTACAAATATATATACATTTAAAATTATTATTGCATAGTAGAGTACTATCTTAGTATGCATACAAAATTTCATTTCTCCATCTCAAAAACAAAAAAGAAGTGATTTTTTCGCAACTGTCAACATTTTTATATATTTTTTTCTGCAGTAACGGCTAGTCAAAACTACTAACTATGTCACATTGCTGTAAAGAAAACTTAAAGAGGAATCGAATAAAAATATAATATATAGGGTGTTCTATTTAAACCAACAAAGTTAATATCAATCCCCTAAATATGGATGACCCTGTATATGTGAAAATAATTTTATATTACGCGTTTTCAGAAGTAAAGTAAGTATTATTAATAACTAACGACAAGGAGTCGAAATTTCTTGGAAGCTACATTGCGAAGCTTAACAGAACTAAACTACAGAAAACTACAGCACTATGATTTGAATAAACACAAGCATAGGATAAGAAATTTAATATAGTCCTCGGTTGTCGTGGATGTTTGGAAGTGGAAGAAACACCTACTGTATATATGAGAAGCCTACATACGACAAAGCATGGAGCAATTCGTGAAGCCTGTACTTCCTAAAATAGAGCTAAGGAACATCCCCTGGCTTAATAAACTCTAGAACTTCATAGAAAGCACAGGGAGTAGAGCCACATAAAAGGACTAAGGAGACCGTAGTGCAGAGACGCACAGCGAAATCACCTCATGTTACAAAAAAAATACAATGGCGAAATCACAAAATCGGTCGTTCATTTATTTGTATGCCGACGATAGCCAGTTTTATCTATATTTTGATCCGTAGGATTTCCCATGAGCTCAAAGTCTTATAAATTCAAACTTAAACCAAATTCATGTTACCTCCAAACATTAAATCTTATTCAACATTCAGCAAAAAAAGTCGTACGAATTTCTCGGTAAGAAAGGGAAATGTGAATTTTGTTCGTTTCTGCAAATAAATAAATAATAAATATTATTATTAATTATTTGCTCGTCTTTCTTGACTTTGTAAAAAAATATGATAATTAAAAAATACAATTAATTGTTCCTTTCCTTGCATTTTATTTACTAATCTTTGCTTTAAAATCCATCCGGCGGTAAATTTAAACAATTGCTTTCAAAGAAATCTCTAAAAATAACTTAATTCATGATGTCGTTATGAAATCACTCTATAAAATCAGCTCTACTGTATTTTCATATGCATGTAAGTGATTACTAATACGACTAATTTTCTTAAACATGTTCCATGCCAAGATTTTCCGTTCTGGCCTCAATTTTCATTTAAAAGCATACGATTATTAAAATCAAATCACAGCCATTATTTTTTTCCTGTTTTTTGTGATATTGTACTATTGAAAAATGAAAGAGGTATATTAAAAAAAACGGAGTTAATTTAATTTAAAAAAATATATGTTTAATTAATTTCTCACTTAACCCTGAATTAATTCAGGATGATTCCTCCCTGAAGATGACCAATGGTAGAAACTAGTCGGAGAAAATATAAATAAGTGAAACAAACCAAGTGTATTAATTTCAATTAAATCATCCTGAATTAAAATATATATATATTCAAAAAAACACTCGGCTTCTATTAGAAATAAACAAACTACGGCCCAGGAGAAAATTGTAAAAAAAAATAACTCTCAACCTGCCTTACTTAATGCATTTTACAAAGCACACTTATTATGTTAAATAATTAAATGCTTCAATATGCGATTCAGTAATAAGTAAATTAATGTAATATTATTAATATAATTATTAATATTGATAACAATGTTTTTCTAATTACTCGCAAATCGCAAATAACGTTCAACTCGATATAGTTTGCGGCATGTGTTGTTTGAGTTTATTTTGGATTTTTTAAGAGTGTGGAATGTCGTTAATAGTTGTCAATGATTAGTATATTACTTTCTTCTCGTAGTAATTAATTCAAACATTATTAGACAAGCTTCAATAAACACGTTAACATTTACCTTTTACACACGCATCGGTTAATTTCCATTAACCTCGTACGTTTAATAACCTTGCATTTAAACCGATTACATGTTGGCGAATAAAATTAAACTCTGCACACACTCATTTTTACCGCGCCGATTAAAATTCTGGCAGTGGCTCCAACGGAATCTGACGTCAACGCGACACGGCGCTTTTACAATTAAAAAAGGAAAACAAAAATAAAAACCGACGGCCTATTGTCAGGCCGAAGTGACGGACGCCACTGACCGGCACACATACGAGTATGCTGAGTGCACAGAAATGGCTTTAATTGTTTAACAAAGGGACGGTTGAAATTTATAGGAAGGCAGATTGAGACTTAATTTTGTTAATAATCCCGTCTGCGGATCGGCAGTTTTCTCCCGGGGCGCGGGTTGTTTATTTTAATTACGAGAAAACACGTCGCCGAGGTTCATTAATCTTTTGCGGTAAATATAGAAATATGGGATTTGGGAAAATTAGAATTTATATTTGGAATATCGCACTTTTCTCATAATTAATACGCGAGGAAATATTTTTAATTTAAGTAAAATATTAATGGAAACTAATTTTTACCTTTCCTCATATTAAATATTGTGATCAAGAAAAATAAAATTAATGAAAACACTTTTTAACTTTGTTTGAACTGAAATGTATTTAGTGACAATAGTTTCGACATATTTACACTAATGAGCTTTATTTTTGAAATTAACAAAATAAATAGAAATAGTCATAAACTATTAGATCTAAATTGATTAAATATGAAGAACAGAAGATTTACATAATGCATGTCTATTTCACTTTATTATAATTAATAAAAATCTTACCTACCTATACAATAAAATAAAATTTCGTACAGACGATCATAGTTTTAATATTCGGTTTAAGGGCACAATATCACTTCCAAAGTTTCATGTAAGTTTCCCATGTAAAATTAATTCTATGGACGTTCCATTATTCAAATCGCACCTCAGGACTTGTGTTCAATAAAATAGCGTAATCCAAAATTTTATTGATACGTTTTTCAATTTTTATTTTTTAATCATATTAATCATACGGTTACGGTTTTGTGCGAGGTGAGCTTTTTGTACAGGCACACATATGCCTCATTAGGTCCCTAATGCTTCCTCCCTTTAAGGTATCTTAGCCCAGTGTCAGCACAGCCAGCCTACCTCATTAAAATAGGCTAGCAGTGCCGAGACAGTAGATCCCTAATTTTCGCTACTTCTGGCCATTCCTCACTCAGTTATACTGGACTTTATTGCTGGGCAATATCCATGGATATGGACGGTCTCGTCCATCATATTTGCCCTAGTAATTTATAGGTTGAATGGAGGAACAGCCACACTTCGGTTGTACTGAATTCATACCTTTTAGTTTTCCCCTGGTATGGTCATTTTGTAATTATTTATTGTAATATGAGATGTAATATTCATTGATGATTTTACTTCGTGAAAACATAAATAAGTAAATTAACGCGTCATTATCAAAATAACAATTGAATTTACCTATTTTGGTCTACTGAGTCCATTAAGGCTGCAATCCCCAATACGTTTCCGTTTTAAGAGATTAACAACGTCATACAGCAATACAAAAAATAAACATAAAATACAGACAGATAGCTTATTTACTGATGAACAACATCAGATAATTTTTATTTTTAAAAAACAAAAAAAGTGAAAAAAAAAATTACCAAAGTACATCTAATCTATATTAAACACATTCAACTGCATGTGGAAAGTCTTCCTCTTAAATATCCATATTAAATATATTCATGATATATTATTTGTAAACTCGTTAATCCTATTAAATAGTCAATGAGAACAAATTTAGTTCGTCGCCATCATTTTTATGGTGGAACAGTATCTAGTAGTTCAGATGTTTGCCGCTAGGTTGAAAAATCAAAGTTGGAATAAAATAAATACGCACATTTTGTAAAAACCACTCACGCACCGTCTATTAGGCGTAAAATCACAGCCTTAAGACCATTTCTTTATGAGTGTGTACGAAAATTCGTATTATGTTTGAAAATGCAAAATAAAATAATAAATAGTAATAAAATAATATTAGCAAATTTATAATGCATTTACAATTTTCTTATTAAAATATTGCGTAATATTATTATTAATAATAATAATAAATATACCAATAAGATAAATAAAAACACATATTAAAAAGAATAACTTTAAATTCTCGACTAATTTTATGTTCTAATCTTCTTTATGTTGGTTGTTGGTCGTGGAGACTTTAATTATTTAAATAAAAATACTTGTCCTTTCTCCTACTTATTTTTTATTTTACTAGATAGGACAGTAGTTGAAGATGGAAACATAGTTTCCGAAATATATCTAGTAAAATAAAAAATAAGTAGGAGAAAGGATAAGTATTTTTATTTAAATAATTTTATGTTATCAGCCCATTTTCAAGAGAATTCAAATTTTAATTTTGATTTGTAATAATTAATTCATATTTATTATTTTAATATCAATTAATCGACCACAGAGAAATTACTTCAAGAACTGTAATTTGGGATTCCCATAAAAAAATACAATTAATTCATTTTCCACAGAAAAATTGTTACGTAATATGGAATTTAAGTCGACTCATTGTATTAGTAAAAGGCGAAAACTAAATTTATTTCCTTGATGTATAAAAATTCCGCAAACATTTTCAACATAAAAATTACCAATTAACGCACAAAGAGTTTAAAATATTCACGCAATGATCAGGTTTTTAAACGCAATTGAATCATTTGAATAAAATTGAAATGAAATTGGTTTCATTTCGATAAAATTGATAATTTCAAGACTGTTAAAACGGTTCTTTAACAACTATTATGCATCGGTGAATTGGATTTGATTATAAAGAATTCACACAATTGTTAAAAAAATAAGTTGAAATTTAATAGCGCTTGGAAGACACAATCAGTTTCCACTATCAAAACTAGAGATGGGCGAAATGGCTTACTTCACACAATTCAGTTTACTTGGAAGAGTCGACTCAGTGAGCCCGCTCAAAAGAGTTACATATACTTGTTATTTATATATTAAGTTATTTTATATGTATTTGCGTTACAACATTGTACTTATACAATGTTAAAATTTAAAAATACTCTAGCATAACGGACGAATCAAAACGAGTCATAGCTAAAAAAAGTTGGGTATTACAAACTTCACTGAGCTGGCTTACTCAGGAGTTACCCAACTCTAATCAAAACGCTTGTAAATTACGTACTAAGGGCTGACTCACAATCGTCTGGAAACAAACGATCCACAATCACTCGGAAAGGGACTTACGGACTTTCTGTATACGATCCGTTTCTATTTTCGTTTCTGGTCCGTTCCCGGGCGATTGCGAATCGGCCCTAAAACTTGATAGATAATGCCATTACATGACATTAAATGAACGAAAGTGTGAAAATTAAAAACACCTTGCTAGTAACACGAGCAAGGTGTTATGAAAACCAAATAAATTGATTGATTGAGTTACATGAAGATTAAATTAAATTGATAAATAAAGCACTAATAATCTTTCTTCACACTTTATTTGTTTTACTAAATGTACATTTCGGACACAAAGTGACCATTATCAATGGATTTAACACTAAATACCAAACAGAAATATGACATGATATATAGACAGGCGGATTATTATAATCCACGGTGGGAATAAAAATACAGAAAAAAAAAACGTGGAAAGAGAGTATTAGTTAATGTTGCGCACGAGACGTTACACACTGGTCAAAATGCTTGTTCAAGTCAAACATTTCGGCGAAAATCAACTGTTTAGAAGACACTCTTTTTGGAATATGGGTAGTTAATTGTCCAGATGGTGCGCAGGTAAAGTCAGTGCTCAAAATGCACGTATCGTTCACGTCGTTTAATTGTGGATTTTACGCGCTCCAAACGCCTACCTTTATTTTTTTTTTCATTTGTGTTTCCTGTAAAATTTAAATTAAAGATATAAAATTATCTTAGTACGTGGTACTACGTTAATTGGCAATTTCCACCAAATATTCTCTCTTGATCAAGTAACTATAGTAACATTATAATGAATCTTGTTTACTATAAAAAAGATCTTGTTTGGATTAAGCAATTATTTCATTAAATCTTAACAAAATTGGAATGTTTGTTGGAAATACGTTACTTGGCATGCTCCCAGGCCGACAAGTAAAATGGTAAGTGTAATCATTATCATGTTTAAAATGGTCATTTCTTTCTTTCAGTGTACAGTAAAATGTTACAACGTTAAACTTGAAAAGGGTGACAGTATGTAATCTTCTCTGATTTTAATAATGAATCTTTGTTTTTTATAAGTAATAACTAATTAGTTTACTATATCAATAATATTTAGATGCCCGTTTATAAGCAGAGATTTTTTTAGGTAGCGCAACCGTTTCTCGGAGAACATTATTCGATGTTTGGCGCGCTCAACAAACGTTCGAACAAAAAAAAATAAAGCCGTCTTTCGTTTTGTGATTGACTTTATGAATATCGATATTGTATCGCACACTGAACATTTAGATTCATTGATACATAAAATAAATATTTTTATAGCATAATTGACAATCAAATGGCAAACCGCTTATAGAATAATTTCGAATTGCGAAAATAAATATTCTAAGTAGTTAAACGGAATGGAAGTGTTATCTACTGAAGGTTTACTAAATGAACCCAAACCTGGATAATCTAGTGGTAAATCCACAGGTTCGTATAAAACATTCACGGAATAGACTGATGTCACAAAAAAAAACGGAAAATTATGCCACTGGTTGAAAATTACTCTCAGGAGGAACTTCTATTTGCCACTCGGGTCAATCTTCGTACATCTGGTTATATTCCTCTGATATCAAGGTTATCAAAAAAACAAATATTAAGAAATAGTATATATATATAGTATTAAGAAAGACACAGAGGTGTTAGTAGTAAGCAAAATCCGAACAAGCATCTTCACCGGTCGATTATGACTCCAAATAAATTCTGGCTTTGGTGTAAATTGTTTACATGATGTACCTAGGTTATTTATACTGCTTGTATATATTTTATATAATTATTTATAGATAATGTGTGAAGTTTTTCCATACTTCAATAATTTTATAATTAAATAAAATATTTTTATACAATTTTTAATAATTTTTTTTTAATTATAAGGAATATATTTACTATTTTTAGATTACAATTAATAATAGCGAATAGTGAATAGTGAAATTATCTTAATTTTTTTGCTAAATAAATAAATAAAGATGGGGGTGGTGAGGTATATGGTGTAGAGGGGCAATTATTCAAAATTGAGAAATTTATATTATTTATCAAATGTTTTCTTCGAATATCAACAATTTAAAGTAGATTTAAACGCTCTATAGCGAAATGTTCAGCTAGAATGAGCGTTTCGACCAGTGTGCATTGTCGAGTGCAGTAATCACGCGAATACACGTAAAATCACTTCCGCGAGTTTTTGCTCCATTTTCATACAAATAAAAAAAATGAAATTGAAATTTTTTAAGCATGCACGTCTCTATTTCTCGCGTGATTTCTGAAAAACTGAATTTAATTTCATTTTTTACCTCATTTATGTTTAATGCACACATTCACTTTCGATGCAATTATTTGTAAGGCGTATAATTAATTTTAATTCTGTATTTTTCAATCGTTTTTAGATAAACTGAAATTGTTTTAGTTCATCTAAAATCTGTTAAACTTATAATCTAGACCGGGCTAGCTCTATACAAAATGAAAAGAAAAACACGTCTTATTTTACGAATTTAAAGATAAAATTTGACGAAAAGTGCAAACTTTGTATTAAGAATATTATATTATTTATATGTTCTTATGTCAATACTTATATCGACTATTTTAAGTTGAAGAAGCATCAGTTTGAATTACCAAAATGTCACTGTTTGTTGCTCAAGGTGTAAACAATGATATAAAACAATAAAACCAGTAAATAGAAAACAATATTCATTCACTTTTAATTATTTAAAAAAGATACAAAAGACATACCCCTTATTTTACCGTTTAACATCATTGTTTACACCTTTTGCAATAATCTAGTATGAAAAACAGTTCTTTAAATTGCATCATACAGCGCTATATTTGAAATTGAATCTGGTGCTTCTGAAATTTGGACGAAAATCAGTATTGACGTAAGAATATATTAATAGTACAACATTGTTAATATATATTTACATTTTTCGTCAAATTTCATCTTTCAATTCTTAAAATATCATGTGGCTTTTGTTTAATATTCCGCCATGGTGGATGTGCCAGGCAAAAAATAAATGGGTAGTCTTAGAGACTTCAAATAAAAAAAAAATGTTACTGAAATTGTTCATGAGATTAATTGAATTTTGTTATTTTTCTTACACATTTTATTAACTGTAAAAATTCAAATGACATTTGCCATTATTAATTTCAAATATATTATAATATAAAATTAAGAATGTGTGTGAAGCTGGCAATATTTACAGCAATAACCCGGCTCCTCCACCATGGGACCAAATTAAAAATTTTATTACATAATTAGAGCATTCACAAGTAGAAATACACACTGTTTCAAATGCTTTTACTAGATAGATTCGTAGTGATTAATTTAAAACGGAAAACTCGTACATTTTTTAACTCAATGCTTAAAATAAATTCGACGATTCCGACACCGAATGATAAATTACGGTTTTGCGGAAAAACCAGGTTATGAAAATTCCAGTTTTCTCAACTGTTTTTTGTAGCCTAATGTCCACTGGTTATCTTAGAGTAGATTTTGTCCACCTGGAATATGTAACTCTTGTCGATTTTTGACTCGACACTTAGAATATTCCACGAATAAAACAGGCAATGAGAAAATTCGATTTTGCGGGAAAACTAGGTTATGAAAACCCCAGTTTTCTCAACTATTTTTTGTAGCCTAATGTCCACTCAATAAAATAGAGTAGATTTTGTCCACCTGGGATATGTAACTCTTATCGATTTTTGACTCGATACTTAGAATATTCCACGAATAAAACACGCAATGAGAAAATTCGATTTTGCGGGAAAACTAGGTTATGAAAACCCCAGTTTTCTCAACTGTTTTTTGTAGCCTAATGTCCACTGGTTATCTTAGAGTAGATTTTGTCCACCTGGAATATGTAACTTTTGTCGATTATTGACTCGACACTTAGAATATTCCACGTACACAACGCCCAATGAGAAAATTCGATTTTTCGGGAAAACTAGGTTATGAAAACCCCGGTTTTACCAACTGTTTTTTGTAGCCTAAGGTCCACTGAATAATATATAGTAGATTTTGTCCACCTGGGATATGTAACTCTTGTCGATTTTTGACTCGACACTTAGAATATTCCACGTACACGACGCCCAATGAAAAAAATCGATTTTTGGGAAAACTAGGTTATGGAAACCCCGGTTTTCCTAACTGATTTTTGTAGCCTAATGTCCACTGGTTAACTTAGAGTAGAATTTGTCCACCTGGGATCTGTAACTCTTGTCGATTTTTGACTCGACACTTAGAATATTCCACGAATAAAACACCCAATTAATATTCAATTAAAAAATCACATGATTAATTCTTTCATGTACGACGATAACTTTTTCTATCTAAAAGAAATATTTGTTATTTTATAGTATGGACACCTAATGAAATACACATTCAAAACATTTTGAATAAAATTCATTTTGAGAAGAGAAAATGTTACCAAAATTAAAGAAAATCTATTATTTTTTCATTGTAATGGAAATATTTAAACATGAAAATTAATATCGGTTTATCATTTTGTTTCCTGTTACTGTTGTTGAATAATTATAAAGTTGTGTTTTTTTAATTTGAAAATTTATTATTTCAATAATACGAAATAATCAAATATTTTTGGTAATAAAATGACATTTTTTAATGATGTACCCTGGATATCAAAAGTGTAATATAACATATTTTATATTACTAATGATTTTAGTAATTTATTTAGCCAAAATATTAATTTAATAAGACATATAAAATAAAACAACACGTAGAATTAAAAATTAAATATTCCTAATATTCCAATAATAGTTTTTAATTTTTTTTTTAAGTTAAAATAAATATACAGGGTGAGTTTTTTTCGATGTTCTCTATGGGGATCGCGGAAACTATAAGAGATAGAAAAACGGTTAAATGGGGAAAGAAGTGTAGTTTTATAATACGAATAAAATGACACTTTCAAAATATTTGAAAAAGTCAAGGGTAACTAGATATTTTGAAAAAAGTAAAATGTGTCAATTTTTGAAATCAATATATCTCTATTATTATCATAGATAGAAAAAAACTGTAAAGGACAAAGTTGTACAAAATTTTACAAAGATTAATAACAAAAAATCAAAAAAAATTTTTCGCCCATATTTTGGGAGATATGACACAAACTTATCTTTTTTTAAATGGAAACAATAGTTGGCTATGACTTTATTAAAAGGGCTATTTTTTTTCCTTTAATCTGATATAACATATGCCATAGTTATTTTTAAAATAAAATAAGTTACAGTCGTTTTTAATTTTACCATACACCAAAAAATAGTTAGCCATGAAAAAGACAAAAGTAAAACAATTGCGGTTGTTTAAAGCAACGAAATCAATATTTAATTTATTATCTTTCTTTAGATTTGTCAAAAGCAACATAAAGTAAAATAATTCCGAATTATCAAAATAATAATAGAAGAAAATTTTAAAAGATTGTTATAGTCTCTAAAACAATAGTATTGGAGTAAAAACCAGCAGATCAAACTGTTGATTTAAAAGTTAAAATTCGACTGAGTTCATTGCTTTTAATTGTATTCAGTATAGAAATTAAGATTCCCCTTTAATTTCAAATACTGATTGAGCTACTAAATCTATAAAAACGGATTGATCGAATTCTATTGATCATTGCCAGAAATTTTCCTTATTTAATTTCATTACTAAATCTATTTCAAAGTCATCCGTGCTATGATTATGATTGTTACGCTTGGAGGGATAACAATGTTAAATAATGAGATATATTTTTTTCGGACTGCTGATGCATACAGTAATAGAACATCAAATCTTTAAGTCTTAATCATGGAAAGCTGCGAGGTAACATTGCACCATAAAAATCTAAACATTTGTTAAACTAAGTATGCATTATAAGAACTTTTTGTTTGTTATTTTTTCTAAAAAATGCATTAATTTTAAGTTAGAAGCAAATTATAAATGCATAAAAATACATTTGTTTTATCATTCACTTTAATTCTGTTTAATCATTTCGTCATTTATGTTAGAATTTGTTCATTTTTTAGTCGTTTAGTTGAAATAAATCTATTTATATGTAAGTGGAACAATATTCTCAAGTTCAAAAATATGCACAACTTATAAATTATGAATTCTAAAAAAATATAAAATATATGTGAATTAAAAATCAATCAATAAAACAAATAAAACACAGATTAGATTGAATAATAAATAATAACCCGAAACTAGTCGAGAATTAAGAGTTATTCAATATAATCTGTGTTTTGTTGATTTTTAATAATACATTCATATTTATTTAATACAATACGAACTACCAATGTTTAAATATTAAAACTATTAATTATCTAAAACAATAATTCTTAAGAGTTCAAAAATGTAATAGTATAGAGGGTAAATTGGAAGTTTACCATTTTTTCATTATAAATTGAACATCTTTGAATTTGAAAATCTCCAGATTATTTCCTCTTATTTTTCGAAAAGCACATTAATTTGCTTGCAAAGGTACTTCATAACAATATATTAAATAAAAATGATTTGAAAATAATTAATAAATTATTTTCACATTTAGCTCTGTGACTATTGACTTACCTACGTAAGTACGTTAAACAAATGCCGGACATTGAATTACACAATGTACACCTGTTGTTGCACATCAATAAAATATTGCATAATGCAACAAATTTTTATCCGAGAAAAATTTTAATGTAAAAACAACAAAAGGAACGTTACATAATATAAGGCCATCTGCAGACACGTGTTTCGGGATCTATCCCTCGTCAGTACAGCTATGCCGTACATAATTTAAAAATGTTAAAATAAATCAATTAAATTAATTCAAATACAATCAGCAAAATTAAATCAGTTATATTAAATCAAATTAAACTAAATCAATTTAACAGAGCTAAATGTGAAAATAATTTATTAATTATTTTCAAATCATTTGTATTTAATATATTTAAATAACTGCGACCAAGTGAATGAATACTGTTTTCTATTTATACTTCATAACAATGTTTCAATTGGGTTCGATATGTAATTCTTAAAAATAATTAAACCAATTATTTATTTATAACTTAAAAAGTATACATTTTATGAAAAAATATTTCTATAAAATATGCTTAGAAAATAAAAATGTAAAAATATATAGTTCTATTAAAAAAAACGCAAGTTTACCCAATTATCTATGTAAATTGAATAACATATATATTCAAACTATATTTAAATGATAGTTTGTTTATAATGAAGAAACTTATAGAATAATTTTTTTGAAATTTGTTACTCTTTGAGAACTTATATTAGGTGTTCGGGTAATTTTGACTAACCTTGTAAAAATTACTCAATCAAAGACGTATTAATTCCACAATCATCAACAAACAAAATTTCAGGAAAGGATCAAATGTTAATAGAATTTATTCAATTAATATGATATGAATAACCACGCGGTGACGGTCAAAGCCATCGTGATATTTGTTTTGTTTTATAAGAGATACCAGAAATTTTTGGAGCCGGTATTTCTGGCGATAACTGCAATCTCTACGTGATTGCTTCTGTAAAATTTTGTAGTAAATATTATTATACGTAATGTACCCACAATCAATTTTCTTATGATTTGTAACTTTGCTAATACATAATTGATTCTAGTAAGAAAGAAAAAAATCTTCGATTTGAATTACTTCTGGTTAAATGTAAAGTCAAATAAAAAACAAACAAACAAGCGGTGTTTCTACAACAAAGTTGTGAAACTTTTAAAAAAAGAGTTGTGTTTTACTTCATAAATGTTTAAAAAGTCATAGCATTAACAAGAATAGATAAAGCATACACCCCCTTTGTTTGCATCAAACATCGAGGGGAAAGATATAAGGGGAATACACAATTTGTAAACAGGAGGTTTTCCTTTCTGTTTATATAAATTGCAATTTGCTGGCTCAATATATAAACTCATTAGTGTTTTTTTTTAATTAGACAAAATATGGCGCTTTTTTGCTCTCTTTCCAATTAGACAAAAGCGCTATCTTTTGCTTAATTTCTATTTTTCAAATTATATGATTAATTAGTGTTGTTTTGTTTGTTTTATGACGACTTAGTTTTTTGTTCGTGTTTTTGATTGTTTATGTTTTATTGACGATTTTCAATTTCTGTTTATCGACTGATTAGAAATTGTTGTTATATTGAAATTACCATTATATCGCATTCCATGAAGTATTCGTAACCTTTATCGAAGTTATTGGAATTAAATCTATTGCGATGTTATTTGCTTCTAACAATTATTATTTTCATTTCATTCATCAAATTATTTATAATTATAATAATAATATTATTATTATTTTAACGTAAAAATATAACATTAATATTCATGTACAATTTATTATTATTCTTCCTTCCTTATATGAGAATGATAGAACTAGTAAGAACAGTCGCCTATATATTATCGTTAATTAATAAATTAATATCGTGAAACAAACAGGTATTACCAATCTTCTTCATGTTGGTTGTGGAAACTTTAATTATTTAAATAAAAATAGTTGTCCTTTCTCCGACTTATTTTTTATTAAACTAAATATATTTCTGAAACTATGTTTCCATCTTTAGTTGTGAAGTTTAAATAAATAATATTTAGTTTAATAAAAAATAAGTCGGAGAAAGGACAACTATTTTTATTTAAATAGGTATTACCAAGACTTGATAATGCCGAGCAATTCCGATAGGAGTATAAATAAAATAAGAACAAAAGCCTGCGCATTAACCCCCCACAAAACGATCGTAGTTCACTTTACTAAGAAGAGGAAGCTCGATATGAACAATCTTCACGGGGTTACAACTATCCACGAAATTTAAGTATTTGGCAATTTATATAAACCAAAAACTTGGAATAGACAATTGCTGCACGTCAAAGAGAAAGCACTTACACCTATAGGCAACTACTAGGAGAGACCTGGGGGTTAAATTCTAAAATAATCAGGTGGGTGTATGAAACCAGTGTCACTTATGCAGCGTCCATCTAGTGGACTAAAATGCAGCAAAAAACATGCACTCAAATCCTAAATAGGATTCAGAGATTGGTGACGATGGAGGTGCTACTTGACGTAACACCTTTACACATACACCTGCAAACAGCTGCTCTCGAAGAAACCCAAGAATACACAAAAATACTAATTTCAGTAAGAAAAAACTAATAGGTCACTTAGGGTGCTAAATCAAGCTCCTCATTTAATGGGGATTCCCTGAGATTATATAGATGTCATCTACTCATTTAAAGAAAATAGGTTTAAGATCATGATGCCTGAAGGGGATGACGGGTCTAGAGGCAATGTCCCCACACCGATAAGGGGATCTATGGTATGGTATACGGGTTCCTAAAGAATGGAATGGTGGGTTCGGGAGTCAGTGGACCAAGGATTGAAATCCATATGGTTCTGGGATCTGTCTGTTCCATCTTCCAAACAGTAATCATGGCAATTCCAGACATGTCCTGTATAAAGGATATAAAGGGGCAAATATTAGCATAGCTACTGACAGCAAGGCTGCACTTATGGTCCTTCAGAATCCGGCAAAGAACTAGAGCCTAGTTCTCGAGTTTCATAACTACCTGATGCAAGTGAAAAAAAATCCTCACGAGTTGGACTTACTCCTCACGAGTTGAACTTACTCCATTACCAATTTCTGGTTACTCAATTGGAAAGACCTCAAACTACTGAAAGGAATTCTAACAGAATACATCCCAATAAAAGGGTACCTGAAAAATATGGAAATATTCGCTGATGAAACATGTAGATTCTTTTTTGTTGACGGTTATCCATCTCCCAACAGAATGCGAGTCTTTAGCTCGTATAAGACAAAGGTTCTTAAGGCACTACTTCCCCATTATTGACGTACTAAAATATCTTAAGATTAAAAACTATTTAAGGTACTTCAAAAGGATAGATACATCCTGTGAGGTAACAAATTAATTATTTCGCGCAGAGGAGGCAAAGATCTTTATGTGGAAGCCCCATAAAATAAATAAATAAAAAATACAAAAAAAGACATATATTTAGCGCTCAAGATACCAAATTTATATTTATAAAATAAATGATATTTACAGGTAGTATAGAATTATAGTTGAATTATCGAAAGAAGCAAAGACATTAAAGCTGCTAAATACATAGTCAACGTTAATGAAGAGTTCCTCGTTAATCTCAGCTGTAATTACCTGAAATTATAACGTTTTTATTTTTATGTTCCGTTATGACGTCAAATCGAAACTAGTTGAATATATTAAATAAAAATGATTTGAAAATAATGAATAAATTATTTTCACATTTTGCTCTGTGACTTATGACTTACGTTACGTAAGTACGTAAAACAAATGCACATTAAAACAACTACTTCCCGGGCAAATACCCACGCCGGACATTGAATTACATAATGTATAATTTCACTAGTCGTTGTCAATCAACCAACCCCAATAGTCGCGGCATTATACACAACATTCTATGCTTAAATTTACTGGGAGGCTAGTTAATATAAGTTTAGAGAAATATATTTTAAAAATAATTATTATTATTAATAATTATTAATTATTTTAAATAATAATTATTATTCAGGAAATCACTTAAAATTATTTGAATTAAATAAAACTAAGAAGTGCAAGATGCAAAAATAAATGAAAACACAGATTAATTTAAATAACTTGAAATTTTCGACTAGTTTCGGATTATGTGCCCATTTTCAAGAGAATTCAAAATTTATTTAATTTTCTATTCTTATAATATAATTTTTAATAAACAAAGGTATAATGATTTAGCAAAATAATGTTGTCCCAGCATTTGCTAAAAAAGCTGGAAAAATCTCACTAAAAATCATCCTAAAGATTTAGATAGAAAGCACTTTTTGAAATTCAAACAGAAATTAAAGAAGACAATAGAAAATATATAAGTTTAAATTATTTAAGAGCAATTTCTAAAAAAAAATTGCAAACATATTTAGAAAAATAACTATAGATTGGGACTTAAAAGTAATAATAAATTATGTAATATCTTATATATCTTAATAAGTCTAGTATTAATAAACTCTATAATTTGTTATAAACACAACTTTCCGACATGGAATAAAGTATTCCATTATTATACCATATATTTATATTTAATTTTTAATTTCAATTTAATTTAAAATGTATTTAAATGTTTCATTAATTTTCACTTCATTTTCAGTAGTACAATTTATTTATAATTAATTAATCTGGTTTATCTCAGCAAAATAATTCAAAGATGATCCTGAGGACGTTTTTTTAGTAGTTTTCTTTTTCACCTTATTAGCAAATGCTGGGACCGTGATTATTTTGCCTGTCCCATAAATCAATATATCTTTTTTTATAAAATTATTGCATAAAAATAGAAATTTAAATAAATTAAAGTCTCCTGAAAAATATGCTCATATCGCGAAACTAGTCGTGAATTTAAACTTGTTCCATTTAATCTGTGTTTTTATTTATTTTATTGGTATACTTTCAATAACGTGTTCATATTTATTAATACAATATGAACTACTAATGTTTAAATGTTAAAACTATTAATTGAATTAAATAAGGATTTTCATTTCTGTCAACACAATAAATCAGAGGGACAATATTATATGGTATATTGAGTCTAGCAAGAAATTAAATCTTCGAATTTTGAACGAAATATAAAATTGCAGCAATCTACTGCTCGTTATCAAATATTTAAATAATTATTATATCTACTATGTTTTAATTAATTTAAGAACTGTGGAATAAATTTCAAATTGTTGTTGGTGGTGAAATTAATTTCCTGTACTATATTTAAATAATGGAAATTAAATGTCCACATTTAACGTCAGTAGAAGCAATAACATCCAAGTAAGTAAAGTTCGAAACAATAAATTAATTATAATGAAATAATCTAATTTATATTTTCAAACCGTCTTATAGTTTGCGGCAAATTGTGTGTAATTGTTCGGATCGACTACAATTCAAATTTGGCGCGCATGCTTGAGAGGAAAACGATAGGACACGTTGTGAGATATAAAATAGTCTAGTATATGGGCACACTACACTTTTTCGGGGTGAGGGGTAAGACGAAACGCGTAATACCACGGGCGATGAACGACGGCCGCCTGGGATAAACCTGGCCCTGCTACGGTGCGCATGAGCTTCCTGATATACCCAGACGATTCTACGCCAATGGACGAGAGTAAGAGACAAAGTCAAATATTAGTTCGTGTTAAACGAAGATACACTTTTATACACGTTAGTGTTTCGCCTTTCCACGCCGTAACTGATGAATATGTGACGACCTCTCACAATTCATTTCAGTCCAATACACACAGCACTCTTAAGAAAACAAACGAGGTGATTCTATTTTTAAATAACTAAAACATTTTTAGTGATCCTGTTTTACTAAGTAATTAATGAGAACAAAGTTAAAAAAATAGTCTTATCTATTTCAAATTAAGCGGGGATCCAACAACTGTAAGGTTCCACTTGTGATTATGTTTACGTTTGCACATAATTGCACCTTTCTATGGAAAGGCTAGAAATTAAGCCATATATTGTACGTATCCTTTGTCTCAAGTAAAAGAAGGATAAAGCATAACCTAGTGTTATACTTCTCGTTTGATTCCAATTTATCATTTTTTCTTGAAATAAAGGATGACTACAATATACGGCTAATTGCTTACCTTGACATTCTAGATTGGGTAAATTATTATTTCTTACATAGACATAGAATGCAATAGAAGTAATAGAAGTGTAATACAGTAAGCATATCACTATATTATGCTTTGAGTCCATTTTGCATAGAGTTAGAATAACTAGAGGAAGCATACACCTCGTTTGTTGACATCCGACATACAGGGGAAAAACGTAAGGGGAATTTTCAATTTATAAACACGAAGGAACTTCACAACTCATCTTGACGCCTATCCCAATACACAAACTCGTTACGGATTTATTGAATTACTAACTTTTATTGATGTTTTTTGACTAGACTTTGATTGTTTGTAATTTATTTGCTCATTTCTGCTTGTGTTTATTGTCTGATTCGTAATTGTTGTTATATTTTCATTGTTTTATTTCATGAATTCTTCAAACTCTATATTGAAGTCATTGAAAATAATTCGTTTACGGTTTTCTTTTCGTTTTACGGTTATTATTCTGATGAAAAAATATAAAATTATATATATTTACAATTTCGAATTACCATCGAGGCTGTTTATGTGAGAACAATATAACTAGTAATAATAGGTCTGTACATTTTTTGGTTAATTAAGATATTAACACCATGAAATGAACAAATATTTCCATGATTCGACTATGCAAACAATTCCGGCCATTTTAAACATCGATAAATAATTGTTTGGCATTTTCATGTATTTGAATTTATGCGGGAAATCGAATGTTTACATTTTTAGATGCCATATATCGGACTACAATCATTCCCTATCCCCACCACATCATTCGTCTAGTATATTCTACGTCTATGTCATTTTTCATTTTTGAGACAAATGGTTACTATAATAATACGGCTAATTTTTAGACTTGATATTTTATGTTAGGTAAATTATAACTTCTTACATAGACAGAATATCTCGATGAGCAATGATGTAGTGGGGAAGGGTATTATTTAAAGTCCAATGTGTCGCGTGTGCAAACGTAAACATAAACACAGTGAGCTTCTACCTCACAACAATTCTTTGTATTTTTCATTGCTGAGTTTCATTATCATGGATAAAATTCTTATACCATTGAAAAAATAATATATTTCTTCCTCTGTGCTAATAGATAATGGCTATTTATTTAATGGAATGAGTCTCAATGATTTACGTCACTCGCCTCTGACTCGTTCAATATATTTTTTTTTTCGTTTAACAACCTTGAATAATACAGAGTGTCTCAGAACTCGCACGCCAGAGAAAGAAAATTAAAATCTAAAAAGAGAACAAATTAAAATGTCCCATCGTAAACAATATTAAAGAAAAGAACATTTTTTATAAAATATAATTTTATGACGTTAGCCATTTAATGTAATATATGTGAACATAAATCTACAAATACATTGTAAATAATTATCTAAACTATGTATAAAGATGTTTAGTTAGTTATTATTTTGTTCTATTTTTTTTTTTTCAAAATGTTAAAAAATAGCATCCGCATATTATTAATGGGAAAATGGATATACTATTAATATAAAAAAATGGTTTAGAAAACATCAAGACCCAAAATACGCATTATTCATTTAGTGTAAATTACTCACTGCAACATGTGTCGCAAGCTCGCTTGTAATAATAACAAGATTAGTTTGTAAACTTTCCGTAATCCGACAATAAAAAATCGCTAACATAAGATAAAATATGAACTTGGCCGCGTTTTTTGATATATATTTATAACACACTTATTTTGATACTAATAACGAAACTGGCATTAATTATAATATTGGATAAGTACTACTTGTAACGCCAGATAAATGAATACAAGTAACGCATTCATTGTCAATATAATCACAATTACATTTACATTATAAAAATTACTTTTTTAAATTGTTTACAACACGTTATTGTATTAATAATAACACTATGATTTACTTACAATTACATATACATTATAAAAAAATACTTTTTTTAAATTATTTACAACACGTTATTGTTTTAATGCTATGCTTTACTTTCAAAATTTCAACATATTACAAAAAGAAAATTGCGTCAATTAATAGGGAGAAATTGAAATATTTTAAAGACATATCCATGAAGAAAAAATAAGTAAAATAAGTTTATATGTTCAATTTATGTTATCTTAGTATCCATACAAATTTCATTTCTCCATCTCAAAAAAAAAAGAATTCTTTTTTTAGTATACCACTGCAGCTGTCAGAATGTTTTGAAACTATTTTATTCTGCAGTAACAGCTAGTCAAAACTACTGACTATGAGTGTTAATGTTTGATTTGTAGGTTAAACTTAAACAGTATATTAAATTATATCAATTTACAAATTACAATAATCTTGTCGTGAGGTTGACTGCATGAAGCAGGGTATGCTTACTCTTATGGAGTTGTTTATAATATAATTTTAGTACGGTGAAAGGACCATCAGGGGGCGCTTTCGCCATAGAAAACATACCTAGATATGCCATCTGCTACATTTTCTATGATTTCTTTCTTCCCGCTCTTTCATTGTTGTGAATTTACGCTTTCATATTGGAGGTTATAACCGCATTTCCACATTTTAAAGCGAAAATTGGCAATTACTGAGAAGAAAATACAACCATCTGTATTTCAAGAGTATAAAGGTTAGTTATATATTCAATTATCTGTGTGTTTGTGTTCCAAATCGTAGTATTTTTGTGAAAAATATTTGTGTTTTAGTGTTAAGATTTTTAGTGCTTTACTGTTTAATTAATTTATATTTTAGTGTTAATATAAGTGTTTATTAAATTATTTGTGTTTTTTTAATACACGTGAAAATGCCTAAATATCAGAAATGCATGGTTAAAGAGTGTACGGATACAACATCTCCGAGACACCAATTTCCAAATCCAGAAAAGGAAGTTATGGATTGAAGCATGCAATAATGAAACATTGAACAGCTTAAGCTCGGATAATATCTACAAATCCAGAAAAGTATGCCATATTCATTTTGCACAGAATAATCACCTCACTAACAACTTACTCTTACGAAATGCTATTCCCACATTATTTTTGCCGAAATCTCAAGAGATTGTTGAAGAAAAAATATCCTGAGATGGAAGAGTTTTTAGTTGATGATCCGATTCGGAAATAACAAATGCTTGGATACATGCAATGGATACAATTATTAGAGCTAAAGGAATTGAAAATAAAATATTGTCATCCACACCACCACCTTTACTTCAAGGAATTAGAAAAATTGCTACACTAACTCCAAAGGCAAATAAAATATACAAGAGAGCTGCTCGTCTAAAAAAGGCTTATACTGTACTTAAGAATAAACAACATACCTTAAGAAAACGGTTGGATTCATATGAAAGTATGCCTATGAGTGAAATAATTGATATGGCTATATTGGATATAAATCCCACAATGAAGCAATTTATAACAAGCCAACTAAATTTGGAAGGACAACACCCCAACGGAAGAAGATTTACTCTGAAAGATAAGGTATTAGGAGTAACATTATATAAGTAGAGTCCAAAAATGTATAGGTTGCTTTCTAAATTGTTTAGCTTGCCATCAAGGAATACAGCATTAAGAATGTTGAAGCAAGTACCTGTAATGCCGGGATTCAATGATATTATATTTAATAATTTAAAGCAAAGTGTTGAAAAACTACAAAGTCATGAAAGAAATTGCATATTGATGTTTGATGAAATGTCAATACAACCTCATTTACAAATGAATATTCACACTGGCAATGTAATAGGTTTTCAACACTTTGGAGAAAAAACTTCCAAATTAATTGCGAACAGTGTTATTGTATTCAATTTCACAAAAAAATGAAAACAACCTATATTTTATGAATTTTCTGCAAGTGGAATGAAAACCATTGATTTGATTAGAACCATAAAAGAAGTAATAACATAATGTCAAGAATGTGCATTGCGTGTGGTATCGACAGTTTGTGATCAAGGAACATCAAATGTGGCCGCTATAAATTATTTACACCAACGATCAGTTGAAGAATCTATGAGAAATGGAGAGACCCTAACAGATTTCATTTTGAATATCAACGGCTCCAAAATTGTATCGCTTTATGATGTTCCTCATTTAATTAAAGGAATTCGTAACAATTTGTTAAAAAGAAATCTTATATGGGACAAATCAAATGATGAAAGGTTTGTGTGCAAATGGAAAGACATACAGCAGGCATACAATATTGATAATCATAGTGGAGAACTTCGAATGATGCCCAAAATTAATTACAAATATATTTACGAAAATAAAATGTCGAAAATGAAAGTGGCTTCTGCAATTGGAATATTTGCTAGAACTTCACTTCAGGCTGAAGATGGATCATTCTTAGAAAAAACGAGCAAAATAAACTTCTCAAATTATACATTTTTGGGAACAACTATTTGATAGCTGCAATGGGCAGACATTACATCCAAAATATGGACAAATATTTAAATGTGCAGTCTCTAATACCTCACCTCACTTAAAATTTTGGAAGTAAGCGAGGTAAAATTTATCAAATATGTACTTTCAAAAGGAAGGCTCTACAGAGAAATTTATTCCACCATCATTGAAAAAAATGGATTGTAACTCTGAAAGAAATGGAATTATTGAGGAAAGATTTTCTGCAAAGAGAGATTTCATTCTTTACGTCAAGGACATTCAATCAAGATTCTTTAGAGATTTTTTTGGCCAAATTCGTCAACATTCTGGACAAAATGAAAATCCTGGAGCAAATACTTTTATTAATTCATATAGAAGCCTTATAATTGATAATTTAGTAACAATCCATTCTATTGGAGCCAACTACAAAGATGACGACAGTTGGAATATGCTTTCGAGAATTGAAGAATTTGTTACTCAAGAAAGTGAAGTTACAAGTGTACAAGTACAGTGCAATGATTATTCAATGCAAGCATTAAAAAGATATTCACCAGTTGATAAACTGTGTTTAGGATACATCAGTGGAGTTATCACGACAAAATTAGGAGGTTATTATAAATGTGATACGTGCATGAATAATATTCTGTGTAAAGATAAGAAAGCACGAAATGAATGGCACAACTTCACAAAAGAAAAAGAATTCACTGAAAGTATTCCTGAAAAATTGAAATATTGCACACCTCAATTAATGGAAGGACTTGCTCATTGTTACACTGCATTCAAGAAGCTTTTTCCAACAATATGCCATATTGATAATAGTTTTAAAATATTAATATACAATATTGAGAAACACCAGCCTTTCACATTTGAAATTTGTGAACATACCACTGACATGATTAAGAAAATAGTTACAATTTTTGCAAGTTATGTTGCTATAATTGGTGCAATGGCATAAATAAAGTTCTGATGAACAAGGATGACAGAGTGATGAAAAGGAAAAGGGACTTCGTTTACAATCAGGAATTGGAATATGCAAAGAAGAGGTGCGAGAGGAGGAAATATAATTCTAATGTTTAATCATCTCTGTATATACATATATTTTTTTAATATTAATTTAGTTCAAATAAATGTTTTGTGACTAACTATGTATCTGTCCGTTATAGGCATGTGAATTAGACCTACTGGGGATACCACATTAAAAAAGTGAGCCAAATAGCTCTACCTCTTGGGTGGTTTGGAAAAGAGTCTATGTTTTTATTGTATTCTGTATGTTTTAAGTATATAATTTTTTTATAGGTACCAGATAGTTCAAGAATCATTTATTGTAACTTGATATTTAATAAATATATATATATTTATAATATATTTTTTATATTTATTATTTCTTTTTTCAAACCTATTTATTACATTACATATTTAAGGTATATATATAAATATCTTTATTTGTGAATTTTGTACAATGAGGTGTGTGTTTACATTTTAATATATGTTATAATACTGTCTGTTACAATAAAGCAAAATTCACAAACTGGCTATCGACCTGTAGTATTATATTTATTTTTGTTTTTAAATAATATATATATATATATATATTCTTTTGCAGATATAAATTAATTAAATTTTTGAAAATAATTGTTATGTAATTAAAATGTTTGGATATAATATATCTCAATGTTTTTTATTATTCCAAAGATTTTAATGTCATATAAATTATTTTCAGAAATTGAATAATTTGTATTGGCAAAATTACAAGTAATGTTAAATATAGGCAATTCTCGCCTGGTCGCTTGCGCGAGATTTTAGTACGGTGAAAGGACCACCAGAGGCGGTAAACGCAGTTTCGGCCGTAACATGGGAGTGGGCTTTCTATATCTATTAATTTTCTATGGTATGAAGTATGGCGTTCATCTCTCGCCTGTTGCGCTGAAAAATGTTCCTCTTCTTGCGAGGGGTTAAGGGGGCGAAAGGGAGGTGGTAACGTTTTTTCCTTTTTGAGAGCGTTTGTGGTCACCAGATGGTTTCTCGAAAAAACGATAAACACACATTCCGCGTTCGCTGAAATTCCGCCCGATCGTTCCTAGGCCCATTGTGAACGCGCAAAATTATGTTACTGAGGGTTGGGTTACGGCTGAATATCAGGTAAAGCCGTAATAATGTATATTTATATTGACGAAAAGATAATTTAAAGAGGAATCGAATAAAAATAATATCCAGGGTGGCCAGAAAAGGTTTGATAATCTTCAGTTAATGTGGTTCGTTAATCAATTTTAAGTAGAAAAAAACTAAAAAAAAGTTTTTAAAATAAAAAATTAAATTAAAAAAAAAAATAAATAAAATTGAACACAAAAAAATATTTGGTAATTATTCAATAAGCTTTATGAAGCCATTAATATCCCAAATATGTGACTAGAATTTGTTTTAACACTTTATGTATAATTATTGCTATTAATAATCGACTTATCATTAAATAAACATTTGCAATGTTTAGCTGGATGTTAATAGAACTAACTTAAATCAAAATATTTTAAAAATATTACTGATTTTTAGTCATATATCCATTGTATCAATGGCCTCGTGAGTGTTAATGAATCACTGTACATTTTTTTTTCTTAAATTTTCTCTTTGAAATTAATGAATGAACCACTTTATCTGAAGATAATCACACCGTTTCAGGCCATCTTGTATAGTGTGCTCTCATTAAAATAACAACCCTGTATATATGAAAATAATTTTACATTATGCGTCTTTAGAAGTCAAGCAAGATTCATTAATAAATAAATGCTGAATTTCTAACGACAAGGGAGACAATATGTCATTTATCATAATCTAAAATCAATAATTGACGCTGTATATAGAAAAATATAAGTTTATAGTGTAATACAGCAATTTTTATAATATATTTTTCACGATAAATATATTTAGTGTTAAAAATAATCTAGAAAATAATTATATAAAAGTCTCCCAATCAAGTCAAGCATAGCATACTATGCATAATTCCGCGTCTGTTTGTATTGGACGATTACAAAAAAATCGTCCGGCGGAATATTAAAAAAAAACACACGCTGACGTTCCGTGCTAACTTATCTGGGAAACTGGGTAATCTTATAGTAAGTATTCAAATTTTGATTGGATTCATAATTATCAACAGAAACGTCGCTTTAACGAGTCTTACACATTAAGACAATATAATGTTAATAGAAATTAATTAAAGTCCACTTTATTTCCATTATTTAACTTTTAGTGGTTACAAAATTTATAATTGCTAAACCTACAAAAGAATTCAATGAAATGTCACATTCGAGTAATCTTACCTTAAAAAAACGTCAACGTGATAACGAGTTGTACAACCAAAAGCACAGATTCTGTGTGTCCAGTATTAAAGGTCAACGGTACAAAGGAGATGTGTTTGAGTTAAAATTATCTAACCCAATTACTCATTCCGTAAACAAATGTTTGACCGTAAAACGGAATGTGTTTCCGTCTATTCTATAAATTTCGTGCACATCTCGTCAGCCTTGTACCCTTATCACGACTAATACATTGAACGCTCGTACTGACTATTATCTTCTGATACATTTTTTTTTGTTCTCGCGATAAGGGATTTTGACCGCATTGTTCTGTTATAATATTGTATTTGTATTGATAAATAATGGAATGTAATTATTGGTTCGGATTACATAAAATTCATTCAAGTACTTAGATTGGTGGTTCTCAATTTGTTTTGTATATAAGCACCCTGAAGTTATTAAACCAAACCTACTACACCTAATACACACTAATAACCTTTCCTCACACTTTTATTTGAATTACCAAATGTTCATTCCGGACACAAAGTGGCCATTATCAATGGATTAACATTTAATAAAGAATGCGTTTTTCAAGCTACGTTTATTTGAAAGACTCATTTTCAATTGTCTTTAAATGTTTGTTATAATGGTTATAAGTGTAGAAAATCTAATTTCACAAGAATACGATAAAAAACAGCAGTAAAATGTTAAGTGTTACAAGAATCGCGGCACCCTTACATCATACTTGCAGCACACTAAGATGCTGTGACATCCACTTTGAGAATCAGTTATTTAGATGTTTAAATTTAAATAATAATAAGTTAAATTTACTGCAAATAAAAATAAAAATATTATTTATCGTAATAAGTCTAACTTAAAGGTGCACATTACAAGGAAAGGATGACACCTAACGAAGCAAATGAATTAAAGCGTACTGAAAAATTTGGTACTCGAAATGTTTGTAAAATGAATGGCGAAATATAAATATATATACATGATATAAAAACTAAGTTTCTTTTTAAAATGATATTTTGACTGTTTTGTGTTGTAGGTTTTAATTTTGTGGCTCATTTTAAATACACTTGTAAATAAAACACTTTGAAATCTTTATTTAACCACTGTTACACTTAATCATGTGACTATAGTTTCGACTATCTAGTAGTCATTCTCAAACTCAAAGTAAATTAAATTACAAGTTACAAACAATTTATACAGCTTTTAAAAAAGGTGTTATAGGGGTAATTTAGTATTTAGTATTTTGTCTTAATGTAAACGCTCGTTCTTGTTCTTTCAATTGTGTTTCTATTTTACGTCCAGATTGCAATGCACACACGTTCACGAAATCATTAAAATTTTCATTAAACACGTTTTCGTTGCTAAAACTAGACATTAAAAATTAACATAAAACAGACAGATTTTCATTATTTCTTTCATAAATGTTTTCTATCAAATCTAATTAAAAGAATGCATTTTAATTTATTTGGTGAAAATCCTGCATGCTTTAAGAATATTTTAATGTATAATACAATATTGTTCCTTAATCACAACAGGAATGTAACTTGAATTCCTACCAATAATTATATAGCCGTCACTAAAACATATTTAAGCCTAGTTTTACTGTAAACTCAGTTTAAACCACTATTGAAAAACCAGCCCTAAAATATTAATTAATTAGATTTACAATAACTTCATTATTTCCCCAAATTAAACAGTGATTTTGCTTCTGTCGGAAGTTAGAAAAGCCATACGAAATAAAAAAAATAAATTCTATCAATATTTTTTCTTCACAACTAATTTGATTTACAACAACTTTAATCTGTTCCCATTTTTCGCATTGGCTTTTCTAACTTCTATTGGATGTTAGCCACTCAATATTTAAAATTTCACAACTTGTTTATGACTAATTTACGACAAATCTTCAAATATATATATATATATATATATATATATATATCATCAGAGTAAGCAGCTTTGCTAACTTCCGAAATCTGTTTAGCCAGATATTTTGCATGTTACGTATAAAATAGTGGAGAAATGAATTTTATATCACAGAATAATCAGAACAGCAAATAGTAGTGATTATTTTTTGGTTAAACATGTAATCTCAAAATTGACTAAAATATATAACACCAATAAATTAACTCTTTTGGTTAGGATTTACCATATTTTTAGTCACTTCATATCGTAGTTTATGAATTAATGTGAACAATACATTTTCTTGATTTTTTTGAAAGCTAGCCACTTTGTCGTTTCGAAAATATCAGGTATAATATGTCATTTATCATAATCTAAAATCAAGCGTAATAGAATGGTGTATTTGGTATAATTAGTGGTTGTAGTTAATAATTGTAGTATTAATAAGTGGAGAGAAGATATATCACATTGTTTTACAAAAATTTTATTTAAATATGTCATTCTTTATATTTTTATATACGTCTCATTTAATAGTATGTTGTATTAAGTTTGTACTTATTGCTCTGTAATTGGGTTTTTACCTGTTGGGTAATAAAGATTATTATTAATAAAATGGATATTATGCCGAGGAAACGTCAAAAGACTGTCACTTTAAAGGATTATACTTATATGACACAAAGAGAAATTTCGAAATAGTATGGAGTATGTTTCAATTTTCGTAAGTTAATATTTATAAATACCTAATCTTACTAAAAGATTAAGTTTCGTTTTGCTGATAAAAATAATATTATTAAGTTTATGGGTTTTTTTAATACCACATCAATACTAAATTTTGCAAGGATGTTTTTAATTTCGTAACTTATTGGACCATACAAGCTATTATGGTTTTAAAGGGTCGTATTTCTGTTGATTTGATTTTTTGGTAAACGCATTTTTTAACCTCTTTCATCTCATAATTATGAATAAATTTATCTATTAGCGATTTTTTATAACCGTATTTGTAATGTTTTTCATAAATATTTCAGCCAACAGTGGGTTTACTGCTGAACCCATTGCTAAGCCTTCCTGTTGTCTGAAAAATGTATAATTAAATGTGAAATAGTTGCTGTTTATTGCTAAATAAAGATTTAACTATAGGATTAATAACTAATGATTACTTCAATACAGTTTGATGGCGGGGTTTACAATTAATTAAATAAAAATGATTTTGAAATAATTTATAAATTATTTTCAAATCAATTATTATTACTGTGTATCCAGTGAATAAATACTATTTTCTATTTATAAGTTTACAATTACATTCTATGGTTATGTTTGTAAGGGTGTTTGCAATTCTCCAGAGTGTATTTTTGAATTCACGAAACTATAGTCACACAATTAAGTGTAAAATACAGGGGTTAAATAAAGTTTTAAAAGTTTTTTTATTTACAAAAATTATGTTTTTATTCACATAGGTTTAAGATTTTTTTCAAGCAACAAAATTATTAGGAAATTAACTAAGAATATTATTGTTTTATTAGGCATTCATTTTATATATAATTTTAGTTAGACTAAGTGATTGTAGGAATATTTCATTATTTAAAAATGAGAAAATGAATGAAAAACCGAAATGGCCATCACTAGTTATCCATACGCTAGATGAATGGTGACTGAACGTTTCATTAAATGTGAATTTCGTTTTCCTTGTTTTTTATAAACAGGACAAGTTCGCCTTCCTTTAGTGGACGAAACAATGATTCTCGGTCGTCTACCTTGTAGACCCAAATCGTTGACGATGCCACTTGAAATTAGGCAAAAGGTGGCGCTTGCGTCGTCTTTAATTAATTATGAGAAAATGATTGTTAAAATTGTAAAGCGCCCCTTCTAAAATTGTATTTAAATGTATATGTAGGAAATCTCATTGCAACTGTCCTAAATAGATATTGAAAGTATGCAATAAAATTTTGTGGGATTACAACTTTATATTTATTTTAATTAATTCCAAATATTAGTACTTAATAAGGCGAGAAGATCACTGGTCGGTAGCCAATTAACAGATACAAATTATACATTTGATTTTGTAATTTTTATATATAAACATCTTTATTCAGACAGCAGAATTACAATTCTTCACAATTATTTATATTTACAATACATATTGATGGGTCTGTCATGGGCCATCAACCGGAGGTCTTTCTGCCCTTGTAATTTTTATTATTTATTTTGTATTTCTTTTGCTGTGTATATCTGTTAATAAAGATTATTACCATTCGTAGTACTTAATATATTATGTTCCATTATTAATTTAAATCCTCCCGTCATGGAGAAGAATGAATAATAATTAACGAAAAAAATGTGAAAAATTAAAATTAATATTTTTATACTTTAAAAGAAAATAGTATATAATACACATTTTTACATGAAGGAAACTTTGCTTTCAAATTGCTGAAAAAGTGAGAATCCCATTTTTTTAACAATCGAAATTATTATTTCATTGATTTTGAAAGTTGCGTTAGTCTGCGTATAGCCGTTAAATGATAGTGAATTTGAGAGAGAAGGGCATATAATTTCCAGGATGAGTGAAATGCATGAATTACTGTATATTTCTAAGGAAACATTAACATTAATTTCAAAGTTGTCAGATTTATCTCATGACTAGAAAATAGGAAATAGTTTTTTTTTGTAATCTACATCAGCAAGGCAATCAAATAGTTTTAAATTATATCGAGTATTTCAAGAACAAAGATTTAACAGGATTTCAAACAGGTACAGTTTTTACAGTCTTTTCATAGCACTTATCGTAATATTTTTACTCTCCCCGGACCACTGTCCAAGGGAAAGTATTGTGATCGTAAAAATTTTCTAATCGCCAATTTCAACAAATATGCACGTTTTGAGGTCTCCTGAGTCCATTCCATCGAGTTTTGAAAAATGTCTGTGTGTTTCCGCATTAGCGCAAAAACGGCTAAATGGATTAAGCCCAAACTTTATATCAAACCTTTTTATAACAGTGGAATGATCTGAAAAGCTTTTGGTTAGAATCAAAACTCATTAAGTGTAACTTTACTCTTAGCAATTTTTCATTTTTTAATTCGGATAGAAAAATGTTTCAAATAAAAGTTTTAGATCTTGGAAAATAAATAATTTCTGTTATAAAACTTTTATTGTAGGACCTCCGGTTTTCATTTTATAAGCGGAAGAATTTCGTTTACCTGATAAATTCCCTTAGAGATTTTAATTATTGAAATAATTATTGTAATAACAAATAAAACGACAAAGTGCCGTCATATTCAACACATTCGCAAACGCCTCCAGTTTGAAAAATGAAGAAGAGTGTAGAGAAATGATTTTAACCCATAGTAAGGTAAGAAACAACACACTTAATTATAATATTCTTCTAAATACTCGGCTTTAACTTTAAAAGATAACAATCAATTTTTTCAATTAATCATTTTGCTTTCATATTAAATTGTCAATCAGAAACTTATTTGACCGTATTCATCGAGGAAAGTACCATGATGGACACATCACCATTTTTTTCATTCGGATAGAAAAATGTTTCAAACAAAAGATCTTGTACATATTGAAAAAATAACTAATTTTTGTTATAAAACTTTTTTTGTAGGACCTTTAGTTTTAATTTTATAAGCGGAAGAATTTCATCTACCTTAAAAATTCACTTAGAAACAAACAATTATTTTTATAATCTACTTTATGTTGGTTGTGAAGACTTTTATTATTTAAATAATTATTTTTATATCAAATAAAACGTCAAAGTGCGGTCATATTTAATACATTATTCGTAAAAGCTTTCAGCTTCAAAAAATGAAAACGACATTTTTCAATTTTAATTTTCCTTTCCTATTAAATTTTCAATCAAAAACTTATTTGACTGAATTCACCGGGGAAAGTACCATGATGGAGACATCACCATTTTTTTTATATATTTGGCACCAGAATCCTTTCAACTACAAAAATTTTTGTGTAATTGGTCGTTTCACTGACTTCTAATCAAAACAAACAATTGGCGAGTTTGTTAACTTACAAACACAATTATTCAAATTTATACAAAAACGTTGTTCTGTTACATTTTGTCAAACACTGAATGAATATTTTGATTCACAAATTTGAATGATTTGATTCACATATTATAAATAGAAAAGAGTTACTTCGATTCTATTATTGAAGATATGATTTGATGGTTATCGAATATAAATATATTGATAATTAATAAAACACTTTTGTTATTTAAATTTTTATAAAACAACGACAATGTTTAATCGACAAATGAAATTCATTTTCAATCATTGTTTTTAAATAAACAAAAGTTTCACTAAAACCACTCTAAATATCATATGATCGAAAACTTTTCTACTCTAGAGTGCTTTGAATTTTGTTATTGAAAAATAATGTTGGCAATAAAAGTAACAAGAGACTTTAAATTATATTATTCTAATTAATTATAGAATAACAATAATGAATTTAATTATTTATATTGTATATGTTATTAGATATTTTTTCTAATTTTGAAAAAGGAGAAATCCGTAAATAAATAAATAAATATTATAGCAAATACAATTTACAGTATATAGATCTTAAAATCCATAGCAAATGTGGAAAGTGTTCTGCCTCAGTATTTAAACACAACACATCTCTCTATATCATTTTGCCAAACACACTCACTAAATGTTCGGGGGTAATTGAATGCAAACATTTCTTATTGCTTTAGTAAGTTCTTCTATGGCGTTGGGTCCATTTTTATATATTGCATTTTTAAGGTATATAAATTTGTAAGATCTTTTTTAAGAATTGATTAGCATGTACCATATGAAAAGTCTACTTGTTGTGAAAGCCTTCGGATGGATTTTTTGGGGCGAATGATTTATTCCTTCCTCCATGTTTGCGACATTTTCAGCCATCCGTTTTATTGATCTGTCACTGAGATCTTCTATTTACAGCTCCAATTTCACGAAATTTTAGAACACATTCTTGAATTGCATGCTGCAAATCGTCGTAGGAAGCTACAATGGCAGGTAATATGGTAATACCATTCTTCAATATACAGTTGGAGGGAAATTTTGATTTTCACTCTTTCTTCTATTTCGGAAGTGGAGGAGAGAAATATAGCGTTATACAGTTTATAATGAAATGTTGACATATATTGTTGAAGATGGCGCCATCAATGTGTCAGTTCCAGGACTTATTAAGCGAAGTGTATGAAAAGTTACTGCACTACTTATACAACCCACATTGTATTCTCAATTCATCGATTTTTTTTTTCTGCTTTCAATGGGGCGGTAGTTTACAATCCTCTGACGAATATTATTATGTCATCAATGAGGTTAAAATAAATCAATTTCAATGTGTTTTTATTGACAGTGTTTCTAAATTTAGAATTAATCAGCTTAAAAACTAAAAATGAAACTCTAAAACATTCAGTACATAAAGTGCACATTCTGCCATTATAGTTTAAGACATTTCATAATCAAATGTATTTTAATAATAGAAAAAAGGATTTATTCACTTGGTCAGTTATTTAAATAAATTGAATAAAAATGATTTGAAAATAATTAATTAATAAATTATTTTTCCTTTAGCTATGTATTTTGTTTAAATTATCCCCATACAACACAGAATATTTAAATAATAAATTGCAATGTTGCAGATTGCTTTGCAAGATTGATATGATACATGTTGCTACACCACTGCAGTGTAATATTGTAGCAATACACTGCACTGTTTCCAAAGGTCGCCTCAAGCATATAATTAGAGCAATGGTCCCAGCGGTCTTTTTAAAGCACGCATGGAAAATAAAAGTTCAGTTTGATACGAATTTCACAGATGCTACACCACTGCGGTGCAATTACTTTAATTTGAAATTTGTTCGTCTCCCTCTGTGGATGTGTCGACCAAGAGATAATTGTTTGAGACCCTATCGAAGTTACCAATAGTGGGTCACTTTTATGAAAACACTTGCAGCAATTAAAATCTTTTTATTTCTTAAATAATATTAATTATAATTATATACTTTTTTCATGACAAGGACATAAACAAGAAAAACCACCACAGGCCGATGGCCAATTAATAGATATAAATTATATATTTGATTGTGAAACGTTCATTATATATTTTGTGCGTTACAGTGCGCTCACAATTAAAGGAAAAAAACTCATTTAAATCGCTGCTGATTATTTTCGAGAAAAATACTCGGTCAGGTCGTATTTCTAACTGCGCATCTTTTTAATTAAAAATTCTATATACACTCCGTATATAGAATTACACTCTGTATCATACATAAATGTTATGCAAAATTTGGCACCTATATAAAACAAACGTAAATTAATTTATAGTCAAAATAAACGGATTTTATATACAAACATCTTTATTCAGACAGCAGAATTACAATTCTTTACAAATATTTATATTTACAATACATATTGGTGGGTTAGTAGTCTGTCATGGGCTATCGACCGGAGGTCTTTCTGCCCAAACGGATTTTATTAAATTAAATAAAAGAGAAATTGAAAATGGTTAATAAATTATTTCCTCTTTAGCTACTGTGATAATTTGACTTATGTTACAAAGTCTAATGTCTAATAATAGACATTTGCTGTTGCATAACAATAACATATTGTATAATGCAACAATTTTTGAATCGAAAATATTTAATGCAAAAAACAAATAAAGTTACGTAATATAAGGCCATCTGCAGATGGCGGGATTTGATATTATTTAATCCGCTTATTTTGAATACAAATTTAAATTAAAAAAATAAATAAATTAAATAAAAAGAATTGGAAAATAATTAATAAATTATGTCCTCCTTTACATCTATGACATTTTCGACTTACGTACGTAAGTATCTTAAAACAACCTACATCTCGGTCAAATTTATTAATTATTTTCCTAATGTTTTTATTTAATTTATTTAAATAACTGTGGTCAAGTGAATGAATACTCTTTTCTATTGATATTAAAAATTTAATTTTGAATTATTTAAGTAAGGATCAAGACAATTTATAAATAATAGAATTATTTTAATTATTCCCATACATGTTGTGGTGATAAAATTTCAATTTGAGGGCACACAATATACGCACTAATCCCTTTTAAAATTCACTTTAAGTACACTCCTGTTAAAACCGCAGTAATTAAAATTAATACCCCCTCTTCAGATAATTCCTAAGCCTCAGCTTAACGCAGGCAGGGTTTGCTTGTTTGAAAACTTAGTGCATGAGCGCTGCTCTAGTAATATTGTAGAAGCATGCATTCATGAAGTGTATGGATACAGCGGTTTCCATACAAATATATATATATATATATATATATGTGGAATTTAAATAAGTCACTTGCCGAAATTTTCAAATGAATAAATAATCCCTACATTAATTTATTAAATGAGTAAACCGAATTAGTATCTACGTCACTATTTTTTTTAATTAAGTCTATATAGCGTAAAAAATGTGGTTCCCGTATAATTAAACTTTCTACTTGGTAACAACCGCAAAACGTAAAAAAAAATAATTCTTGAATTTATGTTTGTATGTACTAAGTGATCAATTGTCAACTGTTCTGAGTTGGCAGCACTAAATTTAAGTTGGGATAATAAAACGATTATCTAGTGTGATTTATTCCCTACATACAATCATTTTTGTTCAGAAAATTAATTATACAGAGCAACTACAATAAGAAAAATCACAACTTCAACCAGTAGAAATTTTTAATGTACAACATTGAGGTATAATTTAAATTTAATTAAATACAAAGTGGAAAAGAAACATCTCTGATGGGATTTGAACCCATGCCCCCCGATTGCCGGTCTGTATAAATTGAATATAGGTGAAAAAAATTACTTACACTCTTTTTACAAGTATCTATTGAAACAACTACTTCCCGAGTATATACCCTGCCAGACATTGGTTTGCACAATAGATATTTTTTGTTATTGTTGCATACAATAAACATTTGAGTCGAAAATAATTAATTAAAGGAAATCATAAATAATAATAATTCTTTAATGACGGACGAGCCTTTTTATAGGATTAATACAACATATATATATATATATATATATATATATATATAAAGTACAGATATAATAATAAATAATAATTACAAAATTACAAGGTTATCCGTAGCTCTGCCCTGTAAGCTCTTAGTTGTTGGCACTGTATGGAGATTTGATATCACATTGCTCTGTGGTGTAGTTCAATTCCCATCAGAGATGTTTCTTTTTCATTTTATATTTAATTAAATTTAAATTATACCTCAATGTTGTACATTGACAATTTCTACAATTCATAGATATAAATATAATTTAAAAAAGAATAACAATTTCATTTAATTAAACTTCAACCAGGATTTCAAGTTCCTCCACACGTAGAAAAAGGGAAGAAAATTAAATCTACTGGAAAACCTGGAAATCAAACATACGAAGAAACGGACCTCCTACTCTATCGACAAATCGAATGTCTAACTCCCCACTACTAAAAATATTCATCCAAACTTAGTGCCAACAGTGTTTATGTGCTTATATATATATAGTTCTATTTTTTTTTTAAATCACAAAATTATTCACAATTTTATTTACACTAAGTGAATTACAATAACATTTATATATAACACATTTTTGTGTTAGTCTTTCTAGGCTATCGACGAGAGGTCTTTCTTCCTTATTCCAAATTAACTTAGTTTTTTTTTGTCTTGTTTGCCATGCAGACTGTTTATGTATTCACATGACTTTATCTAGAAATCACTTTTATATTGGCTTATGAGTTTATGAATGTCTATATTAATTTTATTAAATTTTTGATTAAGGGTTGTATCTTCCTTGAGTCTAAAATCTCTGATATATACATAATATTTATTGGCAAACGTAATACAATATCTATATACAAGGTGTCCCTGAAATGTCTGTACAAAATGTTACCACATATTCCTGGGTCTAAAATAATGCGATTTAACCAAATTTACCTCTATACCAAAATCAACGGTTATGGAGATATTGGTCTTCAAAAATCATTTTTGTTATTAAAATTTGTTAAATATCTTCTGATGGGCTTTAGGTAGCAAAATGAAATTTGGCATACTTATTGATGCTAGGAAGGAATATCTTATTGACCCTCTTTGGTTTTTCGAAATGCTACAGAAGTGGTAAAAAGTTGATCCTCAACTTACAAAAAACTTCATAACTTTTTAACAGATGGACCAATTTTAATTTTTTTTATTAAAAATATAGGTAATTTTAATTTAAAGTTTTTCTGTCTCTTGTTTCATTTTGATATTTGTCATGGTTTTACCAGAAAACTGATTTTAAAGTAAGTACACAGCATAGCTAGTGTTGATTAACAGTATTAATCAAGTATGTAATAAATGTCATATTAATGTCAGTTAACATTTCAAATAAAAATAAGCAAGGTTATTAAAAGTTTTTAATCGATAAAATGAAAGAATTTTCATTTAATGAATTAACTGACATGGTTCTGGTTTATGGATTTTGTAGTGGAAATGGAAGAGCAAGTGTTAGACAATATAGACAAAGATTTCCAAATCGACGCATACCAAACCACCAAACGTTTGCTGCAGTGGAGAGACGTCTTCGGGAAATGGGCAATTTTAAACAGACTACAGTGAACGAAGGTCGAAGCCGCTTTATTAGAACAGCTGCCATAGAGGAAGAAATTGTCGAAAGAGTCGAAGAGGACCCCACTATAAGTACCAGACGATTGGGAGCTGAGATGGGTGTCGCACAGAGTGTTGTCCATCGAGTAATAAGGAAACAACTACTGCATCCCTATCATGTGAGATTAACTCAGGACCTTTTGCAATCGGACCCTGCTCAGAGACTTAAATTTTGCCAACTTGAAGAAAATCCAAATTTTTGTAAGCATATTTTATTCACGGACGAAGCCGCTTTCACAAGAAAAGGCATGATCAATATTCGTAATGCTCATGTTTATGCAGATGAATATCCCTATGTTACAAGAACAGGCCACTTTCAACACGAATTTAAAGTAAATGTCTGGACAGCACTAGTGGATAAATATTTAATTGGCCCATTATTCTTCCAGGCAATTTAAACGGAGAAAATTATTTGGCATTTTTAATAAATATTTGCCGGGCCTTTTAGAGGATCTGCCATTGCGGATCATAAGAGACATGTGGTTTATGCACGATGGAGCACCTGCACATTTTGCTGTAAATGTTAGGGATCATTTACATCAAACCTACCAAAACAAATGGATTGGTAGAGGTAATGATGCCCCAGTCAAATGGCCTCCCCGATCCCCTGATCTGACTCCACTGGACTTCTTCTTATGGGGCTACCTAAAGTCAAAAGTTTATAGTAAACCAGTGGAGTCAAGAGAACAATTATGGCAAAGAATTGAAAACGCTGCAAGTTGTTTAAAAAATAATTAAGGAATACTGCATATAGTACATTTTAATTAATAAACACTCGTAACAGAAAAAATGGAAATCTTTTTGAGCATTTATTGTAACACATGTTTTTTTATTTTATTCTTGTTTTTTTTATTGATAATTATTAATATTTGTTTCAATAAAAAAAATCTATTTTTGGAGGCCGATATTTCCGTAACCGTGCATTTTGGTATAAGATATCCTAACCTTAGAGGTAAATTATCTTAAATCGAATTTTGGTCCCAGGAATGGTAGGTACTTACTTTAATATCAATTTTCTGGGAAAACCATGATAAATAACAAAATGAAACAAAAAAAAAACATTAAAACAAAAATACCTACATTTTGAATAAATAAAAATTAAAATAATAAACCAGAACTATGTTAGTTAATTCATCAAATGATAACTATTCCATTGTATCGATTAAAAACTTTCAATAACTGTTTTTTTTTTTATTTGAAAATTAACTGACATTAATATGGCATTTATTACATACTTGATTAATACTGTTAATCAACACTAGCTATGCTATGTACTTACTTTAAAATCATTTTTCTGGTAAAACCATGATAAATACCAAAATGAAACAAGAGACAAAACAAACTTTAAAAGAAAAATACCTATATTTTGAATTGAAAAAAAAAAAAAATAAAAATTGGTCAACCTGTTGAAAAGTTATGAAGTGATTTATTAGTTGAGGATCAACATTTTACCACTTGTGTAGCATCTAGGAAAACAAAAGAAGGTCCAAAAGATAGTCCTTCTTAATACCAATAAGTGTGCCAAATTTCACTTTGCTGCCAAAAGACAATCGGGAGATATTTAAAAAAATTCAATAAAAAAAATCATTTTTGAAAGACGATATCTCCGTAACCGTGCATTTTGGTATAAAAGTAAATTTGGTTAAATCGCATTATTTTGGTACCGGGAATATGTGGTGTCATTTTATACAGACATTTCAGGGACACCTTGTATAATATAAAATATTAGAATGTATATTGGAAAAGTCTGCTAATTGGCAATCGACCAATGGTCTTTTCGCCTAAAATCTCTGATTAATTGCCTTACCAAAAATTTATCATTATTCATAAAATTCGATGTTTTGCAAGAATTTGCTGCCATCAGAAATAACATTAGAAAACTGCACAATAAAAAAACTGAATCAATTAATATTTATACACAAAAGGCACGCAAACATTGCCCAACCTTAATTATTTGAACACGAAAGGGATATCCATCGTTAAATAATGAAATAAGGCCGGCTATATCGTGATAAGACACCACAAAGCCGCCGAAGATAAATCGATGCCGACCGGAGATTTTTCAGACGCCCCCATTATAGGGACGAATTAAGATGCGGGTATAAGATTGATGGACGATTGATATTGAAAACGGAGGAAGATCAAAAATACGAATACAATACATTCCAGATTAGATAACGATTTAATGGCCGTGATCTTATTTTTATGTGTGACTTATTTGTAATGATAATTTATTGATTTCTAATCTGATTCCACGGCGTCGATTCGCATTCGTTAAGTACATAAAAAAAACTGTTTTGCGTAGTATTGATTTGTCATCAGAGATAATTTATTGGGGTATAATGATGATTATTAGGCAGATGGGGTTTACTAATATTATATTCATCATATGATTAATAAATATTTAATATTTAATGTTCATAATCCGTTCTATTCTAATGTTCATAATCCGTTCGAATTATGCAATTATCAAAATGGTTCACTTACGTACTCTCTTAAAAACGTGTTAGCTTATGAAATCAAGGTCATTTTCGAGAATATAGATAAATTTAAGACAATTCCGTATATGTAAAATTATATAAATGAATTCTATCTCTCCGACATTACATGCTTACATTTTCTAAATCTTGGACATCAAGTCAAATATTCCATGCGCGAAACTGTTAAATTTAACGTATTCTTTTTTTTATCTCACAACTAGATATGACATATGAACTATAAAAAAAGCTTAGTCTGTGACGATTACGAATAACGTGTACGTTAAGTTTAACATTTCACGAATGGAATAGCACCAATTAATGTCAAATATAAAAATAACCTAAATATTTTGTTTAAATTATTTCAGAACTACAAAATTATTATTATATTAGTGATGGGCAGATCGATCATTTCAAAGATCGATCAGTCGAAGTATCGAGCCATTCGAGTTGATCAGAAAGATCGAGCCGATGGCAAGGATTGAGCCGATCGTAAAGATCGAGCCGAACGCAGTGATCGAGCCTATGGTAAAGATCGAGCCTATCGCAAAGATCAAACTAATTAGAAAGATCGATCCGATAGCGCTGATCAGGAGGATCAAACAGATCGAGTCGATTAAGTTGATCATAAAACCCTGAAAAATCATTTCCTAAGAAAACTACGCTGTGAAACGTATCTGGAAAATTAAAACCCCTCTCCAAAATTATTCCTTGAAAATAATATTAAATCATCCACCGCAAAAAGCATCCTCAAAAAATCACACCAACCCCAAACACAGCCCCCCCCGGAAAAATAACACCTATAAAAACACCCTCTAACTAAAATTCACTTGTTATTCATATTAAAACGTATTTGTAAAATCACAACCCTTCTTAAAAATTATTTTTTTAAAATCGAGCTGCATTACATTACATAACATTCACTCCGAAAAGATCGAGCCGATCAAAAAGATCGAGCTGCTCATGATGATCGAGCGGCTCGATCACCTGCAAGGATCGAGCAGTCGATCTTTTTGGATCGATCTTGCCCATCACTAATATTTGTTACGTTTCCACGGTGATCATATTACTCCAATCAGCGTCTTAGTGCAGGATTAGATAACGGTCTACTGGGAGGTGGTGAAAGCTGGTAGTTTTAGTACTTTTCATAACCTGCATTAAATGCCTCGCTGGCTATTAATATAAATAGAAAAGTGTATTCATTCACTTGGTCACGGTTATTTAAATATATTAAATAATAATTAATAAATTATTTTCACATCAAGTCAAAAGTCACAGAGCTAAATGTGAAAATAATTTATTAATTATTTTCAAATCATTTTTATTTAACTGCATTTATTATTTTCCATTCGGTGTGTATTTGTAATATGGTGTTCTTTCACTCAGTGGGTTATATTTTATACAGAGTTTATTATTTTCGCAACAGCGTAATGTCTGTTGGAATGCTCTTTTCCGGCTAGTACGGTAGCCTAACTTAGAATGCAGGATGTGCAAGGCAAATATTTTAATGTTTCTCATTGCACATCCTGCATCTTGTGTCATGTAATGGGTGATTTTTTTTTTGCTATGTGGTTTTTCAGTGTTAAGTTTTTGATAGTTGATGCGTGTTTCGTGACAAGTGTCAAAGCTACACATCCCCAGTTTTAAGTTCCATTTTACAATGATCAGGCTTATAAACGAACGCTTCTAAATCATTGAATTTTATTATCAAAATGTGTGCTCTGTGAAAAATATATTTCGAAAATTACGTCATAATCGACCTACTGAGCAGTCTATTCAAGCTATTGTAACCAAGTTTCACTAGATTGGGCATCAATCCACAAAGCCGTATCCATAGAGTACCGAGGATAATATTATTACCGTATCCGGAAGTGTTAATGAAAATATGGTATGTCCATCTGTCGTAAATCGCAACAATTGGCGTTGTTATTGACCATCTGCAATGTTTTACGTAAAGACATAGGTATGATGCCATACAGCCTGTGCGAGAAATGAAGCCGGGCGATCTACCACAACGTCGTCTTTTCGGTGAATGGGCCTTTTTTTATCGCAAAATTGTCTTCAGCGTTGAGGCTTATGTTTGGCTCAATGGGTACGTAAATAAACAGAATTACCGAATTTGGTACGAAGAGCAGCCAGAGACAGTTCAAGAGCTACGAATGTAGCCCGAAAAATGCACTGTTTGATGAGCTTTGTGGACTGGTGACCTGTTTTCAAAGACCGCAACCATTCGAACAAAGGAGAAATGTTTCATTCGATGATCATGGACTCTTTTTACCCTCTCTAGAAGAATTGGACTTGGTTGCGATATGGTTTCAACAGGACTGTACAACATGTTACACTATAAGTGATACCATGATCCAATTGAGAGGTGAGTATGATAAGCAATTAATCTCATGTTTTTTTTTCGCTATCAATTGGCCATAGACAAGCCAACCATTGTTGTCTTGAATGACAACATTACACATTATATTGGTAAGATACCGGTCGAAATGTTGGAAAAGATGTGTCAAAATTGGACTTTCAGAATGAGCCTCGTGAAATGTAGTAGCGAAAACATTTACATGAAATAATCTTTAAAAAGTAAATGACAGGCAAAGATTTATCGATCCAAATAAATATTTCATTCACTTTTACAAATTTTCTGCGTTTCCTATAAATAAATAAAAAAAAACAAAGATTTAAAAAATCATGTCTGTGAAGCTAGCAATATTTCCAGCAATATCTCGGCGCATCCACCATAATTATTTTTAATTGTTTATTGTAGTCACAGAGGATGCATTTTTTTTTTTCATTTTTAAACATGTTTACATATAAAATCCTTTCCTTTAATTAAAAAAAAAAGATTTAAAAAATCATGTCTGTGAAGCTAGCAATATTTCCAGCAATATCTCGGCGCATCCACCATGCCACCATAATTATTTTTAATTGTTTATTGTAGTCACAAAGAATGCATTTTTTTCATTTTTAAACATGTTTACATATAAAATCAATTAAACAACACTAATGAAGTCAATTTTCATCCTTAGATCAACTTCTAACAGCTGTGAAATATAACATGACATTGTTTAATCATTAAATTATTTATAACTACAGAATGACAGTATTTATTTAAACAATTTCTCCACTAATTGCTTAACTCTTCATACAGAGTGATTATTAACAATAAAAGAATTTGCTTTAGAAACCAAAACATTATTTTTGCTAATTGCAATTTAATTACATTTTCGGTATCAGATTTCAGGGAGATTGCTAATAAATTATCCATATGTACCAGATGACTGAATTTATTTAAATAATATCTTCACTAGTTGTTTACGAAGGGTTTGCAGTGATTTTTAACAATAAAAGATTTTGCTGCAGAGTGATTATTAACAATAAAAAAAATCAAAGAAAATTACGGGGGAGTTTTAATGGGTTTAAATTCACATAAATTTAAACTCTCTGATTTGAAAATAATTGAAATTTTTGTTCAAGCCAGTGTCGTCGTTTCAAGTCACTTTTGCTTGCTGGATTTTTTTAATGTTTATAATCACTCTCTATACTTTTTCTAAACAAATGGCAAAGAAACTGTTTGAATAAATGCCGTCATTCGGCAGCTATAAATAATTAGATGTTTAAACAATGACATATCATATTTCACAGCTGTTATAAGTTGATTTAAAGATGAAAATTGACTTCATTAGCGTTGTTTAATTGATTTTATATGTAAAAATGTTTTAAAATAAAAAAAAAATATCCATTCTTTGTGACGACAATAAACAATTAAAAATAATTATTGTGACATGGTGCAGGCGCCGGGATATTGCTGGAAATATTGCTAGTTTCACAGATATAAAATAAAAGGGATGTTTATCTTATGTCTGTTTAGGAACACTGGATAACACAATGAAAGGTGTGAATGAATGGTAAAAGTAAAGGATCGCAAGGAACTCTAGTCTGTGTGACTTCCTTTCGATCCTTGTTTGCCATTCATCCACACCTAAGAGTGGGAAAGGCATAGAGGTGTGCAGAGAAATAGTACGAATGAGGGCAGTCAGGCGTAGCTAGTGTAGTTATAAGATTTAGTCTCATTTTATTTTATTCATTTCATTCTGTTTTTGAGTTTGTTGTTGTATCATTATGTACTCTTTTTATTTTTATTTTCTTGTCACTTTAGTTTTTAGGGGAATGCACTGTGGTGTATTGAATTGATTTTTAGGGCAATTACAGATTCTTTTATCCTATGAGGACTTTGTATTCCTCGATATTCTGTGCGCAATTCATAGAAAATTATCGCCATACACAAGTTATCATACAAAATTTTATCTCACATTCCCTATCGAAAACGTTATTCTTCAATGTTACGTTTTATAGAGTGAGTCATCGTATAACGAATTCTCCCTTATCGTTAGAAATTAATTTATTAATAAAACTTGCTTGACTTCTGAAAACGCTCAATGTAAAATTATTTTTATAGACAGGGTGATTTTTTTTATCTTGAGACAACTAAATATATTGAAAACTAAGAATCTTAACAAGAAAAGTTTCGAATAAAATTTGTTTGTCTCAGAGGGGCCTAATGGATGATATCATTCTCGACCTGCCACCCCCATCCCCTGGGGGTGGGAGGTTGGTCAAGTTGCGAATTTCAAATGGGAACCCCTATTTTTATAGCGGATTCGGATTCTCCGCAAAAAAATACGTAGATTTTGTTTAAAACATTTTGTTTGTTTTCCAGTAGATGGCGCTGTAATCGTATAAAATACAAATTTTCACAATTCTGGTGAAATTGCACCAGAGGATAAAAAAAAGTGATGTGGTAGGGGTGGCAGGTCGTGATTGGTATCATCCAATAGGCCCCTCTGCGACAAACAAATTTTATTCGAAACATTTCTTGATAAGATTCTTAGTTTTCAATATATTTAGTTGTCTCAAGATAAAAAAAAATCACCCTGTATATAAAAATATATTTTCAATATATTTAGTTGTCTCAAGATAAAATAATCACCCTGTATACAGGAATTTTTAGAATTTTTTTTTTCTGCAGTAACGGCTAGTCAAAATTACTAATTATATTATATCGATGCACAGACAAATTATTAATAAGTGAATGTTGAATTTCTAATGATAAAGAAGATTTCGAAGACTGGCACTTCGATGACTCACCCTGTATATATAAGGCCTCTATTGGCTTAGGGTTTCCTTTTTTTACTTTTCTTCTTAATATTCTTTTGATAAATAAATTCTATACCTTGTTTTTCATTGAACACTTGATGAAACATGATTAAATATTTAGAAAATTAAAAATATAAAATTCTAGAAAATGGCTTGAAGCCGAAACTAGTAGGAATAAATAAAAGTTATAAGAGAAACAAATCAAGTGATTTAAAATATTATGTTCGAAATATGGAATTTTGTGATATAATGAATGCTATTTTTTTGTTCCCTTGTTAAATTGAATTTAAACCTTCAAAAAGGAATTTTTTATACATCGCCCCTTCAGGTATCCATAGAATCTGTATAAAATTGTGCAAGGTGTGTGTTTTTTGTTTTCAATTTTCCCATAATCTGCAACAAGTTTTTGTGAATTTCATGTGAATTAGAAAATTTACAATTCAAAACAACTTATTATTATGGTTGCAAAATTCATAAATTTCTAATGTTATAAATTATTGTATCAAAACAGTAATAAATATATTTAATATGTATGCGAATTCTGTGGTTATTCATGAAAATATATTTTTTAAATAATATACGTAAAATATTAAAATTAGTTATTTAATATATTAAATTAGTATGATTAAATTTGTCACTTTTAATAATTCGTAAAGTTTAAATGTCATTTCTCACCGATAACCATCGTAATTATAAAGGAGAACATTAGGAACGCATCGTTCCAAACAAGCAATTATTAACGAAATCGAATTAGTTCCTAATAATAAATTCCGTCGGCGTTTTAGGCACGTGAAACCTTTTTCGGGACGAACAGAGAACCGGTGCTAACGCAACGCTCTCTAATTACTATTTAATGAATAAATTGCCTCGGCGGTGTAATAACATATTTACACCCACGCTCAATATTGTTTAATAATTCAGAGTGACCTTACCGTTTATAACGACCGAATTCACTCGGTTTACACAAAATCGCATGCTGCACGTTCTCTCGCCGTTGCGGAATTGCACCGAACTCGAATGGATTGTAAATAAATTTAATGCATGCATAATTTATGGGTTTGAATGAGGTATGAGTTATTGACTGCAACAGAGATTAATAGTGCAGATATGAAATGTAGTCTTGAAACGAATCTACTTTGTTGGTGAAATGTGCGCCGGAGGGATTTCTTAATAATATACAGAATTTTCAACAGTATTTTAGAAAATGTCACCCCTACACCACCATTATGGTAGATGGGGATTTTAGATTATATATATATATATATATTAGAAAATGTAATATTATTTTCAGAAAATATTAAATTGAAATTTTATTTGGCTCAATTTTCAATTTCGTGTTCCATATAGAAATAAAAATGATCATATTAGTCTTCGAGATGCTAGGTCATCATTTATACGTCTTAATCACTTCCAGATGCTATAAAATATAGCAGAATTATTTAAATTTAAAAACCTTAGGAAATTTATCGTTCCCATTTATTGTATTTGTCTTTCGTCCACGTTATAAGTAAGTAATATACAACAAAATGGCACCGACTGAATTTTTCTTTGAATTTGTATTTTCAAATATATATTATTATGTCTCGAAATAGACATTCAATCAAAACATATTTCTAGATTAAGTAGAAATATTAAAAAAAATTGTTTACGCTATTTTGTTAGAAAATATTTATATTGAATTCTGCAAAAAGTAAATTTCAAAAATATCATTTTATAACAATGCTGAAATAAAAGTCGTAAAATCCTAAATTTACATGGGTGAGATTTATGAATCTCAACTTAAGAGGGGGGTTCTTAAGTTGAGATTAATAAAACCTTTTTTTAAGTTCAAGATTGTGTTAGGTGTTTCAGATCATGTCATTTAATGATATGTATTTTAGAAACTATAATTTATTAACATATAGTAGTGATGTGATGGGCAAATATGGATGATTGTTCAAATCACCAATTATAATCGGATGATCATTTAACCATATTAGCAAAGCTTTTATTTGCAAAAGGTTATAATGTATCAGAAACACGATGTACCGACAACGGTTTTATATACTTCCTTTGTTTTATCAGTTACTTCCTATTTACTTTTGATAAAACGAACTTCGCGCTACCGAAAATGATCATCGATTAATTCTAAAATGTATTTTGCTCCTCCAATCGATTCGGACCGCATTGGAATGCAGACATCGTATACACTATATCAAATGTTTTAGATTCTCTTCCGGAAACGGAGTACGTGTCATTTTTCCATTGCAACAAACCTCGCAATATTCAAAACTTTCCTTTGCACGATTCTTCAAGTTTTGGTTCGCATATTTCTTATAGCTTTAAATCATGGAAATTCACGGGATCTAGACGTCTATACCAAATATCCAAAGCAATTTCGTTCTATACTGACAACGCAAAATTTCTTGCTGTTTCTTTCAACCGAATCTTTTTCACGAAATACAGATCACTGACTCGATCTGCAACTAATTTTATTTCACCGTCCGAATCGATCTTTAATGCGAGAATTTTCTTAAAGACAGCTTTAAAAATGTTTATCAGTCATTTTGCTCAATGATAGTAGATCCATACGTAAATCAAGAACATGCAATATTTTACTAACATTAATGTTCTCTTTTTTGCCGCAAATGATACAACATTTACCGAATCGTAATTAGCCAAGTTCAATTTGCGCCACTTTCTAGACATGTATATGTTGTTAGTTGTGAACGCTTTTAAACCGTTCGACGCACACACTCAACATTTTTTGCAAAGTTTTGTTTTAGTTTCATGTTTATTTTTGCATTCTGCAGTCTTATGTCCGTACTTTCGACATTTGTGACATTGAAATTTGAATACGTCATTACCGGTTTTCCGATTTTTTCCCGAACTTCCACGTTTTGTTTGAAGAAAATATCGCGTTCTGAAAACCACCATCAAGTTGGGCTTTGCTATTTTTTCGAGCTTCACATTCCTCGATCATTTTAATCGTTTTCGTAACTCGCGGGCAAACTGTACAGGGATATATCCAAGAACACGTGCCTGCAGATAGCCTTATATTAAATAGCGTTCTTTTTTTGCATTGCATTTTTCTCGGATCAAAAATTTGTTGCATGATGCAATATTTTATTGATATGCAACAGCAGCTATGTAATTCAATGTTCCGCGGGGCATTTTCCCGGGAAGTAGTTGTTTAAATGTGCATTTTTTATAAATGAGACCGAAATGTGGAAATACTTTATTAATTATTTTCAAATCATTTTTATTTAAAATACATTTCATATTACATGACCTTCGACATTTTTTTATCACGTCAACCTTTTTTTTTACTAGAAAAGATACAATTTTTCTTTTTATTTGTACGAATACCAGTGAAATTTGATGTTTTGAAACCTATGGTATCAGAAAGTATTTCAAATTTTACCAAATGTCTAATAGAATGTGTAAAACAGATTGTGATCGTTTTCGTTCCGTTCGTGGACAATTGACATTTTCATAAAAAAGATGCGCTGAAAACAGCATATCTGTATTATTTTCGATTTGCAGTGTCTAATCGAGAGAGAGAGACACAGAGTTCCACACGTTTTTTTATTAAAGTAATAGAATGTCTTTAGAATTTTGTTGAAGACGTTGACTCTGATCAAACTTTCTACATGGAAAACGATAAACCGCATATAATTGACCAAAATAAATTGAACGATCTGGTAAGAAACTTCTGTCTAAATTCAAAACAGAGCTTCTTGTCTCTTAATTACAACAATGGAAGCTACTGACGCCAACACAAGTGACATATTATAGGAAATGAAATAAAAGTTACAGTGATTTCTTCATTAATTCATTAAAAAGGATGAGTTTTGTGCACAAAGGTTTTTGGGATCCAACGAATTATAAACAAGACGAAGCAGAAAAAGAGATTTTTTATTTTTGGTTTAGCTGATTAAGAAAGTGTTCTTGTGTTATTTTTATTAATTAAATATTTGTTTAATATAACGTGCCTCGTCTTTAATTTATTATGATTAATATCGGGTGTATAACCCTATGATACCTAATTAAAAAAACATAGTATTTGAATGTATGAAACGAATTTATTTCTAAATATCGTTTTGGAACTTCTTAAATATATTTCATTATGTATATTAAAATATTAAATAATAAATAATAAATAATAAACAGAATTTAAAAACACTTTTCTAATGATATTAAAATATTATTTTTTGTATCCTTTAATTCTAATTATTTTTTTATAAATTTTTCTCATTCAGACTTTTAATGTGCATTTTCTTATAAACATATCATTAATATAAAATGCTAGTTATATTTTCTAAAATGCTGTTTTAAATTTCAAATCATCTGAATGTAATAACTTTCGATTGCTTTTCATCGTTTTCCAATTGTATTTCTCGAGATATAAAATACATGTTCTGTTAAGCATTACCATTGCAATTGTACTAAATATGAAAATCAATTCATGTATATGTAAGAAATTACAATTTACAAACATCAATATTGGAAAGAATAAGACTGCATTGAGTTAATCAAAATTAATTTTAACTAAGTTTCACTCTATTCCCATTAATGACATGGTAAAATGTATTCGAATATATTATTATCGGCGCATCATTTTGATTCACCGAAACTAAATTTAATTAAAAAATATTTTTTTGTTTCGCATTCAATTAAATTTAATATAATTAATATACTTTGATTAAAACACGATCAGTCAAACAAACCAAGTGTTTTAATCAAAGTGTATTATTTAAATATGTTTCATCACGGTTTAAGCAAGAAATTAATTCATCAAATTTAATATAATTGAAAAATGTGCAAAATTAGTCTGGCAATCGGACTTGCGATCCCATTGTTAATCTCGGATTACAAATTCTTCCCAAAAAAAGTGACCATTTCTCTGATTTACAAAAAAATCCCGTCATTAAATAACTAGATTTGTTTAAACGATTCACTTATTTCAGGTTATAACATAGAACCTCGCGTATTTAATAAACAAAATGGTCCCTTTTACAACCGCTCAGGAAATATACCTGGACAAGACACGATCGTCCCCTTTCGTTTTTTTTAATACTATTTTTTAATATTTGTTTTTGTATACTATTTATTTATATTATTATGTTTTCATGAATATCTAAATATTTTCTTTCTAAACAGTGACACTGTGTGTTATTGTTTGTTATCATGCGTATCAACATGATGATCAATATAGTAGATCATCATGTTGATATGTTAACGGAATTATTTAGAAATGCAAATGTGAGAATGTTACATGTCTTTATTAAATTATTGTAAACAATATTAATTTACATTTAATGAAATGTTCAGCCACCATTCATCTAGCGAATGGATAACTAGTGATGGCCATTTCGGTTTTGCGAACCTAATCAGACTAGTGTTCCATGTGCAATACCTTGATGAAGGCGGCTGAACGGAAATTGTTTTGTGGTTATATACCCGATATTAATCATAATAAATTAAAGACGACGCAAGCGCCACCTTTTGCCTAATTTCAAGTGGAATCGTCAACGATTTGGGTCATCACTAGTTTTCCATACGCTAGATGAATGGTGGCTGAACATTTCATTAAATGTGAATTTCGTTTTCCTTGTTTGCTTAAACAGTACAAGTTCGCCTTCCTTTAATGGACGAAAAATGATACTCGGTCGTCTACCTTGTAGACCCAAATCGTTGACGATGCCACTTGAAATTAGGCAAAATGTGGCGTCGTCTTTAATTTATTATGATTAATATTAATTTACTCGAAAATAATAATAATAATAATAATTTTGAAAAATAATTATTTAGCACCAAGCTGGTCATCACCCGATAAGGGATGAGTCCCGTACTATCGATGGTGGGGTAAAATGTGAGCAAGGGCTCTACACCAAAACCCTCCTTTATCAATCCATGATTAGACCGGTCATTACGTATGCATGTCCCGTCTGGTTACTCACATCGCCATACACCCTCTCCGATCTCCAATAAAAACGAAAATAAAATCCTTAGAATAATGCACAAACTTCCACTACTAATCACTAACAAAAACCTTTACAACCTCGCTGACTTGGAAACCACAATCACGGAACAAAAAAACAAACTTAACAAAAACTTTTTATACACACTCGAAAATACAGATAATCCGGAATTAGCCAAAATACCAATAATTGAAACACACCATATAGACCACTAACGGACAAGATTTAATAACAGAAAAACCCACCGCCTTAAACTCTCAGGACTGTAAATCCTACCATCTACCTAAAACTCTACCGCATAGCGGAAAAAAGCTGTGTCACGCTAGCCACGAAAGATCACGAGGGTGCCCGACACAGCTCATTATTTATTTAAAAAAATATCTTATCGTGAAAAATATCCTACAGTACGAGCGCTCAGCGCCGTACTGCATCCTAAATGGATCACACTAGGTGGTTTAGGGCTCTACATCAATAGAGTAAGGCGAGTACCAGCTAAACGAAAAGTTTAGAGTAAAATCATCATTATTATTACTTTTGTAAGTGATTTTTTTATTTTTAGATTATTTTTTAATAACTTGTAAAATTTCGATTTATATTTATTTTTGTCTTGTTTTTATATTGTTTCTTTTTTTTTTCAACTTATTGTAAATATACAGGGTGACCCATTTTAAATCATCCAGTGGAATATCTCAACAATTATGCAATGTACAATAATGTTTCGGACAATTTTAATGGTTTCGAGGAGGGCATCTGATGCTGTAAAAATATGTTCACTGACATATCCTAGGGAGGCGGGAGAAATTGTTAACATTAAAATCTTAAATGGGAACCCATTTTTTTATTGCAGATTCGGATTCAACGCCCAAGAAAGACTCATCTGAGATTTTTTTTTAAATCTTGATAGATGGCGCGGATCCAAAATATGGCGTTCATATGGTGTAAAATATGAATCGTACAAAAAATGTTTCGGAAAAAAGTTTAATGGTTTTGAGGAGGACATCCGATTCTGTAAATGTGTTCCGATATAGTCAACTTTGAAATCTTAAATAGTAACCTGTATTTTTTTATTACAGATTCGGATACTGCACACAAAATTATGTAGGTTTTATCCGAGAATTTCATTTTTTATATTGATATATGGCGCAGTAGTGGCAAAAATAAAAAAAATAAATATGTACAAAAGGCGGTCAAAGAGTATGGTGATTTCTTATAAAATTAAAAAAATGAAAAAGCAGTTTACATAGAGATTGTTTCTTAATTCTGAAAAATGTTTATATTTTTAAAATTTAAAAGGAGCCATCATACTCTTTAAATTTAATTTTTTCATTTGCGATTACTACGCCATCCATCAAGATTTATTAAAAACATCGCATAAAACTAACACAGTTGTTGGTGTAGTCTCCGAATCTGCAATAAAAAATATGAATGACTATTTAAGATTTCAAAGTTAACCACCTACTCTGCCCCCCCGGGGGTGACAGCAAATTTTTTTACAGAATTGGATGTCCCCTTCAGCACCATTAAACTTTCGTCTAAAACATTTTTTATTATTTTCGGAAAATCCGAAACTGCAACAAAAAAAATTAGGGTTCCCTTGGAACCATTAAACTTTTGTCCGAAACAATTTTTTGTACATTGCACAATTCGAGATATTCCACTGGATGAATTAAAATGGGCCACCCTGTGTTGTAAATAAGCTGTTAAACAATTTCTTTTTTTATCTTATTGAGCTAACCGGATATCAGGGTGGTGAACAAGGGCTGTTTAAATAAACCTAATTTTCAAATTTCAATTATTTCAGTAGTATATAGGTTATGTACTAGAAATGTCACGTGATGTTAAGCAATGGATCATATTTCATTTTCCAGTTATTAAAATCTTAAAATATTTAAAGGGTGGCACAATAAATTAAAATAATTGAACAAGGATTTTAAGTGGCTCAAATTTGATTTCTTCAAATGGAATGCCATCTTTTTTTTAACTTGACATTAAATGAACGTTTTAATTATTTATCAAAAGTTTCCTATAACTCGAAGCTCTTAGACATTTAGTTTTTGCGAAAAAGATAAAAAATCGTTGTTTTGTCCGCCTCGGTGGCGTGCAGGTTTAGCGTCAGACCAGTCAACCAGAGGTCCCGGGGATTGGGCTGGTCGTTGTATGAATGGTGTGATTGTCCCCCAAATTGAAATTACAAATTTACAAAGGTTACTGGATGCAACCCAGTAACCTTTGGTTAAAGATAAACCAATGCCTATGTGTGAGTGGTGAAAAAAAAATAATCGTTTTTTTTTTTTCATCATTTGGGGTGGATTTTTGATTACTATTTTAATAATTTTAGTTAGCTATGGAATTTAAAAATGGCAAATGTTTTAGTTGATCCATCACTTTAGCATACAAATTTACTCCATGCCATTTTCTGCCTTTGTGGAAATATAAATCGAATAAAATGTGGACCCTCTATTTCACATCACCCAATAATCTATTTTGATTACTAATTCCTATTAGTGTTCCATTTAAAAACTACAACTTTGACATTTTTATGATATTTGGGACACCCTGTATAACATGAAAATAATTTTAGAAAGTAGCTCTTATACAACCCTATACACCCCAGAAATCAAAAATATTAAAAGTGGTGTACTTTGGCCACAATACTCTGTTTCGTATAGTGTGAATAACCCGGTATATATGAAATTTTAATTTCTATTTGTATAATTAATTTCAATAAAATATACTTATAAAAAATATTGGAATTTATTTCAATAAATTAATAATTTCCAATTTCTGACGCAAATTTGAATTATTACTAATATACTGAATTATTATATTAACAATTATCAATTAAAATTTATATCAGAAATTGCAAATTAACAATTTATTCAAATAAATTATTGTGTTTTTTTATTAGTACATTTTATTCGAATTAATTATATACTGCAGCATTTCATGTTGATATTAAATAAATCAAAGCTGGCACGCAAACGATCAATATGAAATCCGCATTAAAGTAATGTTTCCTGCATTAATAATGGGAAATAATAAACAATAATAATGTATTGAATATTATATAAACAGTGCGGTAACGGTGTTGACTATTATTCAACGTTTTACGTTGCCATTATAAAGTGTTATCGGTTACTATTTAAATGACATTAAATCAAGAATTCACAGTTCTAATTATATTAGAAGGTAAGAATTTTAAAAGATCGTGAAATCATACCAAATGTTCTATAGTTTATTTAATAACTAGGAGGACACTATAAAAAGTCACCAGAAAAATCACCAGATACTTTTGGCGGCAAATTGAAATAATTTCGGAATTACTATTTAAATAAAATCGAATATATAATGTAAATAATATTAAAAAATTAATAATAAGTAATTATTTTTATATATATTGTAAATCTTTATTTCTGAGTATTACATTATATATATTATCATATAATCCTTATACTCTTTCGAGTGTCGGGTGATATAATTTTATAATATATATAAATATAAATACAATTATTTACACATAGAAAATGGCTATCGGCCGTCGGTCTTTCTGCCTGTCTCAGTTCTTATCGTTTTAGTTAATCCTCATGATTGCTAACGCCATTGTCTAAGTTCTCAGACTTTAGCGAGATGAATTGATGAATTGTTAATAAGGGGTGGGTATATATAGGATTATTATTCGGATTACGTGGGATGCAGAGGTGATTGAAAATGGGAGCTGTGTGGGGATTTATAGCGAATTTTAAGGAAAGGATTTCAAGTCTCTGTTTAATGGGGGTAATTTTACACATTTCGTAGAGGGATACATTCGAAGGGTTGTGGAGAGGGTTTTTAGGGTGTCTAATTTTTATAAGCTCTCTAAAGGCTATGCGTTCGTTGACTTCGAGATTTCTTAGCGCATTAAGGCGAAGATTATAGTGTAGGATAGCAGCGTATTCAAGCAGGGATTGACATATCATTTTATAAATGTGGAATGCTGTTTCAGTTGAAATGCCTTGGTTTTTATAAGTTAATGACCTAAAATGTCGAGCTCCGCTCTTAACGCTAGTTTTGAGATTTTGGGAGTGATTGAAGAAAGTGAGTTTAGGATCTAGGGTTATACCTAGGTATTTACAGGTGGGGGATGGCGGGATTGAGTGATTCTGAATAGTTATTTGATATGGGGAATTGGTATGCCTGTGATAAGGGATATGGAGGTGCGTTTTATTGGGATAGATGGAAATTCTCCACTTAGCGAACCAAGTTTGCAAATCGTCATAAACTTTTGTAGAGTGCTTACGGCTTTAGTGATTGTGGGTGCGGTGTATAATAATGGGTATAAGGAATGATTAAAATACCTAGCGTTGGCGTTGTAAATATCATAAACATATATGTTGTATAGGCTTGGGGATAGAGGAGATCCTTGCAGTAGGCCCTGTTTGAGAGTAAAAGAGTATGAATGGAAATTACGGATTTTAATAACAGTGGATCTGTTACAGAGGAAAATATTTAGGATGTTGATAATGTGTCGTGGTATTCCCAATGCGTGACACTTATACAGCACACCCTGATGTCACACGGTGTCGTATGCTTTTCTTATATCGAGCAATAAAATAGCCGATTTTCTGCCTTCAAGATGTGTTGTTTGGCAATTGGAAGTAAGGATTGCTAACGGTAGGAATGTGGAACGATGTTCAATGAATCCAAATTGATATGGGGGTATCAGATCTTGAATCTGGGATGTAATATTCTTTTGGATGATGGATTCGAATATTTTGCTGAGGACCGGAAGAAGAGTATTTGGTCTATAGTTCGAAGCAAGTTGAGGAGGGTCGTTTCCAGGTTTATGAATACATGTGATTACCCCTCGCTTCCACTGCTAGGGCAAATTTTGGTATTTGTAAACGGAGTTGAAAATACGGATAATATATTTATGGACGAGATCAGGAAGGGATTTTAGGATAATCCTCGATATATTATCATACCTAGGGTTTCGAAATATTCATCTTCCTTTATGTCATCTGGAGTTGGGGAAGGGATTTTGATAAATGACTGATACCAGTCATTTACGTGGTGTAGGAATGTGTTGTCATAATCGTCATTGTCTGCCATAGTGTACGTCTCATTAAAATAATTGGCAAAAATATTTGCAAGTTGTTAGTCATCACTAAAAGTAAGTTTTATATTCTTGTATTAATTTATTAATGTTCTTATTAATTCTATTATACTTCGTCTTTAAGTTATTGTCGTTCGTCAGTTGTAAGTCCCCGAATAGTTTTCTTTTGAATATAATAAGTCTTAGGATGAATTTTGGGAGAGGGTATTTGTAAGGTTTCTTGGAATATGTAGGAGTATGTTTTTTTCTGGATGGGATTCAATGTATTCTATCACGTCTTTAGTTAATCTGTCCATGTTGCAGTCTTTGTATATATATGATATTTTATATGGGATGGGGAAATTATTTTTATATTATCACTATTACAACCTATTATTTATTTAAACTTCACTACCGAAGATGAAAACATAGTTTAATAAAAAAATAAGTATGAGAACGGACAACTATTTTTATTTAAATAATTATTTTTATATAATATTTACATTTATCGAACAAATAACTAAATTATAGACTACATATTCTTTCTTTTTTAATCTTATCCTCTTTTACCCGTATTGGGTGTCGAGGTTTGGTTTTATCGCTTATAAAATTGTATCCACTCGTTTCTATTCGTTGATAGTTCTCATCCCTTTTTGTTTTAGCACTTTCTTAATCGTATCATTCCAGGTCTCTTGTGGTCTTCCTCTTTATCTCGACACAGATAAATGCCCCAAATCCAATCTCTTACGGCGAATATGATCCCATCACCAAGTTTGTACGGGGTTCATACTCCATCACAACAATATAAAGGAAATAATACAACAGAACACTAAAGAAACCCGACACGGAAGGTTAAAATGGAACAGAAAAAATTTAAACTCGGTGGCGTTTTAAGTTGACGTTATCAACGGTTGTGTCAAAAATAACGTAATTAGCATAGTGTAAAAAAGCCGTACTCTTTGCTAAACAGAATTAATGGTTTCAGCGCGTGAAATTTAAAACACTCATCCAAGTTATTAAACAGACTATACTATTAACAAAATAGCTCGAATATTTGATTAAAAATAAGTTCTAATCAAATATTGGAAATATTGGTGAAATATTGGAACTATTCTGTTTATTAATCTGTTTTATTGTATTTTATATTTCGTTACACTGTTTTGTCATTTGTGATTACAGCGTCGTGATCTGTTACTATGCTTGTTTTTACAGCTTTTATGGTACAAAACTCAATGATGTAGTCGATTATTGAGTTATTTCCGTTTTGATAAAATATTGTGTATTCGTTTTTGTTTATAATTTTGTGGTATTCTTATTTGTTTTCCTCTAGTTTAAAATATATAAACTTTTGAAATAAATGAAAACTTTAAAAAATAAAATGCTAAAAATTGCAAATGATAATCATGAATTTTTGCGATTATTTATTTTTCTACAAATTATTAGATAATTCAACTTAAAAACAATATTTGTATAACTTAAAAGACTATTTTGAAATAAACTACTTCCAAGGTATTGTCATTTTAATGTGTGAGTAAACAATCTAATCGTAAATCGTCGTCATGTAAAAATACTCTAAATACATTATCCATCATTTTCATGATTTAAGTCACCCTGCATCTTTTACCATTCTGCTGAGCATTCTTATCTTAGACACAGTGTATATTATTTTATATTTTATCATATTTTCAATTAGGTGTAAAATGTTTAAATTTATAAAGATGTATTTTATTTGATTTTCGAGTCACGTCTTTTAATCGGTTCTTCCCCCGCTCTTGTTTCGTTGCAGTTATTTACTTTTGTGAGAACAATGACACCGTTGAGTTTAATCAATTAATTCAAGGATGTGCCGAGATAACCTCATCAAAGATAGAACGAACTAAATTTAATGTAAATGCATTCACATTTCATTGTTGTATTTCTACTGTTTATAAATACACTCACACACACTTTGAATCCCCATTTATAATTAGAAATAATTAAAGTTGTAATTTATTCGGTATCTATCAAATGGAATTATTAATTACAAAGATTTAATCGGTGGGAATTAATTTACACTTCATTGTGATAATGAATGTAAATATTGTTAATATAAATATTTTAGATAAATATATAGTTTTATATATAGCTGTTATATGTTTAATTCTATAACAGCTATGAGATTGATTCATATTACAATTTAATCTCATAACATTAGTCGTTGCTTAAATGAATATTTGTCCTTTTTAAGTACTTGCGTCATATAAGTTAAAAGTAGCAGTATCTAAAGGGATAATAATTATTTAATTTTTATTACTGAATTATTTTTCAATTTCTTTTTCTTTCATTTATTAAAAAACTGTGATCATCAAGTGAATGTAAATGTTTTTTGTTATTATAAATATTAGGCACATACGTGGCTTCAAATCTAATAAATTATCATCTACTACTGACACACTTAGGGCCCTTATTCCTGAAACTTATGGCACACAACTGTCAATCCATATGTAAATTTCTATATAAATGATTCATTTTGATCATTTAAAACTTGGTAAAATACGGTTAGCCATCCATAATGTTTGTTTTTTCTTTCTTGAAATAAAATATTTATTGTTTCACATTTTTGTATTTATTTTTTGACTTGTTTTAGTTAAGCGACCATTATCAAAAATGTTCATGAATTTACAGGAAGAATGTGCCGCATTTTATATCTAAGAATTAAGGAAGCTTAAATTATCGAGATTTGTAATTCTGCGTCTCGACCCACCTTGTATCTTTTACCATTTTCAATGTCCCCATGCTGTGCATTTTTTGTTTTGTTTTCTTGGACAAGATGTATATTCCTTTATTATTAAGTGTCCTTCTCAATTCGTCCAATACTGACCTGTGCCTGTGCATGCATTTCTTTGTAGGCTATGATCAAAATCACCTGCTTACTGTCTAGTAGATTGCCCATCCAGCTGCATATCATAGCATATTGTCAATTTCAGCTGTTTCCAAAACATTCCCTACGTTTTTGAAAGATGCCTTGTAAAAAGTGATTATCTTTGATACTACAGCACACAACGCAGATTCTCCACCCTTATAGGCTATGCAGGCATGCTTGTGTTTATGTAGTGGTCGACTTTTTAGTGTATTGCCTCTAATATTTCTATCACATAATGGTTTTCATTGTGTTTAATACAAACGATGAGAAACTTATTGGTTTGAATAATTGCGTTCATATTATTTTAGAGTTAAATGTGATCCTCATTTTTCTCCATGATGTAGGGATGCATCCATGAATAAGGCTGTTCCAAAATTAAGAAAAGGTATATAAACACCAGCATGACTGCACAGCCAGCAACGGTAGATATATGTAATAGTATCAAAGATAGAACAGACGCTATAGAACGATATATTCACATTGGGAATAATCACCGTTGATAAGGCATCTTTCAATAATGTAAGAAATGTTTTAAAGAGAGCTGAAATTAACAGTACACAAGGCAGCTGGTTAGGCGATCTACTAGATTGTAGCCAGGTAATTTTGATCATGGCCGACACAGATATTACATGGTCACCAGAGGATGCCTGCAAAAAGATGCGCTGTCACTCCTGAACATCGCTGATGGAAGAATTGACAAGGAAAATAGAAAACAAAGTTTTTAGTCTTTAGATTGTTATTTTTTAATTCAATCATAAAGTACATAAGATAGGGTTATTTATGGCTTTCTTGTTGTAATGCACTACGCTTTAATTGGTTGTGGTCTCGTTCATAAAAATATAATTATCGAGATTTGTAATTTTGCGTCTTGATAATTTAAGCTCCCTTAATCCTTAGGTATAAAATGCGGCACATCCTTCTTTCAAAATCATAAACTTTTTGTATTCCTTTGATAATGACCGAAACTAATCAGAAAAATAAATAAAAAATTGTGTTTATTTCAAGAAAAACCCTTTCTACATTGCTCTATTTAAATGTCAGATTTTGTGCGACCGAAATGATAAATTTTAAGAATACTTACCCTGGATTTATCGCTTCGTTCGTTTCTTCTTTATTTCATTAACAGTGTTAATGTACATTGTTAATAAATGCATAAATAAATGATGTGCATTAAGGAATATCTATAATTCGATTCGTTTCTTGTAGTTTCCTCCTGGTATTGAAGAATGGTCTCATTTGAGGTTTTATTGATAACAACATAATGAAGTTTATTTTAACTTGTCCATTAACCAAGGATTTAAATAATAGGAGAAATTTGTACCTGTATACAATTCAATGTCCGGCGTGGGTATTTGCCCGGGAAGTAGTTGTTTTAATGTGCATTTGTTTAACGTACTTACGTAGGTAAGTCTATAGTCACAGAGATAAATGTGAAAATAATTTATTAATTATTTTCAAATCATTTTTATTTAATATATAAAAATTAGAATGTGCGTATAACAAAAATCGACGACGAAGTTGGCGTTGGAAGTCTCGAGTCATGTCTGTACGCGTGCGCGTTTCGCAACGTGTGGTGAAAAAAACGTTTTTCACATAAAACTTCACATTTATAATATTTAACAATTGATTTGCGAAAAGATATCAAAAAATAGTAAAATATTTGTGTTATCATATTAGCATACCATGTGTTTTTCGAAATTTCAGGAGTCCGGTGTGAAAAATATTTTTATTGAAAATGAACAACTAATGCATAGGAAATTTAACTGTATGAACAAATTTTCAATGGAGGAAGGAACAATTGGTGAACATTAATTATTTATCGAAAAACGTGTGATTTTTCGATTTTTTATTTACAGGGGGTGGGGGAAGTCCGATGTGAAAAATATTTTAGTTAAAAATGAACAAATGGTGTATGGAGAATTCTAATGTACAAAAATATTTCGCGTGAAAGAAGGAACATTTACTTAAAATTTATTATTTGTTGTGAATGATGTTATAATTAATTTTTGGAATGTATGGGGGAGGGGTGGTTTTTAATTTTGAATATTATATTATCTTATAGCCTAAACAGCCCTGTGACACATACAGTATATGATTGTAGTTTAAATTCACATCTAATGTTAAATCAATTGAATTTTTTTCTAGAAAATGTTTTTAACTCGTTAAGTTCCCTCTCCGAATCTTGTAGTGCTGGTCCTGATGGTATTCCCCCACATTTTTTTTTTAAAATGCGTCTATGTATTAAGTAATCCTATACATGATATTTTTAAATCCTCACTCTCTCAGGGAATCTTTCCATCTGACTGGAAATTAAATATGTTGTTTCCATTTTTAAAAATGGTTGCAGATCAGATGTGACGAATTATCGTGGAGTTGCAATTCAGTCTACAATCCCGAAAAAGTTTGACAAACTGGTATGTAAACAATTAAGTTGAATGTGCTCACAATATATAATTGAGGAGTAACATGGATTTATTAAAGGTCGATCGACAACCACAAATTTATTGACATATCATTTGTACATTACAAATGCCTTGGAAAAGAGCCTTTCTGTTGATGCTATCTATACAGACTTTTCCAAAGCATTTGATCGGTTACAACATGGTATTATACTATCCAAATTACAAGGAATGGGCTTCGGTGATAAACTACTTGAGTGTATAGGTAGCTACTTAGAGGGAAGATCTCAGTGTGTGCGTATAGGAAACACTTATTCTAAATATATAGCTGTCCCATCTGGGGTGCCTCAGGGTTCTCATTGTGGTCTTCTTTCTACTGTTTATTGACGATATTGGGAAACACATAAATAACAGCAAATATCTATTATACGCAGATGATCTTAAAGTATTTAAGAAAATTCAATGCGCAAGTGATCAATTAAAACTGCAGGAAGATTTGAATTCAATTACTTAATGCTGTTCAAAGAATAATCTACATTTAAACTTGATTTTTTTTTCAAATTAGCTTTCATCGGGGGCGCATTTCTACCTATGATTATTCTATTACTGGCCAATGTTTGGTACAAGTAGACTCAGTGAAGGATTTAGGTGTTTTGTTTACATCAAAACTGGATTTTGGTAAACACATATCTATAATTTGTAATAAAGCTCTGAAGACAATAGGTTTTATTAGCAGATTTGGTAGAGAATTTTCGCTCAAAGTTTTAAATTTATCTTTGGCAAGGTCTCATTTAGAATATGCCTCCATTATATGGTCACCCTATTCTAAAAGTGCTATTCACAAAATTGAAATGGTTCAGAGTAGATTTTTGAGAGCGATAGCTTTTAGAATGGGGAGAACTTTACAAAATTTTAGCCACACTGAGATGCTTGGATTGCTGAATATTGGTCCTTTAGTTGAAAGACGACTATATTTGGATTTAAACTTTCTGTATAAGTTAGTGAATGGATTTTGGAACTGCGGTACATTGCTCAATTATTTAAATTTTAATATACCTCGGAACATCGAATCGAGGATTAGGCAGTTGTTTCGCCTAGGGTTTCATTCAACCAATTATGGATTAAATAATCCCATCAATCGTATATCTCGATACGTAAATGTATCATCTATTACATTTGCGTATCGAGATATACACATTTTATTTTATTTGGTTCAACTTTTCCGCAGTTCAAAAAACATTTACGAAATATACGTTTTTCCGATGTCGTTGTTAACTAATTGTATTTATATATATATTTATTTATTTATTTATTTGTTTGTCTGTTTATTTACTTTTAATTTGTTAAACTACTGCTAAAATTGTAATTTATTCATTATTTGTGTTGTACATTTATTTACTTTGGGATTTATATAATAATTAATAATATGTAATAATTTTGTATTTATAATATTTGTATAATGGAGATTCCGTAAATATCTATATTTTGTTTTATTCTACATGTTGTTTTGTGTAAATTAAAGGAATATTAAGACTTAAAAAAAAATGTTCGAGCTAAATTATTATATTTTTTATAGGGGTTGGGGTGACGTGTGAAAGTTTTTTTTTTCTTTTTCAAGTTATTAAAAGGTATATGGGGAGTATATGTATTTTATTTGTATTTAATTGTTTCGAAGTAAATTTAAATTGAATGTATTCATTTCTGATTAATATTTTTAATATTCAGACATTGGTAGTTCAATCCCGCCTTGAAAATTTAATGAACTAGCAGTTATTACAGTATATTTAGCAAAATTACAATAATAAGCCAGAAAAGGAATGAAACGCTATTTACGTTAGTGGCAGACATCTACGTATTTATGATGATATGAAAAATTATCTATCTTTTTTAAATAAATTTAAAAGATTTATTATCTACAACTATTGTTTAGTTAATCACTGGTGCGTATTTTACAATCACATTCATTATCACATTATTATGTTGTTATTATTTATTCATTCCTTTGAGTGAACAGTATTTTTACAGGTTAATATTAATTATTGTAAAAATTGTCCGATTGTAGATAATGTTATTAGGTACGCAACTAAGTTCTCGCTGTTTTTTTTTTTTTTTTTGATAAAATTGCAACTTTATTGTGAAAACATGGTTACAAATGAATCATTCAAAATATTGCGCATCGCTGCCGACAGCTTTTTCCTATCTTTCAGGCAGAGCACGAATGCCGTCACGGTAGAAGTGTTCGTCATTTGAGACTATCCACGAATCAAGCAATTTTAAAATGTCTTTTGGCGATTAACCAGACCATGTGCCATCGAACGGAACAAGTAATAATCGGGCGGCGCAATATCTGAGGAATATAGAGTGTCGGATGGAGTAGGACTTCCCATTTGAGCGTTTCTAAGTAGGTTTTAACGGGTGTGGCAACGTGAGGCCCAGCGTTGTCATATTGTATGACCACTTTTTCGCATGCAATCGTTTGGAAATGACTTGGCGGGTAACTCCTAATGCTGGACACTTCCCGCAGGTGATGATTATTTGACATAAAATCAGACATTTTCACGCAACCAATAAAATCACTAATGTGTCAAAGCGGTTTATTTATTATATGTCTAAGCTTGATTCATGACGTTTTGGTTATGTCACAATCGGCCAGCACTTACTACTCGAGCCATCTCTTAAAAAATAGTGGGACACACCTAATACTTTCACTTCTGACTGCAGTTCCGGCAAATTTTCATTGATATAAATAAATAACTAATTGCATAATCCAAGAAGGGACTCCATGTGTAAACTAAATAAAATTCTTTTGGTCACGAATTTTGAAACAATTAAAAGATGGGATATTGATTCAAGCAGCTTAACACAAAACTAGAACTCTATGAAAAGTAAAAAAAAAAACTCTATAACTCATAGAGAAGCACATAGATAAGATTACGCATTGCAGCGAATGAATGTCGACAAAAAGTTTATGAAAACAGCTTTGCTAAATAATCCAATATACCTGTGCAACTTAGCCATATTTGATTATTTAGCAAAACCTTAAATATGTGTTAAGAAAATGAATACTCTAATTTCATGAATGAAATTTGCAGAATCATTTATAAATCATGCAATGAACCAAATTATAGGCAGTTTTGTAATTTGAAAGCAGCCAATGTCGGTGTATAAAACAGTATATTAAAATATTACTCTCTATAAAAACACTGTAACAGTTATAAATCTGTAGTTATTAGGTTCGCAATTAAGTTCCCGCTGTTTTTCAAGAGATGGCTCGAATACTAAGTGCTGGTCGATTGTCACATAACCAAAACGTCATGAACCAAGTTTAGACATACAGAGAGTTTTATGTAACACCGAACATGCTAGAATGTACTCAATGTAAATTTCCCTATGTTCGATTAGTTCAGGAACGCATCAAAGCATTAGGTGCAATGTGATTGGCTACGATTTCTAATGGTAATATAAAAATAAATTATATTTTTCAACTATTATGTCAAGTGCAACATTTTTTATTATGGATATTATACTTAACCGCAATGCATACCATACAAATCTTCTCCTTTCTATACATTATTGATGCGTAAAGATGTCCAACTCTTTGCCTACGTCTGCTTTTAGCGCCAGAACAGTAAATATCACTTGCTTGCGATAACTGACAAGTGTAAGTCATTTTTGACGTGAAAGGGTGTAGTTTGGGTTGACTATATTATTTTTAGAAATAGTAGCCAATCACATCGCACTCAATGCTTTGATGCGTTCCTGAACAAATCGAACATAGGGAAATTTACATTGAGTACATTCTAGCATGTTCGGTGTTACATAAAACTCTCTGTATGGTAAACACACCGCTTTGATACATTAGAGATTTTCTTGTTGCATCATATACTTTTGGTTTTGTGAAAATGTTTGATTTTGTACTAAATAATCATCATTTGCGGGAAGTGCTGCTTTTCTTCTTTTATTTGAAGAAACCTACTTAGAAATAATAATAATAATCTATATTTCCAACGGTATAACCAATTACAGGAAGATAATACAAAAAACATATACATATAAAACGAGTATCACAAAAGAAAACAAATCAAAACAATTTACAAATTTCTGTGTTATTATTCCAAATATTTATGATAGAATAAATTCTATAAAAATATCCTCTAATAGTTTTTCGGCGTTGATACATATTATCGTGACGGGGGCCCGCTGCATTATATTTCTTCTGGATGTTCGCATTTGGAATGTATTGCAATTTCTTGATGAGGACGTAAAAATTTAATTTAGCTAATAAGTAAGGACAATTAATTTCATTATGTACTAGTTTCCACACAAATTTAGCGCTTAAAATATCTCGTTTGGAAGATAGTGATGATAAGTTGTGGCGTTGTAGTAATTCAATATGTTCAAAGACCCTAATACGATACACCCCATCCAGTTTGTAACTAAGAAATTTAAGAAATTTTCGTTGAACTTTATCGATTATTATCTGGTGGCAAGCATAGATCGGAGACCATATAATAGAGGCATATTCAAGTTGGCTAACTACAAATGCATGGAATAAAGATTTTAATGTTTCGATATTGCTGAAATATTTTGAAGTTCTCATTAGAAATCCAAGAGAACGATAAGCAGTAGCAGTAATTAAATCTATATGACTCTTTAAAAGTCATATGCGAATCAAACGTTACACCAAGATCTTTAATAGATGTTTTCTGTGACAGTTGATGGTCATTTTATATATAGATAACAATGGGGATTTTCCTCGATGAAATGTCATCGAATAACACTTATCAACATTTAGCTTTAGTACGTTTCAGTCACACCACTTTGCAAGAGTATTTAAATTATTTTCTAAAACTTCTATGTCTTGTCTAGTCCTAATTTCTGAGGAAATCTTAATATCATCAGCATAAGCAAGTACCGGACAATTAAGTGTAATGAGTAGATCATTTATAAAAATAATAAACATAAGTGGCCCAAGATTTGAACACTGTGGGATACCGCGAGTTGTATTCATATGATCTGTAGCCGTTGTATGATACATAACATAATCATTACTTAAATAAGAGCTTAATGCTTGACGGAAATAGACCCATAATGTCCTTTTTTTTGAAAAGCAATTCGTGATCAAGGGTATCAAACGCACGAGAAATGCTCAAATGGGAAGTCTTACCCCACCCGTCATATTCCCCAGATATTGCGTTGTCCGATTATTACTTGTTGCGTTCGATGGCACAGTAGTTCCAGTCATATGAACGCATCTCAAAATGGCTTAATTCGTGGATAGCCTCTAAAGACGAACACTTCTACCGTGACGGTATTCTAACTCTGCCAGAACAATGGGATAATGTTGTCGCTAGCAACGGGCAATATTTTGAATGATTCATTTGCAACCATTTTTTTCACAATAAAGTAGCAGTTTCAATAAAATATAGCGAGAACTTATTGGTGCACCTAATATTTAATTAATGCACAATTCCTATCAAACACATGTAATATGGTACTTTGATATCGTGGATAAAATTTATTAACTGTGAGTTAATTACTCAGATCGCCTCCAATTTTGTCAATCGTGATAATAATAAGCGTGGATAATATACTATTGAAGAATTGAATTATAATTTAATTTTAATAAATAAAGTTTTTTTAATGGTTATTCTACGTAAATTTGAAACTTCTAATTGTGATGTTCTTTAATATAGCTAATTATGTCTGTATATCTAAGAATAATTCAACATTTTCGCGCGTAATCATCCTTTTATCATCCATCGTGAAACAATTGTAACTAGTTTTTCGAATATTCATTCTTTTCATTCCGCGTCGGCGGCGCTTTGTTGGAAATGCTCGCAGATTATTTCCATTTCGCACCGCAACAATGGAATCCTCCGCGAAACGGGAAAACGTCCGGGTGTGTGCGTTGCAAATAATGGGATTCCCTTTTCACGAGGATCGTCCGCGAATTCTATGATCGCCGTAATTCATTTCGAATATTATTTTCCTATTGAAATGGTAACGCGCCCTTGTTTTCGGTTTTGATTTATGCCTAAAATTATGACGCGGGTGGAATTTGATTTTAATTTAGGCGAATATTTCAGTTTATAATAGCAAGCGTTATTATTATTTCTTTTTTTTTTTTAAATTATAAGTCTCAAACATTCCTTAATGCTAATACAACAGGACTGCAAGTGTTCGCTTTAAATTTGGTCATATTAAAAAATCTGAGTGTACACATTCATTTTCCTACACCAATAATAAATAACCAATTTCTTTAAATAGTAAATGTAAAACGTTGAAGTATATTAAGAAAAATATATCTAAAAACACACATTAATCCCAAATTAAAGAAAATCTATTTCTGGAAATATTACCTCAAGCAACGCTCCGAAAGCATTCCCATCCCGTCTATTTTTGTGCCGTTGCAGTTTTCCTATTATCGTTATTACATCGTGGAAAAGCAATCGCTTTTATAGGACTTCCCAAGTTTTCGCTACACTCGCAATTCTTGCTTCCATTAACAACATCGAGCAGCACAGAACCCCTCGTTCCCTTGATCAACGGAAAAGATTAAATTATAGATATGAAGTTACAGTCCTGAGATTTTGATTCCGACGCTATTGTCTTCAGAACAGAAACAATGCCGAGAAAGTTGTTCGCCAGTGTATTATTAAAGGGTTGAGTATTGTTTTACAGAAAATTATATCTGTACTCAAATATTGTGAAAATACAATAAATATTATTATTTGAGAAACTCATAGAAATAAATGTACTAACAAAATATCAAGTAAGCTGAAATATGTTGTTTTTTTTTATTTAATATGACTTTTAAAATTTCAAATTTTGAAGATTTAGTTTGTGTAATAAATAATAAGCTGTGTTTTAAGCCATGAACATAATTATACTCGTTTTATCCTGTAATTCATTTATTGGTTATTGTGAAGGAAAATGTGATAGTAATTAATATTCAATTAACTCATTTTTTACGATACTTACTGATTAAATAATAATAATAATTTTCCCATCACCTTCTTTGCACCACTGTATTGTCATATACAATGGTGCAAAGAAGGTGATGGGGGCGCTCACACAAACACCGCATAAATTGAATGTGTGCAATGATACAAAATATCTCAATATATTACTCACCGCCGTTTATATAGCAGCTACAACAATGGTTCATTTAAATGGCCAGGAACTACTCCACAGAAAAAAACGGCTCTTCTAATAAGATAAAGTTGATAAATTACGAGTAAAAGTTGACGTAATTTCAGAGGGAAATAATAATGGCAAGGTCAAAAAGAAAATTACAAAGTTTTTTCTAAGGAAGCGCAGCTAAAACTGAATAATATCGATATTACACAAAAACTGATATGTCCGAGAGATGAACTAAGACAAAAATGTAAGGCTAAAGGCGCGAAAGTAAAAAGGTATAATACCACTACGAAACGGAAAACTGAAAATAGAGACTTCACTAGAAGCCAAGGAAAGTTTTACCGAACCTTAAATCAATAAAAAGGAGAATCTAACAATTAGGTGGAATCTGAAATGTTCCAAAACTACTGAAAGCATATTTGGCAGGAACCAGCAGAATTTAATAAGACTTGGCTCTCAACAATATTAACATCCACCCAAGTATTTCCTGGTATGCGTGCGCCTGACTTAACCCCTGAAGACATGCGGAGGTTAGTAAAGCACTACAGCACTGGAAGGCTCCAGGCCCAGACCAAATACAGAACTACTTTAATGAAGTTATTAGAAACCCCCCTTATTTTGCTACTGAAACTACGTTTCTGCTTTTGAAAAGGCGACCGGAACGACCCACAAAACTGCAGACATATTACATATTTGTTGAAAATATATATGCACTCGCTAATATAATATCATTTGCTCAGAACAAAAGGGATGCATAAAGCAAGCACTAGATTGCAAAGAGCAGCTAACCATCGACGCTGTACTTCTAAAACAAGCCCAAATCAAACGGAGAAATTTATGTATGTGTTTTATCAATTACAGTAAAGCGTTTTACTCGGTTGCCCACGACTGGTAAAAAATGTACTATATATATAAAATTGCAGACTATTAATATTAATGGAACACTGGAACATTCAATTACATCTTGGACAAGGAGGACTGAAATAAATTTAAATTAAGAAAGGGATATTTCAAGGCTATAGCCTTAGTCCACTTTGGTTTGTGATGGCATTAAACCCTTTTATCAAATTTGTTAAACACAGGTGTTTAAGGTTATCGATTAGACTTAAAGCAGCACCAGGCTTTCACATTTACTATTTATAGATGATATAAAACTATATAAAGAGAACAAAGCACATCTTTACTTGCTAATAAAAACAACCAAGCTTTTTAGTAAATGTCATTTGGTATGGACAAATGTGCGACAGTAAACATCCGCAGAGGTAACCGCGAAGTCAATTAAATTAAGTATTGAGCAACTAAGTCTTGGAGAAACCTATAGGTAGTTGGGAATATCGCAGAATCTTGGTGCTTCGACGGACCTAAAGAAAGAATTTAAAGAAAGATATAGAGCAAGACTCAACAAACTATTAAATACTCATTTAAATGCAAGAAATATGATAACTGCTATAAATGCCTGGGCAATTCCGGTGCTTACTTACTTATTTGGAGTATTGAAATACACTAACACAGACCTGCATGAACTGGATCGAATGACTCGCAGGCTACTAACAAAATTTCGAAATCACCACCCACGTTCAGCCATTGAAAGAGTGTAACTTAAAAGGAGCGATGGTGGCAGAGGAGTAATTAATATATATTAGCCTTGCAAGAGACAAGAAGCTACAATAAGAAAATATGTCCATGAATCCCAATCCAGCTTGTTGCAAAAAGTTGTTAATGCAGATTAAGGATACACCCCTCTTATTTTAAGCAAAACCATCGAGGTAGCAGAAAGAACAACAAAGGTTATGAAAAGAGAAAATGTTGCATGGAAAATACCCCTACAGCTCTACAAAAGCCGAATGTTGATAAAGAAGGCTCATTAATGTGGTTTAAAAAAGGCAGCTATTTCCGGAAACAGAAGGGTTAATAATTGCAATTCAGGAACGAGTTATCAGAACTAGAAATTATGAGCGAGTAATTCTAAACAATAATAATATCGATAAATGTCGTAAATGTAGCAAACAGGAAGAAACTATAGAGCATATAACAGCCGGGTGCAAAGCTCTTGCAGAGAATGCATATTTAGGTAGACACAATCAGGTGACAAAAATAATACATGTAAAACTAGCTAAAAAAACAGAAGCTACTAGACAACCCACGTCCGTACTACAAATACTAGGTGGGCAAAAAAAATTACGCTATTGGAAGATGCCCTTATTTTTGCAAATGGTCTCCAATGTCAATTGTGTTTTGACATTTGTGGACTAGACAGATACATACACTCCCCAAGAACGCGGAATAATCGTGTCTATTTTTACTTTCCCCGGACCCCTGTCCAAGGGAAAGTATTGTGATCGTGAAAATTTTCGAACCGCCAATTTCAACAAATATGTACGTTTTGAGGTCCCCTGAGTCCATTCCATCGAGTTTTGAAAAATGTCTGTGTGTATGTCTGTGTGTTTCTGAAATAGCGTAAAAACGGATAAATGGATTAAGCCCAAACTTTATATCTAAGCTTTTCATAACAGTGGAATGATCTGAAAAGCTTTTGGTTAGAATCAAAACTCATTAAGTGCAACTCTACTCTTAGCGATTTTTCATTTTTTAATTCGGATAGAAAAATGTTTCAAATAAAAGTTGTAAATCTTGGAAAATAAATAATTTCTGTTATAAAACATTTATTGTAGGACCTTCGGTTTTCATTTTATAAGCGGAAGAATTTCTTTTACCTGATAAATTCCCTTAGAAATAAGCAATTATTTTTATGTTGGCAGTGGACACTTTAATTATTGCAATAATTATTTTAATGACAAATAAAACGTCAAAGTGCCGTCAAAGGCCTCCAGTTTAAAAATATTTAAAAAGGATATGGAGAAATTTTATCAAGTCATTGTAAGGTAAGAAATAACGCAATAAATTATAAAATCAATCAGAAACTTATTTGACCGTATTCACCGGGGAAAGTACCATGATGAACACATCACCATTTTTTTGCGTAACTATTCGTCTGTTGTATTGGCGCAGCGCGAAATTCGTCGCCGATTCCCGCAAAATCGCCCGATTTAACCGTTCTAGACTTTTTTGTGTTTTTTTTGAAGTTCTGTGTTTACGTGAACAAGCCCGGGACCCTGGAAGCCCTCAGGGACAACATTCGACACGATTGCGAGAATCTATCGCTCGAAGTTCTCGCCGAAGTGATGAAAAATGCCATAAAACGAGCCCATATGACAGTCAATTGTGACGGCGCCAATTTGGCCGATATCATCTTCTCGACTTGATAAAAATTCTAAAGGTTCAAATAAACATAATGAAAAAACAGAATGGAAGGTATTCATTTAGAAAGAAAAAAATGAGAGCGAAACAACATCGGATGACTTTTTTTGGCCCACCTTGTACTCCCCTGAGTCAATTTTAGTCACCGGAGTACATATTATACTAGAATCGAATAGTAATAACTAACAAATCAATTGATTTGAGCCGACCAGACATCATATCTATTGATAAAATTAACAAGAAAGCATTGGTCATTGATGCCCTTTAAAAATTAACCTGTCAAAAAGAGAGATTGAGAAATGCTCGAAATATGTAAACCTCGATATAGAAATGAAAAACATCTTTAAACTTTAAATTATCGAAATGTATTTTCATGGAATATATACAATTGATTTAAAATAATTTATAATAGAAACCCAAGTGGAAGCCTCAAGGGTGCGGTTTAGTAGAAAGAGATGGCTATATAATTATTGGCACTTAGTAATTTGAGTTACATTGCTTTACACCCATTACCTATTAATTTCATTATATCTTCGATTTTTTTATTCTAACAAGAACTAGTGAATTTGGGTGATATGTAATAATTAACTATTTTTTTTTAATTGGGACGATATTTTTCTACCTAACATATAAAAAATGCAAGTTCATATTCACGTTATTAATTCCAGAGCCCGACACTTTTTTTAACAATCATTATTTTCACTTTAGTATATAGCTATCTCTTTCTACTAAACCTTAATCTTAATAATTAACAAGTTACTTTTTACTAACTACAGCAATCAAAATTTTCTGAGTAAAATGCATTTATCTCTCTCAACACAATGATATAATAGTGAATTTACTAGACGAAAAATAAAGGAGAACAACATTACGAGAGCGTTTAATTTCTAAGAAGAGCGATTGCATTTTAGAAAAAAAGTGTAATAAAAAAATGCAGTCCACACGCGACTGTAAATATTTTGATCCTTTTGTTTACGATCGATTTTTGGCAAAGGCCATGTCCAAAAAATGCTCACACGCTCTCGCGTTTTTAATTTGGCCGGTAATAAATATAAACATATGCGCAAAGAAACCAACTGATTCTATTTAGGATTTATGCCAGGGCTAAAAATACGCACAACACTTACGATTAACACGAACATTCTCCGCTAATTCACCACTTAAATGTACCAAACACCACTCACTCAAGCACAAACTCTCCCGTAAGGGGAAACAACATATAAACACGCGCAAAACGCGCCCGGATTATTTTTTTGGCGGGAAACGCGCGCACTTTGAGGTCACTAGTATTGAGATGCGCGTTTGATGTCCGTCCGCTGTCTAGTCTGGCACTGTACTAAATCTGTAACGTGAACATGTTTTCATAGTATTATCAGTGGCGTATCGTCCGCAAACACAAAGGCTAATGTACCGCTTTCGTATGAATGATAATCACCACTCTCGTGCATCGTATTATCCACGAGATTACTTCTAGCTATTATTAAGTGGTGATTAAGTTCGGAAATGAATTGTTTAGTTATTTAATCCCGCACTAAAAATTCATACTGTTTGCATTCCCACATTTTTCTTTGTTTACGCTTACTCGTATTTGTCACGCTGAAATTGTTTAACATCAACACAATAAATTCGTATACAGATTCAATCAATCAATCTGGGTGGAAGCTCCAGTAATTAATACGGATTGTGGTTGTAGTCGGTGTGGTCGGCTAATTGAGCCAATTAATTACACGGTGGTGTAATGAATTACGCTTCCCAAAATTAAATTCCCAAAGAGGGCATTCATTACAAATTCCCAATTTTGGTTTAATATATTTCCACCAAATAAAAATAAAATAATTGATTATTCAAATAGCAAGATGCATATACCCTTTTGCATTGCTCCTTAAATAAATATTTTATATTACATTTTGATGAGGAGCTAAGGGATTAATATAATATAGATGTGACTTTTAATTCCCAATTTATCTACATATTATTTAATACGGTGCAAAAAATACATAATATCTTCGTGAAGGAGACATAGATCGCGATGGTGCACAGTGGACTGAATGTAGAAAAGGTGGCATTTATTAGTAGGAAACATACATTTTTTTTAAATAAACATATTTTGAGACTGAAGGTTACGGGTTCAAAAAATTCAATTTTGAAAATGGCCGACCAAATATTCCAGACAGAAAATTTAAATTTAGAGTTTCATTCCAGATATAAAGAAAACAAAAAATCTTCTTTTATAGCACTTGGATTTTTATTAATCGTGACTAGTCTCAATTACACGGTAATTATTCTAAAACAAGAGCAATTACAATTCGGTGTTAAAAAATATTTATATATATATATATATATATATATATATATTGTCATCGACAAATCATCGTTATGTCCTAGTTTTTATAACAGTGGAAAGATTAGCGTTTATTTTTCCATAAATGATGGATAATCGCATCGAAGAATATTACCAATAAAAGTATAAGCCGAAGAAATAGGTATTTTATTTTATTAACATTTTATAATATCATCTTTCGTTCTTGGGTTATTAGATATAGGGTGTGCTATTTAAAATAAGCACGAAATTTAACCTTGAATGTGCTTCTAGAGATATGTTGAATTATCAAAACATCTTAAGATTTTAAATTCCTGTAAATAGTCTGAAATATTCACCCATTAGTCAGATATACTGACACAAAATTTCATTTATTTTCATTCATCCATTTGAAAGTTATGATTTTTTTTCGAAACGTCAATTTTTCCAAAAATATTTAAATATATCAAAAGTTATTAGGTTTAGGCATATGAACGTATTATGAAACTTAACTTTATTTTTGATGTAGAATTTGAAAAAAAAAATATAAAATATAGGTCAATCCATTAGAAAAATATAACTATGATACGCCATGCTTTTATGGGACACCCTGTATATTTGAAACTAATTTTAAAATGTGGTCCTAATGGACCTACATACGCCTGCGAAAGCCGATTTTGAAAAAAATAAACCATTTAGCCGTAAAGCTACTCGGCGCGCACGCTGAGACACCCTGTATATACAGGGTGGCGCAAGATTCCGATGAAGTCCAATATCACAGCTATTTAGAAATTTATAAAAAAAATATTACTGACATAATTTGTAGCGACTGTAAAACTTCACATTTTAAAATTAGTTTCATATATACAGGGTGTCCAATAATCACGTGACGCATCAAACATATGTTTTTTTAAATGGAATGATATATTTTTTATGTCGATTTTAGATTCTACGCTTAAAATTAATCATTTTTGACATAAGGTTTATTAAGTCAATTTTTAATATTTTAAAAGTTATAAACAATTTAATGTTAAAATCGATGGAAGTTTAGGGCCTTATTTTTTAAAATTGAAAAACTATGTAAACTTTCTGTTAATGCAATTTAATTAAAAAAAATGCTTAATAATATAAGGAATAATCGTTTGTTACCATAAAGCAAATGTTGTGTACGGGGTGAAACAATACGCAAAATGATTTTTTTTCTTTTTTCACTTAAATGGAACACCCTATATTTTTTACACTATTTCGATAGAAAATTGGCTGTTCTTTATTTTTTGTATAATAAACTATACCCCTATCTGTTACCGTTTTTTAACAATTTCAATTAAAAATACAAAATTATAAGTTTCGCTTATAATCAATAATTTAAGTAGGCTATAATTAAAACAAATGCAATTCATAATAGTTTTCTGATATTTAATAACATACTTATTTCCTAACCTAAAAGGATATTCAAATGACAATTGATATTTAAAGGTGCATGCAAAATATAAAGAAAATAGTTGCTTCACGATTATTTAGCGAGTTATAATGGTTATTAGGACACATTTTTTTTAAGAAAAAAAAAAGTAAAATGTTTGAATGCTATTAAATTAAAAAAATGATGTGAATGCGTGAAATAAATACATAAAAATGTTAATACTAACAAAATATAATGATATAAGTATTATATTATTTCACTTAGTAACTATTTTCGGTTTTTTAGTCAACATGAATTATTTAAATAAATTAATTTAATAAGCATATAGGAATATTTTAAATATTTTTCTAATAATAAGCAAAAATATAGTTGTTGTTAGTTTTTAACAATTAAATTAATAATTTATTGAAAAAGTATGTTTAACTGCCCCAGTGTTACAAAATATAACGTAAAATGTACTTTACTTACTAAATATGATATTAAGCGTAACTTTCACAACTAAATAAATTAGTTGTTCTGGCGTGGCCTACTTTGGTTAAAAATTCTATACCAAATTTTTATTTGAGGTTAAATATCTCAAAAACGGTAAACGGTAGCTATTTAATATGTTATATAAAAAATGAAGAGTGATCAATTTTCTAATAAAATAGCATAAAAAATGTAGGGTGTCCCATTTAAGTAAAAAGAGAAAAAATCATTTTGCGCATTGCTTCACCCTGTATATAAAAATTTGTTTTAACAGCAAAAAAGAGTATTTCTTTTATTATTAAGTATTTTTGCATTTGTATTTCAACATTCATTTGTTTATAACTTTTAAAATATGAAAAATTGACCTATTAAATCTTATATAAAAAATAATTATTTTTAAACGTAGAATCGAAAATGTTTATAAAAAATATATCATTCCATTAAAAAAAAACATATGTTTGATACGTCACGTGATTATTGGACATCCTGTACATATGAAACTAATTTTAAAATATGACATTTTTCTATATATTCCTTAATAACTGAGATATTCGAGTTCATCGGAATCTTGCGCCACCCTGTATATATATACTTGTTACTTTGAATTATTTTTTTTTGCGCAGATATTTCTGACTGTGGTTATTTATTACCATTGCGTGATTCATTTTTACATACAGGTACATGTTTGTCTATAATTTTATAAAGGAGCTTATTAAATATGTAACATGCACTTTCGCAATCATTAATAACGGTGATTTCTGGCAAGTCGACATTTCACAATTAAATATAATCGGATTTACTTTACCCCGAATTGTGACGTTTATTGTAATTTTGAGTTTTACATTTGAAGTATTAATTTATTTAAAAAAATGTCAAGTGAAATAATTATTCGAGATATATATTTTTTTAATTTTGGCTTATTATTATTGAATATATACAGAAGCGATTCCAATAATGCTCAACATTTTTTTTAAATGCAATTTTACTTGATTTATTTCACAATTGTATTTTACTGACTAAACTGGTCTAGTTTTGTTAAGTATCACTAAATAAAACGTATTTGTCAAACAAACTAAGTATAATAAAAAAACTTCGGTGATGGTTGTCACGTACAGACCACGCGATATAAGAATATTCAAACGATAAACTTTTAAATTAAATGAAATGAAACAAAGATGATTTACACATTTGCAGTAATTTAAATTACAATGAAATTAAATAAGAAAAATCTCGGGCAATGATCAATAAAAGTCGATTCGCAATAGTACTGCTATACAACCAACAAATATCTATTCCGGCGGGGTAAATAAACATAAGTTTAAAGAATTATTATATAATGAAACTTGGGATTTCCTATCATTAAATGAGAAAGTCGAGGATAAATTCTAAATGTTTTTTGACGTATTTAATAATTATTTTAATACAGCTTTTCCTTTAAAGCCTAGAAATATATATTGCGCACCCAAAAAAACATGGATTACGCATAGTATAATTAAAGAAGGCAATTCACTGCGAGACTTATATAATATAATTAAGATTAACAATGATCAAAACCTCAAAAAACCTTATAATGTATTAAAAAAAGAACATAAAAAAAATATTAACAATACTAAAAAAAGATTTTTTGAAAACAAAATTCAAAATTCAGACAATAAATCGAAATGTTCATGGAAAATCATCAAAAAAAATTTAAGGAATTCGAAGTCAAAACACTCTGTTCCAAGTAAATTAATAACTTCAAATAATACTGTAGAAAACATCTGTGATATGCCAAATATTTTTAATATTTTTTTTATAAACTCTGTTAAACAAATAGTATCTAATTCTAATTTTAACTTAGATAATAACAACATAAATTTGAATCCAAAATCCATGTTTTTGAATCCAACTACTCCTCTAGAAACGTTTAACATAATAATTGCATCAAGCAAGAAGAGTTCCAGTGGGTCTGATGGTATACCTTGTTCGATTATGAAACATATTGCTGAATATATTGTAAAACTTCATATGTATGGTTTGCGCGGAACACCCTGGAATTGGGTGAGGTCATATTTGTCGGGGAGGCGGCAGCGCGTCCGGCTGAATGATGGTGAACGACAATTTTTATCTGAAACATCTGAGATAACTACTTGCGTTCCCCAAGGAAGCATCTTGGGGCCATTGATGTTCATTATATACGTAAACGATATAGTTTCCAGCGTAGACAACTGTTCCGTAACTTTGTTTGCTGATGACACATCTGCAATTATAACCTCCAAATCAGTTGATCAGCTTAGGATAGAAGCAAATAACACTGTTCAAAAAAAACCATTCAAATGGTTTTCAATCCCAAGAGAGTCCGAAACAATTACAGCCTATTAATAAAATCAAATAACACATCGATAATTCAGAGTGACTCAGTAAAATTTTTAGGAATAACTATAGATAATAACTTATCTTGGGAAAGTCATATTATTCAATTAAAAAACAACTTGGCGACAAGAAACTATTGCATAAGGCAACTGGGATGGTTTGTTAACTCAAAAACCTTACTCTCCTATTATTATGGATGTGTTCATTCTATCTTGACTTATGGCATCATGTGCTGGGGTAATTCTAAATACATAAATAACGTGTTCATAAGCCAAAAGAGAATTATTAGAAGTATTTTTAAATTAAATTTTAGAATGTCGTGTCGTCCATACTTTATAAAGCATAACATTTTAACGGTCTATTCCTTATATATACTTCAATGTGTTATATACATAAAGAAAAATATGCCAAACTTAAAACGAGTCTGTGATATTAATACCTACCCCACAAGAGGCGCCAGTGATCTGTATGTACCACCATATAGGACATCCCAAGTGGGTCAAGGTCCATTAACAGTAGCAATAAGAATGTACAACAAGTTACCCAAAGAAATTAAAGAAATAAGCAGTTTCAATCAATTTAAAAATTCTGTGATCAAACTTCTTGAGAAGGCTGCATTTTATTCATATAAAGAATACTTGGACAGAGAGTGATATTTCTGTAAATCTGGATGTTTTTGATCCTCTAAATGTGTTACCATAATTAGTTATTTTTATATACTTATGTGTTTTTGACGATTCCTATACTACTGTAATATTTTTAGTAATTGGAAAATAAAGAATTTATTTATTTATTTATTTATTATAAATGCTCGGAAAGTAGTTGTTTCAATAGATGTTTGTAAAACTTACAGTGTAAGTAATTTTTTGCAGTTGGAAAAAGGGATTCATCGAATTTTATTGATTATTTTCAGAAATTTTCCTCGTTTAATTTTATTGTGTATTGTAGTAGTGTAGCCGTTGACCTGAACGGACGTACCTGAAGCGGACTGAAAAAAAAAAACGCAATAAAATTCGAACCGTAAAAATGGCCCCTGACCTGCGGTCGAAAAGTGACGACGTGATTTCTTTCTTAAAAAGTGCAGACTTTGAAACAATTTTAAAAAAGTCGGTTGAAAAATGTACAAAAGAAATGTGCAGTGAAATTGTTAAACTAAAAAGTGAAATAAGTGAATTGAAAAATTACATCAAAAACTCAAACTCTGGTAAAACAAAGGAAGAAAAAAACGGCAACAAAAAACAATTGATTGCGGAAAATAATACAAAAAGGAATGATACCACCTCCGAAAGAAATATTCAGACCACCTCTGAAAATAGCAACGAAGAAAAATCCAAAATTGAAGAAAACATTCAGAACACCACCTCAAAACCCACCGGAGAGAAACCTAATGATGAAGGATGGCAAACAAAAAAATATAAGCGCAAACAAATGAATAGAGTGCAAGGCAAGGAACAAACGAAAGTATAGATGAAATAAAAGGAGTAATCAAATACGCACATTTTCACGTATGCAAATTGGATCCTAAACTAAACGAAGAGGCACTAATTACATATTTGAAGAGTAACAATTTCGAGAGTATAAAATGTGAAAAGATGAATTCCAGACGACCAGAAGAATATTCATCGTTTAAAATATCAATCCCAGCGGAGAAATCCAACGAATTATTGAACCCAAACTTATGGCCGAAAAATGTATACATCGATAATTTTTTATTCTGTCTAAAGAGCAGACAAAACCTAGACAGTTTAAGAAATCAAACAAAAATGCAAAGTTAATACTCGTTCATCAAAATGTACAATCAATTGGAAACTGTAAGGATACTCTGAGCGATTCACTTAACAAAATCAATTGCAATATCGTATGCCTAACGGAACACTGGAAAAACAAGGAACAGTTGCAGTCTGTAACAATGGACAATTTTGTGCTGTCAGCAAATTACTGCCGAAAATATAATCAACATGGTGGCGTTGCGATCTATACTAACAAAGAACTGGATACTGAAGAATTATACCAAGTAACTAATATTAGTAAACCCTATATCTTCGAATGTACTGCCATTAATATTCAAAATAGTTTGAATAGCTTGATTGTTGTTGTAATTTACAAACCCCCGAATGCTTGTATAGAAGACTTTTTCGCAAAACTCGAACAAATCTTAATTCTAGTAGAAAATAAAAATAAATTCACAGTCATTGCTGGCGACTTAAACATAAATTTATTAACTAATACACCTCAAACACAGAGACTTATACCATTATTTAAAAGTTATGGATTTAGCCCAATATTCAACGAACCGACTAGAATCACTGATTCATCACAAACCTGCATTGATAATGTATTTGTTAACAGGATAGACTTATGCACTGGCAAACTTATAAATATGCATATATCAGATCATCTAGGTCAAAAAGTAGATATATCTTTCGAAAGAGAAGCCCAAAACCAAAAAATATACAAAAGAATATTTAATAATGAACATTTACAAACATTTAGATGTACTATGCAGCACATTGACTGGAAATGCCTTTATGACATATCTAATTCAAATGTAAATGAACAATGGAATTGTTCTAGCGATACTTTTGGTATTGCTTTTAATAACTGTTTTCCTGAAAAATCATTTAACAAAAAAATGCATTGTATTAAATTCACCTCCACACAAGAAATATTAAAATGTAAAGATGAATTAGATCTACTTTTCATAATATCTCGCCATGATCATTCACTTCTAAACCAATACAATGTAACTAAAAAACAATATAATAAATTATTAAATAAGCAACGATCCGACTACTATAAATTAAAAATCGAGAGCAAGATAGATATACTTGGTTCATCGCAACAAATCGCAGAAAATTTCAGTATAAACTTTCAAAATATTATATCCGAATTAACTCAAAATCAAATTCAAACACCTTATTCTGATAACATTCAACCAATAAATAATTCTATTTTCATTGAACCGCTAACTGAAAATGAATGCTATAACATTATTAATAAACTAAAGAATACATTTTCTTGCGGTGACGGCAACATACCAAGCATAGTAATTAAATACTGCGCACAAGAAATCATTTCGCCACTAACTCACATAATTAATAATTCAATAGAATATGGGATATTTCCAGAGAAACTTAAAATAGCTGTAATTAAACCAATTTTTAAAAAAGGAAATTCAGCAGAAATACAAAACTATAGACCTATTAGTCTCCTGCCCGTTTTCTCTAAAATATTTGAAAATATCATGATTAAACGAATTGAAAATTTCTTTAATAGTTTTAACATTATAAATACCTCACAACATGGGTACCGTTGGTTTAATACAAACAAACTGTTCATCAATAACGAGAAAACTAATTTAATGATATTCAATAAGAGTAACATAAATACAATCCGATTAGATGATTCACTTACTGAAATAATAAATTCTACAAAATTTCTTGGAGTGCGCATTGATCACAAACTCAGCTGGACAGAACACATACAAATAACGGAAAATAAATTAAATTCCGTAATTTATACATTAAGAGAGATATCAAGGTACCTAACAAAATCAGTAGCAAAAACGGTATACTTTACGAATTTTGAAAGCATAATGCGGTATGGTATTATTTTTTGGGGCATCAAATCACATGCAAAGAAAATCTTCATACTTCAAAAAAAGGCAATTAGAATCATATACGGGTTAAATTATAAACAGTCTTATCGTGGAACATTTAAACAAAATAAAATATTAACACTTTATAGTTTGTATATATTGGAAACAATTTTATTTTATCATAAACAATTAAAAGGTAGTGACAACAAACTACATATACGCAACACACGAACAAATAATTATATCGTTCCGCAACATAAACTTAAAACAACTGAGCATGCAGTACATTACTCAGCAATCAAGCTATTTAACGCCCTTCCAAATAATATAAAAGTCTTCAAAAATAAGTTCAAACAATTAAAGACACACTTATCCGATTATTTAATAAAGTGCGAACCGTATTCTCTTGAAGAATTTTTAAATTATAATATGAAGGACTGTACATAAAATATATGACATTGTATTCTACATATCATGTATATACTTTGTAAATAGATTAATATTTAGTTAAGTAACATCTGTAAATAATTCAAATAGTTTATTATATTATTATTCTGACACTATTTTCATTCTGTAACATGTAAATGACATTTTGAAAATAAAGATTATTATTATTATTGTAATTTAAATAACTGAAAATGTGTGAATCATCTTTCTTTCATTTTATTAAATTTAAAAGTTTATCGTATCCATATTCTTATATCGCGAGGTCTGTACGTGACAATTGTTACCGAAGTTTTTTTATGTGTGTGAAGCTGGCAATGAATCCAGCAATGAACCCGGCGCATCCACACTGAGAATTTTCTTTCAAAAATATTTATTCAAAGGAAAACGACACTTGTATAATTGTTTGTTCATAATTATAATTAATAGCAAGGTCAAGTGAATACAACAGAATCAAATTTATTCCTATAAATTCTAAAATTTTCATAATACATATACTTTAAAAATCGGAAAATAGCGATTTTTTTATAAACAATGTTTCCCAAACGGCGCACTTTTTTTCCAATTTTCTTTCAGAAATTGTTCAAACAATGTTTCTAGAAATAATATGAACAATAAAAAAATGCGTACCCATTTATGGTTTGTCAATAAACAAATCCATTGCTGAGTTGTATTTCCAACACCTGACGGCGATTTTCAAAGTGTCAAATTTCCCAAACGGCGCACTTTTTACAATTTTCTTTCGGAAATAGTTTAAACAATGTTTCTAGAAGTAATGTAAACAATCAAAATGCGTGCCCGTTAATAGTTTGTCTATAAACAAATCCATTGCTGAGTCGTATTTCCAACACTTGCCGTCGATTTTCAAAGTGTCAAATTTCCCAAACGGCGTTCTTTTTTCCAATTTTCTTTCAGAAATAGTTTAAACAATGTTTTTAGAAGTAATATAAACAGTCAGAAACGCGTGCCCATTTATGGTTTGTCAATAAACAAATCCATTGCTGAGTTGTATTTCCAACACCTGGTGTCGATTTTCAGTGTCAAATTTCCCAAACGGCGCACTTTTTTCCAATTTTCTTTCAGAAATAGTTTAAACAATGTTTCTTATTATACAAAGACTTACTTAGAACAAGGGATTGATCAAAATTTATTGATCATTGCAATAAACTTTTAAATATTGTGAAAACACATTACAAAAATGGCGAAAGTTTTGCAAAAACAAACAATGAATTGACCCTGATGGATCAGAAGACCATTGTTTGTGCCCGTCTTTGTCGGTCTCTGGAAAGTATAGCCACAGGAATGAACGTGTGGCCGAGAATCCAAGAACATCTATTCCGCAACATGGTTAAGAATTAAACACTTCCAGAAGCACTATGCAACAAATGCTGGCAAAAGATCTGCATTTGCACGCGTACTAGGTTCAATTAGCGCAAGAAATCAAGCCAAAGGACCATGTGCAGCGCCATGGATTTGCTGATAGGGTGTTGGAGCACCATTAAATTAATGCGAATTCTTTTAAGAAAATCATTTTTTCAGATGAGGCACTTTTTCGACGCAAAGGTTACTTAGATAAGCAAAACTGTCCAATTTAGGGTGCTGAAAATCCACGTGTGATACTCGCGAGTAACTGTTTGGTGCGCATTTAGGGTTGGTGGAGTGATTGGACCGTATTTATTTAAAAATGCGGTAACTGTTAATGCTGTAAAGTATCACAAAATGTTAACGGAGTTTGTGTGGTTCTAATTGGATGTAATTAATACCTACGGAAGACATATTATTTCGACAAGACGGTGCAACCTGCCACTCATTACGTGAAACAATGGTCATTTCTTTATTTGGCAATCAACATCAACCACCAAGATCGTGTAATCTAACGCCGATGGACCTTTTTTCTTCGGACTATGTGAAGGAAAAGGCGTAAGAGAATAAGCCTGAAACAGTTGAACATCTTAAATTATTGGTGAAATGCAGCCATCTTTATGCGAAAACGTTATTCAATTTTTCAACGAAAGAATAACCTCGTGCTAGAGGTTCTGTAGTGGCCATTTGTCTAATGTTGTATTTCATGTTAAATCGGAACTGTTTTTATTTATGTTGAAATTAAAATGTTTGCTTAATTAAAAAAATAAATGTGTTTTATTTTAAAATTAAATCCGGCGCTCTTGTTGGGACACCCGTTATAACCCCATATCGCTTATTCGGCTCAATAACTATATCGGATGCGTTCTATAATTGTCGTATAATCGTCGTATTGGGATGAGTAGCACATAAGGCTCCGATGTTTCTACCCGATCTTTCAGGGTCGACTAGGGTCGGAATTACGCTGTTCCACCTCACTTTCATTCATAATCATCAAAGTAGATATCGCGCTTTTCGCCAATCTATTACTTAATATATTTCATGTTCATAGAAATCAATTTCATATAAGCAATTCAATAATTTGTTAGATTATTTATTTTATCTGAAAAATTGCATTGTTGATATGTAACATTTGACACAATTACGGCAACTATTACAAAATAGCCAGAAATAGTCGTCTAGTTCTTTCCAAGTTATAAAATTACTTATAATAATATTTGCTTTCAGTTTAGCATTTGTTATAAATTTAAAAAAAATGAATGGTTCGGAGTAATATTACAATCAGAAATTGTAAAAATTGAAAGTGTGTGGCGTTAATTCGTGAAATTTGGCGAAATAAAAAAATACAAATTGGAAGAAGTAACCCCAAATGAAGTGATAGATGAATTATTAAAGGATTTGGCTTGGAATATACGGACATGAAACGGGGATAATTATAAAGAACATACAACTAAGATTATGTGGAACTCAATGACGAAAAGCATACAAGAATTACATTTTAAAAGTTATAATAGACGCATTAATCCATCTGAAGACTTGGATTTCAAATTCGCAAGAGACGTTTGCAATACTAAAAGAAGACAATTGTAAATTATTCCCGATAAAAGAAAAGCAAGCTCTGCTGCTCTTTTGTCAAACGAATTAATGGATATTGTGGACAATTTTGACGAAGGGACGCCAAAAGGCAGTCAAATATTTTTTTGTGAAATTGTATCTGTTGAATTAGCGTGGCCTGACGGTAATGGCATTTTTTTTACTAGCCGTATTGAGCATAATCCAATCTTTAGAAAAAAAATGCCAAGGTAAAAGCCGCAAATGTACAGAAAGTAAATGGCTTATTCCTAATAAAAAAAAACTGTTCTGTTCGATTATTCAAAAAATGTTAAAATATGATTAATTGTTTCTCATAGATCACTTGGTAAAACATTTTCATCAATTTATAGGTTTTTTGATTGAATTAACTTGGTTTGTTTTACTGATAAATTATTTATTTTCAACTAGTTTGGGCTTAATAACATTTTCAAGAATGAAAATTAAAAAAAAGTTAAGTAAACGAGGAATAAAATTAAACAGTAAAATGCACTATACACAAATTAAATCACATATAAAAGAACTTCTTAATGAATCATTTTCTTACTTGACTCAATAATTAATTTCTTATGTAATCGATGTTGAACATGTTTATTGGCTGATGTCACTGAACTATGTATGAAGATGAAAAGCATTTTAATAAATATATAGAGATTTATGAACTTTACTAAACGATTTAAAAAAAATAATAATTCGGCGAAACTAATGTGTTATGTTACAATTACAACATGTTAAGCAAGGTTACATGAGAAAACTATAAAGATATCTAATGTGTTTAATTAGTAGATTTAATAAGAGTAGACGAAAAAATACGCAACTTAGAATCGGTTATTATGTGTTTTCTTGTTAACAATATTGAACATGTACTACAAAATGAATGTCTAAAAGAATCAAGATTTAATCTTTTTTGAATTCTTTTAGTTTGACATTTGCTATAAAATCAAAAAATGGTACGATTCGGAATAACATTATCATCAGACATTGGCAAATTTGTTCAAAACTTCGTTCCAATAAATACAAAAAAAGTGCGTGGCGTCAATTTGAGAAATTTTGCGTACAAATTGAAGGAAGCAACCTCAAATGAAACATTAAAGGGTTGAGCTTGGAATATGTCGACAGAAAACAGGAATAATTATAAAGAATATAAAATTAAGATTATGTACAATTAACTCTTCTTCCTTTAATATACTAAATCTATTAAATAGGAAACTATTTTTTCTATTTCTAATATTGAACTAAATAAAACTCAACAAAATAACATCACTCCCATCAAAGAGCGTCTTGAGATTATTTCCCTTAAGTTTGCCACAAACCTCCAATTGTCTCCTCTATTTAAACAATTATGTATCCCCCGAAATCCAAATATCCTTCCAAAATATAAAAAACCTTCATCGACAATTTATCAATTCATTTCATCAAAAAATGTGGTCTTTGAGAATGACGATAGCAATCTTGAAAATTAAATAAACAATGACAAGAACTAGACATAGACAGCGGAAAGACCTTCGGTTGTTAGCCAGTTCATGTAATATATGTGAATATAAATCTATAAATACGTTGTAAATAATTATCTAAACTATGTATAAATGTTACATGAATAAAGATGTTTAGTAGTAAAACTCAGCATCGTTATTACATATTTTGTGATGAAGGCGTTTATTTTGTTATAAATTTTAACCATTTAAATTAACAAAATTATTTTTTTTTTTGTATTCAAAATTACATTTTTACGGAGACTATTTTTCTGAGTGCCATTTTCAAATCAAGTTAATACGTGAATATAGAAAAGTAATTAGATTTATTAATTAAAAAAATGTTATAAAACATCAATTTCCTTTCTAATCTATCCGACAAAAAAATAAAGGTATATTTTTTTAAACGAATACACAGAATTACGATAAAGCCTAATCAACGAAGGATTCCTAATAATAAGAGTGGTAAATTGTCGTCATTAATACTTTATAATCCAAATATCATAAATTAAAAGAATTCACATTTTTTATCTTATGAAGCACGTGTAGACACTCGTTCGATTTTATGTCTTTTACATAATCTTGTATCACGATTAAGGACCAATAAATATAAATTATCGGCTTAATGAAACGCGGAAAGGCGATGAACTCCGCTGTGTGATGCAACAAATGCGTACTTATCGTTTAATTTGATATATGTGTTTGTGACTTTTATATGAAATTGTTAGTATTATTTATAAACTATAATGCACGGTCAAGTGATAAGGAGGATAAAAAAATGGGATACTACAAGTGATATCTTAATTTACTGTTCCGTTTACTGTTTGCATTATCAAAAATTGGTCTAAGAAAGCATAAAACTAATAATAAATAAAAGATATGCATGTTACAGGCAAACGTAGAGCGTTACTTAAAGTCGTGTTAAAAAACGCATATGTCAGAGAGCCTGTAACATAGAGGTAGTATGGCTAGAGTATATGTTTGTTGACATCTAATTTATTAAGCAAAGAGTAAAGGGAAGACAAATATGTAAGCATGATTATGTCCTTAGTGACTGTATGCTATGTATTGAAGTTTTAGTCATCATATTTTATAATTTTTGAAATTACGTGAACATTTTATCTATGATTCAAGATGATGTATTGTGAATAGAAATTGGCAACACTGATGATTTTGTAATGGGATTATCAACATTAAAATGATTTCAATAATCGAAAAATCTTTTTAGTACAACCCAAAAGATCTTAAAAAATAATCTATTTTAATCAATATATGTGACAAAATAATCGAATCGATATCCAAACAAATAATCGATAGACATTCAACTAAATAATTACTTAAATGTATTTAATTGAAGAAATTCACTTTTCACTTTATTTTATTTTAAATATATTTATAAATATCCTTAAAAATTGACCTTTATATTAAAATACTGAGAGAAATTATAAATTCAAGTATTAAAATATTCAGTTTAAATATGTTTTTCAAATTGTAAGTCCATAATTCAATTATTTAGATAAATGTCGAATCTATCAATAATATTCGATTAATCAGTTGAACCCAGATTCACTTAATGATCGATCATATTTTAAAAACATGAACACAATTCATACCTAACACCCGAAAGGGTACAATTGATTATATATATAAAGACAATTGATTATGACTAAAATGTCATTAACATAATTGTAAAAACAAGATTATTAGCTTCCCAATTATTGGAAATTAGTTTGACATTCTTTAAGGAGGAATCAATTTACTATGAGGTTTTCTTCTGCTTTATTTAGGTTCATTTATATAAACTATATATGTATAAATATATATAATCTTAATCCCTTTTACACTTTCCGATATCGAGTGATATAAGCTATATATTAGATTATAAACATTAGTGCAGCATCTATCAAGTAATTCGCCTTATGTCAGTAGTATGTTTATATGTAATTCAAGTTTCTCATTCAAAATATGTAGTTTTTATGTTTTTTCATTGTTCAGAAATCTTAAAATTTATTGTAAGAATATTATTTACATTGTCGATATACTTTAACCAATTGAGGAATTTATTTTAAGTAAATGCAGTGCAAAAATGCAATTTCCTTCTTTGGTTTCTATAACTCAAATTATTTTTATACAACATGGAGGTGGCGCAGAGATCACAGGTTGCTCGTATCACTGTTATTATGTTCATATAAATATATTTTTGACAGAGTGTTGTTCATTATCAAGTATTTTAATTTGTAATCGATGGTCATGACAATGAAATAATGATTTAAATTCATTTATCTACGTAACGCAAAGTATAGACTTGCACCATCGATTACATATTCTTTATTGTAAATAAAGTAGTGTTATTCAGTTTAATGCTTTAATAGAATGTTATCCCATTAATTATTTCTGGAAATGACCATTATAAAGCAAATAACCATAAATTAATTACCAGTTAGGATATAACATTTACTCTACGATTACAACATTTAAACATGATTAAACAAAAGAGATAACATAAATACTTACAGAATTTAAATTGAATTTTATTTAAACAACCACTGTAAATCACAAAATATTGCCAAGAGAAAACGAGAATTGTACAAACAGAGGTTATGTTTAGGTCCCATCTGACACGTGTGTGCTGCTAAGGACCGACATACGTTTGATTAAAATTAAATATTTTCATTTTTCAGACAAGATCCATAATTTTCTCTTCAAATTTTTACATGAATTCGAAGATATCAGTTTAATTTATCTTATTTATAAAGCGTATTTCTTAAATATGCATAATAACTGAATAGTTCCTTATGTACGTAATCAATAAGGTTCAAATAATTTTTTGAAACGCCACACTTTTAAAATTTAGCGTTATTTATTGCCTTTATTTATTAAAAATTACTAATTAATTTAGAAATAATCGATGGTTGAGGATTTTACTTTATAAAACTCCATAATGCACTAAATAAAAAATAAATAAAATAACAGTTTTATTTAAGTTTCACAAAATTTATTATAAAGACACTGCTACAATTGTTTATCATTAATCATCTGTCTGAAAGTAGCATTTGTCAAAAGTTGTAAGTTATTGTAAATAAATATTTAATATATAATATTATTTTTTATTAAACACCATTAAGAATTATCGAAATTGAAACTATGTAAGTAATCACAGATCAAATATTTTCGCGAAGAGTAATTAAAGATTTCTAAACAATACATGTTTACAGATTAGTAAATGATGCTAAACAGAATCCTATTGACTCGTAATCGTTTCCCTATCTATGTGTAATTTTCAATTGTTATATTTAAGAAAACATTTTGGAAATGAAGAACAGAAATGATACATAGTCCTGCATCATAGCTCCCGTATTCGATAGCTCAGTTACTAATTAAGTTAGGACTTTGAACTTTTAGAGACTTTGCTTGAAACCTAGGAAAAGTTTGACATTAAATTAAGGGCACCCTGTATAATTCAAATCAATTAAATTTGACTATTATGATTTTTAGACCTTATTTAATAAGTACCTTGAATAATTTTATTCACAAGATCCTATTTAATTTTTTATTATTTTTGTAAACCGATGACACAAAACCTATTTTTTACATTTTAATTTTTTGTTGGTATTATTTAACCAATTTAAAAAAATAAGGTATGTAGGCAATCATAAAAAGTAAATATATATCAAGTAATTTTAAAAAATATATCATCATGCAGTAACTCTTTTTTATGTTCCTGAAATACGTCCTCGGACTTGTCGATAACACATTTCACAAAATTATTTATTGCAATTATTATTATGGTCATTCCATTATTATTCAAATGAGTAAAATCTGGAGACTGTTCAAGTGATTAGGAGGATGAAACAAAAAAAAGGGATCCCACAAGTGATATCTTAATTTACTATTCCGTTTACTATTTGTATGAATTATCAAATAATTTATCGGGTCGATCAACAGTTACAAATTTAGCAATAATCACACAAACGATATCCGAGTCCCTAGATTGTCGTGGCCAAACTGATGTAATTTATACAGACTTTTCGCGTGCATTTGACACTCTAGACCACAACATCTTAATTGAAAAATTGAGTATCTTTGGTTTTGCCAGCAACCTACTTGAGTTTATATCTTCATACTTGAATTATAGGTCAAATTGTGTATTTTTCAACGGATTTAAATCATCGCAATTTGTTTCAACATCAGGTGTTCCACAAGGGTCCAATCTAGGGCCTCTATTATTCGTTTTATATATTGACGACTTAATTAGATCCATCTCTTGTCCAGTTTTAGCATTCGCTGATGATCTTAAAATTTACACTAATGTTAACTACTCAGATGATTCTCAACTACTTCAGCAAAATATTAATTCAATTTTTAATTGGTGCAACGCGAACAACCTAAAACTGAATGCAAACAAATGCTATGTTGTTTCTTTTCATCGCAAAACAAATCCATATGTTCATAACTATACAATAAATGGAACAATTCTCGAAAGGAAGTCCGAAATTAGGTTGTTTTGTTTGATGAACAACTTAGCTTTACTAAACACGTGTACAACATAACCTCGTCAGCAATGACAGATATTAACGTTCTGAAGTCACTATATAATGCATTTGTTCGCACTAAACTTGAATATGCATCGGTTATATGGTATCCGCTTTACATGAACCTGTCTCTTGCAGTAGAACGTGTCCAAAGGCGATTTTTAAAATTTGTATCATTTAAACTCACCGGTATCTATCCACCTCGTAATATTGACTAAAATACCCTGCTGATGGAACACAATGTTATGTCACTTGCGGACCGCAGAAACTCTTGTAGTGCTATCTGTTTAAAGAAACTAATAAATAATACCATAGATTGTGATTGGCTACTAGCTAAGATTAGTTTTAATATTCCGCGAATATCTTCTCGATACAGTGATACATTTTTAATTCCTAGGTGTAGAACCAATATCCTTTCCAAAGCCCCGCTATCTCACATGTGCCGCAATGCCAATCGCCTTTTTGAAGACATTTTCATTTCGTAACAGATAATTGCATTTTTGTTTCTCTGGTGTTTATAATAGTATTAATTAAATAATGTTTCATTTCTTTTCAAATTTTATATGTTTAATTAGTTCATATTTGCACTACTTGTTATTAAACAATTATTTACTCTTCCTTTTAATTTATAAGTTACGTTTAACAGATTTGTTTTTTTTTTCTAATTAGTTTACTTTTGTCAAACTTACATACTTTTATAATTAACTTCTTTACTTTTTGTATTTATACTGACCATTGTAATTTGTCCTGTTTTGGTTTTTCCGTTGGACAATAAAGAATTATTATTATTATTATTATTATCAAGAATTGGTCTAAGAAAATACAAAACTAAAAATAAATAAAAGATATGCAGGCAAACGTCGAGCGTTACTTAAAGTCGTGTAGAATTAATAGTATTCGTCATGCAAATTAAACTAATCCTCTTGTTTGTTTGCTACAGCTCCGCGAAGATCCCCCGCCGGGTCATCACATCTGTCAACACGAGAAATTAGTTTTTTTTTCCCGTAATTACTTTTGAAAAACGTGTACTTTCTCTCAGCTACCTGAAACCAGGTAGAGACAATAAACCATACATAGTATCTTTTTCGATTCCAATCTATCCTTCAAATCCTTGCATACATGGTGTCCTTTTCGATTCCAAACTATCCTTCAAATCCTATCCATAAAAACAAAATCAAAATAAGGGCCCGGCATTTTAGATTGATCACCTACATACATGAGAGGGGGATATTGCGATGTTGTTAATAGTGAATGTGGGGGATCGAGGCTATATTTTGTGGAATGGTATAAAATGTTGAGATTTTGAAAGATTTATTTTTATCCTTGGATGGAATTAAAAGGATATTTAGGCTATTTGAAAGGAAACGGTATGCGTAATAAGAGCCATGTCGCCATCTCTGTTAATGTTAAATTAAACTTGTAAATTAAATTCACTTGGTTTAGTTTAACTTATGTTTATTTTAACTTCAACTAGTTTAGGCTTAATGCCATTATCAAGAATAGGATAATATTATTATTATAATATAATGATAAAATTGAAATTTCTTTATATTTTCGAGATATTACGAGAAATGAAATCCTTCTTTTTAATTAAAGAAAAGTGACTACCAAAATTATTCAATTTTATCGGATTTTTGGATTACATTAATTTATAATACAACATTGTCCACTGACCAAGTCATCAATGTAATACGAATTAGTAACGGCCAACAACTATATGGTTATCTCTTTAATTTTGTCGGCGTTAACTTGGTGGTACATTTTCAATATAGTATATAAAGAAAACAAAATAACTTTTTATACCACTTGGACTTTTAATAATCTTGACTAGTTTCGATTACACGTATAAATATTTGTTAACAGCGAATTGTATTTACTATTGTTTGAGAATGATTACCGTATAATCGAAACTAGTCACGATTAATAAAAATCCAAGTGTAAGTAATTTTGTTTTCTTTATATACTCGGCCCTATTCCCTATCGAAAACGCTAAACATAAAGGTTGACAGTTATGTTATGTATCGAGTAACATGTTATTCCTGCAGTGTTAAAAAAGTATATAATTTAGATATGTCGATAGAAAGAGAGACGTTATTATATGTCGAATTAGTAAGACAAGGCCGATAAATTTCAACGTTATGCTCATCGAATGGCTGTTGAATGGTTGAATTCTAACCTAGCAAAATGTGTGTGTATAAACTATACAATCGAAGAAAACCAAAGTGCATCAAACATCCATAAACAGTGCGATTTTGTCCTTTATTAAAAAACGTACTCAAAGCATCTGTAAAATGCAAATTACTTGTGTTTCCACGTGTGAAATGTTCATAAGGCGATTATAAAAAAAATCAATTTGTGCTTTGGTTTTCTCTGATTTAAAGTTTATAAATTGTTATATGATTGTATTAAATTGCAGTAATGTTTTATTGCACTGTCGAGCCGTTTTGATATGTAAATTTCGCTATTCACATCATTAGTAAAGGGGTTTGACGTTTTTCTACCTAAAACAATAATCACTATGTTTTCTGATCCCCCACAGTGTACAAAAATACATTAAAAATTACATTTTCAATATAAAGAATCCCTGTTTCGAATTATGGGAAAATTTATAAAAAGGCACACTCGCTCCTCAATTTATGCACATTCTATGGATTCCTGAAGGAGTGAATTATAAAAATGTTCTTTTTTGATATATTTAAATTCAATTTTACAAGAGAATAAGCCAAAAATACAATAATATTTATTAAACTACCGTTAAAAAACAATTTGAATTGAAAATAACCTCAAAAAGCGGCTAAACGCTATGATAACTTTACCTATTTCGGTGCCTGCTATTTTCAACGATTTTAGCGGCTGTTGACTGAGATAACGGTTTAGCGCGATACGGAATACGAAACAGCCATATAACGTAACCTTGAAGAATAGGGCCGACTATATGGTTATCTGTTTCTATTGGTGCGGTTGAGTAAAACAATGCAATTCGTTTTAATTACACTCTAGAAATTTTATATTTTATTAATCAACAATGCGCGTAGAAAAATGTTTTAATTCAAATTTAAATAAATTACTGAACTATTAATAAATATTATATTTGTTTTGTTGTTTCTTATTATTCCATTTCATAACGATATATAAAATTATACAACGACCGCCAACTGTAATTGCCATCCTTGGAAGCGAGTTTCAAGGCTCCGTCCATTGAGGGGGTGGGTTTTTATGTGAAGTATCTGGCGTCCTTTATTGCGTAAGTGGAATTGAGTGGAGGAAGGTTGTGGAAGACACACGAGTATCTATATTAGCCTCGTCTGTTTCTGTCGTCGTCTGCGAGATGCGATGGAAAATAACAATAAAAGAAAATTAATTTTATGTAGCAAGAAATATTTTTATTATTATTATTTTTTTATTATCCGTTTTAGCTTAGGGGATCATACGAGAAGCGTCGACTGCACTGATCATTGGTTTGCTCATATATCCTTGAGCAGATAATGTTGCTGTCCGCATATGCTTTAATATGATAAGATACTATGTTTGGGGTAAGTATGTTGTTCTTGGTGTTTATAAGTATCTAGTAAGTTATTTTTTATTATTTATTTATTCTATATTTTCCCATAGTTTTCTGTGTCTACAGTTTATCATATACCTTTATTTGTTTTAGGTATTCGATGATTTTGGTCTGGATTTCCTTATTTTGTAAGAGAAAGGTGTAGCTAATATAGTTGATAAAGTTAAGTTGTCTATATATTTCTAGTTCCTTGCATTCCTTTATTATGTGCTTTACGGTTAGACCTTCACCACATTGAGGGCATTTAGCGGGAGGCTTATTTCTTAGCAGGTGTATGTCCTAGTGATAGTCGGGTTAGTATAATTTTATGTTTCCTAGGAATGTTCAATTGGTGGACGAGCAAGAAATATTATTCACAACAATTAAATTAGTTAGGATTTTCTATTACATAGGCTGTTATTGTTAAAAAAACCTAACAATTTAAGAAAGAAAAAAAAACTATTTTTCAAATGAATTTCACTATGCAGGGTCCTGCATCTTAGCTCTCGTCTTTGATAGCTCAGTTACAAATTAAGTTAAGAATTTGACATTTTGGAAACTTTATTTGGGTCTTAAAACGTACTTCGTGAAAATATTTTTGATTATACAGGGTATTCCCCTCTTGTTACATCACGATGATTTTTTTTAATTGCTTGATATTTAATGAAATGTATATTCATTCATTGTATTGGTGCATTGTATGATTACCTATATACCCCATTTTATTGTAATCGGTTTAGTAATGCCAACGAAAAATTAAAGAGTAAAAAGAATGGGCACTATTAGTATAATTAAATAATAAAAAAATAAACTAGGATCTTAATAAATAAATAATACAAGGTACTTATTAAATAAGGTCTAACAATCCTAATAGTCAAATTTTATTTATATGAATTATACAGGGTATCCATAATTTAATGTCACACTTTTCAAACTTGAATGTATTTTGTTTTTCTTATTTTAAATTGTAAACCCTGTATGTTTTTACATCATTCTATGCAGAATTAAAAAAAACAAACATATTTCTTCCTATCAACCCTACCTCAAATCCTAATAGATAAAAAGTTATTTGCAAAAAACTTGTTTTCTCTACTATTTCAATAACCATTTTGATGAATTAAAATCGAAGGTTGCTTTGGAAAACATTTTTTGACATTGTAAACTTCAACTGTCAAAGTGACATGAGTCTATAAACAGAAAAGAGTATTTACTCACTTCGTCACCGTTATTTAAATAAATTAAATAAAAATGATTTGAAAACAATTAATAAATTATATCCACATTTAGCTATGCGACTTTTGACTTACGTCACGTAACAACAAATGCACATTAAAATAACTACTTCCCGGGCAAATACTCCGCCGGACATTGAATTACATAATGTACACCTGCTACTGATTATCAATAAAATATTGCATAATGCAACTTTTTTTTTAAATCTGAGTCTATGTTAGCTTTAGTAATATTAAAATTATAAATAATTGTTTTCTTAAGCTTTTCACAAGCAATATTTTTTGACAACGTTTTTACAAGAAAACATGCAGCAAACAATCAAAGACGTATTTCAAAATATTATACCCGACCTATTACAAAGACTGGCAAGGTAATTTCACGTTCGTCTTAATTTTTGCCCCCAAAATAATTGAAAACATGTTTTAGTATGTAATTATTTGTTTTCTATCTTTTAATGTTATAACTAAAAAGACAAAAATCTGTGAATCCTTTAAAACCGACGTTGTTACAATTGTAATTGGATGACATGTCTGTTAATAGAAGGTTTTTCAAAACAACCTTCGATTTTTATTCACCAAATGCCTATTGATAAAAATACAGTTTTCTGTCAATAACTATTGATCATGTGCAATGTAACAAAACAAATATTAGAGTCACCGTTGGGTAAAAACATATTTCCTGGTGGTACAGATGATGTTTTAGCTGCTTTTGTTGGAACGGACCGACAACTTACACAGTTTTTAAATTTTATTAACACCCTGCACCCAAATATTAAATTCACTGCAGAATCACAATTCACTAACATTTGACATATATAGAAAACCTACATACACAGACAGAGTAATTCCTATTTCCTCCAATCATCCACAAAAACATAAACTTGCAGCCTTTAATTCTATGTTTTTCAGAGCTTTTAATATTCCGCTATCTGAGGAAAACCTGAATAAAGAAATTAATGTAATTAAGAAAATAGCTAAAGCTAATGGTTATTCAGCCATCTTAATCAATCAATTAATAAATAAACATAAATTGAAATTAGTAAAAAAGTATATTTAGGCATATACAGAACCCCCTGCTAACAATTCATTTACATCCCTTACTTTGCTTGGTAACATTTCATTAAAAATTAAAAAATTATTGAGAAAACACAATATTAATATAGCCTTTAAACCCCTCATAAAAAACAAGAATTACATTTTTAATCCAAAAACAAAAATAGATATTACTCACAGATCCGGAATTTATAAATTAACGTGTAATGATTGTAACGGCTTGTACATCGGCCAAACTGGTAGAAATTTTAAAATGAGACTCAAGGAGCATCTCGCGCCTTTTAGAAAGAAGCTGATTGACAAGTCGTCTTTCGCCAAACATCTGATTGAAAGCAACCACACTTTTGGCGAAGATGTACTTTCAGTCATTCATTTTGCCGAAAAAGGCCGCAAGATGAACCTCCTTGAGTAATTAGAAATCCATAAAGCACGCGCCAATAAGGAAATTCCCGTCATCAACGACCAGGTTGAGCTGATGTACACCCCGCTGTTTAAAGCCGTTTTGTAATCCACCTACCTACCCATCCCTTCCACTGTTTGTCGCTACATTGTACCGATTATATATACCGAAAATGTAATTAGTTTAATTTACTTTTAGTTTGATAATAACAAGTGTAAATTGTTGAAACTATAGTCACAATAAATATAATTTAGGGTTATACAAACAAAGTTTATAGTGTTTTATTAAATAGATAAACAATGTATAACAAAGTTGAAGCCTCAGTTATTAATAACTATTGATCTGTTAAGAATTTATGTTTTCTTTTTAAATTCTGCATCGAACGATAAAAAAATATACAGGTGTTCCAATTTAAAATATGAAAAATAAAATACATTCAAGTTTGAAAAGTTTGACACTAAATTTTGGACACATTGTATAACTCATGAACATAAAATTTGACTATTATGATTGTTAGACCTTATTTAACATGTAGCCTGTATAATTTTATTTACAAGATCCTATTTAATTTTTGATTAACCTTATAAACGCACATTTTTTTACTTTTTAATTTTTTGTTGGTTTTACTAATCCGATTTCAATAAAATTTTAGGGGTATGTAGGTAATCATTAAAGGCACATAAATAATGAATAATATGTATAACAAATCATCATGCTGTAACTCTTTTTTGGGATACCCTGTATAATAAATCATATTTTCATGAAGTACGTCCTAGGATCCAAATAAAGTTTCTAAAATGTCAAAGTCCTAACTTAATTAACAACTGAGCTATCGAAGACGGGAGCTGTGGTGCAGGACCTTGTATAATTACAAAGTTGTTAAATTAAATTAATCAAACGTAGCGCCCCATGGTCCATTTGGCGGAATAAAAATCCGTTTTCATGATGACAATGCACCAGCTTACTCATCCGCAATCGCTACAGCAAAACTGGTTGAATTACGCCATTGCGTAATTGCCCTCTACTGGCACACTCACCCTCCTATTCACCAAATTTGGCCTACTGCGATTTATTTTTGTTTTCAAATATGAAAAGATGGCTTGACGGAAAGCGATTTTTCTTGCGGAGTTCGATAGATCATATTTTTTGTATGAAAATAGAAAAGAGTATTTATTCCTTTGACCCTACACCCATATGGGCAGAAAGGGTCATTGAATATATATATATATAATATATACTTATTCCTTTGGACTTAGACCAAGTGAATACATTTTTACTTCACATTTAATGAAACGTTCAGTCACCATTCATCTAGCGTATGGATAACTAGTGATGGCCATTTCGGTTTTTCGAACCTCATCAGACTAGTGTGTTCCATGTGCAATGCCTTGATGAAGGCGACTGAACTGAAATTGTACTGGAGTTATATACCCGATATTAATCATAATAAATTAAAGACGACGCAAGCGCCACCTTTTGCCTAATTTCAAAATTAGGCAAAAGGTGGCGCTTGCGTCGTCTTTAATTTATTATGATTTACATTTTTACTTAATTTATTTAGAATAAATTAAGTAAAAATCATTACTTTAAAATTATTTTATTTCTTTTATTTTACGAATAACTTTAACAAAATAGTATAGTGCATTTTCTTGCCTAAAACGGGTACTTATTATACAACCACCGTATATAAAACTGTTTAGCTGATTTCAATATTGATGTTCTATATTTTCATGAATTTTAAAATAAATTTATTTCCAAAAAATTCACTAAATTCTTCATTAAAACAGCTTTACACTCATTACCTATAATATTACATTATATCTTCATTTTTTATTCTAACAAGAATTAGTGAATTTACATTTAAGAATAATGTAAATAAAATCACGGGCAGTACATTGAATAATTCTAATTGATTATTTATATTTAGGTTTATTTAGTTAAAGTTAGAATAAGTTATATGTATGTTTTCTTATATATATTTTTTTTATTATCCAATTTATAATTTGTTATTATTTTATAAAAAAGGTGTTATCCGTTAAATAAATAAATAATTGAATGTTTTTTTTTTAATCAGACCGATATTTTTCACCTAATATGTAAAAAATGCAATTACATATTCACGTTAATAATTCTGGAGCTCGACTCCTTTTTATCAATGATTATTTTCATCTCTTTCTGCTAAACAGCAACCTTAATTAGAAGTTTTATAGTTTTATGGAAATTCACACTTAGAAATAATTCCCGGCGCATTCACCATTTTTATAAATATTGTTAAACGAATATCTCCTTTTTATAGTATTAAATTAATATAGTTAATATTATACATTTTTACTTTCACCGGACCCCTGTCCAAGGGATCGTGAAAATTTTCGAACCGCCAATTTCAACAAATATGCACGTTTTTAGGTCCCCTGAGTCCATTCCATCGAGTTTTGAAAATGTCTGTGTGTGTGTATCAAAACTCTACAAACTGCAACTTTACTCTTAACGATTTTTCATTTTTTTAATTCGGATAGAAAAATGTTTCAAATAAAAGTTTTAGATCTTGGAAAATAAATAATTTCTGTTATAAAACTTTTATTGTAGGACCTTCGGTTTTTATTTTATAAGCGGAAGAATTTCGTTTACCTAATAAATTCCCTTAGAGATTTCAATTATTGAAATAATTATTTTAATGACAAATAAAACGTCAAAGTGCCGTCGTATTCAGCACAAAAGCCTGCAGTTTGAAAAAATGAAGAAGAGTGTGGAGAAATGATTTTAACCCATTGTAAGGTAAGAAATAACACACTTAATTATAATATTCTTCTAAAAACTCGGCTTTAACGTTAAAAGACAACAATCAATTTTTTCTATTAATCATTTTGCTTTCCTATTAAATTTTTAATCAGACCGTATTCACCGGGGAAAGTACCATGATGGGAACATCACCATTTTTATAAATTATAATATTAAATATAACAATTTCAAATAGAAAAAACTAATTTAAAGAAGCATAAGTGAATGAAATATTTAAGCAACCATAGACACATAACTATAGATAGCGTTTAAACATATAATATAAATTACTGAATAAAAAAAGGTTAGATGCATTATAATTGATGTAAAAAATAATAAAAGTGTATGAGTAATATAAAATGAAATAAATAGTAGTAAAAAAATGTTAAGTTGTAGTCGATTTTTTCTCCATTGTATTATCAATAATTTTCTTTTATGACGTATCTACCTCAAGAAGAATTCAAGTTTAATAAATAATTAATCTTGATTCTGTATAAAAAATAACTTTTCTCTACGGCAGTATTAATTATTAGAAAATGGCGCAATCGCTGTTGTAAATCTGTCGACGGAATTAAATTAAACTCAAGAGTGTTTGCATGCATATCAGTAATTTGCATACACTCGAATTTAACAAAGGGTTAAGTGCGAAAATCTGTAACGACCTGAATCTGGGTCGTAACTGACTAATTGTAATACTCTGTGATTAATTTCAAGTCCCGAGAACGTCGCTAAGTCCCACTGCAATCATTCGTTTGGGTAAAATTGGAAACTTAAATTATCATCGGGTTATTTCTGAAACAGTAAATATTAATGAAATTGAAAAAAAGTATCGATTAATTAATTCATTCATTAAATCAATATGCAAATTAGCAATATTATTTCTTGTTAAATTATTTTGTGTTAAAAGTATAAAAATAATAAAATAATGGAAATATGCACACAATTTTAAATATTTATACAAATATCTTTATTTAGACAATATAACAAAAAATTATTATAACAATATGTAATAAGAAAGGTCACCGGCTATATCTTAGGAACTATGAGTGCTAGAGCTTTCAAATAAAAAAATGTTAATAAAAGTGATCATGAGAAAATGCTAGAAATAAATTTCAAGTTCGTAACTCTTCCGGTAGGGGGCGCAATGAACAGTCGAAAAGTAATATTGCGATTATCTCAAAAAAATGTTTAATAACGACATCATAAAACTACACTTTTTGAAATCACGATAAGTTCGTGAAACAAAAATGTTACAGAATTTTTTTTCTTACTCTTGAAATAAAGGGTGGGGGAAAGTCAGAATTTATAAAGAGCAAATGTCAAATAACTCTTTTGTTTTTTAACCGATTTTAATGGTTTTAATGTCATGCGAAAGAACTTATCATGCTGATTAAAATTATTGGCAACAATCAGAAAAATAACTAACTTTATCGCCGCTAGGTGGTGCCATCTTAAAATTTAGATTATTTTCCTATTTTTCTCAGAAATTTCAAATGGGATGACATATTTTTCTTAATGTTAGTAGAAAGAGGATTAAAAAGTAAGAAATTTAGTGAAAACTGGAAGTCTATATCTAAATCCTATCAGAAGTTATAATTAAAAGAATTTTTATAATTAAAAATTAGTAATGTACATTTTAAAAAATTTATGTGTTAATTTAAAATAAATGAAATTATAACTAAAATAACAAAATTACATTATTTTGTCACCGGTAGGGGGGCGCTTTTTAATTTTAATAATAATTTTTTATTTTTTTTTTTAAATAAATAAATATTTCTTATAATCACCTGCATTATAAGAGTATCAAAACCAAATGGAAAAACATTTTTAATGCCAAATTTATATCAAAATGTTGTCTTTCAAATTGTCAAATGACTCCACCGTCATATATAATACAATCACATAATTTTATACAATTAAATAAGCAGCGACATCCACTCTAGCAATAGCAGTATATCTATTTCTGAAGTTTTTGCATTTCAGATCCAAAAAAATATGTCTTTCCTCGTTCTGGGTCTGAATTGATAATTTTTTTTTAATTTGCCTCAAAAGTAAAAATCTGAACATTTGGCAAATCGTGGTGACCAAAAAATAAGCATCCTCATCTATTCACCTCTCAAAAAAGAGTAAATCCAAATAATTTAGCACGCTTTAGAAAATGCCCCGTGGTGGTGAAAAAAAAATCAATTTTGTTGTTTTTGTTATAAATTTTATTAACCTCAAAAAGTTTTCCAATGACATTTGAAATTTATAATTTGAAATATTCTTTTATTTATAAATTGTGATAAAATAGAGGTATTGAGATGAGGTTTTCACCAAATTTCTTATATTTTCACGCACTGTCTAATGACGCTAATAAAAATATATCATTCCATTTGAAATTTGTAAGAAATATGGAAAAATTATATTCTTTTTAACTTGACGCCACCTAGCGGCGACTGAATTACTTATTTTTATGATTATTGTCAATTGTTTTAATCAGGATGATAAATTCTTTCGTATGAAATTAAAATCATTAAGATCGGTTAAAAAACAAGAGTTATTTGACATTTGCTCTTTATAAATTCTGGCCTTCCCCCACCCTTAATTTCAAGAGTAAGGGAAAACTTTCTGTAACATTTTAGTTTTATAAACTCATCATGATTTAAAAAAGTGTAGTTTTATGATGCCTTCATTTGAACTTTTTTTGAGATAATCGCAAAATTATTTTTCGACTGTTCATTGCGCCCCCTACTGGAAGAGATACGAACTTGAAATATATTTCCAACATTTTCTCATGGTCACTTTTATTAACATATTTTTTTTATTTGAAAGCTCTAGGAGTCTTAGTCCCTGAGATATAGCCGGTGACCTTTCTTATCTGGACACCCGGTACAATTGTGTTAATAGTCTGTCATGGGTTATCGACCACAGGTCTTTCTACCTTAAAAATATATTTTGTTTTTATTTATTCTTTATATCCCAATATAAAAAATATTTAAATATGTTTTAAGGTAAATTATACACTTTATGTTTGTATGAATGTGAATCTTAATTAACTAATTAAACTATAATCTTTAATTATGTGTTACATTTTATAATAATAATAATAATTTTATATTCCAACGGAACGGAAAACATATAATCATTTAGAGACATAGTAATATATTTAAATTAAATTAATTAAAAAGAATTTGAAAATAATGAATAAATTATTTTCCCTTCGGCTACTAAAAGGAAAATATATTTATTATATACAGGGTGGCGCAAGATTCCGATGAAGTCCAATATCTCAGTTATTTAGAAACTTACAGAAAAATATTACTGACATAATTTGTAGCTACTGTAAAACTTCACATTTTAAAAATAGTTTCATACATACAGGGTGTCCAATAATCACGTGACGCATCAAACATATGATTTTTTAAATGGAATCCTATATTTTTTATGTCGATTTTAGATTATACGCTTAAAATTAATCATTTTTGACATAAGGCTTGTTAGGTCAATTTTTAATATTTTAAAAGTTCTAAACAATTTAATGTTGAAATGAATGGAAGTTTAGGGCCTTATTTTTTAAAATTGAAAAACGATGTAAACTTTCTATTAACGCAATTTAATTGAAAAAATGCTTAATAATATTAGGAATAATCGTTTATTACCATAAAGCAAATGTTGTGTACAGGGTGAAACAATACGCAAAATGATTTTTTTTTTTCACTTAAATGGAACACCCTACATTTTTTACACTATTTCGATAGAAAATTGGTTGTTATTTAATTTTTGTATAATAAATAATACCCCTATCTGTTACCGTTTTTTAACAATTTCAATTCAAAGTACAAAATTATATGTTTCGTTTGTAATCTATAATTTAAGTAGGCTATAATTAAAACAAATGCAATTAATAATCTTTTTCTGACATTTAATAACATACTTACTTCCTAACCTAAAAGGATATTCAATTGACAATCGATATTTAAAGGCGTATTCAAAATATAAAGAAAATATTTGCTCGACGATTATTTAGCGAGTTACAATGGTTATTGGGACATATTTTTTTAAGAAAAAAATTGTAAAATTGTAATTAAAAAAAAATGATGTGAGTACATGAAATAAATACATAAAAATGTTAATACTAACAAAATATAATGATATAAGTATTTTATTATTTCACTTAGTATCTATTTTCGTTCAGTCAACATGAATTGTTTAAATAAATCAATTTAATAAGCATATAGCAATATTTTAAATATTTTTCTAATAATAACCAAAAAATATAGTTGTTAGTTTTTAACAATTATATTAATCATTTATTGAAGAAGTATGTTTAACTGCACCAGTGTTACAAAATATAACGTAAAATGTACTTTACTTACTAAATATGATATTAAGCGTAACTTACACAACTAAATAAATTAGTTGTTCTGGCGCGGCCTACTTTGGTTAAAATTCTATACCAAATTTGTATTTGAGGTTAAATATCTCAAAAACGGTAAACGGTAGCTATTTAATATTTTATATAAAAAATGAAGAGTGGTCAATTTTCTATTAAAATATCATAAAAAATATAGGGTGTCCCATTTAAGTAAAAAGATAAAAAAAAACATTTTGCATATTGCTTCACCTTGTATATGAAAATTTGTTTTAACAAAAAAAAGAGTATTTCTTTTATTATTACGTATTTTTGCATTTGTATGGCGTTGACAGAATGTTTATTTCATTTTTCGTTATTGAAATATTAGACTCATCAACATTCTGTCGATTTCAACATTCATTTGTTTATAACTTTTAAAATAACAAAAATTGACCTATTAAATCTTATATAAAAAATGATTATTTTTAAACGTAGAATCGAAAATCTTCATAAAAAATATATCATTCCTTAAAAAAAACATATGTTTGATTCGTCACGTGATTATTGAACACCCTATACATACGAAACTAATTTTATAATATGAAGTTTGATAGTAGCTACAAATAATGTAAGAATAGTATATTTCATTAGGAGTCCAGAAAAAAGGATTTTTCCGTGCGCGCTGACCGTTTTTCCAGTGCTTGCATGACGAGAAGTCATGCAAGCACGGAAAAATCCATTTCTGAACGTGTAATGAACGCTATTTTTTATTATACTTATCTGAAAACAACAATATAAAACTAAATATTTAAATTATTTGATTTATTTTCAAACCAGTAACATCTATGGCAGTGAATAATTACACTAATTCTAAAGAAATTTAAATGCAATACCTGTTTTTCGGAATTTGATCTGGTAAGCACTTTATTTCAAAATACAATATCAGTATATTCTAAGTCTGTGTACATTTGAACAAATTTACGAATTTCACAAACGGAAAATAAAACGTCAGTGAAACACAGAAGTGAAAAATACATCGTTGCTATGGAAATCGGTTAGTGCACGGAATGATCGCACAAACAAACTTTTTCTGTGCGGTCGCCTGAAAAAGTGACGATTCCATCATTCTAGAGGCATATGGAATCAACGTGTTTTCAGATAAGTATAATAAAAACATTTTTTGTATATTTCTTAATAACTGAAATATTGGACTTCATCGGAATTTTGCGCCACCCTATATATAGTGGCTCTACCCCTTGCAGAGCCCCTTTTCTCTGTCTATATTCGTGTGCTTGTGTCTTTCCAAATTTTTCTGTTATTAGTTTATTAGTTTTTTTCCTGCCAATTTCGTACGCCGATGATCTTCAAGTCCTGTGTAACTGTATCCTGTATAGCCATGTTGATTTGGGTCTCCCTCTTCTTCGTTTCCCTCCTGGTCTCCATTCTAATATTGAATATATGGTTGGTCCCGTCCCTGCTCTCCATACGTGTCCCAGCCATTTTATTCTTTGCTTTACAATGTCTCCTCCAATTTCCATTTTTAGTTCTTGATTATTTCTTCTTATGTGTTCGATTTCAGACAGCTTCATTGGTCCTAATATTGCTCTTAATATTTTTCACTCCAATATTCTCAAGTCTTCCTCTTGTTATTTATTCATTGTAATTGTTTCAGCTCCATACATCATAGTAGGTCTTATTATCGTTTTGTATATTTTTAATTTTGTGTTTTTGCTCAGAATTTTGGATTTGATTAATTTTTTGTTTGCATTAAAATCTCTGTTGGCGTCATTATTTTTTCTTTTATCTCTGTTGTTCTATCGTTATCACTTGTTATCGTTATTCCCAGGTATTTTATCTTGTTTACTTTTTCAAAATAATCTGTGTTTGCTTTACTGCGTGTCATTATTTTTGTTTTTTTCCTCGTTAATTCTAAGCCCCAATTTAGTTCCTTCCCCAACTATTTTTCCAAGCATCCTTTCCATAATTTTCCTATTTTTCGATACAACGACTATGTCATCAGCATAGGCTATAATCTGTTCCCCTCTTGTTCTAAGGCTGCCTTTATCAACGTTTTTAACACATGCTCCAATCCCAAATTAAATAAAGTTGTCTTGTCTAATTCCCTTATTTATTTCGAATTCGTTTGTTTCCCCCTTTGTTGTTGTTACCCTCGCTGTTGTTTAGTCTATCGTCATTTGAATTAATCTTCTTAGTTTGGAGCATACTTTCAGTTGTTGATCAAGTCAAATGCTTATTTAAAATCAATGAATAATAGTTCAACATCTATGTTCTATTAGTTTTTTTTTCCTGTACTTGTTTTAGTATGTTACGAATCCGTATTGGTATTCGCTTATTTCCTTAGTTGCCGCCATTATCCTTTTCTAAATCATTGTAGATATGATTTTGCACACTGTGTTTAATACATTTATTAATTAATTTCTTTAATTCTTTTTATTTCATTTATTTAAAAAAACGGTGACCAAGTGAATAAATCTTTTTCTTATTAATAATTAATAGTAATATAATTAATGCAAATGACAGACTTAAAATAAGGGATTAAAAAAGTATATTAACAATTTCACACAGTACTTACCTTAACTGTTGGCCTGCCTGGTGCTCTTTGAAATTGTTAATGTATATATTTTTAATAAATATATTTTATTGGGCAGAAATATATCTGGTCGATATCCCAGACAGAATAACAAATACATGTGCTGTAATTATTTATGTTATATTGTGAAAATTATCTGTATAATGAGAATAAATATCTATATATATATATTCTTTTACAAATAAAAGAAAATATCAGTACTCCGGAATATATTACACAATAAAAATCCGACGCCATTAATTTTATATTCCTGAATATTTCTTTTTAGATTCATTATTTGAATTTACAAATCGATACCGTCAAAAGCAGAAACAATCCAGTTACTCGGCATGTTTTATTAATAAAACGGATCAATTTGCTTTTAAAAATGCACCCCATGTCACAAACACTGGAAAGCCATTAATAATGAATCTGAAAATTCCGAACTGAGTGAGAGTTCTTTTGACTGAACGTGAAAAGTGTCAGCGGCATTAACAAACGTCCTTCTTTGTGCAACCGCGCACGGATATATGTCGGTCACGTTTCCCAACCGTTTCTCCCGATTTCCCATTTCCGGGAAGAGAGAGTTACGTAGCTGGGTGGTGTGAAGAGGGTTACACGTGCGAAAGGCACGTTGTTGGGGGGATGAGCGCATATTCAGTTTGATCACAATTACCACCTAATTTAATATTAATAGAGATATTTATTGCGTGTTAATATATCGATTTATAAGGTTGATAATTTTTGTAAGTTCATTATATAACTTGATTAAAGCATTCAATATTATAATTAATGGGAATGTTTGCTCTGTAATGTATTGAAGGGGGTACTTCCGAAATAACAAATATATTTTTTAGAATGTATTGGTAAAAATATTTCTAATATTAATTTTGTTAATATGGTATTTTAAGAAAAATAATGCGTTAGGCGTGGGGAATTTTATCATTGTTTAGTCTGAGCGATAGAGTTAAGTGGGTGTTTTTTCAGCCCAATCGGGGGAAGCGCGCGTAATATAAACATTTCACACGAATGCGGAGAAGGCCGCACAGGCATTTATTGAATGTTATTCCAAAAGAAATTAATGTTAAAAATTTATCTGGGCGAATCGATGGGAAATGAATAAAACCAAATCGAAAAGAGGTTCACGTCGTTCTTGAATCGGCATTCAAGAAGTACACCACGTTTTAAAAGAAAAGATAAATACATTTAAAGGTAACAAATTGATAAAAAAAGGGGTGGTAGGGATTTTCTGAGAGAATATACAAAATTTATTTGTGTCTTAGATGGTGACGTTGGATATACCTTTGGCACCTTACTATTTCACATTTGATTTTGTTATTCCTACAGAATATTTGTAATGTTATTGTTTTCATGAATAATTTATGTGGAATAGTTCGGACGAGATGTGATTTGCTTAAAGACTATGGCTATGACGCTGTTTTTTTGTACATCATGGTCTGGGTTTCGAACGTTTCTACAGGTTTAAAATGTGAACAATTACAAAAAAATCCATAAAAAAGGTAATAAATACGTGTGTGTGTCAACATATTGGTTCTTTTAAAAAAATACTTGGATCTTGGTCATGAAGCATGAGCTCAATAACTCTATCTCTCAAAATAATGATATACATAGATATATAACAAAGTAAAATAGATAAATGGAACATTAATAAGTTATTCGGAAGTAGCATCTCTCAATATTTGTTCTTTAATTTTTAATCCATTCCTTATATAAGAAAAAAGGGGATAAATAATAATCTCGTAATATTTTATTCTGACTAGTTATACATATATTTTTTTTTTGAAAAAAAAGAAAGTTTATTCTTTTATTCAATTTTGGCGTATATGTTCCTGACCTCATTTTATTCGTTTTCAGCTAATAAGTGACAATATAATATAGAGTGCAAACTTGCTAGTCCATGACACCTAATATATTATAATGCACCTCAACATTTGAACGAACCTGTAAATAAATGGGTTTCTATTGTAAAAACACAACAATGGATCTTATACAAATAAAAAAAAAAACATATTCGTATAAGACCCGGGTCCTCTATATGACAGCTCTTACTAATAAAGCCATAATACATGTAAAAAAATAATTTTGTTCATTTTATTGCATTTTTAAAAAGAAATCACTAAATGGCCCACCCTTTATACAATTTTTAGAACATTTTTTTAATATAGCATTTTTTTACGATCACAATACTCTTTTCATTGGACAGGGGTTTGGGGAAAGTAAAGTACACCCTTACCTTCAAATTGTTTCATTTTTTCGCCGCATTATGGCTTCTTTGGGTAAAGAATACACATTATAGGAAAGTGCTCTTTATTTACAACAACGAAATTAAGTAGGAATGCAGTGGATAATTCCGTTTGGCCGTTGAGTAGGTTGCTGTTTTTATTTTTCTTCGAGGAAGTTTTGTATTTTTAAATCTTTACTTCAAAATGTTTCGAAATACTCCAAACGAACAGGGAGATCTTTTGATCAAAGGGATCCCCTACACCACATTGTAGCATTCCTTCGTTTTAAATAATTTTAAAGTATTTGTTTGTTGTTAATTATTAAGGCTTTCACTTGGTTATACATTTTGAGTTCAATAAATAAAACACTTTTTAACTGTTTTTACTGTTTGCAAAATAACAAAATTATAATGTAAATGATTCTGCTACTTATGTGAAATAACAATATACCATTATAATTAACAATAGAATACGAATAAAATATCAAGGACAGGGGAATATTGATTCCTCCTCCTCTAGGGCTTCTTATTTGACAACTTCATTTCTGACTCTGACTGCATTGGTTTTCGGAGCGATTTCGACCGATAATTATTATATCAGGATGATTTAATTGAAATTACTTGGTTTGTTTCACTTATTAAATAAGTGAAACAAACCATTTTTTTAATTAAAAAATGTTTCACCACGGGTTAAGTGAGAAATTAATTAAACATATGATAATTATTATATATAAGCAAATCAGTGATGATTTACGTAACAGGACATAAATCTAATCACACTCAAATAGCTGCTGTTTTTTCGAATTATCGAATTATCATAGTTTTCATTGCTTCTTCGAAAAGGAGCAATAAAAAAGATTTTATTAAAAAAAGAATAATTTTTGTTATTTTATTGGAGAGTTGGATAACACATAATTATTTTTGTTTTGATGCTCTGACTTCTAAGGCGTATGTATGTGGGGTCTGTCTAGTTCTGGCGAAGGCCATAAAATTACTCGGAGTAAGGAGGGAAAATAGGTAATAATGGGTCTTTCCTGTTTTCGCGATTCTGCCCTACTTTCATTCATCGTACTCCCGTAGGGTCAGTTAATTAATTGTTTTATTTTCGGATTAAAGCTCATTTCAAGAAAATAAGAATTACAGGATATTATTTGCAATTGTTGCCGGGGAATTAATCTACCGGTAACAAACTCATCAACTTCAAATGGACGAAAGGGTCTTTGCATTTTAGTGCAATTACTAAAACAAATATTAAATCAATTTGACACGGCGTATGCTTCAGGGGTTCATTACCATATATGGCACATAATGTGTGTATGGTCAATACAACAGAAAAAATCACATTTCAAAATATTTATTCGAAAAATAATGTCGAATTTGACCCATTTTCAGGCGTCAGGTCCAGAATTTCCCCTTAAATAATAATAAGATAAAATGTATATTTATGTATTTATTATTTATAAATGTAAATAGGAAGAGAAGAAATAGACTCAATGGGAATTTCATGGTTTCAGCCAGACTACACATGAAGTTTAGTGGTACTATATATACAGGGTGTTTCAAAAGTAACGGATAAATTCTATAACATCGTAAATAAACACATTTTAGAAAAATGCTCCTGACATACATTTTTCAGCTCCCCACCTCTTCGCCCCTAAGGGATGGTAACCTCAACTTTAAAAAATCAAATAGTAAAGCACTCCTTGTGATACTTCAAATGATAGATTTTTTTATTATGAATTCAACGAAACAACAATTATCAAAATCTGTTAATAAATTACGGTGATATTTACCAAAATGTATTTATTTATAAAATTGAGAGAATAACCAAATTTAAGTAACTAATCCTTAATTAAATGTTCAAAGTGCTGCCCGTTAACGAAGAGACAATGCCCTAATCTATCTACAAAAGCTTGTTGTACATTACCTAACATATCTCAATATTTGTAGGTTTATTCAAATAAACTTTTTAAATAACCCCAAAGAAAATAATCTAGTGAGGTTAAATCTGGCGATCTTGCTGGCCATTCAATATGACCTCGTCTACCAATCCGCCGATTAGGAAATACTTGATGGAGGTATTCCCGAACTGGCCGTGCATAATGTGGAGGCGCACCGTCTTGCTGTAACCAAATTCTGTCATCGGGTCTATCAGGATATTCTGCGTTGGGAAACAATACCGCCTAAGTAGGTAGTACTTCATTTCAGAGAAAGTTCAGGTAACGTTCACCATTCAGTATTGTGTCGAAAAAATATTGTCCAATAATTCTTAAATCCATCACAGCAGCCCATACATTAAGCTTTTGAGGATATTGTGTGTTCGCTTAAATCATGCGGATTTTGAGGAGCCCAGTAACGGCAATTTTGTTTATTGACGGTACCATTCAGACAAATTGTTGCCTCATCAGAAAAACGATGTTTTTAATTAAGCAAGGAGTTTCATTATAGAGTTCCATCATTATTTCACAAAATTACACTCGTCGATCAAAGTCATCTTCGGTCAATTCTTGTACCAATACGGGTGAAATTTAAGTTTTTCGAATAATCTTGACACTGTACTTTTTGACGCACTAACTTATGAAGCGATCTCCACAAGTGTTGAATGTGGATTTTCTTGCACCATTAAAATAGCATCCAATTGTCTATTTTCATTTAAGGCCAGTGGACGTCCTGCCTTAGACTTATCACGTACATGTCCGAGATCGCAAAATTTGTTTTCGATTCGACTTACTGAAGATTGCAATACGGGCGGACGTTCCCGGTGCGTTTCATTGAACAAAACAATAACCTCTTCATGCGTTCGGCTTCTATCTCCAAACCCAATCATCATTTTATTTAAAACTTCGATTCTTTCGGTTTCAGTAAGTCTAATTTTGCTAATATTACTTCAATCACAAAAAACTCTGAATTATGCTTGACATAAGTGAAAAAAAATTGTTTTTAGGGGTTGCCACCCCTTATGGGCGAAGGGGTGGGGAGCTGAAAAATGTATATCAGGATAGCATTATAAAAATAAAAATCGACGTGTCAGAGTATTTTTCTAAAATGTTTATTTACGATTTTATAGAATTTATCCGTTACGTTTGAAACACCCTGTGTATGTATTTATTCTGGCGATTGTACTTGTGGACAGTAATAAAGATTATTATTATTATTTGGCGTGTTGACAAGTAAGAAATATTCCAATATATACACGACTTTAAGGTGTGGTAAAACAGCAAAGCATCAAGTGTTGTTTGCTAAACAATAACCAGCAGGCTTGGTTTCATTGATAAACATGTATGAGTGTACAATACCCCGATGCACGGGATTACGACCTGCTGCTATCAGAGCTACAGATATCTATCGGTAAAATCAAAAGGGATAACAATACAGAATACGAAGTGGACGCCTTCAAGACTCAAAAACAAAAAGGATGAATACGATCGAATACTAAGCCCTAAGTTCGAGTAAACCATAAACCAAATTTTATAAGTGAAAAGTCTATTCACAAATTGAATGACCTAAAACTTCAAAACTAATAAAAAAATATTGAAATGAATAATCTACGATTGGGTCATCGTCGTAATTCACGTTATAATCTTCTGGCTCACTGCCAACGAGCAATAAGATTTGGCCAATAATCATAATTCAGGACTTGAGGAAATTGATGACGCCATAGCTATTGTACGTGACCAAATGTTAAAAAAAAATAAATGTTTTATCACGTTCAAATAGCTGATGATCCTTTAACGATTAATTTAATTGGTTCTTCGAGAAGCAACAATACGAAAGAATATTTAAAATATCTTTCTTATTAGACAAGAAAATGGACACTTTTAATTCACATTTTATACCTCAAAAAATGTAGTTAAACTGTGATAATAAAAACTAACATACACGTTAAACTTAACGTTTATCCCACAGAATAGCCCCGATTATCTGTATAGTTTGAATAAAGATGTGTGTATACAGGGTGAGTTTTTTTCGATGTTCTCTATGGGGATCTCGAAAACTATAAGAGATAGAAAAACGGTTAAATGGGGAAAGAAGTGTAGTTTTATAAGACGAATAAAATGACACTTTCAAAATATTTGAAAAAGTCAAGGGTAACTAGATATTTTGAAAAAAAGTAAAATGTATCAATTTTTTGAAATAAATATATCTCCATTATTATCATAGGTAGAAAAAAATTGTAAAGGATAAAGTTGTAGAAAATTTTACACAGATTAATAACAAAAAATAAAAAAAAAAATCATCCATATTTTGGGAGATATGACACAAACTTACCTTTTTTTAAATGGAAACAATAGTTGGCTATGACTTTATTAAAAGGGCTATTTTTTTTCCTTTAATCCGATATAACATATGCCATGGTTATTTTTAAAATAAAATAAATTACAGTGGTTTTTAATTTTACCATACACCAAAAAATAGTTAGCCACGAAAAAGACAAAAGTAAAACAATTGCAGTTGTTTATTCCAAACACACATTAATTCATTTCCATATTTGGTTTGTTTCGATAAGTTTACTTTGTATTTCATTGGTGTTGTAAGTTTTTTAAAGTAATAATGAATTTTTCCAACGAAGAAAAGCGTGATATGCTTGTTTGTTACAATATTATAATCAATATATCGATCGTCGGCAGCCATCTTTACCAACATTCAGAAGAATTTAACACAATTTGGGTGAGAACGGATCCTTTACAAAGCCGAAACTTGAAAAACCAAAAACGAAATTAATGATGTTTCGGAAATAAACGTATTAGCGATGATAGATCCATCCACATTGAGCAGACAAATTGCAACAGAAGCAAGCATATCTCAACGGACTGTAGTACGAGTTTTGAAAAAACATAAATATCACCTATATGAAGTATCAATTTCACAAAATTTACATGACGGTGATACCAATAAGAGAATTGTCTTCTGTATGTGGTACAAAAACATGTGTCAAGAGGATAATACGTTCCCTACAAAAATAATTTGGACAGATGAAACGCGATTTACTAATTGTGGGATTTTTAACCGGCACAATGAACATGTTTGGAGTCAGGAGAATCCACAAGAAGTTGCACAACGTGGACCACAAATTAAATTTGGATTTAATGTATGGTGCGGTGTGTTCGGATCGAAAATTCTCGGCCCATATATTTTTGATAACACATTGAATGTTTCTTCAAGAAACATTTGAAGATATGCTCGATGATTTAAATTTATCAGTACGGGCAAGATTTAAGTGGTTTCAACACGACGGAGCTCCACCTCATAGCACGTTGGCTGTGCGAAACTATTTAAATGATGCTTTTCCTAATTCATGGTGGGAAGAAATGGACCAATCCTATGGCCACCTAGATCACCCGACCTATCCGTTTTAGACTTTTTTCTGTGGGGTTATGTGAAGAACAAAGTGTATCAACAATCATATCAATCCGTGGAGGATCTTAGACTAGCTGTACTTGAAACATTTTATTCAATTGACAGAAGGAAAGTCAAAAAAGCCACAAATTCGATTTTAAAAAGATGTACTTTATGCCATAATAATAATGGTGGACTTTTTGAGCATCTTATGTAATATTTAAAATTTTCTTCTATTATTATTTTGATAATTTCGGAATTATTTTACTTTATGTTGCTTTTGACAAATCTAAAGAAAGATAATAAATTAAATATTGATTTCGTTGCTATAAACAACCGCAATTGTTTTACTTTTGTCTTTTTTATGGCTAACTATTATTTTGGTGTATGGTAAAATTAAAAACGACTGTAACTTATTTTATTTTAAAAATAACTATGGCATATGTTGTATTGGATTAAAGGGCAAAAAATAGCCCTTTTAATAAAGTCATAGCCAACTATTGTTTCCATTTAAAAAAGGTAAGTTTGTGTCATTTCTCCCATAATATGGGTGACATTTTTTTTTTGTTATTAATCTGTGTAAAATTTTCTACAACTTTATCCTTTACATTTTTTTCTATCTATGATAATAATAGAGATATATTGATTTAAAAAAAATTGACATATTTTACTTTTTTCAAAATATCTAGTTACCCTTGACTTTTTCAAATATTTTGAAAGTGCCATTTTATTCGTCTTATAAAACTACACTTCTTTCCCCATTTAACCGTTCTTCTATCTCTTATAGTTTCCGAAATCCCCATAGAGAGCATCGAAAAAAACTCACCCTGTATATAACAAAAAAAAAAACGTCAAGAAGAACTATACAAATAAAGACTGCATTTTTTAATCCGACTTATTATTGAATAAAAATAACTGTTTTATTCATCCGTAATTTACAAGGTTAAGGGTGCCACCTTCGCAATCATGGAAAGTTTCCGGCTGAGAACACGCGAACGTCGAAACGGCCGGCCGTCCGACCCATGTCGTTAGAAGTTATCGATTCACGGCGCGTCGCGGCACACATTCAAGGGCGCCGCGATGCTCGCGACGTTTGTGTAACGGATTAATGGACTGTTATCGAATCGCGGAGGGTTATTTTCGTTTTTTTTTTTTTTTCGAGGATCGATTCGTTACACGTAGGGTGTTTTTTATTTCATTTCCAAGTTCACCTGGGTTGAAGGTTTTATGGCTATGTTTTTCTCCATTTGTCGATTGGCTTTAAAAGTTAATTCAACTTGAAAAAAGAATATTTACGATATATATATATATAAATATATATAGAAATATAAATATAAATATAAATATAAATATATATATATATATATATATATCGAGCGTATAACAAAAATCGACGACGAACTTGGCATTGGAAATCTAAAGTCTGTCTCCGTCCAGTCTATATCATTTCTTTAAATGTCATGATCTCAAACGTCATTGTCAATGTCCGGTTTATGATATATTTTCAGGTAAACAACATAAGAGATCAGATCATAATTGATTCGCTTTTATCTACAGCGTTAAGAGTGTTACCGGCGATTAATTTTAATCATCGTCAACGAAATTAAAATTTTCAATTTTAATTTTTTTTTATAAAATGAGTTTTGGCCAGCACTCTACCTGCCGGCCGCCGCGGATTAACCATCGGGTCAACATTTACCTGACCCGAGGTTGGAAGATCACCGCCCAGCCCTCCGGATTATCGTGCAGCTACTAGGGCTCGAGCAGCAGATTAAGACGCCCAGGGAGAGGACACGGGCCGCCGTTGCAATTTGAAAGGGAAAGATTATAGATTAACGTAATTCTTTCAAATTGCATTTTAACGGTTGGATTTAAGAATTCGCTGGAAATAATTATCTTGTTTACAATAGTTATTTTCTAGTGAATTCTTTGCCAACGGCCACGTGGTCCTCAAAAATCATCCCTACTCCAGACGATTTTCGGTGTTTAAATACGGGATGCATCCACCCAGATCTTCAGTCCACTCTGGTGCTGTACAGGGGGCAGCATGTGGATTCATGAGGAACTTTTGTTCCTCGAAATTTAACCTTCTCTCTGAGACAGGAAACTCTGACCGACGCAGACGCCAAATGTTCCAGACGTCGTTCCTGCCAGAAGAAGTCGACTCCAGGACCAGTGCTTCCTGAAGTCCACCAACGCCGAGCTTCACGGTTACCGGTGTAACCGTCTCGACGCCACATCGACGCTACCAGTGTAGTGTTCTTTGCTGTTGCCGGATCCAGTCCAATCCAGGAACCTGCCGACTCCAGGAAACTCAGCCCGACGCCGACGTTAGCTGTTCCGCCGTCGTTCCTGCAGTCAACACCGACGCCAAGCACCTAGGTTGCCAGTACAACCGCTTCGACGTCAACACTACGAGGGTAGTGTTTGTTCCTGCCTCTGGATCCAACCCCGACGCAATAACCCACGGACTCCGACGCCGATCACAGGACGCCGAACTGCCGCCTAAACGCCGCCTCCATCCAGACGCCGACGCTACATCAGGTCTACCCGTTATCTGCATTGTACACTGTGTGACTACTCTCTCAGTTTTGTATTTTTTTTTTTGCAATTTTTTTTGTAAATAAATTATTTAAAAACCAATTGTGTTTTAAAGGTTAGTTGCTTCGTCTTTAAATCAACCTGAGCTAGTTGATAATCAGCGTGAGGTACCTTCCCTCCCGTTGACAAGAGTTGATATAAAAATATATAATTAAATCTTACTTATATATTTGAGGTAAATAAAAACGCTTGATTTTTACACTGCTCAATATTTGAACTAGTAAGTCACGACGTTTTCAATATAGCATTCTCCTCGGCTTTTGAATTCTTCAAACATTTATACTTTTAATTAAACATTAAAGGTGTTCTAAATAAGGATCAGTTTGCCATATTTCAATTTGATTGATGTAAATCACATGAATTGTTTTTGACAGTTTTTTTTATTCGTCAGAAGTTTCTTCACTTTTTCTTATAAAACTACAACTGGTAAGTAATTATTTGTAGTTTAAAATACGTTTGCTTATTAATTTCTATGAATTGTATATTTTTGAAAGAATATACATAACTTAAAATCATGAACCAATCGAGCAATAATTAATTATTAATAAATATGATTTATTTCCCACATTCTCAAGATATGTTTTCGGTTTATAAATATTCATTTTTTATTATATAGTTTATGCCTTTTACAATATTTTCCATTAGAAAAAATGTATTTAACGTAGACGTTTTTGAAGTAATATTTACATCCATATTTTTCTAGATTCTTTAAGGAAAGGAGTTCATAAAATTATCCAGCTGGGAGATATTAATTAATTCAAATTATAACTGTTGTTAATATGTTTTAATTAATGTATGAATGTATATGTTATTTTTTATATATTTTTTCAGATAATTTTATTAATTGCAATTTCTTGTTTGCATGACCTACTGATATTTTTTTCTGTAAAATAGCACATTTATAAAAAAACTTGTATATAAATAATTTGAAGTAAAATAGTGAACAAAAAATTATTAATAGAAAAATGTTCAAAAGTCCCGCCGTCAGTTTTATTATAGTGTGTATATGAACCTAACCTCAAAAACCTTATAAAGGTTTGAAACTCGGGAAATAGTTGTCCACTTGAGCACTGGATGGCGTTGCGCGTGTTTCCCGCTAAATACATGGATCTGGCCCTCTTATACTTTATCTCTATGATTCTTGTTCTCAGGGATGTGTATGTCATTGGCATTTATCTCTGTAATACTTAAACGTTTTAAAGCTATGAATTGTAGAAATTTTTAATGTACAACATTGATAAAGAGAAAAATTGATAAATATAAAGTGGAAACGAAATATCTCTGATGGGATTTGAACCCACGTCCCGCGGGTGCGCTACCAACTACAACATAGAGACCTGTGATATCAAATCTCCATACAGTATTTCAAATCCACCTATATTCAAGACAGACATTAGAGATGGGCCCGAGGACGAGGAGACTTTAAAGGTATCTCTGAAATACTGAACCATTCTGAACTAAAATTTACTTGAGAAATTCACATTTCTCTTAAAACTTAATAAAGTATAAGTGTCAATTAATGAATATATATAATTAAAATAATGAAATTCGGCTATAAAGATATTGTCCAATAATTATTTGTACCTGATTTTCTATATTTAAGAAAAAAACTTGTAATTTTTTGTATCATATGTTTCATAATGAACCTAACATCTAGTTATGTGCAACTAAAACCAAAATCAACAACCCTTGCGATGAAAAAGATAATTGAACGTACCAGTAAAATGTGGATACAAGAAGAAACAAGATTTTAGATCGCCAGGAAAGACACATTGTTCATATCCAAAAAATGTCCACACCGAGTTAATCCATCATCTGCACGCAATCGAATTCGATCTACTAGAGGATCATATAAAACAAAAAGTGAGCACCAAAATATTCCCCACGGAAGCAGCCTAAAGAAGAAAGTTTTCTAGACTCGCAGTCAACGCAGCACACCAACATCCAAAAAGTCAGGCACATGTAAGTTTTACACCAAAGTTGAAAATCTTTCTTTTGGTGATTCAGAACTTATCCTTTTAAGTAAAGGACGTAAATTTTCAACAGTAATTACTCCAAAATCGTATAAAGAAAAATAAATTGTTATGTCAACATTTGCCTTATACAGGGTGTCCCACGAGGTAGTGGACAGCCGATATCTCGAAAACGGTTAGTAGTACGAAAATGAAATTTGGTGGCTTTAAATGGTTGGAAATGATGCCTTTTTCTGAATATATATAGATTTCATTTCCGTCTCTCTATTTCTGTGAGAGTGATATCAACTTCAGAATTTCAAATGGGGCACCCTGTATATTTATAGATTGTTGGAAAAGTGATTGAAAGAAAAATAAAGCAATACCATATTATTAGGGAGTTTTATTGTAAAAAATGAAAATGAGTTTCTTCCATCCAATGCGGATAAGATACATACGCAGCATGTCGACATACTCGTCATACGTAAAACTGGGAGATATTACTTACACGTAAGCAGAATGTATTGACAACTTGACATCACACATTTCACATGAAACATTTTCAATTTTTTACGCTTTTTTTTGTTGATCCATGCCACCGCGATTATCTATTTCAATTATTACTTCAATAATATTCCCTCATTTTATAATAAAAACTCCCCAATATTATGTTATTGCTGTATTTGTCTTTCAATCACCCTTCCAAAAATATATAAATATGCAGGGTGTCTCATTTGAAATTCTAAAATTGATGTCATCTATAGAAAAAAGGGCATCATTTCACCACCAAATTTCATTTTCATACTACTAACCGTTTTCGAAATATCAGCTGTCCAATACCTCATGGGACACCCTGTATAACAAAAAAATAATAACCATGTCAAATCACAAATATGTAATATTATTAAGAATGCACAACCTTCAATAAACCCCTGTATAAAAAAACTCTAATTCATTTTTAAACACTATATTCCTGTCGCGCGTAAGTCCAGCACGCGTACGAAATTTTAAAAAGTATTTTTATATACCCCATTAAGAGCCTGTGCATTAATTCGATTACACCCTGTATATTTACATTATAATTTCACTGCTGTGCTCCAATGCCCCTAATTCTTTTGGCAATTTTCACATATAAATGGTGAAATATTACCGAATATACAACTTTCAAGGTAAAAATAAATTGCAAGTTTATCAAAAGTATACCCGCCACATTTTTAATAATTATTTTAATAATTATTCTCTGTAAGTATTTCCTATATATTTGTGGATTAAACTTTTCAGCTTTCGTAATATTGCGGAATATTCATTCTGAATAACACAGAATATATATTCCACAATTCCAACTGTCACTTTGAGTTGGATATGTAACATTAAGTAGTTGGATTTTGTTGGAAATATTTTTTTCATGTCATGAAAATGTAAATTTCTTTTATGACTCCTCGTAGAACTTGGATCAAAAAATTGCAACCCTTCTGGACTGTTACTAATCAACATCCGGTGAGTTTTAGAAAACAATGGCATAATAAAATGTGTATCATTAATTTTTGTAATTTTCTTAAAAATTGCTCTAGAAAAACACGTATCCTGGAATCATATTTTGAAAAATTTGGAGTACAAAATCAATTGCGAAATTGTCTCACCATACATCAAACGTGTTTGAATGGGAATTAATTGTATTATAGCTCGAATAATATAATTTTTCGAGGTTTAGCATACTCACAACATAATCTGTGTTAGATGTTTGCATATCTTTATAATTAATGAATTCATAATATTTGTTTTTAATTGTGGCTGCTTGGTTGTGGAAAGTTTTTTTTAACAAAAGATCTTTTGAAATAGGATTGCGACATTTTCTTTTTTTATTCCAAGATTCTTCGGGTTTTTTAATGCACTCCCTTGTTCGCTTTCTCGCACACCCCTCTCTTGGAATTTCGAGCTTAAGTTCTCTGTATGCAGCAACCATATAATTTCTTACTGATCTTAGAAATCGAGAACATTTTTGTCGAAGAATTCCATTTAATTTATTATTTTTTAACAAACCAAATCAGTTTCTTAAACTTCCGTTAAAATAATATTACATTTTTTGTAAAAAAATGTTATTTTTTTAAATGATTCGTTGTTGCTAATTGTGGATTTTAAATGTGATTCCTCAAAATTGTCTTTCATCGATTTCATGTTTGTATAATTTAATACATATTTTTGAAAATAAATTATGAAAATACATTTGAATATGTATGTGATAGAATCAAAACAATCGATGTCGTAAATGGAGGCCAATACTTCCTTATAAAAACGATTTTTGGATTTTTTGGTCGATTTAATGTTATTATTTACGTCCTTGCACATTTTCTTCATAAGGTGGGCGCAAATTTTTGTTTTCTAAAACGAGCATCTTTAAGCGTTAATTGCAAATAAAAAGGGGGTTAAAAAGTATAAATATGTAAGATCTTTTTTTTTAGAAATTTTTAATTTTATTTTTTCCTCCAAATCCCCACCCCCCTTCCCCCTAGAGCTCGCGATTTGACACACGTTTGGTTGCGAATTGTATTTAAAATCTTTGAGAACATATTCTAACAGTCTTATACAACAAAATAGATTTATTTAAAGTTTCAATTATTTTTCCTCGCGTAGCTCAAATTTTGCGCTAGGTAGGACGGTTATACGGGATTTTTCGGCGCAATAGTTAATCCTAAAAAATCATACCCCGTAATGCGATTATGAAACTCTTGAGGCGGTTGGTATCGTCGGTTTATTTTTTACCATTAGGTTTAAATTCAAGTAACAGCATATTAGAAAGTTCTATTACTATAATCTTTGCCATGTGGTCATTTATATTTGACGAACATTTACAAACACTACCATAGGTATTTGTGATTACCATCAGCTCCCATTCAAATTAGTGATTTTTTTACAAGTGAGAGTTAAAACTTTCTGATCATTTATAATCGTTTAAGATTATTGTTTAAACAATCAGTGGACATTTGAAAATAAAGTATGAGCCTTGGGAGATATGATTTTTTTAATTTCGTACGTGTGGTGGACATACGCACGACAGTAATATATTTTTACTTTCCCCGGACCCCTGTCCAAGGGAAAGTATTGCGATCGTGAAAATTTCAACAAATATGTACGTTTTGAGGTCCCCTGAGTCCATTCCAACCAGTTTTGAAAATTGTCTGTGTATTTGTCTGTGTGTTTCCGCGATTGCGCATAAACGGCTAGATGGATTAAGCCCAAACTTTATATGTAAGCTTTTTATAACAATGGAATGATCTGAAAAGCTTTTGGTTAGAATCAAAACTCATTAAGTGCAACTTTACTCTTAGCAATTTTTCATTTTTTAATTCGGATAGAAAAATGTTTCAAATAAAAGTTTTAGATCTTGAAAAAAAAAAATAATAAAATAAATACTGTTATGAAACTTTTATTGCAGGACCTCCGGTTTTCATTGTATAAGCAGAAGAATTTCATTTACCTAATAAATTCCCTTAGAGATTATAAATATTGAAATAATTATTTTAATGACAAATAAAACGTCAAAGTGCCGTCATATTCAACATATCATTCGCAAAGGCCTACAGTTTGAAATAATGAAGAAGAATATGGAGAAATGAACAAATGAGGATTAAAGTATTCTAATCATTTATAATCATTTAAGATATAATGTTTAAACAATTAGTGAAGGAATTTTTAAAATAAAATACGTGCCTTGGGAGATATGATTTTTTACTGACATAGTTCATAATTATGGTCTGTTTAATAACTAGGAGAAGTGTTTTAAATTTCAAGCGCTAAAACCTTTAAGAGCGCGCTGTATCAGCTGATCAACTCAGATGTAAACATTCTTTCCCCTTACGTCTGTATCTAACCCGCGAACGCCTTGGAAGAGTACATATGAGGACTCAACGTTGTCAGACGAAGACAGTCGCGCAATGGGCGCGTTCAGTCTCCCCTCCAAGATTTTTTTATTTTCTAAACAAATACACACGTTTATTTCGTATTTTCTGGTTATAGACCGCGCTTTTCACTCGATCTGCATCCGTGGCTTGTGTGCTAGTGATGGATCAGCTCGATTGAGAAAAATCAAAAATCATTTAGTGATCTATTATTACCATTCGAATGATCATTCGAATTATGATTTGAATGATTATTCAAATGGTTATATGAAATATATATCTAACGATCATTCAAATTTTTGTATAAAATTTATTTGTAATCAAACAATTGTTGTGAAAAATAAATACACTTTTTTGAAAATTAATATTTAAAAGTAAAATTGAACATTATATCAAGTTGAGAATATTTATAAATAATACATATTACAAGTAATATCGATTTATTACATAAAAGTAATTTTCAGAGATATTTATTTCAAGGGTGTCAGTTTTTTAATGTATTAAAATTGAAACAATTGTTTTAGATTTGTTTAAAAAAAATCCAAAACGAGGTGGGAAAGGGTTTTCAAACAGGTGCTGTGAATAGATTTATGTATAAAGAGCTGGACCTAATCCTTAAAAAATAAACCCAAATCACTTAGAATTGAATTATGAATTCATGAATGAAGGATTTACAAGAGATATACAGGGTGAGTTTTTTTCGATGTTCTCTATGGGGATCTCGGAAACTATAAGAGATAGAAAAACGGTTAAATGGGGAAAGAAGTGTAGTTTTATAAGACGAATAAAATGACACTTTCAAAATATTTGAAAAAGTCAAGGGTAACTAGATATTTTGAAAAAAGTAAAATGTGTCAATTTTTTGAAATCAATATATCTCTATTATTATCATAGATAAAAAAAAACTGTAAAGGACAAAGTTGTACAAAATTTTACATAGATTAATAACAAAAAATCAAAAAAAAATTTTCGCCCTTATTTTGGGAGATATGACACAAACTTACCTTTTTTTAAATGGAAACAGTAGTTGGCTATGACTTTATTAAAAGGGTTATTTTTTTTCCTTTAATCCGATATAACATATGCCATAGTTATTTTTAAAATAAAATAAGTTACAGTCGTTTTTAATTTTACCATACACCAAAAATTAGTTAGCCATGAAAAAGACAAAAGTAAAACAATTGCGGTTGTTTATAGCAACGAAATCAATATTTAATGTATTATCTTTCTTTAGATTTGTCAAAAGCAACATAAAGTAAAATAATTCCGAAATTATCAAAATAATAATAGAAGAAAATTTTAAATATTACATAAGATGCTCAAAAAGTCCACCATTATTATTATGGCATAAAGTACATCTTTTTAAAATCGAATTTGTGTTTTTTTACTTTTCTTCTGTCAATAGAATAAAATGTTTCAAGTACAGCTAGTCTAAGATCCTCCACAGATTGATATGATTGTTCATACACTTTGTTCTTCACATAACCCCACAGAAAAAAGTCTAAAACGGTGATACTTCTGAATGTTGGTAAAGATGGCTACCGGCGATCGATATATTGATTATAATATTGTTCTGCAGCATCCGCAGCGTTTTTATTACACTGAATGTAACAAACAAGCATATCACGCTTTTCTTCGTTGGAAAAATTCATTATCACTTTAAAAAACTTACAACACGAAAAATATACAAAACAAACTTATCGAAACAAACCAAATATGGAAATGAATTAATGTGTGTTTAGAATAAACAACTGCAATTGTTTTACTTTTGTCTTTTTCATGGCTAACTAATTTTTGGTGTATGGTAAAATTAAAAACGACTGTAACTTATTTTATTTTAAAAATAACTATGGCATATGTTATATCGGATTAAAGGGAAAAAAAATAACCCTTTTAATAAAGTCATAGCCAACTACTGTTTCCATTTAAAAAAAGGTAAGTTTGTGTCATATCTCCCAAAATAAGGGCGAAAAAATTGTTTTGATTTTTTGTCATTAATCTGTGTAAAATTTTCTACAACTTTGTCCTTTACAGTTTTTTTCTATCTATGATAATAATAGAGATATATTGATTTCAAAAAATTGACACATTTTACTTTTTTCAAAATATCTAGTTACCCTTGACTTTTTCAAATAATTTGAAAGTGTCATTTTATTCGTCTTATAAAACTACACTTCTTTCCCCATTTAACCGTTTTTCTATCTCTTATAGTTTCCGAGATCCCCATAGAGAACATCGAAAAAAACTCACCCTGTATATGATTCGATTTTTTTGAATAATTATTACAAAAGATTTAACTTTTTTAATATTTAATGCAATATTTAATAATAATTGTAAGTATAGAAAAAAAAATAAGAAAATAGTATTTTTTATTGTATTTAGACACTTCATTAAATATAATAGCAACAAATAATCATTCAGGTAAACAATGGATAATGTCAGAAAAATAGTATTTTAGTGAAGAGGCCATATTGCCATATACATTTTGATATTTGACTTATATTAAAAACTGTAACACATGTTATTTTAAATTTAAAATGGAAATTAAAATAAAGGATTATAATCCTTATAAAATGATTCAATTAATAAATTATCATAAATTTGAATGCAAGGTTCGGACTTTTTTTTTTAAATTATTTATATCCTCTTCAGCTCTGATGAATTTATTTGTCATTTGGGGCTTCTACTTTAAAGTTTTATAAAACACTGATTTAATTTGTAAACAAATTGAATCGGTTAGTTTAAATATTTTTGTTTGTTTTCAAATTCATTTTTTTATAATTGGTTGTTTCGTAGAATTATATTAAAAAATACTAATCAGTGAAACAGTTAACTTAAAATCATTGTAATTTATTGATTAAATCAAATTAGTGTTTAGTTAAAGACTTAACAACAACAGCTAACTAACCAGACAAAGAATTCAAATTTATATTTTAAGTGATATCTTTAACCTAAAATATTTTAAAGATGATCACATTTGCGGATATATCGAAAGTAGATAGCTTATTTCAGTTAGGATAATATGGAGAGTATATTATTAAACTTAATAATATACCCATATCTAAGACCAATATTTTTTGTCATAATTTTTTTGATAAAAAATACGCAGATTCTAAAAATTAAATAATATATAGTCTGTCCTGTTTTAAATAATCAAATTCATATTTATTTTCAGCATAACTGCAAATGTGACTCTTTGTATTATATTATTACAAATGGTGAGGAATATAAAATGTGTAATATGTAAGTGACGTATGTAAGTGATGTACATTTTAAGTGCATTGCTTTGAGTTCGATCTAGAATTTCGTTATTTGTGATTTTTTATAATAGTCTATTATAACTTATTTGTTAAAATTACCCTCTGGTGATGTGTTCAAATAGATACGGGTTTCTATTAAAAATTTGTTTGTTTTGTTAATATCTTGAAAATGCGATTTTCTGATTTTACCGTTGTAATTCCCGGAAAATTTACTACTATTTTACTAATTTAACCAACTCTCTAGCTCAACTAATAACGAAGTTGGCAATGGTTTAGAAAAAACTATATATATAATAGAATAAAATCAATAAGTAATAATATTTAAATCGTGTTTGTACAAATGTAATAAAGGTGTTATTAGAATAACGAATGAATAAACAGTCGGCTCTGCTAAAACAACAATTTCATTACAAGACCGTCGCCGCGCGCTAAGTTGCAACGCGCTTGGCCTCGCGAGTCTGTGTTCGCCCGAAAAATTGTTCTAGGAACGGATCGTATTTAATTAATTTCAGAAATATACACTTACTCAAATAACATTGTCTGAAAGAAGTGGGATCGAATACTTAACAGAACTCCGCCTATAAAGAGTGTTTCACATTAATCCCGCTTCATGGCAGCATTTTACGGGTCTATTTTTTTACTAGCTAAAAAAGTGTTTTTTGCATTTAAAAATATTTTTTATAAAAAAATGTTATTAGGATTAAATTTCGTACAAAATATTTATGATGGTATAGCGTTGGCTTTTTATTAATTTTTTAAAATTTTTATTTTTATTTTTTATATTTTGCAAAAAATTTAAAAAAACTCGACGCTATGCCCCCCGCAACTAATAAATAGAAATTTCAGCGAAAACAGATTTTAAATATCAACAATAATAACGAAAAAAACAACTTTATTAGAAAAGTAGGAGGTATAGCGCGCTCTTAAGGGCCTACCACTTTTTCTCGACAAACCATGTTTCTAATTTTATGTGTGAATAGTCTTTACGCCGTCTTACGACGCACGACGACGTAGTGTATACATTATTTCACAAAATCTATCCTTTTCTATTCAATTATTTATACATAACGCTATCCCTATTCAAACAATCCATGATTTGCGTGTATTATTGGAAGCTTATCGGCCGGGATGTTTATTTTATCCTAATTTATGATCCTCTTCAAGTGTGCCTCTCGCGCAGCGACTACCTTTTTTATATTTTATATTAAAATACGTAAAACGTTTCTTTCAGTTCATATATATGAACACTTTTCGATTATGAACTTTCATATTTTATCAATGTATTTTTATCAAGTAATAATATAAATATACCATGCTATAATCATAATTCTGTTTTGCTCGTAATAATTTGTAATTTATTTATATCATCATCAAAGTACCAATTCATAAACATTAAACGCATTAACCCTTTGACAAGGAATGCCGTGTTTGGCTAGTGATATAGCATATGTGCCTTATCGGACAATAACGAGCTACACTCGTGATGAATTATTGATACATTGCAAATTATATTTGAATACATTTTCTTTAGGTGTGTCCATTTCGTTAGATTTTTTTTTCAATTTACTACAAACTACAAATGAAGAAAATATGACTGTTATATTTTCTTTTATAAAGAAATTATTTTTGTTAACATATATTATCTTTTTTCCTGTAAATAACAAAAACTTTTTATAAAACTATACATGTGATATATTGTTGAAATCATTGAAGCACAAAAATGGTGTTCGATGTGATGCATACAGGATATATATGAATAAAACGGAACATAATTTAAAATTCTTTATTTTGGAATATTATAGTCCCTGATAATTTTAGAGAAAACATTTAAATTAGTTTTTTGTAGAGTAAAGATGCCTGCATACAGTCTTACTATTATTTATTTTTTGCATTGATAAAAAATGCCAACAAATTATTAAACAAATATGATCATTTTCACAAAAATAATGGTTGCCATGAAATTTTAAAAATGGTGCGGTGTATTCTGTTGGCTTCTGTCAAATTAATTAATAGTTAGTTTTCTTTCAACATTTCCGCTCTTCCGCGAGAAAATCAACCGGAAACTATTAGAGATAGAACAATTTTCTTTTCAATATTTAATAAAACACGAAAACGGTTTTTTTTTATTATTCCCTAAAATAAATAAAAAAGTCCATATGTGGAAATGCTCCAACCTGTACAGCAGAAACCTTTGCTCTACACTAAATTAAAGAATAGTAAGCAAAGAGCACATATATACTGTATATACAAAATATGTTCAGATACACATTAAAAAAATCAGTCAATCAAAAGTAAAATTGTTTGTTTTTTTGAGTTTCGTAATTATAAAATACTTATTTATACTTTTATTGACAATTTTTATTTTTGTTTCATTCTAATTTTAGAAACAAAGTATCCACATTTCTTGTTGTGATTTTATCAAACTATACCATTAGTTACAGATTTGTCATAGAAAACAATATTATTATCATTTCATTTAGTAACAATCATTATAATTAGTTGTTTTAAATATTACAGAACTTTTTTTATTAATTATTATTTTCATGGTATGTTCGTTGTCTCCGTAAGCAAGGATTGTTCAGAAAAAAATATTATATGGGACCCCATGAAATTGTTTCTTTATATAAATAATTAATTCCTGTAAAATTTGGGACCAATTAGTTAATCTTAACCCGGGCCCTACGAGGCTTAAATCCAAAATTATTATACATGTAAAAACATTAAATTTCATTCTATTATAGATATTATTTTTGAACTTTACAACATCTCATAAAATTGTTTCTGTATATAAATAATTATTTATTGTAAAATCTGGGTCCAACTAGTAAATTTTAACCTGTGCCCCACGGGGTTCAAAATCCAAAGTTATCGCAAAAACTTTAAATTTTATTCATTCATAGATTTTATCATTTCATTTTTTAAATGTTTTTCTTATTCTTTATGTAGAACAGTGTAATTCATATTTAGTTTATATTTTGTAAGATCATACTTATGTAAAATATAAGAATATTGAATAATTAAACAGCTTAGATATATACATTTCATTTTGCCTTCATGGGGCACGGTTTAAAGGTACCCAATCGATCTTAAATTTTGTCAGGCTTGTTGTTTTGTTAATTTGAAGAGATTTGGGGCGGTCCTACTATATAAATTAAGAAAAAAATTATGTTTTTATTAAAAGTAGTTATATTTATATATTCAGAACAAATGATCAAACAATAACAATACCCCCTCAGCCAGAAATTAGGAATTATACTTTTAAAAAATCTGTTTTATACTGACATTATGATTCTTATAATATTGTAACACACTCATCTCTAAAACCCATAAAAGATGTTTCTGGCTATAATAATACCATAAATCAAGTAACACTCGCCCATTAGTAGTGCGTAATCGAATATGCGGTCGTTCTCGTCTCGATGCAGTCGAGCATCGCTACGCACGTGAATCCGCGGCGAAAGAGAGATAGACAAATTGGTCTTCGCTTATTTCTCGCAAGAAAGTGTAAAATAGTCCGATAATTATTCGTTCATTGTGGGCAAACTAATAAATTTATTTTTATGATGCAAACCCTTTATTGTTCACAAAAGTCGATTCTAGGCCCCTAGTACTTCAAAATTAAATATAAAAATGTTTAAATTGGTTAAATTGACGATTAAATTTGTATAAATATTGAGTATATTTAATGCATGTTTATAAATAATATATGAAGTTTTTTTCAAAACTAAACGAATACGAACATTGATCCATCATTTAACTTTCTTATACTGAAATTTCAATACAACAGTATTATTATTAGTGGTAACAACGGCGTGTGCCCTAAAGCACTATTTTATCTTCTTTTCTAGCGAGTGGTATGCCTTAACTCTCATTGGCTAAGGTTTCGGCCTTTTTACACTATGCTAATTACGCTATTGTTTGACACAACCGTTGATAAAGTCAACGTGACGTTTTCACCGAGTTTAAAATTTAACATTTTCTTATTATCCTTACGTGTCGGGTTTCTTTAGTATTTCTTTAGTATTGTTTTGTTGTGTTGTTTCGTTTATATTGATGTGATGAATTATGAATCCCGTATAAACTTGGTGATGGGATCACATTCACCTCCAATAAAGCGTAAGAGATTGGATTTGGGGCATTTATTATATTTTTTATCTGGATGAAACATGGGTTAGTGCAGGTCACACAAAATCTAAAGTGTGGGTGGACATGGGTTATAAACCGACGTCAGGCATTTACTGAAGTGTTATCGATGGGGCTCAAAAATCCATCACGAAAAGGCAAACGTTTTATAATTCTGCACGTTGGTCCTAAGCTGCGTTTTGTTGATGGAGTATTGTTGCTATTTGAAGGTAAAAAATCTGTCGATTACCACGAGGAACTGAATGCCATGGTATTTAAAGAATGGTTTTCTAATTTATTAACCAAGTTGCCAGATAATGCTGCCATTGTAATGGATAATGCATCATACCATAGTCGCAAATCAGAAAAAAATCCAACAAAATCTACCAAGAAAAAAACCACTGAGTAAAAAGGACATAAAAATGTTGCTTAACGTTTATTGTGAATATTTTGATTAGTAGGAAGATATGCAGGATTGGCTACGATTAAAAAGAGGAAATAAAAAATGTTCAAACTAGATGGAATAATAGATAATTTAATAGAACCATTATTTATTTCTTTTGATGATGAAAGTGACTATTATCTATTAGTCACTTTCAGTATTTATGATACTCATGTTAAATTAGAGTTTTATTTTGTGAGTGGAGATGAGTGATTTTAACTCGTATTTATTTTCTGCAACAAATAAAATCAAAAAGTGCATAGTTTTAGTTTTTTAATTATTAATATGTAATTTAGTTATTTGTCCAATAAATGTAAATATTATATAAAAATAATTATTTACTATCGATTTTTAAACATTAATTACATTAAATATTCGATTGAATTTAAACAGTAATTCTGAAATTATTTAAAATTGCCGCCAAAAGTATCTGGTGATTTTTCTGGTAACCTTTTCTAGTGGCTTTGGCACTTACTCCTCTTAGTTATTAAACAGACCATAGTGAGATGGAGGCGCCAAAATTCGTGGCTGGTAATCCGTGGCCCACTTCTCGTCGGTACAAAAGCTGAAAAAAGCAACACCGTAGTAACATTAAAAACTACAGGTTATAATAAGAAAATTCAGGAATTCTTAAATACCGAAAATGTAATTGAATAGGAGCCGACCCCACACCTAAAATAGTTACGGAATTAAAATCACTAATAAAAGAATCCACTAGCAATTTTTCACAGTTTGACCACCTAAAATTACTTCCAATCAACTTCATTAGCACTGAGTTTATACGGTCTAGTAAAAATTCATAAAGAACAAACCCTAATTAGACCGGTAATTTCGGGCATAAATTCTCCAGCTCACAAGACAGCTATTAAACTTAATCAAATATTTAAAACTCTTACCAACTTTAATGAATAAAAAATTCCTTACTAACCAACTTCCAGATAGATGATGAATTCAAGCTAGTGTCATTCGACGTATCCAATATGTTTTGCGAAATATACCGGTTTGGGAAACTTTGGAGATCGCCAGAAAAGTACTTGAAACATCATCAGTAATTATAATAATAAATGAAAGATAACGCAATCACCATCTACCTAATCTAAACTATTTCTCTTTTAACAATAAAATATATAAACAGACAGATGGTCTAGAAATGGGCTCACCTTTGAGTCCTTCGCTAGCTGAGATTTTAATGGAAAATTTTACAAATCTCATATTGAATATGACTGCAGCCAAAAAATACATTAAATTCTGGTATAGATACGTCGATGATATATTAATTTGTTTTGATGGTACTGACAGACAAATTAACACTTTTCTTAATGAAATTAACAACATTCACACCGATATCAAATTCATTGTTGAAATAGAGAACAACAATTCAATAAATTTCTTAGATATATTTCCAAAGCTGACAACAAAAAACCCTTCTTTAATATTTTTATAATACCCTCCTTATCAATTCCCTCCTACTCTCAAGATACAATTCAATACAAATACGCGGCATTTAATTCTATGCTACAAGGATGCTCTTAATGTCCCTTTGTCAGCTTCAGCTTTAGAAAGAGAAATAAAATAATTAGCGGTCAACAGTGATTATCAGGTTAAGGGGAATCGGTAGAGCTCTTTGGTGTGTTTCAGTAGATGGCATCGCTTTATATGGGACTTATAATGTAAACGTTTTTCCGTTATTTCTCGAAAACTGTAGTTTGCATCGTGTTCAGCGCATTTAGGAGCAGTACGCACGTGAAACCTTTTTTTCCGAAAATGAGGTATTTGTAAGAAAATAATTAAACAAAATATTTAAGGCTAACATTCCCGTCTATGTTAAATAAAGACAAACGTGAAACGACACTAATACATTTTTACGAGTGAAGAAAGAAGATAGATAATTGAATCGTTATCGTAGTTTTTCAACTTGTAATTTATCGCACTCCATCGCCTCCGATTGGAGATTGATGCCTCGACATGCATTTTCTAGTCCACGTGGACTCGTAAATACAGAATATAAACAAAAAACAGAAAGAAATTGAATACGCTGATTTTGGAGTCGACAAAAAATCGATGAAACATTCAGCGACATAACGCCAATATTTATTTACCGATTTGAATGAATTAAAAAATAAAATTTAAATACTATCAAATGATAGTAATTATACTTTTTTGACATTAACTTCATTGCCAAATAATATTCTCTCTCAATTTTTAAGGGGAAACTCCATACCAATATTACGTTTATACATGAAAAGTAATTCCAGCAGATCTCAGACACTGCAGGCCGTAGCAAAAAAGAAAAATTGCATTGAATTCAGATAATCGCGAGTAGTATACACATGGAGTACGTTTTGCAATATGTTACATTTCAAAAATACCTAAATAATCACGCATATTCAAGAGATTCAAGCGTGTATAAAAGGTATAGAATGTATACATTATTTCTATTATTTGAACTATAATAAATATTTTATAGGTTCAGGAATTAGTACCATATGGGAGACATGTCGTGGAACGAGAATTTTGAACTATAATAAAAATAGTAAAAATTATACTGAGCATTCAAAAATCTAATGCCACAGTGAAAAAAAATTTAAACAACACGGTAATTTTGAAATTAAAAGATGCAGCTTGAGCAGCGATAGCACATAATGCAAATGCTGAAATGGATACTGAAATTTTAAAGTCAGATTTAAGAAATTCTCCCTACCGTATTATTGGGGATCATGCAAATTGCAGAGATTATTTTTGCTGATTTGGCAAACAAGTGAATAGAAGTCGCCGAGGTTCTTATAATTACAGGGGACGGGGGAAATTTATCAAGGAGTCCGTAGAAATACCCAAAATTGTGTTGAAAACAAGAGGACAGTTTACAAAGAGGAAAACAACGATTGACGGCATCTAAATTTGGGGCAATCTGTAAAAGGCGACAGAAAACAAAATGGGCTCCTCTCATATATAGTTTATTTTATAAGGAGCCGTTTTAAAAAGAAAGCTACGGTCTGCGGACAAATAATTGAAAAAATGCCTTACAAAAGTATGAAGAAACGACCAAAACTTCCGTAACACCGTGCGGCTTTTTTTATCGATGAGACGTATGGCTTTTTGGGAGCATCTCTAGATGGACTGATAGAAAATAATCGCGGAATTATCGAAATCTATAGAAAAAAAACTTTCTTTTTGGATACAGATTTAAAATTTGATAATAATAATTGTGACTACGTTTTAAATCACAATTATTATTATCAAATCCAGGACCAGATGTATATTGCAAAAGTAGACTTTTGTGATTTTGTCGTATGGACAAAATAAGGCCTTTCGATTGAAAGAGTTGTCAGAGACGACAATTTTTGGAAAACAAAAATTATTGATAAATTAATATTTTTTTATAAAAATATTTTATTAAAAGAAATTATTGATCCACGGGCATGTAGGAATATGCCTATTAGAGAGCAATATTGAAACATGTGGTGTATTTACGCTTTATTTTAGATTACAAAGAACTTTATATATTTTATCTGAAATAAAATTATATTTAATTCATTTAAATCGGTAAATAAATATCACTTTTATGCCGCTGGATGTTTTCATCGTTCTTTTGTCGGCTCCAAAATAAGCGTATTTAATTTCTTTCTATGTTTGTTTATATTCTGTATTTATGAGTACACGTGGTGTAGAAAATCATGTCGAGAGGCGTCAATCTCCAATCGGAGGCGACGGAGTGCGATAAATTACAAGTTGAAAATCTACTAAGTTTATTCAATTATTTATCCTCTTTCTTCACTCGCAAAAATGTATTGGTATCGTTTCATGTTTGTCTTTATTTGAAGCAGGCGGGAATGTTAGCTTTAAATATGTTGTTTAATTATTTACTTACAAATACTTAATTTTCGAAAAAAAAAAAGGTTTCACGTGCGTACTGCTCCTAAATGCGCTGAACACGGCGGTTTTCTTTTTCTCCTACAAACTACAGTTTTCGAGAAATAACGGAAAAACTTTTACATTATAAGTCCCATATAAAGCGGTGCCATCTACTGAGTCAGAAAGAGCTCTACGGATTCCCCTTAAAATTATCGGCTATTTTTTTTGTGGCTGTGGAAGGGAAAATCCATTTACGGACTGAGTGTCGGACTCCTCCCAGATTTTGTCAGGGAGACTACCGACTAAACATCCCTCCCACTTTACGGCTTCGACTACTATGGTCATTAGCCGTTTGGTAGCACTGTCAGGCATTGCCCAAATTAACTTAAACTAATATCACAACTTAACCTAACCTAAAAATAAATAGAATAAAAACCTAGTCCTAGAATATATAACTAATAATAAATCACAGAAAGACGAAATCGACGTTGTAAACGAACATCGATGCCATATAATTTATATAAACAAAACAAAAAAGAAGAAAGAAAAGTAGCAAATAAAAAAGGTCACTATATAAATGAAAATCAAAATCGGATTATTTAAAAACTGTTACCGTAACCTATTTTTGATTTTTTTTATAAAATAAAAAATGGTGATGTGTCCATCATGGTACTTGCCTCGGTGAATACGGTCAAATACGTTTCTGATTGAAAATTTGATTGGAAAGCAAAATGATTAAAGAAACAATTAAATTGATTGTTGTCTTTTAAAGTTAAAGCCGAGTATTTAGAAGAATATTATAATTAAGTGTGTTATTTCTTGCCTTACAATGTGTTAAACTCATTTCTCCACACTCTTCTTCATTTTTTAAAACTATGTGATTGTGCTGAATATGACGGTACTTTGACGTTTTATTTGTCATTAAAATAATTATTTCAATAATTAAAATTTCTAAAGGAATTTATCATGTAAACGAAATTCTTCCGCTTATAAAATGAAAACCGGAGGTCCTACAATAAAAGTTTTATAACAGAAATTATTTATTTTCCAAGATCTAAAACTTTTATTTGAAACATTTTTCTATCCGAATTAAAAAATGAAAAATTGCTAAGAGTAAAGTTGCACTTAATGAATTTTGATTTTGACCAAAAGCTTTTCAGATCATTCCACTGTTATAAACAGCTTAGATATAAAGTTTGGGTTAATCCATTTAGCCGTTTAGGCGCTATTGCGGAAACACACAGACACACAGACTCACAGGCACACAGACATTTTTCAAAACTCGATGGAATGGACTCAGGTGACCTCAAAACGTGCATATTTGTTGAAATTGGCGGTTCGAAAATTTTCACGATCACAATACTTTCCCTTGGATAGATGTCCGGGGAAAGTAAAAATAGAATAAAAATATGTAATGTTTTTCTAATTGACAATGAATTGAGTTGTTTATTATTTAATGCCAAAACAAAACGTGACCCGATGAAAAACTCTAGAGTATACAAACTTACATTAGGATTTTGACCATCTATCTACAGGAGCGTCAGGAGGAGTTTTGTATGAGGTTAACGAAATCGCATAATTAATTGAAGAAACCGCTCGTTCAAGATCTATTTGCAAATAGACGGTTTAGCAATGGGTTCCCCCCTTAGTCTCTTATTATCAGAGGTGTTTATGGAAAACCTCACAAACCAAATCCTCAACCTCAGGCAAAAAACATATCAACTGGTGGTATCGATATGTAGATGATATCATTGCATGCTTCAGAATCAATTCCTAAATTATATTAATAAAATTCACCCATCGATTAAATTTACAGTTGAATTTGAAAATAAAAACAGCCTCAATATTCTAGATCTAACTATTACTAAAACCAAAAACATACTAACTTTTGATATATTTCGCAAACCCACATACACCGACTCAATCAAAAAATTGCTGCATTCAATTCATTTATTAACAGAGCAAACAAATTATCCCTTTCTAATGAATCGCGCCTTAAAGAATTTTCAATAATAAAACTAATACAAATAATGGATACAATCCAGCCCTAATAGATACTCTCATTGCAAAACAGGAACTAAAACAAATTCAAAACTTAATTTATGCAACAAATAAAATAAATAAAACTAACTTCTATCCAATAACATATTTCGGAAATATTAGTAATGAAATTAAAAGAACCCTTGAAAAGTGTAACGTCAATATAGTGTTTAAACCCTTCTCCAAAATATCTAATATTATTAATAACCCAAAAACAATTGTAAATAGAAACAAAAAATCTGGAATTAATAATTAACGTGCGAAACATGTAAAGGAGCATACATTGGCCAGTCTGGGCGAAATTCTGAAATTATATTAAAAGAGTTTTTAATTTCATTACGCTTAAAGAATAACAAGTCCACTTTTGCAACTCACTTAATAGATAACAATCATACCTGTACCGAAAACAGCATGCTCTCCGTAATCCATTTGTAGGATAAAGGCCGAAAAATGGATTTACTGGAAGCGCTGGAAATTCACAAATTGAAAGCTAATCCGGAAATTTCCCTCATAAACGACCAAACCGACATAATGTATACTCCCCTCTTTGATGCAGTATTATAAAAACAATGTACAAATAATTTTAGGTACTCAGTTTGATAATGACTAACTTGTAGTCGAAACTATAGTTACTGTAAAAGTTAAAAATAAAAGTGGTAAAACAAAGTTAAGTGTTTTAATACTATTTTATCAAGATGTACCACAAAGTTAACGCCAACCAAATCAAAGATGCTAGTTAAGTGTTTAATTTCAAAATGTATTATCCAAAAATTGTTACGAAATAACTTATGTGAAGATAGTCACGGATTTTTCTGGCTCCGCCCCCCATGACAAAGAGAATTTTAGTTATGTAATGTAATCCACACTTAATACCAAAGATTTAGTAAATTAACTTGCAATATATTAGCAATTTTATTAAAGCCATAGTTGTAATATACCGTTTTATCAATCAGCAAACATTCATTAGGGTGCAATTCGATGTTAAAATAGGTAATGTTTCTTGCATTTTAAATTCGTTGTTTATGCAAATTCATTAACAATTAACATTTTTGAGAGAAATCGTCTTTGTTTTTATATGTTTTTTTTTTTTCTTCAGACACGGAAACAGATAGGTTTTGTTTCAAAGTTGAAAATCACATTGTTGCCCCCAGTTTAGATCGTTTTTTTTTTACATAATTAGGTACTGATGAGAAATTAGCAAGGGATTTTGTGGCCCGGCGCATCCACCATGTTTTTTTTTTTTTCGGCTTCCACTATTAAGCTGAAATCTTTAGAGTAATCTTTTTTTTAAAAAAAATCATAACTCCAATTTGTCTGAACGGATTTTCGATGCTTCATTTTCAGGCAAGCGTGTGTTCATAGTCATGTTTGATCTAAAATACCCAGATACTATTCTCACAGTCGTTCCTACAGATGGAGTGCACGCAGCTCATGGGCCGGTTACCCTTCGCTGGTACAAGATTTATTTGTTAAAACATAAACTCACTTCCCAATAAATCTCATTTCCTTTCCGTTACCTTTCTAATAACCCTAACCACCTGAGCCTCTTCGCTGAAACAAAAACTAAAAATGATACGTATGTAGACACCTTCTTCGGTCACTAATCACAATCATCGAGAAGGTTCTATAGCAACATTTCATCCCTCAATCTCTTTCGGTAAATCCAACCCTCCCCGTATCAACAATCTCTTAAACGAATGTCTCACCCTTTCCTTTAAGAAAAACATCCATATACTTTCAGTTCATATCTATCCCAATTCTACGCCCTTGTAATTGGAGACTTCAACGTCAATAGTAGAAAATCCCGCCATACACCCAATTTTTGTTCCAATTCCAATTTTATAAAAATCCTCACGCCCTGCACATTCATAATGAAAGGAAATCAATCCACAACTCCTAACTGTATCCTATGCACCTCCAACATTCCAATTTTACCAAAATCCCCACGCCTCGCACATTCATAATGAATGAAAATCAACCCACAACTCCTCTTTAAAACTATCTATATCTATTGAAACAACTATGTTTGTAAAACATACAGTGTAAGTGATTTTTGCAGTTGGAAAAAGGGATTGGTCGAATTTTATTGATCATTGCCAGAAATTCCCCTTGTTTGATTCCATTGTAATTTAAATAACTGAAAATATGTGAATCATCTTTGTCGTTTTATTTTATTTAATATATATAATTATTATTGCTAAAAGTTTTATTTGCAATTTATTTATTATTTTAGTGTGCAAATATCACTTAAAATGTTTAGTTGTTTCCTATATATTTTTTATTAGTATAAATAAAAACTTTTTAAGTGATTGCAGCATTACAAAATAAAAAACTTTTATAATGAGACTTCATTATGTCTTCATCCTGTATATTGTAATGAAAGTAAAAGAATAAACTGGAAACATCACTCTAGAATGTTCGATAGAGCGCGCGACCGTAAACGCGGCGTCATTGAAAGTTCCGGAAAGTTAGAGAAACAAGCACGCTATATAAGCGAGCGCTAGTGGCGCTACTGCAGTCAGTCCAAGTCAGTCTCTCACCAACGTCCGAATGCTCAACGAAGTGACAGTGTGGTGTTAATAAATGTTTTAAGTGTATTGTAAATAAATAAATCGACATTGTTTTATTTATTTCCGAGTGTGATTAAACCCAATTTCGTAATAATATTGATATAATTAAGAGGAGGTCTCCAGTATTAGAATTGTTTTAATTGAAACAATTTCCGCTGTAGGCAAATTTCCAATAATTATTTCAAGCCACATCTGTTGCATCAAACCAACGTCAACCACCCTTAACAAACACGAACCGAATAAACGTTGGCCAATAATACAATTACGTCCAATTTGTGCTCGCGCTATCGCTCTAATTAACCCTCGTATATACAGCCATCGGGGATAATGTGCATCGGCGTTGAATATGATAAAAAAATACACAGGTGGACAAAAAGTGGCAATCGGGAAATTTAAATCGATTTCCATCGGCCGGATGGACGGAGGGTTTTGGAGCACCGCGGATCCGGTACGTAATTCGCTTTGAAACGCCGGTAGCGAGGAGTCACTTTGATCGTTTCCGATAATGTAAAATGATGCTGAGTTGGGGTGATTGGGAAACAAAAGTGGAGGTTTGAAGTTGATTGAATTTGGGTAATTTTAAAAGGTTTTGTTATTATTTTTATATTATATAATAAATTGATTGACAGGTAAGTTTTAAAATAAAGTAAGTTATGCTTCCGCACCCTTCTAATAAACAAAAAGTGTTTGAAACTCTTAAAAATATTAATAATAATACGGCCAAACATAAACATATCTTTCGTCATTAGACACAATTTCCGATATAGTGTCGTTCAGTAAAAGCTGTAATGAATAATGCTAATAATAATATAAATTTACTTCTTGGATTTGCTCGAGTGAAAAGTATAAAAAACGGTACTGCTTTATGTGTGGCGCTGCACGCTTTATCAAGCGGTAAAGCATTTTTTTTTTTCCGCTGGGTCGCTTTTCAAGCCGTGCAGCTGTAAACAAAACCGTCATATTTTCAGTACAGACTACAATTTGTCTGTTCAAGGAACATTAAGCGCTTTGTGCTACATGTCTAAAATTTCCATGAACGCCCATTGATGAAATTACATTAATTATGAAAAATATACTTATCAGAATGTTCATGGATTCGTAACTAAAACAAACGAATTTTATAATAATATACTTAGTAGTGATGGTAACATTTTTTATTCAGCGAGACATGGTAGCCTGACTTCATTCATTTTTGTCTTTTAGATGAGACAGAATGTGTAAGAGAAGTTTTCGTCTTTTAGATGAGACAAAATGTGTAAGAGAAGTAGAGGAATAATTATTCGGGTATGTAATAATTTACGGTGCTCCTCTGTAAATATTAGGGTTAGCCGAAATATTGAAATTGTTGCTGCTAGAGTTTATACACATCATGAAAATATATATTTTATATCTTTGAGAATTTCCCCTCGTTACCAGCAGTATTTTAGCCATTATACCGCGATTATTAAAGAACTCGTTCCGCGTCGCGTCGGCATAGAAGCCGTACTAAATAGCATTCCCTGTCATATTTTTTTGTGATTCTTCGTTACCATACTAAAATTAATAAATCTAGTAAATATTAAATTAAACCAGGAAATATTTGTATAATTAAATTAAATATTAATACAATTCCCGTAAATTCACGCGGTTGTTTCCTGATTTTATCTCATTCTCGTAGTGATTATTTCTCCCTTCGTCTGATCGAGTTTGAACCAACTATAACACCTAGCTTTAGCAGTTTACTTATCGTAAATTACGACTGCTTGACGCCCCTTTAAATTTCATTTTTTTCTGACTAGCCAAAGTCGTAATTTTCAAGCAACTCACCATATTTTTTTGTTTCACGCACGACCTAGACGTAGCTTTTTGTCTCATTCTAATAAAAAATAAAAAAGAGGCGTCACAATACATAACTCCGTTGTTATGTGCGGGGATTTTAATTTACCATACTTTGCCAATGCACTCAAAATCCACGTGCAATCGATTGCTATTTTTTCAGAAATTAATAATCTAATGCCATTAAATAGTTTGATACAATGTAATACTAAGTTAAATACTAAAAACAAAATGTTATTAATAAATTAGTTACCAAGATATAATATTTAAATTTGTTGATTATCTGCCAGTCATTGAGATAGATAAACACCACCTCATTTTTCGTTCTCATTCATCCCGTCCACTGACCTGCAAATAAAAATAATTAATAATAAAAAAATAAAACTTTCAACTTTCGTAAAGCTAATTATAATCTAATGTATAAAAAAATCTAGAATATGATTCTCACTATAGATGACGTTGGTGATGCTTATAATCAGTTGTATTATTATTATTATTATTATCAATAATAATAATAATAACAATGTTTATTTTTAGTGCAAGAGATTACATATACAAATATAATTTATATATATATATATAAAACAAAGGTATGGAAATACGTCAATATAAGAAAAAACTTAGATTAAATGTTACATGTGTTGTTTAGATACACGTCCACATTATATGGCTCCAACGTGTATAGTAATTCATACGACATTCTTTTGATGTTGTTATAATTATTTTCTTTTTTTTATGTATTCTGGTAGATGGTTATAAAATTTAATACAGTTATATAGGGGTCCCCTTTCTAACATTGTAAGTCGGTGTGATGGGTATACATATGCATCACCGTGCCTCGTATTGTGACGACTGTTTAACGCATATTTTGAAAATAAATGTTTATTTTTGCTTATAAATTTTATGCATTCATATATGTAAATAGCAGGTGTAGTCAGTATTTCAATATTTTTGAAAATCCCTTTACAGCTGTCACGCTGTCTCATTTTACAGATTGTTCGTATCGCACGCTTTTGATCTTTAAAGATAATATCATTGTGAATACTGCTATCCCAAAATATGATTCCATATTTTAAATGTGAGTAAAAGTTTGCAAAATAAAATGTTTTATATATAGCCATGTTCGTGTTTTTTGTTAGTATTTTTAATCCGTAACAACTTTTGTTAAGTTTAGAGGCAAGATTATTAATGTGTGTGAAGCTGGCAATATTGTCAAAAATCGACAAGAGTTACATATTCCAGGTGGACAAAATCTACTCTAAGATAACCAGTGGATATTAGGCTACAAAAAACAGTTGGGAAAACTAGGGTTTTCATAACCTGGTTTTTCCGCAAAACCGTAATTTATCGTTCGGTGTCGGAATCGTCGAATTTATTTTAAGCATTGAGTTAAAAAATGTACGAGTTTTCCGTTTTAAATTAATCACTACGAATCTATCTAGTAAAAGCATTTGAAACAGTGTGTATTTCTACTTGTGAATGCTCTAATTATGTAATAATTTTTTTAATTTGGTCCCATGGTGGAGGAGCCGGGTTATTGCTGTAAATATTGCCAGCTTCACACACATAGATTATTAATATGTTTTTATATTCAAATGTAATTCATTCGTTACGCTCCATTGTTTAATGAGTTCCAAATCAGATTGAAGTGTGAGACAGTCTTCTATGGACAAAATTTCTTTATATATTTTAATATCATCTGCATAAATTAGAATGTTAGATCTTATGTTATCAACAACGTCATTAATATATAGCGTAAAAAGCAGTGGTCCAAGATTAGACCCTTGAGGGACACCACTAGATGGATAGAAAGAATATGACCTATGGTTCATATATTCAACAAAACTCTCACATTCAGATAAATACGACTCTATCAAGTTAAGTAAGGTAGAGCTAAATCCCCAGTTAATTAGTTTATGCAACAGAATATTGTGATTTATACAGTTGAATGCCCTCCGAAAATCTGTGTATGACATCGACTTGACTCCGCCTATCCATATGGTACGAAATGAAATCAGTAAGGTTAAGTAAATTGGTGGTCGTTGATTTTGTTCTCATGAAACCATGTTGATTAGGGCTAATTGATGTCTCGACTGCATTATAAAGTTTACTAGATATTATAGTTTCAAATAATTTAGCAAAGTTATTTATTACCGTTATGAGGCGATAATTCGTTATGTCATATTTATTGGCGGATTTAAGAATGGGTGTTATTTTCGAGATTTTCCATAATTGGGGAAACTTGGAAGTACTTAGAATTAGATTGAATATATGTATTAAGGGAGTAACTAGGATGTTAATGCAGTCCCGAACAATAAAAGATGGAATTTGATCACTACCAGCGGTAAAGTTGTTGCTGAGTTTTTTGGCTGCTTTTAGGATGTCAATATCATTAATAATATCAATGTTAATTTGTGAGTTGTTAACTTTATCAGTAGTTTCATGTATATTACATTTTCGGCGAACTGAGTATACAGAAGAGAAATAGTCAGCAAAGGAATTTACAATATCATTAGGATTGTCTAGGGTATTATTATCTAATACCATAGAGCCCGGTATACGAGATTGGCATGTTTTAGATGTGACATAACTCGAAAATGTTTTAGGATCAGCGTGAATAGAATTTTCGACAGAATTTATAAATCTAAAATGATCATGTCTAATGCATCGGCGAACCTCTTTGCGAGTCTCAGAAAATTTATGTTTATGAAAATCAAGATTAAATTTATTATGCAATTTTCTATAGTGAATTTTAACTTTTAATAAACGCTTAGATTTTGCTAAAAACCAATGAGGATGTTTATTTTTGTGAATAAAGTTATGTTTTTTTGTAACGGTTGCTTTAAATATCGAGTCTAGAGATTTATAAAAGAGCTGACAGGCATCGTCGACTTCTTTTGAACTTAAAATAATGGACCAATCATATTTAGTTATTTTATCATACATTAGTGGAAAATTCGCTTTTCGAAAATTATATTTTTGATATTTTTTAGCTTGAGTTATGTTAATTTGCGTATTAGCGGAGGTTGAGAAGAAGAACGAAAGGGGAGGATGATGTTTACCAACATCAACAATAGGAAGGCTGTTAATAAAAGTGAAAGTAAATCTATTGCTGACGAGTATGAGATCTAGTAATCCACCATTAGCGTTCAATGTTGTATTACACTGTTTTAAATCGTTTAATAATACTTATTGAGTTCAAAAACTTTTCTATCAACTAAAGGAGGATTTATATGAAAATAAGTAAACTGTGGTAAATTAAAATCACCACATATAATAATGTCTGTATATAAGTTACAAATTCGATCTAATTCGTTATATAATTCAACATAAGTCTCAGATGATTCAGAGGGTGTAATATAGATACATATAATACACACATTTTCATCATTCAGATGAGTAGATGCGCACAGTAATAATTTCAATATTTTTTAAAGTTCTAATATTCATGGGAGTACATCTCAAATAGTTACGTACAGCAATCATAACGCCCCCACCTCTTTGTCCCATTCCATCACATCTAAATACCGAAAAAGTATTAGGAAATAACTCCGCATTATTAACATCATCTCGCAGCCAGGAGAAAGAGGATAGATAATGTGATACGTTTTTTACCTTATATAGACGTATATACACATACACTGTAGATTCACGGTTAGATATAGCTCGTATAACGAGTTATACAAAAAAAATCACGTATATAGAGTAACGCACATTGAAGGCACAATCACATAATGTCAGCACTGTAAAGCTTCTGTTTTATCTGAGTTAAAATCACCACTAAAAGCGCTGAATTGTATGAAGAAATAAAACGACCACTCACGTTGACTGTCCACATATTTATAATTACGAGATGAAAGAGGCTCAGAAATTCTTTTATCCAAAAATCAAATTAACAAAAACACGCTCCTTTGAAACAATAAGCTATTATGGCCCAATAAATTATAAAATTAAAAACATCCATAAAAAATGTGATATTAAAAACCCCCACTTAAGAATATTATTTTTAATTCAAAAACAAAATTTAACCCTCTAGTAAGATCCGTCATTTATAAATTAACTTGCGAAAATTGTAAAGGTGTGTACACTGGGCAATCAGGCCGTAAAATAGGAATTAGAATAAAAGAACACGAAAGAGCTTATTAAAATAATTCGACATACGCTAACCATTTGCTAGAAAAAAATCACAATTTCGGTAAGGATGTACTTTCAGTAATCCATTTTGCCGAAAAAGGTCGTAAATTGGATTTACTGGAAGCGCTAGAAGTACACAAAGCCAGAATTAATCCCGAAATTTCCCTCCTTAATGACAGGGTTGACCTGATGTATACCCCTCTTGCATATAAATTGTTAATGATCATGTAATTTAATTTATTTTTAGTTCGAGAATGACTACTAGATAGTCGAAACAATAGTCACATAACTAAGTGAAAAATACAGTGGTAAAACAAAGTTAAAAAGTGTTTTTATTTAGAAGTTAGTTAATATTGTTAACGGAACCATTCGATTGTAACTGCTACAGTATATATATATATATATATATATATATATATGTGTGTGTGTGTTTCTTATTTTTCCCTTACGTTATATTTACATATGTTTATTCTACTTCCAAAAATAATATATCCGAAAATAAAGATTATCGCGATATAATCAGAGATTTCCCAAAAAATACAGACAATAGACCGCGATCATACCCCCGCAGCATGGGTGCGACCCTTAGGATTCGGTTAATGATGGCTGCGTGCCTAAAGACGGTTTTCTGTGAAAGAGTGCTCAAATAGTTTTTAATTTGTTTTATTACGCTTTTATATAATTCTTGGATTTTAGACATATATTAACTCTAAATGTTTTTCTAGGGAATTAGACAGTGTTGTCATATTTTGTATATAGATAACCTTGTCCTATCAAAACTATATTTTTATTAGGAGATGCGAGGGAGATTTGTAAAACCTTGTAAATAGTGTTCCTCGAATTGTTGAAGAATAAACATCAATAATTCACAAAATAGTTTATCTTTTACACCTAACGAGACTTGTGCAAGAATAAGCAAAGATTATAAATAAATTATCTCACATTCTAGTGTTATATATATATATATTTAACACCCCATATTTGTTCTTATTATATACTCATGTCTCTTTTAGAGCATTTTTTTAACTTCGATTAAATGGGAATGCCACCGAAATAAAGCTCTCATTGGTTCATATTTTTTTTATTATAAAATTTTTTTATATAAAAAGGAAGTCAAGGGACTTATCGGTTATATCATTGAAGTTAATCTTCTTAGCGTATGTCTGTTCACATCTTGAATATGCGTCACCTATATGATCACCGTACCAGCAAACTTATATAAAACGAATTGAAGCAATACAAACAAAGTTTATTTTACACTTATCAAGAAGACAAGATTTTAGCGATGTACCCGAAGTTCTCTCAAACATTAATAATCTATGTTGTAACGCGTATATGCAGGCATGTCACTTGCTAACGGCAATATTGAATGCCCCTTGTTACTGCCAAAACTACATTTTGCATTACCACCTGAGCCCCGTGCTACCCGCTACCCATCACTTTTTCGTTCCTTTCCATCACACCAATTATGGTTTTCATTGCCCCATTTCTCGACTTATGCGAACTGCAAATATTATGTCACATCATCCAACTTCGACCTTTTCTGTGGCGGGTCGACCAAATTTTTATCATTGATTCGTAAATCAATGAACTGTCTTTATTGTAGGTAGTAATCTGGTTTCACCTGTTATATATATATATATATATATATATATATATTACTTTATCATTATTATTTTAATTTTGTAATTTAATTTTTAATACATTATTGTTATTATTATTATTATTATAGATGTAATCTTACTTCTAGTTTTTGTTTCTGTCGTAAAATTATTGATCCGTTGATAAATAAATGAATAGGAATTTAATTGTAAATTATTATTATTATCATACATTTGTACAATAGTTTAAAATAATACAATAAATAGAAAATTTTTATTTTAATTTTGATAAATGACTAACGGCCAATTATTATCAGTGATTTTTATGGACGTATTGTGAGTGTTGTTAGTGAAGGGGCTAAGAAGAAGACCAAGAAGCCCAGGCCAGGCAAGAGCAGCGAAGGAGCCGCTAAGTAGTAATGACTTTGTACTATAAAGATTTAAAAAATAAACAAAAATTTATAAAAAAAATGTTTTAATTCATTTAATAATTGAAATATTAATGAAGTGGAGACTTTTCCATTGTTGACGAATAAAAGTAACTTTGTAACTTTGTATAGATGAGCAAAGAGAAATAAAGCGTTGGAAGTGATGGTAGTCTTGATTATAGTGAGTAATCAATTGGAACAGAGTTTGTGGGGGATTTATAAATTTGGGATTCGCGGAGTTATTTCGGGGGGTGCAGAATGGGGTCCGATAGTGCTGACGTCACGTATCGCGGCAATTTTAAAATCACCTAAAACTTTAGAGATAAACTGCGCCTTTATTATACATATTTAAGAAATAAACTTTATAATTAATATAAATTAATCTTATATCTACTTAATAAGATCAAAACTTGAAGATAAATTCAAGGAAGTAGCGTGAAAAATTAAAATTTCGATTTTTATTGAAACGTATGTCGGACCTTAAAAACATGCAGATGTCAGAGAGCCTGTAAAATAGAGGTAGTATGGCTAGAGAATATGTTTGTTGACATCTAATTTATTTGGCAAAGAGTAAAGGGAAGACAAATATGTAAACATAATTATGTTCTTAGTGACTGTATGCTATATATTGAAGTTTTAGTCATCATATTTTAATTATCAACATTAAAATTATTTCAATAATCAAATAATCTGTTATATTTTGAGTACCAACCAAAATGTCGATATATGTGACAAAATAATCTAATCGATATACAAACAAATAATTGATAGACATTCAATAAAATTATTACTTAAACAAATGCATTTAATTCAAGATACTCACTTTTCACTTTTTTTATTTATAAATATACTTAAAAATTTACCTTTATGTTAAATTACTGAAGGAAATGTATCAATTGTATAATCAATGATTCAAATATTGTTTAAATATATTTTTCGAATTTGGAGTCCATGATTCAATTATTTAGTTAAATGTCGAATCTATCAAAAATATTCGATTAATTATTTGAACTCAGATTCACTTAATAATAGATCCTAATTTAAAAACAAAAACAATTGATATCCAACACCCGAAAGGGTACGATGAGAATATTGATTATATATAATGTATATATATATAAAGACAATTGATTACGGCTAAAATGTTATTAACATAAAATAAACAGTTGTATATTGTAACAACAAGATTATTAGCTTCCCAATTAGAAATTAATTTGACATTCTTTAAGAAGGAATCAATTTACTGTCAGGTTTTCTTCTGTTTTATTTAGGTTTATATAAGCTATATGTATAAATATATATAATCTTAATCCTTTTTACCCTTTCGAGAGTTGAGTGATATAAGCTATATATTAGATTATTAACATTTGTGTAGCATCTATCAAGTAATTCGCCTTAGGTCAGTAGCATGTTTATATATAATCCATGTCTCGATTCTCTCTTGTAAATGTTATGTGAGTTTTTATGTTTTTCCATATTGTTCAGAATTATTAAATGTTATAACAGTCCACGAAACGTTGTAGCCCAACTGGTAAATAAATTGTATTAATTTTAAATTTATTGTAACAATATTATTTACATTGTCAATTTACTTTAACTAATTGAGGAATGTATTTTACGTAAATGCAGTGCAAGAATGCAATGTCCTTGATTGGTTTCTATAATTCAAAATATTTTTATACAGCATGTATAAAATCATAAGTTGCTCGTATCACTATTATTATGTTCATATAAATATATTTTTGACAGTGTTGTTCATTATCAAATATTTTAAATTGTAATCAATGGTCACGATAATAAAATAATGATTTAAATTCATTTATCTACGTATCACAAAGTATAGACTTGCATCTCTGAATAAAGTAGTGTTAATCAGTTTAATGCTCTAATAGAGCATTACCCCTTTAATTATTTCTGGAAATGACCATTATAAAGCAAATAACCATAAATTAATTACCAGTTAGGATATAACATTTAATCTACGATTACAATATTTAAAAATGATTAAACAATAGAGATTATATAAATACTTACAGAATTTAAATTTAATTTTATTTAAATAACCACTGTAAATCACAAAATATTGCCAAGAGAAAACGAGAATCGTACAAACTGAGGTTATGTTTTGGTCCCAACTGACACGTGTGTGCTCTTAAGGATCGACATACGTTTGATTAAAATTAAATATTTTCGTTTTTCAAACAATATCCAAAATTTTCTCTTCAAATTTTTACATTAATTCGAAGATACCAATTTGATTTATCTTATTTATTAAGCGTATTTCTTAAATATGCATAATAACTGAGGAGTTCACCACTAAAGTTTTTGATGATCCTTATGTACGTAGTCAATAAGGTTCATTTACTTTTTTGAAACGCCACACTTTTAAAATTGCCGCGATGCGTGACGTCAGCACTATCGGACCCCATTGGGACGGAATTTCGAAGTTAAGTTCGTTTTGGGAGAATCTTTCGGATAGGTAAAGGATGCTTTCATTGATGGGAGTAACACTGGTCCGGCTATAGAGGAGAGTATTTGAGCGATTGTGAGGTGATTAAGTGGGTGTCGGATTTTGGTAAGAGATCTGAGAGATGCACGTTCGTTGACTGCTATATTATGAAGTATAGGTTTGGGAGAAGTCGTGAATAGGATGTTAGACTACACAGGGGTCTGCATATCATCTTGTTGATTTTAGTTGCATTTTCTATTGAGATGTCTAGATTTTGGTAAGTTAGACTACGGAAGTGTTTAGCTCGAATAGTGATTTTGAATTTTATTATTGAGGAATATTTCTTTAAACTGAGTTTTTTGTCGAAGGTAATGCCAAGGTACTTCATATGAGAGGTTGGTAAAATACGATTTTGGTTAATGAGGATTTTGATGGTGGTATAGAATATGGAGTTGGGATTTATTGGGGTTAATTTTAATCCTCCATTTAGCGAACCACAATTCGAGGAAGTCTATCGGTTGCTGTAAAGTTTTTAGAGCTTTGGATAGGGTGGGCACGTGGGTGATTAGGGCGTGAATATTTAATTTTACGATCTTGCAACTTTTTGGAAATTGTCGTTCTCTATTATTCTGTTTCTAACAATAGAAAAAGGGGATCCAGGCTACATTTACGATGGGAATACCCATCGGTACTTCCCAATAACCGGGTTGTAAAACCCCATTGTCAAAGTTTTCAGACGAATCTTTTCTGCTCGACGAGAACGTGCTCTCGCAGAGGTTATAAACATTATCGCACGCGGAGTTTTACAGCCCAGCCTGAAGAAATGCAGAAATCTTCCCCGAATATTTCATTATCCAAGCATGCTATCTTTCTTTTTCTGTCACTGTCTTCATCTTTTCACCCACTCACCCCAAGTTCCTCTTCTTCATCTCAACACTTATCTATCAACCACCGCACAAGTAAGTTCTCTTCAATTTTCTATCAGTGAAATTTGCAATATTTTTTTCTAAAAAAAAATTATTGCGCCAAATACGCGAATTTAATTTGTAAATATTTTCAATTTATTTCTTCCTTTGCATTTGTTTTGTATTTGTATCAGTTTATATTTTATCTAGTATCTTTTGTTATTTTCACGGTTTCTAAAAATTCGTATCATTGTAAGAATGCTATTGTGTTTGGGACCAAACTGAAATTTTATGATCAACGAGCGAGGACGAACCGTCCGTTAACGGGGAATCAGCCCTTTGTCAAAATTTGTGCGCGAACAAGGGTGCTGACACGGACGTGTCTAACAAAAGGCAACAGGGAATGGGCAAACAGCATCGAAAATTCTGGAAACGTTCATAAAATCTCAGATTTGGCCCAAAAGTGCTTGTTGACCTTCTACATCTTATCTCCTTTTAACTCTTGCTAAAAAATCTCCATCTTTGTTTATTAATTTCTCCTTCCAACACATCCCCCACCAGCTAACCATCCCCTTTTCGTTTAATTTTTGATTTTCCTCTGCCACTTCTTCCACGTCCTCAACACGAGTAAGTTCTAATCTCTCACTATCGTAAACTTTGTTACTTGTAAATTTTGTTTGTAATTTTCATATTTTTTTTACTTGTAAACCTTTTAGATACATTCTGTTTTTATTTTGCTCAATATTATTATTCATTTTATCACTATTTAAACTTGTATATATTTTTGTGTTAAACTTTATCATTTATCTTGATGCACGTTTATTTAATAAATATATTTGTTAAGATATAACGTGTTTAATTAATTAATTTAGAAAATCGATTAAATTCGTAAACATATTCATTTCTGTTTTCATTTCTTATTTCAACTTTCATTTTGTAATCAATTCTTTGCCTTTTTTTATCTATTTGTTTTGTCAATAATTTAATTCATTTAATATTATTTGTTTTAATTCAATTTATTTTTATGTTATATTTATTTTTTTATTAAAGATGCACGTTGTTAAGAATAAGTTTATTTTATTTTAATATTACGTGTCTAAGTAATTTTTAAAACCCAAATCGTCGATGGGCGTAAACATATGTTATACTTGTGGTACGCCCTGTTTAGGGGTGATTTTAACTTTTAGAATGCTGTTTTCTAGGAAGTTTATATGGATAGTGATTAAATGTTTAGTGTGTGATATTTATATAACATACCTTTGTACTATACGGAATCGAAAGCCTTTTGTTGGATATCTAGGAATAAGGCGGCAGATGATCGCCCTTCGAGGTGTGTTATTTGGATGTTTGAGGCAAGGATTGTGAGCGGGAGTGAGGTTGATCTATGGGGAAGAAATCCAAATTGGTAGTTAGGAATTAGGTCATATAATTTACCAATGACAGTTAGGAGTGTTATTGGTCGGAAGCTGGATGCCAGGGAGTGGTCTTGTTCCTTTTTGGGAATGCAGGTAATGATGCCCGTTTTCCATTCAGGTATAAATAGGAATGGTAGCAGAAGAAGTTTAGAATATATTGATGGGTATCGGATATTGTCATGTCCTGGTGCGGTGTTTTTGCCGGTGTTTAATACTGTGATGTAGTTGTCTTCTGTCAGTTCGTCAGTACGGTTAATTGGGGAATTTGAGTTAAAAAAGCAGTTATAGCAGTCGTTTACGTGGTTAAAAAAGTTGTGGGCAAATGAAACGTCTTCTATCTGTCGGTACGTGTCGTGAAAATATAGCACAAATATATCAGTGATTGCTTGCTTGTCATTTATAGTTTCGTTAGTCGTTGGGTCCAGAATGTGTTTAATATTGCGCGAGGTTTTGTATTTGCTAAGTTTTTTTAACCTCCGTCCAATATGCCTTACCCTTACTGTCGTTGATTTTCTGACAAGCTGTCAACCATATGTCAGTTTTATACTGTTTAATTAACTGTTTTATATCTCTGCTTAGTTTATTGAATTGCATCCGAAGTTCTGTAGTGTCTCTCTATCTAATGTCTCTGTAGATGTGTCGTTTGTGCTTTATTAATTTCAGGATGTAGTAAATACCCCCTATTTATAGGAATGTTTTTTTTTAAATTTTAGGTGTATTTGCATTAATTGACTGGGATAGGGTATTATTAAATTAAGATATAACATTGTGATTAATAGTGCCATGGTTGGAAATAAAATTTGAAATATCTCTGTTGAATAGGACAATTTTGGAATGTATATGATCAAGTATATAATCGGGAGGAGGAGAAAGAATAGGCTGTATGATGTTTAGTTGAAATTGGATGGATAGATGGTCGGAGCATAGGTCGGGAATTAATATGACTGAATGCATTAAAGGTCTGAAGTTTTGGGTAGGATACAGTTATAATGAATGATACATTATAAAAGTTAGAGGGTTTTTATAAATATTTTTAAGTATATAAGCAGTTAAAACTTATTAAATGTGTACTATTTATAACATTTTATGGCAATACTATTTTATTGATTCTTGAATATGTATGCAATGAACTGAAATTGATTTTATTAAATTAAACATAGGACTTCACATATCGCAATCAGCACCAGTTTAAATTCAACGTTTACGTTACTACTAATATCAATACTAATGATGCTTATTTTCAAACGAGAAATACGAAGCAAGTTGAGCGAATAATTTACAAACTATACATTTCAACCTATAATGTTTACACACACGTTCAACGATTTCATTAATGAAAACACAGCATTAACATGCGGGCTCTGTGTGCAGGTATTTTAATATGTAATGCAATAACGTGCAGGTATTTCTTGCGAGTTCGTATTTATAATATATACCCTCCCATACCTATGTAAACATTTACTCGGATAAATTATAATGTATAGTCTAACTACATTTGTATGTTTATTTAGAAATAATTAAATGTACATCTGTATTTCCAGAAATACTTAGAATGAAAATGTGAAAACAGTTTACTGAATTCATGGAAATGTATAAAGAAAGAAATTATTTTTATAAATAGAAAATAGTATTTACTCACTTGGTCACAATTATTAAAATAAATTAAATAAAAATGATTTGAAAATAATTAATAAATTAATCACAGAGCTAAATGTGGAAATAATTTATTAATTATTTTCAAATCAAATATATTTAGGTTTATTTATTTGAATATAGATGCTCAACTAGAATATATTAAGAAAACATTTTTAAATTATCAGTGTTGACATAAATCGAGTAATTATAATAATGAGTACTTCTAAATGAGCCTTTTTAAATAATAAATATTAAAATGGCATTTGTAAACTGGAAATAGTTACCTGAATCAATGAAATAAGTAACATCAATAAAATCATTGTAACAATAATTTAGCAATAATAAAAAGATCGACTTTGCCAGTGACTAACAATTACTACTAAATGATCTTTTTTGTACGCTAGCATCAATATTGTTACACTATTAATTGTTTTTACAATTTTGTAATTTTTATTTGTATATGTTATAGTTTTCATATATATGTTTGTATTCACATTCTTTTTTTACAGCCAAATAGCTTGAAAAAAAAAATAAGAACGGCACAGAAGCAGGGATATGGCGAAATAAGGAATATCAAAAATAGAGCCGAAACAAGAGTGAATATGTGCAAAAATAAACAGGGTAACTTAGTTTGTGACCAAAACAATGCATATTAAAGTACTTCGATGAACTGTTAAAAAAATCATGATGGTGCAAACGAACAGGGGCCAATATTTACAAAAACGAAAGTGGAGACAAACAAGGAAGTTTTATTTGTATATGTTATAATTTTCATATGTATGTTTGTATTTACATTCTTTTTTATGTTATTAGTATTATTATGTATTATTACCTTGTATTATCCTGTAATTGGGCTTCAGTTTCTTGTTGGGTAATACATTTATTTTTGTGAATTGCGGGCTTCATATTTCTTCTGATTTCGTTTATATAAATTATTATTTGTATTAAATTTATGTAGGAATTAATTCAAACGTAGAAATAATTTGTTTTTTTTGTATTTTTTTGTAATTTTATTTTGTAGATGTTCTACACATATGCATGATTTTGTTTCTTTATGCTACACTCCATTTATTGTCTCTTGAGAATAAATAAATATAAGTAAGTTAAATGTAAATATATATTTAAAACGTCCTAGGTCAAGATTACACTTACTTAATGATTCACAACACACACACGTTATTTCGCGAAAACGTAATAATTTACTGCAACGTTTTCGACACAGCGCGAGCCAAAAATATTTGCAAAAAACAATGACCTAGTTGTTAAGGTCAGGCGGTTGGCTGAGCAGATATTGATCTGTGAAATTTTATATAAGTTTTGGGTAAAGGTTAAAAAATGTTAATGTCAAACTAGTGTCTCGGCGCCTTGATCCGAAGCTGCTCGATAGACAATCGCGTATATGGGTCAACAGGAGATGGGAAATAAATTTACTTTGATATCAGAAACTATTGCGTCCATCGAAGATTTAAGTCGCTCATTGCGACAATCAGGAAATCGCTTCAGTTTGCATCGTTTGCATTCATTAAGGAGTTGGAGATTATTTTTACGCACTGTTGTAGATACAGCTTCGACTCGTGCGCAAATATTCGCTTTATACATTAGTTTTGTAATATATTATATTACATATTGTTAATCGATCCTGGGGAATATTTCATTACATAAAAAATAAAATTTGATTTGACGGAAAATGCAAAGGGATACTGGCGAAAAGAAACAAAATAACAATGGAATTGTATCTCTACAATTCAATATGAATACAATTGACAATTATAAAAAACGAAGAAACAGTACATTTTTTGAAAATCCTATATATAGAGAAATATGAGTTTTGGTCGCGTTTATTCGCGTATATAGAAAATAAATTAAACAAATGAAATAACATTACATAAGTAAACAATTTCAACCAGGAGCTGAAAAGATTAAAATAGGACCCGAAAATGCAACAATCAGAACCCTGTTACTTAAAATCCGATGTGAACAATAGACAGTAATCTCCCGCCGCCTCCACCTTGGCCAAGATAATTTCAATTATTTAAGAGGACTGCGTGTATGTGGGCGCTTATGGAGAATTCAATGTAAATTGTTAACCCAAATTAAAAGTAAATTATTCAATTTTTAAAATTATTTTCGCCCAAGGAGTGACTTCATGATTAGAAAACGTTACCTATTAATTAATTTTTATTTATTTTGGCCATTATGGTTTTTGCGATATAACAAAATGCGAAAAAAGTTACATGAAATGCTTCCTCTAGTTTATACCTAAATAACTTCATAAATAATTCAAATAATGAAAAGCAATCTATTCCGTGACTTAGATAAAGAATTGTCGAAAATAAATATACCCAAAATATTGGTTAATTTCGATGTTTATTTGGGTTAAAAAACAACAAATTTTCAATTATGATTTTCTAAGGCTCGCGATTGGCGATGTTCGTCGCACTTTTTGGAGGTGGGGATGGTGCCTCCCTGAATGCAGTAGTGTACGCACAGAATTATTGTAGAAATATACGTTTGCGCATCCGCTCTAAGAAAAATTAAGCGATTGTGGGCGATGGAAAACGATAGCATACGGAACCTAGTAACCCAGACAAATTAGTACAGAACGCCTGCGTGTTTCCATTGAATATTTCACTAGTCGATATTTCAATAATCGACCAACCCCAATAGTCGCGGCATTATACACAACATTCTATACTTAAATTTACTGGGAGGCTGGTTAATATAAATTTAGAGAAATATATTTTAAAAATAATTATTATTATTAATAATTATTGTTCGGGAAAGCACTTCAAATTATTTTAATTGAATAAACTAAGAAGTGTAAGATGCAAAAATAATAAGATTACAGATTCTTTTATTACGGACTCTTAATTATATTACAGGGAAAAATGTTCAGGAAAGCACTTTAAATTATTTTAATTAAATAAAACTAAGAAGTGTAAGATGCAAAAATAATAAGAATACAGATTTTTCATTACGGACTCAATATAAATACAAATTTTAATTAAAGAAGTAATAAATAGCAATAGATTATTCAAAATTTACTAATAAAATAAATAAAAACACAGATTAAATTAAATAACTTGAAATTGTCGACTGGTTTCGGATTATGTGCCCATTTTCAAGAGAATTCAAAATTTATTTAATTTTCTATGATTATAATATGTTTTTTAATAAACAAAGGTATAATGATTTGGCAAAATAATTTTGTCCCAGCATTTGCTAAAAAGGTGGAAAAATCTCACTAAAAATCATCCCCAAGATTTAGAAAGAAAGCACTTTTTGAAATTCAAACAGAAATTAAAGAAGACAATAAAAAATATATAAGTTTAAATTATTTTGGAGCAATTTCAGAAAAAAAAAAAATGCAAACATATTTAGAAAAATAACTATAGAATGGGACTTAAATAATAAATTATGTAATATCTTATATAGTTAATAAGTCTAGTATTAATAAACTCTATAATTTGTTATAAACACAACTTTCCGACATTTATATTTAATTTTTAATTTCAATTTTATTTAAAATGTATTTAAATGTTTCATTAATTTTCACTTCATTTTCAGTAGTACAATTTATTTATAATTAATTAATTTGGTTTATCTCAGCAAAATTATTCAATGATGATCCTGAGGACGTTTTTTTAGTAGTTTTCTTTTTCACCTTATTAGCGAATGCTGGGACTGTAATTATTTTGCCTGTCCCACAAATCAATACATCTTTTTTTATAAAAATATTGTATAAAAATATAAATTTAAATTAATTAAAGTCTCTTGAAAAATATGCTCATAACGCGAAACTGATCGTGAATTTAAAGTTGTTCCATTTATTCTGTGTTTTTATTAATTTTATTGAACTACTAATGTTTAAATCTTAAAACTATTAATTTAAATAAGGATTTTCATTTCTGTCAACACAATAAATCAGAGGGACAATATTATATGGTATATTGAGTTTAGCAAGAAATTAAATATTCGAATTTTGAACGAAATATAAAATTGCAGCAATCTACTGCTCGTAATCAAATATTTAAATAATTATTATATCTACTATTTTTTAATTAATTTACGAATTGTGGAATAAATTTATAATTATTATTAGTGGTGAAATTAATAATTACGGATATTATGTTAATAAAAATGTCCTGTACTATATTTAAATAATGGAAATTAAATATCCACATTTAACGTCAGTAGAAGCAATAACATCCAAGTAAGTAAAGTTCGAAACAATAAATTAATTATAATGAAATAATCTAATTTATATTTTCAAACTGTCTTATAGTTTGCGGAAAATTATATGTAATTGTTCGGATCGACTACAATTCAAATTTGGCGCGCATGCTTGAGAGGAACACGATAGGACACGTTGTGAGATATAAAATAGTATATGGGTACACTACATTTTTTCGGGGTGAGGAGTGAGACGAAACACGTAATACCACGGGCGATGAACGACGGCCGCCTGGGATAACCCTGGCCCTGCTACGGTGCGCATGAGCTTCCTGATATACCCAGACGATTCTACGCCAATGGACGAGAGTCAGAGACAGTCAAATATTAGTTCGTGTTAAACGAAGATACACTTTTATACACGTTAGTGTTTCGTCTTCCCACGCCGTAACGGGTGAATATGTGACGACCTCTCACAATTCATTTCAGCCCAATTACACACAGCACTCTTAATATAATCTATTATAAATAGCAATGATTTGATTGCAATATACTAGAAATTATATTAATAGCATCGTTAAACGGTTTCTTTTTTATTAATCAGTATACAGGGTGACGCATTTAAATTCATCCAGTGGAATATCTCGACAAATATGCATCGTACAAAAAATGTTTTGGATACAAGTTAAATGGTTCCGATGGGGACATCCGATGCAGTAAAAAAATCACTGCCACCCGACAGGGGGCGGCAGGGGCGGTGAACTTTAAAATTTTAAATGGGAACCCGTAAAGTTAAATCCAAAGAAATGGCGTTCATAGTGTGTAAAATATGCATCGTACAAAAAAATGTTTCATACAAAAGTGTAATGGTTCTAAGGGGGCATCCGATCCTGTAAAGAAAAAAATGTTGCTACCCCCCGGAGGCGGCAAGGTGATCAACTTTGAAATCTTAAATGGTCAAAGTTTTCCCTAAATTTACTATTACGACTTTATACTTTTTCGAAAGACCACTAAATTATAAGTTTCATCAACCAATATGTTTATTTTCATCTTTTGAAAATATTTACATATAAAAAATATCAAAAGAAATTAAATGTTGCTTGTTCGACAATCGGATAGTGAGTGGCCTTCTTTTTTGCTTCTCTAACATGATGTTGGGGGTGGTACCAAGGCTGGACCATTGGATGCGGGGTGTACCCACATGTGGGCAGTACAATAATGCTGCTTCTTGCAGTGACATTTGTAACTACTATGCGTTTACATCCTAAAAACATAACCTAATTTACACATTTGCATTAGCGAGGAGTGTTGTTCGCACTTACTAGTTTTTATATTAGTTAATTTTGATTTATTAAAAATGCCGACTTTTGCGGTTTATGGTTGTCTTCACCACTTGCGCTATATTGACGTGCCAGGCACGCCTTGATGATTTTTTTCAAAACCGCAAGTGACCTGTATACCACGTTGGTAGCATTTGTCGCAAAAACAAAAAGCGACGTGTATGCAACGTCGGCTGACAGACGTAACGTCATTATTCGAACTGCAATTATAAAGTTAGTTCACATCGCGTAGAGTTATCGATATAAGGAATATTTCTGAATCGATAAGGTATGTTGTACTGATTTTTTACAAGGAAATGCTTGTGGTTTGCAGTTAGCAGTTTTTATTTTATTATAATGCTTAAATAATAATATATTTTTTATTTTAGTCCTGCCCATATTATAAAATGAATAACAATAATAAGAATCTCAGCAGTGTTGCTTCAACAAGTACAAAAAGAAAGCGTCTAGTTATTCAGTCTGATAGTGATACAGATAGTAACTGTGAGGAAATTGTTTGTCCTGTTCGGAATAGGTGCAGAATTATAGTATCTGACAGTGAAGAAAGTGAAATTGAAAATAATGAAGTAAGTGAAGAAGAAAGCGAAATTGAAAATCGTGAAGTAAATTTTACATCTGATGAATGGGCATGGGAAGATAAGGAAAATGAATGCAAAATTTGGCAGTACTCAAGGGTTCCTGGAATGACCACATAAGTAGGAGAACCATTCACAGCTTTAGAAATGCTCAACAAATTTTTATCAAAAGACTTTTGGAACATTTCTGTCTCAGAAAGCAATCGCTACGCATGTCAAACAATTGGAGATGTAAACCGAAAATTAAAAAAATCCGAAGAGTTTTGGAGCGATACGAATATAGATGAAATTTAGACATATTTTGCGTTATGCATCTTGATGGTACAAGTAAAAAAGGCGAATGTCCAATCCTATTGGTCAAGGAGAAGTATTATTGAGACTGGCATTATCCCTAAAACAATGCCGTTGCGGAGATTTGCACAACTCTCCCGTTTTTTACACTTTTCAAATAATGAAGTTGTATCTAATGAAGATGATCGTTTATGCAAAGTTATAATCGATTACCTCAATGAAAAATTTATAAATTCTTATATTCCTGAAGAATATATGTCATTAGACGAGTCTCTCATGAAGTATCCCGGTCGAATGTCAAATAAACAGTACAATCCATCAAAGAGGGCACGTTTTGGAGTAAAGTTTTATAAGTTGTGCGAGTCGAAATCAGGGTATTGTATAAAATTTAAAATATACACAGGCCAAGATAAAGTGAAAAATTCAATCACCAGTGCTTCCGAAAATGTTACCATGTTTATGTGCACACCCATAGCTAATTTCGGCCACACCTTATTTATAGAAAAAAAACAACCTTTATTGGCATGACCTTACACACAAAAACAAACAATTAACCCAACTTAAATATTTCATTTCTTTTACTAAGATGCCAGACGTCTCCTCTGCTTTTCCCACCCCAGCCTTGTAAACACTTTTACGCCCGCCCCATTCTCTCTCAGCCAATCCAATACTGTCATATCACCCATCCATTCGCTCTTCACTCCTCGACATTAGTTTCCTACATGCATCCAAGTGTCCCTTCCATCCTCACAAAACATGCATCTTCCATACTCCTGTCCCATCCACGTTTTCCTTCCTCGCTCCTCAGATCCACATCTTGCTCTTGCCAGGGTTACCTTTTCATCCGTTTTCCACATCCTATTTGTAAGATACCCTGGCAACCTTCCATACACTTGCACTCTAGCATACAAGCGATTATACTCACTCCTTCTTATATACATCTGTCTCTCCTGTAGTTCAACCTCCATCCACTTCATTCTTCCCCAATCAGCAGCATTCACTCCTCTCTCTAGCCATTCGTTTACCACTGTTTCAGACATTCCGGCCTTTTCATACATCTTCGCTCTTTCCTGTCTCCATCCACTAACTTTTTCTCTCAAACAAAACCGCCACACATCTTTCACTAGCCTCTCCTCTTCTAATCCACTCAACCTCATCTCATACCTCCCGACTCTCACCATTGCTTCCATATGTACACTCACCCTATTTGTTTCCTGCAGCACGATATATTCAGGAGTTGATTTTTCAACCCCCAATATCTGCTTCAGAAACCAACACTGCTCTCTCTCAATGCTCTCATACCGTCTTAAACCCCATACTTCCACACCGTACATTATAATAGGTTTTACACAGGCATCCCATAGTTTGCAGGCCACTTTAAAGTTCCCTGCAAACCATCCTCCCCATTTAATCTTTATCATTCCCCATGCTTTCCTGGCTTTACTCTGCACCCATTTGACATGACCCACATACCCTCCTGAACCCTTGAAAACAAATCCCAAATACTTAAATTCATTCACTCTCTCATTTTTTTCTCCCTTCCACTCAAATTCTGCCAATCTTCCTTCCCTACCTCTATTTCTAAATTTCATCCACTTTGTCTTTCTCACATTTACAGTCAAACCTCTCTTATCCATATATTTTTCTACCCTCTGCAACATTTCCTTCATTTCCCCACTCTCCCTCGCCAATAACACTACATCCTCCGCATACGCCAACATCCATATCTTCCTCTTTCCTACTAACACACCGCCCGCCTGCCCATTTCTCAACACTTCTTCCAACTCGCTCACATATATATTAAATAGCAATGGGCTCAGCGGGTACCCCTGTCTCACCCCCCATCCACACTCTAAACATTTCCGACACATCCGTTCCCACTTTCGCTCGTACCCAGGTTTCTTCATACACTCTCTTTATCCATTCCACCATTGCTTTATTAACTCCTCTCCTTTGCAGACATTCTATTAACCTTTCTCTCGGCACCATATCATATGCGGCTTTCAAATCCAAGAACACCGCATACATACATCCTTTTTCCTCTAGCACTCTCTCAACCATTCTAGCGAGCGTAAAAATCTGATCCCTTGTTCCCCTCCCTTTTCGAAAACCTCCTTGCGTTTCGGGGAGTAGACCTCTGTCCTCTGCCTCTTTTTCCATCCTGTTTTTGATGACCGTCATGGCAATCTTGTACCCGATACACATAATGGATATTCCTCTATAATTTTCTACATTTGAATTATCTCCTCCCTTGTGTATCGGGCACATAATTGCCACTCGCCACTCCTTAGGAAGACCCAATTCTCCCTTCCACATCCTATTCAGGATCTCCCGAAACCTCTTCTTTCCTTGTTCCCCTACTCTCTTCCACATCTCAGCCTTCAGACCGTCCAATCCGGCTGCTTTTCCATTTTTAACCTCCCTGAACGCCCTCTCTACCTCTTCCGTGGAAAATTCTTCCACTTCTCCCACTTCCTCTCCGTTCTAGCTCACTCCAGGTTTCCCACTCATGCTAATACATTTCTCATCCACTCTTCCAAAGAAATTCCTACTTGCCCCCTTATCTCTTCTCTTTTTAATGTCCTCCATAACTCTTTCTCGTTCTTACATTCTTTCAAATCCTCTATTATTTTCTCCAATGCCTGCTCTTTCTTATTCTGGCACAGCTCATTAAATTTTCCTCTTGCCTCTACCACCTGACCCTCTCCTTCTTTATGCTCTCTCCAATCCCTTACAGCTAATCTGACCTGTCTTTTAGCCACCCGACACTCATCGTCAAACCACTTGCTCCCATTTCCCTCACTCTTCCTAACTCTATATCCACATCCCACTATAGCTTTCTCCATTTCTTCCATAGTCTTGACATTCTGCCAATTCACATGTTTCAACCTCTCCTCCATACCTATTAACGCACTTTTCCCATCCTGTAGTTTCCAATGCTCTGTTTTTACATCTTTTTCCCTGGCGTTATTCTCCCCCAACTCCACCCCAATTGGCAGGTGATCCGAGCCCATCCCCTCCTCGACCTCCATCCTTTTCACACTCTTTTTATCTAAGCCCTTTATCATAACATAGTCTATCACTGATGATCCTTGTCCACATTTGTCCTCTGATCTCCTCACAATTACCCTCCCTTCCTCACTTACTCCCCCCCGATAACTCCCCAATCCTCGCGTTGAAATCTCCCCCTAACAAATATTTCCCCCGTCCTTTGTCCTCTCTTCTAAAACCCGTTTCACCTCTGCCCAGTTCTTATTCACATACACGACCCCTATATGGCGATCAGCTCCCTCTTCAGTTCACTTTTAATCCACGCCATCCCCTCTACTTCCTTCACAAACTCTACCTCTGTAACTTTAATGTGACTCCTAGTACCTACAATGAAGCCTCCCTGCCCGACCCTTTGCTTTATTCTTTACTGCCCCTTGAACCGCTCACTTAAATCCAGCTGGTAGTCTCTCCTTAGTTCTTTCCCACTCCTCCGCCATCATCCATGTCTCCACCAAACATACAATCTCTTTCCCTAGTGCCCACCTCTCAAAATCCTTGTACCACCATTCCCCCCTACATTTATATCTTATCCCTGCTATATTCCAAAATCCTATTCTTAAGTTTTATTTCAAAAATTGCAATCCGTGTAAATCAATGTCATAGGGACAGTAAGATACAATAGAAAGAATATGCCGAAAGAGCTCGCTACGATAATGCTGAAAAAATCAGAAGCAATTTCAAGATCATGCAAAGGTATTTTAGCTGCAAAGTGGAAGGACAAGAAGGATATATATTTATTGTCCACGAAACATAAAACAGTTGAAATGTTGGAAATGGAGAAAAAGAGATGGAAAAATAATAACGCGGTTACTAAGCCCAATATCGTATTGGAATATAATGAGGGCATGGGTGGGGTAGATCACCAAGATAGCCACTTATCTTCTTTCTAAATTATGAGAAAATATATAAAAAGTTACAAACAAATATTTTTTTTACCTAATGGACATGACACTTTTCAATGCTTATGTTTTATTTTTGAAGACATCGAATATACCAAAAAGCAAAAAATACACGTTTTCAAAATTTCGATTAGATGTGGAAGAAAGTGTATGTATTCCTGAGTACAGAGAGCGCGAAAGGCTATCTGCTGGCGATACACTGGTTACAATCGAAACAATGGGGCCACTTTCCAAGGAAGATTCCACCCACAGACGCTAAAAAAATTCCCAAAGACGGTGTAAAGTCTGCGCCAAACATAAAAAACGAAGCGAGACTACTTGGGAGTGCAAGAAATGCCTTGTGGCATTACATATTCCCATTTGTTTTGAAAATTATCATAAAAAGTAGACTATTGATTAATAAAATTTATTGTTGTTGTGAATAATTATTTATATTCTTGTAAATCTTTTATGTAAGACCCTACCCTCGCGCTAAGCACTGGTCAAACCCCTGAGCTCGCTGACGCGGTGAGACGTCGATGCCTTACGATACTTTACATATATAGTAGAGCACGGCCCAGCTACCGAAAATTAAATCATAGCGCATGTGGTTAATAGATCGTATAGAAAATGTATCAAGCAAGAGGATGTGGAAAATAAAAAGAAAATTTCCTTTCATCTGTAAGTGCATTCACAACCTTTAAAGTAACACGTGATTTTATTTAAAACTAATTTATTTTTGAATAATTAAAATATTGAGTAAAAAGTTATTATTTAGAGTTATGAATTAACATTTCCAGATTTCCTAAAAATGAATTAAGAAACAATACAATTACAAGAAGATGCTGTCCCAAATGTAGGTTAGGTTAGGTAGCAGTGGCAGCCTTAGGCTCACTTAGGCCATTGAAGGTCCATTGTGTTACCACATAGACGAAAGTGATTGATTCCCAATTGGAATACTTAATGTATTTGACCAGACCCCCTATCTTGAGTGGTACTAGGTCTGTCAACTCAGTAATGCGAGCCATTCTTAGGAATAGTTCTCTAATTCCTTCCAAAGCGAGGCACTGATCCAAGAAGTGAAGAACTATCTCATCTTCCTCCTCGTCTTTGCAGTCCCTGCAATAATCTTGATGTGCCATTTTTATGATTTTCCTGTATTTCCATAGGTAACAATGGCCAATAATAATCCCTACGGTTATCCTTATATTGACTCTGCTTAGCGCTATGAATCTTTCGCTGTTGGCTATATCGAGTCTCGGTCATAGTTGTCTTTATGAGACACGTGTCTTCATTCTCCCATCTTTTGTTTGCTAGGATTTTAATGAATACATCTAGCACCATCCTAAAATATTTATAGGATGGTTCAATCTGGTGAAAAATGGTCGGAAGTTTCGCACATTTATGTTCAAGCTTGTCTGCCATTTCATTACCCTTGACATTGCTGTGACCTGGAACCCGAATGAGGCTCACATCATATCGTCTAGCGAGCTCGTTTAACTCTCTTCTGCACCTAATGGTTGCACCATTGGCTTGTTGCTTTTAGGGCTATCTGTGCGGACTCCCACACTGGTCGCCTGTATGTCAGTTCTGACCTGCAGTCATACCGCTTCGCGAACATCCCCTATCTCTGCCTGCAGTGTACTACACGCATCTGTGAACGGGATTATACCGTTCCACGCCGAGCTCTTGAGCTCTTCGGAGAAGATACATTCTCCAACTCTGTTACCTGTCTTTAAACCATCCGCGAAGACGTAGACTGAATTTTTGTTTGCCATCTTGCTCTGAATCTAGCTATCTTTGGTCGGGATGTGTGTTGAGAAGACATTTCGGAAGTGTACTTCAGGTACATATCTGTCTGTCTTAGTCGGACTGTTGCCTAGCTCCCAGAGGTTCCTCAAGTGACCCTGCTTGCTCGTGTATAGTAGCCCTATCGAGCCAACAAATTATTTAACAAAGCAAAAAAAAACAGTAGGAAAAAAATAATGGGAAATACACGTACCACGTTTCAAAGCAGAAGTAAGTAAAAAACAAAGGCAGGCCCGAAGGCAAGGTATGAAGAAGGTATTTTCTAAGAATCCACATTACCTTGGTAAGATAAAAAGAGAGGACGGTACATATACCTCAAATGAAACCGAAACCCTCCAAATAATGCTGGAGACACATTTCCTCGGTAGCAAAAGAGAAACTATCTGACCGGCATATTTAGGATTACTCACTCAAGTGCCGACCACTACATAAACACGCATACACAGCAGGCAAAAGGACAGAATCTGATTTGGTGAAACGGTCAGTGTCAAATACTTTCAAAAATCGTGCGGCTCACGCTACTTGAAAAACTACAAGATACCAAAATCGAGCAATATAAGATCTTTTTTTCATCAAATCTTTCAGCACTTATATAGGAAGTTCAACCACATGCTGTTTGCTCATCAGTATTAGCTCCTTCCAATTACCAATTGCTTGCATCGATGGGTCGCGCATGTTTTAAGCAGCGCAATGATTCATACGAAAATATTTAAAAAATGGCTTCATGCATAGTTTACAGCAAAAAGATAAGAATTTCAATAGTGTATTATCCATAAATTACGTGAAATTTAGAAGAAGAAAAAATGTGTAACTGAAAAAGTGCAGTTTCATTATTTTGTTAAATATGCAATTAAATAAATCGATTATGCAAAACAATTAAAATTGTACATTTCATTTAAAATGAATATTAAAGTCTCAAAAATGCATTGAAAGCGAATATTGGTTAAATTTAACTTTGAAAATATAATCAATTTAATTTATTATAGTTTTATTAGTTCACATAATTGAGCCAATTCATTTTTAAAACACATTATATCCCCGATAAATCCTTTTATCCGCATGACCTCAATCGCTCCATTCCAATAATTGACTGCGAGATTAATTACTCAGAAAGAGATAATTGCCTCGTGGAAAGGATATCAATTCCCCAATCTAAACCAGACGCAAATTATCCTATAAGAGGTAACAACTGGAAATCAACAGAACCTCTTAATTATGCTAAATGAAAATGGAATGGTTTTGATCATTTTTTAGTTAAAGAAAACGTAAAATAAAATGGGAATTATAAAATAAGCATATACAGAGAGCTTTTTTTATCGGTATACATTTCCCCTATGTATACCTGCAAAATAGGCGAGTCAAACGCATTGATGTATGTGTGTTTGGTTGCCTATAACACGCAACTGAACACATATGCCAAATAATCAACTAAACATACACACATTAATCGGTTCAATGCGTTTGACTATTTTTTTTTTTTTTGCAGGTATTCACTTCCCTTAATGTATACTGATAAAAAAAACCTCCCTGTATAGTGATAATGTTTTTTTTATTATTATTTAATTTAACGGATTATACCATTTCACAGTTCAATATAAAATAAATAGGTTCGTATAATCTGAACAAAATCTTGCATCGCATGTTAAGAGGAATAGAAACGAAAATAAATAATACTGATATTCTTCATCATAATATATGTATAAATATACAGGGTGCGCCACAAATAATAGGGTTCCTGGACGCGGAAAATTTTGAAAAAAATCTGCATTGTGCTGTTGAATGCGACCACCTCAATTCCCCGTTCCATTGCCTAACCACTCATATGGGTTTATGTCTACATAACTCTTACAGTTTTTGAGATAATAATTTATTTGTCAAATTTTAACCTCAAATTGACATTTCGAAAAATGCCTATAACTTCTATTAGGAACAAGATAGACAGGCAAGCAACATCTTGAATTGTTAGTAATGGATCCCTATAGAATAAAAAAAAATTAACATCGGTCAATTTTGACAGTACGTATTTCAAAAGTGTCAACATTTCAATGCCCTCTTAAAAACACCATAACTCAATTTTTAAGACAATTTGCAACATAAAAGTATCATACATCCCAATATCTAGAGCACGTAGTGTTTGAGTTATTTACAAATTTCTTTTCTCCCAAAATGTTTGCAATTTCTCCCAATTGTAGCGTACTGTCAATATTCACTGAATCGAATGGAAACATTTATTTCCAACGTGTCAATATTTTTGAACCCTTCGTTTGTGTCATATTAAAATGACTCAAGAAATTATGAATTTATTCGTCATAAATGGCCAGTGCGGCACAATTGTTTGTTTTCATTTACGACATAAAAATAAAAGCAAGAAGAATGAAATAATGTAATTTTAAAACGATTAATTGTATATAAGAACTGAAAAAACAAATTAAAAAAATCATAACAATTGTTCCAAATGATGCCACTATTTAATTTTCCGTGGTACAAATAAAAAATAGCATGCATGCAAAATACGTTGAAACTAAATTTGTGTTGGTACTATGAGCCTTCAAATAAAAAAATGTCAATAAAAGTGACCATGAGAAAATGCTGGAAATGATTTTCAAGTTCGTAACTCTTCCGTTAGGAGGCGCAATGGACTGAAAAGTAATACTGGGATTATCTCAAAAAAAGTTCTAAGAAAAGTATCATAAAATTAAACTTTTTGAAATTATGATAAGTTTATGAAACGAAAATGTTACAGACTTTTTTGTCTTACTATTGAAATAAAGGGTGGGAAAGGTCAGAATTTGTATCGAGCAAATGTCAAATAACTCTTTTGTTTTTTAACCAATCTTAATGATTTTAAAGCCCCCTAGTGGTGACAAAATAATTCTTTTTTTTTAGTTTTTTTTATAAATTTTATTAACCTCAAAAAAATTCAAATGACCTTTGATATTATTAATTCGAAATATTCTTTTATTTATAACATGTGATAAAATTAAAGTATTGACTTGCGGTTTTTATTGTATTCATTAGATTTTAACCCTCTTTCTTTTAAGACTAAGAAAAATATATCATTCCATTTGATATTTTCAAGAAAAAGGAAAAATTATCTGCTACTTTCTCAAAGGTATTTCACTGTGTTTCTCATGGCCTTCTTCTGCGTAAACTATATTGCTACAATCTGCACCCAAACGGCTGTCGACTTATTAATTCATATTTAAGTAATAGAACGCAAAAAGTCTTGTATAATGAAGAGTTGTCCAATTCACTAAGGTTAGAATGTGGTGTACCACATGGCTGTATTTTAGGGCCACTTCTTTTTTTATTATACATCAATGATCTTCCGTTCCAGTTGAGCAGTTCTACCATTCTGTTTGCTGATGGCACAACTCTTTTTAATACGACCACAGAACTCAATAAAGCAGATCGACTGAACTGTGAAGAATGTTATGGAATGGTTTACAGTTAATAAACTAAATGTTAACCCTAGCAAATCTGTGAAAGTGATGTTCTTTTTAAAATTAGGTATTGTTCACAATAACGCTATATTTCTTGGCATTAATTTCGACTTGCGAATGACGTGGCGTAAATATGAACGTGAAGTTACCAAAAAATTTGCAAATCTATTTTTCTTATTAGATCTCTAAAAAATGTACAACCCCAACGTGCATTAATGGCACTTCTATTGTGAATCGCATTTATCTTATGGAATTCTTTTATGGGGTCATTCTAGCTGTCTAAAAAGATTATTTACACTACAACGTCGAGTAGTACGAATAATAGCGTCGCTTGATTATATAGCCCCGCGTTTATTAATCTACGTATAGTAACGCTACCTGGCCTTTACGCATTGAAATATGTCACGCATGAGCACACAAATCTCAACACCTATATTAATAAAGCAATATATATCAGTACAACACAAGAAATTATGATCCAATTTACTAACTTACTATGACGCAAAATGGTATAAATTTCATAGGACCTAAGCAGTACAATAAATTACCGGATAGTGTCCAATGCCACATTCCAAATTTAAACACTTAAACTATACTTTGCCAAAAATGCTTTCTACAGCATTAATGAGTATTTTTCTGATAATTTTGCTGGTCTGCATGTTCCTCTAAATTAACAATATTTTTAATTGCTAAATTAAGATTTAGCTTTGTAACGCCTGAACCGTTAACTGCTTATTTTAATATATTAATATTTATATTAACTTTTATCTTTAGATTTACGCAAATTTACTTGATTTTAACTTATTTATCTTACTATTGTCATCTGTTAGTTTTATTTTTTATATCTTTATTATTATACTCTATATTAAATGTTTAATTTATGGTGTATGTATTGATATCGAACCATTGCCACGTTAATATTATTAACAACCATTCTTTATTATTCGGTAAATTAACACACTTGTTATGTTCCATATTTTTATTTTCAGTTTCCTAACACGTGTTTCGATCTTCGCAGATAACAAGTGTGTTAATTTACCGAATATTAAATTACGGTTCCATCAAGAATGTAGCGCCACAAGCATTAATTATATAAACCATTCTTTATTTTTTGTATTTATTATTGACTTATGCAAACGCTTTGTAATTGCATTATTCTATTCTATATTTTAAGTTGGCGCCATCTAGCGGCGATAGAGTTTGTTAGTTTTGTTATTTTTGTCAATAATATTATTCAGTATGATAAGTTCTTTAGTACGATATGAAAATCATTAAGAACTGTTTCAAAACAAAAGAGTTATTTGACATTTGCTCGTTGCAAATTCGGAACTTCACCCACCCTTTATTTCAAGAGTAAGACAAAAAAGTCTGTAATATTTTCGTTTCATAAACTCATCATAATTTCAAAAAGTTTAGTTTTATGATACTTTTTTAGAACTTTTTTTGAGATAATCCCAGTATTACTTTTCAGTCCATTGCGCCCCCTACCGGATGACTTGAAAATTATTTCCAGCATTTTCTCATGGTCACTTGTATTTCAAGAGTAAGACAAAAAAGTCTGTAATATTTTCGTTTCATACACTCATCATAGTTTCAAAAAGTGTTTTATGTTTTATGATACCTTCATCAGAACTTTTTTTGAGATAATCGCAGTATTACTTTTCGACAGTTAATTGCGCACCCTACCGGAAGAGCTACAAACTTAAACTATTTCCAGCATTTTACCATGGTCACTTTTATTAATATTTTTTTTTATTTGAAAGCTCTAGGACTCATAGTTCCTGAGATATAGTCGGTGACCTTTCTTATTTGTACACGCGGTACACATGTTGCATGTGGATTTTCAATTGTCTATATGTGATTGTTTTTCTTTTTTCAATATATGACGAATGAATTTATATTTTTTTGATTCGTATGCTTATTCATTTTAATATTACTCAAACGAATGGTTCAAAAAAAAAAATGAAAAAAAAAAAAGATTGGAAATGACTTTCCAGATTCGATGCAGTGAATAATGTTGACAGTAGCTTACTCAGGCGTACGTGCGAATCTTACACGAATTATTCGATTATGCAAAAATTTTAGGAAGAAAGATTTTTCAAAATAATTTAAAAATTACTTACTTTAGATATGCATAATACTTTTATGTTGCAGATTATCTTGCAAATCCACCTATGAGATAAACTATTGGTCATTCCATTTGAAAAAATTGAGTTAGGGTAGTTAGGGCACTGAAATATTGATACTCTTGATGTATTTTTTACTTTCCCCGGACCCCTGTCCAAGGGAAAGTATTGTGATCGTGAAAATTTTCGAACCGCCAATTTCAACAAATATGCACGTTTTGAGGTCCCCTGAGTCCATTCCATCGAGTTTTGAAAAATGTCTGTGTGTGTGTCTGTGTGTTTCCGCGATGGCGCCTAAACGGCTAAATGGATTAAGACCAAACTTTATATCTAAGCTTTATATAACAGTGGAATGATCTGAAAAGCTTTTGGTTAGAATCAAAACTTATTAAGTGCAACTTTACTCTTAGCAGTTTTTTATTTTTTAATTCGGATAGAAAAATGTTTCAAATAAAAGTTTTAGATCTTGGAAAATAAATAATTTCTGTTATAAAACTTTTATTGTAGGACCTCCGGTTTTCATTTTATAAGCATTTATCTGATTAATTCCCTTAGAGATTTTAATTATTGAAATAATTATTTTAATGACAAATAAAACGTCAAAGTGCCGTCAAATTCAACTTATCATTCGCAAACGCCTCCAGTTTGCAAAAATGAAGAAGAGTGTGGAGGAATGATTTGAACCTATTGTAAGGTAAGAAATAACACACTTAATTACAATATTCTTCTAAATACTCGGGTTTAACTTTAAAAGATAACAATCACTTTTTTCTATTAATCATTTTGCTTTCCTATTAAACTTATTTGACCGTATTCACCGGGGAAAGTGCCATGATGGACACATCACCATTTTTTTATTCTAGATGGATCTATTACTAACAATTCAAGATGTTGCTGGTCTGTCTATCTTGTTTCGATACGAATGGTTAGGCAATTAAAAGGGGAATCCGAAAAAAAACAAAATAGGGTGTTCCATTTAAAATAACAATGTTAATAGCCAATTCCGGTACAACTGAAAGTGATAGAAAGTCAAAATATTTTCCAGGAAAACTTTCAATGGCCGTTATTCGTGGCTCACCCTGTATATATAACAAACTTTATTATAAATGAAGTGTACATTATCATAACTAAAATTGATTACGCAAATAATACAAAAATAATTAATTCTTAAAGGACTATCGACCATAGGTCTTTCTGCTTATAATATTTGTACTATAAAATTCCTATGTATAGGTTTTTAGAAATGTATATAATTCTCAATAAAACTTCTCATTACAAAAAGGAAAGCATTTTTATTAAGAATTAACGTCTATATCGTTTATTACAAAGTTTGTTTACAGTTTATTTTGATACGAAAAATATTTTCATCTTTCTGTCAATTGATTTTCTTGGTTATTAAAAGAATTTCGATTATTGCATAAATTCTTTAAATGCACAGATTTTGTGGGTATATCAGATTTTAGTAAAATTAATAGTAATATTAAATTGATTGTATGTGTTATTATTTTATCCTTTTTGTCCATAAATGGAGTTGAGTACTTCTTTAGTGATAATAAGGAAAAATATTAAAAATGAACATATCGAATTACAATAAAGGTATAATATATTATATTATTGTAATCAAAAGAAATAGAGGATTTTAATTTAATAACAAGCGAATATGGCGCCCATAAGAAATAAGAAAGTTGATAATTGTCCAGAAGAAACGAAACATGATATTAGTAAAATTAGTACGCTATCGATTAGATCACAAAAAAGTGCTTTAAGAATGTCTTCATTGTATTGAAATATAGCTTCAGATAATGAAGATATAAACAAAAAAAGAAAATTGAATTTTTCAGTTTGTATACATAAGAGATCAAAGTTATTCAGAATTTAAAATGCTATATGTTTGGTTCGTATTTCTTTTCAAAATAAGACTAATAGTATAAGAAAACGAAGATACAAATTAGTAATGATTGAAAAGAATAACAATAGCCATGACTTTATAACAAAATTTTGCACCATCAACAACTATCAGTTGTTTTTGATAAAATCAAATTAAATTCTCAAAGAGACCTCCATTAGCGGCTATACATTGGCCAAGTCTATCATAAAAATATTTGCGAACATTTGCAAGTTGCCGGTTCGTTATTTTGTTGCATTCTTCAGTAATTTTGTTTTTCAGAACCTCGATGTTAGCTTGTCTAGCGCATTTTACAAAAGACGTCACTGAATATTTAAATATTTGCTATCCAAAAACCTGTATTGGACGAGGCGGACCGGTGAATTGGGGAGCTCATTCACTAGACTTATCACAAAACGTCTTCTTAATATGAGGCCACTTACAATAAAAAATATACCGTATATTTTTTTTATTTTAATATGAGGTCACTTAAAATAAAAAAATATAAAATATACGGTATATTTTTTTTATTTTAAGTGGCCTCATATTAAGAAGACGTTTGGTGATAAGTCTGGTGAACGAGCTCCCCAATTCACCGGTCCGCCTCGTCCAATACAGGTTTTTGGATAGCAAATATTTAAATACTCAGTGTCGTCTCTTGTAAAATACGCAGGATATCCATCCTGTTGAAACCATACCACATTTTCTCCTGCGACAGCATCTATGGCGGGATCAGTCTCCGATTGAAGCAGCTCAAGGTATTTTCCCCCGTTTAAATGCCCATCAATGAAGAAGGGGCCTATAATATTGGATTTGTATATTCCTAACCATGCGTTGACTGACTGCGGATATTGGGAATGGTTATCGATCACCAAATGCGGGTTATCCGTATTAGGAATTGGAATACTGGTAAACGATAATACCGATTTACCGGTAAATCACCCAAAAAGTGTAAAAGTGGTAAAAATGAATCTTGCATTTTTCTTAATTAATTAAGTGCTTTAACATTATTTTGGATAATAATTAATGAACTTTAATATACGTTTGCAATAAAATCGGAATTAAAGACTTAATTGTTCCCTTCGAATATTTACAATACAAATAATATTCTAAATGAAAACAAAGCGAGCGTTGCTGACTAAACAGTAAAATATTAAAATCTGTAACATCTCGTGTTTTTCTATGAAACAAAAAAACGTTTATGTTCAGCATGATTTGAATCCATGGTTTTTATTTGAGTGATTTACAGATTAAGAGGACGTTACTTTGCTTCAACCTCTTATCGCCGCGAGTCATCCAACTTAAATAGTTACATAAAAATATGTTCAGTAATAAATCAACATATTGATCATACACAGTTAACACGCTATTATTTGAAAAATTAAAGGTAAGTCATTTGCTATATTATATACATCGTACAACTATGAAAAGGTAAGATATTTCATAAAATACATAAAGTTATTTAAGGTATGTACGGTTAATCTTCACAATTTTTAATTAATTACTTATATACAGTGCGTCTTTTAATTACGTGTCGTATCAAATCTATCATACATATTTCAAAATAAAGGTATATATTTTTTATATCGATATTGAGTTAAGTGTGTATTGAATATTTTAAAAATTATTGTCACCTTTATGCTAAAACCGAAGTATATTTAGCTCACTATACCTAAAAAAGACAATAATTGAAATAGTATGTTATTAATGTCTATGGGTTATAAAAATATACCCAAATGCCCAAAAACTATACAGAAAACTGTTTTGCAATATGCAACAAAAATGAAACAACAAATAATCGAAGAAATTTTAAAGCATAAACTTGATAATAAAGCATTTAAATTAACATTGGATGAGTGCACATCTATAAAGAATCGACGATATATGAACATTAATGTTCACAAATGCAAGAATACATTTTGGAATTTAGGATTATGCCGAATTCATGGACGTCTATAGTGAAGAAAACTGTAAAATTACTTAATATAAAGCACCAGGAATGTATTGCACATGGACTACAGTTGGCTGTAATAAAAGCTATGTATACGAAACACGATTCAGCTTTAGTTGTTAATCAAAATCAAGAGACCGCAGAATACTTTGATTTAGATCAAGATTGTGATAAAGAAACGTATGAAATAATCAGTGAGTCTGAAACTTCCACAAGTACCTAGTAAAACATGCAGCTAAGCTCTTTGGTAACAAAGATTCGAAAAGAAATAAAACCATTTCGCAAATCACCAACAAGAAACGATGACTTTGTTTAATTTTGGACTCGAAAACTCGTCGGAATAGTTTGCTGGCTATGTTAGAACGATTTGAAATGTTAAAAGAATGTGTTAGAAAAAGCTTAATAGATATCAATTCAAATATTATCTTTTCGAATAGTGAATTTAAATTGTTATCCGAAATAATTTCAGTTTTACAACCAGTAAAACTGGCTGTTGAGACGCTTTGCTGTGAAAACGTTAATTTAATAACGACAGATATTACACTTAAATATATGCTTGACGAATTAACAAATCAAAACACGGCTTTAAGCAATGTACTTAAATCTGAATTAATAGAACGTATTAAGGAAAGGCGAACCGAATTTTCAGATGTTTTGCAATACATTACTTCTCATAATAGAACGTATTTTACTGATGAAAAATATGGATTTTTTAACATCTAAATCAGGTATAACAAAGATTATAGTCGAATTAATTGAACGGTTGTACAATAAAAATCAGTTGGAGACGATAAGCATATCCGAATCTCTTGTTGCCATACAATGCATACCATCCTCATTAAGTGCTTCAACATATTCACTTAAAGATAAACTTCATTCTTAATACATGCGAAATCGTCCGAACAATTTACATCTAGTCAAAAGTCACCTAAAACGTTAAACCAAACAATTAAAAAAGAATTATCATATTTACACAAATCATGGGAAAATATATTCAAATTGCATATGATTTTTTTATTAACAGTTCAACCAACGAGCGTTGAATCCGAAAAAGCTTTTTCTGTGGCTGGATTATTTTCAACGAAAATCAGGTTCCAACTAGGAGACGAAAGTTTAAACAGTTTATGTATTTTTGCGTGCTTATTTAAAAATGTAGTAACATACATGTTTCGAAAATAAAAATCACTTGGTTTGTTTTACAAAAAAGTGATTTTTATTTTTGAAACATTTATTACTAAATATGTTTTACCAAGTGAACGAGACTCAATTAAACAATGTAGTAACATATATATTTATGTAACATTCTGATCTATATTTGTTTGTCTTTTTTGTTAAAATGTTATATTTAAACGTTTAATTAATATGTTTGTCGTTGTTATAATAAATAAATAAATAGAGAAATGCTTATTAGTTATGTTTTGACCTCCTGTTAATGAAAGCAAAAGGCATTTTTTATTTACAATTCATATAATGCTTTTTTCTTTAACAAAATAACGATATTGCAAATTACCAGTAAATTACCGGAAATCCGGTTTTCTTAAAAAAAAACACCGAATTACCGGTAATCGTAGAAATCTGTAAATTTCCAATTCCTAATCCGTATCCCAATAGCGATAATTTTGCACATTTTACTTTATGGTAAAGGTCGATTCGTCAGGAAAACAAATTTGGTTAATCAAAGTGTGCAAATGCTGTTATTTCAAATTGTATTTATATTCAGATAATAATTTTTGTCATTGTTAACTTGTTGAAAAATTCTTTATTACCTCCTGCACTATCACTAATACCTTTCCAGAATTAGAATGAAAACTTATTTGCTTGATAATAAAGAATTTATTAATGGTTAAATAAAAGTTCTGGTTATCTCGCAACCTCAATATCACCCCAAAATATAAATTCCATACAGTTACGATTTTTCACTTCATTTCATCAAATTACGCGGACTTGAACAATAACGTTAGCGATCGTGACGAGTAAGTAAACAACGATAAGAACAAGATAAAGACAGGCTGAAAGACCTCTGGTCAATACCCATTTTGTAAAATTATTGCATGTATTGTAACTAATATTTACTTTTGTAAAGATGTTATATGCATAAAAGTTCTGAAATATTTAATGAAGAATAAATTGTTTGTTGATTGAATGGTAAAAATTACAAATAAATGGAAATGTTTACAACATTGCAATTAACAAACAATTAAGAAAAACAAAAGAAACAATATTAATTAGAGAAGAAAATTAATATAGAACAAAACTCTGTAAAATAAATTGTAATTATTTACAAATGTTCGCTTACACTTTCGCTTAATCAATATTCTCTTTGCACCTTTCGCAATCTAATTTCAAGTAAACAACGTCATTCATTAAATTACTGTCGATTCCACGAAGCAGCGCCGCAAAATTGATCTCCTGTGCAAGGTCTTGGAAAATTTTCAACGCGTAACTTGTTGATTTATGTAGCGAAACCCATCATTTATCCAACGGCGAGGAATCATAGATAACGCGACTGTTTTGCATGAGTGACTGAACCGAATATTTTATTTAAGTACTTACAAATTGGTTTTCATCAATCTCTTGGCAGAAACTATTCACAATATCGAAAATGAAAAATATTTAATTAATCAAATATTAATTTGCTTATTGTTAAGGCTTTCATTTGGTTATACATTTTGAGTCTATTATATAAAACACGTTTCAACTTTGTTTGTATAACTTGGTATATAAACGAAGTTCAAAAGTGTTTTACTGCGCCAACCCATTTTTAAAAATGTATCAAATTTGTTTAGGCAAAAGATAATACGAAACAATATAACATAAATAATTACAATACCCTGTCATGAATTTAAGATAAAGTCAAAGAAAAAAATCTATGCTAAGCTAAACTGTTCCGATGATTGGCACAAATGAATTGATGAATAGTGATGGGAGGATGTTTTATTTAGGAAGGATATTAGGGTTATGGGGAATACAGGATTTTGTAAAAAGATGTATGCTATCAAGATTATTGTTCTTTTTTTTGCTTAAGGCTAATATACGCTGGGATATAGGTGGAAATTGGGTGGATTCATAACGGTATTCGTCGGAATGATTGTGGAGTGGATTGTTGGGATGTCCGAGTTTAATAAGGATTCTTAGGGATGATATTTCGGCGACTTGAGGTGATAAATAGTGGAAGAAATAAGTTGTGTGGTGAATAATAATAATAATAATCTTTATTACCAGATATATACATAAAAATATAGAATATAAATAATAAAAATTACAAAATCAAATGTATAATTTTATATCTGTTAATTGGCCACCGACAAGTGATCTTTCCGCCTAAAAAAATAAATTAAACCCGTTTTCTCATTTCCCACTATTTATTGCCTTTCACTACAATTAAGGTAAAATCTGAGCCCATCAGTTTGTGCTTATGTAACATAAGAAAAATAATTTAAAAATTGCCCCTATTGGTGGAGAAATGTCGACGATTTTTTTGGTTGCGTTCACTGGCCCCGATAGAACATTAAGGTTGCAGTTTAGCAGAAGAAATAGCTATACAGGGTGAGCTTTTTCGATGTTCTCTATAGGGATCTCGGAAACTATAAGAGATAGAAAATGGTTAAATGGGGGAAAGAAGTGTAGTTTTATAAGACGAATAAAATGACATTTTCAAAATATTTGAAAAAGTCAAGGGTAACCAGATATTTTGAAAAAAGTAAAATGTGTCATTTTTTTAATCAATATATCTCTATTATTATCATAGATAGAAAAAAACTGGAAAGGACAAAGTTGTAGAAAATTTTACACAGATTAATAAAAAAAATCGCCCATATTTTGGGAGATATGGCACAAACTTACCTTTTTTTAAATGGAAACAATAGTTGGCTATGACTTTATTAAAAGGGCTATTTTTTCCCTTTAATCTGATATAACATATGCCATAGTTATTTTTAAAATAAAATAAGTTACAGTCGTTTTTAATTTTACCATACACCAAAAAAAAAATAGTTAGCCATGAAAAAGACAAAAGTAAAACAATTGCGGTTGTTTCTAGCAACGAAATCAATATTTAATTTATTATCTTTCTTTAGATTTGTCAAAAGCAACATAAAGTAAAATAATTCAGAAATTATCAAAATAATAATAGAAGAAAATTTTAAATATTACATAAGATGCTCAAAAAGTCCACCATTATTATTATGGCATAAAGTACATCTTTTTAAAATCGAATTTGTGGCTTTTTTGACTTTTCTTCTGTCAATAGAATAAAATGTTTCAAGTACAGCTAGTCTAAGATCCTCCACGGATTGATATGATTGTTGAGACACTTTGTTCTTCACATAACCCCACAGAAAAAAAGTCTAAAACGGATAGGTCGGGTGATCTAGTGATCTAGGATTGGTCCATTTCTTCCCACCCATGAATTAGGAAAAGCATCATTTAAATAGTTTCGCACAGCCAACGTGCTGCCGACGATCGATATATTAATTATAATATTGTTCTGCAGCATCCGCAACGTTTTTATTACACTGAATGTAACAAACAAGCATATCACGCTTTTCTTTGTTGGAAAAATTCATTATCACTTTAACCCTTTGGGTACTGAATTATTTAAAGAGTATCATACATCTGAAACGTATTTAATTTGTTGCTATCTGAAGTAGTATGATTATGCAATATTTTGTATGTAACAAATTGTTTATTTTAATTTAATACATAGTTTAAATAAGATATAAGTTTATAATAATTACAGAATAATAATGATAAATAAAACAAACAAAAATAATAACAAGTAGTTTTCAACTAACAACTAAATATATCAAAAAGAAAATTACTAATAATTTTGCAAAGTGTGATATTTTTCGAAACATGTTGGTAAATGCAGAGGTACTTGGCATTGTTTGCACTGCCAGGTAGTTTCACTTCTAATTTTGTTTTTATAACAAACTCGGCATCTTTTTGTAGGGTGTTGTTTGGACTCTGTTGATGGAATATTCTCTGGAAAGTGTGCCCAGGTTTTTGCCTGTAAACGGTATGGTGTATCACTATGCGAAGGACGACCACGGCAATTATAATTTGGCAGGGACACTTGCTCTAATAGTTCTTCTGCAATATTCAGCCGATATGATACAACGTCAGAGGTTTTTGTGCTGTTTATTTTAGAATATATGATATGTGCATTATAAATAGCCATGCCTAATAGATAAAATGCCATTTTCTTATATCCCTTTACACACTTTCTCATAACAGGGAAGCACGCTAGCATTTGGTCATGTTTATCAACACCTCCCATGCCTTTATTATAATCAACAATGCATGAAGTGATAATATTTTCAAAATTGCCATCCTTTAGTTTTCGCCTTTTGCCTGTATCTACCATTCCAACATTTGCATGTTTTGTGTTAAGCATATACACGTATACACGTCTTATCTGTCTTTCCATTTCAATGCCAATAAACCACGACAGGATAACATTCTATATTCCCCTTTCTTCAATTTGAATGAAGCAAGCTGTTTTGGCATATGCTTCCTGTTTTTTCGGACAGTTCCAACGACATTTGTATTTTGGTTTTGTAGAACAGAAAATAATTGTGGCGATGAATACAAATTGTCCATGTATAATGTGTAGCCTTTATTTAGAATTGGTTGCGCCACTTCCATGACTACACTCTCTGAAGCAGGTATATCAACACCCTGTACTTTATCTTTGCCTACGTATATTTTGAAACGCATGCAGTAGCCAGATGAGGATTCACAAAGTTTATATATTTTGATGCCAAATCGAGCTCGTTTTGATGGGTTGAATTGAATATAACTCAATCGTCCCTTGAACTTCATCAGAGATTCATCAATAGATACTTCATTGTTAGGAGTATATAGACTAGAGAATGTATTATTGAGATAATCTACTAAATTTCTAATTTTTCTTATTTTATCATTTTTATTTATTATTTCATTATCTTGAAATGTCAAAAAACCTATCCCGAGGCATTGTGTTTGCGAAAATTGGTGTATTTATAATATTTCGTTTAGACCAATACATATGTAACTTTGATTTCTTTACTTGGGACATCAAAATGCATAACGCAATATATGCTTTCATTTCATCAGAACTTACAGGAAACCATCTTTGATTCCTTTTCTTGGCAAAACCTTCTTTTTCTATTTTTTGTCTAGCATACCTATTTGTTTCTTCTGTTAGAATATCCCAAAAACTTTGAGTGAGCACTTGGTGTAAGACATTCAATGGCGAAGGACTATCACTTACTCTTCGCAGGCAAATAGGATTGATTCCAGCAATATCGGAAAATTGTTTTATATTAGGTATATTTTCTGTTTCATTCCAAACCCATTCCTCCTGAAATGGTTGATCAGATGACTCACTATCATTACTCGATAAGAGTCTGTTGCGTCTTCGTCGTATGGGTTGTATGTCGCTATCACTATCATCTTCCAATTCGTTATTGTCTTCACTTTCCATTTCACTAATTGACGCATCTCTATCAAATTCTTCATTAAATTCTAGTTCATTATCACTTTCGAATAATGCAGTTTCAATATCTGACATTATGGAAGAGATAAAATATAACTAAATATCGTCAAACAATCTCAGTTTTTTACTCGCAAAGCAATAGCGTTAGGTGCTAGTGACAACTAACAAAAACAAAACCAAAAACATAAAACAATCATCACAAATTAGCGCACGGCAAACCGCGCGCTCCCCGGCACCCGTTTAGCTTGCGTTATTTGAAATGACGAGTCGGACTCGTCAAATGTTATTACGCCAAAATTTGCGCATGATGAGCGTGAGCCGTCAAATGTACCCAAAGGGTTAAAAAAACTTACAACACCAAAAAAATACAAAACAAACTTATCGAAACAAACCAAATATGGAAAAGAATTAATGTGTGTTTAGAATAAACAACTGCAATTGTTTGACTTTTGTCTTTTTCATGGCTAACTATTTTTTGGTGTATGGTAAAATTAAAAACGACTGCAACTTATTTTATTTTAAAAATAACTATGGCATATGTTATATCGGATTAAAGGGAAAAAATAGCCCTTTTAATAAAGTCATAGCCAACTATTGTTTCCATTTAAAAAAGGTAAGTTTGTGTCATATCTCCCAAAATATGGATGATTTTTTTTTATTTTTTGTTATTAATCTGTGTAAAATTTTCTACAACTTTGTCCTTTAAAAATTAATAATTAATAAATTATCCCCTCTTTGGTTACTGTGATACTTTGACTTATGTTACATAAGTACTTAAAACAAATGCTCAATCATGGATATATGCTGTTGCATAACAATAAGATATTGTATAATGTAACAATTTTTTGATTCCAAAATATTTAATACAAAAAATAAAATTAAAAAAAAAACGTAATATAAGGCAAACTGCAGGCACGTGTTTCGAGATTTCATCCCTCATCAGTTGTTAAATTAAATCAACCAAAAATACCTTCTGTTGAGTTGTCTTCAAAGATGACGCCTTTTAACGACTTTCGGACTTGATTGTTCGAAGATATAAAATAAAATTTTAACACTATTTCAACAACACTCTTACAAAGTCAAGAGCTAATGACTCATAAAACTAACAAATAGGTAGTAAATGAAAAATATATACAAAAAATTGGGGGAGATGGCTTCTTCTTCCTAGCGGATGGATTAGGGGACCGGGTACCTGACCCGGCGTTGGATAATTCCGCGAAAACGAACCCCACCTGGACAATCCTAGCTGGCCAATGTTGTTCTGTTCACACATAAATTAAGACAGCGTCTTTTCTTATTTCTGTTATCGACTCAAAGACTTATTTCCGGTGGAAATGATCGAAAGAACGTTGACGGACAGACACGGCGACTACATGAAAATGGCCAAAAATCTCGGAAATCTGCGACCGCCGGGTCCAGGCCACAAATGAAAAACCGGCAAAAAAAAAGAACATCGACGGGACATGCAAACACGTCAAAATAAATAGTTTACACTCAATTTAGAAAAGATTTATGGCTTTCCGAAATGGTCAGAAATAAACCAGATGTCACCAAAGGAACTTGCATCGCTACCTCCCTAATGCCACATGTTTTTATTATCGTGCCTTTTCCGTCCGTTTGTATTTTTGAAATTTTATTTTGGTGATGTTTTTGCAATTAAATTATGAAATATTAATTGCAATGCACTTACATTATTCTGAATACAAATAAAAGGAACAGAATGGAATATGTTTGCAATTAAAACAAACATTCAATTGTAAATGATGTAAAATATATTAGGTGGGTTTGTTTTTAATGTTATTAACTTAATGGTATTCAGAGATATAAAATTAATTGTGAAATATTAATTGATTGAGATTTTCTTAAATCTCGATATAGCTAATTATCTTTTTAAAAGGAACAATTTATAAATTTTAAACAGAAAATTATACCCGACTCAATTTAAAATATTTAATATGAAAGCTTCTGATAACCCAACCTGCATAATATTAAGTAGTAGTAAATATCTTTATTATCATACATTCGTACAGTAGTTTAAAATAATAAATGGCTATCGGCCAGTAGCCTTTCTGTCGCATAATATTAATTTTATTGCATTTGAACTGGAATTCATTTAAGCGAGATAAGAGAATATCGAATTAAATTAGTCCTTTAGAAAACACTTACGAATGAGTGTTAAAAGAAGATATATTTTTGTTTTTTTGAAATGCACGAAATATCATAAGTATATTAAATATATAAAACAAATTTTGAAATATTTATTTTGGAGCAACCATTGCTTTCCAATTATCAATTAGATTTGAGATATTTATTAAACAATCACATTTTAATTGAAACACCCTATATATTTTATCGTGATTTTCTCTATATGTCAGTTAATTAATCGTTACGTAAGTGCATTATGCAATATTTTATTGATATGCAACAGCAAGTGTACATTATGTAATTCAATGTCTGGTGTGGGTATTTGCCCGGGAAGTAGTTATTTTAATGTGCGTTTGTTTAACGTATTTATGTAACGTAAGTCAAAAGTTAGCTCTGTGAGTTATGTGGTAATAATTTATTAATTATTTTTATTTAATTTATTTAAATAACTGTGACAATAAATAACAATGGTTTTTTTTCCTGAAAAAAATATAAATAAAAATGTAAAAAATAAACAAAACTACTTACACAAATAACATATATTTAAAATACATTAAAGGATCCTAAAAATTAAATAATATATAGGGTGTTCCATTTAAAAAAGATAACTTAAATAAAATAAAATGTTTAGTGAAGAAGGTGCACAATTAAAAAAAGTTGAGATGTTTTTCGTATTTATTTTACATATACAAATATGGGCAAAATGCTGGTTTTCACTAAACCTTTCAAATAATATATTTATGCTCTAATTTAATTTTTCCAAAATTTGTCATGTGATTAACCAAATATTTTCTTTCTTGTTTTTTAATTCTCTAATTATTAAGATTTTAAATTAATTTGTTTGTGCTAAAACTGAGTTGCGTTAACAGTAATACTTATAAATAATGGCAACATAAAATAAAATTAACAGTTGTTTATTTTCAATCTTTAATTTTTAATGTCGGAGAATTGAAATTAGAAATAATTATTAACTTCATATACTTACCAAGTGGATAATTCATTTCGGCATCCGTGATTATTTCACGATACGGTCAATGATTAGATGTGATATTTTCTTTAATATTTTTAATAAATTTAAGTTTTTCAATTGTTGATAGACTTTCATCGTAATTATGATCACTTATCATTATACAATTATCGTATTCAACACTGCAAATACATTTTGTAATTATGAATAAACTGTTTCGTATATATAAATAAATTGTTTATATAATACACACTATTTCAGTTACGCACAACTTCTATTTTAAAATCTTGGTAGTTAGTTAAAAACTAGTTTATTTACTATAAACTTGGAAAAAATCTTACATATTTTACAATTTTATAATTGGAAATTCCATTTTTAAATATTAAATATCCAAATGTATGTGAAAGTAAAATTAAATATTATGATAAATAATTATGTGCTAATATAAATGAGAATAATTTAAAAAAATTGACACTTTTAATTCAATAATGCATTTCAAGGGATGAACGCAAACGAAAAAGGGTCGAACGCAGGTACCTAGTAGCGGTCTATTCGGAAAGTCATAAATTTCGCAGGCTTGCTTCGCGATGACAGCTTAAATGACACCTCCCACTGAGTGTTGGGGTAAACATCCATGTTCTTTTTTTTCGTTTTTTTTTTGCATGTGGACCATCTACGAAGGTCCTGGAAATCTATCTCTTTCTTAAAATGTTGGAGGGTAAGGGGAAGGAAACCGAGGCGCACTCAGAAAGCAATCCGTTATGAACACACTGCATTGTCTGGGTGTCAATTGCGGTGTCGTACCCTATTTGAGTTTTGTTCGGGGCGGCACAGGCCCCGAGGCAGGTAGTAAAACAAGTTCATCTGTTTTCAGTCGATGCGCGTTATCTTATAAATTACAATAACTCCTGTCTCTTCCGTTCGTTCGCATTTTGAAAATTTTATTTTGATTATGTAATTACGATTAAATTATGTAATATTAATTGTAATGCACTGACATTCTTCCAAATAGAATAATAGAATAGAATGGTATATGATTGCAATTAAAATAGACATTCAATTGTAAGGGATGTAAAATATATTGACTGGGTTGTGAAATATTAATTCATTGAGTTTTTTTTCTTAAATCTCGAAATAGTTAATTTTCTTTTTAAACAAAAAAAATATACTCGAATCAATTAAAATATTAATATGAAAAGTTTCCGATAAGCAAGTTGGTTACAATATTAATTTTATTGCATTTGAACAGGAATTTATTTAAGCGAGACTGATAAGTTTACAAAAAAGTAATGTAGATGAAATCTTAACCCTCATTTTTATTTTTTATTGGCCCCAATAAATATCAAAAATATTTCAGCAAATTTCCATATTTTTTAAACGAATTCGGGTATTGGACTTGTACAGTTTCCATATGTTTTATTATTTATAAAACCAAAAATTAAACTCCTATGTAATATTGTAAACGGCAGATTTCGGCAATTGAAATAAAATGTATAAGCTTCTATATTATCAGCATTGAAATTGTCCATTTATCATTTTTTATTATTACATGGATGTACTAATGGATGCATTATTTGAATTGCGATCAATTTATTTATTTTAATAATGAAACTCGAAACCTTTAAACTAATAATGCAGCGTGTGATTTTATTATCGTTAAATTTAGTCCTAAATTGTAAGTTCATCATGTATGTACTATTTAAATGCGATCAAACGTGCCAATACCCAGTAAGTGCTTAACCTATCACCGAATGTTATGACATTTCATATATAATGTAATTATTATCATTAAATTGAACCATGATGAAACACATATGCACATTCATTGATACACATACATTATAGTAACAATATGAAATCCTAATTTCAAAAAATGCTATTTGAAAGTATCAATGTACAGGATAGTGAATTTTAGTGGTGCCACATATGGAAATCTTTTTAATTTTAAGAGATATCTAACAACCGTTCACGCGACACTTGGCCAATTTGTAATGATAAAAACAATGGGGTAGAAAAAAAATATTATTATTTCCCAAAGCTACATTTTATGCTGTCTTCGAATTTGTCATCACGTTTTATTTATCGTTTGCCCCACACAATCTCACTAAGGGGAGGTGGCTGCCTGGGGTAACTTGTGTAAAATTAAGAATATGTGCCCATGATAAAACCACTCGCGAATTATTTTCTAAGTTACAGCCATTTTAGTGAATTAGTCATTACTATAGTGACATATTGGGGATAAAATATGTATATGTCAGTCAACGTGTGAAACATAATCTCTATTGAATTGTTTACCAGCGAAATTATCGGTACAACCATCCTCGCAAGAAAAAGTTTCAGGGAAATCAATATTCGAGCAATGAAAATCCACGATTACATTAGTATCAAGTTCTTGAGTGTTTTCAACACGATTTCGTAAATCGTGCAAACAAAAAGTTAAGTTTGGCGAATCTGAACAACGAGATCGAGGCTTAAAAATGGTACATCATGGTACTTTCCCGGTGAATTCGGTCAAATGAATTTTTGAATGAACATTTAATAGTAAATAAAAAGTTATTAAATATTTTTTTAATACGACGATATCTTGACATTTTATTTGACAGAAAAATAATTATTACAATAATTAAAGTCTCCGCAGCCAACATAAAGATAATTGTTTATTTCTGGAATTTATCAGGTAGACTTCCGCTTATAAAAAGAAAACTGAAGGTCTTATTATAAAAAGTTTTAAACAAAAAGTAATTATTTTTCTAAGATCTACAACTTTTACTTAAAACTTTTTTCTATCCGACTTGAAAATGCACTTAATGAGTTTTAATTCTAATCAAAACCTTTTTACAATGAAACAATGAAATTGAAAAGCTGAACGTGATAGGAGAGATAACTTGATAAAAATGTTTCAATACTAACATTAAAACTTTAATTATATTTCATTTTAAAACCATTTTCATAGTATTAGAGCATCCAAACACTTCCTTGCGAATTTTAGAAAATTCAACCCATTAAATCATAAAAAATGATAAAATTTTGAATAAGCATCAATATAGATACTACAGAACACGGAAAATTCATTAGCTTCAGAATGGGGATGCTAACCAAAGAATTCAATTTTGTGAATGTGTTTTTTTTTAAGTTGGGAAAACGCTGATTTTCATTTGAATGTTATGTGGCCTGAAGAGTCCAGAATAGATAGTTCTGAGATATTTACGAGATGCAGCAGCCATCATTGGAGCACTGAATATCCCCATGTTGCAAATGAACAGAACCGACAAGAAAGATTTGGTTTTAAAGTTTGGGTAGGGATCTTTAGGGGTAGATTTTTGGTTCATCATTTTTACGATGGCAACGAAACAGCCAAGACTATCTTAATATATTAGAAACGTATGTTTTTCCTTTTTTGAAGTCACTCCGTTACGCCAGGCGATGAACATATTTTATCAGCCTGATGGTGCTGCCCCGCACAAAGCCAGAGATGTATCGAATTTGCTAAATGGAGAGTTTGGTGCAAACTGCATCGGCATCGATGGACCAGTGGCATGGCTCGCTAGATCATGTGACCTTACCCCTTTAGATTTTTTTGTGGGGACGTTTAAAAGGTGTAATTAAAAAAAAGAATCATTTTAGCAAGAAGAGATTTAGAGAAAACCACCAGAGAAGCTTTTACCACTGTCAAACCCATTGAACTCATAAATAGACGTAGTGCTGTGTGCAGAAGATGTCAAATGTGCATCGCACAAGGAGAAAGGTTTAAACACCTTAGATAGTAATTAGTAGTTATATTTATTTCATTCTTGTTATTTTCCACAGTCAACTTAATTAAAATTTAAAAAACACAATATTTCCCTTAATTTCAAACATAAATAGTCACAATTACATATTGTTGTAAACAGTGAAGAAATAATATTTTGTTTAGACCATTTCCGACTTTGATGTCCATATAAAAAAGTATAACTTTATATTATTTCTCAAAAACCGTGATATGTAGAAAAAATCTGAGTATACCATTGGATTTTTCTTAAAAAAGTGCCTTAATGTTTTTACAGAAAAAAAATATTTTGATAAATAAAGAAGTTACAGCGGTTTTTAAAAACGACAGAAAATCGAGAAAAACTCTGCATCTCGGCAACCATTCAAGATTTTGCAATCGATCTCCTGACACCTTAGTCGGTTTTTCTCTATCTAGTCTACTATCGATTGAGACAACTACTTCTGAGACCGAATGAGTTGATCCCGTCTATTCCAACTAAGAACGAAATTGGAGCGATTCCTAAACACGTTTGATAGAGAGAGAAAAATATAATATCCTCTAATTCGAAATCCCCTAGCTGGTATAGGGGAAACACCCCACCGGACAATGGATTACCCAATGAATATTTGCCGTCGCACAATGATGTTATTGGAAATATAATTTAAGATCGCAGAGCCAGTGACAAACCCGCTTGGGACACACAACTACATTCACCTGTGTTTTCAATTTCACAAATCGCATTTTCGCTTTTAATTTCTGCGTTTAATTAATCTCCTGGACAAAATTAACGCACCACTCATATTTTTCTCAATAATCTTTATTTATTGATAACTTACTGTGCGACAAGTAGGCCATGGACTTTGCTTGACAGTGACAGTTGTTATATAAGCTGGTTAGTATCACATAATAACTTGTGTTGACACAAATTCGTATTAAACCTCGTTTTAAACTAAAACTGTGTAAACATTTTCTTAAAAAGTGCTGATTTAAGCAACATTTCTCTGAAAAGCAATCACATGCATGTTTGGAAGTTCATTTGCGAGTAAATCAAGTAAGAAAAATGAAACACCAAAGAAATTTGTCAATGAAGGAAACAGTGCGAGAATCGACTCTTCTGGATGAAGGATATTCAATGCGATATGCTCGTTTGTTAGGAAGACATCATTCGAGCATCAGTCGCATACTGAGACGACGTAATGCACTAATCAAATTGATGATCGTTTTTCGAAACAACGTGTTTTCGGAGACAGGAGAGTCACCGGAAATCTGATATATCGTCTCGAACGGTTAGAAAACGTTTACATGAAACAGGATTGAGCAACAGAAGACCAGCTAAAAAACCCTTGCTTACCAGAGAACACAGAGTTGAGAGATTAAATTTTACAAGAATACATCAGAATTGGACCATCATTGATTGGAAACGGGTTTTGTTCTCCGATGAAACTAGAGTTAGCCATAAAGCTCCAGATGGACGTGAGCGTGTCTGGCGAAGGCGAGGAGAAAGGTTTTCCAGCTGTAATATTTCTCCTAGAGTACCTATTGGTGGTGGATCTAAAATGTTTTGGAGAAGAATTTGCGTCGATGCTCGTACGGAGTTGGTCCCTATACGGGCGAGGTCTATAAATGCTCAATATTACTTAGACAACATTATGGTCAAACATGTAATGCCTTTTGCTCCGTTTGCTAGACCAATTTTTTTATTCATGCATGACAACGCTCGTCCCCATGTGGCTACCTAAATTATGTTAATATTTCTTTATTAGAGTGGCCAGCAACAGTCCGGTCATGAATCCTGTAAAGTATCTATGGGACTATCTCAAAAGGAAGATTATAAGTCGTAAACCCCTGTTGCTAATCACAACCAACTCATAGAGGGCGTTATTGAAGAATGGGAGAATATTCCGCAAGCTTTTGTTGAACATTTGATATCAAGCATGCCTCGACGCATGAATGCAGTGATAAAAACTAGAGGAGGCTCTACACGGTATTAGGGTTGGCCCAGATACATTTATTACGTTTTACTGATTCTTTTTTCAATTTGAAGCTATGCTAGCTTATTTATGCATTCCGGCAAAAACTATTTTTAAAGAAAAAATAAGGCAAATTAAGGTCATGTTCCACTAAATTGTAGGTACACATTATTTATTTCAATGTTACTTAGTTTAAATTAAACTAATAAATGATTTGTTGACATTTCAAGTTAGAAGGAAATTAATGGAAAATTAACTCTTTGTTCGTTGATTTTGAAGAACAACATGTCGCACAACATTTTAACCGTGATCCTAATTTTATATCTATTCTCTGGGAGCAACTTCTAATAATTTCGGAAAATTAAAGCGTAAACAAAGGTTTGCGCGTTTATAACCTATAATAAATGTATTTAATAAAATGTTCAGCCACCAATCATCTAGCGTATGGATAACTAGTGATGGCAAATTCTGTTTTTCGAACCTCATCAGATTAGTGTTGTTCAATGTGCAATGCCTTAATGAAGGCACATGAAATTAGGCGAGAGATGGTCGTTGCGTCGTCTTTCATTTATTATAATAAATGTGTTTGTGCGTGCGTGAAAACGCAGATTTTGGTCTGGTCCAAAAGAGAGTTCCATTTTTATTCAACAGAAAGACATGTCGAACATAAGGACTAATATGTAATTTATTTAAAAAAAAAATTTATAATCGTTTAACGTTATAACTAAAACCATGTTTTATACAAAACTAAATATTAATTTATTACAAATCCAATCATCCAATGAAATACAAATTAACACTTGATCGTAGCATGGTACATTGGTTATTATCGATCGCAACACGTATTTCGATCACGAAGTGATCATAATCAATGCTTGATAATTATTTATTTGTCAAATATTACTTGTCAGCCATTGAAAACGATCTATTCGTGACCAGAATACGTATCGTGTGTACGATTAAAATTGGTGTATTAATAACGTAAGCGTGAAGATTTATATAAATAATAAAAATATTACGCAGCTGAAATGACTATTATTAATTGGTAACTATATTAATACACCAATTTAAATGAGTAATAATTAATAGAAAAGAGTATATCCCTCTCAAGCATAAACACCCTTCAGTTACAATTCATCAATTCATTACTCATTTACATGACAGTTGAGCTAGCTAGCAAAGTTTTTATTTGCAAATTACCATAAATTCATGACAGGGCAAGATCTCCGGTCGATATCCCATGACTGACTACTAACCTATCGATATGTATTGTAAATATAAATGTTTGTAAAGAATTGTAATTCTGCTGTGCGAATAAAGATGTTTGTATATAAAAGAGTTAATTGTGGAAATAATTTATTAATTATTTTCAAATGATTTTTATTTAATTTGAGTAATAATTAGAGCAATATTTTATGAATAAAAAAAAATAAAAACTAGCCACCTTTATAATTATTAAACTAATGACAATGACGGTGTAATTTAGACAACGCAACATTCCATTTTTATTCCTAAAAATGGTTATTAGAATGATTGAGAAAATCAGTTTGCCCAGATAGAGCAGTATGTTGTATCTCCTGTATATTGCGTAATTAATGCAACGTATTTTGAACCAAGCATGTTTTATACGGAGAACAAACATTACTTCATCATTCCTTTTTTTATGTAAATGTATTTAATATGAGGTATGTAGAAATATTCGGAATATAGTAGTATACTTTTTGAGTACCACGGTATTATTTTTACCAAAAATAAACATAGCTACTTACTCATTTATCTAATTTACATACATATCAACTGGTAACATAAAATTGAGATACCATAAATTAAACGAAAAATAACTTTCACCCGTAAATACCAATTAAAGTACTATTTACCATCTAACATTAGACAAGAAAACAGGAAAGGAAAGAGAAACCCGTCTGCCCGCGTATAGATTTCTCTCCGCACCACGTGCGGATTAGAATTAATCTTTGTGAAACTAGATGGGCGAGATTGCGCAAACGATTGTCGGGGATTAGCGGGCAAAAACGCGGCGGCATCCCGAATTGTCAAAGTTTGCGGTGGTGAAAATTTTTGGGGTGAAGGTCGTCAGGACCGGAGGGAAGTTCGCATTGCGGGGAACACTGTCAAGGCGACCGCATTGCTTGTTATTAACATTGAACTCCGCGATGGATCAACACATGCGGCGGCTATAAACGAAAAATTGATTTTTATGTCGTGTTTGTAAGGAAACACGTGTGTGAGTCACAACGATCACGGTTTTACCAGAATTATGGCCAGAGTTATATAAAACCATTGTTTGTGGAATTATTTATAGCATATCCATAAATCCATATAAAATTATGTAACGCATTAAAATTATATACAAAACAATTAAGTACGTCAAGTTAGTTTTAAGTTAATTTTCAAAAATATAATAATTTTACATAATATCATATTTCCTAAAATAGACTAACATATATTTTAATATGACCTTTTAAAATTTGACATTTCAAGAATTTAATACAGGGTGGCCAGAAAAGGTGTCATAACCTTCAGGTAAAGCGGTTCCTTGATTAATTTCGAGTAGAAAATTTAAGTAAAAAAATATTGTACGGTTCTTCATTAACACTCTCGAGGCCATTGATATAAAAAATATGTCAGAAATATTTTGATTAAAATTAGTTCTATTTACATACAGCTAAACATTGCAAATGTTTATTTAATAATAAGTCCCTTATTAATAGTAATAATTATACATAAAATGTTAAAAACAAATTCTAGTCACATATTTAGGATATTAATGGCCTCATGAAGCTTATTGAATAATTACCCAATGTTTTTTGTTTTATTTTATTTTATTTATTTTTTAATTTATTTTTTATTTTAATTTATTTTTTAGTTTTTTCTACTTAAAATTGATTAACGACCCACTTTAACTGAAGATTATCAGTCTATCTAGCCACTATCTACCCTGTATATGTGATGATACTAGCTGTGTGTTTAAGGTTAATGCAAGATTATTCTCAAATTAATATTTTATGAATTCCATAAACAATTTTATCAAGTATGGATAATCGTGTAAATACTTTTTATTAAAAGCATTTTTTTCATGATTTTCAACTTTAACTATATAAATATTGACTGGAGAACTAGCAGTCCATATTTATATAGTTAAAGTTCATTATTTGTAACCAAGTGGAAACCCGACTAAGCCCCGCCCCAGTGACCAAAAATGTGGGAAATTCAAAAACTGGTGAGCAGAATGAGCGTTTAGGGAATACCGATTTGTGTGGCGCTGCAGCGTTTTAGTCAAGCATATATTTTTGGATCGCTTTTAAAGCCATCTAGCGGTATAAAAGGCGACCTTGAAAATTCGTACGTTCAGTGAAATTTGGGCGCTTAGTGCTGCAGTGAAAACTACAGGTTAATATTCAATAGAGTTTTCATGCATATATTTATTTCTTATACAATTTGAATGGGTCAATATGAATGTAACACAATGCTAACATAAATGTTTTCGTAGCTAAATTGACAATATTTTCGCGGAATGGGGGCTTCGATGGGTCCATCTTAGGACACTTGCATCATCCGGATGATGTATTTAGATCACGACGGGGGGTTTTATCATCGATACATGCGTTTTTTTTTTTAATTTATTCGGCCCGCGAAATGGCGGGCGCCTGACATTGGTTTTACATAGTTTATAACACTTTTAATGCACGGAAAGACGACACGATGGCACTTTTGATACACGGAAAACACAGGCGGTCGCGATTTTCACCACGACTGCTCTCATGTGATTTTTTTATCAATTTCGAACGAATTTCGGTGAACGACGGCAGACGGAACCGTAACCGTAAACATAACCTCAACACGCTGTTACATCGACAGATACTTCTGTAGTCGAATTGCAGCCTTCCACAAAGCAATATATCGTCATGTTCTTAAAAACTTTCAAGGTATCATAAAATTTAAACACAATAAACGTACACACAGCTGACTCTAACGTAAAATGGCTTCCATTTAGTACTTGGTTTGGGCACTTGGTCTATGGCAGCGCCACCATCACTTGGATTCAAACGTGAAGTTAGCGTCAGCAGTCCATATTTATATAGTCAAAGATTTTCAACTTTTTAATAATTTCACTACAATTGTTATTAATAAAAAATGGAAAATCATAGACAAACTTGTTTTTAATAAAAGGTAATTATGGATTTTCAAAAATTAAGTGCCTCGGCAATAATAATAATAATAATTTATTTCCAACAAGTAAAACTGTATAAAGGAAATATCATATGTAGGTAACTTACAAACAATGTGCTAAAGTGTACAGCCTAAATAATTATACAAATTTAATCCAAAGTCTACTAGTAGTTTATAATACACTAAATATGAAATGAGACGAAATAATTAATTGAAAGGGTACTTACAACAACATAAAGAGTACATAACAAACAAAATATTAAAGGGCAACGCAATTTAAGACATTTTCCTTATATCGCTCACTTGTTTTACTTTTGTCTTTTTCATGGCTAACTATTTTTTGGTGTATGATAAAATTAAAAACGACTGTAACTTATTTTATTTTAAAAATAACTATGGCATATGTTATATCGGATTAAAGGAAAAAAATAGCCCTTTTAATAAAGTCATAGCCAACTATTGTTTCCATTTAAAAAAAGGTAAGTCTGTGTCATATCTTCCAAAATATGGGCGATTTTTTTTATTATTTTTTGTCATTAATCTGTGTAAAATTTTCTACAACTTTGTCCTTTACACTTTTTTTCTATCTATGATAATAATAGAGATATATTGATTTAAAAAAATTGACACATTTTACTTTTTTCAAAATATCTAGTTACCTTTGACTATTTCAAATATTTTTAAAGTGTCATTTTATTCGTCTTATAAAACTACACTTCTTTCCCCATTTAACCGTTTTTCTATCTCTTATAGTTTTCGAGATCCCCATAGAGAACATCGAAAAAAACTCACCCTCTCTTGTAGATCTGATTATAAATCCTAGCACTCTTGAACAATCCTTTACGATCTTATCAACATAGGGTTTAAATGTTAATTTTTGATCAAATACAATGCCTAGATCTTTGATTTTCGTAGTCCTTTCAATGAATTGGCCACTTATATCATAATTATATGCAATATAATTGAGTTTGTTCGTAAACGAAATTACGGAACATTTTTTAATATTTAGTTCTAGTCCATTTCACAACACCATTTATTAAAAAGACATAAATTTTCTTGTAAAACATCACAGTCACTGGCAGGTTTTATGCTCTGAAAAAGTTTTAGATCATCCGCATAGATTAAAAAATCACAGTCAAAAATATCACAGACATTATTCATAAACAACAGGAACAACAGTGGGCTTGGGTTGGATCCTTGGGGCACCCCGCTTGTAAATAGGTATTCTTTAGAGACGTGCTCCACATACTGAACACGATCCCTTAGGTATGAATCAATAACAGATATAATATTGTCATTAACGTCGTACTTTTTAAGCTCTTCGATTATGGTTTTATGCGGCAAACGATCGAAAGCTTTAGTTAAGTCTGTATAGATTACATCGGTTTGAAGATGCTGTTCCATGTTTGTATAGAGTTCTTGGGTGAATCTAAACAGATTTGTAAGAGTTGATCACTTATTCATGAACCCATGTTGCCTAATGTTAATTTTAGTATAAGTTTTGTTGTATATATGATCTGTAATAATGCTTTCAAATACTTTACTATATATACAAAGTAATGATATCGGCCTATAATTTAGTATATTTGATCTGTCATCTTTTTTATAAACCGATGTAACTTTTGCCTTTTTCCGTATTGACGGGAAAATACTAGTACTTAATATTAGGTTCAAAATATGGGTTAACGGCTTAGCAATCAAAATCCCAGTATCTTTACACAAGAACTCCGGTATACAGTCTGTACCCATAATTTGTCTAGATTTTAGTTGTTTCAATTTATTAAGTACAGCGTCTTCGGAGGTTGTGAAATTTCCCATTTTTGTTTGAAATGATAATATATTTTTAGAACCAGATATACTGGGTTGTGTACATGAGTTACTGAAGTGGGTTGCAAATTCTTCAACAATTTCTTGCTCATGTTTTAGTATATTTGTCCCTGATTCCATGACTCCAGGAATTCTGCTTTTATTATTCTTGCTATTAATGAAGGACCATAGTTTTTTAGGTTTTCTTTGTAAGTCTCACTCGGTCTCTTCGATGTAAGATCTGTACATAGTATTTATATTAGATTTAATCTTAGTTTCTAAATCTCTTAACTTTCTTTTATTTAAAGGTGTTTTATTCTTAAAATGGTACCTTCTATTTCGACGTTTCAGACGAATATCATTTATTAAATCCTTACTAAACCACTTAGAATATTTAGTAGAACAATGAAAACGGACTTTTGGCACATATTTATCACAGTTCTTGTATAGGTTTTTATAAAAAATATCACAGGCGACTTCAACATTTTTACTTTGATAAAGTAAAGACCAATTAATTTTGTAGATATCTTCATAAAGATTATTTAAATTTGCTCGTCTAAAGTTATACTTAGATGCTGATGGATTAGGGGGGTTTCGGTTTTAAATTGTAAAAATCCGTCTAATGCTGGATGATGATTATCAACATTCACAAGAGGATTTAAACAATATTCTAGATTTGCGTCCATATTATCAGATATAAATACCAAATCCAAAAGTCTATTATTAGAGTTAGTGATATGATTAACTTGTTTAACACAATTGAAATTAATAAAATTTAACAAAGGACCTAGACTTGGATGCTCATTGTTGTTGGTTTCCAGATATTCTTTAAAATATGGGAGATTAAAATCGCCACATATTATATATGTAGTATTCTGATGTTATGATTTCACTAATGTACTCTAGTAACACTCGATAATTATCCACGGGAGTATCTGGTGGAATATACAAACAAAATATTTCGAAATATTGATTGTCTTTAAACATCCCGTGATTTCGGTATTTGTTGCAGGACAGCAAATATAAATAAGCTGACATTTTAAATGTGACTTTACCGCTATTAAAACACCTCCTCCTCAATGAGTATTACGATCATTTCGGTATAGTTGATAGTTGTCTGAGAATAATTCACTGTAATTTATATCATGCGAGAGCCAAGTTTCAGTCAAAGCTATAATGTCACTGTTTTGGGCTGCTACTGAATTATAAGTCATTGATTTTTGATTATAAACCTCGAACATTTTGGCAATAAAATTGAATTACATGATTGACTTGTTGGAAATAATTTAGTTTTCCGGATTGGATGAGTATGGACTTTTTTGAACAATTGTGGGTATGTTGTGTATACAATTTTTGTTACATTTGATTCTCCCGAGTTTACACGAGACATTAATTCCTGCCGCAGGTCTCGTAGATATTGGCGTTGGTAGGGAGTATCATCAGATTTAATTTTAATGGTGTTAAATTTACCACAATTTTTTAAAATAAAATTTGCATCATTTGCTGAGGAAAAAATAACCTTAACTGGTCTATAATTCGGCGACTTTTTCCCCAAACGAACCACTTTTTTAATAGCAACATTATTTTTAATGATGTTAAGTTTCTCACGAATAATATGAAGATCTTTGGAATAGCTTTCTGTGAAATTGGTTTTCGTGGATTCTGGAAGGTTAAAAATGATAATGTTGTTTTCGTTTATTTCTTTCATTAAGACGGTTAAATCTGAGACGGAATTGGTTGTATTTTGTGATTTTTCTAATGTTGCGATACGTTGATTTAAAGTTGAAATGGTATTTTTAAAAGAGACATTTTCTTCACGGAGTAGATTCAGCTCACCAAAAAGAGATTTAAATTCTTTCAGTTCATTGGACATAGAATTTACGGTAGTTTGTAACTCTTTAATTACACCGGATAATGTCTTTATAGCTTCTGATGGCTATTTGACTGTGGGTTATTTGGAAGACAAGTATGTTTTGATATACAACCCCGGTGGCAGTATTTTAAACATTTATCACCAATTCTTAATGTATTTACGGTATTATTGCAACCGCCGACACACAAATTGTTTCCAGGCATTATTAGAAATAGTATAATACTATTGTAAATACGCGTGAAATAATAAACAAACAAAAAAACAAATAGGAGTTAGAAACAGGGATCACTCGCTTCACGTCACAGTGCCGATTGTGACGACTTCTAAACAAACAACAGGGCAACGGAAAAGGTGCAACATAAGAAAACAAAAGGATGGAGGCTTACGATAATAAAAAATAGAAAATTAAAATGTAAATGTAAATACTTTTTGTCCAGTGTGAAATGTTTTTGCGGTGCAGAGATAACGTTCGCTAGGTCGAATACATTGGCATCCACGCCGTTCTTGTCGATATTCACGCAGATGACTTTCGGATTGAAAAATCTCGCAATACTGGGCGTAAAAACAGAAAATAATATCACACACCTACACTTAACACTTTGCAAAAACACCATATAAAAATTCACAATTAAATAACGGATATTAACACTTAAAAACTGCACACATGCGGAGCGACATTGCACGCAGCACGCGAACGTAATCGTGTAAATAGCATATATTTACTATACAGGGTGATTCAGTTTGGTATTTCACCCCCTTCTAACTTTTTTATTTTGACAGTAAACTATATCAAACCACATATATTTGTAAACGGCAAGAAATTCTCTATTTAATGGTGTCGCCAATTTGACAATAAGATGACAACTATTAAAGTAGCGATAGTCAACTTTTTATTTCAAATGACACTGCACCCGAATATCCATCACAATTATCGCTTAGCTCAAAAAAAATGAAAATATCATAAAGTAGGATTCGCATTGAACGCCGTAAATTAAATCGTGGTATTTGAAATGTGTCTACATTCAAGGAATCTTGCATAGGGACGAGTTATGTTTAGAAGTAGGCGGTGGGCATTTTTTTTATAATTTTCGTTTTTTTATAATATAAACCGATTTGGATATTTTCTTATTTTATTCATTTTTTTGTTAGCTAAGCGTATAGTTGTGATAGATATTCGGGTGCAGGAAAGTGCCCCCTATTCGAATTGAACAAAAAATAGATATGGTGTCATTAAAAAAAAAAAAGTTGACTATCGCTACTTTGACAGTTGTCATCGTATTATCAATTTGGTGTTACCATTAATTCGAGGATTTCCTGCCGTTTACAAATATATTTATTTTTAGAAATTGCTTTAAATCTACATAGTGGTATTTCTAATTAATTTACATTATTATTAGTGTTGGGCAAAATCGAGTGAATTTAGTAATCGAGTATTTCTGAATAACCGATTTTAAGTAGCCAAAGTTATTAAATAACAATAAAGTTGAGTTTATTAATCAATAGGTAAAACTTTCCAATATTAATATTATAAATAACACGAAGAAAATTGCCATAAACTTCATTTTACAGTGACAAAAAAGATCGAAAAGATCGACTTTGCCCATCTCTAATTATTATTATGCGAACTAGAGGATATAAGTCTGATATATAAGCTGATCTAGTTTCGTTTTTGTTGCTCTATTATATCTTGTTTTATTTTATTTCATATTTATTCTGTATTGAATTTGACTATACGAATAAACAATTTATTATTATTATATGATTTGTTATAGTTTACTGTCAAAATAAAAAAAGTTACAAGGGGGTGGAACACCATACTGAATCACCTGTAACTAAGCATACTAAACATTTACAGTCACAAACACATCAAAACAAATAAAAAAAACTGATGCCATGTTCTTAACGCATTGTATAAATTCCGAGACGTAAAGTTGGTAATGTGCAGGTTTATTGTGTTCACCATTACGTCAAGGGTTCCAGATGTGCGCCATAAAATGAAACTCGTTCGCATAAATGACGTTTCGTAGACCTTTTATTGCGAATGAAGTTGATGGAATTCTCAATTTAATGGGACATATTGTAATGTTTTGGGGCGTTTGCTTTAAAATTTACTTGAATGTTAAGAGTTCATTATTTATTTCTTCCGGCGCGGGCTTTTACTTCTATACACGTGTATACTTAATATCAAGGAAGATAAATCACGTTTAATTTTAATAAGAATCGCGAAACGGATTATTTTTACTTTCCCCGGACCCCTGTCCAAGGGAAAGTATTGTGATCGTGAAAATTTTCGAATCGCCAATTTCAACAAATGTGCACGTTTTGAGGTCCCCTGAGTCCAATTCCATCGAGTTTTGAAAAATGTCTGTGTGTGTGTCTGTGTGTCTGTGTGTTTCCGCGATAGCGCCTAAACGGCTAAATGGATTAAGCCCAAACTTTATATCTAAGCTTTATATAACAGTGGAATGATCTGAAAAGCTTTTGGTCAAAATCAAAATTCATTAAGTGCAACTTTACTCTTAGCATTTTTTCATTTTTTAATTCGGATAGAAAAATGTTTCAAATAAAAGTTTTAGATCTTGGAAAATAAATAATTTCTGTTATAAAACTTTAATTGTAGGACCTCCGGTTTTCATTTTATAAGCGTTTACCTGATAAATTCCCTTAGAGATTTTAATTATTGAAATAATTATTTTAATGACAAATAAAACGTCAAAATGCCGTCGTATTCAGCACATTCGCAAAGTTTTTAAAAATGAAGAAGAGTGTGGATAAATAATTTCAACACATTGTAAGGTAAGAAATAACACACTTAATTACAATATTCTTCTAAATACTCGGTTTTAACTTTGAAAAACAACAATCAATTTTTTCTATTAATCATTTTGCTTTCCTATTAAATTTTCAATCAGAAACTTATTTGACCGTATTCACCGGGGAAAGTACCATGATGGACACATCACCATTTTTTATACCAGTGTAAGGTTGTATCAGATCTGAGCGTAAGAAAGCTCAATTTGTCTTGAAGATAAAAAAGTATCGAGCTCGATATGTAAATCTAAATGTTTTGTTTTTGTTCAAGATCCAAAATCACAACAGAAATATTTATTAATTCGTTATTTGTCATTACCAAACTAAATTTTTTAGTTTGATTTATTCAATTGATAAACAATGTCTAATTTCAATAATAAATGGCTAACTATTTTTTGGTGTATGGTAAAATTAAAAACGACTGTAACTTATTTTATTTTAAAAATAACTATGGCATATGTTATATCGGATTAAAGGGAAAAAAAGCCTTTTTAATAGTCATAGCCAACTATTGTTTCCATTTAAAAAAGTTTGTGTGATATCTCCCAAAATTATTAATCTGTGTAAAATTTTCTACAACTTTGTCCTTTACAGTTTTTTTCTATCTATGATAATAATAGAGATATATTGATTTCAAAAAATTGACACATTTTACTTTTTTCAAAATATCTAGTTACCCTTGACTTTTTCAAATATTTTGAAAGTGTCATTTTATTCGTCTTAATTCTTTCCCCATTTAACCGTTATAAATCTACACTTCTTTCCCCATTCAACCATTTTCTATCTCTTATAGTTTTCGAGATCCCCATAGAGAACATCGAAAAAAAACTCACCCTGTATATATACAGGGTGGCGCAAGATTCCGATGAAGTCCAATATTTCAGTTATTAAGAAATATACAAAAAATGTTACTTACATTATTAGTAGCTACTGTCAAACTTCACATTTTAAAATTAGTTTGATATATACAGGGTGTTCAATAATGACGTGACGTATCAAACATATGTTTTTTTTTTTTTTTAATGGAATGATATATTTTTATGAAGATTTTCGATTCTACGTTTAAAAATAATCATTTTTTATATAAGATTTAATAGGTCAATTTTTCATATTTTAAAAGTTATAAACAAATGAATGTTGAAATCGATAGATGTTTACAGCCTAATATTTCAATAATGAAAAATGAAATAAACATTCTATCAACGCCATACAAATGCAAAAATACTTAATAATAAAAGAAATACTCATTTTTTCTCTTAAAACAAATTTTTATATACAAGATGAAGCAATTCGCAAAATTATTTTTTTCTCTTTTTACTTAAATGGGACACCCTATATTTTTTATGCTATTTTAATAGAAAATTGATCACTTTTCATTTTTTATATAACATATTAAATAGCTACCCTTTACCGTTTTTGAGATATTTAATCTCAAATACAAATTTGGTATAGAATTTTTAACCAAAGTAGGCCGCGCCAGAACAACTAATTTGTTTAGTTGTGAAAGTTCTGCTTAATATCATATTTAGTAAGTAAAGTACATTTTACGTTATATTTTGTAACACTGGTGCAGTTAAATCATTCTTCTTCAATAAATGATTAATTTAATTGTTGAAAATTAACAACTATATTTTTTTGGTTATTATTCGAAAAATATTTAAAATATTCCAATATGCTTGTTAAATTCATTTATTTAAACAATTCATGTTGACTGAAAAAACCGAAAATAGAAACTAAGTAAAATAATAAAATACTTATATTATTATATTTTGTTAGTAATAATATTTTTTTGTATTTATTTCACGCATTCACATCATTTATTTTTTAATTCAATAGAATTCAAACATTTTACAATTTTTTTCTTACAAAATTGTGTCCCAATAACCATTATAACTCGCTAAATAATCGTCGAGCAACTATTTTCTTTATATTTTGTATGCGCCTTTAAATAACAATTGTCATTTGAATATCCTTTTAGGTTAGGAAGTAAGTATGTTATTAAATGTCAAAAAACGATTATGAACTGCATTTGTTTTAATATATTATAATATTTCGCATATTATTATTAATATTTCACGCACAAAGAATAATAATATTAGAGAAACAAATAGACCACATCACTGCTTTTGTATTGACTGTATATTAAATTTTTAATTATTTTTGTTAATTAAACTTTCATTTTTAAATTTAAAATTACAAATGGAATTGATTTCCACCACAAGCGCAATTCCAATTTCGATGGAACTCACCCCAAACCGCATAAAAACAATACAACGGCCAATTCAATGGAAACATTCTCGTAGGGTGCAGTCCCAGTCCTTCTGTATTTATAGATAACAAACAAAACTAGAATACGCGTTTTGGTTTAATAATAAATAACATTAAAGAAAGGAATTGAGTGCCTTTTGTAAAATAATGGACATGGAAAGTAATAATTAATAATTGTGTACAGTTTGTCTTTGCTCACAACATGAAAATTAATGTTATTCAATTTGATATACAGAATGAATTTTGTATAAGCAATTGTAAAGAAAACAGAATGTCTTGGGTTAATATATTATAATAAAAATAAATATTGAAACCGCTAAATATAAGCGATGGGAAAAGTATATCCATTGATTACTGCCTACATTAACCCTACACTACCAAGTGTATCTGATTTGATATAGCATTTTAAACGATTAATTGTAAAAAAAATTGCGCCAAAATTCTGTTGTATATTTTCATATACAATTTTGGCCACACAGCATATGGCTTTTGTTCTATACGGTGCTTGAGGTTATCAAAGAATTTTTAATGTGATAATTAGTATCTTTTTTATTACTTATGTTAATTCTATGTTTTCGTATTTTTTATATTTTTAAATGTAAATATTTTTACCGTAAAATAGATGCGTAATTCCAATGAGTGATAGCATAAAGAGACGTTGCTAATGTCAGATTTACGTCAGCTCTTCCAAACTGTCAACGGTTCAGATTTTTCTTGATTTTTCATTTGTGGTTTTGGGTGCTTAAGGGTGATTTTTTTTAGTGTGACCGAACTACCCACAGATTGACCAGATAGCAAGGTAAATTAATTGCCGCTTCAGACAAGTATTGCTCTCTTCTACTTGAATATTATTATATATATTTATTTCACTCATATGATTGACAATATTAGAGGGCAGTACTATATAAAGTGGACGCATTGGCGGGTTTTTTGAAATTATATAATATTTTATTATCATAGAACATGAATATATTTAATTTGTAACTGTTTTCCAGATAATAACATCTTTGATGAGATACTTGCGAAATTATTAGTAAGAAGACTAACCCTCCTTGTTATAACACCATTTTTTGGAATGGATGATTTTTTAATTTGGATTGCAGAGTGCCCGGGAGAAATTGGTTTTCATAAAAATGAAAATTACAAACCCGTTTGCGTCAGGAAATGTCAAATAAATCCACGACAAGTACATTATGTGATGAGAAATAAAAAAGCCTTTTCACTTCCACGTCGTCTCGTTCACAAATGAAACAATTTAAAACTATACAAGGTATACAGAAAATGAGTGAAAAGCTTTAGGTAGCGTGACTCTTTGACTAATTTTTAGATAAAAATATTAACGAAAATAAGTCACACGGTCCTTCCTTAAGCCTCACGGGCCACTTAAAAGAACTATACATGTGGCATCGCTGGATCAAACAAGTGTTATTAAAAAAAATCATACATTTCACATGTCAAATTTGAAGTTTAAGATCAAAATTATAGAATCTGTTCAAACTGGTATCCATCAGTTTCTAAACAAATCTGGAGCCTCCGAGGAATAGAATTTATTACCCGGAGCAACATATCTTCTGTAATTAATTCAACTGCATTTATCCTGTTTATAACTTCTACATCATCCGCTGGAGGTGTTGCATACACCTTTTCTTTTAAAAAGCCCCAAATACAAAAATCGAGTGGATTCATATCTGGTGATCTTGCTGGCCATAGTATTGGTCCATTACGTCCAATCCATCTTTCGGCAAAATGTTCATCCAGCCACTCTTTAGAAATTCGTGCACTGTGAGCAGGTGCTCCATCATACATGTATAGCATATTGTTCAATAAATTTAATGGAACATTTTCTAGAATTTCTTCTAAAACATTTACATATTCCAATGCATTTAATCGAGTTGGAAGAAAAATTGGTCCAATAACACGTAAATTTAAAATACCAAGCCAAACATTTACCGAAAATTTTCTTTGATGCCCAAATTCTCTGACCATCCGCTGATTTTCGTCTGCCCAAAAATTAAAATTATGGCTATTAAATACTCCCTCCCGCGTATATGTACACTCATCGCTCCAAAGAATTCGAAATAATAAGTTAGGTTCTTCTTGAATTTTGTTTAAAATTGTGTTACAAAACGCTTTTTTATGCACATTGTCATTTTCATACAATGGTTGTACTTTTTGGATATGAAAAGGCCTTAACAGATTTTGTGTTAGCACTTTATACACTGTTGTTTGGCTGGGAATATTTAATTACCTGGCTATTTGTCTCGTACTGGAAGTAGGATCTTCATGAACAGCATCCAGAATTTGTTCCTCTAACTGAACTGTACAACGCTCCCTAGGTCTACCTCTGTTCACGTAATTTGGAACAAATTTACCAGATTCACGAAGTCTCTGGTCCAATTTGCGGAATGTATTACTATATGGGTGTTGTTGATATGGATATCGTGCTCGATATTTTTCTCTTGCCATGTTTGCATTTCCGTTGCAAAATCCAAATACCATGTACTTATCAGCATATTCGTTAAACGAATACATCGTACAAAAAACGCGTTGGAAAGTCACTTGAATAATTGTAGATTTACGTAGACTTTTTTCGAATAAACTAATGTCAAATCAATCAAATAAACGTCAACATTCACAAATTTGCAAACGAGCGTGCGTCGTTGCCAGATCTATTTTCATTAAGAGAATGCTTGTGATGAAGTTATAAAATTGTAAAAATATCCGATTTATTAATCATTTACATCAATGGAATTATACACGTGTCTAATTGATTGTTAATGCTATTGATTTTTTACAAAATATTTAAAAAACAATACTAATTTATAGTCACATATTTAAAATACGAAGATATTAAAAACGGTCAAAAGGATCTATTAAAACACACCTGAAAAAAAAAACCTGGAAAATACTATACAAAATTTACAAAAACAAAATATTGAAAAAGACATGAATATTCAGGAATTAAATAAACGAGTAAACGACCAAGAGCAACAATTACTTGAAAACCAGGTTGATATCACAGGAGTCCCACATAATGAAAATAACCAATCTGTCGATCTTGCAACGAAAATGTTTGATAATGTCGGATTAAAAATAAAATCCTCTGATGTCATTTCATGTCAGACCATCTTTAAAAAAAGATCCAAAGACATTCATTCATTCAGAGTTAAATTCGTCAGTAAAGAGCTTGCAACAGAAATAATCAAAAATAAAAATAAAACAATACTATGCAGAAATATCTTGGGAGAAGGTTACAATGGCAAAATCAAAATCTATGAAGCATTAACAAACCAAACAAAAAGACTTTTATGGGAAGCTAAAAATAAAGCTCTCGCGTCTAAATGGAAATACGTTTGGACAAAAAAAATCATAGAATACTAGCAAGAAAGGAAGATAACTCGCCTGTCATAGCAATACATTTCGACAGCGATCTCGAAAAAATTGCCTGAAAACCACTAACGAAACTAATAGTAGGATAATAATAATAATTTATTAATACAACTAAATAGACACACGCTTCTTGCATATACAATTAAGTAGTGAGGAATCTTGTAAAATAATCAACAATATTGACGATTGGGATGTACAAAATGAAAACACCACCATTTCATATTTAAACATAAATTCACTACAAGGACATTTTGATAATTATATATCTTACATACACAACAGTGCAAAATATTTAGATATCTTATTATAATTATCTGGTAGCGATGGAATATCAGCTTATCACATAGTTGGATGTCTGCAAGACTTTAGTTACCCAATTACACGATTCATAAATTTATCACTTAAGACTGGTCACGTACCAACTACTATCAAAGAGTCAATTTTAGTACCAGTATATAAACAGGGCAGTAGAAACATTTACTCGAATTATAGACCAATATCTATCCTAACAACCATCGATAAAATATTAGAACGATACGTAGAACAAAAATTACGACACTTTTTACATTGTGTGGATCTGGAATTCTCGACAATAAACAATACGGTTTTCTCAAAAACAGGAGTACTATTTCACTACTGGATGACATGTCAAACTTGATAAATGAATCGCTGAATAAAAACCTCCATGTATATTGTTTGTTCATTGATTTCAGTAAGGCCTTTGATACGATTCACCATAACATATTATTAAAGATTCTATATAATTATGGCATAAGAGGAAATTTAAATAAATGGTTCAAAAGCTATCTGGAGTCAAAAACCTTTAAAGTAAAAGTGAATAACAAAATGAGCAAACAATACAATGCCGAGGCAGGTGTACCCCAGGGTAATATTCTCGGTCCAATACTGTACCTATTATATGTAAATAACATAGGAGACTGTTTCCATCATTGCGATCACTACCTTTATGCGGATGACACACTTTTAATATCCCGCCACGTAGATGCAGAAACTGCACGAAAAGGTTTAAAAATAGATTTTCACAATCTTCAACAATGGGTCAATGATAGACAATTAGTAATAAACAAAGATAAAACCAAACTTATGCATATAACGACACCTAACAAAAAGCGACTTACAGATAAAACCATAATATTCTCTTGCAGCAACTGTTTACACAATGAAACAAACTCATCAATCTGCAAATGCGATGGTATTAAATTAACAACTATACAAAAATATTTGGGAATATTTATTGACGATACTTTCTCGTGGTATGAACAAATCAATTCCTTATGTAAGAAACTGAAATATATATCTTATAAATTTTATTATCTTAAAGGTATATTACCAAAACATATACTTACTATTATATACTCTGCCATGGCGGAATCATTAATTAACTATGGTATAACTACGTGGGGACATTCAACAAGACACCATATTAGTAAACTTATTAATATACAGAACACCATAATAAAACATATATATAATAAACCAGGTGTAGACATTAAACAAATCTACCAGGAATTGAACATATATAGCTTCGATAACCTTTTTAAGTTTAGATACTTAATAAATAATTTTACAAAGATAGGAACTCTAGGACGCATAAATCACAAACATCAAACAAGAAATATGACTTCATAAAAGTTTGAAATACATCCACACAATAAATACGGATTACGAACCACTAACGTACACTTAATGAAATTACAAAATAGTCTTACTAAAGAATTACTTAACTCAAAATCGTTAAGTTCGTTTAAAAATAATTTAAAGAAAGTGCTTCATGAACTATATAATAAGAGTGAATAATGAAAACTGAGTGAATAAAAAAATATATAAAAAAATGAACAATAATTAATATAAATTGGATTTCATATGTAATGTCGCTGACAAGCCAAATGGCTTAGCGTCTACTTACAAACACTTTTCTTTTCTTCATGCTTATTTAATTATTAGTTTTATTGTTGTTATTACTAGTAGTAATAAGTTTCTATTTAAAAAAAATAATATATTAATTGGAATGTAATCTGATGGTCAACGCTCATTCATCGAATGAGCGTTTACTTTCAATTTACAGTGGCGTGAAGGAGGTGTTGGGGCATAAAAAAAAAATAAAAAAAATATCACCCAGGAATTGGCATATTTTTATGGACAACTCTTCGCGAAGTTTATAATCCATTCTTCTTTATTGTTCACTTAGTCCATTTGAAAAAAAGGTAACTTTAAAAATTCGGGGCAGAAAGACCCCAGGTCGATAGTATATATAAACTTTTGTAATGTCTGAATAAAGATGTGTGTATATATGTAAAAATTCTTTATTACAAATTTCAGTATAAATATGAATGGTAACTCTGCGGAGATAACTTTTTTAAAAGTTCTTCAGGATGGTTACACCAAACATTCCTGTTTCCTGTGTTGTACTACAACCAACACTACACCAGAAAATATTGGTCTATTAAAACACGTTTTACACATTAAACATCCGTCATTAGCATGATCAGAACAAGTATTAATGCCGTCGCTTCATATTAAACTCGAGTTGGTCAAACAGTTCGTAAAAGCATTCAATAAAGATGAAGGGTCATTCAAACACTTGTTCGTCTTGTTTCCAAAAAACCAAAAGCTAAAATAGAAGGTGGAGTTATCAATAGACCAGATGTTCGGAAGATGTTTAATTCTGAAGAATTTGAGCAAAAAAAATGAGAGAAATGCTTAGGAACTAGTAGATAACTTCCTTGAAAATAAAAGGTAAAAAGTATTGTTGAAAAACTTTTTGAATGTTATAAAAAGCTTGGTTGCCGAAAAAAAATACACTTACCACATTCTCACTTAAATTTCTTCAGTGAAAATATGGGTGACGAAGACGGTTATTATCATGAGGTAGCAACGATGGAAAAACGCCATCGGAGCAGGTGGAATTGTAGTACGATGGGCGGCTAAATATGGTGCATCATTGTGAGGACTCATCGTCACATAAGCGAACTTCCACTTCTGAACTTTTTTTTTAGAGAAGGTCAATGTTAATTTGATGTTTTTTTTAATAAAAAAAACCATTTTAAAATAAAGCTTGTTTCTTCTTATACAAAAATTGCCAAATATTCAAGAAACCGACAAAGTAAGATTTTCACGCAAGATGTAATACTTTAGAAAAGAATGATATTACTTTAAAATGTAAGTAAAAATGTAAAATAAATACTACTTATATTCACATAAAAAATGCAAAAAATTATTATATCGTGTTATATTCGATCAAGGAATTATAAGTTGTATTATTTGTTTGCAAAATCGATTCAAAGTATTATTGTATGTGAGATAGGGACTACTAACATACACATTTTATCCGAATATTTTTACAAGAACGAAAATATAAAATTCAGGCGGAAAAACTATTAGTCGATTGCAAATTGGCAGACATTTACAACATACATTGTAATATTTATGTCATATGTAGATATTGTATTACATACATAGCTGCTACACCCCACTTTGGGGTTGAGCTATCCTTTTTGGGTTTTCTAGATCTCAGATTTTGTATTAAGTTTGTCAATACAGATTATAATATATATATATATATATATATAATTGTATTTTGTAATTAAGATTGTTATTATTAATTGTTAAAAGGTGAAATTCTATAAATAAAGAAATTAAATTGAAATAACGTTGATTCAACATTAAAAAAAAAACAACAACCTTAATCGGTAATATGACTTTGATGCAATATTATTGTCAGTTTTTCCTAGTAGGCCATAAACGATAATAATAATAACTATTCTTATATATATATATATATATCATCTTTATTGTAGAGTATACATTAAGTATAATACAATATATTTTATATAATATTCTTACTAAATGGCTATCGACCATCGGTCTTTCAGTCACTCTATTCTTAATTTATTAGTAAACGCCAATATATAATTATTTGTTCTTTTAATCACACTCGATTAAAATAATAACATGATCCCAACACAACTTTATTCTATTTAAATATTTTAACCGTAATTGCATTTTATTTTTGGATATTATCAGCTTTACCATTAGGAATATTTTTGGTTGAAACTGATAATTGTTAATGTTCCTTATGTTAAATTAAATGTTTCAAATGCTTATTGCTTAGTCACACAGATTCTTGTTCATGCAAAGACATTTCTGTTCTTTATTTTTAAAACACAGTACACCAATTTTGTTTCACTTTATTCATATCTAAATTTGTTTTCAGTTAAATAAACTAGAATTGAAGTAATTGAGATATAAATGAAAACATGAATGGGTAATGTTTAAAAGGTGAGTAAATAAAACGACACACGTGTATTATGATTTAATCGTCGCGTTTATCTAAATGAGCGAACTTACCTTTAAAAACTAATTGGAGGTACTGCTAAAAAACGGGCACCATTTCACCCGAATTTTATGAAAAAAATCCACGAAATACTACTGCTAATTCGTTGTCGATTAATTGCCGCAAGAACGTAAACAACGACGGCCGGCCTATTTGCGAAAATCACGCTGTTTCGAGTTTAACCTTGAGGAAAAGTAAACAGAAAATCGCAACAAGAAATTTTCGTGTATATATTTGTTCGCTCTGTAACAATTTTTTTTATAAAAAATCAATAGAAATTGCCGTGCGGAGGAAACACGGAGGCCCCGCCGTACCCGGTTCGATATTTTATCACACAGAACTGCACCGCAACGTCTGCTTTTCGGAAGAAAGACCCTTCTGTGGACGCATGCGTCCCGGCACAGTGGCTCCCAACCAGTAACTCCGTTCCCCACTTACTACTCACATAAACAAACTAATCTGGACACAAAAATAAAGAGTCGAGCGTGCGTTTCTGTATCCTTGTGGTAAAGGTGAATGTAACCCAAACACCTGACTGATGATTTAATGAGAAGGCACGCGGTTGGTGTCGACTCGAGTGTTGTTGCATTTATGAGGTGGTCGACATGCTGTCTGATTCTTTGTTCGCGTAACCTTGCTAGCCTTGGTTATTTTTATTTCGAATTCACGAAAAATGGAATTTGCATAAAGGAAGCAAAGGCTAAATCCCGATTACGTTATCGGTTTTGTGTTGTTTATGTTTGGCGCGATAGCAAGGCTCGTAGAATCCCGTTTTGTTTTTGCCGCGCGTTTTACACCGGACGGGGTTTTTGCGTATGCAACTTCTTGCGCGCTTCTTTTAGCCAAAGTGAAATATGCGAAACGTCCGCAAAAAAATATTTCTTTTTATACAATAAAAATCAATTTGTTTAGGAGAAAAATGGAAATATTTATATTATTGAGATAATATTTAAATTAATATTAATAAAAAATGATATAAATTATATTTCATTTCGTATTTTAAACTTATGTTTATATAACTAAATATAGTAGATAAAGTATCACTTTATCCCCATTATCAACAACGACGGAGGTGTAAAGTTATATTATAAGCTTGTGAAGATTTTATGAATTGCTAGTTTTTCTGATACATTAATTGTTACATCACCATTTTCCATTTTGTGTAAATGCACACTCGCCAAACCGAACCTTTTAGTAGTGATGGGCAAAGTCGATCTTTTATTATTTCTAAATTCAGTATATTATAATTTTATGAATGTTACTTATTATAAATATATCAGAAATGACTTCCCATTTATTAATAAACATAAATTTGAAGTTACTTTTTAGTTTTAAATACTTAAAATGACACATTTAGTAATACTCGATTACTAATATTATTCGATTTTGCCCAACACTACCTTTTAGCCTTTATTTTCCCAACTGATATACAGGGTGTTCTACAAGCTCTATTACAGACTTTGTCAGGTGATAGCTCTCATAATTATATATATATATATATATATATTTGTTAATGAACAGGGGTCCGATTTGTTTTTGTTTAAAAGTTACAAGCGTTTAAAGAATCATAATTTTTCCAGTCAACCAGCTTCAATCACAACTAGACTGATAATGTGTAGTCCACTGTTCGGCGGGGTAGATGCTCGGGAAGTAGTTGTTTCAATAGATTTTTGTAAACCTTACAGTGTAAGTAATTTTTGTAGTTAGAAAAAGGGATTGATCGAATTTTATTCATCATTGCCAGAAATTTTCCTTGTTTAATTTCATTGCAATATAACATTATATTCAACATATTTAATATAATTATTGTGATCAGTTTCAATAAGTTTGTGAATTTATTGTCTAAGCCTACTGTTACTTCTTGCAAAAGTCTCGTTGGGTGTTAAAGATAAAAAAACGTTATGAATTTTCGATGTTTATTCTTCAACGACTCGAGGAACACTATTTATAAATATTTACAAAGTTTTACAAATCTCCCCCGAAAGTAGGAGAGGTAGGGGGCGGTGCGTTCCATCCCTTAACAAAAGCTTCCAAAAGGTTACAACTATACAAAATACGACAACACTGTCTATACGTTTTCCGTAGAAAATATTTAGTGCTAGCAGATGTCTAAAAATCTAAGAATAACACAAAAGAGTTATAAAACAATTTAAAAACTATTTGAGCACTCTTTCTCAGAAAAATCGTCTTTAGGCACGTAGCCACCATTAACAGAGTCCCTAGGGTCGCACCCATGCTGCGCGGGTACGGTCGCGGTCTATTGTCCGTACTTTTTAGGGAAAATCGCGGATTATATCGCGACACCTACTAAGTCTTAATTTTAAATAAGTAAATTTATATTTTTAAACATTTTCCGGACATTCTATTTTCGTTTAATTAGTTTATTTAAACCAAAACTAAACCAAATGGGAAACTTACGCTGTAATTTAAAATTACACATAGGCACACAATTTGCAATCGTTTTAAGCAGCAAATGGTAAAACCTATTACAAGCAAAATTCTGATTATTTTACCCTAATTAATTAAAGAAATGTCACTATATTTATAGTATATTATTATAGCCATATTATTCTATATATTGTACTGGAATTATGGTTTTTAAAAGTGGTATTTGTGATCAAGGGCTCACTCCTTACATAAAATGTAACAGAAAATGCAATAAATCGATACATAATCGTTGTTTGCGCTTAAGTGATACTGAAGTTTCGTATATAATTAATAGTAAATCAAAATGGTCTTGTCATAAATACACATCTCCTGCACTGCACACGAATGCTTCCAGTAACAATTCTAAGAATACGGCGATTACTGTTGATGATTTAAATAGATTTATTTCTGATCAATTAAATGTATTTAGGCAAGAAATTATTAATCTTAAACCAGACATACTTATCTCTATTACCTCCCGTTTCTGTGAAATTGAAAATAGATTAGCAAAGTTAGAAAACTCGACACAAAATTTTGATGTCAATGATGTACTGGTGGAAATTGAAGGGAAGTATAAAAGAAAACGTAATCTACTTAATTTTAATGTTAAAGAGTCTCATTGACTACTCAACAGAAAGTCGGTGATGATATTGCTGAAGTAGAAAAGATACACTGAAAGAAATATTTCAAAACAAGTTGTATTTTCACTTGTTTGACAGTTTCTTGAATGGAATAATCACAAGAGCGTTTAAAGTCAACACCTAAACATAATTATCGAAATGAAGTTAAAATGGTTAGAATTTTCTTGGTACGTGGTACTAAGTTAATTGGTAATTTCCACTAAATATTCTCTCTTAACCAAATAACTATAGTAAAATTATAATGAATCTTATTTACTATAAACATGATCTTGTTGGGATTAAGCAATACATTTTATTAAATCTTAACAAAAAATAAAAATACGTTACTTGGCATGCTCCCAGACCGACAAGTTAAATAGTAAGCGTAATCATTATCATGTTTAAAATGATCACTTATTTCTTTCAGTATACTTGTGCCTCTTGGAGTAAATTCCAAATCAAGCAAAGTTATCCGTCTTGGCGTAAAAAATCTATTACTATTTACCGACCACTTAAACGTATTTTTTTTTATGAAAACACCGCCAAAGAAATCCTTAAAACAAATTCAATGAACATTGATTGACGTTTTCATTTTAGAGCCGATTGGACAGTAAAACAACGTGATTATTATAATAAATTAAGAGCTGAATTAAATACACGTATTACTAATTGGTGAAGTGAATATTGGTATAAAATACAGAAATGATAAACCGTATATAACCAATACTAACACAAATGAACAACGAACGTCTTCTAGTGATATCTCTAACTAAAAAAACTTTTAATTTATTATCGAAACGTTGAGGCATGCGAACAAAATTTAATGAATGATAACAGAATGTAAACAATTGTGTATATGATGCAATTATATTAACGGAAACATGATTATATGAAGATTTTTTAAATAGTCAGTTTTTAATACCCATTTATGTTTTATATAGGGTTGAGCACAATAAACATGGTGAACGTGTGGGTGGAGGCATTCTCATACTTACTTATTGATAAGTAATAGAAAAAGGATTTATTCACTTTGTCACAGTTATTTAAATAAATTAAATAAAAAGAATTTGAAAACAATTAATTATTAATCAATCATTTTCCCTTTAGCTACTGTGACATTTGACTTATGTTACATAAGTCATTATTTCACAGTAGTTAAAGGGAAAATAATTTATTAATTAATTATTTTCAAATTCTTTTTTTAATCTATCAATAAGTATTTTAAATCTGAATTTATATGTAGTTCAAATAAAATAGAATATATATTTGTATCACTTTCTTTCGGAAATGAAAAAAATGTTATTGGTGTTATACATATACCCCCATCTTCTTCAGTCTCATTATATGAAGATCATTGCTCAGCAATAGAAACATTACGTGATAAATTTTAAAATGATATTTTTTGCCTTTTGAGATTTTAATCTGAATAACATTAAATTGTCTTCCGATGGTTATTCAACATTAATATATAGCATCCAAGAGCAGCATATTTTAAATTCGTATATATTCATGAATCACAGGCAAATCATTTTCACACAAAACTCGCGAGGGATTTTCCTCGATTTATGCTTTTCGGATACCAATAATTAATAACATTGAAACTGTTTCTACTACAAAAAAATCTAGTTACTTAAAAATGGTGATTATGTGATATCAACCAGTTTTTCCAAAATGTTGATTGGGACAATCTTGAACAGTTTTTTGATGTTATACATAAAATAATGTACCAACAACCACTTTAAGCAGCAGAATACACAATTTTCCAAAATGGTTCAACTATGAATTAATTAAATTGGACATGCAAAATTTAAAAGTAGTGGATCTAACCATACATTTTGCAATTTAAGATCTTACTGTAAACAATTATTAACAAAACTTTGTAATGAGTATATACAAACATTCAACATAATATTACTGTCAATTCTGGTGTATTCTGGAAGTTTGCAAGAGATGTTAGAAAACAAGAGGATGTAATACCAACAAATGTTAAATTAGGCCACAAAATTGCTGAAAAACAAGTCTGGTGTTGCATAATAAATTAAAGACGACGCAAGCGCCACCTTTTGCCTAATTTCCGTTTAGTCGTCTTCATCAAGGCATTGCACATGGAACATACTAGTCTGATGAGGTTCGAAAAACCGAAATGGCCATCACTAGTTATCCATACGCTAGATGAATGGTGACTGAATGTTTCATTAAATCTGGTGTTGCATGTTTATTCGCTGAGTACTTTGCAACTGTCTATGAACCTGATACGTCTGAAGTCACCAACTTTGCACCATAGGAAATGTTGGGAATGCTAACCAAGTGCAAGATATGGAACTTTATGTAACACTAGAGGTTTTCAATCATATTGCCAGATTAAAGAACACATTCTCTTCTGGTCCTGATGGTGTACCACCTAATTTACTAATACACTGTATGTATTCATTAAGCAAACCCATATATCTCTTGTTCTTCAAATCAATAACAACTGCTCAGTTATCAAAGATCTGGAACGAATGTTATATCACTCCTGTTTCAAAAGTGGCTCTCGAGAATAAGTGTTAAATTATTGTGGTATATGCAGGCCAGGCAGTCAGCTATTCCAAAACTATTAGATGCTATTATTAATGAACAACTGCTTGGATGTCGCGCTCATATATTTCGTATAGACAGCATGGATTCCAATGTGGAAAGTCTACAACAAGCAACCTAATGCAATATAAACACTTTATTTCTATATATATACAGGGTGGACCATTTAATGTGTTTTCAGAAAATATCTCCGAAACAAGAAACTTAAAAAAAATGACCCAAACAAAAAATGATTGTATCGAAGGAGGGCATAATAACATAATATTGGTTTTTCCATAGATGGCGCTGTTGTCGCTAAATCGAGGTCAACTTAGTTTTTTTTTAAATGGAAACCCCTACTTTTTATTAAAAAATCAGATTCCTTGTTAAAAAATGAGAAGAATTCGCTCAGCTCATTTTTTCACCAGAGTGATAGATGGAGCTGTAATCGCGAAAAGAAATTGTTGCATTTGGACGCTTGTGTATTTGAACTTCGGGCGCATATGTGTGTGTGTGTGAGCACACACGCGAACATGCACGTCTAAAATCACCAATAATGTACGTTACATTAATTTGCTTTTTTTGTAAAAGATTTTTCGTGATTGTTTACGTTTGATGCAAAAAAAAATTGTGACGTAAATAATAACTAGCCTTTTATTTTGGAACTTAATTTTTGTAACGTCTGCCTCCTTGTGAACGATTCAAATAAGTATCCTTATGTTGTCAAAACATGACGTTAAAATGATGAGGTATACTATCGTGGAAAAGGTCAACGTGATTTTCGTGTATGGTGAAGCTAGACGCAATGCACTTGATGCGTGTGGCTTGTACGCGGAGAGGAATCCTGATCGAGATCATCCGAGTCACATCACTTTTCTTCGAATCGTCAACTCATTTGTGGATACTGGCAGCCTAAAACGAACCAGACATCGAAGACGCACCGTAACCCAGGAGAATGCCGAAGTTGATACTTTAGCTGCAGTTGCAGTCAATCTATCACTCTGACGAAAAAGTGAGCAGAGTGAATTCTTCTCAATTTTTAACAAGGAATATGATTTTTTAATAAAAAGTAGAGGTTTACATTTAAAAATACTAAGTTAACCTCGATTTAGCGACAACAGCGCCATCTATGGAAAAAGCAATATTATGTTATTATGCCCCCCTTCGATACAATCATTTTTTGTTTGGATCGTTTTTGTAAAAAGTTTCTTGTTTCGGAGATATTTTCTGAAAACACATTAAATGGTCCACCCTGTATATATATATATATAATAATTAATATATAATAATTATCAGGTGGATAGTATTTACACAGATTTCTCAAAGGTATTTGACAGAGAAAACCATATTATCTTGCTAGGAATCAATGCAAGTACGATTTTATAGCTCAAATCTTATTTAATGGGGCGTACTCAAAAACTAAAGATTTATAATTTTACATCACAAGAGATAATTGTTACTTCTGGTGTTTCGCAAGGATCGCACATTGGACCGATTCTATTCAATCTATTTATTAACGATCTACTTGATATTGGAATGTTTGATGTATGCTGACGGCATGAAATTGTATGTAAGTAGTTAAATGTTCAACTGATTGTGAATTGATACAAAATGACTTAGATCGTGTTTTTCAATGGTGTGCAGACAATAAAGTAAAGCAAGTGTCCATTATTGTACATTTGTTACGTAACGTAAGTCAAAATGTCACAGTACCTAAAGATGGAATAATTTATTAATTATTTTCAATTTCTTTTTATTAAATTTAACTGATACCATATGAATAAATTCTTATTTCTATCAAACATTTAGATTGTAATAACGTTAACCCAGTAATAGTGTCGGATTTCCCTCCTAAAATCTTTCTTTCGTTAAAGCCATTTGGATTGTGAATTATATTGCAAAGAAAGTGAAAGAAGAAACTGGAAACATCACTCTAGAATCTATCACAGCGCGTGACAGTAAACGCGGCGTCATCGAAAGTTCCGGAAAGTTCGAGAAACAAGCACGGTATATAAGCGCGCGCTAGTGGCACTATAGGCAGTCAGTCTATCACGAACGTCCGAGTGCTCAACATCTCGTTATAAATAAATAGTGACAGTGTGATGTTAATAAATGTGTTAAGTGTACTGTAAATAAATAAATGGACATTAGTTTTACTTATTTCCGAGTGTGATTAAACCCGATTTCGTAACACTTATTTTTGGTGGAGTTGTCCTTGTTAATATATTAAAATCTTCTGTATCCGTTTTGACCATTTAATTATACCAAAAGAGAACGTTAAAACAGGAATCACATTTGAATGTGTTGCTTTACATATATTTTTAGATTTTATGTTTGACTTCAAAATAAATTTGTTTTGGTAATAATAATAATATTTACTGCCCCACAGGAAACATGTTCCCAATTACATGATAATTATATAACAAACATTGATTAATACAAACAATATAAAAGTATAAAATGAAATAATACAATATGTAAAGACTATTGAACTTAAACTAGCAGGAGGTAACAAGAGACGATAGGGGATCAAAAATATATCATAGTTTCCAGGAATTTGTTCATATATGTGACAAATAATCCCTTTAGGGGATTTACAGCCGTATAGTGTTTCGTTGTGCGCAACACGAAAAGTTATCTTATTTCTACTATTAAAAGTTGGAACATGCAGTTAATATGTTTCAGGATATCTGGGCAGTCAATATGATTACTAAGAAATTTATGTAAAAATGTGATACTTGATTTTTACGCCTATGTTCAAGCGATTCAACGTTAAATTTTTGCAGCAATAATGAATTATTGAAGCCGCGTTCGGGGTAAATGCCCTCCATTTTAAAATATAAATATTTCAGAAACTTGCGTTGAACGCTCTCAATTAAATGTATTTGATATTGCGTCTGAGGATACCAAATTAAAAAAAGCATATTCCAACTTTGAACGGACAAAAACGTTAAATAAAGACTTAGCGCATTAGGATCATGAAAACTGGAAGAATTACGATGTGCGAATCCCAACACCCTGAATGAATCACCTACAAGCGCTTGCACATGGGGATTAAATGTAAACTAATCATCAAATACAACGCCCAAATCTTTAAAAACACTAACGCGTTCGATTGTGCTATCTGAGACTTTATAATAATAATAAATGGACAATGTTTATTTGTAAATGACATAAATTTGCACTTAAGACTATTAAGAGCAAGATTATTAGTACTACACTAATTATCAATTGTATCAATTTGATATTGTAACTGTTGGCAATCGGCAATATTTGCAACTTCAAGTCATCTGCGTAGAGAAGGTGTTTACAAGTTAGAAGTTATTGATAAACAAATTGAAAAACAATGGGCCCAAGATTGATCCTTGGGGAACGTCTTATTATCCAAAGATTTAGATATGAAATTATTGACTGACACATATGTTTCACGTCCAATCAAATACGAAGCTATCAAAAGTAGAGAATTCGAACGAAAGCCAAAGTTATCCAATTTATGCAAAAGTAGTTTGTGGTCGACTTTGCCAAACGCCTTAGTCATATCAGTATAGATCACATCATGTTGTCCAGAAGAATCCAAAGTCCTAGAGATATCATGAATAATAACAGTCAGATTAGTGGTAGTGGAGCGTCCCGGCATAAAACCATGCTGAGTAGATAAGTATAGTGCAACATGTTTGAATATTTGGCTATAGAGGACTTTCTCTTTAGCAATATGCGATAATATAGCAATCGGGCGGTAGTTAGAAATGTTTTGTTGATGTGTTATAGTTTTGGGTATAGGATATATTGATGCAATTTTTAGTTTATATGAAAATACGGATGTTTTTATTGATAAATTATAAATGATTGATAATGGATAGGAGAGAACAGGTGCATAATCCTTTAACAAAAAGAATCATACCCTGATGAAAGTTTATTAGGAAGCAACTTTAAATATTTCAGGATGGTTTCAGCAGGAATTTCAGAGAAAGATAAACAAGGATGGTTAGTTAAGATTTTTATCGGTAACATATTGCATTTTTAAAATTTGTTTCGTTTTTCCATGGTCTATTTTTATATTTTGTTAAAACGTAAAACGATCTCCGGAGATCAAACATCGTTTAAAAAAATTGAAGACTCCATTTTATAGATCTTAAAAAGTGACAATGACAAAATGGTATTAATTTTTTTAATTTCGTTTTAAATAAAATTGCGTTTTCCGGGATATTTCGAAAACAATAAATAATTATGAATTTCAGCGATCGGCATGTAAACATACTCCAAATAGTGAATCCATTTCATAATTTAACCCTTTGACACACCAAGACGTATGTGACACGTCATTTGTTCCCAGCGTCAAAATTAATTTTGACGTGTCACAGACGTCGCGTCAGGTTTAAACGAATTTTGAGGTTAGTTATTAGGTGTAATTTAATTTAATTAATATAATTATTAATTAGTTGATATGTGCCTATCCTAGCTATCTGTCCTTATGAGTGGATATAATATATTGACCGAAAGTGACGTGGAAAGTGAAGAAGATTACTTGAGTGAAAACCTTCCCAATTTTGACGATTCAAGCGATTGTAGCAGCGCACTGAAAAAAATATTTCTAAATAAGTTGGGTTTCCACTTGTTTGGGAGTTTCTTGAATGGAATAATCACAAAAGCGTTTAAAGTAAACACTTCAGGTGTTTACTTTAAACGCTTTTGTATTTATCGGAATGAAGTTAAAATGGTTAAATTATCTTGGTACGTGGTACTAAGTTAATTGGTAATTTCCACCAAATATTCTTTCTTGGCCAAGTAACTATAGTAACATTATAATGAATCTTGTTTACTATAAACATGATCTTGTTTGGATTAAGCAATACATTTTATTAAATCTTAACAAAGTTAGAATGTTTGCAGGAAATACGTTACTTAGGCGCCCGAGGACGATATCTTGCAGCGAAGATTCAGATTCGTCAATTGATGAATGGAATTAGGAAGAAAAGGAAAATATAGCAGATACAAAAATATTTACGGCAGTTCCCGGCATGATCGCTATTACTTTGCGTAGACTTACTGCAAATCCTACACCTCTTGCGGTATTGAGACAAATACTTAATGATTATTTCTTTGAAACGATAGCTAGGGAAAACCAACAGATATTCAACACACAACATAAATCAGAAAAATTTCAAAGTGAGCGAAGAATTGTTTCCAGTGACCATTAATGAATTACAAGTATATTTTGCGTTATGTATACTTATGTCACAGGTAAAAAAATCCAAGATTGACGTGTACTCGTCAAAGAGAGCTATTATCAAGACGCCAATATATTCAAAAAGAATGCTCCGTAAACGTTTTCGAGTTATTTCCAATTTCCTTCATTTTGAGTATAATAAGGCAATAGACAAAGGCGATAAAATATGTAATATAAGAAAAATAGTTGATTACCTAAATAATAAGTTTGAACATTTGTACCCATAAAATAAAAACGTTGTCATTAACGAATCCCTTATAAAATACAGAGGTTGTCTAAATTATATACAGTTCATTGCAAGCAAACGAGCACAATTTGGGACAAAATTTAACAAACTGTGAATCTGATTCGGGGTATTGTTCGCAATTCAAAATATATACAGGCAAAGATAAGATACCCGGAACCGCCACTCCTGCTTCCCAAAATGTCGTATTTAGGCAAAGGCTATACTTAGATTCTTATATGCTACAAACGTAATTAGAAAAATATGCCTAAAAATTTACCAAATTACAAAATAAAAAGAGGAGAAGCGAGAACTTTATCTTGTAGAGGAATATTATCATTACGTTCGTGTGATAAAAAAGTCGTTTTTATATATGCTGAAAATGTGCATGCTTGTATTGCATGTCGAGCAAAGATTATAAATGTTATATAAATAAATTTATAAATTTATATATAAATTTTTGGGGCGGTAAAATTTCACAATAAATATATACAGGGTCTTTTTTAAATATGGAATATAACCACACTGTATAGTTGATCAAATTTGGGAAAATTATGATAATTGGATTTTACGGGCCCAAAATGCACGGACTGCTCGCCTAACTACTTTCCCGGTTATTTTCGTCGTTTTCGACCGACCCTCGTTTCTCTTAATCACTCCACCTACCTAAACAAAGGGCCCGAGGAAGATGTGCAGAGGAGAATACAAATCAATATATATATAATAGATAATACAAATACTCGCGCGGCTCGTAGGTTTCTAACATAAAAAGTGCAATCGGTGTTCCTATTTGGTATTGGACTAATGCGTACATTTTTGGAAATGGCAATAAAAAGGGCATTGTACACAGTGGCTTGCCAGATTGAGTTATTTCTAGTTTGATTATCGAAGTGAGTGCTTGTGCTTTATAGTATTGCTATTTCGTAAAAATTTAATTTATCGTACTGTTTGAAAAAAACTTCAAAAATGCCACTCAGAATGATATCGAAAAAGAGATAAAAAGATGGTTCCGAAATGCTGTCGATAAGGAAGTTTTACATTTTTTATATATTATATAGTTTTTTATATACATTTTTTACGTTAACCACCATATACCAGGGGTGTTAGTTGAAATTTGCCGGTTTTTTCGATAAAGAAAACACTTAATTTTCAGAGGAATCTCAATTTTTTTTATTTAAAGTATTGACCATTGGTTTCTACACATTTCGCCCATCTCTCAGGCAAATTATGGATACCATCCCAAAAAAACTTTTTCTCTTTCGAGGCAAACCATTCGACGAGCCATTTTTCGACTTCTTCAAAATTAGCGAAGCGGCGGGTGCGATAATATTTCCCAATTAAGTGTTTCTAATGTGTCTTTCACCAGTTTAGCGGTATGAGACGACGCGTTGTCATGTTGCAAGATAACTTTGCGATGTCTTCGGGCCCATTCCGGTCGTTTTTCGATCAACGCATGATTCAAATTGATCATTTGTTGTCGGTAGCGATCCGTGTTCACCGTTTCACCAGGTTTTAACAACTCGTAGTACACCACATCACACTGGTCCCACCAAACACAGAGCATTGTCTTACGGCCAAAGCGATTTGGCCTTGCAGTCGATGGGCCGGCTTCACCAGGTGAAAGCCATGATTTTTTTCGCTTCGGGTTCTCAAAATAAATCCCCCGTGACAATTCGATGATTTTCCATTTGTCTATCGTTCAGCTGGTGTGGCACCCATTTTCCATACTTCTGAATCTTTCCCATGGCTTTTAAACGTTGGCAAATTGCTCCTCGAGTCACATTTAGTGTTTCTGCCAATTTTTGTTGCGATTGGGTTGGATAAACATCCAATAACGCCTGCAATTCCTCGTCTTTGAACTTTTTCGCTGCACCAGGATGTTCATTGTCTGTCAAATCGAAATCTCCACTTTTAAATTGACGAAACCATGTCTCACATGTTCTAATCACTGGAGCATGTTCTCCATTAGTTTCTACCAGCAACCGGTGAGCTTCAGCTGCTTTTTTTCTTTTGATGAAATAAGAAAAGCAACGAATGCCGCAAATGCGATTTACTTCGAACGAAACTCGACATATTCACTGAGGTAAACAAATATGACGCTATTATTTTGGCGGAATGTGACTTGCGTATTTTTGTAGGTTAATGTCAATAGAAACAAAAGACATACATGCCAAATCATAAAAATGTATACATATTGCTAGCGACAACTACTAGTAAAACCGGCAAATTATTTTGTAATAAATAGATTAATTACATTTTATTTTATTTTTTTATATCGATTTTTGTTCGCTGACGACGTTGTGGTTTCGAATAGTTGCTTATTCGGACGTTCATAATAACGCCGAATCGTGGTCGGACATAGGCATCGAATCGGCAACGACGTTCCGACACATCGGCATCCGATCGGATGCCGATCGGCACACGATGATTTGCTGGGAATGCATGAAGGGTTACAAGAAAATATTTTTCTGTTTACTGGATATCACAATTTACAATGCTTATGTTTTACATTCAAAATTGCCGAATATAACAAAACAAACAATTGTTGATTTCCGTCTAATTAGGCAACTCGCGGAGTCCATCAAAAAATGATTGCCCAACTTGTCTACAGGCAAAAAATTGGGCACCTTTTCTTAAACATATACCCCGCACTGATAAAAAGTAGCACCTATCAAAGTGATGTCATGTTTGTGATAAACATAAAATCAGAAGCGAAACCACTTGGCAATGTAAACAATTACAATGAAATTAAACAAAGACAATATTTTGGCAATGATCAATAAAATTCGATCAATCCCTTTTTCCAACTGCAAAAAATAGTAAGTAATGTAAACAATGTATAATTCCACTACATTTACCCGAGTGCATCGAAAAATATCATACTTTACAACATTACTAATTGTTTGTTACAGTGTTATCTTATAGGGGAGAGTTGCATATATCGTACTGGTCACCAAAATCGTACCTCATGCATATTTCCTTAAATATAGTACAATAATGCTATCTAACGGTGTATTTTAATACTAAGTTTGACGTATGTACTACATAACCAAAAAGTTATAGGTTTACGTGCCGGGTGTGTGAATAAAAGACGAGTTTAAAAATCAGGTAAAGTTGATGTAATATTTTGAGTACTTTTGCTAAGCATTATGCTTATGAAAATAACATAAATACTTCTAACTTTTATGTTTAGTGCCAGCTTTTATATCTAAATTACATATTTACTACTTCACATTGCAGGTGAAATATCTTATTTTTGTAATAACCGCCTATTTAAAAAATAATGTATAGTTGCCTAAATCGTACTCCTGTGCAGTTTCTAAAATCGTACTGGTACGATTTACGCAACTGGCGTTATATCATATGCAACCACTGCAACTTCCTAATATTTTCAAATATTTTGTAGGCTTTAGAAATCATGCCAAAAAGAATTTATGGTCAATGGACGGAAGAGAATATGAAAAATGCAATAGAGGCATACCGTTCAAAAAAATACGGATTCAATGAGTGCTGCAGGCGTTTTAATATACCAAAACCTACTTTCAAACGACATCTTGAGGGTGCAGTAAAAAGATCGTTATCATCGAAGAAAAGGAATGGAAATATCACAACATTACCAAAAGATGTGGAAGATCAACTTGTTGAACATATTATTTGTTTAGAATCATCATTTTTTGGTTTAAGCATTAGAGATATCAGGAGTTTGGCATATCAAATAGCGGAAAAAAATAATTTGTCACACAAATTTAACCGAACAGTCCAGCTTGCTGGAAAAAAATGGTTTTATTCTTTTTTAAAAAGACATCCAAATATTTCAGTAAGACGAGCTGAAAATACTTCCATGTGTCGGGCTAGGGGTTTTAATAAAGATGCTGTGAATCAATTTTTTTTAATTTATTAGAAACTACTGTCAAATGTAATGGTATTGATGCTTCAAGAATCTTTAATTTGGATGAGTCTGGATTCTCTACAGTTCAAAAAAAAATGTGCGAAAATAATTGCTGAGAAAGGAAAAAAGAGGATTGGTAGCGGAGAAAGAGGAGCCAATACTACAATTGTGGTTTGCACAAACCCGTTAGGCTTTTTTATTCCACCAATGTTTATTTTTAAAAGAAAACGATTAAATCCAGCATTAGGTAAAGGAACTCCTCCTGAAAGTTTAGTAGAAGTTGCTGATCATGGGTTTATAACAACCGATCTTTTTGTCAAGTGGTTGCAACATTTTATTTATAATGTGAAACCAACACTAGAAAAAAGGTCATTTTATTACTTGACGGACACACATCTCACACTAAAAACTTGCAAGCTCTGGAACTAGCACAAGCTAACGGCATTATTTTATTGCAATTGCCAGGCCATACAACACACAGGCTACAACCATTGGACATTGGACCAATGCAAAGTTATTATAACCAAGCTTTAGACCAGTGGATGACAAACCACGCTGGTCAATGTATTACACAATATGATGTTGCAGCTTTAATAACTACAGCTTATTATAAAGCTGCCTCTGTTTGTAATGCAGCCAAATCATTTTAAGCCATTGGTTGTTGGCCAGTTAATCGCTTTGTATTTAGCGAAGCCGATTTTGTGGCTAGCGATTTGTTAAATAATGTGGCCAATGATATTCCAAACACCAGAAGGAAACACCGAAATAGAAGTTTTAGACAACGAAGTTGTAACTCTGGAAGATAACAGCAAAACCGATAATATGGCTAATTCTCTGATAGTTCCAATATCAGAGCTATCTCCCATTCCTAAAGCAACCATTAAGAAAAGAAGTGCTCAAACAGCCACTGAGCTGACAAGTACAAGCTATATAAACAGTCTGAGAATTTATCTCAAGTAAAGAATAAGAATAAAGAATAAAAAACAAAAACAGTTGGCATGTATAATGCAACAACCAGTTCTTCCTCAGATATTCTAGTAAACATAAATGAAGAAGATTGGTATTGCATTTTATGTTTTTTAGAATATGTGTGTTTTTTTAATATGTTTGTTACTTAATAAATATACCCTAGGGAGCCAAACCATATTGTTTTATTATAGATGCATGATATTATTATGAAGGTACGATTTAGAGGACAATGGAGTACGATTTGGGATACCGGTTTCCAAAATCGTACTTTTTCAGTGTCTTTAATAAGTATATTTTTCACAAATAGTAAACTTTTTTATCTATTTGATATGTTTTAAAATAATTAAAGAAAGTACCATTCTTGCATTTGCGTTAATTACTTTTATATATAACGTTTCCAGTTTGGCAATTTTAAGCGATTTCCTTAAGTAGTACGATTATGGCAACTCTCCCCTATATGTCATTAAAACAATAGTTTTAAATAAATATAATTTGTTAAGAAATGAAATATGGTTTAAATTATTGATCTTTTTGTCGAGGCTTACTTTAACTTTCAAATGTATGTCAATGGGTTAAGCCATCTTGTACCTTAAACCGTTTGCAAGATACCCATGCTGTGGGGTTATGTAAAAAATATATTTTTAACATTAAATGCATTAAAAATTCCATAAAACATAAAACTCTTGTTACCTTATTATACTTTTACTTACTTGCCGTAGCAGATATAACGAAATCACTATTAAATTCGTGAAAAATGACTTTCTTGAATATTTATTTTCAAAAGTTTCAATTGTCAAACATCTTGCGATGTACGAGCTTACATTGTTGCCAAATCTACGTTCACTTGTTAAGCACAATGCATCCTGATTATTATATATAAATATAAATAGACCTATGCACGAGAAAATAATAAATTTGTAACTAAAGTGATGGCAAGCACTAATGCTATATTTAGATAATAGAGAAAACAATAAGGCACGACTTTTTACATAGATGTATTATATGTATACTAATTTGGTAATTTTTTAAATATGCAATTTGATTTTATTTTGAACGTATCTTATTAACGAGTGTAAATATTTATGTAAATATGTAAGAATTTAAATTTGTTATTATTACAATTATTACATCTATGACTTTTTAAATTACCATAGGCAACCTAATATACAAACAGTCATTGGCGCAATACTATCTCTATGATATTATATAGAAATAAATATATTACATCGTTTTCATTAATTTATATATATAATTGTTTTATTAGTGAAATTTAACAAATAATTATGTTTAATATGTGTAAAAGTACTTTAGTATAAAGAATAATTAGACGATAATTTTATATTTTAAAAAATATAAAAAAAAAAGAAACGATCGAAAACAATAAACAAATACCAATAAATTTATAGTAGAGATCATTTTGAATAATTGTTACAGTATTGTTAAAGGATATTTCTGATTTTCTGTAATTCATTAGGCATTATTAATTTGTATACTCTTTATTCCTATTATTGTAAACAAGAGAGTGCGTATTAGATGCATGATACGTATCAAAAAAGGATGGCACCATTATTTACACATATTTGACATTTCAACTAAATAACTTGTAAAAATCAATACGCAAAAATACAACACGTCCAAATGTGCATTTGAACATTCATCATTCCCTGAAATATAATGTTAAAACTCGCAAACGCCCTGCCGAATTCGATATTCAACACACTAACAGCGACATACTTCAAAGGTGAGTTGCCGTGCATCAAAACAACTGTTTAGGTTATGCAATTCCAGTTTGCGTTTTCGCATCTCATTGCATTTAATTTTTCGCTAATACCTATTCTTGCCGTGTTTACAGTCCACGCTTTAAGGAAGAACGGCCTCAGAGGCAAGCACAGCACCCCGATTGACATCACTTTGGAGAAAATGAAGATTCACATTCTGCCAGCTTTGTCGGATAATTATATGTATCTGGTGAGTGCAATTGAAATGATAACATTTGTTGTAGCGTAAATTATATCTGCGTTATGATATCAAGTATGATATTTGACAAATTGGTTGGTGTTTTTATATGTCAATATCACACATGTTGCTTGATTTTGGGAAGAACATTATTGCTGTATAGTTTGAACTTTGGTTTAATATGTTACCTATGGTGTACTTTAACCCAAGAAAGCTTAAAATCATTAATAATGAATAGTAAAATGTTTAAAAAGTCTGATTATTGCGATTGGTCAATCGAGCTTTATAGCCAGAGCCATTAATATCGCACAAGAATTTTTTGTTAAAAATAAACTAATCGAAGATTTATAAATAAAAAATTAACGGTTTATTGACACATACTAAACTAATGCATTACTAAATAAAATCAACAATTAATCTAAAACTTATTTAATAATTTGTGTTGCGACTACCTAGCTAGTCCCAACAAATTTACATTTTATGACAGGGGCTCCTGTCCAGGGGTAAAAGTGCGGATAATTAAGTGTTCCGTTTTGAAGATTTGTGCGCGTTTCCGAAAATATGGCAATAAATCGTGCTAGCGGGTTTCGGTGAACGAAGAGAAAGCGTCCTGCAATTCCATTATCTGGCGGACACACCACCGTTGCCCAGATATGGAACAATAGACTAGTGGAGGGTGTTTTTCCGCATTTCCAGCGAGTAACCCTCGGGAAGAGCGAAGAGAAGAAAAGATCAGATGAACTCAAGACTTTGAGTAGTTAACATCGACGACGATAAATTCATTTTTGTATATGTGGTGTTGTAATTATCAATATACACCTTTTAGTTAAATTATTTTGAATATTATTCAATGGTCCTTCGAAAAGTAAACAAGAAGTAACAATTTGTCCAAATTAACAAAAGTGAACTACAATACATTTTCAGAAATTGACATGTTGATTATAATAAATATTCAAAAGTACAACCATTCTCTGTTAACCGATCATAAAATTCGAACATTTCTCAAAATATACAGTGATATTTTTTCACATTTAGCTTGGATAGTGTTTTTTAAGTTGTCCAAATGTACAAAAGGAATTTCGTTATAAATTTTTGATCTTGCAGGTCAGGGAATCATCGATTTTCATCCAATAAAAATGTTAAAAAAATCTGATTATTGCGATTGGTGGCTTTATAGCCAGAGCCATTAATATCACACAAGAATTTTTTGTTAAGTTTAAATAATCTGTATTCGATATATGAAGACAAGTCTGGCTCTGCTATTTTATAATTCCTTTCTTACCGTGATTATTTTTCTTTATTTATGACTTAAATTATTTTCACTAATAATTGTAGATTGTGGATGAGAACACGAAACAGGCAGCAATTGTTGATCCAGTCGAACCAGACACTGTTTTAGACGCCGTAAAAGAACAACAAGTCAACCTTACCAAGATCCTGACAACACATCACCATTGGTAATAATCAATTGAAGGAAATTTATTGTTTTTATAAAATGAAAATTAATTTAGGGATCATGCTGGCGGCAATGAACAGCTTGTGAAAAAATCCAAAAACGCCCTACAAGTCTTCGGCGGCGATGAAGGCATAGGAGCCCTGACTAACAAAGTAAAGCACGGAGACAAGTTCACCATTGGAGACATAAACGTCGAGTGCTTATTCACTCCCTGTCACACAGCTGGACATATTTGTTATTATTTAACAGCCGAAGGGCAAACCCCAGTCGTCTTCACGGGGGATACTCTGTTTATTGGGGGCTGCGGGAGGTTCTTTGAGGGAACAGCCGAACAAATGTATTCCGCGTTGGTTGAGAAGTTGGGAAAACTCCCAGATAATACGCAGGTTTATTGTGGACATGAGTACACACTGCAAAATTTGAAATTTGCACAACACATCGAAAGGGACAACGGGGATATTGTGCAGAAGATAAAGTGGGCTCAGGGCAAGAGGGAGAATGGAGAACCCACTGTAAGTTCAATTTTATAATTATGTTCTTTGCTTTATTATTATTAGATAAAAATGACATTAAGTTTAAATTAAATAAGCAAAGAATATCATCTCTGGTTTGCAAAGCATTCACTTTTTGATCATAATACCACAGTATACGTATGCAGTAGTTGCACCAGCCGAAAATTTTCGGAATAGATTCTACCTCGCGCAACTTACAGAACTTACATACACTTACTGTACGCTCACACATACACATTTCGCGCGGCGCCAACCAGTTTGAAATTTGAAAATATATAGTTTAGAAATGAACTTCTCCACTAATTTGTATCATTCTTAATTTAACATATGCAAGTATTTATTAGGAGTAAAATCACAGCCTTAATTATTGTTTTTAAACTAAAATTGGTCATGACATGAACAACAATTGCTTTGAAACGATACGTGGTTTAATTAGATTCACGATGTCCTGTGTTTAGTACATAATCTCATAAGTCAAGATCTATTCAAGTTTATGTCGGCCATACATATGCATGTAAGTCTACATGAATATGTATTGCCAACAAAACGAAAAGTTTAGTTTTATTAATTTTTTAATTATTTTAAAATTGATGCCAAAATCATTCTAATTAAAAGTTTGCATAATTGATTGTTTCAACAACTTCTATTCAAAACAATCAATTGGTTTACAATTTTGAAATCACTGATATCATCGATTTGATTCAGACCTAACTTTATATGATTGGTTAAATGTAATCCAACTATTAAAAGTTACATGAATTACCAGGTGCGTAAATTGAAATAATTTATGAGGAGTTATGACTTCTTACTGTTAATAATATTGTACAAATGAAATCAAATTTATAAAACAAATAAACAACCCACTGAGCACATATTTCAGTAATGTTACATCAATATTAAAATAACGTTTAATGTTGCTAAAACGTTAATCTACGTCACTGAATTGCATTCCTTTCTTTCATTACTATACTTTTCATTTCCATAACTTAATATGTTCAATTAAAAAACAACTCAAGAATGCCATGATTTTTTTGTTTTTAAAAAGTTAAGTTGGTACACATATTAGAAAATGACGTCAGTCATAGCTCTGTGTTTATGTTACTTTTCAAACGTAAAACATTAATAAATTAAAGTCAATTTATTAATAATTAAATTTAAAGTTTCACTTCCAAATTACAATAAATGTTGCCTTCTTTCTTCTCGAACACAAGCCTGAAATCTTCGTCATACACCTTCCAGTACGTTCTGCAACAACACTGGATTATTGTTAATTTCTTCAAATTTATCTCGGATTCGTTGGCGCATGTCTTCTAGACATAAATGCAATATGTCCATAGAAAAAATCGTATGATCACTATGGCCAGGGAATCGATTTGCAGTTCGTCATCACAAAGTTCATTTATAAAAGGCAATAAATTGTCTGTATGGTAACGATCTGCATTTATCATACCTAAAATTTATGCACACAGTTATAGAATTTTCATTATCAATAATAAAAATAAGATTTCACCTTCAAAGAATGTAGCTCCTACTAATCTACCACTAATTGCCCAAACACCAACATTCTTTGGATGTAATGGTTGCTTACGATATGTACGAGGATTTTCATCTGACTAAATTCTCATAGTTTGGGAATTAATGTACCCATCCTTGTAAAACCATGCTTTATTGGTGAAAAACTAATTTGTAAAACATCCTCGTTTACATTTTTGTAAAAACCACTGACAAAATTCCAGTCTGGGGTGTTAAGTGATAAGGGTATACTTGCAGATCTTTTCGTAAAAGCTTTTGGCATGTTCCTACTGATAAATTAATTTGCTGTGATAAACAACACACAGAAGTCGTAGATTCATCTTCCAAAATTTCTTGGGCTGTGTTAATGACGTCCTGAGTATTTTTAACTGGTCTACCACTTCCTGGTTTACGGAGAATACTACCAGTTTCACGAAATAATTTAATTGATCGTAATAAGGTATTTTTAAATTCTTCATAAATAATTGGAACTTTGGGAAATTCTTCCTGAAACTCTCTGGAAACTGCGTCCAATGAATATACACAATTCCCGTCAACTTTGGTACCATTTCGGAAATAACTCAATTATAAACATTTTTTGCTGGATGCTTTAAACCATTGTGACTTTTAAACAGATCTGACGTTTCGTAAATAAATTATTGACAGGTGTGTCTACTTATTATTTTTTTAAATAATAAATCATGGCACTCCTAAGTTTTTTTTTTTTTTAATAGAACATGTGATATAAAAAAATAATCTTTTAATTATAATCTCGAAAATTACACTCTCATTCTTTTTAAGGTTCCATCAACCATTGGTGAAGAGAAGAAAATAAACCCATTCATGCGGGTTCACTGTAGCACAGTGCAACAGCATTGCGGAAAGGAGGATCCATTGGTTGTGATGCATGAAATCCGCAAGGAGAAAGATACCTTCAGAGGTTAACTTTTCGATAATAACTTTATTTTTTATTTTTATATGTATATTGAATGGATTTATGTTTATAAAATTTATTTACAATGTTACAATTAAAATACATTAACAAGTGAAAAACTATTATTTTTTCATGTTGTATTCTGACAATTCCGCAGCATATTTCTCCTTTGAACGTTCATACATATCCACGTAAATCTGAAAATTAAGAATTTATTAATTGTATGGTTGTTACATGCAGGGAGATTTTTTTATCAGTATACATTAGGGTAAGTGTATACCTACAAAAAAAGCGAGTCAAACGCATTGAACCGATTAATGTATGTATGTTCAGATGCCTATAACACGCAACTAAACGAACATGTTAAACGCTAAACTTCAAATAGTGTGAAATATTTGATCGAAAATGTATACAAAGAAAGAAGTCGAATTTCAACTGTGTATTGCAATTCCAATAGTACTAGAGGAGGATAAGACATTTTTTCAATGATTCCAGAGCGGCTGAATACCTCGGTTAGGACGATTCTAAAAATAATTAAATTAAAACATTTTCTTTTGAAGGTTGAATGTTTCATTCTATTTGTTCTGTTGAAAAACGCAACAAAATAAATCATGTCTAACACTGCATGGATTCTCTGTATCACAAAATAAAAAAGTAATGATTTTTTTAGTATACCACTGCAACTGTCAACATTTTTAGAAAACATTTTTTTCTGCAGTAACGGCTAGTTAAAGCTACTACCTATGTTATAGTGATGTAAAGACAATTTAAAGAGAAATTAAATAAAAAATATATATAGGGAGTTCCATTTGAAATAACAAAGTTTATATCAATTCCAGGAAAATGGGACACACTGTATACATGAAAATTTATTTATTATTTACTCTTATATAACATCGTTATATATGCCTCTCTACTTCTCAGTATGAGGTATATATGAAAATAATTTTACATTATTCGTCTTCGGTAGTGAATCAAGTTTTATTAATAAATTGATGCTAAATTTGTAACGATAAAGATGGTAGGATCTACAGGGTCCTGCATCACAGCTCCCGTCTTTCATGGCTCAGTTAGTAGTTAAATTAGAACTTTGAAATTTTGGAAACTTTACTTGGGTTTTAGGACGTACTTTAGGAATATATTTTTGATTATACAGGGTGTCCCAAAAAGACTTACGGCATGATGATATATTTTTTTAAATTGCTTGATATACATTTTATTCATTATTTAGGTGCCTTTTATGATTACCTACACACCCCTAAAATTTTATCGAAATCGGTTCAGTAATACAAACAAAAAAAAATTGAAAAAGTAGAAAAAAATGGTTTTGCGCCATTGGTTTAAAAAATTAATAAAATATAAATTAGGATATTGTGAATAAAATTATACATGGTACTTGTTAAATAAGGTCTAGCAATCCTAATAGTCAAATTTTATTTATATGAATTATACAGGGTGTCCAAAATTTAGTGTCAAACTTTTCAAATTTGTATTTTATTTTTCTTACTTTAAATTGCAACCCCTATATATTATAGAGGTTTTTTTATCAGTATACATTAGGCGAACTGTATACCTGCAAAAAATCCAAGTCAAACGCATTGAACCGATTAATGTGTTGCCTATAACAGACAACTAAACGTCAAACGCTAAACTTCAAATTGTGTGAAATATGTATACAAATGAAGAAATGTCGAATTTCAAGGGTGTATTACAATTCCAACAGTACTAGAGAAGGATAAGACATGTTTTCAATGAATCCAAAGTGGTCGAATACCTCGGTTAGGATGATTCTAAAAATAATTAAACTAAAACATTTTCTTTGGAAGGTTGTATGTTTCGTTCTCTTTATTCTATTTTAAAAAAAAAAAAAAAAAAAAAATAAATCGTGACTAACACTGCATGTGTTACCGTCACAAGCAATTTCCTTTTTATCAAAAATATGTCACTTATTATTATGGAGAAATTACAGGTAAAAAAATTAAGAGATTTTATTAAGATAATTTGAAAGAAAAGTAACAGTGAAGAACAATAAACTTGAAATAAATAATTAGAATAAGTGCTAGAAATGACCACCAGAAACTGCAAGACAGTAACTCAAACGATCGTGCATTTCGATATTGTCATAAACAGAAATAGAAAATTGTTTGTTTTTTGAATTATCCTAGTTGAAGGAATCGATCGTTCGGGTTGCATATTATAGGCAACTAAACACATACATCAATGCGTTTGACTTGGGTATTTTACATGTATATATAGGGGATATGTATACTGTTAAAAAAGCTCTCTGTATATAAAAATATTTTCCTGAAGTACGTCCTAGGACCCAAGTAAAGTTTCAAAAATTTCAAAGTCCTAACTTAATTAGTAACTGAGCTATCAAAGATGGGAGCTGTGATGCAGGACCCTGTATATATTAAAAATATATTTAAATGATATCTTGTTGTCATACAAAAAGCTTTTATTTGATTGTTTTAATTCCTACAATTCGAGAATTATTTAGATGCATAAATTTAAATATAAAAAATATAGTATTTATATTATGATGATACTAGATTGAGTTGCAAAAATATGTAAATATGGATTTTTTTTTTTGTCAAAATGGTCAAGATTTTTACTATTGTAATATGGCAAAAATATTGTAATACTCTGATATTTACTGTAATGCTACAGGATACATAGAATGAAAATACCAATCAAAATGGTCTAAGCCACACTTACTTGCTTATCTGTGGTGGTAAGACTTTTCCACTTAATTGCCAATTGTCGTGTGAGTTCCTGCTTGCTGGGCTCGACCTCTCCGGGTTTCAACTCTGAGGCAATTTTCTCCATCAAAACCTGCCTCTGTTCTTGACAGAATTGGAAAAACGGATTCGAAGGCCGTTTTGGAGCATTTGGGTCCTTTTCCGCTCTTGTCGATTTTCTTTTAGGTGCCTTTTTTGCTGGTTTCGCTTGCACTGTTGGTGTTTTTTCTTCCATAGCTGTTTTAATTAATGAAATATTTGTAATCAGTGTAAAAACAGCTATTAGATGCAAAAATAGCATTTTGACATCTTTAATTAACAGGAAATTATTGACTGAAAACAAAACTGTAATAGGTTTGGTTGGATAAATATTTATGAAAGAGCATAAAATAAGCTTTTAAATGATATATAAAACTGCATATTATAACAATACAGGGTGTTTCATTTAACTTGAGACTGCCAAATATCTGCAGAATAAAGCATTATATCAAAAAATGTTTCAAATAAACCCCCAATATTTTCGAGGGATAAATTATCCTGTTATAATAATTTTTGCCCCCCGTCCCCCTGGGGGGCTGGGTAGCAGTCAACTTTAAAATTTGAAATAGAAACCTTTACTTTTTATTTTCTATGTGGATAAAATATCAGAAAATAAATAACTTTTGTCCGAAATTCTTTTTTTGAATCGTGGCAGATGGCGCTGTAATTAAAGATAATATTTTACTTCTATAATCTTAAAAAATAACTATTGCACTGATATCAAATTATTTTTAAATGATTATCAGTAATACAGATGTTACTCTGAGAATCTCAGAACACATCACAATTAATTTATTGTAGATGCTCGGAATGATGACCTCCAACTTCGATGCATTTATTAATGCATATTTCAAATGACTGCAAACAACTTAAAAGTGTATTTCCATCAATTTGTGCACAAGCATTTCGAATACGATCCATCATGCCTTCTCTGGTAGTGGAAATTTGTGTACACTTTATCTTTGAGATAACCAAGAAATCTGGTGACATAAGATCTGGTGATTTGGCAGGCCAATTAACCGGACCACCTCTGCCAATCCAATGATCATGGAAATTACGATCTAGTTCTTCTCGTGAAATAGCTGAATAATGGGCCGGATAACCATCATGCTGAAACCACATGTTCTGCCCCAGTTCTAAATTTCACTATATTTTTGTCCATTCAACATACCATGAATAAATGCGGACCCAATTATTTTGTTACCTATTATTCCACATCAAACATTGACAGACCATGTACGCTGATGGTCAAGTTCACGTAACCAGTGTGGATTTTCCATAGTCCAGTAGTGCATGTTGTATTGATTTACTTCGCCGTGGTTGGTCAAAATAGACTCATCCGAAAACATTACAGGTCGAAAGAAATGCGGGTTTATTTGTTTTTGTCTGAATACCCAAATATAAAACACCACCCAATTGTTAAAATCATTGGGCGCGCAAAATTTAAAATATTCCTCCTTAAACCCAAAAATTTTTCAGGCTCCAGCAAATACTAGGCAGTTTAAGAGGTTTAGATAATTTCCTCCTTTTCAAAATAATATGAGAGGGAAGCATGCGCAGTATTTATAAGTTCAATAAGGCAGTGAATAAAGGAAGCCAAGTACTAATTAAAGAAGTGGGTGATTAGTTTTTTTAATTACTACAGGTTTTGTTATAATGTAATCATTTTATTTTGATACTGAAAATATTTTGGGGCCCAATGGATATAAGGCAGTAGTGTAGGAGATGAAGTAGAAGAAGGTTTTGTTGTCTTTCTTTTAAAGTAAAATGGCGTGGAAATACCTTTTGTTTGGAACTTGCAAAAGAAAATTATAGATGCTAGTAGTAAATAAAGAACAATACATTTTAGTTTATTAATAAATAAATGACACTTCGCAATATTAATATTATAAAATAAAACATTAAGAAAACTGTCGTATACTTCATTTTGCAGTGACAAAAAGATCGACGTTGGAAACTCTAATTATTAATCAATTAATAATTACAAAATCTGAAAAAAAAAATATGTTTTACCACAGAATAATCCTAAGAATATAGATTACGATAAATAAATTAGTATTATCATTAACATATTGTAGGTGGGAAATAGTAATCTTGCATCAGATAATAAGTTTCTTACAATGATAATAAAATAAATTATAATTACATATTTATAGTTATTTATATTTATTTAATTGAATTAAATTTGTTTCCTTACCAAAGAGGATAAGCCAGACGTACTGAATCGAGTAGACTGGAGAACTTGTCTATCCCATTTTTAGACACTCACGTCTCCACTGGTATTCTACGAGTACTTCAACAAACCTGTTGTCGGGAATTCTCCTTGTACGGAACCAATCTTTTGCGGGTCTCCAACAAGATTCGATCCGCTGTGTATGATTCCGCTCTCAGACACAAATGGATGATTGGGATCGCTGTGGTTAATAATTTTGTGCTGGTATCCATGCTCTTCGAGCCCATTATACGCTCGCCACATATCCATTCTAATTTCTGTTCCTTCTGAAACATGGAATGAGTGTCTCCGCATTTCTCAAAATTTCCGGACAAACAACCATCCGGAAGTCTTCTGATCCATCCTCTATCATACCCAGAACCCAGTGACCTTCAACTTGTCTTCCTCGATAGTATTTTCTCTTTCCAAACTTTGATTCGTCGATTTGTACAATCTTTCCTGGACCACCAATTTTGCCACAGTTTTGTTGACTGATTAAAAAATTATCAATCACAACCTCTCGACAAAAGTTGTACCTTAAGAAACAATTAATATGGTTTAATATTCAACTTGTAAAACTATTTTATATTGTATTACCAATCGCAGATTGTATGACTAGACAAGCATTCCTCTTCTCCTGGTAGCTTTGCCTCACTCATACATTTTTCATATGAGTCGTCTTCACAGAACGAAAACATTATGCCATAAAAATATTATTAATTTAAATTTATATGCTATTATCAATTATATTAAATTAATACCTGAACACTTTCTGCAATGAAAGTTTTGCTCCCTCAAACAAAGTTCCTTTTGCAACACTAACATTAAAATTATGTTTTCCTTTGTTGCAACAGAAAACATCTAGTCCAGATTGGGAAGCGTTAGAATTCATAGGGGTTCTATGTCTTGTGCATTTTTCTTTCTCGTGGTAATAAGCCATTAGCCTGACACCACCGGAATGCACTTTCATTATCCCCAAAATTCTCCAAAAACGCTCTCTTATTCCACATTTTATTACTGAAAGTGTTAGAAAAAATAATCAATTGGATAATTGTTAATGAATAATAAATTCATTTAATTTGCTTTGAATTCTAATGATATTAAAATATAATTGAAATATAATTTATTTTTATATACTTACTTTGAATTAACAAATACACAGTAACTAGCACTAAAAAGTACTAATTTAAATTTCTCCGATAATGGTAATTACGCTCAAAAACCACTTCAAAACGAAAAATTGTGCAACAAGAGAAAATATCTCTGGACACAACAAATAACAAATATGAAACAAAAACTGTTTAAAATATCTGTTACTCGGTTGGTAATGTAGATCCCACAAAAACATTTTTAATTATAAGTAATTTTGTTAAATATAAATAAAACATTTTTATAGTGGGAAAAAATGAAATAAATACAATTATGTATGACGAAGATTTAAATTTGCCGCCGTTTTGTTAATTAGTTCACATGCATGTTTAAATTATTATAATATTACAATTCGTTCCCAACAAAAAAAGAGTAAAATATATATGTATTACAATTTGTGTAATCATAGATACTGGATTAAATTAGCGCCATCTATATTCAATACCAAGATTTAAAATGGCTGTAATTTATTAAAAAAAATCTAAAATTAAATATCGATTATTTTAAATAAACGTCAATAGACGTCAAATTTGAAGTAAATTTAATATCGTGTTATTGGCCGTAAAGATGAAAATACTACTATAATCGTTATTAATTATTTCGAATTGTTGGAGAAAGTTTCACCATTGACGCAAATTACATCCGAAATATGCTTATTTTGCCGAAATTACGAACACTGATAACCTCAAAATTGCATACGTAAGTACGTTAAACAAATGCACATTAAAACAACTACTTCCCGGGCAAATACCCACGCCGGACATTGAATTACATAATGTACACCTGCTGCTGCATATCAACAAATATTGAATAATGCAACAAAATTTTTGATCCGAGAAAATTTTTATGTAAAAACAACAAAAGGAACGTTACATAATATAAGGCCATCTGCAGACACGTGTTTCGGGATCTATCCCTCGTCAGTACAGCTATGCCTTACATAATTTAAAGATGTTAAAATAAATCAATTAAATTAATTCAAATACAATCAGCATAATTAAATCAGTTATATTAAATCAAATTAAACTAAATCAATTTAAATTAAATTAAACCAAATTAATTCAATTTAAATCAAAACCGAATAAAATTAAACGAAAAGAATTGAATCAAATTAATTAAAAAGAGCGACCCTCACCTGCCGCGCGCTGAGATAGTAATGACCGGCGAAGGAGGACGTGCGCTCGTGTATTGTTGTTATCGCAAATTACATAAAATTTTTCTCGGATCAAAAATTTTGTTGCATTATTCAATATTTGTTGATATGCAGCAGCAGGTGTACATTATGTAATTCAATGTCCGGCGTGGGTATTTGCCCGGGAAGTAGTTGTTTTAATGTGCATTTGTTTAACGTACTTACGTAGGTAAGTCTATAGTCACAGAGATAAATGTGAAAATAATTTATTAATTATTTTCAAATCATTTTTATTTAATATATTTAAATAGCTGTGACCAAGTGAATGAATACTGTTTTCTATTTATATCAAAATTGCAACTTTGAATGCGATTTGCGGAAAAACCGTAAGTTTCCTGTTAAAACGAACTTCATTTTCGTGCATAGCATACACGTTTACACCTGATTCTATAAAAAAATACAAAAATCGGGTTATTCCCATCGACAAAGTAGCCGTAAATTATTTTACATGTAAAAAAAGTACGAGACTATAGCTTATTGGGAAAATTCTGACCATAAAGAGTATCGTCAACGTTCCTGCGAGCCTTGCCATAAAATAATTTCATTTGAATCTTCTCTTGTTCAGATCCATCATGAAGACTCTTATTGACAATAAAAATACTATTATCTGTACTAGTGGAGAAATATTTACAATTTTTGACTTGCAGTAAACAGTTCTCAATTCTAGCGAATGTACCGCCATCTAGCGAGATACGAAAACCATGCTTGGTTATTCCATTACAGGTGATAATGTAATTGATCTGAGATTCTCGGAATAACGTCTGTAAGGCTGATAATAATTTAAAAATAACTTAATATCCACAACTTTATCTTTAATGACAGCGCCATCTGCCATGACTCGAAAAATGTTTTTCAGACAAAAGTTTGTTTATTTTCTGATGTACAATCCAAATCGAAATTAAAAAGAAGGGGTTACTATTTAAATTTTCAAAGTTGACTCCTACCCAGCCCCCCAGGGGGCAGGGGGTAAATTATCCTGTTATAATAATACAGGATAATTCACCCCTCGAAAATATTGTGGGTTTATTTGAAACACTTTTTGATATAATACTTTATTCTTCAGATATTTAGCAGTCTCAAGTTAAATGAAACGCCCTGTATATTGTTATAAAATTCCATTAAATACATAAATGTCAAAAACCTACATTTCTTTTGCAAAAACCTAATATTCTGTACTTTGGAACACTGATTTTTTTCTAGTAAGAACTGCTACAATTGTTTTGGCAGACAATGCAAAATGTATTGAAATAATTATAGCATTATTTCTGTGTTTAATCTTCGAGTCATTTTTTTTTAATGTACAAGTTATACTTACGTTCTTCTTTAATCTCCTCTTTGATCATTTTATTAAAAGGCATGAAATCATCATCTTCCTCAATTTTTATAGGCTTTTCTGGAATTTCCGTCCAATCTTCCCCATATTTCGTCAATAATCTCTCTTTTAAATACTTAATCTGATCAGTTCTTTTCTTTGTAATTTTTTTCACCTCTTCAATTCTAAAACAAACATAAGCAGTTACAAAAACATTGTAATAATTAAGTTTTTTTTTTTTTTTAGAAAACATACTATTTGAATATAAATACAAAAACATCCTCTTCTAAAAATTTGCTCTAAATCCAACCACTCACGACCTTCTACACACTTTATGTGTAACACAAGGCCCATCACTCCACAATAATATTTCAATTCATCACATCCTTTCAAGACATAGACAGTTAAATTGACTTTGATCATTTCAAAAAAAAACAACTAACGACGAAATAATTTGCAAAAAAAGACAACAAATTTAAAAGATAGCCGATTGACAAGTAACCTTTACATTTTCAAAATATTTTTATATAATTCTCATTATTGTAAACCAAAAACAAACAAACTTGTCAATAAAGGTATACAGAGTGGTGCCATTTGGATGGTTTTAACAGAGAAAACGTATTTCCAGACTAGATAGAGAAAAACTGATAGGAGATTGATTTTTGTGAAATGTTTATTGGTAAAAACTGCATTGCAAAATCTTGATGATTTTCTGTCATTTTTAAAAACCGCTGTAACTTCTTTATTTAGCAAAATAATTTATTTCTGTAAAAACATTCTTAAGACACTTTTTTAAGCAAAATGCAATGGTATACTCAGATTTTTTTATACATATCACTTTTTTTTAGACATTGCATAAAGTTATACTTTTTAATATGGACTTCAAAGTCGGCTATGGTCTGAAAAAAAAAAATTCTTTCTTCACTGTTTACAACAATATATAATTATGACTATTTATGTTTGAAATTAATGCAGATATTGCATTTTTTAAATTTTAATTAAGTTGGCTGTGGAAAATAACAAGGATGAAACGAATATAACTACTAATTATAAATCTAAAACTCAACAGAAATTGCAATACAAATAGGTAACAACTAAATTATCTAAGGTGTTCAAACTGGGCCCCTCCTTGTGCGATGCACATTAGTCCTTTTCTGCAATACAACTATTTATGAGGGTTGATAGTGGTAAAAGCTTCTCTCTAATTCTCTTCTTGTTAAAATGTTTCTATTTTTAAAAATTACATCTTTTAAACATCCCCACAAAAAATAAATCTAAAGGGGTAAAGTCACATGATCTACCAAGCCGAGTGGCATGGCATCCATTTAGCAAATTTGTTACATCTCTGGCTTTGTGCGGGGGAGCACCATTATGTTCATGTTCATCACCTGACATAACGGAAGGTCTTCAAAAAAAGGTATAATATACGTTTCTAATATATTAAGATAGCTTTGGCTATTTAAGTTGCCATCGTAAAAATGATGACCCAATAATCTACCCTTAAAGATCCCTACCCAAACATTAAAACCAAATCGTCTTTGTCGGTTCTGTTCAACTGCAACATGAAGGTTTTCAGTGCTCCAATGATAGCTGTTATATCTCCTAAATATTCCAGAACTGTCTATTCTGGACTCATCAATCCACACATCATTCAAAGAAAAATCAGCGTTTTTCATACTTTTTTCAAAAAACCATTCACAACATTGAATTCTTCGGTTAGCATCCTCATTCTGAAGCTGATGAATTTTCTGTGTTCTGCAAGGTCTATATGCTTCTTCAAAATGAATGATTTATAAGAGTTGAATTTTCTAAGATCTACAAGGAAGTGAAGTGTTTGGATGCTCTAATACCTTTATAATAAAAAATAATTTAAAGTTGTAATATTAGTATTGAAACATTTTTATCAAGTTACCTCTCCTATCACCTTCAGCTGTTCAATTTCATTGTTTTCTGAATTATATTTCCTTGGTCTTGGCTGCTTAAAAGTGCCATACTGAATTAAGTTATTTTTTAATCTTTTAAAAATTAGCTTATCAGGATGACAGCGTTGAGGATACCTATTTAAGTATAGATCACTAGCAGCTTCAGCATTTTCATTCACCAAAATATAAAATTTTAGCATGTCAAAGTGTTCAAAATTTTCAAACATTTTGTTTAAACGCCACAAACAAAAATCACAATAAACAAACTGGACAGAATATTTGCTCCTTTCTTGTTATTTTCCATAGCCAACTTAATTAAAGTTTTAAAAACGCAATATCTACATTAATTTCAAACATAAATAGTCATAATTATATATTGTTGTAAATAGTGAAGAAAGAATATTTTGTTTAGACCATAGCTAATTTCCATATAAAAAAATATAACTTTTTGTTATTTCTCAAAAACCGTGATATGTAGAAAAAAATCTGAGTATACCAATAGATTTTGATTTTGAAAAAGTGCCTTAAGAAAGTTTTTACAGAAATAAATTATATAAAATAAATATGAATAGATTATTAATAATCAACCAATAAAACACACATTAGATTGAATAACTTTAAATTGTCAACCAGTTTCAGATAATTAGACCATTTTTAAGAGAATTTAGAATTTATTTTGTTTCGAGAATTTAAAGTTATTCAATCTAATGTGTGTTTTATTGGTTAATTATTAATAATCTATTCATAATTATTTTATACAATATGAACTATGAATGTCTAAATATTAAAACCATTAATTATATTAAAGTTGCAGAAATAAATTATTTTGATAAATAAAGATGTTCGCGCCGTACCCGCGGGCCGCGTGTATATTTAATTTTTATAACACTATTCGTTTTGAATTTTTTGTGTAATCCGTCATTTACATTTTAACAATTTTGAAAAGGGGATCCAGGCTGCATTTACGACGCCTTTTTTATTCATTTGTTTTGTCAGTAATTTAATTCATTTAATATTATTTGTTTTAATTCAATTTATTTTTATATGTTTTATTTGTTTATTTATTCATTTTTTTTTATTAAAGATGCACGTTGTTACAAATAAGTTTATTTTATTTTAATATTACGTGTCTAAGTAATTTTTAAAACCCAAATCGTCGATAGGCGTAAACAAAAGAAGTTATAGCGGTTTTTAAAAATGAAAATCGAGAAACACCCTGCATCTCGGCAACCATTCAAGATTTTGCAATGCAGTTTTTACCAATAAATAAATCGATCTGACAGCTTAGTCGGTTTTTCTCTATCTAGTCCGGAAATAGGTTATCTTTGTTAAAAAGATTGAAATGGCACCACCCCGTACATTATTATTACAAGAACATTGTAATACTAAGTTGTTTAAAATTGCAATAATTAATATTTTTTGTCAACTATTGGTTATGCACAAGTTGAACGTCACACTAGTATGTTAGGGCTCTCTGGTTCAATTTTAAAGGCTGGTCTTAGTGTGAATCGTGTGATTGTCCCTCAATTTTAAATTACAAATATGCAAAGGTTACTGGATTAAATGGTTACAATATACTGATACTCATGTGTGAGTGGGCGCGAAAAATATATATATATACAGGGTGAGTTTTTTTTCGATGTTCTCTATGGGGATCTCGGAAACTATAAGAGATAGAAAAACGGTTAAATGGGGAAAGAAGTGTAGTTTTATAAGACGAATAAAATGACACTTTCAAAATATTTGAAAAAGTCAAGGGTAACTAGATATTTTGAAAAAAGTAAAATGTGTCAATTTTTTGAAATCAATATATCTCTATTATTATCATAGATAGAAAAAAACTGTAAAGGACAAAGTTGTAGAAAATTTTACACAGATTAATAACAAAAAATCAAAAAAAAAATTTCACCCATATTTTTTAAATGGAAACAATAGTTGGCTATGACTTTATTAAAAGGGCTATTTTTTTCCCTTTAATCCGACATAACATATGCCATAGTTATTTTTAACATAAAATAAGTTACAGTCGTTTTTAATTTTACCATACACCAAAAAATAGTTAGCCATGAAAAAGACAAAAGTAAAACAATTGCGGTTGTTTATAGCAACGAAATCAATATTTAATTTATTATCTTTCTTTCGATTTGTCAAAAGCAACATAAAGTAAAATAATTCCGAAATTATCAAAATAATAATACAAGAAAATTTTAAATATTACATAAGATGCTCAAAAAGTCCACCATTATTATTATGGCATAAAGTACATCTTTTTAAAATCGAATTTGTGGCTTTTTTTACTTTTCTTCTGTCAATAGAATAAAATGTTTCAAGTACAGCTAGTCTAAGATCCTCCACGAATTGATATGATTGTTGATACACTTTGTTCTTCACATAACCCCTCAGAAAAAAGTCTAAAACGGATAGGTCGGGTGATCTAGGTGGCCATAGGATTGGTCCATTTCTTCCCACCCATGAATTAGGAAAAGCATCATTTAAATAGTTTCGCACAGCCAACGTGCTATGAGGTGGAGCTCCGTCATGTTGAAACCACTTCAATCTTGCCCGTACTGATAAATTTAAATCATCGAGCATATCTTCAAATGTTTCTTGAAGAAAACGAAGGTAATCATTTCCATTCAATGTGTGAATTCTCGATCCGAACACACTGCACCATATATTAAATCCAAATTTAATTTGTGGTCTACGTTGTGCAAATTCTCGTGGATTCTCCTGACTCCAAACATGTTCATTGTGCCGGTTAAAAATCCCACAATTAGTAAATCGCGTTTCATCTGTCCAAATTATTTTTGTAGGGAACGTATTATCTTGCCTCTTGGCACATGTTTTTGTACCACATACAGAAGACCATTCTCTTATTGGTATCACCGTCATGTAAATTTTGTGAAATTGATACCTTATATGGGTGATATTTATGTTTTTTCAAAACTCGTACTACAGTCCATTGAGATATGCTTGCTTCTGTTTTCAATTTGTCTGGTCGATGTGGATGGATCTATCATTGCCAATGCTAATCGCTAATACGTTTGTTTCTGAAACATCATTAATTTCGTTTTTTTTTTTCAAGTTTCGGCTTTGTAAAGGATCCGTACTAACCCAAATTGTGGTAAATTCTTCTGAATGTTGGTAAAGATGGCTGCCGATGATCGATATATTGATTATAATATTGTTCTGCAGCATCCGCAGCGTTTTTATTACATTGAATGTAACAAACAAGCATATCACGCTTTTCTTCGTTGGAAAAATTCATTATCACATTAAAAAAACTTACAACACCAAACAAATACAAAACAAACTTATCGAAACAAACCAAATATGGAAATGAATTAATGTGTGTTTAGAATAAACAACTTCAATTGTTTTACTTTTGTCTTTTTCATGGCTAACTATTTTTTGGTGGATGGTAACATTAAAAACGACTGTAACTTATTTTATTTTAAAAATAACTATGGCATATGTTATATCGGATTAAAGGGAAAAAAATTGCCCTTTTAATAAAGTCATAGCCAACTATTGTTTCCATTTAAAAAAAGGTAAGTTTGTGTCATATCTCCCAAAATAAGGGCGAAAATTTTTTTTTGATTTTTTGTTATTAATCTGTGTCAAATTTTTTACAACTTTGTCCTTTACAGTTTTTTTCTATCTATGATAATAATAGAGATATATTGATTTAAAAAAATTGACACATTTTACTTTTTTCAAAATATCTAGTTGCCCTTGACTTTTTCAAATAATTTGAAAGTGTCATTTTATTCGTCTTATAAAACTACACTTCTTTCCCCATTTAACCATTTTTCTATCTCTTATAGTTTCCGAGATCCCCATAGAGAACATCGAAAAAAACTCACCCTGTATATATATTTTTAGAAAACGCGTTCACATTTGAAAATAAATACATACATTATGCCTTAGATAAGATCTAAAATATAATTATCTGCAAAACTTTATGACAATTTTTATTTGGAACTTATCTAAGTCACAAAGTGAGGTATGCATGAATTTATGTATATTCAAATGAGAAGGTGTTTTATAAAAAAATATATATTTCTTTTTGTTTCCACTCACAAATAGATATCGGGATATTGTAATCTTTTAATTAATTATATTGATATACTAGTTTCTTCTATATGACTAAACTGCAGTAATAATAGGTTTGTTCATTTGTTCTGTACTAAGTTGAAATGAGTGAATATTCCTCATTTAGTTTAGTGTCAGTGCAGACAATGTAAAAAGTGCTACATTAGTTCATGAATTGACAAGAGGCCAGATTTCAAATAAGTCTATAGAAATGCAAAAAAATAATTTATTGAAATTTGATTTGAGTCCCTTAAATAATCCACTTTTAAATTTGTTACCGCAATAAACTTAACCTGAATAAAATAACTACCCACGGGTTTTCCCTTAATCCTGTTTTTTTCCCTTTAATCCACTGTAGGTATAAAGATACCGCACATTAGTTGTTAGAATTCGTTGTTATTGATAATCAGTGCATAGCACTCGAAATATATATCTAAACATTAGAAAATAAAATGTGAAGAAAGGATACAACAGTGTTAATAATTTTGATTATACTCTCCATGTAACTGAAAACCAATCATCTCGATTATTGCAATTAGAAACAAAATTGGAGTGAAACACTAATTGTTGCTATTAAAAAAAAAACACTGATATTTTTCTATACAATCGTATAGCAAAGTATACAATCAACAAACTGATACTTTGCTATACAATCATGTAGCAAAGTATACAATCATATAGCAAAGTATCAGTGTATTTTTTCTTCACTCACCTGTATACTAGTTTTTCATTATTTTTCTGTATCACTTCGCACTCCTCCAACAGCAATTTGTACTTTTTGTAATAAATGTTATTTTCATGTCCCCTTTCCACGTACGCTCCATCGTTTTCAGAGTCATCGGACATCATATTGAATAGCCGAAAATAATTAAAACTTGACACAAATACACTTCAGATTCCAATCAATGAAAATACAACCAGAACTAGCATTTATTTTATTAAATTCATCATAAATCAACATCAGTAAGTTATGGCAATAATAATATGAATACTGAAACTATTCAATTTACTTTGAATTTATAAATATATGCTTAAAAATCTACAGACCAGTAAATAAATGTTTGATTTAGAAAACAACACTATTTTAAATGCCTCTGTTTACAATTTATGTTTTAGGTTAGGTTCTAATGTTTTGTATGGATTTTTCATAGATGCAGAATAATATATAAACGTATTACATCTATGGGATTTTTATTACAACATAGGCAACTTTATTGATAGTGCTGTAAATGAATTGCATATATTCGCAGTCATAGATATAAATCAGGGGGGGTGGGATAATATTTGAAATTGGGAAACACGGCTATAGTTGTCCACTTGAGCACTGGAGGCGCTGAAATCTCAAGTGGAAAATTTAAAAGACTTTATTTTTGGGTTTTTACAATGATTTATTTATTATTGGTGACTTTTGTCGCCCTATAAGGTATATTTCTTAAACATTTATACTTTTAATTAAACATTAAAGGTATTCTAAATAAGGATCAGTTTGCCATATTTCAATTTTATTGATGTAAATCATATGAATTGTTTTTGAAAGTTTTTTTTCTATTCGTCAGAAGTTTCTTCACTTTTTCTTATAAAACTACAACTGGTAAGTTATTATTTGTAGTTTAAAATACGTTTGCTTATTAATTTCTATGAATTGTATATTTTTGAAAGAATATACATAACTTAAAATTATGAACCAATCGAGAAATAATTAATTATTAATAAATATGATTTATTTCCAACATTCTCAAGATATGTTTTCGGTTTATAAATATTCATTTTTTATTATATAGTTTATGCTTTTTACAATATTTTCCATTAGAAAAAATGTATTTAACATAGACGTTTTTGAAATCATATTTACATCCATATTTTTCTAGATTCTTTAAGGAAAGGAGTTCATAAAATTATCCAGCTGAGAGATATCAATTAATTCAAATTATAACTGTTGTTAATATGTTTTAATTAATGTATGAATGTAATAACAGGTTAAATGATACTTTTATAATAATAATAATAATTTATAAGTTTAATATATTTTACTTAAAAATATTGTTGTTTTTATATGTTATTTTTTTTATGTATTTTTTCAAATAATTTTATTAATTGCAATTTCTTACTTGTATGATCTACTTATATTTTTTCTGTAAAATAGCACATTTATATGTCTGTGTGTGTATGGCTCAGGGGGGGTCGGATAATATTTGAAATTGGGAAACACGGCTATAGTTGTCCACTTTAGCACTGGAGGCGCTGAAGTCTCAAGTGGAAAATTTAAAATAATTAATTTTTGGGTTTTTACAATGATTTATTTATTATTGGTGATTTTTGTCGCCCTATAAAGTATATTTCTTAAACATTTATACTTTTCATTAAACATTAAAGATGTTCTAAATAAGGATCAGTTTGCCATATTTCAATTTGATTGATGTAAATCACATGAATTGTTTTTGACATTTTTTTTTTGTATTCGTCAGAAGTAAAACTACAACTGGTAAGTTATTATTTGTAGTTTAAAATACTTTTGCTTATCAATTTCTATTATTTTTATATTTTTGAAAGAATATACATAACTTAAAATTATGAACCATTCGAGCAACAATTAATCATTAATAAATATAATTTATTTCCCATATTCTCAAAATATGTTTTTGGTCTTTACATCTTAATTTTTTATTGTATAGTTTATGCTTTTTACAATATTTTCTATCAGAAAAAAATGTATTTAACATAGACGCTTCTGAAGTTATTAATATGTTTTAATTAATATATGAATGTAATAACAGGTTAAATGATACTTTTATAAGTTTAATATATTTTACTTAAAAATATTGTTGTTTTTATATGTTATTTTTTCAGATAATTTTATTAATTGCAGTTTCTTATTTGCATGATCTACTGATATTTCTTTCTCTAAAATAGCACATTTATAAAAAAAAAACGTTTATATTAATAATTTGAAGTAAAATAGTGAACAAAAAATTATAAATAGAAAAATGTTCAAAAGTCCCGCCATTTGTTATATTATAGTGTGTATATGAACCTAACCTCAAAAACCTTATAAATGTTTGAAACTAGGGAAATAGTTGTCCACTTGAGCACTGGATGGCGTTGCGCGCGTTTCCTGCTAAATTCATGGATCTGGCCCTCTTATACTTTATCTCTATGGTGTTTACGCAATTGTGCATAAACGGCTAAATAGATTAAACCGAAACTTTTTTAAGCTTTTTATTAAAAATATTTTTTTTTGTAGGACCTTTAGTTTTCATTATATACGCGGAAGAATTTCGTCCACCTTATAAATTCCCTTAGAACTACACAATTATTTTCATAATCTTTTTATGTTGGCTGTGGAGACTTTTATTATTTAAATAATTATTTTAATGACAAATAAAACGTCAAAATGATTTCAAATTGCAATAACATAAAATATGTTACCTGAACGAATAAAAATGGTTAAAAAATTATAAATTTATGGAAATATGTACGGAAATTTTATCAAGCCATTGTAAGGTAAGAAATAACAAACTAAATTATAATATTCTTACATCTTACAAATACTCGACTTTAACTTTAAAGGACAATAATTCATTTTTTCTTTTTTTTTATTTACTGTTAAATGTTCATTCAAGAACGTATTTTATCCAATTCACCGGGGAAAGTATCATGATGGACACATCACCATTTTTCCTTTACTACTAAATGTTCATTCGAAAACGTATTTGACTGAATTCACCTGGGAAAGTGACATGATGGACACATCATCAATGGTGATTCACCATTTTATTTAACTATATAGGGTGATTCAGTTTGGTGTTACACTCCATTCCAACATTTTTATTTTGACAGTAAACAATAACAAACCATCTTTGTATTTGTAAACGACAGGGAATTATCCGTTGTAATATCCCAAGGACATGGATAATGCGAAATAATTTAATAAGTTTTCGAAAGTACGTTGCTTACTTAAAAGCAACGTGCTTGAGAAAACTTTAACAATATTTATCAATGTCAATGTCTTCTTGCAAGTTAATTATTTATTTAACATTATTTATTGAAAATACAATTATTAAAGGAACAGTTTGTAAAATTAAATGACGACGTCAATGCCTAACTGTGAACGTGAGTGACATTTCTATATAACGATTACTGCTTAGCAACATCATAGCGATAAGCTCAGTGTAAGTTTATGTTGATTGCTTATTTTTGCACACGTGGCTGAGAATTAAGCGATTTAATTGGATGCTTATTTCAGCAAGAAATGTTCTAATTAATGGTATCACCAAATTGATACGATGACAACTGTCAAAGTAGCGATAGTCAACTTTTTTGCAAATGACACCATTTCTATTTTTTTATTCAATTCGGACAGTGGGCACTTTCCTGCGCCCGAATAACTATCACATCTATACGCTTACTTAACAAAAAAATGTGTAAAATAAGAAAATATCCAAATCGGTTTAAGTTATAAAAAAACGAAAATTATAAAAAAATAAACTATTTCATTAAGTGTTCAAAATGCTAACCACCTACTTCTAAACATAACTCCTCTCTATGTAAGATTCCTTGAATGAAGACACATTTCAAAACATCACGATTTAATTTACGGTGTGAGACGAATTATAATTCAAAACTTGTGTTTACTTTTCAAAAGAAAGACTGATTTTTTTATTTCTATGGCGACGTTAATTTCCTAAAAACGTAGCCACCTTATCAACCCCTCATCGAGAACGGAGTTCATGGTAACTCGAAGCGTAATTTCCGTTTATGTTTAATTTCTTGAGGTCCGCTGAGGGTATCCAAAGTCTATCTATCTATCTAAACTAACACAAACTGGTTTTCCATTACATAGGATGGTAATAGTCTTTCTGCCGCGTTTAATGACATCATAAGGTCCAGTATAAGGAGGTTGCAGTGATTTCCGAATTGCGTCGTAACGAAGGAAGATATTCTTATAGCTTTTAAGGTCTTGAAAAATAAATGGTTTCACGCTTGAATGCTGAGAGGCTTCTACCGGGCGAAGATTTTGCATAATATCTCTTAAGCATGATATTAAATGTTGTGGGTCATTCATGAATTCATTGTGTTGAATGAAAATTTACCAGTGCAGAGGCTCGCCGTAAACCAATTCTGCTGGTGAGACATTAGTTTCATTTCTGATTGCAGTGCATAGACCAAGTAAAACTAGTGGCAATGCTTCTATCCAAGTTGCGATGGAATCGTTCAATGGTACCATTGCTGCTTGGATGATAACTTGTTGTTCGTATTCGCTCAATTCCTAATAACTTATTTAATTTGGAGAAAAGATCGGATTCCAATTGTCGAAAATACTGTCGAGCCACGCAGATGTTGAGAAAAATCATGAATATGTCGGACAGGATAACTATCTGGAATAGTTCGGGAATTTAAACCACGATAGTCACTACATGGACGCCATCCTTTAGATTTCTTCGGAACTATGTGTAATGGTGTAATGGTCGAACCCATTTTTTGCTATTCGAAGCTTTTCGGGATCAAGATGACGTGGCCGACAGAAAATTGGATGTCCAGGGCTCGTTTTGATAAAATGAATGGTATTGTGCTTGATTGACCTTGGCGTTCCGACTGGGCATGTTAATGAAGGGAATTCTTTGACAATTTCAACTTGCGAGGAGATGGCTCGAACGCTTGATTGGTGGTGGCTTCGTTCTTGGCATGGGATCGAAAGTTTGGTGATCGAATCTATAAGTTGACGTTGGCGGCAATCTGGTATCAATCCAATATGTGCTAAGAAGTCGGAACCGATGATGCAAACGGTTATTATTATTATTATTATTATTAGGGTGAGTGTAACGTACGTGTTGATGATAGAGTTGTTGGCTGCTTGAAGTTGCAGGTTAACAATAGTAATTCGTGATGGAAGCATTTGTCGGGGAAAACAACATATATCAGAGCCAGTATCGATAAGAAATTTAATTTTGGATCTTACATCTATAGCGAAGAGACGGCTTCCTTTTTTTAAAGCGATACGACGCCATTGATACGTGTCGCTGTTGTAGTTTGTCGACGGAGAAGGCTTAAATGCACAAGGTCGGGTACATTTGCGGGCTTCATTTTCATAGCGACAGTGGTACCAGCATATACGCGAAGGCGAAGAGGTTGGTGTTGATGATCTACTGTGGCGACAGAACGACGACGATCTGCTCCGTCGCTGGTAGTTTCGGTCTGACAGTTTGGATTTAATTTTCTCCAATTGCTTCGAAATTTCTGAAATCTGATTCTGAAGGAATTCGTTTGATGTATGGCTAGAGACAGATGTCGACTCTTGTACATTTTGTCCCTCTATAAAGTGTAGGTGACGAAGGAATTGTGATGTTTTTCGATCACCTAGTTCTTCTTCACTGATCAGTTGTTTCACCTTTTTCGCATCAGATATAGATAAACGGGTAATTAACTCTGACTTCAGTTTAGTGTAGGGGTTTTCCGTAGGAATGTTGTTCAATATGTCTTCGACTTCACGGACGAGCCGTTCTTCTAAATTAGCCATTACGTATGAAAACTTTGTAGCTTCGTTGATAATATTTGCAAGTTTGTATTGTGCCTCTAATTGCAGAAACCATAATGCAGGATGCTCATGCCAAAATGGGGGAGATTTAATTGATATGCGGTTGATTTCTGGGATTTCTGGTTGTTTTCCTTGCATATCTATTCGATTTAAAGATCACGTCGGGGTCACCAAAATGTAAGGAGATCAATGAGACCAATTATAATTCAAAACTTGTGTTGTATTTTTTACTTCTCAAAAGAATGACTGATTTTTTTATTTCTATGGCGATGTTAATTTCCGAAAAACGCAGCCGCCTTAACGGCATTCAATGTGAATCCTATTTTTTGATATTTTCTTATTTTGTTCATTTTTTTTGTTAGTTAAGCGATAACTGTGATGGATATTCGGGTGCAGGAAAGTACCCGCTATCCGAATTGGACAAAAAATAGATATGGTGTCATTTGAAAAAAAAAAAGTTGACTATCGCTACTTTGATAGTTGTCAAATAGAGATTTTCTTGTCTTTTACAAATATATGATTTGTTGTAGTTTACTGTAAAATAGTTAGAAAGGGGTGTAACACCAAACTGAATCACCCTGTATGCTTAGTATCTAATTTCAAAACCGAACATTGTAATTTATACTGTATTTTAGATTTTTGCATCGTGTTGCTTATCAATGTATTTTTCCTGAAAAATAAAATAAATTTGAATTATCCAATTAGTATTAATCACTAGTTTCCAATTAATAGTAATTAATACAGTTAAATTAAAGTTCTATCAAGTGATTAATGAGAACCAAATCGAAGATATCTATCAATACATTTCATTTGAGGAAACAACAGATTGATAAACAGCAAACAAATTTAATATTCAATTTAAATGATTTATAAATAAAAGTAAAATAAATTAAGTTTAATTAAATTTGTTTAGTTACGTTTGTAACGAAAATAATTTTACATTATGCGTCTTCAGTAGTCAAGTAAGTTTTATTAATAAATTAATGCTGAATTTCTAAAGATATACCGTAGACGGGCACTTCGATGATTCACCCTGAATATAACTAAAGAGTTTATAGAAAAAAAAAACTAAAAAGTTAAGTTTTCGGAGTGGTTTTCGGTGTGATTACATGCGCGGTCAAATTCGGATATTGATGTAATGGCAAAACATGTAATAAGATGAGAGAAATGTTAAGAAGGATAGAGAGATATTTTCAAAAGAGATGGGTGGTAGTGAATGTAAGTAAAACGAAGTAAATGGTAAGACGATACCGTGAAAAGTACAATCAAATATTTTTTCAAATTACAAGACATTTCTTTAATCGAGGACGGTGAAGAACAGTAAGAACTCCTCATATGGATGAATATGTTTTAAATATTTTTTAACAATTGCCAATGAAGAGTACAAGACGTTTATCCTTTTAATCCGGCCTCCCACATCAAGTAGCTTGGAGAATTACAAAAGAACAACAACTATACCCCTACCATTTTCGACAAGCTCATGACCTCTTGCTGGGCAATTCACTCAAATGCGTGTAATTTTGTGAATGGCTTTCAGTTAGTTTTCGAATATTATCTTCACCGATGATGCAACTTTTACCAGAATTATTTAATATGCACAACGAACATTTTTGGAATGGTGAATATCCTTATGCTAGAAAAGTCACTCATTACTAACATTACTTCAAGATAAATGTCTGGGCTGCAATATTATAAAATAACCTTCTGAATAACCATCAAAACCATCAGTTACCATTAGAACGTCTTTACGAGTTCCTTGAAGATATCCCGTTAACGAGGAGGTAAGCCCTTTGGTACATGCATGCTGGTGCTCCAGTTCATTTTAGTTTACGATGTAGTCAATGGCTATGTGACAATTTTCCAAATCCTTGAATAGGCTGTAGAAGAGAAACAGCTAGAAATTGGCCTCCACGGTCCCCGGACCTGAATCCGCTGTTTTTTTTTTTCTTTATGGGGACAAATGAAAGTATATTTTCAGTCGATTACTAACGAAGACCAATTGCGACAAAGAATAAATTCAGCTTTTATTAAAATTCGTATAGATGCACGTCCTCCCTGTGCATCTATTTTGAAAAATAGAACTTGATATCAATGGAGCGCAAATTTTATTTTTCAGCAGAGTTCAATTTATTATCAACATTAGTTTCATGGTACTTATATTTATGTATTATTTTCGATACATATTATTTTCATTAAACTAAATTAAAAAATTCAGTAGACATATTTTTTTATATTTTTCATTTTATTAAATCCTAAATGTAAATCACATAAATAAATAAAAATGTCATTTCTGGCAAATAATTGTGTGGTATACTCCAACTTCCTTTAACTTCCAAATAAAACACAATATTTTGAGATAGAACTTTATTAATCGCTGGTCAAATTAACACTGTCCTCTGCGCCCATCGCGCTCCGTTTTATCAACTAAAAAAACACAGGTACAAAAAAGGCAATACAAAATCTATTTTAATATTCTAATACATATACACCACAACATCTCTCCCCTTAAAAAAATAATATGTCTTACCTAACTAATTAAGAGTGTAATACGTTAATCTATTCAGTGGCTTAATTATACGTTTAGGTCTCTCATTAATGTCAACTTTTACTGTAGGATTATTTGACTTAATTTCTGGTACTGGTAAACCACCGCCTAGATTTAATTGTTTGGTTCGCATGGCGCTTCCATGTCACATTTCATTCTGAAACTTTAACAACATAAATACCTATTTTATTTATTACAAGTGCTTTAATCCATGAAGGTTTTTGAACATTTTTGCGATAATCTCTTGCCCATGCATTTTCCCCTTTTGAAAATGCTACATTTCTAGAACCTTTAAATGACTCTTTTTGCTTATTTTGTTCAACTTGTACGCTATCATGCTAACACATTCTCCAAACATTAATTTCGCTAGTAAAACCTTTGTTGTGCAATGATTTTTATTTCGATAATCGAAAAGAAATGAATTTAATTTTAAATTTAGATCTAAACAACTACTTTCACCCAATGCCTTTTTAGAGCATACTTAACTGTCTTAACAGAGTTCTCTGCTGCACCATTATTCGATCGTGCATGATAAGGGGCGATTGTAAGATGATATACCATTACCATTGGATTTTAAAAAATATTCAAATTCTTTAGACATCAAAGATTTATCGGAAATCAGCCTTGGATTGAAACATCCTGTACCTACGAAGTTTCCCATAGAGGATATTATCAACGACATCGACATCGCCTCATCCCGCCTACCACCTGATCAAGCAACAGAATTCCGCTCATCAGCTAAGGAACTAGTGAATAAAAACACAAAACAGGATACTAAAAAGCAGGACGTAAACAGTGTGCACAATATAGTAACAAAGTTAAAGGAAAAAGAGTGTTACTATCTAAAATCTGACAAAGGAAACAGTATAGTGATAGTTCATAAAAGTGATTATGTGAATAGTGTTCAGAAACTATTGGATGAAGGTCAATACATAATCCAAAAGAAGAATCCGATCAAAACATACATCAGGAAAATTAATGAAACTTTGAAAGCTTCAGCATGTTTAATTGATAAAAACCTCAGTTGGAAATTAAAATCGAAAAATCCCAGAATACCACAGCTATATTGTCTCCCCAAAACACATAAAGAAGGTAACAAATTTAGGCCTATAGTCTCAAATATCAATTCCCCAACATATAAAATAGCAAAATGGTTAGTTACCCAATTTCAATCGTTACAATTAGAAAATAATATGGCCGTTAAAAATTCTCTAGAACTTGCCGACAGATTAAAAAACATAGATATGAAAGATAACGAAAGATTAATTTCCTTTGATGTGGAATCCCTTTTCCCTAGCATTCCCGTAAAAGAAACATTGTCAATTCTTGGTGAAATATTAGTTAAAAATAAAACTCTACCAGAACACATTGAAGTATATCTTCAACTTACGGAGCTTGTAATGGATTGTAATGTTTTTGAATTCAATCATAAGTTTTACAAGCAGACGTTTGGCACCGCCATGGGAAACCCTTTATCAACGTTTTTAGCTAATATTTTCCTAAACCATTTCGAAAGTAGTGCCAAAGACACATTAACTCAGTTTCCAGACATATGGTTCCGCTGCGTTGATGATGTTTTTGCCATTATCAAATCTGATTTTGACATTGTTTCTTTTATTACATCCTTGAACAGTTTTTATCAATTTCACATATGAGACAGAACAAAATAATTCATTATCATTTTTAGATCTCGTCATTTCAAGCAATAATAATAAATTAGATTTTCAAATATACAGAAAACCCACACACACGTTTAATTACCTCAACGCAGACTCCTTTGCTCCAATGAAATATAAATTAGCCTCATTCAACTTCCTCATCCACAGAGCCTTCAGTATCCCGTTATCCACGAAAAATAGGGAAAAGGAATTCAACATCATTCATAGTATAGCAAGAAATCTTAAATACAGTCCATACACCATAAACAAATTAATTAAAAAACATGAATTTAAAATAAATCTCCGTAACACCACCCTACTTACACCAATCACCCCCAAAACAGATAAACATTTCGTCAAATTAATCTATTTCCCTAAGTCAGAAAATCATTTCAATAAATTATATAAAAAGTACAACCTCACTCCCGCGTTTTATTCAAATTCCAAACTTCGGCAAGTTCTAGGGAACACATTTAACAAACCAGATGATCTTGACTAATCTGGTATATATTCTATCAATTGTGCTAATTGTGATAAAGTTTATATTGGTCAAACGCAGAGAAACCTTAACGTCAAATTTAAAGAGCACTTAGCACATGCCAAACATTTAAACCACGAAAAATCCGCAGTAGCCAACCATTTATTGGAAACCGGTCACAAAATAACAATCAATAATATAAAATTATTAAAACAATCATCAAATTATCAATTAAACATGCTGGAAGCCATTCAAATGAAAAAAAACACGTAAATAATCTTATGAATTTCCGCTTCAAAACACCCTGTTAGATTTAATTGTATTACCTTAATTTGTGTTTTTTTCCCTAATCCTCTCTTTACCTGACTTGTGCCGTCACCCTCGTCCCTTTGACCTATTCTTAATTCACGTTTTTTTCCGTATTTTTACTCCCACCTCCGTTATATTATAATCCGCCTGTCTATATATCATGTTATATTTTTGTTTTGTATTTAGTGTTAAATCCATTGATAATGGTCACTTTGTATCCGAAATGTACATTTGGTAAAATAAATAAAGTGTGAAGAAAGGTTATTAGTGCTTTATTTATCAATTCAATTTGATCTTCACGTAACTCAATCAATCAATTTAACGTATTCTATTTTATATTGATAATTAGAAAGAATGACTGCCCACCGTCTTAACCTGTTTGCAGAATATTGTGGGATTCCTCTATTGGGATTAAAAATAATTGCCAATGGCTTATGATCGGTCACTAACGTGAACTCTCTTCCATACAAATACTGATGAAATTTTGTTGAACCAAAAATTATTGAAAGTCCTTCATTCTCAATTTGAGAGTAATTCATTTCTACCTTACTTAACGTGCGTGATGCATACGCAATCGGCCTTTCTGTACCATTCTCCATTATGTGAGATAATACTGTCTTTATTTTAATTCGGGGTTATAGTGAACTAACACTTCCGTATTTGTTAATAAAAATTTTATTCTTTCGAAGGCATTTTGACATTCTTTATTCCAATTAAATATCACGTCTTTTTTTAATAATTTATATAAAGGGTTTAATACCATTGATAAGTTATTTATAAATTTCCCGTAGTAATTCACTAAACCTAGGAATGATTTAACTTGAGTTATATTACTGGGAATAGGAGCATTTGCAATTGCATTTATTTTATCTTCTGCAACATGTAATCCCTTTTTATCTATAATGTAGCCCAAATACTTTATTTTGTCTTAAAAAAATACATTTTTGCAGTGATAATTTTAATTCTGCCGACTGTAATCTATCCAAAATTAGATATAATCTTGTTAAATGTTCATTACGATTCTTCCCCGTGATCAAAATATCATCAAGAAAACACGTCACTCCATCAACCCCTTGTATCAAGGTGTCCATAATATGCTGAAATTTGCTCGGTGCGCAAGCTATACCAAATGGTAGTATTGAAATAAACCTTTGTGCGTTGATATCGTAACGTATTCTCTCGATTTTTGATCTAAACTAATCTATTGATAGGCCTGTGAAAGGTCTAATTTTGAAAATTCTACACCCCCTTGTAGTTTACTAAATAACTCCTCAATACGATCCTCCACTTCCAATACCGGATTGACGGTTATTTTAAAGTCACCACAGAGCCTAACAGTACCATCTTTTTTTTAGTACTGGCACCACCGAAGTGCCCCAGTTACTGAATTCTACTGGAGTAATTATACCTAACTCTAGTAATCTATTTAATTCATTTTCTACTAAGTTTTCATCGCAAATGGTAATGATCTATTTCGAAAAAAAATTGGAGTTACATTGTCATCTTTTAAATCTAATGAGATTTTACTCTTAGTAAAGTTACCAAGCCCAGGTGAAAATAATTCTTTAAATTTTAACTGAATTGTATTTAGTTCCCGCTTAATATAATTAATTGAACCAATGCCTAATTTAAAAAGTCTCAAAAAATCTCTTCCTAGCAAAGGAGGTTCTCCATTTGTAATTACATAAACATTTAGTTGCATTTCTTTATTTTTAAATTGCATATACCGGCTAGTAAAATTTTCAGTCCGTTGTACAGACATAATTCTTTATCAGACGGTTGAAGAACATAATTATGAAAATACTTAAGAAACAACTGTTTAGAAATTGCCGTGACACTCGATCCCGTATCCACTTGACAGGAAATTAACTTATTTTCAATTAATACGTCTAATATTAAAGCTTTATCTAATATTTCATGTTTATTTTGAATGTTGAATAAAGATAAATCAGCTGACTGTTCCGATTCTAAAAAGTATGCCGTTTTTTACCTTCGCCAGTGTTGCCGGTGCCTGGATGTTTAACCTTGCACATAGGTGCAGATGTCCTCGTCTACCACATTTGTGACACGCGCACTCACGAAAACGACACATTTCTGTTTTATGCGATTTTAGACCACACACATAACACTTTTCATAATTTTTTCCCGAATCCTGCTTCTGGGTTGGTCGGCGTCGATGACATTAAGTCACATGATGTAATCCTGGCTCCATCTTCACCTCTACCGGAACTTACGTGTTGGATTTCGCTGCCATCTTTTCTGAGGCAATTTCCACTACCTTTGAAAATTTCACTGTTAATTCCTCTTCGAACAGCCTATCTTGGATGTTTCCCTTTTCAAATCCTATGATAAATTTATCACGCATTGCTCCTTCAATTTTGCCCGCCGCAAACTTGCAGTGGGCCGCCAAGCTTCTTACGCGTGCTGCCCAATCCTTCGTCGACTCTGATGTACTTTTCACAGAACTATAAAATCTGTACCTTACAGCAAATGCTGAAAGCTGAGGCTTGAAATGTTCGTCTAATAATTGAATTAAATTGTCATAAACAGTTTCCTCCGGTATGTTCGGCAAGCACAAATCATACACCAACTTGTACGCCTCTTCGGATAATGCATTCAGAAGAATTGCGCGTGCGTTTCTTCTCCCCCGTCGTAATTTCATTAGCGGTGAAATAATTTATCCATCCTACGCCTGTAAATTGTCCAGTCTGACGTCTTAGGATCATCTTCCCGTAGCTGTCCCACGAAACTTTCGACCTTATTGGTCTCTGACATTGTACACCGCACACGTGTTTTTCGTAATTTGACACGAATTTCGCGAATTTACGCGAATAATTAGAAAATGTCCTGATAGTATCGCCAATATCCTCGTCGCCACTTTGTCGTGTACTCCAACTTCCTTTAATTTCTAAATGAAACACAATATTTTGAGATAGGACTTTATTAATCGCTTGTCAAATTAACACTGTCCTCTGCGCTCATTGCGCTCCGTTTTATCAACTAAAAAACACAGGTACAAAAAAAGGCAATACAAAATCTATTTTAATATTCTAATACAAATACACCACAAATTTAATAATTCCCAATGCAACCTATGATTATTCTTATTCTCAAATTAATTAATTCGAATATTATGCATATGTAACTAAATCATTAAATCAGTTTTACTTGAAAATGGTGCGTCCTATTAATGTTTAACAAGAGTGCTAATTTTGCGCAAAATACCCAAAATTTCACAATTTTAATTTGCATAGTACAAAACGTGACATACAATAAAAATTAGGGTGTTTCTGAATTGAAATTTCTAGAATGTCCTCTAACACCTTTTTAGGTTTTAATAGATGTGCCCGTGTACCAAATTTCATAATTTTCTCTTTAATGGTTTAGGAAATAAATAATAAAAACTTATTTCGAGGCCCCATCTTTGAAGGTCTGTACCACTTTGGGAACACCTTGTATATATTTAACAAATTAACTAACTGAGATTTCTTATATCCACCATACGTTATCTGCTCCCCCTCGAGGGGCCGGATCATGAAGCCCTCTCAAGACGCCATGTGGCGCAGCGAGTCACGACTCGTTGACCACATCATTATTTTTGTTTCATGGTAGGAATGGGGATCGTTTCTAGGTATGTATAGGTTTTCGGGAAATAAATTCAGACCCAAAATTACCTATGACAGGGTGAATATTATTGTGTATTCTAAGCATGGTGTCACCGGTAAAGTTCCCTGATGTTTACAATCAAGAAACCCCCAGGGCCCTCTCTTACATCCGACTCAATAAATTATGTACCAAACCATAAACCTTCTATCAACCAAGGGCATATGTGTCTTTGTACTGGAAAACTTACCCCGCTGTCAGCCGGCAAAGTGGCTGGGTTCAACAGATGTAAAGGGAGCGCCACGAGCTTTAATATTAAAGCCCTCCAGTACTAAAGGAGTGCAGGTAAAAGCTCGAAACCACAGGTAAATTAAATAGTTGATAGAACTAAAGTCAAAGTTACCGAACAATAATCTTTATTTAATGAAACACAACTGAAGGTTGAAAAAGAACATAACAACAATATAGTATAACAAGTATTTAAGTCTCAACAAGCGCAATATTAACAATTTGTAACCCTTTTCAAAGTGCTATGAAATAACTTCCAACTATAAAACAACAATAATTCCTCCTGGAAGCCTAACCGCTACTAATACAAAAGTTCACCCACACAAAAGTGAAAATAAGTTTATCTAGGACAAAGTATCCTAAATACTTGGGTTAAGCCCTGACGTATAAAGTTCAATCAAAACCGAAAATATATTACTTAATCAAATCAATTAAATTTAATTCAATTCACAGCCGCAATCCGAAGAACAAAAATCTATATGAATAATATAAGTAAAGTACTGATCACGTCATTTACTCACACATGCCAGTGTTAAACAGCAAGTTTGAAAGGTGTAAATATAACTTACCCCAATACGGTGATGTTACCTTAATCGTAGAATCGCTGGTAGCGCTACCTGGACGATTCCAACGTAGTGTAAATTAATCTATAAACAGTGCAACACAATAAACAACCAGCATGAGCAATAACACAATTTCATGATCACTGAAGGTTAAAAATTTAGTGAGAATTACGGATGTGATCCGAACAGTAGCTAAAAAAAAAAAAAAAAAACTCTACTTATTATAGAAATGACTGCCCAGAAACGACAGACATCCGGACTCTAATCAAGCTATGAAATTATTCTGATAACAATAACCACAAAAAAAAAAAAAAAATACAACCAAAAATTCTCGGCTCGGACGTCCATCAAAAATCGATATCATGTGGTCGGCGAGTGCACGTGCAGTAGTAGTAAAATCGTCGTTACACCAACCTCCCACTCTCGATGCTTCTCCGCTCGAATTCACAAATCCACCAAATAGTCAAACCGGACAGATCGAAAATCTCACGGGAAAGTCCTCAGGTGCAGCCACTGGACGCTCCACCGGAATTACAGAACAGCCACACAAAAACAGCCACCATTAAACGAAATAATTCGGTCACGTGGTTCAGACGTTAGGCTAACAGCCAAAACAATCACTTTAAATGAAATAGGTCAGATAAACCTAAAAGAAAAACCAGGCAGAATTTCTCCTGCATGACAAAACAACGAATTAGAATCATAAAAAGCTAATAAGGCGTAGGAATGATGAAGACATACCTTTCTCCTGGCTTTTCTCAATTTCCGGTCACATTAAATGTGCATTAAATAATCCGCCTGACGGCGATATCGTCTCAGGAATCCAAAAACCAAACATAACTAACTCTCCCCAACTGAGAAGACTGCTGCACGTGATAATCTAAATCATCCCCAACTAGGATTTACCCTTCACACATGAAGGAATTTTGTATCACTCGTGCATACACGTGCGACCACTTGTAAGAATATCAAAATGGTTTTCCGGAAATATAGAAAAAAACAAGATCTCAGTGTTGCCAGTCTTACTCTCAATAATCCCCACCAAACACTACCTTAGCCAACATCCAAAAATATGCAAAAAGAATAATTTGTGAATAATAGATGTAATTATATTTAATGAGCAGATCATAGACTTAATGATGATTTTCTAGTGTGGTAACTAGAAAAGTACTGAGAAAAAGAAACTACATTACTTAACCAACAGTATGACAGAAGAATACAGTTTTCGCGGTAACGACTAGGAATTATTCAAACGTTGGCAGCGTTGAACTTGATGTTTGACAAGTGATTTGTTTACCTGTCGTTAACCTCAAAACTGATCCGTACACTGAAGAAATTCTCTCGTTCACACTAAAAACTCCTTAATACAGCAAGACAGGTTCGAATAATTATTTTACTAATCTAAAATTCTCAAGTTACTCAGTCTAACAAAACAAAATGAATAAATTAATTATTTCCCTCAAACAATTCCTCGGTAAATCCTGTTATCGGCAACCCAATATCCAAATGAACACCAAATAAAATCTACATTATAAGTCGATCAATATAAATTATTCCACAAATTATTCGCATATTTCAGCTCGTCGCAGAAAATGAACAATTGTTAATTCTGACCCGTAACAATGGATTTAATGGGCGAATTATAGCGAGAAATGGAATCTTTACATTATATATAAAGTAAACTGTTATTTCTTGAATTAAATCGAAGAACATGAAAATGTATTGTAGAAAGCAAATTAAAATCATCAATAGTTTGAAAATAGTACCTTTGAATTATTATGTATATTTTGTAAACATTACAAACATATATGAGAAAAATAGTTTCTTCATAACATTAATACTTGTAAAATCCTTACAAATACTGTCAACAAGAGTTAAGGTACCTCTTGCGGACTGCCAACTAGCTCAGTATTTGTTTTGATTTGGAGACCAGGAGCAACTAACTTTTAAGACACAAATGCCGGTTTAATGCGTTTATTAAAAAAAAAAAACAGTAAATAATAACCGAGTGTCGCGTATTCGGATGGTAGTAGTGATAGTTGACAGTGTCTGTCGGAGTTCTGCTGATACGTGATTTCAGATACCCTATAGGGAGAAATCATTAGGGGCCTAACGAGGCCTATGAGCACCATGCGCAACTTCCACAAAACCGTAACCGTAACCCAATTTTTAAACACTCATACTGGGTGGCATAAACTTGGAGTTAAAGGGGCAAGCAACGTTTTTGGGCATTATAGTTGACAGGAAACTGAATTGGAAACTCAATAGGAAAGAGCAAAGAAAGCAATGGTTGCACTCTACTCTTGCAAGAAAGCTGTGGGTGGTAAATGGCATATGAAACCGTATACTGTCCACTGTATCTACACGGCAGCTATGGAGAAAAAGTCTCACCAGGTTATATTGAAGAGGATAAAAATGGCGGCGTATTTATTAATCACGGGAGCCTTGAAAACAACCTCTACGAAAGCCCTAGAAATACTGATAAATCTGGTCCTTATAGACTTATCCTGCAAATAGTCTGCAGCCACTACGGCAGTAAAAATAAACTCGATAGGATTGCTGCACTTCAGCAAGCAGGGTCACTCAGGATCTTGTGGGAGTAAAGCAACAGTCAGACTGAGATGGACATATGTGTACCTGAGGTATAATTTGGAAACGTATTCTCAACACACATCCTTCCCAAGAAAATTGGGTTCAAAACAAAAATTCAGTCTTGATCTTCACGGATGGCTCACAGACAGGTAACAGAGTTGGAGGACGTATCTTCTCGGAAGAACTCGGCCTGAGACGACCATCTGGTTCATAGACTCGTGTAGCATACTGCAGACAGACGTGGGGGCTGTCCGCAAAGCGGTAAGACTTCTGGTCAGCATTGACATACAGGCGACCAGTGTTTGAATCTTCACGGACAGCCAGGCCGCCCTAAAAATACTAAATATTCAAGGGTGTAACTTAAAAGAGATCATTAGGTACAGAGTTACAGGAGTTCGCTAGACAATGTGACGTGAGCCTCATTTGGCAAATATTAAGGGTAACGAAATGCTTGCACATAACCATCCTATTAAAAATTTTAGTATGGTGTTAGATGAATTCATTAAATTCCTAGTAAATAGAAGAAGCCTCACATCCTTTCTCCTGAAGACTTTGGAGAAAATAATCAACGAACACATAAAAACCAAGCAATTCGCTTTTCAAGCTGGCAAATCTACCGTTGACGCTCTACATCACCTCGTCAAAGAGGCAGAGCAAGCTATTCTATAAAAGGAAATAGCACTCGGAATATTTGTAGACATAGAGGGGGCCTCTGACAACACCTCATCCTCTGCAATAGAACGGCTATTAATAAAGGAATATATCCTTCCACGATAAGGTGGGTGGAGTCGATGCTCCGAGGCCTACTGGTATCGGCCTCACTGGCAGGATCCACAGTATCAAGGCTGTATCAAAGGAGTGTCCTCAGGGTGGAGTTATGTCCCCACATTATGGTCAATAGTAGTGGACTATCTCCTTGTTGAACTGCGCAGTAAGGGCTTTACAGTCCAAGGCTACGCAGATAACATAGCAATAATTATCAGAGTCAAGCATGAAGGCACTCTCACAGACCTAATGCAGCAATCCCTGAATATCATCAATAACTGGTGCGTTCGGGAAGAACTAAGTGTTAACCCTAACAAGACGATCAAAGTTCCATTCACGCGTAGAAGGAAGCTGCACATAAAGGCTCCCTTGCTGAATGGTGTATAGATAAATCTCTCCAACGAAGTGAAGTATCTAGGTGTAATCCTGGATACCAAACTGACGTGGAATCAGTACTTGGATAGAATCATGACCAAAGCAACGACATCGTTCTGGGCCTGTCGACGACTAATGGTGAAAACCGGGGGACTGAAGCCCAAAATCATATACTGGATATATAGAACGGCAGTGGTACCCATTGTCACCTATGCCGCCCTTGTGTGGTGGCCAAAGAGTCAACAATTAGACACGCAAAAGAAGCTAGGCTCGCTTCAACGTTTAGCCTGTCTAAGTATTACAGGTGCCATGCTAACGACGCCCACTGCGGGAATGGAGGCAATCATAGGCCTTCCTTCGCTTCATCTTGTGGTGCAAATGGAGGGGCTTGTTGCGGCCCTTAGGCTACACCATAGAAATAAAACTCTGCCGGGAGACTGGACAGGACACCTAGAGGTACTGAAGCTAATCTCCTTTCCAAACCAATGAACACTATGTCCAGAAGGCTGGAGCTCGTTTAAGATGCTGATTGTAGACCCCAAAATGGCTTCGGAAAAGGCCAACAAGTTTGTACGAGGCATATCAACTTGGTACACGGATGGTGGTGGTGGATGGGAATAGGCATTTACAGTTCTAACCATAATCACAGGAGCTCTATGGCTCTGGGTGAAACACCCACAATGATATGTGTGCCAGGGAATGTTTAGGTAGACACTTAAATTGTGCCCATATATACATATGCTCAGACAGACGGGTCGCGCTAAAGGCCATCGGGGCCAACAGCCACGGTTCACAGACTGTCTGGAAATGTCGACGATCCCTTGTGCAACTAACAAACTCTCTCATCCTAATGTGGGTACCAGGGCACGAGGGTATCGCAGGCAATGAAGTGGCAGATGAACTCGCCAAAAGAGGTACAGACGCTACTCCTATAGGACTAGAGCCGATTTGTGGACTCCCCATGAAGTACCAAAAAGAAGTGGTGCAAAAATGGGAAGGGGACAGAAGACATACACACTGGAACAACGCGCCAGGCTTACGTCAGTCAAAACGGCTCATCAAACTTGATAACAGCCATAAGGCGCTCGACCTCACAAGGAACAAGCTAAAAATATTCACTGGAGTCATGACAGGGCACTGTGCCCTCAGGTAAAATAGGAAAGTGGAAAATGCAGGTTATGCGATTCGGCAAATGAAATAACCGGGCATATACTCTGCGCCTGTGACACTATTGTCCACAAGCGTCTTTCACACTTCGGCAGGGACCGATTATCCCACGAAGAGAAGTGAGCAATGTCACTCCCAAGAAAGTCATCAGATTTATAGAGGACGTGGGACTGCTTGGTAAGTGATTAGGAAAGGGCAGAACAATAGATCTTATAGGTCGCAGTTCACATGAGTCAAACTTACCTCTCACTTGCCCCGTATAACCTATAAATAGAAGAATGGAGAATGAAAACGAGTATCTCACAACGAGACAACTATGGCCGAGACTCGATATAGCCAACAGTGAAAGACTGAAAGCACTAAGCAGAGTTGATATAAGGTTGACAGTAGGGATTATTACTGGCCACTGTCACCTAGGAAAATACAGGAATGTCATGAAAATGACACGTTAGCACTTTTGCAGGGGCTGCAAAGACGAGAAGGAAGAAGAGACAGATCTTCATTTTCTGGTCCAGTGCCCCACCTCGGAAAGAAATTAGAGAAAAATTCCTAGGAAAAGCTCGCATTAATGGTCTGACAAACCTAGTACCACTCAAGATGAGATGGCTGGTCAACTACATTAAGAGGTGACATATATTTTCTCCAAGAATGCATAAGGAAAAAAGTATTCCCAAAATTTACAAAAGTTAAGGTAGGAAGATTTAATAATAAAAAAGATAAATTAATTAAAGAATTTAAAATTAAAATTATGAAGAATGAAATTTCATTTCTTCATCAAAAAAGAAATATTTTGGAAGTTAAGGTTAAGGCTTACAAATTGCATTTAATATTATCAAATAATATTTCGACAATAATATGGGATAAAAAACTTTTAGAAATAAATGATGTAATAAAGACGAAATTACGAAAGAAAACAAATACTTTAAAAAATAAACTTGATTCTTTAATTAAAAGAAAAGAAGAAGCAATTACAAAGGATCATAAGGAATTAGAAGATTTAACCCAAATTTTAGTACACAACAAATACAATAGTACATTTAATGAAAAAGAAATTGATTTATTAAAGAAAGGATGCAAATATTCGATTTTACCAAAAAAGATCCCAGTAGAACAAATAATAAATGATTTAGACCTAGCATCCGATAAATTAAATAGTGAGGAATCAATTGCGTTTAAGAACAACGTAAAGGAAATTTTAAAGAAATGCATACAGAAGAAAGGGAGGATAAACGAGCGAATTGTGGAGGAAGCAAAATTAATGCGGAGTCTAAAGGAGAAGAATGTTTTTTACCTTAAAGCGGATAAAGGAAATTCTATCGTCATATTGGACAAATCAAATTATGTTGAACAAATTGAAGAGATGTTGAAAAATGGACCATATGTGGAACAAAGGAAGAATCCAATAAAATTATACTGTGCTAGAATTAATGATTTTTTAAAAACTTCAACATGTTTGATTGATAAAAAAATTAATTGACAAAATCAAAGTCAACAATCCAAAGCTTCCAAAATTATATGGTTTACCAAAAATTCATAAACCAGCTAATACATTGAGACGAATAGTTTCAAATATTAATTCACCAACTTACAAAATTGCCAAATTCTTAGTTAAAGAATTTGAAAATTATAAATGATTTTTCAATTTAATAAATAAACTTTCAAAAGTCACTTTAAATTCTGAAGAAAAAATATTCCTTTTGACGTTCAATCACTATTTCTGAGCATACCAATTGATGAAACTTTAATATTTTTAGAAACATTTTTAATCGAAAATTTAGTCCCTGAAAATAAAATCAAAATTTACGTAGATTTGACTAAATTAGTTATGGAATGTAACACATTCGAATTTAATGGCAATTTTTTAAACAAACATTCGGAACAACTATGGGAAATCCATTGTCTCCTTTTTTGGCAAATTTATTTATGAATAATTTAGAAAATTTAGCAAAATTAAAAATAGTTAATTTCCCAAGAATATGGTACAGGTATGTGGACGATATTTTCGCTATCATTAACGAGAATTTTAAAATTGACCAATTTATTCACGAAATTAGTACTATTAATAAAAATATCAATTTTACATACGAACTTGAAATGAATGGAAAATTACCCTTTCTAGATCTTTTAATTATTAGAAATTATTCAAAATTAGAATTTAACATATACAGAAAACCAACTCATACTTTTAATTACATTGATTCAGATTCTAACACACATTATAAGCATAAATTAGCAGCATTTAATTCAATGATTTATCGAGCCATTTTTATCCAATCACAGAAGAAAATAGAAAAGCAGAAATTAATTTAATATATAATATAGCCAAAAAATTAAATTTTGAATCAAAAATAATAACAAAAATAATTAATAAATTTAAAAACAAATTTTTAATCAAAAATACTACAATTTTAATACCACTTTATGAACAAAATTCAAGTAAAAATTATGCAAAAATTTTATATAATTCATGTATAAATTTTAAATTAAATAATATTTTAATTTAAAAAATTCAATTTAATACCTGCACTATATTCAAACACAAAATTAAAAATGTTATTAGGCAACACCTTTTTGAAAAATAATCCTTTAGAAAATTCTGGTATTTATTCAATAAAATGTAGCAATTGTATAAAATTATATGTGGGTCAAACTACTAGAAGTGTTTTAACTAGATTTAAAGAACATAATTACCATATTAAAAACTTTAATTCTGAAAAATCTGCTGTAGCTTTCATTCAATAAATACGGGACATAAATTTTCGATTGAAAATGTTAAACTTATTAAATTTTCACGTGAATCAAAATTAAACATGTTGGAGTCTATTGAAATGAAAAAAAACAAAAAACAAACACATAGATTACCTTTATATCGATACTAGTTTATTAAATAATCCCCTTTTAGATCTTATTAATTCATAAATTTTAGCACATTATATATAATTATATTTAGATTAGTTTATAGTTAACACGATTATTAAATATTTTAATTTTATCAATATTGCTTTGTATACCATAACAACATCTTTTTTTATTAATGGAACAAAGTGTAGGACTCAATATAATTTACACCAAATTGACGCTTTATTTTTCTACAGTTTCATATCTGGATTTCTTTTCGACATCATCACATATCTATCGAACACGTCCGCCAATTTGTCAACGTTATCAATACTATAGAATCGGCTGGGCGTCCCTTTTCGGACCATGCGAGATTCTCATCAATCACCATTTGTATATACATACATATTCGACTGTAGTTTTTTTTATTTTATTTTTTCAAATCAGGGGTTGTTTTTTCCTTCGTGGAGATCGAAACATTAATCATTCGCGCAAAAAGGGAATATTTCTTGGATTCGAACTTCTTAAGTTGTATTCCCATCGTGAATATCAATCAGGGCGGTATTAACTTTGCGCTGTTAAAAAGGAGATTCGCGGCGACAGCCCTCAAATGAATATGAATTTGCTCGAAGAGTCTGTCGCGAGTTGAAGTGATACATTTTCGTTATGCTTTGTGTTACTTGTTGTTTTTTCTTTTGTTTAGGAGGTAAAACGGTTTTGCTGTCGAGTTTTATTAAATTATCATAAAAACACCGTTACTATTGTTTCGATTCATTGTATCAGATTGTGTTTAAGGAAAATGGATGGAATTTTCGCATTAAACAAAATTTTTATAAAAAATATAATATTATATTAACGTTACACTTCGCTGTAGTGTTGATGCATCTTTTCTTTTTGTCATTTCTCACTGTTTGAGTGTTCCTTTTTTAAATATACGTTATATAAATTATAACCAAATAAAAGAAACAAATACTAAATGTTCGTATTTTTGATCATTTTACTTAAATTTATTTAAACTGTAAGTATCTTAGAAATATCTAATGAAAAAACTACTTCCCGGGTATATATCCAGACAGACATTGGATTACACAATAAATGTGTTTTACTCAATGTCAATATGATTTTAACAACTAAGGGTTTAAAAGCAGAATACTGATGATGGATGAATCCCGAAAAACATGCCAAATCTGCAAAAAATCTGCATCTTTATTTTTCAATCTAAAAATGTATATAATTGTAATTCATCCTAATTTAAGTTATATTTATTTTGCGAACAAAAAATGTTTTTGAAATGTATACTATAAACGAATTTTAGACTAGTTGCGTTCTTAAAAGTCATAACTGAGCTGAGTCTTAAGATTTGTATACAATTATATTTTATAATATATTTAATTACAGCCTAACAATAATGTTTTTATATTATTAATCCACGTGTATATAAATTACTTGTAAGTTTGTTTAAATATAAAAAAATATATTATTATTATTCTATTTTATTTAGTGGGTATATTTGATAATGATAAGATTAATTTGCCAAAATTGCAGTCAGAATTGCAAATACAAGTGTTATTATTAATAGAATAGACTTTTAAAATTTTAATAATTTTAAAATGTAAGTGGCAAACAACTGTTTTAGAGTTATATTGATCTTTAACAATTTACAAGCTCTAATTCACATATACATTATATATGTTTGAATTAATTATTAAATAGTTCAATTGATTTAAAAAAAATGTGTAAATAGACTTCATGCAACAAGTTATGTACTTACATGTATCTGCATAACGTATACACATGTAAGCATATACGTGATAAAAATTTACATCGGTAATATTTACAATATTAATGTTTTACACACATCATGTGAGTGATTGCGGTGAGTGATCGCAGAGCTCCAAGATTATTGTATTTTTTAACAGGAAAATCAACATTAACATTTTTCAAAGTCCGAGCACATATGAGTTAATACAAGTGAAGTATCATAATTTATATTTAAAATCCCCTTAAATTTTATTATAAACGTTCACGTATAATAAACCACAGCCCGAGTATCTCTCCGAGGCTAGCCAAAGGTGATTACAAAAAAAGAAATCGCTCGGCGCTCTCGACAGCTCCAATAAATTTAATCCCAAATTTAATTTGTTCCTCTGTACTTTAAACTTTTATGTAACTACCGTGGTCTATTCTGTTATTAGTTAGTCGCTGTGAAGGACCGTGCAGTGTGAAGAGTGCCCCTGTTACTCCTTAATATTCCTTATCCTTAAATAATAATATTTATACATATTGTTTATATTCACGTTCATTCGACCGCCTCTTGACATTATTGTCCTTAAATCATTGATACCTGCAAATATTATTATGTCCGAAATTAAACAAATACTGGACGAAATTGCTAACACTATAAATGAGCACATAAACAAACTTAAAGCAATAGAATTTGCATTGCTCGCAAAGATTGATGAGATTAATAAAAAAAAAATAACTGAAATGGAAGCCGATAACAATTACGTCCTTATTGCCGTAAATGAACACCTCAAATGCGAAAAGATTATGCTGAAGTATATAAGATATATTCTGATTACAATGATGTAATATATCATACCTTTATTGTAATTAATTATATTCTTTTTTGGAATTTTCTTTATTGAAACTAAAGAAGTACTCATTTTTAGCAACTAGATGGATGTCATTCTGTCATTGATTGCCAAAATTTAAAATTAAATATTACTATTTATTAAATATTTAATTTATTCAATTTTTTATTACCAATTTTTTTTATTTTTTTATAAATATGTAGCTAATTTTATAGGGTTTTAAGTGATTTAGAGGCAAAACAAAGCTTGAATATGAGACCCCAATGTTTCTTTAGAATAAATGTTTGGCCAAATGTGTATAGTCGGAACATAAATTAGGAGATTATAAAACATTAATAATTTCGTCTCGAAATTCAATAAAATTCCAAGAGGGAGTTTGTATACTACAATAAATAATTTAAGGAACACCTTTGAATTTTTGTTGCTGCTAAGGCTGTTTTTTGAACATAAATTAAAGAAATATTTTTGTATTAATATTTATATTAATATTATTTATTTTTTTATTTTATTTTTTTAAAATAATTTTTAGTTTATAAAAAAATCATTATGTAAATTTTTGTTCCATGGCAAAACTTTTTTTATAAATATTGTATTCACAAAGCTACAAGTTACATTATATTTTCTATTGATTACTTTGAATTTCATGGAATGTTTGATTTATTAGTATTAAAAAAATATTTTGTTAAGACTGTGTTTATTTATCAGAATAAAGATATCATATGTGGTATCATTGTACTCAGAAAAAAATAGAGGATTTTAATATGATAAAAAAAACAATATGGCGCCCATAATAAATAAGAAAGTTGATGATAGTCCAGAAGAAACGAAACGTGCTATTAGTAAAATTAGTGCGCCATCGATTAGATCATAAAAAAGTGCTATAATAATGTCATCATTGCAATTTGCAATGAAATATTGCTTCAAATAACGAAGATATAAATAAAAAAAGAAATTCGCATTTTTCAGTTTTTTCATTTTTCTTGAAAATAAAGAAACTTAGCCCAGTTTTCTCAACGGAAAATTAATCAGCATGAAATTCTGCAAAAGTGCCGAATTTAAATAATATAATAAGCGAGATCCCCATGGCGAGACTCGAATTGTTTCAAATTCCCTGTATATTCTCCCTAATACGGGAGTTGGTGAATATTTTCTTCTTTTAGAATTCATAGAAGAAAATTTTAACATGTTTAAAATATCCTTTGTAGGTGATTTCAACCTAGCTTATCTCTACGCGTGGATGAATAATAATAAAATGTGCAATTCACTTACACCATTACTAAATTTCTTAAATCTTAAGGGGAATCGGTACGGCTCTTTAGTGTGTTTCTGGCTCAGTAGATGGCACTGCTTTATATGGGACTTATAATATAAAAGTTTTTCCGTTATTTCTCGAAAACTGTAGTTTGTAGGAAAAAACAACCGCCTTCGTGTTCAGCGCAGTTAGGAGCAGTACGCACGTGAAACCTTTTTTTCCGAAAATTAAGTATTTGTAAGAAAATAATTATACAAAATATTTATGGCTAACATTCTCGCCTGTATTAAATAAACACAAACGTGAAACGAAACCAATACATTTTGCGAGCGAAGAAAGAGGATAGATAATTGAATCGTCGTCGTAGTTTTTCAACTTATAATTAATCGCACTCGCTTCGGCATGCATTTTCTAGTCCACGTGGACTCGTAAATACAGAATATAAACAAACAAACATAGAAAGAAATTGAATACGCTGATTTTAGAGCCCACAAAAATCGATATGAAAACATCCAGCGACATTATAGTGATATTTAGTTACCAATTTAAATGAATTAAAAAATAAAATCCATGTCCGTTTAAATACTATAAAATGATAGTAATTATACATTTTTTTTTTCAAAATTAACTTCATTGCCAAATAATAGTAATCTTTCCATATTTAAGCGGAAATTTCATACCCATGTTTGTGAATGAAAAGTATCAAAAAAAAGAAAAATTGCATTGAATTCAGATAATCGGGAGCAGTATACACGTGGAGTACTTTTTGCAATATGTTAAATATCAAAAATACGGAAATACCCTCATATTCTTCGGCGACAAAGGAGACGCTCTACGTAATTTATGTTCTATTCGTATGTCATTTCTTAGTATTTGAACGGCCATTGGCTTTGTTTTTTTGTTCAATAGTTTGGTTATTAACAATTTAATGGGCTATGACTGTGGTCGTTTTTTTTTATTGAACACCACGTATACTTACAAGAAATAATTTCATTTCAGACAAAATGATTATTTCAGATAAAATGTGCTAAAATACACCACATGTTTCAATATTGCTCTCTAATTGGAATATTCCCACATGCCCGTGGATCAATAATTTCTTTTATTAAAATATTTTTATAAAAAAATATTAATTTATCAATAATTTTTGTTTTCCAAAAATTGTCGTATCTGACAATTCTTCCAATTTATAGGTCTTGTTTTGTCCGTACGACAAAATCACAAAAGTCGGCTTTTGCAATATGCATCTGGCCCTGGATTTGATAATAATAATTGTGATTACGTTTTAATTTTAAATTTGTATCCAAAAAGAACGTTTTTTTTTTTCGTTTGCTGCTTGTTTAATAGTCATTTTTCTATCGATTTAGAGCACTTCATCTCCCAAAAAGCCATACATCTCATCTATTAAAAAGCCGCACGGTGTTACGGAAATTTTGGTCGTTTCTGCATACTTTTGTAAGGCATTTTTTTTTTCAATTATTTGTCCGTAGACTGTAGCTTCATTTGAAACGGGCTCCTTATAAAGTAAACTGTATATGAGAGGAGCCCCTTTTGTTTTCTGTCGCTTTTTGCAGATTGCGCCAAATTTAGATACCCTCAATCGCTGTTTCCTCTCTATAAACCACTGTTCGTTATCGGCCTGTCCTCTTGTTTTCAACTCAATTTTGCGTATTTCTTCGCGAGTTAGTGAAAGTTCATTTAAAATAATGATAAACTTCTTGATAAATTCTTCAGTGTCCATATCAGGTTGTTGACACTGAGTCCCATAATCTTCTCTGCCATTATCTTCTTGATAAATCTTTTTGCGCTTTGGAATTAATCGATCGCTTCGACAGTTTTGAATAGGTTATTCTTTTGACTCTCCTAAGTGCAATTCTGGATGTATGAAGTGACACTCTTCCACCAAATGACTGCATTGCTCTGCTTTGCCAATTGGGGCCAAATTGGAAATCAAGCTCCTCTCCCCAACTTGTTTGCCCCCCGTAAATTTGGCGACAAGAGACATAAATCTTCCTGCCATATTACTCGTATCATTATATGACAATTGGGGAGCTTTCCTGATTAGTGGCTTAATAGATTCCTCGATGTATCCTAGTACCACACCGGATATAGGAACTGAGTTATTTAATTGTTTGCAAAAATAATCTCTGCAATTTGCATGATCCCCAATAATATGGTAGAGAGAATTTCTTAAATCTGACTTTAAAATTTCAGTATCCATTTCAAAATTTGCATTACCGTGTTGTTTAATTTTTTTTTCACTGTGACATTGGATTTTTTAATGCAAAATAGTTGCTTAATATATTTTTTACGACGTGATTAGCGCATTCTCGTTTCAGGACATGTCTCTCGTATGGTACTAATTCCTGAACCTATAAAATATTTATTATAGTTCAAATAATAGAAATAATGTACACATTCTATACTTTTTATACACACTTGAATCTCTTGAATATGTGTGATTATTTAGGAATTTTTGAAATTTAACATATTGCAAAAAGTACTCCACGTGTACACTGCTCCCGATTATCAGAATTCATTGCAATTTTTCTTTTTTTTAATACGATATGCGGTGTCCGAGATCTGGTGAAATTACTTTTCATACATAAACGCGGGCATGGAGTTTCCGCTTAAAAATGGAAAGATGACTATTATTTGGAAATGAAGTTAATTTTGAAAAAATGTATAATTACTATCATTTCATAGTATTTAAACAGACATGGATTTTATTTTTTAATTCATTCAAATTGGTAAATTAATATCAGCATTATGCCGCTGAATGTTTTCATATCGATTGTTTGTCGGCTCCAAAATCAGAGTATTCAATTTCTTTCTATGTTTGTTTGATTATATTCTGTATTTACGAGTCCACGTGGACTAGAAAATGCATGCCGAAGCGTCAGTATCCAATTAGAGACGACGGAGTGCGATAAATTATAAGTTGAAAAACTACGACGACGATTCAATTGTATATCCTCTTTCTTCCTTCGCAAAAATGTATTGGTTTCGTTTCACGTTTGTCTTTATTTAACACAGGCGGGAATGTTAGCCTTAAATATTTTGTTTAATTATTCTCTTACAAATACTTAATTTTCCGAAAAATAGGTTTCAGCTCCTAACTGCGCTGAATACGATGGCGGTTTTCTTTTTTCTCTACAAACTGCAGTTTTCGAGAAATAGCGGACAATCTTTCATTATAAGTTCCATATAAAGCCATCTACTAAGCCAGAAACACACCAAAGAGCTCTACCGATTCCCCTTAATAATTTTCATCAAATGAACAATGTGGTTAACGCCAACAACCGAATACTGAATCTTGTCATTGTCTCATCTACACCATTGTGTGAAGTCGTCAATGCAATGGTTATTATTATTGAAGAATATGCTATATGTTGTTACATTTCGTTTTATTGTTTTATTGAATTTAAGCGAACTGAACCTGTTATTATATCATACAACTTCAAAGCATCTAATTTATCGCAATTATATGTTGATATCACCCATATGGACTGGGCAGATGTATGTTCTGTGAGGGATGTAGACGCAACTTTTAATATACTATATGATGAACTCAACAAGAGTGTTCCTCTGAGAAAAATACCTAAACATTTCAAATGTCTGCCAATCTGGTGTAACAACGAAATTAGGCATTTAATACCCCACATAAATCTCCTTAGACGGCAGTACAGGAAAATAAAGGATACGGATGCTTATGCAAAATATAGCAACACAAGAAAACTAGTGAAGAAAATGATGAAGAATGCGTATTCTTGCTACGTCTATGAAATTGAAGAAAAAATCGCTACTGATCCTTGACAATTTTGGTCACATATCAACAATAAAAGATAAAATTCGGGACGAATGCTTAATGGAGATGAAATACTTGAATCACCTTTATCAATAATAAATGACTTTGTGGATTATTTTAACAAAGTTTATGTGAAAAACGGTGGTAGTCTTAAAGTGTCTAATTCATTGGATTATCTTGGTAATTTCATAATAAACGAAAATATTATATACGCTCAACTATGTAAACTTAAACATAAATTAACAATGGGTGCCGATTTGATTAGAGCGTTTTTGTGCTCAATATTTTATACAGCCCTTAAATCACATTTATAACTCCATTCTATTAATAGAAGAATTCCCAGATTGCTGGAAAAATAGTTACGTTAATCCCATATTTAAGAAAGGAAATCGTAATATAATAATAATTGATAACTATTGCCCAATAGTTCTTATTTCCAATTTTTCTAAGATCTTTGAGAGCATTGTGTTTTCAAGAAATGATTGCACAGGTTGAGGGATACAAATCTGAACATCAACGCGGATTTATGACAAAACGGTCTACTCAAACAAATCTATTGGATAATCTTGATAGTGATAAACAAGTTGATGTCATATACACTGACCTAACTAAAGAGTTCGATCGTATTCCATACGATGTATTAATTGCTTGCTTGAATAACTACAGTATTCGCTATTAATTAGAGGTTACAGTACATGTGAAAAATGTATATACTCTAAATTGTGTATATTTTACATAATTAAATGTGAATTCTAAACAAACTTAAAGTGCTAATCAAGTATCAATAAGTTATGCGTTATCTCTCTCAAATAATCAAAATTAGCGTAAGTACCTAAATCATAACCTGTATCATCGAGACGAACGAGTGTGAGCAACGTTCGCCCGCTAGTTTGTCTTTTTTAGTTACCGCGATAGGTCTCGCTGATGTGAAGTATAGCCTCGTATTATCCCTATATGTTAAAATGTCTCAGAAATCCGACGAAATACAAATAAATACTAGAGCTGAATTACTATGTGTAGCTTACGAATAAAACTATTTGTCCTAAGTGTAGTAAGTTCTGCCATCAAGCATGCATTTGCTACAATGTTGCATGGGTGATTATTTAACACATGCAACATTGTAACAAATGATCTTGCTATATCGGTACAAATCCTAAAAAATCAATTCAAATATTAACATTTAAATGTGACAAATTGTCTGCGGAAAACGCTGAAATAAAATTACGTATCGATGAAATAGCTCACATTAAAGCTGATAAAGCAAGATTAAGTAATGAAGTTAAACAATTGACATATAAACTGAATAATTTTGAAAATAAAGCTACAACCAATACGCCCGACCTTTCGAATTATTTGGAAAATAACCTGGGTCAAATTGATTCACACAAAATTGTCAAAGAAATTGAGGACCGTAAAAACGGGAAAACAATGTTATTGTTTATATTCTCGCAGAATCCAAAGCTGCCAATACTCAAGCAAACAAGACGATGACGTTGCCCGTGTGTTGAATGAGCTGCATAAAATAATAAATAATAATATTGCTGTAAAGCAAATATTTCGTCTCAGTAAACTCAACGATAAACCAGTCCTCTAAAAGTTATTTTTAATAATAATTCAACTGATATCACTGTATTACGCAAGTAACAAAATTTAATTCTAATAATAAATTTAAATCAGATATGACCCTCATGCAACGTGAATATCTCAATAAAATAATTACGGAACTAAAGACAAATGGTGAAATTCATTTAAAATTAAAATACAAAAGTTGTATTTCAAAAATCATTAAAACTTCTTCGGTAAAGTAGTACACTCCTAACTGAATAATTCTAAATCAAAATTAACTCATTAGACATCTATTATCAGAATACGCGTAGATTAAATTTAAAATGTTATGATTTTCATACTTCTATGGTAGATGGCAGCCTTGGTATTATGGAAATTAATGAAACTTGGCTCAAAGATGGTTTTTATAATAATGAATTATTACCAGACAATTACAGTATTATTCGCTGTGACAGATCTGGCAAAAGAGGAGGCGGTGTCTTAGTTGCAATTAATAATGATATTAAATTCATTGAAATTGTGTTAGACATACCAACTACTAAAATTGATTCTGTTGCAGCTAGATTGTTATTTGACGGAAAGCATTTAGATGTTTTATGTACATATATACCACTTGCCATAAGCATACATGAATACACCGAGTTCTTCGAATATATTGAAACGAAATTAGATATTGAACATTTTATGATCATTGGTGATTTTAACTTTTCTAGTAACACAAATTTCGTTAATATTGGTGAATTATCCATCCAACAACATTATAACTTTAAATAATTTCATTAGTTTTATTGGCTTCATTCAACGGAATAGAATTTTCAATTCGAATAGCAGATTATTAAATCTAGTTGATCCAGCCGTAAGGGAAGACCCACATCACCCAGCTTTACTTATAACAATTGCCCTGAACTTATAACAATTGCCCTCTGGAACTGATTTGGCTTTTAAAGAGTAAACAAAGAAGATATTGTAAGCGACATCAGACCACCTGTTCGGGTTTGGCATGTAATTTTAACAAAATATTATTAATTCAGCAGCGGGGTATAATAAAATAAAAATTAACCCGTGCAAAAAATTCGTTTTCAAATGTTAATAAAGACAAAGTAGATTTAACAAATTTTAAAGATAAATTAGCACTTCTAATACCTTTATATATAGAATTTTATGAAATTCAACCGAAAATTGCAACATTAAATGAAGATGAAAATTGTGACGACGAATGTAGCTCATTTGATGATTCTTATAACGAAACAATAAGTATTTTAAAAAATCTAGTTAAAGAAAAAAGTTATTCTAATTCTACATTGAGTGAAGTAGGTTGTAGAAATAATTCAAAAAGTATAGATTTGCTAAAATTAAACATCCCTAAATTTTCGGGTAATTTAAATAATTGGCTTGGGTTTAAAGATATGTTTGTGTCTTTAATTCATAATAATGAAGATCTTAATCCGTTACAAAAACAGCAATACTTGATATCGGCTTTAGAGGGTGACGCGGCTAGGTTATTGCACGGTATTAGTTTATCAGGTAATAATTACGAAGAAGCGTGGGAAACGTTATTAGAGAGATACGATTATAGAAATAAAATCATTCTTTTTCATTTAAATAATATTTTATAAGCACCTGCGTGTACTAAAGAGTCGGGAAATCATTTAAGAAAAATGCTGGATGTTATTACGCAAAATATGAGATCATTGCGCGCATTAAATCGGGATGTAGATAATTACAATTATATGTTAGTTGCGATTATTTTGTCTAAATTAGATTTAACTACAAAATTAGAGTGGGATCGCACCACGAAAAGAGATAGTGAGTTCACTACAGTAACAGTTTTAACAGATTTTTTTTAGGCAAAAATGTGATGCATTAGAGTCGTCTGCCTCGAACTTAAATCATAAAACTAACTATCATTTTAGTATGACTGAAAAGAAATGCATATTATGTAATCAATCGCAAGCTTTATATAAGTGCGATGCATTTTTAAAGCTGTCAATTGAAGACCGAATTGCCATGAAATTAATTATTGTTTTAAATGTTGCGAATCATTCGATTAAAAAGTGTTACACGAAATCTTGTTTTAAGTGTTCGAAAAATCACAACACACTTCTTCATAAAGATACCGCACTACTTCAAAATCAAAATATAGCTTCCGTTTCAACTTCAGCTCATGTTAGTTCGGAATATTAGGTATGCTTGTCGACTGCATTAATTAATGTTTTTGATATAAATGGTAAATCGTATACCGCTAGAGCGTTACTCGATCCTGGTTCGCAGTCAAATATTATATCGTCCGAATTAGCGGATAAACTAAAAAATCCCCGTAAAAAAATTAACACAAAATTAGATTGCATTAATGGAGAGAGCGTAAATGTAAATGAAATGGGTACCGTCAAATTAAAATCGAAATATAATAATTACTCAACAGAATTTGATTGCTTAGTTCTGAAAAAGGTCACGAATCGTTACCAAATTTCACTTTTAAGAAAAGCGTTTCCAAAATACCGTCTAATGTAAAATTAGCTGATCCGCAGTTTAATGTATCGAGGGGGATTGATATATTATTAGGGGCGGATGCTAGTTGGCGTTCTTTATGTGTAGGACAAATAGATTTGGGTGGCGGTAAACCTCTCTTACATAAAACTCTTTTCGGTTGGATTCTTATCGGGGGTGATCCTTATAGTAATAATTATCAATCTTGTTTTTTATTGTCGGTCATACCTGAATTTAATTTAGAGAGTTTTTGGGAGCTAGAGCAGGTAAAAGATAATAATAAATGCTTCAATCCAGAAGAAATTAAATATGAGAATCATTTCAAATCGAACTACATACGCGATAGTGAAACGGGTCGATTTACTGTCTCGCTTCCTTTTAAAGAAAATTGCTCGTTATTAGGAGAATCAAGAAGTACCGCTATTAAACGATTTGATAATTTAGAAAACAAATTAAGCAAAAATGAAAATTTAAAAAAGAATTATACGGAATTTATGCAAGAATACATTAATTTAAATCACATGCGGTTATCGGATAGTACAAATGATAATGGTTTTTATATGCCTCATCACGGTATAATTAAAGAGTTGAGTATATCCACAAAACTTCGCGTTGTTTTTGATGCGTCGGCATAAACAAATAGTAGAATATCACTGAATGACGTATTAATGAAAGGGCCTGTCATCCAGCAGCATTTATTTTCGATTTTAACCAGATTTCGATCTTATTTGTATGTTATTGCTGGAGATATAGTTAAAATGTACAGACAAATTCGTTTAGCTAACAATCATGTAAATATCAAAAAATATTTTGGCGTTCTGATCCCAGCCAACCTTTGCGTGAATATGAATTACAAACTGTTACGTTTGTAACAGCCTCGTTTTCGTCAATTAGATGCTTGCATCAACTTGCTGAAGACGAGGGCGCAGAGTATCCAAATGAAAAGGAAATTATTAAAAATGATTTCCATGTGGATGACCTCCTCACGGGGTCTGACGATTTAAACCAACTTGCAAATATTAGAAATAACATAATAAAAATATTAAATAAGTGGAATGCCAATAATCAAATTTTGCTTGAAACTATTCCACGAGAAGTCAATGATGGGTTACAATGGAATTCACAAGCAGACTGTTTTTCTTTTAAAGTAGGCGAATTTAAAGAAGCGCGTATAACAAAAAGAATAATTTTATCAGAAACTGCGCAATTATTTGATCCCCTCGGTCTAATTAACCCCGTTATAGTAACTGCTAAACTTATCATGCAGGAGCTGTGGAAGGCAAATTTAAGTTGGGATGAAAGTGTTCCTGTAAATATTCATACTACATGGAAATTATTTAGAAAAGAGTTATTATTATTAAATGAATTAAAAATTAAAAGGCATTTTGACTTCATGTCAACGTGTGAATTACACGGATTTTCGGATGCAAGCGAGCGCGCTTACGGCGCTTTTGTATACGCGCGTTTTCAAAATAACGGGTCCTGGAATGTAAGATTAATTGCAGCGAAATCGCGAGTTGCACCTTTAAAAACACAATCGCTTCCGCGTCTCGAATTATGTGGAGCTCTTCTGTTAGCTCGAAGAATCATTATCGGTGCGTAATTTAATTTACATAAAAACGTATTGGTGCGATTCAAGCATTGCTCTGTCTTAGATCCAGGCCGAAAATGCATATTTCCAATAGAGTATCTGAAATTCGTAAATTGTCGCAATCCAATAATTGGTCGCATGTTTCTTCTTACGATAATCCCGCAGATTTATTAACACGTGGTCTTATGCCTTTTGAGTTAATTAATTCAAATATATGGTGGAAAGGGCCTACTTGGCTGATAGAAAATAAGGAGCAATGGCCGATTTGTAAATTTAAATTAATAAAAGATTTGTCCGAAACTCGTAAATTAAAGACTATTTTATCTGTATTTTTTTTATCAATTAATAATTTTGATTTAATTAATAAATAGTCTAGCTTAGCGAAATTGACAAGAGTGACGGCATATATATTAAGGTTTATTGACGCATGTAAGAAAACAGATGAGCGTTTTGAGGGAACAATATATGCTACAGAGTTAAAATGCGCAACATTGCTACTTGTAAAAATAACGCATATGCAATTCTTTCCAGATGAATATTTTAAATTAGAAGCGTCAAAAGACCGAAAAGAATGGTAAACTAATTACGTTAGCTCCATTTTTCGACCGTGAGCATAATATAATAAGAGTAGTGGGAAGATTAAAAAACTCAAATTTAAGTTTCTCTCAAAAATTTCCTGCCATACTCCCAGATTCAAATCAGTTAACAAACTTGATAATAATAAACGAGCACATCCGAAATTTCACGCAGGTGTGAGTAGTACACTTGCTGCTGTTCGCATGAATTATTGGCCAATTTCCGTTAAAAATCAGGAAGTGTATAGTATGTATTAAATCAAAGCCAAACATAATTAACCCTTTTGTGGGTGATTTGCCAGCATCTCGTGTAACTATAGATAAACTATTTAACACTACTGGAATTGACCTATGTGGTCCCTTTTTAATTAAAGAGGGCTCCTGAAATTCTAAGCCACGTAAGGCATATGCCGCTTTATTCATATGTTTTGTCACAAAAGCTGTGCATTTAGAACTTATTAGCAACTTAAGTAGCGAAGCATTTATTGCAACCCTTCGACGATTTGTTGTACGTCGTGGAATAGTTAGCCATATCTATACCGATAACGCCACAAATTTTGTTGGGGCAAATAACGAATTAAAAAGTTTGCATAAACTACTATAACAGTGAATGAAAAGCACAAACATATAAGTAATACGTTTGCTCTTGAGGGAATAATATGGCACTATATTCCAGCTCGCTCACCACATAAAAATCATTTGTATAAGGTGATGAAAGATAGTAAATTTAATTTTGAAGAATTAACAACAATCTTATGCCAAATAGAAGCAATTTTAAATTCTCGTCCCTTGACAGCAATTTCCAACGACCCAAACGACCCCACCTTTTTGACTCCTGGCCATTTCATTGTCGGAGATTCATTAACTTCGGTAGCCGACCCGGATTTATCCGGGATCAAAATAAATAGATTGTCCAGCTGGTAACATCTACAATACATCAGGCAGCAGTTCTGGAAGCGCGGAATACTTGCCGAGTCGCTAGCAGAGACAGAAGTGGCAGTCTAAAACCCCAGAGATAAGAATAGGTGACCTAGTGGTCGTCCGGGAGAATAACCTTCCGCCAATGCAATGGATGGTGGGACGCATTACGCAGTTACATCCTGGAAGTGATGGTGTTCCTCGAGTGGTTTCTATCAGGACATCCTCTGGAGAGTATCGCCGAGCGGTAGCACGAGTTGCAGTGCTCCCAGTAGAATAACCAAGGAATCTGCATTCCTGCAGTGGGCGACGGCAAAAATTACTGCCTACGTGCCGATTCCTCGTTTGGGCAAATTTTAATGGTCGGTATTTGAAAAGATGACCTCAATACACGACCCTTCCCTGAAAAAGCCACGGGGGTTCGCAGCCCATCGGAACGATCTTCTTGGAAATGCGAAGAAAAGAACCGACGATGCTTGCGCCCTCTAAACACGTTGAATTTTTGTACATATTTTGTAAATATTTGTCATTTCTTGTTCAGCCATCGTGAAATATAGAAGCTCTAATTCAAACTGTTCATCTTGTTATTTCTAAAGTCGTAACAACAAAGTGCTCTTACAAAGCACAAAATACAACGAGTAAAATACAAATTTATACATATCCTATAATATTTGTTTATTAATCGATGTACAAAAACGATTTGAGTAGAAGTTCAAAATTGCCTACAGTACATTTATTAAAAAGTCAGAAAATGAAATTAGTAAGTGCACTAAAATTCCTGTTGAGATGACTTATGATAACCTGTCATTATTGAATACAGATGCTATTGTCTCATTATTTGCTGATCATTTTGCCAAGAGCTATGGGCCAGCAAAATATACCAACGTAGAATTCAACAGATTTACTCATATGGGCGATTATTACATTTAAGAATTTATTGTGTTGCAAGCAATGAAGAAAGTAAACCAAATTTAACTATGGGGATAGACCAAATACCGGCCTTCTCAGTAAAGGACTGCGCAAGAATACAATGCGAACATATTGAGCGAATTTTTAATCTAATTCTTAAGCAAGGTGTATTTTCCAGCTGTTGGAAAACCGTACGCGTTGTTCCTATTAATAAGTCTGGTGGTAGGCATAATGTGGCTAACTATTTCACTCCTTAGTAACTTTTCAAAGGTCTTCGAATGTATACTTTCTGACGAAATCTATAGTCGTGTACAACAAAATATATCAACTTCTCAATATGGCTTTGTTAAGAAACGTAATATATTGACAAACTTCCTAAATATGGCTCATAAAATATCATCTGAATTAGATCAACAAAATCAGGTTAAAGTAATTTAGACAGACATTTTATACACATTTAATTATACACTCAATGCCAATATTTTTAAGGGAACAACAGAGATGTCTGATCTTGGTATTATATTTTACCAGCATCTAAGCTTTGTGCCCCATATCACTAATACAATTCAATCATCGTTAAGGATGTTAGGCTTTATTATACCAACTTGTAGACAATTTAAGAATGTGAAAAGTATTCCCTTATTATTTAACTCGTTAGTTCTAAACAAACTAAATTATTGTGCGTAAGTTTGGAGCCCTTACTATCGCTGTCATATTCACTCTTTAGAAAAAGTTCAGAGAAAATTCTATATTATTTTAAATATGGTGTATTTCCCACTGAAGCTTTCACTTATAACATGCTACTTAATGAATTTTCGATGCCATCAATGATACAGCGTCATAAATATATATTGCTACTCACTTTATATAAACACGTTCCCCACCATTTTGACAATCCATTTTTTGTTAACTTATTTAGTATTCACGCTCTTATAGTTATAACACGTAATTAATTTACGTTTTATAGTAAAAAGCTTAACACTCTACACTTTTCTCAATCGCCTATGCTTAATATGTTGAATTGTAATCGCATTGTTGAAGATTATGTTGATGTATTTATGCCTAATCTTTCTGCTTTTTCACACAATTGTAAACTTGCTATTAGTCAGTCATAATTTGCTTGTTAGAATAGATTTATGTATATATATATATTTTTTTCATATCATATTACTTCTTTTTTTAAGATTTCGCTGTAATTGGATTTTTCTGTGGGGAACTAATAAATAAATTAGTATTAATATTGTTAATGTTCTCACCAGCTACTTACTTAATAGAGAGGAAGTAGAACATTAACAATATCAGTGATAATTTATTTATTATTTATTCAATATGTTACATATATGGGCTATAAATATAATGCTTATATTTCACATCTGGTGTACCTCAAGGGTCGAATCTTGACCCGTACTATTCAATTTGTAGATTAACAGAGTATGTTAATCATTAATACTACCGATGACTGTCACATCTTACAGAATAACCTAGCAACTTTATATAACTGGTGCATTAGTAACGGATTATCCCTAAATATAAAAAAATGTTATATTTTGTCGTATTATCGGCTTCATAACCCGATAATATATGACTATTCAATGAATATAGTATTTATTTAACGAACTAGTGAATATTTTTCTATAGAAAACATATTTCAACATACAAAATCAAAATTTTGTTAATAATGTTTTTAAGTTATTGGGTTTTGTTATTCGTAATATCCGTGAATTTATATCTATTTGAACACTTATCTCTTTGTATAATTCTTTAATCTTAATTAGATCGTTGCATGGAATGGTGTCAATCCATATTCAACTGGGATGTAGAGTGGAACTTCATTGGCTTTAGTGATGAGTTCAGATTCTGTTTGGGAGCGCATGGTTGATGTAGACGTAGAGTTTCCCTTAGGACGTCACACAGCCAATGCCCCTGGCATCATAGTATGGGGGACTATATGTCTTGGAAGTAGGTCCTCCCTGGTGTTTATTAGGGCTAGTCTAACAGCACAATGGTACATTGCAAATTCTACAACATGTTACAATGCCATACATTGAGACTATGCCAAACGCCATTTTTCAGCAAGACAATGCTAGGCCGCATACGGCTCGTCAAACCAAGAACTTTATTCAAAATTCTGGCGTAGAGGTATTAGATTGGCCTTCAAGATCTCCTGATTTATCGCCAATAGAACAAGTATGCTGCTATCCATTGGAACAACACTTCAGCGATTGCCTGGGATCGCTGGCCATAAGAAGACCACTTGATTCGGTCTATGCTTCGCCGAGTTAAAGAGTGTTACACAAACCGCGCCGGGCCAACACATTATTGAATTTTTGTCACTAGTTTTTGTTTAATCTGCACCAAATTATAATCGTTTGTTTTCACATAAAAACTGAACATAAACTTAATACAAAAATATTTAAAACATTTTTCTTGCTGGGTGGTGCATTACTTTTGAGCTCCAGTGTAAATCAATTGTAAGTTTGTTTAAATATGCAAATAAACCATATTATTATTATTCTATTTTGTTTAGCGTGTATAATTGATAATGACACAACAACAACAGACAATTACAAATAAAAGTGTTGTACAAAACAAAGTTTAAATGTGCGTTTACTGTTAAATAGCTGTATTTCCTTTTTTATAATTCGCTTTTCTAATGAAAATTGAATAGAATTTTACAATTTTAAAATTTAAAGCGAAAACAACTGTTTTAGAGTTATATTGATCTTTAACAATTTACAAACTCTAGTTCACACATGCATTATATGTGTTCGAATTAATTATTAAATAGTTCAATTGATTTTAAGAAAAGTGTAAATAGACTTCATGCAACAAGTTTATGTACTTATATGTATCTGCATAATGTATACGTATGTAAGCACATAAGTAATACAAATGTACAACGGTAATGATAATTACAATATTGATGTAAAATTAGAATCCATTTAACCAGTCGTGAAATAATATCTGAATCAAATCAATGAATACATTCTTTGTAAAAACTAAAAAGAAAGAAAAATACGGCGATTTCATAGTAAATGTAATGATTACAAATTAACCATTTGGTTGTTTGAATCATTCAGTAAAATAATCAATAATTTAAACTTAGTGTGGTTAGAAATATTCTAAAGACAGCTTTAACTTTTGCATTTTATTTGTTAGTTATTTTTAAATTATATGAAATAACAGAATTTTCTCGGTAGATTCATTAAATTTTGAAATGCAGAAAATTATCGTCAATAATTTGCAGTAAATAATGAAAAATTACATTGGATTTTAAATTACTTTAAAATGAATATTGAATTCACAAAGCGTACCATAACCAATTAAAGTGACAGAAGAATTTTCAACATTCTTCGTGATTGAATGTTTTTGTTGCCAATTTTGGCTTCTGATGGTTTATTGCAAATTGACTATAGAAGTATTTTCAATTCATTCCAAATTTAGTTATTGTTTTCGTTATAATACATTTTTATATTTTCTATATATGAAATAAATAAAATAGAAATATAAGTAATAAATAAAGCGACAATTAAAAATAAAAATAAATGTTTTCCTTTGTAAAAATTGTGGAATCTGTGCTTCATTATACAACATAATTTATTTGTCGAATGCCGAAAAACAAATATCTCGTGGAGACAATGCTGGCGTTTACACACCGACGACAATAAGCCACTCAATAGGAATATACACCCATATAAATCAAACTACTGTGAAATATCCACTTTATACACAAAGGGATAATAAAAACTACTATTACTAGAGTTAATCGCTGCGTGAAATAAAGTGTACGTATAAAAAGTGGCCATTAAAAGAAAACCTCCACTATCGTTGGAGATATAAAAACTTCACAGTTGAACGCTAAATTGTTTCATTCATATAAAATGAAGAACATGCAACCCACGCATGTGGGAGGGTGCGTTTAGAATGGAGAGGAGAAATTATACGAAAGAGCAGGTGTTTCTCAAAGTTTGGAAAATGAGTTGTCGAAAAAAGGAGAGAATGTGTCAGCGTGGATGTAGGGAAAGTGAACGAAGCGAAAGATGTTGTGAAGAAAATTTACAATCCTTTATATAAAAGGTTGCATGTATACGAAAAAATTCCAGGGTATCTTACAAAGAGTAGAGTTGGGTTTTGACTTCAGAATTCGAATTATTTTAGAGTAATCTTACGCTGTATTCTAATAATTTTATAAGAAAGGATTTATATTCCTAATTCGTGAGAAAATTACAAATGATTCGTATTAAAAACAAAAAAATATTTGAATTCTTTTATTAGGTGGGGATAAGTGGGTTGTTTGTGTGGATGTAGATTGGATAGGCGAACGCATTTAGTGAAGGAGTGTAATAAATGTAAGGGAGGTAAAAAAGGATAGAGGATTGAATTCAAAAATTGTCATAAATTTATGATGGGAAATGGAGGCCATAAGGAGGAATGTATTATACATTAATTTAAATTTGTTTGACAGGCAGAAAGACCGATGGTCGATAGCTATTTTCTGAGGCTTAACTAGAGGTTTATGATTGTAATGTAATTTAATGTATCTCTCAGAAATAAATATTTTCTATATATAAATTTGTTAAATTTTGTATGTAATGCCAATAAAGGTATTTTTCACTAAACGGTGATAATTGAAAATGTGAGGATATTATTGTTACGAACTCGGGTTTAATCAAACTTGGAAATAAGTAAAACAATATCTACTTATTTATTTAGAGTCGCTGATCGTGCGACTAGTGGTCTCTACGGGCTCCCAATGACGACTGATGTTGAGGCGTTCGTTATAGACTGACTGCCTCGCCCCTAACGGGCGCTTATATAGCGTGCTTGTTTCTCGAATTTTCCAGAACTTTCTATGATGCCACGTTTACTGTCGCGCGCTCGTTGGAACACTCCAGAGTGTTCTTTTCAGTTGCTTCTTTCACTTTCGTTACATTATTTACAATATAACTTGCTTAAAAATTATATACATTAAACTTTAGACATATTGTTTCTAAACAATTTCCCATCATTTCTTTTTACATCCAGTATCATCCGCGGCTCGTGTGCATACGCCACGGTCACTCCCTCGTTATTGTTCATTATCTACATTTAAATGTAAAATTATTAGAAAAAAATTATACACATAATACATTTTCCCACATGCATTAGTGTATACGTGTTTTATTAATTAAAAATTTAATATCTTGTATATTAATTAGTGATACAGAGTATACGAAACGGTAGAATTTTCCGCAGGTAAAATACTCCTTATTAATTCGTGACATTTTTATTTCTTGTGCGACCTATCTCATTCCAATTGTTTGTTTTATTTATATTTTTAAGTCACTACGACGGGCCGTATAGTGTGAAGAATTTGTGTATTGTTTATATCCAGCTCCCCCTTATTATCCATCCCTATACTTGAAACATATTTTTTTACATTTATTTATTCTAATATAGTGCAAAATAAGTGTAAATGTAATAGACAAAAATACATGCAATATAAATTGCGTTGACATTTTGAAATCGTAAAATAAAATCAAAATCAGGCGGTTTAATATGGACTTGCCATCAATGTGCAACTTTTGGCAATGATATTAATGGCTAAGAGCATTTCGGAGCATAGAAGAAATTGAAATGTAAACACACTTTCCCCTATTTATTTTCATTTTCGAAAAATATGCACCGCCTGCCATGTTTGTTCATGCAATTTCAGTAGAAATTTATGTAGTGTTTTAAATTTTTGTTCGTTTATTAATTATCAAGTATTTTCCGTCTTTTACACCTTTTTATATTATTATTATTTCTAGTCATTCTTAATTTGTAGAATTTTTATCAAGTTATTATTTGTCTGGTGGTTTGTTAATAATATAATTTTAATTCCATATATATATATATATATATATATATATATATCTTTATTCAGACTATATAATAATTGTAGGTGTTAGTCTGTCTGGGCTATCGACCCGAGGTCGAATTTATGATGAAGTCAAAGAAAAATCTATGCTAGCTAGCTGAATTATATTGTATTCATTCATACATTCATTTTCATTTTAAACTCTAGCCGTTTTGAATATTATGTTTATTTATCCGTTTGACTATCAAGCTTTGCTCATAACGTTTAGGTTGTTCTTTTGATTTATTGTATATTTTGTTATATTTATATGCGTAATTAATCTTTGTAAATCTGTGTAAGAGGAGATTCCGTCAATAAATAAATAAATATTGGCCTCGTCAATCAATTTACTATTTGTGCATTTTTATTTTAAATCTGAAAAGAAGCTTTTCATGTTACAATTGCAAAAAAAGATAATTGAATATTGTAACTGTCAATTAAACAAATATTTTAAAAAGAATATTCATAAAATAGTGAAATGTTAAATATACATGTTATAAGTATTTCACCTTCTAAACGGAACAATAGCGTATGAATTGAAATGGGGCTGATATATTGCTATACAAGTACCATTCCATCTCTAACCGACATTCCTAAATACCCCAATAATACGGCATAAAACATTTAATTAAATTTAATACTTCTTAGAAAACTAACCTGATTTCAATATAATGTTGGAACATTTGGATAATCAAAAAATTCGATTTGAATGCTACAATTACTTTTTATTATATGCCCTGTGCTTTCTTCACCATTTCTATCCATGCTTGTCTACTCTGTGCTAGTTCTGTCTAATTTGCAATGTTGAGTCTCTTCAAATCTTCCTTGACCACTTCTTTCCATCCTTTTCTTGGTCTGCCTCGTCTTCTATTTCCTATTCGTTCCTGCCTCAGTACCTTCTTTGTTGTTTGATTCGAGGAGAGTCTTTGTACGTGGCCAAGCCATCTTACCCTCTGGCTTCTAATGATTCCTCGTAGTTCGGCCTCTCCATACAGATTCTTCAATTCTTCGTTCAACTTACTTGTCCATTCTTCGCCTACTTTTCGTGCCCCAAATATTTTTCTTAGCTGCTTTCTGATTATTGTTTCGTAATTTATCAGTTTTGCTCTGTGTGAGATGTTTTTGAGGTCATTATTGTTCTTAGCATTCCTTCTGTTCTATTGGATTTTGTTATTGTGTATTCTATTTCACGTTTTTTTTTTTCATTGTATCTTTTTTATTACCACTCCTAGGTATACAAAATGCTCTATATTTTCAAAAATATATTCTATGTTTGTCCACGTCTTGATTGTCAATTTTGTATATTTTTTTTCTTTTCATTCACCGTCAGCTTCATTTTTTTCTCCCGCCTTTATTAAATTTCTTCTGGTTTCTCTCCTAATATATTTTCTGTGTAGTAATTCAGCTTTTCTCCTATGAGAGAATTTTGTATATTCATACAGCGAGTTGGATTTTGCCCAATATTTGAAAATATAATTTTTTTACAGCTAGCAAACATACAAACAATTGAATTGAAATGCTTCGCGTCATTTGTATCCATATTTCGAAGCAGGCTGAATGCATTAATAGATAATATATTTAAGCAATTAATTTTTATTTTGTGGGCCGTGGAAGGGGAAATCCAGTTACGGACGGAGTATGGGACTCCTTCCAGTCAAACTTTGGCTGAAAGCCTACCCACTAAAACCCCTCCCACTTTACCGGCTTCGACTGCTAAGGTCATTAGCCGGTCTCAAGATTTTTTTTAATGCTCTGACTTAATTTCGAAGTGCAATAAACATTTAACAGTGATGTCAGACATTGCCCGTTTATCCTTAAAACTAATATCACAGTAGGGATAGTGCCCGGGTTGTAAAAGGACCCTGACACTAGAGCCCCACAGACAATACAATTACACAAGCTTAAAGCTAACATAAAACCTAAACCTAAAATAAATTAAATAAAACTTAAAACTAAACCATTAAAAGAACCTAACCTAAAACATATTAAAACCTAAACCTAAGACATATTAAAACCTAAACATACCATCACAAAAGGGAGACGGCACTGAGGTTGTAAACGGACCCCAAGTGCCGAAACCAATAAAAATCACTAACCTAACACGACAGACAAAAGTGGTACCGAAGTTGTAAAGAGACTTCGATACCACCGACCACAGGACGACACAAAGAATAAATAATAATAAATTAACATAAAAAACAAGACAAACCCTAAATTCGCTTTAATAAATCTGTTTCCCGTAGGAACTTTATAAGTTTCTCTACGGACCCCTTTTCATTGTTTAATAAGTACGCCACATTACCACCCAGCCTCAGCCTATCGCGTTGAATTGCGTAGGCTGGACATTCTACTAATATATGCTCTACCGTTAATAGGTCGTGACAATATTGGCATTCTGGTTGGTCGTCGCCGGTAAGGAGGTATAAAGAGGTTATATTTGTGTGCCCTATGCGTAAACGACATAGGGCAACCTCTTCCTGCCTTGTAAGGACCACCGGCGACTTCCAGGATGTCACGGAGAGCTTAATAGATTTAAGTTTGCTCTCAGAGCGGTTCCAACTCTGTTGCCAATCCTGCATTATAGCGCTTTTAATGTATTGCTTGACGTCATTTGGTCGCACAGGTATATTATCCACTGAATCCGCATCTGCTGCCTGACGGGCAGCTTCATCGGCCAGCTCATTCCCCTCGATACCCACATGTCCCGGAGTCCAGACAAAGACAATCGTCTTCTTGACTCGGAACAATTCGAATATCGAGGCTTGTATGAGCTGGACCAGCGGATCGACCGATAATAAAGACGTCAAGCTTTGTATGGCGCTAAGAGAGTCGGAACATATCACGAATGAGCTGTGGTGGTCATAGATGCAGTAACGAAGGGCTTGATAAATTCCATATAACTCTGCGGTGTACACGCTCGCCGACTCGTGCAGCGACCACGAATGCGGTGTTCCATCAATAATGACGGAACAACCTACTCCGCGGTCGGTTCTCGAGCCGTCTGTGTACAACCGCGGGGAGTTAGGGTATTCGGCGATAATACTATAAAATTTGCCCCTAAGAAGGTAGGGGCTAGTATCGCTTTTCTTGTGTGAGGTCAGATCCAGTCGACAACACACGCTTGGCATTAGCCAAGGTGGTATCTCCAGGAATCCGACCTCGAATACCCGCGGGAGACTAAGATTTAAACTCCCCATAAGCTCCTTCGATCGGACACACACCGGCCTACTGACGGTAGGTCTTCTAGCGTATTTCCTCTGCTGCTCTGTGATGTTGACAAAATGACGTCGGTTTATGTGCCCCCTCCTCGCACGCATTGCCGCCGCGTACTGAAGCACGAAGCGGTTGCTGCGTGCATTCAGAGGAGGGATGCCCGACTCGCAGCAGAGGCTCGGTGAGGGACTTATCCGAAATGCACCTGTGGCGTACCTAATGCCTGCATTATGGACCGCATCGAGGGGCTTCAACCAGGATTTTCGAGCCGAAGAGTACACTGCACATCCGTAGTCAACCCTGGATAGGACCAGGGCCGTGTACAGACGTAGCAGTACCTCTCTTCGGGCTCCCCAGTTGATGCTGGCCAAGCACTTGATAACGTTCAGTGCCTTCTTAGAACGTTCTACCAGCTCTTCAATGTGGGCTCGATAAGACAGAGCTTTATCGAGCCTCAGCCCCAAAAACCTGATACTTTCAACGACCTGTATCGGGGTGCCCCGGAGTGACAGTCCGGGGTCGCGATGCGGTCGTCTGAGTCTACAGAAATGGACACATGAGGTTTTCGCAGTGGAAAAGCGAAAACCTCTAGACTCAGCGTCGTTGTTGACCCTGTCGATGACTGCCTGAAGTTGGCGTGTAATGGCAGGGATGGTATCTCCTGCCATATATAATACTAGGTCATCGACATACAGACATTTTCCTATAGGGGATTTGACAGACATAGCGATATCGTTAATGGCAATGGCGAAAAGGGTGACACTTATGGTTGAACCTTGGGGTATACCGTTCTCCAACACAAAAGGTGCGGATTCGGTTTCCCCCAGCTTTACTCGAAACGATCGATCAGACATGAATGACTTTATAAAGAGTGGCAGACGGCCCCTCAGTCCCCATTCATGTATCTTCTGGAGAACTCCGTACCTCCAGGTCATGTCGTATGCCTTCTCTAGATCGAAAAACACCGCAACGAGGTGTTTCCTCTCTAGGAAGGCATCCTGAATGGAGTTCTCCAGATGGACCAACTGATCGATCGTGCTATGGAATTTTCTGAATCCTGCCTGGTATTTCACCAAGAGACCGTGTTTTTCTAGGATCCATACCAGGCGATTATTTATCATTTTCTCCAAAACTTTCCCCAAGCAGCTGGTTATAGAAATTGGCCGGTAACTACTCGCGTTTGTGGGGTCCTTACCAGGTTTTAGAAGAGGCAAAATAGTGGCTATTTTCCAATTTGAGGGATATATTCCCCTATCCCATATCAGATTGTATAGATCCAACAAAGATTCCCTCATATTAGAGGGAAATTGTCGGATCATCTGATATGGGATTCCATCAGGTCCTGGCGCTTTGGATGCACCGGTTGAACTTATTGCCTCTTCTAATTCCTTAAGCGAGAAATTAATATTATAGGGTAAGGAATCCCTAGAGGAGAAATCCAGAGCAACCTCGAGACTACTTTTACTACCCAGGAATCTAGCGTTATAATTTTGAGAGCTACTGGCGGAGTGAAACTGAGACGCAATTGCGTTCGCAATCTCCGCCCTGTCAGTCACATCACGATTGTTTATTTTTAAGATGGGTGCAACTGCAGGGAATTTTTTCCCGGCTATTGCACCCACCTTCCTCCACACCTCGCTCATAGGTGTGGAGGCCGTGATTGATGACACGTAGCCCTCCCATGATAGCTTCTTACCTTCAAGAATTTTACGACGAGCAATTGCACGCCGCTTCTTGAAGGCTATCAAGTTCTCCCGGGTAGAGTTATGTCTGAACTTATTTAAAGCTCGCTTTCTCTCCTCTATAGCCACCTTAATATCATGGCTCCACCAGGGAACCGGTGGACCGGCCAACTTTCCACTTGAAATTGGGATATTTTTGCCAGCTGCTTCTAAGACCCTTTGTGTAAATTCCTGCACGGCCGTTTCGACGTCGTCTAATAAGTTCATCGGGCGTGTGAGACTGGCTTGAAAACCAAGCCAGTCTGCCCTGTCGAAACACCATCTCTGGGGGATGGTATGTCTAACCCTTTTCGAGATGGTTTTAATTAATATTGGGAAATGATCACTACCGTGCAGGTCATTCAGGGTTTGCCACGTAAGATTCGTGGCAATACGGGGAGAAGAAAATGATAAGTCCACAGCAGAAAACTCTGAGCTTCTCGCACACAAATGAGTGGGGGATCCCGTGTTCAAAAGGACGGAGTCACGTTGATCGAGAAAATCCTCGATCATTCGACCCCGCGGATCCTTTCTGCGAGATCCCCATTGTGGGTGGTGGGCATTGAAATCGCCCACCAATAGGTATGGTGACGGAAGCTGGTTTTCTAGGTCGAGTAATTCTTGCGTTGTCCAATCGAATTCAGGAAGATATACGATGCATATTGTTAACTTTAAGGGATGTGATATGTGTACCGCCAGTGCTTGGAGCCTTGTTCTGAGAGGGATTTCCCGAAATGGGAGACCTTCTCTCAGAAGGATGGCAACACCGCCCCTGGCTCGCACGTTTGGTTCCACATCCCTTCGCACTACCTCAAACCCCCTAAGCTGAAACTGTTCGTTTGGCTTGAAATGGGTCTCTTGGAGACATACACAAAAGGGTGCGTGTCTTGCCAAGAGCAGTTTTAGCTCGTGGTAGTGTTTTCTGCAACCGTTGCAATTCCATTGGACAATTTGTTCAACCATTTTGACTTTTAGACTTCACAAACAGATAATAATAAATTAGAATAAATAACACTAACACGAGATAATAAAAACTTAAAACTAATAACGACAACACATTATAAGGATTAAAACCTAAAAGCAATGAGACGCCATAAAACTTATCACCTAAACACCTAAAAACACAATAAAACCTAAAACCTAAAAACAAAGAAAAAATACAATAAAACCTTAAACCTAACAACATAAAAGACATCAGAGATAGAAAATCTCTGAGGCCAAACCAATCACACGATAAAAACCTTAAAACTAATATCACAGATATACGAACATAAGACAAATAAAAAGACAAATAAAAAATAACATAAGACATTTTACGACAGTAAAATAAACATAAATAAATTAACAATAAATTAACAAGAATGACAATAACACAACAAGGAGGGAAACTCACTTCCTTGGAACCCCTTTTTTCCAACCTGGTTTTCTTTTGTGAACCCTTTCGGGTTTACCGTTTTCACCGTCTGTAGTTGCGTCCTCGACGGTCAGGTCATCTGAGGAGAGGGAGGCATCCATGGCGCCCCTCTTAACTCGCAGGTCTCCAGAGTATTGTGAGTCCACGTCAATGGACTCACCCTCAGCCGGTGTCGAAATTGTGGCGGGCCTGCTAGCGGCCGTCGACGGCTTAGCCCCGGCAGCCGCAGCCGCCAAGTACTTTTCCACCGCAGGAGTTAACGCAGTTAACTTCTGCTGCGTGGAAGACAAGGATGACACTGTTGTGGCACCCTTGTCATGAGGAGCCTGGAGCGCTCCCTGATGTTGGGGTACCAAACTGGTACCCCTCTGTTTGGCAGCCTGTGGCTGCTTCTCAATCGCTCGTTGAGCGAGCGATTTTGACGGTGGAGGCATCTGATGTGCCTCCCTTTGTGAGGAAACTATTTTTATTTGTTCCCTGACGACCTCTGACACAGTGTTTTTTATTTGAGGCAACAACTGTGTTAATAGTTCCTCGACAATATTAACTTTGGACGACGTTGCCTGAGAGTACGAAACGCCAGCTGTGGGGAGTTTCGGTACGACACGTTTCTTTGCCTCAAAGTAACTAAGCTTTTCTTTCGTTTTAAGCTCCTGTATGGCGACCTCCTCTTTATTCTTAGGGCAATTTCTCGAACGTGCCGAATGTCCCCCATTACAATTAATACATATGATTGGCTCCTCACAGCTGGTTCCTTCATGTACATTTTTGCCACAAACACAGACCTGGTCTTTTGAGCATCTAATTGCCGTGTGTCCAAACCCTTGACATTTAAAAGTACGGAGTGGCGCTGGTATGTATAATCTTACAGGCAGAATGTAAGGCCCTCCTTTAATGTGTGGTGGCAACGTTGTTCTATTGAATTTTAAAATGTGGCTAGGGGTATCTTGGATTACTCCATTTCGTCTTGTAGTAATCCTTCTTACTTCAATAACCCCTTGTTCTGCCAAATTTTCCTGTATTTCCTCAACCGTACAGTTGAGGAAATCTTTACAAAATATAACGCCCCGACAAAAAATCAAGGAATTGTGAGGGATTATTTTTACTTCAAAGTCGCCTAGTTTTTTAATTTCCATCAATTTTTTTGACTGGGCATTACTTACAGTCTCTATTAATAGTCCTTCTTTAACTTTTTTCAAATTCTTAGGCTATCCAATTATATTATACACTAACTTATGTATCAAAAACGGGCTATCTCTATCGAAGTTTCCTTCGGCTTTGCACACCAGCAAAAACCGGGGGGTTGGTTCCCCCGTCAGTTGCTGGTTGATTGGGATGTTTGTTTTAGTGGAAATGGAAATACTCATCTTGGTCCCACGAGTAGGGCAGAAATAAACGGTCGCCACCGGCAGTGCTCCCATACCGGTGGAAGGCTAAATACGACCGGAGGGCGCCTGGTATCCGGAAGACACCGTTCACGACCAACTCTCGCATGGCCATTCATCCCTCGGCACGGTTCGTATGACACCTTGGATTTCGGATTTTTTATCGAGGTTTATTTCCTCTAGATCCGATGTGCCCACTTGCGTAGACACACCGGTCTTGAGGGAGGATGTGCCAGTGACACCAAGGCATCACCCGCATCACTCCCTTCTTACCTTTTTGGTCCGCGGGAGAGTACACAAAGGTACCCTCCTACCATCACGAACAGAGGTTCGTGATGGCTTCCCCCTAGCCGCCACCTCGGGGTGCGCGTCCTCTAGAGGTAGGTATAACCCCCGAGGATCCTTTTAGTCGCCTTTTACGACAGGCAGGATTTACCCTGGGACTATTCTAATCCGATCCCAGACGGATAATCAATTGTTAATCCACATTCTTCCATTCCAGCTATATAATTAATTTCCGTTTTATTTTTACATTTAAAATATTGAATTGCTTGGTACTCCTTGTGTTCTCCAAAAATATGCGAACGCATATTTTGAATATCCTTTTGAAGCAGTAATATTTTCTTCTGCGTGTCTTTAATTTCACCAGTTCTATATCTTATCGCACCCATTATTGCGCATCTAAATCTCTTGATGTTGTTTCACGCAAGATATCGAAGATACGGACATACTGGCAAATTTTTTGAATTGCTGCGCCTACGGCGTGCATTAAAAAAAAAACAAATAATAAATATCTTACAATTTGGTTAAGATATTACAACTTACCACACAACTCTCTTAGCTTTTTGCTAAAATTCCTCAGAATGTGATTTTCGCATTCAATGTTTTCGATGCTTTGTATGCATTATTTTAAATATTTTTTCGGCACATGCTGCTGTCTCCATCTGCTACTAATTTTAAATATTTGGTTAAAGCCTAGTACAGCACCCACCTTTGTAGCGTGAAGTTGGCCGCGTAACGCCACTCAAACTTGACGCTTTACATAGAGTCGTAGAGCATGTACAATACGAAATACGGCTACGAGATGGCGATACAATTTTGGTTGTAGAAAATATGTCTATAGAAATGGGGTTATTAGGTTGAGCACTGTCTAAATTTTGCAAAGATAAAATAATATAAAAGAACGATTTCCTTAACAAGGATATCAGGTTAGGTTAGTTAATGTTTAGGTTTTGCATAGATAAAATTATATAAAAGAGTGATTTCCTTAAAAAGGGTATCAGGTTAGGTTATGTAATGTTTAGGTTTTGCATAGATGAAATGATATAAAAGCGTGATTCCCTTAAAAAAGGTGTCAGGTTAGGTTAGGTGATGGCTGGGTTATGCATAGAATAAATGAAAGAAAATAGGATTTTTCTCGATATAAAAACGTTTATTTACTTAAGAGGGAAAAGTAAAACAAAATGTAGAAAACTGTAATTATCGTTGGCTATCTATCGCCAGTATTGAGAACTAATGGGATCATTCGCAGATGAAAACAAGGAAACAATCTCACATATCGCTCAATGAATGACAAATTTTTGCGAAATACATTTTCGTTACTAGGCTTTAACCAAATATTTTAAACCAATTTTTGAAACATTTGTGTTGTTTTGGTGTAACTGCACTTACGCCAGGCCGTTCGCATACGGTAAAATATTTATTTCTGACTCCTATAAAAATCACCTTTTAGTGCTATATAATTTATCATTATCACTCCTGAAGAAGCATTGTAATTAATGTTATAAGATTTTTTACTCCAGGCACCATTCGTTATGACGTAATCTGTGGAATTCCGTAAATATCCACATCACTATTATCTTCAGCTAATCTTTCTTGAATGGCGGTTTCTTGCATAGAATTCTATCTCGCTTTATGAATTATATCCGAAACAATCCCAAGGTAGTGGCTAAATGTTTCTCTAACCATTGAAGGAATATTAATCGCAGAATTTAATAATTACGTCTCCGATTTAAAAGTAATTAACAGTAAAGTATATTACAGTATTTATTGACGAAATACTTGAATGTGTCTTCGCTGTGGGTGGGCGTGCTGTTGACAGGAGAGTCCTCTTGGGTACGGCGTCTAGCAGTGGACGTCTTCTTCAGCTTAGGTTTATTGGGGTTGCTGTTGTGGTGTTGAGATTCTAAAGCCGTCGAGACGTCATCAAAGACTCTGGCGATTACACAGATTGTCACGTGTTATATAGTGTGCTGGCCCCATGTCGGCGTTACTAGATTGGTGGGTTTTGGCCGGCGATACCGGATTGGTCCGCAGGGTGGTTTGATGTAGTCGTTGTGACGACAGCGCCATCGCACTGGCTGCGCGAAGGTCATGCACCTTACACAATCTAATTAATATTCCACATATACAAAATAATAATCTATTATGATTGCTAATTACATATATTCTTGCAATTTCCTATCAGAATAATGTTAAAGGTTCTGTATATGCACAATATTTTTTCTTATCAAGTGATAGATCTTATTTTTTTGCACCACTTTGTACAAATTGAAAGATTTTTGTATTTGAAGAATAAAATATAATCTATTGCTAAACATCTCTGAAAATGTCACATACATAACATAAATACTAATAGAAAATAGGATTTATTCACATGGTCATAGTTATTTAATAAATAAATTAAATAAAAAGATGAATTAATGAATTATTATATGTAAAAACTTATAATTTAAAAATCTTAGTTAATAGTAAATTATAATAAAATTCATTACAATAAAATATCTTGTACATTGTCTAACCGACAATCCCGGTTAGAATTTTAAAATTAGTTTTGTTTTATTTTTGTTATAAACCACAGTAAATAAAATGTCTAACCGACAATCCCACCGTAAATTAATTTTAGACAAAACGTAAAAAAAAACAGATTTTAAATATATGCTGCTTTTTTATAAATACTGGGTACTCAGAAAAGTAGCAATTGTTATGCTTCAAAATGAGGTGAAAATGTTACGAAATACATCTTCGTCTACTTCAAACTTGGCTATGGATTTTGAAGCAATAGCTCAAGAAGTTGAAGAACGTGTAAAATTTCGCTGCAATGTCATTATTTATGGAGTCAAAGAAATATGCACTACGATTCAAAGTAAGAGTGAAGCCGACATTTATGCAGCGATACTACTTATTTGTTTGTGATGATCCATCCAAACTCAATAAAAGACCTATTAAACTCATTTTTAAAATCTTGAAGAATCAATCATTATTAAAAATTAAGAATCATTTAATGGAATCCCGATATCTAGAGACAACACACCAAAATAAGTGGATTATTATCATAAAGTTAAGAATGAGCTTTCAAGACAGGAGGATCTAATCCTCGTATAAAATATGTTAAAAGAGGTCCATATATTGTTTCCACCCAACTGGAAAACTAAAAGCGCCCAACATATTCCTTTTAATTTATATTTATGAATTTTAGAAATTTTCAATGTCGTGTACATTGAGGTATAATTTAACTTTAATTAAATATAAAGTGGAAAAGAAACATCTCTGATGGGATTTGAACCCACGCCCCCGTATACTTAGTGCAAAATAGTTTGTTTTTAAAATATGTTTTGTTAATTCTATCATTTCATTATTGTAACTATTCTATTTTATCATGTATGTATGTTACTGTATGCAATGGTCGTTAATTAAATAAATAAATAATTTATTCTCCGGGTCGCCCGTTTTTTATCTGTTGTACCGAAGTTCCTTTACAACCTCAATGCTGTTTCTTTTGTGATAGCTATTAGCTATTAAATTTATTTTATTATTTTATTTACTTTATTTTAGTTTAGGTTTTGTGTAACTGTGCTATTTGTAGGGCTCCAGTGTCAGGGTCTTTTTACAACCCGGGTACTGTCCCTACAGTGATATTAGCTTTAAGAACCTATGGGCCTGCCTGACATGACATTTAATGGATTTCACACGAGAACGTAACTAAGAGCATATTTTTAAATTGAGACTGGTCGAAGCCGGTAAAATGGGAGGGGTTTTAGTGGGTAGGTAGTGTTGACTGGAAGAAGTCCCACACTCCACTCCGTCCGTAACTGAGTTTCCCCTGTCACAGCCAAAATAATAATAATGATAATAATAATAATGATAATAATAATAATAATAATAAAAAGGCAGGAGGGTCATATAACATCTTTGATCCTTGGTGAGTAGCGACACCACCTATCCGATGCTAACAGTGTAAAACCGGACCGGCAGCTCAGGCGCACTCGGGAGGGAAATACACAAGCACCCTCTGATATCGGCCGTGAGCTGATATTGGCTAACCCCCCAAATCAGCTGTTACTGTGGTTGTGAGACCAAGAAGAAACCCCCAAAGTCGACTTCAATCGGATAGAAGTCAGAGGCATGATAATGGGGAGAACGATACGCCTCAACAAGATGACGACCCTAGCAACGATCAAGGGCTCTTCGAGTGGAATGATGAGTTTAGGGATGGCCTTTTGGAATGTTATATTGAAAGCGAACCCGGCAGAAGAGGTTACATGGCCCGAATGAAATCTTTATGGGCCCAAAAGTTCCCCATGCACGAAGACCGTACCGCACAATTCCTCCGCGACTATGCAGCCTACCTTCGCAGATCTGGGTACGTAGCCACGCCGAGATTGAATAGACCGCCAGCGACACCTCCCGAAAGACCAACTCAAGGCCAACAAGACAGAACATCAGACATTCCAAGCCTAAATGAACGCAGAGCACTACACCGGATACGACCGCTAAGACCACAGGATATCGCTAATGGGGACGCAGAAGTCCAAGATGGGTTACCAGCAGATGCTAGTCTCTGGCAGATAAATTGTCGAGTCTACTCCGTTGCCCAAAAGTTTCTTTCTGAAGGTATCTCTAATAGTACATCTAACCACAAAAAGCAGGAACAACGTGTACAGAGACTGAAAGAAAAGATCCGAAACGCAAGGCAACATGCATCTCATATCCAAACATCCGACAGTGGGTCGATAGAAAAGAAAAGGGTGCCGAAAAGGAAGCCTGGATGGAAGAAGGGTGTACCAAGGAAGTGATCCTCCTTGGTAACGTCCATTTCTTTAAACTGTGTTGTCTTTTGTTCGGTAATTTATTTATATTTATTAAGCTGTTCTGTCTTGTTTTCTTCTTTCTTTCTGTGTTTTTAGGTGATATTTCTGTTATTATTGTGATATTAGGTTTAGGATTTTATCGTGTCGTCGTCCAGTCATCGGAGGATTTTACAACTCCGGTGTCTTTTTTGTTCTTAGGTTTAGGTTTAGGTTTAGGTTTAAGTTTAGCTTTAGGTTTTAGTTTGTCGTCGTCCCGGTATCGGAGCCTTTTTACAGTTTCGATACCTTCTGTCCATTTAGGTTTTAGGTTTGTGCTCGTATTAGTGTTATTTATTTTAATTTATTATTTAAGTGTTTGTAATGTCCAAATTTAATCATGGTTGAACAATTGGTCCAATGGAATTGTAACGGTTGCAAAAAACACTACCACGAGCTGAAATTACTCTTGGGTAGGCATACACCATTTTGTGTATGCCTCCAAGAAACACATTTTAGACCATACGAAGAATTTCAGCTCAGAGGTTTTTCGGTAGTGAGAAGGGATGTCATGTCGACTGTAAGAGCCAAAGGCGGAGTTGCTATTGTTCTGAGAGAAGATCTCCCTTTTGAGGAGATCCATCTTAGAACAAGACTCCAGGCTCTTGCGGTTCGTATTGTACATCCCCTCAAGATAGTTATATGCACCGTTTACCTTCCAGAATTCGATTGGACTCTGGAAGATCTACTGGACCTAGAGAGTCAGCTCCCCTCGCCATATTTATTAGTGGGAGATTTTAACTCCCACAACCCATTATGGGGTTCCAAAAGGAAGGACCCGCGTGGACTACTGATAGAGAACTTTCTCGATCAGTGTGACGCGGTCCTCCTTAACACGGGATCCCATACTCATTTATGTGCGAGGAGTTCTGATTTCTCTGCTGTGGATTTGTCTTTTTCCTCTCCAAGAATAGTACCCAATTTAGAATGGAAAACTCTTGATGACCTGTACGGTAGTGATCATTTTCCAATAATCATAAAAACCATCATAAAACGGGTAAGACATTCAGTCCCCCGTCGATGATGTCTCGACAGGGCAGACTGGCTTGGTTTCCAAGCCAGTTTAACACGCCCATCGGAAATGTCAGATAATGTCGAGACGGCCGTACAGGAATTTACAGAAAGAGTTTTAGCAGCAGCTAGTGTTTATATCCCTAAATCAGGCGGGAGAAAGGCCGGCCCACCTGTTCCATGGTGGAGCCAGGAAATAAAGGTGGCAATAGAGGAGAAGAAGAGAGCTCTAAATAAATTTAAACGATCACCTACCCGGGAAAACCTGATAGCCTTCAAGAAGCGGCGAGCATTTGCTCGTCGCGCCATTCTTGAAGGAAAACGGCTATCATGGGAGAGCTACGTGTCGACGATCACACCGACCACACCAGTCAAAGAGGTGTGGAAAAAGGTGGGTGCAATAGCGGGGAAAAAATTCCCTGCAGTAGCACCCATCTTGAAAGTAAACGGTGTTGACGTTACGGAGACGGCAGAAATAGCGGACGCAATAGCGTCTCAGTTCCATTCTGCTAGTAGCTCTCGTAATTATAACATGACTTTCCTGGGTAATAAAGAGAGTTTAGAGGTCTCTCTTGATTTCTCCTCATTGGAGTCCTTACCTTATAACGTTGAATTTTCAATAAATGAATTAGAAGAGGCACTTAGGTCTACGGGTTCTTCCAAGGCCCCGGGGCCTGATGATATTCCATATCAGATTGTCCGGCAACTTCCCTCCTCCATGAGGGAATATTTGCTGGACGTATTTAATTTGATATGGGTTAGGGGCGTCTACCCCGATAAGTGGAAAGAAGCCACAATTTTGCCTCTTCTAAAGCCAGGTAAGGACCCAACAAACGTTAATAGCTACCGGCCCATCTCATTAACTAGCTGCTTGGGGAAGATATTGGAGAGGATGGTTAACAATCGCCTGGTATGGATGCTAGAAAGGAATGGTCTTCTAGCGAAATACCAGGCTGGATTTAGGAAATTCCACAGCACGATCGACCAATTAGTCCACTTAGAGAACTCCATCCAGGATGCCTTCCTAGAGAGAAAACACCTCGTAGCGGTGTTTTTCGATCTAGAGAAGGCATATGATATGACCTGGAGATATGGAGTTCTCCAAAAACTACATGAGTGGGGACTAAGGGGCCGTCTGCCCATTTTTATCAAATCATTTATGACAGGTCGATCGTTTAGAGTAAAAATTGGGGAAACCGAATCCGCACCTTTTGTGTTGGAGAACGGTATTCCTCAAGGTTCAACCATGAGTGTAACCCTATTCGCAATCGCTGTTAACGAAATAGCTAAATGTGTTAAATCCCCGGTCAAAAAATGCCTGTATGTCGATGACTTGGTTGTATATATGGCAGGAGATACCATCCCTGCCATTACTCGCAAACTACAGGCTGTCATCGACGAAGTGAATAGCAACGCGGAGTCCAGAGGTTTTCGTTTCTCAGAGACGAAAACCTCTTGTATACATTTTTGTAGACTCCGGCGGCCGCACCGTGACCCCGTGCTGTATTTACGGGGCACGAGGATCCAATTAGTTGATAATATCCGGTTTTTGGGGCTGAGGCTCGATAGTCATCTTTCCTATCGAGCCCATGTAGAGGAACTGGCCGAGCGGTCAAAAAAAGCTTTAAACATCATTAAATGCTTGGCCAGTATCAACTGGGGAGCCCGAAGAGAAGTACTGTTGCGGCTATATAACGCCTTGGTTTTATCCAGGGTGGATTATGGCTGCACAGTTTACTCTTCGGCAAGAAAGTCCTGGTTGAAGCCCCTAGACGCTATTCACCATGCAGGCATTAGATACGCCACAGGAGCTTTTCGGACGAGTCCCGCACCGAGTCTCTGCTGCGAGTCGGGTTTCCTTCCTCTAAATGCACGCCGCAACCGCTACGTACTACAGTACGCGGCGGCAATGCGTGCGAGGAAGGGACATTTAAACCGCCGACACTTTATTACAGTAACTGAGCAGCAGAGAAAATATGCAAGAAAACCTACCGTCAGTAGGCCGGTGTGCGTCCGAGCAAAAGAGCTAATGGGGAGTCTAAATATTAGTCTCCCACGGGTATTCGAGGTCGGATTCCTTGAGATTCCACCTTGGTTATTGCCAAGTGTGGAGTGTCGATTGGATCTGACCTCATATAAAACTGGCGACATTAGCCCAGATATAATTAGAGGCAAATTCCATGATATCGTCGCAGAATACCCTGACTCCCCATGCGTGTACACGGACGGCTCAAGAGTAGACCGCGGAGTAGGTTGTTCCATCGTTGTCGATGGGACACCGCATTCGTGGTCACTTCATGAGTCGGCCAGTGTGTACACAGCGGAAATGTATGCTCTTTATCAAGCTCTTAGGTATATAATTTATGACAACCACCACAGCTCCTTCCTTATATGTTCCGACTCTCTAAGTGCCATCCAAAGTTTGACGTCGCTGTACTCGGTCGATCCGCTGGTCCAGCTCATACAATCTTCGATATTCGAAGTGTCCCGGATGCGAAAGACGATAGTTTTCGTCTGGACTCCGGGACATGTAGGTATCGAAGGAAATGAGCTGGCCGACGAAGCTGCCCGTCAGGCAACAGAAGCGGAGACCGAGGATGAAATTCCAGTTAGGCCAGATGACGTCAAACAATATATTAATTTCAAAATAAGAGAGGATTGGCAAATGAGTTGGAACCGCTCCGAGAGCAAGTTAAAACTAATTAAGCTCTCCGTGACACCCTGGAAGTCGCCGGTGGAACTTACAAGGAGGGAAGAGGTCGCCCTATGTCGTCTACGCATAGGGCATACCAACATGACCTCATTATACCTCCTTGCCGGCGACGAAGAACCAATTTGTCAGTTTTGTCACGACCGTTTAACGGTGGAGCACGTCTTATTGGAATGTCCAGCCTACGCAATTCAACGCGATAGGCTGAGGCTGGGTGGTGATGTGGCGTATATTTTAAGTAATAACAAGGGGTCCGTAGAGAAGCTAATAAAGTTCCTACGTGAAACAAATATTTTAAAGCGAATTTAGGGTTTGTGTTGTTTTCTTTCATGTTAATTGCTTCAATTTCTTTTCTAGGGTTAATATTTGGTCTGTCCATGAAAATCTGTCATCAATGGTAATTCCTAAGTACTTTTGTGTAGTAGTCAAGTCCACAATTTTGCAATTGCATGGGAAATTGTTGCCGCATTTTCTCCTGTGCAAACAATGACTACAAGAAAAAATGATAGATTTCCCTGGGAATCGTTCTTTGTTCGGTGCAGTTATATGCATTAATTTAGTTTTATCTTGATTTATTACTAATTGTTTATCATGTACCCACATTTGCAATTTATTGAAATCTGTTTTCAGTTTCATTCTTGCAATTTCTGCATTTACATGTCGTGAAATTACTAGAGTATCGTCTGCATATAAATAATGTTCGCAGTTATCGAAACAGTTTCTAATGTCATTCACGTATAAGAGATAAAGCAGAGGGCCAAGTATACTACCCTGTGGAACTCCCACATTCATATCATAATGGTGACTCATTACGTTGTTAACCTTAACCATAAATGTTCGTGATTTTAGATAACTTTCGAACCACTTATTTAAAACACCTCTTACGCCATTGTTTTCAAGAACTTTTAGCAGAATTTTGTGATTGACTGTGTCAAAAGCCTTACTGAAATCTATGAATAAGCAGTATATGTGCAAGTTTTTATCCAATGACTCATTTATAAGATTGCTCATTTTTTCTAGTAATGATATAGTACTTCTGTTTTTACGGTAACCATATTGTTTGTCGTCAAGAATTTTATTTTTTATTAGAAAAAAGCGTAATTTCTGTTCTATATAGCGTTCTAAGATTTTATCTATAGTTGTGAGGATAGATATCGGCCGATAGTTCAAGTAGTTATCATGAGTGCCATGTTTATATATAGGCACGACTATTGACTTCTTAATATTATCTGGTACGTGTCCTGAGTTTAAAGATAAATTAATGAAGCGAGTAATAGCATGGCTAAATAAGTCAAAATATTTTACGATGTGGTAAGTCTCTATACCATCGCAACCGGGACCCTTATTTGTGTCTAATTGTTTTATAATTTGTTCAATTTCCTTCTGCGTGGCGCTTGGCATAAACATTGATGCAGTAATTCTGTTTGTTTTTTGGTTGGATAAAAGTGTCTTACAGTCATGTACTAAGTGTTGCACAGATTCTGAAAATGATTTTCCAAAATTATCTGCAATTTTTTTATCTGGTATTTTGAAGTAATAGTTAAGATCTTTCTTTTTAACCTTATTTTCTTTTAAAATCATATTAATATTTTTCCAAGTCTCCTTCATGTTTCCTTTGCTATCATTAAAGGTTTGTTGATAATATAATAATTTTTGTTTTCTTATTAGGTTATTAATTTTGTTTCGGCTTATTTTGTAAAGTTCTCTCTTTTGTGTGCATCTGTTACTACCTATAGGTGACTTTTTCCATGCTTGAAATAACTTGTCTCTGTTTTGCATCTCTTCTAATATTGTTCTTGTTATCCATGGGTTGGATGCATGTTCCTTCCGTTTTCGTGTTTTTATTATATACGATGATGAAATTTTAGCTTTTGAATAAGATTCCTCTATATATTGAAGTAATTTTTGTGGACAATTATAAGAGTCGATTACAGGTTTTTTGAATTTTTCAGAAATTTCAGTTTTAAAAGTCTCGTTATCTGTTTTAGTTATGTACTCGGTGTTTTCAACTGATTTTTTGGATGATGTACTAAAACAGCATCCAATTATATAGTGGTCAGATATTTTAGTTTTAATTATAGCACTAGATAATTTGTTAGACAGTCCCTTATAAAAGATATGATCTATGCAAGAACTTACAAAACCATTGTTTCTAAATTCTTCTCTTGTAGCTACATTAATTTTTTTCATAAATCCTCTATCGAACATAATATTTTCATATGTAATAGCGACGTTATTATTATCTAGTATGTTTATGTTTATGTCACCAACTATGATGACGTATTTATATTGTTCGTATGTAAGCATATATTCTTCCAGTTCTAATAAAAAAGAGTTTGGTTGTGTATTTGGTGGTCTATATATAGAGAGAATGTGTAACTTTATATTTTTTATTGTTATGCAAAAATGCTGAGCTTCAAAATGTTTTGGTTTGATGTCAACTTCATGAAATACTAAATTATTTTTTAAGTACGCTATTAATCCGCCTCCGCTATTATGGCTTCTTACTTTGCAATACTTTGAAAGCCCTTTATTTTGTACATGTTCTTTAATGCGCTATAACGTTGCTCATTTATTTTTATTTCAGAGAGTAGTAATATGTCTAAATTATTTAGGCTATTGTTTATATGTGATAAGTAATGATCAAAATGTGCAGGCAATGAATTTATATTTAAATATATTAAGTTTAATGAATGTTCTTGTATCTTCCAATCAGTTATGTTGTTAAATATTTCACAAGATTGATCGTTAACTATTTGTGTATCAAGGAAATGTATGTCCATATTTAATCTGTGTTTATTTTATTATATGTTGTTTATTATTAAACTATTTTATCGAGGTCTTTATCGAAAAGTATTGATATAATTGGAGAATTGTCTTCTTTTCTTGCTAGTATTTTGTTGTTCTTTACCAAAACATATTTCCATTTCGATGTAAGGGCTTTATTCTTGGTTTCCCAGAGCAACCGCTTTGTTTGGCTAGGTAGTGCTTCGAAAATTTTAATTCTCCCATTACAGTTTTCTCCTATGATTGTTTTACCTAAAATAGTTTTATTTTTATTTTTTATTATTTCTGTAGCTACTTGTTTATTGGCTAGTTTTGTACGTAATAGCTGCGCATCTGTTGGTTTTTTATTTCTAATACTCTCACATGAAATTATATCTGTACTATTAATTTTTACCCCAACACTTTCAAATATTTTTGTTGCAAGTTCAACGGGTTTTTGGTTTTCCATATATGGTATTCCAATAATATCAACATGATTTTCAAGTGATTGCTGTTCAAGATCATTTATTCTTTTATTTAAGTATTCAATATTTACATCTTTTTGTATATTATCTTTTTGTAAACTTGTTATTGTATGTTCTAATTTTTTAATGTGATCTATTGATTTATGCTGACCATTTTTTAAGTCCTCATATTGCTCGTTTATGAATTTCTGACTTTCATTTTGTTCTTCAAGTTGATGTTGCATTGTTTGAATTAATTTTTTTATTTCTCGTAGTTCGGTAAACATCTTCTCTGGACTGATCGTGGTTTCGTATTTGCCAGAATCGGTGCTGGAATCCCTTGATCTTACGGTTTCTGTTGATTGGTCTCTATTTCGACATAAGTTACATTTCCAACTTTTTTTAGCTTTCTCCCCTTTAGCTTTATACGTGGACTCCTTGATGGTCGAACATTGAAAATGAAAGTAGGAATTGCAATTGTAACAAGTGACGAAATCGCCAGTTGCCGGTAGCTTATTTTTGCAATGCGAGCACTTCATGTTGTAGGATTTTGTTTGATATTTTTATTGAATTTATTAGTATTTGTATTTATTTGTGTGTTTATTTATATGTTTATTTATTTTTCACTTTTACGGCTCTTTGGACGTTGAACTGCAGATTTTTTTTTTTTCACCGTGAGCGATGAGGCAAAAACAAGGCAATCGTGTTGGACGATGGAAAATTAGCGATGTCTTGTGCTATGCTGTCTTTAATTGAAATGTTATTTCACTACTTACTCATCAAGTACTTATTACAATTATTACAATTAAATACGAGTTATACTGTTTAAAAGTATGATGAATACTGATCCTTCTGTCCAAATATAAGCACTAATTTGCACTTTAAACTAACAAAAAAAAGAATATTTCTCACTGCACTTTTAGATACGTGTACACTTCACGCCGTCTACACACGGATAATGATAATAATAATAATAATAATCAACCTTCACAACAACAAAATCTAATATACATATCCTCAGACTTGGTAAAATCCCGTCTGAACGATACCTAGACCAAACCAACATGTTTGAGAAAACGATAAAATAGTAATAATAATAATAATAATAATAATAATAATAATAATAATAATAATAATAATAATAATAATAATAATAATAATAATAATAATAATAATAATAATAATAATAATAATAATAATAATAATAATAATAATAATAATAATAATAATAATAATAATAATAATAATAATAATAATAATAATAATAATAATAATAATAATAATAATAATAATAATAATAATAATAATAATAATAATAATAATAATAATAATAATAATAATAATAATAATAATAATAATAATAATAATAATAATAATAATAATAATAATAATAATAATAATAATAATAATAATAATAATAATAATAATAATAATAATAATAATAATAATAATAATAATAATAATAATAATAATAATAATAATAATAATAATAATAATAATAATAATAATAATAATACACTGATGGGTCGAAAGGTGACCGCGGAGTGGGGTGTTCCATCGTTATCGATGGGACACCGCACTCTTGGTCGCTGCACGACTCGGCAAGTGTGTACACCGCAGAACTTTACGCTCTATTTCAAGCTCTTCGCTACTGCTTATATGACCACCACCACAGCTCATTCCTTATTTGTTCCGACTCGCTTAGTGCCATCCTCAGTTTAACGTCGTTGTATTCGGTCGACCCGCTGGTCCAGCTCATACAGGCCTCGATATTCGAAGTGTCCCGAGTCAAAAAGACGATTGTCTTCGTCTGGACTCCGGGGCATGTGGGTATCGAGGGTAATGAGCTGGCCGATGAAGCTGCCCGTCAGGCAGCGGAAGCGGGGACCGATGACGGAATTCCGGTTAGACCTGACGACGTTAAACAATACATAAAATCTAAGCTATCCGAGGATTGGCAGCAGAGTTGGAACCGCTCCGAGAGCAAGTTAAAGTCAATCAAGCTCTCCGTGACACCCTGGAAGTCGCCGGTAATCCTCACAAGGAGAGAAGAGGTCGCCCTGTGTCGTTTACGCATAGGGCATACCAACTTGACCTCTTCCTATCTCCTTTCCGGCGACGAACAACCAGATTGTCATGAATGTCACGACCGTTTAACGGTGGAGCATATCTTAACGGAATGTCCAGCCTACGCAATTCAACGCGATAGGCTGAGGCTGGGTGGTAATGTGGCGTCCATTTTAAATAATAGCAAGGGGTCCGTAGAGAAAGTAATTAAATTCCTACGTGAGACAAATCTGCTCAAGCGATTATAGGGTGTGTGTCGTCTTTAGTGTTAATTTATTTTAATTTATTGATTGTTCTGTCCTGTATTGTTCGGTGGGATCAGAGTCTCTTTACAACTCTGATTCCATTTCTTCATGTATTTAGTGTTTTGTGTGTAGTGTCGTCTGCTCAAGAGTCTTTTTACAACTCTTGAGCATTTAGGTTAGGTGTTTTTAGGTTCCGGCATCGAGGTCCGTTTACAACCTCGATGCCGTCTTTCTGTGATATTAGCATTAGGTTTTAATTTGTGTGATTTTAGCATTAGGTTTTAATTTGTTTAGGGTTAAGTTTTATTTTATTTATTCTAGGTTTAGGTTTTATTCTATTTATATTTAGGTTAGGTTAGGCTGTGATATTAGTTTTAAGTTAATTTGGACAATGCCTGACAGCGTAATAACCATTTTAAATGTCAGTGCATTGATTCAAACCCGACCGGCTAATGACCATAGAAGTCGAAGCCGGTAAAGTGGGAGGGGTTTTTAGTCGGTAGTTTCCCGGACAAAATCTGGGAAGAGTCCGACACTCCGTCCGTAAATGGATTTTCCCCTTCCACAGCACAAAAAAAAAAAAAAAAAAAAAAAAAATAATAATAATAATAATAATAATAATAATAATAATAATAATAATAATAATAATAATAATAATAATAATAATAATAATAATAATAATAACAATAATAATAATAATAATAATAAATAAAAATAAATTATTAAAAATTTACGAATAAAATTAATAAAAATACATATTAAATTGAATAATTTTAAAATCTCGAAACTAGTCAAGAATTTAAAGTTATTCAATTTAATATGTCTTTTTATTTATTTTATTGATAGATTTTTAATAATCTATTGATATATATTTTTAAAAAGACTAGAAATCCTCTTCCTAAAATTTGCCAATAACCCCCACATTGCCCCTATATCATCCAACACTTATGTATCCCTCGAGACCCAAACATAATTCCAAAATTTAAGCACCCAGTACTAACTATTCATCAAATTTAGCAGGACGAGACATTCATAGTTAGCAATCATGACGGTTTAATCAACGACAGGAACTAGATAAAGACAGGCCGAAAGACCTCCGGTCGATAGCCGCTTCCCTTAAGAATATATATTTGTTTTAAATTGTTTCGTGTATTGTATGTTAAATTAAATATGTATTTATTCTTTGGGAATAAAGATGTTTGTATATATATATATATTTAATATATATTATTTAGTAGTATGTAATTATGTTAGAAATTTCACAATTTTATTTGTTTGCATAAGTTAAATATACTTTTCACAACAAAAATAAACAATTTGTGGTGGCATTTTTTAATTAATTAATGTTTTAAACACGCATGTACATTTTTAGCAAAATTAAATTTGTTGGTCGAGTTTATAAATACACCAACGAGCGGCGCGCAAGTGTGTGGGATGAACAAGTGCTGGCAAGCTCTTTTCAAAAGCTCTAATTTCCATGCCATTACGTCCGGCAGCCAATTACCCCAATGCTCTTACAAAAGCCCTATGCAGCCACTAAAGGCAAAACTTTTTCGTGGCATTTTTCAATGCCCGCGTAAAACAATAGAGAAATCCTTATAATGGATACATAATGTAACAATTATGAAGATGAAAAATAGGAACCAAACACACTAAGGAAACACGATAATATGTGTACTTGTTTTTTTTTTAATATATTTGGTATTATATGGAATAAAAAATAACTGTAGAGGATTTTATTTCATTGAGGCCCAATGTTGAGTTTAATAAAAACCATCAATAATGCTGTACTTTCATAAATAGTAAACCTTTAATGAATTGGAGCTACATATTTTTCCTGCCTGTTGTGTGTTTAATAAGTTGTATTTAAAATTGGTATAGTTTATTCATCGCTCTTTTGCCGAGCAATAAAAATCAAACTTGAATACTATCAATAAAATTATAATCATTATACAACTTTACGATTATAGGCACTGCGGGTGACCAGCGCGGGGGGACGAAAAAGATGCTATTGTATTTTTCAAGCTCTAGTGCTGAGCAAAAAAAAATTCTCTCGAGTACCTGCAATAAAAATACAATTGCTTTACAACGGTAAGAAAAATTTTCTACCTGCGGCTGTGCATCGAATATTGGAAACATCGATCTTCTTAGTTTCTACTAATACAGCAAGGCGCGGCGCACAGTGTGATCGCACAGCTTGGTGGAGGGCCAACAGAAAAATCACAATTTTTCATATTTATAAACGCAATTCGATTCTAAACACTTCAAACTATCAATAGTGATATGTTATTTAACATCAAATATTAAATTGTTAAAATACTGAAATAAGCAATTTTGAGTTTAGTTATTAAAAAAACTCCACACAACTACACGCTCTACTCAACATTTTCTTATTGCTTAATGTGTTATTTCAATATTTTGAAAAATGTATTGTCAACTTTTACGGTAAAATTTACGGTTAATTTTAAAGAGTTTGTTGCCTACGCGTCATAGTTTATTTTAAATTAATATAGTAGCCCTTTTTCCAAATATTTGTATATTTTCGGTGAAGGATATGAAATGAATTATTGTATGAAATATAAAAGTTATATTACAATATTTTTGGTTGGTACTGAATATTATTATGATTTTTTTCCAAATATCGTTTAATGAAATACATTTTTATTTGAAAAACTGTACTTAGGTACTAATCCGGAAATCCCTGTAATTAGAGATCTAGTTCGTCTTGCCTGGCGAGCAAATTGTCACTTTATCAACAGTAGCCTTAGTGTATACTTCGCTAGTGTTTTTCTTTTTTGTACTTTTTTGTTTACGACAACAACTATACTCTTCTCTTTGATTTTTAATACTGAATTTGGGATTTTTTGTATATAACGACCTTGCTTCTACTACGGATTTTTATTTGTGATCTGTGATTTTTAAAATTATGAACTTCTTACGACGTCTTAGCTAACTGTACGGATTTTGATTTGTGAATTGTGTGATAACTACAGCTCTGTTATTTTTACGGTGACTTCGCTCCTACTACGGCTTCTGATTACAAATTTGTGTGATATTGCAGTGACTTTTAATTTGTGACTTGTGTGATATTAAAGTGTTTAAGTAAATAGTTCTGTGATACTACGGAGTTGGACGTTTGAGATACTAGGATATACTACAGACTTTATAGATTAATCAGAAAAAAAATGTGGCGACCTTGGGACCTGAACCAACACCCAAACCAACATATTGATGAGCAAATTAATGCAGTCAATATTACAAAGAAAATTTCAGTAAAAAAACAAGGTAAGTTTTTCCTACAAAAACGCCTGTTTTCAGCACTATTTCAGACTGACATATACAATGCATTCTTCTAAATTCTAATTAAATTATAGTTATAAAAAAAATAATGTTTATATTAAACGCATTTTATATACAAAATTATTATTTCATATTTTCTATATTTCAGTATATCTTTAAAAAATGGTGATATGTCCATCATGGTACTTTCTCCGGTGAATACGGTCAAATAAGTTTCTGGTTGAAAATTTAATAGGAAAGCAAAATGATTAAAGAAACAATTAAATTGATTGTTGTCTTTTAAAGCTAAAGCCGAGTTTTTAGAAGAATATTATAATTAAGGTGTTATTTCTTACCTTACAATGTGTTGAAATCATTTATCCACACTCTTCTTCATTTTTTCAAACTTTGCGAATGTGCTGAATACGACGGCACTTTGACGTTTTATTTGTCATTAAAATAATTATTTCAATAATTAAAATCTCTAAGGGAATTTACCAGGTAAACGAAATTCTTCCGCTTATAAAATAAAAACCGGAGGTCCTACAATAAAAGTTTTATAACAGAAATTATTTATTTTCCAAGATCTAAAACTTTTATTTGAAACATGTTTCTATCCGAATTAAAAAATGAAAAATTGCTAAGAGTAAAGTTGCACTTAATGAGTTTTGATTCTAACCAAAAGCTTTTCAGATCATTCCACTGTTATATAAAGCTAATATAAAGAGTTTGGGCTTAATCCATTTAGCCGTTTATGCGCTATCGCGGAAACACACAGACACACACACAGACATTTTTCAAAACTCGATGGAATGGACTCAGGGGACCTCAAAACGTGCATATTTGTTGAAATTGGCGGTTCGAAAATTTTCACGATCACAAACTTTCCCTTGGACAGGGGTCCGGGGAAAGTAATAAACAAAATATGTGAGAATATAAACACGTAAGTAAAGTAGTCACAATAAGAAACAATGAGAACACTGAGGACGAAATATGAACACAATTACTGTTAAAATGATGAATTTTAAACCTAGTAAAACAACCTGTTGTGACAAAAATGGGGTAAAAGGAATATTAAAAGCTAATTGTCATATCAATTAACAGAAATACATTCCAAAAATAATTGGAAGTGCATACGGGTTTTTCCCATTAGAAATCCAATGGAGCATCTACACCTGGAAATCCAATGGAGCATCTATGTGTCGGTTTCAGGGAATATTTCGAAAAAGATTATTTTTGCTTTCCAAAACACGCAGGTTACACCAGAGATAGTTATAAACTATACCTATATATATTCTATATATTATATAGAAACGATTTAGCATCCTTGTCAGCCCGCTCTAACTACCCCCGCGTTGGTCACCCGCAGCACCGGTAGCCATAAGGTTGTATAATGATTATAATTTTATTGAGGGTATTCAAGTTCGATTTTTATTGCTCAGCAAGAAAGCGTTGGATGCACTATACATCGACAATTTCCACATAATGCGCGCGATAACGGGATGCAGGACTTACCACCCCAATATAAACAGTTGCCGAACAGGCAAATCCCTCTTTTTCTGTCAACATTGTAACGAAAACAAATTGATACATCGGTTCGAGTTAAAAAACAAGTGAACATCCTTTAATTATTAGCCGTGGCCTGTTGACACCACAAATGTGGCATTTTTGTCACCCGGACGGTCACCGCTTATCTTGATCATTGGTGGAAGTGGGAAGAAGGGCCCATTAGAACCCATGAGAGTGAGTAAGTGGAAATCCAGTCGATAGGTTCTCCTTTTTGAGTTTTTTTTTTCATTTTTTTAACAATTTTCTGCTTTAAATTGAGTTGATTTTGTTTAACACTTGTATTAGTAGTTGTCATAACAACTTTTTGTTTTTCACATGTATATGAAATTCTTTTATTGCTTAAATAAGCATCTACATTCCAGTATGTCCCTTACTATATTTTGATGTACTTATGCCTAGTCTTTCTGCTTTTCTACACAAAATGGCTAAAGCCATTCATATTTTTTTGTTAGAAGTTTTTATGAATATTTCTTTATTTTTTAATTCTGCTTTAAATTGAGTTGATTTTGTTTGACACTTGTATTAGTAGTTGTCATAACAACTTTTTTCTTTATCAAATGTATATGAAGTTCTTTTATTGCTCCAATAAGCATCTATATTCTAGTATGTCCCTTGCTTTATTTTGATGTATTTATGTCTAGTCTTTCTCCTTTTCTACACAATTGTAAACTTTCTTTTAGCCATTCATATTTTTGTTGTTAGAATAGTTGTTATGAATAGTTCATTATTTTTTTCATAAGTAATATTACTTATATATTTTTTTAATTTCGCTGTAATGGTTTTTTTTTGTTGGGAAATAAAAAATAAACAAATAACCTCGTATAATAAAAAAAACTAAAATAAAATTATTTAAGTTTGAAATAAATACATAAAGTGTATCTAAATAAAATAATTAAAAATAAAAAATCAAATAAAAATTATTTGAAAATAATTAATAAATTATTTCCAGATTAACTCTGTTGCATTTTGACTTACGTTACGTATTTACTTTAAACAAATGCACATTAAAACAACTACTTCTCGGGCAAATAGCCCGCTCGACATTTAATTACATAATATACAACTGCAAGTGTATATTATGTAATTAAATGTCAATTCAATTCAATTCATTTATTTACGGTAAATCACCTATATACAGAATAATAACAATATTCAAAATGTTTAGATAAATAGCATGACTGTAAATCACATATAAACAGAATAATACAATTTTACATATATAACATATTTTAATACCAGTAGCGGAAACTGCAAAATAAAAATTAACCCAAGTGGTCGACTCTAGCGATTAAAAAAATAATTGAAATATCAAAAACGGTAATCTCAGTGACATTAAACAAATAAATTATGCCATAAAAATTGAAGTAAATAGATAAATTATAAACAAATATTTATAAAATAGATAATAAAATAAAATAATTACTAAATAAACAAATCAATACCTAAATAAATTAGCAAACAAGTATATATAATGATTTAAACACAGATGAAATTTAAAAATTAACACAAAGAATTAAAAATTAACAATTAACATTAACACGAAGAAATGACATGGGAAAAATTGATGCGATGCAAACGAGATATAAAAGTTGCAAATGAATTAGTGATTAAAACAAAATTTATATCATTCTCTAATTCATTAGCATACCGCATCATTCTGTCAATAGGATTATACATAGTACGGTATGTAGTGGCGTGAAACGCAATGCGAAATAATGGTTTGTAGCGTGACTGCGGGCCGCGCGGTATGTTAAACTCAAGCCTTTCAACCATCTCACTACAATCTATGAGGCCGTTGATGAGCTTATATAAGAAGGACATATCTATAAACATTCTCCTATCAGCTAATGACTTGATATTCACGTATTTTAACATCGCACTGTGGCTAAAGTCTATACTTCTACCGCCCATTCTGAAATGCATAAATTCCAAGAATTTACCCTGAACTCGTTCTAATTGAGTAATGTAATTCTGACTATATGGTGACCAGACACTCAAAGCTTTATCCAAATGCGGACGAACTAGGGAGATATACAGTTTTCTAATGGTGCTAACATTAAAATCCGATGATAATCTATTAATAAAGCCTATCAGTTGTAACGCTTTATTACATATGTGTGAAATATGATTGGAAAAGTTGAGCCTTGTTGTAAATAAAACGCCCAAATATTTTATCATCGATTTCTTTGCTAGCACCTTACCGTCCAGTGTATAGTCAAAATTACATTGTTTACCGCGATAAAATGAAACATGAACACATTTCTCAAAATTTAGCTCAAGTGCATTTTCTTTACACCATAGTGCAACCTTGTTAAGATCATCCTGAAGTTTTAATTGATCAGTTGCGGACTTAATGATCTTGAAAATTTTCAAGTCATCAGCATAAAGGAGAAAGTTACTATTTTTAATATTTAATCCGATGTCGTTTATAAATAACAAAAATAAAATCGGCTCACAATGCGAACTCTGCGGTACCCCTGATATAACCTCTATAATGTTTGACATGTGTTTACCTATGCGTACCCGCTGTGTTCTGTTTTGTAAGTAACTACTCATCCAATTAATAATGTTAGCACCAAAACCCATTGATTCTAATTTATGTATTAGTACACTATGCTGCACTCGGTCAAATGCCTTGGAGAAATCAGTATATATTGAATCAACTTGTGATCCACTCTCAAAAGCATTTGACAAATGGGCTTGGTACACCATTAGATTGGTAGCTGTGGATTTTCCTTTCAGAAATCCTGTTCGTTAATGATCGCACGTGAAGATGATCTTATAAGTTGCTCTGAAACCAACAAATCTAGGATCAGGAATAACAGATTGAATAGATACACCCCTGTAGTTAACAATATTTTCCCGTGCACAATTGTTAAATTTAGGGACAATAAAGCTGTCCTTCCAACATTCAGGATATACCCCCGACAAAAGGGAACTTGTAAATATGGTATGAATAGGCTTAGTCAGAGTTCACACGCATTGTTTTACAAAATAAGCAGGGATACCATCAGGGCCAATATTACATGATTCAAGCAATGAGGATATGGCATTAAATATTTCCTCAATAGATACACTGAGATTACACAGATCAAAAGATGCAATACCATGATAAATAGGCAATGAATTAACTGGTTTCATACTGTAAACTTTAGAAAAATTATCAGAAAATAACTCCACACTGTGTTCTAAAGTATAACTTAACTCATTATTCAAATGCATTACTTTAGGATATCCCGTTGTTTTGCGACACACGTCGACGTGCTCCCAGAATTGCTTAGAATTACTATTTATTTCTGTTTCTACGCGGTGAATGTAATAAAATATTGCATCACGCAACATTTTTTTATCCGAGAAAAATGCAATGTAAAGAACAAAAAAGAACGTTTCTTAATATAAGGCCATCTGCAGACACGTGTTTCGGGATATATCCATCGTCAGTACAGCTCTGCCTTACATAATTTAATTTTCTATTTATAATAATTATAATATAATAATTTAATTTAATAATACATTAAATAATTATTAATGATTATTAAATTGTAATTATTATAAATAGAAAAAAATATTCTGGCAGTATTTCTATAATAAATTATGAAGCTGTATAAAAATAAAAAAAAACATTCACTCAATTAAATTATACAATATTTTCAAGTATTTTAAATCCTCTAGTATTGAGACTCAAGGAAAAGTTTCTGTATGTCGAACTTGTACACATTTACGTTTATATGGCTGAACGTAATCCCCGAGCAATGATTTAGATAAGTATTTACTGTATTTGGAGCAGTTAGATGAGTTGACGTAATGGAATGGAAAATCTAACTTCCTGAAAACTTGCCAACGCGCAGGCAGTTTCTATTTTTGCCCCGCGTAACTTTTCAGCTTATAAATCTCGGAAAGCCCCATAGTTTGTTTTGGAATTGTCTCGTCTGTTTTGTTTCATAATACAGGTGATTTTCCTACGCGAACAAATATAAAATCTCAAATATATCGTTCTTTATATAATTTACAGATTTAAATTTACTCAATCATAAATATGATGAATTATCAATTAACTATAATTGACAACCGACCCAACAAAAAAATAACATACTGCATTTAAATTATTAATTGAACGGTCAATGAAAAACGAAACTTATTGAAATAATTATTTTACAATTTAATAATTGAATTTTTTAATCTTAGTGCAAATGCTGTTTTACTAAAACAAAACTAATTGATTTTATTATAACAAATGGTTATTATATATATTTTACCAAGTGATAAATGAGGAAATATTTTACAATATATTAAAAACGAAAAGTTGAAAACAAAAATCTAAATTAGAAATCAAACGTTAATTAAAATAAAACTGAATTAATTATTAATATTAATCTTTTTTAAATAAAAATGTTTTTATAATTAATATTTTTTATACTGAAACATTGTTATTATAATAATAAATTATTTAAAATATATGAATTATACAAAGAAAAACCCGGATTAAATTGAATAACTTAAATTCTTGACTAGTTTCAGATTATTAACCTATTCTAAGATATCTTAAAATTTAATTGTAAGACTTTGTTTTTATAATAAAAATAATAGAAATCTTTAGTTTCATGTAATGATTAGAAAATATTTCTAATTCATTTACATAGCTTGATTGTAGACTGTAGTAGACTGTCTTTATCTACTTATTTTATTCTATTTTTAACGGTTATGATTGCAAATATTCTTGTTATTGTTCAATTGATGTGATAAACTCATGAATTGTTGAGGTAGCATATTTGAATTTAGGAGGAACTTTAGGACTGCGAATCCACAATGCTTTGAGATATTGGTAATGTTGGAACTAGTGGCAAATTTAAGGGGGAAATATTCTATTCTTTCTGTAATAGGATGAATATTACATTGTTCATACAGCAAGGCATTGGAAGAATTACGTAGACAATTCATATGATTCAAGCAAATGGGGATATATCATTTTATAAATAGTAACAACTGTTCTCTTAGCTGTACTTTGTATTTTATACGTTAAGAAGCTGAAAAAACGTGCTCTAATTATTCTATAATTCATTTAAAATGCAGTTGAAAAAAGCGATAGATCGAATTTTATTGATCATTGCCAGAATTTTTGCTTGTTTAATTTCATTGTAATTTCATTAAAAATAGACAAAATCTGTCTAACTAAATGACAAAAGGTCAAAAAAGCTCAAAGCTCTAAGCAAAGCTAATTAAGAAAAGTTTTTATAATTTTTTAAACCTGAAGTGATACTTCACTTCACTGTTTATCAAACATTTAAATTAAGTTTTTCATGTTTCTACATTGAGCGTTTCTTAAATTTTTGTTTTAAGATATTTTTTAACCGTTTTATCGGTATTGGTGAGAAAATGCATTAAATGAAATTAAAAAATAATATTTATTAGAACTAAATGATCAATGAGAAACAAGTTAACAATCCATGTCATTGTTTTTCTTTAATGTTAATACAAGCTCTTAACCAATGATCTGATTAATTTTGTTGGATTAGTCAATGGACATCATTGTTTAGTCTAATTAATTTGGTTTTTATGTTGTGATCGTCAGTAAGTGTAATATCACTGTCAATTTGGGAAATGGATTTTTGTAATGAGTTTTCGAATAAGTGGGTTATTTAATAGATTCTGAAATCTGATTGAATAAATTGAAAATTTATATTATATTTCTCGAATGTAACTAATAAATCGTGTTATGTCCTCTGTATCCTCATTTACGTAGCAGTCTGTGTACCCATAGGAAATTTTGGAGGTATATTTAGAGGTGCAGTTTTTGACACGGAAAAAGATATTGATAAATGGTCTGAGTCAATTTGTATAAAGAATAATATCTGGGAGAAAAAAGTCAGTTATACATAAAGAAAAATTTGCTTATCTTTTGGTAAAATTATGTTAACAAAGAAAAAAAGAGCAGCTGTCGGGGGAAAATTAGAACAACAAATATACAATTGGGAAGGCATTTCAGAAAGGATTTTGAAGATAGAGAAACCAAAAAAAAGATCAAAACTATTATTGTAGTATATGAGCCGAATTAAGATGATAGTACAGAAAATAAGGACAGGTTCTGTGAAGAAGTAACAACAGCAACGGAAAAAGCAAGAGGAAAGATACATTGCAGGAGATTGGGATAGAAGAGTGGGAACAAAAGATGATCAATAGAAGCACATACTAGGTAAATTTGATGAGACGAACAGAAACAATAACGGAAAAAGAATGCTAGAATACTGTACTACAAATAATATTATAATAACAAATAGTTACTTTGGACATAGAGGTATCCATAAATACACGAAGGAGGTTAAAATTAGGCATGAAAAATCATTGACTATATATTAGTAAAACGAAATGACAAAAATTCAATAATTGACACGAAAGTCAGAAGATGTCCTGAAATTGGTTCTGATCATTACGCATTAATCTGTACAATACGAGAAACAAAAAAAAAAAAACCTTCGACATTATAAAGGTTAAGGAATAAAGAAACAGCGAATGAATATAAACAAATACTCAAAGAGAAGATCGTAAAGTATATTGGAACAAATCAAGATATGAAAGCTGAACAGTTATAGATACAATTTAAAAATCTAGAATTAGAAACAGCCAAAGAAATAAATTCGAATAACTAAAATTAATGAAAATCAGTAGCAGATAGTATGGTGGAAACACGATATAAAAGATCAAATAGTAATTTAAAAGAAAGCATGGAAAAAGTACATTAACAACAGAACAGCAGAAAATTTTATAGCATATAGCACTGAGCTAAGAGAAGTTAAGCGACCAGTTACAAAAGCTAAGAAAAGGAAATGAATAAAGTTTGGAGAAAATATTGAAATGAACAGTAAAGAAGACCGAAAATTATTCTTCAAAGTATTGAAAATATTAAAAACTGATAATAACAATTAATATTACTGAATCCAAAACAAGAAAGGAGATATTATCAGAGATAAGAAAGACATTACAGAAATATGGAGAGAACATTTTCAAGAATAAGTAAAAGTTACTGAATTTTACGAAGAGACAAACGAAACGAATGTACGAAATAAATATACAAAACTCTATAGAAGCAGAAAACGAAATATTTGAGCAGAATTATAAAGAAGCAAATTTAATAAAAATGATTTGAAAATAATTAATAAATTATTTCCACATGTAGCTCTGTGACATTTTGAATTACGTTAAGATATAAAGAAATATCGGATAACTATAAACAAATACTCGAAAAGAAGATAGTAAAGTATAATGGAAAAATAATGTAAGTACTTTAACAAATGCACATTAAAACAACTACTTGCTGTGCAAATACCTCGCCGGATATTGAATTAGATAATATACACTTTGCAATATTTTATTGATATGCAGCAGCGGGTGTACATTATGTAGTTCAATGTCCGGCGGGATATTTGCCCGGGAATTAATTCATCCAGTGGAATATTTCGACAAGGATAGGGAGAGGTGGCGGGAGAGGTGGTTAATATTGAAATCTTAACCCATATTTTTTATTACAGATTCGGATTGTACGCCGAAAATGATAAAAGATTTATCTGAGGATTTTTTTGAAATCTTGATCAACTTTGAAATCTTAAATAGTCACTCACATTTTTTATTGTAGATTCGGAGACTACACCAAAAATTATGTAGGTTTTATCCGAAGATTTTTTTAAATAGTGATAATAATAATAATAAATCTTTATTGTTTATTACCAAATTGGTATCACATTATCATAATAAAAAAAAATATATAAATATAAAAATATGTGTAAGTTAAAAAAAATAGATAGACATCGTAGTAGTTTAAATGAAAAAGTAACGCGTTTAAAGAGTTTGTTCAGAAATGAAAAAAAACAATCTCTAAGTGAAATATTTTTTTCTTTCAAAGCCTTTTGTACAGATTTTTTATTTTTGCGTCTACTACACTATCTATCACGATTTAAAATTAAGTCTTCGGATAATACCTAAATATTTTTTTTCCGTTGTATCCGAATCTGCAATACAAAATATGAGTTCTATTTAAGATTTAAAAGTTGATCATGTGCCCCCCGAGGATGGTAACATTTTTTTACAGGATTGGATACCGATAAAGAGGAAAAGGCAGCTATTGCGTCCAAAAAGTGAAAAGTGGCTGGTAAAAAAAAAAAAAAAATAGGGAGAAATCAAGAAAGGACAGCAAGAAAGTAGAACAGAACAAAATATTGCGAAGGAAATCATCGATACCGAACCCACTAAGAGGATTAAGGCGAAAAGACTGGCGGAGAATATTAACGCCTTGCAGGTGGATAACGGAGAAATGACATTGAAGTTTCTCTAGGCAAGAGTTTTTGTTGTTTGTGGTTGTGTTATATACTAATACTGTATTTTATGATTGTCTAAGTGTTGTTTGGGTGAATATGTGCTATGAGATTGTTGCTTTGTTTATGTAGTATTCATTTTGAGATATCTTTGTCGTTCACTTCCATTTTTTCTCAGTGATTTTTTAATATGGTTTTTTAAATCAAATTAAATTTATTTTCATTTACAAAATGAATACAGAGCATTCAAGGGTGGTTCAATATTACAATATTATCAATATAACTAAAATACAACAGCATATATACATGCAATATGTGAGAAGACAGTAAATTATAATGTATTACAGTAATAGATGTCTAAATATACAGTTAAAATTGAAAATAGAATAGTTAAGTGGTATATGCTGACAGAAACTTACATGCTAATTTTTACAATAAAATGAATAAATAGGGTAAAATAAAATTGTATATAATATTTATATTCTATTCCTTTCTTCACTTCTAATTTTTTTAATACTAATTGTTCATTTCGAGCACAATGTTCTCTTTATCAATAGTTTTTTTTTATATAAAATTGACAAATAAGTAAACATATAAACAAAGTTAAATACTCAAATGTGATGTGTTTTGAAAAAAAAGTCAGACGATTTATATCAATTTCCCGTAGAGTGAACAAGATTATATATCAATATGGCGCCTAGTAAAGGCTGTGATAATCTTTGTCTGTGTAAATCCTGCAATGTTCAACTTACTGATGGTGACGAAAGTATTACCTGCTTTGTGTGTGAGATGAAATTTCACATATCCTGTGTTATGAAGAGGGCTGTCTCCGCAACTCCAGAACACAAGAATTACAAATGGGTATGTGATTTATGTATCGTTGGATTTCCAAGAAAGCGTAAATATTATCTGGAATCGACTCACAATTGTTTAGATAATAACATAAACCTAAACGCCAAACTAAATACTTTATTCAATATGATAAAAAATATTGAACATGAAATTGTAACTTTAAAAGGCGACAGCATTAACATAAACAAATCCCAAAGTTTATCATCAAAACTGGACGCTGTAGTTCAGCTAAACTCCCATCCTATTAGTCCAGCTATTCAACAACAGGGGGAAATAGTATTGCCACAATCACAAACAACAATTATGAATAAAACCAAGGAGGATGCGGATAAACTCTCAACAACACAAAAAACATACACACAAATACTAACTGCTTCAAATGCAAAACCAACGCTGAGTACGGCCACAGGTGCTATAAAAAAGGCAATCAGAAATCAAGAAAAAGAACATCGCAAAGAAACACTAATAAATAATTCAACCAACGCTACAGTTACTAAAAACGATGATGATGAAACGGACTTTATACTTGTGCCCAAAAAGAAAAATAGAAAGAAGTCGGCTACCGTTCACGGCAACAAGGAGGATGCCTTACTCAAAGGTGTATCTAAAATGGCTCACTTGCATATCAGCAGATTGGATCCAACCGCAACAGTCGAAGACATAAAAAGCACATGGAACAGAATAACTTAAAAAATACCTATTGTGAAAAATTAATTTCAAAATATCCGGACGAATACAGTTCTTTTAAGATATCGGCTCCAATTCAATTCCTCCCAAACTTAAAAAATCCCGATTTGTGGCCAACTGGCGTTTACATTAAAAATTTTTTTCCGTGGCTTTTGAGGAAGAAAAGTCCAACCTAAACAATAATCGTCCTACTAATAAACTAAATCATGAACTAAATACAGAATATGTTACTATAAAAATATTAATATATTTTATATAAATATTCAATCACTTAATAATAAAATCGGTGAAATTGAAACTTTCTTTGCTGCTAAAAACTGTCAAGAGTTCCATATTCTCTGTTTAGTTGAACACTGGATAGTTGACAATAATATTACAAATGTAACAATTCATGATTATAAACTTGTATCGTACTTTTGTAGAACTATTAAATTACATGGAGGACAGCCATTTATGCTCGCAAATCAATGCTTTGCGTGAATAGAGCAGATATAGTGACTATGTCCTTGGAACATGACTGTGAATTATCAGCTATAGAAATTGTAGATGAAAAAATTATTATTATTACAGTCTATAGAGCTCCACAATCAAACTTAAGTAATTTCCTTTCTGTAATTGCTTGCATCATGTAGCCAGAAAGTAATTATAACCGGCGATTTTAATATTAACTTTATCTGCAATGATATTGTTCATTCTAACTTTGAAGATATATATTTATCGAACGGCTTCAGAGCACTCGTTTCCAATTTCACACGTGGTTCTAGGTGTATAGATAACGTGTTAACGAATATGCAACCAGATTTAATTAATCATGTCGTATTTGAGCCCTATCTCTCTGACCATTGTGGAATTAGCATAGAAGTTAAAGTAGAAAATCCGGACACACGCCCTATTAGTTATGTTTGCCGACCTTTAACATCCTATGGTATGTTTTTATTTCATAATATCATTTCAACTTACTCATGGGATTTTGTCAATTCTACCACTGATTTAAATAACAAATGTCACAAATTCATTGAAGCAATTGAAAGTGCAATGGAATTAGCATTTCCGTATAAACCGAAAATATATTACATCGAAACCCATTTACACCTAGTTGGTATGACGATGAATTGCGACATATGAGAGAACACTTACATTTTTTGAATGATTGTTTTAAAATGCACCCAAGTACCAATAATAAAAATGTTCTAAACGAATAGAAATAAATATAAATCAAGAATAAATAAAAAAAACCTATAATAATGACGAATACATAACAAACTCTAGTAATCGCCCAAAAGCGATGTGGGATATATTAAACCACAGAAAAAAATCTATCATTCATCCAGAATTCACTACTACGAAATCATCTGATGATTTTAACCACTATTTTGTTAAAATTGCGAAAATTATGGTAAATCAAATAAAATCTCAACCACATGTAAGTCAACATTATTCTCACTATCTAAAAAATATTAATAATAATAAATTCAGTTTCAACGAAGTTACTTATAATTATGTTAGAGATATAATTAAACAACTTAAAAATAAAAAGAGTAAAGATATCTATGGTATGAACAAAGACTTAATAATGACAATAATACACTGCATTATTATTCCTTTAACTAATTTGATAAACGAATGTATTCGTGAGAGTGTTTTTCCTAATCCATTAAAAATTTCAAAGGTTGTGCCTTTGTACAAAAAAGGTGATGTAAACATCCAAATAGTTTTAGGCCAATTTCCATCATTCCAATCATTGGTAAAATTTTTGAGGTTATAATTAAAAACCAACTGCAAGAATACTTCGAGAAAAACGAATTTCTGAATGCCTCTCAATTTGGCTTTCGAAATAATAAGTCTATCTGTGATGCAATCGGCGATTTGGTGATGCACATTATTAATGAGTTTGAAAATAATAATTACTCTGGTTGCATATTTTACGATCTCTCAAAAGCGTTTGATTGCGTATCACATGATATATTGCTACATAAATTAAAATATTACGGTCTTGGAATATCTTCCATCAAACTTCTAAGATCGTACTTAAATAATCGTCAACAGATAACACTATTTAATGGTTCTGCTTCCCAACGTGAGTGTATAACAAGTGGTGTTCCACAAGGATCTGTCCTTGGCCCGTTGTTATTCATTATATTTATTAATGACCTCATATTATGCGATAATACCTCAAAATTTACTCTTTACGCCGATGATACCACGTGTTATCAATCAAATGCAGATTTGAACTGTTTAATAAACTCTCTTAAAGATACACAATTAAAGGCTAAACAATGGTTTACATCAACTTATTGACACTAAATGATGACAAAACAGCAGTCATGTATTTTTCTCTTAAAGACTTGTCATTAGTTAGAAATATAGACACGGTAAAATTTTTAGGTGTAATGCTTGACTCTGGATTGGTATGGCAAGAGCATGTTAACTATATTTGTCCTAAAATTTCCAGAGCAATTTATTTATTTAAAAACTTGGCGAAATACTGCTCAACACAAATTTTATTAACAGGATATCACGCATTAATAATCAATGACGAGAACAATTCATATCACTGGGCATATTAACTGTACCCTCCATGTACATTTTAAACTGCGTTCTATTAGTAAGGAAACATTTTTCCAACTATCCTACATCATATTAGCATGGATATAATACCAGGAGATGTGGAGATATTCCAGTAGACTATACACGTGTATATAGATCGCGTAATTGTTTAAATTACTATGGTCCGATTTTTTTATAACAAACTTCCCGCGGAAGTCAAATGTGATAGTTATACTGTCTTCAAAACTAAAGTTAAAACATTACTCTCTAGTAAAGCATATTATCATTGGAAAGATTTTCTGGAAGACCAAATTTAAATTATTTACAATATCCTAGCCGATCTCTATTAGCATAAACTAAGATTGTACTAATATATGTATATTAAACTTCATTCATATGTATGTATATTTTTGACTTGTGTATCGATTGGAATTTACATTAATAAAGATATTATATTATTATTAAATGTAGACGAACTGAGAAGAGCGTACCATAATGAAACACATTTTGTTCGTGAGTTTTAGTTATGAAATTCATCTAGTATCAGTAAACTCAAATTGACCTAAATCAAGTAAGTTACTTACACTTAACCCATTTATGGATGGCGAGGGTATTATCCGAGTTGGTGGACGGTTAGCAAATAGTAGCCTAAACTATAAGAAGAAATTTTACCTAATTTTGCCATCAAACCATAAATTGAATGTGTGAATCGAACCCAACTACATGTAGAATTAAACTGAATTGTTTATTCTTAAAAAAAATAATAGTAACAGGAATTTCAAACTAGGAGAGTGTGTACAAAGTGGTCAAACCAAATAAATCAAAACAAACACTGTTTATTACTTTGTTTGAATAACAAATGATTGTTATAAAAACAAAGTAATAAATAGTGTTTTGTTTGTATAACAAAACACTGTGCATAACAAATAATTGTTAAACAAACAAAATAATAAACAGTGTTTTTACATACGATGATGCCGTTTTGGACTCTTCATAAAAAGCGATTCAGTGAGAAAACGCACCCACTGCAATGGTTCGTCCAGTAGTAAAACTGTGTGTGCTAACTACGTCATATGTGCTAGTGATGTTGAACGATGGGCGGTATGTTCGCGGCTAATATCGCGAAAGTTTTTTGTTTTACAACTTTAGCAACACTTTGCAATATGTATTTTTTTTATTTATTGCAACTATTACTTTTCGACCAGACAACACAAAAGACCGCGAAACTTTGTAAGATTTTAAATAAAAATCGAAAAATTATATTTATAAAAATTTTACATAATAAATAAAATTCTAGCATTGTCCATATTATCCGTTTAAAATCGGCAATTTGCACGCAATTCATTCTATTTTAAATTTAAAATTCTAATACAGATACAAAAAGCAAAGCGACTTCATTAAAATTCAACACTCCTGTGACAATCAGTGCAATCAACACGGTTTTTAATTAATAGCCGCGTTATGTTATGTATATACACGGGAAAGTAATGGTATTAAATATTAATCTGATTTTGTGCCGCGTTTCTTTGTCGTTCATTTTTTGGTTTGTTTACATTTTCATTTTATATTACTTTCCCCGTTTTAAATATAAGGGGGAAGTATTGTAATCGTGAAAATTGTTTGGTTATAATTACACTATCAAATTCCAATTTGTATTTTACAGTAATTCAAAATATAAAATGAATTTGCTTATTGACCATGGAATAATAATATTAATGTAATCTTCAACAAATTCTCTATTATTATTTCTCGGATCTTTAATAAATTTAATAGAATTTACAAAATAATAGTTGAGAATTTGTTTAAAATTAAAGTAATATTATTATTCTAAGGACATTTCAATAACCAAACTTTACTGATTTTATTTATTATTCCAATAACTAATAATACAATGTTATCCTTTTTTATTTAATATGATAATTATTTATAAGTACTCATTACTTATTATAGATATTTTATGTCATCAAGTATCTCGAATTATTATCGTAAAATATGCGATAATACAATATAAAACAAATAAAAAAGAATATACAGGAATTGAACGAAATTGATAAAAACAAAACGAAATTATTATTATAATAATTTTCGTGGCAATAAGTGCTCAATTCGGTGCAAAGTAAGGACCCAAGCTATTACGAAAAGCTTGAAAAGAATTACTGATCCATCTGGGAGAAAATGCTTCAGTTTCATCTTGTACCCAGTGTTCTAACTCGGCCAGATTCTCAGGTCTGTTTGTATACAGTTTTGATTTTAAATATCCTCAAAAGATGAAATTGTAAGGTGTAAGTTCTGGTGATTGGGGTGAGGCCACTCTACAGACCCTCTTCTGCTTATTCAACGGGATGGAAATACCATATCTAAATATGGGAATTATATGCTGTTGCAATAATTGCAAATAACGATAACCAGTTAAGTGCAACGAATAAATAAATGTCCAATTATGTGATCAGCGCATGTTCCCACCAAATTTTTGTGGTGTTTGGGTATTATTAAATCAAACATGGTTAAATTCCTTATTTCACACTTTATTTTCTTGTTAGATGTAAATTTCATGTACATTTATATTACTTTAGTTTTCACTACATTCAGTTATATATAACATACTAATAAAGAATTATCTGAAAAACCGAAAAGTAATTAGGGCGATATGCGGTAGTGCTTAGGAAGTAGGTTTTTAGCGATTATTTCCAGGTAGAAAAGTTAATAAGGGATTTTCTAATAGGCTAATCAAAATCTGTTCTATATATTCGCATTTTAATTGCTTTTGGTATAATCAATGTATAACAATTTGATGGTTTTAAGAGGGTTAAATTGTCTAAAGAAAATTAATTTTAATATATTTCTTTGAGTTCGTCCAACGTAAATTTTGTCATAACTATTGCACCTATGGAATAATAATAATATGTCTTTATTTTCAAAGTGTCAATATTTGTACAAAGTGAAAATTGCGTCAGAATACATTAAATAAGCTATACATTCCTAAATATATACATATACACACATTCAAAATGCCTACAGTAATTATAATATTAAAGACTTACAAACTAGTTATTTATTAAATTAAAAAGTATGGTTAATAATCATAACTCTTGGAGTGAATATGGTTCCTTCTCAATTAAATAATTTAATAAGGCTGAATTAATGCCAGATGGTTCCAAGTCATTTGTTTTTAATTGACCATCACTAGCGACAACTTTTATCGCCTCTTGGCTTCAAATCATAAGAAACTCAAGTTCCTTGTTTTTGAATCATTTTCATCGTACGTAATCGCTTGGAAATGGCTTGGCGTTTTCGATGGTGTTTGGCCTTCCTTTACGCGAACGGCACGTTGTTTCACTTAAAGCAGCATCTCCGTAAACTTTTTGGAGTTCTCGATGCGCTTCAGACGCTGTTTTCTTTAAGTGAATGAAGAAAAGCAACATTTCCCACAAAAGGCGATTATTTGGCACAAAATCAAAAAGTCCACGGCCCACATAGCGTGGCTCCATCTTGTGGAAACCACATATCCCTGATGACCAATTCTTCCAGATTTTGAAGGAAAAAATCTTTGAACATCTCCCTGTATTGAGCTGAATTCACCTTGAAAGCGCGCTCGTTTTTTCTCAAAAATAAGGACCAATGACACCGAACTGTGACACGCTCACAATGGAGAGGGAGAACAACAATTGGGGACCCAAACAATATAAAAGAGTATTTATTTACTTGGTCACATTTATTTAAATAAATTAAATAAAAATGATTTACAAATAATTAAAAATATTTCCACATTTATCTCTGTGACATTTTGACAGTAAGTACTTTAGACAAATGCATATTAAAACAACTATTTATGAATAATATATTGCATCACGCAAATGCAATGTAAAGAACAAAAAAGAATGTTTTGGGATTTATGCCTCGCCAGTACCGCTCTGCCTTACACAATTTAAAGATGTTAAATTAAATTAAATAAATTTAAATCAAATCAAATAAAAAAAATAATAGAAGAATTTTCACTCACGGAAAGTACGCGAATAATGCTTGTGTTCTTATCGTAAACTCACAGAATAATTCTCTCGGGTCAGATTTGAATAAATGCCTCGCTGGCCATTAATATCAAAAGAAAGTGTATTTATTTACTTGATCACAGTTATTTAAATAAACTAAATAAAAATGATTTGAAAATAAGTAATAAATTATTTCCATATTTAGCTCTGAGAACGCGACCGGTAAGGTTTGCTGAATTTAATTCATTTTTTTATTTGGTTTAATTTTGATTAAAATTGATTTAATTTAATTTGATTTTATTTAGTTTGGTTTAAATTAGTATAGTTGATATAATTTAATTAATTTAATTTAACATCTTTAAATTATGTAAGGCAGAGCTGTACTGACTGTATCCCTCGATAGACACCGAAACATGTGTCTGCAGATGGCCTTATATTAAGTAACGTTCTTTTTTGTTCTTTACATTGCATTTTTTCTCGGATCAAAAAAATTGTTGCATGGTGCAATATGTTAATGATATGCATCAGTCTGGCGAGGTATTTGCTCGAGAAGTAGTTTTAATGTGCAAAATATGTGTCAAAATGTCACAGAGCTAAATATGGAAATAATTTGTTAATTATTAAAAAAATATTTACTTTAATGAGGACCTAAACTTTCGTACGCATCCCCTCCCAGCTCCCTATCTTCACCCCTCTCTGTTTGGCAAATTTTAAAAAAGTAAGTTTCTCTGCCGCACCTTATATAGTTAAATGCTGCTAATTTGTGTTGACGTCGAATGGAAATAATTAAAAGTATGTGTGTATTTTCTATAAATGTCGAATTCTAAGGTTTCATTGTTTTTATTATTCATTAACATTAAATATAAAAATGGAATTTTGTTTCCAACTTCTATTTTGTAAGTAAAGTTAATACTAGCAAATACTTCACTTAATTTAAAGTCGAATTCAATTATATTCGTGTTGTTTTTGACAGTTGCTATTACGTCGTCTACGTATCTATACAAAGCCTTTCAAAAAGTGAGTATCTTGTTTTTTTTTAACAAGATTTTCTGTGTAGTTAAAGAAAATATCGGCTAGGAAAGGCAAAAAAGGTTACCCATAGCAGTTTGTTTATAGTAACTGTTGTTTAATTAAAACGTATTACAATTCATAACCAGTTGGTTGGGATATAATATTCATTAATTTTCTCCATGAGAATTGAATTTTGATTAGTATATCTTTTAAAAATTGTGTTTCTTCTATAGAAATGCTCGGTAAAAGGACTTCTACATCGAAATAAAAATCTGGTTGAATTCTAATAAGTTCAAGTTTTTAACTTAACTCTATTGAATTTTCTTATTAAAAAATCGTTGTTTATTTTCAGTGTTTAAGTATGACTTTCGATCTTCCAATAAGGATTTTCAGCGATCCATTATCGACAGTTGTAGCTATTTAACTTTCCATTTAAACAAAACGTAGCTTCTGTAAGAAAAATTGGATTGTTGTTGATTCACAATACACAAAATTCAACACGTCAATCGTAGTCATTTTCGAATAACTCTTGCAATATAGTTGGTTTGAATGTATATAACTTTTCTGATTGTAATTTGTTGTGTATTGGACCTTTACTTACGATATTCTTTGATTTCCAGTAAAACGCCGAACTTATCATTTTGGATGTCGAAAATTGTAGCAGATCTTTAACATTTCTAGTTTCCTTAAAGAATAGTTTTTCTAACCACGGACTGGGTGATTAGTTCTCGTTTCGATTCGGATAAAATTAATTAAAAATCGCACATAATTCTAATTGAGTTCTCTCTATGAGCAGGGAATAGCTGTACTGATGAGGGATGAAATCCCGAAACACGATGTCTACAGCCTTGTAACCATTATTTGTTGTTTCCTTTCATTAAATAATTTCGACTCAAACCGTTGCAATTCGCAGTAGTGCTGCTATGCAACAACAAATATCTATTGTGTAATTCAATGTCCGGCGGGATAAATGCTCGGGAAGTAGTTATTTCAATAGATGTTTGTAAAACTTACAGTGTAAGTAACTTTTTGCAGTTGGAAAAAGGGATTGATCGAATTTTATTGATCATTGCCAGAAATTTCCCTTGTTTAATTTCATTGTAATTTAAATAACTGCAAATGTGTGAATCATCTTTGTTTCATTTTATTTAGTTTATAGTAACTATTTGTCCATAAGTTTGCACAATAGAAAGAATATGTAGTTCTGTTGTATAAAATATTTTTTTCGAATAATATAAATAAACAAGAATCTGTCACACTTGTATTTTACATTCAATTATTGAGACAAATAAAAGATATCATAGAATTCATATAATTTTTGAAATAAACTTAGAATCAGTTTTTTGCATTTTTTTAAATTTCTTGCTACAAGTGCAATTTGTTATTGAAAAATTACGCCATTGAAAAATCTCTATCTAATAAGTCTAATGATGAGTATATTACCATTAAAAAACTAAAGTGAGTTTCGTTACTAATTTGTCTTCGAACTAAAAACAAGCCTTGTTCTGAAAAATAATATATTAAAAAACGTTTATGAAAATATTTTTTTATTCGTTAATATTGATATATTACTACGGTTACTTGATTCGACTAGAAGTGATATGTGGTTTTATTTTAATGCAGTTAGAAATAATAATTATTATAATTATAATGCCATTTACAAAGTGGACCCCTTTGAATAATATATATCCGTTAACATTTTTGATTAGAAAATTTTTACTGTGACAATGTTTTCTCTTGGACAGGGGGTCGCGGGAAATTAAAACTAATCTACATTAATAATAAACTGTAATCAAAATGTTTCTGATTTCACTACAACTAATCCCGTTCCATCTTTACGCAACCTGATTAATACACAGACTGGGTGGAATTTTCCGTTTGCGAGGATTTAAACGCTCTGAATGCGAAAGATCCATCTGAGTGAGAATAACCCGAATGCAAATAATAAGTTTTCAATTTTGATCGATGATGTAGATATACATAAAAACTTCTTCTCAATTCGTTCGTTTGAGTATAATAGAATTGGGAATATTAAATTTCAGTCAGAAAAATCAATAGGGATATTTGTGATTGAATTACGGAATTATAATTTTTTACTATTTTATCACTTGGCGAAACTTGATTGAATTATTTTATATACAGGGTTAGTCACCGGTGTCCGTCTTCGATATCTCTTTGTCGTTGGAAATTCAGCATTAAGTTATTAATAAAACTTGCATGACTTCTGAAGACGCGTAAAATAAAATTACTTTCATATATGCACAGTGATCCATTTTAACGGAATTGATATCAACTTTGTTAGTCTAAATGGAACACCCAATATATTATATTTTTATTTCATTTTTCTTCAGTTCGTCTTTACAGGAATATAACATTATTAGCAGTTTTGACTAGCAGTTACTGCAGAAAAAAGTTTTTTTCTAAAAATGTTGACAGTTGCAGAGGTGTACTAAGAAAATCATTACTTTTTTCGTTTTTGGGATAGAAAAATAATTTTTTTTGCACACTAACATATTACTATTCTATGTAATGATAATTTTAATTGTGAAATATTTTTATACAGGGTGTTTGAAAAATAATGTTAAAAGTGTGACTTTTCAAACCGGTGTCATTTTTTTCAAATGGCATTTATGTTTTAATTGAGAAATCTAAAGATTAGGATACTAATGATAGTGCTAGTGTGTTATATTTATAGTTCCTGTTATAATAATGGCAATTATTAAGTGAATGATATGCGTTTTATTACCAAGAATAATGCTAGACCACTTTCTAAATTAAAAACTCTCTTTAAATTTCACAACGAATCTAATTGTAAAATTTAAAGAGCCTAAGTCCATTCAATATAATTTAAAATGCTTCAAATTGAAAAAAAAGCCGTATACAATTATTTTTTTAATTAAATTCTCACTTATTCGCAGTAGTGCTGCTGCAACAACAAATACCTATTGTGTAATCCAATGTCCGGCGGGGTAAATGCTCGGGAAGTAGTTGTTTCAATAGATGTTTGTAAAACTTACAGTGTAAGTAATTTTTGCAGTTGGAAAAAGGGATTGATCGAATTTTATTGATCATTGCCATAAATTTTCCTTGTTTAATTTCATAGTAATTTAAATAACTCCAATTTTATTTAAATATTTATTTGAAAATAGTTCTGTTTTATCTCAGGCCGAGTCGATATTATTTTTTGTTTGGAATCGATAAATTCGCTTAATGCGCGCGTCAGGCCCCGCTAACCCCATAGAATTACGTTATTTCACGTTTATTATTATTATAATTTGATGTACTAGTTTCAATTACCTAATTAAGCATTAAAAAATGTGACTTAAATAAATCAGTGAAACTTGATACAATTTTGAAGAATTACCCCTTAAACGTGTGTGCTAAAACGGGCTTTAGAACATATTGTGTTGAAAAGGTGGATGAAGACCCCTGAATGCACACAAATCGTCATAAAAATTGATGTAAGTGTTTCTGTTATAAGTAAATTTGTTAAGTCAACATTAACATTAAATTAATCAAAGATTAGTACAGTGATACTTTGCTTCATGATTTTTAGATGTTAGTGATGTTAATATTTTATTGTATTAATTGTTAAATGGTTTGAATTTGAGAAATTATTATTTTATAACTTTTATTCTCAAGTAAGGTTATGTTACTAATTTTCATTAATTTGTTTAATTACAGGCTGCTGTTAAATGTGATTATTCATTCATCAAAGCAATCATGATATGTGCTGCTAAACCAAATGTGGATTGGCCTGTGGAGAAATAGTGATTCGATATAAACTTTTACGCCTTTGGATGTGTGAAGCAAATCAATGTGTGCATGTATATGTACCTCCTTTCCACTGAAATGTCTCCCCGTGTTATATTATTATTAAGTAAGTAAGGTATATTTTATACTTTAAATATTTCTGGTTGATACATTCATACATCTTTTTTTCCATAATTTATGTTAATTTTTTATTTATAAATAGAAAACAGTATTCATTCACTTGGTCACAGTTATTTAAATATATTAAACAAAAATTATTTGAAAATAATTAATAAATTATTTCCACATTCAGCTCTGTGACTATTGACTTACCTACGTAAGTACGTCAAACAAATGCACATTAAAACAACTACTTCCCGGGCAAATACCCACGCCGGACATTGAATTACATAATGTACACCTGCTGTTGCACATCAATAAAATATTGCATAATGCAACAAATTTTGATCCGAGAAAAATTTAATCTAAAAACAACAAAAGGAACGTTACTTAATACGTACGTAGGTAAGTCAATAATCACAGAGCTGAATGTGGAAATAATTTATTAATTATTTTCAAATCATTTTTGTTTAATATATTTTTTATTTATTTCTTACATATTACTTTTTGGCAAAAATTAATGTGCAAGCTATTGATTTTCAGTAAGGTAAGTAACTATTCTACAATTCGTACCTTATAAATCACGTGTGTTAAATGCCTTACTGAGTCAACAGCCGCCAACTTAATTTTATATAAAAAGTAATTTCCAAAGATTGTAAAAAGCTAAAATATATTGTTTTTTTTTTCGCATATATTATCGAAAAAAAATATATATATATATTGAAATTATGTAGTTTTATCATTTATTACATGTAAAATAATGATAAAAATATTTAACCTTTCATTATAAATACATTTAATTTATATTTGAATGTGCCTGCCATGGACACCCCACCCCCACAATTCCGCTAAAAAAGCGATCATTGCGCCAAAATCACAACTGGTGGATTGGGTTGAAACTAATCGAATCGCGGTATTAAACGTTAACATTGGAGTTATGTATCTATAATAATCTATGGCGCGCGTCCTTCACCGCGATCACTTCCATCCCCGATCTCGTTGAAGACGGTACGTAAAATTAATTAAAAAATGTTTAACAACTAAGGGATTGCAGGGCAGAGCTGTACTGATGAGGGATGAAGTCCCGAAACACGTGTCTACAAATAGTCTTGTAACTATTATTTGTTGTTTCCTTTCATTGAACAATTTCGACTCAAACCGTTGCAATTCGCAGTAATACTGCTATGCAACAACAAATATCTATTGGGTGTTGTAAAACAATTTACTACACATATACAATTTGTGTGTATGAAAGGGATTTAAAAAAAATCATGATATTCTGGAGAAATTTATCGTAATATGTCAATTATATCCCCTTGTATTTTGCTGTTGTATGTTTTCTGAAATTTTTGTACAGTGGCGTCAAAACAATATTTTCGAACTTTCTTAGTCTACCCCGATGTGTTAATAAATTCAGGAATTTTTATTTTCATTCATTCATGTCTTGTAGAAAATTGTATATGGTTTATATCTAACAATACGTATCCTTTTCCTTTTGTCTTCGTTTCATAGTTTTGGGCTCGACAGCCTCGTAAAGAAATATATTTTTTTATTAAAATCTCCCAACTACCAAAATTCCTAAAAAAATATTTTTTTTCTTCATTTTCGTAATTTTTTATGCAACTTTTTTGATAAATGAAGTATTTATTTTGCAAAACTTTTGAAGATACAAGTTTTCATGAATTCCGTTTAATTCTTCGCATTTTTTAGATGGATGTTTCATCAATATTTTCTACATTGTTATCTGTATCTTAATCCCTTGAAGCGGAAACTATTAGTTTCTAATTATTTTTCACTACTTAAACTAATTAATGGTCATGTCTTTTTATTATTCCGCATGGGAAAAATATTTCCAAAAATTAATATTTAATTTTTATATTTAATTGTAAGTACGATTAATATACATAATTCGTTTAAATTTTATTAAACTGCATTAAATAAATGTACTGATTATTCAACCAATGTAATTGTCCAAAAACTGAGGTTAACTAGTTAAATAGTAATTAATTAAAAATACCGTCGGGGTTGGGATAACCGAGTAGGCAAAAATTTTGCTAATGTGGCAGAAAACTGCGGGTTCGAGTCCCGTTCCGGTTTACAAAACAAATTTCATTCGTGTCCATGGATGTATTGTGACATCTTAAAAAAATAATATTAAATAGTAGTGACTAGTAGAAAGGGCCTAGTAGCCAAGGCCATATCCTCAATTCATATCCGGAACCTTCTTATCCTTAAAAAAACCGTAATCACCGCTTGTTTCGACCAGAATCAATAATAACTTAAGTATAAATGGATTTTCAAAATAAACACTCAATAATTAAGCAATTAAGCTAACTCCAAACACTTGTTATCGTATTTGCTTGGAGATTATACATGCACTCAAAGACAATTAAAAATAATTGACATATGGATTTAAATCACTTTCATAATAAACGGATCAATTGCAATCGTGATATTATAAATAAAGTGGCAAAGAAAAAAAAAATCTATCCAATATTAAAAAAACAAAAATAATAACACTTTTAATTGATTTACGTACAGAGGAAATTTAACAAATACAATAAAAAAGACAATGATTGTAAACTCGTTTTTGTTTTGTTTTTATATTGGGGATTGTAATTAGTATTGCATATCCCAAAACTTTAATGTCGGAAATTTTAATGTTGTAAAGCTCATTCTTGTGACAAGCCCCCAAAACACCAATGACAAGGGCAACCTAAATAGAGACGACATTTTATTAAAATTGTTGTTTGAATTGTAATTTTTATTACCTTTGTAGCTAAATATATCTCGTCCGGAGCATTTTCTAATTGCTTAAAATGTTCTTCTGTAAAAACCTTCGATTTCTTAGCTACATACTTGTCAGAAGAGCGTTTTAACATAGTTTTTAATTTTTTGTAACTGAAATATCAATGTCGTGTTTCAAATCTATAATTGCTTTTGACATTGAACATATTTTCCATACAATCGAGGATTTCTTTTCTTGTTGCCAATCTCTTAACAGCGAATAATACTTTTCATATTCTTGTTTCGATTTTTGTTGCAGCTGGTTTCCGTTTATTATATTTCCGTAATTTATAATTTCAGGAGTATTAATTAATTCTATATCTGATTTGCTTGATTTGTCACTCATTATTACTTCTATTGATACATATTTGTTTAGTTCCATTACGTAATATTCATTCTGTGTCTTGTTAAAAATGAAAATACATGCAAAATAAGAAGCAACAGGCTGAAAGACCTCCGGTCGATAGCCATTTCCCTGAAGTACATTGTATGTATATATAAATTGTTGTTTTTAAATATTCTGTATAAACTTATCAATGTGTTAGTTACTTTTGGCAATAAAGATGTTTATATATAAGAAGCAATTGTTTCAGAATACTGAATTCTCAAGAGTGATAATGTTTATATTCAATTATTAAAAATAATTTCGGAATTATTATATTCACTAGTGGTCGAGGAGAAAATATAATTATTTAGTTTCGTTTCACTTAAAATGCTCGTGCAGCAGAATGTAGCAACCTAAACAAATTTATAGTTATAACCCGAAAACCTTTTGATACTTCGGGGGGATCGAATTAAAACACAAAAGGCGGTTTTTGTCTCCTGTCATTTAATACCGCCCACAAATTAAATTTCCTGTCCGACCCTCCGGGGAGGCAAAAATAAAACAATAAAACCTGTGTACATTAGAGGGGGTCGATATTTCTGAACAAGTTGTCTTGTTACGAACAACAAAGTATTTCGTGTAATTCCACGTGATATGAAACTGTAGTGAAGTAATCGACCCAGCAGTTTCAGTTTAAAGTTTTGAATTAATGTAAAGAATATGAGTGTAGATGATAAATAAAAATGTTATAAATTCCATCCATAACTATTTCATTTATGCTGTCGAAAATAAATTGAATTCATTTTAAGAACAGTATCTACTTCTATTGCATTTAAACTCTCGCTATATGCACAATTCTCTAATCGGATTAATAAAGCGTTCCTACAATTTCGTATGCATATTCTAATTTAAAATAAAAAATAAATAAATGTTTTATTACGGTAACACCATTTGTACACTTCTGTGCAATAAACTTAAGCATACAAAATATGTTATAGTTTAAGGAGTACATGATAAGCTTCCTAATTACAAAAAAAATATTTATTTTCAAGTTTGGTATTTTATCATTTATTGAAACTGCTGCTAGGCAATTAAAACAGACCCGAATTACACAACTAGAATATTGTGATAAATTGTTATAAGACTAGTGATTAATTTTATTGCACATTAATAATTACGTAAAGTACAGCATACTGGTAATAAGAAAATAATATAAAAAAATAAACGATATTAACAAAAACATTATATAAATTAACGAGTAACATAATCATAATACAGAAAATAAGTATCAAATAAACATACAAAATATTTAATAATAAATATTTTTTAATATATTTTTTTATTATTTATGGTAAAGGACATTCAATATATCAAACCAGTTATTATTGTATAAATTAGCGGACTTTAATGATTGCGCGGTAGATTTCTTATTGACCATAGTAATACAATGTGTACACTTTTATAATGACAAGTGAAAATTGTTGAAACTATAGTCACAATAAATAAAATTTAGTATTATACAAACAAAGTTTAAAGTTAATCATAACAAATTAAAGACGACACAAGCGCCATCTTTTGCCTAATTTCAAGTGGCATCGTCAACGATTTGGGTCTACAAGGTAGACGACCGAGAATCATTGTTTCATCCACTAAAGGAAGGCGAACTTGTCCTGTTTATGAGAACATTTTTATTAAATGTGAAAGTTTAAAGTGTTTTATTCAATTCAAATAATATATTATTGAGCGTATTTTCTATTGGGAACATGGATTGGAATTACCTCAGGAGTGGCTGGAGAATTGAATTGTCCATTTATAAAACAATAAAGAACGCATAGAGCAGCAATAGTTCTGTGACTTTCTAAGGATATGTTTAGAACATTTATTATAATACTGTAGTCGCCATTCGATTCTCAATTTATACTTCATATACCTTAAAAATTTTTTGAACAGGTTCTAAGTGTTCCAAATTAGTGTTTGTAAAGGGAGTCCATAAAGGTGAGGCATATTCAAGTTGGTACCTTACAAGATGTTCTTCAACAATCGACATCCAAATCTGTTGATATATGCCACACACACATTCTTAATGTTTTATTGATTATATTAGAAATGTGGTTATTAAATGATAAGTTTGAATCAAAAATGAATCTGAGGTCGATTAATATAAAAACGTTGGTTAATATTAATGAAGGGGTGTGAAGATTTTACAAGCTCCTCGCGCTGCATTCTGGGAAACGCTAAAAGTACAATCACCCTGTTCAGCTGTCGTGGCCTAGAGCTTCCACTAAAGGGTACAATGTCCTGCTCTGACTGGCTGCAAAGCCACCAGGCAGGTTATATTCATTAATTTACGTGGTTATGTCTCGCTGGTAGTGAGCGAAAGAGGGACTGGGCTTAATTCCATGGACCAAGTGAAATGAACAATAAAAAACTCCTCAAGGAAAAGCTTAGTCTTAAATATGCGACCTCTGGTTTCAATTAACCTTCCAGTAACATGCGGACCTCTGCTACAGGTGACCCCCACATTCACGTGCGGCACGTCACTACTCAGGGATGGAGGGGCAAACCAAGGCTACCACAAACTCGAGTGGCATCACAGCGGAGAAGCAAAATCACCGTAACAGAATACCTGTGCAAGGACTGCAGGTAGGAGTTATGGCACATGACTATCCTGTCAGTGGAAATAATCTAGTTCACACTTGAGTGTATCATGGACTTGGTCTTAGCAAAGGGGAATGAGAAAAACTCCACCAAGGTAAACTTCTCGAGAAACGTTCCTTGGTGGAAGAAGGAACAAAATAGACTCATGACTGGGCGGCCTACAGACAAGCCTTAATTCAATTTAACAAGTAACTCAGGAAATCTAAGCGAAAATTTTGGAAGGCCTACTGCAAGGGGATTGACAACCTGACCTTAGCCGATAGACTTCGGTCAGTATCTTAAAAAGAACTGACGGCAGTCACACCAATAATCAACGGGAAAGCTTAGAGATACTCACTTCCCGGGATCAAAGGTAGTGACGAAGAAAATAGCACTCAGAATATTTATCGATTAGTAACGGCCTATCTAGCAGGATCCACTGTATCTATTACTGTAGCAAAGGAGTGTCCTCAGGATGGAGTCTGGATGAAATTCGCGAAAAAAGCTTCATAACCCAAGGCTACCCAGATGACATCGCCGTAACAATCAGGAGCAAGTATGAAGGGATTCTTACAAACCTAATACAACAATCACTCTATATCATTAATAATTGGTGCGTACGGAAAGAACTAAGTGTCATCCCGAACAAAACGATTATAGTTCCATTAATGCGTAGGAGGAAGCTGCATATAAAGGCTCCCTTGCTCAATGGAATAGAAATAAATCTTTCCAACGAATTGAAGTATCTGGGCCTATTTCTAGATATCAAACTTACGTCGAATCAGTATGACCAAAATCATGGTCAAAGCAACGGCGTCGTTTTGGGCCTATCGGCGGCTAACGGAGAAAACCTGGCGACTGAAACCCACAATTACATATTGGCAGTGGTGCCTATTAATAAAAAATAAAATATATGCCGTCCTTGAGTGGTGGGCACAAAAAAGAAGCTGGGTAGGCTTTAACGTTTAGCTTGTCAAAGTATCATAGGGGCTATGGAAACGACCCCTACAACGGGAATTGAGGCAAACATAGGACTTCCACCGCCCCTTCTAGTGGTACGTGACGGCCCTCCGACTACCCCATAGGAAGAATACTCTGCCGGTTGACTGGACAGAACACTTAGAAGTACTGAAGCAAATCGACCCAGTCCTCCTGCCCAAACCAACGGATATTATGACCAGGAGACTCGATTGAAGACTGGAATAGGCTCCAAAATCAGCGTATTCAATTTCTTTCTATGTTTGTTTATTTATATTCTGTATTTACGTGGTCCACGTAGAAAATGCATGTCGAGGCGTCAATAACCAATTGGAGGCGACGGAGTGCGATAAATTATAAGTTGAAAAACTACGACGATGATTCAATTATCTATCCTCTTTCTTCACTCGCAAAAATGTAATGGCTTCGTTTGACGTTTGTCTTTATTTAACACAGGCGGGAATGATAGCTATAAATATTTTGTATAATTATTTTCTTACAAATACTTAATTTTTGGAAAAAAAAAGTTTCACGTGCGTACTGCTCCTAACTGCGCTGAACGCGATGGCGGTTTTCTTTTTCCCCTACAAACTACAGTTTTCGAGAAATAACGGAAAAACTTTTACATTATAAGTCCCATATAAAGCGGTGCCATCTACTGAGCCAGAAAAACACTAAAGAGCTGTACCGATTCCCCTTAAGTACTGCAACAATATCCCAGGTCTACGTCAATCAAAACGGCTGATCGGACTTGATCCTATCCATAAGGTCACAAGGAACGAGATGACAACATTCACGGGACCCATGACAGGGCACTAAGCCCTTCGGTGCCATTTGTGGAAAATGGGAAAAGAGGAAAGTGGAAACTGCAGGCTATGTGAGTCGGCAAACGACCCAGGATATTCTTTGCGCTTGCTCAAAGGCGTCTTTCACACTTCGGCAAGGCTCGTTTATCCTACGAAGAGGTAAGCAACATAATTCCCAAGAAAGTCACCAGGTTCATAGAAGACGTAGGACTGCTTGGGATGTGATTGAGTAAGGACAGAAAAATAGATCTTACAGGTCGCAGTTATAAAGAGGCTAAAATACCTCAAAGCGGTCCCATATAACCTATAACGTATGAATTGGGGATATGTACTCTTAGCAATATAAGCCTTCACAGGATGTGACATTGTATCAGCTATTTACTACAAGGGGAAAATTATACCGTAGAGAAAAGTGCAAGCGTACGAAACGTTTAGTCTTCAACGATGTCAAAGTTGGAAAGCATTTTCTTTATGCGATGAACACTGAAGATTTAGATTGTTTTTGCTACCAGTGTTACTTGTAGGCTATTGCAAAGAGCTCTTACTCTTGGCTGCTCTTACTCCTACTTCAACAGCTTCCAGGCAGCATTCATTTACAACCTAACACCAGGTGCAGCAGTGGCTGAATAAAAAAAAAGAGTTCAATCGAGTGTGGGTGGAAGAAGTTAACGAACTCCTGAGAACAATTACAACAGCACGTCCTGCCGCTCCTCAGGAATTAATTTCCTTCATAGTATGCGCTTGCAAAGACGAATGCATCCGTAATTGCGATTGCAGAAAGAGTGGTCAAAAATGCTCAAGTATACGTGGTAATTGCTCAGGGCTAGAATGTGATAACGGGGACACGAACATCATAGATGAGGATCTAGAAGAGGAGGGTGCTGTATTTGAATAGGACTGAATACTGATGAATGCTGTACATTAATTTTAGGTCGCATTTTTATTTATTTAGTCTTACTTAACATCTTTTATGTTCCTCCCTACTTCTCAGTGTGAGGTGTAGGTCACATTTAAAAGTCTATATTTTTAGTAGTTCAGAAGGGGTTTCTACGTACCACAGGTTTATTTCTCCTAGGCATATGGAATCTTCTTTTGTCTATAGCAATTGCACCCCTTTAGGTTGTCGTTCAAGAGCTTATCACTACCATACCACTGGCTATTAAAATCGCAATCTGCTTTTATATAATACCATCCTGTATAACAAATATTTTCGTTAGTGATAAAGTTATATTTGTAGTAGCAGCTGCGCTTGTATTTACTAAACCGGTTCTTGTTCCAAGTATTTTTTACGCTTGTAACCCTCTATAGTGCCTCTTAATCTCTTTTCGACTACAATACGATTGTACTATATTACTTTTTAATAAAATTCGTTGGTTATTTCTGTTTACAGAGTAGTTGTCATTTAATGTTTCCCAAAAAATCTGAAAAATTCATAAAATTACTATTTTTACACACTCCGTAACTCTGGAACTGTTCACTTTAGCAAAATTATGCACACAACCCTTTTTATTCACAATTTGATAAAGATTATTTCTGTATATAGCACTTTTTGCGCAAAATCGCATAGTTTTAGAAATATTTTAAGAAAAACTAATAAAACCTACTAATTTACCAACTTCTTCCTCCGCACTCTAAACCCGAGGCTCAAAATGGTATAACTTTTTACCAAACAATATGTGGATTGTATAGAAAAAATTCTAGCTGGGGGATACTTTTAATTGGATGTTGAGGTTTCGGTCTAATTGCATCGTACTACATGTAATGAGCTGCATTCTTACTTTGAAACTAGATCCGCTAGTTTGAAACAGATCTTCGCCGACAAATATAAGACAGATGATTAAACGATACATTTATTCTGCGTGCATACTTATTATTAGCTTAGTATAAATTGTTATCATATCCTCGTTTATCAATAAAAAGTAGTACAATACTAACAAGCATTTGATGTAAAAAAAATGGTCACGTTAGGTATACCGTTCTCCAAAAAAAGGTGTGGATTCGGTTTCCCCTATTTATTATTATTCTTTTTATTTCTAATTTTTACTTTTTTAAATGATTTCGATTTAAAAATTTTATCCCCTCATTGTGTTTCGTCGTGTTGGTCAAATATATTATTCATTCCGTTTGTCAGCCCTTTAATTGCTTTGGTGCATTTAAGACTAGAAAAATATCTCGGGGTGTGTTCCTCAAAAATGTAATTGCCGCGCCAATCACGGCTCGAAGCCATTTAATCACCCAGCGAGGATTTCAGCGAGACCTGTCCGTTTTGTTTTAATTCCACTTACAGCCGCGAATATCGTATTTTGTTGGAAGAGGGAAGCGGCGCGCCACCCGACGCGCCGCCGGCCACCGACCAGCGCAATCCCGAAATAATGAAAACCAACAAATAGACCGAAAATATACACTGCGGCCAGTCAGATCTAGCCCCACTGTCCATCCTCGCACACAGTAAATATTTATTAGCGCCGGTGTGAAATTATAAAACGCGAAAAATAAAAGCGGTGGAGAAAAAAAAAGAGGATTCCGTTCCGGCGTCGCCGGAATCAAATAACGCATACAGAAAGGGGCGGCGTCGCGGCTGCGTCACTTCGCCGACGACGTCAGTTGAATCCGTGCCACCGAAAGGTCGCAACGTAATATCACAAGAACAAGATGACATTCCCTATTCAATTGTACTGAAACCGTATAAACGTCAGCCGGTACTGCTTTTTATTAAACAAAGTGTGTGGCGTGTTTAGTGCTTAAAAAAATATTTTTTTGGATTTATTAAAAAGAAAAAGAAAATGGGTGTTTTTTTAAAACTGCACGAGCCCGCTGCTTAGAACTAAGGTAACCCCGCGCCAATTACAACATTTTACATCCCCCGTTTTATACACACACATAACGTGCTGCATATCGATTATTCAGTCCAGTTCTATTTTCCCGAGTGAAAATAATTATGAAAATGTGTGTATGTGTGTGTGTGAGTACAAGTGCTGCAACTTGACGCAGAGAGAAAGAAAGAAAAAAAAAAACGATTCACCCCATTAATCTAATTGTTGGTGGCTACGTGCGTATTCCCAATGCTCAATACAAAAAAAATGTATAGAAAAAAAAACCTTAATATATATTAATGACGTTTTTGTCGGGATTAGAAAACGCCTTCCCGTAAAACCCTCCGATTTAATGAAATTCCTATTCCGATGCACATTCCTAAAATTAAACGCAAGTTATTTGAATTACAGATCACCTAAGCGAAAATTTAAAAATAATAATAAAAAAACAGAGACTACAGTATCGTGTGCATATTTCATTTTTTCAGTTGTGCTAACTTGTTACTTCACATGAAGAACGCCCCCTTTTTCGGACGATGCGGAGCGTTTCAAATATTTGATTCTGACAGCTAAAGGGGGTTAATACATTTCCCCGTGTGTTGTAATTTTGTGTGAAATTGTATCGATTATTTCGCTCGTGTGCTGAGGAAGTGAAATACATTCAGGCGTTTTCGTTTAGACCCTATAAATTCTTAGGCGGTTATTTAGGACTACACGTCGGACCTCGTTTCTTCGGAATTCCTTACTTTTTTTTCCGAAAGTAATTTTCCATTGTTGTAAAATGCATGGAACGAATCTCACGGACGTTATTTGCTTATTTATGAATTAATCATGCTTTTAAATACATTATATTTTTTAACTTGAATTTTATTTGAATACAATTAAATTATATTTTTATATAAAAAACTGTTATACAATAAAAAAATGAGGCGGAAAGACCTCTGCTTGATAGTCCAGTACAAGATAATCATGTTTTATGTATCATATAATAAAAAAAATCATATAATATAAATAATTCTATTATTTGTGTTGAATAAAGATAGATGTATTAGTTGTCAAGCACTATACAAGTACTTGTTATTTAGTGGATTGAATCCCAATATTTTATTAACTATGAAAATATTAATACTTCCAAGAAATATATACAATGTTTCTTAAAAAAAAAAATAAAACACGATGTTAAACTTTTTTGTTTCTCAATATTTATTGTAGAAAACACTGCTTAAATTGACTCGATACGCAGTACCATCATCATATAGCTGATATAATAGCTTAACAATAATCACAAATAACAATTTATACAGTTACAGGAACAATAGTCAAGATAGTTTAAGCACAGGTTTTTCATACATATTTTTTTAATACAGTATTAATTTACAGATAACTTGTGTGTACAATACAAGCTTATACAATATATAATTATGGCACATAATGTAAAATATAATATTTAAGTGATAATAAAGAAAAGATAAAATAAAAAATCTATATACATAAAAGATAATACAACCCAAAAAATGCGGACCTGTACAACTTAACATACAATCTACGCATAGGAAACCTATTCACTTAGTTTAAAATGTCGTGGAGTTTTGCTTATTTTAGACAAATTGTCACCCTGAAGAAGGGAAAAATTACAGTCTTGGTTTATACAATAAAAGTTTAAGAGATTCAATTCCTGCCTTTTTTGGTCGTTTGCCCCGTGAGGAGTCCTCTCTCTGATCGCCCTTGTGATCAACGTTTGGCGACCGTTACTTCTTGCGTTGAGATTGATCGTTCATTGGTATAGTTTAGTTCACCATTTGAATTTTGACGATTTTATTGTGGTTATACATAAAATCGTCAAAATTCAAATGGTGAACCAAACTATACTAATGAACGATCAATCTCAACGTTACTCCTATATATTAAATAAATCAAGTTAAAAAGAAAACAAAAACAAACTATAAGAAAACGTGACAAAATTAATTCACAAAAATAAACAAAACAAAAAAAATTATAAACCATGATATTCGACTATATTGTATCTTAGATATTTTATTAGTATCGCAAATTAATGATTTGCAAAAACAATTGACAAGGAAAATCTGATAACAAAATTGACTATAAAACTAAATAAATAGTGAAAGTATAAATAAAATTAAAATAAATTAAAAATAATTAAAATAAATTAATAAGCAGTATATATCACAAACAAAACAAATTATACCTTAATAAAGACCAAGAAAACAGAAAATTACAATTAATATGTTGCAGACAGTAGATTAACGCGACGCAATCGGTTTTTATAATAATCCATTGTTGGCGAAAACAGTACAACATTTAGAACGTTTGTATATGGCATGAAATGCTCAATAGGATTATACAAGCCATATCTGGTTGGATGAAATTTTAGTTGAAATAGAGGCCTAATCCTAGTGTGGAGGCTCCGCGATATATGAAATGACAGCATTCCACCAGTTGACTGCCATTGATTAGAACATTTGTAGGCTTAAATAAAAATGACATTTCAAGGAAAATTCTCCTTTCTGTATGTAATTTAATTGTAGAGGCTGTTAATTTTTGAAAGATTATACTTGTTAATATTTATTTATCTATTTATTTATTACCATAGAATATTACAATAAAAATACAATAAAATATTAAAAAAAAAACAACCGTAATATCTTGTGGTAATGTTATATGGGGACCATATAGGTCGAACTAAAGTTAAGTATAACGTTTTTATGGTTGTGCCCTTGAAATCAAGTGAAAACAGGCTGATAAACCCCATAATTTTCAACGGTTTAATGGAAACCCCCACGTCTTTAATTTGAGGTGATTGTCAATTGAATATTCACATTCACTAACGGATCTTCGGCAAAAGGAGATCTGAAGGCATTTATTTAAATTTAATTCCAGTTGATTTTCTTTGTACTATTCAGAAACGGTGTTTAAATGATCCTGAAGTTCAATTTGATCAGTAACATTGCAAATATGACTGAATATTTTTAGGTCTCGGCATAGGTTTGGTTAGGTAGTCATGGCAGCCATAGGCTCACTTAGGCCGTTCAGGCCCATTGTGTTACCACGTAGGAGAAAGTGATTGTTTATTCCCCATAATAACCTTCTAGAACCATTTCGAGCTCATAATGTAGTTGACCAGGCCTCCAATCTTAAGTGGTACTAGATCCGTCAATCCATTAATGCGAGCCTTTCATAGGAATTGTTCCCTAATTCCTTCTAGAGCGGGGCATTGACCCAAGAAGTTTCTATTTCTTCATCCTCTTCGTCTTTGCATCCCCTGCAATAGTCCTGATACGCTATTTTTATAACTTTCCTATGTTCTCCTAGTTGACAGCGGTCAGTAATGATCCTTACCGTCATCCTTATATTGACTCTGCTTAGCGCTAGTAGCCTTTCGCTATTGGCTATATCGAGTCTCGGCCAAAGTTGTCTCGATAATGAAGACACATTAGCCACGTGTCTTCATTATACCATCTTTCGTTTGCTAGGGTTTTAATGAATGTGTCTAGCATCATCGGTCATCGGCATACTAGAGAAAATTAATATGTTTAAGCATTAATCCTATATCATTTATAAATAGTATAAATAAAACTGGACCACAGTGCAAACTCCGAGGTACTACAGAAGTAGCATGTATTACATTTGAGAAGTATTTACCTATACGAACACATTGAGTACTATCGGATAAATAATTACTAAGCCAATTTACAACATTGTCACTGAAAATTACAATTTATTTATGTATCATAATACTATGCTGTATTTTGTCGAATACTATAGAAAAATCTGTATATATGGCCAAATTATGCCAATCTTTTTAATTCTATCTATGACGATGATATTCATTTAGAATCAGACTCCTTCAGTTTTATAATATTCATAAAAATAACATTATTGGCGACATTACAATTTCTAATGTTAAATATGTATTAAAATAATTGTTTTTCTGGTCAAGATCAGTTAGTTTTTACTTTCCCCGGACCCCTGTCCAAGGGAAAGTATTGTGATTGTGAAAATTTTCGAACCGCCAATTTCAACAAATATGCATGTTTTGAGGTCCCCTGAGTCCATTCCATCGAGTTTTGAAAAATGTCTGTGTGTTTCCGCGATAGCGCCTAAACGGCTAAATGGATTAAGCCTAAACTTTATATCTAAGCTTTTTATAACAGTGGAATGATCTGAAAAGCTTTTGGTCAAAATCAAAATTCATTAAGTGCAACTTTACTTTTAGCAATTTTTCATTTTTTAATTCGGATAGAAAAATGTTTCAAATAAAAGTTTTAGATCTTGAAAAATAAATAATTTCTGTTATAAAACTTTAATTGTAGGACCTCAGGTTTTCATTTTATAAGCGGAAGAATTTCGTTTACATGATAAATTCCCTTATAGATTTTAATTATTGAAATAATTATTTTAATGACAAATAAAACGTCAAAGTGCCGTCATATTCAGCACATTCGCAAAGTTTGAAAAAATGAAGAAGAGTGTGGAGAAATTATTTTAACACATTGTAAGGTAAGAAATAACACACTTAATTACAATATTCTTCTAAATACTCGGTTTTAACTTTGAAAGACAACAATCAATTTTTTCTATTAATCATTTTGCTTTCCTATTAAATTTTCAATAAGAAACTTATTTGACCGTATTCACCGGGGAAAGTACCATGATGGACACATCACCATTTTTTAGTAAATGATTATGCAGTAATATTTTCTGGATCTCACTACATTATTTAATTTATCATTACGCACTTGTATATATCCAACGTTGTGGAAGAAATGTCGTGTAGTTCCGGTTTTTAACAGTGGTGATCGAGAGGGCATAATTATTTTAGACCGATTAGTATTTTGCCTAATTTGTCAAAGGCCTTAGAATATAAATATATAGTGAACTTTATTATCAAGTAGAGCCATTTTTATCAACGAATCAGCATGGCTTAATGGCAAAAAATCTAGGGTTAGTGACTTACACAATTTATATCTGGAAATATGGACAAAACATGATGTGATGTTATAATACCGATCATTCAAAGGCATTTGACAAGGTAAGTCATAATATTCTCTTAAACAAATTATCAAGCTTCGGAATCAACGATAATCTTAGATATTTCTTTTAAAACTATTAAAATTATACACAAGCAACTGTAATTCACAATAACTTTAATTTGTTTGGATATGTACCGAAATCTGTAGACCCTCAAGGCTCTGAACTAGGGCCTTTGTTATATATAAAAATGATCATAAGAAATGAAAGACAACGCAAGCATCATCTTTGGCCTAATTTCATATGGCATCATCAACGATTCGGGTCTACAAAGTAGTAAGTAGTGTTTCGTCCACTAAAGGAAGACGAGAACTTGTCCTGTTTATGTGAACACCATTCATCTAGCGTATGGATAACTAGTGATGGCCATTTCGTTGACGATGCCACATGAAATTATTCCAAAGATGGCGCTTGCGTTGTATTTCGTTTTTTATGATTCAGGTAATTTACCCACAATACAAAATCCACCCAACTGCCTTCATCAAGCTATCGCACATGGAACACACTAGTCTCATGAGGTTCGAAAAGCCGAAATTGCCATCACTAGTTATCCATACGCTAGATAAATGGTGGCTGAACATTTTATTATATATATAAATGATCATAATAAATTAAAGACGACGCAAGCGCCACCTTTTGCCTAATTTCAAGTGGCATCGTCAACGATTTGGGTCTACAAGGTAGACGGCCGAGAATCATTGTTTCGTCCACTAAAATAAATATATAAATGATATTTTTATAAAACTTAAATGTAAAGTATTGGCATATGCTGATGACTTACAAGATTTATTGTGTCACTAAATCGAATAATGACTGTGAATCATTACAAAATCAAATAAACTCGTTGGCTAAGTGGTGATATTATAATCGCCTAATTATAATTATATTTAAACCCTTTATTTAGTAAACTCATTTTTCTATTCGCAAATTGTAATTGCAATAAATTAACGAATATATCGAAAAAGGCAGGTGAAGCTCTTGGCAAATTAGTTGGTGTTATTTGATAGTTCTTAGTTTTTAAAGCATTCACGTTTTCTATTTAGTGTAGTTCCGGCCGCGATGGAAATGATCGAAAGGAAATTATTAATAACTGAGGCTTTAACTTTGTTATACATTGTTTATCAATTTAATAAAACACTTTAAACTTTGTTTGTATAACACTAAATTATATTTATTGTGACTATAGTTTTAACAATTTACACTTGCCATTATCAAACTAAAAGTTTTAGTGTTATACAAATAAAGTTTAAAGTGTTTTATTAAAATGATCGAAAGGAGATTGACGGACGTGCGATTAATTGTTTTTGGCAAAAAATCATTTCAACTCGGTACCTTGTTAACTAATTGATTTATTTATTTATTAGTATTATATAACATCGTTTTGTGTGCTTTGTAATTATAAAAGGCAAAGATATACTGATGAGGAATAGATTCCGAAACACGTGTCTATAAGTGTATCATATTTTTTGTTTTGTTTTCCATTAAACATTTTCGATTAAAAAAATGTTGCATATTTTCAATATATTATTGTTATGCAACAGCAAATGTCCATCACTGAACAATTGTTTTAAAGTACTTATGTATAATTACTGATCGCTGAGGCTTCTACTTCGTTATACATTGTGTAAGATTATAATAAAACACTTTTTTTAACTTTGTTTGTATAACTTTATGTATAAGTCAAAATGAAGTCTCTAAAGAGGGAATGATTTATTAATTATTTTCAAATTCTTCTTATTTAATTTATTTAAATAACTGTAACTAAGTGTTTAAACGTTTTTTCTATTATAAAACCAATGTAAAACAAGAAATAACAAAACTCTATTTGAAATACTTGGAATTAACTTTAAAAGACAATAATTTACTTTTTTATTTGATAATTTTTCATTCAATATTAAATGTTCATTTAAAAACGTATTTGACAGAATTTACTGGGAAAAGTACCACGTTGGATATGTGCTCATAAATGCTCATGGTGGTCTGGCGCATTCACCATTTATGTTTTAATTATTTAAAATAAATTTGTTGTCTATTTATTACATCGTAAGATATTGTTCAAATAAAATATTGTAAGAAATGCATGCTTTCCCTGTCCCCACCCCGATAATTACGGATTTGTGTTCGTCCGTCTTGTTTTACGGTTTTAGCGATTTTGTATTATTTTTTAGATATTATTTATAAAATGTTTTACCTTCAATTTAAAAGTTCCACGCGGATGTTTTCGTATATATTTTAAATCACTTTGAACTTTTGGTAAATGAATTATTAATTTAGTGAATGTAATTTTAACAATAATTTAGCAGTACAATTCAATAATAATTTCTGTATATTATTGAATTGTACTGCTGTGTATTCTGTATTTAAAAAAAATGAATACATTTTACATTTTATCACACATGTATGTAAATAAAATACTACTAATTTTTGTAAATCGATTAATGACCTACTTTTATACGGTCTTTTTTCGCTGTTAACTGTTAAATTAAACTGTCAGTTATTTAATAAATTATGATTTTTTTTGAAAAACTAGGTTTAATGAAAATTATCTGGTTGGTTTTTGAGCAAGAATTGTAGTTAGGTAAAATATTTATCAAATATGAACTTTAATCACTAATTCGAAGTTAGATTGCTGTTGTGATCAATGAACAATATTGTATTATACATTAAAGTAATCTTAAAATGAGCAGGAATTTCATTAGATGAATTAAAAATTATTTTAATGTTTATTTTGTGTAAAAAAACAATTATGAAAAAACAATGAAAATCGATCAAATTTCTAGCAAATTTTAAATAATATTTTTGCTAATAAAAACTTGTGCAATGAAAATTTCAAGGACTTCCCTAAATTCTGCATTCAAATAAGATAGCAGTCATTACTTATTAATTTTATTATATCTTACAATTTTCTTTTCGTTGACGTAATACAGGAAAATTAACGATTTATTTTTTATTTAGACTGATACTTTATAGTTGATAGATAAAAATGTAAATACATATTCATATTATTGAATCAAAAAAATGGCTCTTTTCTCAAGCTATTATTTCCGTTTTACTATATAGCTATCTTTTTCTACTAAAACGCAACCTTAAATAGCTTTTCACTCTTTGAGATCAATTTCTTCAATATTCAGACAGATTTTTAATTAAAACACTAGAAATAAGTTGTAGGAGTCCATTTTTTATAACGAGTAAACATTTGAAATAATAAAATAATCTTATTTATTATTTTACTATTTAAAACACTTTTTTTATTGTAGAAATACAATTATACAATTATAAATAATAGAAAGAAACGCCAATCATAAATACAAATAAATCGTCACATGTGTCATTATTTATCATATTAAATTCTTCAATTTGTTACAATAACATAACTTATAGCTTTTATTTTTATTATTGCCAATATTATTTTTTTATTAACAGAATTCGAAGCAATCTAGAGGAGAAAAGTTATCGACAATGTAACGATTATATAACGAAATATAATATTGAAATTATAAATCAAGTAAAGGGGAATTATTTAAGTAATTAAATTCATATTCCTTTTAAATTATATTTATATCAATATAATTAAAGAAATTTCAGTGCACAACAAATTAATTAAATATAAGTGGAAAAGAAACATCTCTGATGGGAATTGAACCCACGTTCCCCAGGTTTCTAGCCGAGTGTTACCAACTACACCACAGAGACATGTGATGACAAATCTCCATTCAGCGCTTCACTTTCATTCAATGTATACACACATTTGTGATAGGCGCGAGGCGATAGACAGCGCTAACCTATTCCCATCAGAAGTCGAATAATGGAATGTAAATGCAAATGTCGCATTTTAAATTAATTAATTAATCAATTAAATTGATATTCATTTTAAATTATATTATATTAATTTATTAATATATTAATTTTATTACGTATTCTCCTCCTTTCATGTTAATCCAGTTCGTAATTTTTAATGTGTGCGATATTTTATCATACTTTCGTATGCCGTGCATTAATCTGAGACATGAGTTTTGCGCTAGCTAAATTCTTTTTTGTGTAGCTGCAGTCAAACAAGGTCCATACACTGCATCACCAAAATTGAAATGCGAAAGAACTAACTATTGCACAACAACATTTTTAATTCTCGTGAAAGAAAAGATCTAGCCGCATAAATCAACTTAAGGTTACTCTAAAAAATTCATATACACTTTGAAATCTATGAAGGTACATTGTTTAAAGAGATATGTATGTCATTTTTATTTAGTTTTCTACTGAACAGTATTGCTACTGATTTATTATGGTTAATTTGTAAACCATGTTGAGTGTATGCATCAGCAAAAGTTTGTAGATCAAAATTTATTGCATTTACAGCATTAATAAGATCGCAGCTTTTGAATGAGTGTGGCAGCTGAGTGTCATCTGCGTACATATGAAATTTTAAATATTTTCATTATTGTCCGAAACTGGTTTTATAAGGTTTAGACGATACATTTTCTATGATAACTATGATCACGATTTGTAAATTGACATTAAAATATTATGATCTAGTATCAAAAGCTTTGCTAAAATCAAGCAGGATTAGTACACTGTCTTCACCACGGTCTCCAGCTCTTAATATGTTATTTGTGATATCGAGTAATGCAGTGGTACAGCTATGGTATGGCATAAAACCTGATTGCTGTTCAGGCAAAATATTATATTCTGCTAAATGTACCCGTAGTTGTGTGTTTACTATTTTTTTTAAAGAATCTTGCAAACTGTGGGTAATATACTAATTGGTCTAAAATCAGATGTATCAGTAGGCATTGACATTTTAGCAAGTGGTCTAATTAATGCATGTTTCCAATAAGTAAGGAAATAATTGAAAGTAGGCATGAGTTAATTATAAGTGTTAATACAGGACAGCAAAGTTTTAGCATACAAGCATTAATACATCAATACCAGTGGCATTAGTTTTGATATTATTTAATATTTTATGCACCTCGAAAGTATCTACTAATTTAAACTCAAACAATTCATTGAAATTACATTTTCTATTAGTTTTATTAATTTGAATCAAATCTTGATTAATTGTCGGAGAATTAGGTAAAAATGAAACGAAATAGTTGTTAAAAGATTCGGGATCTTCAAGTGATATGGGAACGGATATTTTAGGTTTATTTTCTTAATGCCTTCCACAACTGCGAAATTTAACATCAACATACGCTTTCTTTCTTGTCTTTTCTTTTCATTTATTTTCTTTTTAGATCGTGTTTGTTGTTGAATTTCTAAGAGATTTATAATAGTTCCAGTGTTCATGTTTTTATTTTTTTTGTACTTACTGAGGGCATTATTTTTTAACTTTATTATTAATTTGATATTTTCAGTTATCCAGCGTTTTATTGCTTTTGTAAATCGAGATGTCTTATAGGGAACATGTTTATTAAATTATTCATAAATTAGGTTACTAAATGCACCCACTTTGTCATAAATATTTTTAATCGTGTAGATATTGTGGAATGATAAGTTTTGAAGATCATTAGCAAAATATTCACAATCAATATTATTGAAAGTCCTATAAGTATGGTATGTAGTTGTGTGTTTAAAATGGTTTACTATAATGTCACCAAAAATTAAATTAGGATCTGATATTATAATTAAATCTATAAGGGTATGACTATTGGAACTAATTCTAGTAGGCATCTATTTAATTTGTGCAAATGAGTCCAAAACAGATTTAAATATATTGTTAATAACTTTGTATTATTATATAAATTTGTATTGAAATCTCCCATACACATAATTTCATCATTAGCTGGTAAAAGTTTAGATAATGTTATGTCAATTTCATTCAAAAACGTATTTTGATTAAAATTTGGAGGTCAAGTTGTTCCATATTGCTTGAAGTTGATTTAATGTTGCATTTGTGTGTCTCTAATGTAGAACGCTACACCACCCCCACGCGTCCCTCTATCACAACTGATAATTTTGTAGCCTTCAATACAAATATTTCCAGACTGCATGTCTTTACATAACCATGTCTCAGACAAACCCACAACATCTTATGACGCATTCAAGATTAAATATTTTAAAGAACTACAATGTGCAGTTAATGACCTAATATTAATGTGTGTTAGTTTAATTGAACCAGAAGCCATATTCTTATGAAAATTAATAAAAAGAACACTGCAAAATCATAAATATTTTCAGGCTGTAAAAAAATCCATTAATTGGGATGATAAAATGTCATTGTTTAAAATTATAACAGAAATGTAATGTAAATAGTAGCAATTCAAAAATAAAATATATCCCTGGTTTGTTATTACTGCAATTATTCGAAAATAATATGTATTGTAAGAGAAAAAAAAAACTTTAAACTGCAGTGTTGTATACTGAAATGTCTAATTGCAGCGAATTATTTATACGGAGTGTCTCAGCGTGTGCGCCGAGTAGCTTTACGGCTAAATGGTTTAGTAATAATAATAATAATAATCTTTATTAACAGATATATACAGCAAAAAATACTAAATATATATTAAAAAATTACAAAATCAAATGTATAATTTATATCTGTTAATTGGCTATCAACCAATGGTTTTTCCACCTAAATGGTTTATTTTTTTCAAAATCAGCTTTTGCAGACGTATGTAGGTGTATTAGGACCATATTTTAAAATTAGTTTCAAATATACAAGGTGTCCCACAAAAGCATGGCATATCATAGTTATATTTTTTCTAATGGAATACCCCATATATTATATCCTTTCAGATTCTGCATATACCTAAACCTAATAATTTTTAAAATATTTAAATATTTTTAAAAAATAATGACGTTTCAAAAAAAAAAAAATAAAAAAATCATAACTTTCAAATGGGTGAACGAAAATAAATGAGTGAATATTTTAGGCTATTTACAGGAATTTAAAATCAAAAGATATTTTGATAATTTAACATAACTCCAGAAACGCATTCAAGGTCAAATTTCGTGCGTATTTTAAATGGCACATCCTATATCTAATAGTTCTACCTTGTAGGAAATGTTATTGTCTTTTAAAAAGTATAAAGGTATATTACCTGCAAACCTAATCGTTTTCAAGATATATCCATATTCGTGAACTTTTGACATAATATTTATAATATTTATTATTCATAATATGGAAAGGTGATACAAAGCGCCATCTATTGTTCAATTTAATATTTATTATTTCCAATAATTCGAATAGGCAAGTGTTTAGTTTAGTTATAAATTAAGTTTTTAGTTTTAGTTATAAATAAAGTCAGTTAACCTAACAAATGATTTTCGAGATATTTCCTAAATTAATACACTAATTGATTGTGAATACATTATTTGCATTATTAATTTACATATGTGCATTTTTTTGATAAACAAATATAACAAAAACGAACAAATAAATTGAAAAATTGTATTAAAATTAAAACATAATAAATTCAGTTTTATTTTAAATAATATTTTAACATTTCTCAGCATTTTAGGTGTAATTGATCTAAATGCATTCTTAATTCTGCCTTTCATGTTTTCAATTGTGGGAGGAGTGCTGTAAATTTTATTTGACAGAAAGAAATCTATGGGGATAAAAACAGGGGATCTGTGCCTATCTCCTATTAACTATTGTATTTAAATATTGACCAACAGTCAATGAAAATTTTGGCAGCGCACCATCGAGCTGTGGCCACCGATTTTGGCGAATATTCCATGGAATTAAACTTCTAATTGTGTCTCCTCATTATTAGTTACTCTATTCAAGTTCTTTTTTTCAGATACTTTACACTGCCTACAGTTTTAAATGTATTTAAAACTTCCTTTACAGCCTTATTATTAGGATGTCTTCCATCAGAGGACGTTTTGTGCACTAAAAGTCTATTTTCATAACGTTCCATTATTAATAGAATCATGTTTATTGTTTTATTTAAGGAAAAATCATTTTTGTGATTGTTACCAATAATACGAATGTGTCAATTAAATTTTGTTTATAAACAAAAGCCTATTGTAATAACTATCAATAATAATTATTAAATTAGGCAATAGATGGCGCTTTATGTTTCCTTCTCATATTAAAATAATAATGATTATGACGAAAATTATCAAAAATGGATATATCTTGAAAACTCTTAGGCTTAGGTGTAGAATACCTTTATACTTTCTGAAAGCATGCGTGCTACCCGGCGCGCATGCTGAGACACCCTGTATATAATTGATAAATGGACATCCTTTGATTTAATTTTATTTATTTCCTTTCCAGTGATTCAAGAAGGTTGAGATATGCACCTTTATTGCATGTATGGAGGACCTAAAATTTATCGTTACACCCGTTATTGTGTTGTAATAAATGTTTGATAAATGTGGAGTGGCTTTTCTTTTTCAAGAAGCAAGTGTTTTTGTCCTTTGACTCTGATTGATAAGCAATGTCTAGTTAGTCGACTATATACCTTACCGCGATTAATTGTACTTAAAAAAAACGAGAAAAGATAATTCATTCACTTGGTCACAGTTATTTAAAAAAATTAAATAAAAAATGATTCGAAAATAATCAATAAATTATTTCATTTTTTATTTAATTTATTACAATAAAAGGATTTATAACTTTTCAAAATTCATATTTTCTTTATATAAAATTCTTGCCCTTTTTTTTTCATACTAGAATTTTATTTACTTAGTTAAAAAAAGTCTTAGTATAGAAGATTATGATCTATTAATTTACCTTCAGTCAGTTCAGAACTATTACCGGCGTTTTACCGAAAACGTCGTAACTTGATTATTTTAATTCACATTCCCGAAAACATCGGACTCCAATTTGTTTTGCTCATTTCATTTACATAATCTTAAATCCAAATGACTCAAGTTCGTACCAGCATCCACTATCCCTTTGTATATTTTTTTCTTTTGTAAATATAGTTTTATTGAACATTTATTTGCGCCCGGCTTACGAATTGTAAAACGTACCACTCCTATTATAAACCGTGTGCTCAACCGAACGCCGAATTTTACCAACGTCGAGGTGGGAGTACCATTGGGATAATCCTCGAGGCGTGTTGCAGAGGTTTACGACCAGAAGAATTAAGCCTTTAGGAAATTTGAAGAAATTTCGGAAAAAACACCAGGGGCCTCAAACATGTTGGTCTTAGGCAGATGTCGAAAACATCCAACGGTAATTTTTGTCACCCTTTTGAGATATTGGAGTGTTACGGCGGAACTTCTTGTAAGTGCTAATCACTTGCATGCTCTTAATTTTTCTATTCGAGCACGAAAAATACAAGACGCTCTGGACTCCCGTTAACAGTACCTGTCATAACAATGTAATATAAAAATTATATTTCTATCAATTAATAATATTACATGTGATTTAATTTAACTTTTATTAAATCACATGTTTACCTCCAGTCATGACATTGAATACTCGTATTTTTTAATATGTGTTCTGGCGATTCAAGAAAAATAATTATTGGCGCATCGTTAAAATGGATATAAACGAAGCCTGTGTATTTAATGTTTCTTATACACATATTTTATTATGACATTTACTGTTTGGATTTACGATGAATAAATACATCACCGTACATCAAGATGGATATCGAAAACCAACCCTGTAGTTTATATAAAGTTTACGATGGAAATCTCCAAATACAAATAAAAATAATGCTAAAAATGTTATTGAAAAATATTCACATATACGCGTGAACATTTTTTAACGGCATTTTTAGCATTATTTTTTATCTAGAATATTCATTTTTTAACTCGAAGAAAAAATATTTCAAATAAAAGTTGTTTTTATTGTAGGACTTTAAATTTTCATCTTATAAGCGGAAGAATTTCATATACCTGACAAATTTCCTTAAAAATAAACAATCATTTTTATAATCTTCTTTATGTTGGTTGTGGAGACGTTAATTATTTAAATAATTATTTTTATATGAAATAAAACGTTAAAATGCCGTTATATTAAAAAAATGTTCTAAAAAATGGGAAAATTTGTAGTCATTGTAAGGTGAGGAATAACAAAATAACTTGTAACATTAGGCTTCAAGGCTGCAATTTTACGCCTAATAAATACTACATATAATAATAATAATAATATTTATTTCCTCAACAGACATAGTCTAATTACAAAGGAAATTTTGGTAAATTAATATAAGAATTTACAAATATAAACAGTAAAAACAATAGGATGAAAATACATTCCGTAATTAACTTAAGACTAATACAGAGACATTTGTAGATAGCCCACAGTTGTAGGTAACTACACCATTTTTATTTATTTATTAGATATAATCAACGAAAAAAAAATTCAAAGTATAGATTGAACGCGCATGAAATATTTTACAAAAAGTAACAAGACAATAAATGTTATATATTTTGAATTATTCGACGAAGCTATATAAAATGATGGGACACAATTTAAGTAACAAAAATTACAGAAAATATATATATTAAAATCCGTTAATAACTAAGAAACTTTAGACAAATACAGACAGATTTGTAGATTGCGCACAAAGTCAGTTCTATTATTGTTGTAGATATCTACGCCATATTGTATATCATGGTATTTCCTTATCATGTTCAATATGGGAGATTGAGAGTGGTGAGCTGTGTTTGGCTTAGCGTAATAAAAGTTTCTGCTACCTCTAGAATTAATACGCGGGACATTAAAATTAAGCAGACTCAGGAGGTGGGCATTATCACATTCGGAATGGATTAATTTATACAATTCATTAACTACAATGAATATATGACGATCATAGATGCGCGGATAATTAAATTCAATTAGAAGATCCTTATGTCTAATATCAATTGACGGATACCGACCATATTTTTGAAAAAATAAATAACGTAAGAAACGTTTATTAATTTTTCAAACATTTCGATGTATAATTTCGATTGACACAAGCACAGTAATTAATTTTACTAAGAACTGGGGAATTGAACAATATTTTAACAGTTTAATCCGATTTAAAATCATTACAATTACGAGCGATGAATCCCAGTAGGCCTGAGCATTCTTTGGTGATAGTCTCAATATGACGATTAAATTTCAGCTGATCATCAAACAATATGCCAAGAGTCCGATTGCGCATTCTACTGTAACTCAAAACACAGCATTTGGAGGCATTGATTGACAGACCGTTGGTTAAGCACCATAAAGCAAGGCGTTGTAATGTTGAAAATGAACTAGTTTTTTTTCTTTACAATTTTCGGAACAGCATTGAAATATTTTATGGTGAGGTTTTTTTCTCCAGCTTCCTGACGTTTCGACAGCTCCAAGCGCAAGTCCCTTAAGTGTGTCTGTTGGTTGGGTGTAAGATCTGGTTTAACCATAACATCCTTGTAAATATCATTGTTCGTGAGTTGTCTACGTCGTCTTAGGATATGAAGAACAGGTTCAGAATCAGGAAAAAATACTTTGATGGGTTATTTATTTGCATATTCTTTTCCAACACGAAGAATTTTAGTGGGCGCAGTAGAAACTCCGAGTGTATCAAATATCGCATGTACGGTATTTTTGTCATCGTCACTTCTTTCAACTGAAGTTCCTTTTGTAGAAGGAGGAATATTGAATAACATTATGTTTTTTGAGCGGCGGTTACGTCCTTCTATTTCGTTGATAACGTCTGATGTTGCATTAGAATTTGTGTCAGAATTTAATTCCCGTTCCTCTTGCAATTTATGGATAATTGTTTTTAATTCAGCGTTCTCTTATATATAATATATTAAATAAAAATGATTTGAAAATAATTAATAAATTATTTCCCCATTTAGCTCTGTGACTTTTGACTTACGCTACGTAAATACGTTAAACAAATGCACATTAAAACAACTACTTCCCGGGCAAATACCCACGCCAGACATTGAATTACATAATGTACACCTGCTGTTGCACATCAATAAAATATTGCATAATGCAACAAATTTTGATCAGAGAAAAATTTTAATGTAAAAACAACAAAAGGAACGTTACTTAATATAAGGCGATCTGCAGACACGTGTTTCGGGATCTATCCCTCGTTAGTACAGCTATGCCTTACATAATTTAAAGATGTTAAAATAAATCAATTAAATTAATTCAAATACAATCAGCAAAATTAAATCAATTATATTAAAACAGATTAAACTAAATAATTTAAATTAAATTAAACCAAATTAATTCAATTTAAATCAAAACCCAATAATATTAAAGGAAAAGAATTGAATCAAATTAATTAAAAAAAGCGACCCTCACCTGCCGCGCGCTGTGATAGTAATGACGGGCAGATGAAGGACGTGCGTTCTTGTATTGTTATCGTAAATTCACAAAAAAACTCCTCTGTGACCAAGTGAATGAATACTTTTTTCTATTTACTACATATAAGTTTAACTATCGAATAAGTTGCATTTGTTAAATTGCCAATGGTACAAATTAACGAAGAAACAAACCACCCGCTTTAAAGATAATTTAAAATGCGAATAAATGTTTTACTATAACCGCACATTTTTCAAAACAGCCGGAAGACGGCGAGACCGCATCATAAGGATTTCAGTCATTATTTATGCATCATAAGGATTTCAGTCATTTATTTAATTGAAATATTTGTATCGCAAGCAATTTAGGTAGAGTAACGCGATAATTTAAGCTAAATATGAAGTATTTATAAAAAGGAAACGAATTTACATGATATTTTCTAAATATGCATATTATTACCAATTATATATACAGAGAGTTTTATGTAACACCGAACATACTGGAATGTACTCAATGTAAATTTTCCTATGTTCGATTTGTTCAGGAACGCATCAAAGCATTGAGTGCGATGTGATTGTCTACTATTTCTAAAAATAATATAGTCAACCCAAACTACACCCTTTTCCGTCAAAAATGACTTACACTTGTCAGTTATCGCAAACAAGTGATATTTACTGTTCTGGCTCTTAAAGCAGAAGTAAACGAAGAATTGGACATCTTTACATATCAATAATGTATACAAATGAGGAAAAGATTTTTATGGTATGCATTGCGGTTAAGTATAATATTCATAATTATACATGTTGCACTTGACATTATAGTTGACATTAGAAATCGTAGCCAATCACATCGCACCCAATGCTTTGATGCGTTCCTGAACAAATCGAACATAGGAAAATTTACATTGAGTACATTAGTATGTTCGGTGTTACATAAAACTCTCTGTATATATAATGCGCTAGTGCGTCCTCATTTAGAGTACTGTTCATGTGTGTGGTCCCCCTACAGTCCTACCGATACGGAGCGGATCGAAAACGTACAGCAAAAGTTTGCTATTTTTTTATTATTCAAATTTAAATTATCCTGCACGCGCAGTGAACTATTAAGCAATCTAAATATTACTAGTCTTGAGACTAGGCGCAAACATGCTGACATCTTGTTTATAAAAAAATTGTTTGATGGATCCATTGACTGTCCCGATCTTTTGTATTTACTTGGATTACAAGTTCCTTCTCGCCCCTTGAGGAACGTAGCTACTTTTCATGTGCCGTTCCACAAGACACACTACGCACGTTATTCGGCTATGACTCGAATGTTGAGAAACTCGAACGAACTCAGCATGATTAATTTCGATGTTTTTAATGATTCCATAAATCGCTGGCGGCGAGCTCTCAAACAGTGATATTTATTTTATGTTTCTTATTTGTATTTAGTTATTAGTCTTTTAAGCTTCGTGTTTTATATTTAGTATTTCATATATTAGTTTTAAGTTTTAATATGTTAATTTATTGCTTTTAATGTATTTATTGTTTTTAATGTATTTAATGTTTTTAATGGCCACCGTTAATAAAGGATTATTATTATTATTAAAGGATTATTATATCTTTTAAACTTAAAATTTGTAATTTTGTTACATTTTATTGTATTAAAAAATAGTTTTGTTTGAAGACATTAAAGTCATTTGAAATTGTAAAATCTTTATTAAATTCAGCTTTCTTGAAAAAAAAAAAAAATCAATACATGGGTAATCGTGAAATATGGGAAGACTAATATATGCGGTATTATTGTTTTGTGTAGCAGGCCCCGCTAACTCCATAGGATTACGTTTTTTCACGTTTATTATTATTATTATTTGATGTACTAGTTTCAACCCAATCCACTAGAGGCGCAAATTTAAATCGTGGGAATTACCTAATTAAGTATTGAAAAAATGTGACATAAACAAATCAGTGAAAATTGATATATTTTTCAAGAATTACTCTAAAACGGGCTTTAGAACATATTGTGTTGAAAAGGTGGATGAAGACCCCGGAATGCACACAAATCGTCACAAAAATTGAGGTAAGTGTCTTTGTTATAAGTAAATTTGTTAAATCAATATTTACTTTAAATTAATCAAAGCGTAGTACAGTGATATTTTGCTTCATGATTTTTGGATGTTTGTGATGTTAATATTTTATTATATTAATTGTTAAATGGTTTGATTTTGAGAAATTATTATTTTATAATTTTTATTCTAAAGTAAGGTTATGTAACTAATTTTCATTAATTTGTTTATTTACAGACTGCTGTTAAATGTGATTGTTCTTTCAATAAAGCAATCATGATGTGTGCTGCTAAACCAAATTTGGATTGGCCTGGGGAGAAATAATGATTCGATATAAACTTTCTCGTCTTTGGATGTGTGAAGCAAATCATTGTGTGCATGTGTATGTTCCTCCTTTCCACTCAAATGTCTCACTGTGTTATATTATTATTAAGTAAGGTATATTTTACACTTTAAATATTTCTGGTTGATACATTCATACATATTTTTGAGTCAACAGCCGATTTTATCATTTATTACATGTAAAATAATGATAAAAATATTGCTTTTGATATTTAATTCTATTGTTATTATTAATTGTTTGTCTAAAATTATGTATATACAGGGTGAGTTTTTTTCGATGTTCTCTATGGGGATCTCGGAAACTATAAGAGATAGAAAAACGGTTAAATGGGGAAAGAAGTGTAGTTTTATAAGACGAATAAAATTACACTTTCAAAGTATTTGAAAAAGTCAAGGGTAACTAGATATTTTGAAAAAAGTAAAATGTGTCAATTTTTTGAAATGAATATATCTCTATTATTATCATAGATAGAAAAAAACTGTAAAGGACAAAGTTGTAGAAAATTTTACACAGATTAATAAAAAAAAAAAACAAAAAAATTTTTCGCCCATATTTTGGGAGATATGACACAAACTTACCTTTTTTTAAATGGAAACAATAGTTGGCTATGACTTTATTAAAAGGGCTATTTTTTTCCCTTTAATCCGATATAACATATGCCATAGTTATTTTTAAAATAAAATAAGTTACAGTCGTTTTTAATTTTACCATACACCAAAAAATAGTTAGCCATGAAAAAGACAAAAGTAAAACAATTGCGGTTGTTTATAGCAACGAAATCAATATTTAATTTATTATCTTTCTTTAGATTTGTCAAAAGCAACATAAAGTAAAATAATTCCGAAATTATCAAAATAATAATAGAAGAAAATTGTAAATATTACATAAGATGCTCAAAAAATCCACCATTATTATTATGGCATAAAGTACATCTTTTTAAAATTGAATTTGTGGCTTTTTTTACTTTTCTTCTGTCAATAGAATAAAATGTTTCAAGTACAGCTAGTCTAAGATCCTCCACGGATTGATATGATTGTTGATACACTTTGTTCTTCACATAACCCCACAGAAAAAAGTCTAAAACGGATAGGTCGCGTTTCATCTGTCCAAATTATTTTTGTAGGGAACGTATTATCTTGCCTCTTGGCACATGTTTTTGTACCACATACAGAAGACCATTCTCTTATTGGTATCACCGTCATGTAAATTTTGTGAAATTGATACCTTATATGGGTGATATTTATGTTTTTTCAAAACTCGTACTACAGTCCGTTGAGATATGTTTGCTTCTGTTGCAATTTGTCTGGTCGATGTGGATGGATCTATCATCGCCAATGCTAATACGTTTATTTCCGAAACATCATTAATTTCGTATTTTTTTTTTCAAGTTTCGGCTTTGTAAAGGATCCATACTCGCCCAAATTGTGGTAAATTCTTCTGAATGTTGGTAAAGATGACTGCCGACGATCGATATATTGATTATAATTTTGTTCTGCAGCATCCGCAGCGTTTTTATTACACTGAATGTAACAAACAAGCATATCACGCTTTTCTTCGTTGGAAAAATTCATTATCACTTTAAAAAAACTTACAACACCAAAAAAAATACAAAACAAACTTATCGAAACAAGCCAAATATGGAAATGAATTAATGTGTGTTTAGAATAAACAACTGCAATTGTTTTACTTTTGTCTTTTTCATGGCTAACTATTTTTTGGTGTATGGCAAAATTAAAAACGACTGTAACTTATTTTATTTGAAAAATAACTATGGCATATGTTATATCGGAATAAAGGGAAAAAAATAGCCCTTTTAATAAAGTCATAGCCAACTATTGTTTCCATTTAAAAAAAGGTAAGTTTGTGTCATATCTCCCAAAATATGGGCGAAAAATTTTTTTAGTTTTTTTATTATTAATCTGTGTAAAATTTTCTACAACTTTGTCCTTTACAGTTTTTTTCTATCTATGATAATAATAGAGATATATTGATTTCAAAAAATTGACACATTTTACTTTTTTCAAAATATCTAGTTACCCTTGACTTTTTCAAATATTCTGAAAGTGTCATTTTATTCGTCTTATGAAACTACACTTCTTTCCCCATTTAACCGTTTTTCTATCTCTTATAGTTTCCGAGATCCCCATAGAGAACATCGAAAAAAACTCACCCTGTATAATGTATAATAACACATAATTTTTGTGTAATTAATCGTTTTTAAATAAATTTGTTAAATTGCTTATGAGTATTTTTATTTAATCTTTCATCATAAATAAATTTAATTTCAATTTGAATATGCCCGCCATGGACACCCCACCCCCACCTTTCCGCTAAAAAAGCGATCATTGCGCCAAAATCACAACTGGTGGATTGGGTTGAAACTAATCGAAACGCGGTATGAAACGTTAACATTGGAGTTATGTATCTATAATAATCTATGTTGTGTAGGTTGTGCGTTAACAAAATATTTTTCTAAGTGGTCTGATCATCGTTTCTTCGATGAGCCCAATTTAAAATGTAAGCATTTATGTGGTAGTAGCATCTGTGCATTTTAACATTTTGTGTTTTTTTTTTTTTCAATAATTTTATAAAATTCCCAAGTGATAATTTAAACCGTGATTACGGAAGAAGAACCAAAAGAGCATTAGAAATACATTTTCTATTGTGAAAAATGGAAAATTTGTTAATTATATATTTAAAAAATATTATTTATTGTATTGTATAAAATATTCTATTCCTCTCAGCAAATATACATTTACAGATTTGCAAGGGTTAATTTAACACACATCCTTATATAATATGCATTTAGAAAATCTTTATATATAGTATAGAAAGTTGGTTATAAATATTTAAACGTAATACAATTTTATAATTAATTTTCACATTCAAGTTGAGTTAAATTAATTCCAATGGACGGAGAATCGAAAATATCACAAAAAAACGCTAGTACTTTCCTAAATTGAATTCTAAATGATTTTTTTATCAATCGCGATAAATAAGTGGTGATACAAATTGAGATGTTGAGATGTTTGTATTTGCAACATCCATTAAATGTTTTTTATTTATTTATATTAATTTTTGTATGCAGAATTTTTAATATTTAGTAACTGTATATTTTCGAGTTTACATGAAGTGATTGATCACAAAATAGAAAGACTGTTATTCCTTACTTCACTTTTTATTTTTATGTTAGATGTACATTTCGAGACACAAAGTGCTCATTATCAATAACAAAATAAGTTTGCAATAAATAAAAATAATAAAAAGTGTAGTAAGGAATAACAGTATTTCTATTTTGTAATATTTAGTAGTTTTAAAATGGTAACTAAACGTTATTGTTATGTTGACATAATTACAACAATAATCACAATTCAGTTATAATATAATTAATTTTATATATTTATATAATTTTGTAAAGCTACAAAATAAATGATAAAAATATCAAATCAAATATGATATATCCCCATTTAAGCGCTCAATCTAATCAAGCGCGCTGAATCTCAACAACTTCTTTATTGGGATATTATAAAACTTTATTTTTTTGCTACAGATTATAGAGGAAATATTTAGCGACATTTCGATAGTAATCTCTGTTAATCAAATCAGTATATAAAACTCGTCATGTTTAAATAATTTTAAGAATAAATAATCGCTCTATATTTAAAGAAAGATTTACCAATAAGAAAAAAACATTTAATAATATTGCATGTGTATTAAATTTTGCAATGAAATATAAAAGTGGAAAATAATGCAATAAGTGGAAAATCGCTTTATCTTCTTCGCACCTAATAACCATTGCCTATGTATTTTGACTCAATAATTTTAAAAGAATATTTATTAAATTATATGTGAAATGTTCATTTCAGAAAACAATCTGAATTTTAAATACATTTTTGCGAAATTGATAACATTATTAAATTTATTTTCAATTTATAGCAAAATTTATTGAAATTACCCTGAAATTTCCTGGAAAATAGTTCTATATTATTGAAATAAAATTGGCCATTTATTTCATTTTCTGCAATATTGACAGTTTTTTACTTAATTTAATTTATTGAAAAATCAGCAAATATTTGTATTGCAGACACTGCAGACTTAGAGCATACCTCCATAGATTAGGGATTGTTGAATCACCAGACTGCACAGACTGCAGAGGGTGCTGTTTGGAGGACGAAACCGCGGAGCATATCCTTGGATATTGCCCAGCACTAAAGTCCAGCAGAAAAACCATACTGGGTGAGGAATGTGGCGAAAATCAGGGATCTACCAGTCTCGGCACTGCTAGCCTATCTTGATGAGGTAGGCTGGCTTTGCTGACATATGGTTCAGATACCCTAAAGGGAGCAAGAATTAGGGTCTAATGAGGCCTATGTATGCCTGTGCTAAGGGCGCATCTCCCACAAAACCGTAATCGTAACCTTCTATGAGTTACATTAACCTTGATAGACCAAGCGCCGTGATTAGTGCCTTCAATTTTTTTTTGCATTTTGGCGGTAGAGTGGTGTCACAAATGTTAGCTGGATATAATCCTCCGTATTTGGCACATGTGATACGAAACGGAAATAACCGATTAATCAAGCGAATATCATGCTAAAGGTGAGGTAAGAAAAAGAATCGCGCCAAAATCGCTCAAAAATCAAGATCATGTTGACAGTTTTCTTCGATTATCATGGTTTGGTGCATTATAAATTCCTACCATTGGGTTAAACTCAACAAAAAATATTATTTGAGTGCTATCGTTTGCGTGAACTTTTCGCTACAAGAGGCCTTTGAGATTTGTTGAAAGACAACTCTTTTTTTGCGCTTTGATAATATTCTATGAGTGGAATATTATCAAAGCGCAAAAAAGAGTTGCATTAATTTTACGTGATTTTTTCGCAAAAAAAAATGCGACATATATCGTTCCAGCTAAAGGGAAATATATAAAAAAATAATTATTTTCAAATTATTTTTATTTATTTTACCACCTTGTTCGCCTGATATAGCTTTATGCGAAATCTGGTTATTCGTTAAACTTAAAAGACCGCTTCGGGGACATCGTTTTGAGTCGATTGAGAAGATAAAAAGGAGGAGACCATTCCTGAAAGTGACAATTTGGAGTGCGTTGAGAACAAATGGAAGAAGTGTACTGCATCGAATTTATATTATTTGAAGGTGATGAACTAGATTTGGAAGAATATATTATATTTTTCAAATTATAACAAGATTCCAGGTATTTAAGACACATAATATAATATTTATAATAAAGTAACAATAATAATCTTTGTGCTATTCAATATAACATATTTTTAAGTTAATAATTTAGTAATTTCCAGTAATTTAAAAGTTTGAGAATTCTGAATAAATCATTTCTTTTACACATTTAACGACATTCCTAATTGAATTATGTTGATGTTAAACGATTTTATGTTGCTCCGAAACACATTAAATCACTTAATGGCTGAGTAATGTGTCGAGGATAAATATATAATGAACGATTCATTCTGGTGTAAAGTTTGTTTGACATTTCACCGTTACCTTTCGCACATTTTTAACAGTACTTAATTGTGTTTGGAATATTGTTTTGTAATTAAAATTATGTAAGAAATAAATTGTTTCTTTATAATATTAATATTTATCTTTAATGCGTTGGACAGAAAATGAGCCATACAAAATAGCTCAGCGGGTCGTAAATCCGCCCCATAGAGAAGAATGAGAACGAGGAAATGTGAGGGAGAGTTCTTGTACAGAACTTCTCCCGGAGTCTGTGTGCTGGTGAAGACATCTTTGGGAGAGAGCTCTTACGTGCACCCACAAAATACACATTTCGATCAAGCTCCGTTAACTCCATCGGAATTTTCTGTTCAAGATTTGGTAGCGTGCCCAGGCAACCATTTGGAGCGTTGAACGCAGAAATGTCTCATTCTAAATTATTTCTGTCCTTCTTCCTCTCATAGGTGCTATACCCAAAAACAAAAAACACTCACGCATAAACTTGCTATCCTACACATATAGCCTTAAATTTTAGTATTATTTATTTTGAAATATTGATAAAATGTAAAAAAATGTTATAAAATATCGAAATAAATGTCGTGCATAGATAACGAGATATATGGTTTTATTTTAGTACTTCTTTTAAATGAAGGATTTCCAACATAATTGTCATTGAACAATTAATTATATTTTCATTAAATTATAGATATAATGAAAATATAATTACATTGATGGAAAAAATTAAAATGAGTTGAAATAAAACTTCATTATTATAAATGATTTAAAATACTGAGTTTTCTGTCTGCTATGGATTTGTTCATACGTTACTCGATCAAAGTTCTGGATATCCTCTTACAATACCATGGTAAACCAATTTTACAAATACTTGTTATAATAAGATTTGACATTTTGTGTAAATGTTCCCCACAATGACTCAAAAAAACTGTGATCAATAGAGTTACCTAAGTGTTGCAAGTGTCAGTTAGCCCTATCTGAGATCGGTTGCTTTTTAAAAATTCTTCAATACCTGTTACTATATTTCCAATAAAAATTACCAATTTTACTAAAGGATAAAATTATTAAGTTTTGTTTTGACAAGACTCCTTGGCCGCAATAAATTCATTCTATTGTATTCAAATTCGTCTAAAGATTACAATTTTAAACAAATATTGTCAGAAAGGCGTCGACGATGAGGAAAACGAAAACCAGATAAGATAAAATATAAATTTAAAGAAGTAAGGGAAAAAATCAACGTGAAAATAGAAATAGCAACTGAAATAGAGGAGATTTACAGTATAGGAGAATACAAAGAAGGGAAGAAAAGGACAATTTTTATAAGAATGTGAAAAAAAAAATAAACATTTTTAATAACACAAAAAAAAAAACAAAAGGGAACAGATGTAGGGAAGAAAGTCCTGAATGAAAGAATAAGAAAAAAAAGAAAATAAATAGAGCTGGAATAAGAGCACATCTAAAGAGTAATATGATTGTAATAGATGGGAACGGATGTTAATGACACGGAAAAACTAAGATTTGAGGAAAACAATGATAGGAAACGAACCATAAACGAAAGATCACCTAATAGCTTAGATATACCCGAAAGCACAAAAAGTACAAATAGAAGTACACAAAAAACTAAAAATGGCAACTAATGATAACGAATACAACGGAAAAGACAAGAGTAACGAAATAGGTAGAGTTAAAGGTAAAATCAAAGAAAAAAAAAAAATAAAGGAAAAAGAGAAAAAAAATATGTATATAGAATGTGAGAACGTTGTTGGTGCCAGGAAACATGGAGGAACTAGTATACGAACTAAACAAATATCAAATAGACTTACCAGCTCTACAAGAAATAAGATGGGAGGCAAAAGGAATAATCACAAAGAAAATCTATAATATACTATACTCAGGAAATGAGAAACAAGGAAGACATTGAGTGGCCTTCATAATCCAAAAAAGTCTGAAAGACAACTTAATAGAGCACAGACCTATAAATGAAAGGATGGCATACATCAGAATCAAGTCCAAGCCTTCCAACGTATCAATACACAGTCTGTATTTACCAACTGAAAATGCAGAAGTTGAAGACAAAGATACTTTTTATGAGATGATAGAAAATGAAATAATAAAAAATACCATCGGAAGACACAATTATTCTCTTATGAGGCACGCCCAAATAGGTCAGGAAGAGCATAATAAATACGTTGCTGGGAAAAACACAATACACCAAAAAAACGAACGAAAACGGACAGCGACTCTGTAATTTAGCTGCAATCACAAATTCATTCACAATTAGCACGAAATTTCAACACCCAAGATGGCATAAGATTACGTGGGTGTCTCCCAATCATAAGATATACAACCAAATATACCATATTTTGATCACGCTATTATTTGTTGTTTCCTTTTATTAAATAATTTCGACTCAAACCGTTACAATTCGTAGTAGTACTGCTTTTCCTTTTTAATTTCATTATAAGTAAAAAACACTTAACTATGACAAAGCCATTATAAGGATCTAAGAAATAACATGCATTCATATTTGCTATAATGTTTCCTCATTCTTGAAGCAATTTATAATAGACCCATTAATTATGTTATTTTAGTAATAATTACTGTCAACGGCTCATGCGGAAATTTACTCCAACCTTCATCAAGCTAAACATAATGACATGTAATATTTTATTCGAGTAGAATCAACCAGTGAATTGGGTACACACTTACGGCACACAAATTTAGTCGCATGCAATTTTCGATGTCCGATCCACATTCGTTATGGAAATGAGAAATTGAAATTCTGTTTATCCCAAGTTCCGAACGCAATAACGCAATTACCGAATAAATGAAAATTGATTTTCTTGCGCATGTGTTGTGCTATTTTTACCGGAAAACGTCGAGCGGCTCTCTAAATGGCAATTAGTCAAATTGAGGGAAATATCGGAACTTGAATAACAAACCAGAGTAAATAATGTGAAATAAATTGAAGAACAAGGATGATTGAAAAATAAAAAAAGTGGCGTAAATAAAATTGTACAATTAGTGGATTCTAAAACGGTTGTTGTATTTAATATTTTTAATAGTGTGTTATTGATTGCGTAATTACACAATTTGAATTTGTTGAAAGTATAGCAAATGAATAAATAATTTGCTTATACAAACAATTTATAAAGTAGATAGGAAAACACGCTACTTTTTTAATATCACTTTTTATTAAATTTATTTTGCGACACGCTAGTCATTATCAAACACAATTTATTAAAAAAATCTATAAAAGTATCGTTTTTCTATCTACTATATTAAAAATACACTACGAAATAAACACCTTTCAGATATAAGAACGTATAAAGTATTTATAAAATTTTCTCATTTTAATCCTACTAATATCTTAACTATGTAATCAAATATTTTATCCAATAATAATTAATTAAATTGAGTTTTTTTCTCTACGGGAATATAAAAACATATAATACATGATTGTTTAAATCATTTGGTATAATTTAGTGAGACGGATGGACGATGTGCATTGTGCAAAAATAAAGCCAAATTTATTTGTTATGTGTTCTGCTGGGCTCCACCCTAAATTTGTTTTAAAATATATGGTGTAAATTTAGTTACCCATATATGGTAGCCAATAACTCAGACTTGAGACATTGCGGGTTATTGAATCACGATGAATGAGGTAGATTGTAGTCGCCCAAAATACTCATCATTCCGCATTCAGAAAGCGACTTAATAACAGACGGATAATTTTGATAAACAGAAATATGTGACTGAGGGGAATTTGCACAGTACAGATAAAAACATTTTTATATTTACATTTAATAGATACATACAATTCTTCGGATATAAAATATTTGCTTAAGCATTCATATGAAATCATATTGTTGGAGGCAGCAATCAAAACCATCCCACACTATATTTTTATGTTAGTTGATTACTCGGAATTTTGGATTATCGGTAGACCAATACATGCTCCGGCATATATATAAACAAGGATTTAACACCACGAGAAAGTGAGAAGAAGAAAAAAAAAAAACACTACAAGAATTCAAACAACGTAAAGAGCGACAGGAAGAAGTCTCTCTAAAATATGAGCATGGATTGCTGCTCATTAATACGCAAAAAAAAACCGAAGCAATTCCAACAGAACTCACTAAGCTTCTACAATCAGAACGTGCGCGGATTAAATACGAAAACATTTACTTTCTACAATAATCTTCTGGAAGCAGATGATTTTGATGTTTTATTTCTAACCGAAACCTGGGCGAATGATGCATTGCGTGATTCTGAATTATTTTCATCATCCTATCAAGTTTTTAGGTCAGACAGTCTAACCTGTCGTGGTGGCGGTGTTCTAATTGCTTTAAAAAAATCATATAACCTGTGAAAAAATATATGTAAATGTTGATCATAATATTGATATGACTTGTATACGCGCAAACATTTTAAATAAGATATATCATTTTATTGTGCTATATATTCTACCACAATCGCCTGTAATCGCTTACGTAAATGTCCTTAATACACTGAAACACCAATCAATCTTTGATACACCTTTTATAATAGCGGGTGACTTAAATATTCTTAACTATCCAAGCACATATCGTTCAAAATCTAATATTATTACAAACTTTATTAATTATTACTCGGCAACCCAAGGAAATCACGTAACAAATATAAACAAAAGAACATTGGATTTAGTAATATTTTCCAATAGTATTAATTGTGACATTAAACATTGCGAGTCTCCTATTGTAGAAGAAGATAGCTATCATCCTGCATTAACTGCTACGTATTCTCATATCTTAATCAATTCAAAAAATTCTACTCAGACAGTATTCATTACAACTTTCACAAAACTAATTTTGTACTATTATATAAGCTCCTATGCGATGAAACCTAGTCATTGGTGACCTCCTTTGATAACGTTCACCTTGCATGTACGGAATTTTACTATATTTTAAATAATTATATCAACTTATGTATACCTCGTGTAAAAGTGAGATCTTAAAAATACCCTAGTTGGTTTACAAGATTAACTATTCACAACATCAAGCGAAAGAGATATTGGTAAAATATGTACAAAAGACATCCGACTCTTTTTAACAAGCGATATCTATCTATATTTCGATCACAAGTGAAAAACAACATAAAGAGTGTTTTTAAAGAAAACATGATTAAAATTGAAACTAATATTAAACGAGATTCAATGAAACTTTGGGCATTTATTAATGAACGTAGATCGGTTAGCAGGGATAATGAAGAAGGGAGACAGGTCTTATACAGCTTCACAAAACATTACTGAAGCATTTGCTTCACACTTTTCTGCCGTCTATAATAATAATGACCTGCCAAATCATGAGAGTTCTTCCTTATTTGATTCTCTAGCAATCAAATCATTAGACCATGGTTCCAGACAATGTTCTATGAATTATAGTCCGTGATTGTAATAGTATTTTGGCCGAACCATTATTATATATATAATCTCATATTAACCTCAAACACATTCCCTAAAGTGTGGAAAGTTTCTAAAATTATACCTGTGCACAAAACAAAAGACATTAGATAATATAAAAAACTATAGATCTATATCGTTGATATGCAACTTTGCTAGAGTCTTTGAAGTCATATTATACAACGCCATACACAGGAAATACGTAACTCCAAATGAGCATGGTTTTGTAAAATTTAAGTTAGACGTCCACAAACCTCTGCTATTTTACCGATTTTGTATCAAGTGCTTTATATGAACGCTTACAGGTAGATGTCGTTTTTACAGATTTTTCTAAATCATTCGATAAAGTAAATCATTCTTTATTATTAAAAAAACTAAATAATTTTGGCTTGAACAATAATCTTATATTACTAATAAGAAATTATTTGGAAGACAGATTGGGATATGTGGAATATCGTTCAATAAAATCAAACACATTTGTTTGTTCAAGTGGCTCTAACCTCGGACCCCTGTTATTTGTTTTATTTATAAATGATATAGCTTCACACTTTCATTCTAGTTGATTTAGACATATTATATGCATGGAGCGTTAATAATGGCTTACATCTAAACATATTCAAATGCAAGTCAATGACATTTAGTAGGAAGCATAGCACATTACAGTATAACTACAATATTAATGGGATTGCTTTACAAAGTGTCTCTAATTTTCGTGATTTGGGAGTAGTTTTTGATATGTGAGATATTTTGTATTACTTTTATATTATTTTTATTTCTATATGCAAGAATTAAATATTCGTTCCATCATACTCTTTGTGCTTATACGCTATAATTTGTAATTTGTAGTTTTAAGTTATGCTGCAATAAGATCTTGTAATCTGTTGGATAATAATAAATAAATAAATAATTGATTTCGCTCATTTTTTCAATATCTTAGTTTGAGACCAAGCAGGAGCGATCCTCAGAACATGAAGATCCAACTAACTCTATTTACACCTTATATGTACTCAATCCGTGGACAGTGTATATCAAAATAAATATATATCATGAATGTATGTATTGTGTAATATATATATATATATATATATATATATATTATCATATAATCTTTATACCCCTTCAAGTGTCGGGTGTAATATATATACATACAATAAATAATTTGTTGTAAAAACATAGTAAGTTTTTTTAAGCCCAATATTAATATGACAATAACTTAATACTTGTTATTTTTTATTTTAATAACTGAAAGAAATGTGCAACTTCATTGTTATTTTAATCACGAAAAGAATATTTCCTTAATACACCTCTTTTTAATCCCCCCACTGCATCACCTCCGCATTATTAAAGCAACGCAATAAAACTGAATATCTTAACCTCTTCGCTGAACATCCAACAAAAGTTGTTGTTCCTCCTCGTTTTTATTTTTCCTTCTTCTTTACTCGTTATTCAAGAATGCGAAATCGCAACGTACCACAAAGGCAACTCCCCCGGTATAACTCGATAATACCCCGAGTTCTGGAATTACTTACATAAGTTGAAACTCGAACAAAGACTGCGTGTTTTTTCCTTTCCTGTCTTCTGTCTGCTTTCTTTTTCTCTCGTCCAATTACGAATATGGACTTTCAGCGCACGGGAGGAGAAAAAATCGTGCCTCTTAAGTATTCACCCCCCTTCTTTGGTTTGCTTTGAATATTTCAATAATGTGTACAACAGGATACCTGAATGCATTAATGTTGTGTTTCGGGATGATAGATATATGTGGGTGGATAAAATAGAATGCGTGTTTGTGGATGTTGAATAATATTATTAATTTTACAAAAAATCATGGGCTCGTGCTAGTGATGGAAATAATCGATAATATAGGGTTAGGCAGAATAAAGTATCCATTTTTAAATTTAACTTGTTTCATAATATAATGAGATATAAATTCAAACCGTTCGGGCCGACCAGGACTGGGTGTCTGGCACTCAAATGTTTATAACTTTTTCAGAAAATATTTGATCCCGCACTATCATTCTAAAATTAAAGTTGTTTATTGCTTAACAACATGTATTGAGGGCCGCTTCGCAGATTCTATTTTTTTTATGTGAAGGAGGTCGTTTATTAAAATAATCGATTTTGCCCAACATTAGCTTTTTTTGAGGCTTCCCAAAATTAATAAAAGGAGATAATCTCCACCGATTTACATAAAAAGGATTAAATTTTCAATTTGATTTTTTTTCTTTATGGATTTTTTCCATCTAAGGGTGCACAGAATCCGCGGTTTCCTGTTGATTCATTTATTTACTCCGATATTTGTTGTGCAAGTTCAGATGTTATTGAGCCATGGGTGATGTCTTCAAGTCAGAATGGAGGTGGTGTCCAGCGGAAACGACGAAACGTGTATCATCACTGTAGAGAGGGAATAAAGGAAGGTGGGAAGCAAAATAAATTCTAGTTTTCAGCACTTTCATAGGAAAGGTCTCCGTTACTTCCCACGCGTTTTCGTCTGATAGGATGGCCTCGAGGAGCATGTGGTAAGTGTGTGAGCCACATAATCTTCTGTGTCCCCTTGGCAGAAGACGCACATATTGAAGTCTATCTTTTTTATACAATAAAGGTACTCCTCGAAGCATCCGTGGCCTGTTAGCAATTGTGTCAGGTAGTAATCTTACTGCCTATGTTTCCTATTTATCCATTTTCAAATACTGGCGTCCATTTTTTGGGCCGTTTGTCATCTCTTTTGCCAGTCCCTTAAGGCACGCACTCGCACCTACTATTGAACTCTCTCGCGCTGAGATGATCGCCCCTCTTTCTATACATGAAAACTCTCTCCCCGAAAGGACTTCGGCTGCTTCAGTGGACACACCGTTTTGCATGTCTTGATGGTTCTTAGTGCCGGCGGTTACAGCGCTCTTTTTAACAGCAGGACGCTATGCTTCTTCTTTAGCCCTTTAAATCAGAACAGTGTTGTACGAGGTTTGTCCGGAAAATAAAAGTGGAATAATAACTTTATTTTACAATTATGCAGGTATTTCAATATGGTCTCCTTCAAAGAGGGAGTACTTTTGAGACAAGATGTACTTTTGCTAACGCCGTTTCCACTGTTGATAAGATCGCTGAAAGTCTTCAGTTGTAAGACTCTTCAGTTGCCGTGTCGTTGCTGCCTTGATGGCTTCCACATCCCCCAAGTGCCGCTCTGTAGCATCATTTTGGGAACAGGAAGAAGTCGCGAGGGACTAAATCGTGAATAAGGCGGTTGTTCTGTCACAGTGATTGAGCTTCGGGCTGAAAAGTCATGTACGAGAGGCATGTGAGCAAGCCTTGTGCCAAATCCGGTCGAACTCAAAGCTCGTGTGGCCTACACGAGCTTTGAGACGTCTCAAAACTTCAACGTAGAAAATTCCGTTCACTGCCGGGAGCGACAAATTCCTGTTGAATAATGCTTCTAAAATAAAAGAAAACAATTAACATTATTTTCTCATTGAACTTTGATTTTCGTGACTTTTTCGTAGAATCAAGACTCGTCTCTAGTGATGACCCTGTTGAGAAAGTCCTCCCTTTTCTCTGCTTCCAACTAATCCTCATAGCAAGCAAGTCTCCTTGCTTTCTGTTCTGGAGTCAAGAACTTCGGAACGATTTTCTCGCATATTTTTTTCATTTCAAGTCTTTCAGTCAGAATTTCGTGGACGATTGTTTTGGGGATTGAAGGATCCTCAGCTATTATTATAATTGCCAATCGACGGTCTTTAAGAACACAAACCGGAATTCGTTAAACTTGTTCCGTTTGTTGATGGTAGATTCCTTCAGTGAAGGCCATTCTTGCCTAGATTTGCAAGAAACTTGATGTTGATGCGTTGCTGCTCAATCAGAGAGAGCTCCATGAGAGCCGACGGCATGTAAAAAATGGTTATTTTCAACAAGCAGACGTAAACTCCTACTTATTCGCAGAGCGCTCTCGATCGAAGTGAGCGATAAGAGGATTGTATAACGAGGAGGATCATCGGGCCGCCCCTCCAAAATGCCTTGAGACGTTGCCCCGAATTTTTTATACGTATTTTCCGGGCAAACCTCGTATAAGTTATCCTAGATTTAGCCACCATCGCCAAAAGCTTGCGACTGCTCTCTCCTGAACCACCTATATTAGTTATCAGCCTAGCGAGGGTACTTGAAGTCACGCTTGCTTTTTCTGCGGCATACCTAATATGTAATGAAAAATTTAGGTTTGAACCGACCATGCCTCCGTTTTATGGATACCAATATCCAGTCCTGCTGTGGTCATCAATTCAGCAAATTAATTGGCAAGTCTAGAAGCTAGCACCTAGTATGCGATGGAACACTAGGGAGAGTGGAAAAAAATACGAATCGCGAATACACAAAAATAGAAAGGCGCGACGGCATGGGCGACGGTATAGAGTTTGACGAGGTAGATAATGAATTTTAAAACAAACGGGTAATATGTACAGATAGGTTGAAAACTGACGAAGGGTTGGGAGCGGTAATAGCCGTATATAAGTAAAATAAAACTCGGGGAGAAATGCACAGTTTTCAGAGCAATAAAAATAGAAGAAATAACATATTATACGGGACGAACCAGACGAGCAATGGGACATTATTTCGAATTCGAAATCTGACTTATAAGCACTAAAGTAAATGAGGAAACCGACAGAATTAATAATGGAGATTATTAAAATAATAATAATAAAATTAACGGGGCGATAAAATTTCACTGGACAAAGGTAAATGTGGGAAAAGCGGTGAACGACCGAGCGGACGAACTGGCGAAAAAAGCCATGCGAGAGGAGGAAGCGGTAGCGTACGAAAAATCACCGTTTTCGTACGCAAAACGCAAACACCGCAAAAAAATAATTAAAAACTGGGTCATGAAAATGGCAAAAACTAACTAAGGACGGGCGACATATACCTACATACGGATCTACGCAAAGAGGCAGAAATTACTTACCAAATGACACGACTGGTGACCGGACATGGAAACTTTAAGGCTTTCTTAAAAAAAGGAACGGTAATGGAAAACTGTGCATGAAGAAACGGGGTGGAAAAATTGGAAACATGTAATGTTCAGCTGCAATAATACACTTAAACAGAGAGAAAGAGCCCACGTCAAACTCAGCATCAATAGCCAAAAGTGGCCTACAAATAAAAGAGAAATTGAGATTATTAGAAGAAGTGTGAACTCTCTCAATGTGGAATAAGTGCGCTGTAATTAGATTCGGGAGTTGATAACATCGGATAACGACATGCTCTTAAAACCCAAATAAAAAAATAAATGCTTCGTGTTGATTTGTGCGCACGGAGCTAGATTAGACTCACTTACAGAAAAGGAGAACAACCAGATAGATAGAAATGAGGGACACGGGAGAAAGCCACGAAAATGACATTGTGAGTAGTAATTCGCAGAACAAAATAAAGAAAAATAATACGCATGGGGTAGTTCTACGGGTGAAATAAACAATACTGATATTTCTCACGACTATTATTTTAATATTAAGGGGTAATATATGAAGGTGGGAAATTATACATTAAAAACTTAATTTTAAAGATATTGTAATACACTGTAACGCAATTTAATAAATAAAGAATGTATGCGCCGCTTATTGTTCTTCGGGAGCAGAATTGGTTTCGCTGTTTTCCATCTTGCCGAAAAATGACCCTTCCCATAACACTGATTAGCAATCTCTGTCATATTTTCTGGAACAGTAATAATGGCGGCCTTTGCTAGTTAGGGACGTCGTTAGGGCCCGGCGATTTTTTGCCAATCATACGGTTGGCAGCGGCCAATACTTTTGTACTACAAATTTGGAATCTTGCAGGTAGAAATTTATTAGACTGCTCGGTATTAGGTCTCTCATTTAGAGTTTTTGTTACCTGGGAAAAGCGTTGAGATCACGCAGAACATTCCGCCCGTCACCTCAGCTTCCGGTCCAAGATTTCTATGCCTTAGCTTTTTCAATATAATTTTATAGGGTTTACCTCATGGATCTCCTTTTACCTCGGAGCATAATTTCTTCCATCGTTTTCCTTGCTCGTAGCAATCTCGAGCCGTAGGGTACGCTTAGCTGCCTTATTTTCTGCCATCATTGACCATCCCTTTGGAGCGACTTCTTGAGAGGGACAATTTTAGATGCTTCCATGAGAAAACTATCAAAGATCTCCCAGTTAGTCTTATTGACTAATCGCTTGTGATTAGCAACTGTCTCAGTAGTACCACTAGTCTTCAAATTTTAAATTAAGTAATATAAAATGTACATAAAAATATTATTTATTTGGCTGAATGACCGATGGTCGATAGCCATTTAGGAGGAATATTATATAAAATGTATTGTATCATATCTTATATAAATTTTACAATAAAGATGATTGTATATATATTATTATTTATTAAAACAATTGATTATATATTACTTTGTAAACACTGTGTTTATTAACTTGATTTACACATTACTTCATGACTAGTTACATGAAATCCGATTTTAATTAGTTCCACAGTCTCATAAATCATAAACACATCCTGCAGTGGATTGAATAGATAAATATCCCGATGGATAGACAGTTTCGTTCAATTTGATTGCGGATAAATATATAAAATGATACGTTAGTGTTCTATTCCCCTGGCTACGCCACCGAATCCAATCAGCCTTTAATCACCGCTCGATGTGGTTAAATTACATTTTAAATAAGTGAATATATTATATTAAATTAATTGTAAACGCGGGGCTCGCTTGTGTGCATTGTGAAATGGGTTTTAGTCGGGGTAAAGTAGACACAGGCCTAAAATTATTAAAATAAACCTTGTGGAAGATTATATGAACTAAAATAAACATCAAATTGCAACGTGTAACCATTTAGTCAGCTTAGATAGATTAACAGAGAATTAAATTAAAATTATTTATTTTATATTTTTGGGAATTCAAGTTTAAACAGTTTGTTTTAATAAACTAATGAATACTCCTTATCTACGTTTGCAGTCGTTATTCATTTAAATTTATATCTACTTTATTACTAGCTATGTTGTATGCCTTCTTGATTCGATTATTGTTATTTTTTCTAACATATTGAAATATATCTTATAACACAGATGGAAAAAGGATAACAAAAATGTATGAAATGAAATATTAAAGTTCTGCCTTTCAAGTTGTCCGATATGTCCACCGTCACATTTATTTTTGTTTAAATAATATTATAATCTTAGAATCAGCTACATAGGTAATGTTGCTAACATGTAATTGGCATATGGTAATAGCTTATATTACTATAATAATAATAATAATAACTATATAATCAATATTTGTCCAACAGGATAACCCAATTACAGAACAAAAATTTGTAGACAGAATATGAAGAAAAATATATATAAATAAATGGAGAATTAAATAAACTGAATAATAATTCTAAATAAAAACACCAAGAATTTTTTTTAATAATAAGTAAGAGTAAAAAGTCTCATACATTTTTGTTTCATAAACTCATCATGATTTAAAAATGTATTAATTCGCAATGAAATTCAATATCTAAAGGGGTTTATGACCGAGAAGTAGTATATTCCCGAGCTCGATTATTTACACCTAAGACAGTAACCAGGACGGTATGTTTAATTATATTTAATTTAACAATTTCATAATTTTATAAGGCATAGCTGTACTGACGTTAGATGAATCCCAAAACACGAGTCTGCAGATGGCCTATATCTAGTGGCGTTCTTTTGTGTTCTTTGCATCAATTATTCTCGAATCAAAAAAATTGCATTATACTATATGTTATTGCTATGAAACAGCAAATGTCCATTATACAATTCAATGTCTCGGCGGGTATATACTCGAGAATAAGTTGTTTTAATGTATATTTGTTTTAAAATATTTACGTAAGTCAAAAAAGTCGTAGTAGCTAAAGAAGAATTATTTTTTTTTATTTATTTTCAAACTCTATATTTAATTTAATTGACAATTATTAATTTAAATATGCAATCATTGGTGTTGAAATGACGTTTTTATCGAATACAGAAGTCAGTGTACTACATATTTCATTAAGTATCGATCACACTTGTAGGAACGAGCCTTAATAAATTAATAATGCAAAAAACAAGACATACACACGCATGCACAGGTTTATGTTTTATTTATTTAATGCTCTTTTAAGATCAGCCATATTATAATTACTTTAATTTGCAATTTCTGTTCAATATTTAGCTGTAATAGAAGTGTAAAATATTAAACACTGTTGTGATTACTTTCACCATTTTGTGGTTATTACATACAAATATAAAAGTATGAAATTAAAATTACCATTTTTATTTTATACTTTTTATGTTACTAGTTTCTACTACAAACACTTACCAAATATATAGTTTAATAATGATCACCGTGTAGTTGAAACTAGCCACTGAAAAAGTATTAAATAAAATTAATAAAATATCATAAAAAGTTACGTGTTTTCAATTTTTTTAATGTATCGCGAAATAAATGCCTATAATATATAAGTGTAAATATTATACCCACCGGTAAGTGATTTGTTTAGTTTAATGATAATTCCTTTGTCCCATTGGTACATGGATTGAATTGTCCCCTCTTTTCTGGAACCTAATTGATAAAATATTTATGTAAACAAATTCTTAAAGGAAATTGAATATAAAGTGTAAATATTATATAACATATAAAATATATGTTGTAATTACTCTCATGATAATCAATTCGAAACACAATGACGTGCAGATGAAAATTAGTATTAATATCTACACCCCACATATGCTCGACCAATCACGATATATCTGTTAGGGCTTCCACGACATTAATTTATCTTCGTCACACCATGAGTTGGTGTGGCGAAGATAAAATCTTCAGTCCTATAACATTTAATGTCGTTTTACCTTCAGACTTTCCTTTCACTCTAGAAAATTTAAATATATTGAAATTAATTTTACGATTCGCGATACAGACAAATTCCCAACCCGTCTCAAAAGGAAATCTCGTTTTAAAATTATTTTACTTATGATCACGGTCAAAATCTAAAATTTTTCACAATTTTTCTGTTTCGATTAATAAGCGAATCAAATTTTAATCTCAATCACAATCACAAATTATCTTTCCCGACTCTACCCTTCACTACCACCGTTTAGAACAGAACGAATTTCTCTTTTTCTTTCAACTTCATTCCTGACTAATAATCTTCTTCGTCCACCCATAACTTTTAATGAATCTGTTCAAAATATGACCATATATGGTAATACCCGCATTCTGCCCCATACTTTAGCTTTTTTGTTTACATTTTCTCGTTGGAGTGATTCTTTTGAGATTGAGCAGACCTTATATTCAGACAAAATTAAACGATAACGTCTCCGTTTTATTTATATTAACTTAAAAGTACGCATTTGCGTTTAAATTTATTTTAATAATTTTACAAAAATTATAATATGGACTCTAGTATAAATATTATGTCATTGTCAATATCTGAATGATTAAATGCGATGAATTGATACATACATGCACAAAAAAACACATAATGATATCGGAAATGAAGGGGGTTGGTGATAAGTTTTAGGGATACGATTTCAAGGCGTTCTTTTTACTAGTGTCATATAAGGGAGTATTAGAAGGATTGTGTAAAGGATTATCCGATGTCTCGCAGAGCAGACTTTTCCGCAACTTCTAGTTTCTAGGACGACTGGATGAGGATTGGGGTAAAGAATGGCTGCATATTCAAGCATATCATACTATAAATGTGACCAGCTGTTTCTGTGCTTATATACTCATTTTTATATGTAAGAACTCGATCCCTGCTTATTACGTTAGTTTTCAGGTATTGCGAGTATGGTTTAAAGAATAGTTTGGGGTCTATTGTCATACTTATGTATTTACATTCTGGGGCTGGGAAAACAGGTTTGTTTTCGATGGTGATATGATAGGGAGAATTTGTTAGGCGATGGCAGGGGATTAATAATTGTGTTTTGTTTGGGTTTATCGATATTCTCCATTTGGCGAACCTGGTCTGAACACTATAGTTTATCTATTAGCCTATGGAATGATAGGGGCGTGCGTAATTAGGGCGGCGTCATCTGCTGATAAAAGTGGGTAGGTGAAAGGATTTACGTACAAAGGATCATAGTGATAATGATCCTAAACAAAAATGTCACATAGCATGGGGAGCCTTAAAGACGTCCTTGATGAGGAAAGAAGTATTTTGTTAAGGAATTGCGGATTGTAACAGTGAGGGACCGGCTGGCAAGGAATTTGAAGTAGATTATGGGATATATTTAAGAAATTACACTTGAATAATAGACGACAATGCCAAACAGAGTCATTGGCATTTCTGATGCCGAGAAAGCTGATAGTTTTAATCTCTAGGTGTGGTGTTTGGTAATTCGAGGTTAGAATGGCGAGGAGAGTGAAGTAGAGCGATCTTTTATAAAACGAAACTGATACTTGGAGTTCATTGCTTTTAAATTTGTATGCACCAATAATAGTAACACGTAAGGAGAATTAGTTAGCTTTAGTGACTATTATCATTTTACTATATTCGTAAGCAGTGTAAGATGTTATCTAAGTTAAATTACAACAATCATATTTCACGGGTCAACAGTTCTCTTGAATCGATTCCGAAGTTTTTCTGGAAATATATAATGGATCTTAACAAGGAAGATAGTTATTCTTCTGAAATGTTTTATAATCACTTTTATATATATATAAGTATTTATATATCACTGCAAACACGGGTTCCGGTATAGTTGACATATTTTTCATCAGTTTATTCAGGCTTAGATTTCAATCCGAACCTGAACAACCCAATTAATGACAATAAGTTAACAGTTAGCTTCGAACAAGTTTTCAACGCTATATTAAAACTTAAGACGTCTCATAACTATGAACCGGGCGGTATTTCTAGCTATTTCCTTCAGAATTGCATTTATTCATTATGTCGCCCTATTTACTCGTTGTTTTAAATCACTCAGTTCTGGAAACTTGAAATCTAGCTACGTTATACCGATCTATAAAAAAGGTTCAAAGATTATCATTGATAATTGGTGGCCATCCAGTCCGTAATACCTAAGCTTCTTGGCGGATTAGTGGCGTGTTAATTGAAATAGCATTCTCGTCAAATTCTGATTAATAACCAAAATAGGTTTATGGCTAATTGGTCTATTATTTTAAATTTTCTTGAGTATAAACAATTTCTATTGAATGCTTTGGAGTCTCATTCCTAAGTGGACACAATATATATATATAGATTTCTCTAAGGCGCACAGTGGTCTGTGTGCGGCGATAAAACCCTTCTTTTTTCAAAATGCGGTAATGATAAATCGTCTTTATTTTTTAGGTTGTAGGATAGTTAATTAAGGTATTTTAGTTAACAAACCGTGAAAATTATTTTTCTTGTAATAATTCTGAATTTTATAATCCGCAATTTGATATGAGAATTTAATAACAAATTTTCCATTTTACAATTTCATATTATTTTATAAAATACAATGACTTTTATATATATTTTTTCAGATTCATAACATATGAAAAATGACCACAAATAGTAAGAAAATTAAAATACATGTTTAAAAAAATCATAATTTTTAAAATAATAAGTTTTCTATAAAGCGTATCGTATAAGCGCGGGCTAAAGCAAGTTTCTAATATAAATAAACACTTAATCTGAGATTAAACAAAAGTAAATTTGCGACTATCAGCTGCGACCACCTGCGACCTTGGGATATACAGGGTGTTCAAAATTAAGTGTACATCATTGCTAACTTTGTTATTATTTGAGCTACAAAGTCGGTTAATCGGAGGGGTCAAATCAGAAATACAATTGCACTTCGCATTTGCAAGATATTAATAAAAATATTTTTTTAACGGAACTCTCGGTATAATTTGTATTCATTTTATTTCATAGAAAAGTATATTATTAAAAAAATAAGTTATGATTCAATATTATTAAATTTGTTTCACTTATTTCGTATATTTTTCATAACTTTATTAATTAAATATTTACACCTTTTCCTTTTGAATTGTGTCTTACTTTTTAAAATTTACCATTTAAAAACATATACAGTGTGTAACAAACAAAAACTGATACACCAAAATAAACGAACCTAATTTCATACTGGCTTCACCGATAGTAACAATTTCGAAATAATAAATTAGCATAATTTATAAATTATTTTTTTAACAAGTAAATTTAGTTATTAATAAAAAATGTTTGTACAGAAAATGTTCTTTTGAATCCGCAAATAGAAAAATGTAAAACCTAATTCTTCAGAATATATGTCTTTTAACAAAACACTTAATTTGTTTAGGTTTCAAACTAATGTTTATTGTACTGCAACAATTAGTTTACTACACTGTAGCTTCATCAGTTTGATAAATGAACCTAAACAAATTAGGCGTTTCAACAACTTACAGCCTCAGTTATATAAAACACAAGGTGAGTTTTTTTTGTGTTCTCTAGTGTTATATCTCGAAAACTAATGTCGGTAGAAAAAATCTGATAAAATGTTATTATTTAGCCTAAAATTATGTAAAACTCCCTTGGAGTTTTTTTTTTCTATCTTTACAAAAATGGGAAAAATCGATACAAACAAACACGTTTGACATTTATCTAAATATCTGGTTTTCAATTTGAAAAAATGTTAAGTGTATTTTTATTTAGCTCGTAATTTTGCACTTCTTTGTAAATTTAACCGTTTCCCTATCTCTTATAGTTTCCGAGATCCCTATAGAGAACACAAAAAAAAACTCACACAGTGAGTTTTTCCCGTGAAACCGGAAGTGCAACTAACGTTTTTCGATCCCTTGTAAATTATAATTTGTATGCAGTATAATTATTCCAAAGATGAAATTGTTATCTCACATAATAAAAAAAAGCTTGGGGTTTTGTAGCATTTTTGCCGATTTCAGACCACTGTTAGACGTTCTATCGAGTTGACTAATCTACTACTACATAAATTGAAGTGGATTGGTTTTAGTCCCAGCACTGTTAAATGACTGACAGAGTGCAACATGTAAAAATAAATAACTTCAATTCAAAGGCAATAATTATGACATCAGGTGTTCTGCAAGGGTCTCACTGCGGACCCATACTTTTTATTATATTTATTAACGATGTACATGCGTTCCTCAAGCACTGTAGGTTCTTGATGAATGCCGATAACTTGAAATTACTTAAAATTGTTAACAACGTCAGTGATTGCAAGAAGATTTGAATCGACTTAATGAATGTTGTTTAAAGAACAAACTTCATTTGAACGTTCAAAAATGTTATTCGATGTCCACCACTACACGCCAATCGAAAATAGATGTCAACTACAAAATTGGAAATTCCTCAGTTGAGTATGTTGACACTATTAAATATCTTGGAATCACTTTCGAACACAAATTTTCATTCAATTCTCATATCACAGCAATAACTAATAAGGCATTGCAGAAATGGGGTTGCGTTTGGCGTAGTGGCAAAGAATTGGATATCGACAATTTGAAAACGTTGTATATTAGGGATTAATTTATCAACAACAGAAAAAATCACACAACACTTGTCATAATGACTAACCTTTTAAACCTACAAAGACTACTAGTCAATAACAAATCTGTTGTTGATAAACTTAATAAGTGCGGTGTTTATGAAATTAAGTGCGGCGATTGTGATAGCATATACATAGGGCAGACTGGAGGAAATTTTAGAACACGCCTAGAAGAACACAAAAATCAATAATTAATAACAAATGTTCAACCGGATTCGCACAACACTGCATCGAGAATAATCACATTTTTAACACAATTGATTGTAAAGTTTTATACTCGGTATCTAAACTTCCGCGAGGGTTTGGAAATTTGGAAGGCTCTAAAGTAGGGTAAATCAATTGTAAATAATATGGATGATATTTGGAACTCTCCTATACCGTCCGCACTTATTACCTGATTTAATGAATGCATGAATTTGTATATATATTTAGTTCTTAAAATTTTTTTGTACATTCATCTCAATGGTCGAAACTAGTTGGAGAAAATATAAATAAGTTAAACAAACCAAGTGTTTTGATTTTAATTAAATCATCCTTAATTAATATATATTTTTATTATTTTTAGTATGAGTTTTTGGATCTAAATAAATTATAACTTGACAAAATGTATTGCATCGACTGGAATACATAATAATATATTTGAAGGCATACACTTCAAATAAAAATTATGTATTCCAGTCGATGCACTTTTTAATGACCATTTTTTAATGCCAATAAGTATTTATGGGTCCTTGTATAAACTGGAGGTACCAAGGCAATACTAGGTCCTCATAATTTTCCTCTACAAAAAAAAACAGTGTTGAATCAATCCACGAAAGTCCTTTATTTCCATTGTCTTGAAAATTATAAAACTGGGATCTCTAAAACGACTAAAATATTTGTTAGTGAGTACGTGAAGTTTCTTGATATAATGTAGTAATATTTTATTCCTTTCTTCACTTTTTTTTAAATATTACTATATTATATCTAAAACGACTCTCAGAATGAATGCTATGAAAATTTGACAGGTACTATTTGAAGGTCAGTACTACCCGGAAATAACGTGCGACTGTCAATAACATTACCATATATGTGGCAGACCGGGGACTTATTGAGTGACCTATTAATCATTAAATCAACTACTTCTTTTTCATGTTCTTTTGATAATCGACATTTTTTTTTTATTTAATACCATCAACGAAAAAAATTACTTTCCTATTACAGATTGTACGAACATAATAGAATAACCATTAAACATTTTAAGCAATTTAAGAGCTATTTTAAATAAATTAAATAAAAGGAATTTGAAAATAATTAGTTATTAATCAAAATTTTCACTTTTACTATCCTACTATTTTAAATTTTCATTGCGTCATTAAAATACATAAATATTTCTTTTAAATAAAGTCAATTTCATGCTTTTTAATGCTTTATTTTAATTTTAATTTCTCCGCTTTACAAAAAAGAGAGAAATCACTCTTTACAAAAATGTCGGTAAATGTAATTAATCAGCATAATGTAACATTTTTAAAACTATTTAAAATCTGATATAAAATTAATTGAAATATAAATGAAATCCCACAAATGAGAAATGAAAGCGCTCTTAATTAATTTAAACTGACAAAATTAACGATTTTCATACAAAACCGCCTTAAAAATGGGGGTACATATTAGGCCAAGCTGGTCGTAAATTACTGAGTTTCCCGGATTAGCGCGGGAATTTCTAAAGCCTCCAGGATGTCCATCTTCCGTCCCTTTTTGGTAAAATATATAGCCGGCAGTACATCCTCGTCAATGGTATGATTATTCACGGGGATATATGTTTGGAGAAATGCGAGTTTTCAATTAAATTAAAACAAATAATGATTGTGGGAAAGAATATGCTTGATAAGAATAAGAATTTTTTAAGTTTTTTTAGTTTTATAGATTTATTCTAAAAATCGCTGGTGTAATTCTTATGATACATTATTAATAAAATATTTGTTTTTTTCAATGTATATGTTAATTTATTTAATAAAATGTTCAGCCAGAATTAATCTAGCGTATGGATAATTAGTGATGGCCATTTCAGTTTTTGATCTTCATCAGACATTTAATTAAATGAATTACGTTTCCTGTTCTCATAAACAGGACAAGTTCCCGCCTTCCTTTGGTTGACGAAACAATGATTATCGGTCGTCTACCTTGTAGATCCAAATCGTTGACGATGCCACACGAAATTAGTCCAAAGATGGTGCTTGTGTTGTCTTTCATTTATTATATGTTAATTGTTAATTTAATTAAATATTTTAAGAAAATTGAATCTTTTTCGTGCAACAGCATTGTGTAGTTCAACTTGATTCGAAGCAATTATTGAATACATGGTAAATTTTAATTTAAAATAATTCTAATAATTAATTAGAATTAGGTCAAAACTTAATAATGAATGTGCTTGATAAAAAAAATAAAGTTTTTTTTTAGTTTTACAGATTTAATCTAGAAAACACTGCTGTAATCCTTTGATACATTATTAATAAAACCTACTAACGTTAAATATAATAGCGCAGGTGTTCGGACAAAAAATGTAAAATGAACAAAAAGTAGCAAAGTGATAAGGCTGAAACTTTAATGATTTGTTCTTTACGTAAAAAAAAATATACAAAAAATATCCGCAACAATATTTTTATTTCTTTTACAACTCCAACATCGGTAATCAATATCGAATTACTGGTCAGGCATATTTGTGTACCTTTTAGGGGCCGCCGTGTCGCGTTCAACTCAACCCGGTGCTCTGTTTGAAAGATGATATAATCTGTAATTGAATGAAGTGCTTTATTGACATTAAACCATACTCTGGTTATTCTGTACGGTAGGCAATTTCTATTAGCATTACTAACACGTATTAAACTCATTTGCCTAACGAGATTCCATCAATGGCTTTGTACAATATTAACATTGAGTATAAATAAATATCGTTCACCAATATCAATACATGTAGATATGCTCTTGTAATTGAACAAGGGTGATTATCATTATTAAATTATTTTGTGTGAATATTAATGGCAGCGGCGGATCAAACAAGTGTTAAAAAATACCATACATCTAATAAATCTAGAAAATGTCATATTTAAAAAGATACATGAAAAGGTTACCTAAAAAAATAATTGTCGTATATTTTAGATAAATAATTCAAAGAGGTTACATTCTTTTCTTCGGATAAAACAACAGCCAAGAAAGGAATTTTACTGCTTGTTGCAGTTAATATAATCTTTACTTAAGAGTCCGCTATATCTCCTTCTTTTCTAATAAAGTTGTTTTTTTCGTTATTATTGTAGAAATTTAAAATTTGTTTTCGCTAATATTTCTATTTATTAGTTGCGGGGTGCATAGCGTTAAGTTGAGTTTTATTTTTTTGCAAAATATAAAAAATGAAAATAAAAAAATAAATAAAAGGAAAACGCTATACCATCATAATTTTTTTAAAATAAATTTAATCCTAATAACATTTTCTTATAAAAACGATTTTTAAATAAAAAAACAACTTTTTTAAGTTCCAAAAAATAGACCTGTAAAATGCTGCCATGAAGCGGGATTAAAAAGAATCAATCTTTATGGGCGGAGTTTTGATAAGTGTACAATTCTACTTATTTTAAACAGTTTTATTTTGGATACGATATGTGGGAACAAGTATACGTTTCTGGAATTTATTAAAATACATTTCTAGAAAAATTTTCGGGCGAACGTGGTTTGGGGATGTTCGCGCGTCAAAGCGCGCGCCTTGCGCCGATCGGCGATGGTCTTGTAATGAGATGTTGTTTTTAGCAGAGCGGACTGTTTATTCATGCGTTATTGAATAATAACTTTATTATATTTGTACAAACACAATTTAAATGTTATTAATTACCGATATTTTTATTATAAATACAGGTTATTCTAACTTTGTTATTAGTTGAGATAGAGAATCGGTTAAATTAGAAAAGTAGTATTAAATTTTCCGGGGATTTCAATGGTAAAATTAGAAAAACAAAAGACTATCGCGTTTTCAAGATATTAACAAAACAGTTATAATAGACCATTACAAAAAATCACAAATAACGAACTCGAATAAAAACACTTAGAATCCTTTCTTCACTTGATACGAGTATCAACCATTGATAATGGTCACTTTATGTCCGAAATATACATCTAGTAACAAATAAAGTACTGAAGAAAGGACTGTAAGTATTTTTATTCAAGCTATTATCATCTTCATGTAACTCAATCAACCCAAACAAATAACAAAGTAATTTGCATTTAAATATTCATTTTTTACTTATTTATTTATTACGATTCGCATTTTTCAATGGTATATAACAGATGACGATGAAATATAGTATTTGCGGCTATGCAGAAAATACATGTGAACTTGATTATTTAAATAGGTCATACTATATATTATTTAATTTTTAGAATCTGCGTATTTTTTTAAAACAATAATATATCAAAAACTATTAGTCTTAGATTTAGGTATATACATAAGTATAATAATATGGAGAGTATTCTATTTGTAATAAGCAAATGCACATGTACTTTCGGTATATCCGCAAATGTAACCATCTTTAAATCATTTTAAGTTAAATGGTCTTTGCTATTTCTATTGCCCCTGTTCGTCGTGGGACGCCCTTTATAAAGCTATGTTTTATCTATCATAGAAATTTCGCAACTGTAAATAATTTATATACATGTTTAATTTCTGGCAGTTAATTTATTCGACTAGTTATTGTGACTTGAAATACAAAAATCTTTGTCTGGTTGATTGGTTGTTATTAAGTCTTAAACTAAACTCTGACTTGATTAAATCCATTAATTAAAATGATTATAAGTTAACAATGAATTTGAAAACGAAATAATAATTTAAACTAACAGATTCACTTTGTTTATATAACTATAATTTGATTTACCAAAGTTACAAACTAAGTGAATTGGTGTTTTATAAATTTGAACAATGTAGAATCCCCAATGACTAATAAATTAATAAAAGCTGGCATGGAATAATTTTAAAAACAATAGGAAAGAGTATTCAATCATTTGGCAAACCTATTTAAATAAATTAAACAAAACGAATTTGATAATAATGAATAAATTATTTTATATTTTGAATCCGTAACATTTTTTTCTTACGTTACGCAAGTGAACAAATGCACATTAAAACAACTACTTCTCTGGCAAACACCCCACCAGATAATGAATTAGATAATGGACACTTGCTGTTGAATATCAATAACATATTGCATAATGCAACAGTTATTCGAGAATATTTAATGTAAAAAGTAAAAAAAATATTTACAGAAGAAATACTAATTTTAATGTACATTTGTTTTAAAGTTCACAATAAAACGAACAAATTTATTTAATCTGCTGGTATTTACTTAAAAAAAAACGCCCAGACAGGTCGATTGGTATTTTCAATTCCACTAAAAAATATATCGTTCTTGTGTTCCATTGCAACTGTTGCTAATTTTTTTAATGGTTGAAGGAATTATTTTGTAAACAGTTAAATATAGTTATAGGAAATTATGCATGAAAAATGTCTAGAATTCTCTGAAGAAGATAAATATGTAATAATATATAGGGTGTTACAATAAAAAATAGAACTTTTTATTGGCATTTGTTTATTTGGCACCATGTATATACAATTGTTAGTCCAGAAGATGCACACTTAAAAACACTAATTGACCAATCGAAAAGTTTTTTTTTTTTCAAAATTTGTCATAAGAATATAATTTATTTAAAAAAATAATTTGTTCTATATGTTACGATTGCATTGTACAAGGCCATTTTAATCTGTCAATATTTCGTAAACAGTCGATAGTGTATACAAAAAATATCTATAATTCTCTAAGGAATCCAAATATCTAATAATTGGTGTTCCATTTAAAAAAGATAACTTTCTATCGACATTTGTTTAAGGGAACCTCTGTATGTAATATTATTAGTGAAGATGCGCAGTTGATTAAAATTACTTATCGAACCGTCAGAGCTTTTTCTCGAAAATAATCACCAGCAGTTTAAATGGATTTGTGCCTTTTCACAGTACCTATTTGCAAACCCTTTCCCACCTCGTTTGGGAAATGTTTTATCAAATTTAAAATAATTGTTTAGCTAGCAGTTGTAAAACACCTTAATATCTATTTATGACAAGCATTTGCGATATCTTTTAACATTTTCAAAATGCAGCGCCAACTTGCATTTTAATGGCACGGTTGGCATGATTATACCAATTTGTCAGCCTATTATTTTGTCTATTTAATATGTAATTATTCTAGTGAGATCTATGGGGAAACATTCAAGATGCCGCTCGTCTATCTATTTTGTTCCTACTAGAAGATATTGGCGTTTTTTAAAACGTATATTTTAGGTTAAATTTTGACGAATAACTTTTTAACTCAAAAACTATTAGAGTTATGTGGACATAATTGCTATGAGTGGGTAGGCAAATGAAAGGAAAATAAAAAAAAATAGGGTGTTCCATTCAAAATAGCAAAGTGAAAGTGAAATGAAGGAATGTGGATATATTTTCATTAGATTCATTTTTTTTCCAAATTTTTCCTCCGTCAGCAACCCTATAAACTATTAATTAATGGCCGTTATTTGCGGCCTATTCATAATTTTTGTGTTTAATTATTATATTTTTTATGAATACATTTATTTTGTAATTTTAATTTAAAAATATTTTTTAATTTGTAGTAAGTTTAATAATTATAAATAAGTTGTCGATTAATCTATAAAAATAAATAAATGAATTTTATTTCAGCGTCAAATTCAACATATTACATTTAATTCTATTACATTGTTTAAATAAACGACGAATTTTACTCAAAAGTATATATATCTTCCTTTTTATTATTAAAAACAGAGATTAAAAAAATCAATGTAGAAATAAGATATAAACATCAAGGAGAATGATTTTTCTAATCTAAATAAATGTTATCAGAAAAACTAATATTATTGTAAAACATTTTTTGCTACAATGATTCAAAATGCTGTTATGTTTAATTGTTAATAGCTAATTTCTAATATCAAAAGTATAATTAATAATTACGTTCTAAAATGTTTTTTAAAATAATTTGAAACCGTTTCAATATACAAGCTACATATGCAGATCGATTGAAAAGTGCAATCTATAACCAGAAAATACGAAATAAATAGGACGAATACGTGTGTATTTGTTTAGAAATTAAACGAATATTGGAGGGGAGCCTGAACGCGCTCATTGCGCGACTATATTCGTCCGACAATGTTGACTCCTCATATGTACTCTTCCAAGGCGTTCGCGGGTTAAATACAAACGTAAGGGGAAAGACTATTTACTTCGGAGTTGATCAGCTGATACAGCGCGCTCTTAACTCAAGAATGCATACAATTTCATTTGTATTATAAAAAATGCTTCTAAAAAAATTATAAAATTGTTGAAACTTCTAATTAATTTATCATGCCATGATAATTTTAGACATGTGTAATTTATTGCAATTTTTAGTTTTATCCAAAGTATTTAGAACATCGGACTAATTTCCAGGCATGCATTTAATATTTCAATGGCCTCGTAAGACGTTACAAAGAAGAATCCACTACTTGTTGTATTATTAATCCCAAATTAATTAATGTATTGCTCTACCTCAAGATTACCACACCTTTTCCCCACTTTTTACAGTTATTTTCATGTAAATAACTTTTGAAACTGAATATTTTTTGTATGAAATAAATTTTGGCAAAAGAAATTAGCGCTAGCAACATATCTTAATATTCTAATAATATTTCATCGTCACGTACATTTATCTCGTAAGAATCCAGGACATTGCCTTCTGCGTGAACTGGGTTGAAACGGCCATTACATAAATGACTGCAAAAGAATTTAATATTTCGACCATACAATCTCTCCCCCGGCCGAATTCACAACCCCAATGAATAAAATCTCCCCGGCCGCGTATATTCCTCGGAGTGTGTGCGAGAAACGCGCGAAATTTTAAATTAAAGTTGTAAACCTGTACACTCCGCAGCCAGCTTATGAAACTGTATTATTGTGAAAGTTTTCAAAACAGTTTCCCACAGCAAATGATTTTTTTACTACGCCGGTGTTCGGGTGTATTTTATTGCATTCGCCTCCCGAAGGGAATGTATTGTAATTCGCGAACATTTGAAAATAAATACAATCTATTAAAGGAATTAATTAGCCTTTTGCTCTGTATTATGAATGATTAACAAAACATTATTTATATTCTTCTCCTATAAGACTTGTTTATATATTTTTCCGATAATTTAACAAAGTAATCATACTTTTAAGACCATACGGACAGAGAAGAAGCCAACTACATCGGGCACGAGCAGTACACAAGACAGAAGAGGAAATTGGAGCAACTTTGCAACAAAAATTTCGTATACGTAGTTCAACAAACATACAAAATAATGGTGAGCATAGTAGTGTTGAGTTCTATCCTAGGTTGAAAAATCTAAGTAGTATACAATTAACAAAATTGTTATAAAAAGTTTTAAAATACAGCCCTAATAATACAAGTATCTCGGCATTAGAATCAGTTGGAATTCAAAGTGAAATATTATTTAACAATTATATTTACCGTAATAATAAAAACACTTGGTGTGTTTTACATATTATTTTAACACATTTACTCAACTAGTTTCGCTTTTTACAGCATTTTCAAGAGTGTACAGAGGAAAATTTTTATCCACTTATTATATATACATATTAAACCATCAATCAATAAGGGAGGTTAATATCGGGGAAGGTCAACATTGTCATTAACGGTATTTTTTTTCGCCGCATCGCCTTCTGAATTTCCAAACCTTCCCTTAAGTTAAGATGTAATTCTTTATTATCTGTGTACAATATATTTATAAAATGATTATTATCGATACAATGTTTCGCTATGCCTGTACAGCTTTGCGTATTATTTAATATTGTTTTTTTTTGTATTCTTCTATTCTAATATCAAAGATCCTATCGGTCTATCTTATATAGCTAGCGTCACACTTACAACACTTGATTTCGTAAACACCTCACTTCTTGAGTTTGTCGTTGTTATTTATAATTAATCTTCAAAGCTTACACTTATTCGTACAAGTAAGTTAATTTTAATTTCTTTTGGATCTTTGAGGTAAAAATATGACATTATTTGTTTCTTTACATGCTTGTTTAAAATTTTATCTATATTTTTTTTTCAGGATAACCGTTATTACTTGCTATTATTTGGTAATCGCAAGTTCTATTTTGTAATCTTTTTCTTGGATATTAATAAGTCGGTGTACATACGCATTAAAAGTACTAAATTTTATTTGTATCGGGTAGTTTGATGTGTTGGAGATTGTAATGTCTGTAAAGGTTTCTTGCCTGTATATTTTAAAATTTAATGTATTGTTTGATTTTTGTACCGTGAAAACTATTGTTTGTTTCAATTTCTGAAATGAATTTGATTTTGTTATTAATTGAATTTAGATATTTTTCGAAAGAAACTAATTGTCTATTCGTTCCCATCCATATGCAGAAAATGTCATCCACATATCGACCCTAAAATAAAATGTTTTTATTTTATGTTGAACTATCAAACATTATTTTCTCAAAGTCAGCTATAAAAACTTCCGCTAATAGGGGCCAGAGGGGGGACCCCATTGGGAAACCATCAGTTTGTGTAAAAACTCACCGTTAAATTCAAAATAGTTTTGATTAAGACATGTTTCTAACAACAAAACATTTCAGACTTTTATGTATCATTATTAGAGTCTATAATCAAATTTTGTAGAATTTGTTTCAACTGTTTCACTGGAATAGAAGTGAATAAACTCTTAACATCGAACGATATTATTTTTGGGATAATTAATGATTTCAATTTATTTACAAAATTTATTGAGTTTTTTTTGTTTTTTTTTATTGCATAATAGAAAGGAAAATGGTTATATATGTAAATAAAAAAAAACTATTTACTCACTTGGTCACAGTTATTTAAATAAATTAAATAAAAATGATTTCAAAATAATAAATTATTTCCACATTTAGCTCTATGACATTTTGACTTACGTTACATAAGTACGTTAAACGTTATACTTACGTATTGTAAGTCAAAAGTCACAGAGCTAAATGTGGAAATAATTTATTAATTATTTTCATATAATTTTTATTTGAAATATGATCTTGTTCGAATTAAACAAAGTTAGAATGTTTGCTGGAAATACGTTACTTGGCATGCTTCTAGGCCGATAAGTTAAATGGTAAGCGTAATCATTGTCATGTTTAGAATGATCACATATTTCTTTCAGTGTACTTTTAAAATATCGCCTTCAGTTACCATAGGACATATTAAAATTTGTCAATTGGAAACAACACTGCATGTATCTAAATTATTATCTGGAAGCACACTGGAAAAGCTATCAGTAAAAGCATTCACAATGCTAACAGGAGAATCAATGTAGGAGCTATCTTGGTGCAAGCGTCCAGGAATGCATGTTTCTCCCCTTTTATTGTTGACAAACTTCCAAATGTTTTTAGGGGTAGTTTTAATATCTTTTTCGATCCAAGATATATACAAATAAAACCTGTTACTCATGTGAAGTTACCCACGGATTTCCAGCCACGGATTTGTCCGGCATCTTCACCATGGCGGCGGCGCCGGGTAAATTATTTATTTTAAAAATGATTCAAAGCTTATAAACGAATGAAAATAACCCAATTATACAAGAACTGTGACAAGATATGTCCAAATTAATTAAAAATATTATTTACTTTCAATTATTAACCTCGAATAAAGACTTAGACTTGTCAGATTCAAAACGAAGGTTTTTGTCGCAATTTAGAAACTTGTTTTTCTTCTTAGATTATTGCTAAAGGTCTAAATAATCATTTTAAACAATAAAATCATACGAAATCCATGGTTGAGCATTGAAAATTTATAAAAAAAGTTACGAAATATATATCCCTGATTATATTGTTTTAAATGATTATTTAGACTTTTAGCAACAATCTAAGAAGAAGAAAAAGTTTCTGAATTGTAACAAACACCTTCGTTTTGGACCTTGAATCTGATATGTCTAAGTCTTTATACGAGGCTAATAAATGAAAGTAAAAATTATTTTAAATTAAGTTGGACATATCTTGTCACATTTTTGTGTAATTTAGTTATTTTAATTCGCTTATAAGCTATGAATCACTTTTAACATAAATAAGTTATCCGGCGCATCCGCAATGGTGGAGGACTTCATATCAATAAACCTGTTTCTTTAAGATTCGTCCAAGTCTCATGTTTAATATATTCTTAATATAATAAAAGAAAAAGGGGATTTATTATTATTAAATAAAATAGAGACGATTCACACAATTACAGTTACTTAAATTACAATAAAATTAAATAAGGAACATTTTTGGCAATGATGATAGATATTTGTCAAAAATTTGCAGTATAAGTAATTTTTGCAGTTGAAAAAAGGAATTGATCGAATTTTACTTTAATCATTGCCACAAATTTTCCTTGTTTAATTTTATTATATTTTTTTATTAATAGCCAGCGAGATTTTTATTTAAATTTGAGTTGAGGATTTTGTTGTTGCAAACGAAAACAATGCGTTCGTCGTGGAGCTCGATCATTTATTGCTGGGCGCCGCTACATTAGAGCAGGGTGTAGCAAGCACACCCCCCCTCCTAAATGTAATCCATAATTTTTCTCCTAAGTACATATATTTTTTAAGTACTCCAAGAAGAGAATGTCTGGTGAACATGCTGACCAGTCCAAAACAGTAATGTCATGTTCAGAAGGCTTGCTTTTTTTGTCTTCTTGAATGTACTGAGTCGTTATCTTGTTGAAATATATGTTAAATTTTCTGGCGACGCCCACGCTGATGAGCGATACTTGTCTGCAGATAGTCTTACATTACGAAGCGTTTTGTGTTCTTTGCATTAAATATTTTCGAATAAAAAAAAGTTGTGTTATATTTCTACGCAACAGCAAGTGTCCATTACGTATTTCATAATTAAATGAATGTTCGATAAATTACACAAATAATTAACTGATTCGGCTCATTAGTCTAAATGTATAGAATTTTTCGAAACATTAAAATGAGTAATTCGGCCCACTTCTAATACACACATTGTAATTTGCAACAAGTTGTTTGCTATTTCAGCAATTCCTTATTTAAAACACACTGTAAACACCCGCAATTAAAAATGAATGATACATGAATAATGCATGCCCGGTGTTTCCAATTCCTACGCGAGTTATCGTAATTACTCAGTATTTTCATGGAATAACGCCACCGAATTTGAATAGTTTAATACAAATGAAAGTGCGGGGGTTTAGTTAGTATCTAGAAATAATTAACATAACTTTGTACGTAATTACCGTTCATATCCAGCGTATGAATTCTCTACAAGAAAATTTAATAATATTATTAAAGTTTCGGAAATAAAATAAACGCGCAACTTTAGATAATGCGCGATGAAAGGAATCGTTTAAAGGTTCGGGTGGAGTGAAATTGGATGTACGTGTGTAAGGCGAATAATGTATTTTGTTTTATTGAACATGAAAATAGTGAGATTGTATAATATACGTTTATTTGGTTTGTCTTCGTGTATTTCATTATATATTAACCTGTTATTAGCTGTTTGCATAAATTCTGATCATTTCTTCGCTTGAAGAAGGCATTTATATAGAAAAATTGGATAATATACAAGGTGGCCAGAAAAGGTGTGATAATGTTCAATTAAAGTGGTACATAGATTAATTTCAAGCAGAACATTTAAGTAAAGAAATATTGTATTGTGGTTTATAACTCCTCACGAGCCATTTAAAAAAAATGTAAATTGGGCAACAGTGGATCAAACAAGTGTTTAATTTAAAAATAATAATAAATTTAACAAAACTAAATAAATTATATCTTCTTTAGTACTCATTTTTGACGCTAGTTGCATTACCATTGCAAAATCCAATTATGTGTATATCTGCATACCCGTTGAATGTATACATCTTCAGAAAGTATGATGAACTTACACAAACTTACATAAAAAATATGATAAGTATGTGTCAAAGTGAAGTGAAATTTAATAAGGTTACATATATACATATACATAGTTGTAAGATTTATTTTTATTAAAGAAAAATGCTTCTAAAGAAGTTATAAATTTATTAAATACACAGAACTTGTATTATTTTGTACCTACCTTATTACACTATAATACTAAGATAGTGATCTAAGCTATTACCATACATCAATTAGATATTATCAACATTAAATATTTATTTGATATTAAGATTATAATATTATCTGACAAAAAGATACATTTAGAAAATGTGAATAAATCCTTTTCCTGTTTTTATGTACATTTAGTAATGATATATAACAGTAAAATAAAGAATATAACTGTGTTCAATTAATAATGTTATATAAAACATTTTATTTTATCGTGATTAGTTTTGGCAGGATAATTATTTCATTTATTTACGGTAAATCACCTTTATACAGAATAATAACAATATTCAAAATGTTTAGATAAATATCATGACTGTAAATCACATATAAACAGAATAATACAATTTTACATATATAACATATTTTAATATCAGTAGCGGAAACTGCAAAATAAAAATTAAAAATTATAAATTAACCCAAGTGGTCGACTCTAGCGATGAAAAAATAATTGGAATATCAAAAACGGTAATCTCAGTGACATTAAACAAATAAATTATGCCATAAAAATTGAATTAAATAGATAAATTATAAAGAAATATTGATAAAATAAATAATAAAATGAAATATTTACTAAATAAACAAATCAATACCTAAATAAATTAGCAAACAAGTATAAATAATGATTTAAACAATAATAAATAACAGATGAAATCACAGACCAGGTAAAAGTAAACAAATCATATAACCTAATTTAAAAATTAACACAAAGAATTAAAAATTAACATTAACACAAAATGTTTCCGAAATTGTATAATTTGGTGAACGCGCCGGGAATTAACCTCTAACTTTATTAAAAGTTTTGTTCCAATAAGTTTTACTTTTCCTGGACCCCTGTCCAAGGGAAAGTATTGTGATCGTAACTTTATATTGGCTGCGAAGACTTTAATTATTTAAATAATTATTTTGATGTCAAATAAAACGTGAAAGTGCGGTCATATTTAATACATCATTCATTAACGCTTCCAGTTTCAAAAAAGAAAAGAAAAAAAAAAGACAACCCATTTTTCAATTATAATTTTTCCTTTCCTATTAAATTATCAATCAAAAACTTATTTTCTATTTAAGGTTTTAATAAATGAAACGCTCACTTTCAAACTTTAATATTTGTTGTTTTTATTTCGCATCAATTCGCTACATTTTTATTTATTTATTAAAACCTTAAATTAGAAGTGAAAATGAACTTTCAACAATTAAAAGCATCATAAATCAAAACATAAAAACTCATTTGACTGAATTCACCTGGGAAAGTACCATGATGTACACATCACCATTTTTTAAGAATATTAACAGATATAAATTACATATTTTATTTTTTATTTATTTTGTGTGTATAAATCTTTATTGGTAGATTTGTTTTGAAGAAAGTAATAATAATAAATAAATACAATAAATAACTAACATATATCTAGAGCAAGTAGTTTTTGATTTATTTCGAAATTTCTTTTCTCCCAAAATTTTTACACAATTGAGTAATTCCTGCACTATTAATACGTATTCCACAATATGATACTGTCAATATCCACTAAACCGAATGTGGGAAAAGTCATTTCCAACGTGTCAATATTTTTGAACGCTTCGTTCGAGTAATATTAAAGTGAGTCAGTGTACCATCAATAAATTATGAATTTATTCGTCATACATGGTCAGTGCGACAGAATTGTTTGTTTTGGTAGCATGTAACACCGAACATACTAGAATGTATTCAATGTAAATTTTCCTATGTTCGATTTGTTCAGGAACGCATCAAAGCATTGGGTGCGATGTGACTGGCTACGATTTCTAATATTATGAATATTATACTTAACCGCAATGCATACCATAAAAATCTTTTCTTCCTTTGTATACATTATTGATACGTAAAGATGTTCAACTCTTCGTCTACTTCTGCTTTAAGAGCCAGAACAGTAAATATCACTTGCTTGCGATAACTGACAGGTGTAAGTCATTTTTGACGTGGAAGGGTGTAGTTTGGGTTGACTATATTATTTTTAGAAATAGTAGCCAATCACATCGCACTCAATGCTTTGATGCGTTCCTGAACAAATCGAACATAGGAAAATTTACATTGAGTACATTCTAGTATGTTCGGTGTTACATAAAACTCTCTGTATATGTATATGTATATGTATATGTATATGTATATGTATATGTATATGTATATGTATATGTATATGTATATGTATATGTATATATATATATATATATTAGAAATTATCATAATATTTCATTAGACATTATTATTGTTATGAATCATTTTTATTCTAACACTAGGCATAATAAATTAACTTCCCCTCCCAACTGTCTACGTGAAATTAATTTCATTTCTTTTTGCAACTAGAGTGGTGGAAAGAAGGAAATAATATGGAAGCAAAAATAACAAGTGGTTTTATTTCTATATTCCTTCACTTTTCCAGAAATATTGCAGCAATTTGTCACTCGAAGAATCCCCATAATAACTTGACGACTTCTTGCGCGATGCAAAAAATATCTCCCACGGCGACGTAATCCCAAGATTAATTAAGCACTTCCGGCACGCAAACGACGGCCCGTTATGTCATCTTCATTATTTTGCTTTGTTTATCATCTAAACAGAACAATGTTCACATTCAAAGCGATTAATAATGGGTTTGTATGATTTTCAACTTGAAAGTCATTTAAGTTGCTCGATGTTTTTAATTTTGTGATAATAAATGCTACACCTTTTTTTTTAAGAGAATTTTGGATAATGTCTTCAGTCTAATTAAGAAAAATGTATTTAAAAAAAATCCATTTTATTTATCAATATGCTCCTTCGAGCACTCTTCCAACGCTCCTATAAGTGTACGTGACACCAGCAAAGAGTTTAATTTAAAAAAAATACCTTATTGCTTCTAAAAGTTTTCCAAGATGTATATATGAAACCATTTGCCTTAATTTCGGCAATAACTTCTTCATTTGAGCCAAATTTCTTTCAATGAAAATTTGCTGGGGGGGCAAAATCTAGAACCTCTGTAACTTGAAAACACATTACGACACATCAACATATCTAAACCGATACAAACATTTTTTTAAAGCGGATTTCAGTTGATTGTTTCTTCGAGAAAATTCGTACACTACCACCTGTAAGGAGCTTATGGGGTTTCCCATTGCTAGGCTGATTATAAAATTCAACAAAATTCATTATTTAATTGAAAAAAGTTTTGTTTAAGGCAAAGTTCTAAGAGCTGGATAATATCAGTCATAACAACCTATTATAGTAATACACTAGTAAACAGATTAGCGACATCAACTTCTTTAACACATATTAAAATGGAATTTTGCCTCTACAATTAAATTTCATTTTATGGTCTTTTAAAACTATTTTGTTGACATTTTCTATATTTTTCAGAACTGTCGATTTTGGGCGAGAAGAGCGTTCAATATCAGCATTTAAATTCAGCATACCGGTCAATTTCCGTGGTGTAGAGTCCTCATAATGCTGTTTAGCTCTAACAGTATTTTCTCCATAGTGTTTCAATAACACGAAATTAGTTTTTACACATTGCCTTGAAAATGACAAAACAGGGATCACTAAAACAACTGTAAGTTCTAAACTATGAGTTAGAACACATATGGGAAACCTCCAGCCCGCTGTAAAATATGATCCGGCCCGCGAGACATTTTGAAAAAACACAATTAAAAAAATATTACATTAGGTACTTATACTCACGGGAGTGACAGTGAGACAAAAACATCAAATTCTTTGATGTTTGCCGCCTCACTCTTTGATAATCGCCGCCACTCGACTTGCTCGATCAAATTCTTTGAGGTTTGCCGCCTCACAGACGACACATGAAAAGATTTATTGCTTCTCAATTATTCTAAACTAGTTTATTCCAGATTATTCGTTCATTTTGCCTATATAAGCGGGTGGATGGCCCGAACGTTAGTTCAGTTCTATTTGAGCTACCGAGGTTATAACTTGGACAAGCGATATCCTAGCGAACTGCTCGAGCCGTCAACTTGCTTTGTGACTTTGTGTGCATCTTGAGTGGTTACTAACTATAGTTTGTTATTAAGTTTATTGAACGAAAAGTAAACAAAAATGATGTCTGGTGGAAAGAAACGAAAAGTAGATGCAAAGGGTCGCCATTTTCAAGAAAAAAATGGACTCAAGAATTCTTTTTTATCTCGCACAATGGTAAGCTTATTTGTTTGCTGTGTAATGAATCCATTTCAGTAATGAAAGAATTCAATATAAAGAGGCATTACTCAACTAAGCATGCTATGCTGCACTCACTGACAGGACAATTAAGAACAGACAAAATCCAGAAGCTTGCCGCAAATTTGGAAAAACAACAACAAATGTTTCATAAACAAAGAACACAACTTGATAATGTTGTGAAAGCTAGTTTTATAGTTAGCTAAAAATTGGCAAAGGCATTAAAACCATTTGCCGAAGGAGAATTTGTCAAGAAGTGTATGTTAGAAGTATACCGGAAACTTCTAATGTGTCCTGAAAAGAAAAAAGAATTTGAAAAAATTAGTTTGTTAAGATGAACTGTTGTTCGACGTATAGAAATGATGGTTAATGATATAAAAATAATATTGACTGACCGTATGGCTGATTTTGAATCATTTTCCATAGCATTAGACGAGAGCACCGATTTGTCTGACACAGCTCAACTGGCTATATTTATTCGAGGTGTTGATAAGGAGTTCACTGTTACTGAGGAATTGCTTGCTTTAGAGCCGCTAAAAGGAACCACTACAGGAGAGGATATTTTTATTGAAGTTCAAAAGGTATTCACAAGTTTTGACTTGCCATGGTCAAAATTAATTGGAGTATGCACTGATGGTGCACCTTTTATGGTCGGCTTACGTAAAGGTTTCATCGGAATTTTGAATGAAAAAGCAACAGAATTAAATGTGCAAAAAGATGATTTGATATTCCTTCATTGCATTATCCATCAACAGAACTTGTGTTCTAAGTCCATTCGACTCCAGAATGTCACGAACGTGGTAGTAAAAACCATCAACTTTATTCGATCCCGAGGGCTTAACCATCGTCAGTTCAAGGCGTTTTTGGATGAAATATCAGCTGAATATAATGACGGAACATATTATTGTGAAGTCAGATGTCTGAGCAAAGGAAAAATGTTGAAACGGTTTTACGAGCTTAGAAATGACTTTATGAAAATAAAAGATAAACCACTATCTGAATTATGTTACCCAAAATGGATAGGTGACTAAGCATTTCTAGTCGATCTTACAGGCCATTTGAATGATTTAAATTTGAAACTTTAAAAAGAAGAAGAGTTAGTAAATGATTTGTACAGCCATTTAAAAACGTTTCAGATCAAACTACGCTTGTTGGAGTCATAGATGCTGTCTGGTAACAGTTACCATTTCAACACGCTCTCTGCGTATGAAAATATTGCTTATGCTCAATATGCTGAAGAACTCAAGTTACTGTCGGAACAATTTTCGAACAGATTTTGCGACTTCAAAATCATGGAAGACTGTTTCAGTTTATTTGCTACTCCTACAACATATATTGAACAAAATGCTCCAATCCAAATTTGAAGACGTAAAGTTGTGCGATTTCTACAAAAAGTACCTAGAAGAAGACAATTTTTCCGCAGCTTAGAAAATTCGCAAGAAGATTGATTTGTGCGTTTGGAAGTACTTATAAATGCGAACAGTTCTTTTCATTGATGAAAGTTAATAAATCAACACATCGTACAAGACTGACTGACGATAATTTTGAAAATTCTTTACGTCTTTGTGTCAGTGGAATTAATCCAAATATCGATGGATTAGTTTCCCAAATTCAAGCTTAAGTGTCTCATTGATTTCGGTCTATTTAACTTTCGTAGTTTGTAACAATTGCAAATTTAATGATTTAATTATAATGTACCATTTTTTTTTAATTTCATTTTGTTATTTTAATAAATTGTACAATAATAACATTGTCGTATTATTTCATGTCTAATATCTATGGCAAAAAATATTATCACTAATTTAAAATGCACTAAGTACTTTTAAACGCGGCCCGCAGACGTATTTGCACGCTAAAGTTTGGCCCTCAACATGTCAAAGGTTGCCCATACCTGAGTTAGAATGTCATGAACTTTCGACACGTATTGTTTGAAGATTAGTACTACCCGGAATCGTGGGTTTACCAACAATATTGCCATATATGTATCAGATAATTAAAATTATTTTTTAATTTAATTCCCATTGGTTATATTTTAAATAATTTTAATTAATCAATTAAAGTAAATTTAAAGTTTATAAATCAAATTGAATGTATTTAAAAATAATTAATTTTGTCTATGAATGTTTAATTAATTAATTTTTCTAAAAATTCTGCGACTGTTTTATTTACATTACGTGTATACTTAAAACATTCATTGAAACAACTACTTCTAGGGCAATACCTTTTCAGAAATCGAATTACACAATGGACATTTGCTATTGTACAGCAATAACATATTGTACAAAACAACAATTTTGTATTCGGGAATACTTAGTGCAAAGACCAAAACGGTATTTTTATTATTGAATGAATAACATTGCTTAAAAAATAATTCTTTATATTATTTACACAATATTTCTATATATATAACATCTTTATTTCTGCAGACAATTTTATATACAATAAATTAACAATATAATTCTTATAATATGTTATACGTTGTCCTTAGAAAACGGCTATGCCTAAATATTTCTATTTAACTAAACATTATATTTTTCGCTAGTAGAATATTTGAATGCGATTACTATAAAAAGTTAAAGTGATTGCGTGATCTCAATATTTCTGGAGATGAAGATAAAAGCTGTGATGTGAATGAAGTCTGCACCAGGCCGTGTAATTTGGAAGGCCAGATACTCCGAGGCCGATATCGTCGAATAGATTATTACATAATAATTTATGCTTTCGTGCTCGGGGCAAGAAATGTTATTGATTTTATATTACCGCCCCCGTGATGACATAAGCTCCGATAGGAAATATCAGCCCCGGCATACCTCTGCCTCAAGGAGCTTTAATGCCTGATTTCACATACCTGAAATTCCTATATGTATTTTTTTTAATAATATACTGTTATTAAAAAAATGGATATTAATAAAAACGTTACTAATATTTTTTATACAACAGGAAATAAAATGATATTTAAAAGATACCGTTGGAAATATTCAGTAAATTAAATTTATATAACAAAAAAGAATATTGGAATTCAATTTTAAAAAATAAAACACTTTTTACTTTGTATAATTTGGATTGTTTATTGTTGACTACAGTTTCGACAACCTTGGCGTATCAATATCAAAATAATATTTAATTTTCTGAATATTTGCAATGATATCTTTTGAAAGCTGTGCACGCACTCTAAATCATAATTACACAAACATAGGTGCATCTTTCAAGGTAATGTAACGAAAGTGAAGGAAGCAACTGGAAAAAACACTCTGGAATATTCCACTGAGCGCGTGACTGTAGCGGCGAGTCTATCACGAACGTCCGAGTGCTCAATAGTGACAGTGTGATGTTAATAAATCATTTAGTCATGCCATTTTGTCAAAGATTGGAGTAATTTCAATTAATTGATTAATCGTATGGATAACTAGTGATGGCTATTTCGGTTTTTCGAAATGTATTTTTACAGAAATGACTTAAACTACCTTAACTATTTAAAACTAAATGAGTTTTCCCACAAGACTGTACATCCATTAGCGTATAGCGTTAATGTCCGGTGTTGGCTAATGAATGAAACAAACACAAAATGCTTCGAATGAATTTGTCTGTCTAATGAATGTGATGGCTTTTATATTAAGGCATTTATCGGCATTTATATTAAGGTCACATTTTTTAAGATGATATGTTATGCAGTCGAAGGAGTTTTGAAGTAAGGTGTTTATAAACGCTTGGTAATTTAGGGGTAACTAAAATGGCTGTATCGTCTGCAAATAATACAGTTGTTACTCTGGGATCGGTATTTATGGGAATCGTATTAATAAAAATGTTGAAAAGTAAAAGTCCTAGGGATCTTCTCTGTGGGACACCGCATAGTTGAAGTGCTTTTTGTGAGTGTGTACTGTCTACAAGAACCGTGAAATAATAATAAATAGAGTGTAAAAATAATTGTATTGTATTGGAATTTTGAATTGGATTAGCCGATAAAGCAGCACGTAATGTATTACCGTATCAAAAGCCTTTTCAATGTCAAGTGTGACCATTGCAGATTGTTTTTTGCATGTCCATCCGTGCTGGACTTTATCGACTACCCGTAGTAATTATTGTGTGGTACTGTGTTCACTGCGAAACCAAATTGTTGATTTATAATTGTGTTGTTTAGTGTTATATGTGATGTATTTTTTGTGCATATTTTTTTCTAAAAGTTTGCCAAGAGTTGGAAGTAAGTTAATCGGTGTGTAATTTTGTGGTGATTCAGTATTTTTTTCTTCTTTTTATTTGTAAGGATAATCACCTCAGTTTTCCAAACATCAGGAAACAGGCCGAAAATATGTGTGCATATTTAGCTTATACTTAACAAAATAACATTATTTGATTCTATATCTGGCGGAGTATTTGCCCGAGAAGAAGTTGTTTTAACCAAAATGTCACAGAGATAAATGTGGAAATAATTTATTGATTATTTTTAAATCATTTTTATTTAATTCATCATGATTATTGTGTAAAAAATGTTTCTCCACGGGGTTAGCGAGAAAAATCAAAATATCCATAAAATCTACTGACATATTGCGTAATATAATTGAGAAATGGAAAATATAATTCAAATAAAAAAAACATATTTGATATATAGGTGGCCAGAAAAGGTGTGATAATCTTCAGGTAAAGTGGTTCATTGATTAATTTCAAGTAGAAAATTTAAGTAAATAAATATCGTAGGGTTTTTTATTAACACTCACGAGGCCATTGATATAATAAATATGCGACTAGAAATTTGTAATATTTTTGAAATATTTGGCCAAAATTTGTTTCATGAATTTAAACGTTGCAAATGTTTATTTAATGATAAGTCGATTATTAATAGCAATAATTATACATAAAATGTTAAAAACAAATTATAGTCACATAGTTAGGATATTAATGGCCTCATAAAGCTTATTGAATAATTACCCAATATTTTTGTGTGTTTTATTTTATTTATTTTTTTAATTTAATTTTTTATTTTAAAAACTTTTTTTATTGTTTTTCTGTTTAAAATTGATTAACGAACCACTTTAATTGAAGATTATCACACCTTTTCTAACCACCCTGTATAGTAAAATACCATTGAAAAATCCTATAATTAATTTATAACAGTTTTAAATTTCATGTCGCATTAACAGATTTTTTATTTAAAATACGCATTCTGGTGCTATATGTATCTATTCTTTCACGTACAAAACGGACTAAACAAGTTTTCCCACAAGACTGTACATCCATTAGCGTATAGCGTTACACGCCCGGTGTTGGCATTACTGATTACTTGGCAGGATTAATGTACTTTTAACTTAACTTAATTGAACAGGATTTATTACACTACTTTGGATGTTTACCTTGCTGGAAATAGACAAAGTGGTAACTAAAGTCACATAATATTTTATCCGATCAAAAAATCCAGAGATACATTCATTGCATGGATATTCACAGAATTATTTTGTACGAAAAGTAAATGAAAATAATTCCTATACGATTTAAATAATGTTTGAACCAGCATTCGAAAAATGTGTATTTGTTAAAATTATTTATTGTTAAAATATAAAAATGCAAATTAATCTTTATTGAGAAGATAACATTATTACAATGCATAATAAATCTAATTGAATCAATATAAATTTGAGTAAATTTGGGTTATTGACTGAAAGTATTTTGACTCTATGGTACAATAATATGGTATAAACGAATATGATAAATAAAATGTGTTACCTTTTCTACATTAATTAAAGAAGTTAATAAAGTACCGCATAATGATAATAAGAAAATGAAATAAAAATGTGTATGGAAGGAAGGGATACATGGACACATTTATTAAGGGAATATACGGAAGAGAATGGAAAGGTAAAAGTATGGATGCGAGAGGATGGAGCTGGTGTAAAAATTGTGATGACTTTAGGGTGGGAGAGGGAGAAAAGAAGAAACGTTTGTGTTGGTTGAAATATATATATATATATCCCAATAAAGGTTTTTTTTATAAAAATGATAAATTAAATAAAACGATGCAATATATTAACAAAAATAAAATATTGTTACGAAATCGAGTTTAATCAGACTCGGAAATAAGTAACACAATGTCTATAATAAATTAAAGACGACGCTAGTGCTACCTTCTGCCTAATATCACGTGGCATCATCAACGATTTGGGTCTACTAAAGAAATGCGAACTTGTCCTGTTTATAAGAACAAGAAAAACGAAATTCACATTTAATGAAATGTTCAACCACCATTCATCTAGCGTATGGATAACTAGTGATGGCCATTTCGGTTTTTCGAACCTCATCAGACTAGTGTGTTCCATGTGCAATGCTTTGATGAAGGCGGCTGAACGGAAATTGTGTTGGGGTTATATACCCGATATTATTTATAATAAATTAAAGACGACGCAAGTGCCACCTATTGCCTAATCTCAAGTGGCATCGTTCGGTTCGAAAAACCGAAATGGCTGACATTTTATTAAATGTGAACACAATGTCTATTTATTTATTTACAATACACTTAACACATTTATTAACATCACACTGTCACTATTTATTTATAGCGAGATGTTGACTGACTGCCGCGCCACCAGCGCGGGCTTATATAGCGTGCTTTTTTCTCGATCTTTCCGGAACTTTTGATGAAGCCGCGTTTACCGTCGCGCGCTCGTTAGAATATTTCAGAGTATTCATTCCAGTTGCTTCTTTCACTTTCGTTACAACAGTATAAAAATGAACCGATAACATAAATACAATATACACATTAAATAAGAAATAAACATACTAAGTAGCAAATCAAATTAACATGCATTTAAAAAAATGATAAGCGACATTGAATATATCAAATCTAATATCTTGTTAACCATTTACATATTATTATTTTATTTTGTTAGATTTTACTATTAACGTATTATTACGTGTAATGAAATTGGGAACATCGAGTGGAATGACATCAAGAATAACCGGAGAATTAAATTCTTCGTTTATGATACGATAAATAATACACATGTTAGATCAGCACCAGTTCTGTGACTTTTTAAATAAGATAAATTCATAGCATTCATTATAAGGTTCTAGTCACCACGAATTTGTTCGACTTTTAATTTATGCTCCTTAAAAACTTTTTTTTTTTTGAAAAATTCTAAAATAGAATTCTAAATTAGATTTTTTTTTATAAAACAACCTTTATTGACATTTTCCCATATAAGTACCAGATATAAATAAATAAACTTAAATCATAATTTATTTCCTTCCTCATTCCCTTACAATCTATCCTCACATATACCCATACACTTTCCCCCAAGTGAATCCTTTTCCACATAATATACACATTCCATATGCTTAACCCATCGACATTTTCCTTAATCTTTCTTTCATGCCCAATAGAATACTAGCTACGACCACCTAGGTATCGTGCCATTCTTCCGTACCACCTTTCATACATATGGTTATATTTACTTCTTTGAATACAACCCTGTCTCTCTTTCAAATCAATCTCCCTCCCTGTATTCCTCGTCCACTCCGCAACGTCAATCCTCTTAACTATCCCCTCATTAGCCACAACTTTCGACATTCCTACCTTTTCATACATTTCTCCACTGACCAACTTCTGTTCTCACGCCTGCTTTCTATACTCCCTTTACTACCTTTTCATCTTACAATTCACTCAACTTCATCTCATATTTCACTGATCTTCCTCTTGTCACTGATTCTAAATGCATACTTTCTCTATTCGTCTCCTGAAACAGAATGTGTCTGGGAGTCCTACCCGCATATTCAGTTCCAGGAACATTATTTGTTCTCTTTCCACTCAAAACTTCTATATCATACATCAAAATAAATTTTACACAAGTATTCCATAACTTGCACCTCAACGTTACATTCCCCTGAAACCACCTTTCCCACTTCATTCTCACCATACCCTACGCTTTTCTTCCTTTAAATTTCAACTGTTTGATATGTTTTCCATAGCCATTCGTGCTTTTACACATCAAGCCCAGATACTTAAACACATTCACTCTCTGAATACACTCTCCATTCCACTTCAGTTTATATGTTTTACCTTTTTTCCTCTATTCCTAAACCTCATCCATTTTGTTTACGCGCATTCCAATACTAACATCTCCTATCCATATGAAGGATATACTCTTACCAAAATCTCTTCCAACACCCTCGCTATTAACAACACATTATCCGCATATGTCAACATCCATAACTTAGCTATGCCAACAACCACACGACCTGCTTGTCCATTTCTTAACACATTTTCCATTACACTCAAATATAAGTTAAAAGGCAATAGACTAAGATGAGATTGGATTAGATGGATTAGAAGAGTGTATGAAATTCTATGATTGAATAGAATAGAATTCTAATCCATTCAATCATATGCATTTATGCCTCTCTTCTTCAAGGATTATATTAATTTATCTCTTCATACAAATTGGTGTTTTGTTGAGTTTCGCATTTTTCACAAATAAAGTTGAAATAGTTCGACCCCCAATATTATTAAAATTTACAATTGAAATTTCAATAACGTCGTTTTGTTGTGATTATGTAGTAACCCTTAATTATTTAACAGACCCGTTATTTATGTCAACATGCATTATCGGTACTTACCATGTTTTCACCTGTAAATTAAATGAGTGACTTGTGGACAAGAAATAAAAGACATTAAGTGAGTTTTAAGGCAAGCAGCACTAATTTTATTTTAATAAGGCATTTTCAGATATTAATAAATGATTACATTCATTAAGTTTGTTAAATATGTGTGCGCCTTATTTTTGTCATATATTAATTTGCTTGTCATGTGCATTTTGACTGAAAACTTAAAAAAAAAAAATGTGTGGGACTACGCACTTCTGCTCCGCATTTGCTTCGAGAGGACGGAAAAAACTCACTAAAACAAACCGCCTCGGAGCATGACTATTTGGAAATTTTGGTTTTGTCGCAGATCGGCCCTTGCTCTCCCTATCACAATTTCGGTTAACGACAGCTTTGACGTGTTATTCATTTTTTTGTTTCATCGCAGATCAGTCCTTGCTCTCCCTATTGCAGTTTCTGGTAAATTTTACTTTCGGTTCTGTTTGCAATAAGTCGGCGGGAACGACATCTTTGATGTGATTTTGGTTTATGTATTTTCATCGCAGATCGGCCCTTGCTCTCCCTATTGCTATTTTGGGGTAAATTGTACTTTCGGTTCTGTGTGCAATAGGTCGGCGGGAACGACATCTTTGATGTGATTTTATTCTTGTCATTTGAGGTTATATCGCAGATCGGCCCTTACTCTCCCTATCACAATTTCGGGTAAATTGTACTTTCGGCTATGTGTGTGATAGGTCGGTGGGAACGACGTCTTTGATGTGATTTTATGATTTTACTTTATTCTCAGATTTGGATTATTTTTTGGTTTGTTGGCATTATTTATAATTAATTATTTTATGTGTTAGTTTTATTTATGTGTAGTTCTAGGAATTGGCACATTATAATCGTTCGAGGTGTGCTTAATCTTAGAATATTTTGTGGATTGTAGTGAATTTTGTTGTCTTTTAACAACGTGTAATTCATTTCTTGAATTAATTATGTTTTTATTTTAATTTTTATTTTTGTGTAGTTTTAAGAATAGCCACATTATAATCGTTCGAGTTTGTGGTTATTCGTTCGAGTTGTGCTTTATCTTAAAACGTTTTCGGGTTATTGTGATTTCTTTTGTTTTTCAACAACGTGTAGTTCATTTTTATGAAATTGATCTGAGAATAAGTATTATTTGTTCGAGTTTGTGTTCTTTTTTCTATTTAATTCGTTGATCAAATTTTGACTTACATTTCGTAAGTAATTGATTCATGATATAGTTATGTATATCTTTTGAAATAGTGAAAAGTTTAATATTAAAATCTCAGTTCAGATATTAACTAGATATAGGGGTGAAACTTTATCACAGTATGTACGTACTTATCATCTGAAAGATAATGATATTATAATGATAGTGTTTATTGATTCATTTGTTGTATAAATCTAAAGAATGAAAGAGAAAGCTCTCTTATCTTGGATTAAAGTTAAAAAAATGATTCCCTTTAACGAGTAGTCAAATTGTCACTAAAGTGTTTAAATTTGAGAGGAGAAAGATAACATAGAGAGCTGTATTGAACGTTGGTAGCATTTAAACGGATTTTGATTATTGTAGGTTTAGTATAACTGATTAACAAATAAAATAGTAACTTTACAAAAACAGAACTGAATTAATTATCCTTTGTTGATTTAAAGCGTAGTCCCTTTATATATTCTTATTTTATGATTTATGCACATGACTTTGCATTTATTCTTAGATTTTCGTGATTAACTTTATATTAACTATAGATTATTTCAATTTTTCAGGCCCCAAAATGAAACATTAATTATTGTGAAATATCATACATTAAATAATCATCATATTATATAATAAAACTTTTGATTCCTTCGAATAAAATTTGAACTTACTTGATTTCAGACTTGAGCGATACCTCTGCAGTTGTTTGACCCATTTTTCACAAATCTGTTATTAATTAATAGCACACGCGCCTGCAACAAATTCTCTACTTTTATTGTCTTATTATTTCCGTTTTTTTTTTAATCTACGCACGACCGCGAGTACTTTCCGCGTCCCTTCTACCCGTAAATAAGTTTCAATTAATTTTCAAAAACCCGATTACTTCATTTCACGTCCGCCTCCGTTCACGAATCCCGTCCAACTCCCCGATTTTCTCTCACAATTTCTCTTTCGCACAATTTTTGACTTGTTTGCCACTTTTCGCCCTGACCATATATGGCATGAACGCTCTTCCATTCTTGCAAGCTCACGCCCGTTCTCATGCATTCGATTCTCGCTTATTTTCCAATTCTGCATAATTTTCGGTTCAACTATCTAACATCTAATGAAAATGACCGACAAATCTCGAGCTATAACAGCTCGACTTAGTTTAAGGCTGGCGTTTATCGTACTTAAAATTAAGCGATTTCGTGCCAATTGAATTCCTCTAACACACAAACCCTGAATAATGAATTATATCATATTATATATCAAAATAATCCATAGATTTCAATTACGTCCAAAATTAGCACAATTTATGTAAAGAAAGTGGTATATTTTTACTTATTAATATAATTGAAAGAAAATTAAAATGTCGCAATAATCTGCATTAAATGTAATTACGATTAAATATTTTTTGTCAGAAAACAATGCTGTTTATTTATGAAGGTCGTTCCGAAAATATCATTAAATCCCGTGAAATTCGGCCATATTGAATAAAACCGGCAAGCTACATACAGTTTTCTTCATTTGACTACAGTTTGTTTAATAACTAGGAGGAGTAAGTGCCGAAGCCCGATTTACGCTATTTAAATAGCTAAAGCGGAAATAATTTATTAATTAATTTCAAATTAATTTTATTTAAATAAATTAAATAAAAATGATTTGAAAATAATTAATAAATTATTTCCACATTTAACTCTGTGACTTTTGACTTACGTTACGTAAGTACGTTAAACAAATTTACATTAAAACAACTACTCCCGGGCAAATACCCACGCCGGACATTGAATTACATAATTTACACCTGTTGTTGCATATCAATAAAATATTGTATAATGCAACAAATTTTGATCGGAGAAAAATTTAATGCAAAAACAAACAAAAGGAACGTTACTTAACATAAGGCTACCTACAGACATGTGTTTCGGGATCTATCCCTCGTTAGTACAGCTATGCCTTACACAATTTAAAGATGTTAAAATAAATCAATTACATTAATTCAACTATACTCGTGGGTATTTGCCCGGGGAGTAGTTGTTTTAATGTGCATTTGTTTAACGTACTTACGTAACGTAAGTCAAAATTCACAGAGCTGAATGTGGAAATGATTTATTAATTATTTTCAAATAATTTTATTTAATTTATTTAAATAAAATTAATTTTATTTAATTTTAGCTACTTTAACCTTTTGACATCAGTTACGTAAGTACTTTAAAACAAATATCCATTGAAACATCTACATCTCTTGTCTATAGCCTTCAGAAATTGAATGACATAATGGACACTTGTTGCATAACAATAACACATTGTATAATGCATCAATTTTTGGTTCAAGAATATTTAATGCAAACAACAACAAAAAAACGTCATTTCGGGATTTATCGGTCATCAGTGCAGTTCTGCCTTATATAATTTCACTGATGTGATATCAGGTGTTGCTTGTGGTGCGAGAAATTAAGCGCTTTTTATTTGGAATGAAAACACCCCAAGAAATTTTATAAGAAAAAAATGAAACATTTGGGATAGTTTGGAAAATTCGTGTAAAGTGAGAAATTATAAAATTAATTGTAACATTAATCTAAATAATCACTTTGCTCCACTTTTAAAAGATATCAACAATAACTTATTTGCTTGAATCCATCGGGAAAAGCACTACCATGGAGACATCAATATTTTTTCAATAGAACAAATCGTTAAAATTGTATTAATATATAATTGCGTGAAGCTCAAAATTCAATAATATTTTGTATTAGAAATTGACCAGCTTAAATAAAAAAAAAAACACAAAAAATGTGGTTGTGGATGGGGAAAATCCATCCATGTCTGGAATGGAGCCTACAGATTTTTTATAAAGAGTCTAAGTAATTTCTAAACTTTAATGATTTTAATTGTAATTTACATGCAAGGTACAAAGAACATAATAATAATAATTTATTTATATATAAAAAAATCTTCCCACTTTACTGGCGTCAACTGCCAAGGTCAATGGCAGAACGATTCCAAACCGTGCAATTTTGTAAATACGAAAATATTGCACAATGAAATTAATAATTCATTTTGTAAGGATTACTTGTAAATTTACTCTCAATGCAATGTTTTTTTTTTCTACAATTGTTAATATATATTTCCGTTTTACGTAATTCAAATAATAAAATGAACAAAATAGTAATTTGCGTTTGTTATGTAATCTGCGTGAAACAACGCAAAATCGTTTATTTTGTTATAAAAGCACTTGCGCTAATTTGTTAATTAAAACGTCCGCTCCGCGAAGTTTCAAATAAATGGATACTGCGCCCGAACTGTATTTTAGTTCGACATCGGCATCTATTAATCCGTTTAAATTAAGTGAAGTTAATTAAAACCGATCTCGCTCACATTGCACTTGTCACGAGAAAATCTTTTGTAATAATTAGCCCAACATAAACTCGATAACAGCTCGATTTAGTTTAATTAAAATCTATGCAAAGACAAATAAGATAATTGAAACGCAGCTAGTGTATGTGGGATGTGGAGAAGAAAATTATATACTATAATAAGGAGAATGAGAACTATTGAGAATTACAAAAAAGTACGCGAATTTATTGACATTGTCATTAAATTTTATTAATTCAAATGTTTTTTTATCAAATTAAATCACATAAAAATCACAATTTATTCAATTAAATAAATAATTAATTGTTTCATTTTTATAAATAGAAGAGTATTTTTTCACTTGGTCACAGTTATTTAAATATATTAAATAAAAATGAAAATTTGAAAATAATTAATAAAGCATTTCCACATTTAGCTTTATGAGATTTCTGATGTACATTACGTAAGTACTTTAAACAAATGCACATTAAAACAACTACTTCCCGGGAAAATACCCTGTCGGACATTGACTTACATAATGTACACCTGCTGTTGCATTTCAGTAAAATATTGCATCATGCAACAAATATTTGTTCGGAGAAAAATTCAATGAAAAGAAAAACCTTTTTTTCTCCATCTGCAGACACGTGATTTAATTTAATTATTTTATTTTAACATCATCTATCCGAAAACACGTGTCCACTGATGGCCTTATTTTAAGTAGCGTTATTTTATGAATTTTATTTTCCTCCGATCAAAAAAAAATGTTGCATGACGCAATATATTATTGATATGCAACAGCAGGTGTACATTATGTAATTCAATGTCCGCCGGGGTATTAGCCCGGGAAGTAGTTGTTTTAATATGCATTTGTTTAAAGTACTTACATAACGTAAGTCAAAATTGCCACGGAGCTAAATGTGGAAATTATTTATTAATTATTTTCAAGTCATTTTTATTTCATTTGTTTCATTTTAACTATTGCGACTTTTTAACTTACGATACATAAGTACTTTTAAACAAATATCCATTGAAACAAGTACTTCTAGGACAAATATAATTAATTAATTAATTATTGAGTTGAGTAAATTAATTGTTTTCAAATTCTCTTTATTTGATCTAATAAAAATATTGTAATTAGAACAAATTATAAAAATCAAAATTAAATTCTAGCAGTGAAACTTAGACGCATAACAAAATTTCCTTATCTAATTACAAGCTTAAAACAGCAATTAACCCGTATAAAACAAGACGAACAATGTTTGGTCAAAGAGTACAATTTGCCGGCGCGTTTGATAACACATCATTGTGTTTAACTTGCGCAGTTCGAAAACTTCCAACAAAGAAACCGCACTCTTTTCTCTCTGGTCGCCGCTCGCCTTTTTATCCAATTATTTCCCGTGAAATTCATGTTCTCGGTTTTCCGCCCGCGGTATCTGAAAAACAGAAATTACCTACCTTTTGCTCCCCGTTCAACCGCCCACTCGGCCCGACTACGCCTCTATTCATTATACACGTTGCGAAAATTATTAGTTTATCATATTTATGTTATTAAAAGTGTTTTTTGTAACCAAATTACTATATACGATAATATTCTTTCTAATTTAGATAAAAATAATGATACGAGGTTGCCTCCATTATTTTGCTTTTGTAATTAGAAGCTACCTTGAAACAATTGATTGTTAAGGGAGGTTTCGATTTAATTCTCTATAAAAATATAAAACCTCATGAAGTACACATATCTATAAATATCTTACATAATTAAGATAGGGTACTTAATTATACAATACAAAGGGAATAATTGGTCCTTGTTAAAATTTTCAAAACAATAGTTAAGACAGATTGCCGCGATATAATCTGTGATGTTCCTGAAAATAGAAACAATACCAATTCCTACATAGCCTCTATTATTAATAATTCATCTCATCAAATTTGGAGAACTGAACAAAGACAGTTAGAAAGATAGACTGTCGATTGTTGTAATTGATTGGAATGATATAAATATTTTGATGTAATTTAATGTAACTGAGAAATAAAGATTTTCTATAAATGTATATACAAACAATAGAGTGTTAGCGTACGATTCTGCGATCCTTATAGTACGGTTTATGGTTAATAAGAGCCTACAGATTTTTTTATAAAGAGTCTAAGTCATTTCTAAACTTTAATGATTTTAATTGTAATTTACATACAAGGTACAAAGAACATAATAATAATAATTTATTTATATAAATTCTCATACAATGTCATTGGAACTGTTTTCCACTTTACCTCATGTTGGGCCTTTTTTAAGCGCTGTTTAGGTTTTTTGCGTCATCTTCATGTTTTTCACGGAGAATGTCCACTATAAAAGTTTTCATTTTCGACAAGTTTTCTTCGGATTCAATCATTTTTGTAATGATTTTATGTGGTGAAATGTCGCCTATTCCTTGTTCCAAAATATTTTTTTTAATAATCCATTTAGGGTAGAGGAAAAATGTGTCTTTTGCATCGTCCCTCTCGTCGCAGTAGTAACATGCAGTTGATTGGCACTTTCCTATACAATTCAAGTAGTGTCGAAAGTATCCGTGTCGACTTAAATACGGAGTAATAAAGTATGAAACTTATCCGTGGCTTCTGTTCAACCATGGTTCAATGTACGGTATTAGTCTAACTGTCCATTTTCCCTTACAAATATTTCTCCAAAAACTTTGCCACTTTTCTAGAGTTAGTACTCTCTTTTCTCTTCTTGCTTGTTTTCATCCTATTTCTATTCTCCTATCGTATATTGCTTTTCTCTGTAATAGCCCAATTGGTATTACACTGGCAATTACTAATACTGCAGCCTCAGATACAGTTCTATATAGACACATGATACTCTTTGTACTGATGCCAAATGTTTCCTGTTCAATTCTATTTTCATTTTATCTCCCCATATCTCAGATCCATAAAGAAGCATAAAGTCTACTGTTTTCATAAATAAACGGCGTTTGCTACTCTTCGGACCATGGATGTTAGCCATGATCCTACTAAGCAATGTTGTCTGTATTACTGATTTTTCAGCAACTTTAGTAATATGTTCAAAAAAAAGTGATTTTTTTTTTCATTGCTAATGTTTAAAGATAAGATAGTTGGTATTCTTTTCCTAATCAATAGAACAATTTCTCTTTTTGCCGTCGCCAGAGTTAAGTTATAATCTGACATCCATATAATACCCCACTCATGATTTGATTAAGTTTAAGTTGTGCCAGCTCTACATTGGGTGCTGTTACGATGGCAGCAACATCGTCTGCATATCCTACAAAACGAGAATAGAACTTTGTGCAACACCAGCGAGAAAATGATCCGTTTTTCGAGTCGTATAGAAACGATCTTTTTCTTAAATAATCAAACATTATTATTTGGAGATAATTAGGAACATTCCATTGTTTGAGTGATTCTAATATATGGTTCTATTTAATCGAGTTGAATGCATTTTTACTTTCCCCGGACTCCTATCCAAGGGAAAGTATTGAGATCGTGAAAATTTTCAAACCGCCAACTTCAACAAATATGCACGTTTTGAGGTCCCCTGAGTCCATTCCATCGACTTTTAAAAAATGTCTGTGTGTGTGTGTGTGTGTTTCCGCGATAGCGCATAAACGGCTAAACTTTATATCTAAGCTTTATATAACAGTAGAATGATCTGAATAGCTTTTGGTTAGAATCAAAACTCATTAAGTGCAACTTTAGTCTTAGCAATTTGTCATTTTTTAATTCGGATAGAAAAATGTTTCAAATAAAAGTTTTAGATCTTGGAAAATAAATAATTTCTGTTATAAAACTTTTATTGTAGGACCTCCAGTTTTCATTTTATAAGCGGAAGAATTTCGTTTACCTGATAAATTCCCTTAGAGATTTTAATAATTATTTTAATGACAAATAAAACGTCAAAGTGCCGTCATATTCAACACATTCGCAAATGTCTCCAGTTTGAAAAAAAAAAAATGAAGAAGAGTGTGGATAAATTATTGTAACCCATTTTAAGGTAAGAAATAACACACTTAATTATAATATTCTTCTAAATACTCGGCTTTAACTTTAAAAGACAACAATCAATTTTTTCTATTAATCATTTTGCTTTCCTATTAAATTTTCAATCAGAAACATATTTGACCGTATTCACCGGGGAAAGTACCATGATGGACACATCATGGGGGGGGGGTTATATTAATTTTTCGTAAACTTTTTCAGCTGTGTCCAACATATACAGTGGTCGAAATAAGGATGGTATTGTTAGGTCGTCTTTATCTTTACTAATCAAAACTCATCGTGCCATTTTCCATCTACTAGGGAAGATTCCAGCCTGCAAGCAACTGTTGTATAATGGCGGCCGACGAAATGTGAACGGTATTTTGTTGTCATAGAGAAATTGTCTAATTTTGTACAGATTTATCAGAACTTTTAACAGTGGCTTAACTTAGGTTTTAAAGAACTATTATTCAATTGCTAATTACAATGCTAAACATATTTATTCTTAATACAAGTAGAAATTATGAAATTAATATTTTGTAGGACCACCATTTGCTGTGATAACTTTTGCCAAACGTGAACTCATGGATGAAACTAGATTCCTCATGTTGTAGTTGCCAGCCAAATCCTCCCATGCATTTTCAACAATTTCGTGAAATTCATCTGCATTCCTAGGTCTAAAATCTCTTGAGTAAATCTTTTTTGTAGGTATCCATAAACATTATCAATTGGATTGAGATCAGGGCTCTTCGCAGGCCAAGGCAATACTTGGATGCGGTGGTCATTTAGCCACTGAGTTACAATTCTTGCTGTATGGATAGGACTATTGTCCTGTTGAAATATAAAATTTTCCGGAAATGTTTGTGTTACTGAAGGTAACATTACATATTCTAGAATATCCCTGTATTTAATAGCATTTAAATGGCCATCTATTTTCCAAATTATTCCGGTTCCATTTACACTGACCCAAGCCCAAAAATTAACAGAAAAACGACCACTATTTGTTATTGGACGGGTGAATCCTTCTACATACCTTTGGTTTATTGGTCTATAAACTCGTAGGCTTCCATTACTATATGATTGAAATACTTTTTCATCAGAAAAGACGACCGAGTTCCAAAAATCATTCCCGCGATTCACAAATTCGTTGGCAAACTCCAATCTTCGTTGTTTATTGTTTTCTGAGAGAAAAACTTTCTTGGCTGCTTGAAAATTTTGTAAACCTGCAGCTTTAATACGTCTCCGAGCAGTTCTAGTAGACCCCGCAAAACCCGTTACTTCTCGAGCATCTAAGGCACTATCAAATGGATTTTCTCTGAAATGATTCACCAATGCAACATCCTGTTCTTCATTAGATACCCTTCCTATTCCAATTCGGGGTGGCCTTTTTAAATCTTGCCTTATTTCAAATCGCCTTTTCAAATTATATATGCAGGTTTGCTTACATTTAAATCAGCAGCCACTCGGCTAAGAGATCAGTTTTCTTCTAGTTTAGCTATTGCCCTGCTCTTCTCGTCTAAAGATAGATGTCTAGGCATATTTTTGGATGACTTTTATAAATCTGTCATTCAAATGTTTGTTTTCGCACAAACACGATGCTCCTGATTAAAAGTCATATTAACATAGCTAATAAACATCGTTCACATTTCGTCGGCCGCCATTGTACATATTTAATAAAATATCCGGTTTCACTTCATATATAATTTTTAGTAATTCGCTTGGAATACCATCACGTCGTGGAGCTTTTTTGGTCCAGTACCTTGGCCTAACAGAAGCCCCGATCTAACTTTTACTTATGGGGTGGGGTTATCTGATATAGAGAGTCCACGCGGCACCATTAAACAACGACCTCGATCTGTTGAAACTCACGTTAAGAGAGACAGTCGATGCTATTCCAATTCAGGGAGTTCAGAATGCTTACAGAATATTTACTAAGCCAAGCTTGTGGTAGCATATTTGAATAATCTCTTTAATTGTTTTTTTTTTCGTTTCTTTATTTGCGTTGCAAGTACTTTGTTTAATTACTCTTAATGCATGGGTCATTGGAACTACAAATAAAAAGTATCATGTTGATCGAAAAAAGAAAATCAAAGTAGGCTGATTTGCATAAAAATATATTTAATTCTAAACAACTTTTTCTAATAAATTTTTGTTATATCTGCTAAAATAAAGATAGTGTAGTGCTCATTCTCTCATATCTTAGTTTGAGACTAAACAGGAGCGATCATCAGAATATGAAGATCTTATTTAAAAAAAATGGTGATGTGTCCATCATGGTGCTTTCCCTGGTGAATACGGTCAAATAAGTTTCTGATTGAAAATTTAATAGGAAAGCAAAATGATTAATAGAAAAAATTGATTGTTGTCTTTCAAAGTTAAAACCGAGTATTTAGAAGAATATAATTAAGTGTGCTATTTCTTGCCTTACAATATGTCGAAATCATTTATCTACACTCCTCTTCATTTTTTCAAACTATGCGAATGTGCTGAATATGACGGCACTTTGACGTTTTATTTGTCATTAAAATAATTATTTCAATAATTAAAATCTCTAAGGGAATTTATCAGGTAAACGCTTATAAAATGAAAACCGGAGGTCCTACAATAAAAGTTTTATAAGAGAAATTATTTATTTTCCAAGATCTAAAACTTTTATTTGAAACATTTTTCTATCCGAATTAAAAAAATGAAAAATGGCTAAGAGTAAAGTTGCACATAATGAGTTTTGATTCTAACCAAAAACTTTTCAGATCATATAAAGCTTAGATATAAAGTTTGGGCTTAATCCATTTAGCCGTTTAGGCGCTATCGCGGAAACACACAGACACACAGACATTTTTCAAAACTCGATGGAACTCAGGAGACCTCAAAACGTCCATATTTGTTGAAATTGGCGGTTCGAAAATTTTCACGATCACAATACTTTCCCTTGGACAGGGAACTGCTGTTTTTGTATTTATTCCCTTTGTTTATAAGTAAGGCTTCTAAAATATGCCGCCCGTTTCTTTACATGAGCTTTTAGGATAACGGTATTTCCAGTGGGCTGAGGGGTAAATGTTTTTTTTTTGGTTTATTGATATAAAGAAAGAAGGGTTATGTAATTGCTGGAAAGTAATTAAAATTTGGGATTTGTTAAGGTTTATGGATATTCTCCATTTCTCAAACTACGTATGTGGAGTATCAATAAGGCCTTGTAGAGTACTGAGTGCTATAATTAGGGTAGGAGCATGTGCTATTAATGCTGTATTAGTATAAAGAAAAGGGTAAGTGAATTTATCTATATGTTTCGGATGGGAATAAGGTAGAGGTGATAAGACAGAACCTGGAGGGATAACTTGTTCGGGGGTAAAAAGACTGGATAAGGTTTGACGTAAACGGCTTGAAGGGATCCATTTTTAAGAAAATCGCCGAAAACGTTAATAAGGTGTGGAAGGATAATTAGGGATTAATATTTATACAGTAAGCCTCGGTTCCAAACAAAATTAAACTCTCATCTAAAAATAAGATGGCAGAACGGCTGCTCTCAAAGCTGTCTGGCAGCTTACCGATGACAGGAAGTAGGGTCATAGGTCGAAAGCTTAGAATCTAAGGGATGTTTGCTATGTTTGGGGATATATGTTATAATACCTTTCTTCCATTCACCCAGGAAAATTAGGGATGATGTGGTTGAAGATTTGAATAATGTATGTCTGGATATTTTTTGGAAGGGATTTTAGGACCGGACTGGGAATGTTGTCGTAACGGGAAGCAGTTTTTTTTTTCTTTTACAAGGTTGTCAAAGTATTCCTGCTCCTTTATATCATCATTAGGGATGTAGGAAGTTTGGTTAGATATGAAAGACATATACTAGGAATTAACGTGGGGAAGAAAGTTGATATCAAAGTCTGTAGTATTAATGAAGGATTAGGTATTTTGGAAATGGGTAGCAAATATTGTTATAATCTCCATGTCATTGGATACTGTATTGTTTGTTGTGTCTGTGATTCTTTGGATAAATTCAGTCTTTCTACGAATTGTACCATTTAACCTGATAACTCAAAATAAGGAGACCAAAAATTAATGTTTCCTAAGTGGACATCATCCTATTCTAAATTCAGTCCCTTGTTGCACCCGCTGTGGGCGGGGTAGCATTTTTATTCAAGAAACGGATTCATCAAAAGTCGACGACAAAGTTGGCCTTGGAGTCATATCCACAATAATATGCGTATATGTAAAGTACAGATTGTCATGCTGGTATATGAGATTACAATTATAATCTAAGTACAAAGGTGACTCTCGATTTCCTTCGTCATCTTCGTTTTTGATTTTTGTTGTAGGCTTATTTCTAAAATAATTATCCATAAATACACTTATGTTTAAATCAAATAACAATAATTTGAATACAATTTACTCATTTGAATAATAAATTATTTTCTTTTTATTAACTACGACTTTTACGTACTTTAAAAATTAATTATTTTCAAATTCTTTTTATTTGATTTAATTTAAATAGCCATGACGAAGTAAATAAACACTTTTTCTACATTTTTGTTTATTCATAATTTTCTAAAAATTGTTGCTTTAGAATTTTATAAAAATACATCTCTGTATAACTTAATACAAACGTGAATATATAATTCGGGTCGCGGTTTGGAATATTAATTTACAAATATCATATTCACAGCGAAGAAATTACCGCGACGGCGTTTCTTTATTCATTACGCTGAAAGTTTCATCGTCCAATATAGAACGGCCAGTTTAATATGGATGATTGGACTCGAGCCCCGGCGGAATTCCTATTAAGTTTTATTAGAGAGGACCGTCGGTTTTGAATAAATAATTACGTATGCGCGATTCGGAATCCCGGGAGGGTTTGCGGGATAAACCTCGATAGGCGGGGGAGATTACGGATACACGCTTTTTCGTTTCGTTTTTTGGATATGGGCGAAAGTTTCGTCTGTAAAGTTTTTTAGTTGTTTTTGTTGTTGTCGTCGTCGACGTTGCAGCATCTGTGGTCAATCCGGCGATTAGTTTGAGATCTTGATTTTTTTTTCTATAAAATATAGAGGGGTTAATTACACTATAAGAAATGGAACGTTGCGGCTAACTACCCGACATTTTTAAAATTAGATTTCTGGGGTATATAGAAGGATATAATGACGACTAAAAAAAATATTTTCGTATTATAAAGGGTGTGTAAAAAAATAGAAAAGAGTTATATTCACTTGGTCAAGGTTATTTCAAGTAAATCATATAAAAATAGATTTGCAAAAAATATTTAATAAAGCAACCAATGTATTTGTTTTGTAGATGGATTTTTTTGGATTTTATGATCAAAATAACCATAATTTTCATTGCTATTAGTACTTAAACCAAAATTTTATTGCGACATTTACATTTCCATTCCATTATTCAACTTCAGATGGTAACAGGTTAGCGCTGTGTATCGACCTCGGGTCAAACACGAATGTCTGTATAAATTGAATATAAGTGAACTTACTTCAGTCAATGCTGCACAATGTATCCGAAATATACATTTAGTGTCTAATAAAACTGTGAAGTAAAGTGAATACAACCGTTTATATTTTTTCTATATTAAAAAACTTCTAAATAACCAGCAGAAACTGATCCATGGTGATAGCTTAATAATAGCGGGAATTTCACGCAATTAACCCCCACCACAGTAGCATGTATATAAAGTCAAAACTTTCGAATTTTAACTAGTTTAACTTTGAAAATGATCTGCGAAGATCGAAACACGTGTCAGGAAACTGAAAATAAAAATATGGAACATAACAAGTGTGTTAATTTACCTAATATTAAATTACGGTTCCATCAAGAATGTAACGCCACAAGCACTAATTATATTAAATCCACAAGTGAAGTGAAACTAGCTGCATTATACAGAAAAACCAAGTTAAAAATTCGAAAGTGTAGAAACAAAACTTGTCTAGAATCAAACGTAACTCCGAAACATATGAAGATAACATGTAAGAATAACTCTATCGAGGCACAAAGAGCAATAAAAGAAGCGACTAAAATTTGGCTTGAGTTGGAAAATAGGAAGTGGTATACAAGAAGAAGCAACCTTGGAGAGCACTTAAAAGTAATCTATGTCGAATTAAATAAGCGACTAACCAGAGTGATGTTTAACTACTTCATACGTGAGTCTATAGAATGGATTAATCAACAAGCACACGCACACAACACCACACAACAGAAGAAATTAAAACATGTAACAAGTTCAGTAACAACACACTCAAACAGCGTTGAATCGGACAATACATTCTACCCGAGTAATGAACCTCTCACAAACAACCTTCAAGGAAGAGGAAATTAATTTATTTAAGAAAGGACTGAAAAATTCACCAACTTCTTCCCAGCTACATCCCATATTCGAGGAAATAGCAATCGATACGGAGTTAGCCCTCAACAGAACAGGCCAAACCGACAATATGGATAAACTGAACATTATGAACAGCATCAAAAAAGACCTTAAGAAAAAAACGGGTTCCAACAGGAGAAATACTGAAGAAAACATAATCAAACAAATCAATAAACAGTGCAAAGAAGAGGATCTAATAATATCCAAAGCGGACAAGGGAAACACAATCACGATTTTAGAAAAACAGCAATACATACAGAAAGTAGAAACATTAATAGAGGAAAACAAATTTAAACGGTTAACGAAGGATCCAACCACCAAATTCCAAAAACAAATCATAAACATAATAAAAACTTCCAAGTGTATACCAGAAGACCAAAAATTTAAACCTAAAGAAATGAATCCAAGAGCACCGATATTGTATGGTCTACCAAAAATACACAAACAGGACATACCCATCCGACCAGTTGTTTCTTACTGCAACATTCCAACTTATAAAGTATGCACATATTTAAACCAACTATTACCACAAATAATGCAATACCGTTCAGATTACCCCATAAAAAAACAATATAGAGTTCGTGTCAAAAACAAAACAGCTCCAGATTAACAAAAAAGTAATATTAGTGTCATTCAATGTGAAAAGTCTGTTGACATCTATTCCGACTACACAATTGAAAGAAGTTATTAGAGAAGAACTGGGTCAACACAACTAACAACACACCGAGATCTTCGGACTTATTGAAACGTGTATAAATCAAAATTATTTTCATTTTAACAAAAACTTCCACACACAAGAAGAAGAACTACCGATGGGCGCACTTACTTTACCAATATTTGCTGAGATTTTCTTGAATTTTTTTGAGAAAAAATTATTCAGTAACCACAACCTGACAAAAAACATTCAGATTTGGTGTAGATATGTGGACGACGTTTTCTGCATATGGGGAGGATCGGAAAGACAACTAGACCTAATCTTAATAGAATTGAACAAAATCAATAGTAAAATACAGTTCTCAATGGAGAAGGAAAATATGGGTAAAATAAACTTTCTTGATCTGACAGTACGAGTTCACGAAAACAAATTGGAATACAACATATATAGGAAACCTACAACAACCGACACAATAATTCAAAGTGATTCATACCAGTCTATACAAGTTAAACACTCAGCACTGAATGCTTATATATACCATCTAATCTCGATCCCATTATCACCACAGGATTATAATAAGGAACTAAAAATCATACACGAAATAGTCAACAACAACGGGTATGACAAAAACACAGTTAAAAACTCCTAAGAAAGAAGAAAAGAAAACTAAAAGAACGCTTGTTATACAACACAGACCTGGAAATGAAAGATCATCAAAAAACATACACAGCTATCCCGTACATAACTAACACCAGTTCCAAAATTAAAAAACAGTTAAGAAAACAGAACATAGAATCCATAATAGTAAATAGAAATAACCTCACAAAAAAAACATAGTTAACAACAAAATAGAAAAAAATAGGTAAAAACAAATAATTGGGAGTTTACAGAAAAAATGCAAGCATTGCAACGGCATATATATTGGTCAAAAAGGTAGAAATTTTGAAATAAGAGAGAAGGAGCACAAAAAATACAATTAAAGACGGAAAAACAACAACAACAAATTGAGCATGCGGGCCACTAAGACATTAACCTTCTAAATAACCAGTAGGAACTGATCCATGGTGATAGCTTAATAATAGCGGAAATTTCACGCAATTAACCCCCACGGTAGTAGCATATATATAAAGTCAAAACTTTCGAATTTTAACTAGTTTAACTTTGAGAATAATCTGCGAAGATCGAAACACGTGTCAGGAAACTGAAAATAAAAATATGGAACATGACAAGTGTGTTAATTTACCTAATATGAAAAACTTAACGTAACTCCATCACATTTATAATTATAAGTGGAGAACTGAATGACAATTTTTTATCACATGTATCTGTGGGGTGGTTGATAACACACTTGGCTAGAAACCTGGGGGATATGGGATCAAATTACATGAGAGATATTTCTTTTCCATTAAATATAATTAATTTAAATTATATCTCAATGTTGTGAAATTTCTTTAATTTATAGATATAAATATGATTTAAAAGTAAACTCAATTTAATTAAAGTTTGATAATAGGTTGGTTAGACACGACATATACTACGCTATTGCATCAAGCACTTTTATTTAGAAACGTTCTGGGCACTAATAACCCTCAATATCTATATAAAAAGATCAGGTACCGAGGAGATGTGCACAATATAATCGTAAGGTTCGAAGGCACTCTAACTCCTACTACACATAAAACTGCATTAACTGCTTGAAAAACGATCCAGCGAGAAAAACATATGTTTAACCGCTTGATAAAGTACTGCAGCGTCACAATAAAGCGAAACTGTTCAGCGACACCGCTGTCGTAGAGCGCTGCAGCACTACAGTTCCCTGAACGCGCCTAATGTGAAAAGGTGAAAATAGTATATAATATACACTATGGCCCATAAAATCCAAGTAATTGATTGTGAAGGCATTAATTGTTTCAAAATCCACGATAACTTTAAATGAAACTATTATTTTTTTTATTATCACAGTAGTTTCTTCGGGCTAAGAAGCTACTGTGTACCGAAACAATTGTCGGGGATAATAAATTAAAGTGAAAATCAAAAACGTAATGATTTCATTTAAAAATTATCCCCACATAATTGATTTAATTTATTTTACTTGTAGTATAAGCTTTGAGTGTCGCAAACTGCAGAGCAGAAAATCGTACAGTGTCATGTTTTTCTTTAAATTGTTAAGTAATATAATTGATTGTTCGTGTTTATTATCCTAGAGTCACATCCCGTATTGTCAATAGATTTTATTTACCTATTCCTAAAACAAACGCTCTATTCAAATCACTTAGTTTTCATATAAGCAGAACAGTCTTTCATGATATATTCCTTTTTAATAAGTTCAGAAGATAATTCTTATTTTTCTCATATCTATACCCGTTTTAATATTAATATTTTTTAAATTTGCGTTATCAGATTTTTTTTGTAGTCTTTATACATTTATTTGTATAATGTTTACTCCTTTAAAATAAATTATCCTGAAATTGGTTATTCTGTTAGGCAATAAAGTAAATATAATTAAACTTGATCTTTTCAAATGGAATATTTTTTGTTGTGTAATTAAAGATCCTTTTAATTATTCATTTTATAATTTTGTTTTGCATAGTTTTTCTTTGTTTGAGATAACTGTGCCGAGAAAAATTCCATACCGTATATATCCTTTCAATATATTTAATAAAGTTTATCATAAATATATTATTAAATACATTTTAATACATTCGCAACATTTGATTTTTCAAAAATTAAAAGAAATAGAAACTACGGAACTACTACATGGGGTCTATGTTGATAGCCCGGACAGCTAACACAATTTTTATTCTCGTTAAGAAAAATAATAGAAATAAATAATATAAGCTTATGTAATGTCGTCTTAATAAAGATGTTTGTATATATAGAAATTACGATTTCGCGATTTCATTTTTTTTACAAGAAGATCGATTTTTACACTCCAGAAGTATTAATAAGTTTCGCATTCGGGCAACGCGATAGCGTTTCTTTCTTTTTTCCAATTTACTGTAAGAATAATTCCGCAAGTTTTGCGACCACTAAAAACTCAAACCATTGAAACTTTTATTATTTACCCAAGAAAATTGTTTCCGCACAGACGACCAGGTGGTGAGGGCAGAGGTAGATGTGGGAGGGGTGTTGGATGTAAAATGTAGACGCAGAACATTACAAATTTTATTTGTTGGGATTCAATTTACATGTTTTGCTTTTATTTTTTTATTTTTGGCGCCCCGCGGGGAAACAGCGTTTGAGCCTCGCTGAAACAAAATCGAAATTTCGATATTAATTGCTAGAGGGGTGGTGGATGGGGGGCATCGATTCGGGCAAGCCTAATGACAGGAACCGTGTGTTTAATATTCAACGCGGCCCCTGAGCGAGAGAGAGAGGGAGTAAAAGAAGGGGCGCGTAAATTCAGAGAATAAAGGTTGTGATTTTTTTGTCGAACAGGGAAATGTATTCGCCATTCACATTTTATTCCTCTATTAAATTGATTTAATTTCTTTTTTGTTACTTGTAGTTTAAACAGTAATGATTCCATTAACCTATAATTTACATAGATGTTAATATATAATAGATGACTAACTCCCTATACCTAGCTCAAAGCAAAAGTTATGCATCCGTTTCACGCATAAACATCGACATGGATACATAAATCAGCCCCTTGACAAATGACCGCTGTGTTTGTTAGGTTAAGAGGGCTCACAGAATGGATTAAATTTAATGTAATTTATTTATTGATGGAATCTCCTTTTACACAAATCTACAAAGCTACAAAGATTAATTACGCATATGAATATAACAAAATATATACAATAAATTAATAGAACAACCAAAATGTTATAAGCAAAGCTTGATAGTAAAATGGATAAATAAACATAATATACAAAATTAAAAATGAAAATGAATGGATGAATGAATATATATAAATGTATTTCTTTATTTATTAATATAATTTTAATCCCATTATATTAATAAATAAAAACATTTCTTGTTAGATTGAAAAGATAAACATGAAACAAATAATTACTTGATAAAAGTTAAAATTCTATAAATTACTAAAAATGACAAGAAACTGTGATGGGTAGATTTCTCAAATAAAAAAAAATACAAAAAGGTTTAAAGGACGGAAAACACTTCATAATTGTCAAACTAACAAACATTTAATACATTAATTAATTGATATTTGTAAACTATAAAAAAAAAAATAGTATTAAATGTGTATTCATACATACATCCATTGAACAATTGCAATAAATACAATAAGCCACGTATAGTTATATCAACATATTGGTATTAAATAAAGCTTTGATGCAGCTGCCGCTTAAATAGACTGTAAGACACAACAACAAAATCAACTGTAGAACTTATATTATTACACTGATTGGCGACACGTGCTAGGGGAACTATGCTGCCCATAAGTAGTTAGAAGATATGCATTATGAATTAGTTGCATGTTTCTTTTAAAAAAATATAAATACAATAGATTAATTACTCATATAAATATAACAAAATATACAATAAAATGATACAACAACCTAAAATTTATAAGCAACGCTTGATAGTATAACGAATAAATAAACATAATACACAAAACGGCTACAATTGAAAAGAAAAAAGAAAAATAATGTATGAATAAATAAAAATATATTAATAAATAAAAACATTCTTCGTTGGATTGAATCGATAAACATCAGACAAATAATAACTGGATACAAATTAAAATTTTATAAATTATTAAAAATGACTAGAAGCTGTGGTGGATAAATTTCCTAAAATAATAATATAAAAGATGGTATAAAAGACGCAAAACATTTGATAATTACAAACGATCAAACATTAAAATTTAATACATTAATTAATTGACATTTGTAAACTCTCGTAGAAAAAAGAACGCACAGATATATCACCGTATTGGGATTTAATTAAGCATTGATACAACTGCCACTTAAATAGACTGTAAGGAACACCAACAAAATCGACTGTAGAAGATATATTATTGCACTGATTGAAGACACGTGACAAGGGACTATGCTGTCCATAAGTAGTTTTATGATATACGTTATGAATTAGTTGTATGTTTCTTATAGTCCTTGTGGGAACATGGATATTAATTAAACTAACCAGACAGATAAAATGCAGCCATTTAAGATTTTATATAGGAAGCACATATCCACCCGCCTGCTACGTATCTCCAAAGGCAATAACCCCAAGTAAGTTTCCATGCTATCGCTTCGTAGCAGTAACCCATTTCAATGCAACTTATACGATGCATACTTAATTAATTTTCTCTGAATCGATTCTAACCTCATGTGAACCGCATGAGATGGCTACCAAATTACCCGACGGTACTCCAACGAGCGAATTGTAGATATTAGTGATGGACCGTATGTTTTTTTCCTCTTAAGGTGGTGTCGCTTAGCGTCCCTGCACTTCGGTCTCCGTGGACCTTCTGTGTGCCTCTGGATGCTTTACTCCCTGTATATTCTTGTGTCTTCTATGAAGTCCAGGAGTTTGGACCAGGGGATGTTTTTGAGCTCTATTTTGGGAAGTACAGACATCCCAAATTGCTTCATGCGTTGTTTTTGGTAGGCTTCGCATGTGCACAGTAGGTGCTAGGGAGTTTCCTCCTCTTCCAGGCACCCGCGACATAGAGGGGTTTCCTTGATTCCCATTCTATGCTGGTGCTTATTCAGATCACAGTGTCCAGTTATTAGTCCTGTGATCTTTCTTAGTTTTTCTCTACACAGTCCTGTTAGCATCACCTAACCTTTCAGGTACCGGCCTATCTAGGAATAGATTAGTGTGTCTCATTCTCTCCTGATTTTGCCATGTTATCTTATGCTCCTCTGCTAATTTGCATTGGATTATTTCCTTTCCGGTTTTTTGAGGTAGACTGAAGGCCGGTTCGGGTCCGATAAATTCCCTTGTTGACCCTTGTTTTGCCAGCAAGTCGGCCACCTGGTGTCCAATAACTCCTTGGTCTTTGGGTATCCATACTAGCTGTGTTTTTACTAGAATCGAGAGTGTGTCCAATCTGTTTATGCATGTCATAATCAGTTTGGACGGCACCACTGGCGAGGCTAGCGCTTTTAGGGCTGCCTGGCTATCCGACATAATGGTGATTGGTCCTTTGGCCTGTCCTGACTCCATTATGTGATGAGTGCACCAGTTAATAGCCACTATTTCGACTTGGAAGATGGAGGTATGGTTTCCCAGAGCAACCATCAATTATTTTTAGTCCTGTTTGTCACGTTCTGCTAGATGTAATTCAATGATCGCCGGCCGACCTGCTCAATGAAGATGGCGTGGATCATATTAGTTTTATTAAATTTTTGGGCGTCACGTGATTTTATGACGACGACCATCTGCAGAACTTACCCACAAAATCACGAAAATTACTATTCAGTTATCAAACACATGGACCTTACAAAGAAATACTTTTTAAAAAAATAAAATATAATACTATTTATTTCTCCCAAAACAAATTAAAGTTAAATTAATCTTACAAAAAAACACTGTACATGATGTAAATAATTTTGAATTAAAAAAAAAATATATATAAAAAAACTAAATTATTCTACCAACAACAAATATCTAAACTTTTACTCTTGACTTAACTTATAGAGTTTTTTCCCCCAAAACAAAATTACATTTTTTTTTTCATGAAGTCCTAGACTTCAATTTAAACACACTAAAAATTATTTATAACGGACCGTTAGCGCTAAGGGTATACCATTTTAAATATTAAATATATACTTAAACCTGTTTAGTTAAATAGAACGTTAAATTATTAACGACACTATATGTACAGTCTTACAAACTGTCTGATACGCCACTGTTTTTTGTTTTCAAACAAAATATATTCAAAAAAAATATTCTTAAGATTTTAATTAACATTAAAAAAAACGCCGATATTGAATTAAAAAACGGATATCAAATTGCTTATCTTTTATTGACGTGCTCTGTTCTGTCACCAACCTGTCACGTTTTTCTCCGACTCCACTACTGACCTTCCACCAGTTAACGTCCAACCGTCCAAGCAACAATCAGCAGCCCCACCACGAAACGATAGCAAATTTGATAAGGAATGATTCGAACGAAAATCTCTGTATTCCGTCGAATTTCGGAATAATCCGAAAAATCAAATTTAATTGAAACCAGATTAATTACAAAGAACCTAAAAGCATCCACATGTTTTAGATATTTGCATTTCAGCTGCATAATAAAAAAATAATAAAAACAATTATTTAAACAAATCCCTGATAGAAAATGTAGGTAACACATCATAAAAAAACATTAAACAAAATCCTGATCGATTGAATAACGAAAATTGAACATACCTTTGATAGTGTGCGGTTCTAATAGAAAACTTGAATTGGATTTGTTGAAATTCAACCAAGACTTAGTATTTTATTTCCAAAATGTCAATGGAAACGTGATTTTTTTTCTTTTAATGGTGAAATAATTAATCCAGGAAGAGTGTGAAGTGTATTTGTTACACCAACAAATCACACAAATTATTTGAGTATATGTTTGCTATTATCCGATTATAAATCGATATTTTAAAAATTTGTCAACACGTGACTCACATTCACCATTACACAGGGAAATATATTTTGCACCTTCTCGCGCTGCGCGAAACCCCAATTATCAAGGATGCGCGGAAGAATTCTCGCACGCGCGCATTTACAACTTAAGAATTCGAAATTAACAAATAAATTAGCAATAGTTAATATAATTGCATACATTAAATACTAATAAAAATATGAATAACATTTTATATCGTTACATGTTGCCTCCTTCAAAGATCCCAGCTCCGGTTCCTTTTAGGTTTTTGGCTCCATCTGTATACCAGATGGTTCCTCTAATTATTCCCGGGTATATCTCATTTGTCAATTCACTCCGCTATGGTTACTTTGAACCAGCGGGATGATTGCACCATTTTTGTGAAGTCGGACCTCATGTTTAGAATGGCTTCTTCTTGTAGGACTTCACCGTTTTTGTTGGATTTACGGCCAACCCCTCGTACTTGCACCATCTTTCTACGGTGTTTAGTGCTCCTTGCATCAAATCTGATACAGTGGAGTCAAACTTCCCGCTATGAATGGTTAGATCATTCACATATCCCAGGGCCTAGATACCCTGGTTTTCGAGAATCAGCAGAAGGTCATCCATGACGAGGCACCACAGAAGTGACGAGATGACCCCTCCCTGCGGGCACCGGCCAGCGACTATTGCTTCAGCTGTTTATAGGGTGGTTGTTACTGTCCGACTTCTAAGCATCTTGTTTAACGAAAGTCGGACTGTAGAGTTAATCCCTATTTTCTCCATAGCTGTCGCTATAGAGTTGAAGGTAGTGTTATCGAACGCTCAATATCCAGAAAGGCCCCCAAAGTAATGTCCTTGCATAGAATGGTTCTTTTGCATCTGCTCACTATCTGGTGGATTGCTAGTTCACACGATATTCCCACTTTATAGTATTATTGTTGAGAGTGTAGCGTCGTTTAGCCGCTCCCGACCGCTGTTTGGGTCGTTCGGGATTGGCCTCAACGGTACCCGAGGAGGTAGGGTTCTCTGAAGAGACCCCTATAATATTTATTTTTTGTTTTGTCGGTTCCATTTTTGATCCCACGAATACGGAGGAAATATGCTGTCACTCTATGTTACGCATAGAAGCCTAGTTGCGATGGGAGGTCGCCCGGTGTCCCAAAGGAATCGTTCGCGACTCTTAACACTGAGTCATGCAGCTATTAGCACGATATCTTACACCGTAGCTTGGGGTGAGGATGCTTCTCTTCTTTGCCCGCCATTGCAGGTATCGCTGGAGGGCGAGTGCTTTCGGAACTCTCTTGGAGAAGTTAGGTTCCTATGTGGTAATCCGGGAGTTAATCCTTCAGAGACTGGGCAGGCAGGTTCTATCAGAGTGTCGTCGGTGCCAAGAAGATCAGATATTTAGCAGATGTGCCGGTTTTGGTTTGACAGATGATGGATTTACCGGGATATGTGGTAATGGATGCGCAGGGATTTTTTCTAAAAATGGTGGAAGCGCCGGGCTTCCTGGATTCTCCTGTATGTCAGTTTGAACAAAAATAAAGAATAAATAAAGAGATTTATTAGCTGTATTAATAACACTATCAATGTGTGGATTAAATGACAACTTTGTGTCAAATAAAACCGCAAGATCTCGGATTAAATTGACATTAGTTAATGATTTCCAATGGAGAAAATATTGAAAATCAATTGGGTTTTTGCTCCGGCTAAAATAAATAAATTGACACTTTTTTACATTCAGAGTCATGTTATTATTCACATCATCAGCGAACATCAAATGTGGACATTTTATTACATTACTAAGATCGTTAATAAACAGAAGTGGACTCTGGTGAGACCCCTGGGAGAAGTTACACTGAAACGATTAGATAAATTAGATTTAATAGCAACTTTTTGCGATCTGCACGCGAGATAAGATTTAATCCATATTAACAACGGATCAAGATTTCAGTTCTTGTATAAGAATTGAGTGATTAACGCAGTCGAAAGCTTTGCTATAATCTAAATATACTGCATAGACTTCACTACCCTCTTCTATTGCGTTGGAAATGTAGTGTGAAAATAAGATTAAGTTTGTTAACGTGGATCTTGTTGGATAAAAACCGTGTTGGTGTTCGCTGATGACAGCGGAGAAGTTATTAAAAAACACATTATATATAAGTTTTTCAAAAACCTTCGATAGTGCACTAAAAATTGAAATCGGACGATAATTCTCTACATTCGATTTAGAACCAGCCTTATGTATGGGAAGCACATATGATTCTTTCCAGATATTAGGAAAGGTACTTATTTAATGGACAAATTAAATAAACATTGAAGCGGATCAACTAAGTTAACGGCACAGTTACTTAGAAATAAATTCGGGACATTGCCGGGACCAACACTAGTGGACTTTTTTTAATAAAACTAGACCTCTCAAAATGTTATGGTCTTCAAAACATATACTGAAAAATGATCAGTTGAAAATAGTTAGCGAATAAATTGCTTACACCTGAAGCTTTCGATGCATTTTGCAAACCAATTCATGGATACTGGAATCTCATGTTTTTACTGTGTATAAAAGACCATAACGATTTGACGTTATGAGGTATGGATTCTTCGACATTGGAAACATACCTGTTATAAGATTCCAATTTCACTCTTACACCTCGATCTTATATCTGAAAATGCATGATAGTCTTGCATATTATATGAACTTTTCTATTTGTTATGAGCAACTTTTTTTAATTATACGAGATGTAACGCATGATTTAGAAACTATAATGGAAAGGCAGCATGACGAAAACGTTTTTTAGGTAATTATTAATTAATTACGAAGTACATAACATCATAAAAAATATCTAGAACTTCGTCGATACTATGACGATTCTGCAGCACTGTCCAATCGACACCGTTTAGAAAATCATTGTTTTTTTTGTAGTCGGCGTTCTTATTATTATATTTAAAAGTGGTAACATCTGTTATAATATTGTAACTGCAATTTATACTGATTGAAAATGAAGGATGATATATATCACATGAAATTATCGGTTATCCAATGCAGTTCCGTATACATTCATAAGTGATTTAAATTGATTGAACCCCAACGCTGCCATTTCATCAGAAAATAAAAGTTGGGAAGGTGAAGTTAGATTACAAAGCGTTAATCCAACACAGCGCAGCCACTTAATTCCCGGTAGTACACAAATTTGAATATGTTCATAAACGTCTACAGTCAAATTTGGTGGAACATTAAACAAAATAATATATCATTATTTTTAACAGAAAGTTTTACAACAATTTCTAATGTATAATCGGTAAAAATTTGAAAAGACCGTGATTTTTTTAACTATTTGTCGCCGATCGATCAGTCCTATATATGCTGTATCGTGTATCGATTAATTCCAAGTTATTTATTGAAGAACAAAGCCAGGTTTCAAATAGCGCAAGGATATCATAGTCTTCAGATAGGTTGGAACAATAAAATTATTTTAGTTTGGTTCTAAGTTCCCTCACATTTTGATAATACAAAGTAAGACCATTCGCAGAGCTTGGTATTGTACGGGGTATATTAATGCATGAAGATAAAGTTAGTTTTTTTTTTCATCGAAACAATTTTAGGGATTCCATGAATATACTAGATAGTAATATCATTTTGCCCTTCCTCAATTTAGTTGAGATTGTAATCCCTTCGAATGAACACGTTGACTATTAGGCAAATCGCTCTTGAATCTAATGTGCCAATTGCTGACTGACGATCCTCATAAACTAATTTAATTGGTCTAGCTTTATCGTTATTAAGCTTCCTTATTCTGAAAAAAAAATCAAGAGAATTCAAGAAAGGATAAAAAATGGTTCAATATCCCCACTTAATCGTTCTTCCTTAGTTCTGTTGCTCTTCTCTGTCGGTCCTAAAGTTCATGAACTACTTTCTCAATACTGATATTGGATCGCGAATACTGTTGCTCTCTGGAAAATGCGATGTATTATTTGCTTGCTTAACTTACGTTTTAAGTCATGAATTTCTTTTATCATTTCCTTTAAGATGTCCTTCACCATTTTCTGAAGTTTAAGTCGAAAAAGTGAAGACAACTCTGATATAATGAGTATCAGAAATGGAATTTGTAGGAAGTTGGCAGTATCCACTGGAGAGCACATGAGAGAGCCAGGAGATAGCTCATGGCGGCCATCTTGTTTATGGTAGAGTTGTCTAACCTATTTGTTATTATTCATTACTCAAATCGCCATGAACCAATTCAGCCGCGAGCAACATGTGCAAATCATTAAAATTTGTTACGAAAATCATTCATCAGTTCGAACAACGTACCGCGCGCTCCGCCAACTTTACGGTGCAGCTGGTCGTCCTGCTGAGTCGACTATCCGTCGTTTTATAAACGAATTCGAGTCAACCGGTTCGGTGAACAATCAGCCAACACAAACGTCTGATCTGCCGAGAATGTCGCCGCTGTGCGCGATAGTGTGCGTGAGAATCCGCGACAGTCAATTTCACGTCTCGTACAGGAACTCGGCCTTTCGGAAACGTCAATTTGCCGAATCTTGCATCTGGATTTGGGCATGCATCCGTACAATATCCAGCTGACACAGGAGCTTAAAATAAATGACCATAGACAACGCCGTATCTTCACTGATTGGGCTTCAAAGCGGTTAAAGGTGGATACCAATTTTGGTCGAAAAATCATCTTCAATGATGAGGCACATTTTTGGATAAATGGCAATGTCAACAAGCATAATTGCTGAGAACAATCCACAGGAGGACCACCGGGTTCTATGCACCTAGCAAAGGTAAATATTTGGTGTGGATTTTGGAACGGAGGCGTACTTCTTCGAGAACGACGATGGTGTGGCCATCACGGTAAACAGCGAACGATACAGATCCATGATAACCAACTTTTTCTGGCCTTAAATCGACAATATGGATGTCGAGGATATGTGGTTTCAGTAGGACGGTGCTACGAGCCACACAGCGCGCGCCACAATAGATCTTTTGCATGAGCGCTTCGGAAGAATGGTTATCTCGCGCGGAGGCGACATCGACTGGCCACCGAAATCGTGCGATTTAACCCCACTAGACTATTTATTGTGGGGTTTTCTTAAATCGCAGGTCTACGTAAACAAACCACAAAACACTGATGTCAACATACGCCACGCCATCGATGAAATACAGCCCTATTTGTGTGCCAGAGTCATTGAAAATATTGGACTTCTCGTATGTGCGCCACCAATCGAAGACGCGGTGGCCATTTGAAAGATGTTATTTTCCATACATAATGCCTTCATACAACTTGCTTTATTTCATTTAAAAGATCGAGCGCGCTTATTGGCGGACCCTTTATTTGTCCCCTGACGTTCGCTTGGCTTCATCATTGTAATATTCAATATCATTTATCGTTTTACAAATAGGATTTAGTTGTGTGAATATTTAAATTAACTAAACGATTTGAGCAGTATAAAAAAGAAAAAATACTTTTCTGTGTTAATTTTTATATTTTTATCTATAGCATTTATTTGAAAATATTGTAAATACTGTCATAATTTTAAAAATGTTTATATCGATAAAAATGATAACAGAACATATTGAAACCTGAATATATCGCAATACTGGCAAAAATTATACAACAAAACTAAATATAATCACAAAATAATGTGGATCCCAACGATGAGCATTTTAATAAATTATTAATAAACTGACACAATTTTACTGCTGGATAAAAAATGGTGATTCACAGTATTGACATAAGCAAAGATTATATTGCTTGCTTACTGTTCAACGTGCAAAATACGTTTGTTCCTAAACATCGCCGGCTATACGCGACCCCTTAGCAAATGGCCACCGGATGCATCACCTTCATCACTTTTCAACGCCGAGTTGAGTTAGTCATCTAGTATATATTAGTGATGGGCAAGATCGATCAAAAAAGATCGACTGCTCAATCCTTGCTAGTGATCGAGCCACTCGATCTCTATGTGCGGCTCGATCTTTTTGATCGGCTCGATCATTTTGATCGGCTCGATCTTTTTGATCGGCTCGATCTCTTTGATCGGCTCGATCTTTTTGATCGGCTCGATCATTTCAAACCGCTTGAACACGGACCGTTTATTGATTCTGTAATTAATTTTCATATTCGTTAAATAGTTTTAGTAAATAGATATTAATTTCTAGAGACATATTTACAATAGTAATGTGGAATGTCTGTAAATGATCATTCAAATGTTGATTTTGAAAAATGCAATTTGATCGCCGAGGAACTTAGTCAACTTAGCATTTGTTGTTTCAAAGTTCGAATTAGATTATTGTACTGAAAAAAAAAAAAAAACGCGCGGCGATGCAGCCGGCATTTTTTAAAATGTATCGGTGGAAATATTGGGTGTATTTGATCATCGGTGCACCTAATAAGATCAGCGTTTAAAGGTCCAGTGTTCGAATTGGATTATTTTAATTTCCTATAGTTGTATGTAATGATGGGAATAATCGATATACTAATTAGTAATTAATTTATTATTGAAATGTATCGGTGGAAATATTGGGTGTATTTATAAATATCCTTATATAGAAATTATTTTAATTGAAATTATTGTAGGCGCTGAATTTAAAATAAACAATGAAAACAAAATGAATTAGTTTGGAATGTGGTTGAGTGCTTCTGTTATATACTATCAATAGAATATCATTTCTAATGGGCAGATATTACTTAAAAATTAATTGTATAATTGTAATTAATATTTGTACCACGAGAATGTTTACAAAACATATATACTTCAACAAACGTCGATACATTTTCGTTGAGTGATTTGTCGGCGTCGACATTTTTCCGGCCTTGCTGCATTTATATTTTTTAAGATGTATTAAGTACTTTCAGCATTATTATTCAAAATATTTGTTTTTTATTTGAAATTATTCCATATTTTCATAGTTATGTTATATATCTTGAAAGAATCTAATTTTTAATTCTAAAATACTTTTTATTATTATTGATTTAAATAATGTCAAATAATAAATTATTTAATAGACAACAGTTATTTAAATTGAAAAAAATAGTAATTGTTTAATTTAATGAACGAAATAGTATTTATCATCAAAGTGGTCACGTAAAAATGTAATTGGACACTAGAAATGAGATAAACAGTTAATTTTCTATAACTATTATAATCGTTGCCGTTACTAAGAAGTTACTATTACTATTGAATTACCTTAAAAATAACTATTTTTAAGGTTATTTAATAATTGTGACTAAATAGAGTACATTTTTATTAAAGATTAATATTAATTCAATTTATAATAGCTATTTATTTACTAAACACACCTGCAATAAATTGTTTTCCACTTGGCTGATTTTCAAGAACAAAATTTACAACCCCTCTCAAAAGTCATCCCTGACTTTTGAGAGGGGTTGTAATTTTACTGATACGTTTTACGGCGTAGTTTTCTAAGGGAGCGATTTTTGAGTAAGATCTATTTGATCCTTCTGATCGGCTCGATCCGTTCGATCTTTCTGATCTGTTTGATCGGCTCGATCGGTTTGATCGGCTCGATCAGTTTGATCGGTTCGATCTTTTTGATCAGCTCGATACTTCAACTGATCGATCATGGATTGATCGATCTTTGAGATGATCGATCTTGCCCATCACTAGTATATATTAATATTAAAATCTATGGAGTTACCGCGAACCAAGACATCGAAAAGCAGAGAGAATTTCCGACAAAATGAATATAGTCATAAGTACGTTACTTGTGGCACCAGAACAGGGGATAACGTTTTATTGCAAGCGAGAATAACATAGGATATATGTTTTCACAATTTTCCATGTCCGGCCAAAGGTAATCAATTTCAATAATCAAGTTTCGCAATAATTTCAATTATTTTAATTTCGGGCGAGACGTAATGATTTTATTTCTCTTTTTAACATACACTTATTCATTATTTTAGCCATAATTGTTCATGGATTTTGTTGATAGATTTAAAAAATGACACACGGCGTAAAATTACATTTTTATTTTTCTATTTTATTTTATTTTATTTTATTTTATTTTATTTTATTTTATTTTATTTTATATATATATATATATATCTTTATTCAGACTAGATAGATAATTTTAACAATATAACAATACAAATAATAACAATACATATAGGTGTTAGTCTGTCTGGGCTATCGACCACAGGTCTTTCTGCCCTGTCGTGAATTTATGATGAAGTTAAAGAAAAATCTATGCTAGCTAGCTAAACTGTCCTGATGATTTGCGCAAATGAATTGATGAATGGTGATTGTAGGATGTTTGTATTTAGGAAGAATATTAGGGTTACGGGGAATACAGAATTTTGTAAGAAGGGGTAGATTATCAGAATTATTGGCAATTTTTTTACTTAAGACTAATATACGCTGGGATATGGGTGGGATTTGGGTGGATTCATAAAGGTATTCGTTGGAGGGATTGTGAAGTGGGTTGTTGGGATGCCTGAGTTTGGTAAGGATTCTTAGGGAGGATCTTTCGGCGACTTGGAGGTGATACATAGTGGAAGGAATGAGTTGAGTGAAGAGGATGGCACCGTAATCAAGCAGGGGCCGGCAGATAGCTTTGTATATATGAGTGGCGGTTTTAATGGATATACCTTGTTGCTTGTACGTAAGAGATCTGAAATGCCGGGCCCTGTTTTGAATTTTAATTTTAGATGAAAGGATATGAGGTTTAAAGGAGAGTTTGGAGTCGAATAGAATGCCTAGGTATTTGCAGGTGTTTGAAGGAGAGACTAAGGTATTATTGATAGAAATTGTGGGAGACTGTGGTGTAATTTTGTGGAATGGGATAAAGAGTTTCGATTTAGCAGGATTAATTTTAATGCGCCATTTTGAGCACCAGGCTTGTATCGAGTCGAATGAAGTTTGTAGTGATCGTTGTGCTGCTTGAAGAGTGGGAGCATGTGTTATGAGAGCTGTGTCATCAGCGAAAAGTAAAGAATACTGGGATGGGTTAAAATATGTGGGGTCTGGATTGCATATATCATGGCAAAATATGTTATATAGGAGTGGGGATAAAGGAGAACCTTGAGGGACACCTTGTAAGATTGGAAATGAATGGGAGAGAGTTTGTCGTATTCTTACTTGGCAGGATCTGTTGAAAAGGAAGTTATGTAAAAGAATAATTAAGTGACGCGGAATGTGTAGAAGGAAGCATTTGTAAAGGAGACCAATATGCCAAACAGTATCAAACGCTTTTTGTACATCCAAAAATAGTACGGCCGATTGTTGACCTTCCAAATGTTTAGTTTGCATATTGGAAGTTAGGATGGATAAGGGAATTATTGTGGATCTTTTGGGAAGGAAGCCAAATTGGTATTCTGGGATATAATCAATCGAACACTTGAGGAGTTTTTGTTTAATGAGGGATTCAAAAAGTTTTCCGATGACAGGAAGAAGGGTAATAGGACGGTAGTTGGAAACTAGTGTGGGATCATTATCGGATTTCGGGATGCAAACAATTATTCCCTTTTTCCATTGGGGAGGGTAAGTATTGATGGGAGTAACAATAATTGAAAATTATTGATGAATAATTGAAAATTTGAGAACGAATCTGGGGATTTTATAGAAGCCGGGAGAGGAATTTTTACCAGAGTGTAATATTGTGTAGAAATCTGTCTCGTCTATTGAATCGTCTGGTGGTGGAGGTAAAGGAGTGTTGTCGAAAGCGTCGTACGAATTGTTTACCAAATTAAAAAAAATCGTCATAGTCGTTGTCTTTTGTGGGTTTAAACGTCTTCTCTAATTGTCCTGCAAAAGCCTCCGCTATAGAAAAATCGTCGGTCAGTATTGCATCGTTCGTCGGGTCTTTAATATTGTTAAAATTGTCAGATTTTTTGTATTTCGATAATTTTTTAATTTCCGTCCAGTAAGTCTTTCCTTGCATTTCATTTATTTTGTTAAAAGTTTCTGTCCATTTATTTTGTCTAAACTCTAGAATTAAAGATTTGATCTGTCTATTCAGTTGGTTAAATCGTCGTCTAATTGAACTGTCGTCATTGAATTTAATGTCTCTCTAAATCTGTCTTTTATATTTTAACAGTCTGAGGATAAATTTTGGGAGTGGATATTTGTAAAATTGTTTTTTAATTTTAGGAGTATGTCGGGAAATGGATTCGGATAATATTTTATTAAAACGGGAAATAAGAGTAGGATTTATGTCTTCATCATTATTAAAAATTGTCAGAATGTCTTCAGCAATTTTTTCTACATTACAGCTCTGGTAATTGAGGATAAATTCGGGAAGTGGTTGAGCGGGAGGTGATAGGGTATTAAGGTCAAATTGGATTGCGAGGTGATCGGAGCAGATGTCTGGAATTAGTTTTAGGGAATGGATAATAAGGCGAATGTTGGAGGTGCATAGGATAAGGTCAGGAGTGGTAGATTGATTTTCGTTCATAATGAATGTGGGAGGCGTATGGAATTTTATTTTATTTTATTTTATTTTGGATAGTACTTCCAAAAAGAACTTCCTAAATTGTCATTCTTCGTAACATATATATCCGGATGGAGAATAATTTTCTATATATTGTGGAACATAAATCACAGGCAGATTTTCCTTAAATATATTTTATTTTTTTAATTCTGTGCCTGCGGCTCTCTGAAACGGCCCTGGCCATGTGTTGGCGAGGAATGAATAAATGGTATTAGGGAAGGAATTTTTAGTACAAGGTATATAAACCGAACACCCTGTACCAGAAAATCATTAAAAAAATATTAAACGACTCATGCTACAGTAAGGGCGCCGTACTGCATCCTTCTGGATAAGACTACGAAGTAGTACCAGAAAATCAGTATCATTCTGCTTCCTGAGTGTAACCGTCAAATCTACACCAGTGCGTCCCAGTAGAAAGTGTTCAAAAGAACATAAGTCTTTTCGGGGACATTCAATCCTGTAAAAAAAGAAATTCTGTCACCCCCTGGGGTAGGTGAGGTGGTTAACTTTCAAATATTAAATAGTAACCCATATTTTTTATTGTAGATTCCGATTCGACAACAAAAATTTTGTAGATTACATCAGAAATTGTTATTTAAAATCGCTACAGATGGATTAGTAGTGGCAAAAATAAAATACAAAATAAATGTAATAAAACAAATTTTGGCGATTTCAGCACCTTCTCTCGCAAATGAAAAACAATATCTAAGTAAACTGATTTTTTTTTTAATTTATAAGGAGCTACTGTACTCTTTGAACACTTTTTGTTTAGATTTAAATTATTTATTTTTGCGACTACTTCGCCATCTATCACGATTTAAAAAAAATCTTCTGATAATGTAATGAAAAAAATTAATATTTAAAAGTTGACCACCTCCCCCGCCACATGGGGGTGGCAGAACATTTTTTTACAGGATCGGATGTCCCCATCAGAATTTTTAAAATTTTGTCCGAAACATTTTTTGTACGATGCATATTTGTGGAGATATTCCACTAGATGAATTAAAATAGATCACCCTGTATATTTCTTTTTTTTATTGCTGTTATTTTTAATTGTAAATGTGTGTTCTTTTTTATATACATTAGTAATATTTAAATGTAGAGTTTAAATTTGTCTCTTTTTTTTTCTTATTTAACTCTAGTTGGAGTTACGTGTGGAGCTTCATTTATTTGTTCATTATTAAAATTCTGAATTAAGAACACTCCAAACCGTAACAATTGGCGCCCAACTTATTCCAATCGTTAACATTAATTTTGTTATATATATGTGATAAATTTCAAAGTGATATTTAAAAATAAAAATAATTTTCATAAATTAAATAAAAATGATTTGAAAATAATTAATGAATTATTCTCACATTTAGCTCTGCGACTATTGACTTATGTTACGTAAGTACGTTAAACAAATGTACATTAAAACAACTACTTCCCGGGCAAATACCCACGCCGGATATTGAATTACATAATTGATAGGCTGGCGGTCGACGATAAACCGATTTGGATATTTTCTTATTTTATTCATTTTTTTGTTAGCTAAGCGTATAGTTGTGATGAATATTCGCGTGTAGAAAGACGCCCCCTATCCGAATTGAACAAAAAATAGATATGATGTCATTTTAAAAAAGTTGACCATCGGTACCTTGACAGTTGTCATCGTATTACCTATTTGGTGACACCATTAAATAGAGAATTTCCTGACATTTACAAATATACAGAGAGATTTTTTATCAGTAAACATTTCCCTATGGAAAATTCAACTTTTTCTTCAATTCTATACATTTTCGAAGAAATATTTCACACAATTTTAAGTTTAACGTTTGACATGTGTATTTAGTTACATTCGGTTCAATAAGTTTTTTTATCGGTACCCATAGGGGAAATGTTTACTGACAAAAAAACTCTCTGTATATGGTTTGTTGTAGTTTACTGTCAAAATAAAAAAAAATAGAAGGGGTGGAACCCCAAACTGAATCACCCTCTATGAATCCATATAATATTAATTATTTATATATATTGTAACGAAAGTGAAAGGAGAAACTGCAAACGTCACTCTAGAACGTTCCACAGAGCGCACGACGGTAAACGCGGCGTCATCGAAAGTTCCGGAAAGTTCGAGAAACAAGCACGCTATATAAGGGCGCGCTAGTGGCGCTGCAGGCAGTCAGTCTATCACGAACATCCGAGTGCTCAACATCTCGTTATAAACGAATAGTGACAGAGTTGTTGTGTAAATAAATGTGTTAAGTGTATTGTAAATAAATAAATAGACATTGTGTTACTTATTTCCGAGTCTGATTAAACCCGATTTTGTAACAATATATATCATAATAACACTGAGTTACATTATGAAACAGTTAATAAATTACAGTTTTGTTAATAATTAAATGAATCGAAACCAATTTTGCAGCATGCATATAAAACATCGTGGGTTTAATGCGCGTATTTAGAACACAAATATAGAATTTACGATTTAAAGACCGTCGGGTGATGTTTTATCAACAGCATTTTTTGCGTCACGTAAATAGCAAAAGCAATTTACATTTTAAGACTACTGCATGTGAGGTACAAGATGGATATGTAAGTCGCTATTTTACGACAATATTTCATTATTGCAATTGGCACCGCGCCAAGTAAACATGCATGCAAGTGTTCAATACCAGATTCCGAGAAATATAATGCCGTTATAAAAGTACCGCTTTCTTGATTAATACATGGTCAATATAATTGCTTGCGTTTATTTCCGTTTAATTTGTTTTTGGTTAAATAAAGGTTTTATATTGTCTTAAGTGAACGATGCACTTAAGACAATATAAATACGTTATACATTTTTTTTTAATAATATATTATTAAATATAATAATATTTAATAATATATTGTTAAAATTAGTAATCTGTTAACGTGTGAATCCTACATTATTTTACTTTGCATTACATTTTACCTTAGGTAAAATTGTAGATGAAAATATTAATTATAATAATCAGCTCTATCAGCTCTATTCCCCATAGAAAACATTATGTTTGACAGTAAGTTATTCTTCAAGGTCACGTTACGTTATCGCCCTAAACCGTTATCTCAGTGAATGTTCGGCACCATTGCAACTGCTAAAATTGATTGAAATAGCAGGCACCAAAATTGTACAAGTTATCATAACGTTTTCCCTCTTTTCGAGGTTATTTTCAAATCAATTTGCTTAGAGGTGATTAAAATGGAATTTTGAAGTTTAATAAATATTGTTTAATTTTTTCAAATATTCTCTTTTGAAGCACAACATTTTTATGATTGCCTTAAGAACATTTAAATTTTATACTGACATATAAGTCAGATCCTTCAAGTTCGTTTATTAATAAAGGAGAAAATCGAATTGGTTAAAGGCTATTTGTTGCACGTTGTTTTTTTTTTTTCGATTGTACAGCTTACGCGCACATATTTTGCTAGATTAGAATTCAACAGCTTTTCTTACTAATTTAATATATAATAAACTCCCTCTTTCCATCGACATATCAAAACTATATTCTATTTTATCATTGGAAGAATAACACGTAACTCGATACAGGATACGGAATTTTCCAGAAACGTCACCACATACATTGTTCCCTGAACACGCTTTCGAGGTTAAGGACGCTCACGAAAATATGGCGGTTTTGTTTACAGTTGCGCGGCTTGAAAAGCGATCCTGCGGAAAAAAATATATGCTTTACCGCTTTATTAAGCGCTACAGCGCCACAAAGCGGTGCCGTTCAGCGACAGCGTTTTCGTAAAGCGCTGCAGTGCTACAGTTCCCTTAACGCACCCATTATTTATAGCAATAATCCGGCGTGTCCACCATAGGATGAAAATATTTTTTTTATAACATAATCAGAGCTTTCACGAGTATTAGTACATACTTTTTTCAAATATATTTACTAGATAGACTGGTAGTGATTAATACATAGCGGAAACTCGTATTTTTTTTATACTACGCTTAGAATAAATTCCACGTTTGAGATAGCAAACGACAAATTTCTATATTGCTGGAAAACTAGGTTATAAAATCCCCGGTTTTCTCAACTGTTTTTTTATAAGTAATTATCCAATGATTAATATAGAGTATTTGAGTCAGCCTTCGCCGACTAAAACGTGCTGCTTCCATTTTTTTTTTAAATGTACCTCTTTGGATTTTTCTTCTACGGCACCTAGACATCTGTGAACAGTAAAACAAACTTGCATTAAAAATAAGTCATTGTTGTGGGCCACAATAAGACAGTGTCTCAAGATAACCCGGCGATTATCTCTCATTGCAGCCCATCTGAATGTTGTAAGAACTTTATTTTTATCTATATATATATATATATATATATATATATATAGGGTCGCTACAAAGTATGGAAACACGGCTCTCACGTGAAAACGGCTAAAAACATAACCATCAAAATTGGGATTTCTAAATGGGATATTTTCTTGAACAATTTGGCGTAAAAAAATCAAAAATAATTCTCAGAATTTTCACATACGGACGCCATCTTGATTTTTTTTAAATGGAATTCGATTTTTGTTATTTTACAACTTTTATAGACCTTATAATTCTGATTACAACCATATACCTTTTTTTAAAAAATACTTGTCTTTTCATCGATAAACCGGACTTTGAAAAGTATGGAAACAGGCAAACGAGTACTTTTTCTAAATGCTGCAATACCACAAATGCATGTTCTATTGTTGATCAAAACTTAAAAAAATATTAAACAGTCAAATGAAAAAATAAAATATTAAACAATAAATGATTTTTTATTTTACAATATATGTTCAAAGTGCTCTCCATTAACTTCTTGGCAGTAATGAATACGCTGGATAAAGTGTTGTAATGAACTAGTTAAAATATTAGGACGAATATTTGCAATTTCGGTTCTTATGCGTTCTTCTAATTCTTGTATATTGTGTGGCCTGTTGTTATAAACTCGATTTTTCAAATGCCACCACAGGAAAAAATCAAGTGGAGTTAAATCCGGCGACCTTGCAGGCCATTCAATTGTTCGTCTCCTGCCTAGCCATTTGCCGGGAAAAGTTACGTCTAAATATTCACGTACTATTGGTCCGAAATGAGCTGGTGCTCTGTCTTACTGAAACCATATGTTTTCAGCTGGATTAGCCTGAGTTTCATAATTTGGGAATATTTGTCTAAGTCTGGGAACAACCTGTTCTTTCAAAAGCTGTAAATATGTTTCAGATGTCAAATTGCCATTAATAACAAAAGGGCCGATAATATGCTGCCCAATTATACCACACTAAACATTATTTTTTTGTGGACGCTGCGTATGAATCTGCTCCATCCAATGTGAATTTTTGTTTGACCAGTATCTACAGTTATGGCGGTTAACTTGTCCATTTAAGCAGAAAGTTGATTCATCGGAAAAGAGCACATGGTTAATAAAATAGGCGTTCTGGTTTATTCTATTCATCATTGTTTCGCAAAATTCAATTCTGCGATCAAAGTCATCTTCATTCAATTCTTGTAGCAGCTGAATTTTGTAGGGATGATACTTTTCAATTTTCATAATTTTTTGAACTGATCTCCTGCTCATATTGTTATTGAAAGCCAATTACTGCACCGAAGTTTTTGGATTTTCAACTACATCTATCATAAGATTAAATGAATTTTCTTCATTTGTAACAGTTTTTGGTCGTCCAACTTTTGGACGATTTTTAACAGTTCCAGTTTCATTAAACCTATTCCATGTTTTAAATGCAACTGACCTGGAAATACGTGCTCGATCTGGATGATTTACGTTCAAAAGATTAGCAGCTTCGGCAAAGCTTCGTTTTCTATCCCCACACCCAATCATCATGAGAATCTCTATGCAATCCGTTTCACTGAAATGTGGCATTTTTGCAATAACCAGTTACTTACTAATGTTTTTTACAAGTTTGACAGGCTAATGAAAACTGTTTTCAAAGGCAACTATTTTTTTAAGTTGACATTGTTAATTTTTATGTTTAAGTTTCGACCAAAAATAGAATATTTAGAAAACAAATGAATATGAAAAAATAAAAAAAAAATGCAAGTTGAAGGCTTTAACATACTCTAAACCTTTGCAAAATTTCAGGATAAACCGTTCTTAAAATATTTCGCTGTTTCCATACTTTTCAAAGTCCGGTTTATCGATGAAAAGACAAGTATTTTTAAAAAAAGGTATATGGTTGTAATCAGAATTATAAGGTCTATAAAAGTTGTAAAATAAAAAAAATCGAATTATATTTAAAAAAAATTAAGATGGCGTCCGTATGTGAAAATTCTGAGAATCATTTTTGATTTTTTCACGCCAAATTGTTCAAGAAAATATCCCATTTAGAAATCCCAATTTTGGTGATAATGTTTTTAGCCGTTTTCACGTGAGAGCCGTGTTTCCATACTTTGTAGCGACCCTGTATATATATATATATATATATATAACTTAAGTTTTTATGAAAGTGTTATGTATAAAAAAACTACTAATCAACCCTAAAATGGACACAAAAAACTTACCTTTATCTTCGTAAGTCAAAGGTCACAGAGCTAAATGTGGAAATAATTTATTAATTATTTTCAAATAATTTTTATTTGATTTATTTATTTTAAATGCACTTTCTTCGGAAGCTGAAGTGCAACTGATCATACGGTACCACGAATTTTATTTTCAAACTAGCATGTAGAACTTAGTTTATCACTAAACCGATAGGTGTTCATTTTTTATATAAGCAAAAATATTAGCTTATCTTATCGTGGCCCATCCTATCCTATACAGTTATTTTTGTGCTCTATAACAAAAAAAATCTTCTAATTTAAATTATATTTTTATTAAAACGGATAATCATATGCGCTTGTTACACGGGGTAATGGAACTATTAATATCTGCACGGATGCTAAAGTCGACGGGAAGGTGACGTAATGTCAATGCGCGTTTCGCCATTTTATCCAGCGACAATTGGCGGTAAATTGAAAATTTACTGAATTATTAATTTAATCACTTATTTGAGAAACCCAATAAAACATTTTTTGATTGTAAGAATCAAATGTTTCCTACTTTTTTTTTAAATTTTGTCATAAAAAATAGCTACTATACCTATACAGCATATTTTCTATTTATTATAATACAGAGAGTTTTATGTAACACCGAACATGCTAGAATATATTCAATGTAAATTTCCCTATATTCGATTTGTTCAGGAACGCATCAAAGCATTGAGTGTGATGTGATTGGCTACTATTTCTAAAAATAATATAGTCAACCCAAACTACACTCTTCCTCATCAAAAATGAATTACACTTGTCAGTTATCGCTAGCAAGTGACATTTACTGTTCTGGTGCTTAAAGAAGACATATACGAAGAGTTGGACATATTTACGTATTAATAATGTATACAAAGGAGAAGATTTTTATGGTTATGCATTGCGGTTAAGTAAAATATCCATAATTATACATCTTGCACTAGATATAATATAATTTATTTTTGACGGAAATAGTGTAAATTGGGTTGACTATATTACCATTAGAAATCGTAGCCAATCACATCGCACCCAATGCTTTGATGCGTTCCAGTACAAATCGAACATAGGAAAATTTACATTGAGTACATTCTAGCATGTTCGGTGTTACATAAAACTCTCTGTATATTATATATTGTAATATAAACAGGCTAGACCTGTACTATTATGGAAAACTTTAAATAAAACATTTCTAATGGGTCAGTATACTATAAAACCTATTTACAAATAAAATCACATGTTCATTTGTAGGTTATAAATGATTTTCTGTAGGTTTTGTTATAACATCCCACAACTACACATTGCGGTATTTTCAATAAAAATGCAAATAAACTTATAAATTGATCTTATACACAACGTATACCACAATATACCATCGCTGGATAAAATGGCGGATTCCCTCTCCCCGTTTGACTTCGCCCCCCTCACATTAGACTCCGTTCAGATATTAATAGATCCATGCACGGGCTGAATACTTTGATGCCATAGGCAATTAACATGGAGAAACGTTTTTTTTTTTTCGCAGATTGCAGCTCCCTGTTTCAACGTGGATAAACCCTCTAAGTTAAAATAGCGAGCTACAATTTGCGAAAAATCGTTGACATAATGACATAAATTGAAAGAAGATTGTTTTACTCGTTTAATGACATACTAAATTTCAGTTGCATTTCTTTATTTATTTTAAACATTGGAGATAAATTTGATTAAACAAATATATCTTTACAATTCAAATTAAATGTTAAAATAAATATTTCTTCATTCTGCACTAAACAATACCCCATCTTATTTTAAAACGATTTTTGAACATTTATCAACTGCTTGTTCCTTATCAATTTACACTCCTCAAATATTGCATTCCTCAAAGAATTAATATTTTGGTGACGAGTTTTATAAATTTTGCTCTTCATGGTGCCAAATCAGGCTAATTGATCTTATCTCCTTGTCTAATCCACCGATTTGGAAATTAATTATTTAAATAATCTCAGATGTACTGTCGAGGAATAGATCCCGAAACATGTGTCTGCAGATAGCCTTGTATTAAGTCTTTTTGTTGTTTTTGCATTTTTTTTTTTGATCAAAATTTTGTTGCATTATGTAATATTTTATTGATATGCAGCAGTACGTGTACATTATGTAATTCAATGTCCAGAGGGGTATTTGCCCAGGAAGTAGTTCTTTTTAATGTGCATTTGTTTAAAGTATTCACGTAACATAAGTAAAAAGTCACGTAGCTAAATGTGAAAATAATTAATTATTTTCAAATCATTTTTATTTAATCTCAAACGTCTATTCCGAAATCAGCTGGACATACACGATGGATGACATATTTTATGGTTCAGACGTTCAATTCAATTCTTCAATTGATCCTTATTTTGTTGTATCTCATTTTTTGTTTGTTTTCGCTTTACATTATTTCTAAATTGTGGTTTAATTATTTGCATATACACTGATTTATTATAACACTGGTATATATAGAGAGCTTTTTTTTATCAGTTTACATTTCCCCTATGTACACCTGTTAATTATTTTTAGAATCGTCCTAACCGAGGTACTCGGTCGTATATGTATATATTTTCGATCAAATTTTTGACATAATTTGAAGTTTAGCATTTGACATGTGTGTTTAATTGCGTGTTTATAGGCGTTTTTGCAGATATACACTTCCCCTAATGTATACTGATAAAAAACCTCTCTGTATATATATGACTCCGTAATAAATTATTATTATTAATTGTAAGGCCATATTGAGTAATTAATAAATCTAAATAATTTGTAGAATTTAAATTTACAATTATTTCGAAAGGGCATACAATTAATATGTGAATTAAAAATGCGTGCCTTGAGGGTATTGTTTTTTCAGGTTTAAATTCAAATGGAGATTGTCCTGTTGCCAGTTTCTTTCGGCTTTGAATATTCGGCTCGTTATTTATCATAAACGTACAATCATCCGTAAAACAAATTGCGATTCGCATTAGCATATTTCTGAATTATTTTACAAAAGGTTTGTCTCAATTTGTGATCAAATGGCAATAGTTCTTGATGGCATTGAAACTGGTAAGGAGGGCAGTCGTACTTTCTCTTTGCAGACCATCATATTCCAAAGCAACATATCTTTTACTTAGCTAAGGATTGGCTGATACTAACCCAATAACATTTTCTTCGATATTATAATACTACTCTGCTTTTTGCCATTTATATTCCGATGTTGTAATAAAAAAAAAACAACATAATGACATCATTTTAAAACTAAAATAACCTGAATTTAAGCAAACAGACTTTACAACTTAATTATTTGCTGTATTTTCTTAACGGATGGAATGAAACTCTCTTTAAACTGCATCCAAAACAAATCTCGGCTCAATCCTAGTATACGTGCTACACTTCACCGTGAAGTTGGCCGCGTTACAGCGTTCATATCAGACGTCTCAAATCAAGAGCGTACAGCCAGTATAATACGACTTACGACCACGAGATGGTGATTACGAGTCAGCCTAGATTAAATATTATTATTTATAATAATTAATAAATAATTTTATAGATTATTCCATAACGCAAAACGCAAGTTCACCGTCGAAAGTACGCTCAATGAATGACGTGCGGATGACGTAGTTTTGTGAAAATTAAATTCAATAATTTCCTTAATAATTGCCGTTTTAACACGATAAAAACGTGCTAAAGTGTAACACTAGTGTAAATAGGTGCGGAAAATAACAACAGAATGGTTTTTATTGTGATGAAAATACGAAAAATCAGTGACATAACCTCCCGACTTTCGAGCTTAAGAGGAATATAATAGGGGTATAGGTTTTTGAATTGATATAACTTTTTAAGGCATTATCCTAAAGATTTGAAATTTTGGCAGCTTGAATTAAATATAATTATCTATCCGACTATGTTTTGATTTTTTTTAAATCTAGTAGTTTCGGAGATATGAATAAAAAAAATTTAAAATAAAAAAAAATTAAATCATAGTCGGACAGATAATTTTGTATTACGTCCAAATATGAAATTTTATAGTGATGGGATGATCCATAGCCGTTAAAAATCATTTCAAAATTTCGCTCTGGGAACTGCTGCCGCCACGCGGAGAAACCTATGTAACGAAGCGGCCTCGCGCGCCGTACACTCTAAGCAAAAAGTTTCTCGCGCTGTGATTTAAAATGAGTTGTTACGATTTTGTTTCGTATTTACGGCAATACAAATTCCAAATTTCAGTATATTGTTATCCATTATAGAATTACGTATAATTACAACAATTATTGATTTTTGTATACAAAACCCAATTTGATTATTTAATTACTTTCATATGTATAATTGTACATATTACATAAACTTATTGTTGGTGTTAATATTGTTTTTTTAAGCAACTAATAGTAGGTTCTCAAAAGCGGTCCTTTGTAAGTCAGATACAAATGTGATGTTACGAGTATTACCAGTATTTTCGTTTGTAAATAAGATTGATATGAAAATTTAATTTTATAAAAACAAAATGCTAACAGAAACATAAGCCGCTGTCACTACTTGACCAAACGTCTAGACAGAGCATAAGCGATGCTGATGGTCCAGATTACCATATACAAGTAGACCAAAATGACCACGACAGAGGAACGTTTTCTTTGGAAGGCAGGAGCATTGTAGATATTAACTATTTGTGGAAGCAAATTCAAGAATTTCAGCACATGCCATCGTTTGGGTGTTAAAAAACTGCAACATTAATGATGAGAAAAAAGTTGGACTTCGATTCAGATTTAAAACTAAGTGTAATATATGTAATTCGATTAATGTTCTGAACACAGAAAAGCCTGAAGAAATTCTCGAAGTAACAACTACTGCAGTATTAGGTAACCATTTTTATTGTATTTGTCATGACTCATTTACATATAAAAAAACAATAACTATATATATTTGTGTGATATTTGTCGAACAAGTTAGCAAAAAACATATTAACACTATTATTATTATTATTAGTTTATTGGCGGAATCTTCTTTTTTACAACCTCAAAAAAAAAAAAACACACATTACGGGAAGTAATTAATAATAATTTTGTTTAGCAAAAACTAAAATTGTATCTATCTAAAAAAAATAAATAAATCTTGCATGTTTGGAAAAATGAAAATAATCTTAAATAAAAAATCATATAGTGAAATAATGATTATCTTTAATGAGGCTAAAGAAATATTAAATATGTCAAACTCTCGACATCAATTAAGTTTATTATTATTACACAAAACTTAATTTGCTTTTGATTTTAATACGATTGTTTTGTTATAAAATACTAGATTTTTATCATTGTTAAAATAAATATTGACAAAATAATATTTAACTACTCTCTATTTTTATTTCTTCAGGTACTTCGTTGATAGAATGTGGAAATTCACAGTTGGAAGAATTGACATCTTTTTTTAACATTAAATTTGCTATTAATACTTTAATAAAAATAAAAACATTGTGAAGCTAGTTGCTAAAACATGTTTTAATATTAAATTGCAAACAAATGCAAATTTTGAACTATATAATATTATGAACCTGAGTTTAAATATTTTTGCAAAGAATTTAAATTTAATATAAATCCTTTATTATACTTTTATTCAAAGTAGTGTCACAATAATTGTATAAAAAAGATAGAATCGTACAAATAAAATAACATGAAAATATAGCTGAATAGTTTTATGTTTTACATCTAAAACATTTTTCGTGAATGTATGTTTCATGGAATTATAATGTACGAATATTAAATATAGATATATTTCGTTTAATTCTTCCATTAATTGAGCTTACAAAATAAACACCTTATAATACAAATAAAGTTGTGAAACATTTATAATGAAATAATAATCATTGAAATTATTTAAAAATTGAATAACAGAATTATAAATTTATTTTATTTTGTATTAAAATTAGATTACTATTATTTGTTGGTGAGTACGTAAAGTCTTCTTGATATAATATTTATATTTTATTCCTTTCCTTACTTCTGTATATATAAAAAAATATTTGTCAATTTTAAATAAAAAAACTATTGATAAAGAGCATATTGTGCTTGAAATGTACATTTAGTATTAAAAAATACATGAGTGAAGAAAATAATAAAATATAAATATTATAAAATAATCGTTGTTTATTTTACATAAAAAAAATTATTAAAACCGGAACTATTCCACTTATAAGTAATTAAAACAACGTTATATTTCGATTTTTAATGAAGCAAAATCGTGATTGTTAAAGTTTCTTATCTCAATGGCAAAATGAAAATGTGTGCACATAAATACATTTTGAAATTTGTAATTAATTATAGTCACAATTACTAATAAATAAATTCACGTATCACAATCGTCCAAAATTGTTGGGTTATGTTAAACCAAACTGTTGAGCTCGTTAACAAAATATTATAATTTAACATTTATTTCGACATTTCATAACATATTCCGATATAATACACTTTATAATAACAGTTAATAGAACATTTTAAATATTTAAATGAGAAATGGAGCATATTAATTTTATAGAAAATTTCCGACCCCACTAGACATTTTTCATGCCACTGTCGTTCGATCGGTCGCCTGAATTCGAGAATACCAAACGTACGGACCATGCGAAGCGACCCACCATTCGACGCGATCGTATACGACCACGGCGCATGATCTCCAGAATAGGGCCTCTGATTTTGCACTGTGTGTACTCGGCGATTCTGCATGGGTCTCGGGGAAACCTCGTTCTGACTCGGTATCATTCTGTCCCTTTCGGAACTCTCGTTCGTTTACTAACACTCCTCGCGGCTCGCACTGTTATACCCCTCTTAATTGTGAAAAAAATACAAGTCTAAACACCCGAAAACCACCAAAAATCAACTCCTAAGTTCATTATTCATCATAAAAATACCCGTTTATAGGGCCTTTTTCGAAAATAACGAAATAAGAGGTGTAGCACGTATACTAGGATCTAACCCAAATCTCGAACCCTATGGTAACTATATCCTCTGCAAACATTTTTTTTATAGTGGATATATATACCTCAATGGAATACATTTTAGAAGGAATTTAATGACAGTTGTTGTACTGAACATTTATTTCTGACAGAACATGGTTTACCGTGATGTTTTAAAGATACTGTAACCATATCCAACCATTTGGTTATAAAATAAAATATAAGTTAGTCAATTGCATCGAATCTAACGTTATTTTGTTAAAAATCTAAAAATATTAGTCGAAGCACGTAAGCGCGACTTCAATAATACTTTAAATCAAATTTATCTCGAATTTACAATAAAGTAATGAGGAGATGCAAGTGAAAATTAATTGGTGTCGTTAGACGAAGAAAAAATATTCTAATTTATGTCATTATAAAACCTTTACGTTGAAATGAGGAGCTGCAATCTGCGAAATGACCTATATTCTACATGAAAGTATTCAACCGGTATAAAATAGAAGTAGATTTGAACTATTCGTGTAAATAACAAGACGCTAATGGATTTTCCAAATTTACAATAATAATTAATTTTCCTCTGAAAATTAAGGAAGTATTGTTCGTACATTAAGTACAGACTAGTTGAATCGCAATCTAATTACAAAGCAATTACCTGATAATTTCCAAGTGATCGTTGCGCTAATTGGCCGTCTCTTTCCACCGCCCCTCTCCAAATCAAATCCACCGACGATGCGTTGAAAATAATTAAAGCCACCCACCAAACTAATTCCGCAAGCTTTAACTTAAGAACTCCCTACAACCAAAGAAACTAATCCCCACTTCCGGATTTCCTCCCTATATTTTCGATGCCGGTACAACAAACACCACTTCGAAACTCGCACCAGTTTAACGTATATAGTAGTGTGTATATAAATGATACAATCCGCTTTTAACTCAACTTTAATCCATAAATAAATCTTTACCTGTGTTGTTATTCTTTGGCGCGAAGAAATGTGTTTGTGCGGTGGAAAGATGGGTCGTGGATTTATTACCAGCCTCGCTAATAAATACGACGGTGGCGGTATTAACAAAGGAGGCGTTTACACCGATTTCGGTTCGGATGTAGGAATACGAAATGCGAATGTGCTTGATATCGATCTGATCGCAGCGGGGAACGGACCCTCGAGCTTTCCGAGCGGAAATTTTCATACGGTCTCTAATGGTGGCTTATGTGCTTTCCAGCTTTCGCCCAATAATTGCTTTTTGATCAGTTTATTTTTTTATGTTGTAATGAGTCAAATATTTTAATGTCCATATTTTTTTTTTCGGTTTTTAATATACATTTCAACGATTTAAAGTTGGTCCTATTAAAAAATAGTTTTGGGCGAAAAAGGTGATTAATACATGTTTTTTTCGTATATTTTGGCAAAGAGGAACTAAACATACATATATATACATATACAATAATATATAAAATTAGAATTATATTCTGTAGATGAATCGGCTATTGACCGGAAGATGAAGAAAATAATCGTTTACCGTTTCTGGACACTCTACTTATCCGAAATCCTAATGGACAACTAAATTACACCGTATACCGAAAACCCATACACACAAGCAGATACTTAAATGTGATGTCACAACACCATCCAGCTCAAATAGCGTCAGTAGCCAAATCCCTTTTAAAAGGAGCATGTACATTGTCCGACCAACACCACTTAAATAAAGAAATATCTAATGTTAAAAAGGCATTGATCCAAAATGGGTTTTCTAAAAAAAATCATAAATAAACTAAACAGGGACATAAATCCAGAAGCAAGAAGAGAAAATCCTTGTTGCAATGTCATCCTCTCTTACTTAAAAGGAACAACAAATAAAATCGGAAGAGTCCTCTCAAAACACAACACTAGAACTTGTTTTGACACTTATAAAAAAAATCAACACCTGGCTCGAACTCCAAAATAAATTATTCCACTTAAGGCTCAAGGAGTTTATGAAATCCCATGCGGTATATGTGAGAAGAGCTATGTAGGACAAACAAACCGAAAAATCAGCACCCGTCGAAACGAACACATTCTGGCAATTAGAAAATCCGATCCACAATCGTCTTTATTTCAACATGTCAAAATTTCAAATCATACAATTAATTTCGAAAAAAAAAAAACAATATTTTAAAAAAGACTGATTTCTTCCATACAAGGATAATTACAGAAGCAATAGAAATTGAAAAGAGGCGAAATAGTTTAAATAAAAGGGATGATGCCAAAAGACTACCACCAATTTGGAAAACATGTTTAAATTCCAGTCAAAATTCACTATCTTCACACAATCAAGAAATTCAGAACTCGTTCCATTCAGAAAATAATCTCGAAATTGAAACAGAGGGCACGAACACGGTTTCAGGATCGCAAAACAGAAGAATCACCAGAAGCCAAACAAGAAATACGAGTATCCAGTTGTAGTGCGCAGAAATCTAACAAGTGGTGCTAGAGCAATAAAATTAAATAGTTTTCCTGACGAAGATGACTGCGACGTCATCGAAACGTCGAACTGAAGATTTAATGGACCATTTCCAAGAAAATACGTCAACATATATATATATATATATCTATCTAATTTCAATAATCGGGGTTATTCCGTACATGAAATATTAATATATTAAATAAAAATGATTTGAAAATAATTAATAAATTATTTTCACATTTAGCTCTGTGACTTTTGACTTACGTTACGTAAGTACGTTAAACAAATGCACATCAAAACAACTACTTCCCGGGCAAATACAAACGCCGGACATTGAATTACATAGTGTACACCTACATTTTTAATCCAAGAAAAATTTCTTTAATGCGAAAACAACAAAAGGAACGTTACTTAATTTAAGGCCATCTGCAGACACGTGTTTCGGGATCTATCCCTCGTCAGTACAGCTATCGCTTACATAATTTAAAGATGTTAAAATAAATTAATTAAATTAATTCAAATACAATCAGCAAAATTAAATCAGTTATATTAAATCAAATTAAACTAAAACAATTTAAATTAAATTAAACCAAATTAATTCAATTTAAATCAAAACCGAATAAAATTAAACGAAATTAATTGAATCAAATTAATTAAAAAGAGCGACCCTCACCTGCCGCGCGCTGTGATAATAATGACGGGCAGAGAGGTCGTGCGTTCTTGTATTGTCGTTATCGCAAATTCACAAAAAAACCTCTCTCGGTTCGGATTTGAATAAATGCCTCGCTGGCTGTGCAGCAGCAGGTATACACTATGTAATTCAATGTCCGGCGTGGGTATTTGCCCGGGAAGTAGTTGTTTTGATGTGCATTTGTTTAACGTACTTACGTAACGTAAGTCAAAAGTCACAGAGCTAAATGTGAAAATAATTTATTAATTATTTTCAAATCATTTTTATTTAATATATTTAAATAACTGTGACCAAGTGAATGAATAATACTCTTTTCTATTTATGAAATATTAAGTCTAACGAGTACGTTATTAATAATTACACATTCCATGTATATATATCTTTACGAAAGCTGCTTAGAACAGAACGTACGCGTTAAATTTAAAATTTTAGAAAAACATTTCCTACAGCTCTAAAACGAGGCGATTTTATGGAAAACACAAAAAACATCGTTCTTAAGACTATTTGGGCTTGGCTTTCAGTTTACTTTTATTTCAAGGTGCTTATGGATTTTAAAAATATCAGATAAATTGGTTAAATTATTACTACAATAGTTAAACTTATTTTCGCTGTCCTGATATATTTTTTAAATTATTGTGAGCAACAAAACAGAAAGATATGGCGAAAAACATATACAGGACAAACAATCACCTCACACTGAGAAGTAGAGAGGAACATATAACATATATATGTTATATAAGACTAAATAAATAAAATATTGTGAGCAATTGCATTATTATTATTTTAATGAAGGTACTGTAATGCTTATTAAAAATATTTACTCAATATAGAAGGGTATTGATGCGTAAAGCTTGGAAAATATTGTCAAAACTAAACCAACTAAATTAATGCGTACATTTTTTTGCCAAAAATTAAATAAATAGGTAAGAATAGTGTGGTGAATATACAAAACTTCTAACATTAATTAGTAATCAAAATTATTATTACAAAGTCATATATTTAAAACTGTTTAATAGGTTATTGAGTGATGTGAAATATACATAATTTTTTATTTATTTTCCCGCTCGGCTAAATCACTAATTATAATATTGCGTTCTCTGCACTTTTGTTCTCTGACTACATTCAGTACATCGTAGACAATTTCGGATTCTAGTGTTTCTACGAACGGTTTATTGCTGGACGATTTCAGAAGATCTACGTCCTCTTGTAATTTACTAATAGTAGCCTTAAGATTGAGTATATGATTGGTTAAATATAATGTAGAGCAACCAATGCAGGTCCACTTTACATTTTTAACAGATCGAACAACTTTTGATTCTGTGCTTGATATTTTTGGAAATAGGATTTTATATGCACTTCTACATACAAAACGTTTTATTAAGTGGTTTTTAGCCACTCTTGTATTACAACATTTGCATTTAATTGGTTATATTATAACATGATAACGACATGATATTATAATATGATAACGGGGAAAACGTAACAGGAAAGGTCGGACTCTTGAATAAGAAGACACTTCATGCCATTTTATGCTTTTGTGGAAATTTATTTGTTTGTGTTTATAAAAAAATAAAACATGTAGAGACAAGTTATTGATTTTACTTTTTGTTTGTTTGCAGGTATCATAATTCCAGTGTTACATGTGATGTAAATGTGTGACATGTTACAATACTCAAGAGAATTTTGTGCCAATCCTAGTTAACGTAAGTAACTATAAAAAGTACTATTTATAGTAGAAATCTCTTATGCCACTAGATTTTCCTCTTCATTAGAATATTCTTCTTTGATAATAATAATATCATTGTTTATAATGAAATACACTTACAGCATCATAATTAAATATAAATATGTATTGAAATGTAAAGTAGTACTAAATTTTTAATCGTTTATATTATCTATCCGAATATTCCCGAAATTAACGACCGGCTTCATCTAATATATTCTCCCATCTTTAAAGCAATTATGTAATGTATTTAAATACATGTACTTGTAATTTTTAAAATACTTTTGTTTTGATAATGAAACGTTAAGGTTGTCGAAATTATAATCAACAAGAAAACAGTGAGATCTATATAAACAAAGTAAATAAGTGTTTTATTTATTAAAATTGTATTACAATGTATAATAAAGTAGAAGCCTCAACAATTAACAGGTTTATATTATAATTTTATACTACTATTATTATTCTATGCTTAATCCGAAATTAATGTAAAACTAAACTCAGTATAATTTATCTGAAAGAATAATGCCTTTCTCACAAGGTGAATATTATACTTTTTCTACGCATAATTAAATAATTGCGCATTATTGTATTGCATTCAATTCAATAATTTCAATTAATAATTTATCATTTACTATTAAATGTTTATTTAAGAGCGTATTTGACTGAATTCACCGGGGAAAGTGCCATGATAGACACATCACCATATTTTCTGGTTACGACGATGTATCACACATTACGATTCGGACTTGCAGTTTGGAGAAAGTATGAAAAATCCTTTTTTACGAAGAGTGCAAGGGGTTGAATTCGTAAAAGGGACACCCTGTATACAAATATTATATAATTAAAACAATAGTTAATAGTCACAGAGCTAAATGTGGAAATAATTTATTAATTATTTTCAAATCATTTTTATTTAATAATTAAAACAGTTTACAAAATCTGTAGATCTTCTTCTGGTTGTTGAAAGTAAGCGATTTAAAGAATATGTTTGAAGATAATTTTGACACTAAAATTAGGCTGGGGTTTGAAATGCGCATATTACAGGATGCGTTGAGGGCAGCAAAAAATGGTTTGGGGAAGAAAATATGTAAATAAGGGAAACCCTTTTCATGCACGTCAGAGTGCCTCTCAAGTGTATGGTTTTTGTCGCGATTTCTCGTATTCTTAAAAAACGGTCGTTTATTGCCGGATCTGTGGAATTTTAGGAAATGTTTCTTCGAACGTTAAGAAATAATATAAAGCTAGAGAATGAATAATATAATAGAAAACCCTTTGTTAAAATTACTTCGTTTTTTTAAATAATTGTAATATGAAAGTATTTATTATACAATGTAACAATTTTATAAAGTTTAAATTTTTTTTGTCCGTCTCCAAATAAACCATCCAAAAAAATACATTTTTTATTTCACCTAAAAAAGTATAAATATAAGCAAACAAGAAAACCGTGTCTAGCAAGAGTATTTATTTCTTTCCATTATGCAGTTTTATTTAATAACAAATAACTTTATATAGTTTACGCGAAGAATTTCCCCGTTCCGAATGCAAATGACACAAAAATAATCCTTTACGTTTTTATGCTACATAAAGGTTTAATGACTCCAACTTTTTTAATATTTACGTGCATCATATTCGTGGTATGCAAAAATGCACTATGTGCATAGTAAACTTTACAGTACTATAAACAATATGTAATAAATATTCCAGGTGAATGTTTTCAAACTAAATATATCCCTAACATTTGCACTCATTATAACAACTGTTGTTATTGATAATGAGTGCATAGCACTCGAAGTATATATCTAAACATTAGTAAATAAAGTGCGAAGAAAGGATACAACAGTGTTAATTATTTTGATTATACTCTTTACATAACTCAAAGCCAATCATCGATCATCAGAAAATGCTGGAAATAATTTTCTGGTTTGTAACTTGTCCGTAAGAGGCGCAATGAACACTAAAAGAAATAATACTGTGATTATCTCAAAAATATTTAAATAAAACTAAAACTACGCTTATTGAAGTCGCGATAAGTTTATGAATAGAAAATGTTAGTAACTTTTTAGCTTTTCTCTTGAAATAAAGAGTGGGGGAAGGTTCGAATTTGTAATGAGTAAATCAAATAAGTCAAACAACTATTGTTTTATGCGATTTTAACGATTTTCATGTCATATGTAATAACTTGCCCTGTTTCAAATATATATATATATACATACAGGGTGGCGCAAGATTCCGATGAAGTCCAATATCTCAGTTATTTAGAAATTTACAAAAAGATATTACTGACATAATTTGTAGCTACTGTAAAACTTCACATTTTAAAATTGGTTTCATATATACAGGGTGTCCAATAATCACGTGACGTATCAAACATATGATTTTTTAAATGGAATGCTATATTTTTTATGTCGATTTTAGATTCTACGCTTAAAATTAATCATTTTTGATATAAGGTTTATTAGGTCAGTTTTTAATATTTTAAAAGTTATAAACAATTTAAGGTTGAAATCAATGGAAGATTGGGGCCTTATTTTTCAAAAATGAAAAACGATGTAAACTTTCTGTTAACGCAATTTAATTGAAAAAATGCTTAATAATATAAGGAATAATCGTTTGTTACCATAAAGCAAATGTTGTGTACAGGGTGAAACAATCCGCAAAATGTTTTTTTTTTCTTTTTTCACTTAAATTGAACACCCTATATTTTTTACACTATTTCGATAAAAAATTGATTGTTCTTTAATTTTTGTATAATAAACTATACCCCTATCTGTTACCATTTTTTAACAATTTCAATTCAAAATACAAAATTATAAGTTTCACTTATAATCTATAATTTAAGTAGGCTATAATTAAAACAAATGCAATTCATAATCCTTTTCTGGTATTTAATGACATCCTTACTCCCTAACCTAAAAGGATTTTCAAATGACAATCGATATTTAAAGGCGCATGCAAAATATAAAGAAAATAGTTGCTCAACGATTATTTAGCGAGTTATAATGGTTATTGGGACATATTTATTAAGAAAAAAATTGTAAAATGTTTGAATGCTATTGAATTAAAAAAATGTGAATGTGTGAAATAAATACATAAAAATGTTAACAAAATATAATGATATAAATATTTTATTATTTCACTTAGTATCTATTTTCGGTTTTTCAGTCAACATGAATTGTTTAAATAAATCAATTTAAGAAGCATATAGGAATATTTTAAATATTTTTCGAATAATAACCAAAAAATATAATTGTTGTTAGTTTTTAACAATTAAATTAATCATTTATTGAAGAAGTATGTTTAACTGCACCAGTGTTACAAAATATAACATTAAATGTACTTTACTTACTAATTATAATATTAAGCGTTGAAAGTTACTAAATAAATTAGTTGTTCTGGCACGGCCTACTTTGGTTAAAAATTCTATACCAAATTATTTAATCAAATGCAATTTTGGAGATTAAATTGATGATAATAATAGTAATCGTAAAATCTGTTTAAAAATAAATTATTAATATTAACATACCTTAATAGAAAAAATAACTTCCAACCCATTCCTGGTGAATCGAAAACCAACTCACCTCCACCACTCACTAATTACCACTTGTTTATAAACAAAAATAAATCGCGTTTTTAATTATTAATAATTTCTAACGTTAAAAATTAAACCGGAATAGTGAACACTGCGCGTTTTCGGACGACTGAATCGAAATACAAGAGCGAAATTATCGCAAATCAAGAAGAAAAAAAAAACGATCCATGACTCACTCCGAGAACGCATTCCTGAGATAAGAAGATTCGTTGTACCTGAATCCTGGCGCACAGCCAAGAACATACCTATTTAAATTGTTGTATTTTCAATATTATAGCGTATTAAAATAATTACAGCTTAATATTTATTTACTTTTTTTATTATATTCTCATTTATCCCGTGGCAAAAAAATATGTATGAATTATGATGTATTTTAATTAATACACTTGATTATTCGTTTCACTAAATTATTTTATATTTGTGTTCGCGTAACTTTCACAACTAAATAAATTAGTTGTTCTGGCACGGCCTACTTTGATTAAAAATTCTATACCAAATTTGTATTTGAGATTAAATATCTCAAAAACTGTAAACGGTAGCTATTTAATATGTTATATAAAAAATGAAGAGTGATTAATTTTCTATTAAAATAGCATAAAAAATATAGGGTGTCCCATTTAAGAAAAAGAGAAAAAAATCATTTTGCGTATTGCTTCACCTTGTATATAAAAATTTGTTTTAAGAGAAAAAAAGAGTATTTCTTTTATTATTAAGTATTTTTGCATTTGTATGGCGTTGACAGAATGTTTATTTCATTTTTCATTATTGAAATATTAGGCTCTAAACATCTATCGATTTCAACATTCATTTGTTTATAACTTTTAAAATATGGAAAATTGACCTATTACATATTATATAAAAAATAATTATTTTTAAACGGAGAATCGAAAATCTTCATAAAAAATATATCATTCCATTTAAAAAAACATATGTTTGATACGTCACGTGATTATTGAACACCCTGTACATATGAAACAAATTTTAAAATGTGAATTTTGACAGTAGCTACTAATAATGTAAGTGAAATTTTGTTGTATATTTCTTTATAACTGAGATATTGGACTTCATCGGAATCTTGCGCCACCCTGTATATTCAGTGACCCTTTCTACCCATATGGGTGTAGAGTTTAAATTTCAAATATAATGAATTTTTCTCAAATTAAACTGAAAGAGATTGAAAATATAAGAAATACGGTGAAAACCACAAGTCCATATCTTTATGCTATCATAAGTTATACACAAAAGGAAATTTTATTTTTTTGTTATTATTTTATAATGTCATTGGAATAAACTTTTTGTATTCAATAACATTTATGACAAAAATAATAACATTAAACTATTTTGTCACCGTTTCATTGAATAACCGTTTCTAATTTACGCTTGAAAACCTTTCATTCATCTGACCTAGATTTTTATGAAATAACTTGATTAATAATTTAATTGTTGAGGCATTTAATTTTCGAAAATCCATACTTGTTAACATTTTAGGTTTTTTTTAAATAAACGAACTTTCAAAATATAAAGTAAAAGAAGAAAAGAGCAGTAAAAGATAGAATAGGAGAACAAAAAAATCTGGAATTCCAAAGAGGAAAATCGACATACGCAAACCATCTCAGAGCAGCAGCACCGATTCGAGGAAAAACAATTTCTACACTTTGAAAAGAAAGGAAAGAAACTCAACGCATTAGAACATATGAAAATAAATAAAAGAAAATTTACTGGAACATTATTAAACGATCAAACAGATCTATTAAATTCACCGTTCTTAATTTTATTTAACTTACCCCTACTATATGTATATATAGATTTATAAAACTAGTTTAATTATCACTCTTCGCCTGAAGAAGCCGCAAAAGCGTGCGAAACAATTGTCGCGAATAAAGGACAATATTTTGAAAGTGTGTTTAATTTAAAAATATATACAGGGTGTCTCAGCGTGCGCGCCGAGTAGCTTTACGGCTAAATGGTTTATTTTTTTCAAAATCGGCTTTCGCAGGTCTATGTATGTCTATTAGGACCACATTTTAAAATTAGTTTCAAATATACAGGGTGTCCCATAAAAGCATGGAATATCATAGTTATATTTTTTCTAATGGAATGACCCATATTTTATATTTTTTTCAGATTCTACATCAAAAATAAAGTTAACTTTCATAATATGTTCATATGCCTAAACCTAATAACTTTTGAAATATTTAAATATTTTTGGAAAAATTGACGTTTTGAAAAAAAATCATAACTCTCAAATGGATGAATGAAAACAGATGAAATTTTGTACCAGTATATTAGACTAATGGGTAAATATTTTAGGCTATTTACAGGAATTTAAAATCTTAAAATGTTTTGATAATTTAACGTAACTCCAGAAACACATTCAAGGTCAAATTTCATGCTTATTTTAAATGGCACACCCTATATCTGATAGCCCTATCTTGTAGAAAATTTTATTGTCTTTTAAAAAGCATAAAGGTATTTTTTACCTAAACCTAATAGTTTTCAAGATATAAGCATTTTCGTTAACTTTTGACATAATATTTATTATTCATAATATGGAAAGTCGATACAAAGCGCCATCTATTGTTCAATTTAATATTTATTATTATTATTCCATAAAGGCAAGTGTTCAGTTATTGTTTATAAACAAAGTCAGTTGACCCAACAAATGATTTTCGAGATATTTCCTAAATTAATACACTATTTTATTAATTGTGAATATACTAATTGCATTATTTATTTACACATGTGTAAATTATTTGATAAAAAACTTGTTAGAATTGTAAAACAAATATAACGAAATACATCAAATGAATTGACAAAATAGTATTAAAAGTAATTTATAATAAATTTTCAAAAATTTTCACCATGGAATACATAATTCAATTTTATTTTAAATAACATTTCTCAGCATATTGGGTATAATTGATCTAAATGTATTATTAATTCTGCCTTCGATGTATTCAATTGTTGTGTGATGAGTGCTGTATATTTGATTTGACAGAAATAAATCCATAGGGATTAAATCAGAGGATCTAGGTGACCACGCTCTTTCAATTTATTGCTTATTAAACCACCTGTTTTGAAGAATATTCAATGGAATTAAACTTGTAATTGTGTCTCCTCATTATTAGTTATTGTATTCAAGGTAGTTTCAAATACTTCATACTGCCTACAGTTTTGAATATATTTAAAACTTCCTCTACAGTCTTCTTATCAGAGAACATTTTGTACACTAAGAGACAATCTTAATAACGTTTCATTATTATTAGAATCATGTTAATTTTCATTTAAGGGAAACATTATTTTTGTTTATTGTTAGTAATAATACGAATGTGTCTATTAAATTTGCTTATAAACAAAAGCCTATTAGAATAACTGGCAATAATAATTATTAAATTAAGCAATAGATGGCGCTTTATGTTACATTGCCATATTAAAATAATAATGATAATGACGAAAATTAACAAAAATGGATATATCTTGAAAACTATTAGATTTAGGTGTAGAATACCTTTATACTTTCTGAAAGACAATACAATTTTCTACAAGATAGGTCTATTAGATATAGGGTGTGTGATTTAAATTAAGCAAGAAATTTGACCTTAAATGTGCTTCTGGAGATATGTTGAACTATCCAAACATCTTAAGATTTTAAATTCTTCTTAATAGTCTGAAATATTCACCCATTAGTCAGATATACTGACACACAATGTCATTTGTTTTCATTCACCCATTTGAAAGTTATGATTTTTTTTCAAAACATCAATTTTTCCAAAAATATTTAAATATTTCAAAAATTATTAGGTTTAGGCATATGAACATATTATGAAAGTTAACTTTATTTTTGATGTAGAATCTGAAAAAAATATAAAATATGGGTCATTCCATTAGAAAAAATATAACTATGGTACACCATGCTTTTATGGGACACCCTGTATGTTTGATACTAATTTTAAAATGTGGTTCCAATAGACCTACATAGGCCTGCCAAAGACGATTTTGAAAAAAATAAACCATTTAGCCGTAAAGCTACTCGGCGCGCACGCTGAGACACCCTGTATATATAATTTTAACCAGATATAACCTGTTTTAATTACGCTTTCTATCTTGAGAACCTTCATCTAATTAAATTACTCTTTTTAATTTGCGATTCCTATTTTAATAACTTTTCATTCTCCTAACTCAGATAATTACGTTTTTCACTTAATTGTCTTAGTTTTTACAAAAACGTTTTTATTTTATTTACAATAATATTCACGTCTGCTCAATACAATATCTCTTTCTTAACTTAACTTATAATAATCGTTCTTAATTATATACGAGAATTAATGCGGATGCTGCAGAGATAGCGTAATGAAGTACGCAGAATTAATACAATGAGGCTATTCTTTAAGAGATAAATTAGATGGCCTTTTTTATGGAATAACCTAACTGTAGTATTAAACAGACTAATAAAATTACAATTTAAATAATGGATTTGTACGTCGAAAATGTGCAATAATATATTACTATCGCCATCTCGTGGTTGTAGTTCGTATTATAATTTGGTGTTCCACAGCCAACTTCAAGCTGGAGTGTAGGGATTCAATTAATTGAATAATTTAGTTCAACGAGTTCACTTCAGTTCAAACTCTAGTTGTTGAACTTTAATTAATAGATAATATTAATTCAATTGAAAAAATGTTAAATCAAATAAAAATTATTTGAAAATAATTAATAAATTATTTCCACATTTAGTTAGGTCTGTGATATTTTGACTTACGTTACGTAACTACTTTAAACAAATGTACATTAAAACAGCTACTTTCCGGACAAATATCCCGCAGGACAATGAATTATATAATGTACACCTGCTGTCAATAAAATATTGTATCATACCACATTTTTTTTGTTCCGAGAAAAGTTTAATGTAAATAAACAAACAAAAAAGAACGCCGCTTAATACAAAGCTATCTGCAGACACGCGTTTCGTGATCTATACCTCGTCAGTACAGCTCTACCTTTAAAGATGTTAAATTAATTAAATTAAATCAAGCAAATTCAGTCAAATTAGATTAATTATATTGAATTAAATCAAACCAAATCGATTTAAATTAAATTAAGCAAAATTAATTCCTTTTAAATCAAAATTAAAAGAAACGAATTGTATTAAATAAATATGAATAGATTATTAAAAATCAATCAATAAAACACACAACACAAACGACTATTTTAGGGTTATTAGCCAATTTTCAAGAGAATTTAAAATTCATTTTATTAAAATTTCCATTGATATTTACATAAATAGATATATTTTAATTTAATTTAATTGTGGGGCAGTCAAAATAATTTCGGTCCTAGCATTTGCTCAATCTGTGTTTTATTAGTTGATTAATAATCTATTTATATTTATTTCATGCAATATGAACTACCATCGTCTAAATATTAAAACCATTAATTGTATTAGAATTGTATTAAATTAATTAAAATTATTTTTTTGCATGATGCAATATATAATTATTATGCAACAACAGGTGTACATTATGTAATTCAATGTTCGGCAGGGTATTTGCCCGGGAAGTAGTTGTTTTAATGTGCATTTGTTTAAAGTACTTACGTAAGGTAAGTAAAAATGTCACAGAGCTAAATGTGGAAATAATTTATTAATTATTTTCAAATCATTTTTATTTAATTGATTTAAATAACTATGACCAAATGAATGAATACTGTTTTCTACTTAAAAAAAATGGTGATGTGTTCATCATGGTACTTTTCCCGGTGATTTCTGATTGAAAATTTAATAGGAAAGGAAAAATGATTAATTGAAAAAGAATGATTGTTTTTAAAGTTGAAGTCGAGTATTTAGAATAATATTATAATTAAGTGTGTTATTTCTTACCTTACAATGGGTTAAAATCATTTCTCCACACTCTTTTTCATTTTTTCAAACTGGAGGCGTTTGCGAATGATGTGACGGCACTTTGACGTTTTATTTGTCATTAAAATAATTATTTCAATAATTAAAATCTCTAAGGAAATTTATCAGATAATCGAAATTCTTCCGCTTATAAAATGAAAACCGTAGGTCCTACAATAAAATTTTCACGATCACAATACTTTCCCTTGGACAGGGGTCCGTGGAAAGTAAAAATATTTATTTATCATTAATTTATTTTGTACAAAAAAAAACATCATCGCGTGAAATTCTTTCACTTATCTATTATCCTGTAACCAGTAAAATCCAAAAGAAAAACTGACGGACAATTATTAAATGTACACTAAAACAAATTATATATTCTTGCGTCCCGGATTTTCAAACGGTTTTTAATTTATTTTTATTTAACACACGATAACAGATATATAAACTGCTGACACCAGGGTGATTTTATTTGATTCGGATCCGAGCCGAATTTATGTTAAATTTAATGAAGGGGTTTATTTAATTTTAAAATCGATAGATTTTAATTAACACTTAAACTTTATTCATTACTTAATATTTATAAAAATACAGGTTTACAGATTACACGTTATGAGAGCGCGAGAGATGCGACTCAGTTTTGTGTTATAATTAGACTCTCTTAGATCGGCGTCGCATTGTCTTATATACTTATTTAATACTTGCGTAGCATTTTACAATTAATAAAAATATAATATAATGGTTCTATATATTTTGGTGGATCGAACAACATATTTGCGTGCATCTGTGGACCCGTATTGTCTTATCTTAAGAATGCGAACACTTCCAGCGCGTGAGCGATTTTTGCAAAATTGCCTTCACAGATTTGCATCCAGTTGATTGAGAACGCGAGCGGGGTTCACATTTCGGTCCAAACTTTCAACGCCTGAAATATTTGATAACTAATAATGTGATTTCTTTTCGTTTGTGAAAAGTAATAATTAGTGATGATCGGGGTGAGTGTGTATGAGATATTTTGATCTACAATAAATCGAATTGGTTATTGATATTGGGTAAATTACTAGTTTCAAACTTTATACATACAGTTTGTTGGTTAATATTGAGAGTATAACCAAAATCGACGACGAAGTTTGCGTTGGAAGTCTCGAGTCATGTCTACTAAGATCACACGCGTGAAATGCTTGTTGTGGTCCAAGGTAGATCGAGGTATGTATGAACTAGCAAAGTATGCTGAACTAGCGCCTCACATAGTTTCAACGCCCCCCTTGCTTCTCACCTCCCTTTCAGTCATTCAGATCTCGTGACGTAGACGAATTCGAATATTTTCGCGCGTACACCGGCGAAAACAAGCATAACCTATTTTCACATTGCGTGCTTTATACTTCTTTGTTTATGCCCATTCATTGTTTCATTGTTTAGTTATACTTTGGCCTTTCAGCGACCATGCGAAAAGTAAATTTGAAAATTGTTATCACCGGCCGTAATAGATTAATTTGTTTGTCTGCGGGACATTACATATTTTTGTATTATTTTATTACGTTGATCCACACTCTTTTAAAATGTTGCACTCTTTAGGTTTTTACACAAACAAATGCACTTGTTCGAAGAGGTAATCCATACTATTGTAACTGATTAAAAATGGTAATAACTAAATTCATTACTACACTGTATTATTATAAAAAAATAATACATTTTTTTAAGCATTCGAATGGTCACATCGTGACTGACATATACATTTGCAATCAATAAATTTTATGAAGGAAGAAGACACAATCTTTAATTTACTAGTACACTTTTATTTGAACGCAATAAATACAACTTAAATATCGACTTTTGAGGTTATTGTTTATTATAATTTTATTACGATACAAATATTAAACAATTTAATTAATATTAGTATTTTTATTTTAGTAATAAATATAATAAAATAAAACGAAAATTAATTATATTAATATAACCTAAGGCCATATTTTAGTTTAGTCGATAGCGACTCAAAACGAAGAGCGATTCCAAACAACGGTTGATAAAGAGAAAACTCCGTTTCGATATCATTTAATTTATTATTCCATAACTATTTTAATCATTTATTAATATTTTTAATAATTTTTTATATAAAACTAGTCGAGAATTAAAAGTTATTCAATCTAATCTGTGTTTTATTGGTTGATTTTTAATAATTTATTCATATTTATTTCATACAATATGAACTACCAATGTCTAAATATTAAAACCATTAATTATAGAAAAGGGATTTATTCACTTGGTCATAGTTATTTAAATAAATTAAATAAAAAGAATTTGAAAATAATTAATTAAAAAATTATTTTCCTTTTTAGTTTAAGTACTAATGTAAACATAAGTCATAATGTCACAGTAGCTAAAGGAAAAATAAATTATTAATTAATTATTTTTAATTCTCTTTATTTAATTTAATATTATTTTCTATAAGCATGATAACCAGATAAATTATAATAAATCGGGCGGCACACTTCAGAAGCGTTACCTATAAACAAAAGGGAATAAGCACAAAAACATCAGTGCATATCTACAACTTACTCTATTACGCCGCCATCCTTGCTTACCATCCTCATCCAAACACCCTTAAAAACTTACATGTCGCTGAAAGAGCGGCCCCTAGAGTGCTAACAAAGATCAGGCATCCCCTAAACCTATTACATAATCCTTCAAATCCACTTCTTTATGAAATTACCAATATTATTCTTATAGAACAGAGACTCTCCTTTTTGACCCACACGTTCGTCTCAAATCCCACAAACCTAAACCTGATGAATTCTCAATGTATCCCACGTAATAAAAAATAAATATAAACCCCAAACGTAAATTCCCCACTATAACTCTTCATGAATTCATTGCAGCACTTCACCACATTAATGACAGTTAAATTACAAACATAACCGACAATGACTTCTGACATAGACAGTTAAAAATCACCATAACTCTTTCACGACAAAGACATAAACACGAAAAACAATGGTGGTTGGTAGCGAATTAACAGATATAAAATATACATTTGATTTTGTATTTTTTTAATATTTATTTAGTATTTGTTGCTTTTTATATCTGTTAATAAAGATTCTTCTTCTTATTATTATTATTATTATTAATATAAATGAAAGACGACGCAAGCGACATGTTTCGCCTAATTTCATGTGGCATCGTCAACGATTCGAGTCTACAAGGTGGACAATAAGGAATCGTTGTTTCATCCACTAAAAGAAGACGTACTTGGCCTGTTTAATTAAACATACAGAGAGTTTTATGTAACACCGAACATGCTAGAATGTACTATGTTCGATGTGTACTGGGACGCATCAAAGCATTGTGCGATGTGATTGGCTACGATTTCTAATGGTAATATAGGCAACCCAATTTACACTCTTCCCATCAGAATTAAATTATATTTGTCAACCATTATGTGAAGTGCAACATTTTTTATTATATTATGTTACTTTATATTTTACTTAACCTCAATGAAACACAAAATCTGTGATATTCTTTAACCAGTCCAACTCTTCGTCTATGCCTGTTTTAAGCTCCAAAACAGCAAATATCACTAGCTTGGGATAACTGACAAGTATAAGTCATTTTTTACAGTGAAGGGTGTATTTTGGGTGGACTATATTATTTTTAGAAATATTAGCCAATCAAATCGAACATACGAAAATTTATATTGAGTACATTCTAATATGTTCGGTGTTACATAAAACTCTCTGTATATATTATGTTAATGATCCATAAAAAAATATACTTTTAATAATATTACAATAATATATTATTTCGTTACAGCTTTATAAATATTCGTAAACAAAAATTAATGTATTTATTAACGCATTGATTTCATACTAATCAATATCCATGTTATTTTCGGATTAGTCAAAGGACGCCTTCAGAATAACAACATTTATAATTAGGTCCCTTATATAGAATATCAATAGCATCAATTAGTGCACTGGCTTGAATACTACTTGTTCCACAGCAATAATAAGCCTTTGATTGAGAGTAAATTACATGATACGAGAATAATTGATTTAACGTCATTTTAGAAGTTAATTCAGTTAAGCAAGGCAAATAGAAATAATTCGTATTTTGATAATGTTAGGTCCGGAGATATTTTCGATTTCCATTTAATTTGAAATTATAATTACGCGTCTGATGGTGAAGTGTTTTATGTGGCGGATTTTATATAAATATTTAATCTCGATTCAGAAATGTGAGGATATATTTTCCATTTTATAGGGATTCGTATCATATTTTAATCATGATATTTTATATAATCATATCAAACGATAAAACTTGATGAAATATTACCATTTGATCGAGAAATTTACTCCTCTAAAGCGTTTTTCATTTTTTGTATTAATATTTATATATACAGGGTGTTTCAAATTCGAGTCTCACCATGGGGATCTCGCTTATTATAAGAGATAGAGGGTAGGTTTAAATTCAGCATTTTTGCAGAATTTCATGCTGATTAATATCCCATTGAGAAAACTGGGCTAAGTTTATTTGTTTTCAAGAAAAACTGAAAATTACTGAAAAATGCGATTTTCTTTTTTTATTTATATCTTCGTTATTTGAAGCAATAATTCAATACAATGAAGACATTATTATAGATTTTTTTTATGATCTAATCGATGGCGTACTAATTTTACTAATAGCATGTTTCGTTTCTTCTGGACCATCATCAACTTTCTTATTTCTTATGGGCGCCATATTGTTTTATTATCAGATTAGAATCCTCTATTTTTTCTGATTACAATGATACCACATATGATATCTTTATTCTGATAAATAAAACACAGTTAAAAAAAATAATACAAATAGATCACGCATGCCATAAAATTAAAAGTAATCAGTAGAAAATATAATGTAACTTGTAGCTTTGTGAATACAATATTTATAAAAAAATTGTTTTGCAATGGAATAAAAATTTACATAATGATTTTTTTTACAAACTAAAAATTATTTAAAAAAAGATAGTAATACTCAACTCAACATTAATATTAATAAAAATATTAACACAAAAAATATTTCTTTAATTTATGTTTAAAAAAAAGGTTTGGCAGCAACAAAAATTCAAAGGTGTTCCTTAAATTATTTATTGTAGTATACAAATTTCCTGTAGGAATTTTACTGAATTTTTAGACGAAATTATTAATGTTTTATAATCTCCTAATTTATGTTCTGACTATACACATATTACGGTAAGAAAATAACTAATATACCAGATCACCTAAATAACGTAAATGAAATAAACCAAATATTGGCAAGTTAGGTTCAATCACTACTACCAGATAAAAATTATTTATATTTTTACATATATAAAACAGAAACAAAATCCAATCACTTATTAAAGTTCCTTTCTGTGTCAGACTTGGAGGCGTTGTCTTTAATAAACTCTATTATCGATACCAAAACACAGACTACAAATATATAAGAAATGCTTTACTTACTCCATTAAAAACTGCATTTATATGTTTTTGATTCCCCGTGCAATTGCCTAACCACTCATGGATTTATGTTCACATAACTCCTACAGTTTTTGAGTTACAAAAATATGTGTCAAATATTATCGTCAAATAGATGTTTCGTAAAAATGCCTATAACTTCTAATAGAAACCAGATAGGCAGACGAGCGGCATCTTAAATTGTTACAAATAGATTCCTACGTTATTTCTTACCGTAAATATTAAGCTTTTTCAATTCTTTCCACAGATTTTTGTTATTACCTGCATTTTCGCAAGAGTATTGCAAATAAGCTCGCTGTTCAGCACGAATTGCCTTTGACTTGAAAAAGGTTTCTCATTCTTTTATAGAATTCATAGTGCGATTGATTTTTAAAATTTTGTATCTCCTGCTTGCGTTATCTCTGATATTCATCATGCATCCCTTTTTGTGGAGAGGAAAACTTTATAAGGCGCGTGTTTATCCCGAAAGATATTCTCATTTTCTTTGTTGGTGTTCCAATTAGGTTGATTGTTTCCACATTTGTCTCTTTTTACCCGAACCACTTCGGACTTCCCTTTATCAAAGAGAGTGTTTATCAAAGAGGTATATTAATTTTCTATTGAATAGTAATAATTTCTCATTTATATGATCAACATCGTATATTTCATAACCAGTTTAATTTAAATGGGGTGTTCCATTTAAAATAACAAAGTTGGTAGCCATTTCTGGTACAACCGGATGTGATAGAAAGTCTAAATATTTTCCATAAGGAGATCACATTCAAACGTGCAATGTAGAATTATTTCATTTTTTTCTTCAGTCGGGAACCCAGTAGACTTTCAATAGCCATTATTCATGGTCTACGCTGTATACATTTCGTGAAGAATGATAAAAACTGAAATTGTATGTATGTATAACTTATATCATTGAACATTTATAACTATATTGATTTATTTAAAATCATTTACCTTTTGTTACAATCCCAATGCTCAAATACAATTATTTCAAAACATTACATTTCCTTATAAATTAAAAAAAAATCCATAATAATACATTTTCCCTGGTACAAACCTTTCTATACTGCTTACTACACACTTTTTATAATTTCAATTATTTTAGGACAGCTGGCACATCGTCTCTCTTATAGAAACGCGGCGCGGAGAGATAACTATAAGGGATTTTTTTGTCTTTCTTGTATGCCGTTATACACTTATCGCTGACACACATACATACTAGAGTTGGGTAACTACTGAGCGAGTCGGCTCAAAGAGCCAAGCTGCTCAGTTTGAAATACCCAGCTCTTTTTGAGACATGACTCATTTTAATTCGTCCGCTCTTTCAGAGTTACGGATCTCGGTGTTTCAAATTCGAGTCTTACCATGGGGATCTCGCTTATTATGAGAGATAGAGGGTAGGTTTAAATTTGGCATTTATTGCGGAATTTCGTGCTGATTAATATCCCGTTAAGAAAACTGGGCTAAGTTTATTAGATTTTAAGAAAAATGAAAAAAAAAAACTGAAAAATGCGATTTTATTTTTTTATTTATATGTTCGTCATTTGAAGCAATGTTTCAATGCAATTTTTATAGCACTTTTTTATGATCTAAGCGATGGTGTCATCATTTTACTAATAGCACGTTTCGTTTCTTCTGGACCATCATCAACTTTCTTATTTCTTATGGCTCTTGAACCGTTGAACCGTCAGTTTGATATACCCAGCTGTTTTTGAGCCATGATGAGGTTAGGGTGGGAGAAGGAGTTAAGAAGAAAAAATTGAGGTAGTTTTTGAAGTATGTAGTGTATATTTATACAAAATGGGTATGCCTATAAAGGTCTTTTTTGAGCCATAACTCATTTTAATTCGTCCGCTCATCTAGAGTTATGGATTTAGATTTTTTACGCGGTTTGGTGCAGCGCGGAAGCCTCTTGTGAATCTCCGGTCAAATAAATCCGCTCGCTCAGTGGGAAATTACACAATTGATCTTGAATGTCGATTTTTTATGTGACACGAAGATCGGCGCGACGGCTGACTCAGCTCGGCCTTGTTGATCATGCATTTTTTTACGTTTTGTATTTCTTCCGTGGTAATTTGATGAATGCTACTTTACACATTTTTGTTTTGTAATTATATTATCTAAATATATTAATATTAACTAAATAATTCCAAAATATGTTGAATTAAAATTAAAATATGAAATAAAATAACAAAATAATATATTTACATATCTTTTGTAGGTAATGTAAAATAAACAAAAAAGGGTTTGGTAATCAACTAGGAGTAATGTATAACAGAAAAATCAAATTATGTTTATCATAGTTTTACTCAACATAAAACAATAAAAATCTAAAACCATTATATAAAAAATATAATATACAGGGTCCTGCATCACAGCTCCCGTCTTCGATAGCTCAGTTACTAATTAAGTTAGTACTTCAGGAAAATATATTTGATTCTACAGGGTATCTCAAAAAAGAGTTACGGCATGATGACATATTTTTTAAAAATGTTTAATATACATTTAATTCATTATTTAGGTACATTTTATGATTATCTACACACCCCTAAAATTTTATTGAAATTGGTGCAGTAATACCAACCAAAAAAAAAGTAGAAAAAATTGATTGTGTGCCATTGCTTTAAAAAATAATAAAAATTAAATAGAATCTTATGAATAAAATTATATAGGGTACTTTTTAAATAAGGTACTAACAGTAAAATTTTATTGATATGATTTATACAGGGTGTCCAAAATTTAGTGTCAAATTCATGTAGTGTATAATTCATATAAATAAAATTTAACTATTAAGATTGTTGGATTTTATTTAACAAGTACCCTGTATAATTTTATTCACAAGGTTTTAATTTATTTTTTATTAATTTTTTCAACCAATGGCGCAGAACCATTTTTTTTTTTTCTACTTTTTAATTTTATTATTAATTAAGTTCTCACTTAACCCGTGGTGAAACATATTTAAATCTATATATATATACATATATATATATATATATATATATTATTTAAATAAAACTCTTGGTTTGTTTCACTATTTATATTTTATCTCTCCGACTAGTTTCGACCGTTGGTCATCTTCAGGGAGGAATGTACAGAGATTTTTAAAGCTGTCGGTTTTTATAAAAATAATACAAAGACATCATAAAATAATAAAATACGTCAGGCAACAAGAACGGGTGCGATTGGGGAGTGCCAAATGTCCTCGATGTTATTAACGATGGGTTTATCCTGTTTTAGCGCCTTACTAATTTCGAGCCCTTCGCGGAGGTTTAAATATCGGCTCTTATTGCCTGAGTATAATACTTTACAATCATTGTTATCAAAAATATGATTATAATCGATACAGTGTTGCAAAAATCCATTCAAACCAATGGGCTCTCCATTGTCCCCATTATTGACAGAAATTTTCATGTCAAACTTTGAAGAATTTTTATTCAAAGACAACAGGTGCAAAAATATTGTTTATTGGGCAAGATACGTGGATGATGTGTTTTGCATTTGGGATGGAACCACACGCCAGTTAGATTGTTTCTTAACATTTTTAAATTCAGTAAATAAAAATATTATATTCACGACAGAAATAGAAAAAATAATAGTTTAAATTTCTTAGAATTAACTATAACAAAAACAATAGACAATAAATTAGAATACAAAATCTATAGAAAAGACAGCTTCACTGATACAATTATTCCAAATGATTCAAATACCCACAATAAAATTAAATATAGTACTTTTCATGCTCCTATTCACCGCCTTTAGTTTAGTGGTACATGTACCACTAAACGAAACAAATTTTAACACAGAACTAAACACAATAAAAACGATAGCAGTCAATAATGGTTACAGTAAACAAATTATCAGCAACTTACTAAAAAGGAAAAAACGAAAACAGTACGAAAAATATTTCTACTGCAAAATAAAACCTCCCAAGAAAGAGTGGCATAGATTGAATTACGTTAATAATCTTTCGGAAATAATTACAAAAACTTTTAAGGGGTATGAATTTAATATCATAATGACAAACCCACTCAACCTACACAGACTGCTTGTAAATAACAAAAATGATGTTCAAAAACTAGACAAATGTGGTGTGTACGAAATTAAGTGCAGTGATTGTGATTGTATATATATAGGACAAACGGGAAGAAATTTCAGAACACGTCTAAAAGAACACAGACAGTCAATAATAAATAAAAAATGCTCCACTGGATTTTCGCAACACTGTATCGATTATAATCATATTTTTGATAACAATGATTGTAAAGTATTATACTCAGGCAATAAGAGCCGATATTTAAACCTCCGCGAAGGGCTCGAAATTAGTAAGGGATAAACCCATCGTTAATAACATCGAGGACATTTGGCACTCCCCAATCGCATCCGTTCTTGTTGCCTGACGTATTTTATTATTTTATGACGTCTTTGTATTATTTTTATAAAAACCGACAGCTTTAAAAATCTCTGTACATTCCCCCTGAAGATGTCGGAGAGATAAAATATAAATAGTGAGACAAACCAAGAGTTTTATTTAAATAATATATATATATATATATATATCGATTTTTAATTTTATTTGTTAGTATTACTGAACCGATTTCAATACAATTTTGGGTGTATGTAGGTAATCATAAAAGGCTCCTAAGTAATGAATTAAATATATATTAAGCAATTTAAAAAAATATGTCATCATGCCGTAACTCTTTTTTGTGATACCCTGTATAATCAAAAATATTTTCCTGAAGTACGTCCTAGGACCCAAGTAAACTTTCCAAAATTGCAAAGTCCTAACTTAATTAGTAACAGAGCTATCAGAGACGGGAGCTGTGATGCAGGACTCTGTATATTTTTCCGAATATATAATAAATCAAATTAAACTAAGTTTATTAATTGATTGCAATCATTGTATAATCGCAATCATCAATCACCGTTTCACTCAACTCTATGAGTTGCCGAATTATCACAAAGTTAGACTCCTCGCTCACAACTGAGCTATGTAACTCTTTTGAGCTAGCTCACTGAGTCGATTCTTCTAAATGAACTGGATCTTCTGAGCCAGCTCACTGAAATGAGCCAGTTCGCCCATCTCTAATACTTATACATATCAAAAATAACAGAGAACATCGGATGAGTATCTCTTGATAATTAATTAAATGTATTTGTTTTTATTTTTCCATTGTATTAATTATTTATATGATAAACGCAAATAACATTTATTAAAATATAGTACACTATTTACTCCAATCTAAATGAGAGTAGATGAACTAATATTGTTCAGGAAAATGACAGGAAACTGTATGTAACTTGCCAGTTTTATTTAATATGGCTGAAGTTCACATAAATTGATGCTATTTTTGGGACGATCTTCCTTAAGTACACAGCATTGTTTTCTGACAAAAAATATATTAAATCATAACTACATTAAATGTAGATTATTATGACATATTTCAATTTCTTTGAGTAATTTTCAAGTAAACTATTAATCAGATTCATTTTTAAACAGCTCGGTGGAAATCCAAATTTATTTTTATATATAATATAATATAATATAATATAATATAATATAATATAATATAATATAATATAATATAATATAGTATAATATAATATAATATAATATAATATAATATAATATAATATAATATAATATAATATAATATAATATAATATAATATAATATAATATAATATAATATAATATAATATAATATAATATAATTCATTATTCAGAGTTTGTGTGATGGTGGAATTCAATTGGCACGAAAATCGTTTAATTTTACATATGATAAACACCAGCCTTCTTCTGCCCGAGGTAGAGGGCGCTGCATTAATAAAAGTGAGAAATATATAACATATGAATAACCTGGATGAGAATAGCCAGCCAAATAATAAGACTTTTAGTATTGTGTAACGCTATTGTAGCTTCATGGAATCCTAAAACAATCGATTTAGCTGCTCCTTGAATGCGTTTAAAATGTAGAATTAAATATTGCTTACAATAAATAATTGTATTCATTTATTTTCGGAGATCATTTTATATACAAATCATAAAAACAGCATAAAAATATTACTTTGAACATGTTTCTTCACTTATTAAATTGTAATATTATTTTTCGTAAAAGTACTAAACCTAGGGGTTGTACAATAAATGTAGAAAATGGCTTACTTCTCTCTATAATTTTTCGAAGTGAATATTATATCTCACATAAAATAGAATACCTAATTTGTATCTGAAAACGTTCAGTCCAAATGAATAGTTCGAGATTAACTAGATAAAAAAATCCCGAAAAGGGATGACTCGTGAAGAATAAAGGGGCCAACGTTTAATTAAAGTTTAAGTTGGGGGATTCAAGATTTTAATCAAAGCGATTTATGGTTACGGTTATTTTAAAAGGGATCCTCACTATTTCGGGAATTACAATAAAAGAAGCCGGTTACATTTTTCCCCGGCCGCACATTTACTATAAAAGGGAAGGTTCTCCGGAAATTTGTTTGGCAATTTTTATTCCGACATTTGAAAACGGTATTGAAATTATATATAAAAAAGTTTCGTGTAGAATTTTGCGAATATAATTCGAGTGGGCAATTTAAATTAAATATAAAGAAAAAAAAAGTTAAATAAGAAAATGAACTTACAATCAAACTAAACAAGAAAAAATACTGGTAATGATCAATAAAATTCGATTATTCCCTTTTTCCAACTGAAAAAATATTTACATTGCAAGTTTTTGACAAACATCTATTGAAACGACTTCCCGAGCATATACCACGCCACACATCGATTGATTTGCTGTCTTTATTTTTATTCTATTGAGTTTTTTCTTTATCTGTTATTAAATTATTTTTGTAATTTTCTCCATTTTTTCTTTCTTACCATTTGATCAAATAGTTATCTTTTATAACCAATAATAATGCTATTTGTTTCATATACAGGGTGGCGCAAGATTACGATGAAGTCCAATATCTCAGTTATAAAGAAATATACAAAAAATGTTACTGATATTATTAGTAGCTACTGTCACATTCACATTTTAAAATTAGTTTCATGTATACAAGGTGTCCAATAATCACGTAACGTATCAAACATATGTTTTTTTAAATGGAATGATATATTTTTTATGAAGATTTTCGATTCTACGTTTAAAAATAATCATTTTTTATATAAGATTTAATAGGTCAATTTTTCATAGTTTAAAAGTTATAAACAAATGAATGTTGAAATCGATAGATCTTTAGAGCCTAATATTTCAATAATGAAAAATGAAATAAACATTCTGTCAACGCCATACAAATGCAAAATACTTAATAATAAAAGAAATACTCTTTTTTTCTCTCAAAACAAATTTTTATATACAATGTGAAGCAATACGCAAAATGATTTTTTTATCTTTTTACTTAAATGGGACACCCTATATTTTTTATGCTATTTTAATAGAAAATTAATCACTCTTCATTTTTTATATAAAACATTAAATAGCTACCGTTTACCGTTTTTGAGATATTTAATCTCAAATACAAATTTGGTATAGAATTTTTAATCAAAGTAGGCCGTGCCAGAACAACTAATTTATTTAGTTGTGAAAGTTACGCGAACACAAATATAAAATAATTTAGTGAAACGAATAATCAAGTGTATTAATTAAAATACATCATAATTCATACATATTTTTTTATCACGGGATAAATGAGAATTTAATAAAAAAAGTAAATAAATATTAAGCTGTAATTATTTTAATACACGATAATATTGAAAATACAACAATTTAAATAGGTATGTTCTTGGCTGTGCGCCAGGATCCAGGTACAACAAATCTTCTTATCTCAGGAATGCGTTCTCGGAGTGAGTCGTCGATCGTTTTTTTCTTCTTGATTTGCGATAATTGCGCTCTTGTATTTCGATTCAGTCGTCCGAAAACGCGCAATGTTCACTATTCCGGTTTAATTTTAAACGTTAGAAATTATTAATAATTAAAAACGCGATTTATTTTTGTTTATGAACAAGTGGTAATTAGTGAGTGGTGGAGGTGAGTTGGTTTTCGATTCACCAGGAATGGGTTGGAAGTTATTTTTTCTATTAAGGTATGTTAATATTAATAATTTATTTTTAAACAGATTTTACGATTCCTATTATTATCATCAATTTATTCTCCAAAATTGCATTTATCAATGAATTACTTTCGCAATAAACAAATGCGATTTTCGCAAGACTAAAGTAGGTATACATTAGTTCTAAATTCATTAATGAAGATTTGCTAAAAATTATGTTTAACAATAAATTAATTTTGCAACAAAGAAAACATTTTTTTTTGTAAAGTTTTAATCATTTTCATCACTTAACCCGCGGTGAAATATTTTTGAATAATCTTTGAAATTTTCCAAAAAACTAACACTTGTTTTTTTCTTACAAAATGTTATAATAAATGGAAGATGTGCCGTCCCTTGCTCGAATATGCTTCTATCCTATTCCATAATTACTTAAATGGGACACCCTATATTTTTTACGCTACTTTAGTAGAAAATTTATCACTCTTCATTTTTTATATAAAACATTAAGTAGCTACCATTTACTGTTTTTAAGATATTTAATCTCAAATACAAATTTGGTATAGAATTTTTAACCAAAGTAGGCCGCGCCAGGACAACTAATTTATTTAGTTGTGAAAGTTACGCTTAATATTATAATTAGTAAGTAAAGTACATTTTACGTTATATTTTATAACACTGGTGCAGTTAAACATACTTCTTCAATAAATGATTAATTTAATTGTTAAAAACTAACAACTATATTTTTGGTTATTATTCGAAAATATTTAAAATATTCCTATATGCTTCTTAAATTGATTTATTTAAACAATTCATGTTGACTGAAAAACCGAAAATAGATACTAAGTGAAATAATAAAATATTTAAATCATTATATTTTGTTAACATTTTTATGTATTAATTTCACACATTCACATTTTTTTTAATTCAATAGCATTCAAACATTTTACAATTTTTTTCCAAAAAAATATGTCCCAATAACCATTATAACTCGCTAAATAATCGTTGAGCAACTATTTTCTTTATATTTTGCATGCGCCTTTAAATGTCGATTGTCATTTGAATATCCTTTTAGGTTAGGGAGTAAGTATGTTATTAAATACCAGAAAACGATTATGAATTGCATTTGTTTTAATTATAGCCTACTTAAATTATAGATTATAAGCGAAACTTATAAATTTTGTACTTTGAATTGAAATTGTTAAAGAATGGTAACAGATAGGGGTATAGTTTATTATACAAAAATTAAAGAACAATCAATTTTCTATCGAAATAGTGTAAAAAATATAGGGTGTTCCATTTAAGTGAAAAAAGAAAAAAATCATTTTGCGTATTGTTTGACCCTGTACACAACATTTGCTTTATGGTAACAAACGATTATTCCTTATATTATTAAGCATTTTTTCAATTAAATTGCGTTAACTGAAAGTTTACATCGTTTTTCATTTTTGAAAAATAAGGCCCCAATCTTCCAGTGATTTCAACCTTAAATTGTTTATAACTTTTAAAATATTGAAAACTGACCTAATAAACCTTATGTCAAAAATGATTAATTTTAAGCGTAGAATCTAAAATTGACATAAAAAATATAGCATTCCATTTAAAAAATCATATGTTTGATACGTCACGTGATTATTGGACACCCTGTATATATGAAACCAATTTTAAAATGTGAAGTTTTACAGTAACTACAAATTATGTCAGTAATATCTTTTTGTAAATTTCTAAATAACTGAGATATTGGACTTCATCGGAATCTTGCGCCACCCTGTATATACATAATCTTTACTGACAAACACAATACAATATCCAATTATAACATAAAATATTACAATAAATTTCGTAAAAGTCTACCAATTGGCTATCGACCAGTGGTCTTTCCGCCTGGATTTTGCATCATGCAACATTTTTTTGTTCCGAGAAAAATGTTCGTCCTTGTCATAATATACCGATAAAGTCTGATGATCGTTAACAGTCCCCGTCAGCTATTTACGTTATTTAACTGCCTTGCATGTTATAAAATGAAGTCATGAATTCAATATTTGTTTTATTAATTCTAATTCGATTTTATAATCGGTGTTGCTGGACTGAAAATTAATTAGTCTATGAATATATGAATTAAAACCACTATATTTTTATAAATAGAAAAAAAAGTATTCATTCACTTAGTCACAGTTATTTTATAAATTAAATGAAAATAATTAATGAATTATTTTAATTTTTACATTGAATTATTCTCGGATCAAAAAAATTTTTGAATTATGCAATATTTTATTGATATGCAACAGCAAGTGTACATTATGTAATTCAATGTCCGACGGGGTATTTGACTGGGAAGTAGTTTTCAAATCATTTTTTTATTTAATTTACTATATTTTATTATAGAGTGTGTATTTAAATTTTCATTTTACATGATTCTTTTTTACGAATTTTATAAGATAATTAAATATTGGTTTTTTGATACTTAAATTTAAGAAAATAACTATTTTCTTTTTAATTTCCATAGTAAATTGAATTTAAATATATAGTGGTAGACAAGTTAACTAAACATTTAAATTCAATTAACATTTGAATTTACTGTAGAAAATTGTTTTGTCCACAAACATAACGTGATCTATGTAACATTTCCAAAAGTGAACATATTTGCTTCCTATTTAGTTCAACAGTTTTTCCTTAAATTTAGCTATAAACATCTCTGATAATAAAGGTGATAAAGGGGAGACCAGCAGGTTAATATTAATTTAAGCATACATTTATAAGCTGTAATAGTTCTATATCTAAATATGAAGTATTCTTAATTCTTTTTCTAAGATAATTTTTATTTGTTTTGCATAAAAGCATTTCCACGTCAAATGAAATTAATTTTGTGTTGCATGGGATCGATATTTCTTTTAATTTATTTTCAAGGTCTGTACAGTTTTTAACTGTATGTTGAAGTTTGAAATTTAAAATCAAAGCAATTGTTTTATTTAAAGAATTTGTATAGTCGCATAGGGACCCCTTCTTTGTGGATATTTCAATTTCAATTTACTTTATTAACGGAATCTCCATTTCCAAATTACAATTATTTGTTAATCTATCCAATGGTTTTTGAATAATGATAATAATAAATTTATTGATGCTATAAATAAAAATTTTACATACGACGAACAGAAACGAGTACATGTAATCAAATGAAATAAAAAATAAAAACGAAATTTGCAAAAAAAAAATGTTTTTTTTTAAATATCTCGAAAACCAAAAATGATATTTTAAATTAGTTTTCGGATTATTGTTAGAGTTAAAATTTCACATATTTACCATAATTGAACCAACTTTACTATTCAAATAACCGAGATCCCCATGCATTTCCCCGAAATACGGACACTGTATGTTTTATAAATGTTTTATGTGAAATATATCAGAAATAGCGCCGTTTTATGTAGAGGATGTGAGATAAGTCCCCTGAATAAGAGCGAAATTTAATTATCATATGAAGATATGGTGGTTTATGTGTAAGGATACATTTATGGTAAAATGTTAAAGAGTGCAGAAATTGGCGATTTTTTATATTAAGCCAATTTAGTTAATTTTTCAGATAAGTGATCGCACTTTCGAATTACAAAAATTAAGCGAATACCGGATTTTTGGACTTTATGAATACGGAGTTTGGTTTAAAAGTTAATGCAAAAACTGTGAATTACATCACCAAAGTTAATATGGATTAACACAAGAGTTTCATAAAGTTGTTTCCTTAATTTTATATTTAAATAGTGACGACTAGAATATATTAATTTAAATTAAGAAATAAATTTATGTGATTTGAAACGCTATTTATTGCCATTAGTTAATCCTAAGTTCGTGCAGAATCGGTAAAAAGAAGTGTAACATCATTCAGATTAATTTTTAATCGATCTTTCACATATTTAAAAAAAATCCTTGATCCAAATAGCATAACAGTCAACTTATTCGGATTTATATTAAGTGAGTGTCTACGCGAATGTTCTAAGTTACTAGAAAGGTCAGAATTTAATCTTTTTCTGAGAGAATATCATTAGGTTTAAAATAGAATAATAATTGCGTGTCAACGGCAGGTAGCTGAACAATTTATTACAACTCTTAGGAGGGACGAAGTATAAATAGAAAAAATATAGGTCCTAATATTGACCCTTGCGGTATCTCAGATTTGACCATGATATAATTGGATGTGATATCTAATTAGTCAAATACACAAACAAATGGTAATTCTTGGGGCAATATCCGGAGAATATGCAGGTTGTGGGAGAACTTCCAATCTTGTTGTATTAGGTCGTGCGTTATTGTGATGAAGTATTACGCCCTTCCGAATGACGAGAGCGCTGATTAAGCTTTCGTCATTGAAAGAAAAATTTCCCTCGAGAAATTTCGTAAACCAACGCTGGCATTTTCCGACGCCAACAGCATCTTGACCGAAAGCACCACTGATATTTTTCGCAGCCTCGTTTGCTTTTCTCCCAATTGGAACTCGAAAAGCATGCAATGTCAAATATGCCCTACATCTGCCATCCTGTATCCTTAGTTTGGCAAATTAAAAAAGTTCGAGCAAATTTTTTTGCAACAAATCTTCATACTTTTTGTATGTACCACGCATTTATTGCTTATGTTGATGAAGTTAGCGGTAAGTTGGTTTCTAAAGTAACATTAAAAAACGACATTAATTATTATGTGTTTGAAGCTGGCAATGAACCCTGCGCCTGCACATTGAGACTTTTTTCCAAAAAAAAAAATATTTAAATGAAAACAAGACTTATTTAATCGGTCATTCATGATTATATAATTACAATTAAATAAAAAAGAATACATTTTTCTGCTATTAATTCATAAATCTTCATAGTACATATACTTTAAAAAATCGAAATATTTTATAAACAATATTTTCAAAACGGCGCACTTTTTTTTCAAAATTTCTGTTAGAAATGGTTTAAACAATGTTTCTAGAAGGAATATAAACAATTAAAAATGCGTGCCCGTTAATAGTTTATCTATAAACAAATTCATTGCTGAGTCGTATTTCCAACTTTTTTGAAGTATATGAAGTATGAAGATTTTTGAATTTATAGCAGTACATTTTATTCTGTTATATTAAAGCATGCTTAATATTACTTATAATTATTTTTGAAAACACAAAAACTTGTCTCAGTGTGCAGGCACCGGGTTCATTGCGAGATTCATTGCCAGATTCACAAACATTAATTATTAATAGACTAGATATGTATGAATTACAAAACTCGCTTTGTTTAAATATTGTTTCATTATTAATTCAAACATTAATATTTCTTCTTGATATATTTTTGTTTTTGTTATCTTATTCCTTTGGAGTGCCATAAAATTAAGTTAGATTTAGTCTTTGAAATTATATAATTCAATGTATTTCAGAATTTGTCCTTTAAACGTTAGTTGATTAATTTCTATCTTCATTAACCTTGAGGCCAATGTTACAATAAATAAACGAACAGATACTATGAGGATATATTTTTGCACATTTGTTCTTAAAGATAGATAAATTAAAATTTGACGATATAGTGGATGCTTGGGGAGAATTTTAGTTTCCTATGGTTCAAAGGATTCTCCCATGTTTTTTGTTCTTTAGTAATAATAACAACAATATTTAATTTAATACGTCTATTACCAACTGAAAATATGTAACAAAAAAGGTATAAATGGATACAACTTTCGCGTTTAAGAGTAAACGATGAACTTAACGTGAAACTAAAGTATTATTTACAAATTGTACAAAAGAGAGAAAGATATGGTGTAATAGCATGAGCATTACGCTATCCTGCGCTAAGGGCCCGCTAATTACCGCGTAGATTCATATGGAATATGGAAATCGGCTATGCCCGATTTCCGATTAAATCTAAAGATGGTTAATGGCCAAAAATACCCTTAATCCGCACTATTGTGTCACAGACTGGGAAGTTTTATAATCCTAAAAAGGGTATTTACAAAATAATCCGACATTGTATACTGTTTATAAAAAATAGCATAAAAACATTTAAGAACTGCAATAAAATATACAATAAAGGAATTAGAAAAATACAAATATACAACATAAAATATTTAAACAAATAAGAATATATAGTGGATTTTTGAAATAGTATTCATTTTGAAGAATTATTTATCATTAATCAGCCATTTTTATCCATTTTATGATGACTTATTTCTTTTAGGAGGTGTATGTTAAATGTAACATTTATCGTACAGGAAATTCCCAAATATATCAAGGGAATTTTAAACTTAGTAATTAATTCCTTTTACAAATATAATCCTTTTCAACTCACAAAACGTGTTGTAATTCTTTTTTGCGCGTGAGTACGGTTTTAATAATAAGCACGTTTTAAATGGACGCCAGCGCTGAGGAATCCTTCTATTCTGTTAATAGTGCGCGATTAATAACGGTCCCATCCCCATCTGGAAAACGGCCGAGGAAAATATTTACGCGTCTCTGCCTCAAGGGTTGTCCTCGCGACGCGAATTAATGAGAGGCATTCAATTAAGAGGCCAAAAGCATCTTCGCCGAGGCGCCAGCGGGGCTTTATTAAAATGGCAACTCGATAATTTCCTGTCCCTAAATAAATAATAAAACCCCGGCAATTTTCGCCTCGTTGCTCGCCCTCCTCACCCGGCCTAAATATATTTTCTCTTTTTTTTCAGATTAATTGCGTAATTTGAATAAAATTTCAATCACTGTTAAAAAATAATATTAAAACACTTAACATTGTTGGATGGTTGAAACCATTACTTAGTGATGACGTTTAAATCAAGTTAGAGTTTTTACAATAATTTCCATTGTATTTTCATTAATCACTTGGTGATTAATTTATGTCCTGAAATACATGTCTTCAGATGTTCTTATATTTATATATAATTATTGATTGTATTTGCTACTTTGTTATCCTCCGTTAAGATTTCACCATGCGGAGTAGATATTTCAGGGATATATTATTATGAGTTGCGTGAAGTTGATTTGAGGACAATCCTTTATTAAAATTAATATAATTTTAAATGACAGTGTTTTCCCATAATCCAATTGCCGGTTTTCCCCTAAAACGTTAATCCATTCACTAAAGTCCAATAAATAATTATTGCTTCTTTTGACTTCCAATTTGTTTAGTATTCTCTTGACCAGAAAGCAAGAAACCACATTTTCTTTATATTACCTTCCGCTACTTCTATGTTGTTTTTATAAGTAAATTTTCTTTGTTTTCGTTACGAATGTAGTGTTCTTTTATTGTATGTACAAATATTTTAAAAGTTGGTTGTTAGGATTATTCTTATATCGTTTGTGTAGTTTTTCCTGTTCTTTAATACTTATTACTATTTCTTTGTTGACCCATTCATGATCTGTTATTCTTTTGTAAGTAGTTGGTTTACTTTCATTTTTAATTAAATTTGATAAGCAATTAATTAAATCTTTAAATGTTTTTATTTTGTCTTTGTTCATGATCCTTTTCTTATTTTTTATTTTCATGGTTTATTTTACTTATTTTTCATATTTAATTTTGATTACTTTTCTTAACCATTCACAACTTATGGCTTCTTCAGTGTGATTTTTAAATCTTGATTGTCCACTGTTAATAATATGTGGTCTAATATTGCATTCTGTCTGGTGGTATGATGCGAGTAAAAATAATTAACTATTGTGGATCCTTGTTCCTGCACAATTTTTGTATACGTTTTGGTTATATTATTGTCCTACAAAAAAATAATATAGAATTCTCCTATTGTTATGCGTTTTACATTATCTAGTAGGATGTGCTCTGCTAGCAATTTCCATAAATTGTTGTAATTAATAAAGTGTGGTATATATATTATAGTTATATATGATTTATGTGATTTTAAAAATATTTTTATTACTCCAGTCTCTGATATTCTGCTATTTATTACTATATTAAACGGTATATTATTTTTTATATATTTATATAACCGTTACTTCTCCCCTGCTTTCTCTGCAATGTTTTGAAAATATAACTTAAGGTTGTCCATTTTGATTAAATGATTTTTATCTTTTAAAGTTATATTTAATATTATTTTTTAATGTATTTACTTATATAGATCCCATTGGTTTGTTATTTTTTCAATGTGTTTTTTTTATAATTTGGAATAATTTACTCTTCTCCACTCTTCTTTTCTTTTTATTTCAATTCCTACCTTCTTAATTTATTCGCTTTATTAAATAGTTTACTGGTAAAGCTAAGAATTCATTAACGTATATTATATTGTTATCTATTTTAAAATTCATTCTGCTACTTTTACAGATATTACTTACTTTCATTTTTTGTTCAGAACTTAATTTTTCTCTTCTTGCAATTTTAATGTTATTATAATAATTTTAATTTTAAATAAATAACCTAAAAGAAATTAATAAAATGTTCAACCAGCATACTTCTAGCGTATGGATAACTAGTGATTTCCATTTCGGGTTTTCGAACATCATCATTGATGGAATACACTACGCCTTGGCACATCTGATGGAGTTCGAGAAACCGAAGTGGCTATCAATCGTTATCCATATGCCAGATGAATGGTGGTTGAACATTTGATTATATTAATTTCGTTTCCTGTTCACATGAACAGAACAAGTTTCGACTTCGTTTAGTAGACGACACAGCGATTCTCGGTCATCTAACTTGTAGAGTCGAATCGATGACGATGTCCCATGAAATTAGCTTGCGGCGCCTTCAATTTATTATGAACCTAAAAGATATTGGATTGAAGTGTCACATCACAGCGAAGCAGTGCGATACCCCAATCAATATTAGGATTATAACCCCCATCGCAGAGAGAATCTTGGAATCATCCATGGCTGCAACATTTGCGGCCAACGATGCAACCAGGACCCTCACAGATGATACTAAGTCCACAATTGACATGGACTTATGCCCTATGTTTGAAAAATAAACAATAGAGGGACTACTGATGCCCCACTCTCATCCTCCGACGACTTCACAGTCGAGAAGGTAACTACGGATGGAGGGTCTGTAGATAAGAGGCGGGTTCCGAAGAGAAAGCCTGGCTGTAAGAAGGGCATACCTAGAAAGTGATATTTCTTGGAAATGCCCTTTTCAATACTTTTAATTTGTTTTTTTGTGTCATCGTTATCTTTTTTAATTTATATATATTTTTAGAAAGTTTCCTCCATATTGTCGCGCCTATTTTCTGTATTTTTATCCAGACATTAGGGTTAATTGAGAACCTCATGTCTTCAATTGATAGTAATGTGATATTAGTTTTAGGTTTCTATACTGTTATAGTTTTTTTAGTTTTTATTTTGTCGTTGTCTCGCCGCCGAAATACTTTACAACTTCGACTTAATTTCATGTTTCTAGGTTTAGCTTTTATTTTGTCATTGTTCTGGTATCTGAGTCCTTAATAACTCCGATGCCTTTCTGTGTAGCTAGGTTATAAGGTGAGCTTGTCTTTGTGTTATTTATTTTAATTTATTATTATATGTTTTATAATGTCTGAAATAAAAAATGATTGAACAAGATGTTTTACGGAATTATAACGGTTGTAGAAAACAATATCAGTAGCATCTCCAAGAGATGCATTTCTAACTAAATGAGGAATTTCAGCTCAGAGGTTTTTCGACAGAAGGTATGTGGTACCGAAGGTGAGAGCCAATTGTGGAATTTCTGTTCTTCTGAGAAATATCCCATATCAGGAATAGACTCCAGGCTTTGGCAGTACGTATTACACAGGGGATGTGTACCATTTGCACCATTTATCTTCCAGAATTCGAGTGGACAACCTAAGACTTATTAGAATTACTGGATCAGCTCTCCTCGTCGTACTAATTAGTGAGTGACTTTAACGCTCATAATCCACAATGGAGGTCTAAGGGGAAGGATCTGTATGGTCGATTAATTGAGAGTTTTCTCGATCAGGGAGTTACGGTCTTCCTCAACACATGATCCCCCACAGCTGTAGATCTGTATTGTTTCGACTCTTCAATGGAACCCTTGATGATCTGTACAACAGTGATTATGATAGCAATCATCGTAAGATAGGTAAGACATCAAGACTCCCGTCGATTATATCTCGACAAGGCTGACTGGCTTGGTTTCAAGCCAGTTTTACACGTCCAACAAAAAAAAAACCAACAATGTCAAGACTGCCGTACAGGATATCATTCAAATGGAAAAAGGCGGTTCACTAGTTCCATGGTATAGCTAGAGGAGAAACCTGATAACCTTCAAGAAACGACGAGCCATTGTTCGTCGCGCTATTCTTGAAGGCCAACGGTTATCATGGGAGAGCTACGTGTCTTCTTTCACATTGACTACACAAGTTATTGAAGTGTGGAAAAAGGTGGGGGAATAGCCGGGGAATTCCCGGCGGTAATGTCAATCTGAAAGTTGATGTCATGGAGATGGCAGAGATGGCGGTCGCAATTGCTTCCCACTTCCACTGTGCCAGAGGTCTCAAAATTACAATACGAATTTCATGAGCATTAAACAAGTCCTTGAGGCCTCTCTAAATTTTTTCTCTTCGGAGTCCTTACCATAAAATGTTTTATTTTCACAAAACGAATTAGAAGAAGCAATTAGTTCCATATGTGCAACCAAATCCCCAGGGACAGACGGCATTCCATATTAGATTGTCTGTTAACTTCCCCCTTGCATGAGGGAATATCTACTGGACATATATAATCCGATAAGGATTAAGTGTATTTATCCCAGCCAATAGAAAGAAACTACGATTGTTTCTTCGTAATCCAGGTAAGGACCCAATAAACGTTAATAGTTACCGGTCTATTTCGCTAACCAGCTGTTAGGGGAATATTTTGGAGAAAATGGTAAACCGTCTGGTATGGATCCTAGAAAGAAATGGTCTTCTAGTGTAATACCAGGCAAGTTTCAGAAGATTTCACAGCACGATTCACCAATTTAGTTCACTTAGAAAACTCCATCCAGGATGCCTTCTTAGGGAGAAAGCAGCTTGTAGCGTTTTATTTTATCTAGAGAAAGCATATGACATGACCTGGAGATATGGATTTCTCCAGAAACTATATAAATGGGGACTTACTGGCCGTCTGCCCATTTACGTTAAGTATTTTATAACTGGTATTTTATAGTAAAAATTGGGGAAACCGAAAAAGTTTGTGTTAGAGAACGATATACCCTAAGGTTCAATCAAGTGTGTAACCCTATTCGCAATAGCAGTCAACGAAATAGCTAAGTGACTAAGACTTGGCAGTATATATGGTAATAAATACCATCCTTGCCATTAATCGAAAACTGCAGGCTGTCATCGACGAAGTGAATAGCAACGCGGAGCCTAGAGTAGACTACGGCGACCGCATCGTAACCCCGCATTGTCACGAAGGGTACGAGGATACAAGTTATATATAGTATCCGGTTATTGGGTATCGGCTTCAAAGTCGTTTTACAACCTTCATGCTGATAATTTTTGATATAATTTCTTATTATTGTGTAGTTGCAATATACATTTACGCTATTTCTACTACAAATCCTATATGTAACAAAAATATCTGGTCGAGTAGATTGGCAGCAATAATATTATTATGAATCAAATTATATAGAGTAGTTAACGAAGTGATCTTGCATCGTTTAAATTGAATATGGCCAACATGTTTTCATAGCTAACATTATCATCGAGGTAGGCAAAATGTACAACATAATAGAGATACCTTATAAATATTATTTAGACACGTTCTATAAATTTAATATGGCAGTCATAGAACATGGTCTCCATTCTATGAGATCGCTGAACAGTACTCAAACTTCGGTCTCAGGTACGACGTATATAAATTCATAATGGTGTTGGAATTTTTGAATAGTTTTAACACTATTCGTAAAAAAACCAACATTTCCATAGCAGAGTTCACCAATTGTGTATAGTGGGAACAAAACACAGATTCATATCTAACAAAATACTTAAGCTTTTTTATCTCCGCAACACGTCAAAAAAAAAAGATGTTATTTAAGGAATAATGTTGGACCTTATATTTCAACGACATCGTTAACAAATAATAGAAATTTTACCCCACTCGTAGGATGGAAGGATGTAGACCTATGGTCTATATATTCAATATAGTTCTCTCTATTAAATAAGAATAAGACAAGTAAAGCAGCACTATTGGGAGATTTCAATTGTCCTACAATCACTATTAATTCTTATAATTTATCTCACAAAGCTTCATATATTGTTAACTTTTGTAATTTTCTGGGCATTCATCAATTTAACACAATACCTAATTCATCAAATAATATTTTAGATCTTCTGTACTGTAACTTAAATTGTAATGTGCAGAGAGAACTTGATGCCTTAGTTTCTGAGGACAGCTATCATCCTGAATTTACATTTACATTTACTGTACAATGTTCATTAGATATTTCACCAGTTAATGAAAACTCACTTAAATTTAACTTTAGAAGGGGTAATTATCTAGAATTGTACGCTTACTTATCGGAGGTTGACTGGAGTTATCTTTCAACCTTTACGGATGTGGACTTAGCATTTAATGTATTTTATACTATCATAAATACAGCCCTATCGCAACTTATACCTACATTTAATTTAAAACGTAAATTTAAATATCCGCCCTGGTTCACTCCAGAAATAATAAAGCTTATAAAAGAAAAAAAATGCACTTAGGAATAAACTTAAATGTAATTCTCCCATGTGTTTATTATCAGAACAATTAAAAACACTAAGGTCTGTAATTAAAAACAAAATAGCATATGCACACAAAGATTATATAAAAACAGTAGAAAATAACCTTATAACAAACCCTAAACAATTTTCGCCATACATAAATTCAAAGAGAACTAATTCATCTAGAATTCCTTCATCATTATCATATAATGATGTTGTCCTAGATAATCCTAATGATATCGTGAATGGTTTCCAAGAATATTTTGAATCGGTGCATAATCCCCCAACGAACAGTCATACTATCTCTAATTTAAGTTTAATTCCTAATTTCGTTTTTGCCTCTACATCAGATCAGCCTGTTTTCAAGCTATTAAGAAAGTTACCAAATAATTTTAAATCCGGGGATGATAATATACCTTCATTTTTATTAAAATATTGTGCTAGCACACTAAATGTTCCTCTTGCAATATTGTTCAATTTATCAATAAAAACGTGCACATTTCCGCAGAGTCTAAAAATTTCTGCAATTTGTCCTATACCTAAGACTTCTCTGAAGTTAAAGAATATTAATAACTTTCGTCCTATTGCTATCCTCCCGCATATTGCAAAAGTATTTGAACGTTTACTCTTTGAACAAATTTATAATCATATTAAACTCTATATTTCTGACAAACAACACGGTTTTATTCCCAACCGCTCAACTGTAACTAATCTCACCCTCATTACTCATGATATTGCTGAAACCGTTGATGGTAAAGGACAACTTGATGTGATCTACACGGACCTGTCAAAAGCCTTTGATACAGTTCAGCATAATATTCTGTTATCAAAGCTAAATACTTTCAGTTTTTGTGCGTCATCCATATCTTTAATTCAAAGTTATCTTAGTGAACGAATTGCATACGTGGTAGTTAATGGCTTTAAATCACACGAATACTCTCCAACTTCTGGGGTACCCCAAGGTTCAATCTTGGGACCACTTCTCTTCAATATATTCATTAACGATCTTTCGGAATCTTTGACTTGCAAACACCTGCTTTACGCTGATGATTTAAAAATATATAATAATGTTGAAAATATCAATTATTGTATGGTCTTACAAACTAACCTTAACACTATATCATCATGGTGCGAAAGAAATGGACTCAATCTAAATATCGCGAAATGTAAAAATATGTCGTTCACTAAGTATCTATTCCACTTAAGTTTAATTATACAATTGACGGAAATATTTTAGAGTGCGTTAAAGTATTTAAAGATTTGGGAGTTTACTTTGACAGTAATTTAACCTTCAATCATCATGTTGACGCTATTGTGAAAGAATCTTCTAAATCTTTAGGTTTCATCTGTCGAAATTCCACCCAATTCCACAATCTTAATACACTCAAATCGTTGTATAATTCTTATGTACGATCAAAGCTGGAATATGCAGCCATAGTCTGGTTTCCTCAAAACCAGGGCCAAATTCGTCAAATAGAAGGCATACAACGTAAATTTTTAAAATTATTACATTTTAAATCAGAAGGTTTTTATCCAAACAGAGGTGTAGACCATAACTTACTTCTTCGCAAATTTGATTTTAGGAGTCTCGCAACTCGTCGACAAAAAACGTGTATTTCCTTTCCGTACAAACTCTTGCATAATTCTATTGACTCACCGGACTTATTAAATACAATTAGGCTGCATATTCCATCTTTTTATAGCCGACGATCACCAACATTTAATATGTTAGCAAATAGAACCGACATTGGGCGGAAATCACCTATCAAAATAATGTCAACTTGTTTTAATAAGATATCCGAATCTTGCGATATATTTCACGATAAATTAAATATGGTTTTAACTATTTTGGATCAATATATTCAAGAACTATAGTTATTGTAATGCGGCTATAATGTTATACTACCATTTTTATATCTTCATATTTTCTCTATGCTATGTTTGTATTTGATTATTGTATATTTGTTCTGTAATTGGGACTTGTTTCCTGTTGGACAATAAAGATTTATTATTATTAAATCCCCATTTCATTAGTTTATAAATTAGAATGAATGGTTTATGAAGTCAAACGCCTTGCGAAAATCCGTGTTAGAACATCTACTTGTAAAGCTCATCAATATAATACAAGATAAATACCGTTATATTTAGTTAGTTAGAACATGTAGACTTCTTCCTCACAAAATCATCTTGTTTGGTTCCAAAATGTGTTCTTACATAATTATACAATTTATTTGCGATAATTGTCTCGAATATGTTCGCTAAGTTATTTTTAATTGAAATGATGACGGGTGATATTCGAGAAATTTTACATTATTTAGGGAATTTTTAAGTTTTTAAAATCATATTAAATATATGAACAAGTGATTTTACCAAAACAGGGATACAGTCTCGCACTATAAACAATGGAATGATATCAGAATCAGTTGTGAAATTATTACTGAGTTTTTTTTTTGAAGCATTAAGGATATCGTCTGTAATTTCGATAGAATGATATGAACTATAATTTGTTTGTATACGTGTAAGTGGTATAAAAAAGTTTACTATATTTCCTTATCCAAAACCAAGAAAATGTACCACTAAGTTAACGCCGTCAAAATACAAGATATAATTTGTTACATTTATAATTATTATTTAGCACTGCTTTAATCCGCCATTGAAAAATTTACATTTCTTTAAATTGGTTCGAAATGAGTGATAATCTACATTACATGTTTATCCTAAAAGCCACACAAAAATTATCACATCTTTCCTGGTGACTTTTATTTTATTTAGCAATTTGTTATGATATTTTTTTATTTTCAAATAAGTTTCACTTTTATAATTATAATAACATGTATCTATTAATCGTACACGATGCTACAGTCCAGATTCAATAAAAATAGTTCTTTATTGCCGTATAGACACGGTGAATTTATTTTCTGACTACTAACCGAGCCAGTCGTCGATGAAGCGCGGGAAGCGGCGTACGTGATCGCTGTTTCTTAAACATTTCAGAATTTACGCGAACGCCTTGCTGAAATTCGTTAGTGGTTAAAAATACCAGCGAGTGGGTTATCTTTAATAAATTGGTGCAACATATTACAGGATGTAAAAAAAATATTTAACTAACTCCAATCGAAAAGGCACAACTAATAAGCCTATATAAATTAATAAAAAAATATATATATAACAAGGCTTAGATTTGTGATGGGATATTTTAACATTTGAAACTATAATTAACAAATTATTTATGTGTTTAAACGAAAGTCTTTGCAAGTTGTGAAAATAATATAATTATTTTTTAAATAACAAATAAAAAAATCGTTCTCAATTTCATTATACAAATTTTAATAGGTGACATTAATTCAAAACAAGTTATTCCTCATAAATAAAGTGCTCTTTGGTGCAATTTATAAATATTATGGAATTAAAGGTAAGAATATTATTTATTAAAAATAAGCCGAAGTTTGAATAGTCTGCAAATTATTATTTTGAAAATGTTAATAATAACAAAATACATATCTCTTGTTTGTATAAATGTTTCAGTTATACAAATTGTAAATATTTTCAAAATTAAAATTAAAATTTTCAGATTTCTTGGCTGCTATAGTTTTGATGATTTTAACGTGTTATTGTTATTATTGTAAATTACGATTTGTAACAAAAAAATAGACGTTTTAACAATTCACAAAAATACTAATATCTTCTCTATTCTCTAAATGCAATTATTTTTAAATTTAACTTCAACAAATACAAATAAATCACGAATAATTAAAGTATTCACAACACTATGATTTTTTTAATCAAAATTGTATTTTTTTAAATGGAACACCCTATATATTATTATATTTTTAGATTCTACGTTCAAAATAGCCTAACGGTTTTTGAAATAATTGAAATTTTGTTAAAATTTAACCTAATTTTCAAATATCAATCATTTGAAAAGTATTTAGGTTATGTAAACGGTATATATAGCAATAGATCGTGTTTCATTTTTCAATTACAAAGGCCTTAAAATTTGCACAGGGTGGCCCAAAAAATAACTTTAACTTTAAGTTGGTCAAATTTGTTTTTTATGCTATATTTTTTTAACATTCTATTAAATAAACATTATAATTTAGTATCAAAAGTTTACTATACCTTTAACCTCTAAGTCAAGTTGTTTTTGCGGAAAATGCAAAAATTGAATCTTCGCATCATTTGAGGTTTTCTCTCAGTATATTGATATATTTGTTATATTTCTAGGTGGCTGTAGATTTACGAAATGTCAAATAATTTATCTAAACGGTCACTTCAATTTTCGAACTCGTTTTTTTTTGCTATCATGGTATAATTTTGATTTTTTTTTGAAAATTAGTATCATTATTATTTGAATGTAGGTAGTGTAGTTCTATTTCAAAATATTTATTCAAAATAGAAGGGTATAGATATTTTTGTATCGTTTGGACAATGTTATCGAGAGACCTTTTTAACCAACTGCAATAATACATATAATTTTTGCTAAAGAAGTAATTCTATTTCGGCCGTTTTAAAGAGACTATTAAACCGATTTATATAAAAAAGGGGATGTGAGTTACAAAAACTCATTTATTAGGAAATCTGTAACTTTATAAGAATAAAATTCTGAATATACAGAACTTTTGACATCATTCTGATAGAAATGGTAAGTAGTAATCAAAATAGATTGTTGGGTGGTATGGAATAGAGGGCCCACATTTTTACATTTTATTGGATTTATGTTTCAACAAAGGCACAAAATGCCAACATTTGAAATTGTAAGCTAAAGTGACGGATCAACTAAAACATTTGACATTTTTAAACTCTATAGCCAACTAAACTATTAAAATATTAATAAAAAATGCACTCCAAATGACGCAAAAATTGATTTTATGCCTTTTTTATTTTAAAAAACTAAATGTCTAAGAGCTTATATTTTACTGGAAATATTTCCGTACATAACCTGAACACTTCTCAAATAATTAAAATTAGAAAATTAGGTTCGAATTTAAGAAAATTGCAATTATTTAAAAAACCGTTAGGTTTAGGTACTAATAACCTTAATGGAAACGATAGTTATTTTGAACATAAAATCTAAAAAAATAATAATATATAGGGTGTTCTATTCAAAAAGCACAACTTTGATACTTTTATGGTGTATGAGACACCCTGAATAATATGAAATTAATTTTAGAACACAGCCGTGAAATCAAAATTTTAAAAAGTGGTGTACTTTGACCACAATACTCCGTTTCGTATAGCGTGAATAACCCGGTATTATATTCATTTCCTTTATTTCTTTATTTTAAATGCTATATGTACAGAATGGCCCAAATTCCGTTTTAGAGTTTTATTTTTATCTCAATCAATCGTTTGAAAATAGATTTATCTGGCTGCCTTTTCTATGGATATCGATTAAAATACGTTTCCCATGGCATATTTGAATACCTTGAATAAAGCATTCTAACATGTCGAATTTTTCGTAATTATCGTATTGCACACTTATAAACTTGTTTAATTCAAAGAACAACAGAAAACTAATTGACACAAACAAACGATATAAACAAAATAACATTGTTTTGTTTAGAAATGAACTGCATTTGTTTCAAAGGGTATTTAAATTTATATAAAATAAATTATATCTTGATAAAATGAAAACTAAACATGCTAACATGGTATATGAATGAAAAGAGAAAAATATAACCTATTTACTAAAGACATAGCCACCTATGATTTCTACTTTAAAAAAATAAAACTTTGCCCTGTATCTTTTAAATTAATGCAGATAAAAAAAATATGTAAATTTTTCAATTTTCTTTGAAAAAGTGTCTAATGAACATGCAATTCTTATTTTGATAAAATAACAAATAAATGAGTTATTAATTTTTTTTAATCTTTTTTCCTTTATACCGTTAGGTGTAAGGAGTTTTTGTTTAGTGTCTGTTTCTATATTTTTCTCTCCATGTCTTTCTGTCCTTGGTTAATTGTTTAATGTCCTTCCAGTCTATGTCCTTTTTTTCTGCTTCTTCTCTAATTAATAAAAATCGAAAATGGAAAATATTAAATTTTAGGCTATAACTTAAAACAAAAGACGATAGCCAATTTCTGTTTTCATTGTTGAGTTTGTCTTAAAAATAGAGCTCAATTTGTGCCATATTTACTTTACTATGTCTTCTAATAACCGAGATTCCATATTGCAACACGTAATTTTTTTCCACCCTGTACATTTTGAGTTGAATGTGCTCTTTATCAATATTTTTTATAAAATTGACAAATAAATAAATAAACATAAAAAAATTAAATGAATTTGAAATCAAATAATGATGAATTATAAGAATTAAAATTAAATTGAATAAACCAAATAAAATAATTTTAATAAATGTTCAATTGTGGATAATATGACACTTTTAAATTTTAAATAATTTAAATACAATGTACATGATTGGCAATTGCAGATTTTTCTTAGTTTTGTTTTGAACAACACATATGTTCTTTGAATCTAGTTTTCGAATTTCTTTAGTTTGTCTAATGTATATTTTCTCACACTTGCATTGCATTGTACTGATGCCACTTTTTTCCAAATTATTAATGTTGTTAAACGTAATTCTTAATAAAAGTTTAAAATAGTTTTTGTTTTAGAATAAAATGCGGATGCAATTAAAATCAAATTAAATTAAGCTATAATTTAATATAGGTTTATTAATAATTTTAACATGTTGTAAATAGAATTTTTACATTTAATATTTACAATCATGGTTGATAAATACATCAGAAAATGGCTATCGACCATCGGCATTTCCGCCCAATTTAAAATAAATAAGTGAAAAAAATGAATTTAATATAAATATTTAATAACCCATCCTAGAGTACAGTTCCATTCTTTTTATCAACCTATGTACCGCCATCATTAACTACTTCGAAGTAACTGAAAGATCATCTTTCCGTACTCTCACTAAACTTCGACACCCCCAAAATCCTCCTTATAATCCTTCAAATGTACTCCTCTACCAAATAACCCAAATTACCCTTATTAAAGATAGACTTCGATTTCTCGCACAACAATTTGCTTGTAAAGAATCGAATTACGAACATATTAAAAAAATGTGCATCACTAAAACCCCCAGCACAATCCCTAAATACAAAAACCCCCCACGCAGTTATATATCTAACCCCTCTCAGAAAGACTTATCGATAGCCATTGTAAAAAGAAAATATTTTTATTAGTGTTGTTAAAACCTGTATTAAGTTTATTTATTGAATGGCAAAAAAAATAAAATAAAAAAAAAGATAGTAATAACAAAAAAATGTATTATCTGACATAATTTTTAAGACATCTAAAAACAATCTAAGATAAAGGAATCGAATTCAAAGTGCACCAAAGTCAGCCGTTTTGGACTTTGTTCGATTTTATGTTGAAAACCGTGGATGACAAAATTAAAAGAAATAGTTATAATAAAAAAAGATTTTATTAGCTAGAATGGTTCCTAAGAAATCGAGAAACAATCTAAGAAAAAGAAATCGAATTTAAATTACGCCGAAGTCAGCCGTTTTCAACTTTGAAATTTTATCGATTTTGTTTTGAAAACCGTGGATGATAAAAAAGTTAAAAAATAGTTATAAAAGAATAAACTTTTTTTGTATTAGTTAAGATGGTTTCTAAAACATCTAGAAACAATCTAAGATAAAGAAATCGAAGTGCGCCTATGTCAGCTGTTTTTGACTTTGAAGTTTATTCGATTTTATGTTGAAAACCTTTGCTGACAACAAAAATTAAAAAATGGTTAAAAAAAAACAATGTTTACATATCGATCGTATCTAACAATGTCCACGATTTTATTGGTAGTTTCTACAATGGACTTTCCAGGGCGTGGTGCATTTTTGCCATCCGAATCGACGAAACTAAAATTGCGTATGATTGGTAATTACTGAATCAGGACCATGAACACTATTCATATTTTGAGAAACCTGGCTTGGGTTTTCCTCTTTATCAAGGAAAAAACTCTAAAATATATCTATCTTTGACTTGCGCTCAAACAAAACTGAGTCACCTAATCACAAAAATATAAGAACATTTTTTTTGTAAGAAATCGATCGGACTTATACATCGCGTGATACAGATAACTAAAAACATCTATAGAAAAAATAATGGACTTCCTTTTACTAGGCCTAATTTTTGTCATTATAATTTATTTACTTAACGGAGGCCATTTCATACAGTAACATACATACAGAATAAAATTAGAGTAGTTACAACAAATAAAATAATACATTTTAAGTACACACATTTTTTTGCACTAAGATCATGGCGCAGAGAACTTACAGATCCTACAAACATATCAAAGCCAGTTGCATATATAAAATCATTAGACGGCTTTAAAAAGCGTGTGGTCTACCAATGTTTAAATATTATAAATAATTGGCCTTTATGGCTGTTGGGTTATAAATAAATTAATTATTATAAAATATAATTTCGTATAAAACATTATGCTCTTCAATAAATTTGTGGTATAAAAAACGTATTAAGTTTTCATTATCCTAATACCTTAAGGATTCAATAAAGTTTTGTTAAATAAATTAAATATTAAATACTGATGTTATTAACCAAAGTCAGATTAAGATGTGTTTTAATTAATCAATATTTGTTTTATAATTACATTCCCTGAACGAGTATCGTAATTATTGCCTGATTGCTGAATATTGGCTTCGGGATGAATTATAACCCGAAAGGGCGCCCTCGAGGGTAAGACCGGTTTTAGCTAATCTGATAATTAATATGCATCTCTCTGAAAAATTAATTACTGCATCAGCTGGCGACAATTAGTTTCATCTCCTGCCGTCTCCAAAACGACAGCCGAACTTTATTCACTTATATAAGACGACCGAGAGTTAAAGTTGTTTAGGATTTAAATTAATTAATTGTTTTTACAAATTATTTTTCTGTAGAAGTAACTAATAATAAAGTAATGATAAACTTATTATGACTGTAACGATAAACAATAAATCATTATTAAATTATATTATTTATTTAAGGGAAATAATTTAATATTGTCAAAGAGAAAGTATTATTTTCAAATTAAATTTTACAAAAAAAAATTAACTATTACTGCACTTAGCTATAATTACAGCACAGCCACATGCAATTATTTTCATAAATAATATAATAATAACATAATTATTGATAATACAATATTAATGAAATGTTATAGTTTACTTAATACTTAACAAATAATTTAACTTACGTATTTGTTCGAAATGACCTCCTGATAACACATTCTTGCGCGTTTAATAATTGTAGGCGTAGCTCTTTGAAGAGTATCTGGGACGTTACGCAACTTATTATATATTTTATTAAGTCATTTCGTGTTTGGGGTTTATTAGAATACGGGTCAATCCAAATGAAATAGCCCAGAAAAAAATAATTTGGTTGCTTGGCCATTTTATAAAAAAAAAATATATATTTCTACCATCAATTATTTATGGCATCAGTAGTTCAAAACAATTTTTAATTATAATATATATTATAAATATAAATTATATAGCTATATAATAATGAACATTACGCCAAGTGTTATTTATTACAGGCGTTTTAATAGCTACTTTTATCTACTTTTAAAACATTCGTAGATACTAAAGTACTCAAATATACAGATTGAATTTTTTAAGTAGTTTTATGTTGCATGAGAGCAGAACATATGAAAAAATCAGATCAAGTCACCAACCAGAGATATTAAAGCCTAAAGTTAAAAAAATCTCAAAAATTTAAATTTTAAAAATGTATAAAAAAAATGAGGTAACAAATATCAGGGTTAAGAGTACTTTAATTACAAGCTACTTAGCAATGTTTATTATCATGCCAAAAATCAACTTTGATATACATCCCTTTATACTCAAAAATTACCCTCAAAAGCGGCTTCTTGAGAAATGAAAACAGTTGTTTTTTCAATAGCAGTTTTCTAGTATTGAACTTCAAAATATTCAAACAGTGAAAAGAATAGACTATTAGGAAAACAATAGTGTTTGAATTATCAATCTATGACTTACCAGACCTGAGAAAATGAGTTTTCCGTAAGAGCTTACAAACTCAAAAATCGCCATGTGCGGTGAAACAAAGATGGCTGCTATTTTGAAATGGCTGACTCTAAAAAAAAAATGTTTTGAGCTACTGATTCCATATGTAATTGATGGTAGAAATATCATTTTTTATAAAATGGCCAAGCAACCACCTTTGGACCACTTGGTATGGATTGACATTAAAATTTTAATGTACCCCAAAAGATAATAATAGAGTGAAGCTTGAAAATATAATAAATAAATACATTTAACAAATACTTCGAAACCATGAAAATTATATTAAGCAAAAGTAGGATATCAATCTTTCAGGATTATCAGAAATTCTATGAGGTGGTAACTCAGACTCAATTTTATCCTAATTTTTCGAAATCATTTTTGTAGGTACACTGATGAGGCAAAGGTCGTTTGTCTTCTATGATAGTTGACCTTGTTCAAGTTTTTACTCTCCTCAAAGTACTAAAAGTTCTTTCTTGTTCTTTTTATAGAACAAAGATGGGCTATTGGTATAGATAAAGCCTGTTTTATAGCTAGAAAGAATGTTGTTCATCATTTCCAAGGTTTTCAGCAACTAGAGATCATGCTTATTTTCAGTCCACAAATAAAACCACAACTCAATTTCAGATTCAAGTCGGTCCAATTCATAAAATTCAGCAACAATTGTCATTTTCTGTTTTAATTTTACAATTGACAAATCAATCACGAAAAGAGGATGTAGAAATAGCTGAGTAAAGGTTGGTAAATTATCTTTTGAACATCTGCTTACAAAAGAATGTAAAAATGAATGAAATACAAATAATTTGAAAATAATTATTTTTTTTGTTTCTTTAATTATGTAAAAATGAGTCAAGATAAGGAATGAGTACTGTTCGTATCCGAAATTCTTCATCTGAGGTAGAAGGGGGATTTGAGCGGTATTTCTAGCGTATTGCTATTCTTCGTGGTTGAAGCTTTATTAACAAATTTGCAGCTCTTTTGCAGAATTATCAATAGCAATCATTATAACATTTGTCGATTGCCGGTGTGTTTCACAAACAACAGCAACTATTTTTTCTTTTGATGTGGTTTATGCACTGAAGAATGTCCAAGTTTTTCGACAGTAGAATTTTTACGACAGGTTCCAACATAGCAGAGTACTTACTTATAATGCTGAAATCCAATATTTTCTGTGCCAAATTGTTTTATAAACTTGGAAATATTTCGATATTTTTTAAACATACTTGTCTCACAAAAAGCTGGCATGCGCTTTCACCTTATAACTGATTCATGGAAAAAATGATGATGTCTCTAATACTATTACAGATTTCAAATACAGAGTTGAGATTGTTCACCACGATGTTTAATCGATGGCTAGCTTAGTGAAAATAAAAAGCTTATCTCTTAATATTTTCAATGGCACTAAAAGATCGTGGGGTAATCTTTTCGTGCCATTGTTGAGCAGCGATCGTACTCTTGCATTTTTGAGGATCAAGTCTGTTCTTTTGAAGAAATAAGTGTATTGCGTTGGATATAGTTTTTATATCTATAGCTTCTAGCTGTACAAATCCCATGAATTTTTCGTGTACAACCATGTTTTCGTCATCAAAAAAACCTAATTCCGATAGATAATTGCTCCTTAATTATTAATGAATCACTTATTTTCTTTGTATTATCCTTATTGAATTAAAATTTAACTTTATTTATATTCGTTAAATTTGTGTTTACTTGTTAGAAAACACTGTGGGACCCCTATATTAAAATCACGTGGCATTAAATGAAATTCCCCAAATAACTCCCAGCAGGGTTGATAAAGGGGTGCGTGACAAGATATATCAGCTGTCTCGTCGGCTTGCACAGAGAAGGCAAACGACTTTTTAAGATATGTGATTATAAGGATTCTAAATACAATTGCAAGCATAGTGAGTTTCTTCAACTCAGTGATCTTCCAAAATTCCTTCGTGCTGTCTTTACTGCGTAAAGGTAAATCATAAACGCCACAAAATATTAAAGTGTAAGCCGCTGAAGTTATCAGCTAAACATTGTTACCCATTATCCCAAAAAAAAAATTGCTGCTTTTACAGCTGGCAGTATTCATAAATATTTTTATATTTGGTAAAAGGTCTAATAGCAAAGGAACCCTGAATTCCCTGAACAGTTGTAGGGGAAAATAGTACATAATATTGATACTGTGCTTTCTTTAGAATACCGGTTGTTATGTAGCATCTGAAGGAATAAGTAATGAGAGTATTTTCAAACCAAGTGTATACAAATCGCGTTTCAGCGATTTGTTTTAAAAATTAAAATAAATACGTTGTATAATAAACAAAAAATATGTATATTTATTGAATAACGTGCATTGAGAACAAATAAAAAACAAATAGGAAAAATGAACAAAGAGCAAGAGTATTAGTTAGAGTAAGTAGTTAAATTAACCGTTGAAATAAGCTTGCAGTTATAAAGGTTTACGTTTTATATTAGACTAGTTACTCGTGTCAATGTTGGTCAAGAAGTGGTTGAGAACACAGGAAAATGTAAAGAGGAAGGCAAAATGAATCACGTGATCAGTGAAAAAAGGGGATAGTTTTGACACGAGATAACAAAGGATACAGAAGGAAATTTTCCATTGATCACATTTGGCCTGGGCTATTTTTTGCGATTTGAGGCGTAACTCGCCTGGACGAAATGAACACGTTTGCAGCGAATTCCATTGTTTGACACAAAATTTTCGGAAAATGGTTCGCTCTTCATTTACGACTGCAATACGTCATCAAATGTAGTCCGGAAAAAGTACAAAATAAATTTATATAAAGAAAAATCGTTGGAGTTTGAGAATTTTCTCCGAAACAAACAAAGGAGAAAGGTTTAAACTGCAAACAAAAGGACAACTATTTTACGAAATGCAGGTAAAAGCACAAAAGTTTAAAAATGCGTACGTAAACTTAAAATATACATATATGTCTTATGTCTGTCGGCAATACACATTTGTTTGACTTATGTAAACTATGTATATGGTTTTTGCATTAAACACATTTCGCGTTTTGGCACGAATACATTTTTTTTAGGTGTTCCGCATCTTTTTAAAAATTATAACTTTGAAGAGGTTGCCAGTAATTTTTCAAGATTTCAATTCTTTTTTTCATCTATTGTGAAAGAAGCTTTTCCAATGTCATTTTCATAATTTTGTTCCTGCTTGGAACCTGAAGAACCTAGTTCCGGAGTAAATAAAGAGTTGAGATTTCATGAAAATGTTGCAAATCGAAATTCTGCGAATAATATATAGTTTTGATTTGGTGGCAAGCTTCGAAAACATGAGTATTGAAATTGCATATTGATCTCAGTTCCTCCAGTGAACAATATGTTAGCAAATTAAAGCTCGTACAAAATTGTTTAAGATCTTTATGTGCCCGAAACTGTTACCAAATTTGACAATAAATTCTAAAATTCTATAGAAATGTCCGGTGACCTGGGAAGCCATTTAACTGAACCTCCTGTTTAAATCTAACGGTTAGTAATGTTGTTATTTAAAAATGTTCTAACATTTATACCAAAACGAGAATGTCCACTATCATGTTGAAACCACATTACAACTTTTTTCAGAAATGGAATATCCTCCATTAATTCTGAAAACTCGTTTTGTAAAAAATGCAAATAATCTTACAACATTAAACGCACTTGAAGTTTGAATGATCCAATTAGTGGGTTTTTAAGAATACCATACGAAACATTCACCGAAAAGCGATGTTGAAAATTTATTCTTTCATAAGGGTTTTAATTATTCATGAATGAATGAATTTCTCATATTAAATGTGGCTTTATTCGTTAAAAAAAATATTCAACTACAACTTTTAATCCGAGCTGCATAGCCTGCAGGTTGGAAATTTTGTACAGATTTTATGTGATATGAATATTATTTAAAGTTATATACAAGCGTATGAACACGCTTGTATTGTCGAAAACCAGAGACCATTTGGAGAATAGCTTCTTCTTTAGCAAGTTAATGCAATACGGGTAGTTCTGCATTACATTTATGAAAGTTATTTCTTTCTGTCAAATTCCAATGTACATTAATAAACACTTTTGGATAAGATAGTGGGGAATATCAACGGAAGGTATTCCCGCACTGATGCTCATAGTAATAGACCATTATACCTAAAATGAAAACGTCAAATAATAAATAACGGAACTATTAGTAAATTAGCCTTCTAGACCAATAATTATTAAATTTCGTACAAAATTAAAAATTACTAAATCTATGCGCATCGAGTCGCGGAAAACCCTGTATATAATATAAAAAGAATTATTGCTTTTTATGTAAAGTTGAAGTTTTTTTCTTTCTTAATGTTAAAATTAAATTTTGTGCTGTAATATTGTTGCATCACTGACGGTAAGTTTAATTTAAATTGTTTATTTTCTAATATTTCATCATTGTTTGGTTTTCTAACCACCAATGGATTCAGAAAAAAATATTACATTTAAATAAATTTCGGTATTCTCGGCCACAAACGAGCACTATCCATACCGAAATGAGCCTCTGTCGTTTATTTGTTGCAGACCCTACCACTATAAATACATTTCCCGGATTGAAATGCGATGCTGTCGCGGAAGAGAACGCGTGTTTTAGTGAAACAGTGGGTTACTAGTTATTGCAGCGGAGCGCCATAACAATTACCAACTGCGGCTGTAAATACGCAATATATCAAGTCCCGGGAGGGAAAAGAGAGGAGGGATTCCGGGGAGATGAATAAGTAATCGGGATTTTATGAGTGCGCAAATTCTTATCCGGGAAATTTAATTTCCTGGATGTGCCAGTGTTTGGAATGCTAGAGAATCCACTAAAAAAATTAATGCGAATATGAATGCACAGCACACAACTTTTTTTTTAATTGAGAGAATAATGAAATTTATGCATTCTATTTATGTCGGAAAATTATACAATGATAGAAATTCCTTTAGAAATTTGAGTTGTGCAATAAATTTAAGAATAATGGTAAAAACACAATAAATATATTTTATTTATTAGGGAATGTCCTTTTTACAAAACATATGCTATAAATATCAATATTACAAATATATACAGAGAGGTTTTTTAATAAGTATACATTAGGCGAACTGTATACCTGCAAAAAAAAACTAAGTCAAACGCATTAAGGCGATTAATGTGTGCATGTTTAGTTGCCTATAATACACAACTAAACGTCAAACGCTAAACTTCAAAATGTGTAAAATATTTGCTCGAAAATGTATACAAATGAAGAAAAAGTCGAATTTCAAGCGTGTATTACAATTCTAACAGTACTAGAGGAGGATAAGACATGTTTTCAATGAATCCAAAGTGGTCGAATATCCCAGTTAGGATAATTCTAAAAATAATTAAACTAAAACATTTTCTTTGGAAAACGCAACGAAATAAATCATGACTAACACTGCATGCGTTACCGTCACAAGCAATTTCCTTTTTATCAAAAATACCTCACTTATTATTATGGAGAAATTAGATGTAACAAATATTAAGAGATTTTATTAAGACAAATTGAAATAAAAGTAACAGTGAAGAACAATAAACTTGAAATAAATAATTAGAATAAGTGCTAGAAATGACCACCAGAAACTGCAAGATATTAACTCAAACGATCGTAAAAATTCTTCCACATTGTGCATAAACAGAAATTGAAATTCCTAGTTGAAGGAATCGATTGTTCGGGTTGCGTATTATAGGCAACTAAACACATGCATCAATGCGTTTGACTTGGGTATTTTACATGTATACATAGGGGATATGTATACTATTAAAAAAACCTCTCTGTATATATATATATATATATATATATATATACATAGAGTTTTATGTAACATCGAACATGCTAGAATGTACTCAATGTAAATTGCGTGTGGGTATTTGCCCGGGAAGTAGTTGTTTTAATGTGCATTTGTTTAACGTACTTACATAACGTAAGTCAAAAGTCTAAATGTGGAAATAATTTATTAGTTATTTTGAAATCATTTTTAATTAATTCATGATCACGGAATATGCAAAGTCATTCCACACAAAAAGTCAATTACTATAGTTTGATGTATAGAGACCACACACAAGAAGCATATTCAAGATGCGGCCGTACTAGGGAAATATAGAGCTTAGACAAAGTATGTATATTGCAGTTTCTTGAAAATCTAAAAATAAAAACCCTGCAATTGCAATGATTTCATAGAAATAGATCCAATGTGATTTTTAAAGTTAAATTATTCATTTATTTAATGGTTGACATAGAATTATGGAATAATGCTATTATTTCGTAAACAGTTGAAGGAATAGGACATTATACACCAAAACTATCCAAAATATTCCAATCTAAATATATAATGATATATATAGGGTATTCCATTTAAAAATATCTTTGTATCGTATCACTATGTATATAAAATTTTTAATCAAAATGATGCACAAATAAAAATACCAATCGATATCTCCGATCGTTTTCCGAAAAATTATCACGTGAATACAACTAACTAAACATGACTATTAAAATGTGTATATGCATGTAGAATAATATATAAAATTATAGATGAGTTAGAACTAGTTGGTAAGATTAGAAAAGAAAAAGAATTGTGGGAATATATAAAGAAAATGACGCCAAAAAACAAAATTAAAGGAGATGATGTTCCAATTAGTGAGTGGAAAACATATTTCCAAGAACTTTTGGGGGCGGAGAGGGTGGAAAGAAGGACACTGGATAAAAGGGGGCAGTTTAGTAGAGTAGAAGACTTCAGCGAGGAGGAATTAGAGCAGGCGCTGAGAGTAGTTAAAGCAGGGAAGGCAGCAGGACCGGATAGTATAAAGGGAGAGGCGTGGAAGATGTGCAGCGATGAAGGGAAAATAAAAATTCTAACTATATTAAATAGTATATGGAACGGGGAGTTGCAGTTTCCAAATGAGTGCAGAGAAGAGATTGTGGTTCCCGTACATAAGGGTGGGGACAGTTCCGTTCTTGGGAATTACAGAGGAATTACGCTAACCGACAGTTTGTACAAAATTATGATGATGATGGTGAAAGAGAGACTGGAACAAGAAGTGGAGGAAAAAGGACTACTGCCAGAGATCCAAGGCGGGTTCAGAAGAGGGCGATCCACAGTGGACCAGATAGCTACATTGAACTGGCTGATAGAGAGAGAGCTGGCGAAACGAGGAAGAATATATCTGTTGTTTGTGGATCTGAAAGCGGCGTATGATTCTGTGGAGAGGGTGTTGTTAATCGATTGTTTGAAAGGAATGGGTGTGACAGAGCAAGTGGTAAACTGGGTGAATGAAGTATATAGAGAAACGTGGTGTAAGGTCAGAATGGGTGAGGCTATATCGGAGGGTTTTCGAGTAGAGAGAGGAGTGAGACAGGGGTGCCCACTAAGCCCACTACTAATCAATCTGTATGTAGCTAATATGGAGAAAGTGTTAGAGTTGGGACAGGCTGGGGCAATAGTAGTGGGTAATGGCTAAGAGTATGAGTGAATTGAAGGACATGAAAGAGAGGCTTGAAAGGTATTTTGCAAAAAGGCGATTGACTGTTAATGTGAAGAAGACAAAGTGGATGGTATGTATGAATGGGGGTGGTCGAAGGAAAGTAGAAGAACTGAAGTGGCTGGGTGAGGAAGTAGAGCGGGTGAGAGAATTCAAGTATTTGGGTTATGTGTTTGCTGATAGTGGCAGCAGAGCCCGACACATTGATTTTGTATGTAAGAAGGTGAGAGTAGCTATGGCGCGTATGCGAGGAGTATGGGAAGATATATTGGGAGAGAATGTGAGTATAAAAATGGCATGGTGGGATTCATGTATTAGGGCAATTGTGTTGTACGCGTCGGAAGTATGGGGAGTGTGTGGAAGTGATAGGATAGAGAGGGCACAACTGCAATACTTAAAGAGAATTTTAGGGCTTGAGAGAACGACACCAAATTATATAGTATTGCAGGAGTGTCACAGGATGTCAGTTGAATGGGTAGCGGCGAAGAGAGTGGTTAAGTTTGAAAGGAAAGTGAGTGAGCTAGGGGATGAAAGAATGGTAAAAGAGGTAAAAGAAGCGTGGTGTGCGTGTTATAGGGAGTGGCAGCTTAAAGGTGTGGCAGTTAGATGGATGATAGAGAGAGATAGGCTGAATCAAAAAGTGGGATGGTCAGGAATAATTGTAAGAGAGAAAATAGCGCGGGGGAAAAAACTGGAATTAGAATATGGGGAGAGGCTAAGAGAAGTTGAGCTGCAGCTCCGTCAAGAGAATATACAAAAAAGCAGCTACAACCCCAGCTACAAATATATCCAAGTTTTTACAGGACCACCGCGCAACTTTAATGTATTAAGAGAGAGTGAGATGCGTTTGTTAGCGCGATTCAGATGTGGGAATGAAGAAAGAGGAAGGAAGATATGGATGGGAGAAGTGTATACAAGGTGTGTGTTTTGCGGGAGAGAAAAAGATGAATGGGGCCATTGGATGAGTGTGTGTACAGGAATGCGAGTAAAAATAAGTATGAAAGGTAGAATGCGTGAAGAGAGTTTGTGCGAGAGCGGAAGAGGGATAGATGTGGTGAAGAAAATAGTGAGAGCAAGGCCAGGGATATGTAGCTGATGGTGTCCGGGGGAGCAGAGAAGAGAAAGCTTTAGTTTATTTTTTATGTATTGTATCATATTCATTGAGTTTGTAATTATTTTGTGGTAGGGTATGCCAATAAAGGTTTATATATTATAAAATTATATTCTGCCGTTGAATCAGATATCGACCAGAGATCTTTCAGCCTATATATGTCTCATTCTTGTCGTTGTCTATCTAATCGTCATGATCGCTAGCGTTATTGTCAAAGTCCACATTGTTGGAAGAGATGAAATGATAAATATATGAGGGGAACTTGTATTTTGGGGAAATTTTGGGATTGCGTGGGATACAGAGGTGCTTGATTAGGTATGTTTGTAGCACATTTAAGGAAGAGGAGTTCAAGGCGCTCTTAATAGGGGGTAAATTGTTTTGTTGATAACGGGGTGTATTGGTAGGGTTGTGTAAAGGGTTGTTTTGGTTCCAGATTTTCGTGCAGAGTGGAGGGTGGGGATTGTAGGGAAGGATAGCAGCCTATTCGAGCAGGGGACGATATATCATCTTATATATATGCGCAGCGGTTTTCACTGAGATGCCCTGCTGCTTGAATGTTAGGGCTCTAAAATGTTTTGCCCTATTCTTAGATCCTGTCTTGAGGTTTTGGGTATGAGTGGTAAAGGATAGCTACGGAAAAAATGTAATATCTAAATATTTCCAACTTGTGAAAAGAGCTATAGAGATGTTGTTAACTATTGTTTATGTGGAATTTTCAGGACGGTGGCATGGAATGAGGAGTTATGTTTTGTTGGGATTAATGGAAATTCTTCACTGCGTACTATGTTTGTTTGGTGCCGATCAGCCCCTGAGTATATAACGCTCTCTGGATGCTGCATACATGGGTGATTAGCGCTGTATCATCAGCGTAAAGCAGTGGATAGGTGGAGTGATTGAGATATTGGGAGTTAGGGTTATAAATGTCGGAAACATAAATTTTATATAGGATATGCCTCATATCCTTGTGGTAATGCTTGTTGTAGGGAAAATGAGCTGGATTATGAGTTGAGGATTCTATCATTTCGGGTTCTGTTGGTAGGGAGGCTATCTACGGTTTTACTGGAAGAAGGGTGATGGGACGACAAATGAAGACATTTAAGGGGCCATTACCAACTTTATATATACGCGTCATAGTTCCCTGTTTTCATTCGTTTGAGATTATTTGTTTATTGAGGGTATAGTTCAAAATATGGATAATGTAGTTATGAATTGTATTCGTGAGTGATTTGAGGATCGATCTAGGAATACCATCATAACCGCGTGATGTGTTTTTTTCCCTTATGGAGATATTCACCTGAATAGAATTTACTTAAAAAATAAATGTGTTCTTTTCATTATGATTGTACTGTATAAGGCCGTTTTAATCTGTCAATATTTTGTTAACAGTTAAAGAGAGGTATATGATGATATATAAAAAAATCGTAGAATTCCCAAAAGAATCCAAATATGTACAATATATAGGGTCTTCCATTTACAAAAATGTAACTTTGTATCGGAATTTGTTTATGAAACACCCTGTATATAAAAATTTTAGTTAAAAAGATGCGCAGTCAAAAATCACGATGAAAGGAACAACTTCTTTTAAACTGGTGGTGATTATTTTCGATAAAAACGCTCGGATAAGTCGATTAGTATTTTTATTCACGGAGAAAACGGTACGTGTTTGAACAATTATTCAAGGCAAAGCTGTACCGACGGCGGAATAATCCAGAAAAACGTATTTACAGATGGCCTTTTATTCATATTTAGTTTTTGTTTGTATAAAATATTCTTGATTTAGCTTTGCTGATATGCAACGGCAAATATCTATTATGTAATCCAATGTCCGGCAGGGTATATGCCCCGGAAGTAGATTTTTCAATAGATATTTATAATTTTCTTCGTATTTATTTAATTTCAGAGTAACTGGAAAGAAAATAATTAAATAATTAATTTTATAAAATGTTCAACCAGCATTCATCTAGCGTACGGATAAGTATTATTTATTTATTTATTACGGCATACACTTTTTACAATTTAAATGCAATTGAAGAGAAAATACATTTCTTTGAAACACTACATATAAAATTCAAGGAGAAAAAATTAAATTTGTACAATATAATTTCTTTTTAAACAAACCAAACGATATTCCATATAAGGAAATATTACAATTTTTTAGCGCTAATCAGATTAAAATGTTTCATCATTCGATTAAGCGGTTCATGTCTACCATAGTTAGTACGGTGAAAATATTCTCGAAAAACTAAACTAATTCGAGTTGTATGGAGAACATTAAAATTTAACCGCTCAAGCAAATCAGAACAATTTATATCAGAATTGACAATTTTAAAAATAATACATAAATCTAACATAACACGGCGCTCCTGTAATGATTTTCAATTTAACATATCAAGCATAAGACTACGGCTATATTGCATAGAGTTATGAAACTCACCACGGAAAAACGTACATCTTAAAAATCTGTTTTGAACACGTTCTATTTGGTCAATTGAATTGGCATAGAATGGCGACTAAATGCATGATGCATTTAGTTGCGATCTAACTAGAGAACAATATAATAGCTTTCTAATCTCAACGGAAAAATCTCCACCAAATCTAGTTATAAAACCTAATATGCAATGATTTTCGACATACATTATCTCTATGCTTACAATTTTTGAACGTGTATTTTATAATGAAATGGAATTAGTGAGTTAATTGAATAATAAAAAGCATTTAGTAACTGATCTATTAATTTTCCACTTTAGTGTAAAATCTATGTTCAAGAAATAGTAATTAAAATATATTAAATAACGGGAAATATTTGTAATTAAAAAATGCCCTTTATCAGTGGTTTAAATTGTAAAGTGATGTCTTAAAAAAATAAGGATACATAAATGAAAATACATTATACTTAATACATTTCTTAATTATATATTATGAACACACGTTCATCTCATCATCTGAGCACCTCTAAATAACATTAACATTTTAATGGCATTTTCTGTATACAATTCACGAAAACTTGCTCGCTAAAACCCTAACATGGATGAAATTTATTCTTTTGTAAAATGAAGTGGGCCGTAGATCTAGCTACCCCAGTCTAACGTTCAATTAGTCTTATCGATTTTGCATGATTTTCAACAACGGCTAGTAGAACAATATTCGATTTTTCTTTGTTGGATTTATAAGATGATTTTTTTAATGAACCAAGTTCCTTTAAATTAAATGCCAGACGTCTTAATTTGTATTTGTTACGTTCTCTCCGTTCATGATAATTATCAGAATACATATGCTCAACAGCTATACAATTTCTATGGCACAGGATGTAGAACGTAACATCATTTTTTTCTATGTTTGTGAAATTTCCTCTTACCGCTTCCTTGAAGCGACTGGCACTGAGATACAAGAAAGACTAAATTTATAACAAACTTTAGAAAATAATTCTTTCATAATAAAATGTCCAAAAACATTAACAACAAAATTATATAGACAACTAAAACTATATAATTTTCAAATTTACAAATTATGTAGAATTTTCTTCAAAAGGAAGCGCACATACACGGTTAATAGCTCATTTGATTTCGCCCGTAATTGTTTGCACTGTCACTACACGCACTAAACCATTTTCTCCTTGGTGGATTTTTTAACTCGTCCAGCGCATAGGCGGGATATTTTCGTCAATTAAAATTTCCTAACTTTTATGTAATTGCCTCAGGTATTCCAACTGGAGATGGGCGCATGGGCCACCCAGCAGAAAAATTAAATTATGCATTTTTGTATTTCCTACTAACAGAAAATTAGACGGAAATTCGTGTTTTTCGCATAAAATTGAGAATAACTCAAAAACTGTGAAGGGGGTATTTTCTGTTTTTTGCATATTCTGAAAGAGGAAGGTTCCAGTAACATTTCCACAAAGTTTCACAAAGCCACCCCGCAGAAAAATTAAATTATGATTTTTTGTATTTCCTACTAACAGAAAATTAGACGGAAATTCGTGTTTTTTCGCATAAAATTGTAAATAACTCAAAAACGGTGGAGGGGGTATTTTTTGTTTTTTACATATTATGAAAGGGGAGGGTTTCAATAACACTTCCAGAAAGTTTCACAAAGCCACCCCGCAGAAAAATTAAATTATGAATATTTGGAGGTGGGCTCAAAAGAGTTACATAGCTCGGTTGTGGTGATAGTTCTGTGATAATTTGGCAACTCATAGAGTTCAAGATTAGTCGATTATTGGAAATTGAAGCAACAAGAAATAAGGAAGGGTAAAAAACGGGATCTGACGTTTGTATTGCAGTCTGCTAAACTCGACACCTCTGGTGAATCCCAAATGACCGTCACGACACGACGCTGATGATTGCCCAATTTACCTCCTCGGTGTTTTGATTAATAAGTATTTGCCATAACAATCCGATTCGAAGGATCAAATGTTAAGCTCTCGATATTGCAGAGGATTGTTATCAAAAAAAAGCTAAGTGGGCCACTTAATAAAACTTTATTCGTTTCAAAACAACACTTGTATAAATTTACGATCAAAATTCTTTTACATTAACATTGCGAACGCTCACTTTATGAAGGTTCTGAATGTTATATTCATTCTGATGCCACCCCCTCTTACCCTTACAATAGGGTAGCTTTGGAGAGAGGTCGAGAAAGTCTTAACATAACTTCTTATAAATATAACTTCAAAATATGTTACAACAATAATGTGTCACATTGCAACTACTTCTTTGAGATGTAAACCCACAAAATACTTCTATCATCACATTTGTAAATTGGCCTAACAAAGTTGTTTTCTAAATAGATAAATACACTCATTAAGAGAGAAATCACATAATATCTTCATTGAAAATGCAGTTTTTATTCAACAGTGCTGGTATTTGATCTGGACCACAATTAGATGGATTTAGCAACGAATTAATTGCATCAAATATGTCGAATTATTTTATAGTGAATTTAATAAATTTAATACTGTATCTGAATTATTGATTTCATTACTGGTGTTAGCTTTATGTCTCAAAATATTTAGCAAGAAGATTAACAGTAGTTTCACCAGTGTTGCTTTATATGCTATTTAAATACATGTATTTTTGGTATTGTTTGTTTATATCTACGTAATGTATAGGAATCGGTAATAAAATAACAGTTATCAAATCCGTGTTTTTATATTCCATTTGAATAAACAATGATGAGGATTGAATAAACAATGATTTCTTATTACTTTTAATAAACTTTCGGAATACTCCCCGCCGACTTTTCTGAAAATAAATCCACAATAAAGGGCAATAATTAAAGTCGCTACGACCGCCGCGGCCGTCAGCTGCGGCTTTCAACTTTCAGATCAATAATTACGGGCTCCTCTCGCGATACGATACGTTCCTTCCTCACTGCCGCATTAAATATGCCGTAAACTCGACACTCATATTAATACGCCGGGCGGGCAGGCGAGCGCAGAGCACCAATAAAATCAAATTACACACATTTACTCAATTGAATGACGAGTATGGGAAATTTATTCGCGTATAGAAATGGGAATAAATGGGAATCAGTGTTTTATTGAAATTAATTCCGATAAAAAAAAACATCGTCAGAAAACCAATCAGAATTTGAATTAATTCCGATTGAAAATATCTACGCGAATTGTATAATAATTCAAAACAATATTAATTCATCAGTTATTGGGTGTGATGAAAAGTCATCCATGTTTTTTATACTTTTTTCAAGTTTTTATTTAGTATAATTAGAGTTATTGGAGTTTGATCAAATATATGCCGTTTTTTTTTTTTTCGATAATTTGTTGCCATTTTAAAGGTAATTTCATGATTCTCTATTGGCAAAAAACTGGGACATATAATTTTCACAATCCTCTCTTGAAGCCTGTTTTACACCCCTAAGGAATGCAACGACCTGAACAGCTGACAATCGCTTGGTGCTATGTTTGGACTATAAGAAGGATGCATAATAACATCTAAAGCAAGCTTCTTATGCAACCCTTATGGGTGTAAAACGGGCTTCAAGAGAGGCCTGTGAACATTATCTGTCCCAGTTTTTGTCAAGGACTTCTATGAGAAAGGAATCATGAAATTACCTTAAAATAGCAACAAATAATCAAACAAAACTGGGTATATTTTACTTAAATTCGATAACTCTAACTATATTAAATAAAGGCTTGAACAAAGTGTAGAAAACATGGATGACTTTTCTTCACAGTCACATTCTGATAAAAAGTTAATATTTTTTTAATTATTATACAATTATCAATGATGAATGCGGCCTGGCGTTGCCGTTTCTTGCCAATTACACTACATACGAATTACGTGTTTGGCCAGGCTGGAGTAGCTTAGAGTATCCTCTTCCAGTCCCATCAAACACGCAACACAACCATTTTGGCCGACAATCCAAGCTTGGCGACGGTCTGGAGCACATCAGCGGTCTTAGACCACGAACTTTTTGGGATACTGTTGTCGTATATGACCTATTTCTCATCTCCAGTCACTATACGTTTGATAAATGGGTCAGTTTTGTTACGATTTAGCAGGAATTTGCAAATGGAAATGCGATCCAACACATTTTTTCCGTCGGCTCATGTAGCATCCAAACATTGAGTTTCTGGTATATCCGCCTTTCTAAAATGGTCCAAAACGCTTGTATGAGTGAAGTTTAGCTCATTAGCAATATCTACGCTGCTCGTATGCCGGTCTCCATTCACTTTTCGATGATATCATCGACGTTTGCGATGGCAGGTCTTCCAAAGCGTGCAGCGTCTTTCACATCATAATCTCCGAAACGGAATCGACGAAACTAAAATTGAGCATCATTTTCTGTTACATTATCTGTATCTAAAATCTTTCTGTATCTGATAACGTTTCCGTGGCCTAGGTGGCGCTATTTATAAACGTTGACGCAAAGATTGCACATCATCTTTTAAATCAAGTAGTTTTGGTGAATGCGTTTGATATTCTGTCAAAATTATTTTGTAAATTAATTTAAGTGTTTTTAATCACATGAATGTTCTTGAATAATTGATGGCCATGACAGGATTAATATGTAAAAATTATCATTAGTATGAAGCAGTCATCGGCGTCTTTATAGCTATCAAGTAAACAAATATTTGTATATCGGTAAAATGTAATGTTATTTTGTAAGTAATAGTATAATGTGATAATGTACTCATTTAATTTAAATATTGTTTATGATGATAATATAGTAGTAGTATTTCAATGTATTTTTTAAACACACTATTACTTATATTTGGATTCTGTGTGGATTTATTTTATAACTCCAACAGAAAACAGATAATTGTAAACATTTCCTATGACAATAATTCATGTTTAAGAGAATTATTAGCTGTCTAGGATATTTTGTTACTATAACTTAATTCCTCGCACTAACGAGATTGATAATAAAAGAGAAACATATTTTTGTAAATCATTTTACTTTGTACAGCGCCAACTGGAGTGCAGAACCGCTCTTGAGTGAAAGGGAAATAGTTTTGTTGAAGAGAGAAAAACTACTTTTAGCGTTCAGAAAAGTACACAGAGCTCGCTGTCTGTTTTAGTCTGTTCAGAGGCTTCCATATTAAGTTTGCTCGTTGATCTAGGTCCTTTAAGCGAGTTAGTTTTTTTCGAAACTGAACACTGATAAGAACAGTTTCAAAAATTTCTAGAATACACGTAATGATTGCACACATATAGGTAAGTCAATCGTTTCAACCATCATGGACACGTGAACGGGATTATTGGATAGAAAATGAGAGGGGAAATGGGATTTTTGGGAGAATTGTTGTTGCTAGTCTACTCTGCCAATTTATGTATATCTTACATTAACTCCAGTTAATGGCTTGACTGGAGGAATGATATTTGGTTCTTTTAAATAAAACATGACAATAATCATTCTATAAATTGGTTTGAGCTTACGTGAAGTAAAACTTGATTTATTCTTTTCTTCACTTTTTATTTACACGTTAGATGTACCGCATGTCCAAATAAAAAAGGTCACCGGCTATATCTCAGGAACTATAAGTGCTAGAGCTTTCAAATAAAAAAGTTGATAAAAATGATCATAAGAAAATTCTGGAAATAAATTTCAAGTCTTAACTCTTCCGGTATGTGTGTGAAGCTGGCAATAACTCCAGCAATAAATTGGCGCCTCCACCAAAACTAGTTATTATTAAAATAATTATTTTAACAATAATTACACATTGAATTAAAAGAGTTTGCACACTCACTGTTTACGACCAGTATTTCCCACAAAATGCCATAAGTTGCGTCAATATATATATTCTCTAACAACTTTAATGTTATAAAAAAAAAATGTCCATATTTTCTAAAGTCCACAATTTTGTTTTTCTTTAATATTTTACTTAATTAGTCAATAAACAACAAATATAAACCTTCAGAAATATGTCACATACAAAGGTAAATTTGTTATCGGACTTATTGCGAGCTCGACCATCTGTTAAATTTACCAAAAAATTTTAAAAAATCATAACTCAGTGAATCCAACCAATAATTCTGATTTTCTTTTATAATATATTTAAACGATCATTAAACAACAAATATTAACTATTAAAATTATGTCCACAACAATGGTTAAATAGTTATTAGATTTATTGCTAGCTCAGTTTTACATTCAAAATGACGAAAATTAAATAATCATATCTCGAAAAGCCCCCTATTTATTTTTGATTTTCTTTCGCAAAATGTTTAAACAGTCGATAATAAATGAATATCAACGATCAGAAATGAGTCACAAACAATTGTTTAGTTGTTATCAGACTTATTGCTGGCGTTCGCATGCATTTAATGGGGCGGACGATTAAAAAAAATCGTAACTAGGAAAGACCACCATTTATTGTTGAATTTCTTTCTCGAAATATTTAATCATCCAAAAAACAATAAATACCAGCTGTTAGAAATGTGTCGCCAACGATGGTTAATTTGTTATGAACAATTTAATTATTAAAAAAATCATAACTCGAAAAGCCCGCTATTTAATTTTGATTTTCTTTCGCAAAATATTTAAACAGTCGATAAACAATGAATATCAACCATCAGAAATGAGTCACAAACAATTGTTTAGTTGTTATCAGACTTATTGCAGGCGTTCGCATGCATTTAATAGGGCGGACAATTAAAAATATATATAATGAAATATTTTTTTGTTTCCTTTCATTAAATAATTTCGACTCAAACCGTTACAATTCACAGTAGTGCTGCTTTGCAACAACAAATATCTATTGTGTAATCCAATATCCGGCGGGGTAAATGCTCGGGATTCAATAGATGTTTGTAAAACTTACAGTATAAGTAATTTTTTGCAGTTGGGAAAAAGGGATTAAACGAATTTTATTGATCATTGCCAGAAATTTGCCTTGTTTCATTTTATTGTAGTCATATTTTATGCTTAGTGAAATATTTGTATAATTTTAGTTAAAAAAATGAAATTACATTATCATTGAATGTAATCGTTAAGTTAGCAATAATGCTTAATTAATTTAGAACAACGTTTATACACTGTCGGGCGAAGGGAAAACGATCGTATTTAATGATTTATAGTGGTTTGATACAGAGTCTTAGTGAAATATAAATTATTATCAAAATCAATTAATATATATATATACATCTTTATTCCTTCCAAGATACAATCATTACACATGTTATACAAAAAAAAATAATAACATGTTACAAAAACAAAATTCACTTGGCTGGAATCGGCTATCAAGCATTAAGGTCTTTACGCCATTAATTAATATTTATCCATATTATCTGATTTTACAAAATAGGCACTGCCTAATTTTTCCATTTAGGCGAATAGCGCCTGATTTATATTTTCCATATTAGTTATATGAGTAAATACGTTTTATTTATAGAAATTCCAATCACACATTATTATTTTAATATAAACCACTGAGAAGCGAGATTGCATTCCACTGTGACAGCATTTAAAGGCGGTTTTCCATTTAACAGTTCCACTTTTGGTCGTATTGCTATGTGACAATCCATGTAGAACATCGGTGCACTCAAATCACTTTGCAACAACTCCCCCAGCAAACGCTTTAGCCATGCAAATTCCAACGTGGAACGTGAAGCTGCAATATATTCGAACTCCACCGTTGGAAATGAGAAGTAAAATTGCGAAAGTTGCTTCTTCTATTTCTCCGGAAGATAAAATTAAACTTTTTATTCGAGTTATGATGGACATGCGGGATTCATACAATTTCATGAATTGTAGTTTCGTTGGAATTTAGAAATTTTATATTATGTTTAATAATTTACAAAGAAAATAAATACTTTAGGCTGTATTATAATTTGTTATGACATTTAATTATACCTCGGTAAACATGAATCAGTATAAAAAGTACGCTAAGAAAATTATTACGATTCAATCGGTATTAGGCAGGTAAAACTCTATTTGATAGTTATATATACAGGGTGTCTCAGTGTGCGCGCCGAATAGCTTTACGGCTAAATGGTTTATTTTTTTCAAAATCGGCTTTCGCAGGCCTATGTAGGTTATCATTTTAAAATTAGTATCAAACATACAGTGTGTCCCATGAAAGCATGGCGTATCATAGTTATGTATTTTCTAATGGAATGACCTATATTTTATATTTTTTTCAGATTCTACATCAAAAATAAAGTTAACTTTCATAATATGTTCATATGCCTAAACCTAATAACTTTGAAATATTTAATTATTTTTGGAAAAATTGATGTTTCGAAAAAAAAAATCATAACTTTCAAATGAATGAATGAAAAAAAAAATGAAATTTTGTGTCAGTATATTAGACTAATGGATGAATATTTCAGACTATTAAGAGGAATTTAAAATCTTAAGATGTTTTAATAGTTCAACATATCTCCAGAAGCACATTCAAAGTCAAATTTCGTGCTTATTTTAAATGGCACACCCTATATCTAATAGGCATATCTTGTAGGAAATTGTATTGTCTTTCAGAAAGTATAAAGGTATTCTACACCTAAACCTAATAGTTTTCAAGATATATCCATTTTTGTTAATTTTCGTCATTATCATTATTATTTTAATATGCCAATGTAAGATAAAGCGCCATCTATTGCTTAATTTAATAATCATTATTACCAGTTATCCTAATAGGCAAATTTAATTGTCACATCCGTATTATTACTAACAATTGAAAAAATAATGTTTCCCTTGAATGAAAGAATTAACATGATTCTAATAATAATGTAATGTTATCAAGATTATCTCTTAGTGTACAAAATGTTCTCTGATGGAAGACATCCTGATAAGAAGACTGTAAAGGAAGTTTTAAATATATTCAAAATTGTAGGCAGTATTTGAAAAAAAAAAACTACCTTGAATACAGTAACTAATAATGAGGAGACACAATTACAAGTTTAATTCCATTGAATATTCATCAAACAGGTGGTTCAATAAGCAATAAATTGGAAGAGCATGGTCACCTAGATCCTCTGATTTAATCCCCATGGATTTATTTCTGTCAAATCAAAAATACAGCACTCCTCACACAACAATTGAATACATGGAAAGCAGAATTAATAATACATTTAGATCAATTATACCTAAAATGCTGAGAAATGTCAAAATATCATTTAAAATAAAATTGAATTATGTATTCGATGGTAGTATTTTTGAAAATTTATTATAAATTACTTCTAATTCTATTTCGTCAATTTATTTGATGTATTTCGTTATATTTGTTTTAGAATTCTAACAAGTTTTTATCAAATAATTTACACATGTGTAAATAAATAATGCAATTAGTATATTCACAATTAATAAAATTAGTGTATTAATTTAGGAAATATCTCGAAAATCATTTGTTGGGTCAACTGACTTTATTTATAAACAATAACCAAACACTTGCCTTTATGGAATAATAATAATAATAATTATTATTATATTGAACAATAGATGGCGCTTTGTATTGGTTTTCCATATTATGAATAATAAATATTACGTCAAAAGTTAACGAAAATACATATATCTTGAAAACCATTAGATTTATGTAAAAAATACCTTTATACTTTTTGAAAGACAATATAATTTTCTACAAGATAGGGCTATTAGATATAGGGTGTACCATTTAAAATAAGCATGAAATTTGACCTTGAATGTGTTTCTGGAGTTACGTTAAATTATCAAAACATCTTAAGATTTTAAATTCCTTTAAATAGCCTAAAATATTTACCCATTAGTTTAATATATTGGTACAAAATTTCATCTGTTTTCATTCATCCATTTGAGAGTTATGATTTTTTTTTCGAAACGTCAATATTTCAAAAATTATTAGGTTTAGGCATATGAATATATTATAAAAGTTAACTTTATTTTTGATGTAGAATCTGAAAAAAATATAAAATATGAGTCATTCCATTATAAAAATATAACTATGATACGCCATGCTTTTATGAGACGCCCTGTATATTTGAAACTAATTTTAAAATGTGGTACTAATAGACCTATATAGGCCTGCGAAAACCGATTTTGAAAAAAATAAACCAATTAGCCGTAAAGCTACTCGGCGCGCACGCTGAGACACCCTATATATATATATATATATATACAGGGTGTCCCCGAATGGTCTCTACAACGCTCTACCACATATTTTTTGAAACAAAATAAAACGATTTAACTAAACTTATCTCTATCCAAAAGTGGTTCCTAAGCCATATACGAGGCCTCAAAGATATTATTTTTCTTTTCATTATTTTTCAAATATTTTTATTTTGGACTTAGGTAAGAAAATCTCATTTGGCACATTTAATTACATTGATACCATGCACTTTTTGCGATATGTTTTTTTATCCTACGTTTAAAGTAAGTGGTCAAACTAGGACCATCGACTTCTTAAGATACCTAAATCTTTTTATTCAACAGGTCAAATCATAAGGAATATTTTTTTTCTGCAATATCATTCAATTTTACGTATTTTTTGTCTCTTATAAAATTTTGCTATTTTCCCAAAAAAAAAAATATTTTTATTTGTCAAAAAAAAGTAATAAAATTATGAACAATATTTTGCTTCTCAAAACAATTAACAAAGTAGAAATAAAGATAGGTACCTAACAATAAACACAAATTTATTAGTTTCACAACAAATGTTCAAACTGATTGCCATTTTCAGCAATACAACATTTTTTTTTTAGAATTTTATGAGACAAAAAATACGTAAAATTGAATGACCTTGCAGAAAATTATATGTGCCAAATTAGGTTTTTCTACCTAAGTCCAAAATAAAAATATTTGAAAAATAATGAAATAAAAAAATAAAATCTTTGAGGCCTCGTAGATGGCTTAGGAACCACTTTTGGATAGAGATAAGTTTAGTTAAATCGTCTTATTTTGTTCAAGAGAATATGTGGCAGAGCGTTGTACAGACCATTCGGGGACACCCTGTACATATATACAATCGATGTCCCCTTTTACCAATTGGTGTCGGGTATTTGATAGTTTAGTACTAAAAAGGGGGTGGCAATAATTTTAACAAATTTATTTAGAAACATAAAGAAAAACCAAAAGTATTTTTATTAAAGGTACTTTAAGAAATAATAAAAAAATATTTCAAAAAATAAAAACCAAAAGTTCAAATTTTTGCCACCCTGTTGTTACTTATAAGACTATTGTAATTATAATAATTGTTGAAAATTTTCACATTGCAATTTTAATTAAGTTAAAATAAAAGAATTTTAAAATAATTAATGAATTAATTATTCTTTCTCAATTGCCCTGCAATTTTTTTACTTACGAAGTAAGTGCTATGAACAAATAAATATCCATTGAAATTACTACTTCCTGGTCAAATACCCACGCCAGACTTTGAATTATACAATAGAAATTTGTTGTATCTCATCAGGGTTTAATCGAAATTATGCAGATTATAAGAGTAAAACATAATAAGAGGCATTTATCATTTATCCTAGAATAATTAATTAGCATTTAAATTTATCAAAATGTTGTTTCAAGAGATTAATTATAATAATTTATTATTATAAATCTAATTATAAACCATAAATTAGAAGATATTTGTTGGCGAGTGCGAGAAGTTTCTTGCTATATTAATTTAATAGTATTAAAAAATAAATAAAAAATGAAGAAAGGAATAAAATATTATTATATTATATTATATATTATTATTATATATATTATATATATATATATATATATAATATATATATATATCTTTATTCAGACTGGGCTATCGACCAGAGGTCTTTCTGCCCTGTCGTGAATTTATGATGAAGTTAAAGAAAAATCTATGCTAGCTAGCTGAACTGTCCTGATGATTTGCGCAAATGAATTGATGAATGGTGATTGTAGGATGTTTGTATTTAGGAAGGATATTAGGGTTACGGGGAATACAGAATTTTGTAAGAAGGGGTAGATTATCAGAATTATTGGCAATTTTTTTACTTAAGGCTAATATACGCTGGGATATGGGTGGGATTTGGGTGGATTCATAAAGGTATTCGTTGGAGGGATTGTGAAGTGGGTTGTCGGGATGCCTGAGTTTGGTAAGGATTCTTAGGGAGGATCTTTCGGCGACTTGGAGGTGATACATAGTGGAAGGAATGAGTTGAGTGAAGAGGATAGCACCGTAATCAAGCAGGGGCTGGCAGATAGCTTTGTATATATGAGTGGCGGTTTTAATGGATATACCTTGTTGCTTGTACGTAAGAGATCTGAAATGCCGGGCCCTGTTTTGAATTTTAATTTTAGATGATATGAGGTTTAAAGGAGAGTTTGGAGTCGAAGAGAATGCCTAGGTATTTGCAGGTGTTTGAAGGAGAGACTAAGGTATTATTGATAGAAATTGTAGGAGACTGCGGTGTAATTTTGTGGAATGGGATAAAGAGTTTCGATTTAGCAGGATTAATTTTAATGCGCCATTTTGAGCACCAGGCTTGTATCGAGTCGAATGAAGTTTGTAGTGATCGTTGTGCTGCTGAAGAGTGGGAGCATGTGTTATGAGAGCTGTGTCATCAGCGAAAAGTAAAGAATACTGGGTTGGGTTAAAATATGTGGGGTCTGGATTGTATATATCATGGCAAAATATGTTATATAGGAGTGGGGATAAAGGAGAACCTTGAGGGACACCTTGTAAGATTGGAAATGAATGGAAAGGAAGTTATGTATAAGAATAATTAAGTGACGCGGAATGTGTAGAAGGAAGCATTTGTAAAGGAGTCCAATATGCCAAACTGTATCAAACGCTTTTTGTACATCCAAAAATAGTACGGCTGATTGTTGACCTTCCAAATGTTTAGTTTGCATATTAGAAGTAAGGATGGATAAGGGAATTATTGTGGAACTTTTGGGAAGGAAGCCGAATTGGAATTCTGGGATATAATCAATCGAACACTTGAGTAGTTTTTGTTTAATGAGGAATTCAAAAAGTTTTCCGATGACAGGAAGAAGGGTAATAGGACGGTAGTTGGACACTAGTGTGGGATCATTATCGGATTTCGGGATGCAAACAATTATTCCCTTTTTCCATTGGGGAGGGAAGTATTGATGGGAGTAACAATAATTAAAATTTTGAGAATAAATTGATGGATTTCGTTTGGGAGCTTTTTGAGAACGAATCTGGGGATTTTATCGAAACCAGGAGAGGAATTTTTACTAGAGTGTAATATTGTATAGTAATCTGTCTCGTCTATTGAATCGTCTGCTGGTGGAGGTAAAGGAGTGTTGTCGAAAGCGTTGTACCAATTGTTTACCAAATTAAAAATAAATCGTCATAATCGTTGTCTTTTGTCGGTTTAAACGTCTTCTCTAACTGTCCTGCAAAAGCTTCCGCTATAGAAAAATCGTCGGTCAGTATTGTATTGTCCGTCGGGTCTTTAATATTGTTAAAATTGTCAGATTTTTTGTATTTCGGTAATTTTTTAATTTCCGTCCAGTAAGTCTTTCCTTGCATTTCATTTATTTTGTCTAAACTCTAGAATTAAAGATTTGATCTGTCTATTCAGTTGGTTGAATCGTCGTCTAATTGAACTGTCGTCATTGAATTTAATGTCTCTGTAAATCTGTCTTTTATATTTTAACAGTCTGAGGATAAATTTTGGGAGTGGATATTTGTAAAATTGGTTTTTAATTTTAGAAGTATGTTGGGAAATGGATTCGGATAGTATATTATTAAAACGGGAAATAAGAGTAGGATTTATGTCTTCATCATTATTAAAAATTTTCAGATTATATTATATTATATTATATTATATTATATTATATTATATTATATTATATTATATTATATTATATTATATTATATTATATTATATTATATTATATTATATTATATTATATTATATTATATTATATTATATTTATAATTTAAAGTTAATGATAACCAGCAAGGCAGAAAGAGCATTGGTCGATAGTCAATTACCATATATAAATTATACATTTGATTTTAAAATTTTTAATATTTATTAAGTATTTTTTGCTGTATAATATAGATTATTATTATTATTATTACCATTTTATATAAGATTTTACTTGTGAATCAAAAGTCAACGTATCATAAATGTGAATTAATCAAGTGCCTATTTATTTTTTTAATAAAAAAAAGTGAAAAGCGTAACCCTCATATATTTTTTTTTTGTACATTTCCTTGTCTCAGTTTTCCAGCAGCATTGTTAAGTTCCTCTTTTTTATAGTGCTCCTCGCACAGAAGTGCGGGTTATTTCTGCCCTAACACTACAGCAGTGCGGCTTAGTGTACCTCTTCCGCTTGTGTAGTTAATCGAAAAATTCTGTTTCATTACCTAATCCCAGTACACCCTCAATTATCTTTCCCTTCGGGAAGATTTGCTTTCATCCTGGTGGAAACTTCCTCGTGCGCTCGAAATAGTACGTGCGAGGCGTCACCAGCCCCTTTCATGCTCTATTCAGGGTTATTAGATATTTCGTAAACAGTTTTATATTATGCAGATGTTTCCTCGGAGTGCGGTGTCCTATTATCATTCCTGAGGCTATTTAAGGTTGCGTTTTGCTGAGACTGTTATTCCGAGTTGCCAATTATTTCTAATATTTTTTTGTCATTATAGTTCGCACCGAATTTACAGATTATTCATTTATATCTGTTCTCAGCACTAGGCACGAAGACATAATAATATGTATTATTTTTAATGACATTTTCTTAGGGATTCTAAATGAAACGATACTGCGACAGCGAGTCAAAGATCTCTCTCCATCAATCTTTATTTCAAATCGCTCCATCTTCGTTTTAAGTCGCTACCGACTAAACTAGAATCCAACCTTTGAACTACGAAAATTCTAAATATTATTGATTGTGTTCTCAATAAGCGTGAATGTTCTAAGTGACATTTTGTTATGTGAGTAAAATCTGTCTCAATCACTGTCATCAAATAAATATAGAACGTCACCTTTACAGGTGATAACGAGGAAAAATGTGATATGCTTAATAAACAGAAATTTTATATTTGATATGCAATGCCAGTAAAATTATTTTGAATTCCATCATCGGTGTCGCCATCTAACAGATAGCACTTAAACTGCGAAAGCCGTTAAATTTCATTGGTAATAATAAACAGGAATGTTCTAAAGGACATTTTGTGATTTTAGTAAAATCTGTCTACCATTAAATAAATAGAGAACGTTACTTTCAGGGAGGATTACGTGGAAAAATATAATATGCATATTATATTGCCGATCTCTGATTTAACGTACAAAACAAGGAGTATTGTAATATAAAACAAACGATTTGTTAATAATTTGTTTGACTTGCAAATGACAAGACAATCTACCTAAAAGTCTATTTATTTTCCATTTTATTAAACATGTCATAAAACTGACAAATGTTAACCTTTAAATGAAAAATTGCAATGATTAATACATTTTGTATTCTAACTTTCTCCCTTTCATATTAATAATCTTATGATACGATTATTAATTTGAAGACAAGAGAAAAAAAAAATCATAAATTATGACTTAATTTTAATTTGACTGTCCTGGCTAGCTTCTATTTCTGTTATGATTAATTTAACAATAAGTAATGTTCACTGTTATATTTTAATTATATATCAGTTAGAACACTATATTCATATTTAGAGCACACGTTTTGAGATTCCGTAATAAATTAATTATTTCATTTTGTAGCTGTGGAAGGGGAAAATCCATTTACAGACTAAGTTCTGGACTCCTCCTAGATTTTGTTATTATTATTACTATTATTTTTGCAATTTTTAATGTAAAGTTTGTCATTTTCTTGAACGGTTATGTTTTATGAATCACATTTATAATATAAATACATTTATCATTTTATTTTAAGCTTGGTTACTGTGAAAAAGCAATAACACAAATTGTCTGATTAAATAAAATCCGACTAAATTTATTATATGTAACCAATAATTTCACAATTATCGATTTATTTTACCGATATAAATGGAAATAAATAGTGCGAGTTTGCTATGATATTGATTCGATCGCGGAACGCGGTGTGTGTGTGAGTTTTTTTTTTATTCTAGGGACATGTAACATCCATTACTTTTCACTTCATTCGATTTCACAATTTTCTTATGCTACGCTCCGTCCTCGTGGGAGCAATATGAGTATTCTTACAGTCAACCTGCTGTTACCATTTATTTCGCAACCGCAGTATATTTCACCCCACTTTCTTACATGCGCTTTTTATTTATTTTGGATTTTTTAATCAGCGAAGTACGGAACGATCAATAACTGTTCACCAAATGCTTGAAATTTATTTGTTTAATACAAAACTATACAATTTAAATGGAATATAACTTTCGACAGGGAAATATTCCAAATAAAAGAAAAATATGTTGTCATTTATATGAAGTAATTGTTGGGGCCAGTGTGATTTCCTCCTAGTTCATGTAATTAAAAATATTGAAAATAAATTAAAGACGATGCAAGCGCCATCTTTTGCCTAATTTCAAATGGCATCGTCAATGATTTGGGTCTACAATGTAGACGACCGAGAATCATTGTTTCTTCTACTAGAGGAAGGCGAACTTGTCCTGTTTATGAGAACAGGAAACGAAATTCACATTTAATGAAATATTCAGCCAGCATTCATATACCGCATGGATAATTAGTGATGGCCATTTCGGTTTTTCGAACCTCATCAGACTAGTGTGTTCCATGTGCAATGCCTTGATGAAGGCGGCTGAATGAAAAAAATGCGATAGCTTATTTTTAACCTTCGAGGTGGGCTGTTTGGCAATTCGAGGAAACTATTGTTAAAGGAAGGGAGGTGGATCGGTGCTGGATAAAACCAAATTAGTAGGGTGGGATTTTATGTTGGATACCAGTGTTTAGAATTTTAAGGATAATTGAATGGAAACAGAGTTGCTTGAAGCTCTTTGTTGTCATTTCCCTTTTTATGAATACGAGTGATAATACCGTGTTTTTATTCCTTGGGGAAGGGTTGAAATTTGTAAAGGAAATTGAAAATTTGAAGGATTTATTCGTGGACGTTGGGTGGGAGGAATTTCAGTATGTAACTCGAAATGCCATCATAACCGGGAGCCGAGTTTTTGTATTTATGTAATACTTCGTAATATTCTTCATCTTTGACATCGTCCTGAATATTTTGGGCAAATGGGGTGGACTTAACGGAATTGTACCAGGAATCAACTCTATTCTTAATGCCATAATTGAATGAACTGTTACTTGTCATTAAGTATGTCTTGTGCTAGTATTTAGTAAATATATCCGCTATCTGTTTGTCATTTGTCGTTATCTCTGAGATCTCTGGATCTTTGATTTTCTGTCGATAATCTGTTTTCCTGTATTTACTAAGTTTTTTAACCTCATTCCAAAACTATTTCCTTGTGTTTCGTTAAGAAATTTACACGATTTAATCCACATATATTTTTTATATTGTTCAATTAATTTATGAATATCTTTAGTCAGTCTGTTTAATTTACTCCTAAGTGTCATGTCTTCCGTCAGTCGTAAGTTACGGTATAGCTGTCGTTTATATTTCATTAGCCTAAGGATGAATTTGGGAAGAGGATGTATGATTCTTTACAGCGTCTGACAATGTTGTTGTGGAAGCGGATATTGACGTTAAGGATGTCTTGATGTCGTTCGATGAATTTATTAACGTCTTCTGTCACTTTGTTTATGTCGCAATTTTTATAGTTATAGCCAATTTGGTTAGGTTCATGGATAGGATTGGTAGTGTATAGCGAAAATTTAATGAATAAATGGCCCAAACCAAGGCCGGGGATTAATTCTAGATTATATACTGTGTGTCTAATATTACCTGCGATTAAGAAGACGTCGAGTGTAGAGGACTGAAGATGAGACATTATAAAGGTAGGATCTGTGGCAATGTGGATAAAATTAGAATTGGATATAGTAATCAAGCTGTTTGCGTTTGGAGGCATTTATGTTAAAGTCTCCGATTATGATGGTCGTACAAAGAAATCTTGGTGAAAAAGTTTTCTTCAATGTTAGATGAGTGATGGATATGCACGAGGAATACATGGAGGGTAAAAGTCTCAAGTTTTTAGTGCAGTGAAAGCATTAGTTCATTAGATGATTAATGCGAGGAGGGTTAGCTTTTCCAAGTTTAATGTTTGGTCTCACTGCAATCATAGAGCCTCCTCTTTAGTTTTGGATGGGAGAAGAGGAATTGATTTGTAAATAGGGATAAACTTTATGAAGAAGGATTTGTTTCATTTTGTTTCTAAGAAGAGATTGATATGAATCGTACTGTTACGGAGGAAATTAGAGACAAAATGGGATTTTGTGGGTAGGGAATTTTTGTTGGTATACATAAACGTTAAACTACCCACTCTTGGTTATTTTAGTGTAACCCGTTTTAGTACCAGAAATAGGGGATACCGGGGGAATTTCATTAGGATTAGTAAAGTCGAACATCACAACGAACATTTTGTTACCGGAGAAGTTTACATGCGAATCGATATTGAAAGGGTCGATGAACCTTGGTCGTAAGCATTTGATAACTTTGTCCCTGTTAGTAATCGTCGGGCGTTATTTTCGTCAAGTGAGTATCAATAATAGTCATGTAATGTGATGGTGAATGAATTCGTGAGTTTATTGTCAAGTTTTTGTCAATACCTGCCGATTTTTTGTGATACTATTTTTACTATGACTTGTAGGTAGAAAATTCATTGTACAACATTGAGGTATAATTCAAAATTAAATATAAAGTGTAAAAGAAACGTTTCTGATGGGATTTCATTAAAAAAAATCTCACTAAAAAATTATGCAATTATGTCGTCGAGATATGGATATGAAACAAGGGGTGTTTCTCCTATTGAGCTCTCACTTTCAGCTTCGAAATCCTCGTATCCCTTTATTTCTTCATCGAGACAGGGACAATGAATTGCGGATCATACTTCCTCATAGAACCTTTTCACACATTCAACTCATAAATCGTCACATTCCACTGGCGATCCATACCAAGACCGTTTCAATCTCCCTAAGTCAATTTTGATGACAAACGTGCGGCGTCGCTTCTTTGACTTGGAATGACCTTATCTGTGGTTGTCAGCAACACTAAATGTCACAGATGGAATCAACTGTAAAAGTTTTAGTATAAGTTCTATCAAGTATCATAGAGCCGTTCAGCTACAGTGCGGGCTGTGACATGAGTTCAAAATAAAATAAAAATTACCGAAATGCGCCAGACAACTCGCTTTATTTAACAACGACCTTGATACAACGTATACGGTAACCAGTTAACGAAATGGGCTATAAGTTCCAAGTCCTAGCTGAATTAATTTTTTGATAAAAAAAATGAAAAAGTAAAATATAAATTTATTCCCAGAATGTTCAAATTAAATAATTTAACCTTGCAGTATAAAAACTATATAAAGAAAATGCGTAAGTAAATATATATATGCAAGGTAGGCCACAAATAACGGCCATTAAAAGTTTTCGGAGTTCCTAACGCCGGAAAAAAAAGCTACGTTGAATGCGACCACTTTATGAAAAATATTTTGACACTCTTTCACTTCTGGTTGTACCGGAAATGGCTACCAACTTTGTTATTTTAAATGAAACACCCTATATTTTTTTTCGGAAGTGACAAACTTGAATATTGCATTGTCACATCATGACACAAAAAAACTCTTAAATTGATAAGATTTCAAGTATTAAACTTCATTCATAAACGTATTTTACTCTTATGTAATCGTTCCACCATTTAAAACTTCATATATCTGATCCTAGACCTTCATCCACGCTTGATCGTCTTGAATTCTGTTGAGATTCAACCAGCAAAAATATAAACATCACAAACGTAGATGGGATCATAAACGAGAAATCATGAAATCATTACAACCATCTCCATAATCCACAACCTTTATCAACGCAACTCAAATAACAAAACGGCCGATGTGTGATCATAACTAGGTAATCATATATCCTTGAAATATCACAGGACTTAAACACATGGATGGCTTTTCTGCACTTAGAATAAACACGATTTACACAAGCGGCTTAACCCAAAATGACTTAACTAGCGGGAACAATCCCTTCGTTCTCCTGCACGGCAGGACCCTAACACGTCAATGTTGTGTGTGATCTTCATTTGTTGTAATAATACCTTGCTGTATTCTTTGGAAAGAGACCAACACGTGCATTTCCGAATTCCTCTGTCTGACACGACCCCAAAACGTTAATGTTGTGTATATTGGTTCGGACCATACCCTGAAGCAGCTCTCGGAAATATAATATTTAACTAATCGGTTATAATCATAATAAATGAAAGACTATGCAAGCGCTATCTTTGGCCTAATTGCATGTGGCATCGTCATAAAATTAGGCCAAAGATGGAGCTTGCGTTGTTTTTCACTTATGATTAATATCAGGTATATAACCACAATACAAAATCCGTTCAGCCGCCTTCATCAATTGTACATGGAACACACTAGTCTGATAAGGTTCTAAAAACCGAAATAGCCATCACTAGTCATCCATACGCTAGATGAATGGTGGCTAAACATTTTATTAAATAATCGGTTTTTTAAATCTCAGAAATTCCACATCTGCGTTTCTCCTCTCCCTTGTTCGGATGACGGTCGTTGTTTCCTCCCCTTATTATTATTATTATTATTATTATTTCAATTAGCACTTCGACCTAAAGATATTTTGTGATTTCCCTACGCAAACCTGTGAGGTAATAAATTAAATGTTACCTCACAGGTTATACCTATCCTTTTGAAGTACCCTAATAGGTTTCTAATTTTGAGATATTTTAGTTCGTTAAGAATAGAGAAGTAGTTACCCAAGAACCTTTGTTTTACACGAGCTAAAGATTCACATTCTGTTAGGAGATGGATAACTGTCTCCCTTTCTACAAAACAGAATTTACTTGTTTCATCAGCGACTACTCCAATGTTTTTCAGGTGACCCTTTACTGGGATAAGTCCTGTTTGAATTCCCGTTGATAGTTTTAGGTCCTTCTGTTAGATAGCCAGAAATCCCTATTGGCAGTGGAGTATGTCCAACTTGTGAGGATATTTGCTGTCTCAGCTCCTATATACTCCTCCCAGCAGCATTCTTTCTAACTAGCCTCAATGTCCCTTACTTTTGCCTTTAGAAATTGTTTGGCAAAAGGACAGATGGGTTCAAAGCCCATTGGAACTTGTTCAGTTCCCTTTTTCGCAAGGGCATCTGCCATCTCATTGTCCTCTTTTAATAAAATGTTCAGTCACCATTCATCTAGCGTCGGTCGTCTACCTTGTAGACCCAAATCGTTGACGATGCCACATGAAATTAGGCCTAAGATGACGCTTACATTGTCTTTCATTTATTATCATTGTCCTTTATTCCCTCATGCCCTGGCACCCATATTAGGATTAATGTTGCCTTATTCCAGTTACATATGGTAGTCTAGAACTAGGCTCGAGTTCTTTGCCGGAGTCTTACTGTCACTAGCTATACTAATATTTCCCCTTTATGTTATTTCTTCAGGACATGTGTGGAACATAATTGAAATGCCATGATTTCTGCTTTGAAGATGGAGCAGTTAGATCCCAGTGCCATGTGGACTACAGTCCTCGGTCCACTGACTCCCAAACCCTCCATCCAATTCCTTAGAGACCCTCCTGTATACCATACCAAAAATACCCTTACCAGTGTAGGGACATTGCCTTAGGGCCAGTCATCCTTTTAAGGCATCATGATCTTGTACCCATTTTCTTCAAATATGTAGATGACATCTATATCATCCCTGGGAAGCCCCAATAAATGAGGGGCTTGACTTAAGATGCGTAAGTGGACCATTAGTTTTTTCTCTTTTCTATTTATATTAATAGCCAACGAGGCGTTTATTATTAGTTTTTCTTTACTAAAATTGGTATTTTTGTCTATTCTTAGTGTTTCTTCGAGAGCAACTCTTTGCAGTTTCCTCTCCTTACTTTTAATGTGAACTTAAACTCAAAAACTTCGCGCTCGCGTGTTTCCTAGGGTGATGGTCAAATTAATCTTTCCTCTTACTTGTCCGAGTGACGATCCATGTCTTTTCCCTCAAATCATCACTTTGAAGCATTTTATACCTTCCATCCTTTATTGTTTTAGTCGTATTTTGAAACTAATATTACCATATTACATATTCACTTAATTCAACATTATTACTCGCTATCATTTCCATCGAAGTTTTGTAGATTTTACGTTTTAATTTAGACACTTTCGCATATAAATTTAATTTGTTTATATTTATTTTATTGAGCAGGGTTTACATCCGCAGCATATTTGCCCAAGAAATGAATACTTTATTTTATGTCTCGTATTTTCTATTCGTAATTATTTTGTTTCAATTTAATATTTTAACAATTCTTCACTCTATAGGCTAATTTTTAATTTTACATATGACCCCTATCTGACTTATTACAATATTGTAATAATTTGATTATTACTTATTATGACTTATTATTTCTTTGTTGTATAAACAAATATTAATGTTAATTTTGTAAATACAATCATCATCAAATTTATAAAATATGTATAGTTTTGTGTAATACCTGTGTTAATCGTTATATGATAATAAATTACACCACTATATCATTTTTTCCCCAAACTTCTGTATAGCAATTTTGATAGAACATAAATCATTTTTTATAAGCTCCCTATTCTCAGAAGTAATTTTATGGCTTTAGGTTTATGCAAACACGTACTTATTGTTCCTTGGAATTTTATTTATGGGCAGATTTACAACACACAGTATTCCTGGAATAATTTAATGTGTTGTGGATGCGACCCCGCAACATTTAGTTATTTAAAACCTTGGGATTTCCATGTAAGTTAATATTGTAAATAATGTTGTATTAAATAGAAATGAGTATTCATTCACTTGGTCACAATTGTTTAATATAATGTTGTATTATGAAAAACGCTTTATTTTATAAATGAAATAGGAATTTTAAAAATAATTAATATGAATTTTTATATAAATATATTTAAATAAAACATTCAGTTATAATGATGGTGTAAATGTTTTCATTTCAGTTTTAATTAAATTAAAAAAGTAAATAAAAATAATGAATTAATTGCTCTTTATTCCGACTAGTTTCAGTTTTTTCTTGGAACTTTTTAAAATGTTGTATAGAAGGTAAAATCGTAAACCACAAGAAAAGCCTAGAAATTAAAAATTATACTAGTAATAATAAGGGATCGTTATTTGTAATGTTCCAATACGGTGAGATGTGTTTTATTACATTGAACGTGGGACTATGTTCAATGAAACAAAATCCTCAATATTAAAAGGTAAATAAAGGAAAATTAAAGTCACTTGGTTTGTTAAAAAAAAATAACAATTTCAATTTTTTTTGTGAAACAAACCAAGTGATTTTAATTTTACTTTATTTATGTTTTATTATTTAAAATGCTTCTTCAAGTGATAAGTGAGAAAGTTATTCAAGAAAATCCTCAATGTAAAAAATAACCATAGCGATTTATATTAATGCATATATTTTGGACCTATTTTTATTTCACAATAAAATTAAACAAGGAAAATTACGGCAATAATCGATAACATTTGAACATTCTCTTTTTACAACTGCAAAACATTACTTACATTGAAAGTAATCGGAAAAAGGATATAATCAAATTTTATTGATCGCGATTTTTCTTGTTTAATTTTATTTTAATTGACATGACTGTAAATGTGTGAATCATCTCTTTTTTATTTAATTTATTTATTTTTTTATTTTGATAATCAGAATTAAATTGTAATAAACAAATCCGCAAGTATAAAAATAAGTGTGAAGTTGTGTGTATATTATAAATCACAAGTAATTTATAGGTATAATAATATTTTATATTACTGTTATATTTAAAACAGTATTTTCCATCATAATCCCGTTATTTGAAAAACCATATACGCTCCCAAATACATTTCACTCAAAAAAACATTACAAACAAAAAACACAACTTATTCCCTTGCGTGCTAATATAATTCCATCCATCCTAATTAGGAATTCTTACGAAACGCGATAAAACCACTGCAGATTATAACACACCAGAATCGAGCAGGGGTAATATCTTGTCAAAGTGGCATGCACCAGAAATTCCACATGAGTGATCGGGGCGTATTTACTTAGCGTTCTCGTAATGCATTAAACACAATAAACGTAATCTGAACCCGTCGCGGATTCGATGCCATAAATTACAACTTGGCGTGCACTTGCTCCCTTTTTAATAAATTTTATGCCGTGCTGCTGGAAATGTGGGTTGACAGAGGGGTGGGTCTTATTTATTTCTTTCTGCTCTGCGCTATAAACACAAACGGTGTTGAATATTTGTTTCAACGGATGGTGTTTTCCTTTAAATCGCTGCCTTATTTTTATAATGTTATTGTTAGGGAGAATTAATTTTATGGGTTGATCATAGTAAATATTTAGTATTTCACTCAACCTACGTCTACTTTTATCTATTCAATCATCTCATGGGTTATAGCTATCCTCTTCAGACATTGCTATTTTGGAATCTAAAAGCACTACAAAGATTTTAATTAGGTAACTACTCGATTGAGATGTATAATTCGATTACTATTCAATACTGGTTAGTAATTTATTATTATTTATATTAATATTATATTTCTGTTAAACAAAAATAAGTGTATTAAATAAAAATGATTTAAAAATAATTAATAAATTATTTCCACATTTAGCTCTGTGACTATTGACTTACTTACGTAAGTACGTTAAACAAATGCACATTAAAACAACTACTTCCCGGGCAAATACTAATTTTGTTGCATTATGCAATATTTTATTGATATGCAGCAGCAGGTGTACATTATGTAATTCAATGTCCGGCGTGGGCATTTGCCCGGGAAGTAGTTGTTTTAATGTGCATTTGTTTAACGTACTTACGTAAGTAAGTCAATAGTCACAGAGCTAAATGTGGAAATAATTTATTAATTATTTTCAAATCATTTTTATTTAATATATTTAAATAACTGTGACCAAGTGGAATGAATACTGTTTTCTATTTATAAAAATAAGTGTGTTTTATTTATTACCTTAAATATCCAGTGGTTAAGTGTTACTTTTTAAAGAGTGGTTCGCTTATTATCCATATGTTTTTTACAAATCTAACTAATTTTAATCCCAAAGATGAAAATACGACGAGTTCGAATGAAGATTTAGATTTTCCAAAGACTGTGATTCAAATGAGCTAGTATCTGTAAAAAAATATTGATCGTTAAGCGAAGATTTGTATTTGAGAAGGTAATATAATAAGCAAACGTTTATTTAAAACTAAAATCTAAATAACATTTGTGAATTAACGGTAGATAAAGATGTTATTACTCATTAAAATTTTTAATATTAAATGTACAGTTTTTAAATGCATTTCTTGAAACTGCATCAACTTCACTTTAAACAATGTCTGTAAAATTTACCTCTATTGACTATTCCTTAACTGTACCAGCCCTCTTTTCAATATTTTATTTAATATTTCACGCATTTTATTTAATATTTCATTGTGCTTTTTGGTTTGCAAATTCAAATATGTTTTTAAGGAATTTGAGTTCGGATACGATGATTTTAGCAAGATGTGTTACGGCAAGGAGTGATTATTGTTTTTTTAAGGTCTGTATTGAGGCAATTTTTTAGCTGTTTCTTGTTCAAAAAGTAAGATGACTTTATATTTTTATGAAAAAAAAAAAAATATTTATTCACTAATATTTAAATTGTTCCATTCAAACTAAGCCATACATACAATGCATTTGTGCCAACGCTTTTTCAGTCCCCAAAGCACTTCTTATAAGAACTTTTTGGTATAGCCTTGAAATCTTTCAGCGATGCAGTATTTGTTTCATCAATCGTTGCTAATATCCGTCCTTTCATTGGTCTTTTCAGTTTTGGGAACAGGAAAGAGTCGCAAGGGCCAAAACCGGTGAAAATGGTTGCTGAGGCATGATTGTCGTTTTAGTTTTGGTCAAAAAATCTCTTACTAGCAAAAGTAGGTGCATTTTCGTGATGCGAAAGCCATGAATTATTTGTCCTCAATTACAGACTTTTTTTTCGCATTGCTTCTCGCAAACGGCACATAATTTCAAGGTAATACTCCTGATTAACGTACGACCTGGAGGTAACAACTGATGCACTACGCCACGGTAGTAAAAAAAAAAAAAAACATTGACCAAAAATTTCACATTTTATAGGACTTGGCGTGCTTTTTTCGGTCTTGGCTTTCCTAGGGCGATTGGGCTGTAGTTTCGACATCATAACCATATACCCATGATTCATCACTAGTTTTGACTCTTTTGAGCAAATCAGGATCATCACTAACGTTACCCAATAACTCTTAAGCGGTGCTCATGAGACGGTTTTTCTGATTAAAATTCAGAAGTTTCGGAATAAACTTCGCTGATATACGTCTCATGCCCAAAACATCCGAAGTAATTGCATGATATGAGCCGATTGATATGCCAAAATCCTCAGAAACTTCTCCTATGGTAATTCGACGATTTTCAAAAACAATTTTCTTTACAGTTTTAACGATGTCTTCTGTTGTTGACGTGCTGGGGCGTCCTGAGCGAGGTTCGTCATTGGCATCTTTTCGGCCATCTTGGTTAGGTTTTAGCACTTGGAAACCTTTTTTTTACGTAGAGAAGACTCACCGTACGCCACTCTTAATATTTCAAATATTTTAGATTAATTGATTCCATTTTTTCACACAAAATTTGATGAAGATTCTTTACTTCATTTTTTATAATTATAGATTTTTTATAGCTGAGCACAACAAAACACGTCTAACCCTTTTATCTGTCAAAAACAAAGGAAGTGTGCTATGTACTTGAAATTGTGAACATATGTTCGGTTGTGTACCGAACACATGTTCTCAATTTCAACAACAAAAAATCGATAATCGAATGTACGTTTCCCAAGAAATTTTAAAAGTTATCTTAATTTTTAAACACACCTCGAATTTTATACCAGGATTCAAAAAGTGCTGCGTACTTATGTGTGAAAGACGACTTTTCACCAATTCTCTAAAAAGTACCAAATTTCTAGTTAGCCACTTTTTGCGTAGATTATTTTGCTCCTCATTGGGCCACCTTATTAAATATCGGATTTTATTCGATTCGTCTTGTTGTATTTCCGCATTTATCTCTTTCTTCGCGGAAATGGTTGATTCTGGCGTTTGCCGCTTCATTACATCTCCAGGCCTGTTCTTTTGACATTATTAAAAATATTTTTTTTTTAATCCATCAGAAATTAATTTTTGAAATTTAATAGATTCTTAAACAGTTAAAGCAGAAGCATTCCGCTTATATATTTCAATATTTGTTTGTAACTGTTTACGTTTAACATCCCATACGTGTCTGGAATTTTATTTAATATTTCATTGTGCCTTTCGGTTTGCAAATTCAATATCCTTAAATGGATTAAATTTATTAAAGTATTTACAAGAATTTTCTTTGTAAAAGTTTGATTGTAATATTCCAATTACATTAAATAACGCATTTCTTGTAGTCTTTGCCATTAGCTTTTTTCATATTGATAACATAATCTTTGAGAATTACTTCTTGCTGTGGTTATTCTTATAATTTTCACGTGTTGACTGGTACATTTTACAGGAGGCAGCATTTATTTGCTCTAAGTTTACTGTACCCCATCTGCTTTCTTCCATATTTCGTAGCATTCACTTTAAATCAATCTATCAAAGTAATTTCTTGGTAAAACATTATGAATAATTAGTTTAAAATTAGAAATAATATTCACTTGGTTTTGTTTTACTTAATATATTTTTGTTTAAAATAGTTTCAGCTTGATGCCATTATCGTTAACTATCAAAGTAGATACTATCTATCTAGGTAATATCGGTATGAATGTAAAATGGCGCTGTTTAAATGCATTAATAAGTGAAACAGCATTACTACATTAGCAGTTATTAATGTAAAGATAACAGTGGCGGTTTGATTGTTGATTTCATTGTTGTCATCATATTTTCACGGGCGAATTATATTTTCTTTATAATGCTGGTTACTGTATATCTATTACAAGTAATAATTCATGTTATATATGGAAATCAAAAACGTAATAACACATTAAAATAAATACATTATAAATAGTTCAATAATATTTTTCTAACAAACTTAATTCCAATCTCATCATTTACCTAAATGCACAATTCTGACGAACATTCGTAATTAATTCCGTCGAGACGCATAATAATCGTAATAATAGTAACAATAGAAGTCAGTTCCATTATTTGCTACTTAATATTTTGTTTAGTAGTGTTTTTTTTAGAATGGTTATTTAAATGTCGAATGTAAATATGTTATTATACAGAGTTATTATAAATGATGGCTCCATATACAAACATCTTTATTCAGACAACAATATTACATAAGCTTATACATACAATTATATTTACATATTTACATCAAAGAGAAAGATGTCGGACATCGAAAATATTCATTCCGATCGCTCCACGAATACTAAGAAAAAAAAAAGCAATAAGAGGTGCTCATGTAGTCACGTCGCAAAGTCAGGCTCACAGTGTTCTAGGTATAATAGTTTTTACCATTTAAATTGTGTACAACAAGTAAAAGAGTGTTGCAATATTCCTAACCTATAGAAAGATCAGAACGCCAACAATGCTTCACTCGATGATAAATGTGAGTGCCCAAAACATTTATTCAACGCCTACATCGATCTAATTGCCGAGCTCAAACTGTATAACAAACTATTATTGGACAAAATTAATTATCTAGAAAAAAGGAAATCAAGCACTGAAAATAAATGCAAATATTATCAAATTGGATTCTGCCGCTACCGTCAATCCAAACAGCACATCAATCACAGAATTGAAATTAAATTCAAAAGCAGACAACCCAAATAGCCAGAATACATTAAAATAAATACAAATCATGATAAGAATGATCAGTCTAAAACACCGCGGAAATGCCCCCCACTCTAGACGTATCTCAACAGAAATGGACCGAGGTTGTTAAGAGAACGAAACTGAAACCAAAACTGGCAACAAAGTATCAACACATAGGAAGGGTAAGCAAATGTTGAGAGGCTCCGCATCTTGGGGAGACGATAACTTTAGTGCTGCAACACAAAAAAGCATGGCTACATATCGGCTGCGCTAAACCGGAGAAACTATTATAATAGTTCAAGATAATGTACAATTTAAAGTGCTTGATAATGTTTTTTTTTTCACCTTTCTTCTGCATTATATATTTTCTGTGGGGATCAGGCCACTACTCACTCACACATATATTTTATTTTCCAAATCCAGTGTAAAACAAATACAATATGATTTTCTTTTTATTTACAAATATAAAATCTTTGCATTTATATGCATATCAGCTGCGGCATCTTGCTATCTCCTCCTTTCCCCTTCCTGAGTCTTGTCCTTCTCCTTTTTCTCCTCCTTCAATTGTTTCTGCTTTTCCCTATGTTGTTAATTTCTCCCTGGAAAATGCATGTGAACTTAGTATCAGCTTTTCAGTTGTGTGTGCTTAGTGTTTATAGAACTCCAAACACTGACTTTGCCAAGTTAATTGATATTCTTTCAAATGCATTCGCCCTGTTAAAACAACGATACATTGCCATGAGATTGTTGGAGATTTCAATGTACGATTTGGTACTAATGACACCAATTTTCTTAATCTTAAAGACCTAATTCAATCTTATGCCTATGAAATAACAATACATGAAAATACAAGACACAATAATTTAACAGTTAACAGTTAATAATACTATTAGCCAAAGTATTACTTACTGCTCAGGTGTTTTTAGTATCAGACTATCTGATCATTGTGGACAAAAAATAAGTTTACGAATTCCTAAAGAGAATCAAATTAGCCACAAAACTATTCAACCGATAGAAGAAAGTGGTTTAATAATACTCTTCTGAATACTTGACACAATAAATTGAAATTCAATCTACAGCAATGATGATATTGAAAACAGTTTTGATGTTTTTATATTAATAATACAAGAAGGTATTGATAAAACGTTTCCTAACAAACATATAAAAAAATAAAGTATGTCTAGTAAAATAAAATGGTTTAATAACAATCTTAAACGGATGCGTGAGCATTTTGTATCTTTGACCGAATTAAATAAAGCATTTCCTTATCTAGAGCTTTATGAATTTTTGAAACAAAGTAAAAAAAAAAAATATATAACGCAGAGATTTCATATGGTAAACAATTGGTCACCGACAAGTATATTTTAAATTCAAATAATGTCTCAAGGGCGATGTGGAACTTTCTTAGAGACCAACACAAATTAAGATATTACGTGATATTGACGCCAGTGATTTGAATGAATATTTTTCCAAAGCAGCCAACAAAATTACAAAGTATTTAGTATCTGATAATACTCCAAATAATAATTCTTTGGCAAGCTTCATTAATATTTCTTCATATATTAGCTTTGCAAACACTTACATTTCTGAAATTGAAGTTAGGGATATCATAAACAAATTAAGTAATTCAAGTAGTCTCGATGTATATATTTTAATTGCGTTTTTTTAAGCGCGCAAGAGACCTAAAATGCCGAGCACTTACATGTATTTTTGAATTGTTAGAAAATATGTGGAATTTATAAGAGAGTTTGGAATGAAAAAGGATGCCTTGATATTTTCATGTATAGAAAAGGGAAATTGTGACGTTATTGATAGAAATAGTGGGAGATCGAGGATATATATTATGGTTTGGTATAAAGAGTTGGAATTTCGATTTTTTGAGGGATTTTTGGACTATGTGAAGGAATGGGGCATGGATGATAAAAGTGGAATTATCAGCGATGATGGTTATAGATGTAGTTACAGTAAATATTGTAAATAAGTTGAGATAAGAAAGAATTTGAAGGACCAATTTTGAAAAATTTGCATTTATTAAAGTTTAAATCCAAAAATTAACAATTTTTATAGCCATGAAGAGTTTCATGTTTTTCTGAACACACTATAAATTTACAAACTGTCCACCGTTTCATGCACGACAAACAGAAATAGTCACATGGTGAGATAAAAAGATATCGATTGCTAAAAGTGTAGAGCCAAGTTTTGATTTCCTCTGCGACCTATTCAGCACTAAGGAAAGGTTTCATTCAAAAAGCCTAGTATAGCGGGGTACCAATTGGGTGAAGCTCCATCCTGTTGGTAAATGAATTTCTGTGAATCTCTCATAAACTTTTGAAGGGGGCGGTAAGGATAAACACGTTTATCTTCGGTGAGTCTTTTTTAAGTTGCAATATTGAATGTGGATTTTGCAAACCCCAAATGCGAACATTATATCTGTTCACATTTTCACTAAGGTGGAAAGTTGCTACGTCGCGTCTTCCCCCTTCATTTCTAAAACATAAGCACACAATTGGATATGCTTATCTCTGTCATTAGGGTTGATTATAGTTGAGAACTATGAACCTTCCTCTTTTCATGGCTTCAAATATTGTTAATTTTGTTAACGGCTATCGCCAGTTATCTGAATATTAGATGATGGATGTTGAGCTAAATTATTCAATTAATTCGTTTCCTGTTTTTATAAACAGGGAAGATTCGTATTCCCTTTAGTGAATGAAGAATTATTTAGTATTTATAAAATATATGATTATATATAAAACAGTCAACAAAGAAAAGTCTAGACTAGACTTTTCATTGTTGCCTCATCAAACACTTAATAAAACATATTTATCACTGGATATTTAGGGTAAATGAAAACTTTGATAATGGTCGTCCGACCGAAACTAGTCAGTGAATAAATAACTTTATATTTCTGTGAAACAAAAACCAAGTGTGTTTTGTTTTTATTTACCCTAAATATCCAGTTATACTAGTATATTGATATTTTCGTCCACTATCCACAATAATTTACTTTACCTACTAAATTTTAGTAAATATTAATAAATGTAACCCATGTTTTGATCATGATAAAATATTACACCAGAGAACTCAGCACATACAAATACGTTTGTCGTCCTTTCGTGAAATTAATTTAATCAAAACAATACCGTTACTTAAACAAAGGAGCATTTAAAAGTATACGCGGCGCGGCGTGTGTAGGCGTGGGTTATTTTGAAGGGCCTTTTGTAATTAAACATTCAGGCATATAGGATACTCGAGCCCTTCAGCTTTTAGTGCTTGGTCATTTGTGGCTTACGGCCATTACTCTCATTTTATAATTACCTGCTTATCATGTAGACGCGAATTTCATTTAATTAACATTCTGCCCGCCACTATTAAATTATTCACGTGTCGGATTAAAGTTGCAAAAATACGCGCACTCTTAAACTCAAAATAGAAAAGTATTATTTAAATAATGACCATAATAATAAAGCTATATACTTATTTACGGTCTGGGATATCGACCAGAGATCTTTCTGTCCTGTTTTGAATTTACAAATAATTATTATATTCAAGTAGCATCAGAATTTTAAATTTTTTATATTTCTTTTTATTCTTTCTAAATACCTATATTTCTAATTCAGTGATACAGTAGGAGAAGAGAAAATACTTATATTAAATTAAATTATTTTTTAAAATTATTAAAAGGTAAATTTCGTTAGTAGCTGATTGGAGAAAATCCTATTCCAAAAACAAAGGTGAGGGTTGTTTTCCAGATTCATTATAATTTACCGACGATAAGTTGGCCATGGATTTTGCGCCTCCATCATTCGGGAATACATTATTTTTCAAATATTAAAAAAAATCATATCTCCCAAGACGTATAACTTATTTTCAAAATTTCTTCACTAAATGATTAAACAATATACCTGGAATGATTATAAATTCACAGAATGTTAAAACTCACTTTTGTTAAATTTTTAAACAATTTATTGATGTTGCGCGTATTGCAATCACATATCAATTATTTAAAAAATCGTATCTCCCAAGGTGTATACTTTATTTTCAAAATTCTTTCACCAAATGTTTAAACAATATAACTGAAATTATTATAAATGATCATAAAGTTATAACCCCCATTCGTAATTTTTTTAAACAATATATTGCTAAGACGGATCTCCAGCCACGGTTTACACGACTGCACCATTCGGACAAAAACCCATTTTATATTTATTTAACGAATGGGGGTTATAATTTTCTGATCATTTATAATCATTCCAGGTATATTGTTTAAACAATTAGCGAATAAATTTTGTTATAAGTTATACGCTTTAGGACATATATTTTTTTAATTTGATGTGTATATAAAAATTGTGTTTGCCCGAATGGTGGAGGCGCAAAACCGTCGCTGGAAATCCGTGATAGCAATATATTGTTTTAAAAACAAGATAACGAATGGGGGTAATGACTTTCTGATCATTTATAATCATTCCAGTTATATTCTTTAAACATTTGGTGAACGAATTTTGAAAATAAAATATACGCCATGGGAGATATGATTTTTTTAAATAATTGACGTGTGATTGCAATACGCCCGACTGCAATATATTGTTTAAAAAATTAATAGAAGAGAGTTATAATTTCCTGATAATTTATAATTTATTTATATTCCAGGTATTTTGTCCAAATAAGTAGTGAAGATATTATGTAAATAAGTTATACGACTTGGTTGATATGATTTTTTATTATTTGATGTATATATAAAAATAGCTTTTTTTACCATTCGGTCGGTGGAAGCGCGAAAACCGTGGCTATAGCAATATATTGTTTAGAAAAATAACGAATGGGGGTTATAACTTTCTAATCACTTATAATAATTTCTGTTATATTGCTTAAACATTTGGTGAAAGATTTTTGAAAATAAAATAAATAAAGTCTTAGGAGATATGATTTCCTTAAATAATTGTTTGTGATTTCAATACGCACGACAGCAATATATTGTTTAAAATTTTAACAATAGTGAGTTTTAACTTTCTGATCATTTATAATCATTACGGGTTTATTGTTTGAACATTTAGCGAAGAAATTTTGTAAATAAGTTATACGCCTTGGGAGATATGATTTTTTAATATTTGAAAAAAATAGTGTGTGCTCGAATGGGGGAAATCCGGGACTGGAAATCCGTGGCCAACTTCTCGTCGGGCTATAATTTAGCTATCTTCCAGAATTTAAAACAGTTTTGTAGGTACTCTAATATTTGCTAAGTAAAGCGGAATTATTGAGTATAAATCTCACGTCGGTGAGTGCTAATTCATAAATAGTTCATTCCGATGAATGAGAAACACAAATCGATATCCGTTGAATTGAATATTCGCATCTGCGACCCGCTCTTTGAGGTTTATTGCGATTTTAATAAATTCTTCAAAGGATAGTGTCATCTGAGCGTAACTATCTCTCTACACAACAGATTTAATAAATAAAAAATAAGCAATTAATCAAAAATCCTTCCTCTATATACTCACAAATTAAATTTATCGTCTGTTTCTCTATTTTAAATCACACCCATCGATTGTTCCAGAACATTTTAAAATTGTATTGATTTAAATATAAATAGAAAACAGTATTCATTCCACTTGGTCACGGTTATTTAAATATATTAAATAAAAATGATTTGAAAATAATTATATTTAATTGTATTGATTTATTTAAATTTGACAAATAAATTTCATTAGAAATACTTCTAATAGAATCTCAGGGTTAGTATTTAGTAACGTCAGCCATACCGTCAACTAAATAGTTAATCTTTAGTTAAATGAAAATGCAAACTTTCAATTGAATTTGCTGTTAATAAAAAAACTAACTCTCTCTGTCCTTCGCGAATGACTTTGAGTTTAGTCTTTCATTTAATATAATAAACAGAATAAGTTCTCGCCTTCCTTTAGTAGACGAAACAGTGATTCTCGGTCGTTTACCTTGTAGACTCAAATCGTTGACGATGCCAGATGAAATTTGGCCAAAGATGGCGCTTGCGTTGTCTTTCATTTATTAAGATTAGTATTTCATGTTTAAGAAAACAAATTTTATAGTTTATAAATAAGTTAGATTGTTAAAATTAATAGAAATATAAAGATTATATATATGGTTTAATAATAGAATAAAGTGAAAAGTAGTATTTATAATACATCATAAAGTGAAGAATATAATAGATCTACTTGTTCATTTAGAAGTGATCAATTAGTGTCTTTATTGTGTAAATAAATTTCGATTGCTTCCAATATATCTAATTTTTGACCTTTTTCACAATGATGTAAGATTTTTGTATCATTTAAATTTGGAAAAGTGTGACTATTTGTAAGTATATGATTTGAAAAAGTACTACAATCTTTATTTAATTTAAATGCTCTAAAGTGTTCATTGTATCTTATATTAAAATTTCGACTAGTTTTCCAATATACACACTATATCAATCAGAACATATAAGTTTATAAATACCAGATTTGTTAAATTTTCCTGTTTTATCTTTTCTAATGTATAATATATTACCTAATTTATTTTTACTTCTACATCCTATTTTGTAATTTTTTTTTTCTAAATATACTTGCAATTCTTTCTGAAATTTCTCCAAAATAAGTTAAAGTTAAATATTTTTTATTGTTTTCTTTAATTTTTGGATAAATTTCAAGAAGTGCTTTCTTTCTGAATTCTTTGTTAATTAATTTTTGAATTATGTGATAAGGAAAACCATTTTTTTGCAGCAATATTTCTTATTAAATTTAATTCATTATTGAATGATTGTTTTGATAGTGGAATTTTGAAAGCTTTATTGATTATAGAATAATATGTTGATAATTTTTGACAAAGGGGGTGAAATGAATCAAAAGGGATAGTATTTTTGTTACTGGTTGGTTTTCTATAAATCTCAAATTGTATCTGATTGTTTGTGTGTATAATTTTAAGAAGTTGATCTTTTTATTTAACTCAATTTCTAAAGTAAATTTTATGTGCTGGTTTAAAGAATTGATATATTCTAAAAATGAATTTAAGTTTTCGTCAGATCCGTCAAAGCATGCAATAATATCATCAACATATCTATACCAAAATTTAATATGTTTTTTATTTGTAAGTGGATTTTTAAAAATTGTTTCTTCTAATGTATTCATGTATATATCAGCTAGTAATGGACTTAAAGGAGATCCCATTGCCAATGCAGAATTCTGTTTATAATAAATGTTATTGAATTGAAAATAATTTTGATCGATACATAATTTAAAAGAAGAAAGTAATTCTTCTTTAATAATTGGATTAATATTATTTTTATTTAAAATATTTTTAATAATTTTAACACATTCACTTGAAGGAATACTAGGAAACATATTTGTTACATCAAAAGAAACTATTTTTGAATTTAAAGGTGTTTTATAATCTTTTAATTTATTTGTTAAATCTATATTATTTTTAATATTATATTTTGATTTATAATTTGTAATGTTTCTAAAATATTTACTAGTATAGATAGCTAAGTTTCTGCAAGGTGAATTTATATATGAAACAACAGGTCTGATTGGTAGGTTCGTTTTATGAGTTTTAATTAAACCGTAAAGTTTTGGAGCAATAGGATTTTTTGTTATTATATTAAATTTATCATTTTTATTAAAAAATGATTTTTTTGGTAGAAATTGTTTAATTTCTCTTTGATATTTAATTGTTTGATCTTTTTCTAAATTAATTATATTTTCTTGATTAATGAAATTATTTACTTTTTGAATATATAATTCTTTTGTTAATATTACAATTGTGTTTGATTTGTCAGCTTTTGTAAAGACTAATGAATTTTCAGCTGATTTCTGTTTAATTGACTTTATTATTTTGAAATTAGTTGAATTAGAAAAGAAACTAAATGATTTTATAATTTTTTCGATTTGATGTCTTTCATAAATACATTCGTTTTTCATATTTAATAAATTTAGTTCACATTCTGCAACTATAATTTTTAAATTATTATTGTTTTTAAAATCAAAACAGTAATTTGGATGTAGTGATAAAATTTGTAATTCATCATTGGAGAAAGTTGTGTTAGATAAATTAATTACATTAGATGTTGAATTATCTCTAATGCTATTTGAATTTAATCTGTTATCTTTTTGATTTTGTTCTAATCTTTTTAGTTTATTTCTTTGAATTAAATATTTTTCATGAATAATAAGATTAACTTCATACCTTACATCACTGTCAAAGTTGTCAAAATCTTTTGGAGACATTTTGTAAGTAATTTCGGAATGAACTGAATAAATGTAGTGCTCTATTATATTTCTCACTCTGTATTGTTCGTTCCTTTCTTCCTTTTTATTTTGGCGGATTTTTTGAATTTGAATTTGATTTGATATTTACGTGTTTTGGTACCACTTTCCTCCTTAAACATTCATTATTAAACGATATATTTTGCGATAACATTTTCTTCTTTTTGAACAAACGATAATAAATTCTTTTTTGTTCTTCTAAACCTGAAACTTTAATATAATTAATGGTTTTAATATTTAGACATTGGTAGTTCATATTGTATGAAATAAATATAAATAAATTATTAAAAATCAACCAATAAAACACAGATTAGATTGAATAACTTTAAATTCTCGACTAGTTTCGTGTTATTAGCCCATTTTCAAGAGAATTTAAAATTTGTTTTTATTGGTTGATTTTTAATAATTTATTCATATTTATTTCAATAAATATATTTTGTAGTATTAGATGATCTACTAATAAGCACTAATTGGTCAGCGATTATGTCATGAAATGATGCAATTGAAACATGTTCTCTATTCCACGACAAAATTTATTCTACCTTTCGCCCTTGTGTACTGTTAACTCCAAAATCATCTCACAACTATCCAATATAGTATTGGCCCAAATTAAGCAATGTTACTAAAGGGCAGAAAAAATCATTAGACTCTCTAAAGTCTTTCTCATATTTTTTTTTAAATTAAAAGCTGTCCAAACTTCTGCGCCAAGTAAGTATTCTTTCTAAATATGATAATAAATAAATATAATCTTTATTATAGTTACACTCCGCGACAACTGATTAGCCTCAAAAAGAAAAATAAGATTAATATTATCTTATTTTTTGGTTGATGCAAAAGAAATGTCGGATTTTAACCATTAACTTTAATTGAGTATAACTTTTTATAGAATAAACTTTATTAATCAAAATAAAAAGCATTAGAATTAATACAACTTTGTCAACAAGAAACAAGTTTAATTATGCCGGTGGCATAGAAATCTAGAGTTCTTGAAGCAACGAAAGATTTGAAGGCGGTTTCAGAATCTTAATGCTTAAAAAAGTGGAAATTATTAGGTCACAGTATGGTGGATGGTCGAGAGTTTCGTAGCCCAACTCATGCAGCTTTTTTCTTGTCATAATTGAAATATGTGGCCGAGTGTTGTCATGAAGAAGAATTAGGCCTTTTCTATTGACCAATGCTAGCTGTTTTTGTCGAAGTTTTTGGTGCATTTCGTCGATTTGTTGACATTACTTCTCCGCTGTAATAGTTTCGCCTGGATTCAAAAAGCTGTGAAGTATCAAACCCATAACCTTCTTTTGGTGGATATTTGGCTTGGGGAAGCCATTGGGCTGAATGTCTTCGGTTATCATAAAAAACCCACTTTTCATCGCAGGTGACGATTCGGTTGAGAAACGGATCGTTTTGGTTGCGAAGAAGTAGTGAAAATGACATATCAAAAGGGCGATCTTTTTTATTTTCGTTCAGTTTATGCGGAACCCATTTGTCAAGCTTTTTCACTTTTCCAATTTTCTTTAAATGTCGAACGACGGTTGACTGGTCAACACTGAGCTCTTTAGCAACTTTTCTTGTTGTTTTGCTTGTGTCAGCTTCAATTATGGCCTTCAATTGGTCATCATCGACTTCTGATGGTCGGCTACCGTGTTTTTCATCTTCAAGACTCTCATCACCATTACGGAATGGGACGAACCATCGTTGTACAGCATGTTCATTAGCAGTATTTTGGCCAAATGCTTCGTTGATATTACGAGTCGCCATAGCTGCTTTTTGACCTCGCTTAAACTCATACAAAAATATCGCTCTTAATTGCTTCTTTTCTAGCATTTCTAGAATGATCAAAATATAACAAAATCATAGAATATTTATAATAAAAATATAGAGCATATTCTAAGCTTTAAAATAATATATATAATGCCAATAATTATTAAAAAAATATTAATTTTTAAACCATAAAGTTTAATAATATAAAATCCGACATTTATTTTGCATCAACCTAATACATGGAATGCAAAAGGGGTAAGTATCCTAACTTTATTATGGTCTTGCATAAAACTACCATTAAAATGGGCAATTATAATCAAATCATAAGTTCATTAATGCGTTTAAATTGAATTATTGCATTTCTATCAAACTTCTAGCGCAGCCGTTGCGTCATCTTAATAGCCTCACAATAACAAAAACAAAAAATATGGATATTCTGTGCATTCGAACATTTTTAGTGTAACAAATAATTGATAACCTAAAACTTTATAACTTAAATTAACAACATTAATAGTGGATGTGGCTTCCATTGTTGCCAATAACTTCAAATAGTCGATTTGGTAACGAATTAATCAAAGAGTTTAAATATTCTTATGGTATGGCGTTCCAAGCGGCCTCTATTGCGATCTATAATTCTACATTGTTTTAATACAGTTGGTCATCACTATATAATCGTCTCATGAACCATCCTCGCACATTTTCTATAATATAATAGCGTGATCATGTTGAAAATTAATGGTAAACCTTCCATAGTTCTATTTATGATAAGTTTCACTCTTGTTAGTAGGTCTTTATACATTTGTGTGTTTTGAATTCCATTTAAAATTTCTAGGTGTACGACACCCCTTTCAGACATCCATGCCCGAGAGTACGGTAGTCCCCTCAGGCAGGGCGTTATGGCAAACAGGGGTCCCCGCTTTCCCAGGACAGGGACAGGAAGTATGATGCTAGATAAATCTGTTATGATCTAAAGGGTTATTACCAGGTTTAGGAACACATGTAATGATACCTTTCTTCCATTCACTCGGTAAAATTTAGGAAGAGTAGATGTAATTGAAGATTTATATAATATATGTGTGGATATTGTTTGGAAGGAATTTCAGGATTAGTCTGGGAATGTTGTAACCGGGGGCAGTGTTTTTTCCTTTTTCAAAAATTCCAAAATGTTCTTCATCCTTTATTTCATCTCCAGGGGTGTAGGAAGCTTGGTTAGATACCAGATATACCAGGAAATAACGTGGGAAAGGAAATTTATATCGTAGTCTGTAGTGTTAGTAAAGGAGTAGGAATTTTGAAAATGTGTTGCAAATATTTTTGTGATATGTGACATCGGATACTCTCTAATTCATTATTTCGTCTGTGATTCTCTGGATAAAATCAGTTTTTTTATACTGGCTTATTTTTTTATTTGTTGCCAATATTGTTTGCCCTGAAGACTGTATATGTGTTCACATGACTTAATCCAGAGGTTTCCTTTATACTGGAATAAAAGATTTTGAATATTTTTGTTAAGTTTATTGAATTGTTTCTAAGACTTGAATTTTCCATTAGTCTTATATCCCGATACAATTGCCTTTTATATTTAATCAGATTGAGTATAAATTTGGGAAGTTTTTTTTAATATGGTTCACGATCCAAACGGATTTGAGTAAGATGTCTCTGTAGTTTGATATAGTATTGGAAGTAACAAATGGGTTTTGAAGAAATAACTCTTGACATTTCGTCTGACACTTTTGAGATGTCACAATCTTTGAAATTAATTATTGTTTTAGGAGAAGATGGGAGTGGAGTATCGATATTTAGGGAAAACTGAATTGATAGGTGGTAAATGTCATGGATAAGTGTATAATATTTACTTGATGTACAATTCACAAATTGGTTATCAACCAAAGGTGAAACTTTTTGAGATGAATGATAGGAGAGTCATAGTATTAATCAACTAAAGGTCTTTCAGTCTATTTATGCTTATTTAGATTAGTTTCAAATTGTTATTGTCATACATAGACAAACTGTAATAGATATTACAGTGGCTACTATCAGCGTCTATGAAATGTAACATTACTTATGTTTGACGTTGTAGATTAGGTGTTGGTCTAACTATGAGTTTTCTAGTTTTGTACAAAACAGAGAGAATTCTCTGCGAATAGGTTTTGGTGTTATAATAATGCATATACGTCGACAAATCTGGGAAATCTAAATAAGAATCGTAAGGGCACTACATTAAACTAGAATATACGTCGTACATGATGCACAAAAATTAATGGAAAAACAAAGGACATATTTGAAAATAAAAATAATAAAGTTAAATAATTATTTAACATTTATCTACTGCAACGTTGACTTATATTACGGATTTACCGGGGAAGTAGTTGTTTTAATAGGTATTTCTGCTTTTCCTTAAGTACTTACGTTGTCAAAGTGGCCACAGAGAAAATAATGAATTAATTCTATTAATTATTTTGAAATTTATTTAATGTAATTCAAATAAATGTGACAAAGTGAACAAAAATATATATAGCAAGTATTTATGTTATATTGTTTTATATTATCTATATAGTCTGAATAATATTCTGTATATATTTAAAACCCTATTTAAGTAACGTCACTAATTAAAATAGACCAACATTTCCAATTTAAATAAATTGTTTATTTTAAAATCAAAAGTCAATCTAAACTGATTATGTTGCATAACAACGCGTCCCATATACACACAACATATGAATTTTCATCAATTATGGAAAATAGGAAAAACATAATAAATTTTCCATAATTCGCATTTATTTCAGCGTGTGTGTGTGCAGCAGGATAGTAGCGTAATCCATTAGCCCCATAAAAACAGGATGCTCATCCTGGTTTATTAAATTTTCATCGCATTTCTGAATTGCGGAATTGGCCTTTATGAATTAATTCGATAAAACGGACGGACAAACGGACGAAAATGTCGACGAAAAAGAAATAAATAGCGATAATAACACGTGCCGTTATAATCCTGAAATGCTAATAAAACAAAACAAAAAAATGTGCTGATGCAATTATTTTCATATTTATTTTATAAAACATCTTTTCCAAGAATAATTTTCGAATTAAAATTTTTTAAATAGCGTGTATTCCTTCTATGCTATAATTGTATTGTCCCTTTTATTGATATATAATGTCAAAAGGGTAAGTATCTGTTGTAAATATTTTCTATTATTTGTCATATAAATAAAAATTTATTAAAATTTCATTATAACTATTTAATCATAAACAAATTCTTTATACAAAAATCTTTATTCAGACAAAACAATTACAATTCTTTACAAATATTTATATTTAAAATAAATATAGGGCTATGGACCTGAGGTCTTTCTGTCCTCAAATTCTTTATTATCAAGCAAGTAAATAGTTCATTTATTATTCATTCATTTTATTTTCTGAAAAGCCATTAGTGATAAGCAGAAAATAATAAAGAATTTGAAGGAAATATTTTCAACGAGCCAACAATGACAAACTCGATTTGAAATAACAGTATTTATCGCTCTGTCCTTATTTTTCTCTAGTGTAACTTTTCTTGTAAATCAAAGAGATTGTAAGAAGGCATTCAGCAGAGATAAACGTCCATACAATTGCTGTATGAATAAAAATCTGCCTAACAAAAGTTAAAGTGTTTTAACTATTACCCACAAGATATTTTGGTTTTTTCAATAGAAGGGATCATAGCATATCATATGAAATATCAAATACTTCTTATTCAAATATTTTCCGCTTCCAAGTTCACTACAAATAATCTATTATCACTAAAGTAAAGAGTGATTTTGTTATTCCAAGTTATGCGTGCATTTGTTGTTTTGGTATATAAATCATTACTATTTGAGAGTTCGATCAGAGCACTCTTCCACGACCTTCTTTGCTAAATGTTATTATTAAAACATACATTTAAATACAAATAATTAGTTATAAAAGTGATCTTCGATATTATTAAAATATCACACCTGAACCTCTCCCAGAAGAAAGAATCATTAGTATAAAACTTTATAAAATTTAATTTCCTGTCTTCATGGAGCTAGGAAACTATCAATCGTCACCATCGTATAAATATTTTTTTATTGTATTTGCTTTCGTAAATAAATTGCGAATGAGATTAATCTGAGGCAGACATACGTGTATGTAGAGCACGCGACCCGGAGTCATATTTTGACGTTGGGGAACGGTTTACATAATGTTAATTATAAGTCAAAGTCATTATCCCCGGCCGACTCGGGGCTATTGGACCTTTTAATGGCGGCAAGTAGTGTCACATTGTTAGGTCCGTTTTCTCTAACGCTTATGAATATTAATGGTTATCACAGCTTTTCGCGTTATTTGAGTAATTAATAATTGGATTTAATTCGCGTGACGAATTAGTAGGAAAAAGTAATAAGTAACAAATATTTTAAGTATTCTATAAAAATTATATAGTGAGAAAATTTATCTTGAAATTCTGTTTAAGGAGTAAAGGGACAGATCTTCAACGAACAAGTTTGTGTATTTTTTTGTGATTAAATTTATTTATTGTATACAGGGTGTCCTGTTAATGTAGAAGACATGTCAAACATACGTTATAATATGTAATTAATTTTAGAAATATTTTTCTTCAATTATTTTAATGTTAAATTATGATTTATACAATGCTTAATAATTTCATAATGCGTGATTTAAACAAAGATCTGTGAAACCTTTAAACTGTCGTTATAATAATTGTAATTAATGACATGTCTGTCAAAAGCAACTTTCGATTTTTATTCATCAAAATGCCTATTGAAATGGCCAAAAACAGTTTTTGTGAATAACTTTTAATCTGTTGGAAATTTAAGTATGGTTGTAAGGAAGAAAATTGTTTGTTTTCTAATTAAGAAGAATATTAACAGAATGATATAAAAATATACACGGGTTCCAATTTAAAATAAGATAAATAAAATACATTCAAATTTGAAAAGTTTGATACTAAATTTTGGACACGCTTATAATTCATAAAAATAAAATTTGACTATTAGGATTGTTAGACCTTATTTAATAAGTCCCTGTATAATTTTATTCACAAGATCTTATTAATTTTTTATTAATTTTTAAACCAATGGCGCAAAACCATTTTTTCCTATTTTTGGTTGGTATTACTGAAACGATTTCAATAATATTTTATGGGTATGTAGGTAATCATAGAAAACATCTAAATAATGAATAAAATGTATATGAAGCAATTTAAAAAAATGTATCATCATGCCGTAACTCTTTTTTGGAATCAATCAATCAAAAATATTTTCCTGAAGTACGTTCTAGCATCAAAGAAAAGTTTCCAAAAGTTCAAAGTCTTAACTTAATTGGTAATTGAACTATCGAAGACGGGTGCTGCGATACTGGACCCTGTATAATAATGAATATGACGCCAGGCGTTATTTATTCAAGGCGTTTTATTAGCTATTTTTACTTATAAAACATTCGCAAATACCAAAATGCTCAAATATACCGGTTGAAATTTACAGTATTTTATGTTGCATCAGAGCAGAACATATGAAAAAATCAGATTTTTATCAAGTCAAAAAATTTCAAATAATTGAATTTTAAAAATGTATAAAGCAGCAAATATCAGGGTTAAGAGTACTTTATATACAAACCACTTAGTTATGTTTATTATCATTCCTCAAATCATCCCCTTATACTAAAAAAAATACCCTCAAAAGCGGCCTCTTGAGAAATGGAAACAGTTGTTTTCAATGGCAGTTTTCAAGGATTGAACTTTAAAATATTCAAATAGTGAAAAGAACATAAAAGATAGAACGAACTGTAAGGAAAACAATAGTATTTGAATTATCAGTCTATGACTTACAAGTCCTAAGAAAATGAGTTTTCCGTAAGAGCTTACAAACTCAAAAATCGCCATGTGCGGTGAAACAATTTAAAAATTGTTTTGAACTACTGATTCCATACGTAATTGATGGTAGAAATATCATTTTTTATAAAATGGCTAAGCAACCAAATTATTTTTTTCTGGACCATTTCAAATGTATTGACCCTAACCTTTAAATTAGAAATCAGATGCAAAGTTAAACAAATTATTATTTGTTTTATTAATAACAATTGAATCCTTCATTCGATTTTTATAAAATTTACCATGGTTTAATATAATAATATAATTCATTATTAGTGTTAATATGATCACCATCAATTAATATTAAATATAGAATACAGTAGAACCATCACATAAACAATTAAATATCTTATTATTTGGATACACAATTGAATTAGAAAATATATTACTAGATATATTAGTTAATTTGAAACATGTTTTGTCTATTTATAAATTTCGATAAATGTTACAGTATTCGCACAAAAAAAAAATAAAATTAAAGTAAATTACATTAATTATTTTGTAAAAAAAACTAGTTACCCAAGACATTATATACACATTTATTTTCTAAGATAATAAAATTTAAAATTAACATCTTAATAAATAAGTAATGATTCAAAAACTGAATTTACAGCAAATATTTAATGTAATAAGTACATTAAAAATAATAATAAATGCCTTTATTAAAGGAGGTATGATACAATATATATATATATATAAAAGTGTTCTTCCACTTAACCTACTTACAACATAGAAAGTAATAAAAGTGAATATTTATAATAAAAAAAACATAAACACCTATCATAAAGACAAGTTCCGTACGGAGTCTACAAATGGTATCATAGTATTGTCAATCTGAATATTAAACAGATGCTTAGCTGATGATACCATTTTTTAGGATCAAATAAAATGGCCGTTGTTTTGGCAGGATTTATTGTTAGGGAATGTCTTTTAGATACCAATGAATGATTCGGTAGGTCCATGTTTATATTATTATTAGCTGTATTTATGTTGTTGAAGGGAAAGGAATATAAAGGTTGAGTGTCATCTGCATATAGATTACAAACAAACATAAAAATCAAGCGTTGAGGGAAGGAAAGATGAATAAATGGAAAATAATAGAGGGCCTAGAATTGAGCCTAAAGGGTCACCTGCATTAATATTTATTTCAGTAGATGTGGATCGATTAATTTTCACATGTTGCCAGCGATTATATATAAAATTACCAACTAAATCTAGAGCATTTGAATCAAGGCCTATATATTTTAACTTAGCTAATAAAAGATCGTTATTAAGAGTATCAAATGCCTCACTATAATCAATTAAAATTAAACACGATAGTAATCTTTTATCAGTAGCATTAATTATTTCATCGAATCATTTAGTAAAGCAGTTGTGCAGCTTATTATTCTCTATAATTTCAGTTAATTTAACTTTCATTATACTTCCAAGAATTTTGGAAAGTACGGGTAAGATACTAATAGGTCTAAGACCTTTAAGAACATCTGGATTGTCTTTTTTGGTAATAAGTTAACAGTAGCTAGCTTCCAGGCGTAAGGGAATGTTCCTTCTTCAAGACAGCAGTTGACTATATATGTTAGATATTTAATAACGTAGGGACAGCACATTTTATTCAATCATTGCGGCAATGAGTCCGTCCGAGCCATTAGCATTTGTTTTTATTTTCAATAGTAGATTATAGACCTTATCAGTATCAACCAATGGGTAATTAAATTTTCTTTTTAATGACCAAACTGTGCAAATTATTGAAATTTATAAAGACAAAAAATACTTCAAATTGAACATTCATTCAAGTATTATTTTTAAAAATATTTGTGCTTGTCTAAATGTCTTTATATTTAGGTATTTATTTATAGGTTATGATAAAATTTACACTTACCATCAAGTGATGGTAATCATATTAACTCAAAAAATGACTTGAGGAATCTCACTATGGACCTATCCTATTCTTGCTTTTTATCAATGACATCGTATCGATATTAAAATCCAGTAAATTTCTTCTCTATGCTGATGATTTAAAACTTTTTAAAAGTGTCAATACACTCGACGATTTTTTTTAAACTGCAGGAGGATTTACAAGCTGTTAACCAATGATGTGAGACAAACGAACTCCAGCTAAAAATGAAAAGTGAGTTCACATTTCTTTCTGCCAACATTCCTCTGTGAATCATTGCTACAAGATTGTAGTTGCGAACTGCTGCGTGTTTCTGGAACACATTACTGCAATTTATAATAAAAGCTTAACAATTTTAGATTTCATACGTAGATTTGCTGTGGACTTTAGCCCCAATATACTAAAAACCTTGTACTTGGCACTCGTGCGTCCTCACTTTGAGTACGGTTCTTGATTGTGGGTTCCATATACTGCTACCGTAATAAGGCAAATTGAAATGGTACAAAGCAAATCCTTAAGAATAATGCATTATAGATTAGTTGAGCCATGTACAGAGTTTAGACACAGGCTAATAATTACTAGGCTTAATATTAAATCGTTGGCAGAACGTAGAAAGTTTCTGGATACGGTGTTCTTATATAAATTGATTGATGGTTTGATTGACTGTAGTGAGCTTTGAGTTTCAATATTCCAAGAAACACTCAGTCAAATATCGTTTCACAAAATAAATTAAGGAATGGTCAGTTCCATACATCGAATGATGCGATACGCTTGCATTAGCAAGCAGTGATGATTTTCTTATTTTTTTGCGTTTTTCACATCTTAAGAATAGAGTAAAACGTATTAATTTCTCAGATGTCATCTAATTTTAAAAGCAGTAGGATATGTATATTTTTCTATCTATCTATTTATTTATTAATTTATTTTCTATTTTATTTGTTTATCTATTTTATTTTATTCATTTGTTCCATTTTTATCATTTTATGTACACATTAAATTGTCGTTTGTTAGGTTTCTTATTAACATTATCTCAGCGTGTCTGTTATATACATTTTTTTTTTAATTATCTGATAAGTGATCTGTAATATTTTATCTTACAGTGCTTGTATCTATACTCAATATGAACATACTTGTCATAAAACGGTGATCATACATTGAACATCTATTTATTAATTTACTTTATTTATATTTTTATTTGTTTAAATTTTATTTTAACATTTTATTATTTAAATTATGGTTTTTATTATGTAATGATATACTCGTAAATGTTAGAAGCAACATGTTATGAATCAATTCTTTGAACCGTTTGGGAATGCACTTCTCTTACTTATTAATTATTAATAGTTTAGGAATACCTACCTAAATATATACAAATATATATATTATTGTATAGTGTAAACAATTATAATGGAGATTTCCGTAAAATAAAGTTAATATTCTCACAAATAAAAAAAAACACAAAAAGATGTACAAATAAAATACGATTTATAGAAAGGAGAATTGAACAAAGTTGGCGAAGATTTTATATATTGACATTTACAAATATATTTAAAAATAATTGCGCGGACTTGACGGAGATGTGTCGTCGTCAAGTGATTACCCAAACGAGAGTGGCGGACTGTATCTGGTTTAATCTATAATGAATTGGCCAAAAAAAAAAAAAAAAAAAAACGCGGACTTAAATATTTGTCGGCGTCAGATAACACAAACGAGAACTGTGAACCGACTCGCTTTTGGTTTAAAATTTAAGGGGTATTTAAGCGGTTGGCTATCATTCCTTCACCGCTTGTACCCCTCAGTCACCAAGATTAGCCACCAGTTTAAATTAATAAAGGTTTAAATTTGTTTTTGTTATTTGCGAATTTTACGCCATCGGGTGAGCAGCAACTCAATGCACTGGTGTGCAAAGGTTTGCTGTTATCTGATTGAGTAGGCAACGCGTCGATTAGTTATTACTGGCTCTCATTCCATTCGGTTTCTTAACCCACATTAAACTAATACTTAATGATGTAAAATGGCGGTGCGCATCATTTGGTATACGTAGCAGAAATACGCATGAGTAATTGTACTTATAATTAATCAAAAATGAAATTACAAAGAGGAAATAATAATACAATACCAACGATACCAAACATAGCATAAGTGTTTGAAGTTCCTGCATCTAAAACACGCACTGTCCTGATATGTAATCATCGTTAATTAAGCATTTTTAACTAGGACTCAGAAATATTTCATAAATAAGCCACATAACATTCATATTCAGTAAGCATTATTGATAAAAATCGTACCCTTTAACTGTTATTTCGAATATCGATGATATTTATCAAGAGCGATTATCTAATGTGAATGTGACTTAACTACTTTGTATGGGATATTTCTGCTAATTGAATCCTTTTGAAAAATATTTAATTACTGATGATTACATATCAAGACTATGCGTGTTTCAGATGCAGGAATTTCAAACACTTATGCCATGTTAGGTATCGTTGACATCGACTTCCTCTCAGCTATATGATGACGATGGCTGATATTTCAGTAGTTTCTCTATTTTTGTTGGGATTGCCACAAGGGGCTCAAAGAGGCTGGTGCAGCTTTTTGTTAACCGCGCATCACTTGGCTGGTGCTAGTCGTTCCGGTCATGGGAACGATCAATTCCTCGCGGATTTGAATTCATTCTTTGTCATAGCTGACAGGGTGGTCGTTGTTGTGAAACTGCGTGATATATTTTACGAGGATTCGTCATTAATCAGAAATTATACACTCCGGACGAATTTTACTTATTCACTTCTCGAAAATCCATATATAGAACTATTATATACAGGGTGGCGCAAGATTCCGATGAAGTCCAATATCTCAGTTATTTAGAAATTTACAAAAAAATATTACTGACATAATTTGTAGCTACTGTAAAACTTCACATTTCAAAATTAGTTTCATATATACAGGGTGTCCAATAATCACGTGACGTACCAAACATATGATTTTTTTAATGGAATGCTATATTTTTTATGTCGATTTTAGATTCTACGCTTAAAATTAATCATTTTTGATATAAGGTTTATTAGGTCAATTTTTAATATTTTAAAAGTTATAAACAATTTAATATTGAAATCGATGGAAGTTTAGGGCCTTATTTTTCAAAATTGAAAAACAATGTAAACTTTCTGTTAAAGCAATTTAATTGAAAAAATGCTTAATATTATTAGGAATATTCGTTTGTTACCATAAAGCAAATGTTATGTACAGGGTGAAACAATACTCAAAATGAGTTTTTTCTTTTTTCACTTAAATGGAACACCCTATATTTTTTACACTATTTCGATAGAAAATTGGTTGTTCTTTAATTTTTGTATAATAAACTATAGCCCTATCTGTTACCGTTTTTTAACAATTGCAATTCAAAGTAGAAAATTATAAGTTTCGCGTATAATCTATAAATTAAGTAGGCTATAATTAAATCAAATGCAATTCATAATCGTTTTCTGACATTTAATAACATTCTTACTTCCTAACCTAAAAGGATATTCAAATGACAATCGATATTTAAAGGCGCATGCAAAATATAAAGAAAATAGTTGCTCAACGATTATTTAGCGAGTTATAATCGTTATTGGAACACATTTTTTAAGAAAAAAAATTGTAAAATGTTTGAATTAAAAAAAAATGATGTGATTGCGTGAAATAAATACATAAAAATGTTAATACTAACAAAATATAATAATATAAGTATTTTATTATTTCACTTAGTATCTATTTTCAGTTTTTCAGTGAACATGCATTGTTTAAATAAATCAATTTAACAAGCTAATAGGAATATTTTAAATATTTTTCGAATAATAACCAAAAAATATAGTTGTTGTAAGTTTTTAACAATTAAACTAATCATTTATTTGAGAAGTATGTTTAACTGCACCAGTGTTACAAAATATAACGTAAAATGTACTTTACTTACTAAATATGATATTAAGCGTAACTTTCACAACTAAATAAATTAGTTGTTCTGGCACGGCCTACTTTGGTTAAAAATTCTATACCAAATTTGTATTTGAGATTAAATATCTCAAAAACGGTAAACGGTAGCTATTTAATATGTTATATAAAAAATGAAGAGGGATCAATTTTCTATTAAAATAGCATAAAAAATATAGGGTGTCCCATTTAAGTAAAATGAGAAAAAAATAATTCTGCGTATTGCTTCACCTTGTATATAAAAATTTGTTTTAAGAGAAAAAAAGAGTACTTCTTTTATTATTAAATATTTTTACATTTGTATGGCGTTGACAGAATGTTTATTTCATTTTTCATTATTGAAATATTAGGCTCTAAACATCTATCGATTTCAACATTCATTTGTTTATAACTTTTAAACTATGAAAAATTGACCTATTAAATCTTATATAAAAAATGATTACTTTTAAACGTAGAATCGAAAATCTTTATAAAAAATATATCATTCCATTTAAAGAAACATATGATTGATACGTCACGTGATTATTGAACACCCTGTACATATGAAACTAACTTTAAAATGTGGATTTTAATAGTAGCTACTAATAATGTAAGTAACATTTTTTGTATATTTCTTTATAACTGAGATATTGGACTTCATCGGAATCTTGCGCCACCCTGTATATTAATAATAAATTATAAATTGAAATTAGGCAAAAGGTGGCGCTTGCGTCGTCTTTAATGTATTATGATTAATATCGGGTATATAACTCCAACACAATTTCCGTTCAGTCGCCTTCATCAAGGCATTGCACATGGAACACACTAGTCTGATGAGGTTCGAAAAAACGAAATGGCCATCACTAGTTATCCATACGCTAGATGAATGGTGACTGAACGTTTCATTAAATGTGAATTTCGTTTTCCTTGTTTGCTTAAACAGGACAAGTTCGCATTTCTTTAGTGGACCCAAATCGTTGACGATGCCACGTGATATTAGGCAGAAGGTAGCACTAGCGTCGTCTTTAATAATTTATGAGTATTATTATGAATTTATATTTTAATTTATTAAAAAATGTAATGATTTGAAATAATTTTATTTGAGCCTTCGGATTGCAATAAAAGGAAAATCATCTTAAATAAATACAATTTTGAAATTAAAATTATTATTAAAAATAATTAAATTTTATCAAGTGTTACTCCACTTACAGATTCATAGATAGGTTCTTTTGAACATTTACTTTATATTTTTGAAGTATACCTTACAAACAAAACACTTGTTATAGTTGTAGCAGTTTTCGTCATACTTCACGACATATATATAAATGTTTGCCGTCATATTCACCGATCGGCCATTTTTAATTTTATTTCTATTTTATTATATTTATAGATACAAAAATAATACCATGATTGTAAGGTAAGCAGAAAAATGTATTTAGTTCTACACTTTGTGTAGAATAAGAGTTGGGGTTATTCATCTCAAATAAAGATGGTTTACTTATAGCATGATTATTCACATTGAAATATTTTTTTATAGGACATTTAAAATAAAATGGAATCACGGCCGGGAAAAGTAAGTCTTGGAAGCTGGAATTGATCCAGTTAGTATGCGTTAAAAATGAATATTAATATTTGAGATTATTTAATTCTGTCTAATAAAATACTTTCTAATATTGTAATTTTCACTTTATAACAGTTTTCTAAAACATTTGTTGTTGAATGTGACGTCATATGACAGTCGATTTGAAATAATATTTTAATATTTTTTACTTTTGTTTGTAATGTGTTTTGAATTTTTTTTAAGAAATTTAAGAGAAAAATAGGACTTTTGATTATGCTATACAAAAATATTTAGTTGTTCATGTTCTACAACTTTTATTTAAAATAGTTTTCTATCCAAAAAAGTATAATTCAAAAACTGACGATGCTAAAACAAAAAGTTAATTAAGGAAAATAAGAAAACTCCTTCAAGACAAATGAGTGAGTAAAGTGCAAATCATATTTTGTTTTTCATATTCTATACAGGGTATCTCCGAATGGTCTGTACAACGCTCTACCACATATTCTCTGAAACAAAATAAGACGATTTAACTAAACTTATCTCAATCCAAAAGTGGTTCCTAAGCCATCTACGAGGCCTCAAAGATATTAGTTTTTTCATTATTTTTCAAATATTTTTATTTTGGACTTAGGTAAGAAAACCTAATTTGGCACATTTAATTACATTGATACCATGCACTTTTTGCGATATGTTTCTTTATCCTACGTTTAAAGTAAGTGGTCAAACTAGGACCATCGACTTCTTAAGATACCTAAATCTTTTTATTCAACAGGTCAAATCATAAGGAATACTTTTTTTAATAAAAATTATGAACAATATTTTGCTTCTCAAAACAAAAAACCTTAAGAAGTCGATGGTCCTAGTTTGACCACTTACTTTAAACGTAGGATAAAGAAACATATCGCAAACAGTGCATGATATCAATGTAATTAAATGTGCCAAATTAGGTTTTCTTATCTAAGTCCAATAATATTAAAATGATATGTATACCAATCAGGAAATTTTTAATTTGAATAGAAAATACCCTTTCTAAAAATAACAAACAGCACATTCATTCATTTCAAAAAGAAAAATCGAACGCGTCAGCGTCGGTTGTTGAATGCAAATATGTAGTTTAAATAAGAAATCCAAACCACAGTGTTCTAGATATTTCTCAATTAATTCGCTATTAAACTCCAGAGGCACCACTTGACGATTGGCAACTATCTCTGTCATCGCATCATTCCTTTTCTAGTAAACGCCAGCCTTAGAGCAGGTAGACCACAGGTCGATAACTAATTAATAATTAATTATATATTTGATTTTAAAAAGAGAACAAACCTTGCGAAATAATTGTTATTCTAAGAAAACCTTTTCTTTTTTGTAAACAAAATAATTTACTTTAAAAAATTAATTTATACAAAAGAATAAGTATTTCACATATAATCGATTATTTGTATAATTTTATTACACTAATTTCAATAAATAAATACAATATTTTGTAAAAATAATAATTCTTAATATACCATTTCCTCAAAATAAAAACTGCGGAAATTAATTGAAAAAAATAATAATAAAGAATAATATAATAAATAAAATAGCCTTTGTTACTTATACTAAATTTCCGATAAGATTTCTACGAGAATAAGTAATTCCATACAATTTAGAGCATGCAACTTTTACATCAGCGCCATGCCGACAATCACAGTTTTCGTACGAAGCACGTAATTCAGTCCGCCGTGAATAATAGACGTTATAAATCTGTTTGAATTTTCTATGAAAAAAGGAAACACTGAAAAAAAAATAGAATTTGTATTATTGCGTGATATCGTAATTACGGAAATTGATAAGGTTTTTTTTTTGTAATAATAAGAAATAATGAGGCCCAGTTTTGTAAGAGCATTTAAAAAAATAAATATTATGTATTGGATAAATAGAAAAGAGTACAGTTATTTAAATAAATTAAATAAAAATGATTTGAAAATAATTAATGAATTATTTCCACATTCAAATCAAAAGTCACAGAGCTGAATGTCGAAATAATTAATTCTGTCAGTGATAAATCCTGCAGAGCATTAAAGTTTATTTCGAGAATTTCTTCACATCACATGATTTATTAAAATATCTACATAAGTATTTTGCAACAAAGACAATTCGCGAGAACAGAACTTCAAAGTGTACTCTCGAAGACATCAAATCACTATCAAAAAATAAGAAAGGAACTTATGATACAGCATTCAACAAATCTTCTGAGATTATGATGGTACGGTGGTATGATAACTCAGTAGTTTCTGTTATGAGTAACTTTGGCAATGCAAAACGTTATAATAAGGAAGAAAAAAAGAAGTGTCTATTCCTCAATCAAATATTATATCTGAATATATAGCACGATAACGAAATTATTAATAAATTTGGTGGATAGCGCAATTGTAAATGCCTGGAAAGTTTTCCGTATAGCGAATGGACTGCAAACCTCCCAATTAGATTTTCGCTCTTATATTATAGTTGGCCTTTTGTATTTGGAAGGCGATTATACAAATAGAAAAACAGCAAATGACGAGTATTCCCAGCTTCAATATAGTACAAATCTGGGAAGACCACAGGCACACAATTTACCAATAGGTCAATATTGGACACTTAATAGCCGTTCACGAAAAAAAAAAAAAGTCCGTAGAAGAATCAATCGATTTTTCGGTGTAAAAAATGTGATGTACATTTATATCCGGAATGTTTTGAAATATATCCCACTATATAAATGTCTTTAAGTTTTTTTATATAAAAATAATAAACTTTATTCTCTTATATTTTGAATTTTTGTATTTGTTTATAAGCTCAAGCATGCTTCAACGCATCATTATTTTTTTCATTGACGGATTTTTGTTTTCTTCAAAATGGAATAATTAATGCTAAAATAAATATAATATAAAAGAAAATGACACGTTTTTTCTATTTTTAAATGCTTGGTTATTAATGGGTTAAATTTAGCGAATCTCGCAAACGTACAGTTCAAATAGTGTACTCTTTTTCGGAAAGAAAGAATTTTTCAATTATCGAACTGATCTATTGAGATATTATTTTTTGTGTTGCGAGTCGCCGTAAAATTTACTTCGTGCAACCTTATTTTAAGGCTGGCAATTTTGACTTCGGCGCTAATCGATTAATTGAAGTTCAAAATATTCGATTAATCGACTTATCCGTCAATTAATTGAAAATAACCGACTAATCGAAATTAATCGAAACTAATCGATTAATCGACACTAATTGATTAATCGAAAATAATCGGTCGGCTGAAATAACCGACTAATCGAAAACGGATAAAATAGTCGACTAAAACAACAACAAAAATGAAAAGATGACAAACTTTAAGGACACAATTACATTTTGTTATTTTGACTTTTAGCAAGCAAATTATATCATTAAAAAAACAATAGTTATGAGTTGGAATTATATTCTTCTTATACAAATCTTATCAAATAACATTTAAATTTAGAGAATATTAGTAAAGATTAAATAAATGTAAAACAAATTAAAAAAAAATATGTTGTTTATTCTTTCATACATTGTTCATATAATACACGATATTATTAAACATTATTACCGTCTAACCGAAACGGTTCAAATAATCAACTAATTGAAACGATTAGAATATCCAATTAGTCGAAAGTAATCGGTCGGCTAAAATAACCGTCTAATCGAAAACGGTTAAAATATTCGACTAATCGAAACGATTAAAATATCCGACTAATCGAAAGTAATCGATTAATCGAAACTAATCGATTAATCGAAAACGGATAGAAAATTTGTCCAACAAACAATTTAATCGATTAATCGACATTTTTTAAACGATTAATCGACTTAATCGATAAATTTTGCCAGCCTTACCTTATTTTAATTTAAATAGAAAAAAATTGCAAACGCATACAAGCGCTTGCAAAGATGTGTTTTTTTTTTATTAATGTATCGTTTTTCGGAATTTGACTTTTAAAATTTGCCTATGTTTATGAATTAATTACTCAATAACAATTAACGTTATTATATTGATTTTTTTTATTTGTGAGTTCTAAAGTAATGGAGAACATAATGGAGTATTTAGTTTCGTTAATATTGAAAGTTGAAAAATACCCTTCGCACATACCCGTGTCCGCGAGTGCGTCATTCGGCAACATAGTGACGTGTGGTGGAGCACCGGCCTGCGACCTGATCAACCGTTTCGAGTCGTTCGACACGGAACTGAGGCCAGATATGCTGTTTGTTATTTGTACTGTTTTTAATAATTTATAATAGGATTCCGTAGTATATGAGAGCTATCGGTTTTTGACGTGATTGTTTCTTGAAATTTTGGAATTAAATTAAATATAAAAAATGAAAATGATTAATTAATAAATTATTTTCCCTTTAGCTACTGTGACATTATGTGGAATTAGTTTTGATGTCTATTTATTAATTATTTAAGGAGTATAAAGATTTCTGGGTTTAAGTACTGAGAGCAATAATTTTGATTAATTCTGAATAAACGACGTCTATTTCGGTTAAGTTGCGTTAACGTAGTTTTATTCGATCTATTCCGATTTGCGTACAATATCAATTGCGACCTCCATCGTGTATACAAGGTGTACAGAAAATGAGTGAAAACCTTCAGGTAACTCAATTCATTAATTAATTTTTAATAGAAAATCCAAATAAAAAAATGTTGTATGGTTCTCCATTGAGGCTCACGAGGTCTTCGGAATTTTAAATATGTGACTATAAATTAGTATTGTTTTTTAAATATTTTGTAAAAAATCAATAGCATTAACAATAAATTAGACACGTGTATAATTCCATTGATGTAAATGATTAGTAAATCGGATATTTTTACAATTTTATAACTTCATCAGAAGCATTCTTTTAATGAATAGATCTGACAACGACGTACGCTCGTTTGTAAAAGAAAAGGTGTATGCAACACCTCCAGCGGATGATGTAGCAGTTATAAACAGGATAAATGCACACTTGTTTGATCCAGCGTTGCCAAATGTATAGTTCTTTTAAGTTGCCCGTTAGGCTTAAGGAAGGACCGTGTGACTTATTTTTGTTAATATTTTTATCTAAAAATTAGTCAAAGAGTCACGCTACCTAAAGCTTTTCACTCATTTTCTGTACACCTTGTATTTACCTGCCCTGCATTTCCATCTAACTGGCAGTTTTTTTTTAATTCAAAATAGCCGCTCGGGTACTGCTTTTTACCCTGCCATGTTGTTCCAAAATAACAATTTAGTTAATCTCATGTAAATGTTTGCTTTTATCAATATTCAATAGTACTAATAAAACGAATTTTGATTATACATCTTTATCTACTAAAATTACTTTTATTTGCTAATTATGAAGTATTTTAATTAATACACTTGGTTGTTCGTTTCACTAATTATATATAATACTTCATAATTATTACATAAAAAAAACGATTACTTGGTGCCCTAAATAAATTGAATTTCCCCACCCACTAGCTAGCATCGCATCCGGGATTTTTAAACTTAAAAACTAAGTATATAATTATGAAAATTAAGTAGAGGCATCATAACTTCTAGTAGTTGATATTTACCCTACAGTCCGTATCGACGAGGGTAAATATCTCTCAAATTTATGGAGAAAACGGTATGTTTTTGAACATTTTATACCATGTAAAGTTATACTGATGAGGGGTAAATCCCGAATCAGGTGTATGCAGATGGCCTTTTATACGTGGTTAATTTTGTTTGTGTGAAATATATTTGATTCAAAAAAACGTTGATTCGTCGGCATTGCTGCGATACAACAGCAATTATCTATTGTGTAATTCAATGTTCGGCATGGGTATTTGCCCGGAAAGTAGTTGTTTCAATAGTTCTTTGTATTTTCATTATACTTACTTCGTAAGTCTTTAATTGGCTATCCATTAGAAAGAGATTTTAAAATTATTTTCTTTTAATTTGGAAGTAAAAACTAAAATTACAATTATAATTCGTAAATTTATTATATAATTCGTTTAGATTTTTTTGTGTAAAATATTTGCGAACGTTTCGTTTATATACAAAAAAATTATAAGCTTCATCGCATTACAAAAATATGCATGCGCGGAATCAGATGAGAGATCAAAGGATTTTGAGAGATAGAACCCGAGAGAAATTTAGGATCAAAGCGACGGTTAATGTTCAACAGAGACGCTACAGCATTTAACTGGATGTCAGATACTTTGATAAAATGCTTTATATTACAATACTGAAGATATACAATCGTGTTTTAAAAGTAAAATTATAGAAGGGCAATAAATTTATGCGATTGATTATTTTTGTTTATTAATAAAACACTTTCAGATAATTCTGAAATTTTCTTTTCACTCAACTCACTCCGGTCGATAGCCCAGGGGGCCTATTTTCAACATCGGTACAATAATTCATCGGTGCATAATGTCACTCGATTTTATGTCACAAAAAAACTGTGCAATCGCGTGGACCCTATTCTCAGCGCGCGATGAGTCGAGCGATCTCACTGATGCTTTTTGCCAATGAAATGATCCAGCAACGTTGTAATTTCGTTTATTGGCGTGAAAAATTTAAATAATCCTAATCTTGTATTCCTATAAAATCAATTAGTATGTAAGATTAAATTTTAAAAATTATTACATCTGTAATGTAACTAAATGCAAATATAACATTTTATAACGATTCCGTAAGTCTTATTATAAATTAAATTTCTTTTTTAGGTGATACTTTTAAAATGCGATATTTTCAAAATTCTAAAATTGTAGTTCGTTTAATTATGAAATTAACAAAAAAAAAAACAATTATTAGCAAATAATTACAAATTGTAAAACAGAGTTTATTTCGTATAATAATTTCATAGAATTTGAATTTATTTTCTATTTTCATTAACCGATAATGCGTGTTTACCCCTGAATAAGTGGATTACCTGCGATATTCTCGTCGGAACTTTAAGTTGGAAAAACCAACATAATTCTTAAATGTACTTATATAGCTTAAAATATCAATAAATGTCTTAAATAAAGTCTATTCACAAACATAAAAATCTAAATTCACAACAAACATCAACTTCACGCAAAACAAAGATTCCGATGCCTGCTACTTTACCCCAGTTAAAACGCGTGAGATGAGTTTATGCACCAGCATATTTCGCATGACCGCATTCTGACCTTCCCCCACCCTTTATTTCTAGAGTAAGAAAAAAATTCTGTAACATTTTTGTTTCATGAACTTATCATGATTTCAAAAAGTGTAGTTTTATGATGTCTTTATTAAACATTTTTTAAGGTTAACGCAATATTACTTTTCGACTGTTCATTGCGCCCTCTACCGGAAGAGTTACGTATTTGAAATTTATTTCCAACATTTTCTCATGATCACTTTTATCAACATTTTTTTTTTATTTGAAAGCTCTAGCACTCATAGTTCCTGAGATATAGCCGGTGACCTTTCTTATCTGGACTTAATAAACCAAGTTTTAATTTATTGATATGACACACTTTAAGTAAACTCAAACACATATATAGTGACTTGCTGTAAAAGTTTTAAATGAACTGCCTTTATCTAATTATACAATGTGTTCACAATGAAAAGATCAAATTAATTTAAACTACTGGTGAAAAACGCTCGGACAGGCTAGCTGTAGACCCGAGTTTCGTGTAGCTTTGTCTTATATACTCTTAAACATTTACGATCTTATTTCCTGTTCGAAATTAAATAAATTAACATGTAACCGTGGAGGGTCAACCGTTTTGGCAGAAATGTTTCTTAGTAAGAGGTATATTTTTTTTTATTAACAAAATATATATAAAAAAATGGTATTGTTTTCTTCTCTTTCCTAAATGAAATTAAATTACCCCATCTGATAACTCGACATGGATGTGTGGCACCAAGTCGAAGCAGAATGTAATCCGCGTTCATAAATGGCTCGTGAATAATTATCGTAATTAATTACAATTTCGAACGTCACCGCCGTAATTCTCGTTATTAATTGAAAACGCATTATAACGTAACGGTTACTACTTCCGCTTCTAATAACGCAAAATCATTATTTATTGTTAACGTTCCGATATTAGTTTCTGTGCAAAACTCATCGTACAAATGAATACACATCAAATGATGTCGCAGGAAATAAATCTATAATAAGTAAAGACTATAATAAGTTGAGTGAATGCATTGTCCAAATATTTCATTAAATCAGAAATTAAATATAAAATGAAGATATTTGTGTAATGATATAATTTTCGAGAGATTAGTTCATGTAATTTCAATGCAATTTGATTAAAAAAAATCTAGACAATCTTATTAATATTTTACTATTGAAAAAATCATCAAATGATGTCAAATTAAATAAAACGACGATATGATCTAAAACTCCTCTACAGCGCTTTGATTGTTTTCTTTGTTTTGCTTTTTTGCACTAGTGAATAAAAACACGTGTTATTATTGTCATTATTTATCAAATAAAATTCTTCAATATGTTAGAACACATAACGTGTGGTTACTTTTATTGCCAACAATTTACTTTTTTAATAAATGAATTTAAAGCACTCTAGAGAATACAATTTTTCGATCATATGGTATAATAAGTATCGACTATAATAAAATGAGCGAATCCGTTATTCAAAAACCTTCATGATATTTATTTTAAGATTTACTCTTTGAACTTATATTAACTTAAATCTATGCCTTTAAGACTAAATCAATTTATGCTTAATCTTTTGTCGCACGAATTACACATTGCTAATCAAAATTACTATTTATTTATAAAAAATAATGGAATATCATTATTTTTATTGGTGTTATTGTTGGGAATACTCAATAAAAGCACCGGATCCATGTTTACACAGTTTCATTTCTCCAGTACCGTACAATACAAAAGCATGACGTGACAATGAAATTATAACAATCCGACTGTTGCGACTAAAGCAAGTCGCAAATGCCGCCACACAAAAGAAAAGTCTGGGAAATTTAGGAAGTGGACTTAAATCGATAGCTCTAATAATCCTATACTGAAATAAATGTATATTTAGTATAATTTATTAACCGAAAAGCTTTGGGCAAATAAATTCAAAACATAAAATTACAACCAAAATAGGATATAATGAAATGAAATGTAAAAAATATAAAAACTAATGTAATAAAATAAATAATACGGAATTAATTATTTGGTCATAATATGTTTCCTTATTGCAGATTTGAATGCATATTTATTTGAATTAAATAAATTGAACAAATTGTATTTATTAAATTCGCTGTCGGGTTAAGTGAATAAGGGGATTTTATGAGTTAAAATGTGCATGAACATAAAAATATGGATTGTGGTCCTGTCTTGCACTTCAGTTCCTGTCTTTGCTCGGTGACTAATTAAGTAAAATTTGAATTTTGGAGCCTATACTTGGATCTTAGGACGAACTTCGGGAAATTATTTTTGATTTACAGGGTGTCACAAAAAAGCTTTACATCATTATGATATGTTGTTTTTTAATTGCTTGATACACATTTTATTTATTATTTATGTGCTTTTTATGATTCCCTAAATACCACTAACATTCTAATAAAACGGTTCAGTAATACCAAAGAAAAAAAATAATAAGTTTAAAAAATCAGTTTTGCGCCATTGATTTAAAAATTATTTATTATAGTACAATTCAGTGGTTTACAACCTTTTGTGTTCCATCGCACCTTTCTAGAGGTTTACTAATACTTATCGCCCTCTTTTCATTGTATGCCTAATTTTAATTTGAAGTAAAGTGTAAATAATAAAGCAGCATTATTAATATAGCGATGGTCAATCTGGGATATTTGAGACGGAGATTTTTTGGCAGACGGAAACATTTATAGTAGTTTTGCGGTGACAAAAGATGAAAAATTGGTCTTTCAATTAATTTTCATTCACCATTTGGCCAACAAAATATCGAGTGAATCTACAAGTTGCTGTAGGGTTTGTAAGGCTCTAGGCAGGTTTTTCATAAGCAATTGGGGCAGTCTCATACCCATATTATAAAATATATGCATGGTGCAGTATTAGGTTTATATAGGCCAGTGGAAAAAATAAAAGATCTTGATAATTTTAAGGATATTATAACATCGCTGGAATTATTATAATTGTATATTAAGTTGCACAAATTGAAATTGCTATGGTTTTATAAAACAAGAATTACTTCAAAATTATTAATATATTTTGATATTTTATAGGCTTCTATTTCTTTTAAATTTATTAATGAAAAACATTTCTAAATTTTGTTTTGTATAAAAAAATAAAGTGATATATAAAACATAATTAGAAGCGTTTTTCATTAATATAAGTATGTAATTATTTATAGAATTATAAAAAAAAACGATGAGTTATAATATTTTCTTATTATTATTATTATTATTTTTTCAAATTGTTAGCCAAAATTGCAAATAAGTTGTTTCCGTGGTGTAGTGGTTATCACATCCGCCTAACACGCGGAAGGTCCCCGGTTCGATCCCGGGCGGAAACAATCATTTTAAATATGTCATGTATTAACAATATCGAGCGTATAACAAAAGTTGGCATTGGAAATCTAAAGTCATGTCTGAACTAAAATCACACGCGCACGCGTAAAGTACTGGTTGCCATGTTTAACCGCAACCAGCATTTCACGCGTGTGATCTTAGTACAGATATGACTCGAGACTTCCAACGCCAACTTCGTCGTCGATTTTTGTTATACGCTCGATATCTGCATGTCTTTGCACATTTCTCCAAATAACTTAATCCCTAAAAGCCTTAACAATTTTTTTAATATAGGGAAATCGATACAACATGGCAGTTCTGACATTTTTTTTTTTTTTTGATATACATTTCTTGCTGAAATAAGCATCCAATTAAATCAATTCTCAGTCACTTGTGCAAAAATAAGCAATCAACATAAACTTACACTGAAATCACCTTATGGGAGCTTATCGCTATGATGTTGCTAAGCAATATAAACACGTGCAGTAATCGTTATATAGAAATGTCATTCACGTTCACAGTTTGGCATTGACGCTGTTATTTAATTTTACAAACTGTTCCTTTAACCACTTGCGCTATATTGACGTGCCAGGCACGCCTTGATGATTTTTTTCAAAACCGCAAGTGACGTGTATACCACGTTGGTAGTATTTGTCGCAAAAACAAAAAGCGACGTGTGTGCAACGTCGGCTGACAGACGTAACGTCATTATTCGAACTGCAATTATAAAGTTAGTTCACATTGCGTAGAGTTATCGATATAAGGAATATTTCTGAATCGATAAGGTATGTTGTACTGATTTTTTACAAGGAAATGCTTGTGGTTTGCAGTTAGCAGTTTTTATTTCATTATAATGCTAAAAAATAATATATTTTTTATTTTAGTCCTACCCATATTATAAAATGAATAACAATAATAAGAATCTCAGCAATGTTGCTTCCAAAAGTACAAAAAGAAAGCGTCTAGTTATTCCGTCTGATAGTGATACAGATAGTAACTGTGAGGAAATTGTTTGTCCTGTTCGGAATCGGTGCAGAATTATAGTATCTGACAGTGAAGAAAGTGAAATTGAAAATAACGAAGTAAGTGAAGAAGAAAGCGAAATTGAAAATCGTGAAGTAAATTTTACATCTGATGAATGGACATGGGAAGATAAGGAAAATTAATGCAAAATTTGGCAGTACTCAAGGGTTCCTGGAATGACCACAGAAGTAGGAGAACCATTCACAGCTTTAGAAATGCTTAACAAATTTTTATCAAAAGACTTTTGGAACATTATTGTCACAGAAAGCAATCGCTACGCGTGTCAAACAATTGGAGATGTAAACCGAAAATTAAAAAAAAACCGAAGAGTTTTAGAGCGATACGAATATAGATGAAATTCAGACATATTTTGCGTTATGCATCTTGATGGCACAAGTAAAAAAGGCGAATGTCCAATCCTATTGGTCAAGGAGATGTATTATTGAGACTGGCATTTTCCCTAAAACAATGCCATTGTGGAGATTTGCACAACTCTCCCGTTTTTTACACTTTTTAAATAATGAAGTTGTATCTAATGAAGATGATCGTTTATGCAAATTACGAGTTATAGTCGATTACCTCAATGAAAAATTTATAAATACTTATATTCCTGAAGAATATATGTCATTAGACGAGTCTCTCAAGAAATATACCGGTCGAATGTCATATAAACACTACAATCCATCAAAGAGGGCACGTTTTGGAGTAAAGTTTTATAAGTTGTGCGAGTCGAAATCAGGGTATTGTTTAAAATTTAAAATATACACAGGCCAAGATAAAGTGAAAAATTCAATCACCAGTGCTTCCGAAAATGGTACCATGTTTATGTGCACACCCATAGCTAATTTCGGCCACACCTTATTTATAGATAACTGGTATTCTTCGCCAAATTTATTTCAAAAATTGAAATCCATGCAAATCAATGTCATAGGGACAGTAAGATACAATAGAAAGAATATGCCGAAAGAGCTCGCAACGATAATGCTGAAAAAATCAGAAGCAATTTCAAGATCATGCAAAGGTATTTTAGCTGCAAAGTGGAAGGACAAGAAGGATATGTATTTATTGTCCACGAAACATAAAACAATTGAAATGTTGGAAATGGAGAAAAAGAGATGGAAAATAATATCGCGGTTACTAAGCCCAATATCGTATTGGAATATAATGAGGGCATGGGTGGGGTAGATCACCAAGATAGCCACTTATCTTCTTTCTCAATTATGAGAAAATATATAAAAAGTTACAAAAAAATATTTTTTTTTACCTAATGGACATGACACTTTTCAATGCTTATGTTTTATTTTTGAAGACATCGAATTTACCAAAAAGCAAAAATACACGTTTTCAAAATTTCGATTAGATGTGGCAGAACAGATTTTAGAAAGTGTATGTATTCCTGAGTACAGAGAGCGCAGAAGGTAATCTGCTGGTGATACACCATTTCGGTTACAATCGAAAACTTTCCAAGGAAGATTCCACCCACAGACGCTAAAAAAAAAAAATCGCCAAAGACGGTGTAAAGTCTGCGCCAAACATAAAAAACGAAGCGAGACTACTTGGGAGTGCAAGAAATGCCTTCTGGCATTACATATTCCCATTTGTTTTGAAAATTATCATATAAAAGTAGACTATTGATTAATAAAATTTATTGTTCTTGTGAATAATTATTTATATTCGTGCTAAGCACTGGTCAAACCCCTGAGTTCGCTGACACGGTGAGACGTCGATGCCTTATGATACTTTACATATATAGTAGAGCGCGGCCCAGCTACCGAAAATGAAATCATAGCGCAAGTGGTTAATAATTGTATTTTCAATAAATAATGCTGTTAATGCGGCGTCGGGTTGTTACTAAGCAACGTGTTTTCGAAAACTTATTAAATATTTCGCATTATCCATGTCCTTGGGATATTACAACTGATAATCCCCCCCCCCTCCACATGTGAGCGATTTGGGTAATTAAAGTAGTACAATATAGCAGTGGCGGCTCCTGGTAAAAATGTTAAGGTGTTCTGGAAAAATTTACCTATTTTATTATAAATTAAGTCTATCATTCGTTCTTTTATGTTTGCAAATGTTGAAACGCAAGGAGCCAAATTACTTAAATTACCGCGAGGGGAAGCTGTAGGGTTTGTAAGGCTCTGGGTAAATTCTGCGAATGGTGTGTGAGGATCCAACTGCGTCTGAATGTGAATAAATGTAAAGTAATTACATTTAGTATACGTTCTTAAAGAATTGTTAATAATTATAAATTATGTGATAGGGTATGGATTCTATAAATGATCTGGGTATCCACGTTAAAAATAGTTGGTTTTCTAATCACATCTTAAATATTGCTTCGAAAGCTTATCAATTGCTAGATTGTTATACAATTCATTAATTGGTACTGCGTGTGTGATAAATACAGTACAATTAAAATTATGATGGTTTATAATAAATAATTTAAATATCTTGGTTTTAAATTTAATATGTGGGAATCATACGAGGCTTCATTGGAGAGATTTAATATAAAAACTCTCGAACAAAGACGCATCGATGCGAATATCCTCCTAGTTTTTAAACTTCTCCACGGTCAAATTTATAGTTCTGACCTTTTATTTCAAATTTGTATACGAGTCCCGTCCAGATTATTGCGCAATAAAAATACTTTTCCTATACCATTAAAAAAAACAACGGATTATATCAAAAACTCGGCCTTTGTATGTATGTTCGCAGAAAAGTACTCTTCTGTTAGGTCAAAATTGCGAAACTTGTGATTTATATTATATTTGTGGTAGTTTGTGTATTTTTTGTTATTATATATATACAACAATCTTTATTAACAATTATGTTTAGCAAATGCTATTAAGTTTGCAATATTTGATTAAGTATATCACACAAATTTAATTAATTGTTAAATTGAAATCGACCTCGTTCTTATTATTAATTTAGATATTATTGTTTTCTTTAATTTTAATATTTTATGTAAAAGGTAAATATATAAACAAATCTTTTTGCATACTATATGAACTTTCAATTATGTCTGTGATTAGTAGAAGTATCATTCAACTAATGACTTTTGATCTTCTTGATGACCATGAAGGTAATCTGATAGGATCAGCTGCTATCCTTATTTCTAACTAAAAAAACACATAAGGGTGATTTTCATATTTGATCGGCCAAACATTATTTAGTCGTTGGTTCTAGAATCTCGATGTCTGCTTCAGCCCATGAAGCGTCTATGGATTGTCTTCGGCTTGCAGATACAATCTGCCCTGTCTTGTCTTCAAACTTCACAGGTTGCTTAAGGTAGATTACTTCCCGAAGTTCACTACACAGAATTGACATCAAACTAATATGCATGTATGTATTTTGCAGCTCAGACAGAAATAATGGCACATACAGAGTCGAAATGAATTTCACGATTAAATGTCCTTGCTGCTGTCTAAATCCGTGAGCTATTAATCGGGTCTTTTGATGAATAATACTCCCATCAGTATTAAATTTGACTTAAGAAATTGTTGAACAATGTTTAATCTTTACTTCTGGAATTAACATCTTGTTCATTAGTGCATACGTTGCGCGTGATGAATCCATTTTACAATAGACGCGGTAAACTTTCAAAATCAACTCTCCAACGTTTGGTAGCCAAATTTGAGACAATATATTCGCTGAACAATCAGCCAACACCCAAACATCGTCGTTATCCGTAAAAATGTGCAGGAGGATCAGAGGAAGTAAATTCCTCGCCATGCACAAGAACTCGGCCTTTCGCAGACTTCAACTTGGGGAACTTTGCATCGATACTTGGGCCTGAACCCGTACAAGATCCTATTGACCCAGGAGCTAAATGTTATTGACCATAGACAACGCCGTGTGTTCACTGGCTAGGCTTTGGAGCGTTTGGAAGAGGACCCCAATTTTTGTTGAAAAATCATGTTTAGTGACGAAGCGCATTTTTGTACGAATGGCTATGTTAACAAACAAAATTGCCGTATATGGGACAACGCCAATCCATACGAGGTTCACCAGATAGAATTGCATCCAGAAAGAGTGACAAAGAGCTGTTTTGCGGACTCCTCATTACGTACCAGAAAGAGGTAGTGAAAAAATCGAAAGAGGACGTAAGTACTGGAACAACATCCCAGGTCTACGTCAATCAAAACGGCTGATCGGAATTGATCACAGCCATAAGGTGCTCGAACTCACAAAGAATGAGAACATTCAAAGGACTCATGACGGAGCACTGTGCCCTTCGGTACTATTTGTGAAAAATGGAAAAAGAGGAAAGTAGAAACTGCAGGCTATGTGAGTAGGCAAATGAAACGACCTAGTATATACTCTGCGCTTGTGACGCAATTATCCACAAGCGTCTTTCACACTTCGGCAGGGACCGTTTGTCCTACGAAGAGGTGAGCAACATCACCCCCAAGAAAGTTACCAGGTTTATAGAGGACGTAGGACTGTTTAGGATGTGATAGGTTAAGGGCAGAACAAAAGATCTTATAGGTCGCAGTTCAAAAGAATCTAACATACTTCACAATGCTACCATATAACCATAATTACGGACTAATGATAAGATATATATAGGTTATAATATATATCTTATCATTAGTCCGTATTTGTTCGAAAACGTCTTTGATGAGGCCATTGCCATTAAAAGAATGTGCTACATATTGATGATAAATAATATACTTTGGGCCGAATTGAACAATATGGACATTCACGACAAGTGGTTCCAGCAGGACGGTACTACACGCCATGATAGACATTTTACATAAACTATTTGAAGGTATGGTGATCTCTTATGACGTGAATTGGCCACAAAAATCGTGCGATTTGACTTTTTCTTGTCGGGTTTTCTGAAATCGCAGATCTATACCAATAAGCCGCAATCTATCGATAGTCAACATAGCCTAGGCCATCACTCACATTTAGCCGAATCTACGCGGCAGAATCATTGAAAATTAGACGTGCTACCTTGAGAATCCGCGACTGACATTTTAACGATGTCATATTCTATACATCATTTCATACATGGACCTGAAATAAAATTTCGTTAATCCCTCACACACAGCTTGTTTCATTCCATTTCAACAACGACCCGTCTCTACCGGAAAAAAACCTTTATTTTCACTATTATAAAGAATAAATAAAAATTTCCAATATGATTTTAACTAAACTATTATAATAATAAAAAAGGGCATTTATTCTCTTGGTCAATTTGGTAATTTTAATTAAATGAAATATATATATATAATTTTGAAAATAATTAATTTATTCATTTATAATTATTTAATGATTCAAATGTATAAATGAATTATGTTAAAATTTCTTTTTCTATAGACTCTATCGATTATTATTTGTGATTAGTTACTCAACGATCTTTGCCGTGTGTTAACAGTTAATAGAACCGGCGCATATGAAAATATGTGTGGTGCTTCATTTAAAAAATACAATTTAAATTAATAATAAATTATTCCAAATATTGCACATCAAAAGATACATTGTTACTTCAACACCATATTTATAAAATATTAATTCCTGAAAGATTGAATTAGCCTATAACTATAGACACTAAATACTACAGCGTAAACTTCTTAATAATGTAAAGGGATACACATTCTCCCACCTAATTTACAAATTTTAATAAAGTTGGAAACTACCTTATAGACGTAATAAATTTGTTGTCACCAACAAATATTTGACAGATAATTTCCCAAGCGACGTTCTGTCTTGCGCTATTTATTATAATTATAACACCTCATAACGAACGTGATTCGGCGAGAAGTTAGCAATATTGAACTAATAACGATCAATGCAAGTTGACACTTGGAAACTGATAAGCGCTAAGGACGTTCTTTAACAAGTCGTTTCGAAGACCAAGGGGGAGCAGAACAGGCGCCTTTTGTTTGCAGGAAATTGATTAAAATGTTATCATATTGAAACCGGGAGAAATGTACAAGTATATTTAAGTATTCATAGACAAATTATTACATTTATTGTTTCGAAACAGGTTCGAGAAATTATTTGTGTTAGGCAAAATCGAATAATTTTAGCAATCGAGTATTGTTAAATGAATCTTTTTACTAATTAATTAAGATTATTTGCATTATTTATTTACACATGTGTAAATTATTTGATAAAAACTTGTAATCGAGTTAGTTTTTTTCAGATACTTCACACTGCCTACAGTTTTAAATACATTTAAAACTTCCACTACAGTCTTATGATTAGAATGTCTTTCATCAGAGAAAATTTTGTACACTAAAAGACCATTTTCATAACGTTCCATTATTATTAGAATCATGTTAATTCTTTTATTTAAGGAAAAAATCATTTTTGCAATTGTTACTAATAATACGAATGTATCAATTAAATTTTGTTTATAAACAAAAGCCTATTGGAATAAATATCAATAATAATTATTAAATTTGGCAATAGATGGCGCTTTATTTTACCTTGTTATATTAAAATAATAATGATTATGATGAAAGTTAACAAAAATGGATATATCTTGAAAACTATTAGGTTTAGGTGTAGAACATCTTCATACTTTCTGAAAGACAATAAAATTTCCTACATGATAGGCCTATTATATATAAGATATATCATTTAAAATAAGCACGAAATTTGAGCTTGAATGTGTTTCTGGAGATACATTGAATTATCAAAACATCAAGATTTTAAACTCCTCTTAATAATCTAAAATATTTACTCATTAGTCAAATATACTAATACAAAATTTCATTTGTTTTCATTCACCCACTTGAAAGTTATGATTTTTTTTCGAAACGTCAATTTTTCTAAAAATATTTAAAAAAATATTAGGTTTAGGCATATGAACATATTATGAAAGTTAACCTTAATTTTGATGTAAAATCTGAAAAAAAAATATAAAATATGGGGTGTACCATTAGAAAAAATATAATTATGATACGCCATGCTTTGATGGGGCACCCTGTAATTTCAAAATGTGGTCCTAATTGACCCACATACGCATGCGAAAGACGAATTTGAAAAATAAACCATTTAACCGTAAAGGTACTCGGTGCGCACTCTGAGACACCCTGTATACAAATGGAGAAAACCAATTAAAACGAAATGCCGACGAAATTTCCATACTAATGACAAATTGACCTCCAAGCACGTTTTAGTGATCGTAAATGTATAAAGAGCTTGTCAATAAAGATTGTATAGGACATTTAAGAATATTTTTGTAACCAGTCATTTTTTCATAAACTTAAAAAATAAACGTGATATTTAATTTTTAGAACATCCCATTTTTTAAGGCTGCGGTTTAGTAGCGGTAAAATAATACGTTTTTAGCAGTCACTACTTGAAGCGAGAATTAGATGCTGACTGTTCAATATTATCAAATCATACACCAAAATAATCCTAAAGCTTGTCGCATTCTAGTGAATATATTTATATTTAGGTTTTTGTAAGGGGTTTCCTTGAAAAAACATCTTCAAAATGGATAATTTTGCGTCACTTTGTAATTTATTTTGAGCAACATTAATGAAAATTTTGAAAATTTCAAACATCTGACTAGACTTTACATTCATATAACTTCATACCAATCACAATTTTATTGTATCATATGTTACGATTTTCATTATGAATTAAAAGTAATGAAATAATGTTATACATAATAACGGGCCATCTTTACAATGTCGGCAGATAGATTTCTGCGGGTTATGAGGACCTTTATATCAATTTTAATTCAGTTATTTTTTATCAGATGGCGCGTGAGTGCACACACTTTTTTTATGTGTTATCACAACCGCTGTCGCTCATGCAAAATAAAATAAAGTAAAATATTTTTTTTATAAAATAAAATAAAAAAAAATAAAATAAAAAAATTATATTAAATAAATTTAGGTTTAGGCATTCATGGTTATATATATATCTTTATTCAGACTATAGGGATAATTTCAACAATATAGCAATATAAATACAATACAATACATGTAGGTGTTAGTCTGCCTGGGCTATCGACCAGAGTTCTTTCTGCCCTGTCGTGAATTTATGATGAAGTTATAGAAAAATCTATGCTAGCTTCATTGTTTTATTAATATACATTACAATATTCAGGCTAATAGAATGAAACACATTTTAGAAATAATATAAAAATATTTATTTTATGGAACGAAGTAAATGACGAAGAAGACAAAATAGATTTTTAAAAAGGTCTTAAGACACTAACAAAAATAAATTATGATATTACAATTAAGGATGCGGTTTAGATGAAAGAGATAGCTATATAAATATTGGCAATCACTAATTCGAGTTAGATTGCTGTTGTGATCAATGAACAATATTGTATTATATTATACGTTAAAGTAATGTTAAAATAAGCAGAAATTCATTGGATGAATTAAAAATTGTTTTAATATTTAGTTTGTGTAAAAAACAATTATAAAAAACAATGAAAATTGATCAAATTTATTGTTGAAATAGTATCGCTGGAAATCAGATATTAGATGAACCACGAGGAGCGAAATAAAAACACGTGTTGTCGATTGGAAAACTGTGTATCAACTAAACTCTTTACTCATAGATGTCTCACATTACAAAAACACTAGATATTACAAACATAATAGATGTCCATAATTTTGATATCTTATAACATTTATAGCAAATTTTAAATTATATTTTTGCTAATAAAAAATTGTGCAATGAAAATTTCAATGATTTCACTAAATTTTGCATTCAAATAACTTAGAAGTCATTATTTAATTATTACATTATATCCCACAATTTTCTTTTCTAACTTGAACAAGTAAATTGACGTAATACACAAAAATTAACGATTTATTTTTTATTTAGACAGATACTTTATACTTGGTAGATAAAAAAGTATATACATATTCGTATTATTAAATCCAAAAGAATGGCTCTTTTTTCAAACGATTATTACAATTTTACTATATAGCTATATCTTTTCTACTAAACCGCAACCTTAATGTACCTTTTTACATGATAATAATAAAATATATAATCAAATAACATAGTATTCCTATTATTTATCAAATATTACTTGTAGGTTGTAAGTGCACTATTTTGTTATTTATTTGATAAAATAGTTTACGCTTTTAGTTGCCTGGGATTGATCAAATACTAAATATTAAAATAATTTCAAAAATACTCTAATAAAATTATTTAGATTGTTATAATAAAATCGTAATGTATCATTCGTTTGATATCGATATGACTATGCAATCACATGTTTAACGTCATATAATATTTGAGTTCAATTTATAAGGTCTTATGTAGGAACATTCTTCAAAGAAATATGAACCGTTAAAAAAAGGTCTTAAAAAAACTCCACCGCAGATTCATTACCGAGACATGACAACGGCTTTCACATAACATTTTAAAATTTGTAACGCCGATGTTTTTAGCATGCGTTGAGAAATTATTTAAAGAAATTTATGAGAGATATATGTAAACTGAAGAAGTAATAATAAAAAGTGATATAACAAAAATATTACTTATATTTGAAATATCTTTCTATCCGAAAGAAAAAAATAAATTTATAAAATAAACGATATGTTATTTTCAACTTTTTCATATTTATTTTTTATAGCGAAATTAAATTAAAAATAGTTGAAAATCAGAATTTATTTTATTATTTAAATTTTAATGAAAAATATTTGTAATTTAATTTTATTTTTCATTAAAATAAGATATTACTGCAGTAGATTATAGAAAACAGAAAAGTTAAACCATTAAGTATATTTAAAAATATATATATACACAAAACTATCATCAATTTCTCTTTTCTTTTTCGCTTCTAAAATATATGGTGGATCACGGCATTTCAAATTTCTCCCTATTCTATTTAATATTATTTCAGGAGCAAGGCAATTCTTATAAAATTTATTCAACTTTTCTGACATTGACGTCCATAGCATGTCGTCCCTGTATATTTTTTCAATGAATAGTGGATTCTTATCTCCACTATATACAACAAAATGACATACATCCGCTTTAGTTATAGATAACTGTCCCTGCACCTGAAGAAAAAAAAAATTATGTAATGTAAAGGTGTAAACAAGTGTTACAACCTGATAATAATAGTCATGATTTTTTTTAATTGAACACTATTTGAAGTAATTTCTAAATATAGAATTTCTTTCCGACGAAGAGCATCCTGAATCGAAATACCACTTTCAGCAACTTTTTTTGTACATACATTTTAGGGAGCTTTTAAATTTACCTCGGATATTCTAAAAATAGATTTAAAAGTATCAATGCAAAAGTATATGTTACAGAATTACACACTCACACACATATAGAGAACATAAATACAAAATACAGTGGTCTACTTCATCTCAAGTACTTTACTATTGAAATCGAGAGGTCACCACCTCCTTGACGATTGGCAACTATCTCTGTCACCGTATCGTTTCTTTTCTAGTAAACGCCAGCCTTAACTACAACCTGGATTTATAATTTGCATGAATAATATATCTTTATTCCACATGAGTAACAGAAATATTTACATTATTTGATTTTGATGTAATGCATAAATCATTATTATCTTGTTTTAGAATTGGCTATCGACCAGAGGTCTTTCCGCCTATTTTTGTTTGATCTATGCGTATTTGTATTAATACGTCATGATCGCTAACGTTATTAAGACAGAGAATTGTAATGATTGGGGTGCGTTTTAAACGTAAGTGAATTAGAATTTCAGTATTTTTGGAATTTTATGCGAACTTTAAAGAGTGTGATTGGAGCCGTTCAGTTATAGTTATGATATTGTAGAGAGAGAGTGTCGGATTTTGAAAGCACTCTCAAGGCAGTTCGCTCCGATATTTATTATGATGGATGACAGTGTATTCGAGTAGAGAAGAGGGCGACATATCATTATATATATATATATATATCAGTTATTAAGAAATATACAAAAAATATCACTCTTCATTTTTTATATAACATATTAAATAGCTACCGTTTACCGTTTTTGAGATATTTAATCTCAAATACAAATTAGGTATAGAATTTTTAACCAAAATAGGCCGCGCCAGAACAACTGATTTGAAAAACACTGTTATGAAAGTTATGCTTAATATCATATTTAGTAAGTAAAATTCATTTTACGTTATATTTTATAACACTGGTGCAGCTAAACATACTTCTTTAATAAATAATTAATTTAATTGTTAAAACTAACAACTATATTTTTTGGTTATTTTTAAAAAAATATTTAAAATATTCCTATATGTTTCTTAAATTGATTTATTTAAACAATTCATCTAGACTGAAAAACCGGAAATAGATACTAAGTGAAATAATAAAATACTTATATCATTATATTTTGTTAGTAATAACATTTTTATGTATTTATTTCACGCATTAGCATTATTTTTTTTAATTCAATAGCATTGAAACATCCTACAATTTTTTTCTTAAAAAAATGTGTCCCAATAACCATTATACTTCCTAAATAATCGTCAACCAACTATTTTCTTTAAATTTTGCATGAGTCTTTAAATATCGATTGTTATTTGAATATCCTTTTAGGTTAGAAAGTAAGTATGTTATTAAATATCAGAAAATTATTATGAATTCGAATTTGTTTCAATTATAGCCTACTTAAATTATAGATTATACAAAAAATAAAGAACAGCCAATTTTCTGTCGAAATAATATAAAAAAATATAGGGTGATCCATTTAAGTGAATGAAGAAAAACATCATTTTACGTATTGTTTCACCCTGTACGCAACATTTGGTTTATGGTAACAAACTATTATTCCTAATATTATTAAGCATTTTTTCAATTAAATTGCGTTAACAGAAAGCTTACATCGTTTTTCAATTTTGAAAAATAAGGCGCCAATCTTTCATTCTTTTCAACATTCAATTGTTTATAATTTTTAAAATATTAAAAATTGACCTAATAAACCTTATATCAAAAATGATTGATTTTAAGCGTAGAATCTAAAATTGACTTAAAAAATATAGCATTCCATTTAAAAAATTTTAAAATATATGAAACTAATTTTAAAATGTGAAGTTTTACAGTAGCTATAAATTATGTCAGTAATATTTTTTTTGTAAATTTCTAAATAACTGAGATATTGGACTTGATCGGAATCTTGCGCCACCCTGTATATATAGGGTAGGCTACGAAAAACGGCCATTAAAAGTTTTCGGGTTTTGCACGGTTGAATGCGACAACCTCATGGAAAATATTTTGACTTTCTTTCACTTCCAGTTGTACCGGAAATGGAAACCCAATATTTGATTTTTTTTTTCGGATTCCCCTTTCAATTACCTAACCTCCTATATGGATTTATGTCTAAATAACTCTTACAGTTTTTGAGATAAAAATTTATTTGTGACATTTTAACCTCAAATTAACGTTTCGAAAAATGCTTGTAACTTCTAGTAGAAACAAAATAAATAGACTAGAGACATCTCCAATTATTAGCAATAGATCCATTTAGAATAAATAACATCTACCAATTTTCATAGTAGGTATTTCAAAGGTGTCAATATTTCAGTGCCCTCTTAACTCAACATAAAAGTATTATCCATCCCAATATCCAGAGCAAGTAGTTTTTGAGTTTTTTGTTTTTTCGAAATTTTGTTTCCTCCTAAAATGTTTGCAAATTCGAGTCAATTTAAGGTTAAAATTTGAAAAATAATTTTTTATCTCAAAAACTGTAACAGTTATGTAGACATAAGTCCATATGAGTGGTTAGGCAATTGAATGGAGAATCCGAAAAATAAAAATGTATGGTGTTCTATTTAAAATAACAAAGTTTATAGCCATTCCGGTACAAACGGAAGTGACAGAAAGTCAAAATATTTTCCATGAGGTTGTCGTATTCAATCATGCAATGTAGATTTTTTTTTCAAATTTGTCCCTATTAAGGAACACTGAAAACGTTTAATAGCCGTCATTCGTGGCCCACCCTGTATATATACTATTGTTTTCGTGGATAATTCTTCGTTTTTATATGTTAGTAACCTGAAGTACGCGCTCTGCTCTTAACGTTTGCTTTATCATCGATAATTTCATGGATTGTAGGAGCGTGGGCTACTACATAGTGTCATCGGTGTACAATAATGTATATGCTGAGAGGTGTACATATAAAGGACTAGAACTATTAAAATCGTTGACAAATAAAACATGAGGAAGAGAGGGGATCATTGAGGAAAGCCTTGTTCAGGAGTAAAGGATCTTTTCTATAGGAAATTTTATACGATATTAATTAATTAGTTGGGGATTCGTAAAGAGTTACATTTAAATAGCACACCTTGATGCTACACTGTGTTGTAAGCTTTTTTTATATCTAAAAATGCAATTCCTGATTTTCGACCTTCAAGATGTGCTGTTTGAGAGTTTAAATTGATAATGGATAAAGGAGAGGAATTAAGTTTGAATGAAGTATGGAGGTTATTTTCTTTCTAATTCTTGAAACTTGTTTCCGTAACAAACGAAGATCTGCCCACACTGTTGATTGTACACGGGCTCGATATCTCCTTTATTCTGTTTTCATGTTTCGCTTGGTCTTCTATGTTTAGATCGTATGATGACGTCAATACTGTTCGTACCTGCGTTGGTAATCGTTGGAGGAAAAGTTCTGAATGTCGAACCATCAATTTGATTGGACCCTAACAAGAGATGTCTTAGGAACTGGAATAGTGTTTTATCCCCGAATTCCTCAGTTGATAGCAGCTGTTTCAAACGAATTTTCTTCGATGCTGTGGCGCGGATAATGAGCTCGCTCTTTTTTACAGCGTATGGGTCCGACGAGGGAGGTGTTATAATTATATCTCATATGTCCGGAGCCAAATCTAGGGATAAATTGGTTATGACATGTTTGAATTTTGCAATAGATGATGTTATCCGTGTCCTTGAAAATTGAGCATCCAACTGATGAAACCAAACAACAGGATCATTCTTACAGAATAGTATTAACGTCTTAAAGTTCCTTTCTGTCAGATCAAATATCATTAAGTTTTGTTTCTTGTTATCTCGTTCAAATATTTTTTGAATTACTGCACTAAAGAGTTCAGAAGTTGCGTTTTTCAACGATGAAGTTGAATTCACTTTAGATGTAAATGTATATTTATGAAGGGGCTATTTTGAATTATGATGCAATTTCGATTATGTTGTTTTATAATCATACGTGCCTTCGTAACTTGTATGGCAATTTACAAAACAATTGCAACATTATTAATTTTATTATCTGTCAATTTATAAGTCGCACATTGAATACCGAGCTGTTATAAAATTCCTAACAAAACAAGAAAAACCCCCAAAAATTATTCGTGAAAAGATGTTGGCTGTATACTGGGATGATAGCCATTCCATGTCAACTATTTGCGAATGGTCAAAATTGTTTACATATGGTCGAATTACTGATCTCCGTTCAGGGCGCCCTGTTTACGTGATTACTACAGATGTTAAAAAAAAACAGGTGTACTGGAGGATGTAAGACTAAAGAAGCAACAATTAGCAGCTTCAGAAAGCAGAGTTTTCAGAATTTTACACGGTTAACTTGGGATGACACAAAAATGGGTGCCGCGAATGCTTTCGCCATTCAAAATGCGTGTTCGGGTACAGACCTGTGAACAATCCTTGGCGCGCTGTGGAGATGAAACAGATATAATTATTAATCGACTTGTTACAGGAGATGAAATCTGGATTCATCATTATGATCCTGAATCGAAACAAGGGTCGATGCAGTGGTATGTTAAGGGCTCCAGCTATCTCAAGAAGTTTAAAGTCACCCCTTCTGCAGAAAAAGTAATGGCAACCATTTGTTGGGACTCTCAGAGAATTTTGCTCATTAATTATATGAATAAGGGTAATACGATGACGGATGAGTCTTATGCATACATGATGCAGACTTCCAAAAGCTGCTGTAGCTGATTGTGGCTTCGAAGAAATTCAACATTCGCCTTAGTCCAGATTTGGTACCGAGTCACCATTTTTTGTTCCCGAATCTTAAAAAAACACACTAAGGGGGATAAAATTAAGGAACAATGACGAACTTATAGCAGCTATTGAGAGCCATTAAAAAAAAACAATGAATATTTTTATGGAAGTCTCATGGTTGATGTAATTTTTAAGTATTGACGTTAATTAACAATAAAACTTGGAGTGTCCACCTTTAATTTCATATTGAAAAAGAAAAAAAAAGTGGCATATTTGCAGTGAATGTAAATGGGTCACTTATAAATTGACACCCTTTATAATAATGGATTAAAGATGTTATTAAAGCGGTGTTTTATCCATATTCAAAAGCAGGGGAACCATGTTTAAAAATATAATTTAGTTTTTCCTCTAGTCTTTTGTTTTCATGTCTTGTCCGGGAATATAAAAACGAGCACTCGTAAGGTCGGGGATTTATTGTGTTAGATTATTTACTGCAGTTGTTAACGCAATGTTCTTATAGTAAAATTCATACATTGACTATAAACTCTTTTTGAGCTCTATATTCTCCTTGCGGAATTCATTACTATTGTTTGTAATTTTGTCAACTAAACTTTATAGCGGATTTAGTGTATTCATTAAATCAACAACAGTGGTGTAATAATTTTGTTCCATATAACTCGGATGTCGATATTTTTATAAATGTGACACAATACTGGCATATAATGTTTTATAAATAAATATTATTGTGTGTGTAAAATATATTTGCCCAACAGTAGAGCAATACATTAATATTTAAGAATTAAAAATTATTATAAATGAAAACGGAAATTATAAATAAGGAGTATAATTGTTATTGACAATATCTGTGTTTTTTTTTTAATATAATTTTTAATTCCTAATGTATGTATTAGTTTATAATTTAATTTAAATTTCCGAATTCACATTTCTGTTAATGATATTAAATATTTGTATTTAGTTCACGAAGATATCATTAGCAGAATTGTGTTTATTTTAAATAACAAAAATGCATAGATAAGCCTGGGTAGAATACACATTAAATATCAATTATTCCAAAGTACTCCCCGGCTTGTGCATGCATTGATTAAACATATTTTATTTAAACAGATTTTACATTTTAGCTGAGAGATTTTATATGTGGCACTCTCTCCCTGGCCCTCGTGCAGTACTGTGGTTAAATTATTTTGTAAAATTGGATTCATACAATTAAATAATTACATTTAGATTTAATTAATTAAGAAAGAACCCTTGAAAAAAACTCTAAACTTTACACTAAGTATTAATTCTTGTCCCTGTACTGGTCTTCTGTTGAACAAATATATATTACATACACAATCATCCATATTTACATATTTATGGTTGGTTAAATTTACAAAACATTACATATTATTTATTGGTCTATCCAATATGATTGAATAACAGCGTGAACGTATGTGAAAGTGCTCTCGTGTTAATTGAATCAAATAGTGGATTAAAGTTAATGAAAAAAAGATAAGTACTAAACTGTTCGTCTTAAAATACAGATTAGAACAAAACATTTTAAAACAATTAATGGTCTATATATTTCATGATAATTGCATATTCTTAATACTCAAATATCGTTTGCGGGGAAGTGCGGTTGTTTTTATATCGAGCCGTGGCCGAGCTATCTGTTTTTTGTTTCTCTCTTTCGTTCATCCATTGTCTGATCACGTAATTAAAAAATAATTCGAACTAAATGAAAACCATTTGTTTTTAAAATCAAAGGGAAAATCTATTTTTTTACCTGTGTGTGTGTAAACCTTACCGTGATCGACTTTCCATTGTTTGTGTAATTAAGCCGTTGCGAAAGACCGTACAACGCAATATATTTTTTTGTTTTTGCTTTAAACCTTGTTTTTCGTTAGTTCCTTTTTTATTGTCATTGTTTTTTTAATTATATCGTGTTATAATTAATAATGTGGGTCTAAATATAAAGAAAACAATGACCCAGAAAATGAAAATGATATAAAAATCTTAAAAGATTTAATTAGTAAATTCAAAAAATTAAAACAAACTATTGAATATATGTTACATAAATTCGACGAAAATTTTAAAGAAAACGAAGAATTAAAATCACTACTAAAAACATTTCGGTCGGAAAACGATAAACTATAAATATGTGTTGTAGAATTTGAATTTGGAAAGAAATAACAAAAAGGTATTAAAAGGAATAAATAATAAAAATGGAAATACCTATATCGAAGAAGTAAATTTTACTATTATTTGACTTTCTATACAAACAATAGTAAAATTTAAAACAGTGTAAATTAGGAATATTTTTTGAATAAAAGAAAAGATATACAATCGATAAAAATGCCAGAATGTAATTTAATAGAAGAAAATAATGTCATATACTACAATAAACGTTTAACTGACTATTTAAATAAACTATTTTATGGAGAAATATGTTTAAAAAATAACAGTTTCAAGTATGTATGGGTCAAAAACAGAAAAATATACGTAAGGAGGAATGCAAACTCAAAAATAATAGAAATCCGTAATGGCAATGATATTGAAAATCTCAAAATTTAATTAAAACAAAATAAAAACATAAATATAAACCACAAATTATTACCGAATATTATGAGCTTTTTAAATACATATTTAATAAAAAATTGTCGAGAAAAAAGTGGTCGCAACATATTATTTTATATAAAAAATATATATAATTTAATATTATTATAAATAAAACAATACAAGGGATAGAAATAATCAAATTATTCTTAAAAACATACAATTACCATTTAATGTTAATTCATAAACGACTTTCAATTAATTGCAACATCTTAAATACTGTGTTAGAAAATAATATATTAATTGAAAAAAGAAACCATATAATTATAGGAGATTTTAATGTAAATCTACTACAAATGAACAATACCACAAAAACATACAAAAATAAAATATTACAGCAATGTTATCAAATACTTAACTATATTGATCACCACCATACTACAGAGAAAATGCTATTCTTGATCACATTCTAACTTCTAAAAATATCAATTTAATTACATAAAATATTAAAGAAACCTCCATGTCAGATCACAAAGCCATTATTTGTAAGTATAAAATAAGTGATAACAAAAAAAAACATATGAAACAATTAAAATAATTAAAATTGATTATGAAAAAAATATAAGAAAATTTTAATAATGTCAACAATAAGAAAATATTAACATTTAATGATTTACTTAACGATTTAAAAAAAATGATTGAAAATGATTGAAAAAGAAACAAAAATATCACCATATAAAATAAGATGTGATCACGAATGGATAAATAAAGAAATGATATTAAGTGTTCAAGATAGGGAAACAATTACAAACGTCATAAATAGAACCCAGAAAATGAAATATTAAGAAAAGCGTATAAACACCAAAAGCGTATTACATCCACATTGATTAAGCAAAGAAAAGCCACCTTCTATAAACATTATGACGAATAAGAAGAATAATAACAAGAATAATATCACTGAAATAATTGATAAAGACGGTAACATTTTAAATAACGATCAAGACATAGCAAATGAAATGAATATGTATTTTTTGCAAATATTGGAAAAGATCTTGCTTCCAACTTACCCCCTATTAATCATGTCACGCTGTGTTCATTACAGAAAAATTTATTAAATTATAAATTTGGAGTAACTACCGAAAAATAAATAATAAAAATAATAGTCATTTTAAAAACATACTCTTCCCCAGGCCAAGACTAAATAACAAATCAACTTATTAAATTAATTAAAAATGAAATTGCACCCATATTGTGTAGATTATTTATTTTATTTATTCCTTTGCCTATCTACCTTTCGGTGTAAGGCTTATATAGAATATTTGAGTATTGAACCCAGGACCCTCAGTCAGAAATCCAATGCACTGCGCTATACACCACGCTATATACCATTGTGTAGATTAATAAACCAAATTATAGAATCGGGAGTATACCCAAACGAACTGAAAGAGGTCCTTATCACACCTATTTTTTTTAAAGGCAATCACTTAAACCCAGAAAATTATCGGCCAATTGCAGTGTCTTCTGTCTTGGCAAAAATTGCAGAAAAAATCATACTACAAAGATTACAAAATCATGTACAACATAATATAATTCATATAGATCAATATGCATATCAACAAAACTCGGGTATAACAAATGCATATATTGACATAACGAATAATATTCAAACAGAACTGGACCAACACAATTATGCAATAATAGTTTTCCTTGATCGAAAAAAAGCACAAATGTATTTAAAATGTACCACAAACTGAACGCCTACAACACAAAACAGTCTAAAAAAGCCATTTCCAATCCCATTACTAGTTAAAAATTAAATATTCTGGCTATAAAAAACAAAGATCTTAATATAATACGCACTTACTTAACAGAGAGGCGGCAACAAACTGAAGTAAACGGGTCAATGAGTAATGTGTTACTATCAGAGTATGACTTGCCACAGGATGGAGTTTTGCCACCATTATTATACATAACATATATAAATTATATTTTTGAATTAGATATAATAGTAGATTATACCACGAGTAATAATGATAGCTATTATTCCCGAGGAACATTTACGAACCGAGCCGCGTAAGCGGCGAGGGAGTAACATTCCGAGGTAATAATAGCCATTATTGCGAGTAGTATACTCTACTTTATCTATGACTAATTTATTAATTTGTTTTAACGAACAACTTTATTTTTCAATAACATTAACACTATCAATGGTACAATTAATAAATTGAATTGGTCGAGAACTATCAATAGATTTGGAAGAGTTTTCAATACAAATATTTGGAATTTCGGTTGCTGAAGAGGAAGAAGATGCTTCATTACTATTTATCTGTTTAGCAATAGTATCTGCTGTAGTTGTCTTGTTTCTTATAGACTGATCAATGTAACTTTCAGCTACCTGTGTAGATCTCCAGCCCCCATGACGCTTTAATCCAGTTATATCGCCTCGTCCATCAATGTACAGAGTGGCAGATGATCTGCGATAACAATGGCCGGTATAAGTTTCAGGATTTGGCAATTTTAAATATTTGGCAATTTGTTTACCAATATCTGCAAATTTGTTTTTTCCTGTACGTTGTATTGTACATTTTGATTTTTGATAATTTAGAAAGAATGAATTAATTTTTACATGTGACGGACGGAGATTGATGTACTTCTTTACAATATTGTAAAACGTACTGTTTATGGCGAATGTTCGTACAATTTTGGTTTTAGTCTTGGGTATTGTTATTAATAACTGTGTTTGATGATCTTTCACGTCTTCAATATTCATTTCATAAAGCTCGTTTGAGCGGCATGCACCCATAATTCCAATAATTAATATAACCTGAAGCAAATAAGAATATGAGTTTTGAATAGTCAGATTAAATTCGGTATATTTACCTTATGTAAAAGAAAAACTTTATCAGGAGCTTTGTCAATAAATGTTCTTATTTGTTTCGGGGTCAGAGTGGAAGACTTCTTTGGTTGAAATCCTTCTGATTTTCTTTTTAAAAATGCTCGTAGTTTGCAATATTTTTCCAGATCAACGTCATGATTTATTCTCAACATAGTTTTAATGATTGAAAAAAATGACCATAATGAAGAAGGTTTGTAATTTGCACTTAATTCAGCGAAATAGGCCAGCAGAACATGTTCGGAAAATGAGTTTGCTTTCTTTCGAAGACGCCATTCGTTGAAGGTTGCGTACGTTTTATTATAAATGGATTTCGATGTTTCCGGTATCAAGGTAGATGTTGTTGCTGCAGCTAGTTGTACAATTTCTGGAGGTGTACAAGTAAAAGACTCTTCATTTTCATCCATCTCATTAGAAATGCACAAACACTACGCGCTTGACACTGACTGTTTTCAGTTTGTGTATTTTGTTTCCATGGTATTTAATTTGAGAAATTTTTTGATTGGAGTGCACGAGGGAATAATGACTATTAATCCCTCGTCATTATTCCCTAAGAGAATAATATATGGCATTATACTGCAAAAATCACAAGTATAATACATACATTATATATTAGTCGTAGATAAAAGGTAATATGTATATGCCGATGATACATGTGTCTTGTATAGTGTAAAAGATTTAAATCGTTTAGAAATATTAATTAATTAAGAATTAAATGTCATTAATAAATGGTTCAGAGAAAGTCACCTCACTGTAAACAAAGAAAAAACTGCATACATGATTATTGGATAAAATAAAAATAACAAAAACAAAATAATCAAAGACCTACTTGCAAAACCATACCCTAACTAGGACATAATAAGTTAAATATCTTGGGCTAACTATTACACACAATGTAACAAACACCTCGAACAATTAATTTAAAAAAAAAGTAGCGCTACAATAGATATTCTATATTATTGGCAAAATACTTGTTTTCTCGGCTATTTCAATAGCCATTTTGATGAATAAAACTCGAAGGTTGCTTTGAAAAACATTTTTTTGACATTGTAAACTTCAACTGTCAAAGTCTCATGAGTCTACGTTAGCTTTAGTAATATTAAAATTATAAATAATTGTTTGCTTAAGCTTTTCATAAACAATGTTTTTTGACAACGAATTCACTTGAGATATTATAGGAATGATTCTCGAATTCGTACGGAAATAAGTCGTTTTCACCTCCAAATAATACACAAGAAAACTTGCAGCAAACAATCAAAGATGTATTTCAAAATATTACACCCAACCTATTACAAAGACTGGCAAGGCAATTTCTAATATGTAATGAATTTTAGAAATATTTTTCTTCAATCCTTTTAATGTTATAACTAAAACTATGTTTAATACAAAACTTAATAATAGACAAAAATCTGTGAAACCTTTAAAACTATTTGTTATAATAATTGTAATTAGATGACATGTCTGTCAATAGAATGTTTTTTTTTTTTTTTCAAAGCAACCTTCGATTTTTTATTCGAAGAAATGGTCGAGGAAGCAGTTTTTGGTCAATAACTTTTAATCTGTTAGGAATTCAGGTAGGGTTGTTAGGAAAAAAAATGTTTGTTTTTTAATTCTCCATAAAATGGTATAAAAATTTAGAGGGATTCCAATTTAAAATAAGTAAAATAAAATACATTCAAATTTAAAAAGTTTTTGTATAATTCACAATAGTAAAGTTTGACTATAAGGATTGTTAGACCTTATTTAACAAGTACCCTGTATAATTTTATTCACAAGATCCTATTTTATTTTTTATTAATATTTTAAACCAATGGCGTAAAACCATTTTTTTTTTGGGGGGGGGGGGTGGTTGGTATGACTCAACCGATTTCAATAAAATTTTAGGGGTATGTAAGTAATCATAAAAGGCTCATAAATAATAAATAAAATGTATATCAAACAATTTAAAAAAATATATCATCATGTTGTAACTCTTTTTTGGGGAACTCTGTATAATAAAAAAATATTTTCCTGAAGTACTATTTATAGCCCAAGTCAAATTTCAAATATTGCAAAGTCCTAACTTAATTAGTAACTGAACTAACGAAAACGGGAGCTCAGATGCAGGACCCTCTATAATCTAGACCGACTTACACCTAGCAAACATATTTATGACTTAATCCTAGAATTGACTATTATTAACAAAATAAACCTTGCACGATGTATTTCAATTCATACACTATTAAACTCAGAAACCAATATTAATTTACAAAAAATTAAGATATTCATACAAATAATACTCGGCAAAAAAGTAATGTAATAAAATTTAAACATTCCTCAAATATTAAAAAAAACAGCTTATTCGTTTCTGGAATTAATTACTACAATAACTTGCCTACAAACATAAAACAAATTAAAAACATACAATTATTTAAGCTAAAAAATTACAAAATGCCTATAGACCATTGGTCTTTCAGCCGGCAGTCCTTTGTCTCATATGTCAGTTAATGATTTATATTATTAATAATTATTATTTACACCTCGGGAGATAGTGTATTCTTGTTCAAATTGTACTTCAGGAAAAAAAAAAAACGGGCATTTCTCTATATTAATGTATAATATTTAAATAAATAAAGTCTCCACAACCAACATAAAGAAAATTACAATATATTATTATTTACTCATATTATCTTAACAACAATGTGTGTCAATTTATTGATGCAATAATATTAACATTCAATTTGAAATGTATTCATACCTCCATTACATTATCGCTATCTATAATTACAATTCATTACAATCAATCCTTCACCCATCCGACTAATAATCCATTAATAGGGAAATCGCCCTTTACGATCCACGATAACAATATCTCTTGCGTCATCCCCATGGAAATATGGCAATAAAAGCGAGCCTCCAGTACACATTACATGAAAAGGTTCAGCAATTGCGTGGACGGGGGGTGTATAAATCTTGAAAAATGTAGCTAAAATATCAGCGCTTCTTTTGTGAATAGGGAATCCCTCGGAGGGAATTTCGGCGGTGTGTCTCGGGTAATTTCATCCGGATGAGATGTAGATGGAGACAGCGTGAAAGTAGAAACGAATTGACTGCATGACGTATTGGCCGCTGTCCGCGTGACGACAGTCCTCTCTTTTAATAAACAGTAATTAATTTCTAAAAATAATTTTATAGGGGGGCCGTAAATGTTTAATGAACGCCGACGGGAGCTTATTAAAAGCGCAATTTTACGTGTTTCTGATTTGATTCGAGCCGATGTTCCCTAAATGCGATTTTAAAATTATTTGGAAATAGTTGAAGGCTATTTGATAAGAATTAGAAATAAGAATAATGTCCTCGCCATAACTTTATTTATGACCATTGTGTTTGATGAGCAGAAGTTTGAACAATTTATTACAGCAGTATTAAAGAATTACAGAATACGAGTTAAAAATAAATTGGCTATCGTTTTTTCAAATATAAATCAGAGTCCATTTATCTGACTTCTCGATATAATAAAGTATTCAATAATTTCAAATTTAATTTTGATATAAAGAAAACACTTAACTTTTTTATACCAATTTTACTTTACACTATATTAAAACTATTATTAAATGGGCAGAAAGACCCCAGGTCGATTGCCCGGACAGACTAACATGGATAAGCTTATGTAATGTTGTCTGAATAATGATGTTTATATACAGAGTGGCGCAAGATTCCGATGAAGTCCAATATCTCAGTTATAAAGAAATATACAAAAAATATTACTTACATTATTAGTAGCTACTGTCAAAATTCACATTTTAAAATTAGTTTCATATGTACAGGGTGTTCAATAATCACGTGACGTATCAAACATATGTTTTTTTTTTTTTAAATAGAATGATTTATTTTTATGAAGATTTTCGATTCTATGATTAAAAATAATCATGTTTTATATAAGATTTAATAGGTCAATTTTTCATAGTTTAAAAGTAATAAACAAATGAATGTTGAAATCGATAGATGTTTAGAGCCTAATATTTCAGTAATGAAAAACGAAATAAATATTCTGTCAACGCCATACATATGCAAAAATACTTAATAACAAAAGAAATACAATTTTTTCCCTTAAAACATTTTTTATATATAAGGTGAAGCAATACGCAAAATGATTTTTTTCTCCTTTTACTTAAATGGGACACCCTATATTTTTTATGCTATTTTAATAGAAAATTGATCACTCTTCATTTTTTATATAACATATTAAATATCTACCGTTTGCCGTTTTTGAGATATTTAATCTCAAATACAAATTTGGTATAGAATTTTCAACCAAAGTAGGCCGTGCCAGAACAACTAATTTATTTAGTTGTGAAAGTTACGCTTAATATCATATTTAGTAAGTAAAGTACATTTTACGTTATATTATGTAATACTGGTGCAGTTAAACATAATTCTTCAATAAATGATTGATTTAATTATTCAAAACTAACAACTATATTTTTTGGTTATTATTCGAAAAATATTTAAAATATTCTTATATGCTTGTTAAATTTATTTATTTAAACAACTCATGTTGACTGACAAACGGAAAATAGATACTAAGTTAAATAATAAAATACTAATATCATTCTATTTTGTTAGTATTAATATTTTGATGTATTTATTTCACGCATTTACATCTTTTTTTTTTAATTCAATAGTATTCAAACATTTAACAATATTTTCTTAAAAAAATGTGTCCCAATAACCAATATAACTCGCTAAATAATCGTCGAGCAACTATTTTCTTTATATTTTGCATGCTCCTTTAAATATTGATTGTCATTTGAATATCCTTTTAGGTTAGGAAGTAAGTATGTTATTAAATGCCAGAAAACGATTATGAATTGCATTTGTTTTAATTATAGCCTACTTAAATTATAGATTAACTTATAATTTTGTATTTTGAAATGAAATTGTTAAAAAACGGTAACAGATAGGGGTATAGTTTATTATACAAAAATTAAAGATCAACCAATTTTCTATCGAAATAATGTAAAAAATATAGGGTGTTCCATTTAAGCGAAAAAAGAAAAAATAATCATTTTGCGTGTTGTGTTACCCTATATACAACATTTGATTTATGGTAACAAACGATTATTCCTAATATTATTAAGCATTTTTTCAATTAAATTGCGTTAACAGAAAGTTTACATCGTTTTTCAATTTTGAAAAATAAGGCCCTAAACTTCCATCGATTTCAACATTAAATTGTTTATAACTTTTAAAATATTAAAAATTGACCTAATAAACCGTATGTCATAAATTATTAATTTTAAGCGTAGAATCTAAAATCGACATAAAAAATATAGCATTCCATTTAAAAAATCATATGTTTGATACGTCACGTGATTATTGGACACCCTGTATATAAGAAATTAATTTTAAAATGTGAAGTTTAACAGTAGCTACAAATTATGTCAGTAATATTTTTTCGAAAATTTCTAAATAACTGAGATATTGGACTTCATCGGAATCTTGCGCCAAATTTCTAAATAACTCAAAAACTACTTGCTCTAGACATTTGGATGCATAATAGTTTTATGTTTGAAATTGTCTTGCCTATCGGCATATGAGATTAAATATTGGTTATTATTATAACCGCAGCTACTAGTTGGAGAGATTGATCTCACACAGATCCGCGATCAAATCCAGCTGAAAAGAGCGATCCGTAATGATCGATTAGAAATGGCCGATTTTACAAGATGGAACTTTTTTTTAAGTTGGTTGGAGTGATTTTAATGGGGGTATTTATGGCGACAGCCGTTTCTGAAGTGATTTTCTAGATTTTTTAGGGGGTGTTTTTTTCTAGGCTGGGGAGGGGGTACTTTTATGGCGATAAATCGTTCTTCATGGTGATAGTTGTTTTGGAAGTGGTTTAAAAGATATTTTCGGGATGTGTTTTTCTTACGGGTTGGGGGTAATTTTTATGGGGATAGTTTATTCGGGAGTGTGGTTTTGGGAATTATTATTTAGAGAGTGTTGATTTTTAAGGAATATTTCGTGGGGCATATAAAATGTTTGTCCACATTTTTTAGTAATTCAAAATGAAGTACTTTCAGTGCAATAAATCGAAATATATAACTTTATTTCCAGGAATTAAATTAAATAAATAATATCTAAATCAAATGAATGAAATATCCTCAAGGCCCCACTTGAGTGAGATAACTGTTGCTGTTCTTGTGGGCGAAGTTTATAAGCCGCGACTACCATCTTTTCCGCCGTAGCACCACTATATGGAATGAAATTTTGGTTTGGTGCAGACAAGATTTCGCAATTATTAATCAATTAATACTCAATCTAATTTCAGAATTGTATTTAGAATAATATTTAGAAAATAATACTGAGAGCAGTTTTTTTTTAAATTAAATTGTTAAGTTATGCAACCAACAAAAAATCCCTGCAATATTAGTTTCTAAATATCATCTATAATCTACTTGTTCAAACAGAAATGATTTGTCAATAACCGTATTGGAGATATCTTATCTGTACGTTACCATGCAATTCCTTATGGCGCATTACGTGTGTGAATCCCTCTTAGCCATAGGATAAATCAAGTTTTATCATTCGGTGACCGACTCGTGGAATATTCGAATATAAAGTGTCGACAAGAGTTACATATCCCAGGTGGTTAAATTCTAATCTATATTAACCAGTTGATAATTGGCCACACAAAAACAGTTGGGGATTTCATAAATTAATTTTCCAGCAAAATCGAATTTTGTCATTCGTTGTCCGAATCGTGGAATTTCTAAGCACAGAGGAAAAAAAATCTACGAGATTTTCTCAATAAATTAATTACTTTCGGCCTATCTAGTAAAAGTATTTGAAAAAAGTATGTATTTCTACTCGTGAATTCTCTGATTATGTTTGTTTTATTTTCAAGGTGCAAGAGCCGGGTTGTTGCTATAAATATCACATAAATAAATATTTTTTATCAATTAGTAATTAATAATTACCAAAGTAAACATTGTATTTGTAACTCCAAGTTGTGAGTACATTTATTTGGTTATTATCACACTGAATAACCATTAAATTATAAATTTCTTTATTGCAAATCAATTATATTTAATATATAATTTATAGTTGAAGCCATTACTTTGTTACATGTTTATTACTAATATGAAGCGAGAAAATTAATAAATTGCATCATCAATTTGAATACTTTATAATTTAATATCTGAATGGTATTGATCGCTACTTTCCGATTATCAATTATAATAATTGAAAAATATTAATTTTTGCCACTATTTTATACTCGTGTTTCGGTAGGAAATTTCTCTCATTAATACAATTATTAACAGAAATTCCTGCTGAAATTCGTGTCGCGTAGTACTACTGGGTTATTATAAATGATGGACACAATCCAAAATTATTAATCTTTGTAGCCATGACAACATGAAGTTTCGAAGATTTTTTTTAATACATTATATATGTTTAATGCGTCTATCGTTTGATTTATGACAGCAGTGATACGGTTCCGCAGATCGTTCAGAGTTGTTGGTAGAGGAGGGACGTAAACAGCTTCCTTAAGATAACCCCATAAGAAATAGTTACATGGGGTGAGATCAGGAGATTTTGGTGGTCAGAAGTGTAGAGCCAGGTCTTCACTTCCCCTGCCTTCTCCCCCTTCCAAGTTCTCTATTGGCTCTATTGGCAAACTTGCTTGGACTTCGAACAAAACTTTTTTCCAATTATCATCAAGTAATCTAAATAAAAATAACAATAATCAAAGATGTGACAAATATGTGAAGAACAGAAATAAACCCCAAATAAATACTTATTAAAAATAAATAAATTTATATATGTATATATATAAAATTTAATTTAATTATCTAATAAATGAAAGCATACGAAAATAAATAACATTTACTTAGCTTTGCTATAATAGTAAACAAAATAATTTTCCCCCAAAAATTATCATTCATGGTTAACATAAATTATAATTATTAATTCTTATTGAAAATAAAATGAGAAATATTATTTATAACTTTTTTTAACCGTAAATAATGGATCTAAATTCTCTTATATTTAATTAAATCCCTGCCAAATTAAAATAAAATACACATTCATAGATATTCTTATATCAGCACAGTAATAGAGACATGTACTTATTGAACTATAGAATAATTCACTACTTAATTGTCTAACTCATTGAAATTAAAAAATTCACTGCTAGAAATATCTTACTTTAATTTCCTTGAAAATAAATCTCAAAAAAATAGACACATAAAACGTATCTTGGATTCAGTCCCGCAATCAGTCCTCTGGCTCGCTAATTCCGAACGGAACGCCAAAATGAAAAATTGTCAACGGGAGGGAAGGTACCTCACGCTGATTACCAACTAGCTCAGGTTGATTTAAAGACGAAACAACTTACCTTTAAAACACAATGGGTTTTTAAATAGTTTATTTACAAAATTTAGCAAAAAAAAAACAAACAAAAAAACAGACAGAGTAGTCACACAGTGTACATGTGGGATAACGGGTAGACCTGAGGTGGCGTCGTCATCTGAATAGTGGCGGCGTTCAGGCGGCAGTTCGGCGTCCTGTAATCGGCGTCGGGATTTGGCGTCGGTGTCCATGGGTTGTTGCGAAGGGGCTGGATCCAGGGGCAGAAACAAACACTACCCTCGTAGTGTTGATGTCGAAGCGGTTGTACTGGCAACCTAGGTGCTTGGCGTTGGTGTTGACTGCAGGAACGACGGCGGAACGGCTAACGTCGGCGTCGGGCTGAGTTTCCTGAAGTCGGCAGGTTTCTGGATTGGACTGGATCCGGCAACAGCATGGGACACTACACTGGTAGCGTCGATGTGGCGTCGAGACGGTTTCACCGGTAACCGTGAAGCTCGGCGACGGTGGACTTCAGGAAGCACTGGTCCTGGAGTCGACTTCTTCTGGCATCTAATCAGGAAATTAATCGAGGAAACTGGAAACCACGAAACGTTATCAATCCAGATGATGGAATAGAAGACGAATCTTCAACGTGGAATAAAAATCTTCTAATCCCCAGATTCTCAATATAGTACCATTGATTTTTAAATTTAAACAAACGAACAAAAATCCAACGTAATAAAAAAACCCTAAAATATTTAAATTTCATATAAGCATTTTCTTTTTATGTGAACAAAAAAACTTACACAACAATAGCACAACGGTAATTGAAAATGAATTAATTGAAATAAACCTTACCTCTTGCAGAGGGTTTTTATCTTCACAAAAATCCGGCGTCAGATTAAAGTGTATTAAATCATCCTCAGAATATTTCTGCAATAAACTTCAAAATACTTCATAATAATACAAATATCTCCAAAATAATTACAGAATAATGTGGTGCACGTAAATCCAACAATTTGATGAATAAATTTCACAAACGAGTCAGCCACAGCACTCCTCCGTGTCCGTGCAAAAGATAATCCAATAACCCCGAAGGGTATTAAAAAAACCGAATACGATTATTTTTCGCCAACGCCGAGTAAACGCATAAAATACTAAAATCAATCTGCGCGCGCGCAGCGCTCTTAAATTCAAACAAAATAATAACGTATACATTTTAATAAATAAGATAAATACGAGTTAACCTCCTACGTAGGTAAATCATTGCTAAATCAATTAATATTATTTAATAATATTAGTTGCTTTAAAAATAGATTGTATTTAATTATAAATAGTAAATAATACGAATTATACAGGGTGTCTCAGCGTGCGCGCCGAGTAGCTTTACGGCTAAATGGTTTATTTTTTTCAAAATCGGCTTTCGTAGGCATATGTAGGTCTATTAGGACCACATTTTAAAATTAGTTTCAAATATACAGGGTGTCCCATAAACGCATGGCGTATCATAGTTATATTTTTTCTAATGGAATGACCCATATTTTATTTTATTTTTTCAGATTCTACATCAAAAATAAAATTAACTTTCATAATATGTTTATATGCTTAAACCTAATAATTTTTGAAATAATTAAATATTTTTGGAAAAATTGACGTTTCGAAAAAAAAATCTTAACTCTCAAATGGATGAATGAAAACAGATGAAATTTTGTACCATTATATTAGACTAATAGGTAAATATTTTAGGCTGTTTAAAGGAATTTAAAATCTTAAGATGTTTCGATAATTTAACGTAACTCCAGAAACACATTCAAGGTCAAATTTCATGCTTATTTTAAAAGACACACCCTATATCTAATAGCCCTATCTTGTAGAAAGTTGTATTGTCTTTCAAAAAGTATAAAGGTATTTTTTACCTAAACCTAATAGTTTTCAAGATATATGCATTTTCGTAAACTTTTGACATAATATTTATTATTCATAATATGGAAAGTCGATACAAAGTGCCATCTATTGTTCAATATAATATTTATTATAATTATTCCATTAGGGCAAGTGTTTAGTTATTGTCTATAAATAAAGTCGGTTGACCCAACAAATGATTTTCGAGATATTTCCTAAATTAATACACTAATTTTATAAATTGTGAATATACTAATTGCATTATTTATTTACACATGTGTAAATTATTTGGTAAAAACTTGTTAGAATTTTAAAACAAATATAACGAAATACATTAAATTAATTGACGAAATAGAATTAAAAGTAATTTATAATAAATTTTCAAAAATACTACCATCGAATACATAATTCAATTTTATTTTAAATGATATTTTGACATTTCTCAGCATATTAGGTATACTACTACAATATCTTTATTCAAAGTTAGTTATTTGTTTTACATATATTTACAATATATTATGGTAAATTGGTTTCTTTCTTGCTTGCTTGAACAGGCTATCGACCTATGGTCTTTCCGCCATATTAGGTATAATTGATCTAAATGTGTTATTAATTCTGCTTTCCATGTATTCAATTGTTATGTGAGGAGTGCTGTATATTTGATTTGACAGAAATAAATCCATGGGGATTAAATCAGAGGATCTAGGTGACCATGCTCTTCCAATTTATTGCTTATTAAACCACCTGTTTTGACGAATATTCAATGGCATTAAACTTGTAATTGTGTCTCCTCATTATTAATTACTGTATTCAAGGTAGTTTTTTTTTCAAATACTTCATACTGCCTACAGTTTTGAATGTATATAAAACTTCCTCTACAGTCTTCTTATTAGGATGTCTTCCATCAGAGAACATTTTGTACACTAAGAGACAATCTTAATAACATTACATTATTATTAGAATCATGTTAATTCTTTCATTTAAGGGAAACATTATTTTTTCAATTGTTAGTATTAATACGAATGTGTCAATTAAGTTTGCTTATAAACAAAAGCCTATTAGAATAACTGGCAATAATGATTATTAAATTAAGCAATAGATGGCGCTTTATGTTACATTGCCATATTAAAATAATAATGATAATGACGAAAATTAACAAAAATGGATATATCTTGAAAACTATTAGGTTTAGGTGTAGAATACCTTTATACTTTCTGAAAGACAATACAATTTCCTACAAGATAGGTCTATTAAATATAGGGTGCGCCATTTAAAATAAGCACGAAATTTGACTTTGAATGTGCTTCTGGAGATATGTTGAACTATCAAAACATCTTAAGATTTTAAATTCCTCTTAATAGTCTGAAATATCCACCCATTAGTCAGATATACTGACACAAAATTTCATTTGTATTCATTCATTCATTTGAATGTTCTGATTTTTTTTTTTCGATACGTCAATTTTTCCAAAAATATTTAAATATTTCAAAAGTTATTAGGTTTAGGCATAAAACATATTATGAAAGTTACACAAAGAATATAACTATGATACGCCATGCTTTCATGGGACACCCTGTATGTTTGATACTAATTTTAAAATGTAGTCCTAATAGACCTACATACGCCTGCGAAAGCCGATTTTGAGAAAATAAACCATTTAGCCGTAAAGCTACTCGGCGCGCACGCTGAGACACCCTGTATATAAAAAATCTTAATGTTTTATTAAACAAATTTATTTATTAAATATAAATGATTTTCAAATAATTAATAAATTATTTTCACATTTAGCTCTGTGACTTTTGACTTACGTTACGTAAGTACGTTAAACAAATGCACATTAAAACAACTACTTCCCGGGCAAATACCCCGCCGGACTTTGAACTACATTATGCACACCTACTGCTTTATATCAATATACATAATACAAGAGATAGCAACAGATTTAATTAACAGATAGTCTGTAGATAGCTTTATATTAAGTAACGTTGTTTTTGTTGTTTTGCGTTAAATTTTTCTCAGATCAAAAATTTGTTGCGTTATGGAATATTTTATTGATAAGCAACAGCAGGTGTACATTATGTATACCTGCTCTTGCTTATCGTAGTTGTTTTAATATGCATTTATTTAACGTACTTGCGTAACGTAAATCAAAAGACACAGAGCTAAATGTGGAAATAATGTATTAATTATTTTCAAATCATTTTTATTTATTTTATTTAAATAACAATGATCAAGTGAGTAAATACTCTTTTCTATTTAAATATATTAATTTTAGTTATATTTTCTTAACAATTTAAATTTAAAATACAATGTTGGGGCAGTTTTCGCAATTTTATATCAAAACATTTCATAAATCTAAATCACCATTATCCGCATAAATCCATTATATTTAATTACCGCCCAAATTCCCATTGAAATATAAAATTTCCTTTCTCTTGCAGCGCATTCTTTTCATGTTGCAACGTCCTATCGCATTCCTATAAATAAAAAATGTCCCCGAGCGGAGTCCTGTAGGACTTAAGCAAACATTATTATCTGCCATGAATGAGTGGCCTGTGTTCGCTGCGAGCAGGTGTGTGTGCGCACCGCTTATGAAAATGAGGGCGTTTTTCAGGGCTGAAAAGAAATGGGGCTCGAGAGGGGGGAGCAAAAGGGATCGAGTGCTATTGAGGAAAACGTTTCCAAACATTCCGATATGCATCCCCGCGTAGAGCTCTTCCGGCATATACCCAATCAATTAATCAAACTCGAATACACCTGAATACATTCTTGTAGGAATGAAACGCGTTGGCTTTATTTGATTCGGTATCTCTTTCGAATAGTTGCAGTTTGTAGGAGTTCATTCAGCATTACTTGAATATAATTTAGAGTATAACATTGTTTCTAGCTTATATTAGTGTTACGGTTTTTATTGACGTTTCCAATGTGTTTGTCGATGAATACTCGATTTAACCAACTTGGTTTTAATCAAATAAACTGCACGTTAAACTTAGACTTGATTGAGAATTTTATTAAATTTAAATATAATTAACAAGAAGGTAGAAAATTAATAATGCAACAATTTTTCTCGAATAAAAAATTGTAGTAATTTTGAAATAAATCAATTAACCGTTCAATTATTAATTTTGGATAAACAATCTATATAAAAAAATATTGAATTAAATAAAAAGATTTAATAAAATGTTCAGCTACCTTTCATCTAGTGTATGGATAACTAGTGATGGCCATTTCGGTTTTTCGTACCTCATCAGACCAGTGTGTTCCATGTGCAATGCCTTGATGAAGGCGGCTGAACGGATTTTGTATATTGGTTATATACTTGATATTAATCATAATAAATGAAAGACAATGCAAGCGCCATCTACGGCCCAATTTAATGTGGCATCGTCAATGATGCTTTCATCAAAGCATCCATGTGATACACTAGTCTAATGAGGTTCGAAAAAACGAAATGGCCATCACTAGTTATCCGTACGCTAAATGAATTTTTATTAAATTTATTAAATTAATTTCATTTCTTGTTTTCATAAACAGGACAAGCTCTCGCTTTCCTTTAGTGGACGAAACAATGATTTTCGGTCGTCTACCTTGTAAACCCAAATCGTTGACGATGCCACATGAAATTAGGCCTTAGATGGCGTTTGCGTTGTCTTTCATTTATTATGATTATATAAAGAAAATGAAGATTATTACTCATTTTCTGAACACCTTGTATATATTTCTTGTATATTAACACACAAATATCACACTAACAAATATTATAAAAAGTCGTATTAAAATATAAAGCAATACTACAACCCTCACGTAAAGTAAAGAATTTTGAATTAATAAAAGGAATTTGTAATTATCTAGAGTTGTCCGGGCTTTGTGTGGTTTTCGTTTATGTTTCCCATCGGTTTGAGCGCAATCAATCAGCAGGATCCATGAATATGTAACTGTAGACGTGTATTTTAGAGTCAAATAGAGAGCAACGTTTTCTAAACATTTATTTTTCGGATGGTGCACGCTGAAGCATAAATCAATAAAACGGGCGATAAATTGTAGAGCGCTAAACACACCGTATGATGAGAATTCCGTAAATATTTACCGGAAATCTCGATACGGTGTCGAAATTTTTCATTTCCGTCTAATGCACACACACACATTTTTTATATGAAAAAGAAATTTAATGGAATATATTAAAAACAAAAAATATCACAATTTAAATTTCTATATCGGGTTTTGACTCGGCGGTCGCAACATAGGAAATTACATATAAATATCGAAGTGTTCAAATATTTGCTCCACTATTTTTTTAGAAACCAAATGTATTTATATTTTTTGTAGAGGGAAAGCGTTTGACATTATTAATGTTTTCTCTTAACACTTAAATCCTCTCGGCCCGGAGGGGGTTCGACCGGCACATGGTAAATAGCGCTTTCTTTGTACAAAGGACGAAATATACATCCCTACAACCCATTTCCGATCAAGCTAACCATTTTAATCAAAAATACACCCCAAAACGATGCGATAATAGTATATTGTTCAACGAGTGAGAAAGTTGGCCATTTCCACGAGGATGATGTTTGCGTAACGAGCCGAAGGCGAAATGGCCATTTCTCATGAGTTTAACACTATACTTTTTCTATTTGTATTAAAGAATCAAATATTAACAACATAAGTATATTTTATTTTATTATTAGCATACAGATTAAGTGTACCATAGTTATTAATAGTAAACGGAGGCGACGTTATATCTACAGGAGTATTAATGTTTACGTTTGTCTTGTTGGTTATGTTATTATTCACTGTAGGAATTTGCGCACTAGTGCTGGCTGTTTGAATTGCATTGATGATTTTGCTGGCTGATTTAATCTTGTTATTCGTGGAATTGTCGATATAACCTTCCGCTACTGACGTAGACTTGCAGCCCCCGTGTCTTTTTAAAGTTGTTATATCGGCTCCTGAATCTATTAATATTGTAGCCGATGTTCGTCGGAAGTGTCCAGTATACTTCTCAGCTTCCGGTAGTTTTAAATCGTTGGCTATTTCTCGTCCCATGTAAGAAATCTTATTGATACCTATATTTTGAGCAGTACACTTGCCTTTTTGATAGTTTAGGAACAAGTTATTAGTTGTGACATTTAGCGGACGTAAATCACTATATATTTTAACAATATCATAAAATTTACCAGTTATGGTAAATTTCCGAACGGTTTTGCTTTTTGTAAAGGGACAGTGACTATCATTATCATTTTTATGTTGGAAATATCATTTACTTTCATGGCATGAATTTCATTCGTCCTGCAAGCACCCATAATGCCCATTATAAAAACGACCTTGAAAATATACATAATTATTTACGCATGAATATTAATAAAAAGGTGAAATATTTATTAAATAAAATGAAACAAAGATGATTCACACGTTTGCAGTTATTTAAATTACAATGAAATTAAACAAGGAAAATTTCTGGCAATGATCAATAAAATTCGATCAATCCCTTTTTCCAACTGCAAAAAAATACTTACACTGTAAGTTTTACAAACATCTATTGAAACAACCACTTCCCGAGCATTTACCCCGCCGGACATTGGATTACACAATAGATATTTGTTGTTGCATCGCAGCACTGCTGAGAAATTGCTTGTTGAAGACGGTACGTAAAAATTAATTAAAAATTGTTTAACAACTAAGGGCTTACAGGGCATAGCTGTACTGATAAGGGATGAAATCCCGAAACACGTGTCTACAGATAGTCTTGTAACTATTATTTGTTGTTTCCTTTCATTAAATAATTTCGACTCAAACCGTTGCAATTTCTCAGCAGTACCGCGATGCAATAACAAATATCTATTGTGTAATCCAATGTCCGGCGGGGTAAATGCTTGGGAAGTGGTTGTTTCAATAGATGTTTGTAAAACTTACAGTGTAAGTATTTTTTGCAGTTGGAAAAAGGGTTTGATCGAATTTTATTGATCATTGCCAGAAATTTTCCTTGTTTAATTTCATTGTAATTGAAATATTTATTACCTTTGTTGCAAGATATATGTTATCTGAAGAGTTGCATAAGAATTCATCAATTTCCTTGGGTGTGAAAGTTTTTGATTTTATAGCTTGATAGCCTTCAGACTTTCTTTTCAAAAATATTTATATTGTTATAATTATTCAGAGTGGATCTAAGCATTGAATATTGAGACCATAATGTCGAGGATTTGTACTTATCTGCTAATTCGGAGAAATAAGCCAAGATAACATTTTCGGAGAACGAATTTGTATTCTTTGTAGTGCGCCAATCCATGAAAGTTTTGTAATTTAACTCGTATTTCTTTCTCGATTTTTGTGGCAAGAGGTTAAGTTTTATAAGTTTAGCAGTCTCTTGCAGGTCTGGCGGGGTACAATTCTCAATATCATCATCAATTTCCATTATTTTATATTATATGATAACCGATGACAAATCTAAATTACTTTTCGGAAAAATAATAAACATTTTAAATCATTTAATCGTCATAGCAACGATAAATGCCATATTCAGGGTTGTCCAAATTTTTCAGGGTTGTCCAAACTTTCCAGGGTTGTCCAGATTAAATGCAATCCGTGGAGAAAAGTAAAATCTCGTCATATTATTGGCTAGTATCCGTGGAGAAAGCAATTAATTTTCTTTATAGTTGAAGAATGAGTAACTTTCTCAATTAAAAATGCATTAGAAATATACAAATTCTTTAATATGATTAGAAAAAATCTATTTGTGTTACTTTTTTGTTGTTGCAAAAACCAAATATCTAAGAGCCTGTAATAAAACCTATATAAAACTTTTGGTAGATAAATTAAATATTGACAGTATCTTATCTGTCAATATTTAATAGGTTATTTAATGACGAATTCAAAAAATAACATTCCATTTTAATAAAAATATAAGTTTCAGCCACTCAAAAGCCTCATTTAGTAAAATGTAAAATTTTTTTAGACACTTAAAATTGTAAGGTATAAAAACCTTACAATTGGTTAATAGAATATAATCCATTTCTAACCTTTTCTGGAAATTTCACGTACACTTCCGTGCAATAAAATTACGCACAAGTCTCATAACAATTTTTCACAATATTCTAGTTGTGTAATTCGGGCCTTTTTTAATTGCCTAGCAGCAGTTTCAATAAATGATAAAATACCAAACTTGAATATATATATATATATATATATATATATATATACATTATCTTTATTGGCAAACGTAATATAACACCTACATATAACTTAAAATATTACAATACATGCTGTAAGAGTTTGCCAATTGGCTATCGATCAGTGGTCTTTCCGCCTGGATTTAGTATTTTCGTCGAGGATCGTTAACAGTCTATGTCAAAAGTCACTGTCAGATTTGCAAGTTACTTAACAGTCTTGAATGTTGTGAAATGAAGTCATGAATTCATGAAGGGTTTGACTGGGGAATTTACATTTGGGACCTATAGTTTTCTTACGAGGAATTCATAGGGAGTTCATTAGTTCTATGTTTATGGGATTTGAGGCAAATGTTTGAAATAGAAGGAAAGTCTTTCTTTGGTAGCAGTAATATTGGTGAGTTCATATTGGAGTGGATTTGTAGCATTATGTAAAGGAATTTGGCGGTGATATTAATTAGCACTCTAAGCGCTGATCTCTCGGCGACTTGCATATTTTTCAAGGTAACTGAATGGGGATGGTAATAAAGGATTGCTGCGTAATCTAGTAAAGGGCGACACACCATTTTGTAGATGTGTACCGGGTGTCCAGATAAAAAGGTCACCGGCTATATCTCAGGATCTAAGACGCCCAGAGCTTTCAAATAAAAAATATGTTAATAAAAGTAACCATGAGAAAATGTTGGAAATATATTTCAAGTTCATATCTCTTCCAGTAGGAGGCGCAATGAACCGTCGAAAAGTAATTCTGCGATTATCTCAAAAAAAGTTCAAATAAAGGCATCATAAAACTACACTTTTTGAAATCCCAATGAGTCTATAAAACAAAAATGGTACAGAAATTTTTCTCTTACTCTTGAAATAAAGGATGGGGGAAGGTCAGAATTTATAAAGAGCAAATGTCAAATAACTCTTTTGCTTTTTAACCGATCTGAAAGATTTTAATTTTATACGAAAGAACTTATCATACTGATTAAAACAATTGACAACAATCATAAAAATAAGTAATTGAGTCGTCGCTAGGTGGCGCCATGTTAAAAACAATATAATTTTTCCATTTTTCTTACAAATTTCAAATGGAATGATATATTTTTCTTAGTATCGATAGAAAGTGCGTGAAATTGTAAGAAATTTGGTGAACCGCATCTCAATACCTTTATTCTATCACAAGTTATAAATAAAAGAAAATTTCAAATTAAAAAATAAAAGGTTAATAAAATTCATGACAAAAACAACAAAACTGAATTAGTTTATCAACACCAGGGGGCATTTTCTAAAGCATGCTAAATTATTTGAATATACTCTTTCTTGAGAGGTGAATAGATGGGGATACTTATTTTTTGGTCACCACGATGTTCAGATTTTTATTTTTAGGGCAAATTAAAAAAATATTTTTTTATCAATCCAGGCCCAGAACGAGGAAAGACATAATTTTTTGGATCTGAAATGCAAAAACTTCAGCAATAGATATACTGCTATTGCTAAAGTGGATGTCGCTGTTTATTTAATTGTATAAAATTATGTGATTGTATTAAATATAACGATTGAGTCATTTGACAATTTCAATGACAAAATTTTGATATAAATTTGGCATTGAAAATGTTTCTCCATTTGGTTTTAATACTCTTTTCACCTGTATTATAAGAAATATTTCTTTATTTAAAAAAATGAGAAAATTAGTATTAAAATTAAAAAGCGCCCCCTACCGGTGACAAAATAATTTAATTTTGTTATTTTAGTTATAATTTCATTTATTTTAAATTAACACATAAAATTCTTAAAATTTACATTAATAATTTTTAATTATAAAAATTCTTTTAATTATAACTTGTGATAGGATCTAGATATAGACATCCGTTTTTCACTAAATTTCTTACTTTTTAATCCTCTTTCTAATAACATTAAGAAAAATATATCATTCCATTTGAAATTTTTAAGAAAAATAGGAAAATAATATATACTTTAAGTTAGCGCCACCTAGCGGCGATAAAGTTAGTTACTGAATGGTTTTTTGAGTTTAAGTGAAGTGTTTAATCACAAATTGAAAGACTGTTATTCCTTACTTCACAATTTATTTTTATGTTAGATGTACATTTCGAGACACAAAGTGCTCATTATCAATAACAACTAAATTCTTAAATCTAAGTGCACGATATATAAAGTATATGGATTTTTGGGAAAAAACGTTAATTACACTAATTGGGTTGTCGGTATCTGCGGGTTGTAGGATGGATTAAGGTAGGGTGGTTGTCGGTGGGATTACATTCTTTGCGGGGTTCTTTTCGGGTAACAATTCCAATAATGGATTATCCAGTGGGCTAAGGTCGAAATTTAGTAAATTATTTTTATATTTAAACATTTCAATAGATTCAAGCATGTTTAATTTATTTAGATTTGATTGTTTTAAAAGCTTTATGTTGTTTACCGAAAATTTGTGTCCTGTTTCCATTGAGTGATGCGCTACTGCTGATTTGTTTGGGTTTTGGGATTTGAGGTGATATTGGTGTTCTTTGAATCGTTTTAATATGTTTCGTTGTGTTTGTCCTACGTATACTCTATCACAGTTGTTACACTCAATTGCATAGATTCCTGATTGATGGTATAGATACGTAGACGACATAATCGCAGTAGTTAAAAAAGACACAGACATAGAAGACTTTACAATAAAATTAAACAATCTTTTCCCCAGCATTAAGTTCACTCACGAAGTAGAAGAAAACAACCAAATTCCCTTTTTAGATTTATTATTAATAAACAAAAATAACGAAAAAATTGAATTTAATATCTATAGGAAAAATACACACACATTCAACTACATACACGCATCCTCATCTACTCCCTTTAAACATAAACTCGCTACTTTTAACAGCATGATTTTCCGGGCAATTAACATACCATCATCCAAAGAAAATAGGAAGAAAGAATTGAGTTTAATAAAGAAAATAGCCATCTCGTTAAACTACACCCCTGATACAATAAACAAATTAATTAATAAACATATTAATAACCAAAAAATAAAATCTAATACTACATTTGACAAATCAAAAGAAATCCCTACAAAATATGCTAGATTCGTTTACCACCCAGCAACATGTAATAGAATTGGTAGGTTATTTAAAAAATTCAGCCTTGCACCTGCCTTTTATGTCAAGAATAAATTAAAAAGTTTTCTTGGCAATACTTTCACAAAAGAAAACCACCTAGATCAATCAGGAATCTATGCAATCGAGTGTAACAACTGTGATAGAGTATACGTAGGACAAACACAACGAAACATATTAAAACGATTCAAAGAACACCAATATCACCTCAAATCCCAAAACCCAAACAAATCAGCAGTAGCGCATCACTCAATGGAAACAGGACACAAATTTTCGGTAAACAACATAAAGCTTTTAAAACAATCAAATCTAAATAAATTAAACATGCTTGAATCTATTGAAATGTTTAAATATAAAAATAATTTACTAAATTTCGACCTTAGCCCACTGGATAATCCATTATTGGAATTGTTACCCGAAAAGAACCCCGCAAAGAATGTAATCCCACCGACAACCACCCTACCTTAATCCATCCTACAACCCGCAGATACCGACAACCCAATTAGTGTAATCAACGTTTTTTCCCAATAATCCATATACTTTATATATCGTGCACTTAGATTTAAGAATTTAGTTGTTATTGATAATGAGCACTTTGTGTCTTTTGTGTCTCGAAATGTACATCTAACATAAAAATAAATTGTGAAGTAAGGAATAACAGTCTTTCAATTTGTGATAAAGTTAGTTATTTTTCTGATTGTTGTCAATAATTTTAATTAGCATGATAAGTTCTTACGTATGACATTAAAATCATTAAGATCGGTTAAAAAACAAAAGAGTAATTTGACATTTTCTCTTTATAAATTCTGACCTTCCCCCACCCATTATTTCAAGAGTAAGAGATAAATTTCTGTAACATTTTTGTTTCACGAACTTATCATGATTTCAAAAAGTGTAGTTTTATGATGTCTTTATTAAACATTTTTTTGAGGTAATCGCAATATTACTTTTCGACCGTTCATTGCGCCCCCTACCGGAAGAGTTACGTACTTGAAATTTATTTCCAGCATTTTCTCATGATCACTTTTATTAAAAATTTTTGTATTTGAAAGCTCTAGTACTCATAGTTCCTAAGATATTGCCGGTGACCTTTCTTATCTGGACACCCGGTACAGCGTTTTAGTACTAATTCCTTGGAAAATAAATATTTTTTTCGTAACTAGCAGACTTATCATGTCCTTCTTTTGTGTGCTTAATTTTATTGCACAGAATTGTACATAACCAAAATACTTCTTCCATGGTTGATATTTATAAGTTAGGTTAGATTTTATTCAAATTTAAATTATTTCAAAAACTGTTGTGTTTAGGTGTTAATAACCTTAATGAAAACGCGAGTTATTTTTATCATAGAATGCAAAAATATAATAAGATTCAGAGTGTTTTATTTAAAATAATACATGACTTCAATTCATTTACGGTATTTGAGACACACTATATATATATTATGAAAATAATTTTAGAATGTAACTATTATAAGCAGCTACATACCTCAGAAATTAAAATGTATAAAAGTCGCGTACTTTCGCGTACAATTTGTATAGCATGTTTTTGTATGTACGAAATGTATAACGAAATGCTAAGATGAATAAGTAATCTTAAACTAACAAAAAAATGGAATTGGATTTTTTTTACGATAATAATAATTTCCCTTTGACTGGTGTCCGTGGAAAGTAAAATGATCAATTTAAACCCAATCTCTTGATGATACTTTTAGCATCATGCTGCACTAAATTGTTATTCTTCGCACATCCGCTAATTTTATTTTACCATTGCCAATCATGAAAAAAGTATTAATGTGATATTGAACGAAATGTGTAAATCAAAATATTCACGTTTATTGAAATTACTGGAACGTAATTAGCCTGACCAAGTAATGACTGATTCTTAATACAAGCATCGGTGGTTCAGTGGTAGAATGCTCGCCTGCCACGCGGGCGGCCCGGGTTCGATTCCCGGCCGATGCATATATTTATTTTGTCTATTCTGAAACAGTGGTATTTTTGTATTCTCACACATAATACCATAAGTGATTGCAACAGGCCGGTCTAGCTCCATAGCAAGTCTCTTCGCCAAAACCTGTCTCTTTCTCACGTATATCATTCTTCCTCTAATTTATTGATCATCTTCATCGTTTCCGTAGCTTAGATAGAGCTAGTTTTAATCGTTGGATCGTAGGTTGCACATCTACTTTTATATAAAGTTGTTTCGGTAAATATGTTTGACATTCTGCCAAAGTTTTCTTGTAAAATAATATAATACTGTGAAAGTTATTGTATTATTATTGGCGGCTGCAAGATTAATATGTCAAAATCTGCATTTGAGGGAAGCAGTCTTTACAGCCATCAAGTAAAACAATAATTGTATATCGGTAAAATTTTATGTTAATTTTTTAAATATTAGTACTCATTTAATTTAAAAATTGTTCATAATAACAATAAATATTTCAATGTATTTATTATGCACTTTTTTATTTCATTAATGTATGGATTAATTTTGTAACTATCTACGAAAGTAATTAATTTTCAATAGAATCAATAGCTGTGTTTTTATTAAATAAATCCTCGCACTATTGAAAGAGTCCCTCTAACGATATACATTTTAAAAGAGGAACAGATTCCTGTAAATTATTTTACTTATGTGGTGATTACAATCTATCTGCAGTTACTTGGTCCAATGATGAACTTGGTTTGATAAATAATAATTTATCATCAATGCCTGCACAATTAATTACTGAGACATTTAGTTCTTACAATTTATTTCAAATTTGCAATTTACCAAATGAAAACAATGTTTTTCTTGACTTAATTTTTGCTCACGGAGGTTTTACAGTGTCAACAGCAACAGAGTTATTATTTGAGATTAAACAACATCATATACCATATTTAATTTCTTTGCCTATGTGTCCCTCTAACGAAAGGCTTACATTTAATGAATACGTTTATGATTTTGTTCGTGCTGACTATTCTGTCATTAACGACTATTTATTAAACATTGACTGGCAAACGTTATTAGTCGGTCCGATTGATATGATGGTTGCTTCATTTTACGGTATACTGTATAATGTTCTTGAGCGATATGTACCACTGAAATGTATTATGCCATCAACATATCCAGTTTGGTTTACTACTGAACTAATTAATGTAATTAATCAAAAACGGACCGCTCACAAAATCTACAAAGAGTGTCAAACTTCTGAAAATTACAGTAAATTTAAACATTTACGCACACAATGTGTAAATCTAAGGAATATCTTGTACACTGAATATATCAGTTCAGTAAATTTAAGTATACGTACTAATCCTAAGAAGTTCTGGAGCTTTGTGAAGTCTAGCAATTCACTTTCTGATTTTCCAAACGTTATGCGTTATAACTCTGAGACCAGTACTAATGGTTCCGATTGCGTAAATTTATTCGCGGACTATTTCTCCTCAGTTTATAGTAATGATGACCCTTTAAACATGCCATCTTTCAATGTTTCATCTGAAGCTATTCATATGCCACTTAAAATATCTAAAAGTGAAATATTCGAGGCCATATCAAATTTAAAACACAGCAAAAGCACTGGCCCGGATGGTATACCCACCACATTTCTTAAAAATTGTATTTACCCTATCACAGTTCCAATATTTCTATTGTTTGAGGCATCGCTATCGCAAAATGTCTTCCCCAACTGCTGGAAGAAGAGTTATATAATTCCATTGTTTAAATCCGGCAAAAAAGATGACATTAAAAATTACCGAGGTATCTCACTATAATCGGTTATTCCGAAACTTTTCGATAGCTTAGTCTCTACTCAACTGAATTGGATGTGTAAAAATATCTTCATAAATGAACAACATGGATTCCGATCTGGAAAATCTACCACAACGAACCTCTTATCTTTCAGCTCATACATTATAAATGCATTTGAAGCTAATAGCGTGGTTGACACGATCTTTACTGACTTTGCGAAAGCATTTGATCGTGTCAACCATGAAATATTAATTGGTAAGCTTAGTGCCCTAGGAATCCATGCCAATGTAGTCAATTGGTTTAGAAGTTACTTAATCGATCGTATTCAATGTGTAAAAATTAAAAACCATCTTTCTAAAGAAATTAAAGTGGTTTCGGGTGTTCCGCAAGGGTCACACTGCGGACCGTTGTTGTTCTTAATTTTTATTAATGATATACATCGAGTCATTAAACATTCGTCTTTTTTGCTTTTCGCCGATGACTTAAAGCTCTTCAAGAGAATCGATTCACCAAATGATTGCTTATTGTTGCAAGAAGACTTATTTTCAATTCACAACTGGTGTTGCAAAAACAATCTTTTATTTAATATTAAGAAATGTAAAATAATGAGATTTTCCAGGAAATCTATTCCTTTAGATTTTTTCACTTCTTACTTTATAGATGGCATTGAATTAGATGAGCTCGATGAAATTGTGGATTTGGGCATAACGTTCGACAAAAAATTGACATTCGGAAATCATATCAATAGAATTTGTATGCGGGCTCTAAAGATGCTTGGTTATATTAAACGATTGGCAACCGATTTATCTCCAACGGCGTTCAAAGTCATATATTTTGCTTACGTCCGCTCCGTTCTGGAATATGGGTCATGTGTTTGGTCACCATATCAAGTAACGTATTGCAATAAGATCGAATCAATTCAAAATAAATTTTTGAAATTAATGGTTTATAAATTAGGTTACAACAACGATACTAATTTTAATTTAGTTTGTAAGGAGCTCAGTATTGATAAGTTATGTTGTAGAAGATCTTTCGCGGACTTGTGCTTCTTTTATAAACTAGTTAATAACCAAGCGGATTGTGTATATCTTTTTAATCAAATTGACTTCCATTTTAACACTTCAAATCGACAAATCAGAAATCCAGCACTGTTTTCCATTCCATTCCATAAAACTAATTATGGTATTAATAGTCCACTTTGTCGGTTCATGCGTAAGTCAAATAAATTATCCCTTAGTCATAACTTCGATCTTTTTGTTAAATCGTATTCTATGTTTGTATCTCATCTTAAGCACATAAATGTTTGTTGTTCTTTCTAACTTGCCTTATTTGTAGACATGTGTTTATTTATATTTATTTATATTATATTTAGTATAATAGGTCTATGATTATATTGCTATGTATTATGTAAAATGGATATTTTCCGTCAATAAAGTTATTATTATTATTATTATTATTTTACTTTACACAGCGCCTGGAGTTAAGAAACGCTGTTAAGTAAAAGGGAAATAGTTTAGTTGGAAAGAGAATGGGCTACTTTTAGCGTTCAAAAAAATACATTGAGCTGACCATCTGTTGTAGTCTATGGATTGCAGTTTACTCGAATAAATTTCATTTTTGTATGAAAGTTTGTTGCTTAGCGATTTTAATGATAGCAGCTGTCATGAAAAAATTACGAGCCTCTAGGCTTTCTGTCAGTTGCTCGAATAAAAATTGCGAATAAGCAACAAGCTACCGTTATCGCTATCTATTTATCACTATCGATAGTATCGTACCCATCATTATCGCTAAAATTACCTCCACTGGTGTTTGACTTTTTCGAGAAAACATGAATGTCACGCCTGTCTTGTGTGAATTGGCTACAGCCTTTTATTATTATATAGATTTACAGTTGGGCCTTCTGGTCTCCTAATAATATCATCCAACCACATTTACGTCATAATCAGAGCAAATATTCTGTCAGTACAGATCTACCTTACAAATTTTTAAAGTTGTTAAATTAAATGAATTAAATGTACCATCCTTGCTACGATCTTAGGTGGAAATTATCGAGCTCGACGATAGACGATCGATGCGTGCGCTCTTATCGTTCACAATAAAAAAAAATACTTTGAAATCAGATTTAAAATAAAAAATAAATTAAAGAACTTACGCAACGTAAGTTATAAGCTAAAGAGAAAATAGTTAATGAATTATTGAATTGAATAAATTAATAATTTACGAATTCTTTTTATTTGATTTAAGAAATATATAATTTGAGCCGCTATTATTATTGTTGAACAATATTATTACAAAAAAATGACAAAAAATAGGGACAAACACAAGCACACGTTATTTTAAAAAATAAATTAGATGTGGCCCGTGGATGGAGAATTTATTGCCAACTTCTCATCAGTATTTGTCAATTTCTAAGAACACTAATGTTTTTGTACAGACATGCATAAAATGTTGAACCATTGCTTCAAATAGTTAGAACTAATAAATTAAAATATACCAGGTGTACCATTTAACTTGATAAATCAAAATAACTCGATAAATACCCATATGTTTTCTAAGGAGACATAATCTAATTTCTAAATTCAGGTGCCTTCTCAGTGGATGGGGCGCACAATAGTCGGAGTAGTATAGGATCACGGAAATAATTACTTAATCACCATAAACATAATAAATTAAAGACGACGCAAGCGCCACCTTTTGCCTAATTTCAAGTAACATCGTCAACGATTTGGGTCTACAAGGTAGACGACCGAGAATCATTGTTTCGTCCACTAAAGGAAGGCGAACTTGTCCTGTTTAAGCTCATTGAGTATTTTAAAGTATTGTTTGCCAAAATAAATGGTATTTGTTCGAATGAGGATACAGTGCATAAATGTGATGTTGAATAAAAATAAAATTTTATTGCAGAAAGAAGTACAACTAAAAACATAACAAAAATCGAAGACTGAAATGTGAATGGCAAAAAAAATACATGCTAATAAAAATAAATACCTTAATTATTGCTTACAACTAATGCTTGGGCATCTTCATGTAGTTTTGTTCTAAGCCTACTGATGAATGGGTCCAAGGAAGCCAGTAACATTTTAATAATATCTTCATTTGTAGACTCTCGAGAAAATTTTCTAGAATGGCTAGAATTTGGCAATAACGGTAATCTTTATTGCGAGCTTCTTTTGTCAACATGCCGATCGCTAACATAGCCACATTTATTGTTTTACTGCAATGCATGAGGACTTTATGAACCGTGTTGGGCATGTAGTATCAATTATATAGACTGACGTACAATTCAGCAGTCGCACCCGAGTTTATTATTAGTAAAATTATACCAAATCTGTGAATTAAATTTTCATCAACTCTTGTGATTTCGGCAGTTAGAGCTGAGTTATTGAAAAATCTTCTAGAGGTGTTGCAATCATTACTCGTACCTATTCCTTGTTTCACGAAGTCAAATTTAAGGCGCAACTGTTTAAAGAATTCTTCTTGAATCCTTTAAATTATTCATTTCTGTTGGTTTTACTTTGCGTATGAAACATTGAATTAAAACGTACGAGTCTACAGTATCATGTCGAAGATGGACATGTATTTTTCCAATAAACTAAAGTATAGTTTTCTTTTGTAGATAAACAATGAGGAACTAGTGATGTTAAAAATATATTTGCATCTGTAATGTTTTACTCGTTAAAGTTTGTTTATACTCATTATAGCCGGATGCACCATCACATCCCCATTTGGAAATAATACTTGCCAGTTCGACTTCAGATTTGGTATTAAAAATAATTTTTGTAGTGTGGTCCAGCAAATCTTTTAAACCGATACAAGCGTAACTTTCAGTGATTTCCATATCCGTGGGGTAACATTATTTCTTTGCGTTTGGTACTTTATCATAATTTGGAAAAATATTACATCTTAGATCTTTTACAGCATTTCTAATAATTTTATATTGATGTTTTGATAATAATGCGTATAACAATAAAGCCAATGCTTTCTTTCGTGTAAATGATGTAAATGTGGTAGATTTATATTAAATTAATCGACGGCTCTAGTAATGAGTTTTTTTTTTAAAGAAAACTCTCACAAAAACTTCTGACGTTATAGTGATTAGTTCGGTCGCATTACTCATCAAAAGGTTTTTTTTAGGTTCGGTGCGTGATCGCTTCGAAGGCCCTGGTTCATCTTCTACCACATCAGATTGTACAGGTCTTAAAGTGACAACAACAGTTATATATCTGATTTTTAATAAAAATGTCTTGTCTTCTTATTCATTGCAGCTGCTTGCCACGTTTTCGTGAATTTGGTCAAGACATTTCGACTCAATTCCTTGTAAATTTTCTCCATAACTGCCTCCTTGAGGTTAGGATAAGAGTATTTGATATTGTCGAGACACTTATGTACTTCACGGTTGTTTGAAAGTACGATTTCAACTAATTTCGCCTATAAAATGGTAAAACTCGCCATGGTTCATAAACAGATATTACTTTCTGGCAAATAGATTTAAATGGAATGTGTATAAACGTGTACAAACAAAAGCACGCGCCAAGCTACTTGATCAAAGATTTTGTTGATCGCACGTTATTTTTCTGACACCCATTAGTGTCCAGTTGTCCATATGATCATGCATAACGCGTCTATCCTTGAATGACCCCTAGCCACAGCCTGACTGAAAACGTTTTTCATCTCATAGTTTTTACTTAAACATCCTAAGGATGCTTACTGCTGGAATGTTTACTGTATGCGTAAAGTGTGATGTTGGACTTTTGCATAATTGTTTTGTTGAACTCCATTCAAATTAATATATATTATTTACTAATAATTATTACATTTAGTGAAACGTTCAGCCACCATTCATTTTAATGAACGTTTCATTAAATGTGAATTTCGTTTTCCTTGTTTTCATAAACAGGACAAGTTCGCCTTCCTTGTGGACGAAACAATGATTTTCGGTCATCTACCTTGTAGACCCAAATCGTCGACGATGCCACTTGAAATTAGGCAAAAGATGGCGCTTTCGTCGTTTTAATTTATTGTAAATAATTATTATATTTCAATTTGTTACTTCTCGTAAATATGTAATATTTTATCCCTGAAACGCATATGATCACGCTTGATATTTCATATAGTTAAAGTACATTTTTTAAAAATTCGCTTAAAAAGTTATTTGTAATGTTTAAGTACCATTTCGAAGGTTTTTTTTGACAATTAACAAAACAATTATAATTCGGGCGCGAATTGTTTAACGAGGTTGTTAGTTTCACTGGCTTGCAATTCTAAGACAGCAGTTTATCGCAGATGGAATCAATTTTAATATATTCCTGACAAATCAATAAATTATTTAAGGCATGTTAGAAGACAGCGGTCGACAGCGGAAATAACAGTCATTGATTTGATAAAACCTTGGAGTAAAATTATATATTTCTTTGAAATTATTTTTTTACTTAATCAAAAATTAATATTTATATTTTATCGATTTATTTTAATAGACAATAGTTAACCTAAACAAAAAAAGGTCTGTGAACACAAAATAAGTATCGAATACGTTTTATTTGAAAAGAGTATTTTTCTATTGTAAAATTGTGTTTCGTAGCTTTGCTTTGATTCCATGGTTCTCTTATAATATTACACATTATGTTAGAAATCTTTTGAGGTATGTTTCTCTTAAGTATCTATTAGATAAAAACTACATCAGTTAGATGATTAAGTTTGATATTTCAAATTAGAATCTCCATTTTTATTTAAAAATCGGATTTTAGGGATAAAAATACATACGATTTTATTAAAACATTATTTTTATCCGTAGTAGATGTAATCGCAAAAATAAATTTAAAATAAATAATAGGTTGGTGGCTTTTTGCGAATTATTGTCTTCGGTTTGTAAACTTCCGTCAGTAGAAAACTAATTAAGAACTTTAACGAATGAAGAACGTGATCTTACTTTTTCAGGAAAACGTTCAGCATACAACTTTGACAGCATCGTCGACATTTCTCCTGCATTCGCTTTCATAAATAAAAAAAATATTTTTTTTGCATGGATACATCATAAATGATGAAAAGTTAGAAGACAATATGTGACGTGGAATAATTGTAGTAAGCTACTGAATAACTTAGGTTGAGTAATGTGAAGTGTTGTATAATAATGTAGGTGAACAATAAAAATTCCTTACTTCACCTATATTATCGTACTAAGCTAGCTTGCTATCCATAATTATTTTAAATTTTCAAATTGAAATAAAAAATATTTAATTTTTAAATTTCAATTTGTAAATTTAAGGTAGTTGTCGATAACTTAGTACACTTATTTGTCACTGTCATTCTCTTATAACTTTTCATCATGGATTGCTCGGAGACATACCACAAGAAACAATTTAAATGATTTTTAGAGAAATTTCGACGATGCTGTCAATTTCTATGCTGCGCGTTTTCCTGAAAAATAAATATCATGTTCTTCATTCGTTAAAGTTCTTTATGATTCTTTAGAAAAATTTCAACGATGCTGTCAATTTGTATGCTAAGCATTTTCCTGAAAGAGAAATATCTTGTTTTTCATTCGTTAAAGTTATTAATCAGTTTTCCACGGACGCAAGTGTACAAAAAAAATATTCCTAAAAAAGCACTAACCTTTTATTTATTTTAAATTAAATTTTTGCGAATATAGCACTATCTGCAATGAATAAAAATAATGTTCTAATAAAATCTTATGTATTTTTCCCTAGTCTCATTCTTGAATGAAAAATAGGGATTCTAATTTGAAATTTCAAAGTTCCTCCCCGCCACACCCACTGTGAGAACAGGGGGCTGAATTTAGAACAGGATGATGTCCCCTTACAAAACATTAATAGTTGGTCGTATAACTTTTTTTTTCGAACCATACGTATTTTTAATGTAATTTAATTCGCATTAAATTAAAAATAAACATCTTTCTTTGAATACGTATTGTTACATAACAATTCCTTTCGAAGTATATAAATTTCTTGATTTTAACTTATCCTCAAACAACACGACTATTAAATTACGGAAATCCGAATACGCAGTGCATCTTATTACGAAAAGCGGAGAACAAACAGTTCAGAAATAAACCGACAAAACGAAACCTGCCGGTGTTTCCATTTCGTATAATTATTTATTCATAATTATCGTTATATTATGAAAAGCTGAACCTTTGTGTATTGTTTCAGCCATGAATCTGATCAACATGGACGCGGAAAATCGGGTGGTGTTGAACGTGGGCGGCATCAGGCACGAGACGTACAAAGCGACGCTCAAGAAAATTCCTGCCACAAGGCTGTCCCGTCTGACGGAGGCGTTGGCCAATTACGATCCGATTCTAAACGAGTATTTCTTTGATAGGCATCCCGGGGTCTTCGCACAAGTACTTAATTACTATAGGTAAGTTGCATTATTGTAATTCCTGAAGTATTATGATTTATAATCTCTTATTTTCAATGCGGATTATTTATGAGGGAATTTAATTTATTTTTAACTAAATTTCATGAGATGAGATTGACTTTTCTCAAAAAAGTAGTATATTAATGGTATAATAATAATAATGACTTTATTTGTATATCGAGAAGAAATATACAGTTTTAAAAAAATACAATAAAGAGCAGGCGAAGTTCAGTCAGCATTATCTATTACTGCTCTTTCACTTAACATACAGCAAATACTAAATAGAAAACAGTATTCATTCCACTTGGTCACAGTTATTTAAATATATTAAATAAAAATGATTTGAAAATAATTAATAAATTATTTCCACATTTAGATCTGTGACTATTGACTTACTTACGTAAGTAAGTTAAACAAATGCACATTAAAACAACTACTTTCCGGGCAGATACCCACGCCGGACATTGAATTACATAATGTACACCTGCTGCTGCATAGCAATAAAATATTGCATAATGCAACAAAATTTTGATCCGAGAAAAATTTTATGTAAAAACAACAAACATTTTAACATCTTTAAATTGTGTAAGACATAGCTGTACTGACGAGGGATAGATCCCGAAACACGTGTCTGCAGATGGCCTTATATTAAGTAACGTTAATTTTTGTTGTTTTTACATAAAATTTTTCTCGGATCAAAATTTTGTTGCATTATGCAATATTTTATTGCTATGCAGCAGCAGGTGTACATTATGTAATTCAATGTCCGGCGTGGGTATCTGCCCGGGAAGTAGTTGTTTTAATGTGCATTTGTTTAACGTACTTACGTAAGTAAGTCAATAGTCACAGAGCTAAATGTGGAAATAATTTATTAATTATTTTCAAATCATTTTTATTTAATACAGCAAATACTATATTACAGAAAATATCTGGAGTAAGTGTTATATATTTTAAATAATATAATTAATATGTGAACGGAACTTTATCAACATCCAAGGCCATTTTGAAGTAATTATGCTTTAAACTGTATTTTAAATGCATTTTGTAATTATTTGTAGATGGATGTTGTACTTTGTAAGAGTAACTTGTTGTAACGACTTCTATATTGACCGAACTATACGACATTTAAAATGGTAATCATAATATTTACAAAAATATATACAAAGAAAATATGTTCTCGCAGAGGGGATGGCCCCCGAAAAGCGCTCACCAAATGTTGGCACTCGGCAAGTCCAAAGTCGTTCCTTCCTGGAAAACGTCAACTGCGTACCGCTAGGACCCCTGGAGCGAATCTGGACTGGGGTAATTGCGATAATAGAACCCGTTAGGATCGAACGATGTAATGCTGAAAACGGTTTCGGAAGGCAGGTAGTGATTTTGTTAAAAATCACTTGCCTAAACCGAACACATGTATTGGCATACATTTGAATATCAAAGGGACCATATTATATGATTATGGACACTGCAGCTCAATAAATAATAGATTTATGCCTTGGATGTGATATTAGCCCTCGAAACCTAATATTAAAATTATGAATATTGGTTTCGTCATCCCTGTACCACCGTCATCCCTGTACCACACAATGATCTTTCATTGTGTGGTACAGGGATGGCAGTTTTGGATGTGTTATAATTTTTTGAACGAACGTAAAATTGTGAAGTTTCTTACGATCAGCTATATTCAGCCAATTAAGTTGTCAACTGTAAACGAACAAACTAAACACAATATTATTCGGAGGCTTTATTATACGTGTAGGTCTCTCATTAATGTCAAAGTTTACTGTAGCATTCTCTGACTTAATTTCCGGTACTGGTAAACCATCGCCTAGATTCAATTATTTAATTTTAATCATTTGGTTTGCATGGCACTTCCATGTCACATTTAATTCGGAAACTTTAACAACATAAAAACGTGACCCAATATTATTTATTACAAGTGTTTTAATCCAATAATGTTTTTGAACATTTTTTGCGGGAAAATTCATGGGTTTCCCCTTTTGAAAATTCTACATTTCTAGAACCTTTAAATGACTCTTTTTGCTCATCTTGTTCAACTTGTATACTTTATCCATTGCTCTTTTACTCAGCAATAAAAATCTAACTTCAATACCCTCAATAAAATTTTAAACATTATACAACCTAGCGGCTACCGGCACTGCGGGTGACCAGCGCGGGGGTGGTCGGAGCGGGCATCGCACAAAATGTATTTATAACTGCCTGCGGTGTGTTACACCCGCATGTTTTCGGAAAGTAAAAATAATATTTTTCGGAATGTTCCCTGATATCGATACCGCTTCACGTGTAGATGCTCCAAAGAGAAAACCCTGTGTGCATTTCTGTGAATTGGTTTGATGATTAGCCTTAATGTTCCTTTTATTCCAATTCTTGTCAGAACAGGTCATTTTGCTTGATTTAAAATTCATCATTTTATAAGTAATGGTGTTAGTGCATATTTCGTCCTCAGTTTTGTCATTATTATTGTGTCTACTTTACTTAAGTGTCACTACCAATTAAAAAAACTCACTTCAATCTATAAAAATGATGATGTGTCCATCGTGGTACTTTCCCCGGTGAATACGGTCAAATAAGTTTCTGATTGAAAATTTAATAGGAAAGCAAAAAAAGACTAATAGAAAAAATTGATTGTCTTTTAAAGTTAAAACCAAGTATTTAGAAGAATATTATAATTAGGTGTGTTATTTCTTACCTTACAATGGGTTTAAAATCATTTCTCCACACTCTTCTTCGTTTTTTCAAACTGGAGGCGTTTGCGAATGATATGTTGAATATGACGGCACTTTGATATTTCATTTTTTATTAAAACAATTTCAATAATTAAAATCTCTAAGGGAATTTATGAGGTAAACGAAATTCTTCCGCTTATAAAATGAAAACCGGAGGTCCTACAATGAAACTTTTATAACAGAAATAATTTATTTTCCAACCAAAATCTCTTATAAAAAGCTTAGATAAAAGTTTTCGGCTTAATCCATTTAACCGTGTTTGCGCTATAGCGGAAACGCACAGACATTTTTCAAAACTCGATGGAATGGACTCAGGGGACCTCAAAAAGTGCATATTTGTTGAAATTGGCGGTTCGAAAATTTTCACGATCACAATACTTTCCCTTGGACAGAGATCCGGGGAAAGTAAAAAAATCACTGTAGATAATATATATCACTGGGTAGAAACAATCTAATTCCGGCTAATTAGGATCACTTCAGGGTGCTGGAAAAAGAGCATGAGGAGTTCGTTATTGTGCCGAGATGTGTGCTCCTTATCAGGAACGTTTTACTTTCCCCGAAAACAATTCACGTCAGAATCGGAGGTGGATTCCTCGATTGGTACAGAAAACCAAGAAGCTCGGGGCGATATATCAATTACTTCTCACACGCACCTACCAACATGAAGATAAATACCTTGTTGTGTTTAAAGGATAGAGTGATAAAAATTTCACATCCCTCCTTCAAGGAAAGAAACCTTCATATTCTTAGAGATATCGTTCTGAACAACGGATACCCAAAACCATTAGTAAATGGTTTATTGTTTGGAAGACGTGAAAGGTTAATCATGACGGCCCCATTGATAAATTCAACGATGATAGACGGGGAAGTAGCTGCCCCGCCCCCTCGCCCCAAGTACAAGAAGCTTTCTTACATCGAAGGACTTACGGAGCAACTAGTTATGTCGCTGGGAATTGAAAGTGTCAGAATTGCTAAATATAAAGCTAATCCCTTATCCAAGTTATTTACTAGGGTGAAGGACAAAACAGCGACGTCAGTTAGGTCTAATCTGATTTACAGTATACCATGTGGGGAATATGATCTATCCTATGTAGACCAAACAGGCCAATGGTTGAAAGCCAGACTAGCTAAACAGAAGAATGACTGTAAACTCAATAAAAAAGCTTGTGCGTTAGCTCAACATATAGCCGAGACAGGACACGTTCCCGATTTCTCAAGGGTTAAAGTATTGGACATTGCAGATAAGTACCGAACGAGTTTATTCCTAGAAAGGTTTCACATTAAGCGATTGGGGGAGGGCTCGATGAATTTAAAAACCGATACAGATAGTCTAAGTGCAACATATGCATACTTGATTGACACATCACAAAAGAAGGAATATCATACCTTTTTCTTTGATCTCACGGCTTGACGGTTCTTCGACCTGTCCCTCAATCGTTGAAGGTCTCCCCTCCAAGGTAAGAAATAATACTTCGGTGTTTTACCCTTCTCTACAAAATAGTTTTTTGGGTCTCCCGTTGATTATACGCAATTACGCTCATTCGCCTACAATTAGACTAACAAGCATTTGAAGTTGAGTTCAAATTTTGAATTAATTAAGTTTCGATCCTCCTCGCAAGGACTCTCGTATTGTGCAAGCAATTATTAACCCCTTATACATTTCAATCTATTAACATTAATTAACAACCTCTGTATGCTCTATAGATAGGCTTATCTCATTCAAGTTCCACAAATTATAATTTTGTTTTTGAAATACTTATCACTTATTTAATTCATTATGGTAAAATAACACAATACGTGTCGCCATCTTTTTTGTCTAGTTCATAATTGCAGAATTTCGTTTCAACATATGTTATTAGTACACCCTTTGTATCTAATAATAAAACGAAGAACACAGTTTCGGTCATTAACATTAACCCGGTTCAACATTGATCTTCTTGGCAGGTGATGCATGTGGGATAGGCAATTCTATTAACACCCATCAAACTCGCGGGCGAATTTGAATGATGGTCCGGAGTTGTCACATTTCGGCATCGTTTGGGCTCGCATTAGGATTCGCCCAAACGACATCTTAAACAAGTGGAAGCCAAAAGAATTTTGCAACAACCTCAACTTATGATAATCTCTTTTTGCTATGTTCGGACTATAAGGAGGATGTATAAGATCATCCCAAGCAGGCTCCCGGAGCTTCTGTTCCTATTGACCAATTCTGGCCGTTTCTGGCTTTAAACCGTCTAACTGCTGACAGTATACATCCGAATTAAGAGTTTGGACAGACAGGGGCAGCTCATAATAGAGTATCCCCAGTGCCACCAAACTCACAGTAAAACATTTGTGGCCGTCAATCCAAGATTAGCGACGGTCTGAGCGCATCGCCGGCCCGATCACGATCTTTCTCGGATATTGTTGTAGTAGGTGTCTTATTCTCCAGTCATCATGCGCTTAAGAAATGGGTCGACTTTGTTTTTTTTTTCTACGCAAATTAACCTTTCTAACGAGTATAAATATGACCTTATGCGATTAGTACATCACGAGCTATTAGATTCAACGCCATCTATTGAGAAAAAAAAACATAGATGACTTTTCTTCACACCTAATAAAAAAGAGCAATTCACCCTTTTCCCATATGTAGATAATAAAAGTTCATCCAAGAAGCACACGACATTAGTAAAAACAATTTTTTTTATTAAAATTGAATGGCAAAATATTTCCGTTGCCTGACTTCTTGTTTCGTCCATCGAGGCACGAATATACATAATGGTTTATCGTCCCCTATTACAATACTCCTCTTTTGTGTACCCAAATCCCTGCAAAGCCACACTCAACAATCTAGAGGTTGCTGCGAGATTATCTCTCCATATTCTTCTATCATTCCTCCAATACACTTCTCTATCAAACAAAAATATTATAATATTACCAATTCATAGTTAAGCGATTCGTATGCGACGATAATAAGCATGACTTACTCAAGCAACTTGCATTCCCAGAAATACTGACATCCCTCCTAAATTTAAAAGCTCGGCTATCACTTTATTTGAATATTTCTTTGCTAGTAGAGCTAAAGATCAACATTGGCTTAAAAATGATTGGACTACTCGGGAAGTGCTAGTTCAAGACAACAAAACATGATAAACCCGCCTTTAGTATCACGTGATCGTATAATTTTGCTTCCGTTGCATATAAAATTGGGGCTTATAAAACAATTGGTTAAATTCATTAACAAGAATGGTAACTGGTATCTTTTTCTATCAAAAAAGTTCCCAAAACTGAGCACAGAGTAGATAATACCGTTAATAGAATATAAACATTTTACGGACACAATAATAGAGATTGAGAAAATGCATAGAATGAGTTCATTTGGCTTGTTGAATTTTTGTTGACAAGAAATGTTCTCACTATTATCAACACGTTAAACAAATAATGAGCCACTTTCATATGCTTGAATGTAATATGAGCATCAAATTACAATTCCTTCACAACAACCTAGACTATTTTCCCGTTAATCTTGGGGATTAAAGTGAAGAACAGGGCGAGCGATTCCACCAGGACCTCTGTACGAATCAATGCCACTGGAACGGATACATGATAGCTGACTATTGTTGGAGCATTCAGAAGAGCTCTCTTACTTCAACTTCTACACGAAAGTCTTATAAGAGAAAGATGTTTTTTTCAATTTTACGACTTAATAAAATAGCAAGGCAGAAAGACCCCGGGTCGATAGCCATTTAACAATGACAGTTACATAACAAATTGAAATAATTCTGTAAATATTGTAAACACACATACTACACATTGAAAAATGTAACGTTATTTGTCAATAAAGATGTTAAATATATAAAAAATTGCATTAGCCTTAAATATATTGTTTTTAATTATAAAACGTCTCATATGCTATATTTTTCAAACTAGGGCTGATACAGAAATTTGTATCACCGTCATTAAAAATTAAGGTGTAATACAATAATAATAATAATTCATTTATTGACCAATTAAATAATAATATACATGTTATCAAAATGAATAAATACACAATACTAATATGGTCAAATGGACCTAAATCAGTTCCATTAATTCCAATTTATTGGCGATTAATAGAACTGCTCTGTCTTTAGGCCGAAACGAAAGAAATACATTTTAAATAAAATATAACATACATACATACAACTATTACAATAAAGATTGTGGTGGGATAAAAATATAATAATCACATATAGGCAAAGAATTAACTCAGGATGTTAGTAATTGGTGGTAGATTCACGAAGATGCTTAGCAAACAATTTACGAAAAACCATAACACTAATTTCCTTACACACAATAGGTAATTTATTATACACTTTAGAAACCTGTATCGAGAATGCTCTTTCTGCAAAAGTTGATTTGTATTGATGTGGTGTTAGCAAGCCTCTAAAGCGTAAGTTTAGAGTATGCACATCAAAACGAAACTTGATTTTTTCATACAGGTAAGGACAAAGAATTATTTTATGACAAAACACTCCGAAGTGCAACAGACGCCGATCACTCATATTGAGCCATTCAATTTCTTTTAGTTTATGACTTATATGTTGATACTTTCGAATGCCGAAAATCAATCTCAAACAAGAATTCTGTACTAGCTGAATTGTATTAATTGTCTTTTTGTCTAAGCAGAAATTGTATACATCACAAAAATTGAAGTGCGACAACACAAGTGATTCACACAGTATAGTCTTAAGTTTCTGAGATAAGCAGTGGCGATTTAAAAATATAAGTCTAAGATTAGCATATGCTCTATTAATGCACATGGATATGTGATTATAGAATCTAAGATCAGAATCTATTTGAAGCCCTAGGCTTTTTTCACATATTTTTATTACAACACAATTTGATCTTTCATTGTTCATAGATATTGAGATTTGAGGTAGAATTCTCTCACGTATTTTTTTAGCGCCAAAAATTATTGCTTCCGTTCTGGAATTATTAATTAGTGGTGCATGATCCCTGCATTTATCTAATATAATGGAAAGATCTAGGTTTATTTTGTTACATACTGAATTTACATTCTTCTCCTCAAATGTGTATAACAGTTTGGTATCATCCGCAAAGTGGTAGAAGTTATGAATATTAAGACTGGAAAATATTTGTGAGGTATAGATAGAAAACAAAAGTGGGCCCAAAACTGATCCTTGAGGAACACCCCTATCCACTTATAATTCCTCGGATATAATATTATTAGATTTCACCATTTGAGATCGATTTTTTTAAGTTTTAGGAAATCTGATCAAATCCAATAAAGGACAATATAGATTATAAGGTATTATAATTTAATCGAATGCCTTCGAAAAATATAATAGTATCAGCAATGATAGAAGATCTTTGTTCTGAGAAAGAATTATTTTATCAGTAATATCTGTGAGACTAGTGACACAGCTATAGTTCTTACGAAAATCGGACTGTGTTATTGGTAGGATGGAATTATCAGACAAGTAACGTTTTATTTGCGGTTCAATAGCTTTTTCCAATACTTTGGAAAGGGTACAAATTAGGCTAATGGGTCGTAGATCACTCGGATCAGAGATAGTATTTTTTTAGGTAATGACACAATGTATGATTTTTTCCAGGCCGAGGGGAAAAATCCCTGGGCAAGACAATTATTAATAATATGAGTAATATACGGAGTAATACATGGACAACACAACTTTAGCATTTTTGCATTAATGCCATCACAATTTTTCCAATAAAGGATTTATTGAATTACATTTATAATAGTGATCCAGATCATTGTTCACAATAGTAGATGGGATAGAGTTAATGAAATAATTGTTAACTACATTTACATCCAGTACATTACTAACTTTATTATCGTTTTTGTGACAACTCTGTATGTTTAGTTGTTTCAGCTCTTTCCATAACTCTTTCGGGTTAGTAGTTTTGAGACAAAATTCAAAGTAAGCTTTTTTTTTCTTTATTAATACTTGATGTAGTAAGATTACGCAATGATTTATAATAATCCCAGTGACTTTAATTTTAGGTTTTCTTAAATTTATTCAACGCAATATTTCGAAGTTTAATTATTTTTTTAATATTATAAGTAAGCCAAGGAGAATATTTTTTGCAAATGTGGATGTTTTAATGGGTACATAGAGATATAATAAATCTAGTAATATTAAAGTAAAGTATTCAACTTTTTCGTCAATGTTATTTAAATAATAAATAAAATCGTAGTTGCAATAATTTAGGTCGTTGTGAAGATTATAAATAATAATATCTCTGAAAGGTCTCTACGAAATAGTTACTGGATTAAGTTTAGGCTTAGAAAATCGAAAATCACATGATATTAAATAGTGGCCAGAATAGGTATGTAAACTTTGATTGTAAGTATTTAAAGATTGCTTGCTGTTAGTTATAATTAGGTCAATAAGTGTAGATGAAGTAGGGGCTTCTCTAGAATGTTTTGAAATTATCTGTTTAAATGAAATTGTTGATATAAATAAGTCAAAAAATCGTACCGAATTATTATTTATATCCAATACGTTAATATTGAAATCACCAATGTAAAATATTTCATCAGTACATTAGCAATAGTCCACATTAAAAGTGGGTGGTCTGTAGACAACTCCCACCCCATAGCTGACTTTGTGCAATGAAAAAGTGAACCACATTTGCTCAATTGAGTGATCGCAGTCAAACAGTTTGTATTTAATATGTTTTTTAATATAAAATGCTACTCCCCCGCCTCTCGAGAGTCTATCCCTCCTTATTAATGTGTAGTCTTCGATGTAACATTGATTATGAGATATATTGTCATGTAACCATGTTTCGTATAGAGCAATAATGTCATAGCCCTCCGAAACTATTTGCTCTTTTAATATGTTAAAGTTTGCAAGAAGAGATCTACAATTTATTCCAGCATTATTAAACCTACCCATTAAGTCAGTTAAGAACCAAAATAATAGGTTTTCTTTAAATGGATTAATTAATTTTTTGCCACAAAAGTTATGTGATTTAGCTTAAATTTTATATTGAAACCCGAAGTAAGTATGTTATATATAAATATCAATTTTATGTTGGTTACAGCTTTGGTATGCTCCATTCCGTTACAATAAAAACGTTGATAAACAGGCAAATAATAATAATAAAATTGAATATGTGATAAAACAAAATATAAGTAAGAGAGAAACACATAATTATGCAAATAATAAACAAAACCAAAATAGAAACTTAAATCAAAAATGCTGTTGTGCGGTATAATCTCAACAATACTTGATAGATATTTATTTACAAATTTATACAAATATTACAAATAAAATGATTTTACAAAAATTCGCAATTAATTAAATTAATTGAATATATACAATAATCAAATGGAAATATTTTATTGTGTTCAACAAGTTATTATTACCATTTCCGCTTTTCAGTATTTGTAAATAAATATAAATTGTTACATAAAACAAAATAATTCCAATATTTGAAATATACGGCTTTCGCGCCTACTTCGTATTTTACATACAATTTCATTTCACGGGGTATTCCGTTATTATGTACAAGTTCAATTTATCCGGCTTCTAAAACTTATTTGTTTTCATTAAATCCTCGCGTAAACAGTAGCAAGCAGATTAACTCGCACAATAATATTAATTATATGACGGGATAAATCCGCCACGGTTAAATTGTTCGACTTGAGGAACACGCTTTGTTTGGATTACACGTATACCTTGTGCACACAAAAGATGAAAGTGGGGAGCGGGGCGAGGGTATTGTAACGTTTTCGGTTGATACGCCACTCGAAATGGCTGTGCATTTATATTCGGGACAATTAATCGACTTGAATCAGTTATTTCTCGTCACATTATATGGAAATGTAATCAGATAATTAAACTTCCTTTCCACGGACTCCTGTCCAAGGAAAAGTATTATGATCATAAACATTTTCAAATTGCCAATTTCAACGGATATGTGTGTTTTGAGGTCCACTAAGTCAATTACATCGAGTTTTGGAAAATGTCTGTTGTTTCCGGATTGAAGCTAAACATTATTTCTAAGATTTTTATAATAGTGGAAAGATTTGGAAAGCTTTTGGTTATAATCAAAACTAACTACGTGTATCTTTACTCTTAGCGATTATTCATTTTTACTTTCCCCGGACCCTTGTCCTAACGAAAGTATTATGATCGTAAAAATTCATCAGAATGTACCTATAAGTTTTTGCTAATATCGGAATATTTGTACTAAGAAGAATTTCATGTATGACTGTATCTGTACACGTAAATTCGTCACCATCTAAGTGAACACTAAATTCTTTGCAAATTTGGAAAGCAATATTTTTTCTTACGGATTTAAGTGCATTTTTCTAAATCTCTTGATATAATTTCTGAAGATGTATTAGATAATTAAAATGAATCGTTTGAATTTGGTTCTAATCTAACATTTGGTTTGGTTAGTTCAATGCTTGAGTTTGATAAAATAGTAGCATACCTTTAAATCTGAAATTACTTTTGTTTTCGCTTTGCTTAGATAAACAGAATCGTCAAAGATTATTTCTGGATTATTTATTTTGGGATTGAGAATATTTACTTCGATAAAAGTTTCGCTACTCGGAGATAAGAATAGTTTTTTTAATCGATTTTAATGAAATAATGTAATTGTTTGGTTTTGTTTTAGTTTTTTTTTTAATAGATTTTTGATTTTATTGACTTAAGATAATTATGTATATATTTAATATTTGGGTTAAAAAACAACCATTTTTGATTTTGTTGACTTAAGATCAAAACCTATAATTCCGTCATGCACGAAATTATTGATTTCATGTTTAAAATATGTTACCTATTAATTCATATTTATTTATTTTGGCCTTTGTAGTTTTTGCGATATAACAAAGTGCGAAAAAGTTACCTTTATTTTTTATTTTTCCTCTAGTCTAAGTAACTTCATAAATAAGTGTATTATGATGGTCATAAATAACGCGAGGCCAAGTTTACCGAATGGACTTTAGTAAAAATAGGGAAAAAATATACAGCGCATTTTTTATCTAGGCCTCATAGGGATTTACATAGGAAAATCTTTTCGTCGTGTTAATGGTTATTCTATGGTATGGATTTTGATCAAATTAAACACACATTTAATTTAGAGTAATATGTACAAAATTCAGTAGTTTTTAAACTATTTTAAATGCGTTTTATATTTTTAAAATTGATTTTAAATGATAATAATTTTGAATATTTTTTTAAATAGTAGGTTTAGTTCACTGACATCAATCGTAATTGTCAAAGTGTTCCAATTTATTGTATCGGGTGTCCGAATAAGAAAGGTCACCGGCTATATCTCAGGAATTAAGCGTCCTAGAGCTTTCAAATAAAAAAAATGTTAATAAAACAGGTCATGAGAAAATACTGGAAATAATTTTCAAGTTCGCAAGTAGTTCGGTAGGGGGCGCAATGAATACTAAAAATATAAAACTATGATTATCTCAAACAATGTTCAAATAAAGGTATCCTAAAGCAATATTCATTGAAATCGTTATGCGTTTATGAATAAAACATGTTAGTAACTTTTTAACCTTACTCTAGAAATAAAGGGTGGGGGAAGGTTCGAATTCGTAATGAGCAAATGTCAAATAACTCTTTTGTTTTTTATGCAATTTTAATGATTTTTGTATCATATGAAATAACATACCCTGCTTAATAAAATTCATTAGAAAAATAGAAAAGTTGCGTTCTTTTGCCGCCGATAGGTGGCGCTAAGTTAAAAGTAGATAATTTTCCCATTTTACTCAAAAAATTCAAATGCAATGACGTATTTTTCTTATCTTAATTAAAAAGAGGTTGAAAAAATAAGAAACTCATTGAAAGCCGCAAGTCCATATCTTTATTCTATCAAAAGTTATAAACAAAAGAATATTTCGAATTATAAATTACAACTATCATTTAAAGGCACTTTTTGTTTTTAATACAATTTATAACAAAATTAAACAATCGAATGAGTAATGTCTTTCAAGTTGTTCGAAGTGTCCACCGTCATATTTAATACAATTTTGTTCTATTATATTAACAGCGGCTTCTATTTCAGCCATAGATATACTATTTATCGCATTTCTTATCCTTAATATCATATCTTCCCTCGTGGTGGGCCTGTTTTGATATACAACATCCTTTAAACGGCCCTATAAATAAAAATCTAAAATAGTCAAGTCGGGAGAGCGTGCTGGCCAGGGAAATAAACTTCCCCTACCAATCCATCTATCCGGGAAGTTTCCATCCAAATAATTTCGCACGTTTATAGAAAAATGAGCTGGGCACCCATCGTGTTGAAAATACATTTTGACACGGCTAAGGAGGGGAACATCTTCTAGCAATGCAGGTAAATAATTTTGTAAAAAAATATAAATAGGTGTTTCCATTAAGTGGTTGATCAAATATAAATGGTCCTATGATTTTCCCCGCTACAATACCGCACCAGACATTAACTGACCACCGACCTTGATATTGAATCTCTCGCATCCAATAAGGATTTGTCGGGGCCCAGTAATGCATGTTGTGTCTGTTTACATTACCAACACTGGTAAACGTTGCCTCGTTCGTCCACAAAATATTTGAAATGAATTGGGGATCTTCTTTTAACATATTTAGGAACCAATGGCAATAATTTAGCCTGTTGTTGAAATCTGAATCAATTAATTCTTGGTGGAGAACAAAATGACAAGGATGCATTCTAAAATAATAACGTAATTAAATAAGGATAGGGAATATGAACAATTATTAAAATCTTATATTGAAATATAGTTCTTAATTCAATTTTTATATGAGTTTTTTCAATGCAAAAATTAAACATAAATTTACAAACCTGTGTTCTTTTAAAATAGTATATATTGTTGATTTGGAAATGCCCAAATCTAATGAAATTTGCCGAATACCAACATGTGGATATATTTCAATATATGCCAGAATATTAATAATATTTTCTTCAGAACGTCCCCGTCAATGCCTTTTGGTAACTGGAAAGTTAACGTTACCACTCTCTCTTAAGCGTCTCGCCAATCGGGAAAAAGTTCTTCTATCGTACCGTCTTTTCTCAGGATATCTCATTGCGTAAATTCTTGCTGCGATAGTTTCATTCTGATGACATTCAAAATAAACAGCTAACATATTATACATTTCTTCGTTGGAAATTCTCATTGCTTAATATTTAATAATGGTAAACAACAAAATGCACGGTTAGATAAACAAACCGTATTGGCAGGTGTTTAATGTTGTTATTATTTACTATAGCAATATGATCTTTTATTATCATTCAATTTAAAATAAATGCCTTATATTAAATCTTTGGTTATTGGTCCTGGAAAGATATTTTCTTTGTAAGTGATATACAGGGTGAGTTTTTTTCGATGTTCTCTATGGGGATCTCGGAAACTATAAAGATAGAAAAACGGTTAAATGGGGAAAGAAGTGTAGTTTTATAAGACGATTAAAATGACACTTTCAAAATATTTGAAAAAGTCAAGGGTAACTAGATATTTTGAAAAAAGTAAAATGTGTCAATTTTTTGAAATCAATATATCTCTATTATTATCATAGATAGAAAAAAACTGTAAAGGACAAAGTTGTACAAAATTTTACACAGATTAATAACAAAAAATCAAAAAAAATTTTTCGCCCATATTTTGGGAGATATGACACAAACTTACCTTTTTTAAATGGAAACAATAGTTGGCTATGACTTTATTAAAAGGGCTATTTTTTTCCCTTTAATCCGATATAACATATGCCATAGTTATTTTTAAAATAAAATAAGATACAGTCGTTTTTAATTTTACCATACACCAAAAAATAGTTAGCCATGAAAAAGACAAAAGTAAAACAATTGCAGTTGTTTATTCTAAACACACATTAATTCATTTCCATATTTGGTTTGTTTCGATAAGTTTGTTTTGTATTTTTTTATTAACATTTTTTTTTATTTGAAAGCTCTAGGGCGCTTAGTTCCTGAGATATAGCCGGTGACCTTTCTTATTCGGACACCCGGTACTCCTTTTATTGAAAGAATGTCGGTTTATACCACCCAAGAAAAGGTTAAAATGGTGATGGAATACATGAAAGGGCTATCAAGTAGACAAGTGTGTGATCATTTCTTTGACAACTTCAGTAGATGTCAGAGAACTAAGCCTATTAATTAAGAAAATATTTAAAATTATCATTATTTTAAATCTTTATTTAAAATATTAAATGCATTTAAAATAATTTAAAAACTGCTGAACTTTGCACAAATTACTCTAATTTAAATGTGTGTTTAATTTGATCAAAATCCATACCATAGAAAAACCATTAACACGAGGAAAAGATTTTCCTATGTAAATCCCTATGAGGCCTAGATAAAAAAATGCACTTTATATATATAAATATATATATATATACAGGGTCGCTACAAAGTATGGAAACACGGCTCTCACGTGAAAACGGCTAAAAACATAACCATCAAAATTGGGATTTCAGAATTTTCACATACGGACGCCATCTTGAATTTTTTTAAATGGAATTCGATTTTTTTTTATTTTACAACTTTTATAGACATTATAATTCTGATTACAACCATATACCTTTTTTAAAATTACTTGTCTTTTCATCGATAAACCGGACTTTGAAAAGTATGGAAACAGGCAAACGAGTACTTTTTCTAAATGCTGCAATACCACAAATGCATGTTCTATTGTTGATCAAAACTTAAAAAAATATTAAACAGTCAAATGAAAAAATTAAATATTAAACAATAAATGATTTTTTATTTTACAATATATGTTCAAAGTGCTCTCCATTAACTTCTTTGCAGTAATGAATACGCTGGACAAAGTGTTGTAATGAACTAGTTAAAATATTAGGAAGAATATTTGCAATTTCTCTTCTTATGCGATCTTCTGATTCTTGTATATTGTGTGGCCTGTTGTTATAAACTCGATTTTTCAAATGTCCCCACAGGAAAAAATCAAGTGGAGTTAAGTCGGGCGACCTAGCAGGCCATTCAATTGTTCCTCTCCTGCGTATCCATTTGCCGGGAAAAGTTACGTCTAAATATTCACGTACTATTAGTCCGAAATGAGCTGGTGCTCCGTCTTGCTGAAACCATATGTTTTCCTGAGTTTCATAATTTGAGAATATTTGTCTAAGTCCGGGAACAACCTGTTCTTGCAAAAGCTGTAAATATGTTTCAGATGTCAAATTGCCATTGATAACAAAAGGGCCGATAATATGTTGCCCAATTATACCACACCAAACATTAATTTTTTGTGGACGCTGCGTATGAATCTGCTCCATCCAATGTGGATTTTTGTTTGACCAGTATCTACAGTTATGGCGGTTAACTTGTTCATTTAAGCAGAAAGTTGATTCATCAGAAAAGAGTATACGGTTAATAAAATTGGCGTCCTGGTTTATTCTATTCATCATTGTTTCGCAAAATTCAATTCTGCGATCAAAGTCATCTTCATTCAATTCTTGTAGCAGCTGAATTTTGTAGGGATGATACTTTTCAATTTTCATTATTTTTTGAACTGATCTCCTGCTCATGTTATTATTGAAATCCAATTGCTGCACCGAAGTTTTTGGATTTTCAACTACATCTATCATAAGATTAAATGATTTTTCTTCATTTGTAACAGTTTTTAGTCGTCCAACTTTTGGACGATTTTTAACAGTTCCAGTTTCATTAAACCTATTCCATGTTTTAAATGCAACTGACCCACACCCAATCATCATGAGAATCTCTATGCGATCCGTTTCACTCAAATGTGACATTTTTGCAACAACCAGTTACTTACTAATGTTTTTTACAAATTTGACAGGCTAATGAAAACTGTTTTCAAAGGCAACTATTTCTTTTAAGTTGACATTATTAATTTTTATGTTTAAGTTTCGACCAAAAATAGAATATTTAGAAAACAAATGAATATGAAAAAATAAAAAAATGCAAGTTGAAGGCCTTAACATACTCTAAACCGTTGCAAAATATATCGAAATGTCCTTTCGATATACCGTTCTCAAAATATTTCGCTGTTTCCATACTTTTCAAAGTCCGGTTTAGCGATGAAAAGACAAGTATTTTAAAAAAAGGTATATGGTTGTAATAAGAATTATAAGGTCTATAACAGTTGTAAAATAAAAAAAATCGAATTCCATTTAAAAAAATTCAAGATGGCGTCCGTATGTGAAAATTCTGAGAATCATTTTTGATTTTTTCACGCCAAATTGTTCAAGAAAATATCCCATTTAGAAATCCCAATTTTGATGGTTATGTTTTTAGCCGTTTTCACGTGAGAGCCGTGTTTCCATACTTTGTAGCGACCCTGTATATATAGAGAATGGATTTATTGTGGTCACAACATGTCGATTTTTATAAAAATGTAAATGTTGAAATAAAACATCGTAAACCTTTCAATGTAGACGATAAGGTTTAGCAGTGCCACTACAACTAATATTAACAATAATCATTAGGTAACGATATTGTTTCTGAGGCACTGTATATAATTGCCAATAAAATTGCGAATATTAACCACTATTCATCATAAACTCCGTAATATCTGCCGTACTTAACCACTTTAAGTTAGATGTTTACTAAATAAACCAGACATCAATCATAATTTCGGAATAATCGGATTTTACGTGCATCCGAGGCATTAATCATACTTCCCTCCTGAAGTTAGTGTATATTTGTACGAACCGCGGGCTCCCAAATAAACTCCCGCGATTGACGCAAAAGAGACGAGAGGTAAATATTGTGTGCGCGTGAATAAATGAGAATGAATAACTCCCCAAATTCAATGTCCCATATTTGCACATCCAACACACCGATGTGTATTTTCGGTTTATATACAAAGATTGTATAATATTTACATGAAATTCGAATTTATTTTTGTTGATTTATTATTATCAATTCTTGAATTATACATTGTCGCCATTCTCAAAGTTAGTATTTATTGTAATTTAGAATTTCTATTGAGAGCTGGAGTTAGAAATATCCTCATCCTCTCGGGATTTCCACTCTTCATATTTTTCTTTCCTGTTTCAGCAGTCGGGGCCATTTTTAATGGATTCTATTTTTATGAATAGCATTAATATTTGATCAAGACGTCGTATTTCGGGAAAATATAGGTCGCCTCCGTCCATCGAAAATTAACTTCTTCCCTTCGATTTGTATTAATTTTAATGAGCCTCCCGATCGTCCGATCGATCGATCTGTCCGAATCCCGCACACGATTCCCCTCAAACCGGCTGCCCGCTTTTTATTACCGGCCGCAGTTCAGTCGGTTTTAATGGACTCGCTTTAAATATTTGTTAGGATTATCCAATTCCGAAATAGATTCTTTACTTAATACGAATAGTATGTGTACACAGTCTGCGATTATTTATACAAGCACGTCCTTGCTGGAATTAACTCCAAGTGTAAGAGCTTACGATGAAAATATTACAATTAACGAAAAAAAAAAGTAATGAAAATAAATAATAACATTTTAAAAATAGAATCTTAAAAAATAACAGAAAAGTGCACATTTCGTCGACACTGGTGTTCCGTAGAGATAGATCATCACACAAACGTACGTAGCGGTCAAATTGAGGGGGTACCGTATAATTGTTAAATAATAAAGTGAAGTCATGTGCTTCATAATAATAATTATTATAATAATCAAACTTTATTTACCAACTAAAACAGGACAAAATTAAATATTAAAACAATTATTTACAATGAAGTAACAAAAACATTTTATAATTACAAAGCAAAACAATATAAATAAAATATTTAAATAATAAATAAAATGTAATATAACAAATAGCATGAAACACTTAGTTTTAAACCCATTTTTTTTTCTAAATGTTGCTTTGCGTTACAAAAATATATACAATAGGCGCTGCAAACATAAGATTTGGCTTTCGCTACATAGAAACTGTTACTGTAAGGTGACGAAATGAACGGTGCATTAAATTTGACTATAGACAGCAATTCAGAAGAATCTATTTTATTAGTAATAAAAAAATAAACTACTCGTATGCGTTCTGATAAGAAAATAAATTGGTGATATGTTATTAATGATGGGTAATCAACAAATATGCTGGAATATATGCCCAAAAGTTTAAAAAAAGACATTTGATGCCTTATATAGTGCATATGGTATGTACTGCAGATTATTGCACTTTTTATATTAGCAGACTCTCGATTCTCGGTGTGAATGGATGGCTTTTTGTTCATTGTTACATATCGCATTGTGTCAAATCAGATATATGGAGAGGAGGGAACCCGTGTAATTGAGATGGAATGAATGAAAATATAGCTTCCTTTTATTAACACATGCTGGAAAATCATACCAGCGGTACTTTATTTATAGATTATATACAATTCAGTATAGTAATATAATTACGATTGTTACTTCAAAATCTGAATATAAATACATAAATACAAAATTTAATATACAAATGTGATGTGTTATTAAAAAATCAGATAATAGTAGATTATACCACGAGTAATAATGATAGCTATTATTATTTACGAACCGAGCCGCGTAAGCGGCGAGGGAGTAACATTCCGAGGTAATAATAGCCATTATTGCGAGTAGTATACTCTACTTTATCTATGACTAATTTATTAATTTGTTTTAACGAACAACTTTATTTTTCAATAACATTAACACTAGATCAACGTCATGATTTATTCTCAACATAGTTTTAATGATTGAAAAAAATGACCATAATGAAGAAGGTTTGTAATTTGCACTTAATTCAGCGAAATAGGCCAGCAGAACATGTTCGGAAAATGAGTTTGCTTTCTTTCGCCATTCGTTGAAGGTTGCGTACGTTTTATTATAAATGGATTTCGATGTTTCCGGTATCAAGGTAGATGTTGTTGCTGCAGCTAGTTGTACAATTTCTGGAGGTGTACAAGTAAAAGACTCTTCATTTTCATCCATCTCATTAGAAATGCACAAACACTACGCGCTTGACACTGACTGTTTTCAGTTTGTGTATTTTGTTTCCATGGTATTTAATTTGAGAAATTTTTTGATTGGAGTGCACGAGGGAATAATGACTATTAATCCCTCGTCATTATTCCCTAAGAGAATAATATATGGCATTATACTGCAAAAATCACAAGTATGATACATACATTATATATTAGTCGTAGATAAAGGTAATTTATTGAATTAAATCAATTAATTTTAATAAATTATTAACGGAGTTAAGTCAAAATTCAAAAGTTTACTAGAATTTTTATACATTTCAATTGCTTCTAACATATTTAGTTTTGGAGAATTTTTAAAATTTTTAAATTGCTTAACGAAAATTTATGTCCAAATGTTATTATGTGGTTAGCAATTGCGGATTTTTCTCTGTTGTTTATTTTTGAATAATAAATGTGTTCTTTGTATCTTATTTTTAAGTTTATTTTTGTTTGTCCAATATATAATTTCTCACAGTTTCAGCACTGTGCTGAATAAATATCACTTTTTTCTAAATTATTAATTTTGTTAAATGTATTTCCTAATAAGAATGTTTATTAGGCGAAATGGACTTTCAGAGACTCATTTTTGGCCCTCAAATTCTCTTCAAATCCCAGAAATACAAACCTGAGCAAATCCTTACGTATCCTACGTGATACAAATATAAATCCCAAACGTAAATTCGCTACTAAAAATCTTGATGAATTTATTACATCATTTCACAACATTCATGACAGTTAAATTATAAAGCATAACTACTGATATATAACCTTATATTTATATCATTGACCTTGGGCCCGTTTTTTGTGGATTAAAGTGACGGAAAATTACCATCTCTGCAAAATATTGAGATAAGTACAAACAATACAGTATATTAGTTATATGCTATTTTTATAATAAATTATCCCGAATTTCTAAAATCATTATTGCACGTGGATAGATGTTTTTACATTTGTTTTGCGTCCATAAACTCAAATCGATCGAAATACACAGCCGTATATATATCAAAGGTCAAAAAGATAAATACGCTCTTTGATAAAATTATTTTTATGTTTCCATTAATATATCCAAAATCACCATCCTTTCCGCTGCCTGTACTGTTATTTGTCATAACAAAGTCGCCGTGAAGGGCACCACTGACGTGAAGAGTGTGCCCCTGTTCGTTTCTTTATACTTGTAATAATAAAAAAAATATTAGTCCTAAATCTTCAATGACAAATGTAAGGATTTAAAAACACGGTTTCATTTAATATGCACCGAAATATAATCTCTTCGGCTAGAGTATTTTAATAAAGAATTAGGTAAATCTGACGGTGAAAGATTGGTGTGTTCGTCTTGTTTACCATCCGAAAACGAAGCATTACTTTCTTCAAACTCTATTCCTCATAACTTATTAGAAGCAACCATCAGTAAAATTTTAACAAAACAATTTTCAGAATTAAAAAGTGATTTTTTTAATTCTGTACATTGTGAAATGAAGCTACTTGCTAATAAAATTGAGGCAATTGAAAAGAGAATGCTGTATTAAAAGAAACTTTAATTAAGCTGAAAATCAATAAATCTAACGAACCTCCCGCGTTACCTGATAATATGATCGATGCAATTCAAGAACTTAATCGTCGCGCTAATAATATTATGTTATTTAATGTGCATACTTCTGAAAAAGTACTGGATTCTGATAAAATTGAAGATGATAATAACTATGTTCAAGTATTATTTGATTCGTTAGGTGTCGCAGCTGTACCCAAGCAAATTTTCAGATCTGGCAAAGAAATTTCCAAGCAGCATATATAAAAGTAATATTAGAAGACTCAAAGACTGTATTGGCTGTCTTAAAGAAATCAAAACTTCTGAAAAATATTGAGTAACTAGTGTCTCAAATTTCGCCCCGTCTGGTAGCTACAACGAATTTAATTATAACTTTAAAAGAGAAGACTTGCATAACCTATATTTATTGTTGCCGCACGTTGATTGGTCGCCAGTTTTAAACTGCCAAGAAATTGAGACAGCATGTAATGATTTATATAAAACCATATATAAATTATTTAATAGATAATAATAATAATAATAATAATATAATAATAATATGTCTTTATTTTCAAAGTGTCAAAATTTGTACAAAGTGAAAATTGCGTCAGAATACATTAAATAAGGTATACATTCCTAAATATATACATATACACACATTCAAAATGCCTACAGTAATTATAATATTAAAGACTTACAAACTAGTTATTTATTAAATTAAAAAGTATAGTTAATAATCATAACTCTTGGAGTGAATATGGTTCCTTCTCAATTAAATAATTTAATAAGGCTGTTTTGAGTCTTTTTGAATCAGTTTTTAATGTTTTTATATGCTCCGGGAGAGCATTAAAGAGCTTAATTGCTGAGTCTGGAAGGAACATTATTAGATATCCTGCATGGTTCGATGGAATTTTAATAAAACTATTAATAAAGAAGAACAAGTTACAACGAACTTTATAAAAAAAAAACAAAAGTCCATCAGTCAAAGAAATCTTTATCGATACTCGTAAAAAATGAAAAGTATTGAACCGACAGGCTTACAACGATTTTATTAGAAATGCTGAAAATAGTATATCTATTACGAATTACGAGGACAGTCAAATGGGGGCATATGTCCTATCTGAGGAAGTAGTACTAAAATCTCTGAAGAAATTGAAGCCAAACTTAACAATGGGTCATGATGGTGTTCCAGCATTTTTCTTAAAGTATTGCGCACAACATCTAGTATCGCCTCTTACTCATATTCACATTAGATATGGCTATTTTCCACTTTGTTGGAGAATAACAAAAATAACAAAAATCCGGTGATAAATCCAACATAAAAAACTATCGTTCTATAGCTTTGTTATCCAAATTTTCTAAGGTTTTCGATAGTATAATGTCTAATGACTAACATATGTGCCTCGATCAAACGCTTTCGATCAATCAGCATGAATTTATAAAAAAAGAAGTACACGAAGCAACTTAATTAACATAACTCAATATATTTCCCGTCACTTAGATAGTGGGCAATAGGTAGATGTTTTATATACTGATATCAGCAAAGCGTTTGATCACATACCGCACACAAAACTATTGGAATATTTAAGCATGTGCGATATTAATGGTAATATATTATCGGTATTGCAATCATATCTCAAGGAAAGATAGCAATATATATCATATATGGGCATTCAATCTAATAGATACACTGCAACTAGTGGGGTACCTCAAGGTTCCAATCTCGGCCCTTTATTGGACTGTGATCATCTGCTTTATGCAGATGATATTAAACTGTTTAGTGTAATACGTAATGTTTGTGATTGTATGCGTCTTCAAAATAATCTGAACGTGTTAACTTCTTGGTGCAGTCAAAACGGATTATCTGTTAATATATCCAAATGCCAAGTAATTAGCTATTATAGATTAAAAAAATTGAAAGTTTTTCACTACAAAATTAAGGATTCCTTTATTACAAGAGAAAAACATTTTTTTCAATTTTAAGTCAAACAATAGTACAAATATTTATGGGTTGTCAATGAATATTATTAAGGTCATTATTGACGTTATTATCGTCCCTCTAACTAAATTAATAAATATGATAATAATAAATAATGTTTTCTAGGTATTTTAAAAGTTGCAAAAATTGTATCGATTTTTAAAAAGGACGACACAAATGAGTCTAAGAATTATAGGCCTGTGTGATTACTACCCGTATTATATAAAATAATAGAAAAGATTCTGTTTAATCAAATCATACATTTCTTTGAATCAAATAATCTTTTCTACTCACAGTATTACGGCTTTAGAAAAGGCTTATCGACAACTGACGCCGTTATAGATTCGACCAATGCAATTATAAAATTCTATGATTATGGAGAAATTGTCGTTGCAGCTTTCATTGTTTTAACTAAATCATTTGACTGCGTTACCCATAGTCAATTGTTAAACAAACTTAAGCAGTATAATTTCGATGACAACAACTGTAATTAAATAAAGAGTTATCTAGAAGGTAGAAAGCAAGTCGTTCAATTTAATAATGTGTTATTAGACACTATGGTGATTGATTACGTTGTAATCGCTTGTTTAGTCTGCAGAGACGTGCTGTTAATTTTTTTCTCGAATCGGATTCAAGGAAGATTGTAAATCCAAATTTATTGAAATTGGTATACGCAAGGCGTAGCTTAATTTCTGATCATAATACCAGATATAAAGACGGTATATGTCTACAAACTATGCGGCTAAGAAGTTAATTAAATGGTTGTAATTATTTCGGGTCACAATTTTTTAACGCTTTACCTCAATTTGTTAAAAAAATTAGAAGAAAACAAATTCTAGAATAAAATCTTTCTTGCTATAAAATGCATTTTGTAGCTGAGATGAGTTTTTATCCTTTAATTTTAATATGTTTTAATATTCAGAACTTTTAATCTGTAGTGCCGTTATGATTTTATTAAAAATTTTGATTTCCATCAAGACAAGTAAAATTGGCTTCAAGAGGAGGCTGTGAAAACCGTCTGTCCCAGTTTCTTGCCAATAGGGATAAGGACTTATGAGAAAGGGATCATGAAATTACCTTCAAAATGGCAACAAATAATAAAAAAAAACAGCGCATATTTGATCTAAATCCGATAACCTTAACTATATTAAATAAATGCTTGAAAAAAATATAAGAAAACATGGATGAATTTTCTTCACACACAATATTTGAAGTCCCTTACTTTATAACCCCGCATATCCCGAAAGTGTCTTCAGTCAGTTGATATTATACCGCCGTAGTAGTTACTTAATCTGTAAATTCGTTTGTAAAATAAAGTAAATGATGTAAGGAAGAAGCTGTCACACTTGCCGACCTCCAACGACATTTCATATTCGTGCTATATGAAAATTAAGAACCTGTGTTAAACATGAATTGGTGTTATTTGGATAGAATATCAAATTACCAGAATCAAATGGATTGCTCAAAAATTAAAAGTAGATCAAGGTCATCAAAATATTTAGTTATATGCAAAACAAACACTATCATTTTTCCTGCTGCTGATGTTACATTCATAATGTGTTCATTAAATGTTATTTGACTTTCAAGGACAATCCAGGGTATAATTGTTAATTTTATAACTAAATTTGTAGAGTGCTGTTATTTTCAACTGTTGTTCATTTAATTTTATTCGAGGAGAGCTTTTGTTTGATACACCAAACCACAAAATAGTTAAAATTGATTTTGTGGACCAGTTTACTCAGGCTCGGGGTTACGAGAAAAAGAGAATTTTTTGGATAAAAGATTAAAAATTAAAATTAATTTATTGAAACTACTGGTCTTATTGGATTGTTTTGTTCATGAAATATTATTAATCGGTACAGCTTTATACTAAAAAATTTTATAGAATTTTTTTCTTTTTTTTTTGTTAATACATTGTTGCTTTCTTTTAGTCAATTGAAAAGATCTACTTGGTATTTTTAGTTGGGTTATGTTTTATTATTTCGAAATTATTTTGTATTAAAAAACATTCTACTTTATTCGTATATTCGTCTGTACTTTATACAGTTATATTTTTACGTTTATCTGCTTTGGTAAAGTAAAGGTGATATTGTTCTTTTTAATTAATTAAAATATTAATTATTACTTATTACTGTCTTTAATTGTTTGTTATTTTATATTTTGACTGTGTTTAATATGTTTAAATTTTCAGCAAAAATGTATTTATTTATTGTACTCTTTTCAATTTTCTTTAAAGCTTCTTGTGTTTCTGTACAAAGTAGTTTGACGTCTGTTTTACGTGAAAGTGTGTTTAATTTTACAATTTAAACAAATATGAACTTTAAAATATAACAGCCTCAATAATTAAGTTATTTCAAATAATCTACTCACATTATTGAATTTTCTCCTTTCTAAAGAAACATTTTCTTCTTTCGTATAAATATATATAGACAAATTTTTTTACAGGATCGGATGTCCCCCTAAGAACCATTAAACTTCTGTCCGAAACATTTTTTGTACGATGCATATTTTTCGAATTTTAATTCATCGAGTGGAACTGGATGAATTAAAATGGGCCACGCTGTATATAACATTTTGCGAAATGGTAATCGACCAGACGTCTTGCCGTTTATACAAATTAACTTTACTGTTCCACGATTTTTTTTTTTTTTAAGAATTTATTTTATAACAACGACGTTGCACGTTCTAACTCTAATACGTATCTAAATAATTACAATGGAAAATACAATTTATATTACAATAAAGTGACGAATAAGCATAAGATTATAATTAACAGAGTAATCAATTTACAGAGTATGTACATATGTATGTATGAACAATTAATTCTATTCATAATAATAAATGAAGTCCGTTGTGCTAGCGTCAGGTAATTTACATATATTTTATATAAAAGATGCTGATAAATAAATATTTTAATTTTATCAAATATTTAACGAATAGACATACATAAAATGTGTATTAAGGTAACAAATGTGTTTTAGAGACTTTTCTGAAGTTCGCATTTGGTCCTTTACTCTCTGACGCTCTCCCCTGAGATATTTTACGTGAATACTATTTTTGAAACCACCTTTTAAGACGTTCACAAATATCCGACCGTGCACTCAGAGAAACGCCTTTATTATACCCAGGAAAAGGATACATTATGAATAATTCATAAAAGTACTTACAGCATTAAATAATTGTCACAATGTGATGTAGTAAAATGGATATTACAATATGGAATGTGTAAGTTATGGTGAAATCGTTGGAAAATAATAATTAAATTAAAAAAAATAAATCATTTTTTTCTATTATTAAATAATTATTAATCATATTGTTAGTTATTAGATTGAGGGGAAATACGACAGTGACGTTAACAATAGAGTAATGACAGCGGGGAGAATGTATCCTGCTCTAAAATCATTCATAAATAAGAAAGATATATCATTTTTTTAACCTCGACACCCAAGGTGGAAAGACCATTGGTCGATGGGCGATTGGCAGACATTTACAATATATATTGTAATATTTTATGTTATATTACAGACAAACATTTAAAAATTATATGAGAAAAAAATTATGTACCTTAGGCAGAAAGACCGATGGTCGATACTTATAGGAATATATATAAGAATTATATTGTTAATTTATTGTATATAAAATGGTCTGCAGAAATAAATAAATACTAAGGGACTTATAACCATTTAACTATCTGGAATTCTAAAAAAGTATTTGTGGAAGAATGTTCCATTAAAATTTATAAGTAGGTAATTTCACACCCTTTGTATTTTATGATAATTTTTGAGAAAAAGAAAATAGTATAGGGTGTCATTAAAAAAAAACTACGTCCGTTTAAAAAGTCGAACACTATTATTCATAATTTAAAACAATATCTAATATCTAACAATATAAAGTAATAATGAAATTTGCTTATTACCTGAATGTATTATCCAACTACGACTTATTTCTTTACTTGTCGGAAATTTTTTAATGACTTAATTTTCCGTTTAGAGTTTTTAGAATTAATATATTGACACACGTTCCTGGCCATTCTAAAAATGTATTTACAATTATAGAATTTTAAAAATAAAATATAAATGTGGATGAAATTCAAATAATGCGGTTGTTCTCGTATGGAAGTTGAAAAAAAAAACATTTTTTTACGATACAATTGTAATTATTACTAATTAATAAATTTATTTTTGTGTTATATTATGTGTAATATGTCGTTTTATTAGGGTAACCTGTTGGATAAATAAAGATATTATTATAATATTGATATTATTATATTATTGTATATTGTCCCAATATACATAGTTTTTCGAGTCACGCCATGGGGCCTTTTGCAGAATTTCATGCTGATTAATATTCTGTAAAATTGATGGAAGTTATTTGTATAAACGCAGCCATTTGTATAAATCTCAAAACAATTAATATTCTATGAACATGAACAGATTATGGAGACTGTTTAATCAATTAAATAAAATTCTTGTTTTTTTTTTTCGTACATGTTTCATTCAACTAAATATATATTTCGGAAACTATGTTTCCATCCTCAGTATTTTAATTTTGATAAATATCAGTATAGATTGTTATGGTATTTACAACGCAATAGTAATAATATTAAAATATTTTCAAATCATGTTGACTATAAACTAACATAAATATAATATATATATAACCTGCTAAAATTTATGAATTAATAAGATCTAAAAGGAACTAGTATCAAAATTCAAAAGATTATCAATGTGTTTTTTTCATTTTAATAGACATTGATGATCTTTTGAATTTTGATGCTAATTCCTTAAATAAGCCCCTTTTAGATCTTATTAATTCATAAATTTTAACACGATACACTCAATAGTGAAATAGTATTTTTAATTAATTGAAATTGATAGTAATGGAAATAATCGATTTCGTCATGATTATTCGGACGCATAACATCACCACTTCAAAAGTTAATCAATTTTGTAAATATTTAAATAAGGCTTACGTCCTATATCAACAGAATCTGGGTCGTAAAATAAATAACTGAGTGGGACAGGCAGGCTCGTTGACAGCCGGTCTGTCAGTATCATTAATTTCCAGTCCTGATCGATTAGTAAGCGTACGCGAAATCAGTGCCAAGTTCAAATTAGCGCGAGCCGAATATTTCCTGCATAATCTAATTTATGCGTCTGGGAATTTTTCGGGACAGAAAAAGCTGAACTTGGCACTATTTACAAATCTTAGAGTGGCTTATAAGAACGCGATTAAAAACGCATATTTTTTACGCGGATTTATTGTCACATTTCGGATTCTTATACAATAAATGTCTCTTGAAGTGTTTTAAATTTAATGTTTTTTATTGATTACATTAACAAGCTCTACACATAGTAATCCACATCGTTAAAATAAATCAATGTAGAAGAAAACAAAAATTACTCGTAATAATTAGCGAAAGGATTAAACAAATAAATCAAAACCAATGTGTTTAACTCTTGTTTTGAAAATACTAAAAGATTTTTGAAACAGAGTTAGAGAATCAAAGTTAAGTAGTACGTTTCCAAATTGCAGTAATCTATTCATTGGAGAATTAAAACCGTAGTTGCATGAATAAAATTTAATATTAAATGTATAATTTTCTCTAGTTCTCCGAGTTGACAGAGGAACTAAGAAATTTAATCTAGACACAATTAAAGAAAAAAAAAATGAATGTCGGGAGTGAGTCATGTACAAATAGTGCTCTAGTAAAATTGTTCAAATACATGGTTGTATCGAAAAAACAAATATCAAGATAAGTATCATAGTAATTCTCTTTGCATCAGCTTTGTAACAGTATACATAATAAATCATAATCACAAACTAATATTGATATAAACTAAAAATAAAACTGCACGTCTGCATTGCAAATCAACAACGGGCAGATTTTAAAATATTTTTTTGCGGATCAGTCCGTATCGCAAACGTGGCCGTCGTATATATTCTCACCCAGATATTAAACTGACCTTAGATAAACAAAAAAATTATAAATTTAAAAAGATAAATAATTCTAAAACAAAAAACCTCAACTTTGTATTCTTGTTATCCGATCCGTGGGCTACCTGTGCTTGTGTTAAGTCACCCTGAACGCCCCCTGGGTGCAGTGTGTCCCTACATACATCTATATCCTGTGTCCCACATTTTTAAACAAAATATTAAAACTTAACAAATAAAAACAATACCATAAACTACATAAAAAATGGCAGAAACAAGAACAAATAAATAAATACTAAAAACCCTAAAAGAAATTCAAGAATCCATAAATTTCATGAATGAACAGTTTGAAGAAATGAAAAGAACTAAAAAAATGTTACAGGAAAAAATTAAGAAAAACGAGAAATTAGAAGAGAGAGTGAAGCTACTAGAAAATGTTATAGAAAAAACGAAAAAGAAAAAAATAAGAACAATGTAATAATTATGGGTATATCTAAACAAAAAAAAAAAGAAAACATAACAAAAATCTCAGAAAATATTATTAAAAGTGTATACAATAAATTAGAGGAAGATGAAATAGTATCCACTTATAGAAAAGACGAACTAAATGAAAATAGTCCAATAATTGTGGAACTAAAATCAGAGGAAATTAAAAATGAAATAATAAAAGCAAGAAAAGTATTAGGGTTCCTTACAACCACGGAATGTGGTTTAAATGGTCAATCAAAAGACATTTTTATAAATGAACAACTTACACATTTAACGAACCTATTATCTTTTAAAGAAAGAGAAATAAGAAAACAGTACAACTACAAACACATATGGACAAGAAGCGGAAATATTTATTTAAGAGAAAATTGATACAAGCCCTAAATTAAAAATTATAACACTGAGTGATCTAGAAAAGGCAGCAAAATAAATAAAATTACGCCAAAAACATAAAAAAATAGTAATTTAAGCAATAATATGTATACTATTTACCTACACAATATAAGAAGCCTAAAAAACAAACTAGATGAACTAGAAACAATACCAACTCTACATAATAACCCAGAAATAACCGCTCTACCTGAAACGTGGCTACACAAAGAAAATGAGCAACTGTACTTCCTAGAAAATTATAATTCCATATACAACTCAAGATAAACTCGATGTGGGGGGAATAGCCCTATCTATAAAAAAAAATACAAGACAATAATAAATAAAACAATAAACAACATTCAAATCCTTACAATCATAATACTCGAAGAAAAAACATTAATTACACTTATATACAAACCTCCACAAATAAACTTCGGAAACTTAAAGAATATATTAAAAAATCAAATTCTATATAAGCAAAAACCACATATAATAATAGGAGACTTCAACATAAACTTACTTGAAAAAACCAGCACAGTAAAATGCTACAAAAACTTTCTCACAGAAAATAACTACAAAATTATGAACAAAATTAATAAAGAATCCTATACAAGAATAAATACAAACGAAAACAGTAAAACAATAATAGATCACGTTATTACAAATATACCAAACATAATAACACAAATAAGAGTAGAACGTTCATGCATATCGAATCATTCAGCACTGATAACAAATATACAAAATCCTCAACAGAAAACAACCTACCAATACTTCAATACAACAAAAATCAACCACCAACAAATAAATGAAGACGTACAAAACATAAAGACAATCGAAGTACCATCATTAGAAACGTTATCAGTAAAACTGCAAGAAATTATAAATAACAATACAGAAAAAAAAAAAGATCTGCCAAAAACCCTTGGATAAAAAAGGAGATAATTAAAAACATAAATAAAAGAAACAATCTATACAAAAAATATGTAAAACTGCCTGATAATCTTATTATCAAAAACAGATATTTAAAACAAAAGAGAAAAATACAGTTTTTAATAAAAAAAGAAAAAAGAAAATACTACAAAAACATTTTCTCGTAATATAAATGAACCAAAAAAGATATGGTTTCAGATAAACAAACATATAAACAAAACAGAAAATAGAGAAAATAACATTTCAGAAATAACAAAAGAAGAAGATATAGCAAAAGAAATAAATATATACTTTGAAAGATAGGAAAACTACTGGCGGAAAAGCAAATAAAAAAACATAAAGATTTAACAAAAGAAACAACTATAACAAACACCCCCAAAAATATTGAAAAAATAACAGAATTTAAAGATACTACAGAACCAGAAATAAAGGAAATAATCAAAAATCTTAAAGACCACGCATCACCAGGATTCGACAAAATTACCAACAAAATAATTAAAGAAAACAATACAATACTTACACCAATACCGACAAGAAGTATAAATGAAATTCTAAGAAATGGAACATACCCAAATTACTTGAAAACATCAATAATAATACCTATATATAAGAATGAAGATAACACAAAACCAGAAAACTACAGACCTATTACTCTACTCTCAACAATAAATAAAATACTGGAGAAAGTAATTCACAACAAATTAACCGATAACCTGAATAAACATAACATAATAAACAAAAACAAAAGGGAACATTGTCAGCTAGCTATGAGTTTATAGATGAAATCAAAGAAAAATTAAACAAAAATGAAATCATTATAGCAATATTCATTGACATGAAAAAGAAAAATAGAAGCTATAGGAATTAAAGAAAAAGCTCTAAACCTATTGAAAACATATATATTCGAAAGACAGCAAATCACCAGAATAAAAAAAAAAAACATAGAAAGTACACGATTGGACGCTTATTATGGGATACCTCAAGGAGGCATCCTACCACCAACGCTATAAATCCTATATACAAATGACATATGTGAGCTAGAACTAAAGGACAAGTTATATATTTATGTGGACGATACCAGCATAATATATTCAGGGAAAAAAACATAGTACAACTACAAAATGACATTAACAGTGATATGGAAAAACTAGAGGAATGGTATATAAAAAACCTACTAACCATAAATGCAAATAAAACTAAATACATACAATTTAATAAAAAGACAAATAACACAGATGTAGAAATAAAAATTAAAATTAAAATAATTTCAGAAATAAAAACCATAAAATATCTAGGCTTATATAAAAAACAATTCAAAATGATAGCTGCCGTCAAAAAACTAACACCATATATACCTGACAACATAAAAAAAAAACAAGTCTAGAACAATTTATTTTTAGCCCAAAACACATACATAATTAATATTTGGAGCAATACAACACAAAAATGTATCCAGTGTCTACAAAGACGACAAAACAAATTTTTAAAAATCCTATGTAACATAGACAAAAGAACACCTACAGTAGATGTATACAAACAACTAAACGAATTAAACATAAAACAAATAATTACATTAAATAATATAATATTAATTTACAAAATAAAAAATAAAGTAATAAACACAAACATACAATTAAAAACAAATACACAATTTTCAAACGAGGAGAAAATCATTTGTAAGATCAGAAAAATACACGACACAAAAATATAGTCAAACACTAACATCCACAGCAATAAACTTTTACAACAAAATACCGGCATATATAAAAGACCTAAATTACATTCCATTTAAATTAAAAATTAAACATCTATTATTAAACAACTCACTGGAATAACTACTAAGCAAGATGACAACACGACAAACAAGACACCTACCGGCCCTCAATACCAGTAACAACGAGGAGGGAATCAGCACCCAGGACCTCGATGTGAAGACAGAGGGACGGAATCAATACTATTTGCATTTAAGTTATATTAAATGTAATATGTAATATTTTGAAATTGTTAATTATTAAAAAAATCATAACTCGAAAGTACTATTAATATCTTATATAGAAAACATAGATCGAAATAAATTTGTCTATAGTGCAATGTTATAAGATTTAAATAATTTCGAAATTATTTTATGTCACAGTTATTACGAGTTATTCCCATTTTAAATGTGCATGCTTTTATAAATGTATTTTATTAGTCCACATTATACATTTTATTTCGTGTCTAAGTCTAAGTTCAATATATACAGGGTGTCTCAGCGTGCGCGCCGAATAGCTTTACGGCTAAACGGTTTATTTTTTTTTCAAAATCGGCTTTCGCAGGCGTATGTAGGTCTATTAGGACCACATTTTAAAATTAGTATCAAATATACAGGGTGTCCCATAAAAGCATGGCGTATCATAGTTATATTTTTTCTAATGGAATGACCCATATTTTATATTGTTTTCAGATTCTACATCAAAAATAAAGTTAACTTTCATAATATGTTCATATGCCTAAACCTAATAACTTTTGAAATATTTAAATATTTTTGGAAAAATTGACGTTTCGAAAAAAAATCATAACTTTGAAATGGATGAATGAAAACAAATATTGTTAAAATTATCTATATAGTCTGAATAAAGATACATATATATATATATATACATATATATATATATATATATATATATATATATATAGGGTGTTCCATTTAAAATAACAAAGTTGGTAGCCATTTCCGGTACAACCGAAAGTTAAAGAAAGTAAAAATATTTTCCATGAGGTGGTTTCATTCAACCGTGCAATGTAGATGTTTTTCAAATATTTCCGCGGTCAGGAACCCGGAAAACTTTTAATGGCCTTTATTCGTGGCCCGCCCTGTATATATATGAAAGAAACGTTTAATGCATTATTTAAGTAATGAATGTTAAGACTTCTATATGGTAATGCGATTGAATTGTTTGCCTTATATGCAAAGGATTAAAGTTTAGCACATTCCTGATACGATCGGGACAAGTTTCAATTTTAGTTTGCATAAGATATGTAGACACTTAAGAAGTTGCCCGAACTTTCTTTTGCTTATTCAAATAGTGAGCGAGTAGCAAGTGTGAGAAGTGACTTGATCCCGTAACTCCTCGAACTAGTTGGAGGCGGCTCTTCAAATATTTATGGAGGTAGATACGAAATTGCGTTTAATATATAATCCCTCCATTCTCTCACCTATTATTGTGTGTTTTGTGATATTTCCATTGCGGAATATTAAAAATCAGTGAAATTTAAGAAAGTTCTCAAAGTTCAACGTTGAGATATAATTTAAAAATTAATTTAATATAAGTAGAAAATAAACATCTTTGATGCGATTTGGGCCCATTTCTACCGATTTCTAGCCGAGTGTGTTACTACTGATATTTAATTAATTCAAAATTATATCTCAATGTTGTACACTGATTTTTTTTAATTCTATAGATAAAAATACAATTTAAAAGGAATATCAATTTAATTAATTAATTAAAAGGAATACAATTTTAAGATTTTTCTGTAAGAAAAATGAAATCAAACAAAAAAACGTCGGTTAAATCAACAATAACATAAAGAGTGTATTTGATTATTTCAATTAGTTTTTTATAAACTGGTTTGGAATAATTAATCAATAAAAATTAAATAATTAATGTAATTTAAATTTTTAATATAATAGTACTCTGTACTTGTTTCGTTGGTGCTTTCTCTGAAGATATCCTCACTAACTCAGCTGTCTTTTGTTGATGTTGACTATACTACTAGATCTTATTTTTGTATTTCTTATCCGATCCATTCTTGTCACCCCTCTGTTTGCTCTGAGATACTTCATTTCCATCGCCTGTTTCACATCCATACATGAGCACTGGTCTGCATATCGATTTAAATATTTTAACTTTCGATTCTTTTGTTATTTCTCTGTTATTGATAAACTTCTTTCTCATCGCATGATATAGTTTGAGTGTGTTTTCAATTTGTGTCTCTATTTCCAGTTTTTGTTTTCCAATTTTTGTGAATTTTAACTCTTAAATATTTAAATGTTGGTGCCTGTTCTATTACTTCTCCATCCAGTTTAATATCAATTTCATGTTCTTCGTCATTAATGCTCATGGCCTTTATTTTTTGTTGTTTATTTTTAGATCATATTGTTCTAAATTTGTTTTATTACTGGCGTATAGGGAGGTGATTACTAGAATATTGTAGAATGACAAAATCATTTTTCAAACACAAAAACATACTCACATATATAAGAGAAGTTACAAGTCGAAACGAAAAATAAATAATTGATTATATATTAGTGAAGGCCGATAAAAAGAAGCTTATAAAAGATGTACGAGTAAGACGATATATGCAGAAATCGGAAGCGATCACTACCTGCTGACATTAAAAACCAAAGTATTAGAATAACCCCACACAGAAAAGAATTCTTCTAAATAGAGAGAAACGTCATTCGAATTAATAAAAACATTTAGATTACAAGGTAGAAAAATAAAAAAAATCCGAGACGTGATCGAGGGGAAATGGAATGACATAGAAGAGAACATAAGTATAGAAAGAGTATGGGAACAGTTCCAAGAAAAATGATTAGTACAGCAAGGGAAGTATGCGGCACATACATAAAAAATACTCAAAGAAAATATACATGCTGGTGGAATAATACAGTAAAAGAAGAAACATATGAAAAAAAAAAATATATAAACAACAGAATCAATGAAAACTACTTATTATACCCAAAGGATAGGAAAGAAGAAAAAAGAAAAGTAGAACGTGGGAAAGATGGAATTAAGGAAATAATGTCAAAGGAAAACAAGAAGTTATTTTATTGTACAGTAAAAATACTACGTACAAATAATGACAAACACGAATTACGACGAATAACAACTTAAATACAAAAATTATAACAAAGGCTGAAGATATTCTGAAACTATGAAAGAAATATTTTCAGGAATTATTAAATAAAATAAAAACATATTGCAACGCAAATGAAAGAAACAAAGAAGAAACGAGAGAGGAAAGTACAGAGATTGATATAACGATGGAAGGATTAATAAAAACCATAAAAAATTAAAAAAAGAAAACGGAAAATCACCAGGCAAGGACAGATTAACACCAGAAATGTACAAAAACATAGGCGAAAGAAGAAAAAATATACTGCTAAATATATTAAATAAAGTATGGAAAACTGACAAAATTCCTGAAAGTTGGCAAAACGTTAATAGTTCCTATAACAAATCCAGAGACAAACATGATTGTAAAAATCATACAGGGATAAATTTGCTAAATACAATAACAAAAATATCATAGTCACCAGAATAAAAACATAAACTAGAACAATCACAATGCGGATTTAGAAAAGGTAGGAATATGCAAGACCATATTTTCCCAATAAGACAAATTACAGAAAAAATGTACCAATAAAAGAAAACATTTTTATTAGCCTTCATAGATATCGAAAGAGCGTTCGATACAGTAAATAGAAACACTGTTTGGAAAATCCTACAGAAAAACAAAATTCACCATAAAATAATAAACATTATAGAGACACTTTTACGCAGATACCAATAACTACATTATACAGAGAGTTTTATGTAACACCGAACATGCTAGAATGTACTCAATGTAAACTTTCCTATGTTCGATTTGTTCAGAAACGCATCAAAGCATTGAGTGCGATGTGATTGGCTACTATTCTAAAAATAATATATTCAACCCAAACTACACCCTTCTCCGTCAAAAATTAATTACACTTGTCAGCAAGCAAGTGATATTTACTGTTCTGGTGCTTAGCAGACGTATACGAAGAGTTGGACATCTTTACGTATCAATAATGTATGTAAAGGAGGAGATTTTTATGGTATGCATTACGGTTAAGTAAAATATCCATAATTTAACATGTTGCACTTGACATAATAGTTGACAAATATAATTTATTTCTGATGGGAAGAGTGTAAATTGGGTTGACTATTTTACCATTATAAATCGTAGCCAATCACATCGTACCCAATGCTTTGATGCGTTCTAGTACACAGCGAACATAGGGAAATGTACATTGAGTACATTCTAGCATGTTCGGTAATACATAAAACTCTCTGTATATAACAATAAAATATCTGAACCATTTAAAATAGAAGAAGATTTAAAACAAGGTGGAGGACTGAGCCCATTGTTATTCATAACATTTATGAACGAAACGTCAAACATTTAATGAGCATCATGTAGACTACAAATACTGTCGACCAAAATATTTGAAGAATCTTCTCACATATGTGGTCGGCAGAGCGTGGCAAGAGACTGGTTGAGACTTGTGAGCAAGCTGAGTGATGATAAGCAGACTAACTGCATGGAGGTCGTTGGAACCACTAACAAGGAGAGAGGAGGTGGCACTTTTTTGCCTCAGAGTGGGTCTTATTAACTTAACCCACTCATATCTCCTTGCCGATGATCCAGCACCTACATGCAACACATATCACAGCCCCTTAATTGTAAGGCATATATTGGAGGAATATTTGTTTTATACGGCTTACATAAAATAGACTGATGCTTCCCAATGAGTACGACAGATTTTTTGAGCAGCGTTTCATTAGTCAATAGTCTCTTAAAGGAGTGAAAGAGAGATTTTTAATTGTACATTCACATTTATTATTGCAATGCATTTTTAATTAATGAAAATTTTACTATGTTGAAACAAATGCCTATAAGGCAAATCCCTGCCTGACATTGGATTAAATAAAGAACATTTTCTTTTGCAGAATAAAATAATTTTTGATTCGGGATTATTTGACGTAAATAAAAAAAAACCTTCTTGCCTTAAGACAAATGCTTCATGATTTATAGCCCTTCAGTAGAGTTTTGTTCTATAAACCCTTAAAGTTATTAAAATTTAATGGTTAAATGCAGCACTAAAAGTTTGTAGGCATTGCTCGATGAGGATCCGTGCCAAGCGCAAAAAGAGCTTGCTTCAGTACTAGGAGTTACCCATCAAGCTATTTCCAAACGATTGCATCCAAAAACTGATTCTACAACATGATAACGCTCGGCCTCAAGTTGCCAAAACCGTTAAAACCTACTTAGAAATGGTAAGTGCTACCCTACCCGCTATATTCCCCAAATATTGCGTTGGCAGATTATTACTTGTTCTGTTCGATGGCACATGATCTGGTTAATCGGCAGTTCCGCTCATATAAAGACATCTCAAAATAGCTTGATTCGTGGATAGCCTCAAAAGACGAACACTTTTACTGTGACGAAAGATGGGAAAAAGTTGTTGCTGGCGATGAGCAATATTTTAAATGATTCATTTGTAACCATCTTTTCACAATAAAGTTGCACTTTTATAAAAAAAAGCGAGAACTTAGTTACGTACGACTTAGAAGGATAAATGCTGTATAGAATATGATAATTCTTATAGCGAGACAAGGATAAACAAACCTAATATCCACTGAACCACGCCTTCTTACGTGCGAGGATTGAAAGTTTGACTATTTTTCCGCGAGATGGCAGATTAGTATGGCTCATTCATTTACAGAATTTTTATTAATTAATTACTCATTTTAGAAAATAAAGTAATAGAAAATTTAAATTCAACCCCAAAGAAAAATTAGCCTTAAATGATTAGTTTTATATCTTTATTTTATGACTTATTGTAACATATGTATATAATATTAAATAAATGAAAAATGTAATCCTTGTAAGCCCTCCTTATAATTATAAAAAATATAGTAGTGACAATTATTTATTTATTTATTTATTTATTTTCGATATATGAAATACTTTTCATAAAATTGGTTAGTAATTTATACATGGTATCCATTGTTCTTAACATAATGTGATTTAAATTAATATTTAATTTGAAAGATAGCACGAAGAGTTAACTGTTGGCTAATTTATATGTGGCATCGTCAACAATTTTAATCTAAAAGGTAAACGACCGAAAATCGTTCTTTCGTCTACTACAGGGAAGGAAACTAAATTGAATTAATAAAATGTTCAACCATCTTCTCCAAGGTATTGAACATGGAACACACATATCTGACGAGATCCGTAAGACCGAAATGGCTGCCACCAAATATCCAAATGCTAGATGAATGGTGGTTAAACATTTTATTAAATAAATTTAATAATCAAAACTTAGTTTATTTATTTATTTTATTTATTTACGGACATCGCCTATTTAACAAAATCTTCTATTATAAAATAATAACAAAAAATATCTAAATGAAACTACAAATAAGTATTATACACACAATACAGGAAAATAACAAATTAACTCAAATGATTGCTTTAAAAAGTATACAACTAAATAATACAGCTTGATAAGTCAATAACCCTTAGACCACGCTTAAATAAAATAAAAGATGAACAAAAGATATGGAAATTGGAATTGTAGTTTAAAATATTGCAATATTTCATCATCCTGACGATGGGATTGTGATTTCCATAGTTAGATGAATGAAATGGTATTCGAAATAATACTTTAGCCCTAGTGGTTTCAGTAATGCAAAAATTAAAGTCAAGGACTGAGAGTAAATAACTACAGTCAATTAAACCGTTAATTAGTTTAAATGCGAAACACAAGTCGAGCATAATTCGCCGAAATTCAAGCGAGCTTAAATTTAAAAACAAAAGTATGCTGGAATGGCTAAAAGTAGTGCAAGAATGACCAAGTCTAAAAGAAATTAATCTTAAAAATTTGCTCTGGACCATTTCTATTTTATTAATTGAGTTTTTGGAGAAAGGACTCCATATTGATGAACCATATTCCAAGTGTGAACGTACTAGCGATATATATAATAATTTTACAGTAAACAAATCAAACTCATGTGAAAACCGATTAATAGCTCCAAGTGGAGCTTGGATATGACTTTATCAATATGGGAGTAAAACGTTAAACGCCTATCAAATATTATACCTAAATCCTTGACTTCGCTTGCACTGTTCAATTTGACTCCATTAATATGATAAGAATATTGCAACAATTTTACTCTGGTAAAAGATATGGAAACACATTTATTAATATTCAAACTAAGTTTGTTATTAGAACACCACAAAGTTAAATTATCCAAATCATTTTGTAGTGCCTTATTATCACGGTCGGTTTTTACAATTGAAAATATTTTTAAATCATCTGCAAATAAAAGAAATTTACAATGATTAAAAAAATTGCCTACATCATTAACAAAGAGTAAAAAAGAATTGGCCCACAATGAGAACCTTGGGGGACACCCGAGGTTACATTAATTTAATTAGATACAAAATTATCAATTTTAACGTATTGCTTCCGACCGCATAAAAAACTTCGAAGCCATGTAAGCACTAAGTTATTAAATCCGAGACAAGAAAATTTACAAAGAAGGATGTTATGGCCCAAGGCGTTTGATCGCGTTCAAACGCCTTGGACAGATCAGTATATATCGCATCAACTTGATAACCCTTTTCAAGAGCGTTTAATAAACAATGTTGGTATGTCAACAAATTCCTAACAGTAGACTTTTCCTCAAGAAAGCCATGCTGTTCCATATAAATTGTGCACTTGAATACCTACATGATCTGTCTAGAAACTAACTCATCTAAAATCTTTGGTATAGTAGACTGGATTGTAATACCCCTACAATTATGTGTATAATCTCTCTCACCATCTTTATGTAGAGGGTTAATGAACGATTTTTTCCAAATATTAGGAACGATACCACTACATAAAGATCGATTGAAAAGAATATGAATGGGTGTGGTGAGAGTAAAAACGCATCCGCATCTTTTTAAAAGGTATGGGGGTAAACCATCAGGCCCTGAAGTGATAGTATCATGTAGAGCACTCATGCAATTAAATAGCTCATTAGTACTAACTGACAACGATGCAATATAAACTGATCCTGAACATTCTACTTTGTTAACTGTTTCTTTGCCATTATTACTAATTAAGTCATTGTAAAACATTTGGCTTGGAAATTCGTTTAATTTACAATTCTCCTTCACGAAATTCCAAAAAGCTCTAGGGTTATTTTTGATATTTAGTTCTCTTTTTACTAAGGACTAGTTGAATGAGTTTTCCGTTAAACCATCTAGGGAATTTCAATTTTTTTTTTCTTTAAGAGGAACATATAGATTTAATCCGATATTCATTATATTGTATAAATTATCTAAAGCAACATTCAAGTTAGTAGAACGAAGGACATCATCCCAGTCCACAGATGCAAAAAAAATATTTAATTAGTTATAATCAGCTGATTTGAAGTCATAATATAACAAGTCAGTATTTAAATTGAGGGGATCCACTGAATTACTTATTTTAATGTAGTATGGAATGTGATGAAAACTACTATCAAAAAGTGCATCAATAGATTCTGAAACATTTAAAGCTAGAATATTTGATAAAACAAGATCAAGAAAAACACTATGCTTATTTGGTATCATATTACATTGTTTTAAGTTATTAAAGGTGAGACAATCACGAAAACACTTTCCATTATTAGTAATATTCGGATTATTAAGATCAGTAAAAGAATTGCGTAAATTGTAGTCCCCACAAAATAAATAATCGAAATCAGGATATTCGATATCATACATAGTATGATGTTCGTATAAAGAAGAATGAGAACTGGGCAGAATGTAAACCGCTCCAACAACATATGTATTATTAACCTTTACAAATATATGTTCAACATTAGTATATAATGGTTTCAATGGAACACAATTAATAGATGATTTAACTGCGATAAGAACTCCGCCGCCTTTTATCTTTGAACTTGTAAGAGCGGACCTATCTATTCTAAATATATTAAAATTATGTAATTGTAATTCTGAATCATTTATTGAATTATCTAGCCACGTCTCGATTAGAATAATCATATCATACACAGAACAATTGACGATATTGTGAAAGTTCTTAAGCTTTGATCTGAGGCCACCAATATTCTGAAAAAAATATATTTAGTTTTTTTAACATTTTGAGAAGTATGGATTGGAACAATAGAAGGTTTGCCTTTAACATATTCTATAGTTAAATGTGTTTCACCCAAATAATTTCGCTGTTTATCAGTTAAATCCGCCGCGAGAAAATCTAAGTAATTAAATTGGCAGTCCAGCGATCCTTATAGAATAATTTTAGAGGTCTTGGCTTCACCGATTCCTTTCCAATCCTTAAAACTTTGATAGAAGTTGGCAGACGACCCTAATAATTTCTTTATAGTATCTCTATCCTCTTGAATTCTCTGAGCAAACGTTCCAACAGCATCCGGCAAATTAATCACCATTATATTACATGACCTGCGTTCACGTTCTTCAATTTCACTAATTAGCTCCTCTTGCTGAAGAAGGCCTATATTTTGAACAGTCGATGAGGCTTGGTTTTCAAGTTTGGTAATGCGAGATTCCAATTCAGAAAATTTTATTTTTATTATTTCTGAAACTTCAGCCTTAAATTTAGAAAACTGTTCATCCAACATTTTGATCAAATTTTCAGACGTTGATTGTTGGACAGTATTCTCTAGAGAATTGCCACTAATACATTTCGAACAGAACCATTTGATATTATTCTGTCCATTAATACAGGCAACCTCTGACTCACTCATTTTCGAGCACTTTTTATGTGAACGGACTTGTTAAAGTAAGCCTAAACATTTAATGTATGGGGTATTTGGTGTAACACCCACCTCACAAATTCCACATTTATTAACCATTATAACACTATGATTTTATATGGTAGAAAATAAAAACAGGAAAAGTTGGAAAGTGATGTAACGGGGATACACGTTTCAAACCACGGTGTCGATCGTTATGACTTTAATTAAATAAGACAAACAATATAGATAGTAGATCACGGTAAAGACGGTAAACAAATATTGCGGATAAAAACAATGGGCAAGAAATGGAAAACTAATTCATTCACAAATGATCAACATGATCACATGATCAAATTTTAATCAAAGAGGTGAGGTCAAAGTACAGAGTCCAGGCAATGGCACAAAAAGTAATGTAGTTAATCGAGTTTAATGTTGAAGTATTACCTTTCACCAGGTTTCAGAGTATATTGGTGAAAATATCACGTTAAATAACTCACTGCAACCACTCAAATATAATAAAAAAGGAAGAGCACAAGCAAACGTGTGTACACTTTATTAATTATTTTTAGTTCACACCTTACTTCATTTATTCATTTAAAAAATAAAAAAGTGAATTTCAGTTCACCTCAACTAAAAATCAACCATTATTTTCACATGTTTATTGGTTGGCTAGTTTTAATATACTAGCGAAATACAAGGGAAAAACTGAGTTTTACATTTAAGATTAATGTACTTTCTTTTTAATTCTTTTGAAAAAATATTATTTAAAACTAAAATAAGTGATTTTTTGTCCGCTAGGCTACTAGCCACAGGTCCCTGGTTCGATTACAGGATTGGACTGGTCGTTATATGAAACTTGAAATTAAAATTACAAATATATAAAAGTAACTGGGTTATATGATTAAACCAACCGATGCCCATAAGAGTGGTGTAAAATAAGCGATTTTTTAGAGAAAATGATATACTCCGTGAACATAGTCAATATTGTACATCCCTCATTGCAATCAAGTTCCGGGCATAAACACTGGAACTAGATTTTATGCACATGACATGTTTACTGACTGGCGAAGTTAGATATCACACTGCTTTGACTAAACACACATTGCAAATTATTCCAATGATGGCCATCGATTTATGTATAATAGGGGATTTTACAACACGTCATGTAGATACAAAGAGGATTTCGTATGTATACAATTTGTACGAGTGGTGTGTGTATAAATTACATATAATATTGTGGGTAAAAGATTAACATAATAATACACGGGTGAATGGGAACAGGGTGTTTTATCGAACTAACTTGTTAAATAATTATGTATTAAATTGATCACGTATTTGTACTTTCCAAATTTCTTAAAAAAAAAACGAATTAAAAAAATGAAGTGAGCTTAATGTCTCGGTTTTACCAATTTCGCCTGACCACAAATATTACTTTTCCACGTGGTTTTAATTTTATATTATATTAAAACAATATTTATCATAATAAAACGTATTCAAATTATGGCTGCAACATTAGTTGCCTCTTGCATTAAATGTATTAAAGATTTGTTATAACTTTTGTATAGAGTCCGTAGTTCCAAAATTTTATATTTTCTATGTAGGATTAGCTTAATTATTATTAAATAAATTAATAAAGTTGCATCATAAAAAAATAAAGTTATGTTTCATTCAAATTAACGTGTAAATATGCTTGTTTTAGCACCTGCGGATTAATTGAATTATTTTAACAGAATTTAAGGAATTAAGAAACTTGAAGCTTGCGGGGGAGAGAAAGGAAATTGTTTGATGTGATTATAATGGAAGGAAATAATTTTCATATCAAAATACTCGCTTAATTAAGCCTTTACTGAATTATCGTTTATAATGTATTTACCTCAAGAATAATATTTTTAAACACTTGAATTAAACACGAAAATGAGCTAAAATTTAATTAGTAAATTATTCTATTACTTCTTTAACTTCTTTATGTGATGAAAGGAATAGTATTACAATATTCGATAATGTATTATGATGGATATAAATTAAGCAGTGGTTCGGAAGTCAAAGGAATTTCTGAGGTTTAACTCATGAGCGAACATTCCGCCTCGTACTCTGCCTTCAGACTTGGAACCATCCGTAAAGAGCCATACGTTATTTCCTTGGGCAATATTACCCTCTACCCATTCTGTTTTGTCTGGAATGGGAATGAAGAATTTATTACTAAAAACTAGTTCTGGGAGGCAGCTATCAGTCTCCAGCGGGATATCTATAAACTCATTCAGGATCATCCATGACTCTGTTTGTTAATCTTCTATTTCCCGACTGAGTTGATTCTGATTGCTATAGTAGCTCTAACATACCTGCAGTAATGATCAAAATGAGATAGATTTAATATTACATCTAGCGCTTTAGAGGGAGTAGATCTGACCGTGCCCGTTGTGAGCAGTTCTGCTGATCTCTGTACCTAGTGTTGTCTGGTGAATTTTCTTAGCGGTACACCATACTACAGCTCCATATAATAGAATGGGTCTTACCACAGTCGTGTACATCCGGTGGACAATGCTTGGCTTCAGTCGCCAATTCATGCTCACTGCTCTTTTACGCGAGTACTGCGCGACTAACGCTTTCCGTACTCGAATATTGGGCTTCCAGCTTAACTTTTTATCAACTAAGATGCCCATATATATTGGCTTGTTCTTTTCATCGGAAAATACGACGTTGTTCAAAAATTTTTCGCCTTATTATATTAATTTGCGAACTGAACTTTTCCGTGATTATTTTTTGCAGTAAAAAAAGCTTTACGGGCAGCAGGGCAGGTTTTTAAGCCAGATTGTTTTAAACGTATTTGAGCTGTTCTGATAGACTGAGAACAATGTTTTTCTCGTGCTTTCATAGCTGTTCCAAAAGGGTTTTGGCGGATATAATCTACGAGAGCATTGTCTTCGTTTTCATTAGCGACCTTTCATATACCTTGTCTGACGGGTTTTCTCATTCTATGTTGTTCTTTGCACCGTTTCTTAACGTAAAATATGCAATTTTTACTTACATTTAATTCAGCAGCCAATTTACTTAAAGACCAAGTTTCTTCCAATTTTTCTATAGCCCTCGGCTTTTGAGCTTCATGTTTAGACAATAATTTTTGAGAGCTGTCAAATTTAATTGTGACGAACGACTATGATGCAAATTGTAAATTACACCATTACATTTGGAATGTGTTGTAACTTAACGTCACAAACTTAAACTCGTAATAATAATGATACGGTTGGACGGGTTGTAAATATATTTCGTACTGCCTTCTTCAACGGTTAACTCAAGACTGATTTTATAAAAAATAAACAGATATTCAGCACAAATGAATTTGACCTTTATACAAGGTATACATAAAATAAGTGAAAAATTTCAGGTAACTCAATTCATTAATTAATTTTTAATAGAAAATCCAAATAAAAAAAATGTTGTATTGTTCTTCATTGAGGCTCACGAGGTCTTAGGAATTTTAAATATGTGACTTTAAATTAGTATTGTTTTTTAAATATTTTGTAAAAAATCAATAGCATTAACAATCAATTAGACACGTGTATAATTCCATTGATGTAAATGATTAATAAATCGGATATTTTTACAATTTTATAACTTCATCAGAAGCATTCTTTTAATGAAAATAGATCTGGCAACGACGCACGCTCGTTTGTAAAAGAAAAGGTGTATGCAACACCTCCAGCGGATGATGTAGCAGTTATAAACAGGATAAATGCACACTTGTTTGATCAGGCGTTGCCAAATGTATAGTTTTTTTAAGTGGCCCGTGAGGCTTAAGGAAGGACCGTATGACTTATTTTCGTTAATATTTTTATCTAAAAATTAGTCAAAGAGTTACGCTACCTAAAGCCTTTCACTCATTTTCTGTACACCTTGTATAACAAGAATACATATTTAAATATATAAAATTTTATACATTTTCACAGAATGACAATTATTTAATGCAAAGAATTACTATCACATATAGAATTATTTGAACTAAATTTAAAAAATACAATTAAAAGATGAAAGATGGTTTCATAAAAGTCTTATAAATGCGTTACAATATAATGCAATATAACATCCAATGTTTGGTCGACGTCGAGAATTTTACCGTGACGCCGGCATTAGAAGTCAATGTTGAGAATAAGGGAGGATATAAAGGTGAGGCTGGCACAATCGAGGGGGAGGGAGCCACGGGCGACGTATTTAATACGATTTCCTGCAGTCCTCCGTGAATCGCGAACTGGAAAAATAAATATAATTCGAGCGAAAAATCGGAAATTTCCGACTGCAGTTCCGCTCGAATGCCAGTTAAAATAAGTGCTTACTCAATTAAACGGTTATTTTCAAAATAGGAAAAATGAATACGATTTCAAACGGATTCGATGTGTTTTAATGAAGTCTCTTTTAATCAAACACTCTTTATTATATCAAAATAGCATTAAAACTTTTTACATGAGGCAACAATTACGAATGTGTTGTTCTCTCGTATATTTATCATTTTCTTTATGATCAAAAAACATAGTTATTAATAAATATATACATAAATATATAAATTACATAAAAATGATTTGAAAATAATTAATAAATTATTCTCACATTTAGCTCTGTGAGTTTTGACTTACGTTACATAAGTGGTTTAATTTAAGTCGATTTAGTTTAATTTGATTTAATATAATTGATTTAATTTGACTGAGTACAGTTGAATTAATTTAATTGATTTATTTTAACATCTTTAAATTATGTAAGGCCGAGCTGTCCTGACGAGGGATAGATCTCGAAACACGTGTTTGCCTTATATTACGTAATGTTCCTTTTGTTGTTTTTGCATTAATTTTATCTCGGATCAAAAATGTGTTGCATTATGCAATATTTTTATTTTTTAATGATATGCAACAGCGGGTGTATTATTTATTATTTAATTTAATTAATTTAAAAAACTGTGACCAAGTGAATGAATAGTCTTTCGTATTTATATATATATATATATATAGTTCGATTATTCCTTTTCCATTGCTATTCCTATGATATTTGCCGGGTCTACCCAGAACTACTCGCCCATTACATAATATACAGAGAGTTTTATGTAACACCGAACATACTAGAATATACTCAATGTAAATTTTCCTATGTTCGATTTGTTCAGGAACGCATCAAAGCATTGAGCGCGATGTGATTGGCTACGATTTCTAATGTCAACTATTATGTCAAGTGCAACATGTATAATTATGAATATTATACTTAACCGCAATGCATACTATAAAAATCTTATCCTCCTTTGTATACATTATTGATACGTAAAGATGTCCAACTCATCGTCTACTTCTGCTTTAAGAGCCATAATAGTAAATATCACTTGCTTGCGATAACTGACAAGTGTAAGTCATTTTTGACGGAAAGGGTGTAGTTTGGGTTGACTATATTATTTTTAGAAATAGTAGCCAATCACATCGCACTCAATGCTTTGATGCGTTCCTGAACAAATCGAACATAGGAAAATTTACATTGAGTACATTCTAGTACGTTCGGTGTTATATAAAACGCTCTGTATATAGTATATAGTGGCCGTCGCTCCTGTTGGAGATTTCTAGATCATTATTTGTGGGACTGATCATTCCTCTTTCTTCCTTTTAAACTTGTTTACTGATTTAATGAAACGTTCAGTCACATTCATCTAGCGTATGGATAACTAGTGATGGCCATTTCGGTTTTTCGAACCTCATCAGACTAGTGTGTTCCATGTACAATGCCTTGATGAAGGCGACTGAAGCGCCACCTTTTGCCTAATTTCAAGTGGCATCGTCAACGATTTGGGTATAAATGTGAATTTCGTTTTCCTTGTTTGCTTAAACAGGACAAGTTCGCCTTCCTTTAGTGGACGAAACAATGATTCTCGGTGGTCTACTTTATAGACCCAAATCGTTGACGATGCCACTTGAAATTAGGCAAAAGGTGGCGCTTGCGTCGTCTTTAATTTATTATTGTTTACTGATATCTCTCCATTTCTTCCTGTCCTTTGTTTTGTCCTGCTACTTTCTAACGCCAATATTCAATCGTCTATTACTTCTTGTATCCCTGTCGTTCTTGGTCTGTGTCTTCTGGTTTTGCCTCCTGGGTTCCATTGAAGTATTGAGAATATTATATACGTTGGTCCTGCCCTCCATATGTGTCCAAACCACTTCACTCTTTACACTTTTATTTTACTTACGATGTCTCTTTCCAGTTCCTGTTTTAGTTCATTGTTCGTGGGTTTTCTATACTCATTTTCGGGTATTTTGATTGGTCCTAACATAATTCTTAATATTTTTCTCTCCAAGATCCTGAAGTCTTCCTCTTGTTTTTTCGTCATGATCATGGTTTCGGCTCCATACATCATTGTTGGTCTTATCAAAGTCTTATATTAGCGTAAAAAGTTCGATTTGCAGCCCTTATTTTTTCTTTAATTTCCGTTTTCCTATCTCCGTCACTTGTTATAATTGTTCCAAAGTATTTAATTGTGTTTACTTTTTCAAAGTGATGTTCTCCAATATTAATTTTGTTTGAGATTTTAGGTGTAGTTATTTTGCTTTTTTCTTCAATTATTTTTAATCCTAATCTTTTACCTTCACTAACTAACTATCCCACCATTTCTTCCATTATTCTCCTGTTCTTGGTGATGGTGGTGTCCTCCTTTCGTTCTTAGTGCGTTTACACTTTTCTTGTAAAATTCTTAATATGTAATTTGGAAACGGAGATTCCCTTAATAACGCGAAATTGAAATTACTTTTATCTATCCGTCTTAGTGTATACTCCAGGGCCATATTAAATAAAGTCGCTGACAGGGAATCACCTTGTCTTATTCCCTTATTAATTCCAAATGTATGTGTGTCGCCTTTCGTTATTTTTATGCTCGCCTCTGTTTTTTCCATTGTCATTTTTATTAACGTTGTAAGTTTCTTGTGTATCCTATTTCTCTTAATGCGCGCATAAGTTATTTTTTTTTTTTTATGGAGTCAAATGCCTGTTGGAAGTCTACAAATAGTAGTTCAATTTCTATCTGATATAGATGTGTTTTCTCCAATATCTGCTTTATTGTATATATAGCGTCAATTGTTGATTTTCCTTTGATGAACTCGCACTGATATTCTCCTATTTTATTACTGGCAGTTGTTATTAGCCCTCTATGGATAAGGGTTGACATTATCTTGTAGGCCGTGTTTAACATCATGAGACCTCTATACTTTTTGCATTCTTGTTGGTCCCCTTTTTTGTGAATGGTCACTATACAGGCATCATTTCATCTTTCCATACATTCTTTATTATTTTATATAGTTGCTCAATCAATTCTTCTCCTCCGCATTTTATCATTTCGATGTTTAATCTGTCTGGTCCAAGTGATTTCCCATTTTTACTTTTGTTTACTATATCTTCGATTTCTTCCTTAGTTGGTTCCACTGTAATTCCGTTGATATCTTCGGATTCTCCTTCATCGTCTTCATTTTTTTCTTCAAATTCCATTCAGTAATTTTGAAAAATATTCTACCCATACATTTTTAAACTTGTCCTCTTCTTCTACTGTCCTTCCATGTTCGTCTTTTATCCCTGTCGTTTTATTTTTAAATTGTTTGTTCTGTTCATATATTTTTTGATAGAATATTTATGAATTCCTATTCCTGTTTTCCGACTCAATTTCCTCCATTTTGTTTTGCACACATTCCCTCTTAATCTGCCTAATTATTATAATTTATTGTTTTCTAATTTCTTCGTAGTATTTCTTGCCTTATATTTTGTTACTCCATGCTGCTTTTTTCTTGCAGGATAATAGTAGATTATCCTGCATTTCTCGTTGTACCATTCTTTTTTGGTATGTTATTGACAGTTCCTACCGTGGCTTCTGTGGCTTTACTAAAGCCACAGAAGCCATTCTTTAAGTTGATTTCATTCTATACCTTTGTTGTTAATATAATCCATTTTGTTTTGTGTTGTGGGTGTTCACTTTGTGGTACATTTTAAATACACTTGTAAAAACACTTTTTAACCACTGTACACTGTATAGTGGTAAAACAAAGTTAAAAAGTGTTTTTTGTCACAAGTATATTCAATTTTGTTTGTAATCTGTTCTAGTATTCTTTCTTCATAATGTTTTCTAACTTCTGGATTGTTCAGTTCTATTATGCTCTATTTCGAGTTTTCTGTTTGTTTTTCTTGTTAATTTTATTTTTTTGCCAAATTCTTGCCATTACCATAAAGTGGTCCTAATCTGCACAGGCTCGTCTGAAAGTTCTTACATCTCTTATTAAAGATTGTTTCCTTTTTATAATTAATATATGATCAATTTGATTGTATGTTTTCTGATCTCGCCCATTGAAATCTCTTATTATTTCACCTTTCGTTTTCTCTGTTTTTTTTTTTTTCAGAAAGTATTTTATACGCTTTGGTGTATGTATAGAAATAACAAATATTTAGTGGAAGCCAAAGCTGAAATTAGATTATGTTATATTATAATTTTTATTACACTACCAGTTCTAATAGAACTGCTTTAAATATGATAAATACATCAACATTTTCTTTAAATCTACATCAATTTCAACATCTACTTTATACATGCCGTTTTGTATAAACTCAATCGTGAATATAGAAACAGCGAGGGGAAAAAGGGACGCGAATATAAAATAAAATCACCCACTGTTCTCACTTGATGTAAATATCGTAAAACTGTAACTCCGCCATTATCATCTATCTGCCACTGGAAGGGCGGGGAAGGAAAAGGCAGGCAAGCGGATAGGCACATTCCGTGACCTATATTTTGATGGGCCAAGATACGGACCCCGTAATTTATGCACACGAGGAACAACAAATATTTGAGATGGCGAAAAGATTGCGTATGAAATTTATCGAGGGGTGCATTTTAATATTTTAGCCCTGTCCGCAAATATATAATCGCATTATTCCCTCATATTTTAAATCTTTTAGGATGGGATAAATATGTATATGTGGCAAGTTTTTTTTTTTATTGATGCAACATAAGAATGAAAGTAAATGGTATTTATATTTGAGTTTGTTGTTGTGAAACTACTTATATTTATGTGAAAAGTTAACTTGTACGAGTTATTTTTTTACACAACCGGGAGTAGAAATACATTTCGTGGAAGTAGTATCACATTAATTTCCAAGGGACAGAAATAATATTTTTTTTTAATTCGAAAGGTACACATGCTGAATGCATTAACAATGTTATCATTACATATTTATCAGTTGCCGATTTAGTTATAGTCACTTTTATTAATATTCACCACACACAAAAAATCGTGAAAAATCCGCACACTGAATCAACCCGAACTTACACAAAAACAAAACGTGCGGAGTAAAGAAACTTTCCTAAAAGAAGATTTATAGCACGTATTGAGAGGAAGTGCAATCATAAATTGTGCGAAACAAAAAAAAAAAAAGAAGCGGGAGCGATCGCGCACGGCGTATTAATATTTGCTGTTAAATCATCACAAAGAAACCATCAATTTTCAATGACACCCTGCCGGAGAACAAAGCGATAGGTCTGCATTAATAATAAAAGAACAACCGTGCTCTTCTCATCCGTCGCTCTAAAACCAACTGAATGGCTTTGTTCCGACCTTTGATTTTAACATTTCATGCTCCCCCATCTCTCTCTTGCTCCCTAGATTTTTTACCAGTCCTGTCCACTTATACCTTTTCGTATAAGTGATGTAATGAATCTACTTCAAATTTGGTTTAATAAAAATGTAATCGAAATAATGAGGAAGTAAATAATGGGTGTATGTTTTCTAAAGTTTAAAACTTGATAATTATAACACTTCATAAATTTAATGTAATTTAATTTTCTTGAAAAATATTCCATTAAAATTTATCAAAAGAGTTAAAATATTCAGTTGCGCACTACTTTCTATTTTGCATCTTCGATCGGAAATAGAATCTGATTTTTAAACTTCTATTTAATATCACAATGATATTAAACAAAATATCATTGATGGTTATACAATGATATTTGTTACAGCTTTATGAATTGTAATTATCAAAAATTACTGAAACATTAATTAGAAACTAAGAGAGAAAAATAAAACCATTCCACATGATTCTTAATTTAATACATAATTGATTAACCATTTTCACTAAAATATTTGGTTTTTTATTTAAGTAGTTGATTGATTGATTATATTGTATTTGAAGCGCCAGGAGAAAACCATTCGCCCGAAATGGAAAAAATAATAATATCAATTCCCCTTATTGGGTCTGAAAAACGAATTCTTCCGCGCATTTCACTCCGTCCACATTTTCATCCGCTCCATTCCATATCGTGCCACATTTGACCGACGTAAACCGACACTTCCGTAATGGCTTTTGTTCCAGTCGCATTTCAACTTTCGATTTTAATCAGACGAAATAAAACGAAAGGTGATTACAAAAAAAAAATGAAGTAAGCGCTTCATTTCGCTTACGTTTATGTTTTACACGGCATTAACATTTTCATGACATGTCATTTATTGATGTAGTTACCAAAATCAATAATCCTTTACCTGTGGCATTTACATAATGCTGCCTTTTTTTATAATTGCAAAAATATAGAATTAAAAGGAAGTCTGTTTGAGATTTCCCAACCAACCGCCCCCCCCCTCCCTCCATACGAACGGACAACTCTCTCTCTCTCCTTGGTTTTATAGTCGTGAATGGAGCCTGGAATACCCCCCTCCCTTTAAAAAAAATCAGCATAAAATTTTAAGTTCTTAACATAGGTGACGTCCCTCGGGCCAGTCTGTTAAAAAATATGTAATTGACATCTTCATATAAAACCTAATAAAAAAATGTCTGTTTGCTTACTTAGAACTATTAACTTATACTTCCTTCTTTACATTCTTCTCCCAAATATCCTTCTTTCCCCCTAGTATAGAAGATACAGCTACCATATCTTTTAACTATCTAAAATTTCCCAACTTCTTTCTCTAGAACCGTACCTAGCTCTTTGCAAAATATTTTTTCACCAAGTGCGAATATTTGACATCTTTCATATATTAGATTAGCATTTCCTACAAATACACATCCTTCCACTTTCCCTCACTTGCGTTACCTTTCTTCTGAATTTTTCAGATCTCTCCTACATTTTAATACACTCTCCTTAAACACTTTACCATACATTCCTTTATTAAAACGTTCAACCAGCATTCATCTGGCTTCTGGATAATAGCTATTTCGGTCTTTTGGACCACGTCATGCCAGTGTGTTCCAAGCTCGCCTTCCTTTAGTGGACGATTCTCAGTCATCTACCTTGTAAACCCAAATTATTGACGATGCTACTTAAAACTAGGCAAAATATTGCGCTTATTCTATCTTTCTAATTATATATTATATCTTCTCCCTATTTCACTCTGGGTATAATATTAAACGTGGCTTTTAGATCTAGGAAAACTAAATGTATACACTATTTCTTTTCTCTCTCTCTCCATCACTTTTTCCATTGTAAACATTTGGGCTTCTGTTTCGCTCCGTTTCAAAATTTCTTCACCTCACTCTTATCATCTCCTTTGTATATTGAGCACAATACGCCAATCATCCGTTATTTCTGCTTCTCCTCTCAACGTCCGATTTGGTAGCTCACTATATTTTACCCTTCCATTTTCTTTAATCTCCACACATCTAGCACAACGGCTTTTCCACACTTTACTTCCTCGAGTGTTTCACTCACGTCACCCGTCATGAAGTCTTCTGTCTCCTCTATAAAATTCTTCTCACCACAACCTTCGGCTCTTGATAACATTTATTCTTCGACTTTGTAAAAGATATACCTGCTTTAGACTTTTCTCTTCATATTTTAAAATACTCCACATCTTAAAGTTTTTATGCACCATCATCATAATTTAGCCAAGTTTTTGAAAATGTTGTAAAAATGTTTTCTTTCCCCAATATACAGTATTGTTTATATTCATGTTTACATTTTTACTTTCCCCGGACCCCTGTCCAAAGGAAAGTATTGTGATGATGAAAATTTTCGAACCGCCAATTTCAACAAATATGCACGTTTTAGGTCCCCTGAGTCCATTCCATCGAGTTTTGAAAAATGTCTGTGTGTGTGTCTGTGTCTGTGTGTTTCCGCGATAGCGCATAAACGGCTGAACGGATTGAACCCAAACTTTATATCTAAGCTTTATATAATAGTGGAATGATCTGAAAAGCTTTTGGTTAGAATCAAAACTCATTAAGTGCAACTTTACTCTTAGCAATTTTTCATTTTTTAATTCGTATAGAAAAATGTTTCAAATAAAAGTTTTAGATCTTGGAAAATAAATAATTTCTGTTATAAAACTTTTATTGTAGGACCTCCGGTTTTCATTCTATAAGCGTTTACCTGATAAATTCCCTTAGAGATTTTAATTATTTAAATTATTATTTTAATGACAAATAAAATGTCAAAGTGCCGTCGTATTCAGCACATTCGCAAAGTTTTAAAAATGAAGAAGAGTGTGGATAAATAATTTCAACACATTGTAAGGTAAGAAATAACACACTTAATTATAATATTCTTCTAAATACTCGGTTTTAACTTTGAAAGACAACAATCAATTTTTTCTATTAATCATTTTGCTTTCCTATTAAATTTTCAATCAGAAACTTATTTGACCGTATTCACCGGGGAAAGTACCATGATGGACACATCACCATTTTTTTATTTAAAAGGTACAATCCTTATATAGGGTAACCCGCAACTGAATATTCACAGCTTAAGAGCATATTGCTTTTAATCGAAAATACGGTATATACTTTCGTCCAAAATATAATAGTTAAAGAGTAATGGGAAGAAGAAAAAGAATATGTAGATTTTATTAATACGATTTATAAATTGTATTATTAAAAAAAATACATTCTTGCTTATAATAAAACACTTTTTTAACTTTGTTTTTATAACAGAATTTTATATATAGTGATTATAGTTTGAACCATTTACACTTGTCATTATCAAACTAAAAGTAATTTCAAACGGTACACTTCACTTGTTTAATAATTGAAGACATAGCTCTATGAAAAGTATCCGAGCCGTTACGTATGTAGCAGCTGTAGTTGTGATGTTTTGAATTAAGTCATCACATGTTTGGGGTATAATAGAATATACTAAACTTTTCATGTGTCCGCAAAGATAACAAGTCTGGAAATTATGGAGGCCGCAGAACAGGACCTCCTCTTCCAATTAAATAGTTAGTGAAGTTGTTATTTAAAAAAGTTCTAACGTTTATACTACCATCATGCTAAAACCACATTTGACTTTGTTCAAAAGTGGAACATCGTCCATGAATCCTGGCGACTCGTTTTTACAAAATACAAATACAATTCGAATGTTAAACGCTCTTGATTTAGTAATGCTTCAATTAGTTGGTTGTTAAGAATCGCACGCCAAACATTCTCCAAACAGCGATAATAAAAATGCGTTTCATGGAGGTTGGGATTGCCAAGTGGACAAAAGTCTTGGTCATAAGGGAGTAAAATGCGGGTTTGAGTCTCGTTCTGGATGGATTTTTTTTTTTTTTAAAGACAAAATCCATTCGGGGTCTATATGTGTATTGTGATGTCTTAATTTAATATTAAAACAACTGTGACTGGTCAAAAGCGGCTAGTAACCAAGGTTATTATTCCTCAATTCATATCCTTAACACTCTCATCCTTTCATATCCCATCCTTTAAAAAAATCGTTTCTGTTGTTTCATAAGGGTTTTAAAGTGCATTTGAATGTGAATTTCGTGTAATCATTGTTTCACTTCTATTAAATGTGGCTTTAGCTGCAAAGAGAATTTGCCCATTAATTTGCTGATGTGCAATTATCCAATTATAAAAGTTAATCCGAGCAGCATAGTCAGCAGGTTGTAAATTTTAGACAGATTGTATTTGATATAGATGATCCACAATAGATCTGGGAAAGTCAATATATATGTGATATAGATACAATTTAAATGTATGTAATATTCTCCACACTTTCTTTCAGCTAACTTGAAGTCGAAGACCATTTCGAGGATAGCTTCTTCTTCAAGTTCTTGCAATGCGAATTATTCTGCATTAGATTTAGGAAAGTTACCTGTTTCAAATGGCGATGCATATTAATGGACACTTTCTGATTAGGTATTCTTCCAGTAGGACACTTCCGTTGGTATTCCCTCGCTGATGTTCTTTCATTGCTACCATAGTATCAATAAATAACATAATAAATAATGGTATCATAAGTAAATTATCTTTCTAGATCAATAACGTCTTAACTATTAAATTTTGAACAAAAGTGTATACCGCATTTTCAACCAAAAATACCCAAGCGATACGTTCTTAAGCTATGCGCATTAAATTGCAGGAGCCCTGTATTCAATTAATTCAATAATCATTTTCTCATCTCGCACTTGGTGAAATATAATAATTACCGTTATCACCGAAAAGCAGTTGATGTTTTAGAATTTTTTGTCACAAAAAAAAAACCGAAACTAGTCGGAATACATTGTACAACAGCAAAAAATGTTCTCAACAACCTTACGTTAGTTATTGAACATGTTTTACTAGTAATTAAAGAGAATGTAGTGGATACTCAAAAGTATTGTTGTTGTGAATATTTTATTTTGAGACGATCAAAACCCAAAAGTAAGCGCCCAACGTGGGGCTCGAACCCACGACCCTGAGATTAAGAGTCTCATGCTCTACCGACTGAGCTAGCCGGGCTTCGTATTGGTTAAAAATGTTAGAAAATAGGAAATTATAATTTCTAATCAATTCTCTTTCTGTTTTAGTATTTATTATATAATAATGATTTATATTAATTTAAATTTCTATTATACGACAAAATTGAAGAATGTTGGAGCGAAATTATTAGTTATTGTAATATCAGTGGCTGAATAAATTTACTTCTGTTTTAACCAGAAATATTTATTAATAGTGATTATTTCGATTCTTCTCTTTCATTGTTGCAGTATCTCATTTCTTCAGCTGTTTTTTTAGATATACCATTTACCATTGGAAAATTTAGTCAGATTTAATACGTGAACATTTGTGCAATTCTAACCAAATATATGTTGTCAGCACGAAGAAGATGTTTCTTATAATAATAGAAAAAATGTTGTATTATACAATATGTTATTTGTTAAAGTACTTATGTAATTTCTTCCTTTCATTGTGAAGGCACGATATACTTGTGCTGTACCGTAATTAAATTACTCTGTTTCATAATTGCAAGTTGAGTTGCCGAAACTGTAATCACAAAAATAAAAATATTGTGTTATAAAAACAAAATTGAAAGTGCTTTATTGTATTGAATTAACAAGTATAATAAAGTAGAAGCTTCCACCGTTCATAATTTAATAAAGCTAATTATTTGAATTTCAAATACAGTATTCTGAGTACTTTTCGAAATATTTCACATTTTATAGAATTTGTGAAACATATTAAGAATAACTTAAATAGTTGGCCATGCAAAATCTAAATAACAGTGAACAAACATCAAACAATAGTATGACAATTAAAATTTAGGTTAAGAATTTCAAGAATTTATTTTCTGGGAGGTCTGTTTTTATGAACAATTCATCTTATTGAACATAGGATTTCATTATCGTAACGATATGCTTTTGTTCAAGTATGCAACAATTTTAAACGCAGAGGCATAACTACCTTTCGTGACCCCCGCCTCCTCGCAAAATAATTATTAAGGCCCCAAAGCGCTGACTGTCAACTACGGCATTTAGTTTACTTAAAAGAGTTGCTTCAATACTCGTGCTTAAAGAAAAACAAATAAATATTTGCTGTTTTGCCGATCCAGATGGGCCCTTTGGCTTTCTAGCAACCCTCCCCCTTCACAATACGGGCTCTAGCGCCATTATAGTTATGCCACTGATCATACATAGATAACAGAAATTAAAAGAAAACATGTTGGCCTATTACCATTATTTGGAATTGTTTAATAAATTACATTTGTATGATCACTCATTAATTTGTATTCACCTCAAGATTTTCGACAACGCTAACCAAAATAGCAAATATGTTTTTTTATTATTTGTTCTCGTCTTTTCTCTTTTGATGTTTGTGTACTATCATTTTTATTGTTTTCCATTCTATTCAATTCGTTCTTCAAATGTTTTATAAATATTTAAATAAAAATAGTTGTCCTTCCTTCTACTTATTTTTTTATTAAACTAGATATATTTCGGAAACTATGTTTCCATCTTCAGTAGTGAATTTTAAATAAATAATAGGTTGTTATAGTATTTACAATGTAATAGTAATAATATAAACTAATATAAATATATTTATAAATAACGTCTTAAAATTTATGAATTAGTTATGTAAGCAACTAGTATCAACATTTAAAATATTATCAATGTGTTTTTTCCTTTAAATATACTCCAACAGGTTTAATTGTGATTTACGTGAAAATTTTAGAAGTTTAACAATTTCAATCGAAGATGTATGTTCCATATTTATTGAATGAAAAGCTACAGCAGATTTTTCAGAATTAAAGTTTCTAATATGGTAAGTATGTTCTTTAAATCTAGTTAAAATATTTCTAGTAGTTTGGCCTATATATAATTTTGTACAGTTGCTACATTTTATTGAATAAATGTCAGAATTTTGTAATAGATTTGTTTTCAAAAAGATGTTACCTAATAACATTTTTAATTTTGTATTCAATTTATTTTTAAAAATATTATTTAATTTGAATTGTAGACATGGATTAATTGGGTTGGTGCATAAGTCCTTTCCGTTTTTTTTTTTTTCAAAATTAAAAAAAAAAAATTTTTAACAAAGAAGTTAAAACAAATTAATCAATAATATATTCTCCGCCGTTGTTTACGACTTCTTCCCAACGTTCAACAAGTTTCTCGATGCCTGGGCGATAGAAATCTCCCGGTCTCGACTCGAAAAATTCGTCCAGCCAAGCCCGCAATTCGACGTCATTATTGAACGAAACGCCGCGCAAAGCATTTGAAAGTGATCGGAAGAGGTGGAAATCTGAAGGCGCCAAGTCCGGAGAATATGGAGGGTGCGGAAGCACTTCCCATCCAAGCGTTTGAATCGCTTCTTTAGTCATATTGGCAATGTGCGGCCGGGCATTGTCGTGTTGGAGAAGAACACCATTTTGCCGATCCGGACGTTTTTGTTGAATAGCGTTGTTGAGGCGGTGCATCTGTTGAACATAAAGCTCTGCGTTCACTGTTTGATTCCGGTCAAGCAATTCGTAGAGAATAATGCCTTCCCAGTCCCACCAGATACACAGCATTGTCTTCCGAGGATGAAGATCTTGCTTCGCTCGCGGGGTTGCTTGTTTGTCCGGGCTGAACCATTCTTTGCGCTGCTTCATGTTAATGTAGAGACACCATTTTTCATCGCCCGTGACAATTCGGTACAGGAATCTTTGCTTGTGTCCATGAGTTGCGCGATGGCGAGCAAGCAAACCGGCCGCAAGAGTGGATCGTTGGTTTTTGTTGTTCTCGCTCAAGAGATGTGGCACCCATGCTCCGAGTTTTTGCACCTTTCCCATGGACACTAGGTGTCGAACTATTGTTGAATGGTCACATCCCAGTTTTTTGCCCAATTCTTGAGTGGTTTGACGTCCATCTTCGTGCAAAAGTTGATTCAATTGCTCTTCATCAAAATCAGTCGGTCGTCCGGATCGGATAGCGTCGCTGAGGTCGAAAATGCAACTTTTGAACTTCGTATACCAATTCCGGGCAGTTCTTTCACTAATAGCATCTTCTCCGTACACGGCACAGATCTCCCGAGCGGCTTCTGCGGCTTTGGCACCTCGATTAAACGCGAAAAGAAGATGGTATCGAAAATGCGTATTTTTGTCGACCTGACACTCCATTTAAATAATCTAAAAAATGTCAAAAGTTAATCCGAACAAAGAAACCGAAAACACTATCTCGTAGAGCAAGAAATCCTCTTTCGAATGATATAAAATATTATGCCAAAAACTTTTATTTTCAACGCGCAATTTCAAACAAAACATAAACGGAAAGGACTTATGCACCAACCTAATATATAATTTTTTTGAATAATTTTTACTTCAATTTTGTTCATAATGTGGTGTTCAAGTTGTCGTATTTTTGATTAAAAATTTGTTTTATTAATTATTTTTGTGATTATTTTTCATTAAAAATGTAATTTATTTGTGATATTATATATTAAATTAATTTCTGATTTTCTTCGGTAATTAGGTAACAAAAATGGCTCGATAAATTATTGAATTAAATGCTGCTAATTTATGCTTATAATGTGTGTTAGAATCTGAATTAATGTAATTAAAAGTGTGGGTTGGTTTTCTATATGTATTAAATTCCAATTTTGAATAATTTCTAATAATTAAAACATCTAAATAGGGTAATTTGCCATGCATTTCAAGTTCGTACGTAAAATTGATATTCTTATTAATATTATTAATTTCGTGAATAAATTGTTCAATTTTAAAATTCTCGTTAATTATAGCGGAAATATCGTCCACGTACCTGTACCATATTTTTGGGAAATTAATTATTTTGGATTTTGTTATTTTTTTCTAAATTGTTCATAAATAAATTTGTCAAACAAGGAGACAAAAAATTTCCTATAGCAGTTCCGAATGTTTGTTTAAAAATTTTACTATTAAATTAGAGAGTGTTACATTCCATAACTAATTTAGTGAAATCTACGTAAATTTTTATTTTATTTTCAAGGACTAAATTTTCTATTAAAAATGTTTTTAATAATATTAAAGTTTTTTATAAATTGTAAATGTAATTATAAAATGATATGTTAATTTGTATATTATTTTATGCCAACTTTGATTATTCAACCTATTGGCAAATGTCTCATTTGCTAGGCTCTGTCCAACACTAAAAATCATGGCGCTGAAACATTTTCTTTTTTATTTTTTCATTTACGGTTTTATAAGATGAATCGCAAATTTTAACAAATATGTACGTTTTGAGGTCCCCTGTGTCCATTCCATAGAGTTTTGCAAAATGTCTGTGTGTGCGTCTGTGTGTTTCCGCGATAGTGCATAAACGGTTAAATGGATTAAACCCAAACTTTATATCTAAGCTTTTTATAATAGTTAGAATCAGTAGAATCAAAACTCATTAAGTGCAACTTTACTCTTAGCGATTTTTCATTTTTTAATTCAGATAGAAAAATGTTTCAAATAAAAGTTGTAGATCTTAAAAAAATAAATAATTTTTGTTTGAAAAGTTTTATTGTAGGACATTTAGTTTTTATAAGCGGAAGAATTTCATCTACCTGATAAATTCCTTTAGAAATAAACTATTATTTTTATAATCTTCTTTATGTTGGCTGTGGAGACTTTAATTATTTAAATAATTATTTTTATGTTAAATAAAACGTCAAAGGGCTTTAAAAACAATAATCCAGTTTATCAATTTATATTTTTTCCTTTCCTATTAATTTTTCAAATATTTTACCGAATTCACTGGGGAAAGTACCATGATCGACACATCGCCATTTTTTAAATTTGATTTATCTGAATTTATATTTATTGTCAATATTATTTGTTTTTTTTGAGAATCCTTTAATACTTTTATACTTATAGAACAGAATCATATTGGAAAAATTGCAACCTTAAAACTTAACGGATTTTATAAAAAAATTACCGATGTTCGCGAGAACATATGAATTTTTTAAGGATATTGACTAAAATTTTATTGCGGTTTTGCGCATTAAAACAGCTTAATAGTATACTTTCAACCATCAAAATGTATATTCATATAACTGATTTGGTTTATATTTTGATTCCCGTATCCATGCAATATGGGACGTAGAATTAAAACCAAATTATAATATGAATACGATCTTAAATGCAGCCATCAAAAAGTCGTGTTATTATAATGGAGACAATAAACTCATTTTGTTGGGCAATTACGTCGCGAACAAGAAGATGAAATGTGCCACCATATCATCAAACATTAGCTCAGTTTTCTTTTATTTCTATTTTATGGAAACCTAAACGGAACACACACTAGTGGCTTTCCATTAAAATCCAAATTATCGTTACACAAAAGGGCGACGTTCGGCCGCCATCAAAAGAACTGCCGTCATATTCCCCTGCCGAAATCGCGGACTCGGTTACACGCAAAATTGTCGACGAACACGAAAGCCCTTCTCGGAGGCTATAACCCCTCCATTCATACCCAACCCCATCCTCCACCCCGAAAGTCAACCCATTCCCTCGGCGGCGTTTAATACGGGCCGTTTGTTTTCGTTTAATTGGAACCGGCGAAAATGTAATCGCCGCCGATATTCGGGACATATTCCTATGTTTCGCAGGTAGTGTTCCGATCGATAAATAAGTGGGCCCTAATGAGGACGAACACGGAACGTTAATTAAGGGCGCGCACGTTTTACTAGTCAGCCAGTTCCTTCATGATGTAATAACTCCTGATTCATAACTTGCTGCTCGTACGGTTGAAGGCAATTTGCTTAATATGATCGATTGTGTTTACAAATAGTATATCATGGCCATTTTTCGATTGATAACGTAATTTATATATTGTAGACAAATTACATTATAAGTAATAAATTTTATTACAATAAATTTACATTTTTTTAAATTCTTCACTTTTTTAACATTTTTTATAAAATCGTTTAAAATTTAAAAAAATCAGAATGGCCGTTTTTTTACTTTCCCCGGACCCCTGTCCAAGGGAAAGTATTGTGATCGTGAAAATTTTCGAACCGCCAATTTCAACAAATATGCACGTTTTGAGGTCCCCTGAGTTCATTCCATCGAGTTTTGAAAAATGTCTGTGTGTGCTGTGTGTCTGTGTGTTCCCACGATAGCGCAAAAACTGCTAAATGGATTAAGCCCAAACTTTATATCTAAGCTTTATATAACAGTGGAATGATCTGAAAAGCTTTTGGTTAGAATCAAAACTCATTAAGTGCAACTTTACTCTTAGCAGTTTTTCATTTTTTAATTCGGATAGAAAAATGTTTCAAATAAAAGTTTTAGATCTTGGAAAATAAATAATTTCTGTTATAAAACTTTTATTGCAGGACCTCCGGTTTTCTTTTTATAAATTTTTGAAATAATTATTTTAATGACAAATAAAACGTCAAAATGCCGTCATATCCAACACATTCGCAAACGCCTCCAGTTAGAAAAAATGAAGAAGAGTGTGGAGAAATTATTTAAACCCATTGTAAGGTAAGAAATAACACACTTAATTACAATATTCTTCTAAATACTCGGTTTTAACTTTGAAAGACAACAATCATTTTTTTCTATTAATCATTTTGCTTTCCTATTAAATTTTCAATCAGAAACTAATTTGACCGTATTCAGTGGGGAAAGTAACATGGTGGACACATCACCATTTTTAAGTTATAATTTAAGGATGTAAAAAAACATTTTTTTATGTCTAATATAACAAAATAAATATTTTTGAAATATGTAAACATATTTTTTTAATTTCTGCATTCAATGCATCTAATAACGCCATATAATATCCGCTGTTAATAGTTTTGCCTTTCTCATAAAAATGAATAAAATTCCATACGTGTCCCATTTTGGGACGGATGCCAGCCGACTTTTGAGTTTTTACAGTCAATAATAATTCCTGTCCTTAGTGCTCATAATGCTTATCTAGTTATTGTTTGGCTTCAAGGGTATTTTTCCCATTAAACAGTGTTTAATCAACAACGAAAAAAACACTGCGGTCATGGGCGCTGTCAGAAAATTATCAGAAGGGTGAGGCGATTACTTTCTTTCAAGCGTTTATTTAAAACGCCCGGGGCCCAGGTTATTGGAAGATGCAATTAATGACGCTTTAGAATTACGGGGCGATCCTCCAAGTTACAAGCTAAATTACACGCATACAAATACAACTTATATGGATGAAGGATCTCGCGTTCGATGGTCAATTCGGCAGATCGTAACAAATACAATCAATACTACACTCCGTACCATAACTATATAAACACATACATTTGACATAATTTTTTGCTTCATTAATTTGAATTTTCATTTAAACTAACAATTAAGGACTCCTATGCATTTGTAAAGTAATCTAGTGGGTTTTTATCAGAGTAAAAATAAATGTTATTATTTTAAACAGAATTCTAACAATAAGAGGTGGATCGTCTCCGGTGGCATGGTAGTAGACAGGCCAGCCCTTAATATTAAGCTCAGGATTTTATACTGTGAGCCTTTTCATAACAACTTCCTCCTCTTCAGGGACGTCTAGACTCTGGCTGTATTCTCTAGTGAATCCTGCGGGTTTTACCCTTGTAGGACCAGGTCCTGAACCTTGGCGGAGGATTGGTAGAGGTAGTGGGATCAAACACAACCCTTTCAAGCAGCCCTCTTCTGACTGATTTTTCCCAGGGGGTTCGATTCTCCCCAGATAACCATTCGTAGAAAGCCTTCTACAGCTTCTTTATATGTCAAGGCAGGTTGCGATGTCACAGCCCTGCCGGTCGCCTCTAGAGCCCGCACTCTGCCTTGTGGGGCGTTTGGATGTAGGCTCCGAGGAACCCGCAGAGCACAGTCTCTTGTACCTGTCCTTGACCCCAGCTTTATCTACCTTCGCCTTGATGGGCGATTTGATCTCCTTATTGGTAGATTTTTCAACCTTGAGAAGGTTTTTGCTGTAGAGGCGGCCACCTTAGAATCTAAGGTTGTTTTAGCCTGCGCCTCTAAGGCTTTCCTTCTTCTCTTCGCTTCTGCACCATAAATGCGAGTTTTCTTCCTCCTTTGTTCTCTGAAACCATTCTGGTTTTAATGAGGTGATCTCTCGGTTGTTTACTTTCCGGAGAAGCGGTCATACTCATGGGTACGGCCACTACTCCTTCAGGTGTCTGCTGTGTCTGAGGCACTGTATTTTGTAGTAAGCCCGAGGGTCCAGCCATTGGTTTTTCTTTGACTTCTTTATTTTTCCATATGGATGAGAAAGTAAATTCATCCTTCCGTCAACTTGACGCCCAGGATTACCGGTTGGATATAGACTTCCAAGGCGGCCTATATCGTTGCTCCTGGTCGCTACAATCCTCCGATGCGCCTGCCACCACACTGAGTCTTCCCTGTCGGTCCTCTGACAGGACAACACAACCGATTGATGGGTTGCCACCAACCGCCCGTCTAATCGAACTCCAGGCCAAAGTGGTGTGTTGATTTCACTCCCCCGCAGGTGACGCTTCCTCTCAAACGCACACGTGGACAAGGCACCATCCATTTTCGAGGGGGAGGGGAAGTAGGTGGTAATAACCGTCTGTCATAATGAAATCAGTTGGTTTTGTTTTACTAAAACTTTTGTTATATTTTCGATTAGTTTCAGCTAGATGCCATTGTCAAGAATTATTACATAAATGGATTTACAAACTATTATATACAAATTGTTTTTTATGATTACTCCGTCAGGTAACAAGAGCGCTAAATATCGGAGAATTCTATAGGTCTTCCTTGTCATTTACTATGTTTTTCCCGCTTTAATAGCTTTTGTGATCTCTAACGCCACCCGATGGTTAATCCTTTATTCATGCTTCTTATTTTATATATTCTATATGTTCTTTTATTCTTGTATCAAAATCTTCCGGTTTGTCCTATATATTTGCACCACAATCATCACAGTTAATCTAATAAAAACAATTTTTATTCAAATTATTGTTTTCCGGTTTTATTATTCACTAATAATTTACTTAGATTTATTGAGTTCGTTAAAGCTAATAATAAATTGATTCTCCACGGGCTGGTTTTTAACAATCGTCTACCCATTACTCGGGCAGTGCATTACGTAAGATGGATGATTTATCTTTGAAGCAGGGCATCCGCTGCAGGTTAGCTGGCTATGACGGTGATCTTTCGCCGCTATAGGAGTTGACGACCGTGGTGTTGAGGTCGTCATCCTCGGATCCGGAGGGAAGAGTAAGATCTACGTCTCCTTCACTCTCCCCCATTTCTCCGAGTGTGTGCGTAAGCTACTACCATTTTACGAACATGAATTCATATTTCAGCAAGATAACGACTTAGTATATTCAAGAAGGCAAAGAAAAACATGCCTTGCTAAACATGACATTACTGTTTTGGACTGGCCAGCATGTTTACCGAACATTCTCTTCTTGGAGTACTTAAAAAATATATGTACCTAGCAAAAATAGCGATACAAACGAGGGGGGCACCGCCTCCTTGTCCTAATATAGCGGCACCAATGATTGTGGTCACTAAAATGATTGTTGGAAAGTTGTTTGTTTGTTTGTTGGATATCCATACTACTCGGAAATCATGTGGATCTGTCAACAACAGCCTTCAAAGAGTGTGTGTGAAAATTTCATGGAAATCTGAGTTACTTTAAAGGTTACAATTGAACCACTAAGCACCACACATTGGGACAAAGGCGGAAAAAGAAACATAAACACAAAATTCGTTTTGGGCGTAAATTATTATGTTTTTTTTTTTGTACTTGAATAGTTGAAAATAATGATTCGAGGCTATTGTTTCTTAATTTTATTTTTTTACAGCTGTAATTGCGTATAGTTGGGTCAATAGCAGATTATTGGCTCTCGTTATATTGTATCCAATAAAATTAACAATTTCAGTTATTCCTGATTGGGTGTTCATATTTTTCGTCCATTTATAAATCAGAGGTTCCATAACGTTTATCAACCCCACTATAATGTATGAACAAAACATGTTTTCAAAGTAAATAGAAATTTTGTTATTATATACAACATGGAATATGTGGACATTTTACAATTTGAACAAAAATATTATGACTACAGAAAAAAGTAATACATGAATATATTACACATAGAAAAGTTTTTATAAAAATATAATATTTGATATGATAATACACAAATATTTAGGTTATATCCTAACTTTATGTATTGTTGTACTATCATTAAAATTGGCAATTATAATTAAATCGTAAGTTTATTAATGCGTTAAAATTTACTTATTGCATTTCTATCAAAATTCTACCGCAGCCGTCGCGTCATCTTAATTGCCTCACAATAACAAAAACAAAAAATATGGATATTTTGTGCATTCGAACAATTTTATTGTAACAAATAATTAAAAATAATTGATAACAGAAAACTTTTTAACTTAAATTAACAACATTAATAGTAAGTGTGGCCTCCATTGTAGCGAATAACTTCAAATAGTCGATTTGGTAACGAATTAAACAGAGTTTAAATATTCTTGGGATATTGCATTTTAAGTGGTCTCTATTGAGTTCGGAAATTCTACACCAGACGAGTGTAATATTCTATAATATTTAAATAAGGCGATACAATGGGCCACACTAAAACTTCGATGTTTTGGTTTTTAAACCAAGTACCAATAACCCGTGCTACGTGAATGGCAGCGTAATCATGTTGAAAAATCCATGGTAAACAATCCATGGTTCTATTTAAGATAGGTTTCACTCTTGTTAGTAGGTCTTTATACCTTTGTGCGTTTTGAATTCTATTTAAAATTTCTAGATGTACAACACGCTTAGAAGAAATAGCCCCCCATACTCTCATCCTCATTCGTAACTAAACTGTTTTGAGTAAAATTGGGATGTACCTGATCCTCGTGTAAAAGCCACTTATAAAACCCTATTCGAATAGGAAGTAGAGTTTGTACACGTTGCACGCGAAAATGGTATAGTAATGCGATAATTGTATCAGATCACCAATGTAAACATAATTATTTCGTTACCTCTGTTAACAATAAAAAAAAAAAATTTACTATATTTTTTTTAATTACCCATCAATACATATCGAGAAGTATAGTTACTTGCAATTACGGGTATTAGTCAAGAATCGTATTGTTTGAGAAGTTCTAAGATTAATCATTAGATTTATAAATACTTTCAATAATATGTAACATCTTTCTGTACAAAATAATTCAAGTATACACTGTATTAATACAAACTCTATTAATGTTATAAATCTACAACTGTTTAATTCACCCAATCCAAAGCAAGCCTTAATGAATTAATAAAACATTTTTAATTGGCGTGTCGTACGCTTTGCAAAAGAGCAGGAGAGGAGGAGTGATTACGACGTGTTATCGGACCAATTAGAGAAGAAAGTGGGAGACGCGACTATGCAAAACAGGGACACACAAAGGGCCGGATCTTGGGAGTTTAAATTGGAAATTCTTGGGCACGCCTATGTAATTGATGCCACTTCAAAGATAACAAGTCATTTGGGCGTCAAAGGAAAAGACAATGAGGAGCCGGCCGGGCCCGGGGAATGCATTATGCAACGGTTTCTTTGACGGGGCCGCGTCTAATTGGTCAAACATGATCGGAATAGGATGAGAAACGAGAGTGAACGAGATTTACGGGATTTTAATTAGGTATTGCAAAAGAAGTGCCTTTCCTCGCTTTCAAGTGGGACGTAAAATTGATTAAATTTAACTGAGAAAACAGGTGATAAAATTTGCCAAGGACATTATATTTTTACATAAAATAGTAAATTTGACACAGAATAATATATTTAGACGGAAAGACCTTTGATTGATGGCCAATTCCAGAACAAGATAATCTGTTTTCTGTATAATAACAAAATCATATAATGTAAATAATTCTGTTACTTTTTTCGAATCAAGATATAAACTCCTGGACAAAATTAACGCACCAATTTAATTAATCTAAACATTTACAATATTATCACAACATAAAACTAAGGAACATTAAAATAATAATGTGTACCTATAAATTAGTGGAACACGACCTTAATTTGCCTTTTTCTTTTTCTTTTAAAAATAGTGTTTGCTGGAAATACATTAATAAGCTAGCATAACTTAAAATTGAAAAAAGAAAAAGAAAAAAAAGAATCAGTATAACAGAATAAATGCATTTAGGCCAACACTAATACGAGGCAGGGCCTGCTCTACTTCTTAACACTGCATTCATGCGTCGAGGCATGCTTGATATCAAATGTTCAACAAAAGCTTGCGGAATATTCTCCCATTCTTCAATAATGGCCTCTATGAGTTGGTTATGATTAGCAATAGGGTGACTACAATATCTAGGGTCGGTTCGCCAACTTTAGCAATACGCTAACATCATGCTAATGTATCGTTAAGTGTATTTTGTGTATTATAAAACTATTTCAGCCATATTTGACGCACCGCTAGTTGACGATACGTTAACGTTACGTTAAGTCCACTTTTGTGTTTTATAAAGAGCTAATGTTAACGTATCGTCAAGTCACTTATTACTTAATCGATGCTGGACCACTGATTAAGTAATTAATAATGAGGTTATGCATTAGTGCCGTTTTACACACACAAGAATTCTCGCATAAATTCATAATATAATTATATATAAAAAAATATTATAAGTTTGCGCATGTGCATTACAGCGATTTTTATAATATATTTCTTGCGAGAATTCTCGCGAGAAATATATTGAACATGTTCAAAATAATCTAGAAAAGTATTATATAAAACAGTCTCCCAATAATGTTAAGCAATAGCATACTACATAATGGCGCGTCTGCTTGTATTGGACGACTGTAAAAACAATCTGCTTTGCTTATTTCCACAATAATTATTTGCTGTGTACAGGAAAAATATTTTTATACATATAATTATAGCAAAACTTTTATATATAATTCTCGCACAACTTTCTGCGAGAATTCTTGTGTGTGTAAAACGGCCCTTAAAAAAGAAATTATTTGAAATTATTTAAAAAAAGTAAGATATTTTTTTTAAATAAGTTTTTATTTATAAATAGCAATAATATGTTACAATTCATCAATTCATCACTCATTTATATGACAGTTAAGCTAGCTAGCAAAGTTCTCATTTGCAAATCACCATAAATTCATAACAGGGCAGAAAGACCCCAGTCGATAGCCCATGACAGACTACTAACCCATCAATATGTATTATAAATATTTGTAAAGAATTGTAATTCTGCTGTCTGAATAAAGATGTTTGTATATGTGTATATAGCAATAATATTAACTATAAAAACATCAATATTAAGATTTTCTTCATTAAATAGAGTGAGTAACGAAGAGCCAAAACCTCTTCTGCGAACGAGGCGATTTCTTTTAACAAAGAATCCATATGAAATCTACGATAAGAAAGAAAAATACACAATTAATAAAATTGCCTTTACAGAACTATTATCATTAATTGTTGAAAATATTGAGCCACTTAGTCGTAGAAATCATGCCGTTAAAGCAAAAGTCCATTCTCATTGCTCTCCGTTTCATCGCTATTTACTAGTTTCGACAAGTTTTGGTTGATAACGTTGGCTTTCACAGATCCTCTGTCTGTAGAATTAATAATAAAGGGTCTCGATGTATAGTAGTACTGAAACCACAATACATATACATGAAAACAAGAGAATCAAACTAGAGATGTTAAATCTATTTTTTTTATGAAATAGGAAGAATTCCGAAAGTAATTAGTACAATTGATTGTACTCATATTATAATAGGTTTTATAGGTAGAGGAAATTTTGAATTGTTTATGAATAAAAAAGGGTATTTTCTAATCCTCACACAGCTAATTATTTTAATTTCTAATAATATAATTTACTTACTTTTTGATTTGTTTTGCATCCTCTATTTGGCATTCAAGGAGATTTCAATTACTCCTTTAGTCATTTTTAACTAATTACACTTTACTAAACAGAAACAAGTAGAAAACACTCGTTCGGAATGTTTTTTCCCACAGTTTACTCTACTAACTAAATGTTAAATTTTGGTCCAGGGTTTTACATTTGTTTAACCCCATAACACTAGAGGAGGGGTAGTCGAAAGTTAGCGGGACGCGGGGCGAGAGGGGTTTTGCGAGTATAATCCCATATTCAAATTTAATGTAGATAATTATAATAATATATATTTAAATATTTAAAGTTAACAACAAGTTGGCGTTTAAACCTGGAAAAAGAAATACAAATGTAGTAAATATCTTAAAGAGTTTTTTTATGCAATTATAAAATGTTATGTAGGAATATGTATACAAAAATATAAATATTGTCATATAATATGAAAATATATATTACCGAGTCTTCCTTGGTTTGGACAATGTCTTATGGTTTTTTATTTAGTACGTGTTGTTGGTTCAACGCATGAACAACATTGGTAGATAATCAGGTTGATTGCAGGATCGTCAATGTCTAGTAACAAAAAAATATACAAAATGATATACTAATAACTCAGTATTCATTGATACAAGTACATACATTCAGTCATCTCTTAGTTTTTATTATTACTAAATTTAATAATTAAAAATATTGTTTATCCCATTCCTTTCATAAAATTTATCTAACATTAAATTTTTATTTGTTTTGTAATAACATTAATAAAATTTAACAACCCAATAATGACTAGTTTTGTTTAAAAATTTATTAACAATAAATTCAGAAACTAAGACACAACAACACAGTCAATTGAAACCATATAAAAAAACTGTCATCTTCATAAACATTACAAAACATGTGTTAGCCCCTTTCTTTGCGAAAACTTATGCATTGTGGCAACATTTAACAACACAATAATGGCTCATTTTTATTTAAAAACTTGTAAAGAATAAATTCAAAAGTATACAACATCACACACTATCACTTGAAAACGGAAATAAAATAGCCAAAACATCGTAAAAATTCCAATACTTACGGATTTGTTTGTTAGCAAGAATTCACGGCATGTGCGCCTCTGCTTTTATGGGGTGAATCTAACGAAACCGAAACATTTTAAATAGCACGGGGTGGACTGGGCCTGTTTTTCCCGTTCACAAAAATTTGAGGTTACTTACAACCGGCCCCTAATCTTCCTTTTGAGATAGTTCCATAGATGCTCAGTAGGATTCATGTCCGGATTGTTAGCTGGCCACTCTAATAAAGAGATATCAACATCATTTAGGTAGCTAATAACTTGTCTAGCCACATGGGGACGAGCGTTGTCCTGCATGAATTCAAAATTTGGTCCAGCAAACGGAGCAAAAGGCATTATAAGTTCGACAATAATGTTGTCTAAGTAATATTAAGCATTCATAGACCTCGTGTGTATAGAAACCACCTCCGTACGAGCATCGAAACAAAATAAATCTATAATTTAATAATACTTATCTATCTTTGTACTTATACCTATAGGAACATATAATATTAAATTAATTGTAATACTGCTTACACATCCAACAAGTATTCTAACAGTTTACTTTCATATTTATTTATTTATTTTTTTTCTATTTTTAGAACTACTGAAAGATTACTATACTGTCGTACAGCTCTAAAAAAAGTGTGTTTTGTCCCGCTTCTGTGTTCTTGTGATCAAGAAAGATATTCCTTCTGCTTCTTGTGTTTTATGCATGGATGTCAGCGTTAGTAATGATACTCTTATTAAAGTATTTTGGTATCTTACCATTACAAATTTTATTAATAAAAATTAAAGCTTTAAATTTCACAAAACTCTTTATGTTAAGCCATTCCAATCTTTCTAACATTCTTGTGATATTGGTATAATTGTTACAGTTTAAAATTATTCTCATACCTTTATTCTGTAATATTTGTAATGTTATCAATGATCCACTATGTGCAAGATATAATATAGTTCCTGCAAAATGAAAATGTGACAGTATTATGGTATTGTAAATCGTTTTTTTTTTTTTGGTAGCTTGTGACAAATAATAATTACTTTGTCTCAGCACACATAACTTTTTTCCTATTTTTTTTACACGTATAGTCCACATGTTCATTGCATTGCAGTCGCTTATTTAATAGAACTCCTATATATTTTATTGAATTGACATAAGTTATTGGGCAATTGTTGAATTTAATTATATTGTTTTCTATAGACAAATATTTTCTGCTGATTATCATGGCTTTAGTTTTGGTGGTATTAATTTTTAAACTGTTTTCCTCTAACCAATTATTTAAATTAATTAAGTCGCTATTTATTTCATCGGTTGCTTCTGTTATTCCTATTGATGTCCTATATATAATAGTATCATCTGTAAACAGATGGAATTTGCAGTGTCTCAAGCAGTTTCCAATATCATTTATGTACAACACAAAAAGCAGAGCCTCCAAAATACTACCCTGCGGTACCCATGTTTCAATAGGTAGAGTAGATATATCATCTCCAATTTTAACTTTTTGGGTTCTATTATTCAGGTAACTGATAAACCAATCTAATAATCTACACCATAACTTATAACTTTTACTATTAACCTGTTATCGGTTTTATGATGGATAATTTTATACAATTATTTAATTGAAATAAGCTTATGCCGATCATAGATGTGAGGCATATTAAATTCAAGTAATAGCTCATTATATCGAACATCGTATGAAGGATATGAACCATATTTCCGTAAATATAAATATCGTAGGAACCTCTTTTGTAATTTTCTCAAGTATATCAATATATGATTTTCATTCTGGAGACCAAACAGAAGCGCAGTAATTTAACTTACTTAATATTAATGAGTTGAACAAGATTTTAGCAGTGGAGTCATAGTTAAAATCTATGCAATTACGTGTAATGCAACCCAATAACAGCATGCTTTTATTAGTGATGATTTCAATATGTGTCTTAAATTAAGCTGATCGTCAAAATGTATACCTAAATCTTTGAAGTGTTTTCTCTTGTAATAACGAAATTCTTAATTTTTTAGTGAAATACTTTCTGATGTTTTAATTTATAATAGCTAATTACAAGGTATTTGGATACATTAACAGATAATCCGTTTTGGCTGCACCAAGAACACGTTCAGATTATTTTGAAGACGCATACGATCAGAAACATTACGTATTACACTAAATAGTTTAATATCATCTGAATAATGCAGATGATCACAGTCCAATATTTTTGCAACTCGATTAATAAAGACAGGGAACAGTAAAGGGCCGAAATTGGAACCTTGAAGTAACCCCACTAGTTGCAGTGTATTTATTAGATTGAATTCCCATATATGATATGTATTGCTGTCTATCCTTAAGATATTATTGCAATACCATTAATATCGCACACTCTTAAATATGCCATGAGTTTTATGTGCAGTATGTGATCAAACGCTTTGCGTACTTCTTTTTTTTTAACAAATCCATGCTGATTGATCGAAAGCGTTTGATTGACGCACATATGTAAGTCGTTTGACATTATACTTTCAAAAACCTCAGAAAAGTTGGATAGCAAAGCTATAGGACGATACTTTTTTATGTTGGATTTATCATTGGATTTAAAAACTGGACATATTTTTGTTATTTTCCAACAAAGTGGAAAATAGCCATGTCTAATTATTAGATTCTAAATATGAGTAAGAGACGATACTAGATTTTGTGCGCAATCCTTTAGGAATAATGCTTGAACAATTGGTATATCGGGAACTGGTATGTTTAGAGCTCGATGGCTTATCTGATTTTGTATAAACACTTTTGAAATGGTTAGCAAATCCTTCAATAATGCTTTGTGAACTGTGAAGATATAAAATGTTAAGCATTTCTAATAAAATCGTTATAAGCATGTCGGTTAAATACTTTAAATTTTTAACGAGTATCGACAAAGATTTCTTTGACTGATGGACTCTCGTTTTTTTATGTTTGGTGTAATTTATTCTTTTTTAGTATTTTTATTAAAATTCCATCAAACCACACAGGATATTGCATAGTATTGCATAGTATAGTATAATAGAATATATCTATTAAAAATTTATATGATATTATATAAATCATTACATGCTGTCTCAACTTCTTGACAGTTTAAAACAGGCGACCAATCAACGTGCGGCAACGATGGTTAAGTAAGTCTGCTCTTTTAAAGTTATAGTTACATTCGTTGTGGCTACCAAAAGGGGCGAAATTCGAGACACTAGTTAGGAGCATTTGAAACATAAAGCAGGATGATGTGAACCTTCGTTTACCAACGGATGATCATATCTAGTCACTAAACAGTTACATTTTTTTGGAAGTTATTACCATGTCCAAAACCCTATTGATATTGTTGAGGATGTTGTTGTGTTGACATAAGTCTCTGAAGCTGAGAAAATCGAGGAATGTTGATAACTTGGAACTAGAGTCTCCATTGGTCTTCCATGAAGAATACGCCGTTAAATAAAAATCACCGGTAATTAGTAAATCATCGCAACGAAATGTTTATTCCATGATATTAAATAGAAGATCATATGAATTTAATGTTATATATTATATATCTCAGATATTTTACTTTTACAGCAACCAGATCAATATTCAAATCAATCGTATTTACAAGAACTCGCTCACAAGGATTATTATTTTTAATGGAAATTTGAACTCCACCACCTTTTCCTGATTTTCTATCTGATCTGAATGTAATGTAATTCACCATCTAAGATACTATCATTCAGCTAGGTTTAAGTCAAAAGAATGAAATCAAAACATGAACTTAAAGCGTTATTATGTAATTAGCAGTTTTAGTGCGAAGACCACGGACGTTCTCATAGCAAAAATTGAACGATTCAAAATTATCGGTGTGTTGAGGATTGTCTAGTTTTTTCGTTTTATAATTTTTACAGTGCCATTAAAATACTTCAAAGTTAGATCGTTTTCACCAGCATTTTTATGCCTTATAAATTCAACTCGGATGCTTTTTTGGTGCTTTTGTTAATCAGGGGTAAGGTCAGACTTCATAAAATTATTCTTATATAACTCAATAATTTTCAGTTTTGACTTCCTTAAGACAGCTAATGCAGTTTTTGAGTCTTGTAATATTAATTTTATAGGCTTTTTATTTCTTTGCCACACCTGAATATTTGTTTTGGTACAGCTGCGACATCTAACGCATTAAATAATACTTAAACATAGTTTTTATCATCTTCAATTTTATCAGAATCCAGTACTTTTTTCAGAAGTAGGCACAGTAAAAAACATAATATTATTAGCGCGACAATTACGTTCTTGAATTTCATCGATCATATTATCAGGTAACGTGGGAGGTTCGTCAGATATATTAATTTTCAGCTTAACTAAAGTTTCTTTAAATACAGCATTCTCATTTTTAATTACCTCAATTTTATTGGCAAGTAAGTTATGGGGAATAGAGTTAGAAGAAAGTAACGATTCGTTTTCAGATCGTAAACAAGTGAACACACCCATCTTTCACCGTCAGATTTACCTAATTCTTCTAACCGAAGAGAGTCTAATTCGGTGCATGAAACCATGCTTTACAATCCTTACATTTTATCATTCAAGATTTAGGACTAATATTTTTTCCACAACCACCATATTGTACCATTATGTCAAATATAAAGGAGCAAACAACAGTACAGGCAGCGGAAAGGATGGTGATTTTCGATTTATTAATGGAAACGTAAAAATAAGTGTATCAATGCGCGAATTTGTCTTTTTTAACCTTCGATATATACGGCTGTGTATTTCGAACGAGTTGAGTTTATGGACGCAAAAATTAGTAAAAAAAATTCAGAAAAAAAATATATCACTAAGAGACTGCAATGTTTGTACTTATCTCAATATTTTGCGAAGAAATGGTAATTTTCCGTCACTTTTATCCGCAAGAAACGGGCGATTTTTCCGGAGCGATAGCGACACTTGCAGCGTGACTCAAGGTCGAGAGTACACATTACTAATGAGTATTGTTTAATAGTATAATAAAACTCTAAATATTCGTGGCAACTTAGAAGATATAGGTAAGGGAACTATAACTAACTCATTTTACTTATTATACAGAAAGTTTCAGTTTTTTAAATTAATTAGTCGAGTCAGTTAACAGATAACAGTAAAAACACAACAAATAATAATAATAAATTGTGTTAAATAAACCATTCATTACTGTTTTGGATTAAAGAGTATTTTATTCGTTTTTAGTATCAAATTGCAATTTAATTTTTTTAATAGCTTTCAAGTTATGAAGCTACTTAAGAAAAAAAAAAATCTAGTCTTCATTAATTTCACATTCTAAAAAAATTCAAGTGCAATTCGATATTATAAACGGGGCCACTTGGTCAAATATTTTGAATATAAAATTAAAGGAGAAATTAAAAACACTTAGTTTGTTAGACAAATAGTGAAATAAACCAAGTGTTTTTAATTTAAGCTTTGATTTAAGAATAAAAAGTGTCAAATGGCTTTTATAAGAATTATTTTAATAATCCAATAAGTATTATCTCCAAGCTTCATTTAAATAAACTCGTCCAGTGCTCAGCAATTGTACACGACATTTCTGAACTGAACTTTATCCGAATGTCTTTCGCAAACATCAAATTACATTTATTATTGCCGGAATGGGCGTGCCGTTATTTTGTTCCTTTTAACAGATCCAACAATTCTCAGTTGAAAATAATGGAAATGGCTGCGAGGTATAATGTATCTTGTTTATAATTAGCGAGAGACCTGGATATAAATTACACGAGTACACTTTTAATTTGGGCCCTTTGTCTTAAAGTGAGGAATTAATGCGGGGCCGTAATGGAGTTTTTCATATTTCTTCCAGTCCTCGGGAGATTTATAAATCCCCAAAAGCCGCGCGCGGCCAGACATTTTTATGATAACGAAACCGGCCGGTATATAATAAAGATAATAAAATAAAGCAAGGCAACTCCCACCTAGGATATAAATAAATGAATAATATTCGTGGAAAATATTAGTTTACAATAAGGTAATAAACATTGATTATGTATATCACACAAAAATTAATTAATTGTTAAATGGCTATCAGAGGTCTTTCTGCCTGGAAAATATTATATTATTGATTATTTTTACAGTATAAAATAATGTAATAATGACTGCTTGAAAATATGTGTCTAGTATCTAATGGTGACTGTTTTTTTAGATATTAAGATTTCATTGTTTCCAGTGGTGCGTCCAGTTTTTTGTTTGTTTATAGAGTGAAGGTTGGTCGTGAAATCTAATTTATGCAGGTATCTACTTAAAAGAAATTAATAATAGAAATATAGGGTGTCTCAGACATGACACCCCAGGCTTATAACTTTCTTATTTTTAAAGATAGAAATATAAAATTAAATGACAATTAAAATGATAAGAATAGAATATCAAATATCTGCTCATAATTTCACAGTGATGTTCAAGTTGTGCAACATTCAAGTCTCTGCATTAACGCTCTGCCGGTAGCATTTAATAATACTTCTTGCGGAATATTTCGACAGACCCTTGTAATATTCGTTTTCAGTTCATCCACACTATCAAATTCTAATGAATAGAAATGAGCTTTTAAATACCCCTACAGGAAAAACTAAGGGTGTAATATCAGGTAAGCGGGGCGCCCGGCGTACTGATCCATATAATAATAATAATAAGTACTTTATTCGCCCAACAGAAAGATAACCAATTATAGAACAAAATTAAAAATAAGTGCAGTGAGGCTATTTAATTAAGTAACAAATTCATTTATAGTAATAGAACATATAACAAAATAACATATATAAGTAATATAAACTCATCACTACAGTAATAATATACAATAAATAAACGTATGGCTCTAAAAGCATAAAATAATACATAAGTTTAAATTAAGTCGACATTCTGAATTAAAGTTCACACTCACTTATACATTTTCCTAAGTAATTATAATCAGAGAACATATCACAATCACTAATTGTTAATATTTTGTTTGCATTTTCAATCATGACATGTATTGGGGCTTTAGATGTTACTACCGACCTAGAAATCTTGTTATAAAAGGGTGTGTAAGATCGGGAGCTATGAGTAGGTACGTGGACGTTTATTTTAGTGAGTATATATGGCGAATCTATTTTATTATGTATAATTTTAACTAGTATGAAAGCGCTACTATATTTACCACATCTTCTTCTATAATCAAAGTTGGAATCATTGTTAAGTAAAAGTAATTCATTTTGATTAATAATTCTAGGAGGATATGTGCCATTTTTTTAATTTGTATGGGTATTGAAGATATATCCTTTGGATATTTTCCAAGGATTTTCGGTGACAATCATAAGAAGGGTACCAAATAATTGTAGCATATTCAAGCCCTGATCTTACTATAGATTAGTAAAGTTTACTAACAACATCAAGATTCGAAAATTATCTACTGGATAAATTCCAAGGTCCTGTTCGCTCTCGTGGAAATAGCGTTAATGTGAGATACAAATTTTAATTTTCTATCAAACAGAACATCGATATCTTTCATTTCAGTGGGCCTATCAAGAATTGTCTTATTAAGAATATTTTCATATACTGCAGAACTAACTTTACGGGCAAACGACATAATTTTACATGTTCCTTCATTCAATATGAGACTATTCATGTCACTCCATTCACTAATGTAATTCAAGTTTTATTGTAATATTTCTACATCTTTCTGGCATTTAATGACATTGAAGATTTTCAAATCATTCGCATATACGAGTACGTTACATGTTAGTGACTCAATTAAATCATTAATGAAAATGACGAATAACAAGGGACCTAAGTTTGAACCCTGTGGTACACCAGAAAAGCCATGACATGTGAAATATCTAAATCCCTTATACGAGACAAATTAATATCTACAAGAAAGTAATTAAGTTGTCAGAGAAACCAAATGAATCTAATTTAGTAATAAGTATTAAATGATTAATTAAGTCGAACGTTTTTAAAAAATCCAGATATACAACATCTATAAATAGAAAAGAGTATTATTTATTCTCTTTTCTATTTATATTAACAGCCAGCGAGGCATTTATTGAAATCCGAACCGAGAGCAGTTTTTTGTGAATTTGCGATAACAACAATATAAGAACGCACGCCCTCCTCTGTCCGTCATTACTAATACAGCGCGCGGCAGGTGAGGGTCGCTCTTTTTAATTAATTTGATTCAATTATTTTCGTTTAATTTTATTCGGTTTTGATTTAAATTGAATTAATTTGGTTTAATTTAATTTAAATTGATTTAGTTTAATTTGATTTCATATAACTAATTTAAATTTGCTGATTGTATTTGAATTAATTTAATTGATTTATTTTAACATCTTTAAATTATGTAAGGCATAGCTGTACTGACGAGGGATAGATCCCGAAACACGTGTCTGCAGATGGCCTTAAATTAAGTAACGTTCCTTTTGTTGTTTTTACATTAAATTTTTCTCGGATCAAAATTAGTTGCATTATGCAATATTTTATTGATGTGCAACAGCAGATGTACATTATGTAATTCAATGTCTGGCGTGGGTATTTGCTCGGGAAGTAGTTGTTTTAGTGTGCATTTGTTTAACGTACTTACGTAGCGTGGGTCAAAAGTAACAGAGCTAAATGTGAAAATAATTTATTAATTATTTTCAAATCATTTTTATTTAATATACAACATCTACTTGGTTTTTGGACTTAAATACCTCGGTAATATACTCTGTGATATAAATTAAATAAGTAACTGTTGATCAACGGGGTAAAAACCCATGTTGAAATTCAGATATCTGAGGATTAATTTGAATTATTAGATCAGTGTAAATACACTGCTAAAAAGCTTTAACAAAATTATTTAAAATGGTATTGGGTCTGTAGTTTGCAATTTCCATTTTATATCCATTTTTAAAAACCGGAGAAACCCTACCCATTTTCCATAACTTTGGAAAAGATGATGTTTTTAAACTGAGTCTAAATAAAATGGTATAAGATGGAGCAAACACATGGGCACAGTTTCTTAGCAAATAACTTGTAATTTGATTATCTTCAGCAGTTTTAGAGATTTTTAATTTTTTCAAACATCTAATTATATCATCCTCCTTTGGCATGGATATTGTTATCAGCTGTCGGTTATAGAACATGCTGTTATCATTAAGCAGTTTATGTTTAGTGTAAGTACTTGCGAATAACTCAGCAAAAGCATTAACAATAAATTGTGGATCATTTGTAATTGGTTTTGAATTTTCATCGCGTTAGGAATTCTAGATGATCTATTTTTAGAATGTGTATAATTAAATAGTTCCTTTGGATTAGATTTTATTTCTAGCTTAATTTTATTTAAGTGTTTGTCAAATGCTGCTTTTATATAAGATTTGATTAATTTTCGTAATTTTTTAAATTCACCAAGATAGTAAGCTCTTTTAGTTTTCTATATCTACGATAGTAGTAATCTTTACACTTAATATCATTATGCTAGGTAGGTACCTTGTAGGACCAATGGTTTCTCATCTAAAATGTTTGTTGCTCGTTCGGATGTACCTCAAGGATCCATTATTGTTCCTTCTCTTTGTTAACGACCTAAGTAGTTTACTGGATTGTAACCATTTACTGTTTGCCGATGATCTTAAAATATTTTCTAATAATGACACTTCTTGTCTAAATTTACAAAATATGCTCGATATAATTACTGAATGGTGTTGTGTTAATTATTTAACTCTGGACGTAGCTTAATGTAAAGTATTTACTAATTCACGCAAAATTAAACCAATACTATTCACATATAATTTTAGAAATCGACTTTTAGAAAAGCTTACAACTTTTAAAGACCTTAGTGTCTTGGTGTTGGTGACCTTAGTGTCTTTATTCTCACTTTAATTTCAAAAATCACTATAATTCAATAATTTGAAAAACCAACAAAACTCTCGGGTTTATCATTCGCAACACTAGGTTTTTTAAAAATACTAAGGCTCTAAAAGTTCTATATAATTCGTATGTACGATCTATACTTGAATACTGTTCGATTATCTGGAATCCAATATATCACAGACATAAACTATCACTTGAGAACACTTAATGTAAATTCTATAAGTACTTGTGGTATAAAAAGCGTGGAATCTATCCTCCGCGGGGTTTTAACAACGACTTGCTTTTGAACGAGTTTGTTGCGATCTCACTATTAATACGGAAAAATGCACTAGGTCAAGTATTTCTATTCAAAATCCTTCATAATATAATCGATTGTTCCGATCTATTATTTAAAATTAACTTTAATGTGCCTAGATTATTTAGTAGATGTTGCATGTCCTTCTATATATCTAATGCACGCTCTAATATACTTGAATTCTCTCCATTGCGTCGTATCTGCCAAAGTAACAATTATTTTAATTGTGACATATTTAACTGTAGTCTGAGGGAATTCAAGGTATTCCTTTCTCGAGAAGAATTTAACTTATAAGGTTGTAGATACATTACTATTTAAAACATGAATTGTTTCACAATTGTATTCTAGTTTTTTATTTTATTGTGTAATATGTCATTCTTTATATTTCTATATACGTCTTATTTAGTTAGTTGTTATATTAAGTTTGTACTTATTGCTCTGTAATTGGGTTTTTTGCCTGTTGGGTAATAAAGATTATTATTATTATATTTGCTATTCTTTTTTTTTTCAGAAAACGGCACATACTCGCTAAAAATATTGAAAATATGAATATAAAAATTTATTAGTAGCTCTTATCAAAACTACTGAAGAATGTTCTATCAGTTGTGAATAGTTCATCATATAACGCAGCGAAATTAGCTTTACTAAAATTAATGTCAAATTATTGATGGGAAATTCTGAATTTAATGGTTTAAAAAAAATAATTCAAGAGATATGGCAGGATGATAATGATCAATGGGTACAATAGATTCTTCCTCACGTTCCCTACGACAATTGATGTTTGTAAGAAATAAATAATAATTAATATACATTATTTCCATAAATTAAGTGCATGCTTTAGTTTTTTGTCATTATTGGAAGTGTCACAGAATAATGGAAAGTTAAAATCACCTAAAATAATAATGGCCTTGCCTATTAATTTTAAACTTAATACTTCAAATATTAGACCAACAGACTCAAAAGATAAATCAGGTGGAAAATAAATTACCAAAATGTAAATAATAAAAGAATTAACTGTATATTTACCACACACTATGTCTGCTAAAGGATCTATTAATCTTAATATTAATTTTAAAGAAGAGTTAACGGCCAATAGCACACCCCCACCGGATTTGCGTTGAGTGGCAATTGTATCTCTGTCGCATCGCAGAATATTATAATTATCGGTAAAAATTCTGAACATTCAATATCATCCGAGAGCCACGATTCAGCAAAGACGATAACATCGAAATGATAATTAGACGTAGAAGAATACACAGAAGTTATTTTAGTCGGTAAACCGCGTGTACTTTGATAATATATTTTGAATAAGTTAAATAAAAATGATTTAAAATTATTAATAAATTATTAATACTGTTGGGCGCCTTTAGTTTTCCAGATGGGCGAAAACAATAGATGAAACTCCTTTGACATATTTTATACGAGATTAGATTTTCCTGACTCAATGCATGTTGAAAACTCATTCTTCACTTTATGATAATAATCCATTTGTTTGGATATATTGATATTCCATTAAAAGACACATCATTTTTTAATAATGCGCTATTCTTCAACATTTTAAAAACTAGTTTTTCATCTTTGAATCTAAGTTTAATAGGTCTCTTATTGAGTTTAGTTTTATCAAATTTCACTATACTAAAAACATTAGGGGCTGGATCATCACTAATAGATAAGTGATTTAATATTTTTTTCACTGTCGAATTATCGGCTTCCTTCCTACTTTGAATTGATGACATTGCAGCGACGTTTTACACGTTCTTGAACTTCTTGAGTGATCGCTTCAAATTCCATAGTCAAGTTGGAGATAGGCGAAGATGTATTTTGTAACATTTTCACCTCATTTTTAAGCATAAAAATTGCTGCTTTTAAGCCGTTAATGTCATTGTGAAGAGTAGCACATTGAGGGCAATTCCATAATAAACCGCCTGACTAATTTTATTTTACGCGCTTCCGATTTCGAAATATTAACGCAATTAATATTGTATGCATTTTTACAAATGCGACATATTACGGACAATTGCTTTTTTTAAGTTATTTCAAGTATAGGAATGGATGATAAGGGGGAGCTGGATATAAACAATACACAAATTCTTCACACTATACGGCCCGCCGTATTGACTAAAACATATAAATTAAACAAATAATTTGAATGAGATAGGCCACGGACAGGCCACACAAGAGTATTTTACCTGCGGAAAATTCCACTGTTTCGTACACACTGTATCACTAATTAATACACAATATATTAAATTTTCTGCTATTAAAATAGATATGCACTAATGCATGTGTGAAAACTGATTATGTGTATAAGTTTTTGTAATATTTTTACTTTTAAATATAGATAATAAACAATACAGAGGTGATTGAAGCGTACGTACTTGAATACGTATATATGTTCCGAACCAGCGTTATGTTTAAACGGCACGTTTTCTAAGAGTTGTGGAAAAATATTTCCAAGAAATGATAAGTAACGATTACCTGTCAAAGTATCTTCCTAGAAATATGGCTCCATTAAGTATCCTCATATTATGCTACCCCAAATGTTATTCCTCCATACGTTTTGAAAATCTCGATGCTTTATCCAAAAAGGCTGCTCAATTGACCAACATCTAGAATTCTGAGTAGTCAACACAATATTATTATGAAATTTACTTTCGTCCAATCATAAAATCGTACTCAGAATGTTAGGTTGATAAGCCATTATCCTACTAATAAATTCCATTCGACGTACATTATCCCCTGAGTGTATTCGAATAAATTTAAAAAGTCGATATAAATTCCTCTTTAGTATACTACTCACCGAACATTTTGATATATCACATTAAGATGCAACCTAAGCGAGATATTCGGGTATAATAAACGTACCTCAAAACTGCATCTGAATGAGCATCATCGGTAGCGTTCCGTTTTATAAAATTTGGAACTTTCTTATTCTTTTTGTATAAGCCTTGCGCAGAAAGATTCTTCGCCAAATGAATAATTATTTTATGACCCGAGTGTTGTCTTTCCGGATATCTTCGTGCATACAACCTTGCAGCTTTTCTCGCATTGTTCTTGCACAAATTATAAAGAATAACCGTGTCAAGTTTATGAGAGTTTTTGTAATTCATTTTTCTTATAACTTTAGACAAGGTGCAACAAGTTTTTAAAAGAAAAATTGTCACATATGTCATTCTGTGAGTCCATGAACCTATTAATATATGGACGGAGTCTAATGTGAGGAGGGTGAAGACAAACGGGGAGGGGGATCCGCTAATTTATCCAGCGACGACATAGCACTATATTATTATATACATTGCACGGTGCGTTGTGTGTAAGCTCAATTTATAAGTTTATTTAAAATGCCGCAATGTGTAGTTATGGGATGTTCCAACAAAACCTACAGAAAATCGAAAATGCAAGTAAAATTCGAAAAAAAAAAAGAATAACTTTCCATAGGTAAGTACATTTATAACCTACAAATGAACATATGATTTTATTTCTAAATAAGCCCAAAAATCAACATTTAATCTAATTTTTCTCATTTTTTCTAACGTAACAATCATATTGATTTACATGGTTCTAAAGAGAATACCAAATACTTATATAATAAGGAAAAAAATAGCCCAGTGCTATTTGAAAAAAAAAAATCTTATCATATTAAAGAGAATTTGCTCCCATTTAAAAATATATATTTGGTCTTACACTTTTATCATTAAAAATAAGAAAGAGTTATGTCTTAGACATTCTGTATATTTCATATTAATACTGATAAAGCTTTATATGGCATTCACTTGATTTTAATTAAAACATTAATTGTCTTATAAATACACTTTTTTTTAATTTTTATGTGGTGTAATTATATTATTGGAAGATAAACTATCTATTGGGTTTTATTGAGCGAGAGTATGAGGAAATTGATTTAAACCGAACCTCACACACTGTGCAATAAATTACCTTTAATAAAGAATCAATCTCTCGCGTGAACAGGATTTCCTAGAGTATCGATTTTAGCGGGACTTAAATAGGGTAATTCTATTTTCTCCATTAATTTATCCTTATATATTGAATAAAACACACAAAAAACAAGCAATTGCTTTTAGTTGATTTATGGTACGTTATTTCATTTATGTTATATTTTATAAATGAATAAATCTTTATATTCGAACAATATTAAATTAAATGACAATAAATTTAAAGAGGGATTGTAATTTAAATAACAGCAAAAGTGTGAATACTCTTTATTTTATTTTATATTAAAAATAAATATCTTTTTACAGAGGATTATTAAATGCTAGGTGATACTGGTCGATAGCCAATTGGCAAACTCTTAGAACATGTATTGTAATATTTTATATGTAGGTGTTGTAATACGTTTGTTAATAAAGATTATGTATATATATATTAAATATTTACTCTCAGAACTAAATACAATATACAGGGTGTTTCAAATTCGAGTCTCACCATGAGGACCTCGCTTATTATAAGAGATATAAGAGAAACATGCTATTAGTAAAATTAGTACGCCATCGATTAGATTATAAAAAAGTGCTATAACAATGTCTTCGTTGTTTTGAATTATTGCTTCAAATATCGAAGTCTTTATATCTTCGATATTATTTGAAAAGAAAATCGCATTTTTCAGTTTTTTCATTTTTCTTGAAAACAAAGAAACTTAGCCCTGTTTTCTCAACGGGATATTAATCAGCATGAAAATCCGCAAAAGTGCCGAATTTAAACCTACCCTCTATCTCTTATAATAAGCGAGATTCCCATGGTGGAACTCGAATTTGAAACACCCTGTATATTTATCAAAACTTCAACTACTTAAAATTGAAACATAGTGAAAAAAAAAACACAACTATTTTAATTTAAATAATATACAAGGTGTACAGAAAATGAGTGAAAAGCTTTAGGGAGAGTGACTCTTTGACTAATTTTTAGATAAAAATATTAACGAAAGTAAGTCACACGGTCCTTTCTTAAGCCTCACGGGCCACTTAAAAGAACTATACATTTGGCAACGCTGGATCAAACAAGTGTTATTAAAAATAATCATACATTTCACATGTCAAATTTGAAGTTTAAGATCAAAATTATAGAAACTGTTCAAACTGGTATCCATCAGCTTCTAAACAAATCTGGAGCCTCCGAGGAATAGAATTTATTACCCGGAGTAACATATCTTCTGTAATTAATTCAAATGCAGCATTTATCCTGTTTATAACTTCTACATCATCCGCTGGAGGTGTTGCATAAACACCTTTTCTTTTAAAAATACATATTCGGTGATCTTGCTGGCCATAGTATTAGTCCATTACGTCCAATCCATCTTTCGGGAAAATGTTCATCCAGCCACTCTTTAGAAATTCGTGCACTGTGAGCAGGTGCTCCGTCATGCATGTATAGCATATTGTTCAATAAATTTAATGGAACATTTTCTAGAATTTCTTTTAAAACATTTACATATTCCAATGCATTTAATCGAGTTGGAAGAAAAATTGCTCCAATAACACGTAAATTTAAAATACCAAGCCAAACATTTACCGAAAATTTTCTTTGATGCCCAAATTCTCTGACCATCCGCTGATTTTCGTCTGCCCAAAAATGAAAATTATGGCTATTAAATACTCCCTCCCGCGTAAATGTACACTTATCGCTCCAAAGAATTCGAAATAATAAGTTAGGTTCCTCTTGAATTTTGTTTAAAATTGTGTTACAAAACGCTTTTCTATGCACATTGTCATTTTCATACAATGGTTGTACTTTTCGGATATGAAAAGGCCTTAACCGATTTTGTGTTAGCACTTTATACACTGTTGTTTGGCTGGGAACATTTAATTGCCTGGCTATTTGTCTCGTCCTGGAAGTAGGATCTTCATGAACAGCATCTAGAATTTGTTCCTCCAACTGAACTGTACGCTCCCTAGGTCTACCTCTGTTCACGTAATTTGGAAAAAAAAAAACCATATTCACGAAGTCTCTGGTCCAATTTGCGGAATGTATTACTACATGGGTGTTGTCGATTTGGATATCGTGTTCGATATTCTCATGTTTGCATTTCCGTTGCAAAATCCAAATACCATGTACATATCAGCATATTCGTTAAACGAATACATCGTACAAAAAACGCGTTGGAAAGTCACTTGAATAATTGTAGATTTACGTAGACTTTTTTCGAATAAACTAATGTCAAATCAATCAAATAAACGTCAACATTATCAAATTTGCAAACGAGCCTGCGTCGTTGCCAGATCTATTTTCATTAAAAGAATGCTTCTGATGCAGTTATAAAATTGTAAAAATATCCGATTTATTAATCATTTACATCAATGGAAAACAATCCTAATTTATAGTCACATATTTAAAATTCCGAAAACCTCGTGAGCCTCAATGAAGAACCATACAACATTTTTTATTTGGATTTTCTATTAAAAATTAATTAATGAATTGAGTTACCTGAAGGTTTTCACTCATTTTCTGTACACCTTGTATATTATTACTAATGTTTAATGGCACACGAAAATGTCAGAAACATAACATTACTCAACTTTCCCAACTGTTATTAGAATTTAATAATCAAAACAAAAACTTTAAATAACAATTTTAATGATAAATTTAATAAACATGCATGGTACATAACATCCTCGTTAAATGAAAAAAAAAAAAGAGAATAATCCGAACACTTTTGACTTTTCTAGAATGGATACAGAACGTATTTAATAATACTTCAATCAACCGTGATAATTCATCATTGTCGTATCATGCCATTATCAATTTACATTCGTATAATTACATTTGTGGATTACTAATGATATATGAATGACAGCAATTTCGTTTAATTTTACCAGCGACAAAATTATCGACGCAATACAAACAAATAAACCAATGCAACATCCAACGTTACGTATATTAATTCTATAGACCGGATGTTTTTTTAAATAAAATACAGGTGATTATTTTAATTTCATATTGCGCGCAGTAGTTGCCAATAATTAAAATGGCGACAAAAGTCCAACAAAATTATTAGAATTGCTTAATCAATTTCTCACTTAGTTAATCAAAATTAAAAACACTGTGTTTTTTTCACTTTTTTTTTCCTTTTTACTTTCCCCGGACCCCTGTCCAAGAGAAAGTATTGTGATCGTGAAAATTTTCGAGTTTTGAAAAAGGTCTGTGTGTGTGTCTGTATGTCTGTGTTTCCGCGATAGCGCCTAAACGGCTAAATGGATTAAGCCCAAACTTTATATCTAAGCTTTTATAACAGTGGAATGATCTGAAAAGCTTTTGGTCAAAATCAAAACTCATTAAGTGCAACTTTACTCTTAGCAATTTTTCATTTTTTTTTAATTCGGATAGAAAAATGTTTCAAATAAAAGTTTTAGATATTGGAAAATAAATAATTTCTGTTATAAAACTTTTATTGTAGGACCTCTGGTTTTCATTTTATAATCGTTTACCTGATAAATTCCCTTAGAGATTTTAATTATTGAAATAATTATTTTAATGACAAATAAAACGTCAAAGTGCCGTCATATTCAGCACATTCGCATAGTTTGAAAAAATGATGAAGACACTCTTGATTTCAACCCATTGTAAGGTAAGAAATAACACACTTAATTATAATATTCTTCTAAATACTCGGTTTTAACTTTGAAAGACAACAATCAATTTTTTCTATTAATCATTTTGCTTCCCTATTAAATTTTCAATCAGAAACTTATTTGGCCGTATTCACCGGGGAAAGTACCATGATGGACACATCACCATTTTTCGGCATTGGATACGCATTCATATGGCCAGCTCTCAGCGGTTTGAAGATAAAGAAAAAAGGTTTGTTTCACTTATTTATATTTTCTCGGCTATTAGAAATATATATTCTAATAGGGTAAGGTTGTTCAAGTCGTACCACTTGAATTTTGAACGAACAACACATAGACGTTGTATATAAATAGATAAAGCATGCGGCCGATTTCAGCGTGCCAACATCCGAGGTACGGGGGGTGTTTACTCAGGTGTTTTGTTACCGTCAGCTGTTCTTTGCATTCTTAGTTTACATCGTTTGAAATTGAAATAAATGCTACTTCTTTGTTTTATTCGATATATCAATCATAAATTAATATTAAGTAGACATTGGTGTATAGTGATGATGTGAACGGTTTAGTGGCGGATTCACCGGAAATTACATCAATTTTAAAAACTTGATATTCTAATTGTTATAAATTTATTGTTTTGGAATTATTATTATTTAAATATATATTTTTTTCATATAAATGTCATTATTATATTATATGTGTGTGTATATATATCATTAAATAATGTAATATTGATATGTTCTTAAATTTCAATAAACCTCAGTAAATTTCGTATAAAAATGTGTTTAATGTTTACATAATTTTAAAATTCGCGGTCAAATCGATCGATTTGTTTACAAACACCACTGTTTACAAACGTACCCTAATTTCACAGATTACCTTACCTAATATGATGGCACAAGCGGTATCCTATTCCCACCACAACATGCTTCATATATTTATATACTAAATCTATGGAACAACAGCACATACGACGGCAACCTGATATACATCATAATTAACCATGTTGTTTTACGTATTATTGTCCGCCATAAACAAGCATCGTTATAAATGCTGTCATCAAGTAAGTTTTTTTTTTTCAAATTTCTTATAATTTTCTGCACATGTTTGGTAGTTAATCTTGCAAGTAAATTATTGATAAAATTGTGTTTTTTATTAAATACATTTATTCAGTGGAATTTACATATCAATTTTATTCAATGTTAGGTTATGTTTACTTTTAAATTTAATTTTGTCGTGTCTTAAGTCGCACCCATATGAGATTCCTAAGTCATACTAGTACGATATAAGAAATTACTTCTCAGTTTTACCTACTGTTAAATTCTTATCTTATTCTTATCTGTAGGCCATACTTATGTCAATGCAGTCAAAACGAATTTATAACAAATGGAAACAAGAAGATAGGATTCAATGAAGCTAGTAGACACTATAACATCCCTAAACCAACGTTACGGCGTCATTTTAAAGGAATAAATAAGAAAGTCAAATTTGGAAGGCCTTAGGATATGACTGAAAATATGGAGAAGGAGTAGGTTGTACACGGCCTATTGAGGCCGTGTACAACCTACTCCTTCACAAAAAAGCTTGATTCTAAATTGTTAGAATCAAGCTTTTTTGTGATTACTGCAATTGCCTTTTATGAAATTTAGATGTTAACACCTCCGCATGTGAATCGAAAAATTAAGAAGCAGTAGTACCAACGTGAGAATAAATTCTTTCCCCTTCTTACTCAAACCGCGCTAATCAAAACCGCATTTGTTTAAAGTACTTACGTTACGTGAGTCAAAATGTTACAGAGCTAAATGTGAAAATAATTTATTAATTATTTTTAAATCATTTTTATTTAAACTATAAAATAATATTCGAGACTCAAGTTCTGCAACCCATTACGTGTAAAAGAATGGATTTTTAAAATTACTTAAGAAAGTGTTTATAGTTAACTCGGGAATTCGTATTATTATTTAAACTCATCCGATAACCTTACTTAACATTACCATATAAAACTATTTGGTCTTTTGTGTCATTTTCAAAGATTTCACATCGCTCTACTATATAGATTTCTATATTGCACGTATGTGCGCTCGCGATCTTATCGACGTAATTGACATAAGGTAAGGGAGGTGCGCATACGTCTAGTAGAAATGTAAGCAACATATGAGGTTATGTGTATAGAGTGAGTGATAGTTTGTACAGTTTGATTATCGGAGAGACATAGGAATTGTGAGTATAAAATAAAATTAATTATTATATATTAGTGATTAGAGCTAATCTAATCGTAACCAAAATAATAATAACCGTATATTCAAAACATTATTAACTGACAAAATAACAATCATTCCTAAAGGTGAGTTTTTTTATATGTGCTTAAATTTTAATTTATGTTGCGAATTTGTGACTTCGGTTAAATCCTAGAATTTGTCCTACACCTCTTATTTTGTTGTTTAGAAAAAATCAACTATAAAGTGGTATTTTTATGATGACGGATGATCTTAGTTGATTTTCGGGTATTTACACTTATATTTTTTCATAATTAGGCTCGAAAGTCGGGAGGTTATGTCACTGATTTTCCGTATTTCCATCACAATAAAAAGCATTCTTTTGTTATTTTCCACACCTGTTTATACTAATGTTACATTTTAGCACGCTTTTATTTCGTTAAAATGGCATTTAATAAGAAAATTAGTGAATTTATTTTTCACCAAAATACGTCATTCATTGAGCGAAAATTCGACGGTGAACTTGAGTTTTGCGTTTTCATCTGTACATTAGTTCTCAACACAAACCATAGATGGCCAACCACCGGAATGGTGCTCTACATTTTCTTTTCTCTTCTCTAATTTAATTTAAACAACCTCTTTCAGTAAAGAAAAATTCTCCTTTTATTTCATTTAATCTGTGCAATATCTGGACATTACATAACCTAATCACCGATCGCCTTTTTTATAGAATAACTCTTTTTAATGTACGCTTTCTATCTTCAAAACCTTTTATTTGCCTAACCTAGATCGCCCCTCTAATAAGGAATAATAAAGAATAATCCTTTTTAATTTACGCCTAACAACTTAATAAAGAGTGTGTAAATTGAATTGAATATTTCCTATTTTTTGTGGTGGTTCTAGAAAGACCCGATTTTGCATTCATTCGCCGTAGTGTTAAATAGACAAATAAATTATTGCTATCGCTATCTCGTGGTTGTAATTTGTATTGTCCTTGCTGTACGTTCTTGATTTAAAACATCTGGTTTGAGCGCTGTAACGCGGCCAACTTTACTCTGAAGTGTAGGGCAGATTCTGGGATTGGGCCAATTCATGAATTATTTACTCTAAGTAGCTAACTTCAACTTCTCAATTTACATTTCGTAAATAATTAAAAAAATAACTAAATAATTAGTCATTTTATTTTTCTAGTACTGCAACTTTAAATTACATACCATAAGTTATGTAAACAAATATCTATCAGCTATCTATTTTGCAATCTAATGCCTTCAATGGTTATTAATCTTTAGATACTGACTTGCATAATGTTGAGAAGCTAACGAAAATAAATAAAATTATTATTTTTATTTAATTTATTTTAAATGACTGCGACTGATTTTGTTTTTCATTAATATAGAAGTCTGTTAAAAATAACAGAAAAGAGTTTTTGTTTACTTCGGTGCGGTTCTACAAATAATTTAATAAACATATAATGTTAAAATAACAGTTAATCATTTTCTCTTTACTAAGCGTAGGTCAGTGTGACCTTTGTTTAGTAAGTACTTTTACTTTTTCACCGGTCCTCGTGTAGTAGCAAAAATGTAACTAAATATTTCAATGTTTTGTTAACATCATCATATTTTTAGATACGTTTTTTTTTTTTCACCAACAACGTTGTTATATTAATCATAACTTAAATTGATCTAAATTGATGCGAAAGATTTAAAAAGGATGAATTTCCAGCAAACAAATTAAGGGGGTGATTCATATACTTTTTTCTTCAAAACACCTTCCTCTCCAAATTACAGCCCTCTAAAGTTAAGGAAAAAAATATTTTTATTTCATTACTATGGAACAATTTAAAAAATTGAAATTTAGCACGCAACTGTTCCTCATTAAATGGCATTTTTTGACGATTTTTGTAACCCTACAATATTATTACAAGGAGGTGAAAAAGTAACCCCTATAATAGTTTGCATCAGAATTTTTTAAAGCGTCTACATTTTTCTATTACAAAAATTGATTTAAATGGAGGGATTCAATCTGCACAGTTTCTGTCTCTTGATATTTTCTTCTAAAAATAAATACAAAAGATAAAACATTTGTCACAATTCAGAGATTGGTTATTATTCATCAAAAAAAGAAAAATAGTAGGCTCGTGTCATAATAACAAATATTTTTATTGTTGTGATTTTGTCGGTGTTATTTTGTAATCTTCCGTAAAGTAAAAACAATTTATTACTTAAGTAAATAAAATGGCAATCTACGTAAATGCTGAAATGGCAGACATGAATTTTGTAAATGGTCGTGCTAATAGAAATGAGTTATTATTTTATTTTTGTGATCAAACTAACAATTTTACGAGAAAACATCAAGAGACTGAAAATTACGAAAATATCAAAAAGTGCTATTTTATGAGGAACAGTTGTATGCTACATTTCATTTTTCTAAATAGTTCCACAGTAGATATATGAAATAAAAATATTTTTTTGTCCTTAACTTTAGAGGGCTGTACTTGGAGAGGAAAAATTATATGAAGGACCCCCCTTAATTTTTACTGAAATAATACACTTTAGAATCTTTCGCATTGATTTAAAAACACTGTATTTATTGCAATTTTTGTAAGGTCATTCCTCTTGTTCGTTTATATTATCCATCCGTGGCCTTCAATCCTTTGTGTGTCCTTTTTTGTCAGTCACCTGTGATCGTCCGCGCTGTGTGTGAAGTGTGTATCCTGTGTTTTTTGTTTCAATTTATTTTTTTCCCTTCCTTAAATATTTAAATTTAAAATCAAGTAATAAAATGGGCATGGACATATAGAGGAAGAAGTGTAAGATTATCGCAGTGTAAGTAGATTTTTGCCAATACTTGACAGATAGAATGAAGACACTTTTAAGTTGAAATTTCATTTATAATTTTACTTTTTTTAAGTAAATAAAGAATTCAATTAAAATCGTCGAATTATTATAATTCCGAAAGTGTATACTTTTGATATAAAAAATCGAGTTCATTGTATTTACATTAAACAATACACAAAATAATTTTATATCATATATTAATTTTCTATAAGAATACTTTTGAAATTGTTGAAGTTTCTGAGTAAATTACGGAATATTTGCACATTCAATAATAATGAGAATTTATGTACCTAGAATTGAAAATGCCCAGAATACGATGCTGTTAATACAACATTAAACATATTTAGTTTTATTTATGCCTTCCCCCCTACCCGAGCACCGATGGGAAAAAAATTATAGCACAGTGCGCCGCACATTAGATCATAAATTGACTTTTGTCATTGCATAGCAAAATCGTCATGCAATATGAAGCCACCTGCAGGCGCATATTTTATGGATTCATTCCTCGTTGTAAATAGTAACGACTGTTATTTAGAAAAGCTATATAAACATAATACTAATACACAATGGTTGCAGTGTTTCGAAAATAAATCTCCGAAATTACAAACCATAGTGTGTCAGGACTAAAAAAAAACTTCATGAATTCGTATTGATGTATAAAATTACATTTCACAAACGCGAGTAAAAAAACAAATTTATATTCTAATGATTTAACAGTAATGTATAAATTTTAAATAGATTTTCCCGATAAACTTCTTGCTCGAACTCCGCGTGTTTTTCAAATAAAAAATCTATACATCGAGCATAATCCGTGTTGAATATTAAGTAAAAGGGAATAAGACATTTAGGGATTTCGCAACGTTTGGCGCTAGAATTTTTGCATATCGAGTGGTGCGCGACCCTTCCGGTGTATTTGTATCGCACGGAGCGAATTTTGTATTCCGCCCGCGTACTTTCTAAACGGCTCTTTACGAGTGCTAGATTTTCGATACGGATGGAAATTATGTGGCGAATATTTCACGTTCGTCGTCGACGTCGATGTTTAATTTGCATGAGTTTTGATAAATACACAATCATGCATTGAATTTTGAAATACCTTTCTTCAATTACCAATGTTTTTAAATACTTTTGTAAAGTAGCTAATTCTATTATTTTGTCTAACTTAGTAGATCTCAAATCTACTTTAGATGAATAAATATTCTTGAAATTAAACGTAAATTTCATAGAACTTTTTAGGAAAAAAAATATTTGTTTTTTGCATTCATTATAATGAGGGTACCCGGGTACCACAAGTAGGCAAATTGGATCCTATTCAATTACTATTATAGTACAACTATCTCTCACTACAAGTTTTATTGTTTCAAAATACAATACAACTAAATGTTGTATAAGTGTTCTTAAACAATAAAGAAAGACGTGCTGTGTTAGTGCTGCGTTTTTAAAGTGATTTTTGCTGAGTTATCCCCAGTCGATAATTATCATCTTCGGTGAGATGATTATTCATCACAATAACTAAACACTGTTAGAATTTGATTACGTTCTATTTACTCGTTCTCTAGCAATTTAGTTATTAACAAAATGCAATAATACACATTGCTGAGTGTATGAGTCACGCTATTTTCTTTATTTTACTTTTTTGGTACATTTACGCTGAGTGCGATCGGACAAATACTAATAATTTATCTGTTTGTTATCGTTTCGACCTTTCGGTTTCGATTGATATTCAACACAATTAATCCCCCCACTGTCCTCTCTTACATTTATTTGTTTAAACCGTGGTCCATATCTGTGCTGTATTAGTTAGCCACTGCGAAGGACCGTGCAGTGTGAAGGGTGCCCTTGTCTATACCTTATCCAAAATTATTTGTGTTAACTTAGTTGTTTATTTATTCTCTTTGAAATGGCTGATATTTCCAACAAGGAATTATTAAAGCAAATGTCTACTGAAATATCACGTTTGAAAACCGGTATAACTAATGATCTTACGAATCACTTCACAGCCTTAATCAATACGATAATCGAACCTCTTCGCAAAGAAAATGCGAGTTTGAAACATCAACTTGATTCCATAAATAAAGAGCATTTAGAAATTTGCAACTCTTTGAATAATTTTGATAAGCAACTGAGAGCAAATAATCTAATTGTTGAAGGTCTAACGGAAAGCGATAATGAAGTTATAATTGACGTTGTTAACGATTTATTTCTTAACAAATTAAACGTCACATTATCGCCATAGGATATTGCCAATACCCGCCGCTTGGGTTCTAAACACACAAAAACGCGTCCAATTCTGGTTAAATTCAACAACCCAGACAAGAAATACAACGTACTAAAATATGCTATGAAACTAAAATGGACGCAAATTTATATCAATAAAGATCTTACTCCTGAGCAGCGATCAATTCGAAGTATACTTCGGAAGTACCAGAAAATTGCCCGCGAGACTGGTCATCGCGCACTTATTATTGGAAATTCTTTAAGAGTCCTCTCCATCAATGATATCAACGATGATTTTGACATGAACTCGTTTATACAATCTACTGCAGCTGATTCTGATGGTGCTACTTCCGAAGTGATTCAGCATAACTCTCCGACAGGCACTTTAATTAATCCTATCTCTGCGCGACCTGGACTCCGTCGTTATGATACCCGTAATGGATCGAAAGTTACAAATTTTCGTTAATAAGAGTGTACCAGTAAATATATACTATTAAAATGTTCGCGTTTTGAATTCTAAAAGTAACCGAGTTTATCATAATACCGCTGTTAGTGATTTCCCTATTCTTGCCCTTACTGAGACGTGGCTGTCTGAAAACGTGTCCAGTTGTGAACTGTTTGGAAATAATTACAATGTGTTCGTAACGACCGTGATTGTATCTTGTCTCAGAAGAAACGCGGGGGTGGAGTTTTGGTGGCTGTACATTCTTCGATTAACGCTTCAGAAATACCTGTTGACCACTTTATACTTTCTATAAATAAAATCGAGTTATTAATTGTAAAAATATTAATTTCAAACGCCACTCTTTTCATTGTTAATATTTATGTATGTCCGCCGGTTTCGCTAAATCAGGTTGCCACTATTACTGCAACGCTCGATAACCTGAATTTTTTATTCAATATAGAGTATGTAACAAATCCAACTCTAAATCATCCTAATTTATGTTTATATAATTGTATTCAGTTTTTTTTGGGCTCGAACAATATAATATAATTCACAATTCGTATGATCGTATTTTAGACTTAGTCTTTAGTCAATCATATTGTATAATCAGTCGTGTTCATGATCCTCTAATTGCTGAAGATAAACACCATCCCTCGTTTGAACTTAATATCGGTTTGTCTGTAGATACAAGTAATACACATTCATCAGCAATTTTCAAAAATAATGTCTCTAATCGCTCTTTCAAAAAAACTAATTTTATTGATTTATACAATTCAATTCTTGCAATAGATTGGTCTGATATCCTTATTATCCAATCTGTAGAAAATGCGTGTTCGTTCTTTTACACAAAATTGTATGAAGTATTTCATGACAATGTCTCTTTAGTTCCTATAAGTCCTTGTAAATTTCCGCCTTCGTTTTCAGGTAAGCTTAGAAGTAAGATTCGGGAAAAAAATAAATATTTGAAGTTAAAAAATTCGAATCCTCTCTCCTAGTTCTTTAAAATTAGATACTCTAAATTAAGGTCAGAAATAAAACTGCTTTCCGAAGCTGATTATACCTCTTTTATAAGTGATACTGGAACCAAGATTTCCAAGGAACCGGGAAAGTTCTGAAACTTTATCAATTCCATCCGCCATGAATCCTCTATCCCTCCAGTCATGGAATATGAAAATCTTTCTCTATCTTCACCACTTGATATAGTGAATGCATTTGCTGCACACTTCTCTAAATCATTTACTGTATCCACTAAACCTGTTATTAATGCTGTTTATAATAACCTTAACACTAAATGATTTTTTTAACATTTCTAAGGTTACAGATGATTTAGTAATTGATGGCCTTAGTAAGCTAAGTAAAAAAGTCACCGCGGGCCCTGATGGTATTCCTGCGGTAATACTTAAGGATTGCCGCAATATGCTTGTATTTCCTCTATCTCATATATTTAATTTATGTCTCCTTCACAATACCGTTCCTGACTGCTGGAAAAGTACGCGCATTGTACCCGTTTTTTAAATCTGGTAATAAAAGAGATGTCCTTAATTATCGGCCTATAGCTATCATCTCTAATGTTGCAAAATGCTTTGAGTTGATATTATGTAAATTCATAAATCCCTACATTAATAACAAATTATCATCTAGGCAACATGGGTTTAGACCTAATAAATCAACGCTACCCAACATTTTGCAAATGACGCAAACTCTCTCGGATTATTTAGACAACCGTATCCAAGTCGACGTAATTTACACCGATATATCAAAAGCTTTTGATAGAATCAATCACGGTATACTTGTAAATAAGCTTGGCCTATTTTGGGCTCTCAACAAACCTTTGTAATTTGCTTTACAATTATCTTACCAACAGACTGTTATTTGTAGAATACAAAGGGTTTAAGTTTCATCAATTTATTGCTTCTTCGGGTATCCCCCAAGGCTCCAACCTCGGACCGGTACAGTTTAGCTGCTTTATAAATGATATTGCTGATGTAGTTCATCATAACATATTAATGTTTGCAGACGATTTGAAAATTTACCATCCTATAAATACTTTAGACGATTGTGTGTATCTTCAGCATAATCTCGACCTTATAGTAACGTGATGCAAGAACAACAGCATCACTTTAAACGTTTTAAAATGTAAGACGCTGTCTTTTACTAGGAATAAGTCGCAAATAACGTTCGATTATATGATTAATGGCTCTGTATTATCCCATGTTGAGACTTTCAAAGACTTGGCAGTGTTATTTGACAAGAAACTATCTTTTAATAGTCATGTCATGAAAGTAGTATCGATCGCTAATCGCTCGTTGGGCTTCATAATACGAAATACTAAACCTTTTAAGAATTTCGATGTCATTAAAATACTATACTATTCGTTTGTAAGATCTAAATTTGAATATGCCTGTTGCGTTTGGGATCCATACTACGCAAAATATTCTTTGATGGTCGAGACCATCCAGAAGAAATTTGTCAAATATCTTCACTTAAAGAAGTTTGGTTCATATCCTCGGACTGATTATAATTATATTGAACTATTGCGTGAATTCAACTTACATTCCTTAGAAAATCGCCGAAAATCACATGCATTGACCACCTTGTATTAAATACTCAACAATCGTATGGATTGCTCTGACTTACTTGCACGAATTAATATTATTGTGCCTGTTAATATAAGGAACAAACGTCTTTTCCAGTTATCAATCCCAAATACAAATATTATGCTCAAGTCCCCAGTATATTCAATGTGTTCAATGTATTATCACTTCATCCGGATATTGACATATTTAATGGCATATCACCAAAGGCGTTCTTCGACTTTATTGTTAAGTATTTAGAATAATTTGCGCTCATATTGTTTGTATTTTTGCGTCTTCTGTCTTTTCCATTATTGTTTAGTGTTAATCTTTATTTTGCAATGTTTCATATCTTGTAATCAATCTATAACTGGACTCGTCCGTTGATTGAAATAAATAAATAAATAAAATAAAATGTTACTACAAGTAATACATTTCTCCACTTTTTGTGTATGCTGCAGACATATTGGATTTTTACAGACCGCGCATGCTTTTCTGGTATTCCTTTGAATTTTCGCCGTTCTGCATATATAACACCTTCATGTGACCGGAAAACGCCCAGACGAATCACTCTGTACCATTTTCTCTGCACTATCGATTGCCCTAACATATACTCTATGCCCGATTGTATCGCAAGTAGCGTGGGTTTCCTGCTCTAAGCTCAATGACATTGACATATCTTTTGCAAGATTTTGTAGAAAAAGTCGATGCCTGTAATTCTTAGAAGCTAGTTTTGGATTGTTTTTCATTTAGATAATGACATATGCCAAAGCTGCGACATCAATTATGTTTAAAAACAAAGCTACAAGCCATCGTCTTGTTTTTCGTTTTGTTGTGTATTATGACACCATTTTGTCCATATTATCGATACCTCCTTTGGTTGCATTATAATATTGAAATATTTCCGGCTTCTTCTTAGGTCCGCTGTTGATGGTAGCGTTATGGTGCAGCAAAATGACTGTTTTATTATGCTATGGATTATACGACACCATAGTAACTTTGTATTGCCCAAAGGAAAATAGGTTTCGCTGGCATATATTGTGTGAAACGGGTTCTACCTCGAAAAGGGAAAAGCTGCTCGTCTGCAATAAGAGATTCTGTAGGCACAGAGTTTGACCTGAAATTTTCATTTAGTAGTAGCCAGATGTCCAAAATTGCTGATACCTTGCCAGTTTCTAGCCTATACGCCCTTTTATTCACATTATCGAACCTCACAAAATCGCTGTATTTCCACAAATCTGTTTATAGGCATTGTGTTACTCGATATAATGGATAAGTTATAGTTTTCCATAGTTCCTTTATGTCTTCTGTATTTGAATGATAGACACCTGTTGCTATCAATATGTCCAAATATCCATAAAATTCTGTGCTTCACCCGGATTATTTGTATTCCATTTCTCATACAGTTTTTCGAATTATAATATTGCACATTACTGGAGAGAAAATGCATTTGAATGTGTCCTTGATAGAAAGCATTTTGGTAGCCAGGAATTTGACGCAAAATATTCTGTCTTGATGTTTGGGACATGTTTTTTGGGGCGCTGAATTCCACTTAGTTCCATCTTTGCTTTTTCATTCACATGAAAATTCTTCTTCACTTCTTCTTCGCTACTCACTTCTACTTCTATATTATTTTCTATATCATTGAAAACATCCTCAACGTCTGAATCTTCATGGGAATTAGTTTCTTTCCGTGGCAACTATTCATCATATGAAGCACCTCCTGGAAAGGACTCGCCTCCAGATTCGTCTGTATCACTGTCATCGATATATGTTTCCAAATAAGCCATTTGTTGTTTATAAGTCATCCTTGAAACTACATTAGGAATATCATATACAGTTTATATCGAACGCCGAAGCTATAGGTACCGCAGCGTTAAGCAAGCTAAAACATAAAGGTACCGGCGTTCCGCAGTAACCACACCGAATATCCACGTCCAGAAAAAAATCCCTTAAACTGGTATTAAACCCGAAATCTTCCGATCTATAGACCGCCGTACTAGCTTTTTGCGGCACATTGCGGTAATGATCGCTCCAGATAATAACGACCTCTTCGAGCATAGTCTAATCATAATGACATATCTGCCAGATTATGCCTAAAACCGGTTAGAATGAAATTACCTTGGTAGTTATTAGTTGTCGCGTGCCATATCTCTAATCACTACTTATATGGAAATATACACATACATTTGGAACTCGTCTTTTGAAACTTCCCTTCGGGATGCTGCCATGATTCAACACTAAATTTGTAGCAAAAGGGTAAAAAGGTGCACGCACAGTGTTGGCAAACGATGACGCAAAGTGATTGACATATAGGTTATGTTGAAAGAATGGTATACAGTACGTATGTTGGTACTCGGGTGCCTCATCATGCAGAATCGTATAAAAAGTTACCCGTGTTGATGAGGATTAAAGATCAACGAAACTATAAAAAGTAAATGTTTTTCTGATAGTTTTCTCACTTGGTGAAATATTTTTAAATTTAAACAATTTGAAAATAATTAATTATTAATCAATCATTTTCTTTCTTGCTACTGTAACTTATTGACTTACGCTACAATTTAAAACAAATGTATATTAAAACAACTACTTCTCGGGCCTATACCCCTCCAGTCATTAAATAATGGATTTCATAGTACATATTGTTAATGTGTGACGCATACAGAATATAAAAAAGTGACTTGAGATAAAATAAAAACAATCTTCACAAGTTATGTATTTGTCTTTGCATTAATGAAATGCTACGTTACAAATGCAACTTTTTTATTGGAGAATATTTAATACAAAGAACCAAAAAAATACGTAATATAAATAGCTGTGACCAAGTGAATAAATTCTTATTCTATTGTTATTTTAAACTATTTTTGTATAAATATAAATAAAGAACCCTTGCTTTTTAACAAATTAAAAAAGTAAGAAACAGAAATAAATACGATTTTTCATTTCTGGATTCCCTCACTATCTGAGTATGGATTATGTCAACATTTTTCAATATTTTAATATTTAAATCTGTGACACTAATATTAGCCTTAACTAGTTGATAATAAAGATAAATATAATAAATAATTATTTTTGAACTAAAGAGAAAAAATAAATATTTATTTACAGAACAATTATATAGACATTATATTTATAATTAACGTTAAGTCGAGCAAAACCGACTGATAAATTGCATTGTTTATTTTAAACTGATGTATTTTGTATCTATTCCACTGAAACCTAATAATGTTAGTGTTTTTATTAAGCGTATGGTTTATTATTTAAGTTGTATCAATTTTGATTAAAAATATCTTCTGAAACTTATGATTTTCTGAATAAATTGAAAACAGTGCTGCTAGGGCGGACTTGTACCGGAACTAGGGCAAAACTACACATAATAATAATATTCAATATTTTTTAAACAGGTAAAATATTGAATCTTATTTCCTTACATTATAAGGCAAAAGCGGAATTATAATAAAATATAATATAGCAAAATAAAATAACATAAAAATTCAATTTTTTATTCAATCATCGTCAAGACATCTCTCACATTCATATTTTTAATAATAGAAAGGGAAGATGAATAAATATTATTTTTTTAAATTCTTTTCATTTAATTCATATTGTTTATTGTTTTAAACTTTTGAACAGTTTTCACGCTTTAAAAAAAAAATACCCAGATTGGATGATAGATGATATTACTGAGCAAAAATGAGTATACCACAATTTACTGTAATCTCTTTTAGCACAGGTTTTTTTTTTTTCATTAATGTAATAGCGAAAGTCCCATTTACAAATGCTGTATTATCGTCTTCTGTAGAAGAAGAATTTCAAGTTTTTTTTTTTCTTCTTTATGTTTTTGTCATCTTTCGCGCCTTTTGCAACCCAATTTTCGTGAAATTTGATGTTATAGTTTCAAGCAGGAGATTTTCAAAACTTACATTGCAATTTTCTACTAACTGGTCAGAACTTATTGAAGATTATGGTGGTGATTGTATATTAGTTAACATTTCCGGCAATATAATGGAGTTTTCTTCTACACTTATAAGCTGGTATTCGACAGGACATAACTAAATTATTGTTGGAGGCTGTGAAACTGCTTTCTTAATTATTTCTTCATACATTTGATTCGCCTTGGTTTGTTTTGCTTCTTGCCATTATTTTAGAGAAGCGACATCAAAAACTAAATCGGGCACCACCTTCATAGAAAATGGGTGAATTTCAGCTTTTCGAAAACCATTAACAATAATATCATTGTTAAAATCCTACCAAATTTCACCAATCATTTGTATGAAAAACTTTTTAGCCAATCTCTCACCTAAATGCTTGGCAGCTATATTTGTACATTTTCATATTAATTAAAACTTTGTTCAGCGAGAGCGAATAGATGATAATCGGATGGAGCCCACCAAAACAGAGTATTGTCTTCTTTCCAAAGAAATTTTGTCTTGCAGTGGATTATTGTCTGGTATCATGTATGATTTACGATGCTTAGGATTCTCAAAATATATCATTTTTTTATCACCCGTTACGATTCGATAGAGAAATGACTTTCCTTTGTATATATCGAGAGTAGCATGTTCTTGCTGCCTTTCATTGAGTTCATGCGGAACTCATTTCCCACATTCTGAACCTTTCCAATAACTTTCAAGCGAATGCAGACGACTTTCTACGTCACATTCAATTTATCCGCGAGTTCTTCTAGAGTTGCTTGAAATGTTTCCTTGTTCTCCCACGGACTTCGTTTCTCACGTCAAAATCACCACTTTGGTAATTTTTGAACCACTCTTAACATTATGTTTTACCAAGAGCATGTTTACAATAAGCTTCGGCAAGTATTCGATATGATTCTGAAGCTTAGGCATAAAACCCGATATGTTTAAGGTTGTAGAAAAATATATCGATATATGCAAATTTCATTATTCTGTGTTGAAAATCATTGTCAGCTGTTGGACAAAAATGGTGGCGTTGAATAAGCAGTTATACGGTTCCTAAACTTATACTAGCACCATTAAGGAAATTCTGGTTGCATACTTCTATACCCGGTAAATGAGGATCTATAATGCCTATAGTTTCATGTTCTATATTATTTTAAATGAATATTTCATTTTATTTAATAAATAATTTTAAGTAAAAATATATTTAAATTGATGCCTGTGCGTGCAATCAAGTTACATATAAATCTGGGTGGGAGGTTAGAATATATCATCCGAGTCAAGACGGCTAAAGAAGGGGAATGTGCGTAGGACGCAACTCATTAATATTCAGCAGTGTTTTCCTTCGTATATAAATCTATTTAAAAAATAAATTGGAGTGAATTGAAACCAAACAGACATTTTCTTCTCGTCTCACACGAAATAAATAAAGATGTTATTATTAAGAATATATTATATATTTTGCTATTAAAAGGAAATTGCAAAGCATTTTTTTTTAAATGTCAATAATTTTCACGTTTTATAATAAAACGAAAGTGATTCCAAAATATTGTTTGTGATTCTTCCTTAAACCATAAGGTATTTATAATTCCTTTTACACAATAGCTAAACATTTTTTTTTTTTCATTATTTTCAAATTATTTTTATTTAACTTTTATCTTTATTCATATAACATTTATACATAGTTTAGATAATTATTTACAATATATTTGTAGATTTATGTTCACATATATTTCATGAAATGGTTAACGACCGAAGGTCTTTCCGCCTATTTTTATTCCTTTTTTCTATTATTAAAAAATATTTTGTTATTTATGAAGTTCAATTCTTTAAATTAAACAAAATATGTAATGTTTAAAGGAAATACCGACCATCTCCATTCAAAAACAGGGTGGACAGAAAATGTGTGATAATCTTCAATTAAAGTGGTTCGTTAATCATTTTTTCAGTAGAAAAAAACTAAAAAAAGTTTTTAAAATAAAAAAATAAATTGAAAACTAAAAATTAAATAAAATTAAACCAAAAAAAAATATTGGGCAATTATTCAATAAGCTAAAATATATAGGATAGGATATAATTGGCCTCATTCATGAGGCATAAATATGTGACTAGAATTTGTTTTTAAAATTTTAGTTATAATTATTGCTATTAATAATCGACTTATCATTAAATAAACATTTGCAATGTTTAGCTGGATGTAAATAGAACTAATTTTAATAAAAATATTTAAAAAATATTACTGATTTCTGGTCATTTATTTATTATATCAATGGCCTCGTGAGTGTTAATGAAGAACCGTACAATATTTTTTTACTTAAATTTTCTACTTAAAATTAATCAATGAACCACTTTATCTGAAGATTATTACACCTTTTCTGGCCACCTTGTATAGAAAATATTACTTAAAAATTTTATTACTGAAATGCACAATAAAGAGGAAAATGTATCGACTATACAGTGTGTTTCAAATTCGAGACTCACAATGGGGATCTCTCTTATTATAAGACATAGAAGGTAGCTTTAAATTTGACACTTTTGCAGAATTTCATGCTGATTAAGATACTGTTGAGAAACTGGGCTAAGTTTCTTTATTTTCAAGAAAAATAAAAAAATAAACAACTTTGTTTCATTTTTATTAATTTTTCATACATTTTCAGTTATTTAAATTACAATGAAATTAAACAACTGCAAAAGATTACTTACAATTAGATTAAACAATAGATGTTTACACAATGGGGATGTTTGTTGCATAGCAGTACTATGGTTTGAGTCGAAATTATTTAATAAAACGACAAATAACAGTTACAAGGTCATCTGCAGACAGTGTAAGCAATTTTTTTGCAGTTGGAAAGAAGGGATTGTTTGAATTTTATTGATCATTGCTAGACATTTTCCTTTTGCCCTTTAACGATAATCTACTTAAAATAAATTAATTCAAATGATGTTCGCTAGTTGAGTGACTATTTACTCTTGTAATTTTGCAAATTACAGCACGATTAATTTCAATTATTTTATTGACAGAGTGGTACCCCATGTTAGCATGTTATTAATATAAATATATATACAGGGTGAGTCGGGAGGAGCGCACCAAACTCTAGGAGTCTATTATACACGTGAAAATAATGTAAAAAAACTCATTTGTTCTTATCCGATTTTCATTTGTTTTCAAGTTATGGCGTAATTAAAAATGTTCATCTAGCTTTACACTTCTATCTGAATTTTAACATTATCAAAGTATGCCATGTTCGAGGCTTATAAACATTTGATAATTCTGACGTTTTGATGAACTATCAGTGTACGGTGAACAGTAACTGAACGTTTAAGTTCGAATTAATGTGATTGTTAGTGTTGCAAAATGCCACATACTTATTCAAATTTAGAATATGCAAACATGGTATTTGTATATGGTTTCTGTAATGAAAATGCTACAGCTGCTGTTGAAGAATATCGTGAACGTTTTCCACACCAAAGACATCCTGATAAAAACATATTTATTAGGGTTTTCAACAAATTGTGCGAGACTGGTAAGCTTCCCAGTGCTAATATAACATCTGAGCGCGCTACTCGACAAGATTTTGTAGAAGTAGAAATACGTTTAGAGAGTACAGCACCTACAACCAGGGGATTACGCTAACCGTACGGAATTTTGTCGGTGGATAAATAATAATCATCGTAATGTATCGAGTATACTCTTTACGGATGAAGCTACATTTACCCGTGATGGCATTAACAACACTCGTAACTCTCATGTATGGTCTGATGAAAATCCCCACGCAACAGTCGAAAGCAATTTTCAACATCGGTTTTCTGTAAACGTGTGGTGTGGTATGGTTGACAGTTATTTAATCGGCCCTATCATTTTGGAGAATCGTCTCACAGGAGGCAACTACCTCATTTTTTTACAAAATGAATTACAAGGCCTGCTAGAAGATGTTCCTATAAATATTAGAATGCAGATGTACTATCAGCACGATGGAGCTCCTGCACATGTCACTCGTCAAGTCAAGCAACATTTGGACGAACGTTTTCCAGGGCGTTGGATTGGTCGTGGAGGTCCTATTAATTGGCCTGCAAGATCTCCAGACCTCACACCACTAGATTTTTGTTTATGGGGCTGGATGAAAAATGAAGTCTACAAAATAAAAGTGGACACACGGGAATCACTAATTAGACGAATTGAGAATACTGCAGCCCATATAAAAGAAGAAAGAAATGAATCAATTGGGAGAGCAATAAACGCTCTTCGTAAACGAAGCAGAAAATGTTTAGAAGTCAATGGCGGTATTTTTGAACATTTGTTGAAAGAACGCTATGATTAAGAAATTTTTTTTGTATAATAACTTGTTTATTTGTTAATATGCTATAACTTGAAAACAAATAAAAATCGGATAAGAACAAATGAGTTTTTCTACATTATTTTCACGACTCACCCTGTATATATATATTATCATTACCAACAGCCCTAAGACCCAATTAAGGAATACATAAATCACAAAACATAATTTTACAATACAAATACAACAATCAAAAATCATACCTTACCAAAATTTCATTACAGATCAAATAATTTAATGACATGCATTATATTTTTAAATGTAAAACTAAAATTAAATCAAGGGTGGCATCGCGCAAAAGTATAGTATTTTTCAAGCTCTAGTGCTGAGCAATAAAAAATAATCTCGAGTACCGCCAATATAAAATACAATGCCTCTTTAAAATTGTAGCCGTTACTGCACTAGGAATGATTTATAGGGGGTTGGTTTCAGAGGGTTTCTACCTGCGAAAAATGTTTCCATATTTTCGGTATTCTGACAGGAAATATCTTAAGTAATTTAAACAAAATATAATTCTAAAAATACACTATAATAAAAGATTTTAAATTAGATTTCGGAACGTCAAGTTGAAAAAGTCGAGTTTGTCTTGAGACTTGGGGAACACGAATATTCAATTGTGTTAGTAAACAGCCCCAAAATTATTTCCACATCAATTAACTTAATTAAAAATTCAGCAACGTTGGAAATTATTCAGATATAATACATGTCTGTGTTGTGTGAGTGTGTGTTTGTGTGCGTTTGTATGGAGCGACGAGCAATTTACATAATCGCAAACAGCCGAAGCGATTCGGGTTTAATTTGGAAACGTCGGAAGCCCCTAACGGTGCCTACTTCAATTTGATTACGCGATTAGCAATAAGATGATCGACGCCCTTCATTCCTCCAAAGGCTCCGGAGGAGATTCTCAATGTAATCCCCAAAGTGCCTGTTAACTCTAATTTGCCTGGAAAACAATTCAGCAGAAAAAAGAGAGAAAAAGAAAATCCTTTCAATTGTAATGATTTAATTACTAAGTATGCTTTGATTCCCATAAGTATTACTAATTTTATTTAATTATAACAACTTTTATTTATTAAAATATACTATTTACAACAGTATGCCCATTTTTTTTTTCATAATTATTATAGTCGGGGATGACCTCTTCGTGGGGTTGGAAATTAGACGGACTGAATTTGTTGAACACTTTAATAATCGCTAACAACAATTTCACATAACGTAACGTAACCTTAATCTTCTAATCATTCTCCGTGATTTTTCAATCTGAACATCGCTCTCCTAAAATCCCATAAGTCTAGCCAACATAAAATACATAAATATAATAATAAATACATAAATAATAATACATAAACATAATAAAATAGATTTATGAGAGTCACTCTTTTTAATTAATTTAATTCAATTCGTTTCGTTTAATTTTATTCGGTTTTCATTTAAATTAAATTAGTTTGTTTTAATGTAATTTAAATTCATTTAGTTTAATTTGATTTAATATAATTGATTTAATTTCGCTGAGTATATTTGAATTAATTTAATTGATTTATTTTAACATCTTTAAATTATGTAAGGCATAGCTGTACTGACGAGGGATAGATCCCGAAACACGTGTCTGCAGATGGCCTTATATTAAGTAACGTTCCTTTTGTTGTTTTTACATTACATTTTTCTCGGATCAAAATTTGTTGCATTATACAATATTTTATTGATTTGAAACAGCTGATGTACATTATGTAATTCAATGTCCAGCGGATTCGCCCGGGAAGTAGTTGTTTTAATGTGCATTTGTTTAACGTACTTACGTAACGTAAGTTAAAAGTCGCAGAGCTATATGAGGAAATAATTTATTAATTTTTTTAAAATCTTTTTTTTTTATTTAATATTTTTAAATAACTGTGACCAAGTGAATGAATACTCTTTTCTATTTAAATTTATTTCATTTAATCTTTCCTATTATTTGTTGTGTTCATATTTTTTATAATATTTACATATATAATAAAGAATGTCTAGATTATGACCTATTGAAATTAAATCGAAGCACAAAAGGCCTTTTATGCCGACTCGTTATAATATATAATATCCACACACTTTCATACGTTAATGCGGAGAAAACTACAATTATGCAAAAAAAGGAGAGAAATAGGACGAAAAGGGTGGAGAAAAGTGGATCGTTAATGAGGACTATTACGCAACCTGCGAGCTTTCCACAAATTTCCACGCTGTTCATCGATGGGCCGTGGAAATTAGTCAGCGGGCCGTCATCTGTTCGGTTCATCGGAACCTCCCCGTGACAAGTCGTTAAATAAAATAAACGACTTTAAGGACTGGCGGGGGTGAAACGGGAAAGATGCTCGTAATGAGGTTTAAAGCTAAGTTATGAAAGTTCGCCCCCGCCTCCTCCCACTTCTCTACGTTTCGTTGATAACGTCATGAATTTCACTTTCCGAGCCTTTTTTATTGTATAAAATATGACCTGATGAATTATGTATTGTATTACGTGTACTCACAGAGCTAGAAACGGTAAATAATGATAATAATGTAATTCAACAAAAATGTATTCATAGCCATTCAGTGATTATCTTAATAATATATTAGAAATTTAATTTTATTTTGTGTTCATAATGATAATAACAATAATCTTTATTTTCAAAATGTCATTTACATGTTACAGAATGAAAATAATGTCAGAATAATGATACAATAAACTATTTGAATTATTTACAGATATCATTTAACAAATTATTAATCTATTTACAAAATATATACATATGTTACAATTCCAAATTCTTCAAGAGAATACGATTCGCACTTAATTAAATAATCGAATAAGTGTGACTTTAATTGTTTGAGTTTATTTCCGAATTTTATTATTGAGCAATGTACTGTATATTCTGTTGTTTTAAGTTTATGTTACGGAGCTATATAATTATTAATTCGTGTGTTGTGTATATATAGTTTGTTGTCACTACCTTTTAATTGTTTATGGTAAAATATTTTTTTCTTTCAAATATATATATAAACCGTAAAGTATTAATACTTTATTTTGTCTAAATGTTCTACGATAAAACTGTTTATATAAAATAATTCTGATTACCTTTTTTTAAGTATGAAGATTTTCTTTGCATGTAATTTGATGCCCCAAAAAATAATACCATACCGCATTGTGCTTTCAAATTTCGTAATGTATCCCGTTTTTGCCACTGATTTTGTGAAGTACCTTGATATCACTCTTAATATATAAATTACCGTTTTTTTGTATGTGTTCTGTCCAGCTGAGTTTGTCATCAATACGCACTCAAAGAAATTTATAGAATCCATTATTTCAGTAAGTGAGTCATCTAATCGGATTGTATTTATGTTACTCTTATTGAATACTCTTAAATTAGTTTTCTCGTTACTGATAAACAGTTTGTTTTTATTAAACCAACTTTGAATTAAGTTAAATGATCGATATTATCTGAACTAATCAAAATATTAGTGTCATCTGCATAGTTTAATATGACCTGTTTATTATGTCATTAATGAATAACAGAAACGGCGTGGGTGCTTTTAAGCTGCCTTGGAGTAACCGAGTGATTAGGTCAGATATTTCAGATTGTCAGTTGCCGTCTTTGGTTGGCAAACCATTGTAATGCATTTCCGCGTATTATGTAAGTTATTGGCGAAATGATTTCTGGTGCGCAGTATTTAATTACTGTACTTGATATATTGTCGTCTCCGCAATATTTTTTTTATTAATAATGTTAATTATATTTTCATTTAGTGGTTCAATGAAAATAGAATTATTTAATGGTTGAATGTTATCAGAATAAGATGTTTGAATTTGACTTTGAGTTAATTCGGATATAATATTTTGAAAGTGCTGAAATTTTCTGCGACTTTTTGGGGTGAACCAAGTAATTCTATCTTGTTTGGTTTCTTAATTACTCTCCGGACACATTTTCTTCAATTGTCTGAGTTCTCAATTTTTGATAGTAATAGTCGGATCGTTGCTTATTTAATATTTTATTATGTTGTGTTTTAGTTACATTGTATTAGATTAAATAAATGAAGTGAATGAATACTCTTTTCAATTTATATATTGATGAAAAGTAGATCTAACTCATTTCTTCTGTGGGGGTGAATTTTATACAATGAATATTTTTGTTAATTGATTTTTCAAGAAAACAATTATTAAAAGCAATACCAAAAGTATCGCTAAAACAATTCCATTGTGAATTTACATTTGAATTGGATATATCACAGTCAATCTGCTGCATAGTGCATCTGAATGTTTGTAAATGTTCATTATTAACTTTTGTATATTTTCTGGTTTTGGACTTCTCTTTCGAAAGATATATATGCTTTTTTTACATGCATATTTATAATTTTGCCCGTGCATAAGTCTATCCTGTTAACAAATACATTATCAATGCAGGTTTTTGATGAATCAGTGATTTTAGTCGATTCCTTGAATATTGGGAAAAATCCATAACTGTTAAATAATTGTATGTCTCTGTATTTGAGGAGTATTACTTAAGAAATTTATGTCTAAATCGCCAGTAATGACTGTGAATTTATTTTTATTTTCTACTAAAATTAAGGGTTGTTCGAGTTTTGTGAAGAAGTTTTCTATGTAGGCATTCGGGGGTTTGTAAAATTATAACAACAATTAAGCTCTTTAAATTATTTTGAATACTAATGGCAGTAAATTCGGAAATATAGGGTTTCCTAATAATAGTTACTTGGCATAATTCTTCAGTATCCAGTTCTTTGCTAGTATAGATCGCAAAGCCACCATGTTGATTATATTTTCGGCAGTAATTTGCTAAATTAAATTTTCCATTGTTACAGACTGCAGCTGTTCCTTGTTTTTCAAGTGTCATTAGGCATACGATATTGCAGTTAATTTTATTTAGTCAAAACAGAATATCCTTACGCTCAAAATATCCTTACAATTTCCAATCGATTTTACATTTTGATGAACGAGTATTAACTTTGCATTTTTGTTTGATTTCTTAAGATGTATAGGTTTTCTCTGTTCATTAGACGGAATAAAAAATTATCGATGTATACATTTTTCGGCCATAAGTTTGGGCTCAATAATTCGTTGGATTTTTCTGTTGGGATTGATATTTTAAGCGATTAATATTCTTCTGGTCGTCTGGAATTCATCTTTTCACATTTTATACTCTCGAAATTATTACTCTTCAAATAAGTAATTAGTGCCTCTTCATTTAGTTTAGGATGTAATTTGCATACGTGAAAATGTGCGTATTTGATTACTCCTTTTATTTCATCCATACTTTCGTTTGTTCCTTGCACTCTATTCATTTGTTTGCGCTTATATTCTTTTGTTTGCCATCGTCCATTATTAGGTTTTTCTCCGGTGGCTTTTAAGGTGGTGTGCTTTCATCAATTTTGAATTTTTCTTCGTTGGAGTATTCAGAGGTGGTCTAAATACTTCTTTCGGAGGTGCTATATTTACTTTTTGTATTATAGTCCGTACTAAATAGTTTTTCATTGCTGTTTTTTCTTCCTTTGTTTTACCAGAGTTTTGATATAATTCACTTATTTCATTTTTTATTTTAACAATTTCAACCGATTTTTTTAAATTATTTCATAGTCTGCATATTTTAAGAAACAAATCATATCGTCACTTTCTAAACGCAGGTCAGGGGCTATTTTTACGTTTCGAGTTTTATTGCGCTTTAACTGTTCGTTTCATGTACGTCCGTTCAGGTCATCGGCTAAACTACTACCTTTTTTTACGAATTACATAATCCTTAATATAGTTTGGTTTAAGATTACTCTTCTTTTCTCTCATTTCTCCTCTTTTAAGATTAATTAATGAAATAATACGTGTTAAATTATATAAATGAGCCGATAAGAAATTGGCCACGGACTTTCAGCCACTGCTATCAGGGATCCGGCGCACTGTCTTGCGGAAACGTTGACGAGCGGCCACGGGGGCAGGGGGGATACGAAAAATAAAACTCAAAATTTAAACAATATGTTAATACTATCGCATTCTACATACATTAAAACCTAGGATCCTAGGTTAAATAAATAATAACCCCGCAATTAATTCGTAAAGTTGAACAATTTGAAATAAGTAAAATATGGCAAAATATGCGCTAAACAAAAAAATATATATTACAGTTATTGTAAGAGATAATGATCTGAATTTTTTATTTGTATGAATATGTACATTCTACTTTAAAATTTCGTAAGACTTTTTAAAGAATCTGTTAAAGTGATAGCATTATTATTTTCGATCCAATTGGTATATATAAATATCCGTAATTTTACGCCGAAGCGCATAAAATTGCATTCAGCGGTTCACTGATATTTTCGTGCGTACACTCACATTCCCGAACCAGCGCTTCCGCATAAAATTACAGACGCTTGGAATTTAAATAAATCATATATCCCTTAATTGGATCGATCTTTACATAAATTGGGTATGGTCTTATAAACAAATGTCTACAGATTATCATGGTGTCAATGACATTTTGATTATTTCCCTTAGCTCTACTTTTTGTTTCTTTATACCTGTCTTCTTCCTTGTTTTCCTCACTTTATTTATTTCCTCCAAGGGTTATTTTACATCCTTCTCCTGTCGTTTTAGCGTTCTCTTTATATTTTATTATTTTATTTTAATTCGAACTCCCTTTATTTGATAGATTGTCGTCTAAGTATATATTACTTTTCGTTGATTTCAACGCATTCTTTGTGATCATTAGTTTTTTTTTTTATTGGCCTATTTTTACCCCCTGCCTTCACTCCTAATCTGGTCACATCTTCATACTGGAATGTAAGTTTTAATTCCTCCACTAATCCCTTTATATACTTTTCGACGTCCTCCTTCCTCCAACCCATTAATTATAATGTTGTTGATTTCTCCCTAAAATCTTTAACCTTCTGTGCTTTCTTCAACCTGTCTATTCTATTCTTTAGTTCAGACTTCTCTTCCTCCTGCTTTTTTTTTCCTTTAGTTTTAACTGTTCTATTATTTTTTTTTTGTTTTCGTATTTTTCAAACCTTATTTCTAAGCTCACTAACTTATCAAATATTTTGTCCTCCATTTAACTTCTTTTCGCCTTTCTTTTCTTGTGCACCTGTTCAAAAACATGTCCAAGTTACCCGCAACTATGAATTATAAACTTTTATTAAAATCCAAAATTTTAAAAAAATTAAAACAATTATTTGGAACCTCTGATAATACAAAAAGTGATAGAATCGTAATTAGCAATGTCCAGTTAAGAATTTGTTTATAGTGGCATTTAAATATTTGAAAAATATTTTTTATGAAAGTGATTTTTCAGCCGGAAATAATTCAAAACTGTCGTTTATGATGTTGTGCAAAAGTTCACATTGTTGAACATTACATTTTTCACTAATTTAATTAAATAAAAATTAGATCTAAATCTATGAGTATATAAAGATACAAATTAAAGTAAAACCATGAAATTGTATAAACACATATATCATAACATGTCGCTTCAAAATAATTAAAATGCATTATATAATAAATTTAATCTTAGAGTAGATTTAAATTTGATGTAATTAGATTATGTTGTATTTTTTTTTTTTTTTGGTAAGCTGTTGTATAGAATTATTACATTACTATTTACATATTCAGCCGACTTATCATAAAATGCATGTAATGGCGTTTTATAGGAATTATTATTTCGCATGGTCCCGTTTGTCATGAGTACTGTTATTCTTTAAAATTCCTATATTTCTGTGTATCATAAGCAAAGATTTCAACATTGAAATACATGGGACTATTAAAATTCTATGTGATACAAATCTAGGGTTGCAAAAGTTCCTGAATTCTAGATTTTTCAGACTCAACAGTAGATACTACAAGCTATTGATTTTTTGGCTACACACTATATGATTAGCCCATGTTAAGTATTTGTCAATAAATAATTCTAAAAATTTTGTTTAATCTATGAAAAAGAGATATAAGTTTGTTTGTTGAATTTTTGTATATTTTGTGGAGAATTTACATATTGTCGTTTTTTTTTTTTTCAAATTTATGATTAATTATTTTTTGTATTCCACTTATAAAATTTATTTAACACACAAGTTATATTAAATTCCAGTTATTCATCGTTATTTCCACAGGTAACAATGGTGGTATCATCTGCCTTCATAAAAAGTATCGCATTTGATATTTAGATAGAATCTAAATATCAAAATGCGTGGCCCTAAAACTCTACCCTGCGGTGTCCCTCTATTAATTAAAAAAATCTCAGATTTTCCGTAGTTATAATGATGTGTTTGAGGGGTACGAAGCGATCTATTTGTTAATAACACCTCTCAGTTCAATAACTTCTTACTCTAAAGGCCGACCGTTCCGCAAATTCCATGTAATGCAGGTTTTTCTTACTTTTAAACGAAGGTATATGAATAAATTCTTGTTTTGTTATTAATTACAAATTAATTCGATTTTTACGTTCCCCGGACCTCTGTCCAAGGGAAAGTATTGCGATCGTAAACATTTTCGAATCGCCAATTTCAACAAATATGCTCGTTTTTAGGTCCCCTGAGTCCATTCCATGGAGTTTTTAAAAATGTCTGTGTGTGTGTGTTTCCGAGATAGCGTATAAACGGCTGAATGGATTAAACCCAACATTTATATCTATGCTTTTTTAGTGGAGTGTGTTACCGGCGATTAATTTTAATCGTCGTCAACGAAATTAAAATTTTCAATTTTAATTTATGTTTGTATAAAATGAGTTTTGGATAGCACTCTACCTGCCGGCCGCCGCGGATTAACCATCGGGTCAACATTTACCTGGCCCGAGGTTGGAAGATCACCGCCCGGCCCTCCGGATTATCGTGCAGCAATTAGGGCCCAAGCAGCAGATTAAGACACCCAGGGAGAGGACACAGGCCGCCGTTGCAATTTGAAAGAAGAGAGATTACAGATTAACATAATTCTTTCAAATTGCATTTTAACGGTTGGATTTAAGAATTCGTTGGAAATAATTATCTTGTTTACGATAGTTATTTTCCAGTGAATTCTTTGCCAACGGCCACGTGGTCCTCGAAAATCATCCCTACTCCGGACGATTTTCGATGCTTAAATACGGGATGCATCCACCCAGATCTTCAGTCCACTCTGGTGCTGTACAGGGGGCAGCATGTGGATTCATGAGGAACATTTGTTCCTCGATATTTAACCTTCTCTCTGAGACAGGAAACTTTGACCGACGCAGACGCCAGATGTTCCAGACGTCGTTCCTGCCAGAAGAAGTCGACTCCAGGACCAGTGCTTCCTGAAGTCCACCAACGCCGAGCTTCACGGTTACTGGTGTAACCGTCTCGACGCCACATCGACGCTACCAGCGTAGTGTCCTATGCTGTTGCCGGATCCAGTCCAATCCAGGAACCTGCCGACTCCAGGAAACTCAGCCCGACGCCGACGTTAGCCGTTCCGCCGTCGTTCCTGCAGTCAACACCGACGCCAAGCACCTAGGTTGCCAGTACAACCGCTTCGACGTCAACACTACGAGGGTAGTGTTTGTTCCTGCCCCTGGATCCAACCCCTACGCAATAAACCACGGACATCGACGCCAAATCGCGACGCCGATCACAGGACGCCGAACTGCCGCCTGAACGCCGCCTCCATCCAGACGCCGACGCTACATCAGGTCTACCTACATGTACACTGTGTGACTGCTCTCTCTGTTTTTTTTTTTTTGCTAATTTTTTTTGTAAATAAATTAAACCTGAGCTAGTTGATAATCAGCGTGAGGTACCTTCCCTCCCGTTGACAAGTGATCTGAAAAGCTTTTGGTTAGAAAAAATCTCATTAAGTGCACCTTTACTCCAAGCGATTTTTCATTTTTTAATCCGTATAGAAAAATGTTTCAAACAAAAGTTGTAGATCTTGAAAAAATAAATAGTTTTTGTTATAAAACTTTTTTTGTAGGACCTTTAGTTTTTATTATATAAGCGGAGGAATGTCATCTACTTGATAAATTCCCTTATAAATAAATAATAATTTTTATAATCTACTTCATGTTTGCTGTGGAGACTTAAATTATTTAAATAATTATTTTTATGTCAAATAAAACGTCAAAGTGTGGTCATATTTAATATATTATTCGTAAAAAATGAAAAAGATATGTTTTAATTTTTGCTTTCCTATTAAATTTTCAATCAAAAACTTATTTGACCGAATTCGCCGGGGAAAGTACAATGATGGACATAACCATTTTTTTATGTGATAAGTATTTAACAAGTCTTTGTAATTACTCCATTAAGACTTTTAACGTTTTTTTTTTTTTCAAGAAAAGTTAAAAATATGGCTTAGTAGAAGATAAATTACAGCAATAGGTAAAAAAAATCAAACCATGAAAATAATAACGAATATCGCCCGAAAAACTAGCAATTTGTATTAAGACTATATTTCAATAAAGTTTATGAACGATATTTTTAATAATTTATTTAAAGTGACGAATAAATAAATGAAATATAAAGAATTTGAAATAATTAATTATAAATCAATTATTTTTCCCCTATTGTGGGAAAACATTTTATTTATAATAATTTTTTTTTATTTCATTTATTTTAAATATCTGTGACCATTTGAATGAATAAATCCTCTTTTCTGAATAAAAATAAATAAATATTATACCTTTTCATTACGGTTTTATTAAAAGTTTTAATTAAAAAAATGTATTTAATATTATATATTTTTTGGTTATTTAGCATTATAAGGGAATATTTTGAAATAAATAATTACATAGTTATATAGACAAAATAAGACGCAATCAAATGAGCAAATTTTTGAATATCCATGCCATTAAAATGTCAAGTTGGCGATTTATCTTGAAAAATTTGACAGCCCTGAATATATTTTAATTATTTAAATATATGTTTCATAATTCATATTGATCCGATATTTAGTCAGTTCCATACTTTCTGAATAACCTATACTGGGTGTCCCACCGAGAACGTATATTAAAAGTACTTTCAATTAATAGATTGTAAAGAAAATTTCACCATTCACGGTTATACCGAAAGCCAATACCAACACAATGTATAAGGTGGAACCATACCTAAACCTAATCATTTTAGAGATATCTGAATATTTACAAAAAAATATCACTTCTAAAAAGAGGGCACTTCAAAAAAATATATCATGAAATAGAAGTAAGACATTGATTTGGTATTTTCTAAATTTATTGTACAACCCCATAGGTTGATTACTTCTACCAAAAATAATTGAAAATATAATACAGTTTGTCTCAAATTAATTGTGGAGTCGAGTGAATTACATATGACCAAAACTTTTTTTTTGCAATTAGAACACCCTCTATTTTTTCACACAGTATGACGTAGAATTTAGTTCTGCATGAATTCATATTAGCATACCCTATAACTATCTTTCAAGATTGTTTTCAAGATATTAGTACATTAAATAAAGTACCTGACACAATGCATTTTCAATTTGAAAACAAAAGCAAATATATATTATCTGTCTTTGAGTAAACTTTCTAATTCATTCATTCAAAAGACATTTTGTAAAAGTATATTCATTTGGCAGAAATATTAAATCATAACTATAATTTTATTCAATTACAAATTCAATTTCCCACCAAAAATACGACTGTTCTTTTATAAAAATATTAATATCTTCAAAATAAAAAAGTAGCTATATGCAATGCTAATATAAATCAATACGCAGATAAATTCTACTTCAAAATGACATTCCACTTAAAAATCAAGTATTGGTGATTCTATTTACAAATATGTTAATATTTAAAAAACCTGAAGAGATAGTTATAAGGAATGCTATTATTGATGAATTGAATTCTATGTCAGAATATATAAAAATATATAAGGTGTTCTTTTTTTAAAAAATCAAGTTTTTAGCATATTAAATTCGTTTGATGTCGCAGTTAATTTGAGACACATAGTATAAAATTTTAATTTTTGTAATATACTTTTTGTATACTTTAGGCAGGTATGGTACTACCAATGTTCTAATTTTCATTCCTGTGAGTTCATTTTAGTTTTTTGTATCATATTTTAAAATTATGTTTATAAATTAATACTTTATGGTCTCTCTTCGCACAATTTGTAATAAAATCATACGTGTAATACGGATTTGAAATAAAAAGTATAGAGTTCTATTTCAAATAAGGAAGTCGGTATCTATTCCCGGTATAACCGGAAGTGATAGAATCTTGAAAATATTTTCATTAAGAAGAAAATACTGATTTATATGTATTGTAAAAATTTCATTACAATCCAACAATAGGAAATCCATATATTTGGGTTAATTGAGTTATGTGAAGATGATAATAAGTTTAATAAAAACCCTTTCTTCACTACTTTATTTGTTACCAGATGTACATTTCGGATACAAAGTGAGCATCATCGAAGGTTGATAGTATAAGTGTTTTTATTAAAGGAAATCCATATACTTTTAATGTGATTTCTCGGTGAGACACCCTGTGTATGAAATTGAGAAAAATCATATAGCAAGATTTTAATTATTTGCATCTATTGAAATTTTGAAGAAATCAGCAAAACAAACAATTAAGCATTGAATGAATGTAGTTATATGAGTTACACGAGGAGATAAATTATTGAATAAGAAGACAGTTATGTATTTTTATTCAATTTTTTAATTTAATTCAGAGCACATTAATCAATAATAAACCAGATACAATTGTATACGTTATTGTTTCGGAAACAAGATTTTTAAATTATAAACATTTGTGAGAAGAACTTATTTTTTAAAAGTCTCCGAAATTTTAGTACGCGCAAATAATGCAAATCTATCGAATCACTAAACATTACGTCTATCGATGTTTGCAAAAAATCCTAAATAATTCATGAATACTGTAGTACCACATTCTATCTAGAGGATTTATTTATAAATGCGGTCCGCGCATTTCGCTTTGTCACCCCAGAAGTAACTTCACTCCATAATTCGTATATTGATGGCGTGTTGGGGGGTATTTCCCGAGAAAAATCGCTATCGTTAATATTATGGATCGAGGAAATGTGTCCTCCATTCATCGTCGTTCCCACCTACCGCCGAGAATCCGGCCTTTCAGGGCACTTACATCATTACACCGCAAAGTCTTTAATTACACCGTCATCAATCCACTAACTCCAGGCGATCAGCTCGCTCTGAGTCTTATAACTTCATTTAGTTAAGGACACCTCCTGTTGAATAATAGTAATTAACCGTTTGTTTAATTGTGTCCTTGTGTTTATTTGTCCCGAAATAAATGCGGTGTGTGTTTTATTTTATCCCGGCCTTCGTTTAATTTCATCGCCTGTACGGTAATGTTTCAATTTCTGTTTTATTTCCAGAACGGGAAAACTCCATTATCCCTCGGACGTATGCGGTCCCCTCTTCGAGGAGGAGTTGGAGTTTTGGGGCCTGGACGCCAATCAAGTGGAACCTTGCTGCTGGATGACATATACACAGGTTTGACATCGCTTGTATCAATTTCTTTTAGATAAATTCGACGCAATATAAAATTGTTTTTTTTTTTGCTTGACATAAATATCAAATGCTTTAAAATTCATGCGACGTAAAATTATTTCTTTTTATTTCGCGATGTAGAAGAATAAATATAACTAAACAATTTGTTTTAGTTATTGAACAACAAATAATATGTTTAATGTAATGTATGTAAAATTACTAAGATTTCTTGTTTGGGTTAAGGCCTAGAGAAGATGAACTTGAATAAAAACACTTAGAAACCTTTCCAGGCAAAGTTACTATTATCAATGGTTGACACAAATTAACAAAAATAAATAATAATAATATATTAACAAGAATCACAGAACATGTTACACATATTAAATACCAGAATCCAGACTAATCTGCGGTTGCTAACCACGCAATTGAAACAGGTCATACGTTTACAATAGAGAATGTAAAATTTTTGAAACATTCTTCATATTGTCAAATGATTATGACTAAGAAAATTTAAATGAAAAACATAAAAATAAATTTTGATTCAAGTCCGCTTGAAAATGTGTTACAAGATTTAATATAAATTTAATGTACCTTATCATGGGCTTTCCTAATACTCTCCTTTTAATTTACCTGCTTATCCAAATTCATACTTACTGCTAATTAGGTTTTGCGGTTGTTTGACTTTTTTTTTATTGAATTAAATATTTAGTATCTTCTCTTACTTCCAATCCTTGCTTTATAGATAATGTTTCAGCTGGTCACAGTTATTTAAATAAATTATTAAATATATTTAAATTATGTAATTCAAAATCAGGCGGGGCGCTTGCCCGAGAAGTAGTTGTTTTAAAGTGCTTACGTAACGTAAGTCAAAATATCACAGTAGCTGAAGAGGAAAATCGTTTTGAGGGTAAAGCACATTAATTGAAACCAACTATACACTTTTTAAAAATAATATTCTCTGTTCACAATTTAAAATTTTGTAAAAAAATAAATTTTATTACATACTATACGTATAAATCAAATATTTTTTGCTTTATATATGTGCAGTACATTCGATCAATATTCCCCACATTTTTTTTTTTTTGAAGTACTAACACATGTGTCGTGCATACATATGATACTGCGAAAGTACAAAAATTGCGCAATTTGTCATCGCCGACGCCACATTTGCAGACGATAAATCCGGCGGCCGATTTTAATATGTCGCAATATTAAAAATTCCCCACACGCGCGGCTTTGACTTTTAATTAAAATTTACGTCTGTCAAATGAAATGCGATATTCCTGCCTTCCCGTCCTTCTAATTTTTCACCATTAAAATGCATGACCGGATTACGGCCTATTTTTTCCATTAGACACACACGTTCGGCGTTGCAATTCCATTATGCGAGAAATAAACTAAACTATTTAATTTTATTATCCTTAAAAAAATATATAGAAACATAAAGCGGGGGGATATTACGTTATTACAAAATGTTATGCTGTGTATTTAAGGATAATAAAATTAAATAGTTTATGAGATGAATTATAAAAATATTTTTATTTCAATGTGTTTCAACTAATAAAAATGGTGCTTTAATAAAAACTCAGGCCATTTCATTTTGTACATTTCTATAATGACACTCGGAAAATTATGATTATTTTTATTATTGTTACCAAGTCAGGTTTCAATGATTAATTCCGAAAAATATTTATTTATCAACGAATACATAAACATTCGGGACTATTCTGTAACACAAAACGTAAAATTTAACCTATAACAAGTAGATTTGGCTTTATTATAATTTATAGAAAATGCACTAGAACTATGATATATTACAGATAACGATTATGTTATCTTGAACGTTATCCCTACATAAAAGTCCCGATTAATATTACAAAAACAAATCGGGGATATTCTGTAAGAGCAATGTTAAGTTTAAAGTGTATATTATTTTATCGTGATAGTCTAAGCAACATTTGTAATAGATATATATCCATAGAATGTGAGGCTAACTGATAATGTAATTTATTAAACTTAAAGTATCCCATATACATAAGCTCCGTTTAAGTAATAAACATTAAATTCACTATATTAATCAATGGTTGAGGCTTTTACTTGATAAAACTCCACAATACACTAAAACAATAGTTTTTTAAGTTTAACAAAATGTATTGTGTCTTCAATACATTTTGTTAAAGATTACATAATAACGCCACAATTGTTTCTCCAAAACAGTGGCATCACCAGGAAGATAATTAAATTTGTGAAACTTAAAAAATATTAATGGTTTTAATATTTAGACATTGGTAGTTCATATTGTATGAAATAAATATAAATAGATTATTAAAAAATCATCCAATAAAACAATTAAACGCAGATTAAACTGAATAACTTTAAATTCTCGACTAGTGATATACTCATATTAATATTAGTTATTACTACAAATACATATATATATATTGTATATCCTGTAAATAAAGATTATTAAAAAAAAATCTATCCATATTTATTTCATTAAAAACTATTGTATATAAAGAAAATAGTTGCTCGACGATTATTTAGCGAGTTATAATGGTTATTGGGACACATTTAAAAAAATTGTAAAATATTTGAATAAAAAAAAATGATGTGAGTACGTGAAATAAATACATTAAAATGTTAATACTAACAAAATATAATAATATAAGTATTTTATTATTTCACTTAGTATCTATTTTCGGTTTTTCAGTCAACATGAATTGTTTAAAGAAATCAATTTAACAAGAATATACAAATATTTTAAATATTTTTCGAATAATAACCAAAAAATATAGTTGTTGTTAGTTTTTAACAATTAAATTAATCATTTATTGAAGATGTATGTGTAACTGCACCAGTGTTACAAAATATAACGTAAAATGTACTTTACTTACTAAATATGATATTAAGCGTAACTTTCACAACTAAATAAATTATTTGCTCTGGTACGGCCTACTTTGGTTAAAAATTCTATACCAAATTTGTATTTGAGATTAAATATCTCAAAAACGGTAAACGGTAGCTATTTAATATGTTATATAAAAATGTTATATAAAAAAATGAAGAGTGATCAATTTTCTATTAAAATAGCATGAATAATATAGGGTGTCCCATTTAAGTAAAAAGAGAAAAAAATCATTTTGCGTATTGCTTCACCTTGTATATAAAAATTTGTTTTAAAAGAAAAAAAGAGTATTTCTTTTATTATTAAGTATTTTTGCATTTGTATGACATTGACAGAATGTTTATTTCATTTTTATTATTAAAATATTAGGCTCTAAGCATCTATCGATTTCAACATTCATTTGTTTATAACTTTTAAACTATTAAAAAATGATCTATTAAATCTTATATAAAAAATGATTATTTTTAAACGTAGAATCGAAAATCTTCATAAGAAATATATCATTCTATTAAAAAAAAAACATATTTTTGATACGTCACGTGATTATTGAACACCCTGTGCATAATTTTAAAATGTGAATTTTGACAGTAGCTACTAATAATATAAGTAACATTTTTTTATATATTTCTTTATAACTGAGATATTGGAATTCATCGGAATCTTGCGCCACCCTGTATATTGTGACGCCTCGCTTGAGCTAAATTAAAAAAAAAAACGTAAAGGTTAATTTCGATTTTATTTTACTTTTTCATCCAATTATTTATTTCTTATTTGAACCAAAAAAATGTATATGCAGTTGCTTGAAAATTCCTGACATAGGCTAGGTAGGGCATGGGGAGGGGTTCGATTTTTTTTTTTGGCGCCAAGTAGTCTTCCTAATTTTGCCCCACCAGGAATTGCTAAACCTAGATGTTCGATTCAAATAGGAAACTCATAATAATCAACTACAAAAGAACAATTAAATCCTCGATTTGCTCATTTGATTGAGAACCCGAAAGAAAAGTTGACCAAGGGAAGTCTAGTTTAAAGAGTGAAGTGATTCTAGAAATGAGGCTATTACTGTAATGGAATTTGAGAAGGCCGCGGAACGCTTGGCGATAGTGTGACCACCTCACAGCTTAACCATGGTTTGGGGAAGTTGTGAGGTGTCTCAGATCTTGGCTCACCATTCACTAGCTGGTTAACCTTTCCTGTCCTCTAAGATGCACTCATCATGCGGTAATCGAATCGACAAGAATAAAAAAAATATAAATATGCCTACCCAGACATTTTTATCTTTGAAATTAAAAAAAAAATCACATGGAATCCTTTAATCCACTACAATACTCTCTAAAGCATTGTATCACATTTTAATATTTTCAACGTCTTACAACTAATTAAACGGCAATCCTTGATAGATTGATCCATCTTTTCAAATATTCTTCGAAATATGGCAGCTATTTCTTTATTTATGAGTAAATCCTTCTCTATACAAGTTGCTGTAAATTAAATGGGCTTTATTGCTAACTTTGATCAAATGTATAGCGTGTTCCATTAAAATAAAATATTTGTTTTGTTAATGTCTTAAAAACGCATTGTTTTTTTTTCTGATTTAACCGCTGTAATCCACGAAAAAATTACTACTACTTTTGTAACTTAACTGACTCTCTAGCTCAACTAATAACAAAGATAGGCATGGTGCGCACTTAATTTATAACAACCTGTATAATGTATTTGATAGTGTGACTACTGAAATACACCTCCTTTTTTAGCTGTTTCCATTTAAATCCTTCATTATTTCATTTGTATCTTGCTTTTTTTAGAAGAACAGTTTCATTATATCAAATAAAAATAGAGAAACTGACAGTGAACGGTGAAGCCAAACGAAAACAAATATTAATAAACAAGCCACTAAAAGCCACGTTAAATAAATTATGGGTTCACATGGCTCTATACTCAAATCAACAACGTAATAATACGGTATAGATTTAAACAGCACATTTGCTGTTATTAATATTAATCCGAGCCGTAGTGCATTAATTAACGGTGAATAATGTTTTAGTTTTGTATTATTGGCATCACTATCAATATTTATGAGGCATACGTGTTATTGGCACATTCCCCCGTTTAACGATCACACATTACATTTTCATGGCATGGAATGAATTTTATTAATCATCGAAAGTGTTGTTTGTATTTCGCATTTTAATAGTAAAGTTAGAAAAACATAATTTATGAGGAATGGTCATAATAAAAGCGACTATTGATTGAAAATATATATATATATATATATGGCTATTATTCCATGAGATATTTCATTACGCAATGGATTTTTTTTGTTAATTATGAAGGCTTTTATTTTGTTATGCATAGAAATTCAAAATAATAATATGAAGGTAGAAAATTAATAAAACACTTCGCTTGTATTACACAATCCGTAACTAGTTTCGACTTAGTACAGTCATTACCAAAAGGCTAATGAGTTTACAAAACAAATATGCAATAATATATACAAAATAGCATGTAAATAACCCCCGTAAATGTATTTACCTGCTATTTTGTATATAACTGTACACTTCTCCCCAGAGGTGTAGTTATTTTAAAGGATGGCGTTGAATTAGCGGAGGAGATTAAATCGGTCTATTCATTAATGAGCGTTTTTTTTTATTATTCTTCCCCTTGTAAATTTCCAGTAACTCCAGGAGGTCATGTTTTCTGTCTTTTTCGCATTTGTGAAGGATCGTGAACGGACTTAACTGATGATTTACGTAATTTAAATTTGTTTTTTTTTTTTACTTTCCGCGGACTCCTGTCCAAGAAAAAGTATTGCGATTCTAATCAAGTTAAGCGTAGCATACTGTGCACAATTGTAAATATAATCCTCCGGTGGAATATTAAAAAAGTACATGCGGACCATCCGTTCTAACATTTCTGGGAGACAAGGTTTCATACGATGTTGTTTTCTGTCACCCATGTGTATAGTATATACCTACAAAATAGTACTTATTGGTTTTGCGCTAGCAAATAATTAACGTTTTTTTATATAATACATTGTTAAAGCTTCTATTGCAGCGGCAGTTGCCAACAGAAGTAAGTTGTTTTATTCATAATTTAATTCGACAGATTTCAGCTGCTTTGGCAGCCATTCGTAGGAGAAATTTCCAAAATTATTCTTTGCTGTGTAATACAAGAAAAAAATATTATTATGCATTGAAATATAGCGAACTATCCCGTGCGTAAAACAGACCTAATAGGCTGCCGCCATGCTGAGATATTATTTATGATTCTATGAAAATATATTAAACTTATTATAATTTAAATTATAATAATAAATCTTAACTTAGTGCGAGGAGAGGTGCGGGAGTGGGCTGACCACCAATCCTTTATTGATTAATTAATATGTAAGTTAATTTGAAGAGGTTTAGTAAATATGTCATAAGGCAATTTAATTAATTTTAAAATTGAGAAAAAATTGAATTTGAGATTTACAAGAGTATGCTATTAATTAAATTAAAAATATATATAATTAAGAGGGCGGAAAGACCTCAGGTCGATAGAATGGACAGACTAACACAATATTTATTATTATTAAGTAAATATAAATGTATGTATAAACGTATGTAATGTTGTCTGAATAAAGATGTTTGTATACATACAATTAAGAAACACGAATCTTTTATTTAGTTCGTACTACTCACTGGATAAAACATTATTATAAAAAATAAATTTATTGAAAAGAAACATAGTGTATTAAATCATTAATAATATTATATTATTATTAATTATTAGCAACAGAGAATATGAAATAATGTATATAGTTTTCTAAGGGTACATTTTTTATTAACATTAAAAAAAACATTTAAAATTACACCCACTTTGAAAGTTTTAAATTACGGACAATTATTCCATTTTCTCGGTTTGCTGATAATTAGAATTAACTCTTCCGTGAAAACGGCGGGCGCGGAGCGGCGCTTCGCCCAAGAAAAAAGTCAAGGAAAAAGCTTATATCGCCGCGGCGAGATCTTGTAAATGGCTGAGCCATTTTTCCACGTTGCTGCCTCCGTGAATATTTAGTGAATTTAAATCTACTAGATTTCCTGTTGAATTATATCTCATTACACGTGAATTACTTTATAATTACATCCAAGAATTGCTCTTCATTATAGAAAGCTAATAAAATACAATGTTGACATTAACAGGATTAATTAAATAATATAATACAAACAGTAAATTAAAAATTTTAATTCATGAAGTTTATATAGTTTAGGGTAGTTTTTGACAATAATGAAATTTCACTGAGCACTCAAATATTCCCCTATTGCGTTGACGTGGATTTTATTTCATTAAAAATAGCTCTAGGTTCAATTTTAATTAAATTCACTGTATGCAATTTTCTGACCATAATTAGCAATCGGTTTTAAAACCGTATTCAGGATATGTACTCTGTTCTTCGTATTCTTCGTAATCAGCTTGCTATCTTTCCCGAGGATAGGGCCGTGCTGCCCCCCCCCCCCTCTTGCTTTTACATGTTTTATATAGTTCATCTACTTGTCGATGACGATCCTCAGGAACTTAACTGAATTACGAAGTTTGATCCTCTCTTGGTTGCTAATTACGATCTGGCTGATAGGGCGTTTTCCTCCGAGGAAGATGAATTCCGTCTTCTTGGTGTTGATCTTAATTTTCCACTGCTTGGCGTATTCCGGCAGAGTTTGGACTGTCTTTTTCATACGTAGATGCGCCTCTTCAATGCGGCGGCTGTTTACCAGGAGCGCCATGTCGTCCGCGAATTTGATAACTTCGATTCTTTTCTTGTTCGTGTACGCGAGTACGCTTTACCAGCCTTCTTGTAGATCTGTGCACATGACGGCACATCGGACCGAACATTCGCCTTTGTAGACGGCGCTCCGTAGTGACAAGCCTCTCAATGGTCTTCTTCCTGATAATTGACCATGTCTCAGCTGCGTACAGCATGATTGGACGGGTTGCTGTCGGGTACACTTTGAGCTTCATGTTCGTGGAGATCGAAGATAACCACAGGCAACGAGACAGAATTGCAAGCTCAGTATGGCTTTCCGATCATTTGCTTTACATACATCTCACAGCTGCAATTGCGCCGTATCACGCTACCAAGATAGCATAACTCATCGACGATCCAGATGGGCTATCCGTTAATCATCCGCCACAGTTGCTTGCACGTCTTTAGAGTTTCGCTTCGCTTGTCACGAGTGTTACCAGTTTATCAGCGTAATCAAAATCCAGCACGTTGCGCTTCGTTGGATGGATTGTGACCTAGGCTGGTAACTCTTGGCTGACCCTTGTCATGGGGGCTGCATTAATACCTGGAGCGGTCAAATTGCGGGATCTACCATGTTTCGAGAATGGTCTGAATGGGGTAGTTCCACAAGTCGAAATTGCAGGCCTTCCCGTGGCACCCCCGTGTCCCTATTTTGGATAGGACTAAATACATGCGGTGGGGTTGACCTGGTCCTTGTCGTCATTAAATGAGGGGTCGGGGTTGGGACTTTAAAAGCCCAAGGGGCCCTTTAAAAACCCTTCTAGTCTACACGTACTGATGATGCTGTTGCCCGGTATGGTGAACTGTATTGGCGGTAGGATCTTCAGGTATTCCGCTCAGTATCGTCTCGGCAATGCTCTTCTGGACAGCCTTCATCCAGGTGTCTGGGTCATCGTCTCCTCGTCTAGTACAAACGCCCGTTCGTGTGTACGCTATTCGTACTTCAAGATCGACTAGCCTGAAAAAGTCCGGTTTAGCTGGCCGTCTATACTGGTTCCAGTTGTGCTAATATATTAGATGAAAATTATAATTTGCACCTACATTTACCCGGTTCAAAACTCATTTGCGTCACTTTAATTTGTTCGATGTCGTTACAAAATGACGATATTTTAATCACATTAATTTATTACAAATAGATATGTAATATCTATATGTTTTTTAACTAATTTATTATCTACTTGTTTGTCTTATTTGTTTTGTTCAAATGGTTATTTATGCAGTATAATTTAATATCCGTTTTGCATATAAAATATTATTTCAAATTTTGCCTGAGTTGCTATTAGTTATGTAATATTAATTTCCACTAATAATTGATAAAAGTTAAGCTATTTGTTTATGAACACACAATGTTTGTATATCGTTGTAATATTGTTATTTTTTTTCTACTAGTGAAAATAGCGTCAGAGAAATTAAATTTAATAAACAATACTACTTAATGTAATATTATTATTAATCTATTTTGTATAAAAGACATTTGTGTTTTATATAATTTAAACGCTCATCATTTATTTTTGTAATTACTCCACAACAGGTCTGCAATATTTGTCATATTAACCAAATCGGAAATTAAATAATTATAGTTTGTATATACCATGTGATCAAAAACTTTCTCCCTCTAGAGTGGTTTCATTTTTTTCTTATAACAAATGCTGTTGGTATCGATAAATAAAAACAAATAAAATGTAAAATATTTTATTAATTATAGTGAAAATCAATTAAAATTGTTAACATAACATGTAGTTACTGCCAGCATATATTTGTAAAGGAACGAAATCAAAGAATTCATGAGGACGAAATCATATGGTGCATATTTATTAACAAAATTAATATTTGTATTCTAACACAAAAAATATAATAAAAGAAGTCACTTTTATGATACCATAACTCAAAGACGGATATCAATATTTGAGGAAATTCGCCAGCTGGTGCTTGATGGAATTAGTAGGTGAAATACACGAACGAAGACCGTCACGATATGTACGAAAATGGGTTCATCGATCAGTTTCAGTTTCGCGACTCGGCCTTTCTCCTCTGCTCACTGTATCGCTTCCACTCACTGATAGAACAAACACAATTTGGAATATGTGCCTGCCGCTCGGCGATGATTGGTGGGTTGGGTAAGGGACGACAGTTTGCATAAGCACTTGGCATTTTCAATGACGGCATCACATTTTAATCCAATTACCCGCTGTGCGTACCATAAACATGCCAAGTAAATTACTTCCTCCAGCCATTCATCCCGCCGATGGAAAATAATCGCCTGCTCGCCTGACTCTGTATCTGTGTCGATCGACTCGCTCTCTCCATCTCTCTCTGTCTATTGCCGTTCCGGATTTCAATTTGCAAACAGGATTTCCCAAGATTATTGGTATTACAACTAAGTTTTCATATAATTTAAACTATTTATACTCACGCCAATATGAAATATTTAATAATAGAAAAGAGGATTTATTCACTTGGTCATAGTTATTTAAATAAATTAAATAAAAATAACTTGAAAATAATTAATCCATTATTTCGTCTTTAGCTACTGTGACATTTTAACTTACGTTACATTAGTACTTTAAACAAGTGTTCCATAATGAGCATTTGCTATTGCAGAACAAATGAATAAAATCCGTAATATTCCTGACATTATAGAATAGAACTTAATTAATCATTACGGAGAAACTCGATTTTTTTAGATAACAAAGGTACAATTCTAGGACGTCCAAAATTAGTTTCTGATAGAGAATATTAGTAAAACTGGAAAAAAATCTGAGACTTTAAGGCAAATCACGGCTGAATGAAATCACGAAATTAAATTAAATTTATTAAATAAAAATGATTTGAAAATAATTAATGAATTATTTCCACATTTAGCTCTATGACTTTTGACTTACGTTACGTAAGTACGTTAAACAAATGCATGTAAGGCAGAGCAGTACTGACGAGGGATAGATCCCAAAGCACGTATTATATTAAGTAACGTTCTTTTTGTTGTTTTTGCATTAATTTTTTCTCGGAATCAGAAATTGGTTGCATTATGCAATATTTTGTTAATATGTAGCAGCAGATGTACATTATGTGATTCAATGTCTGGCGGGATATTTGCCCGGGAAGTAGTTTTTTTAAATATGCATTTGTTTAACGTACTTACGTAACGTAAGTCAAAAATCAAATAGCTAAAAATATGTTTTTTTTAATTATTTTCAAATCATTTTTATTCAATTTATTTAAATAACTGTGTGAGTAAATACGCTTTTCTATTTATAAATTAAATTTACTAAACCCAATAATTTTACATACATTAATTGTACATGTGTATAGTTACAATTTACAATTGTGTGTGAAAGTTTTCGGTTGTTGAGATCTCCTGGTTCTGAGATCCAACCGATGGTTCATAGATGTGGAGATTGAAATAAAATATCTTTAACACTAATACTTGTATTAACTCCAACAAATAATATTTACAGATACTATACAATTTAAACTTTACAAAATGCGTGTTTCTTCTTCGAATGATCGTAAGTAAGTGTTTCTAAAAAATTATTTAAGATAAAATTTACACTACAACTATGTGGGGGCGTGTGCTGCGCATGTTACAGGACGCGTCGCAGGTAAAAAAAAATTGTTTAGGGGAGAAAGTTTGCAGATTAGGGTGACCGTTTTCGTGCACGTCCGAGTGCATCCCAGATGTTCGGTTTCACCGCGATTTCACGAATTCCCCAAAAACGGACGTTTTATTGCCGTATTTGTGGAATTCGAGGAAGTTTTTTTCTTCAATCTTATGAGAAAAGATAAATGACAATGACGAAATAATATAATAAAAAACCTTTGTTAAAAATCACGTCGAGTCCTGAACATACCGCCCCCCTTGAAAGACTTAAGTATGTCTTTCGAAATTACAAACTATAAAATTCATTTCGAGAATGAATAAAAAAAAAAATACAAAAATACAAAAATGCAAAATACACAAAATACAGAATTTGAATTAATTTTGACACTTTGGTAAGGGGCACAAGCACTTCACTGAGCGCTTTGCAATTCCGGTAGTAGTTTTAACGGATGCAACACGAACTACGCCATCATTCCCTGGATGCGTCTGCACGACTCGGCCAAGTCGCCATTGGAGGGGTGGCAGGTTGTCCTCTCGAAGGAGAACCATGTCTCCAATGTTGATGCTGTCCGGTGTATCTCGTTTCCACTTCGATCGGCCCTGAAGACTGGACAAATATTCTCGCGACCATCGAGACCAAAAATGTTGGGTGACTCGTTGCATTAATTGATAACGTCCAAGCCTGTTCTCGGGTATATGGCCCACATCAGGATCCGGAAGGCCATTTAACGGACGTCCAATCAAGAAATGTCCAGGGGTTAGGGGTTCTAAATCGTCGGGATTGTTTGAAAGAGGAGTTAAGGGACGGGAGTTGAGGACGGCTTCTATTTGTGTTAAACAAGTCAATAACTCCTCATACGTCAACAACACATCACCAATAGTACGACGGAGATGAGTTTTAACAGATTTTACACCCGCCTCCCATAAACCACCAAAGTGAGGCGAGCGTGGTGGTATGAAATGCCAGTGTATTTTATTCTCACTCATAGCCGAAATAATTTCATTTTGAAATTTGTCTTGATTCACAAGCTCGACTAGGTCACGCAATTCTGACTTAGCACCTACGAAATTCGTACCATTATCAGAATATATGTGTAATGGTTTGCCTCGTCTTGCAGTAAACCTACGCAGTGCTGCTATGAATGCATCTGTGGTCAAGTCGCTCACCAACTCTAAGTGCAGTGCTTTGGTGGCGAAACAAACAAACACACAAATGTAAGATTTTACAGTTTTTGCACCTCTACCCTTTTTATTTTTGATTAAAATTGGGCCGGCGTAATCTACTCCACACGTGTGGAATGCAGGGGAAGGTGTCACTCTAGGTGAGGGTAAATCTCCCATTTTATGACGAATTTGAGTGGGCCTTGCTCGAAAGCACTTAAGGCAATTATGAACAATTTTTCTGCATGTGTTTCTACCATGTAATGGCCAATATTGATTCCTAGCTAGTGCTAGTAGTGTTTCGGGACCGCAATGCATATTTTTGATATGTAAGTTGTTCAAAATCAGGTATGTTAATTTATGCTTGGGTGGTAATATAATTGGATGTATTTGATTGAAGCTTAATGAGCTGTTATTTAATCGACCTCCTACACGTAATATTCCCTCGTCATCAAGTATTGGATTCAAAGAGAGCAAAGAACTTTTAGCAGGGATTTGTCGATTTCTTGAGAGTTCATACATTTCGATTGAGAAACAATTTTTCAAGTTCATCAAGAGACAATATTCCACTTAGTCTTCGTTCAGGAATGTTTTTACAATTATGCGCAAATCTAAGACAATATGCAATCGTGCGCTGTAAGCTTGTGAATCTTGAAAACTTATTAAACACCTCAAAATTCTCAATTGTTATGTTGCTAACATTAGCATCGTTTCTAATTTCAGGCATATGAGTAGGTGAAGCAATTTGAGCAATGCTCCATAAGTCAGAAGTTTGACTCAAAAAGTGTGGTCCTCTCTTCCAGAGATCAGAGTTTACTATTATTTTTGCTGTTGAGCCTCGAGATATTAAGTCTGCAGGGTTTGAAGCGGTCCTTACATGACACCAATCATTACTATTAGACTTATCTTGTATTTCACTAACCCTATTTGCAACGAAAGTCTTCCAACGGTTTGACGGCGACTTAATCCAACATAAGACAATAGTTGAGTCGCACCACATGTACTCCTTATTGAAATTGATTCCTAAGACTGACTTAACCTTATCTGCTAGCCTAGTTAATAGGAGAGCTCCACATAATTCTAGCCTAGGAATGCTTATTTTACGAAGGGGAGCAACCTTTGATTTAGCACAGAGTAAATGTATGTGAATCCTCCCATGTTTGTCGATTGACCTTATATACAAACACGCTCCGTACGCAGTTTCAGATGCATCACAAAACCCATGCAGTTGAATTTCTTGTGCATCGTCGCATATAACATGCCTTTCAAAATTGATCTGATGAAGATGGTTTAAATCAGTAAGAAAATTTGACCATTTTGTATGCAGATCAGACGTAACGGATTCATCCCAATTTAATTTCATTTGCCATAATTGCTGCATTATAATTTTTGGGACTACTATTATAGGAGCCAATAAACCGAGTGGGTCAAATATTTGTGCTATACTGGATAGGATGATTCTTTTTGTAACACGAGTGGTCGAAAAGTCCATATTTAAATAATGAAAGCGATCAGTTTTGCAATTCCAGACAACTCCAAGAGTTTTCACTTCGTCAGTATTGCATAAATCAACAAGGTTGGTTTGATTGGAAGACAAATCATTTATAATCGAGTTGTCGTTTGACGACCATTTTTGCAAAGGGAAGCCCGCTGAGTTGAGTATTGACGACACGTCAGCTTTGATTGTGATTGCTTCTTCAATTGAATTAGCTCCTGTTAAGAGGTCATCGACGTAGAAATCATTCTCTATGACCGATGATGCGAGAGGATTTGTCACTCGATTCTCAATAGCCAGTTGTTTTAGGCAGCGAGTTGCCAGAAATGAGGCAGAAGCTGTGCCGTATGTTACAGTATTTAATTCAAAACACTGTAACGGTTTATTTGGAGAATCTCTCCATAGAATTCTTTGCAAAGACCTTTGTGTAGGATTTATTAGAATTTGTCGGTACATTTTAGCGATGTCTGCTGAAATTACGTATTTATGCTTTCTAAATCTTAATAATATTGAAAAGAGATCGAACTGAATTGTTGGACCAACATATTGAACAGAATTTAAGGATATTCCAGAATCTGATAAGACTGAACCATCAAACACTACTCGTAATTTAGTAGTTGTGCTAGTCTGGTTTAAAACCGGATGATGGGGAAGATAACTTATAGGATACTCTCCTATCTTTGACTCGCATATGGGAGTCATGTGGTTTAGTTGTTGGTATTCATGCATGAAATTTGTATACATTTGTCTCAAATCAGAGTTTTTCGAAAGTTTTCGTTCGATTGACAGGAATCTTTGAAGAGCTACTTGTCTTGTATCACCTAATGTGTTAAAATTTTCTTTCAAAGGAATATCAACAACAAATCTGCCATTTATTTTCTTTGTGGTATTTGCAAAAATTGTTTCACAATAACCTTCTTCTTGTGTAAAAGGAGATGTAGAATTGAGATTTTGTTCAATTTCCCAGAATTTTTGAATTTGTGTGTCGATACTAATACTCGAATTTGAGGAAATAATTTTCGAATTATTATTAGCAAGTACAGGTCCCCCAACTATCCAACCAAGTAAAGTTTTTTGCAGAGTTGGCATATTGTCACCTAACTTAATCTGACCAATACACAAAAGATTCCAAAATAATTGTGTGCCTATTAGCATATCAATATCACCATTTTTGTTAAATGCAGGATCAGCCAATGTTACGTTTTTTGGAATGGACAATTTTGCTGAGTCGAATGAAAATAAAGGTAATCTCTCAGTAATTTTATCCAAAACAAAACATGAAATAGTATCAGTAAATGCACTATGATTTGATTCGATTTTGGCTTCAGTTTTAAATGTAACACTAACCGGATTACCATTAACGCCCACAACTTGTATGTTAGTATTTTCCAAATTAAGTTTTAATATTTCGCACATTTTATTTGTTATAAAATTAGCCTGTGAGCCAGAGTCAAGCAAAACTCTACAATTATGTGCGTTTCCGCATGTATCTATAGCTTTAACACATGCTGTTGCCAATAGCATAAAAGAATTTAGTGCGACATGATTTGAAACAACTGTAGATATTTGTGGTTTTGATTCTGCATTTTGGTCTGAATTGATATGCAACAGGGTATGATGACGCTTAAAACATTTTTTGCAAACAAATTGACTTTTACACTGATTATTTGGATGGCCCTTTCTTAAACAATTCGTACATAAACCAATATTTTTTACCCTTTTAATTCTATCATCGACAGATAATGAAATCAGTTCATCGCATGAGTATATGTTATGAGTGCCTTTACAAAAGGAGCAGAGGGCTTCACTAGTTGTGGCTGAATTTATACTAAGTTTGTGTGTTTGTTTAATTTGTTTAACTGGCTTTTGTGTTTGACAATTGGAATTTTTAGAGTTTAATAATTCAAAAAGTTCACATTTATTTTTTAAGAAAGCTAAAAATGTGCTGAAGGAGGGCATTTCGTTTGAATTGTTTTGAGATTCCCAATCCTTTCTTAAGTTAATATCTATTTTTTTAGTCATTAAATAAATTAGTAGGCTACTCCACTCTTGAACAGGTTCACCTAAAGCTTCAAGAGCTCGTAAGTTACTTTGCAATGAGTCTAAGAAAGATCTAAGTGAGCTATGTGAGTTATATTCTACGTTAGGTAATTCAACGAAACCTTGTATATGTTTATTAATTATTATTTTTTTGTTATTGTATCTCTCTTCGAGTAAATTCCATGCAGTTTCATAATTAATTGAAGTTATTGTGACCGATTCAATTGTTTTCGCTGCATCCTTTACTAAACACGAACGTAGATAATAAAACTTTTGAATATCATCTAAAGTTTCATTATTGTGAATTAATGATTTGAAAATTTCCGAGAATTGATTCCAATTATCATACGAGCCATCAAAATTTGGTAAATTTAATGTAGGTAATTTAACATTAGGAGTTGAATTATTGAGTTGCGGTGAATTTATTAATATGTTTGAATTCTCACTTGCACTTAAAGTAGGCTCTTTGTTTAATTCTTCAAAGAATAATTCAAATTTTGATTTTATAAGATAATATGAATCCTCGAATGCTTCTCTTTCTGCAATGTGAGACATCATATTATCTTCATCAGTTTTCTCGATCTCGTCCATTATTGAATTAAATGAATCAATTATTGGTAAAATATTATTGTAGCGAGATTCGAGTTCATTACGTTTTTTATCGGTTATAATACCTTTACTATTATGTTTGAAATATGTATCGGCACGCGTTACGCTTGATTTTAAAGTTGCGCGCTTGGTAATGAGTGATTTTAACGTATCAGAATTCATGATTACTTGTTAACACAAATAAAAACGCTGTATTGTTGGAAAATATAGATAGGAATGGACTTACTTAATTTACAAAACTTTTCGGGCTCGTCTGGCGGTCTGCAACGAAGCTCGTGCTGCAGGTAGCCGTCGAAGACGATGCGGTGTGAGAGCGCTTCCTCGTTGTTGGTCGGTTGACGCTTGAAGAAGGCCTCGATGATGTGAATGTTCGACAAATCAAGACAGCTTCCTCGGGGTGGTGAACTTGATGTCGCTACTGGACCTGGCGTCACTGAATCCTCGAGTGTGTTGATTTGTTGGTTTGGAAACACGCGTGGTTGTGATAATTTCGATTACTTGTGAAATTATTAACTTTGTATAATATCCGGTTTCGACGGACCATGAAAGTTTTCGGTTGTTGAGATCTCCTGGTTCTGAGATCCAACCGATGGTTCATAGATGTGGAGATTGAAATAAAATATCTTTAACACTAATACTTGTATTAACTCCAACAAATAATATTTACAGATACTATACAATTTAAACTTTACAAAATGCGTGTTTCTTCTTCGAATGATCGTAAGTAAGTGTTTCTAAAAAATTATTTAAGATAAAATTTACACTACAACTATGTGGGGGCGTGTGCTGCGCATGTTACAGGACGCGTCGCAGGTAAAAAAAAAATTGTTTAGGGGAGAAAGTTTGCAGATTAGGGTGACCGTTTTCGTGCACGTCCGAGTGCATCCCAGATGTTCGGTTTCACCGCGATTTCACGAATTCCCCAAAAACGGACGTTTTATTGCCGTATTTGTGGAATTCGAGGAAGTTTTTTTCTTCAATCTTATGAGAAAAGATAAATGACAATGACGAAATAATATAATAAAAAACCTTTGTTAAAAATCACGTCGAGTCCTGAACAGTGTGTTAGTCTGTAATGGGCAATGCAGTTAGATTTAACTTGTATAATTTAATTTCATACTTACTTAGTTATTTCGAAATGAAAGTGATTTCAAGAGTATTCGTAATATTATTAACTAAGCAGACATATCTTTTATATAAATCCAATCAATTTAAAAAAAGTTCCTAACACCCAACAAAAAAAAAAAACACAAGACTAATCCTTTTAGCGGGGACAAAGCCAACACCTAATTCACAAAGACGTATCTCTCACTCTCCCTTAAAAAAACAAATAATTCCTTTAAACCGAACAACCATCCCTTTTCCGAATAGTTTGTACTTTATAATTAGCTGGGAAATTATAAACTAACTAACTAATCTATGCATTCGCTCGGATTACCGCCCAAATCCCGGGCTGACAATAACAGAACCCGTCGATCGTGTTAAGCCCCCGCCCCTCTCTCTGAGAGAGGAATTCACTTTATTTCCTTTAAAGTGTTACACTAAAAAGGCTAAACACGTCTGCGATCTTTGCCAGGGGAAGTGAGTGCTTATTCCATTAGTGGAATTATCCCGGACTAGCGGGGGTTTGTTTGCTGATTGATTTTAGATTCAAGTTGAGTTTGTTGTCGGATTTTATTATCTAATAAGTGTTTGTTTTGTAAATATGTATTCACCTAAAATATTTTATATTAAGTAAAATTAATAGGAAAATTACTTTACGTAAGACTGCGATTTAGTAGATACATAAATATATTATAAAATGGAAATAGTTAATTAAAATGGGAATGGGTTTAATGATACACATATGTACTTCGTATATTTGTCAAGTAGAAATATATCAAGCAAAATTTAAATAATAACTAATAATAATTGCGTATTCAGCCAATTTACTAATTTATGTTAGAAAATTGTAAGATATAATGAAATCTATAGAAATGATTTTTTTGAATTCTTGAAATTTTCATTGCTCTCGTTTTTAAAACAAAAAATCATAAATCATTAAAATTTGATATAATAATTGCATATTTTCTCTGCATTTTGTTTTTCTTCAAAAAAGTAATAATTAAAATGATTTTTGTATAATACAAAGTTATCAATTTTACACGAATTAGCTAATAAGTAGATAAATATTCCTTTTAATAAGCCACATCATTAATTTAAATAGGAACGATCGAAAACCTATATTAATAGAAAGTGTGAAGGTTGGTTCAGAAATGAGATGGAGGTTTTCCGTACATTAATTATATTCATATAAATTTTACACGTTGCTTTTGTTATATGTTTGTTCGGTTACGGGTCGTGGAGAGTCGAAGCAGAACAAACGATAATAAGCCAAGCGAAGCTGCGTGGAGCGACATGGTGGATGTCCACTGCGTTGATTGGGGTTGATCCAGGCGGGGGAGGGGAATCCTCGTATTAATTGCTGTGAGGGCTACTTTGTCGTAAACGTATAAAATGACGATTCAGATGTCCGTAATCGACTTACTGATGAAACGGCGTTGGCGACGTGGTGGATGCCCACTGCGTCGTTGAGGTTGACCCTCATATTGTGGCGGATACTCCGGCCTGGGCGATTTGGACATCCGAAATCGGCTTACTGTTGGTGACTCAATTTTGGATCCTTTGAGTGGATGCCCAACTCACAGAAGGATTAAAATTAATCTGCCCTGTTCCTGACTCTTTTTTCGGTATTTACAGAGTGTTTTAGTAGCGCTGTCTCTCTTTGTATCTGAAGCGGTGTCCTTTCCTCTTACGGAGATGAAGTTCGGTTGATGGCATTTTGCGAGTGCGGGCGAACCAATCACACATTTGGTCAGGGTACCAGGTGTGCAGTTTAATAATAATGAGGTGCAGAGGGATGAAATTACAGCAAAAAGCTAAAATTTGGTGTACATCACAGAATGGCTCCGAAAACGTCTCGGTGAGGTGGCCAGCTGATCGTTTACGTCGTCGTCCTCTTTTTCGGATGGGATGTATTGGGGCTTCTCGAGGTCAGTCTCTTTCTTAGAAAGGATCGGAGACATGATATATTCCTACAATATTATGCGAAGGTATGTTTGTGAATATCTCAAAAATGGCTGGTCTATGTCTTCGGGTGATACGGTATGGTTCGTCTTGCTTAGGTACAACTTTTGCAATGAAATTATTCTTCTTCTTCTTACTGAGCAGATGAATTTTCACCAGTACGAGAGACATACTAGACATTTGTCGACCGATATATCTGTATTGAGGGCAAGGGCATCGGTTTTTATCCACGTATGCTTAGACGTATCCTGGGCGTCATCTTGGAGCTGATGTACTTGGTATGTTATCTGCTAACTGGTGTAACTTCGGGCTGAGGTCAGTTACGGTGTTTTGCGAGGATGTCGCTTGCTTCATATCGTGAGTTAGTTCGTATGGTGTGCGCAATTCCAACGTCAAGAATGCAGGAGTGTGTCCCATGGTTTGACAGATGAAGGTATTAAGAGCGAAATGAATGATGAGTATTTTTGCAGGCCATGAATCGTGTTGATCCTTTACTAGGATGGCTAATTTTGTTTTCATGTTCCGATTCCTTTGTTTCAAAGGGTTGGCCTCTCAATGAAAACTAGGGATCAAAGCTTGATATATGTCTAAATAAATGAAGGCATAGGATGTATCTCTTGTTTATCCAATAATTGTCGTCGGTTTATGGGTGTGTCTCTAAGGCGGTGATTATCGTTTTTAACTCTATGTCTGTTTTCACGTCTGCTCGTAAATCGGCGGCAGGAACCAATTCCATAAGCAGGTTTGTGGAGTTTTTGGCTGCGGTTGCGTTCTTGAGTGGGCATCAGCGACGAAATTTTGTTTCCCGCTTATGTACTAGATATTAGCGCAATGCGTAGAGATTTGTAGTACCCATCTTGCGAAATGACTGATGATCTGTGTAAATCATCAAGGCAGTACCTTCAATATATTCTCGAAATTTATTAATGCTCCACACGACGACAAGTGCTTTCCTCTCGGTGGTTGAGTAGTTGAGTTCGGCGGGAGTGAGAAGTTGTGTCGCGATGGGATGTTCATCGGCGGTCTCCCCCTGGCTTAAAACTTCCCCGATGGCGTAATCACTTGCGTCGCACAGTGTTCCAAATCCAAGCGCGAGGGCCAGAAATGGTGAGGGAAGGAAAAAATGAAACTAAAAATTTGGAAAAACTAACATGTCCATTTGATTATCAATACATGAATCCCCTTTGATTCGGGTTATTTAGTTTTTTTAGCCCCTTTGGTAATTTGCAATTAACGCTTAAAGTCGGACTTTATAATTGCCCGACTATGGAGAAATGAAATTTTCAGGACAGTTATAGAAAACATTGAATTATTTTTTGATTATAGCCGCTACCCTCATAGATTTGCCATTTTTTTATATCACCCTAAAGACGAAAATTTTGTTTTAATTAATTTTCATTTGTAATTTCTGTTTTCTTCTGGTATAATCCATTTATCGATTCAAATTTTATACAATATCACTTACACATGTCTTGTGAATAAGTGGAAATAATATTATATTGATACTACAAATACAAACGATGTAATAAATTATTGTAACTTGCGCGTGATTTATCGTAAACGTGATCATTTTATAATTGTTCGACTTTAAGCGTTAATTGAAAATTACCAAAGGGCCTAAAAAATCTAAATAACCCGAATCAAAGGGGCTTCATGTATTCATAATCAAATGGACATGTTAGTTTTTCCAAATTTTGAGTTTCATATTTTCCTTCCCCCACCACCTCTGGCGCTCGCGCTTGGATTTGGAACACTGTGCGTCGGTTCTGAGGATTAAGGGTACACTTTCCTTACAGTTACAAAACTGGTGGTGAAGATACAATGCATTGGAGGGTCCTGAATGCATTTTCCTGTAATTTTTATATAAATTAGGTGTTTTTCTTTAATAGTGAAACAGCTCGATCACTATTTCTGCGAAATTTATGATGAAGCGTCTATACCAAGCGTAGGTTTGTACAAAGCTTATCATCTCCTTCTTGTTAATTGGTTTCCTCCAATTAGTGATGTTCACTACTTTGCCTGGATCGACTTCGATTCCTTGTGTCACTGGTGCATTTCGCAGGTCAAAGGGCATCCTGGTGAATTCGTAAGTTTGGTAGAAACATATGGATGTGGCTTTCTTCCTCTCTTTCTCTTAAACGCGAAGTTGCCAACATTCTGGTTGCAGACCTAGGGTGGTTATCCATTGGTTTCCTCCTGTGATCTGGCGTAAGTCGTTAATTTTCGGCATTGGATAGATATCCGGGGTTGTACATACATACATAACCGTGTTTCGCCGTTCTTTTTTGGGATCATCACCACCGGTGCTGGATAGTGATATGGTTCCTTGAATAATTCCCTGTAGTATTAATTTTTCCAACTGTTTTTTAAACTTCTGCTTTTTTAGCGGTGACAGGTGATAGAGTTTTTGTTGGATTGATGGGTTGTCTCTAGTAGAAATGATCTATGGCTTGTCCATCCTCCTCGAACACATCCATTAAATCCTGTAGGATGTCGTCTATTTAGGAGCGTTCGTTGTTTTTCAGTTGGGGGCATTCGTCCTCACGCAATTGTATGTGAACGGACCGGACATGACACTTCCGTTTGAAAGAAGGTGTTCGCTCGTAATTTTCAGGATCGCTGGAATTGTCTTGTCTCATTGGTTTCTGGAACAATTCAGCTTCTTCCGTGCTATTTATCACAGGAATGGCATGTCCAATTCTGAAGTTTTCGTAATCGTAGTTCGTGGACTGGTTATAAAATTGCCATGTCCCTTGCGCAGCATCGATGCGGATTCCTGCTTCTCTTAGAAAGTCCATACCTAGAATCGTCTCGTTGGTTCGGGTATCTGGCAGAACTCCTATTTCATTCTTGATATATATCCTTGCATATTTATCCGAATTGTGCTTGGTATCTGCTGTGGTCAGGAAACACCGTCGGCTAGGGTAATGTATCCCGTTTTTTTTTTAAGGTGATCCCTCTTCGTAGGAGAGCAGCATACATTTTCTGGGATAGCAGCATGATTTGCGATAGCTATTTCTTGCAAATCTTCTAGGTATAGCTGTACTTTTGATGCTTCTGATTTTCTGTCGGCGTACAGGGTTGTATTTCGGGCATTGGCTTCCGACCACTCCTAGAGCATCGAATACCGTTTTCCGTAGGTCTGTTTCGGGATTTAGTGGAGGCGGTTTCTTGAATTTTGTGAAACGGCCCGACGTTAGCGAAACGGCGTGGTTTGGATGTCCAAAATCGGCTTATTTCAGGTGTATTTATTTTTGGTTCCTTTGAGTGGATGTCCAACTCACAGAAGACTCAAAATGAATCAGCCCTGTTCCTGGCTCTGTGGTCGGTATTTTTAGGGTGTTTTAGTAGCGCTGCCTCTCTTTGTATCTGAGGCGATCTAGGTTAATAGCATTTTGCGCACACGCGTAAACTTGAGCGAGCTAATCACACCCTCGGATATCGGGCGAGCGAACCCTACGCTCGGGGAGCAGGCGAGCGTAGCCCACGCTCGGGTACCGGGTGTGCAGTTGAATTTTAATGAGGTATAGAGGGATGAAAGTACAGCAAAATCAAAATTAAATTGTGGTGTACATCACAAACGTTGTTTTAGACGCACACTTGTAGTTTAAGCGTGTAGTATAATAAATGATGGTGTTTAAAATGTAACCAAAGTATAATCAGTAATGTCCTCACCCTTTTCTCCATTTTTATCAGGAGGGTGAGCAATAATAATGGCTAAACTCTCTGGAACCTGCAGCTGTAGATACATTATTCTTAAAGTAGGAACTTCCTTTTAACCATCCACGTAAAAGACCAAAGTAATTAACAGTAAATGTTTTGCAAATGTGTCTCTAATGGATTTAGTAATTGTTGAGGATTCTACTTGATCGATTAATGAAAACACTTTTTAACTTTGTTTGTATATCAAGCGTTAATTAAGTTATGCAATGTAAAAAAGTGTTTTCATTAATTTTGTCCATAAAGATTGGATCGCTAGCAATTTTAATACAATAAATAAGACTAGCGCAGGTTACAAAAGCTATAATAGGGATCGAGAACTGATCATAATATAATCCCCCACTTCTTCTTCGAAGCATTATAGTTACATATAAATATTTGTGAACAGGTAATTATATTTATTATTGTTTGTAAATGATTACCACGTAATCGAAACTAATCACAATTAATTGAAATGCAAGAGGTCTAAAAAAGTTTTCTTGTTTTCTTTATATCCGATATTGAAAATGTACCACCAAGTTAACGCCGACAAAATTAAAGAATTTTCTAATATGAATAATAATGGATGAAACTAGCGACATCATTGAGACGTAGTAATCTTCCCCCTAAATGAGTGAGTAAATTGGTTTTTAACATATCCCAAACCTCGTATTCGAAGCCTACTATTTGATTTTAAATTCATGGTCTTATTTGACATGTTGTAGGTTTTCTAAGTGAAAGGGTTTATAGTATTATTTTAATAACTCAATTTAATGTTATAATTTTAATTTTAGACATGACGAAAATTAGTTTTACTGTTATTTTTAATACCAAGATTCATAAGAAATAATTCGAAATACATTTTTTTATTTACGGAGAAATATCAAAATCACAGGAACGGCGCCAAGTAAAGCCTAGTAATGTGTATAAATTTATTTTGTAAAATATTAAATCGCATTTATTTTAAATAATTTTGGTTTATATTTCATAAAATCATCATCTTTTCACATACCACAAAATATTTTTATTTTTACGTACATTGATATATTGCATTTTTAATACTAATATTGTAATATTACTATTACTAATACACGTCAATAAAATACACTAATCTTCTTGTTGGTTGTTGATATTTTAATTATTTAAATAAAATACACTAACCTCAAATTTGAATAAAACGTTATTAATTTTAAACAAACTTATCTTTTTATTAGCATTTTGCGTTTATCAATAACTGTTTTACGCAATTTTATATTAGTGAAATTTATTTTAGGTAGAAAGATTTTATAATAATATTTATTAATTTATTTAGAAACATATATACTTACTGAATGTTATTACCTGTGTGAATAAGTGCAACATACACACAGTATTAAAAATATAAATCCCTCTTATACAATGATGTAAAAAGGTCGAATCTGGATTTAGTAAGCTGATTTCGTAGGGAACCGTAGAAAAGGGAGTCGTCAATATTAAATTTTACAACCATGTGTCGGTGTCCTATATATAATATTACCCAGCGCCGGAGTTCTCTTCTTCGGCATGAAAAGATATCGATTCGGCATGGAGGGGGCTTGGATCCGATGGGAGAATGAAAGGAGTGTGTTTTAATTAAGTTCGCTCAAATATCAGATTTTGGCGGGGTACGCCATTGATGTCGGATTAATTTTTCGGCTGGCGGTAATTGAATTTTGTTTCTTTCATTTGGCGTATTGTTGCAGCATCGGGACACGCAAGAGACGCTCGCTGTGCTGGATAGGCTCGATTTGGACACGGAGAAGCCCAGCGATGAGGAGATCGCCAGGAAGTTCGGTTTCGAGGAGGATTATTTCAAGGGCACGCTCTCGTGGTGGCAGTCGACTAAACCGAAGATTTGGTCGCTGTTCGATGAACCCTATTCTTCTACTGCCGCAAAGGTATGAATAATCGCTACGAATACTTCATAGCTATATAGTCTGCAATAAAGCGATACACGCCTATTCTTTTAAGTATGTTTTTAAATTGTATTAATTTTGTTTATATTGATTTTTTTTTAATTTTTGGCTATTTAAACACAGTAAAGTTATTTCATTTGTGTGAAAATATTAGTTAATTTTAATTTATTGCATCAACGCAGGAAATTCGTATATTTTCAAATATTCTTTTTAAATATCAGGTTACCGAATAAGTTTTTTCAGTTTTTATGGTAAAATCTAAATAATTAATAGGAAATAAATATCTTTTGTCAACGCAATACTTACCAATATTATAAAACAGAATTTAATTCATTAAATGATTTCAAAATAATTAATAAATTATTTCCACATTTAGCGTAACGTAAATACTTTTAACAAATGCACATTAAAACTACTTCCCGGGCAAATTCTCCGCCGGACATTGAAGTACATTATGTACACCTGCTGTTGCATATCAATAAAATGCAACACATATTTTGATCTGAGAAAAATTCAATGCAAAAAACAAAAAGAACTCTACCCGATATAATGCCACGGAGCTAAATGTGGAAATAATTTATTAATTATTTTCAAATAATTTTTATTTAATTTATTTAAATAACTGTGACCAAATGAATGAAAACTCTTTTCTATTTATAGCATTTAATTCATTTAGTAACAGTTATTAAAATTAAGTTCAATAAAAAAATAAATTCAAAATAATTAATTTATAACAATTAAATACCTACTGCAACTTTTGATTTAGATAACTTATTTTTTATTTAGAAATTAGTACCTTATTGTTCTTTAATTGTTCATTATATATTTATATATATATTTTTTTTTTTTCATTATATTTAGTGACTATAGTTTCAACAATTTACACAGTATCAAACTAAAAGTAATTTGAAACGGTACATTTTTTTTCTTTATATAAGTTGGATTACATCATAGTGGAGGGATTAAGGGAAGGGGGTTAGTTGTGGCGGTAATTGTTTTTGTAGTGCGGGGGGTTACAGCTTTAAAGAGCGGTGTGTATATTAACCTGGTCGTTAATTATCGGAATTTCTGTATTCTCGCGTGCTTTATAGATTTCTAATAATTCCAAAAGGTTCCTTTTCCGCGAAATGGATGATTGAAAGTACATTTGTCCAAATGAATGATTGTTTTCAATCAAGTGTTTGGTGAAAGATGACTTATCATCCAATTTATGACGAAAAGAGGCGAGATGTTCCTTCAAGCGCTTATTAAAATTTCGACCAGTTTGGCCAATATATACACTGTTACAATCAGGGATTTATAAACTAATATGCAAAGTTTATAAATCCCGGATCTGTGAGTATTTTCGATTTTTTTTGTTTGTTTATAAATGCAATATTTTATTTTTGTTGTTGGTTTAAATGCGATATTTATTTTAAGTTTTGAGAGCAGGTTTTTAATTTTGAAAGATATGTCACCAAGGTAGGTAAGGGAAGAAAATGTGTTTTTACAGATGGGTGGAATGTTGGCATATATATATATTTATATTTATTTATTGACAGTATTTAGTTTATGTTTTTTTACTTGCCGTAATAACCAAATTAGTAAACAAACATAAACCAAAAACTGTCAATAAATATATATTTGAAAAAACACATTTTCTTCCCTTACCTACCTTGGTGATATATCTTTAAAAATTATTGATGGAATGGAGTTTATTCATAAACTAGCAACCGGCATGAAAATGAATATACCAAATTTTATGAATGATTTAGCGAACTACCGTGCTAAACACGATTACTTGACCAAAGACTTTCTTTCGTATAGAAACAATTCTACCGATTCGATAGCTGATCGAATATTAATTGGCTGAAATAGAAAGAACATTTAGTACCTTTTCATTTGTCCATATCAAAAAGCGAAATAACCGAAACAATTTATTCCTACAATTAAATGATGAGGTTTCTATTTAAGAGAAGATGATTGTATATTAAATAAAAATGATTTGAAAATAATTAATAAATTATATCCACATTTAGCTCTGTGACTATTGACTTACTTACGTAAGTACGCTAAACAAATGCACATTAAAACAACTACTTCCCTGGCAAATACCCACGCCGGACATTGAATTACATAATGTACACCTGCTGCTGCATATCAATAAAATATTGCATAATGCAACAATTTTTTTTTTGATCCGAGAAAAATTTTATGTAAAAACAACAAAAAATAACGTTACTTAATATAAGGCCATCTGCAGACACGTGTTTCGGGATATATCCCTCGTCAGTACAGCTATGCCTTATACAATTTAAAGATGTTAAAAAATCAATTAAATTAATTCAAATACAATCAGCAAAATTAAATCAGTTATATTAAATCAAATTAAACTAAATCAATTTAAATTAAATTAAACCAAATTAATTCAACTTAAATCAAAACCGAATAAAATTAAACGAAAAGAATTAAATCAAATTAATTAAAAAGAGCGACCCTCACCTGCCGCGCGCTGTGATTGTAATGACCGGCGAAGGAGGACGTGCGCTCGTGTATTGCTGTTATCGCAAATTCACAAAAAACTTCTCTCGGTTCGGATTTGAATAAATGCCTGGCATTATGTAATTCAATGTCCGGCGTGGGTATTTGCCCGGGAAGTAGTTGTTTTAATGTGCATTTGTTTAACGTACTTACGTAAGTAAGTCAATAGTCACAGAGCTAAATGTGGAAATAATTTATTAATTATTTTCAAATAATTTTTATTTAATATATTTAAATAACTGTGACCAAGTGGAATGAATGCTGTTTTCTATTTATGAAGATGATTGTAGTCAGAACCCCCTTAATGATATCGAGGATGAAGAGAACTGTACTGAAACTTCTAACTCAACTAATGAATATAATTGGTGTAGAACACTATCGAAGACGTAGTGGAAGAAAAAAGCACTACAGATAGAGATGCTGATGAGTGATAATTATTGATTTATCGTTTTTTTTTAATGTTTATATTATTAACAATTAAGTCTATAAGACCATATCAACAATTGATTTAAGTATATCATACAAAAAATAATTAATTGTTAAATGGTTAAGACCAATGGTCTGCCTGAATTTTAAACGACCGTCTTCGTTTTATTATGCCTAATTGTTATTTTTACGTAGAATATGACATATCCATGTTTAAAATTAGACAATAATTACTAGTAAAGTACTTACTAGAATGGCAATTTAATAATAAACAATTTTATAAATGTACCTGTTATTTACCCGTTATTCTGTATATTCCTTGGGTATATACCCAAACATTTATTTACCGGGTAAATGTCCATTACTGCGCAGAATTAATTTTGGTTTTCCATTTATACGAATCAGTGTTTTAGTATTGAGAGGATACATGGAAGGTTCTTGAAACACATCTCTTTTATAGAAGATGGTTTATATCCAACCATTTATTGCAAATAATAGGATATTTTCCTAATCATAGAATGTTGGAACTTCATCAAAAGAGAGAATCTAATGCTGTGTTTTTTTTGTATAACTTATTTACTACAAAATGGACTGTAAAGTTCTTATATCGCGAATTTGCCTCTGTATCCTATCCTTAAATTTTCTTCAACAACATCATCATGGTTTCATATGTTTACAGCCTATTCCTATATTTATTTGGTAACACATTTTGTTTCTTATAACATATACTGAAGATATGTGATAATACGATATTTGTTCTTATAGTTTAGCGTATTTTTTATATCGCTTTTGTTCACTATGTCCTGTAAATGGGCGTAACCTGTTGATTTTTTTAAGAAATGTTCACCCTCTATATCCGCATGCTTCTGATTTCATGTGGAGAGAGTGACAAAAATTGTACACTAGTTGCCTCCTCCAAACCTGGAAGTAGGATAACTCGTGGTGCCTTATCGTGTGTGATCTGAGTTGCCGCAATGAGCCTAACAAGTATCACGGCCTATTGCTACCGACTAAAGTGTGTGCTGTGCCGCGGCAGGCTGAGATTAACTTTAAGTTGCTCAGGAATGAGCCGTTTATGCCACCGACGATTAATACCGCTAACTTGATAGTGTGGCCTGGGTACAACCAGCTCATTTCAGTATCATAACTTCTATCATGATACTTAGTCCGTTTTTCCTCTTCTTTCAAAATGATGTTTGTTTCAGCAGGTGCAAAAAATTCGATCACAAACATCGTTTTTAGGTAATGATTGTGGAGAACTAGGTCAGGTTTGTTCGCTCGTATTTGTCTGAGCGTTGGGAATGAGAAGTTCCAATATATACGCCACCTCTAATTCTCTACCACGGACTCAACATCATCCGGAGCGTATGGCAGCACTGGTGTTTCGTCGATACCGTAGGAGTGCCTTAAGTGGACTGTACTGTAACGCCGCGTTATATCTGCACAAAGATAGCAGATGTATTATTGTCTCCGGTGTTGTGCACACCGTCTTGGCAAGACATGATGAAGACCTAAGTTTCTGACTTCAGCTCAGCTGCTCGCAGAAAACCGAACGTAAGCTGCTTTGACAAGCTAAGATATTCTATGTTCTTATAGAAGATAAAATGCATTGGCTTGTCCATGTGGCGTTGCAGCAACTTTTGGACCTCTGCGATTTTCAGCTGGACTCTTAACTGGTTAGGGCTAATCGTGGTGAGTTCTCCCTGACCATTATCGAAGTGTAAGTTAAGGTCTTCTGCTGCCTTTTGTGCTGCTTTGAATATAAATGCTCCGGCTCCTGTCCGAACTGTTGACGATCTTTCACGCCGTAACCAGGACCAGTCTATCACTCCAGTGACAAGAGACCACGGCCTCCCAGATGGCGTGGGAGATAAAGCCACGGGACGGACGATTTTAGATGCAAACTCCTAAAGAGATGCATCAGTGCCTACTAAAGACATAGGCCGGAACATCGGAGTAGGGAAATAAAAATTCTCGGAGTCTGAAGACTTCGAATTCGCGTGAATTCAATCGCCCGCAGACCTCCGTGATGGAAACATCACTCGCTCGAACTCAATTAAATGCCTTATTGGGTATTATATCATATTTTAAAGTCAATATTTAATTTTTTAATACATTCATTTTTAATTATTCATTTTTAGAATATATTTTTGCATTAAATAAATATTTATAATTACAACTGTATTCTGAAAATAACCCGCTCGCATTAGAGCAGACGAGCAGGCGCACCAAGGCCAGACATACATATGCATTTTGGAGTCCTCTCCACTCCAACATTTCGGTCTGTGTCTTTAGTAGGCACTGGATGCTTCCGTTTATATGTGTCGATATCAAAGGTGCGCAACTCTTCCCTCGTCCATTTTATCACCCCGAATTAGTACGTGACTATCGGAATAGCAAGCATATTAGTGGCAAGTACTTTGTTTTTACCAGACTGTTCTGAAGACCATATTTGTTTGACAAAGTGCTTGTACTTGTCGCGGAGAGAGTTTTTAACGGCGGCCACGTCATGCATATTGTACTGTGGTACAAGGTAGTCATACGTCTCACCAGTATTGAGATGGTGCATAAGCTTCCTTCTACGAGTTGCGCATCCTCTCCATCAGCTCGATTTGTATCTATACCATTTATTATTTTCTTTTCAATGCGGAATGTAACCCAACGGACCTTAAACATCGAGAAAATGTCAAAGTCCAAACCTTCTTTAATCAGGTAACCATCTATATATATATATATTTATATATATACAGAGAGTTTTATGTAACACCGAATATGCTAGAATGTACTCAATGTAAATTTTCCTATGTTCGATTTGTACTGGAACGCATCAAAGCATTGGATGCGATGTGGTTGGCCACGATTTCTAATGGTAATATAGTCATCCCAATTTACACTCTTTCCGTCAAAAATAAATTATATTTGTCACCTATTATGTCAAGTGCAATATGTATAATTATGGATATTTTACTTAACCGCAATGCATGCCATTAAAATCTTCTCCTTTGTATACATTATTGATACGTAAAGATGTCCAACTCTTAGTATATGTCTGCTTTAAGCACCATAACAGTAAATGTCACTTGCTTGCGATAACTGACAAGTGTAATTCATTTTTGACGTGGAAGGGTGTAGTTTGGGTTGAATATATTATTTTTAGAAATAGTAGCCAATCCCATCGCATTCAATGCTTTGATGCGTTTCTGAACAAATCGATCATAAGGAAATTTACATTGAATACATTCTAGCATGTTCAATGTTACATAAAACTCTCTGTATATATATTCTTATGGCAAATTCCCTTATGTATTTTGTGATCTGGGTAGTGATGTCATAGGGTGTGATCGTCATATAAGAGATTGCACTAATACTAGAGTGCAATCCCTATAAATTTTTCCTCGAGAGATGACCTCTGATTTCCCCTACCCTATTACTCTCCCAAATGATATGGAGGTCCAAAGGTGGGCGGCAAACAATAATTCCGTCGTCATTGTTGGTGTTTTATGCATGGCGCCTGTAATGCATAGACAGACAGTCCGCTACAGCTATGATAACCGCTTGGTGGTGTTAATTTTTCTTCTGAGCCACCAGACCACTGCGCATGGTCCTTATAATAACTGCGTAAAGTTACATCGTTGTATATGCATTATACCTCATATCCCCACGGCGGCATTGCTAGAAGGCTCCTAATGCTTTGTTCACATTTTAATTTAGTTTCTTGTCGAGGGTGACTCCCAGAAATTTCACATCTTCGCTAAATTGCAGCATATTATTCAATGTCGCTGATGCAATAAATTGTAACTTCCTTTTCCTACTAAAGTGGACCATTTCCGTTTTGGCCGGATTAATCGAAAGGGAGTGATCCTCACACTACCACCTGGATAATGTATTAAGAGCAATTTGACATTGAAACTTCGCTCACTTCCCAGTCGCTTATAATACCTGAGACGCTCATGGTAACCACTATGATGTCTAATATAGTTTGTCTACGTACGTTAATGAAAGTAAAGTAGGATCCAACCCACGATTGAAAATCCATATCATTACTTATTAAAAAGTCATGTAAGGTCATTCGGTATTCCTGCTTCTCCCCGCAATATGGTGCGAATTGAACAGGCAAGATGTTGTCCTTGTTCCTGTCTAAGTCACCACATGCTCTCACTTCGGGGTTTTACGCATATTAGAGATGTGGTAGCAGGTAGGCTGTGTCCGTAATCATAATCAACGCCTAAACCTTTAGAATGACCTGTAAAACATGTTACCGGATAGTCTGTCCAGTCTACATACCTTGGATTATGCAATACTATAGTTCTCGGAAATATCCTGTATCATGACTTCAGTATTCGATGCTAAATCTAGTCGCCTGCAATGTGTAACTGTGGTTGTCCTCGAATGACCAAGATTGCACTGTATGGAATTATAGTGTACGTGGTTGAATTGTGATGATTACCGTTCTACTTCCCTTATCAATCCATTTCTACCTCAGTCTGCATTAGCCCATTCGAGCTTGATGATTTATTGGCGGATTCTTCTAAACTTGAAGGTGGCTCCATGTCTTATTTCCAGTGACCTCCTTGAATGTGTTATGTTAACGTGAGGGAAGGTACCTCACGTTGATTTTCAACTAACTCAGGTTGAATTATATGAGTAATGAGAGTAGGATCCACTAACCGTTGAAACACAATTACGTTTTAAATGATTTACTTAAAATCGCAAAAAAACAAAAGCAAAGTCACACAGTGCATTAGGTAGGCCTTGGAGAGGCGTCGGCGTCCGTATGGAGGCGGCGTTCTGGCACTGGTTACACTGGTTACACTGGTTTAACAGCTACCAGTGTAACCAGTGATCGGCGTCGGTGTGGACTTCAGGAATCACGGGCAACCTGGAGTCGACTTCTCCTGTACTGGCGGCAGAAACGAAGGCTGGAACGTTTGGTGTCTGCGTCGGTCAAAGTTTCCTGGCTCAGACAGAAGGTTGAGTTTCGAGGAACAAAAGTTCATATTGAATCCACATACTGCCTCCAGTACAACACTAGAGTGAACTACAGATCTGGGTGGATGTCTTGCCGAAAATTGTCCGGTTTAGGGATGTAGAACCACGTGACCTTTGGTAAAGAATTCACTGGAAAATAAATATTGTAAACAAGATAATTATTTACAGCGAACTCTTAAATCCAAACAACCGTTAAGCTGCAATTTGAAAGAAGAACACTAATTTGTAATCTCTCTTCTTTCAAATTGCAACGGTGGCCTGTGTTTTCTCCCTGGCCGTTTTAATCCGCTGCTCGGGCCCTAATTGCCGCACGTGTTCGTCCGAAGGGCCGGGCGATTATATTCCAACCTCGGGACAGATAAATGTTGGCCCGAAGGTTAATCCGCGACGGTTGACAGGTAAAGTGTTGGTCAAAAATTTATTCTGTACGATAAAAATTAAAATTGGAAATTTTAATTTTGTTGACGACGATTAAAAAATAATCGACAGTAACAGTTGCTGGTTGCCATGATGGCATGATTGCTGAGTTTACTACATCTCGCTCCTGGTGGCATTCCTTAGAAGTGGAGAATTGGATGTTAGCGATTTAGGCAGCTCTGGGTTTGTTTTTTAGATTCGTTTTACTGGAACATATTATGAAAGTTAACTTAATTTTTGATGTAGAATTTGAAAAAAAAAAAATGCGGTATTCCATTACAAAAATATAACTATGATACACCATGCTTTTATGGGACATCCTATATATATATATATATATACAGAGAGATTTTTTTTATAAGTATACATTAGGGGAAAGTGTATACCTGCAAAAAACGCGAGCCAACCGCATTGAATAATTAATGTGTGTATGTTAAGTTGCCTATTTGGCATATGTGTGTTCAGTTGCGTGTTATAGGCAACTAAACACACATACACTAATGCATTTCACTCGCGTATTTTGCAGGTATACATAGGGCAAATGTATACTGATAAAAAAAGCTCTTTGTATATTAAATAAGCAAATTAAGAAATAAATGAAATGCTTATCTTTGATTTTTTGACTGTATGAACTAATTATTTATGTAATTTAATTTGTTTGAATTGTTTTTTGTAGGTGATCGGAGTCCTATCGGTATTCTTCATTTGTGTTTCCATCCTATCATTCTGCCTTAAGACACACCCTGACATGAAAGTTCCAGTCCTGAAGAGGATCGTCGTGAAGACGGCGGACAACGGGACCGCGTACGTGATCGACAAAACAGAAACTGACGCCCACGTGGCGTTTTTTTACATAGAGTGTATATGCAACGCGTGGTTCACGTTCGAAATAATCGTGCGGTTTATCGCCTCGCCGAACAAATGCGAGTTCATCAACTCATCGGTCAACATCATCGACTACATAGCGACCGCCAGCTTCTACATCGACTTAGTACTTAGGAAATTCGCTTCGCATTTAGAAAACGCCGACATCATGGAGTTCTTCTCGATCATCCGCATAATGAGGCTGTTCAAGTTGACGCGGCACTCGTCCGGCCTCAAGATCCTCATACAGACATTTCGCGCCTCCGCCAAAGAACTCACGCTGCTGGTGTTTTTTCTCGTGCTAGGTATTGTGATTTTTGCTAGTTTAGTGTATTACGCCGAAAGGATACAGATCAATCCGCACAACGACTTCAAGAGCATACCGCTCGGGTTGTGGTGGGCTCTGGTCACGATGACCACCGTTGGGTACGGAGATATGGTGCCCAAGACTTATATTGGGATGTTTGTCGGTGCCCTCTGCGCCCTCGCTGGTGTGCTCACGATCGCTCTGCCGGTTCCAGTTATTGTTTCCAATTTTGCCATGTATTATAGTCATACGCAGGTAAGTAAAAAACAAAACATGAACAGCATACAAAATTATCTCCATTTAGTTTTTATAAGAATTATATTTAAATTTAAAATACAATAATTATCAAAATCCATATTGATCAAAATTTTATAACAATTACAACGAAAAGTTTTACAACAACCAAGTAATTACTTTTAAGTCCAACAGACATACATCCCAATAACAGAGCAATCTCATGTAAAATTGTTACAAATGAATTATTGCATAATATAAATTATAAATTATATTCCACTGTTTTAAATTATAATCACAACAAAATGAATTAAAAAATGGTGATGTATTCATCATGGTAGTTTCTCCGGTGAATACGGTCAAATAAGTTTCTGATTGAAAATTTAATAGGAAAGCAAAATGATTAATAGAAAAAAATGATTGTTGTCTTTCAAAGTTAAAACCGAGTATTTAGAAGAATATTATAATTAAGTGTGTTACTTCTTACCTTACAATGTGTTAAAATGATTCCTCCACACTCCTCTTCATTTTTTCAAACTTTGCGAATGTGCTGACGTGCTGGCACTTTGACGTTTTATTTGTCATTAAAATAATTATTAAAATCTCCAAGGGAATTTATCAGGAAAACGAAATTCTTTCGCTTATAAAATGAAAACCGGAGGTCCTACAATAAAAGTTTTATAACAGAAATTATTTATTTTCCAAGATCTAAAACTTTTATTTCAAACATTTTTCTATCCGAATTAAAAAAAATGAAAAATTGCTAAGAGTAAAGTTGCACTTAATGAGTTTTGATTCTAACCAAAGCTTTTCAGATCATTCCACTGTTATATAAAGCTTAGATATAAAGTTTGGGCTTAATCCATTTAGCCGTTTATGCGCTATCGCGGAAACACACAGACACACACACAGACATTTTTCAAAACTCGATGGAATGGACTCAGGGGACCTCAAAACGTGCATATTTGTTGAAATTGGCGGTTCGAAAATTTTCACGATCACAATACTTTCTATTGGACAGGGGTCTGGGGAAAGTGAAAATGTATATAACATATTAAATTGTATTAAGTTTTCGGCCGTTTTAATAATTTATATGCAATTTTTGTTAAGCAATTATCAATATAACGTTAATTATCGAAAATGAATAAAATCCCATGAATTTATATTGCTTACAAAACTAAAACTGAATCAGTAAATTTGATCATTCCCTTTTGATTGATCTTAACACTTATAAACAATGTCGGCGTAATGCTGTTTTTGACTTTAATTTCAAAATTACTTAAGGTAGAACCACCCAATGGATGGAAAAAAAAAAACGTATTTATTCACAAGGTCAAAGTTATTAAAAATAAATTAAATAAAAAGAATTTGAAAATAATTAATAAAATACTTGTGATGTTTTGACTTACGTTACGCATACTCATTGAAACAAATGCACAATAATGAATATTTGCTGTTGCATAACAATAACATACTGTGTGATGCAACAATTATTGAATAGAAAATACTTATTGCAAAAAACAAAACAAAAATACGTAATATAAGGCCATCCGAAGGCACGTGTTTCGGGATTTCATCTCTCGTCAGTACATTTCTCAAACGTACCGTTCCGGCTGCGATCTTCTGTGTCGACAACGGGCGCGATTGCTTCGCACACTTACGTAGCGTAAGTAAAAAAATGTCGCAGTAGCTAAAGAGGGAATAATTTATTAATTATTTTCAAATTCTTTTTTTTTTTAATTTACATAATGAATATTTGCTGTTACATAATAAATGATTATATAATGCAACATTTTGTTGATATTTTTTGTCGTTTATATCTAAATTATTTTTAATTTTACGTGTATGTGGTTACTTCTCCTATCACATTTTATTAAACTCTTTTAACCTTTTTTTAAATGTTTAATTATGTCAAGTTATTATCCGTTTGCTTCGTTTGTTCTATTATAATAAAATAGAGACCTTCAGCTCTATTTTTAAGTTTTCTATTAACAGTTTATAAATTCTGCATTTATTTGTTTCATGTTTACTTACTTATTTTAAAGATTGTGAGATTACCGTTTCTTCCAACCTCGTAGTTATATGCTCACCTTTGATCCTGCAACAAGATCTATTCGTAAAACAGTTCCCACTTCGACTCTTCATAAATATGGTCCGTCTCTTTACTCATAAAACGTGATCCATTAGACAGAACTGGGCATTGGTAAATGTGTTGCCTCGCTGTATCTTATTTGTTGTATTCTCTACAGATAACTTCGTACATTTTTTTAGCATAATTATATTTTAGAATTGTATTTATTGGTTCTGCCTTGACATGAGTTATGTAGTAGAAATTGAAGCTTTTTCTTTAATGCAATAAAACATTACTCTTTTGCCGTTTCTGGGATATTCCAGATTCATTCCATCTCTGAAGACTCGATCTTCTATTGTAATCATTCCTTTCCCAATATCTTAGGAGCAAAATGTAAACCACTCTGGAGTTTAGATCAGCTAAAGTCGGTGAAAGTAGTAACGGTTTTCCGTGTAGTATATTGCTTTGTATTTACTTTGATCATTTTAGAATGTAATATTACTTACTGACTTCACTTAAATATCAGTATGAAATGTTACTATTATAACAAAATCTCATTGATTGTGAAGGTGTGAACTTATAGTATGAAAATCCAATTTCAACTTGAATTTGCAATTATATTTTGTTGCTTGCTACACATTTGTTTTTTGTTGCTAGTGGCGAGCAATATAATTAATTAAAAATTAACCAACTTCAACTAACATTTTAATTGTATTTTTGTTAAATCTATCTAGATTAATGTTTTGGAGTCAGGTTTTCAATTCCGTTTATTTTTATTATATTGTACTTTATTTTATAGGATTTCTTAGGAATATTACACCACAACGAGTTATTCCATCGGAAAATTATTAAACAATTATTCGTTGGATTCTGTACTATGTTCTGTACTCAACGTGTGTTTTCAAATTTTCACCTAATTTTTACCGACACAAAAATATAGTGTTTTAAATATATTCAGCAACTCTTCTACTAATCTCTTATACCCTCTTTTATTATATTTTTTTTAACTCAACCTAGTATTGAATGAATGACTATTGTCAATTAAATCTATCTTTTTATATGTTTTAAAAATGATATCGAATTATGATCAATCTCTATTCAATTAAATAAAATAAAACACTTAATGATTTTCAACAATTTTTTGTGTATTTCACGACAATTGTTTCGCAACGTTGTTGCTTCTTCAGGTGAAGAACTAATAATATTTACAAATTTCTTAAAACTATCTTTATATACAAATTTAAAAATTGGAGGTGGAAGGTCTGGGGTTGGGGTTTTCCATCCGTAGTAGTGGCGAGCTGGAGAGATCGGTCTGTTCGTTAAGTAAATTTCCTGATGGGAAATACTTATTAATTTCCATGTTTTCTAGTAATGTTAATTTTCTTCCTTTCTTCTCTTCGTGGAGGATTTTGAAATCTTTGTTGAAATTGAAATTGTGTTGTTGTGTAATGTTCATTTATTCGTTCTTCGAATGTTCTTCCAGTTTGTCCTACATAAACTTTATTATTTATTATGGTTTTAACTTCTGCTGGCGGGACATTGGTGAAGAAATTCGTTACATCAAATGAGACGAATTTATTATTCGGTGGTAATTTCAGATCTTTTATTTTATTCACTAGTTCTGTTGTATTTTTTATTGAAAATTTTGGTTTAAACTCTAAATAATTGATCATAATTGAATTTAGTTTTTTGGCTAGTTTCTCACAAGGTGCGTTAATATAAGATACCACTGGTCTTATCGGATTATTGGGTTTATGGAGTTTAATTAATCCATATAATTTTGGAAGTTGTGGATTCATATTTTTAAATTTGTATATAAAGATAGTTTTAAGAAATTTGTAAATATTATAAGGTTTTCACCTGAAGAAGCAACAACGTTGCGAAACAATTGTCGTGAAATACACAAAAAATAGTTGAAAATCATTAAGTGTTTTATTTTAAGTGATCATGGATTTTCAAAAATTAAGTGCCTCCACTATCTACGATATTCAATTAAATATTATGAAACCCGGTAGTATTAGATTTTCAGATTGGGTAGAGCTAAATATTTCACTTTTCCACATTTGTTATGTTTACTGAAATATGTTTATATTTGTCACATGAATACAATGGTGACAGAGGAAAACGTGAACATTACAAAAATTTGGTAATTTATTTAGAGTTTGGAGAGAAAGTTGGAGAAACCTCTTAAGAAAACAGAGCCAAATGGACAGAATACAATATTACCTACACCAGAATTACAGAATGAATTGAGGGTTATATTAGTCTCATTTGAGCTAAATGACGCTTATTACGCCAAAATCTTTATCAGAATTAAGGGATAATTAAAAAATGTTTTAGACCTAATCCCGATTTTACTGCTCCACCCTCAAGAATAGCAATCTAAATGTCAAGATAGTAGGGTAACATGAGCAAAATGTATTAAATATATACCATAATAAAAGGATGATCAAGGGTTATTTTAGAGCTCGAACATTAATTTCAGTGTAATTTCGAAAAACAAATATCTACTCCATTATTATGTTTCTCGAAAACCAGTGAGTAAACTGTAGTAATATTATTGGGTTGTTCGGAAAATAATGTTTTGTTTTTTAATGAAACACAATTTTCTTATAGCGAATTAATATTTTATTCAATTAAATATTTCCATTCTAATCTAATACTCTTCGCCATCTTTTAATTGTATTGTTCTTTGCTGGCACAAAACTGATCCAAGTGGTTTCTCACCTTCTTATTTGAATTAAATTGTTCATTATGATGAACAAATGACAGTCGAAATGGTGGCTGTGTCAGTATATCCCATCCAAGCACTAAAAGCTTCTACCGAGTAGTCAAACTAGTATCTGGTTTGGTATTATCCTGTTGCAACATTATTTATTTCGTAGTGGTAGCCCAAGCTTAGATACTTAGCCCAAGCACTGCAGCCATTTGGCTTATCATACTGCTTTGGCTTTTATAGTTAATCAAAGAGTTTTGTGTTTTTTTTTTTCAGCATCCTCGTGATCAATTTGTATTTTGTGAAGAATTGATGTGAATACCCTTTTTTTCCTCCAGTTGGTAAGCTCTGCACACTCGAAAAACACATGTGAGGCAAAGTCTGCATTCTGATTCCTCTTCAAGAGTTTTTTGGAGATTATGTTGTGAATTCCTGCGCCTCATCCACATTTTCTACATGATCCATCTGTGTACTAGATCAATGTTCCAGGTGTCGGGTTGCTATTCTTTTCTTCCTCCTCATAGATTATTCCAAAGGGTTTAATTAGCGAATAGCATGGTGTCATGTAGTCGCTTACCACTTGCAGAATTGGATTGGTGACTACACGTTCAATTCTGGTGTGGTTTCCTGTTGGTTTCTAGCTTTCAGTAAGCCCCTAGCCTTGTCTCACTTTTCATAACGAGATCAAGTGGTTAGAGGTTTAGGAGGGTTTCCCTCCTAAACCTCTAGTGTAGTGCGCCAATTATGCATAAGCCGCTGCACACTTTCGTAGGTTATCATGAGTTTCGTGTGGTATTGTAGAGCCACAAAGCCATTTTTTTGGAACAATCACCATATCTTTCCTAGAGCCTTCTTAGTGTTAGTACTCTGTCGGTTGTATGTTTTATTTGTCTGTTCCATGTGAGTTTTGTGTCGAGGTATACTCTAAGGTATTTTACCTCACTGATGACAGTACACTTCAAAATTACAACGATCAATTTTGAATTGCTCGATAGAAACTCAAATTAAACAATCCCACCAAATAGATAGCAGACACTTCTTTGATGAATATTGGCTTTTGAAGTCCTTTGAGTCGGTTTATCCCTTCTACTCCAGTATCTTTTGCTCATGATATTGTTGTGACAACCCATTTCTTGTCATCAATTATTATGATTTTTTGTAAAAAGATAAAGGACCCTTAAGTCGAGTTTTGAGCCGTTTGAAACGATCATGAAAACTCGATTGTTTTAAATTAATTCTCTGAGTGTTCTCGCGATTGTATCTTTATTGTGTCATCATCAGCTTCAACTTGACTTCCAGAACGTAATGCATTTTCGAGATCAAAATTTTGCAAACCCTTTTTAATACAAGCGCACATTTAACACATCTCATTCATAAACATCGAATATTTTTTTCTTGCTTAAACAGTACGTTTATCTTCTATACTAAAAAAGTAAAATATGCCGAAAATACAGTTTTTCACTCATTATATTTAAAAGAGTATTGACCAAAAACTACTGTGCAGAATCAATCAATTTCATTCACAAATAAGCCTTTCTATGTCAACTATCCAAATATATATTATTATAAGGTTTCCGTTTCCAGTCTCTCGGTAGAGCAATGCTATCAGCATATGCCATCATCCACATTGTATCTCTTCCTATCACTACCCCACCCGCTTAAGGAAAAGCCCTTTACACTTCATCCACTTCACTTATATAAATGTTAAATAATAAAGGTATCAGCGGGTAGCCCTGTCTCAATCCTATTCAAACCCCCATATTTCCAAAATAGTTTACTCCCCACTCCACTCCACACTCGTCTCACCAAAACTCCTTTTCTTAAATATTCCACCAATCTTTTTTCTCGGCACTATATCGTATACATACTTTCCCTTTATTTAATTACTCTTTCAGCTATTCTTGCCAGTGTAAAACCCTGTTCTCTTGTATCTCTCCCTTTTCTAAATCTTATTGTCTTATCCTTTTCCTCCGAACGATTTATTACCGCTATCATGGCGATTTTATATCCGACTTACATACTTTATACTACTTCATCCCTTGCACTTTCTTTATATATCGGTCACGCTGTTCTCTTCCGCCATGACATCAATGTCTCTAGCTGGTTTCTTTACATCCTGTTCAGAAGTTCCCTGTACTTTTTCATTCCCTCCGTTCCTGTTATTTTCCACATTTCTACTTTTACTCCATGCAATACCGCCGCTTTTCTCGTATTATCCTTTGATACCGTAAGTCCTCTGAGTTTCCGCTCTATCTCATATATTTTGTTATCCACTCTCTAGTAATATCAATATCTGCCCCTTCACATCTCCTCTTTTTAAAATAACCCTCATCATTTCCACAATTTCCAGGTTCTTGACAAATTTTTTCCACAACTTTCGTTTTTTTCATCACCTAAGTCTTTCTATTGACTCCAGTACTTCCCATCTAATTTTCTCCATATTATCTTTGATACATTTCCTACCTTTCGCACTATCAATTTTCCACCCTACCTCGTATTTTTGTCCGTCATGTACTGCGCCCAACGAAATTTCTACTGCCATTGGTATGATTCCAACACCTCCTCTGTTATTTTACACCATCCCAATCTCCAAATTATTCTTCCCTTTTTACCTACATCTCTAATAATCCCACCACATCCTTCATATATACCCAGGCCCTCCCTTGCACTTTAAAGTCCAAAGTTCCAAAAACCCACCCTAATGATCTTCTCTTTGCGCGCACCGATTTTCACAGCGGCTCCAATTTTTTTCGTCTTCAGACTGACTTCCATTACTTTATCTTCCGTCTTGTTCCATTTCCGAACTTTTCCTCAACAGTTACTTACACGATTCGACATATCTTTTGTTTTCTTCTCTTGTGTGTCACCATAGATAGATTTATTTTTTAATTAAATATGTAGATGTATATCCTTCTTCGTAATTGTTTACGACGGATTCGATTCGAGGGAACGCTGTTAAATCCTAAAAAAACAAAGTTGTATATTGATCAATTGCTATTGTATATCGAGAATTGGTTTTGTTTGTTTATTGTCACAGGTTTCATAATTTAGTCTTTAATGACTTTAGAAACTGTATATGTTTTTGCAATAAAAATGAAGTTATTGTTTAAGAATTTTTTTCAATATTAAGCAAGATGGTTTCAAAAAAATATAAAAAGAGAAAATGTTATTAAGACAAAGCAGGACATTTTATTGTATAAATACTAAAGTGAAACTAATAGATAGCTTCTGACATATGAATCCTAACAACTATACGTTGGGACAAAATAAAATACATATAAAATTCAGATGTTTCACAGTTTATATAGTTTATATTTTATAACCGCCTGAATTCTGTTGGGCATGAAATTAACCAAGGATATGCACATTTAAAAAGTAAATCTATTCCAAATTTGCTCTATTTTGGCTTTAAGTTCTGGTTGTATCCGTTGTGAGTTGTTCCTCAATATTTGTTTTATTTTATGCCACATTATTTCAATGATATTAAGGATAGGACTGTTGGAAGTGCAAGAAGAAACATTTATGTTGTGGTCGTTAAACGATTTTTTGTGGTATTATCTCTCCATCCTTAACACCAAATATAACGAAGTTATCGCAATTTTTGATTTTACAGAATTTGTTGGTATTTTGCAGTATTTAAATCCTGCAACTGTCATATAGCCCTAAACCATTAATCCTTTAGAAAAAATTACCGTGCGTTTTAGACAATCCTTGTGGAAAACCATGTTTAGTACGAATCACTTTTGCTGTAATCAGCAATACGTCGAATTTTGATTCGTCGCTAAAAATTACTCTGAGTCGATATTTTATTGACCAAGATAGTTTAGCTTTTGCTCATATGAGCCTGGCATTATTTTGTTTTTACATCTTCAGCGGCTTTTCCTTTGTCTATAAGAAAACAATTTTGTTACAAATAAGCTTTGTTAAAAAATACTTGTAATTCGACATTACTTGCCGTAAAGCATTTTCGTGTTGTTGTTAATTAACCAATTACATATTATCATACAGGGTGTCCCGTTAATGTTGGGAAATGGCTTAACTTCAGGTTCCTGGGACCAAAATATGACGAATCAACCGAACTATACAAAAGTTAACCGTTAAACCGAAATTCATCCTCAAAGTTAAACAAAATAATATTCATTTTATTGATAATAATTGAATGAGTTATCCGATTTCAATGAAATTTACTATGATTTAATGTGATAATATAACACATAATCTGAGTTAATATGAGTACCATCACTTGATGGTAAGTGTGAAATATAACATAACCTATAAATAAATACCTAAATATCTCTTTAGCTACAGAAGCAATAATATTTTTAAAAATATTACTTGAAAAAAAAAAAAAAAACTCCAAATCGAGCAATTACGATTTGGAGTATTTTTTGTCTCTTTATAAATTTCAATAATTTGCACTTATTTTTCATTACTTATTTATTAACATGTTAATTTTAAATTTTATTCTCTTGGAAAATAAATGTATCTAGAATGCCTTCCGTAAATAAGTAATGATTCAATAACCAAATTTATAGCAAATATTTAATGTTTTAATTACATTAATTACTAATAAGTCACATTTTTTACGTTTTCCGGGTAACTATATTCGCATTTTACCAAATAAATAGAAGGGATTAATTTGAATTTAATTTTTTTACGACTAAACTTTGCAAATTATCGACATTAATAAAGAGATAATAACACCTGTACACAAATTTACAAAATGATTTGCCGTCCCATCCTAGACTACAGTTCCATCCTTTTTATCAACCCATGTACCGCCACCATTAATAACCTCGAAGTAGCTGAAAGATCCTCTCTCCGAGCCCTCACTAAACTTCGACACCCCCAAAATCCTCTTCATAATCCCTCAAATGTACTCCTCTACCAAATAACCCAAATTACCCCTATTAAAGATAGACTTCGATTTCTCGCAGAACGATTTGCATGTAACGAGTCGAATTACGAACATCTTAAAAAAATGTGCATCCCTAGAAACCCCAACATAATCCCTAAATACAAAAACCCACCAATAACCCTTTTCGAATACATATCCTCCTTTTACCCTACTTTCCCACCTTGATATCGAAACAAACGCAGATCCACATCTAACCCCGGGCAGAAAGACTTATGGTCGATAGCCCTTGTGAAAAGGAAACATTTTTATTGGTTTTGTTAAAGAATGTATCAAGTTTATTTATTGTATTCCTTTTTCAATAAAGATATTATAGTAGTAGTAAAGAGATAAAAACACTCCATATTGAACATTCATTCAAATAATATTCTTAAAGATATTATTACTCGTCTTAATAAAAAGATTTTTAAGTATTTATTTATAGGTTATGTTATATTTTACACTTATCATCATGTGATGGTACTTATATTGACTTAAATGATGTGTTATATTATAATATTAAACCATAGTAAATTTAATTCAAATAGAATGAAACTTTCAATTTTTATCAATTAAATAAATTTTATTTTATTTAAGTTTAATGATAAATTTCTGCTTAACGGTTAACTTTTGTATATAGTTAAGTTCGGTTGAATCATCATAGTTTTGGTCCCTGTATTTAAAAAATATTAAAAATAAACTACCAAATATCTTATATTTCAAATGTATTTTATTTTATATTGTTCTAGTATACATTTATTAGGGCTCGAAGAACATTTTTTAAAGAAGGTTCTATTAGATTAATTTTTGAATGCAAAAGTATATTTTTAGGAAATACAGTGAATTTTGTATTTATGTTTAATAAATTTATTAGGCACGGGCAAAATTGCCCAAAAAACGGCGAAGAGTCCTCCCTGTGGAGCAGCCCCGAGGACCGAGACTTCCAGGCCAAGGCCCTGCCCCAGGTTGTCCAACGGCCGTGCCTCCAGGGGGACCCGGCGTCGGCCCCAACGCCCAAAACCGGAGGATGAACGCCATCAAGTCGAACCATCCGAAAGAACTAATGGCCGGCCCGCAAAAAATCGGTAAGCAAAATTCATTCCCGATAAATTTAACACATATACAATGCTTCTCAAAAAAGTAACCAGCATACGCATTTTGTATGCAATATTATTAATACATATACTTTATTGAAAAGCCTCGTATGATTTTATTCCGTATTATTAGAAATAATTTTCGTTTTTTCAGGCAAGTTGTATTACATAACGTAAAAAAGCCTATCAAAAATTCACTCGGGTCACGTTTCGGCCTGTTTCATCAGAATTCGACGGTCTTTTCTTTTCAGAACTTTATTGAATAAGAGTGTTGCTGAAATGAAATTTATTTGTACATAATAGTATTTTAATGCCTTTTTACATAATTCCATTAAATTTATCAATAATTAATAACTCTATACACTTATATTTATGACATATTATTAGGATTTAATAAACATATACAGTTAAATAATTGATGGATTTTTAAACAATACAGAATTTCAACATATAAATATAACTCTTTAAAATACAATATTTATTTTATAGTTTGATTTAATAGATATTGAAAAAATCCACTGAAAGATTTGGACCTAAGTCTGTTATTATTGTTATTTCATTATTTCTTTAATTCGATAAATGTAATATTTATTACTGGCTATTACGTACGGAAAGTGTAAAATTTAACGTTTGTGTTATTAATTAAATTCACATTCTTTGTATATTTTTATATCTATTACAAAAGCTGCTTAGACTGTGATGATAAAAAATAACATAGACGTTAAACTTAACTTTTCCCTTGGAGAATAGCCTCGATTATGTCTTGGAATAGAAAGTATCCCTTGAATAACTTTCTCACTTATCACTTGATGAAACATTTTGAATATTAAAAAGTAAATAAAGTAAAATTAAAACCACTTTTCATTAAAAAACAAGTGATTTTATTTTTACTTTATTTACCATTTAATAGAAAATATCCATTGTGCAAACCAATTCCAGACTGGGTATTTGGCCTAGACAAAAATAGTTGCTTCAATAGATATGTGTTCAAGGTCTTACTCTACGTAAGAAAAAGGGAAAAATATTTTCTTTTATAAATCATGTTCAAACTTAAAAGGTAAATATTTCATACTGAATACTCAAACGAAATTAAATGTTGCATTTTTTCTCTATTAAATAGAAAATGCACCGCGAAGTAAATGGCTTTAATATAAGTTTGGTCGCTTCATTTTTAAAATTATTGATTTAAATAATAAATCTTGATATATCTTAAAGAAAACAAACAAGGTTTCTTCAAAGACTTCACTTTTATTGTGACCATCATCTGCCAGATGAAGCTACTCATGAGGCAGACGATCATAAAAGTGAAATCTTTGAACAATATTTTTTTTTCTTTAACATATATTAAAATGAAATTTCACCAAGCAACAGCCTCTAAAATTAAGTAATAATAATAATTGAATAAAAATTCAAAATAATCCAACTTATATTTTTTGTGTGGAAAATAATAATTCCATAAATAAATATTTTAAGATCTGAGATATTTATTGTAAATATTCAATTAAAATTATTATTGTCTTAGATCCAAATTTTTAATATATTTTTTTAATATCTATTAAAATCTGAAGCTATAAAAATTAATTACTCTACAAATTTTATGTTGAATTTCTGTAAGGTTCTTTCGGATTATCTTTCTTACTTTTACTCGTATTACTTTTTAAATACACACAATTCAATCCATTACTTTTACATAAATTAAAAAAACAAAACTTATCCCACAATCAAAATGGAACAATAAAAGTAAGCTGCCCATTAAAGAAAACAAAACCTACTTATCCAAAACGTTTAAATAAAATAGTAGCCTTTTTTAGGAGATTAGAAAATATTCGAGCGCGTTAATGTAATGATAAAGTTAGCGATTTTAAAAGTTGAAAAGAGCAGTAGATAGAACAAAAGTGTCGATTTGTATTTAGGCGATTAGAGAGTTTTTTTATAAATGAGGAATAAATTAAGGGATTTTGTAGCACGTTATATATGAAAGTTTAAAAATATATTATTCTTGTTAAATAAGGTTAATGTTAAAGATTAATAATTAAGCTACGCGTTTTAGAATTTTTATTTTATTTAATAATTTAATTCGAAAATATCTTACTAATCTTCATGCGGTAATTAATCACATGGAATGTAATAGCATTCCATGGTATTAATTACAGATGGAATTAACTGCGTGTTTCGATAATATAATGTCATTGAAAGTAATATTTTTAAAACATATTATTATTAGGTGGTAAATGAAATTACTAAATATAAACGTTTTTAAAATAATAATTGTTTTAAAACGAATATTTATAAAATATTACATTTATAATAAAATTCGGGTTGAGTAATGTGAAGCCATCGATATTACAAAGTTGTTCAATTGCAATTCACTTTATATCCTTAATCTAAAATATATTTCTAATTTTAAATGACTTGAAATATATTTGTCAATGTGAAATATATTTGAGATTTAGCGAATCACATTTGATCGATATAATAATACAAAAAAAACACATGAATAAAAAAATCTTCATTTCACTTATTATTGATAAGTGAAGTAATATTTGTTGTTCATTTATTATAATTATATTATTAATTTGAAATAATATTATTTCTATTAATTTTAAAATTATTATTATCTAATATTAATTCGAGTAATTTTTAATAAAGTAATAAAATTGTTAGAATAAATATACCTGATTCTGATCCGACCGCTCGGTAATAGCAATTTACATGTAAAATCACACTTTCCTGCTCCACTAATTATTTTAGAGCAAAAGCGTAAGAGATGAAAGTTGTTCAGAATTTAAAATATGTATGATACTATATGATGGGTCTATATTTATTTTCAAAATAAGACTAATAGTACAAGAAAACGAAGATATAAATTAGTAATAATTTAAAAAAAAAAATACAATAGCCATGATTTTATAACAAAATATTGCGTCATCAACAACTACCAGTTGTTTTTAATAAAATCAAATTAAATGCTCAAAGAGACCTCCATTAGCAACAAAACATTGACCAAGTCTATCATAAAAATTTAGATTAGATTAGACTATATAGAGTATGTTTACATGCCGATGGCAGTAATGTATGATTTTTATTGTTTTGGAAATTGTCCAAAATATGCAATTTTTCGGATTTGTTATTTATTTATCCATCAATTATATTTATTTTAAAATATATTTAGAAAACTAATGGTACTTTGTCAAAATACAATGTTTTATCTCCGAGAAATCATCACTAACTTAATTTTTTATGTGTCGATAAAAGTAGAAGTACCACACATCTAAAGCCAAAAAACAGAGAAAAATAAATTTTAATATTTGTGTAGGTTCTTAATCTAGTAGGCGCTGTAAAAAGAACTCAAAGATTATTGGAAGTGTTGAAATTAGTTCCCATTATTTTCTAAATACTTTAATAGAATCACACGTGATTGAAAATGTTTGATAAAGGCTGCATATCGAACTTATATAGCTGAAGTGGAGCGCGATTTTTTTTGTGCTGTGGAAGGGGAAAATCCATTTACGGACGCTGTGTCGGACTTTTCCCAAATTTTATTCGGGAAACTATCGACTAAAAACCCCTCCCACTTTACCGGCTTCGACTACTATGGTCATTTGCCGGTCGGGTCTAACCTAAATATAAATATAATAAAACCTAGCCCTAGAATAAATAAAATAAAACTTAACCCTAAACAAGTTAAAACCTAATGCTAATATCACAGAAAGACGACATCGAGGTTGTAAACGGACCTCGATGCCGGAACCTAAAAACACCTATCCTAAATGCTCAAGAGTTGTAAAAGTACTCTTGAGCAGACGATACTACACACAAAACACTAAATCACGAAAAGTGGAATCAGAGTTGTAAAGAGGCTCTGATCCCTCCGAACAATACAGGACAGAACAATCAATAAATTAAAATAAATTAACACTGAAGACGACACACACCCTATAATCGCTTGAGTAAATTTGTCTCACGTAGGAATTTAATGACTCTCTACGGACCCCTTGCTACTATCTAATATGGACGCCACATTACCACCCAGCCTCAGCCTATCGCGTTGAATTGCGTAGGCTGGACATTTCGTTAAGATATGCTCCACCGTTAAACGGTCGTGACATTCGTGACAATCTGGTTGTTCGTCGCCGGAAAGGAGATAGGAAGAGGTCAAGTTGGTGTGCCCTATGCGTAAACGGCACAGAGCGACCTCTTCCCTCCTTGTAAGGTTTACCGACGATTTCCAGAGTGTCACGGAGAGCTTGACTGTCTTTAACTTGCTCTCGGAGCGGTTCCAACTCTGCTGCCAATCCTCGGATAGCTTAGATATTATGTATTGTTTAACATCGTCAGGTCTAACAGAAATTCCGTCATCGGTCCCCGCTTACGCTGCCTGACGGGCAGCTTCATCGGCCAGCTCATTACCCGCATGTCCCGGAGTCCAGACGAAGACAATCGTCTTTTTGTCCCTTCTCATACTGCAGTATGAAGCGGTTGCTGCGAGTTTCTAGCGGGGGGACACCCGACTCGCAGCAGAGACTCGGCGTTGGACTCGTCCGAAAAGCTCCAGTGGCGTACCTAATGCCTAAATGGTGAACCGCATCAAGGGGCTTCAACCAGGATTTTCGAGCGGAAGAGTATACCGTGCAAGCGTAGTCGACTCTGGATAATACCAGAGCCCTATACAGTCGCAGCAGCACCTCTCTTCCGACTCCCCAGTTGATGTTGGCCAAGCATTTTATAAGGTTTAATGCTTTCTTTGCTCTGTCGACCAGCTCTTCGACATGGGCTCGATAGGAAAGACATCTATCGAGCCTCAGCCCAAAAAAAACGGATACTTTCGACGACCTGTATCCGTCGGCCCTGGAGTGAGAGTCCAGGGTCACGATGCGGTCGTCGGAGTCTACAAAAGTGGATACATGAGGTTTTCGTTATAGAGAAACGGAAACCTCTAGACTCCGCGTCATTATTCACCTTGTCGATGACTTTTTGCATTTGACGATTAATGGCAGGGATGGTATCTCCTGCCATATATATGACCAAGTCATCGACGTAGAGGCATTTTTTATAGGGGATTTTACTGACTCAGCGATATCATTAATTGCTATTGCGAATAGGGTGACAGAAATGGTTGAACCTTGGGGAATACCGTTCTCTAACACGTATTGTGAAGATTCGGTTTCCCCAATTTTGACTTTAAAATAACGACTGGACCTGAACGATTTTACAAAAAGGGGCAGACGGCCCCTTAGTCCCCATTCGTGCATTTTTTGGAGAACTCCATATCTCCAGGTCATATCGTATGCCTTCTCTAGATCGAAAAACACCGCTACGAGGTGTTTTCTCTCCAAGAAGGCATCCTGGATGGAGTTCTCCAGGTGGACTAGCTGGTCAACAGTACTATGAAATTTTCTAAAACCCGCCTGGTATTTCGCTAGGAGACCGTATGTCTCCAGCAGCCGCACCAGACGGTTGTTGACCATTTTTTCAAGAACCTTACCTAAGCAGCTAGTTAGGGATATAGGCCGGTAGCTAGCGGCATTTGTGGGATCCTTACCAGTTTTCAGAAGAGGAAAAACAATGGCAGTTTTCCACTGGCTGGGGTAGACACCCCTGTCCCATATCAGATTATAAATTTCCAGTAAGTATTCCTTCATGAAGGAAGTTGTCGGACGATCTGATATGGGATGCCATCCGGTCCGGGCGCTTTTGAAGCGCCCGTGGATCTTATTGCCTCTTCTAGTTCTGACAATGAAAACTTTAAATGTTAGTGTAAGGATTCCCGAGAGGAGAAGTCCAAAGGAACTTCGAGATCATTTTTAAGACCCAGGAAACGATCATTGTAGTTATGAGAGCTACTGGCAGAGTGGAACCTCGACGCAATTGCGTCCGCAATCTCTGCCGTGTCGTCAATTTCACAGCCGTTTACCTTTAAGATGGGTGCTACCGCGGGAAATTTCTTCCCCGCTATCGCACCCACCTTCTTCCACACCTCGCTCATAGGTGTGGATGGAATGATTGAGGACACATAGCTCTCCCATGATAGCCTTTTATCTTCAAGAATTTTGCGGCGAGCGATTGCGCGCCGCCTCTTGAAGGCTATCAGGTTTTCCCGGGTCGGAGCTCTTCTAAACTTGTACAGAGCTATTTTCCTCTCTTTTATTGCCTGCTTAATTTCTTTATTCCACCATGATACTGATGGACCGCCCATTATTCCACTTGATATGGGAATATGTTCTCTAGCTGCTTCTAAAACCATCTCTGTAAACTCCTGCACGGCTGTCTCGACGTCGTCGGACATTGACGCTGGGCGTGAAAGACTGGCTTGAAAGCCAGGCCAGTCTGCCCTGTCGAGACACCATCTACGGGGGACAGTACGCCTTACCCTTCTTGTGATGGTTTTGATCAAGATGGGGAAGTGATCACTGCCGTGCAGGTCATTGATGGTTTTCCAGGTAAGGTTAGTTGCTAGTTGTGGGGATGACAAAGACAAGTCAACCGCTGAAAAGGCATATATGAGTGTTGGAGTCCGTGTTGAGGAGGACCGAGTCGCTCTGATCGAGGAGATCCTCGATCAGTTGACCGCGCTGGTCTTTCCCTCCGCGAGCCCCATAATGGATGATGGGCATTAAAGTCGCCCACCAAAATATATGGCGCGGGTAGTTGGTGACTAGGTCCAATAAGTCGTTAAGTGTCCAATCAAATTGTGGAAGGTAGACGGTGCATAACGTTGTTTTTAAGGGATGAGATAGTTGAACGGCCAGTGCCTGGAGCTGCGTTGTGAGAGGAATCTCTCTAATTAGGTACTGCATCCCTTCTCACTACCGAGAAACCTCTGAGCTGAAATTCGTCATTGGGCTTTAGGTGCGTTTCTTGGAGGCATGCACAAAATGGTGCATGTCTCACTAAGAGTAATTTCAGCTCGTGGTAGTGGAATTTGCTACCGTTAATAAATAATCAATAAATAACATTAACACGAACACAAAACATAGATGACATCGGAGTTGTAAAGAGACCCCGATGCCCGGACGACAACACGATAAAACCTAAAACCTAAGAACACGAATGACACCGGAGATGTAAAAAGCTCCATTATCAAAATAACCACAAGATAAAACTTAACCCTAATATCACACGGACAACGACACGATAAAACTATAAACCTAGGAACATAAATGGTACGGGAGTTGTAAAAAACTCCTGTACCAGGACAATTACGCGATAAAATCTTACTACTAAAATCACAAGAGACATCAGAGTTGCTTATCGCTCGGATGTCTAGACAAATACACGATAAAACCTTAAACCTAATATCACAGTTGACACCTAAATAGTTGGAGTTATAATAAAATCCAGTTTTAACATAATGACGGCACGGTAATAAATAAAAATAAATTAACATGAAGAACAGTTTAAAAAATAAAAATTCAGAGAGATTTGTTCCTAGAGATTTTATTTATTTCTGGGAACTCCCTTTTTCCAGCCAGGTTTTCTCTTCCTAACCCTATTGTTTACTGCTGAACCTCCATCTGTAAACGTTTCCTCGATTGTGTCGGGGGAGGAGGAGAGGGAGGCATCTATTGCCCCTCTTTTAATGCCTGGCTCGTCAAATGGATAAGAATCAACATTTATTGTCGACTCATTTTCCGAATGAGGAGCCGATAGGGAAAGATGTATTCCCTTAGCTGCGACTACGGTAGACGCAGCAGCCAGGATATTTTCCACTACGGGAGACACTGTGATTGTCTCCTGCAATGGCATCGCAAGTGTTGTGGTAGCACTCAGCTGAGAACTAGCTTGAGTTTGGGCAATCTGCGATTTTTTGTTTGGGGTACTGAATTACCCTCTTGTTGTTTGACAGCCTTAGAGGGCTTACTGCCATCTTGCTGTCTTTCGCCCGCAGGTCGCAATGCGATTGGCGGGCGGTTTGTTGGTGGAGGCATCTTACCAGCCTCCTGTAGAAATTTATTTCCTTGTAACTCTGCTTTTACTGCATCGGATATCGTGGTTTTCAGGAGCGGCAATAATGAGGATATTATGTTTTGGGCTAGGTTCCCTTTGTTGCTAGCCATTTGGGCGTAAGATGTGTCCGCTATTGGTTGCTGAGGAGCAACTTTCCTCTTCGCTTCAGAGTAGCTATTTTTTTCTTTTGCTTTTAATTCTTGCATTGCCATCTCCTCTTTGAACTTCGGACAATTTCTCGAACGAACTTTGTGTCCCCCTTTGCAGTTTACACAAACTACAGGTTCCTCGCAGCTCAATCCCTCGTACACTGGTCGACCACAAACACAAACATGTTCCTTCGGACACCGTATTGAAGTGTGCCCAAAACATTGGCACTTAAAGCACCTCAATGGTGCCGGAATATACAAGCGTACTGGCAAGTTTGTATGGATACCTCCTCTAATACTTACAAGCAGGGTTGTTCTGTTAAATTTCAGGATGTGAAGTGGCGTGTCATGCACAATACCATCACGCCTCGTAGTTATCCTACGGACTTCTATCACACCCTGACTTGCCAAGTTTTCTTGTATCTCCTCAACAGTACAATTGAGGAAATCTATACAGTACACAATACCGCGAATAAAATTTAGGGTATTGTGTGGTGTCACCTTAATGTCAAAATCGCCCAGCTTTGTTAATCCTAAAAGTTTTTTTGATTGAGCACTGTTAACGGTCTCAATCAATAAACCATCTTTAACCTTATTTATATTCTTACACTGATCCAATGAACTGTACAATAACTTATCGACAAGGAACGGACTCTCCTTTTCGAAGTTGCCTTCGATTTTAGCAACCTGCATAAACCGAGGGATTGGATCCCCCGTCAGTTGCGGGTTGGGGTTAATTATTTCGGTGGATTGACTCTTCATTTTGGTCCCACGAGTAGGGCAGAAATAAACGGTCACCACCGGCAGTGCTCCCATACCGGTGGAAGGCTAATTACAACAGAAGGGCGCCTGGTATCCGAAGGACACCGTTCGCGACCAACTCACGCATGGCATTCATCTCTCGGCACGGTTCGTGTGACACCTTGGATTTTGGATTTTTTATCGAGGTTGTCTCCTCTAGATCCGATGTGCCCACTTGGTCACACACCGGTCTTCAGGGAGGATATGCCAGTGATACCAAGGCATCACCCGCATCACTCCCTCCTTACCCTTTTGGTCCGCGGGAGAGTACACAAAGGTACCCTCCTACCATCACGAACCGAGGTTCGTGATAGCTTCCCTCTATCCGCCACCTCGGGGTGCGCGCTCTCTAGAGGTAGGTATAACCCCCGAGAGGGAGCGCGATATTATAAATAATTCTAAGGAGATATCGGGGAAAGGCGGGAGGTTTGGGACGGGATAAACGTTTTTAAAATAATAATTGTTTTAAAGCGAATATTTATAAAATATTACATTTATACTAAATTTTGGGTTAAGTAATGTGAAGTCATCGATATTACAAAGTTGTTCAATTGCAATTCACTTTATATCCTTAATCTAAAATATATTTCTAATTTTAAATTATTTGAAATATATTTGTCAATGTGATATATTTTTGAGATGTAAAATATATAGTTTCACTGTTAATAGAAGCAATAAACCTCCAAAAACGTACGAGGATAAATAAAAGACCTTTGCAAAGTAAATCAGAAACTTTAATTTTAATAAATGATATTACAAAATTGTGAAAAACTTCCAAAACCTCCCTCTAAGAGGGAGGTTTGGACCATGCAGATTTGGGACACATACAAAATGAACTCACAATTAACGAATTAAACCTTTATAATGACAAATTAACGTAAGTATTCCTACATGTCTAAATTCTTGACGAAATATATTTGTATAACCTTTTATTTGACGTATTTATTTTAAGATCTTTTAATTTTCCCATAATTAGTTCTTGCAAAATTTCGTCAACGTTTTCCTCGTTAGGAAAGGAGAAACTATTGGTTTTTGCGCTCTTTCGCAGATACTTTACTCTCAAGTAGGAAGTTTCATTAAGCAGAATCTCTAAAACCTTGCCTATGTAGTGGACAAAACTTTCCTTTTTGCCTGCCACTTTCAACTTAACTAATATAAAATCTCCTTCATTACAATCCTTCTCAGTATTTGCAGTTACATTGATCGCTTCTAAACTCCAAATCGGAGCTGCTATCTTTGCAGAGTGTTTTGTTACCTATGTTTTCGTCTTCGGAAGATGTGTTTTCATTTATCGCTTTCGCTGGCAGCTTTCTTATTATAACTTTCTTTTTTTGTAACTGTATCTTTCTTGTCTTACATAACTGTTGTTCTTCAATATCATTTTTCTCTGGGGTGTTCGTGATCACTCTCGATTTTCCAGGTTTTCTGACACCACCTTTTTTGATACGTTGGGCTGCTTTTAGAAATGGAATTATTTTTTCTAGAGTAAATTTGTCTTTTTTTTTCGGTTGCTGCCGAGGATGACGGTTGAGCCTGCTGTTCTGATAGATCCCGATCTATTCGTTAAAGGAATAAATACTAGTACGTCTAAAACCGTTGACAATATTTGAAGTTGTACAAGCCTTTTCTATAGCTTCTCTAGAAAGATCAGGAATATCATAGATCTGTATGAATTTTCCTGGTTGTCTTATCATCAAACTATCAGAAGCCGCATTAAAATAAGTTTTAAATGAGCCGCAAACAGAGACGTCTAGCGGCTGCAGTTTATTCCTGTAAAGTAGAGGGAGAGTTAATAAAATCACGTTATTCTCCCTAGCCATATTGATGAGACCAATTTGGATATTGCAATCGTGATTATCAAAAGTAGCTAAGATATGCCTGTCTTTAAAAGGTTTGACGTATTAAAAAAAATGCTTGAAAAAACACCAAGAAATTTGCACTGGTTATCCAGTCGCTTGAGTGAGGTGCTGCCTTACTGCCAGGGGGATCACCTTTTAATAAATTTAAAAAGTTGATATAATTAGTTTTGCATCTATATCAGTGAGACTGTTACATTTATCATTATTTCGCGAAAATTCACTGTTGGAGATATGTACAATTGTGGAATAGTTTGTCCAATAGCATTTATATTCTAGCACACCTTTATTAGAGTGCCCCGCTCACCTGATATCATTTGACTAACTTGTTTGGCACCCTTCTGAGTTAATACTTTTTTCGGTTCGTCGATGTTCCAAATATCTTCAGGTTTAATATTTTTATCCTCCATAACAGTCTTCAAATGTTCATAAAATATATAAATATTTTTCTTGTTGAAGCTCGTAGATCTGCTTAGGCTAGTTGCTTCTGGCTTTCTCAAAGAAATGTTTATATTGCGGGCATTAAACCCTCGCAAACAGGCAGTTTCACTAGTATCCCACGCTTTCGGATAGTTAATATTGCTACTTTTTGCAAACTTATATGCCAATTTCAGTGCCGCCTTTCGATTCAGAGCGTAGTGTAGTTTTAAGGTGTGTATGTAATATTGAACTAACATAGTTTCTTCGCCTTTCGAGAAAACTTGTTTGCTTGAATGTTTTGTGGCTTAATCATTTATTTTAAAGTATTATTTTTTTAAAGACGAAAGAGTGTGTTTTTCGGAATACTAAACTTTTTAGCTGTAAGGCGTATACCTTCTCCTTGTCTAACTTCATTTCCTGCTTCATCAATCAGATGCTGAGGTAATATTTATCTATTAGACTTCTTTTTATATGTATGAGGCATGATTCACATCTGGAAAAAAGAAACATTTTCAAATTCTGGAAGGTTTGGGACGGTGTACTAAATCTCCCTCTCCCGTGTGGTCCAAACCTCCCTCTTGTGCGATATATTTAATTAAATTTCGTTTTAAAAATTGAGGTTAGATCTTATGGATGATAAATGCGACAATATATGCTATATATATCGAGCGTATAACAAAAATCGACGACGAAGTTGCATTGGAAATCTAAAGTCATGTCTGAACTAAAATCACACGCGCACCCATAAGGTACTGGTTGTGATGTTGACCGCAACCAGCATTTCACGCGTGCAGTCTTAGTACAGATATGACTCGAAACTTCCAACGACAACTTCGTTGTCGATTTTTGTTATACGCTCGATACTTGCATACGCAGATGATTTAAGGATATTTTTTTCGTATTAGTAATTCAAGGGATTCATGAATGTTGCAGGATAATCTTGAATTAATATACACGAATAACGGCCATTAAAAGATTGCTGGATACCCGACAGAGGAAATATTTAAAAAATATACATTGCACGGTTGAATTCGATTTCCTCGTGGAAACTATTTCGACTTTCTCTCATCTACGGTTGTACCGGAAATGGCTACCAACTTTGTTATTTTAAATGGAGCATATTTAAAATTATTTTTCGAGCACCCTGTACAAAAATATTTCACATTTAAAATTATCAAAAATTGCATTTTTTATCTCCAAAAACAAAAAAAAGTAATGATTTTTGAGTACTCCTCTTCAAATGTCAAAATTTTTAGATTTTTTTTTTGCTGTAATGGTTAGTCAAAACTACTAACTATGTTATGTTGTCGTAAAGAAAATTTGAACTAACAAAGTTGGTATCAATTCCCTGAATATGGATCACCCTGTATATATAAAAATAATTTAATATTATGCGTCTTCGGAAATCAAGCAAGTTTTGTTAATAACTTAATGACGAATTTGTAACGCCAAGGAGATATCGAAGACGGGCACTTCGGTCAATCACCCTGTATATACACACATCTTTGTTCAGACCATACAGGTAACTTAAACAATATAACATAAATACAATACATTTAAGTCAGTCTGGGCTATCGACCAGAGGTCTCTCTGCCCACCTGCCTCTTATTTGATTACATTTTCATTTCTAAAAGAAAATAAGTCGAATTCTAGATTTTTTAGACAACCCAAGCACCATCTTTGGCATAATTTCAAGTTGCATCGTCAACGATTTGGGTCTACAAGGTAGACGACAGGGAATCATTGTTTCGTCCACTAAATGAAGGCGAGAACTTGTCATGTTTATGAAAACAAGAAACGGAATTAATTTAACCCTCATCCGCACGACGTGGTACCCCTCATCTTTCGTGACATCTCAAATATACTTTAGATGAATAAATATTTTTGAAATTAAACGTAAATTTCATAGAACTTTTTAGGAAAATGAATCGCAAACTATGTTTTTCGCATTCGTCATGTTGAGGGTACCCGAGTACCACAAGGATCAAGTAGGATAATTGGATCCTATTCAATGGTGATTTATAGTACAACTACTTCTCAGTACAAGTTTTATTGTTTCAAAATACAATATAACTAAATGTTACTACAAGTAATACATTTCTCCACTTTTTGTGTATGCTGCAGACATATTGGGTTTTTACAGACCGCGCGCGCTTTTCTGGTCTTTCTTTGAATTTTCGCCGTTCTGCATATATAACAAGTTTCTGTGACCGGAAGACGGTTTGTGCTTCGCCCGGATTATTTGTATTCCATTTCTCATACACAGATGTTGCTTTCCAGTTAGTTTCGCGAATTATAATATTGCATATTACTGTAGAGAAAATGCGTTTGAATGTGTCCCTGTTAGAAAGCATTTTGGTAGCTTTTGTAGGGCCAGGAATTTGACGAAAAATATTTTGTCTTGATGTTTGGAACATGTTTTTTGGGGGCACTGAATTCCACTTAGTTCCATCTTTGCATGAATAAAGTGTATCAGCTTCTTCCGCCACCTCCGCATCTGAAACTTCTTCTTCGCTACTCTCTTCTACTTCTATATTATTTTCTATATCATTGAAAACATCCTCAACGTCAAAATATTCTTGAAAATTAGTTTCTTTCCGTGGCAACCGTTCATAATCTGAAGCATCTCCGGGAAAGGACTCGCCTCCAAATTCGTCTGTATCACTGTAATCGATATATGTTTCCAGGTAAGCCATTTGTTGTTTATAAGTCATCCTTGAAAACATATTAGCAATATCATATACAGTTTATATCGAACGCCGAAGTTATAGGTGCTGCAATATTATGCAAGCTAAATAAATAAAGGTACCGGCGTTGCGCAGTAACCACACCAGAATATCCACGTCAAGAAAAAATCCCTGAAACTGGTATTAAATCCGAAATGTTCCGATCCATAGACCGCCGTACTAGCGTTTTCTGCACATTGCGGTAATGATCTCTCCAGATAATAACGACCTCTTCGATCATAGTCTAATCATAATGACATATCTGTCAGAGTATGCGTAAAACCGGTTAGAATGAAATTATCTTGGTCGTTATTGAAATTATCTTGGTCTAATAACTACGTATACCGAAATATACACATACCTTTGGAACTCGTTTTTTTGATACTTCCCTTCGGGATGTTGCCATGATTCAACACTTAATTTGTAGCAAAAGGGTAAAAAGGTGCACTCACAGTGTTTTCAAACGATGACACAACGGGATTGACATATAGGTTATGTTAAAAGAATAGTATACAGTATGCAACTTTTGTTGGTACTCGGGTGTCTCGTCATGCAGAATCTTATAAAAAGTTACCCGTGTGGATGAGGGTTAATAACATGGAACACACTAGTCTAATGAGGTTCGAAAAACCGAAATGACCGTCACCAGTTATCCGTATGCTAAATGAATGCTGGCTGAACATTTTATTAAATAGCTTTATCTTTTCTGTGAATTTAATACTACCTTTTATTAATCAATTTTTCACTACTCCCGAAGATTTCTTTCTATTTTTCTTCCTGATGTATATAGTGAAATCAGTAAAGTGTGTACTTCGAACCGCTAAAATCTAATGAAACTGTTACTGCAGATGTCTACCAACATCAACTGAACAAATTGAATGATGTATCGTTTCAAAAACAGCAATATCGTGTAACAGATACAAAGTCATCACCTTGCCTGATAACGCTCGCTCACACGTTATAAGAGATGTGACTAATACACTGTTGCAGCTCGATTGGTAAGTTCCTTTGCACCCAACGTATTCGCTAGACGTAGCACCTACCAGTTACCATTTGTTCAGTAGTTGAAATGTTGAGGAAGTGCGAAAATGGATCGAAGCTAAACCAACATCGTGTTGTTATTTGCTACAGTACGACGTTGGTTTATCGTGAAAAATATTTTTATGTCCATCTCGTAAATAAAATAATATAATAATAATGAAACCGCTTATGAAAAAATTTAAATTTTGATTTCGACATCCTTAATTTTTTTATTCTTGGCGATGCAGGAGTTTTCCGTGCATAGATTGCCGCTTAGTTTTAACATCGTATTGAAATATGCAAGTGATGATATATCAATTTAGACTCTTCATCTAACCTCTCAATAAAATCTGAGCAGACGTGCTTTTGGTCAGGGGACATTTTTTGTGACCAATTTCACATAGACTTTCTTCATGTTCAGTTCGTCCTGTTCCATTATTCCTGTTAGTTTCTTTATCGGCGTTTGCAGTTTCCGCAATCATGCTTATACGATTATCTCCGCGCACAATTTCATTGAGTCACTGTTTGCGGAGTTAAAACAGAGACAGGTCGACCTGACCGTTGGTCATGTTCGGTGCTCTCTCGGTATTCAGAAAACCGTTTATACCATTTGAAAACACGCACATGAGATATAGAATTCTCACTATAGGCCTTACTCAATAACTTATAGCAGTCAGAGTCAGAGTTTTTTTTTTAAATTTAACGAGAAATTTCACATTGATCCGTTGCTTGTATTTTTCGTCACACATTGTTATCGGCATGAGAAAAAAAAAACACCCTAGTTTCTAAACTCTATAGAAAAAATACTACATCTATAAATAGTACACACTTCCAGTCATCCAACGCTTCATTCGTTTCCCCCTAGGACGCCTTATATGCACATAGCCAGACCACGTATTATATTTTTTTTTCTGAACATATGCCTTTTTAAAGTTAAAAATAATCGGAATACATGCAAGCACATAATATAATAAATATTAATAGAGACATTTTCGGTGCACCTTTAATGGTGGAGGCGGTGGACAGTGTGATATTTTAGCAATCTAAGTGGAAAATAATGATTTTTTCAATAGTATAGTCAGATAATAACATTTCATCTTTCAATAGAAAAACATCTCCTCCGTGCTTAATGATTTTCTAAGTAATTGTCGGTAAATGCAAGTAAAAAGGCCATAAACTTCAACTACCTGTGGTACCCGTAGATGATCCTAACCGACCCGCGTTAGTTGTTAAAGTTTACTGGATGATTAAAGTGTTTATGTGTTCTCTAATATTTTTTTTTGTTGTGGTTTTGTTATCTGCTATTTATGAAGGTATGTTAATATTTTTTTTTCTTTTTTTTAATTACTTCATTAGCATACAAGATTTTTTAATAGTTATTATATATATATATAACAAAATTGGATTTTCCAAAGTATACCTAGATTTTAATATAGTTTACCACAGTATACCCTGTTAAAATTATATTTGATTTAAAGTTGGACTCATGTCCTATGTAAAACATCGAAAATATTTTGCAAAGATCTGCGCCCTTACATTTTTTTGTCGTTATTTGTAGAATGAATCCGAACATTTCTCGTCAATCTATTTTCGACAGATGGATTATTAGTTCCAAAGATAAAAGAACGGATGCCGTAATTGCGTACGTTTTGAAAGAAATGGCCAAATTTTCATTGCCTGATGACGTGTAAGAAATTTAAAAGTAACAATTAGAAGTTGTCAAAAATTGCCATTATGTGGACTAAATCGGGCAGGCATCGTGAATGATTTTTAAAAGCCAATTCTTTGTGACTTCAAGGAAATCTAATTTTCTCGGATACTGTAATTCACGCTTTACCATGAATTTCACAAGGTAGTTTAAGACTTGGAAGGCCTCAAAAAACGTTTGAAGCTTGGCTTTATGCAATCAACGAGCAAAGAAGAGTTGTTTATGACCACTGAATTTAAGTTGCGGGAGGTAGGAAAAAGGGATCTGCTTTAACCATCAAGGAGCTTTCATCTAATTCTCCGAAAAAAGCACTACAATAAAAAAAGCCAGAAAGTGTTTTATTGAAAGTCCTGCAACACTATCTGCCAATGAAGCGCTTGCGTTGATGGTTGATTCAAAACTGTCAACAAATAAATATAATGTTTTGCGTCAACATGTACAGCAGATTAATAAAACATCGTTCCCACAATATTATGTAATTAAGAAGGCGAAAGACTTATGTTATCTCTCTGGAATCACCACCACCGAAATTTTAGCTGAAATACCACGCAGAATATTATGATCGATGAGTTCGATCGATCATACTGTTCTGTGGTTAAAAGATATCTTTAACACTCAAGATTCATTAGGCACGAGTTTCAATATTATCTTTAAATGGGACTGTGACGGTGCAGTGCAAAATAGATTTAAGCAAAAAGTTTCCGAAAAGAGACACACTAATGAGAGTTTACTTAGTATTTCGCAAATACATATTGACTACACATCGAAACGAATCATTTGGCAAAATCCTGTTCCATGTTCAACGAGATACTGTCGCCCTATCAAATTGATTTCTGCTAAAGAATGATTGGATTTAATAAATGCACAAGTTTAGAACATTAAACAACAAATTGCAATGCTATCGCCTACAAAAATAATTTTAAATAACAAGGAATTGTTTGTAAAACATATAATGGTTTTTTGTATGGTAGATGACAAGGTGTGCAGTGCTGTGTCATCATGCACGTCAACACAAACGTGTTAGATATGTGGAGCTAAACCATGTGGAATGAATAATATTGGTATTATTTCGCAAAAAAGGTAAATAAAAACGTTCTTTCTTTTGGAATATCACCTCTACATTCGTGGATTTGTTTGTTTGAATGTGTATATGCATTACACATAATATAGGCTCGAAATAAAATCATGGTAAGCTCGACGAACAGAAAATAAAAACAAGGTTGTCAAAAAAAGAAGAAGGAAGTGTAAGAGAAATTTAAACAAGAGTTTGGTTTGCTAATAGATATGCCTAAACAACAAGCGTAAGTACTAGTGAAGGCAAAATGGCACGGAAATTTGTCAGAGTTAATGTGGAGCTAATGAAGCGCTTTCTTGTTATTCTAGAAAGTTTGAATACTGGCTTGAAAATTAATTTAAGTGTATTTGACGCGTATACAAGAGAAACACGACAATTGTAGAGTAAAGAGTATTCTTGGTAAACGTGCATAAAATATTATTCTACGGAAGAGATATTATTGCTTCTTGTATTCTTCCGATTGGCCAGTTTGCCGAAGAGGCCCAAGAGGCGAGAAATAAAGATAATAGGCAGTATAAGGAATTTTTCATAAGAAAAACATCAAGAACCGACACAAATACAGATTTGGTGTATAGACTGCTATTACATCTGACTCATTAATTGCAAGCTAGCGTGTTTCTCTTAAAACTAAAAGAGGAAAAATAATTCCAGAAGTTTTGTATTGAAAGAACTACCTCATTATCAGAAGAATATTCCAGCTCTACTGATGCTGACTAAGCATATTTTATTATTTTTCCTATTCAATTAAAAAAAGTTTAATAATTTAATTATATAAAAAAGAAATTTTGTTTATATAAACTTTTGCTTACAAATAAAATTAATTTTAACTTTGTGTGTTATTTTTCTGTAAGGCACATTCTTTAATTTACAATTTTAGTAACCAGTACCATATTTTTGTTATATAAATTACCAAAGTAGCGCGCAAGTTTAACGTAGTAATTAATTCCACCTATATTGCTAAAATATCACACTGTGCGGTGGCATAGAAGCGGTGGAGTACTTCACATCGGTAAGGAAGTTTCGAAACGTTATAAAAACCCTAATGGGCTGAGATTTACCAAATATATGGTTGGTAAGATTATAAAGAAATTCTGGACTTAGAACTTTTAAAAACATAGTAATAGATTAATTTAAATGATTTCGTTTAACAATATGTTAAATTATACTATGTAGTTAAAAAAAGCAAACCGAAAGTGTGTCACTTTCCAGCATAATAGTTCAATGCCCGATACATCTTTGCTAAACTCCTTTCTGTTATAAAAATCATTTTTAAAAATGTAGAACCATTGCAAAATTTTAATTTTAGATACTAATTAATGTATATTTTATTAATTGTGCATTATAATCAATTGTTTTTGAAATAAAATACGAACCACAACTGAATTCTAACTGCCTATCATGATAGCCCTTAGCTGTAGCGAACACTATCCAAACAACCACCTATAATATTTACATAGGCTCGCACAGCCAGTTAATAATTAGACATTTCACCATCTCCATAAACATTTATCCGATGAAATTTAATACGTTATTAACTTCTCCTAATTAATAAAATAATTCGAAGCGAGTGTATCAGAAACGCAGACGCCGTTCGTACAGCCAATTAGGTTATTCTAATATTTGTATAGCGTGCGTTATTAATTATTTGTCCGTATTCGATACGGCGGAGAGAATATGTTTTAACAATGAGAATTGAAAACGTGAATGGATGTTCTCAGTGCGGCATTGTGTCTGTTCGACGGATACGGCTATGAACAATGGGGCCGCGGAGTGGTATTGATTGAGTTTAAGGCTTTTCGAATTCGAAGAATGTGAAGGCTTTACCGTTCTTTTTCCGGGGATTTATCACTCTTCTTTTTTTATTATTTGCTTGAATATAATGGGCGTTTGAGGGGGGATGAAAATGTCGGAGATATTTACAGTTGACTTGAATAAGAAAATTATACACTAAAATTAAAATAAGTTTATTGTAAAAAAATATCTGCAAAAATAAAAACTATCTGCAAACCTCGAAAAGCTAGGAACGAAGTAATTTAATGTACTCGAGAATTTATTTTCATTCATTTTATTTTTATTTCATATTATAAAGGGTTGATAAAACATATTTTTGTCCTTCCTGTCCAGATACGACCGTTGCGTTCACTTACATCGAGGATCTTAGAGGTGACAGTGCGTTTTAATTAATATAATTAACAACTTTGCAATTATATAAGGCACAGCTGTACTGATGAGGTATCAAATCCCGAAACACGTGTCTGCAGAAACTCTTATATTACGTGGCTTTTATTTTATACAAACATCTTTATTCAGACAGCAGAATTACAATTCTTTACAAATATTTATATTTACAATACATATTGATGGGTCAGTAGTCTGTCATGGGCTATCGACCGGAGGTCTTTCCGCCCCCTTTTATTTTATTTTTCAATATTTTTAACATTTTTTTTTTTCATTTTTTGTCTTTTGCATTAAAAATTTTCGATTCAAAAATTGTTTCATTATAAAATATGTTATTGTTATGCAACAGCAAATGTCTACTATTAGACATTTGTTAAAGTACTTATGTAACATAAGTCATAATGTCACAGTAGCTAAAGGGAAAATAATTTATTAATTAATTATTTTGAAGTTCTTTTTATTTAATTTATTTAAATAACTGTGACCAAGTAAATAAATCCCTTTTCTATTTTCATATTTTTAGCCTTCATAGTTTAATTTTGAGTTTATATTTGTAGGAAATAAACAGCTTTCCTACATATATACTAATACTGAGTAACTCGAATGGAATTATAAGTTTTACCATTTAAAACTACTCAGTTATAAATGTTCTCATTTGCGTTCCCATTCCCATTTTTGCTCGGTTAATATTTTCGCGATAATTAAGCCCGGCAATTTCCATGTCGTTTGAGTTTAATGGCATACTGAAAAGACCCGTTCGGTAAATAGCGCGGTCATCCGATGCCTCTTCTTCCTTTGTGCCGTCAAATGATATTTTATGAATGCAGAAGGGAAACGGGCCCTGCCCCGGTCGGATCACAAAGGTGTTGCGAAGTCAAATTAATTTATACGGAAATTTGTTTGCCAGGCCGGCTGCAAACAGCGGGCGTTGTTGTTGACGCCAATACGGAATGCGCAGGAAATCATCCGTGGAAAATCGAACGGCCGAAAACGCCGTGTTTGACGCGGGATATTTTCGATTCGACAATGTTGAGCTCCACGGGAGTGTTTAATGGCTCGTGTATATCGGCATTTGTCATACAAATTAAGCTGCGCGATTTTTTTTTGTCGCTTTTGTGAGTACTGTTGTCAGTTTTAAATGTCCGTCATAATTACAAAACAAACGGGCTCCATTTATTGAATAATACAGAAAACGGCGGAATAAACTGGCTTTTCGTTTTTTATTTATTGAAATGCGTAATTTTAGGAAAGTAACGTGGTAACAATATTAACATATTCCATAATTAATTTTGTGTTTAATCCATACGGTGAAAGTGCGTGTGGGTACATTTGCGTTTGAACAAAAGTCGAACACGTTAATTACAAAAACGAATATAAACAAATATTTTATTTGAATCATTATGTTTAGAAGGCAATTAACTATAATTATTATTTTCTTTACTATTATTATTATGAACTAATAACTCTATTCATATCTCTTGAGCACATGCAAAAAGGGGCAACAGCTTTATCCACAAACTCCCTTCTACAAGCCTGGTAATAGGTTAACCAATTAATATTTGAATATCTGGTTAGGTGTAACCTTATATTCGCCCACCATTCAATGTATTTCGTCTGTATGTATGCTTCGAAGAATCCGTGAATAGATTTTTTAAATTAAAAATTTCAGCTCTTACTATTAGACTGGATCAATGGAACTCAATTACAAAATGTAAAGCATCTTTCATAAGGTTTAGAGCAAATGATTCGTTGAAATTCCATTTTCTTTCGTAAGTACCAATATTCATGATGGGACTAATTGTATTTTTGAATTTAATAAAATGTTAAATCGCCATCCATTTAGCGTTTAGATGGTGATGGTGATAATAATAATATAATATCTTTTTTATTTTCCAGGTGTCATATACATGTACAAAATGAAAATTTCGTCAAAATTTACAAACTATTTTTAACATAACTTATAATTAGCTTTAATTAGGGCTTAACAATATCTATTTAGTTTTTAAAAAATAACATATGTACAATACAACTTACATCTACTTACATTTACATGTTTTTATGAATTCTTCTATTGAGTATGGTTCACATTCAATTAAGAATCCAATTAATTTTGTTTTAAGTTTTTTGAAGTTATTTTTATGAATTTTTATTACGTTTTGACGTGTGAACAGTTTAATCGCAGAGTAATGCACTCCATCTTCTGTGGTTTTAAGAATATGTTGGGGGTATATATAGTCGTTTGTTCTGGTGTTGTATGTTTTAGATTTATTATCATTTCCTTTTAGGTGTTTGCGATAAAATAGAATTGTTTCAATGATGTAGGCTCCATTCATTGTCATTATTTTATTTTTTCTGAAAACCCCGCGACATGATTGTTTGTAGTTCAAACTAAATATAATTCTAATCGCTTTTTTCTGTAGAATGAATATTTTTTTATGCGTACGATTTATTTCCCCAGAAAATTAATCTATATCGCATAATGTTGTCAAAATTTGCCATATATGCGGTTTTCATTACAGACTGATTTAAGTATTTTGTCAGCTCTCTTAGACTATATATTACAGAATTTAATTTACTTTCGACGGTTTTATGTGATCTTTCCAGTTAATTTTACTATCTACATGTACTCCAAGGAATTTTACACTATGATTAATATTTACAGATGTTCCATTTAGTTCAATAGATTTAATTACATTCGCCGGGTTGGATGCATTTTTATTGAATAGAAGAATATTTGTTTTCTCGTCATTAATGATTAATTTGTTTTTTTAAAAACAATTTTGTACTGAAGTAAATACCAAATCAGCTTCCGTTGTTAGATTGTCTATGTTATCGGCACATATTAAAATATTGGTGCCATCTGCATAATTGACAATGGTGTGTTTATTGTTGGCAATTGTATTCATGATGTCATTAATGAACTATAAAAAAGTGCAGGGGCCGTCAAACTTCCCTGGGATAATCCCGTGGTTATTAAAGATGTTTCGGATTGCCCGATCCCATTTTTAGTGTTTACAACGACCCGCTGGGTTCGGTCACTCAAATAGGATTCGAACCACTTCAGGGCGTTTCCACGGATTCCGTTTCTTTTCCAATTTTGTCAACAAGATACCATGGTCAATGCAATCATACGCCTTTGACAGGTCTATAAAAATTCCGAGTGTTAAGTCCTTACTTTCCAAGTTATTTATTACGATATCTATAAAATTATTTATGGCTGTGGATGTGGATTTGCCCTTACGATATCCGTGTTGGGTTGTATTTATAATTTTAAATGTATTAAAGAAATCATTGATTCAGTTAATCATGGCATTTTCAAAAATTTTGGAGAACACTGGTAAGAGGCTAATTGGTCTATAATTGCCAACTTCCGATGTGTTGTCTTTTTTAAATATGGGTTTTATTAACGCGCCTTTCAGTGTGTCCGGAAACATTCCATGCACTAAAGAATTATTAATTATGTGTGCTAATGGTTTTATTATTTCGATAACGCTGTGTTTTAATACAATACTTGGTATATTGTCGCTACCACATGCTAAAGTGTTTTTTAATTTGTTTATTATATTGTAGCATTCGCATTCTATGAAGGGTTCAATGAATATTGTATTACTACTTTGTTGAATATCATCAGAGTAAGTTATTTGATTTTGATTCTTAGTTAGTTGAGAGATTATGCTTTGAAAGTATAGATTAAATTCTGTCGCTAATTCTTTTGCAGAACCTGGAATATTGATTGGCTTGTTTGATTTTAGCTGTTTTCCTTTGACTTCATTTATTACGTTCCAAACAAATTTGGTTGGATTACTGACGTTCTCAATCTTTGATTTGTAGTATTGAGAACGTTGTTGTATTAATAGTCTATTGTAGAGTTTTTTGGTATAAGGCTACCAAGAGTTTAGGTATTTCGTGTCATGTCGCGATATTACATAAAGTACGTCAAATTCATATTTGCATTTTAATAGTTCATCAGTACTAGTGATTTTTATATTGTTTGATTTTATTGGAATTAATTTTTCTGGAAAGCACTTGTCTATGGCAGCGTTAAGAATCCTACTAAATGTGTTCCATTGTACATTAACATTTGTGTCATCTACGTTATAAATACTACTCCAATTTTCATTTTGCATTGTTACTCTGAATTTATTTAAATTGTTTTCATTGAATACTCTTTTCCAAATTTTATTACATGAAGTTTCTATGTTTAAAGTGATTTCTAGTTTTAGTCCTAAATGATCCAATAAGTGCATGTTTATTATACTACCCACACAGATGTCTATCTGATTGACAAACATATTATCAATACATGTTTGCGAAACATGCGTGATTCTTGTTGGTTCATTAATTATTTTACAAAATCCATAACTACTAAGTAATTGTAGAATATTATGCTTTTGGGGTGAGTCAACTAGAAAATTAATATTTAAGTCACCGGCAATAAATATAAGTTTATTTTTATTACTTATTAATGTTAAAAGCTGATCAAGTAGTATAAAAAAGTCAATGCAAGAGTTAGGTGTCCTATACAATACTACAACGATAAAGTTATTTACATTATTTACAACATTAATAGCAGTGCATTCAAAAATGTATGGTTTGCTCATGTTAGTTACATTGAGTAGTTCTTGGTAATCCAATCCATCTTTGGTGTACATAAATCCAACACCTCCGTGCTGATTATATTTCGTGCAATAAGCTGATGATAAGGTGAAATTTTCAATTCATGTTGATTCCAGTTGATCTTTGTTTTTTCAGTGTTCGGTTATACAGATGATGTCACAGTTTATTTTGTTTAATTCTTCACTTAGAATATCGTTGCAATTTCTAATGGACTGTACATTTTGATGGATGATTATTATATTTGAGGTTGTAAATTTCTTTGACTTAGCGGGTGATGTTGAGTTCGTCTTTTCTTGAGATTGAATAAAAAATCATCAATGTAAGTCTTTTTTGGCCAGAGTTCAGGATTTAGTATATAATTCGCTTTTTCCGAGGGGACAGATATTTTGAAAGCGGAGTATTCTTCCGGCTATTTAGCTTCCATTTTATAGCATTTAGCATCGTTAAAGTTATTGTCCTTCAGATACTTAATTAAACTATCTTCACTAAGTTTAGGGTGGAGTTTTCACGTATGTAAATGGGAGTATGTAGTGCCACTTTTGATCTCACTTACATTTTCATTTGTTCCATGAATTCGATTATTCCGCCTTCTTTTCTTGTTTTTTTCTTGTTTCCCATTTATTGTCCGACTTTTCTTTGATTTCTGGGAGTGAAATGTTTGAGGCACTTTTGTCAAGGGTTTCCGCAAGTATTTCTGTCTTAATTGCTGCATCTTTTTTGAATTATTTCCCTTTTCCGTGAATTGTTGTTTTTCTTGTGATTTATCTTTCACTTCACTTTTTTTCACTGCCTGTACGTTTTTAATATGTGTCTTTAATTCACTAATTTCACATTTTAATTTACTGATTTCACTACACAGTTGTTGAGTGTGCTGTTCCACCGATTTTTTTAGAATAGTCTCAAATTCCGCACATTTTAGAAAAGAAATCACGTCTTCACTTTTGGACCATAGGTCTGGGGCCATTTTTCAGTTTGAATTTTATGACGTTACCGAATGTTTGCAGGGCACGTCCGTCCTCGTTGAGGATTTGACTACATGTTGGTCTTTAAAACCTCACCAGACCAGTGTGTTTCATGTGCAATGAGCGGATGTTATGTTGTCATTAAATATACTGTCATCAATCATATAATTGGAAATATAGCACATATTGTTGTAGCTAATTTATAATTGGAAGTCCAACAATTTTAAATATAAATTTAGTTATTTGTAATGTAATACCACGTTTTTTAATATTTTTATCAACACTTATTATCTTTTTTCACGTTTTTCACTATTTATAAATAAGACAACGCTTTTTTAAGTTTTACAATAACTTAAAAAAAGTTGTAATATTTAAAAATAGTGTATTGTGAAGCTTTATCCAGTATTTGCTAGGAAGGAAGAGAATAATCGTAGTCTCATTTTACGATTATTCTTTTATTTCCTAACAATTACTGGATAAAGTGTGGGACCCACGAAAAGTAAGACAATTTGTTGATGGATACAGTGCAGTATCCATAATAATATATAGGATCAATCTCCATTTCTCTTTCTCTGTGTGTTTTATTCGCTCCAAGTCTTTATCAATGCCCTGATATGATTTAATTTGTTGTACTCGAGTTCTCTACTTAATCGTACAGTATGTAGGAATTTCAGATGCCTCGATTAATATTTCTAAAGCTTTTTAGAAGTAGTACACCGCGCAGATGTAGAGGTGGCGCTAGGTTTCTGATAAATCTTGCAGAGTATAAAAAAATGAATTTTTATGCTCAGAATATATATAAGTTTTTAACCTTTGCGTTATTTGCCAATGTTCTGTACCACATAAAAGATGTCACATGTCTGAAATCGCGTTCGGTTGATCTAAAATTTTCATTTTCTGGGTGATTTTATGCTAATGGTCAGTTTCTTGGACATTCTTAAAAATATTGTATCACAAGGCAGGCTGAAATCACGCCGTTTGGTACATCTATAGTACTATATTAAATTAATTAATGATCATTAATTATACTCCTATGTCACTAATTCATATTTCATGCGCTGCTTTTTTTTAGGTGTCAAACAGCTTTATTTACACACCCCGTATTGTATATAGTATTGTATTGTATATAGGGTTCAAGAACAGTCCACAGTTTCTGAAAATACGCCCGGTTTTCCAGAAATTTCTATGTAGAAATATCGGTTACGGTTCCAGTTTTCTGGGCAGAAAGCCCTAGCACAGGCATATAAAGGCCTCATTAGGCCCCTAATGCTTCCTCCATTTGGGGTATCTGAACCATATGTCAGCACAGGCAGCCTACCTCATCAAGATAGGCTAGCAATGCCGAGGCAGGTAGATCCCTGATTTTCGCCATTTTTGGCCATTCCTCGCCCAGTATGGCTTTTCTGCTGGACTTTAGCGCTAAGCAATACAAGGATATGCTCCGCGGTTTCGTCCTCCAAACAGCATCCTCTACAGTGTAGTGACTAGAAACATCTTCGGGGTGATTGTTTACTTCTATTTGTTTGTGATATGTCATTTCAGAAAGTAAATTGATTTGGTATTATATATATAACATCTTTATTCAGAAAATTTCTGATACCATTTTCTTTAAAATATTTCCAAGTCAATATTAATATTTATTGTTAGTCTGTCTGAGCTATCGACCGACGGTCTTTCCGCCCTGATTTGGTATTATTATTAGTATCTTATACATATCTAGTATAATAATAGATCGAGTTATTGGTATTGTTGGAATATTGCGATCCGCATCAATGTGTCATGTGAAATTAAATAATTTAGTAGTAAAAGATAGTATGCATAGTTTGTGTAAATGTATGAAAAAAATAAATAAATAAATAAATAATACGTTGATTATAAGTCATTCTTATTTTCTATTTGAAAGTATCTCCGCGTTAAAGTGATGTACCTCATTTTCCATCCCTACTCCATCAGGTATCAATGTTAAATATATTTTAAAACATGGTTTAAAATAAAGAGTAAACCGTCGTAATAAAAGCCATTAGAATTATCAAAATAATATCCACATATTAAATAGAGACCTTTATGGCGATCCGTCCGCATTATTTTAATATCGTTAAATTCGGAGCAATATAATCCCCCGGATGTATAAATAGGATCACATGGCTGTTTACTTTTATGTAATGTTTTAATGTAACAGATGTTCTCTGGGACCAGTATTAAACATTAGGTCCACTTTATATAAAATTTATTGCGTCTGTACGCTATTTTTAGAGGGAGAAAGTAGAGGAAGAACGGAGGGTGCGGTCCGTTTCCAATCCAGAAAATGACAGTGCGCGATGCGATGCTATTGGAAAACCACCCTATTACGTCTGTCTCAACTGTCAAAACAAATTTATTGGCGGTTAAGTTTGACTGACGGCTGGGTGATAACCTGAGTCGACTTTATTATATCGGTGGAAAATATACGCTAATGGTATTTTCTTCATTCATCTGGACCTAATATGGCATACTACAATTTATATGTTGTAGTGATAAGAATTTGAGTTTAATGGTATAATTCTGTTGTATAAAGAAGTCGTTTATTTGATTACAATTTTATTACACTTTGTAGTAAAAATTAAATCATATTATTATTATTAATTTATAAATATTATTACATTCCTTTTTATACTATATGTACATTTCGATCACAGTACTCACAAAAACGTATGTTTATCCTCGCTGTCTAGCAGGATATATTGTTCATGTCATATTTTCATTTCAGCAATCCTATCTGATGTAGGATTTCGAAAATTATTTGTAAAAAGAAGATGGACAGCTTACGACAACGTTCCGAAATTCCGTTGTGCCACATTGCAATTCATTTCGAGAAATATCATTACAGTCATTTTTGTTCGCAAGTAGCAACATTTTTTGATGATGTATACCTCATTTGTGACTTAATAAAGTTTTATTAATTTCTCCTTTAGAATTTCATTAAAATACTTATATGAAGATCTAGAAGTTCTACATTAATCTTTGAATTTTCATAAACTTACCCGCTATTATTTAGAATTATTTTTTATTTCTCATTCGGCACTGGTGAGGCATTTTACACTAAGCAAGGTTTCTTAGAAAAAATGAAAATAATATACATTGTGGGAATTAAGTATCGGATATATTCGATAATTCCGTAAATATATACGACAGAGAATAAATCTAAAAGACGTAAAGTGATTTTAATTACTGCATTTGTGACGCCGTGGATTAAATTTGCGATTTCGGAAGAATTTTTTTGTTCTGTTTTCAACCGTATACAATTTTGAAAGGTTACAGAAGAAACAAAAAAGGTCTTAAAGATAAAAAAGTGTTTCCGGTTTTCCATTAATAATAATCATTTAATTTAAAATACCATTTAGTAATTAATTCATAATTAAATCATAATGTATAAAATACATATTTTCTGAAATTATCAACTAATTTTTTTAGATAAACTAAAAACTGTGTATGCTCAAACATATTACCTGCATTTCATTAGTGTTTACTGCTTACTAATTTATTAAAATAACACTTTAAAATGCTTATGTTTTAACCACTATAAATTCAATATACTAGAAAAATGTTAATAATAAAAACAATTCAATTTTGTTATTAATTGCTTACAACTTCCATATTAAACATTTCCGAAAAGGATTTCAGTTAATATTATTGTTTGTCAATCCGCTTTTAAATTGATGTTATTTTTATTAAAAATAATACATTTTTCAATTATTTATATAAATATGTCTCTCTCTATATATAAATATAAAATCTCTTATTGAATAAATAATTTCATTGAAAATGCATTTTTCCATTATTTGTCGGTATTGAACGAGCAACTCTATATGTATACAAAGGATTTACATTATATTTAAAATTGTTTAGAATACACAACAATCACTTCATAATATAAAGAGATACATAATAGAAAAAGGATGTATTTACTTCGTCACAGTTATTTAAATAAATTAAATAAGCAGAATTTGAAAATAATTAAGTAATATATTATTTTCCCTTTAGCTACTGTGACATTCCGACTTATGTGACATTAGTACTTTAACAAAAGTCTAATAATTGACATTTGCTGTTGTATAATAATAACATATTGTATAAGGCAACAATTTTTGAATCGAAAATATTTAATGCAAAAAAACAAAAAAATAAAATAAAAGTTACTTAATATAAGGCTATCTGTAGACATGTGTTTCGGGATTTCATCCATTATCAGTACAGCAATGCCTTATATAATTGCAAAGTTGTTAATTAAATTAATTGAAAACGTCAAGAAACGTCCTCTGCTTTCACTTACACCGAGGATCTCAGAAATGACAGTGCGTTTTCAATTAATTTAGGAGGCCTAGAAAAAGCGTCTTTGGAGATTTTTATATGACACAAAAAAGTAAGCAAGTCTAGTGAACTTTTTAGATTATTTTATTGCATATTTGAACTTTAAAAAGAATATTTTGAGCGAAAAATATTCAAACGCAGCAGATTTTTATGCACAAACGCAAACAGCAAAACTAACCGAATGACCGTTGAAACTTTTCTCTCCAATTAAGGTAGATATGATTTTTTTAAATTGTGAGCACCCGTAACTTTACGCCGAAGCGCGTGAAATTGCATTCAGCGGTTCACTGATATTCTCGTGCGTATAAACACTCATACCCGAACCGGCGTTTCAGCATAAAATTACGGACGCTTAGAATTTAAAAAAATCATATCTGCCTTAGTTGGATCGATCTTGACATGGCCTTATAGACAAATATAAGATTTGTCAATCAAATTTGGATAATTTCCCTAGAAAAAGAACTGAACCTTTCCAAAGTTGAAAAATAATTTATAAAATTGAGAATTACAGAAAAATTAATATTGCTATCACTTTAAGAGATACTTTAAAAAATCTTACCGCTGTTTAAAGTACAATGTACATACTTATTCAAATAATACAATAATAACTAATAAATATTTTTTTGTATAGCGCACTTTTTCGCCTTATATTACCCATTTCAAATTGAACAATTTAAAACGAGTAAAATACGAATTAATTGTGGGGTTTATCTAATCGTTTCTATAATCTAGGATCCCAGGTTTTAATGTATGTAGAATGAGACGGTATTAACACATTGTTTAAATTTTGAGTTTTATTTTTCGTGACCCCCTGCCAACGTGGCTGCTCGTTAACGATTCCGCAACACAGTGCGCCGTAGGATCTTATGTTTTTAGACCTGACGAAACGAAATCGTTACTTGAAAATGAACAACTAATGTATGGGGAATTAAACTGTGAAAATATTTTCTATAGAAGAGGGAGCAATTGGTCAAAATTAATTATTTATCGAGAAATATGTGATTTTTTTTTTCAATGTTTAATTCCGGTTTAAGTCCGGTGAGAAAAATATTTTTGTCGAATATGATCAATTGGTGTATGGGGAATTTAACTGTGTGAACATATCTTGTGATGGATTTTCGGGTGCAGGAAAGTGCCCCCTATCCGAATTAAACAAAAAATAGATATGGTGTCATTTGAAAAAAAGTGGACTATTGCTACCTTGACAGTTGTCATCGTCTTTTCAATTTGGAATAGAGAATTTCATGCCGTTTACAAATATATATGGTTTATTATAGTTTATTGCCAAAATAAAAAAGTTAGAAGGGGATGGAATACCAAACTAAATCACACTGTATACAGTGTGTTCCATTTTTCTGAAAATGGTATCAAGATTGCTATTTTAAATGGATCACCCCATATATTATATTTTTATTCGATTCTCATTTAAGTCAATATAACATAGTTTGTAGTTTTGATTAGTCATTACCGAAAAAATAAATCTAAAAATGTTGACAGTATTAAAAAAACATTACTTTTTTAATTCTTGATATGGGGATATTAAATTTTGTATGCATAGCAAGATGATACCATTTTAATCAATGATCAGTATCTTTAAATAGAGTGTTTAAAAAATAATGTTAAATGTATGTAATATCATTTTTTAAATGGCACCCTTTTCTTTTTTTAACTTGTCAAAAAAGCTATATATGCTTATCTTTCGTAGTTTTCAAAATATTTCACATTTTATATTATTTTTAAGACATTTTAAGAGTTAATTAAATGGTTGACCATGGAAGTAGAAAAATATCAGTAAATAAATAAGCAATGATGTTTTATACTATTGCAACAACTAAAATTTTGGCTCATTTATAAGATAAACCATTATTTCATACTCACATGTAGATTTTCCATAATTGTAATTTAAATAGAAAATAGTATTTATTTGGCATTTGTTTTCAATTTCCTTTATTTTTTATTTAATCAATACTGTCATTTAAAATGTCTTATAAATACTATAAAATGTGAAATATTTCGAGAAGTACAGAAGATATAGTATGTTTAATGAAATATGTATATATCACTTTATTAAAAGAATAAAAAAGAAAATAATTAATTACTTAATCACTTTTTTCCATTTGCTCTACAATTAAGTACTTACAAAGTAAGTATACAAAAATACATGTAGCTATTGAAACAACTACTTTGCGGGCAAATATATACACCGGACATTGAATTATACAATAGATATTTGCTGTTGTATCTCAGCAAAGCTGAAAAAGCAACGTTTTTTCAAATCAAGAAAATTTCACAAACAAAACTAAATATGTTAAAAGGGCCATCTGTAGACATGTGTATACTTACTTTGTACTTAATTGCAGAGCAAATGGAAAGAAAGTGATTAAGTAATTAATTATTTTATTTTAATTTAATTAAATTGCAATGTAAAACATTTCCATCTTTATCATTTTTATTGTTAAAAAATGGTGCAATTTAAACATATAACTATATGACATTTAAAATTATCATCGAATAGAATGGTATTATCTTAGTAAGTATAAAAAATTTCATTTCTCTATCTTAAAAACAAAAACTACGTAATGATTTTTCTAGTACACCACTGCAACCGTCAATATTTTTAGATTTTTTTTTTTCTGCAGTAACAACTAATCAAAACTACTAACTATATTATATTGCTGTAAAAATAATTTAAAGAGGAATCTAACAAAAGAAATAATCTACAGGGTGTTCCATTTAAAATAATTAAGTTGATGTCAATTCCAAAAAAAAAATGAGACAGCTTGTATGTATGAAAATAATTGCATTATGTGTCTTCAGTAGTCAAGCAGGTTTTATTAATAAATTAATGCTGAACTTCTAACGACAAAGGAGACATCGAAGACGGGCACTTCGGTAACTCGCCCTGTATATAAAGATTTAATCGAAAAACGTTCATTTTCATTCAATTTTGAAAAATATTATCCGCGCATAATTGTACATGTGAGATTACTAGTATTTTCTGCTTACACCACAGAATCGGTACCCACTATAGCTCTTTGAAAGAGAGCTGCAACGTATTGCACGCACTGCAATTGGTTTTTAAACACTGCGGGCAAAAAAATGAATTCGCAGCCGATTTCAAAACATAACCCCTGCCAGCGTTGGTCAAAATCGATTAATATTTGTAATCGAGTATTACTGAATGTGCCATTGTAAATAATTAAAATGAAGTCCTGATGATATTAATGGGAATAATACCTTAAGAGCGCGCGATACCACCTTCTTTTGAAATAAAGTTGATTTTTTAATTATTATTACAGATATTGAAAATCTGTTTTCGCTAATATTTCTATTTTTTAGTTGCGGGGTGCACTATGACGCGTTTTTTTAAATATAAAAAATAGAATTAAAAAATATAAAAATTAAAAAAACGGACACCATGTTACCATCATAAATATTTTTTATGAAATTTAATCTAAATAACATTTTTTTATAAAAAATATTTTTAAATGCAAAAACAACTTTTTTTAGCTAGTAACAAAATAGACCCGTAAAATGCTGCCATGAAGCGGGATTAATGTGAATCACACTTTATGGGCGGAGTTGTCGTAAGTATTCGATCCACTTCTTTGAAACAGTGTTATTTGAGTAAGTGTATATATCTAAAATTAATTAAATACGATCCGTTCCGGGAACAATTTTTCGAGCGAACGCGGACTCAGGAACGGCCAGGCGCGTTGCAACTTAGCGGGCGACGACGGTCTCGTAATGAGATTGTTGTTTTTAGCAGAGCGGACTGTTTATTCATTCGTTATTATAACACCTTTATTACATTTGTACAAACACGATTAAAATGTTATTACTTATTGATTTTTTTATCATATATCATTGTTAACTTTGTTATTAGTCCAGCTAGAGAGTCGGTTAAATTAGCAAAGTAGTAGTAAATTTTCCGGGGATTACAACGGAAAAATCAGAAAAGCAAAAGAATATCGCATTTTCAAAATATTAATAACACAAACATTTTTTTATTGGAATTCAGCATCTATTTTATGATCACATCACCAGAGGGTGGTTTTAAGAAACAAATTATAGACTATTACACAAAAATTACTCGCAAATAATGAAGTTATTGGCATTTACGTATTTTGTTTTCAATTGAATTAAGTTAGTATAAAAAACAAAACACTTACAAATAATGTTAAGAAAGTATGTAATAAGTTAAATTGTCAGGTATTTTATCTATTTAAATATCATTTATTCTATATTAAATTAAAAAAAAGCGAATTTTAGAACAAACGTTAAAGCATTGCTCTTACAATGTACATCATTTACATATTACATCTTTTATAAATTGAAGTACTCATTTTTGTTGTCGTAATGCTTAAAAAAACAAAATTTATATCGATTAAGTAGATTGTAAATTAACTGTCAGATTCAGAAAACAAATTTTCTTTTTATGATTTTTTTTGCTATTTAATTATTTATAATATCTACATTTTACTGAAAAAGAAAAACAATATTAATATGCAAACAACTTCTATACTTGTGATTTTTTGTGATGGTGTATTATTACCTTTTTTGTTAAAAATCATCATCTCTATGGAAATTATGATAATATATAAGCTGTTCTATCTAAACAAAGGTTTATTTCGATAGTATCTCTAAAATTGTAGTACCTCATTAGTCAATGTAATATAAATAATATTTACAAATACAAATTTGGGATTTATCTGTAATTGGATTAATAAACTTTCATGCGAATTTTTAACATTTACTTGAAATATTCGCAAAGTTGTGTAATTGTTTCTGTGAATAATTTTACTTTGAAACCGAAAATAAAAAAATTACATGTTTATGATCTTCTAGCAATGTGCAAAAAAAGTTTTAAATGGGGCACAATTTTTACTATGTAAATCCCTATACTTAAATAACACTCACGGTATATGTATTATATATTTATATTTATTTTACCATACATATATTTTTCCTACCATTATCTGATATTTAAAGGCTAGTTTTCTTCTTTTTCTATTATAAATTATTTCGTCAAATTGAAAAATGTTTCCCATATAAGAGGTCATCCTGGACTCACTCTATATGTATATTGTATGTGCATGTTGCTAAATAGAATAACAACCACTTATCTACTTACATTTTTCTAATTTAATTTGTTGTTCTATTTTTGAATGGTTTTTTTATGTTGTTTCAGATATCAAAAGATGACATGTTCTGGCAAAAAATGATACCATCATTAAAAATATTTTATTTTAATTGTATTTTATCAGAATTGGTCGACCCACGTCATCCAAGGGGTTTAAATATTAGGAATTTTAAAAGAAATTCATTAATGTACTCCACAAATTGTCCCAGACACCAATTATAAAATAAAACTATATACTAATATTAAAAATGTTTGAATTTCTGATAAATTTATTATAAATGACAATAAAATGTCAATAAACACAATTATAAAAAGTGAGTGTAAAAGATAAAAAAATATTAATTATTTTCAAATTATTTTTATTTAAAATTAAAAAGTTCAAACGCTGAATTCAAATTTATGACAATTTATTAATGGAATCATTTTATCTGTATTATAATCCTTAATTTTAATTTCCATTATATATTGAAAATAATAGAATAGAAGAAGAATATTAAGAACTCTAATACAGTTCTTTATAAATATTTAAATGTTTCTCCATTGCATTAAATGTTGATAAAGCAAACACTTTTGGCTCAATCACACTTACTAAATACGTAAACTATTTAAAAAGGTTTTGTATTAATCATACAAAAAAATTATGTATGGAATCATATATTTCTCTTGCAAATCCTTCATTCTTGAATTCATGATTAAAATCTTATAAAATGATTCGGATTCATTTTTTAAGAATTACTTGTTTAGCTAGCAGTTGTAAAACAAATTTTTGTATTCAATTTTAATACATTTGAAACAAAATCTGACAACCTCGAAATAAAAATCTCTGAAAATTATGCCATAAATCAATATTATGTATAATACGAATTAATTAAAAATATTGATTTTATGATTATTAGTGATATCTTAAAATTATTTATAATTAACATGGTTAACGGGAATTTAACTGTAAAATTAGTGTGTTCAATAAGTGTGGAACCTATTGAATATTTCTGAAACCGTTTGTGGAATTTATTTTAAAATTTAGAATATATATTTGACTAATTAATTTCTATTTATGGAAATTTGCGATATCTCTTATAGTTTTTAAAATACAGCGACAACTTGTTTTTTAATAAAGGGTGTTCAAAATCATGCTAATTTTATAGCGCATTGATTTGTCTATTTAACTGTAATTATTTGTATCAAAATATTGCCAAATAAATAACATTTTTACTATTTAATACATTTATTTAATTAGCATTTTTAAGAAAACCTTTATATAAACGTCAAATATTTACTGTTTTGCTACAATATGTTCAAAATATCAGTCATAATCATAACAAAAACAATAAAATAAACTTGATTTTTTAAAATTTTTAATAGCTAGTTGCTAATATCAAAAGTATAATCAGTAATTATGTTCTAACATATTTTATAAAAAAATAATTTGAAACCGTTTCAATACACAAGCCACGAATGCAGATCGATTGAAAAGTGCGGTCTATAACCAGAAAATACAAAATAAATAGGACGAATACGTGTATATTTGTATAGAAAATAAAAAAAATCTTGGAGGAGAGACTGAACGCGCCCATTGCGCAACTATCTTCGTCTGATAACGTTGACTCCTCATATGTACTCTTCCAAGGCGTTCGCGGGTTGGATACAGACGTAAGGGGAAAGAATGTTTACGTCTCACTAATTGCTTGTGTATCGCCTCCTCTTAAAAAGTAATTCATTATAATGTAATAATTCAACTGCTCATTTCCACACGTTTTCGTACCATGTGGAAAATAGTATGAATTTGTTCTGAACGACTACAATTAAAATTATAAGTTATAAGTATTAGTTAGTCAATAAAAATTAGTGATTATTGGAATAATAATTAGAAATTTTGTTCCTCCAAAAATATCCCCTCTTATTTGAAGTCAACGAAAATGTCCTTGTGGTCATCTTGTTTGCAGGAATGATTTATGTAACTTTGGTGTCTACAGCGACGCTCTCTGAATGCCGATAGAAATATTATCGAGAGTTAAAAAAAATGATTAAATGACCCCTGTTACCATAAACGTAATGTGTAACACAACAATATTTTATATTAGATGTGATATAACAGTTATGCAATTTTGTTAGGACGAGTTAATTTTATATTTGTACATCAACTCTACGAATGAATTTAATAAAATGTTCAGCCACCATTCATTTAGCGTATGGATAACGGTTTCGGTTTTCGGACCTCGTCAGACCAGTTTGCTCCATGTGTAATGCTTGATGAAGGCGGTTGAACGGGTGGATCTTGTTTTGTGATTAAATAAACTGATATGAATCATAATAGTTGTAATGGCAGCACAAGCGTTATATGTTGTCTAATTTCAATGGGTATTCCCAACAATTTGGATATACAAGGTAGACAACCGAAATTCGTTTCGTCCACTCGAGGAAGGCGAACTTGTCATGATTATGACAACATGAAACGAAATTAATTTAATAAAATGTTCAATTGAATAATTAATATTTTTTTTTCTTGAGTTATTGTAACTTTTTGACTTATATTACGCAATTATTTTCATTGCATTTAATTTATAAATCTGTCATCAAGTGAATAAATACTATTTTCTGTTATTTTCAAATAGTCTTATTCACTTTAGTATGGAATTTGATAAAGTTTAGAGCTCCAGAAATCGAATTACGAATAGTTGTTTCTTTCTCGTATTGTCAATAATCTTTCTTAAAAATATATTCGTATATTTCAATCTCAATGCAAATATTAAAAAAAAAATGCATACTGGATTTCAAAACCAATATTTCTTCTGTCATCTTTGATAAAAAAGAACGCAAACATTATTTGCCCTTTCGGGACGAATGCAGAAAGGGAGATTAATGGGCGAGGGCGCGGTAAAAATATTGCGGAATAAGCACATCCACTTGTTAGTCGTCGTATCTATGTTTACGCACGTTTATGGTACTTTAGGTCGAGCGCTGGAAGTAACGTTGAAGTTGCGGAAGGAGTGTGTTCCCTCTTCTGCGCTATGAGTATATGACGAGCACGGGAGAGTGGTGTGAGGTCACAGATGATGGCAATTTTTATTCAAACACACCTGATATAGAGCGCGGTGGATTCGCAAAACTAACACCACATCGTTCGTTATTTTTAATTCTTGATAAAACAACTCGAAACATATCGAGGAAAATAATTGGAGACATCAAATATGTTCTTTATGCAGGACTATTACGCACAAAAAATGTTAAATTTAACTCATACGTTATTAATTAACTTCACAATCTATGTAATAATGATTTTGTAAAAAAGGTGATTCCATTAATAAAATATCTTAATATGTGTATCTTTTATAAAAGTTGGTTAGACTGTGATGATAAAAAATAACACACACGTTAAACTTAACAATTTGTTTAGAGGATAGCGCCGATTAATACTTTGCGTTTATTAATGATTTATTCACCCAGAAAAACTATTTTTACATAGGCTCCGCTACGGAACTAGCATATATGTTAATTGGGGCTAATCTGTAAGAAGAATATTAAGTGTACGTTAATTAATATTCTCATAGTCTAAGTTGCTTATGTACTTAATGTAATAAATAAATGTTTATTAACGATAACGCCATTTGCACAATACAAAAAATAATACATACAATAATTATAATAATAACAGTAACTGCAGTATTTAATTACATATTATTAACACAAAAGTAAATCAACAGTATATGATAAATCATAGAATGTGAAATTAATTAATAACCTACACGTTAAACTTAACATAATCCGTACGAAGTATCCTCGAATATGGTATTATTGTCTTTAGTTTTATTTGCGTTTCTTATTTGTTGGATTAAAATTAATGATTAAAATAACATTCCAGAAATATGTTAGAAGCATTCACTTCGCGGTACATTTTCAATTCTTTAAATAAAATAAAAAACGCAACTTTTTATACCACTTTTAATTTTACACTTGCGGCTAGTTTAAACTACACATCATCATTATAAAGCTTATATTTTATAATACTAATACAAGAATTAATTATTTGTATATTATCCTAGCATCATTTGTTTTAATTTTTATAAATGCACCCGAATTAAACTACAACAATCCTGGACTGAGATTGATATGTCCTCTTTACACAGCGTCTCAAAGGATGCGTTGGTTATTAGCGCGAGATTGGATGCGATTAAATTCGCCTGAGCAAGAGCAATCCCGGCCGTAAACGGAATTTAATTCATGCACCGGAGTTTTATGGAAAGCGGGGAACAAACATTTGCTGCGTGCAAATATTATTCTAATGCCGCCGTAGGTATTGGCTTTGAGGAAATTCCCGATGTACAATCACCATTCTGGCTTTTATGAATAATATTATTTTATCAAAGATCACGAAAGGTCTTACGTGCGTATTTCCCTAAAAAAACACGCGTAATTTCAATGTTTGCGTTCGAAATAAATGCGCTGTTCTTTCTTTGTGATTCATAAAAATGTTTAAATATCAAAGGGATTATAAATAATAATTAAATTACAAGATTCAAAAAATTAAGGCTGCGGTTTAGAAGAAAGAGATGGCTATATAATTATTGACAGATAGTGATTCGAGTTATATTGCTGTTTTGATCAATGAACAATATTGTATTATACATTAAAGTATTCTTAAAGCATGCGGGATTTCACCACATAAATTAAAATGCATTGTTATAATTAAATTTAAGGCTGGCGTTTATCGTATGTAAAATGAAGCGATTTTGTACCAATTGAATTCCTCTAATAAACAAACCCTGAATAATGAATTTCATCATATTATATATCAAAATAATCCTAAAACTCCACAGATTTCGACCGAGTTATTTAAAAATTAATCTGATTAATAGTTTAGAAGAAAATTACGTCCAAAGTTAGCACATTTTATGCAAAGAATGTGCTATATTTTTACTTATTAATATAATTTTTGAAAGAAAATGAAATATGTCGTAATAATCTACATTGAATGTAGTTATAGTTCAATACATTTTTTCGTCAGAAAACAATGCTGTTTACTGAGCAAGGTCGTTCCGAAAATATCATCAATTCCCGTGAAATTCGGCCATATTGAATAAAACCGGCAAGTTGCATATAGTTTTCTGCATTTGACTAGACAAATATTAGTTCATTAAGTCTCATATAAATAGCGGGAAATAGTGTACTATATTTTAATAAATGTTATTTGCGTTTATCATCTTTAAGTTATTTACAAAATTAATGTTATGAGTAATAATTTAAATAATTAATACTGTGGAGAAACACAAACAAAGATTTTTAATTAATTTTCAAGAGTACTCAATAGATGTTTCTCCCCTCTTCTTGATAATGTTGTGTATGTATGCTTATTGCTGTTTCACATTCAATGAATATGAGAAAGACAAAAATATCTTTTATAGTTATCTCTGCGCGTCGCGTTTTTAAAACACCGACGATGCACATGCCATTCTAAAATAATAAACATTTTAAATAACGTTCAGTAAGCAGCATACAAATATGAATGAATCTTTTTTTGCCAATGTTTGCACGGTGAAAAATTATTATTATGGATTTCTTTTTATTTTATAAAAAATGTAATGTTTTCAAATAATTTTATTTGAGCCTTAGGATTGTAATAAAAGGCTAATGATCTAAAATAGGTCAATATAATTGTAAAATTAAAATTATTATTAAAAATTATTAAATTGTATCAAGTTGTTACTTCACTTACTGTTTCATAGGTTCTTTTGAACTGTATGTTCTATTTTTTTTATTTTTGAAGTATACATTTCAAACCAAACACTTGTTATGGGGTAGCAGTTTTCGTCATATTTCACAAAATATATATAAATGTTTGCCTTCAAATTTCCCGATAGGCCATTTTTAATTTCACTTTTATTTTATTATATTTACGGATACAAAAATTAATAAAAAAAATTATAGAATGATTGTAATGTAAGTAGAAATTATACTTTCCAAAAATGTATCTAGTTCTACACTATGTGTGGGGTTATTCATCCCAAATAGAGAATTTTAAATTTTGGCATACTTATGACATATGATTATTAACATTGATGTCAATTTTTTTATAATTACAATTTAAAATAAAATGGAATCCCGGCCAGGGAAGGTTTATTTTTATTTCGGATAGAAAAATGTTTCAAATAAAAGTTGAGGATCTTAAAAGATAAGTAATTTTTGTTACCAAACTTTTATTGTAGGACTTTCAGTTTTCATTTTATAAGCGGAAGAATTTCATCTACCTAATAAATTCCCTTAGAAATAAACAATTATTTTTATAATCTTCTTTGTGTTGGCTGTGGAGATACTATTTATTGAAATAGTTATTTTAATGACAAATAAAACGTCAAAGTTCCCTCATATTCAACATATCATTCACAAACGCCTCCAGTTTGAAAAGAAAAAGGGTGTAGAGAAATGTCTTTAATCCATTGTAAGGTAATAAATATCACACTAAATTATAATCTCCTTCCAAGTACTCGCCTTTAACTTTAAAAGACAACATTCCATTTTTTCAATTAATCATTTTTGATTTCCTATTAAATTTTCAATCAGAAACTTATTTGACCGAATTCACTGGGGAAAGTACCATGACGGACACATCACTATTTTTTAAAGAAATTTAAAAGAGAATAGGACGTTTGATAATGCTATACAAAAATATTTAGTTATTCAAGTTCTACACTTCTATTTAAAATATTTGTCTATCCCAAAAAAGTATAATCCAAGAACTGACAATACTAAAACAAATGGTTAATGAGGGAAAATAAGAAAATTCCTTCAAGATAAATGAGTGAGTAAAGCGCAAATCATATTTTCTTTTTCATATTATATATAATGTAACATAGGAAAATTTAAAACAAAAAGAAATGCTGCGATTTTTTATTATATTTTATTTCGACGGAATGTTATTCGCCATTAAGAGTGTTATTTTAATATTCTTTTAATAAACCAATTTATCTATAAAAAATATCATAACTTTGTAAGGTTTCAACTGTTTTTTAGTGGAACCTCTGTAGATTTTTATGCAATCAAATTCTCTATCGATTCATATTAGCATTAAAAACGATAAAGATAGATGGATTCGAAATTTAGGTCTGTAGAATTGGCCTGCTAGATTTCCACATCTTTCCTAAAGAATATTGATGCACGCGTAAATAGAACACGAATTACTCAATTATGAAAAAAAAAATGTGAGGAAAGAAATTTAGAAATAACTCAAAAACTACTTGCTCTGGATATATAGATATATAATATTTTGATGTTGCAAATTAATTTGCTAATCGATTTGTGAGATAAAATATTGAGCATTCCATTTAAAAAAATGAATTATGCTGTTTTTAATTGGGCATTGAAATATGGATCTTATGGAAATACCTATTGTCAAAATTGACAAATGTTTTTTTAATACTAGAGGGATCTATTAGTAAAAATTGAAGATGCCGTTCATCAGTATATTTTGATTCTACTAGAATTTATAGACATTTTTCGAAAGGTCTGTTTGGTGTTAATATTCGAAAAATAAATTTTTAACTCAAAAACTGTAACAATTATGTGGATATAAATTCATATAAGTGGATGGACAATTAAATGGGGAATCCAAAAAATAATAATATGTAGTGTTCTATTTAAAATAACAAAATTGGTAGCCATTTCCGATATAATCTGTCAAGAACCCCGTAAACTTTTAATGGCCGTTATTAGTGGCCCACCCTGTATACATAATTTTATCCATTTTATTTCACTAAATTACACCTTTAATTTGATGTATATATTATCTTACTATTTTTATTATTTCAAAATGCATTTTATCTCGCGAAATATAATTTGAGGATCAATTCTGCGTAAAAGGTAATTTTTATGAATATTCAAATATTAATAAAAACGGTTAGGTATAAATATAACGACTTTTTACCGCTTCTTTTAATAACATCACACGAAGAATCCAAACTTACAGTGAAAATGATTTTTTCTTAAAAATGAGAATAAAAATATAATAGCATGCATTGAGTAATTCTTTCGATGATTCGACAAAATTCATCAAATATATTTATACACTGTCTAAATAATAAATAATATATTCATTAATAAAAAAATCGATCGCGTCAGCTCGGTTGTCGAATACACAGACACACACATCGATAAGGAAACCAAACTGCAGTGTTCTACATATTTCTCAAATAGTTCGCTATTAAAATCGAGAGGCCATCACCTCCTTGACGATTGGCAACTATCTCTGTCATCGCATCATTCCTTTTCTAGTAAACGCCAGCCTTAATAGAAAATAATTATGAAAGAAATAATGAAAATCTGTCAGTTTTATGTCAATATTTATTTTGCAGTTTTAGCTTTTAATGATTTCACTAAATTCATCATTAAAATAGCTTTACATTCATTAACTATTAATTTCATTATATCTTGATTTTTTTTATTCTAACAAGAACTAGTGAATTTGGGTGATATGTAATAATTTACTGTTTTTTTTTTAAATTAATTCTGGAGGCCGATTCTCTTTTATCAATGATTATTTTCACTTTAGCGCATAGCTATCTCTTTCTGCTAAACTGCAACCTTAAATATTTGCAATAATTATTTTCTTATTTATTATCTTCACTCTTTCAGGTTCGGGCCTTCGGGTTACGAATTGCAACTCACTAAGAATCAAATGTTTCTCTCCCTGTAAATATACAAATAGTATTGAAGCAAACAATAATAATATTTTATCACTTTTTGCGTGAAAAAATTATAACACCTTGCGTGTAAATGAGGAATTCGAAATACTAAATTGTACTTTAAAATCAAACTTCGACTACTTATATTTTTCAAACTATTAACTTGCAAACAAAAACACCTTAATTAATAAAATCGCGCGCCAATTCGGCTTCAATCCCGGATCAGATCTTATATTTCTTCCTAACTAAAAGCTTAAACTATCCAATGAAATTATCAATTACAATGAGGGGGAAGAAACACGCGCATTTTTTGTTTATCCTTTTTCCAAAAACAGTGCGCGTAGCGTGCACTTTTGGAATCGAACCTATTTGCTTAGGTTGATAAAGAAAAATGACTTTCCACTGATGCTTAAAATTCCATGACTTATCTATCTTCAAACTTTTTATTCACAAACTTCAAAAATCAGTCGTATTATTTGATTGAACAATAAATGTAATTAAACTGCTAGAGTATTGTTAATTTATCTCATTAATAAAATAATGGAATTTTATATCAGCATTACGAACGAAACTACATTTTTATAACAAATAATTACTATAATAACGCTGATCGTGTAAGAAATTAAGAATATAAATATTTTCAACATTATTTTTTTTATTCAATAATACTTAATATAATAGTTATTAAGTCAATTGTCAATTGTGAAAAAAAAACAACCTATCGGGACAGTATAATTCTGGTTTCGACAGATTACATTTAGTAAAAACGATTTTGAAACATACGACATTTTCATATCTACAGCAATAATTTAGAATTACAGCACAGTCTTGTAATATTCCCAACCTCCCTCTATTATCTTACAAAAAATCTGAATATAAAACACCTCCTAAAAAACCCCGCTTGTCATACCATAAAATATAGCCTTCGAAAACTAATTCGTGATAAAAAAGCCATAAACTTTAAGTCCTGTGCCATTATCATAAGCCGTTCCATTTAAATGCAGGAGGACAGTATAAAATACGGCGAGCCCACACGTGCGAATTTTACGACTTATTTAGCCTAAATTCTTTCGGATATTATTGCGAGAGGGCTGGAGCCGTTTAAAACTGATATAATCCATAACGCAGCAAGTGTTGGAATTTCCTTCATATAAATGAGGAAAGGATGGGGTGTAAAGGCTTTTCTTTTCGGAGGCACTTCACTTCTGGGGCGATCGTTTTGATACCGTCGAAAGCGACTCCATCTTAATACTGCCTGACACGCAATGACGTTATCGGCGGCTCTAAAAACCACTCCTAATGGCATACGAGATTTTTTTTCTTCTGGAGAGAGTTTATTTCCTATTCCGTCAATGACGGGAAATGTAGCTTAGGAGACACCATAAGTGACTTTTTTCATTAGGACTATTATATATTTTTGTTTTACACATTTATTACTCTTAAAATAATAATAATAGTAATTTTATTATAAGAGATGAATCACACACTCTTTATTAAGAGAAAAAAACATTCGAAAACATTGACACTTTAAAAATATATCCACATCAATTCACAAAAGACAAATTGTAGACACCTATTAGACTTGACATAAATTAACTTGTTCATAAATAAGATAGAAACTTACATTTAATGAAATGTTCAGTCACCATACTAGTCTGATGAGGTTCTAAAAACCAAAATGGCCATCACTATTTATCCATACGCTAGATGAATTTCGTTAAATGTGAATTTCGTTTCCTGTTCTAATAAACGGGACAATTTCACCTTCATTTAGTCGTCTACCTTGTAGACCCAAATCGTTTACGATACCACTTAAAATTAGGCAAATATGGCGATGGCGTCGTCTTTAATTTATTAAGATAGAAACTGACTGAAACGAGTAGAAATAAACATAATAATGAGAGGTAATGTTCAACATCACGACCGCAACGAGCTCACGTACCCATAGCTCCATCTTATATTAGATTAACCCTCTGATTAAATAATCAATGATTTCAATCATAAAAAAATCATGCGACACCCCGGTTAAGGGTATTACGTGGACAGAATGTCTGATCAAAATACAAAAGATAAAGTTACGAATTCGGACCCCGTACCTCATCTTTTGCTGGAACCACAAACGCAAGAACACCACCACAACGCGACATGTGCACAGCATGAATGAAAATCACCGTTATTCTCTGCACCTAGATTGGGAATAAATGCTACAGGATATAGAAAAAAAAACTACATAGGCTCTTCGTAGAAGCATGTCTAAATTTATATGAAATTATAACAGTACAAAGAGTAACAGACCAAAAAGATCCATTTTCAATAACAATAAACTTACGCCACAAAATTTGCAAAAAGTAGACTTTAATTTAAATTAATAAAAATAATTAAAAGAAAAAAATTACAAGCAGATTGAAATATATAAGAATAAAAAGACATAGTCAATCGTCAGACGTCGAACGCAAGCACTGGCCCCTGGGTGTCACATTTCGGGGGAATGCAAGGAGATGTCGTGGTTTTGAAAGCAATCGATTAAATGATGAAACCAGTCATCATATCAAGAAACTCATAGATGAAAATCGAGATTTCTGGAACCATTTTGCGCATGAGATAAGATCCCAACAGCGGACTAAAAAAATGTAGTTAATAAATATATGAATAAATTAACACAGACAGTTTAAAAATATAAATAATTTTGTAAATATTAGATATAATAAACTATATAGAACGTGTCTACGATATATTAAATAAAAAAGATTTGAAAATAATTAATAAATTATTTCCACATTTAGCTTTCTGACTTTTGACTTACGTTACGTAAGCACGTTAAACAAATGCACATTAAAACAACTACTTCCCGGGCAAATACCCACGCCGGACATTGAATTACATAATGTACACATGCTGTTGCACATCAATAAAATATTGCATAATGCAACAAATTTTGATCCGAGAAAAATTTAATGTAAAAACAACATTTTAAAATTGGTTTCATATATACAGGGTGTCCTATAATCACGTGACGTATCAAACATATGATTTTTTAAATAGAATGCTATATTTTTTATGTCGATTTTAGATTCTAGGTTAAAAATTAATCATTTCTGGTATATTTTAAAAGTTATAAACAATTTAATGTTGAAATCGATGGAAGTTTTGGGCCTTGTTTTTCAAAATTGAAAAACGATGTAAACTTTCTGTTAACGCAATTTAATTGAAAAAATGCTTAATAATATAAGGAATAATTTATTTGTTACCATAAAGCAAATGTTATGTACAGGGTGAAACAATACGCAAAATGATTTTTTTCTTTTTTCCCTTAAATGGAACACCCTATATTTTTTACACTATTTCGATAGAAAATTGGTTGTTCTTTAATTTTTCTATAATAAACTATACCCCTATCTGTTACCGTTTTTTAACAATATCAATTCAAAGTACAAAATTATAAGTTTCGCTTATTATCTATAATTTAAGTATGCTATAATTAAAACAAATGCAATTCATAATCGTTTTCTGACATTTAATAACATACTTACTTCCTAACCTAAAAGGATGTTCAAATGACAATCGATATTTAAAGGCGCATGCAAAATAAAAATAAAATAGTTGCTCGACGATCATTTAGCTAGTTATAATGGTTACTGGGACACATTTTTTAAGAAAAAAATTGTAAAATGTTTGAATAAAAAAAATGATGTAAGTGCGTGAAATAAATACATAAAAATGTTAATACTAACAAAATATAATGATATAAGTATTTTATTATTTCACTTAATATCTGCATATAGGAATATTTTAAATATTTTTCGAATAATAACCCAAAAATATGGTTGTTGTTAGTTTTTAACAATTAAATTAATCATTTATTGAAGAAGTATGTTTGACTGCACCAGTGTTACAAAATATAAAGTAAAATGTACTTTACTTACTAAATATGATATTAAGCGTAACTTTCACAACTAAATAAATTAGTTGTTCTGGCACTGCCTACTTTGATTAAAAATTCTATATCAAATTTGTATTTAAGATTAAATATCTCAAAAACGGTAAACGGTAGCTATTTAATATGTTATATAAAAAATGAAGAGTGATCAATTTTCGATTTAAATACCATAAAAAATATAGGGTGTCCCATTTAAGTAAAAAGAGAAAAAAATCATTTTGCGTATTGCTTCACCTTGTATATAAAAATTTGTTTTAAGAGAAAAAGAAAGTATTTCTTGTATTATTAAGTATTTTTGCATTTGTATGGCGTTGACAGAATGTTTATTTCATTTTTCATTATTGAAATATTAGGCTCTAAACATCTATCGATTTCAAGATTCATTTGTTTATAACTTTTAAACTATGAAAAACTGACCTATTAAATCTTGTATAAAAAAATGAATATTTTGAAAGGTAGAATCGAAAATCTTCATAAAAAATATATCATTCCATTTAAAGAAACATATGTTTGATACGTCACGTGATTATTGGACACCTTGTATATATGAAACTAATTTTAAAATGTGAATTTTGACAGTAGCTACTAATAATGTAAGTAACATTTTTTTGTATATTTCTTTATAACTGAGATATTGGACTTCATCGGAATCTTGCGCCACCCTGTATATATATATATATTGAAAAAAGCATTGGAGCCATAGTTTCTTTCTGGCTCCAATGCCAGTGGCTTATCAAGTTCAACATTACTCTCATATGATGAACTTTAGTTTAATGGGACAATAGCTATCGTGATTGAAATTTTAAAAAGGGCATTCGATGTGATAACTCTAAGGTACTAAATATATACGAAATTCATTTAAAAATATAAACAGACCTAACAACAGTTACGAACATGCGATAAACAAAAATTACCCTCATTTTCGACAATATGGGTAAACACAAGGCGGCCTTCAACAGTCTAGGGAGACGGTCTTCTATAGTTGCAATCAACATACAATCTGGCCACAGGTTTAGTTCTCTGACTGTTTTTTTCCAGCCATAACACAGTTCCTGATCCTCGCATTTAACCCTGACGTTTTCATTTTTGAAGGACCAAGTTCTGAACCTCAATGGAGTAATTAGGGTCGTCCTCTTCTGACTGATCTTGCATAAGGGGGTCGAACCATCCCGTATTACCAAGCGCAAGTGGCCTACGGCCGCTTCGTTGTTGGACTTGACAGGTTTCGAGCCTACAGCCCCACCCGTTGATCCCGAGGTCTGTGGCCCCTGCCTAGATGGGAGTTTGGGCGTAGGCTCCGGGGAGTTGACAGAACGCAGCCTATTGTCCCTGTTTTTGTCTTCGGCTTTAATATTAATCGCCTTTATGGGTAGTTTGTTCTTCTTTTGGGTGGATTTAACAACCCTAGTCCCAGAAGGTTTCAGATGGATAGGACTATTAGATGCGGCCACCTTAGAGACTAAGGTTGTGTTAGCCTGCACCTCCAATAGTTTTATGTTCTTTCTCCTTTTCACTTCTGCACCGCAGATGCGATATATTTTCCTTATTTGTTCCCTGAAGACATCCTAGTGTGATTGAGGTGATTTCGAGGGACCAGCCTTGATCTCACCAAGAGTCTTAAGAGATGATTGTTTACCTTCCTGTAAAGTGGTCATATATAACCACTTCATCTTTAGGTTGATTTTGTACTTGAAGCACTAGATTTAGTGATGAGCTCATGCATGCGGACATGACCTATTGCTAAGCCATGCCCCTCTCCGGCCTTATACCTTTCGGTGTTGACCATGTGGAGAACCGCAAAAGTGCAGCATCGATATCATATCATCGAAGCCGCTGCCCGTCAAAGGTCAACCCACGTGTGGACCGGGAGGGCGATAGACACCCTAGGGCTTTTAACGGCCCACCCCTGACTCCTCATTTAGTCGTGACAAGCACGAGGGCTGAGTCAACCCCGCCGTATGCAGTTAGCCCTATCCAAGATAGGGACACGGGGGTGCCACGAGTAGGCCAGCAATTCCAACTTGGGTATCTGCCCCATTCAGACATCCATGCTCTAGAGCACGGTAGTCCCCGCAGCTTGACGGTTCCAAGTTTTTATGCGGGCCCCCAGTGGTGAGCCACTGTTTTTTTTGCGTTATTTTTATCTATCCGTATTAGTCTCATACGGATAGATAGAAATTCATACCTTCGTTCTCACCACGCGTCTCCCGTTTAGCTCGTTCATTTCTTTCCCTTCACGTTCGCTCCGTAAATTTATCTCCTCTTAAAAATAAAAGAAACAAAACGCGTTGAACTTCAGAACGCAAGACAATGGGCGAGTTCAGGGAACTGTAGCGCTGCAGCGCTTTATGAAAGCGGTGTCGCTGAACGGTACCGCTTTATGTGTGGCGCTGCAGTGTTTTATCAAGCGGTAAAGCATATATTTTTTTCCGCTGAATAGCTTTTCAAGCCGTTCAGCTATAAACAAAACCGCCAGTTTTTTGTGAGCGTTCTTAACCTCGAAAGCGTGCTCAGGGAACATCAAGCGCTTTGCGCTGCAGCGCTACATGTCTAAAATTTCCCTGAATGCGCCCATTAATGTATCCATACTTACAGACAACAGAATACACAAAAAACTAATTGCTAACAATTGGCAATTAAGATGAAAATAGTGTGAAAACAAATGACTAGCATTTTATCGGACACAATAATACATTTGGAAGAAGTAAATCAACCGGCATTCATGCATAAAATTAAAAGGCCACTATACGAGTAATAGAGTATACGGTCAACGTGGAAATATTTTTAAGAGGGGGTGTGACGTCACTGTGGCCCGTGCCGCGATACTTGCACAAATAATGTGCATGCAAATTATTTAAAGAATTGTTATAAGATAAGTAATGTTAATAAATACATTAATTTAGTATTAGAAGAATTCTGTTTGAAGCTCTTCTTTTTCTAAAATATAAATATGGTAGTAATATAGGAACCAACACGCCAAACTGTTGATTGCACTAAGTCGATTACTTTTAAATCTAACCAGTGTAGAGATAAAGTTTTAAATAGAAAAGAGTATTTATTAACTCGTTCACAGTTATTTAAATCTAATTTTAAACAGCATTTTGAGCTATAAAATCTATTACAGTCATCCGTGTAATTATTATTTGTTTCATATACCGGGTGTTAGCTCGGCTGACGCAACATAGGAAATCATATATAAATTTCGAAGTATTCAAATATTGGCTCACTTATTTATTTTAGAGACGAAATGTATTTTTTTTATATAGTTAAATTTTCTAGATTTATTAATGTTTTCACTTATCACTTCGTGTTTCCTTAAGTTAATATGATTCGACTGATAAAACTTGGAAATTTACATGAGATATCCTATGTTGCGTCCGCCACGTCAACATCCAGAATACCGCTTGCAAGGATAACAATGTTAAATCATACAAAACATTCGGCTCTTAAACTCATGTAAGCAGAGCTTTTATAATTATTTTTTAATCAGTAATAGATACTAGACTGTTGTTGCATATAGTAACAGCAAAACAAGTCCTAAACATTTCCAACCTTTTATTTTAATTTCAAATAATGATACCATATAAATAAATATACGAAACCCCATAAACATAGACGAACTAACAGGTCTACAAATTTAGGAAATATAATCAAGTTTTGCGCCTGATTTTCGTTATTTTAAAGTCATCAAAAATCAAACGCTAAATGAGACCTGTGACAGAGGGCTGCAGTGACGTCACAAAATCTGTTGCCCCGACACTAAACAGCAAGACGCGTTGACCGTATACTGTATTAACCGTGTCTATACTCTACGTATTGAATATAAAACGCCACCTCTTTAAACAACGAATAGAATTTCACTGGACCTAGTATATACCCGTCCAAATAAACACTACCAATCGAAAGACACCGAGAAAGAAAAAAAAGTATGTAATTAGTATTTATATTTACAAGATATTTAAAAAATGTTCGTTAATTTATTCACAAACAATACTCATCAAAACAATAAAAAAGTATTTATAAATTTAAATCCGCAAATAATGTGTTTTGAAAATGAAGCGGATATTTAATTGCTTTGATAAAATTAGTTAAAGCAGTTAGCAAATGTTCATTTTTTAGTAAAGTCCAACGCATACCTTAATACCTTAATAAAAGCATTCAATTAAACTCCTGTAAAATATCCAAACAAAATATTCATATATCCTAATTGAATGGCGCTCAAGTATTTTATTAGGACGAAACGGCGAAAGTTCGATGGCAGGTGAAATTTGATGAGACCTTAAAGTTAAAAGTGTAACGTGATTAGGGTCGAGTTATGCTTTCGGGAGGACGAGGGGGAGCGAGAGGGAACGAACGCGTTCCGTTTATCCGATCAAACAGTAATCCCCCCTTGATTTATACCCGACCGGAACGAAAATAGATCATAAAATCATAAGGACGCATTAAACGGAAATAAAAACACATCAATTTCCCCGCCAGGAAAACTTTCGCAATTCATTAAAGCGCCGTTAAAACGACCATGTCGACCAAGAAAAATTAATCAACTACGGCTGTGTTATTACCTGGGTTTATTAAATAAAATTTATTGATGTTAATTGCTACAAGGTGTATCTGTAAATGAAATACAAAACATGGAACAAATTTACGTACAAAATTCAAATTCACAAATACGACATTATTAGTCCATGTTTTGTATTTCTTTTACAAGCACACCTTAAATCAATATTTCGTTGATGGTTCAAATTATATTTATTAAGCATTTAGAATTAAAAAAAAAGAATAAGTACTAACGAAAATCCGACACCTTAATAACCCTATACACAATTCTACTAACACACTTCTTTATCATAGAACCCATATTACACCCATTCATGAGCGACTAGAAACCCTCTCCCTTAAGTTTTCCACAAATCCCCACTTATCCACTATTTTCAAGCACTTGTACATCCCTCATAATCCTAATACTCCCGCTAAATATAAGTACCCATCTTACACCATTTATCACTACATTTCATCTAATAACTCAGACTGTTAGCATTCATAACAACTAGATAAACAAAGATAAGAATGAGACAATGAGAGAAGGAAAGACCTTCGGTTGACAGCCAATTTATATACAAAAGTTAGTTAATCTTTGTAAATATATGTTAAGTGGTAAATATTGTAACTGTCTATAAATAAAGATGTTAGTTATTTAGTTAGAAAAAAATTGTCATAAATTTGTCAAAAATGCTTTTTGCCATTAGCCAATTACTGTTTAATTTGATTTCAAATCGATTAATTTAAAATATTATTGCATTATGATTTTATCAAAACAAAATATGTGTTATAATAATATTACTTTTAAAATACATATCACTAACAGATATTTAATAAGTAACGTGGAAATATCAAACCGACAGGGTGGAACAAATAAAAAATGAAATTATACTGATAACTCGCAAAATCTTGAAATTTGTAAAATGCTCCTCGAGTACTTTTTACGTTATAACTATTTTTCTTAAGTTTAACCCAGATATTTACATTCGATGTCATTTTAAAGTCACTGCTATTTGTTATGGATTTTTGTAAATTGACAATTACAACATATTGATTTTATTTTATTTTTATTATAATCATCTCATTATGTGCACAATAAAATATACATATTATACAAATATTTTATTCCATATCATTTTAAATTTATAGGTCAACATTTATTTATAGTAACATCAATGCGAAATCATTTGTTTATAACTACATTGAATTATTACTAAACATGAACGGAAAACGCAAATAATATGCATCCACTGAAATATAGACTACAATATGAACGTCACGCAAGGGAAGGGAGGAACGTGTATCCACATATCCAGTGATTTATTCGCGCAGAACACCAATTTCCCATACACAACATAAATTTCGTATTACCTCCAATGCATCAATAACTAATTACTTAGCTATATAACTATTTATAATAATGAGAATTCTATAATTTTTTTAGAATGGTTCAAAGGTTTACATTTTAAAAATGTATAACATTTGCTAGAAAAACTATGAACTATATAGAACAATGATAATCAGTTTCTAACATCTGAAAACGTAGCATGTTTCAAGAACATTATTTATTGTCTTAAATCACGTTTCTATTAGAAGTGGAATTTGAAAATAAACCTTTTTAAGGTTCATTTAAAATTTGTTTCATATATTAATAGTGGATATAAAATCATAGTTTCGCAACAATATCTACTCATTCATTAGAATATATAATTTTAATTTTTATTGTTATTAACCTTAAGCATTGGTTCATATGAATTTCTTATATGACCTTAAATTATTAATATAGGCTGAAAGACCGCCGCGCCGGTCGATGGTCGATTCATCTGCACAATATAATTTTAATTTTATATATTATTGTACAACCAAAAATGTCACCATTAGATTTAACATGATATGTAGGCCATTACTAGACTATGAATGTATACTCTTCCCCGATGACTAAAAGCCCACACTCCATAATATCCAAGTCGGTGAACGTTCTGCCCTCAGATCCCTCACTAAAATCCAGCACCCTCTTAATCGCCTTTACAACCCATTCAACGAACTCCTTTACAATTTTATTCAAAAATATTAGTATAATACGTAAGTAATCACCCGGAAAATTAAAAAAATACATTTTTTCTATCTGTGGCTGAAAGGCTTCCGGCCGATAGCCAATTCATACGAGAACATTGTTTAAAGTTTATGTAAAAATGTAAAAAAAATGTTAAACCACACTTGTAAGGAATAAAGATGATGAATATTTATTATTATTGTACATACGTACACACACTTCTTCGTGTGTTGAGTGTTCGTAAAAGGGAGGTGTTTAGAGTGGCATACGTAGTTATTATTAAACATTAAAGTAGAGGATTGTAAAGGAAAGACAAAACCACCCTCAGTGTGATATTGGTGACGTCTTTATCGAGAAAGACGGCAGTACCTAATAAGTAAATCCCGTATCATTAGGTTAATAATAATAATAATAATAATAATAATAATAATAATAATAATAATAATAATAATAATAATAATAATAATAATAATAATAATAATAATAATAATAATAATAATAATAATAATAATAATAATAATAATAATAATAATAATAATAATAATAATAATAATAATTTTTTTTTTTTTTTTTTTTATTTTTTTTTGCCCCAACACCTCCTTCACTCCTCTGTAAATTGAAAGTAAACGCTCATTCGGCGAATGAGCGCTGACCATCAGATTACATTCCAATTAATATATTCTTTTTATTTATTTATTTTTATAAATAAAAACATATTTTCTCACTAACACCATTTTGAAATAGAAACTTAATACTACTAGTAATAACAATTTCTTTTCTTCCATTTTTTTCTCTTTTATAATAATAACAATATACTTAACATGTCAGTCCTCGAAACAATATATATAAAGATAAACTTATAGAATAAAAAAAAAAACAATTCACAATATTTTCTGGGGAGATTAAATAGAAGTCGCTAAACCAACGGTTTGTCAGCGACTTTGATTAATTAATTTTCAGATTAGATAAGTTCAGTTAAGTTTTTCCGTGTTGTCCTTTTTTACAAATTGTTGTTATTTATAGTTATTAATGTTTTTAATTGTTTTTTTAGTGCACTTAAAGAGGTTTCACACACAAGTTCTTTAGGTAGAGAATTTATGATGGTTGGTAATTGAATATTAGTTGTACGTAGGCCATATTTGTTATTATGGGTTGGTACGTAGAATTTACCCGCCGTTTTATTTCTTGTTTGATGCCCGTCTGGAAGAGGTGTTAGATCTTTCACGTATCTAAAGTTGTTGATGATGTATCTATACTTAAACAGTTCTTCCAGTTTTAAAATTGTTGTCGACGATGGTTCGTTATTTTGATTTGGCACTGTTTGTTCAATATTCCTGATTATGCTATTTTGGCATTTAGAAATTTTGTCGATTAGATGTTTAGATGCGAGCCCCCAAACTGTAATTCCATAATTGATAATAGATTGCACCAGAGTGTAATATATTATTTTGAGTGTGTGGTCAGGTAATATATTTTTCAATTAATAAAATTTATAAGACAGATGCTTCAATTTCTTTTCTAGGGTTAATATTTGGTCTGTCCATGAAAATCTGTCATCAATGGTAATTCCTAAGTACTTTTGTGTAGTAGTCAAGTCCACAATTTTGCAATTGCATGGGAAATTGTTGCCGCATTTTCTCCTGTGCAAACAATGACTACAAGAAAAAATGATAGATTTCCCTGGGAATCGTTCTTTGTTCGGTGCAGTTATATGCATTAATTTAGTTTTAGCTTGATTTATTACTAATTGTTTATCATGTACCCACATTTGCAATTTATTGAAATCTGTTTTCAGTTTCATTCTTGCAATTTCTGCATTTACATGTCGTGAAATTACTAGAGTATCGTCTGCATATAAATAATGTTCGCAGTTATCGAAGCAGTTTCTAATGTCATTCACGTATAAGAGATAAAGCAGAGGGCCAAGTATACTACCCTGTGGAACTCCCACATTCATATCATAATGGTGACTCATTACATTGTTAACCTTAACCATAAATGTTCGTGATTTTAGATAACTTTCGAACCACTTATTTAAAACACCTCTTACGCCATTGTTTTCAAGAACTTTTAGCAGAATTTTGTGATTGACTGTGTCAAAAGCCTTACTGAAATCTATGAATAAGCAGTATATGTGCAAGTTTTTATCCAATGACTCATTTATAAGATTGCTCATTTTTTCTAGTAATGATATAGTACTTCTGTTTTTACGGTAACCATATTGTTTGTCGTCAAGAATTTTATTTTTTATTAGAAAAAAGCGTAATTTCTGTTCTATATAGCGTTCTAAGATTTTATCTATAGTTGTGAGGATAGATATCGGCCGATAGTTCAAGTAGTTATCATGAGTGCCATGTTTATATATAGGCACGACTATTGACTTCTTAATATTATCTGGTACGTGTCCTGAGTTTAAAGATAAATTAATGAAGCGAGTAATAGCATGGCTAAATAAGTCAAAATATTTTACGATGTGGTAAGTCTCTATACCATCGCAACCGGTACCCTTATTTGTGTTTAATTGTTTTATAATTTGTTCAATTTCCTTCTGCGTGGCGCTTGGCATAAACATTGATGCAGTAATTCTGTTTGTTTTTTGGTTGGATAAAAGTGTCTTACAGTCATGTACTAAGTGTTGCACAGATTCTGAAAATGATTTTCCAAAATTATCTGCAATTTTTTTATCTGGTATTTTGAAGTAATAGTTAAGATCTTTCTTTTTAACCTTATTTTCTTTTAAAATCATATTAATATTTTTCCAAGTCTCCTTCATGTTTCCTTTGCTATCATTAAAGGTTTGTTGATAATATAATAATTTTTGTTTTCTTATTAGGTTATTAATTTTGTTTCGGCTTATTTTGTAAAGTTCTCTCTTTTGTGTGCATCTGTTACTACCTATAGGTGACTTTTTCCATGCTTGAAATAACTTGTCTCTGTTTTGCATCTCTTCTAATATTGTTCTTGTTATCCATGGGTTGGATGCATGTTCCTTCCGTTTTCGTGTTTTTATTATATACGATGATGAAATTTTAGCTTTTGAATAAGATTCCTCTATATATTGAAGTAATTTTTGTGGACAATTATAAGAGTCGATTACAGGTTTTTTGAATTTTTCAGAAATTTCAGTTTTAAAAGTCTCGTTATCTGTTTTAGTTATGTACTCGGTGTTTTCAACTGATTTTTTGGATGATGTACTAAAACAGCATCCAATTATATAGTGGTCAGATATTTTAGTTTTGATTATAGCACTAGATAATTTGTTAGACAGTCCCTTATAAAAGATATGATCTATGCAAGAACTTACAAAACCATTGTTTCTAAATTCTTCTCTTGTAGCTACATTAATTTTTTTCATAAATCCTCTATCGAACATAATATTTTCATATGTAATAGCGACGTTATTATTATCTAGTATGTTTATGTTTATGTCACCAACTATGATGACGTATTTATATTGTTCGTATGTAAGCATATATTCTTCCAGTTCTAATAAAAAAGAGTTTGGTTGTGTATTTGGTGGTCTATATATAGAGAGAATGTGTAACTTTATATTTTTTATTGTTATGCAAAAATGCTGAGCTTCAAAATGTTTTGGTTTGATGTCAACTTCATGAAATACTAAATTATTTTTTAAGTACGCTATTAATCCGCCTCCGCTATTATGGCTTCTTAACTTTGCAATACTTTGAAAGCCCTTTATTTTGTACATGTTCTTTAATGCGCTATAACGTTGCTCATTTATTTTTATTTCAGAGAGTAGTAATATGTCTAAATTATTTAGGCTATTGTTTATATGTGATAAGTAATGATCAAAATGTGCAGGCAATGAATTTATATTTAAATATATTAAGTTTAATGAATGTTCTTGTATCTTCCAATCAGTTATGTTGTTAAATATTTCACAAGATTGATCGTTAACTATTTGTGTATCAAGGAAATGTATGTCCATATTTAATCTGTGTTTATTTTATTATATGTTGTTTATTATTAAACTATTTTATCGAGGTCTTTATCGAAAAGTATTGATATAATTGGAGAATTGTCTTCTTTTCTTGCTAGTATTTTGTTGTTCTTTACCCAAACATATTTCCATTTCGATGTAAGGGCTTTATTCTTGGTTTCCCAAAGCAACCGCTTTGTTTGGCTAGGTAGTGCTTCGAAAATTTTAATTCTCCCATTACAGTTTTCTCCTATGATTGTTTTACCTAAAATAGTTTTATTTTTATTTTTTATTATTTCTGTAGCTACTTGTTTATTGGCTAGTTTTGTACGTAATAGCTGCGCATCTGTTGGTTTTTTATTTCTAATACTCTCACATGAAATTATATCTGTACTATTAATTTTTACCCCAACACTTTCAAATATTTTTGTTGCAAGTTCAACGGGTTTTTGGTTTTCCATATATGGTATTCCAATAATATCAACATGATTTTCAAGTGATTGCTGTTCAAGATCATTTATTCTTTTATTTAAGTATTCAATATTTACATCTTTTTGTATATTATCTTTTTGTAAACTTGTTATTGTATGTTCTAATTTTTTAATGTGATCTATTAATTTATGCTGACCATTTTTTAAGTCCTCATATTGCTCGTTTATGAATTTCTGACTTTCATTTTGTTCTTCAAGTTGATGTTGCATTGTTTGAATTAATTTTTTTATTTCTCGTAGTTCGGTGAACATCTTCTCTGGACTGATCGTGGTTTCGTATTTGCCAGAATCGGTGCTGGAATCCCTTGATCTTACGGTTTCTGTTGATTGGTCTCTATTTCGACATAAGTTACATTTCCAACTTTTTTTAGCTTTCTCCCCTTTAGCTTTATACGTGGACTCCTTGATGGTCGAACATTGAAAATGAAAGTAGGAATTGCAATTGTAACAAGTGACGAAATCGCCAGTTGCCGGTAGCTTATTTTTGCAATGCGAGCACTTCATGTTGTAGGATTTTGTTTGATATTTTTATTGAATTTATTAGTATTTGTATTTATTTGTGTGTTTATTTATATGTTTATTTATTTTTCACTTTTACGGCTCTTTGGACGTTGAACTGCAGTTTTTTTTTCACCGTGAGCGATGAGGCAAAAACAAGGCAATCGTGTTGGACGATGGAAAATTAGCGATGTCTTGTGCTATGCTGTCTTTAATTGAAATGTTATTTCACTACTTACTCATCAAGTACTTATTACAATTAAATACGGGTTATACTGTTTAAAAGTATGATGAATACTGATCCTTCTGTCCAAATATAAGCACTAATTTGCACTTTAAACTAACAAAAAAAAAAGAATATTTCTCACTGCACTTTTAGATACGTGTACACTTCACGCCGTCTACACACGGAAAATAATAATAATAATAATAATAATAAATTTATTACCCAACAGGAAACAGTAGCCCAATTACAGGATAATACAAAATAATTTTACATTATAATAATAGCAAGACAAACATGAATATAAATATAAATAAATACCAGTACAAATATCGATACAAAAACAATAAAATATATAAATAAAGATTACAAATTATAAAAAGAGTTAGTAGCGTAATAATATTGATGAAAGCGTATCACAGAATATATCACAATCATAAAACCGTTCGTTAAAAATTCTACACATTGTGCTAATAGGAGAACGTAAACCAGACATATTTCGATTGAAGTGAACATAGAATGTTGGTTTATGTCGCCCGTTGAATACTGGAGCATGAAAGTTGATCTGGCTTAATATATCACTGCAGTCAACATGGTTGTGTAAAATCTTAAACAAAAATGAAATACTAGCTGTTAAGAGGGTTGTGCGCGCCAAAATTACTTATGAGGTGAATGCAACAAGAAGCTTTTAATGCCAATAACAGAATCCTGTAAAGGCTGGTGGAAAACTGTAAAGGAGATATAGCTATATATCTTATGGAATATGGCAGGGATAAAATCTTAATGCAGGGGAGAGAGATGGCAAATGGATTTGGAAAAAAGGGCGAAAGGGAAAGACGTTATAAGCCTAGTAGAGACGTGGTTACTGGAAAGTGATTGGAAGGAAGTAAAGAAGAAACTTCCTACGGGGTTTAGGTGAGCAAAAGGAGTTATAATAGTCGGAATAAAGGAAGGATTGCAGAATGGGGATATGGAATTTAACGAGGAAGTGGAAGGAGTAGTATGGGTAACGTGTGAAGGAGGAAAGAAATAGATGAACAAACGTAGGTGAAGATTTTAATGCAAAAATGGGGGAGAGGTTGGGCGGAATAAGCGATAAAGGAGATTTTATACGAAGAACGTCACAAGATAAACATGTCAATAAGGACGAAGTGTTCTGGGAGACTGGATTTTAGAAGAAGCGTGGGATGTGGGATGAATGGTTGTTCTGAGGGGGATTGAGAGGAAAAGATCACTTACCTGGGTTACCACGGATCATCTGTCATTGACTATGTCATGGTGAAGAGAATAGATAGGGAGAAAATTAGAAAAATGAAGATAGAGGATGTGCTGGGTTTAGACAGGAGCAGCATGAATGGAAGATGGCGGTTGGAATAAAAGATATAGAAAAATGTATAAACCATTAGAAAGAATAAAATGGGAGGAAGTAGAGAATATGGAGGAAATGGAAGAAGCAATAGATGTGGGAACAAAAGAAATTTAGTTAGTTATTTACATTTATTATTTAAGTATTATTTATACTCAAAGTATATATTTTATTATTACTAATCTTTTATTTTATGAAACTCCATAATAACAATACTATTGTCTTATTATTTAATCGTGATTATAATTATTATTTGGTGATACATAAATAATTATTAAATACTCAGACCTAAAGAATTCTGGTATTATAAATAATAATGAAGTAATTCTTGGATCTTGGAGGCGTTCACTTCGTGGTACATTTTCAATTTTGATATAAAGAAAACACTTAACTTTTTTGTACCACTTTTATTTCACTTTAGTGACTAATTTCAATTACACGGTTTGATAATGATTACCGTGTAATTGAAATTAGTCACTAAAGTGAAACAAATGTGGTATAAAAAAGTTAAGTGTTTTCTTTATATCAATAATGAAGTATGTAAAATTACACGAATAAACCTGTATATTAAATTCAAATAACATATTTACTTAATGAATAAAACAACATTGTGGACAATTGGTATATAAAAAAAACAATTTCATTAACTGGACATGAGACAATCCTCCCAGACGTAGTAAATCTGAAATGCAACAGCTAATGCATCCCTTCCGGAATACAAGCGAGGAATTAGGGCTTCCAGATCTAATACATACATAAACCGCATCTAATGGATCCACTCGAATCCCGCCATCCCGTCGCGTCGTCATCTTCTTAATTGTCTCTTCCGAAAAAAAAAAGAAGGGGGCGGTTGCATTTATTACAAGGGAAATTTCTCATAATATCTTTGTTTCCGAGCAATTCCTGCGCGAGAGTACATTAGTCTTTCGAATTGATATTGCTGGTGCACATTATTTCAGGCGGTTTTTCCTTTATAAAGTTTTGACTGAATTAATAATTGCACGTTGTAATGTAGTTTTCAGTCATTTAATTTAACAAAAAACTGTTTGTTATAAAAGGGTTAAGTGATTTAGTACATATATTGGATTTTCAGATATATATTTTTTAGAGAAATGAAAATTCGAGGCCAGTTTTCTTTTAATCCTGCGATAATGTTAAATGTGATTATGTCGGGAAGTAGTCCAGATTATCCTAAAGTTAGTAATGAAATAAAACCATTTATTACTGCAACAGTTATTAAAAAACCTATATATATATATATATATATATATTGCAGTAAATACTAATTAGAGGTACTAATAATATATTGTTGTACAGTTATTTTTTTATTTATTTTTACGGAACCTCCACTTTACAATATACAAGGATACGAAACGGTAGATGAATTTATTACGGATTTACATGGCCTCGCAGAATATTGCAGAGATGCCAGAAAAACGTTAATTTGCGATAGAATTATTGTAGGAACTACACATAAACAGTTGTATGAGAAATTAAAATTGATAAATGATTTTATCCTTGAGAATGCTATTAACATAGTCCACCAAAGTGAACAAGTTAAACAATGAAAACTGCATTTAATGAAGAAAACATTGTTACTCGAATGAACAAGATGAAATGTAAGCATAATAAAAAAACTGAAGGAAAGAAGTATCAACGACATTATCCCGTATTTCACTTCAAAATGCCCAACAAGTATCAGGTTGTCAAGTATAAAATGGAACAAAAAAATGCACATAATTGAATGGGGTCCGATAGTGCTGACGTCACATATCGCGGCAATTTTAAAAGTGTGGCGTTTCAAAAATTTAAATGACCCTTATTGAATACGTACATAAAGATCACCTAAGACTTTAGAGATAAACTGCGCCGTTATTATACATATTTTAGAAATAAACTTTATAATTAAGATAAATTAATCTTATATCTACTTAATAAGATCAAAACTTGAAAAGAAATTCAAGGATGTAGCATGAAAAATTAAAATTTCGATTTTTATTAAAACGTATGTCGGACCTTAAAAACACGCATATGTGAGAGAACCTGTAACATAGAGGTGGTATGGCTAGAGAATATGTTTGTTGACATCTAATTTATTAGGCAAAGAGTAAAGGGAAGACAAATATGTAAACATAATTATGTCCTTAGTGACTGTATGCTATATATTGAAACTTCAATAGTTTTAGTCATCATATATATATATATTTTTTTCAAAATATGTGAATTTTTTATCTATGATTCAAGATGATGTATTCTGAATAGTGATTGGCAACACTGATTATTTTTGTAATAGAATTATCAACATTAATATTATTTCAATAATCAAAAAATCTGTTATATTTTGAGTACTAACCAAAAGATCTTAAAAAATAATCTATTTTAATCGATATATGTGACAAAATAATCGAATCAATATCCAAACAAATAATTGATAGACATTCAACAAAATAATTACTTTACAAATGCATTTAATTGAAGATACTCACTTTTGACTTTATTTTATTTATAAATATACTTAAAAATTTACCTTTATGTTAAATTACTGAACGAAATGTATCAATTGTAAATTCAACGATTTAAATATTGTTTAAATATATTTTTCGAATTTGGAGTCCATGATTCAATTATTTATTTAAATTTCGAATCTATCAATAAGATTGGATTAATTATTTGAATTTAAAAACAAAAACAATTGATATTCAATACCCGAATGGGTACAATGAGACAAATGATTATGACTAAAATGTTATTAACATAAAATAAACAGTTGTATATTGTAACAACTAGATTATTAGCTTCCCAATTATTGGAAATTAATTTGGCATTCTTTAAGAAGGAATCAATTTACTGTCAGGTTTTCTTCTGTTTTATTTAGATTTATATAGGCTAGATGTATAAATATATATAATATTAATCCATTTTACCCTTTCGAGTGTTGAGTGATATAAGCTATATATTAGATTATAAACATTAGTGTAGCATCTACTAAGTAATCCGCCTTAGGTCAGTAGCATGATTATATATAATTTATATCTCGATTCTCTCTTGTAAATATTATGTGAGTTTTTATGTTTTTCCATTGTTCAGAAATATTAAATGTTATAATAATCCACGAAACGTTGTAGCCCAACTGGTAAATAAATTGTTTTAATTTTAAATTTATTTTAAGAATATTATTTACATTGTGATATACTAATTAAGGAATTTATTTTAAGTAAATACAGTGCAAGCATGCAATTTCCTTGTTTGGTTTCTATAATTCAAAATATTTTTATACAGCATATGGAGAGGTGGCGCAGAGATCACACCTTGCTCGTATCACAATTATTATGTTCATATAAACATATTTTTGAAAGTGTTGTTTATTATCAAATATATTAAATTGTAATCGATGGTTACGACAATATAATAACGATTTAAATTCATTTCTCTACGTATCAGAAAGTATAAACTTGCACTATCGATTACATATTCTTTCTTATAAATAAAGTAGTATTAATCAGTTTAATGCTTTAATAGAGCATTACCCCTTTAATTATTTCTGGAAATGACCATTATAAAGCCAATAACCATAAATTAATTACCAGTTGGGATATAACATTTAATCTACGATTACAACATTTAAAAATGATTAAACAATAGAGATAACATAAACACAGAATTTAAATTGAATTTCATTTAAATAAACACTGTAAATCACAAAATATTGCCAAGAGAAATCGAGGATCGTACAAACTGAGGTTATGTTTTGGTCCCAACTGACACGTGTGTGCTCTTAAGGATCGACATAAGTTTGATTAAAATTAAATATATTCGTTTTTTAGACAATATCCAAAATCTTATCTTCTTCAAATTTTTACATAAATTCGAAGATATCAGTTTAATTTATTTTATTTATAAAGCGTATTTCTTAAATATGCATAATAACTGAGGAGTTCACCACTAAAGTTTTTGATGATCCTTATGTACGTAGTCAATAAGGTTCATTTAATCTTTTGAAACGCCACACTTTTAAAATTGCCGCGATACGTGACGTCAGCACTATCGGACCCCATTCGATTTTTTTAATAAAAACTTTGTATTTATAATTAAAGCATACACCTATATTATCGATACACTTTTGCCATTTCAGAAGTAACTCGTGTATTCCTTTGCTGTAAAAGCCTGGATCACGAGAGTAGATGAAATCTTGAATCGCCATTTTGACAGCCTGTGCGGAATTGATTTTTTTACAAATCAAAAGTTGTTTAAATTTTGAAAAAAAATGATAGTCAGTGGTGGCATGAGAGTTTTCAACTTCAACTCCTGTAGCTTCGACACGGTCATTCGTGCGGCATGTTGTCGTACAAGAGAATTGGAGTCATCTGAATAAATATTTTTGTCTGTTTAATCATCTATTTCGTCCAGTTGTTAACAGTAGACATCCGCCGTGATCGATTGGTCAGGTTCCATAAAGCTGTGGTGGATAACACCTGAGCCAGACCACCAAACAATGGCCATCAGCTTCTTCGAGTGGATTACTTCGGACAGTATTTTGGTAGTTCATTTTTGTCCAACTATTGCAATGAACGCTTATGATTATCGTACATGATCCATTTCATGATTCCATTTTTCATCGCACGTAATGATTTTATTGAGAAATTGTTCGGCTTTGTTGCGAAAAAGAAGAGAAAGATATGCGTCGAGTTTTCGTTCCTTCTGTGTGTCAGTCAATTCATGTGGTTTCCACTTACACAGCTTTTGTACTTTAACGATTTGTGCCAAATGAGTCAAGATTATTTGCCTTGATACATTGTACATTCTATTATCGCTTTCAGGACGTCATTATCAACCTGAGTCTTGGATCCACCACGTGATTCGTTAGATAGGTCGAAATTTCTTAAACCAACGGGCTGCAGTCATGTTTGTAGTCACCTGAATGCCGAACACACTATTGTTATTGGCGACCACCTACCGTGTTGTAGTTCCACGGTGGAATTCATACCCATTTAATAATTTGTATTCTTTCTTCCAGAGTATAAGACATCGTGGCATTTGACAATTCCAAATTTGAAGCAAAATTTGATAAACATGATAAAATTTATTTTCGAATACGTAGTCATGGTAACAACAACTATTACGATTCGTCTGCTATATATTTTATCTTTCTCTCACTTCAGAAAATCCTATTGTACTGTATTAACCTATGGATTTTGCTATGTAGCGTGAATAAATTGTTGTACGGTATATTATTTCCGCTTGATCGCTTTTCAAGCCACGCAGCTGTAAAGAAAACCGCAATATTTTCGTGAGCGTCCTTAACCTCGAAAATGTGTTCAGGGAACATCATGCGCTTTGCGCTGTAGCGCTACACGTCTAAAAATTCCCTGAAGGCGGCCAATATTTATAAAGTAAGGATTGGAAGTAAAAAAAGATTCTAAACCTTTAATTCAATAAGAAAAAGTCACAAAACAATAATCTATACAAGACTGGGTGTGTTGTATATTCAGCTTTTAACAGTTAGCTTGCTTGTGTTCAAAGAGTATTTGAACTGTCAGTGCTGGTATTTATCTTTTAACAAAATGCAAGCAAAATTAATATAACCGGAGCAGTACCTTTAAAAGAATATGGACGCAGTATACGATACATCGCTGCTGACTTGAATATTCTCAAGAGTACGTTCCAATACGCAATACGGCGATATAGTCTAACTGGGGAATATACACGATGGCCAGGTCTAGGCAACATAAAACAGAAAAGAAGAAAATGTTCATATATTGACAGTTAATATATGAAAAATGTCTTCTTTTCTCTTGTTTATGCTTTATGTTTATTTCGGTGTCCGGATTTCTATGTGAATGAGTGTAGTTATTTATATCGAGTGTATACAAAAATCGACGACGAAGTTGGCGTTGGAAGTCTCGAGTCATGTCTGTACTAAGATCACATGCGTGAAATGCTGGTTGCGGTCAACATGACAACCAGTACTTTACGTGTACGCGTGTGATTTTAGTTCAGACATGACATGATATTTAATTTAAATATTTTAAGCCGATACGATCGTGCCGAAATAAACGATAAGAAAAAAATGTACAGCCCGATCTTAGAGATCGATCTTTTCAGCTCATTTTTTCTATATGATCTTTTCGATCCGATTTTTAATATAGATCTTTTCGTTCCAACCTTTGTGGATCGATCTCATCACCGATTGATTATTTGATCTATCGAGGGATCAATCATATATTGATCGACCTTAAAAAATGTCGATTTTGCCCATCTCTAATTATTATATTAATCTTAAAGGGGGAGATGTGATATCAGGAATGATATAAAAACAATAATAATAAATATCAGTTGCGTGTATTATTCAATTAAAATAATATTACATTTTGCTTCTTGAGTAGATAAACAAATTCTATTAATACAATTTTGTTGAATTTCTAAAGACCGAAGAAATATTGAAAACGGGCATTTCGTTGACTCACCCTGTATATAATTCATGTCTACATCGTAGATTAGACATTTTTCAAGTTCTTCACATATGAGTTCTTAAATTTGTAAATATTCTGGTTTTGTTAATAAAATTCGTCCCATGGTTGGGAATTCCGATTAAATGAATTTTCGACCATCTAATTTCCGATTACTTGTAGACTCATGGGCCACGATTATTTGCATTTATTGGAGTAGTTATAATTCTGTATGCACTATTTCAAATCATCAGCTATGTAATAATAATTTTGTATTGTGTTAATAGCGTGTAACGTTGTTAAATTTTAACACACCTAAATTATAAATTAATTCTTAATCCTGCTAATGACTAGAGGTCACCCGCGGCGATTCGGCGGGGCATGATTGAATACGCGGAGCGAACGTGGGTTGAAAAATTTCGGCATTGTCGAAAGTGTGCTTAGCGCGGTCGGACCAGATAATGAAAGGTGTAATTTTAATGTCAATTAATAAAAGTGAACCACCGATATTATCCGTACCGTGCACACGCAGCAGTAAGGGCCGCCCAATAACTTAGGCCCTTAGGATTCCCGAAAATACTACCGCCTTCTTATTTCGGGTGTCCAGTGGCCGAAGATCAGAGTCTCCGCCGAGTAAAATCCCTCGCCAGCGTGCAGAAGGTGAACGGAGCCGGAAGCCACCACCAGCGAATAGGCCAGATTTTTTTAAAAATTTATATTTTTTGTGCGGCAAGCGTTTCGTTATTTTTTTTTTAATTTAGTATCGTTATCGTCCTCTCTCGTAGTGTTAAGTGAGATTATTGTAACGCCATCAGAGCGTCCCCAATTAAATTTTGGTTTTCTACGACTAGTGACTCTTTTTGATACCAATATTACATTTGTTTAGACCTGGTTTAGTAGTTCACCAAACTGGACATTCCCGGCGGGCAAAAAAAAAAATAGAAAAAAAACTACTTGGCGCCCAATAAAAAAAAAAACCCACCCCTTAGCCTGACCTAGTCAACATCGGGAATTCCTACAAAAAAGCATAACATAAGAAAGGGACGTCACAAGCGGTATAGCCATACATTCGTTAAAATGCAGTATTGTAGTAATTTATATAAAATTAAACTAAAATAAAACGTAAGCAAAAAAAATATTTTTTATTCCATAAACTGACCCGCACCGACTACACAATAAGTAACAAATCATTTCACCGTTTACAAGATAAGTTTTCAACTTATAGATCAATGGTCCATAGATTATTCTCAAAACCTATGGACAATACAAATTTTAATAAAGAATTAGACATTATTGTTGCAATAGCTATAAACAATGAGTTCCAAAAACTAATCATCGAAAAATTTGTTAAAAATAAAGAAAAAAGTCTCTCAATCAATGTAAAGTACTAATAATTATACCTCCCTAACTTGTAATGAATATTTAAGCAATAAAATTAAGAAATTGAAAAAAATAGACATGAAAATAGCCTTTAGAGCAAACAGGAACCTTCTAAAACTCATTGAAAATAACAAAGACAAAATAAACCGACTCGATCGTTGTGGAGTATACATACTTACATGTAATGATTGCCCAAAAATGTACATCGGACGAACAGGACGAGTTTTTGAAGAAATAATTGCAGAACACAAAAGTGCATCGGAAAATTAAAGCGAATTACCTGCTATCAGATCCAAGATTTCCAGGTCCACCGTACAGAAAAAAGGCAGAAAAATTAAATCTATTGAAAAACCTGGAAATCAAGAGATACGAAAAAAGGCCTCCTACTCAATGAAAAAAATAGAACTTTCAAACTCCCCACTACTAAAAACATTCACCCCATCATAGTGTTAATGTGTTTATATATATAGTTCTAAGTTTTTTTTAATTTTAATGTAAACTTTCATTCACCGAAAGAAGCAATAAATTTGCGAAACAATTGTTGTGAAAATGAACACCCTTTTTTTGAAAATCATAAAATTATTTAGACTAAGTAAAATAAAACGGACAACAGATTAAACATATTGTTCGGGTTTGGCATGTAATTTTACAAAAATTACTGCCTACGTGCCGATTCCTCGTTTGGGGAAATTTTAACGGTTGGTTCGCAGCCCATCGGAACGATCTTCGTAGAAATGCGGCCGGACAACGAGACCGAGGATGCTTGCGCCCTCTAACACGTTTTGCATGTTGGGTTGCCTACGTTTGTATTTTCCACGTGTTTTATCATAACCTTAAAATTGTGATGACTTGTACAGCCATGAAAAAATAAAGAAGCTCTAACCAAAAACTTGTCCATCTTGTTATTTCCAAAGTCGTAACAACTAAATGCTCTTACAAAGCACAAAATACAACAAGTTAAACACAAATATATTCACATATTTACACAAAAAATCAATGGTTGAGGCTGTCACTTGATGAAACTGCATATTCGCAATCAGATAAAACACAAAAATATTTTAGTTTCACTATTATTTATTGTAGAAACAATGCTACAATTGTTTTACCAACACAGTGGCATCATCAGGCAGATGGTTAATAATTTTTACAAAAACAAAATGGTATTTATATACAAACACAGGTAGAAGAAAAAAAGGTGATACAGTTGATACAAAATTAAATAGAGAAAATTATACAAATAAGCTTAAATTATGACGTAGGTAAAAATAATATTTAGCGAGTGAAATTATAAACTAAGTAGAGGGGAATTATATATATCCAATTGGTCATTCAGGAGCACACCTTTAGATTTGAGTTGTTGAAGGAGGTTAAGTGGAAAATCTTAAACTTATCGTTATTGTGATCAAGTAAATGTTCGGCAAACGTAGACTGACCTTTCTTTTCCAAAAAACATTTTTTATGTTCTTTGATTCTGGTTAGAAAGCCACGTCCTGTTTGCCCAACGTACACCCCATCATAATCATTGCAGTTTAGTGCGTAAATACCTGATTTATTGTTACGAGTGGTTTTATCTTTACAGTTATTTATAAATTTGTGTATTGAGCTATTTGTTTTAAAAGCTGATTTGATATTTAGTTTTGAAAGGTGTTTCGATAATTTTATTGAGGGCTCACCTAGAAAGGTAAAGCAAGAATAATTATTTTCTGTGTTTTTTTTTTCTTTAGATATAGGGTGAATCAGTTTTAGAATTTTTTGTTTTTGTTTTTTCTTTAACATATTGAGGATAATGTTTTGTTTGAACCCATTATTGTTGGCTGTGATTAAAATTATGTCTAACTCTTTATTAAAGTCAATTGCAGACAGTGGGACATTAATTAATCTGTGTAACATTGGTAAGCTGCTAATTTGTGTGGTAATGAGTGGGCCGATTTCTAATGGATAGTAGTATCGGTGTGGGTAGGTTTATGGAATATGTTGAAATTATGAAAATTATTTGGATGGGAAATGGTAAGGTCTAAAAAGTTGATAGATTTATTATTTTCTTTCTCTATTGTAAATTTAATGTTCTTATTCAATGAGTTTAATGTGTTTAAAAAAGAGGATAACTGTCTATCAGTACCTGTGAAGCAGACAGTCGTCAACATTTCGGAACCAGTATAAACATTTTTTTGAAGATTTCAAGTTTACTAATTTTTGTTTCAAGATTATCCATAAAATATTCAGCTAGTAAAGGACTGAGGGGGCTTTCCATTGCAAGCCCATTTATTTGTGTATATATATTATTGTCAAATTGGAAATAATTTTGTTGGGGGCAAACATCAATAAGATTTAAAATCTCTTGGTGGATAATAGGATTAGTGCCCTTTGAGCGCAACCTTTCATCAATTACCGACATGACCTCCAGCGGAGGTATGCTCGGGAAGACATTACTTACGTCAAAGGACACTAATTGACCATTTACAGGAATTTTGAAGTGGAAAATTTTATTAATTAAGTCCGAGGAATTTTTAATGGAAAATTACCGTTCGAAATTTAAGAATTTTTTTTAAATATTAAATTTCGATAGGATTCTACATGGTGCCGATATGTATGAGACTACGGGTCTGATAGGTGAGTTGTGCTTACGTATTTTTAGGAGGCCATACAATTTTGGTGGTTGGGGGTTCATTAATGTAAGTTGAAATTTTTGTTTTTCAGAAATTATAGCCGTTGAATTATTTAGTGCGTTTTTTAGATGTTTTTGAAATTCCACAGTGGCATCAGATTTTAATTTTTTAAAATTATTTTCGGTAATAAAATCCAGCATTTTTTTGTGGTACTCTGTTTTGGGTATGGCAACTATTGTATTGCCTTTATCGGCTTTTGTGAATATAATGTTGTTGGAATTTGCTTTGTTTTGAATTGATTTAATTGTATTAAATTCCGGGTTATTGAAACGTTTAATCTGTTTTTTTTTTAGTTTTTAATATCTATTGTTTTAAACAGCATTTGTTAACTAAATTATTGTTATCGGTTTTTATCAAAGCTACTTCCGTTTCAACTGCCATTATTTCTAAATTTTTGTGTTGTAAAGGGGACTTAAGATTGTATTTGAAACCTTTTTTTAAAATATTGGTTTCAGTTTCTGTGAATTGGGTTGTTGTTAAATTAATAAATCTATCAAAGAACGAGTGTGATGTCTGAGGTATATATGTCGATGCCCTAGGTAATTTTTCTTATTTTTTCTTTCGGAGGTGAACAAGTTTGTTGTTAAGAATAATGTATTTTTTGTGATATATAGGTCTGATTTTCTCACTAATGTGTTGCTGAAGACTGTCGAATTCTAAAGGGTGTAATTTAAATGAAAGAACAGAATGTAACCAATATAGATATATACCAATTATGTCTCGTGAGGCCATCTTCTCGTGAAAATCTTCTTTCGGCCAGGTTCTCTTTCCGCTGAGGACTGCTTTCTTTGTGGCTCGGCTCGGGTTGTTGGATTTTAGCACAATATGCTTCGGGAACACATCACTTTTTCTGCATTCACTTAAGAACCAGATGTCTTGATTGAGGAGTTTAAGTCGTAATTGTAGTTTTTAGAACCATTTAGCCTGTTCGCCATCACTGGCTTTATTTAAAAATTCAGTGGTTGAGGCTGCCACTTGATGAAACTGCATATTCACAATTAGATAAAACACCCGAACTCCCGAAGTAGATTGTACTAAAATCCAACAACCCATAAAGAAAGCAGTCCTGAGCGGAAAGAGAACCTGTTTGTATACAAATACCATTGTGTTTTTGTAAAAACCATTAATCATCTGCCTGATGATGCCACTGTGTTGGCGAAATAATTGTAGCAGTGTTTCTACAATAAATAATAGTGAAACGAAAATATTTTTGTGTTTTATCTAATTGTGAATATTTACACAAGTTTAATCCTTTAATTTAAGTTAAAATTTTATTTGGGATGGTAAAATGTATTGGTTGGATATAATGAAAAAATATGTATAATGAAAACGACAGCTCTTAGTGTAACAAATCATTAATAAGAACATTTATTTAATAGTTTTCAACATAATAACATTTGTAATAATCCACTCATTAAATTCTTTAATGATAGTGTTCATGTCCATGGGACTCTCCATGGAAGTTGGTCTCTCCATGGTAGTACTGCTTGCTCTCGGCGTGTCCGTGACCGTGTTCGTGGTGAACCTCCGGATGAATGGCGTGACCTTCGTACTTGACGTGATAATGAATTCCGTGCTTGTCGGCTTCATATTCAACAGTACGCTTCCTGCCATCAGGTTGGAGCAGACTGTACGATCCCTTTGTTTTGTGTCCGTCTCTGGATTCCCATTGGTTGTGGACATCGTGGTGCTTGGGGTCGTGGACACCGTAATGGTAGTTGTAATGGGGATGAGCCTTAACAATAATAATTATTATTAAATTGATAATAATAAAATTTACCACATATTTTTTTAATGGAATGAAGAAGAAAAAAATATTGTAAAAAATAATTAATGACAATTATTTTTTTATATCATAATGAATCGTAAATTTTGATTTAATAAAATGTACATATAGTTGTATTTCAAACAGAATAATATAATAATAAATAAAAATTACGTGAAATTAGTGAATAAAGGAATTATAATGGGTTTTCTTCACCAATTTATTTCTTCAGTTAATAAATATTACTAATCATGAAAACTTCACGTACTTAACGTAATATAATATATCACGTACCCAATAATAAATTAAGATTTATTATAAATATCAATAAAAATAAAAAAAGCCGCTCAAAGCATTTATAATAATTGGATTTTTAAAACGTTCTTTCCGTGAAACATTTTTAATACATGAAATATCTGAATTATATTGAATAAGCCCATGCACCTATTATTTTATTTTGTGTGACTAAATCAGATTTTTTTTTTCAGAATAAAAATCCAAAAGACAAAAGTTTTGCAATTTGAATTTCTATTTATTTTATGATTTGAAATTTTTATGATAGGTTGATAATTTCCCCCCATTGTAATAGTAAATCCATTTATTGAACCCAAAAGAGTTACAAAAGGCCATCGACCGTACCGAGGTTTTTCTGTTATTTTAATAATATTTTAGGGTTACAAAAAATCTTAAAAAATGTAATTTTATTAGGAATACTTACCTGTCAAATTTTATCGTTTTAAATTTTTCAATATTATATTATTTTCTTAGAGAGGGTTTAAAAAAAATATGATACATTCCTTAATTAAAAAAAAAACTTAAAATCTTTTGCATTAATTGATATTGCGCGAAACTCAAAACAGTGCTGTTTTTTTATATTGAAATTCTTTCTATTTTTTTCTTTAAGCATTATGCTTTCTTAGATTGTACTATAAAATTAATATGTTAATATACATAACATCATTGCATCCTTCCAAGACATAGACAATTAAATTGAAATTGACGATTTCAAAAGACAGTTTAACAATGACGATCAACCACGAAATAATTTGCAAAAAAAGATAATGACAAGGAATTGAAAGACAGGCCGAAAGACCAAAAGTCGATAGCCCATTGACAAGTAACCTTTACATTTAAAAAAAATATTTCTCATTACCGTTAACTCAAAAAAACTTGAATAAAGTTATAAATAATTAAAACCTTACCCTATAATCAATGTATTCCTCCACCTTATGATGATGGTCGTATTGGGCGGAAGCCACCACAAAAATAACGAAGAGGATCTAAATTAAAACAAAACTTTAGTTAATGAAAACTTTGTTTCGGGGTGCGATTACAAAACTCACAATCACTACTTTCATGTTGCTGCTAGTGTCGGAACAGTGCGAAAAGTTGAACTGATAACAAAACCACCCGCCTCTGTCTATTTATACCGAAAACCGAATTCGTGAAAGGCCTACGAATTATAATTGTCACGTACATATTTGCTTATTAATATGTGCTTAAAATATGTGTAACATATTTCGCTGTGCATTTCCTGTCGGGTCATTAAAACTGGTCCGCAGACAATTTCCTCATGTTAAATAATTTTCTATATCGATTTATGCGCGGTGTCGTATAATGTAATTATTTATTCATTCAATAAGGTTAAGCAGAAAAAGTCTCGAAATTGTAACTTTTATGAAAGAAATAAAATCATGTAGAAAGTATTCGGTTTCTGATTATGCATATTATTTCTAAACTATCGCTTATGAATTCTTTCAAAACATTCCAATAATATGAAAGTAGTAATTGTTATAATATTTTTATTCTATTCTGATATCCATTGTGAGGTATATAATTATATTGATATATTCAGAATATCCAAATTTCCTGGAAATGCATGTGGATCTCAGTTATTTGAATAGTAAATCTCTAACTCTTCAATTAGGGCAAATATGTACAAATCATGTAATGTTTCATACGAAACATAAAATTAATTATAAGTGTGATATACTGTTGAATTAAGAAAAAATGGTGATGTGTCCTACATGGTACTTTCCCCGGTGAATTTGGTCAAAAAAGTTTTTAATTGAAAATTTAATAGGATGGGAAAAATGGTTAATTATTGTCTTTTAAAGTTAAAGCAAAGTATTTTGCAGAATGTTAAAAGAAATAACAAACTAATTTCTTACCTTACAATGAATTAAAAACATATATCCACACTCTTTTTAATTTTTTGAAGCTGGATTGCGTGTTAACTATAGCGGCACTTTGACGTTTTATTTATCAAAAATAATTGTTTCAATAGTTAAAGCCTTCACAGCCAACATAAAGAAGATTATAAAAATAATTGTTTATTTCTTAGGGAATTTATCAGGTAGACAAAATTCTTCCGTTGATATAATGAAAACTAAAGGTCTTACAATAAAAGTTTTATAACAAAAATTATTTATTTTTTCAAGATCTACAACTTTAATTTGAAACATTTTTCTATCCAAATGAAATAATTAAAAATCGCTAAGAGTAAAGTTGCACTTAATGAGTTAATAATGATTGGATATATAATTTGGGTTCAATCTGTTTAGCCGACACACACACAAACATACATTTTTCAAAACTCGATGGAATGGACTCAGGGGACCTCTAAACGTGCATATTTGTTGAAATTGGCGTTTCGATTACGATCACAATATTTTCCTTTGGACAGGGGTCCGGGGAAAGTAAAAAAGTTCTTTCCCAAATATTTGAAAATCCAATATGGCGGCCATAAGAAAAACAAAAGTTGGCTATGGTTCCAGAACAAATATAAAAGTTATTTTAAATGTAAGTACCCTACTAAATTTCTGATTAAAAAGTGCCTCAATAAAATAAAAGTTAATTACAAAAACCAATAGCATTTGAATAAAATAATAAAAACGAAATTTGAAAAAAATAGTTTATTTGGCAATATGTCGAAAAGAAAAAATCATATATCAAATTTGTTTTCGGATTATTGTTAAGCTCCAAATTTCTCATTTTTACCCTAATTCAACCAACTCTCTAACTCTTCTTCAAATAACCGATATCCTCATGCATTTCCACGAAATACGGAGACCCTGTATGACTTTTGTGCGGAATTGTGCTCATCCTGCTGACTTGTTTTGTTATTTGTGCGACTTGTATATTGGTCCGAACTAAGTTAAACATAAAATTTAAGCCGGTACTAAAGTCACTCAGGTGTACAAAGCATACTTTTGTTTTAAAATTGGAAACTAAGACAAACCTTGGACCACGCACGTGTTGTGTGCATCATGCCGATCAACATTGGAAGTGTGGTATAGAGGCGAATGCAAAGCCGTGTCCTTTAAAATTCCACGAAGATGGAGAAGTTAAAATATAATTGTGCCACAGACTACTACTTTTGTTCGGTAAATCTTGCAAGCTTTAAAAGAAAAAAACGACACAATATTATACAGTGTGACCCATTTGAATTCACCTAGTGGAATATTTCGACAAATATGTATGTTACAAAAACATGTTTTGTTATCCAATCCTGTAAAAAAAGTTCACTGCCAACTCCCAGAAGGCGGCAAGTGGTTAACTTTCAATTTTTAAATAGGAACCCACATTTTTTATTGCAGATAAATACTTTTTTATTCGTGCGCTTATTCGCCTCAAGGTCAACTGACCATCAACTCTACTGATAAAAAATAATATAACATTAAATAAACGCGTCTAAATTAAATAAATAGTAATACAGGATTGCATATCCTTATATAAATTTTTACAACCTATATTTTAAACAATAAAATTGCACGTTAAAATATATTTTAAACAAATTATTTAATACAGAATTCAATGTTCTATTATTTTCAGATTTAATTACCAAACTTCCAGGTTGTTCACATTTTCGCATTATTTTCCCATTTCTCAATACATTCCCTAATATAAATCTAGGACTAGGAATTTTATTTATATCCTTTTCTAAAATTGACACTCACAGTTTATGATCTGTATGAATAACCACAGCTCTACCATAAATATAATAATTAAATTTCTTACTAGCAAACATTATAGCATAAAATAAATATGAATAGATTATTAAAAATTAACCAATAAAACACAGATTAGATTGAATAACTCTAAATTCTCAACCAGTTTTGGCTTATTAGCCCATCTTCTGGAGAATTTACCAAATTTTAAATTCTCTTGAAATTGGGCTAATAACTCGAAACTAGTCGATAATTTAAAGTTATTCATTCTAATCAGTGTTTTATTGGTTGATTTTTAATAATTTATTAATATTTTATACAGTAAGAATTACAAATGTTTAAATATTGAAACTATATAATTAATAGTTTTAATATTAAACATTATAGCATTTAATTACTTTTCAATAACGGCTTATCTCTTTTTAGCATCCAATAATTTTGTTGAAGCATAACATAGAGGTTTATTATTTTGCAATTAACAAGCTCCGATTACGATGTTACTTGCATCGGTCTGAATTATAATTGTTTCGTTAAGAGCTAATACTGGTGCATTAGTAATTATTGATTTAAAATTTTCATAACATTGTATATGTCAGTCAGTCCATTAAAAAATAACGTCATTTCTTGTCAATAATCTTAAAGGTTCAGTTGAATTTGGAATAAATTTAGTCAAATAAGCCTAAAATACGAAGTAAATATTTTTTTTATTTTTACAATCTTATACATTTTTAATAGTTTAAATTCTCTGTGGGTCGATTTTTGTCCCTTCTTTATTGAATAAAAATTCTATTATTTTGATTTCTTTTGCACAATGTTGAAATTTATTTGGGTTAAATGTTATAGCATATTTCTTTGCTTTATTTAGAACGTCTATTAAAACTTTGTGATGCTCTTCTCTAGTTTTACCAGCTATTAATAAATCATCTATAGAAATTTTATTTCCTAATATATCCCTAAATATCTCATAGTTTTTTCTTTGAAATAGCTCTGATGCTGTGTTTATACCAAATACTATTCTTAAAAATCTATATCTTCTTAAGGAAATAGCGAAAGTACATAATTTTGATGATTTTTCATATTAAACAACTTGATAAATTGAATCTTTTAAATGTAAAATTGAGAAAAATTGTTTACCACTCAAATCATCTAGTATCGCGTCTTGGAGACGGGATCTGAAAATGTCCCTTTTTATAAATTTATTTAAATGTGTTGGATCTAAGCATATATTTTAATTACCATCCGCCTTTTCTGTAATTATAATATTATTAATCCATTCAGTAGGTTCTAATTCTTTACATATTACATTATTTTTTATCGTACAAAAAATATTTCGGACAATATTTTAATATATTTATTAATGACGCTCTCAGTTACTATTTGCGGATTGCAAGAAAATTTATATGAAAGTCCGTTTTATGATGACGATCGCCTGCTTAATGTCGATTTAAAGGCTTTTGAGTCATGGTACCAAAATAACCGACTAAATCGCAATCTGGGAAAGTGTTGTCATATCGTTTTCTAGACTACAATCGATATTAGTATATGACTATTTTTTATTGGATCAACCAATTTCTAGGGTAAAGAGTGTTGTTGATCTATGCAAAATTTTTGAACCAACCTTGTAATTCAATAAAGATATTGCAAAAATGGTGTCAAGGTCGTATGAAATGATAAGTTATGTAAAAAGGAATACTTAAGAGTTCAAAAATATTAATACTATCAGAATACTGTATAACAGCTTAGTTCGACGTCACCTTGAGTAATGCTGTAATATTTGGTCACCTTACACAGAATTTTACTAGAAAAAGATCGAGCAGATTAAAAACAATCATTAATTACGTTTCTTTTAAGTTTAATTTACCAGGTTCATATATTGAAATTTGCACCTCATTAAATATGGACACATTAGAGAAAAATCGGACATACTGTTTGTTTACAAAATATCTAATAACCTAATTGATTGTCCAGACTTGTTGAATATTATTAGTATCCATTTTTCTTGCCGCAACTTACGAAATAGCCATACGTTTCACGTCCCTTTTGTAGAACAGATTTTTCTCATAATTCTGCAACAATACAAATGCTACGACATGCAAATTCAATTGGTTTTGATTATTTTGGCGACACCCCATCCGCGTTGCAAAAATGTTTGTCTTGTTAATGATTGTACTATGTTTTTTATTATCAGTGTTAGCTATATAATTTATTTTTGTAAAAAGGTGTATGCCGTTCAATAAAGAAATAAAAGTTTAATTGTTCAAGGGGGACATCCGATCCTGTAAAAAAATGCTGCTACCCCCTGGGGGCGCGGGGGAGGTGGTCAACTTTGAAACATATTGAAAATTATATGCTAGAATTTTATTTGTACTCGTGATAGATGACGTAAAAAATAAAATAAGTTAAATCTGAACAAAAGGCGTCCAAAGAGTACAGTGGCTCCTTATAAAATTTAAAAATTGTAAAAACAGATTACGGGGTCTACATTTTGAACGCCTTAGGTTTCATTTTTGCGACTACGTCATCTATTACGATTTCAAAAAATATTTTCAGTTGAAATCTACATAATTTTTGTTGTATTTTTATTTGTAATAAAAAGTATGGGTTACTGTTTAAAATTTCAAAGTGGACAACCCACTTCACCCCCCGGGGGGTAGCAGAAAGTTTTATAATAGGATCGGATGTCTTCCTCAGAATCTTCAAACTTTTGTCTGACACATTTTTTGAAAGGCGCATATTTTACACGCTATTAACGCCTTTTGTTTAAAATTATCTTTGCAAATACGGCAATTTGAAGATTTCGAAAGATATCCTCAGATAAAACGTTTACTCTTTTCAATGTAGAATTCTAATCTGCAATAAAAAAAATATGAGTTCCCATTTAAGATTTTAAAGTTAACCACTTCTGACGCCTGCTGGGGGGTGACAGAGACAATTTTTTACAACATCGAATGTCACCTTCGAAACTGTTAAACTTTTGTTCGAAATATTTTTTGTACTACGTATATTTGCCTAGATATTCCACTGGATAAATTAAAATGGATCACCCTGTATATCCGGATCTTAAGTCAAATAATACCCTAGTTCCTCACTTTGAAATTCTACCTGTTCCCATACGGATTTCTTCGGTAACTAATGAATGACTGCTAAAATCTGAACGATAGTGTTCACTCGAAGAAATCGGATGTGCTGTTTTTAAACAATTTAACCTCATTTTCCAATTCTAATTAACTCAACTGCAGTAATTTTGACATCCAGATTTTTCGCAAGATGTTTAATTCAAAAGAATTTAAATAAAAAATGACGTTATATGAGAGAAATCTTGGAAATCTTTTGAGGAAAGTCGTAGATAACTTTCTTGGAAATAAAAAGTCTACACTGTACAAAGTTGTTATTAAATATCTTTTGGAATGCTATAAAAAGCTTGGTGTCCCTGAAGTTATACTATCGACATTTAAGTTTCTCAGTTTCTCCAGTGAAAAGTGGGGACTCATCGTCATATAAGCGAAAAATAAAAAAAAAAACTTCCATCCGCTTTTTAACTTTTTATTTTTTGAGAGAAGTTCAATGTTAATTTGATGTTTTAAGGTAACACTTTTTTCTGCTTATAAAAAATAGTTAATAAGCAAAACAAAACGACATTCAAAATAAGATTTTCACGCAAGATCTAATACTTTAGAAAAAAGAGTGATATTGCTTTAAAATATAAATAAAATTCAACATAAACACTACTCACATTCTCTTAAACAAAAATAATGCGAAAATTTGTTACATGATGTAATGTTTTTGAATCATTTCCTCATTCAGCTATTCATAACACATAATACATTTTGTATAAGTTTCTATAAATAATGTCAGCATGCATGCGATATTGTTTCATTCTTTTGTGATTTTTTATTATTATGTGTCTAGCAGTATTATAAGTTTGTAAAAGTGGAAAAATTTTACACGTTCAATAAATAAATATTAAGCGTTTTGTGGAATAAAAAAAAAAATGTAAACCACAAAGAGGACACTAATTCGCGGTAATAAATTATAGGAGATTATCAACAAGTAGACGCGGAAAAGTCTAGAAACGTTGGCATAGATTCAAGATGATAATATGCATTACTTGTTGATGATGCCACTCTAGACTCTGGCTGTTTAGAAAACCTTTCAAACGAAGTTCAATGTTCCTAATGAATATCCCCGTCTTTGAAATATATAAGTGGAATAGCACACGCCAAATTATTCGACGCAAAACACTTTGAGCCAAGTGTTATAAAAGCAGATGTATAGTAAAATTAGTTCATACTTTCAACGAATAAAATTGTTACTGTAAGAAAATGTATTATCTAAAAATATTTTTTAAAAACTGTAGATAACAAAAAATGTCATGTGTAATATAAATTATTACCAATAGTAAAAAAAATATATTAAACATAAATAGAAAATTGTATGGGATATTCTACTGGATTGATTAAAATAGCTCATCTTTTTAATTAATCCAGTGGAATATCTCAAAGAATATGCATAGTATAAAAAATCGTTTACAAGTTAAACAAAACAACAGTATTTATTTTTTCAAATTCTTTTTAATTTATTTAATAATTTTAGTTAAATCATGTGAAAATAATTTAAAATATATTAAGGGTGTGGTTTAGACGAAATATTGGCAATCACTAATTCAAGTTAGATTGCTGTTGTGATCAATGAACAATATTGTATTATGCATCAAAGTAATCTTAAAATAAGCAGGAATTTCATTAGAAAAATTATTTTAATGTTTAGTTTGTATAAAAAACAATGAAAAATTGATCAAATTTATAGCAATTTTTAAATTAATTTTTTACTAATAAAAACTTGTGCAATGAAAATCTCAAAGATTTCACTAAATTGTGCATTCAAACAACTAAGTAGTCATTACCTATTAATTTCACTATATCTTACGATTTTCTTTTCAAACTTGAACTAGTAATTGACATAAATACACGAAAATTAACGATTTTTTTTAATTTAGACTAATGATACTTTATACTTGACAGACAAAAATTAATACATATTCATATTATTAAATCCAAAAGCATGGCTCTTTTCCCAAACGATTATTTCAATTTTACTATATAGCTTACTCTTTCTACTAAACCTCAACCTTAAGTGAAAATTTTAACATTTAAACGAGTCTATTACTGTACCCAGTTTAAAATCAAACAACTATTGTGGAATATATTCAAACTACTTGGTTTTACATTTTAAAACATTAAAGATATTTTGGAAATCGATAAAGCTATATAAATGAATGTCACAAATGGTATCCAGGGCAGTATTTACCCGGGAATTAGTTGTTTAAAAAAATGTTTGTCAAAATTTTTGCAGTAATTATCGAATATTATTATTGATCATTTTCAGTATTTTTTCTTCACCAACTGAAAATCTTTATTCAAATGTGTATATGTATGTACAATAATATATAAAATTAGAATTATATTCTGCAGATGAATCGACTATCGACCGGCGGTCTTTCAGCCTATTTTTTCTACTTAAGTTTAATATTAATATTTGATTATTGGTAATAATTAATTGTCTAAACATCTTTATTCATGTAACATTTATACATAGTTTAGGTAATTATTTACAATGTATTTGTAGATTTATGTTCACATATATTACATGAAATGGCTAACGGCCGAATTTCTTTCCGCCTAGGTAATAATTTATATTGCAATAATAAAATGAGTTCATATTATATCAATTGGAATTAATTAATGAACAAATAAATTAAAGAAAATAAATTTAATTTGACCGTTCGCCGATTGCTGTTTTATTTGGTTTCAAAATTCATAAACCTTAAACGTTATATATTGGTGTATAAAAAGAGTAATAAATATTTTGAATATATTACTTGAATTTGTTTCTCAACATTAATATTTATTAACTTTTTTGAAATTAATATCTTTTTCGGCTTCACTAAATAAAGTGAATAAAGGAACAAACAAAATTAATTTAGTGTATAAATAATAAATTTTCGCGAGAATCCCGAATACAATGTGAAATACTGTTTAGGTTAAATTTTAAATGGTAAAACCATTAGTTATTGTTTCATTTAAAAATAATCCAGAAACGAGAAGTACAAAAGTGAAGTTTAATTAAAGCAAGCTAAAAGGATTAAATAATTATGAATACACTACTATATTTAATATTTTCCACATTTAAAGAGGATGAATAAAATAATAATAAAAAAGCAGGAGATAATATTAAATAACAAAGGACACTCGTAATTGTTATTGCCGAGGGGGAAAACGCGGGACTTTCTCTTTGGGTTTCGCGAGTTTCGTTGGTAAACATTCGATTTGCTTAATATAACAACAACAAAAGGGAGAGTCCCGGAATATAATGATATCAACGAGTACATTTCGTCCATTCTGTTCCTGTTATGAGAATACTAAAATACTCGGCCGTACAAAACATTGAAAAGCCGTATTGTACCCCACACACCCTCCCACCCTCAGAGTCGCCGCGCTCAGCTTAACTTGTTATCGTTTCTCTGGATGCTGACTTTCTGGAAATTAATAAAACCATGCCCACACTTTTCAGTAACAAACTTTATAATTTAATAATAATAAAATATCCATTGAAAATAAAAATAAATAGAACTACAATTTATTGAATTAATTAATTAATCATGTGGTACTTTGTGAAACATATTACACTATGTAAGGTAATTTAATTTTTATTTTTTATTCCACTAGTTTTCTTTAAAAATGGTCTAACAAACCTAAACTAGTCCGAATAAACTTTAATTTGTGAAACAATATCAAGTGCCTTTTCTTTAAATTACTTTACATAATACAATTACAAACTTAAATTGAGTTTTGTAGATGAAGTAATGTCAATGGTCAATTACTGACTGTTGAACCTCTTAAACACGCAATTATAATTTTAAAAGCTGGTAATATTATTTGTTTCTAATTTAATCAAAAAATATATAAAATGAGAATAAAACAATATCATAACACACAAAATAAATATTTATACATATGCTTCAAGTTGTTGATAAACGTTGAAAAATAGTTAAACGTTATTTAATAAGCGTCATATCTTTCGCAAACACATAACTAATTTGAGATTTTTGGAAAAATAGCAGTAGAATGGTACGAAATAAGAAAAATAAAGAACGTTTAATTTTTTAAAGCTTTGTATTAAATTTTGGATACTCTGTATTATGAATATTAATAAAATTTGACCATTAAGAATATCATATTTCGCCAGACATTGGATTATACAATTGATACGGAGTGATCAATAAGAATTTCATACAAGTTAAATTTATCGCCGAAAAATCTGGGGAATTTTATCGCTCTAAATTTGATTGCCTGTCTATCAACCTGAAAACATTGTTGATTACTTTTTATTGCACTAATACTCAGGAAATAATATTTCGATAGATGTTGGTCAAAAATTTACAATAAAAGTATTTTCTGCTGATCGAATTTTATTACTAATTGCCGATAATGTTTCGTTGTTTGATTCTATTGCAATTTAAATAACTGAAAAAGTGTGAATCACTTCTGTTTTATTTTATTTCATAAAATAGATTAACTACGATGACATTAAAAAAAAAGCTTAATCAAACCAATAACATATAATTATTAACAAAATTGTTAAAAACATAACGCTACTTCAACTAGCAATGTCAAACCTTTCACCACTTACTAAAATACAAAGTAATGGACAACTCATTGAAATGAGATATAGTGATACTTTTTGGTGCGAATTCTCTGAATACGATGTTGAGCAATTTTTATGAACACGAGCATTATAAATACCATCATCAAACTGATACTGTAAAGTAATGTAACCCTCGAAAAATGGAAGAATAAGCATCTACAGAGCTAATGAATAAAAATTACATATTTATGATACAAAAGTAAAACTGACATGGCTTCAAAGAAAAAATGGAAGCTTTACTAAATGTGTTGTTCAACAAGCATTAATCTTATTTTAATAACTGGTAATAGCTATTTTGATCTATCAGAACAGTGTGTTATATACCTTGATGAAGGTGGTTGATCGAATGTTTTGCAGTGTCTATAAATACCAGCACGAAACGCAAATTGTAAAAATAACTCGAAGCGTCTAATTTCTAAGTGTTTCATTTCCTTGTATAATCAAGGAACACATGTTCATTCCTTCAGGGGATGAAACAATCTTTGTTTAGTTTCCTAACTTGTGGAGCCTATAATACATTCGTTGACTTAGAAATTAGGTAACAGGTGGCATTTTGCTCTATTGATACACAAGGCTATATATTGACGAAGAAGGGATTCGGGTTATACATATCAGGATTCTTATGATGAAGAAAAAAGTGCAGAAAGGAAAATTCATGTGTTATTATTTATAAGGAACAAAGTATTAACCAGGTAATTGGAGGATGAAAATCATTATAAAATTAATCTGTTAAGCAAGTTCATCAAGCCAGTATTTGGCCACCACCGGGACAATAAGCCCCGCTTAGCTTTAGAACGTAAGAGCAAAATTTTAAGTTGTAGTTGCTAATTAAACAAATAAATAAATATTATGCATGATATGCTCTTTATTATTTCAATAAAATTGAAAGCTTTTATTACTTTAGTAAATGATGCAACATAGGTGAAATATTGAAGCGTTTCACCAGCAAATTCACGAACAATTTTTCTGTTGGTAATAGCTTTGTCAGGTCCGGATTATAAGGTAGATACATAAGAACCTATCAACCAAGCTCTCGGAGCTTTTGGCGATGTGTGTGGTCTGACATTGTCCTGATGGAACACAATTCCTCTTCTTTTAGTTAAAACTAGTTCCGATTTAAGATTTTTGCCGTTGGGGAGCAACTCATTCTAGATAATTCTCTGCCAATTCCAACACACACAGCAAAACCTTCCTAGCCGTCAATCCTGGCTTGTCTCACTGTGATTTGACCACAATCGTTTTCGCTTGACGTGGTCGTAAGTAATCCATTTTTCATCACCTGCCACCAACCGCTTCAGAAATGGGTCGATTTCGCGTTTCATTATATGGAAATTTGGTCCATGAGGTTTTCTTTGTGTTAACTCGTGTACTTCGAGCTTCTTTTTATATCTAGCCTTATTTAAATGATTAAAATCTTTTTTGTGGAATCTTAAGCTCTTGGGCAATCGAAACAATGCTCACATTTATCGATAATTTCGACAATTGGCCTTCTAGTGCGTGATGCATCTTTTACATCGAAATTACCGGAACGGAATCGATGAAACTCAAATTACACCTGATTGGCTGTTACAGTATGATGTTCATAAACACCATGAACTTTCTCATCCGCCAACTTCTGTTTTCGTCTTTGTCGAAGAAAAATTGCAAAACATAACGTATTGTCTCTTTGCCGGTATCCAGCTCAAACAAATCTGAGTCAACTAATTACAAAACCTCCAGAAAACGTTGTTTTTTATTAAGAAATTTTATCTTTCCAACGCGATTTAGTACAACCCGATCGGATTTGTAAAATGCGAGATACAGATTACTGAAGCCTTTCAAATATGAAAACACCAACATCAGAAATAAATAATTAACAGACAATGTTCGGGGATATTCTATAAAAGAAAAGTTAAGCTTAAAGTGTACGTAATTAATTTACTTTACATTCTATCTATTAAATAGCTATTACAAAAGTTGCTTAGACTGTGATGATACAACATAACGTTCACGTTATATTTTACATTTCTCATACAGTATTTAAATTAAAACTATTCAACATAATACACTTGATAAATAAGTACTCTACATTAAAAACTGAAAAAAAATCATATAGATGAAAGTATTGGGGAAGCATTCAGTGAGAAGAAATTATTTGAACTAGATATAGTAACAATTATACCACTTGTAATAAGAGCCATAGGAGAGATTAAAAAAGGAAAATCATTAAGCTCAGATATGTATATTGTTTTTGATAACGGAATTGATACGAATTCCAATGACAATTACTTAAAGTCAAAGATATATGAACCAGATTTAAGATGACAACAATTTTAGAAATAATCGTGCACAAGTGAACAATAAAGTTATTTTAGACAATCATAATCTCTATTCAAGTGCCATACAAACCACATCATGACAGTATATGATGGAGAACAGTTTATATAACAACAATAATGGTATTTAAATTATTATTAATTATTTTATACTAATTTGATAAAAAAATAGTAGAGTTTGCAGTGTTTTTTTTTTTTATTTAAAGTCGCATGACTTTAATGTCATTAAACTTCATTATAGTATTAAAGTTAAAAAATTGTTGAATCCGACTACAATGAAAACTGTAATTGTGGAAACATGGATGGGAGATGTTCTTCGCTCATTTCTGATAAATGGTAGAATTGGTCTGAAGCCATGTATAATTTCAATCAAATAAAAATAATTTGAAAACAATTAATTTACTTAATCGAAAAATTAATTAATTAAATTTAAAAAAAGATTTGTAAATAATTAATTATTCTCACATTCAGCTCTGTGACATTTGACTTACGTTACGTAAGTACGTTAAATAAATGCACATTAAAACAGCTACTTCCCGGGCAAATACCCACGTCGGACATTGAATTACATAATATACACCTGCTGTTACATACCAACAAAATATTGCATAATGCAACACATTTTGATCCGAGAAAAATTTAATGCAAAAACAACAAAAGAAAGTTACTTAATATAAGGCCATCTGCAGACACGTGTTTCGGGATCTACTCCTCGTCAGTGCAGCTCTGCCTTACATAATTTAAAGATGTTAAAATAAATCCATTAAATTAATTCAACTATACTCTGTCAAATTAAATCAATTATATTAAATATAATTAAATTAAATTAAACGAAATTAATGCATTCAAAATCAAATCCGAATGAAATTAAACGAAACGAATTGAATTAAATTAATTAAAAAGAGGGAACCTTACCAACCGCGACTCTGATAGTAATGACGGACAAAGAAATGACGCGCGTTCCTGCATTGTTGTTATCGTAAGTTCATAAAAAAACTCCTCTCGGTTCAGATTTGAATAAACACCTCACTGGCTATTAAATCTATTAAAATAACTGTGACAAAGTAAATGAATCTTTTCTATTTAAATTAATTAATTAATTTATCTTCATCTACCGCAACTTTTGGATTTCCATTACTTAAGTAATTTAAAACCAATATCTATTTAAACAACTATTTCTCGAATAAGTAAAATGTTGCATTATACAATTGATATGCAGCAGCAAATGTTAATTGTGCAGTTCAATATCAGACGGGGTACTTGTCCGAGAAGTAGTTGTTTTAATAGATATTTGTTTAAAGTACTTACATAATATAAGTGAAAAGTCCAGTGACCCAAGATGTAACGTCGATTGCTTGTTATATAGTACCCCATCTACCCGAATGAATTGAAGCCGGTCATTTAAAGTAGACGAAATTCTATTAACAGTATCACTATTAAAACCGGCATCTTTCAGTATTTGATATAAAGCCGGTAAAACACATTTCGGCCTTAAGATTATAAGAAGTATTATTTACAATTGGCACCATATGCACAAGTCTGAAACAGATGCCTGTTTGATACAAATATTAATTTAAGTGATTCCATACATAGGAATAAGGAATATTATAGAACATTTTGGCATCGGTAGTGTAATATCAACAGAACATATCACATTCTGTTTTGTTTCAAAAAAGTACTTGAAATTTGTTGTGGAGATGACATCTAAAAATTAAAGTATTTTCAGATGGGAAACTTATTTAAGGATTTTTAAAGAAGCGATAAAAACATTAAATGCAAATGCGATTAGCACTTTCATTCCTAATATTAAGAAGTACCACTTCTTTACATTTATTATCAATAACACCATATTGTTTTATGTAATTCCAAATGTACGAGGATTATTTTTAATGCATTAGAATATTTTAAAAATAATCGTGTTTGTTTTATTGTTTTTTCACTATTCGATTAGTTACTATTCTGTATTACGGGAGATTAAATGATGGTCCAGAGTGATTAACTTAAAGGTGTTTATTCTTAAACATTCAAATTAATACTGCCTCTATAATCCAATGAATTCAACAAAAAAACATCCGTTCCTTCAGAACAATATAAAAAACTACCACCGAGTATTAATATAAATAGATGGATGAATCTCATTGAATTTGATCGAATAACAATAATATATTACAGTTACCACTCAAAAAATCTTTTAAGACTTCTCTTCAAAAGAAATTGATTATTAACAAATTAATTCTAGTTTTGAAAAATATTCCTAGTATTTTTTATTTTATTTTCGTATATAATAAACATTAATAACTTGTGAGGTTGTTGCTCTATAAATTAAATTTATATCACATTAAAAATAATGTTATGGGGTCTTAAATCCTTACAATAATAGGTCTTAGTTATTTAACAAATAGATGCTATTTATAGAAACGAATGTATCAATTTTTATATTTTTATTGTTATTGGGGTATCACAGAATCGCGTTCAGCAAAACGTTTATCATGCATTCAAATTGATATTCATATATTTGATTATAAATGTTTTCAAAAAATATCTGATAATTCTAATGAGTCACATTTCATTTCAATGTTAAGGTTACGGCTTAGTAGAAAGACATTGCTATACAATTAAAAGAAAAAAATCGTTTAATAAATTCACGCTACAATTCAATAATCTCAATATGTGCTTTTTTATCTGTGAAGTAGAACAATACGAGTTACAATTGACCAAAACAGCTAATTGTTGCGTATTACGCCAACTCACTAGTTCTTGTTGGTGAAGGTAATTGTAAGATATAATGAAATTAATAATAGGTAATGAATGTGAAAATGCTTAAAATGTTCAATGTATACTTTTTTATCATAAAAAAGAAGACTTAAAATCAACATTAATATGATGTATTTTTATTGGTTTACATAATTGTTTTTTAAAGAAACTATTTTTTAAAATAATTTGATAACATTTCTGCATATTTTAAAACGCATTAATGTTCAATACACTATTGTTTGTAGATCAAAATGTAAGACAAATTAGTGACTGCTAATAATTATATTATTATATTTATTTACGGATGTTTCACCATTTTATAAAATTGTAAGAAATTTTAATATAAGTAGTAGGTAATAAGCTATTACATACAAATGAATAATAATGTATGAATAAATAAGATATATGGCTATCTTTTTCTACTAAATTGTACCTTTAATTAATTATATAGGTTTATATTTTTTGAAATTATATTGCGTGATTATATAGAAATCCAATAATTAAATAAAAAAAGAATCTATAGATTATTAAAAAGTGCATGGACTATTTTCGTAATATTAACAAAACAACGATTTGAGTAACACAGTTCGTTAAATTTTGCAGTTTCCCAACTCCATCGCTATTAGGGCCGTTAAGTGAGTATGAACGATCAAAGTAATGCCCAGCGTACCTTAAAATGTTTGGCCACTTAATTGCACTCTAATCCGCACACATGAATCCACACGTGCAACCCCCATCTCTGCGTCCTTTATCGTTATTATTTTTGTCTTTTGTGTCTTCCCGGTGTGAGTGACAAAGAATCGTTTCCGTCATCAGAGTCCCGCATGCCCCAGTTTCTCGCCCAGAAAACTTTTATCTAGATGTTGGCTGGCGAATGTTTCCTCCGTCATCGTCGTCGTCGGCACGAAAACAAATTACAATAATCCACACACGTTTTCTTGGTAAACTGCTTCGCAGGAAGTGGGAACTTCGAGGTGGTGATTGCGAGGGTTAATTTGTGTGTGGTAATCGCCGCAGAATACTTTTTTAATGACGAACTTTTCTAATTCCGTTAATTACTGCTGTTTAAAGCACGTCGTTTTCTTATTCTATTCCCTTTTTAACTATATATGTTGTGATTTGTGTTCAATTTCTTTCATATACATTTTTTATATTTAATAATTTAATTTAAATGTCTTGATGTTTTGTGATTATCTTCTAATTTTTTTAAGATTTTAATGTTTTTATATTATTAAACACTTTTTTTAAATGTAATTAAAAATACTACTTATACTAATTATTTTAAGCCAATCCGCAAGAATATAGCTTATAATTATTTTAATTTCAGCTGGGTTAAGAAAGTATGGGTAGAAATAAATTAAACAATGGATACTATTTTCAAGAAGTTATTGTCCAGTGTCTACAATAATGCTCACTAATATAATTGTTCAAATACATTTTTACCAACAAATCATAATTACAAAAATTATGATTTGTTGGTACCTTGCATTAAATATTTTCGACTCAAAATACGCAGTTGTACCGGCATGCAACAATAAAAACATATTGTGTAATGATATTAAATTGCACGGAGTACTTATACAAGAAATAGTTCTTTCATTATATAATTATCAAAAACTGTAAGTTTTTAAGTATTTTTCCTTATTTAATGTTATTTTGCAATGCCATTGGCATTTTTATTTAGCTCACTGCTGAAAAAAAGAACAAAACCAAAAAAACACATTTTTAAAATAAACTGCAGAACATTTTGAAAATATAAACTGTTTCTGTAGTTTCATGTTATGGTTTTCGCTAATGTGTGTGTGTGTGTGTTTTTTTTTTTTTTGAGGGTGTGAGAGGGGAAAATCCATTTATGGACTAAGTGCCGTACTAACTAGACACTGTCCCCTAAACCGCCATCTTAACAGAATAGGAGTGCGGGATAACCCTCCCTGTAGACTATCTGTAGAAAATTACGAGACCCTAGAGCATGTACCATGTGTCTGCCCAGTGGGGCTTCAAATCAGACAGCCGGTTCTTGGGTCTACGGAGTTGGACCTGAATGCAATCCACAGGATCCCTCTGAGTGAGATCATGGATTACTTTTAAACTATGGATCTGAAAAATGAGATGTAAAGTCAAAATGGACCGTTTGGTTGCGGCGGAGGGGCTGACTCTAGCTGCTCATATAGAATATCATTATTAAAATCAAGAGACTACCGACTAAAATTCCCCCCACTTACTGACGTCGACTGTCAGGGTCATTGACTTATTGTTTAGATTTCCGCTGATCGGTCATTATATGCCTAAAATTAGTAACGCTTACAATATTTAAAGTAAATTAATTAGTAGCTAGACACACATAACAAATAAGCTTACATCTAAGATCACTGGATAACTTCGGAATTGAAGTTAATTGGAAATTGTTTAACAATTAAGAGCTTACAGGGCAGATATGTACAGGTGAGGAATGAAATACCGAAACATGTGTCTACAGATAGCCTTGTAACAATTATTTGTTGTTTCCTTTCATTAAATATTTTCGACTCGACCGTTGGAAATCGCATTAGTACTTCTATGCAACAAACAAATACCTAGTGTGTAATCCAATGTCCGGCGGGGTAAATACTCGGGAAGTAGTTGTTTCAATAGATGTTTGTAAAACCTAAAGTGCAAGTAATTTTTGCAGTTGGAAAAAGGGATTGATTGAATTTTATTGATCATTACCAGAAATTATCCTTGTTTAGTTTGATTGTAATTTAAATAACTACAAATATGTGAATCATCTTTGTTTCATTTTATTTAATATATCTTAAAAACAAAACCAATATGTGACAAGAGTACGAATAAAATATAATAGATTAATAAAAAATAAACGTGACATGCGTCACAAATACATTAAACATTTAGCAATGGTCCAAAAGGGAACCTAGAAATTTCTATTCCTTCTGCCAACCAGGTTTTCGTTTCCTAACATGCTTCCTTTCTCGCCTAGTTTCACCTCCTGGATATCTGAGGACAACGATGCTTCACCGGCTACTCTCTTTATAGATGTGTTACTTGGACAGAAATTAGACTCCACGTCAGTTGCAGTTCTAATCCCTGAACAAGCTAGTCCAACGCAAGATGTTGACTTTGCAGCCATGGCTGCCGCAGTAGCCATGACTTCCGATGACAGGTGATGCTATAATTGGTTCTTGTAAACTGGCGTTATTCTTATTTGCTGTGACTGCTGTATCAGTCACTTGGATATTTGCCACCGTTTTCTGATTGGGATTTTCGGGCCTTTCGACTTTGGATTTTACTGTCGCCGAATTAGTTCTTCTATACCAGGAGGCAATACCACTTTTTCCTGGTGTATGTTTTTTGTGGATGATGTTGTAGCACACCTATGAATGAAAGGACATCGCTATCGGATTGTCTGCAATTTAGTGCCAACCTTGTTTTTATATAAAAAAAGTCACATCGGGGGTTTGCGACTTCACTACCTCCGTGACTGTATTTATAATTTTAAGAAGAAATCATTTTAGTAAATCGGCGACAATATTTGGTTTTGTTGTTGCCTGCAATTTTATCCGCAGTTGGCAGCTTAGGAGTGGCACTTCTTTTCGTTTCAGCGCATGATTTTTTTTTGTCGTTTATTCTAAATGCTTGAATAGCCTTTTTGGATTCTTCCTGATGTTTCCATATTTATCCGTGGACGTATTTATGGTGGAACTTCTTTCCCCATTCTCTGCGTGAAAATGCGGGACGTATCTATCAGAGTTTAAAATGACAATTTCTACTCCGGGAAATCGGCCCTATGCCGAGAGGGTTCCCTTCATAGAAATGCTGTTCCTCAATGATGGCGAAGTTAAATTCCGTTCACTCCTGTTGACATGGGTTGCAGATGTACTTTCTTGATCTTCGTTGGACGGATCTTCCTCCAAACGGATCTTCGATCTTCTTAGAGTCACGGCAGCCCCCCGTCTTCCCCGAACTGGGACTCCCACCGGGTCAGCAACCTAAACAGATCGCGCGACAGGTGTCTGTCATTCGACGGTCGCTTGAATAGCGACCTCCTCCTTAAATTTAAGACAATTTAAGGAACTAATAGAATATTTCCATGAGTTCGCTACCTCGTGCAGCTCTTTTTCTATATGAACAAATAGATTCCTTTTCATATCGAGCTGTTTTATGGCTCCAAAATGTCGGTACTTAAAGCAACGCATTGAAGCTGGTGCTTAATAACAGAGCTGTAAGTTGCGGTGGCAATGTTGATCTGCTAAATTTTAAAATGTGGACCACACCCTCTCTTTTCACAGAGATTCGCCTAAATTTTGTATGTTCTTGTAGTGCAAGGTTTTACATCAATCTCATCGATAGAGCAATTCAAGAAATTCTTGCAAAACACAATTTCACGGCAGTAATTGATTGTAATTTCTATACAACTGGATTTGTAGCAAATTGAATGAGGTATTTAGCCGGAGAGGTTATAAAGAGAATTAGTCGATGTGCTACTTGTATTTTTCTAAGAGTACAGGGGTTGGGATTTTGGAAAAGGATGCGTAATCTAAGAGAGCACGAGAGATATTTTTACATATTGTGACTACAGTTTTAGTGCTAATTCCATGTTGTTTGTATGTCTAACTTCGGAAATGATACGCCCTCTATTTTATTTTGGTTTTTATGTTTTGGAAATGGATTTTAAAGTAATGTTTTGTATTTAAGGTTATTCCTAAGTACTTGCGAGAGTGGGTGTGTTGGATGGTGTGGTTACTTAGTGGGACTGTAAAAGGTGGCGTGTTTGTGTTGTGGTATGAAATGGTTAGAATTTGGTAGGATCAATCGAAATACACCACTTGGCGAACAAAGTATTGATGGTCTCGATCAGATCCTGTAGAGAAGTATCCGAATATATTAATTTAAAAAAAAAAGCTTGGATCTGGATAGAAGGTTGTGAATAAGAGTCATATTTTTCTTAGTTTACTAAAAGAACATACATTTTAAAATATTTCGATTGGTATTGTGCGGTGTTTCATTCTCAGTATCTAACCGCGGCATTCGTCTAGTGACTTAATACAAGTCTGAAACGATACTGGTCTGCTAATAGAGAACACCGACTCGAATAAAGAATGATAAAGGGTCAAAGAATCCTCACTTACCGCCTTTCTGTCCACTCTCTCTCTAGGGGTTGTCATCTCACGCTTCATCCCACGATATGTATGGAAAAAATCATGTCCGGCTTCTAATACACAAAATATGGGATGAGAAATAATTACCACTGCAATCTACTAAATACGGGGTTTTCTCATGATAAAATGCTAACGATATCTGCGGAGCTTTTTTAACATTCTCCACTCAACTCTCCTAATTATCACAAATTCTCGCACAATGTGTGTAATACAAAAAAGGTACAATTAAAATTAGGAAAAAGGAACAACCAATGTCTTCTATTAATAAAAATTCCTATTAATTATAACGAAACTACTGAGCAGGTATATTAATATCGATTTCTAGAAAATACAGATTATTTAAAAGGTCACTGGAGCTTTGAAAATTTCTTGTATTTTTGGGACCTGCGTGCAATTTTATTCATTGACTTATAAAATTCCATGCGCGTCCCAAAATATGGACATAAGTAGCACCAAATACGAGAAATTTGGAAACGCAAAACTATTAATGTTTAATTTTACATGGCGCAATTCGATCGATAGAGTGCAGAAATAGAAAAAAAAACAGCCAAACGTGCAAAATAAAAGTATGGTTCACCAAGACAATTCACTGTCTCACAGGTCGATGAAGGTAATAGTAATAATTGGATGAATTATGTTTTTAATTGCTTCTCTACCCACCGTATTCTCCAGATTGGGCTCCCACCAACTACTAGCTTTTTGTAGATATGAATAAGATGCAAAATTTCTTTATTTGGCTCAAATTAAAAAGTGATAGTCGAAACTGAGGCTTATTTGAATGTTTTTCTTAGCTAGACCGCAGACTTGTTGAGCGAAGTCCTAAATATATCCAGTAAATATAATTGTTATACGTCTTTTAAATGTTTTCCTTATCAAACTCACGAATGGAATTACTGCATTCATCCACTATTGAATTTTCACACTGTATAATCTTTATTAGATATCTGTTCTACACAATTTATAAACAAAATAAATAATTATATTATATAGAATAGAATATATAATTATAGAATCAAATTTATAATTTAACAGACATTGACCATCGCCTATTGGTCTTTTCGAATTAAAATATCCTAAAAATCTCTTGTGCTTTTTTATTATTATTTTACTATTTACTCCCTTAAGTCCTGTATACAAATATTTCACTAACCAAATTTATACTTTAGAAACTTTTAGCTACGACTAATTAAAAACTTTTAGTGCCGGCGACGAAAAAAGGAAGGGTTAGGGATTGCATTAAGAATAGATGCGAGTTTATAATTGGCCATTAGACTGATTGCAGTCCTTGCAGGATGTCTGTCGTCAAGGAGATGCCTAGAAAGGATAATCTGGGAGGTATTTGTATTTTTGCAGATTCATGTCCACCGGTGTTAAATATATTTTTACCGCCCACAAAAAAGGAGACGCGAAAAAAAAAGAGGGTGGAACTTTTAAACGGGGAAACTTTGATCCCCCTTCTAATCTCACAGCAGATTCATTTCATACAGAATGAAAGGGGGATTTTATTGCGATTTATTTATATGGGATGAATTTTTATAGAGATTGATGTATGTTAAAAAAGTATTGCACATTTTTTCAATTAATCACAAAAAATCCACACAATGAATTTTTTTATTCGATAATAGTATTTATTATAAAAATTAAGATGATTAGTCACTTCATTTTAATTTTCACAATAAATACAATTATCGAATAAACAATTAAGCATTGTGAGGAAATTATTTTTATACATCAAGTAATGTAATTTAAAAGACCGATTGGGCTTAAACTATCAATTTAGATAACAATTGTGTGAAAATAGCGAAAATAAAGATAATCCTTTTAAAAGGGTTACTGTACCGTTATTTTTTAGATAAATGTATAAATGTAACATTCAAAATATTTTGGATAAATGAAAAGCTTATTTTTGTATAATAATTATGCCATAATTTATATGCAAATTAAATTTGACTTAAAGTAATCCCTCGCAAAATAAGCACGTATTTGTCCGTGTTAACAATTTTATCAGCTCAAGTAAAGCCGAAAATCTGGCGGGCCGGTATGCAAATTCGAAATTACCGAGGGATCAGAGACCGACCCTTTGACGTAAACGAACGGAACGGGCAGGACAACTCTTCAACATAGTTCGCATGAAAATTGCCAGCGCGGCACTTCACAAGCCATCACGTAACTTTGGATATTTATAATCCCCGATGTTTTGCTGAAGATTTGAAGGGATGTCCGTTGGAGGAAGGAAGGGGGAAAAGGAAACGGGGTGTTCGTCGTTCGGTATTGGAGTTGTTGCCGGATCCCTTTAATGTCTTATAAATGGCTCCGTGTGACCGGAATTGCATCGTAAATATTTCCCAGGGGCAATCGCCGACGTGATACATCGAAAATAGAATGTCCACATGTTCGCCCGTCATGGCTTTCTTAAATAATTTTCTACAAAGGATTTATACGCAATCAAAATAATAATACAATAAATTATTACATTTATTCCATTAACTTAAATAAATATATGTTGATATTTTTATACAGGGTACTCATAAGGGTGAAATAGTTGATATCTTCAAAACTAAATATAGGATCAATTTGATATTTGGAACATGTACCATATGATTTGCATTTTTTATTAAAAAATATGTTCGTAATAAAAGTAACCATACGCTAGAGGGCTTGTTATTCTATTAGATACGCAACTAAGTTCTCGTTTTTTTTTGTGAAACTGTAACTTTATTGTGAAAACATTGTTACAACTGAATCATTCAAAATATTGCAAATCGCTAGTGACAACTTTTTCCCATCTTTATGGCAAAGCTCGAATATCGTCACGGTAGAAGGGTTTGTCTTTTGAGGCTATCCACGAATCAAGCCATTTTGAGATGTCTTCATATGAGCGGAACTTGATTAACCAGATCATGTGCCATCGAACGGAACAAGTAATAATCGAACGGCGCAATAACTGGGGAATATAGCGGTTGAAGTAGGACTTCCCATCTGAGCGTTTCTAAGTAGGTTTTAACGGTTTTGACAACCTGAGGCCTAGCATTACCATGTTGTAGAATCACTTGTTGGCGTGCAATCGCTTGGAAATGGCTTGGCGGGTAACTACTAATGCTGAATCAAGCTCTTCTGCGTTGGGCACGGATCCTCATCGAAATTACTGTCTTTGAAACGACGGAACCAATCACGGCTAGATCAGCATCTCCGTAATTTTTTTTTGAGTTCTCGATGCATTTCAGCCGCCGTTTTCTTCGAATGAAAGAAGAAAAGCAACACAACCAAAAGTATATGACGCAACAACAAAATCACCAATGAATCATAGCGGTTTGTTTACCGTCTGGTATCTGGTAAAAGGGAGTGTACGGCTACGCACTACAGTTAGGCCTCATTAGGACCATTGTACTACCTCCTATAGATTACTCATTCTCAGCTCAACCAACCTACTTCATTTAGGTAGTCTAGTATTGCCAGGGTGGGTTAATCTTTTATATAAGCCAAATGTGGCCATCTGTCACCCACTCGCAAAGAGAGTGCCAAGCTGTCTCGTCTTCCATGCTGCATCCTCTGCAAGACAGAGAGTCAATCTTGTAGAGGTGCCTGTTTAGTCTACAGTGACCAGTGAGGATGGCAGTTAAGTGTCTGAGATTCCTCCTAGTCAGTTGCAGGTACCATTTCGCTGACCTCTCATTAGGATACACAAGTATTTTCTAAGAGAGCTTGCAGCCCTTAATATCAACCCAACGCCTCCTAATTTTTTTTAGGGCATTGATGTGTAACATATTACACAGGAAAAGGAGCGAAACGCACTAGTGGTTCCGGTGAGAGAATATTCATCTCAGCCGCAACTCTAGCCAGCGCATCAGCTCTCCTGTTACCTGTGTCCTCATCGTGCCCCTTCACCCAGCAGACTTCAATATTATTGAAAGTTTACCATATGTCTAAGCTTGGTTCATGACGTTTTGTCAACGTAAGTACGTTAAACAAATAGGCATTAAAACAACAACTTCCCGGGCAAATACTTACGCCGTATTTATGCATTTGTTTAACTTACTTACGTAACGTAAGTCAAAAGTCACAGAGCTAAATGTGGAAATAATTTATTAATTATTTTCATATCATTTTTATTTAATTTATTTAAAAATCAATGACCAAGAGAATTAATACTCTTTTATATTTATATTAATAGCCAGCGAGACATTTATTCAAATCTGAGCCGAGACGAGTTTTTTTGTGAATTTATGATAAAAACAATGTAGGAACGCACGTCTTTCCATCACAACGCGCGGCAAGTGAGGGTCCCTTTTTTTTAATTAATTTAATCCAATTGAATTAATTTGGTTTAATTTAATTTAAATCGATTTAGTTTAAATTGACTTAGTATAATTGATTTAATTTCACTGACTATAGTTGAATTAACTTAGTTGATTTATTTTAACATCTTTAAATTATTTAAGACATAGCTGTACTGACGAGGGATACTTTCCTTTTGTTTGTTTTTGCATTAAATTTTTCTCGCATCAAAGTTTGTTGCATTATGCAATATTTTATTGATATGCAACAGCAAGTGTACATTATGTAACTCAATGTCCGGCGTCGGTATTTGTCCGGGAAGTAGTTGTTTTAATGCAAATTTGTTTAACGTATTAACGTAACGTAAGTCAAAAGTCGCAGAGCTAAATGTGGAAATAATTTATTAATTAATTTCAAATAATTTTTACTTATTAAAAACGTACATTTTTAATTGTCTTGCCATTTTAAACAATATATTCAAAATCTCTTGAATAAATTTAACTGAAAAATAGTCTTAGTGCAAAATTTTTAATATATCCGATGAAATTCGTTATTATCTTCCTAGTTCGGTTTTTCAATTTTCCAAGTTGTTCGATTTATTTATATACAATACGGAAACCAAATAGTTACATTCAATGATTGTTAATTTTCATAATTTGACAGCAGTTCAATAAATATCGATGAAATTATTTCTTATATCATTCTGAGATTTTCAGGTTATTTTCAATAAAAATTTGACTGGTAATATTCGAAGCTGTGGTGCGTAGCAAAGCATAATTTTTAATAGATGTTTTATTTGAGTATTTTCGATTCGTTGTAGATTAGTTTTTACCAATATTTCGCTTTATAAACGTTTCGCTTGAATTAAATACAATTATTAAACATAATAATAATTCCGGTAATTCAGTTAATAGTTAAATGAGAGGGATAGGTAGGAAAAAAATAATTACATTGCCATATAGACAAAGATATAGGCTGCTAAAAGAGCATAATTTCGAATGCCCATACTATTTAAAATAAATCAAGTGGGTGCTGTATCTTCAAAATTTTAACAGCTGGTACTTCAAAATTTTAGTTCTAAATAGATATTAGTTAATCAAATACACGTTCCACGTTTAAAATTAATTGGTTTCATACTTTTTTAACACCCTTTATACAAAATACTATAAATAAATAAATTGAAAAAATGTGTCGATCAATGAATAGCTACCAGATTGAATAAGAATTATAAACAATTAAAATTTCAACCAATTTCAATATTTTTTTATGGTGTGAAAAGGGAAAATTCATTTACTGGTGGTCAGACTCCCTCTTATCTAAGATTTGAGGACTTCTGACCAATAACTCCTACAACTTAAGACAAACAGGACAGGACAAACATCAAATAAAATCGCATACGCTTTAAATGGGACAGACCAAAAAACTTACTCCAATATCACAGAATATATGGAGTTATAATAGGACTCCACGCACTAGATTCCCCGATTTTATAAATAAGAATAATAAATTAACATAGAACACCACATCTTATCATTAAATCCTTCTTAGTAGTACCGTATCTTCTAAGAACCGCATATATTTCTCTATGGACTCATTGCCATTCACCAAAATGGATGCGATATTACCTCTCCCAGCTTGTTGTATAGTCAACACAGCCCTCGGGCATTTGTTTAACCGTTACTCGTTCATGACAGGTTACGCATTCCGGAGAAATGTCGCCGGTTAGTAGGTATGAGGTGGTTAAATGTGTGGCCCTATGAATAAGCAGCTTCCTCTCTGCTAATTGCATCGCTGACCTCCACGCAGTCACTAAAAGCTTAAGCTTAGCTGTCTTTAATTTACTATTCAAGCCGTTCCATTCCTATTGCCAGGCCACACTGACCTTATCCTTGATAAACATTTTTATATCATTGGGTCCTATTCTTTGACTATATAAATATGGACTGCTGGTTCCCCTTCATTTCCTATGTAAACACTGATCAATATTTGTATCCAAGTGGGAACCCGAGTAAGCCCCGCCCCAGTGACCAAAAAGGTGGGAAATTAAAAAACTAGTCTCTTTCAGGGAACACCGATTTGTGTGGCGCTGCAGCGTTTTAGTCAAGCGGTAAAGCATATATATATATATATATATATATATATATATATATATATATATATATATATATCCAAGCGGTATAAAAGCACTGAACGCACTAATTTCATAATTAGTGCGTTCAGTGAAATTTATTGCCTGAACTACAGATTGATAATCAATACAGTTTTCATGCATATATTTATTTTATATACAATTTTAATGGGTCAATGTGAATGTAATACATTGCTAACATAGATGTTTTCGCAGCTAATTTGACAATATTTTCGCGGAATGGTGTTTCGATTGGCCCGTCTTGGGACACTTGCACCATTTGTGATTACGACGGGGGGTTTTAACATCAGTACTTGCGTTTTTTTTTTTTTTCAATTTATTCAGCCCGCGACATGGCGGGCGCGGGGCGCCTGACATTGGTTTTACATAGTTTATAACGCTTTGAATGCACGAAAACACGACACGATGGCACTTTTCACACACGGAACACACACGCGGTCATGATTTTCACCAGGACTGACTGCTCCCATGTGATTCTTTATCAATTTCAAACGAATTTCGATGAACGATAGCAGACGGAACCGTAACCGTAAACATAACCTCAACACGCTGTCACATCGGCAGATACTTCTATAGTCGAATTTTTGCCTTCCACAAAGCAATATATCGCCATGTTCTTAAAAACTTTCAAGGTATCACAGGATTTAAACACAATAAACTTTCACACGGGTGACTCGAGCGTAAAATGGCTTTCATTTAGTACTTGGCCTTGGCACTTAGTCTATGGAAGCGTCACCGTCACTTCGAACGTGAAGCTGGCGTTAGAAGTTCATATTTATATAGTCAAAGGTCCTATTGGTATGTCGTCGATCCTATCAGCATCTGCCGCCAGACGGACTGCTCGTTTCCTAATAAACCCAAATGTTCTGGTGTCCATAAAAAGAGTATCATCTTTCATGACTTGTGCACTTACCACATCTTTACCTGGATCAGTTTAATTATCGGATCGGTGGAGCATGGACGATATTTGTATATCATAGCACTATCTTTCATACTAAAATATTCACCACTTACCGGTGTACCAGAGAGCTCTACAGGCACACGGGTCAATTATAAATGCACTGGCAGCAAATCTGCGGTATCTGCCTTTGCTTCAAGCAGATGTACCTCGCTGCAGATCAGAAACTATAAAGAGATCTTCTGTCTGAGATTAGGAAAGTATTGGTGCCAAGTTACTCCGAAAAACCAGCGAATGGAGCGACAAAAAATGCACTAGGTATTCTCCGACATCTGGTCAAGGCAAGAAAACACGGATGTAAGAAAGGATGTTGTAATGTCACAATGCTGGTGGAACGCTCCCAGCACGAGAGTAGCTAAAACTACTCTCCAAGGACCATCCGGTGATAGAACGAAGCTCTGCTAGATTTGAGCAGGAATGAACTTAGAGCTGCAGCGGCCATACCAATTGAACACTGTCGCATTAGTCACTATCTTAAAAGACTAGGGGTGCGAGATAAACATATACTATGTGTCTACCCAGCTGGTTGTCAAACCAGACAAAAAAATTGGAAATGAAGGAGTTAAGAAAACAGATTGGTGGATAGAAGATATAAAGAAGAAAATAAAACAGAAAACAGAACTATGAAGAATACAAAAAAAGGAATGATGTAAAACATCTAATAAAAAATGCAAAACAAAAATCATGGACAAAAATTGGAAAAACCATGACAAAAAACTACAGAGAGAACCAAAAACTATTCTATACAACATTAAAACAACTAAGACAAAAATAGCACTATATGTTGAACATAAAAAAAGCAAATATGGGAAAATAATTACAAGCGAAGATAAAATTATGGAATGATGGCGACAATATTTTGAAAAACTGACCGAACAAAAAATAGAAGATAAGGAAAAGCAAGGAAAAAAAAGATGCATGAAGCGACAAGTATAGAAATTATGGAGAAAATAAAAGAAGAAGAGGTGACAGAAGCAATTAAAAAATATAAAAAAATGGCAAGGCGCCAGAAGTTGATGATATAACAGCAGAAATGATGAAATACATGAGATAAGGGATAACAATAACAGTGTAACTAAACGATATAATGACGAAATTATGGAGACTGAAAATACCCGAGGTAACGGTTTTTCAATAGTAATTTAGGCTCAATTTAAAAATTTAAAGTAAAACTAGGCTTAGTTTAGCTTATAGCTAAACTGCGATTTAAACTCGAGTTTTCGTAAGCTGCCGACCGAAACCATTTGACGCGCTAAACTCCAATTCATAACCTCAAAGAATTGACATCATGAAATCTCGAAATAAAGTCACAAGGAAAGAAAATAGAACACGTCGAATACTAAAGATACCTAGGAACAACAATAGAGAACAACGGGAGAATAGATAAAGAAAAAGGCGATGAAATAGGAATAACAGCAAAGCTATTCAACATGCTAAAACACACTTTCTTTAATAGAAAAGAAATTTCTAATAATACAAAAACTGATATAATCAAAAAAATTATAAGGCCCACTCTGGCATACAGTAGTGAAACATAGACAATGACAAAAAAATACAAAAATTGCATAAACGTGATTGAAACGAGGTTCGTCAGAAAAATAAAAAATGAAATTAGGAAAGACAAGATAAGGAATGAGGCATACAGACTAAACCTACAGATAAGACCAATAAATGAAAAAATAATAGAAGGACAGATGAGATGGTATAGTCGCATCACCAGAATGAAGAAAGAAAGAAACACTAAGATAATATACGAGGCAAGAGAATCAGGAAAAAAAAAACAAAGAGGTAGACCACGAAAAGATTTGAGCAACGCAATAAGAGAAGAGGCACAAAGAAAAGGTAATATTTGGGAAAAAATAAATTAAGCAACAAGATAGAAAGAAATGTGAAGATTCTATCGTATAAAATAACGAAATATGAAAGCCCAACACCGATAGGTGAAAAAAAAAAAAGAAATGGGCCTGAATGTGATCTACAGAATCCTTCTGAGTAAGATCTTGAGATATTTAGAAACGATGGATCTAAAAAACGAGGTGTAAAGTCCCACATAGACCGTCTGGTCATGTTGGAGGGAATGACTGTACCCACTTATTTTCATTTTTTTCTATGGAAATGGAAAATCCATTTACGGATGGAGTGTCGTGCTCCTCCTAGATTTTACCTAAGAGACTACTACGGTCATTGGTCCGTTACGAAATTTTGCATATTGTCTGATATTCTGTCAGATGATGAAGTATTGTAGTGTCAGGTATTACCCTATTGTTCTTAGAACCTATTTTCACAGAATATAATACTTAAACCTAATATCACGTAGTTCGAACCCTAAAATAAATAAAATAAAACCTAGATCTAAAATAAAATAACTTAATCCTAAACAAATTAAAACCTAAACCTAATGTCACAGAAAGACGACACCCAGATTGTAAAGGGACCCCGATGCCGAAATCTAAAAGCAACTAACCTAAATGTTCTATAGTTGTAAAAGGACTCTAGAGTGAACAATTCAACATAACATACTGAATAAAGTAACACCGATGCCATTAGACAAAACAAGACGAGACAGTAAATAAATTATAATAAATTAACAGAAAAGACCTGAGTGTTTTAAGGGCTTCGCGCTGTTGAGGCAAAGTCTCCGATTAAAAAAAAAGAGAAATTAAATTTAGAAGAAGAAAAAAACAATAATTTAAAAAAAAATAATATATTTTAATTTATTGAACAATTTTCATGATTTTTTTGTAACAAAAAATATAAATAATTGTAAATCTGTAATAAAGTAAAACACTTTATTATATAAAAGAAAAACAGTATCACCTGACGTCGTCACAGTTATCTAAATTAAATCAAATGAAAATAAATTTGAAAATGATTAATCTACACAATTGAATAATTAATTATATTCCCTATAGCTTCTGCAACTTTTTGATTTACCTAATTGTTTTGAAAAATTAAATATGAGATACTGAACTACACAATGGACACTTGTTGCATTATACATTGTTAGCGTCCATCGCCGAACCCAATCATTTACAGATGAGAGCGCAGCAGGGACACCACGTTTAATTTATTTAAAAATTTTAAAAGTTTATAAGGCAAAGCTGTACTAACAAGTGATAAATCAAGAAACACATGTCTATATGTAACGTTTTTGTTCCTAGCATTAAATATTTCCGAATCAAAAATTGTTGTATTATGCAATCATTTATGGTGCAATGGACACTTGCCATTGTGTAGTTCAATATCTTGCAAATGAACACCGCGAAGCAGTTTTTTCAATGTATGTTTTTTTAAGCACGTATGTTATGTAAGTCAAAACGTTGTAAGATTATGGCCAATCTTGTCAGCCGACTTTTGAGTTTTTTGCAGTTTTGGACACCTATCACTGGCTGCTGTCCACTCAACTGATAATCGTTTTTATTCAGGCACTGTGTTCTATGTGCAATGTCGCAATGAAGGTAGTTGAACGGTTTTTGTTTTGATTTTCATCCTATATTAAAAAAAATCGCCTTTATCTACGTGATTGGTTACTATTCCAGCCATCATACGTAGGTTGCGTGTAATATAGGTGTCACCTTTGAGGGATGATTCTTCCTTATGATGTTGATAGATTTATTCTCCAGAAAACCAGCCCTAGACGTGGCATTTCCTAGCATCAAAATGTTATTCTTCGCGATTAGTGTTTCGTGGTCGATTCATCCTTTTCTCTTTCTTATACTAATGTCGTTCTTGAAATATTCAATTTAATTTAAAATTATTTTATTGCCTTTCTGATGTAAATGATTATTTTACATTTCAATAGACTTAACATAAAACTGAATATGTTCAAATATATTTTAACTTTTTAATGAATTCGTTCCCTAGAAATTATTTACTCTTCTTTCTGAAATTCACAATAATTTCATAAATTTATTACATTTTTAATAAGAAACAATTTATAATATTGTTTTAAGATTATTTACAGTGAAAAGGAAATATTATAAATTGTCTTTTATTAATTTAGAGTTGGCCGAGCGAAATGCAATTTGTTCTTATACGAATATTATCAATAATAAAAACAGAATCAAATGGAATAAAATTCTTTAAAAAACATATGCTACATATAGTTTCTTTAATATACGGTGAATTAGCCATCACTTATATTTATAGGAGGTAATAAACTTTGCGTGTTTGCACAGTGTTTAAATATTAACAGATAATTGGTTATTGAGACTATTTAAACATCAATGGAAATTTTGGCCTTTAATATTTTCTTTTAATAGACGCACAAATCGGACATCAACTCAAGGTTTAATTTATTATTTTAATAGCATTGCCTCTTATATTTTGCATGTGTAAAATTGTATATACCGGCTGTATATAATAATTTAATAAATTATTAAAAATCAACCAATAAAACACAGATTAGATTGAATAACTTTAAATTCTCGACTAGTTTCGGGTTATCAGCCCATTTTCAAGAGAATTTAAAATTTGTTTTATTAAATTTCTATGGATATTTACATTAATGGATATATTGATTTTTTAATTTTTATTTTTATTTTATTGTGGGGCAGGCAAAATAATTTCGATCCCAGCATTTGCTCACAAGGTGGAAAAAAAAAAACCCACTAAAAAACCATCCTCAGGATCATTATGGAATTATTTTGCTAAAATTAAACAAAATCAGTTATTTATAAATAAGTTGGATTGTTAAAATTATTAGAAATATAAAGATTATATATATGGTTTAATAATAGAATAAAGTGAAAAGTAGTATTTATAATACATCATAAAGTGAAGAATATAATAGATCTACTTGTTCATTTAGAAGTGATGAATTAGTGTCTTTATTGTGTAAATAAATTCGATTGCTTCCAATATATCTAATTTTTGACCTTTTTCACTATGATGTTAAATATTTTTTATTGTTTTCTTTAATTTTTGGATAAATTTCAAAAAGTTCTTTCTTTCTGAATTCTTTGTTAATTAATTATATCCATACACACATACTGGAAATAGTGACAAATAAAAACTAATTATAATTAATACCAGCTTTTGCAACTGTTAGTTACGTGAATATAGTATAAACTATAAATAAATGTTATAAGCCATTTTTTCGCTGATTTTTTGTTAATATCAAAAATTAAATTATATTGGTTTTAAAACCAAAATAATCAAATATTTATATATTTATGAAGTAAAACACATTTCGTTTTTAATAAGTTTCACAAGTTTAATGTAGAAACTAATGGTTAATTACACAAAAATTACAGTTATGAGAAAAAAAATACAAATAAAATTTATAAATTCAAACTTAATTCATATTACAGAAATCCGTAAAATTCAGGTAAATACTAAAATTTAATTTCACAAAAAGTACAGTTCTGTGAAAAATAAAAGTTATAAGTTTAAAAGAGTAGAATTATTTACTTCAGTTTGATCGTATGTTCTAAATATGTTTATTTCATGTTGTTCTAAGGTTTTTAATTTACTTTTTCCGCAGGTATAAAGTATTTTAAATTCATGATTAAATTGGTGATTAAAATCGATTAGAGTTTCAGCATACGTAGAATTATTGCTTTTTTTCTTATACGTTTTTTACTCCTTTAAACTCTTACCAGTTTTATCGAGGTACACCATGTCATAGTTCTTACATGTAAGAGCATACACTCTGGATTTATTTGAATTGTCACTTTTGTCCTTTGAATTATTAATAAAATTGTCTATTGTAGAGGACGTTTTGAACGCTGATATGATATTTAATTTTGAGAGTTGTTTAGATAAACGGACAGAAGGTTTTCCTGTGAAAGTAAAATGGCAAATTGTTGTTTATCACCCTTCAAGTTTTTGCATGTTGGATATATAGACAAGAGAGTATTTTATTTACGTTTTTTTATCTAAAATATGTAATATTGCATCTATGTCGAAGCCATAATTATTAGCGATTGTTAAAATTCTGCCATGTTCTATTTTAAAATTTCCTGGCGATTACGGAATATCAATTAATCTATGAATCATTGCGTTGCATGCAGCATATTTATGTGAGATGGGGTGATGAGACATCATATTGTTACGAAATCAGGTTTAACCAAACTCGGAAATAAGTAACACAATGTCTATTTATTTATTTACAGTACACTTAACACACTATCAATATTTATTTATAACGAAATGTTAAGTACTCGGACGTTCTTGATATACAGGGTGAGTTTTTTTTTTTTCGATGTTCTCTATGAGGATCTCGGAAACTATAAGAGATAAAAAAACTGTTAAATGGGGAAAGAAGTGAGGTTTTATAAGACGAATAAAATGACACATTCAAAATATTTGAAAAAGTCAAGGGTAACTAGATATTTTGAAAAAAGTAAAATGTGTCAATTTTTTGAAATCAATATATCTCTATTATTATCATAGATAGAAAAAAAACTGTAAAGGACAAAGTTGTAGAAAATTTTACACAGATTAATAACAAAAAATAAAAAAAAATGCCCCTATTTTGGGAGATATGACACAAACTTACTTTTTTTTTTAAACGAAAACAATAGTTGGCTATGACTTTATTAAAAGAGCTATTTTTTCCCTTTAATCCGATATAACATATGCCATAGTTATTTTTAAAATAAAATAAGTTGCAGTCGTTTTAATTTTACCATACATCAAAAAGTTGGTTAGTTAGCCATGAAAAAGACAAAAGTAAAACAATTGCGGTTGTTTATAGCAACGAAATAAATATTTAATTTATTATCTATCTTTAGATTTGTCAAAAGTAACATAAAGTAAAATAATTCCGAAATTATCAAAATAATAATAGAAAAAAATTTTAAATATTACATAAGATGCTCAAAAAGTCCACCATTATTATTATGGCATAAAGTACATCTTTTTAAAATCGAATTTGTGGCTTTTTTGACTTTTCTTCTGTCAATAGAATAAAATGTTTCAAGTACAGCTAGTTTAAGATCCTACATGGATTGATATGATTGTTGATACACTTCGATCTTCACATAACCCCTCAGAAAAAGTCTAAAACATATAGGTCGGGTGATCTAGGTGGCCATAGGATTGGTCCATTTCTTCCCACCCATGAATTAGGAAAAGCATCATTTAAATAGTTTCGCACAGCCAACGTGCTATGAGGCGGAGCTTCGTCGTGTTGAAACCACTTCAATCTTGCCTGTACTGATAAATTTAAATCATCAAGCATATCTTCAAATGTTTCTTGAAGAAAACGAAGGTAATCATTTCTATCCAATTTGTTATCAAAGCAAAGCGGTGAAGCAAACTAACTCATCGTCTATATAGCTATACCAATATAAATAATTCTTAAAACGTGACTGTTCTAGAGTTTTAATATTGATTTAATAATTCGGATAGTACAGGCGGATTAACCGTTTCTCTATCTGTACTTTTTGTGTAATTAACCATTAGTGTTCACCTGATGTACCCCCGCTAATTTCTATGATATATATATTGTACGCACTGATTTAATTTTACTTATTCTATATCCGCCTGATGATGGTACTGTGTACCAAAACAATTGTAGCGGTGTTTCTACAATAAACTTGTGAAACTTATTAAAAACGAATTGTCTTTTACTTCATTAGGGCCGTTTTACAAACACTAGTGTTATCGCATAAATTCATAATATAATTATATATAGAAAAATTTTATAAGTTTGTGCAAGTGCAATACAGCGATTTTTATAATATATTTCTTGCGACAATGCTTGCGAGAAATATATTGAACATGTTCAAAATAATTATACACTGAAAGAAATAAGATATCATTTTAAACATGATAATGATTACGCTTACCATTTAACTTGTCGGCCTGGGAGCATGCTAAGTAATGTATTTCCAGCAAACATTCTAACTTTGTTAAGATTTAATAAAATGCATTGCTTAATGCAAACAAGATCATTTTTATAGTAAACAAGATTCATTATAATGTTACTTTAGTTACTTGGTCAAGAGAGAATATTTGGTGGTAATTACCAATTAACTTAGTACCACGTACCAAGATAATTTTAACCATTTCAACTTCATTCTAATAATTATGTTTTGGTGTTTACTTTAAACGCTTTTGTGATTATTCCATTCTAGAAAGTGACAAATAAGAGCAAATCCAACTTTTTTGGAAATATTTCTTTCAGTGTATAAAACAGTCTCCCAATAATGTTAAGCATAGCGTACTGCACAATAGCACGTTTGTTTGCATTGGGCGATTGTAAAAACAATCTGCTCTACTTATTTTTATAATAATTCTTTGTTGTGAAAAACAGGGAAATATATTTTAATATTTAGAGTTATAGCGAATTTTTTATATATAATTCTCGCAAAACTTTCTGCGAGAATTCTTATGTGTGTAAAACGGTCCTAAATGTTTAAAATGGAGCTTCACCAAGTAACAGCCTCCTCAATCGAATTTTTAAATATTTATATACATGAAGATAAGATAAATCCATGTAATTGCCATACGGCGATTTTTATAAAATATGTGAGAATTCTTATGAGAAATATATTAAACGTATTCAATTAAATGTAGAAAAAATATATAAATCAGTCTCCCAGTCAAGTTAAGCATAGCATGCTATATACGATGTTGCGTCTGTTTGTATTGGACGTTTGTAAAAAAATCGTCCGATCGAATATTAAAAATTCCGTGCAGTGTTTTATCTAGTCTTAACCTATAAAATAGAACATCCATCATGCTTACTTCTTGTGCTTATTTCCTAAACGTCACTTTTTTTACATTCGTTAAAGTTCATTCTGCAGTGGCAGTTGCTGACAAAAGTAAGTTGTTTTTATTAATAATTTAATTCGATAGTTTTTAGCTACTTTAAATGGAAACGTCATTTGTAGGTTATTTTGGCACAAAGCGCATGCGTAAGGAAGACATAAAAAATCTTTACTGTTTATTAGATGGAAATAGTCATTTACGTCACCCAAGGACCCACCCTACCCAAAGCTCTACAAACATTACAGCAACTGATTAACTCCCTCGAATTGTGGTTCGCTAAATGGAGGATTAAAATTAACCCCAATAAATCCCAACTCCTTATTCCATACCACCGTAAAAATAATTCCATCAACATCCTCATTAACCAAAATCGTATTTTACCAACTTCCCCTATCAAATACTTTGGCATTACATTCGACAAAAAACTCAGCTTAAAAATATATTCCTCAACAATAAAAAAAAATCACTACTCGAGCTAAACACTTTCGTAGTCTAACTTACCGAAATCTAGGCATCTCAATAGAAAATGGAACCAAAAGATGATACGCAAACCCCTGTTAGACTACAGCTCCATCCTATTTACGACTTCTCTCAAACAAAATAGCAAGTCAGCGAACGTGCATCCCTCAGATCTCTTACCAAAATTCACTTCACAATCCGTCAAATACCCTTCTCTATAGCCGGACCAAAGTTACTCCCATCCATGAACGCATCCTTTACCTATCTAAAAGATTTGTCCAAAACGAACTTAACTTCGAAATTCTGTCCCAAGTCTGCATCCCCCGAAATAACTCCATCAATCCCAAATTCATAAATCGCCCACAAACTCTGTTCCAACTGATTACTCACTATAATCAAGACTAACCATCACTTCCAGCGCTTTTTTTTTCTCTTTGCTCATCTATAAATCACTAACACCTCACAATACGCCTCACAATTTATGGATGTTATCATAAAAATCATCAACCTTGGCAGAAAGGCAACTGACCGATAGCCATTTATCAAAATAAAAATTTACTACTTATTATATTATTTTAAACTATTGTATGATAATAAAGATATTTACTACTACTACTAGTCGTTTACGCAAAAGTCATGAAAATATTTGATTGCGGAAGCTACTTGAAGAGTACGAGGACGCTATATTTTCCGAAAGAGCATAATTTAGAGAGAAAAAACATATGTTTTAAATTTTAATAGCGTATGTTTAAATCATGATGTCTAGGATTGAATAGTGAAGTTTTTGTAAAAAGATGTACATCGACATAAAAAATGTAGACAATTTTTTATTAACCGTTTGTTATTATGAAATCATTTGGTTTTGTTTTACTAAAAATGTATTATATTTTCGACTAGTTTCGGCTGGATGCCATTTCTAAGACTGAATATATAAATGGATTTTTATTAGATACACCAGACAATGAATTTATTATGATACAGGTAAACTCAGAATTCATCTATTTTTTTTTTCCTTCTAATTTCTCTTATCTTAGGTTACTTTAATTATGAGAATATCGGGAGAACTACAATGCGATGAGTTGGCAAAATGAACTATAGACCATATCAAAGAAAAGGATAATTCTCTGTTAGTTAATGTTCCGGTTACTAAAACATACAAAACAAGAAGTTTCATAGTCGCTGAGAGACCATATAAAATGAATATTTCCCTATATAAGAAATATGTAGCACTAAGACCTTCACATACACCACATCGACGCTGTGCAGCAACACTAGATAAGCGCAAGCTCCTGTATCTTTTGAAGACAGGTCTGCGCTGCCATCGACCACGGCGTCCAGTATAATTTCAAGCTGGTGTAACTAAAGAAATTTCGCAAATCTAGCTAGTACTGGTCAATGGCGGCGTAGACCTAACTGTCTTCAAAAGATACGGGTCTTTCAAACTCAGTATAGCTTTGAAACTTTCAGCCGAGCGGTCAACGCGTTGGTCATGGCAAATAGGTATCGAGTTCCGACCAGCGCGAGTGTATTCTTTCGGAGATTACTCGTTCTGTAAACCATGGGTGTTGTGTCGTCCTTGTATAGTTCATCTTAGATTTAAAAATTATATTTGAATATAAAATATTAAAAAATCGCCGACAATTTCGTTAGTGGCTGATTGGAGAAAATCCTATGCAAAAAAATATATAAAATTATAGGAAAACTATATATTAAAAAAGTTTACGGGGTTCCTGACCCCTCCTGAAAATATTTTCACTTTCTATTACTTCCGGTTGTATCGAAAATGGCTACCAACTTTGTTATTTTAAATAGAAAAACTCAAAATCTGTAAGAGTTATGTCGACATAAATCCATATAAGTGTGTAAGCAATTGAACGGGGATTCCCAAAATAAATTAATATTTGGGTAATTTATTTTTTAATTCCTCGTTCAATTGATTAATTAATTTTGTTAAATATTGTTTCTCGGGCAATCTTGAAAAGCAATCGGCTTTATTTCCTGAGATTTAATATATTGAATTTGCCCAACGTTGAAGTTTGTTTGCTGACATTTGAGGAATTCCCTCTTTTTCTCCAAAAATTGAAACTAGCGGTTTATCATCCGTGCGTAAAAGCAATTTCCGGCTACATAAATACTGATGAAATTTGGTTCCGCAAAAAATAACCGCTAGTCCCTCTTTTTCAATCTGTGAATACCATTTTTGACTTTCATTTATGGTTTGTAAAGCAAATGCTATAGGTTTTTATTATTAGAAATAACATGCGATCCAATGCAATGCAATACTAACAGAGGCTGTCCAAAAGGGTGGGTACTTTCACCTCTTCTATGGAACTTAGTTCTGGATAGCCTACTGCAAACGTTGCACAACAACGATTTTCACGTAACAGCGTACGCAGACGACCTTGCCTTAATCGTCAGCGGAAAATACGAAGAGGTGCTACGTGATAGACTGCAAGCAGCCCTAAACATAATAGCCAACTGGTGTGAAGAACACTCCCTCTCTGTCAATCCGACGAAAACGGAGATGGTTCTCTTCACCAGAAGGCACCGAAACTAAAAGGCATGGCGCTACAGTTCAGCAGCGAGGTGAAATACCTAGGTATCATTCTCGACAGCAAACTGAACTGTAAAGCGCACCTGGAAAACAAAAATGAAAAATCGATCAGAGCCTTCTAGCAATGCCGTAGAACGATAGGCAAAACCTGGGGACTGAAGCCAAAGGTAACTCTTTGGCTTTATACAACTAGAATCAGACCCATGTTGGTCTATGGAGCAGTGATATGGTGGGCTAGAACTAAAGTACAGACCGCCATAAAACTGCTCAGTACAGTACAAAGGACCGCCTGCCTATAGATAACGGGCGCAATGAACACATCTCTAAAAATGATTGTAATTCTGTAACTCTTGATGGTTGCGGAGAATTTTTGTTTATTTCCGTTTTCTCAGATAATGTATGAAGACCATTTTTATCTATTAAATAATCCAAATAAATAATCCTTTATAATAAATTAAAGACGAAATGGCCATCACTAGTTATCTATACGCTAGATGAATGGTGACTGAACGTTTCATTAAATGAAATAATCCTTTGTTTGAAAAATTCACACTTTTGTTGGCTCGAATTTGGCGAGAGCACATGCTATCCCATATGGTATGCGCGTATATTTAAACAATCCTCTGTGTGTACCTATAGTGTTTAAAAGTTGTGAACTTTTATTAGGTTCCATCTGCTGTTAGATCTAATTTTGTAAAAAAATCCCCCCCTTGTAATTTCGCAAACAATTCATCAATTCTAGGAAGTGGATATTGGTCAACTGGTATAGCTTGATTAACGTGACCTTGTAATCTCCACATAATCTAATAGAACCATCCTTTTTAAGATTGGTACTATCGGAGTACCGCAATGACTAAAATTTTCCCTTTTTAAAATTCCTAATTTAAGTAATCTTTGAATTTCTAACTCGACTTTTTCTTTAATAGCAAACGATATTGGCCTGGCCTTATAACATTTTGGTTCAGCTCCCTCTAATATTTTTATGTCAACTTCCCCTTTATTAAAAAAAGTCCTAACTTGTTTGAAAAAACATCTGATTAATTCTTTTTGTAATTGCATGTTTTGGACTTTCATCGGGCGTACAGCTACTAATTTTATTAATTTGTAAATTATATGCATAATAAAAATCACGGCCTTGTAATGGTGGGCCATTTCCTTCAATTATAAACAATCTAAGGCATTCTGTTTTTTCTTGTACGTGCAATTTATTTTAATATACCCCACTGGGTGAATTTTATTACCATCATAATTCATTAAAGTCCATCGGTGTTATTCTGCTTTAGGTTCTTACTGGTTCCTTGATGGTGCAATTGGAATATGTCTGCTGGTTCCTCCTTTGTTGTAGGTGATACTTTTTCCCTAATGCGTCCTTTTTTAATGCAATTTCTATTGCAGTCTTGAACGTTAAGGTCGTTGCATCTTCCTTAAACATTACTGGACCTTGATCCCATGATAAATCTGTCCCTCATCAATATTGATAAAAGGTTATTGTCGAATTTACAGTGAACTGCTAGGTCTCGCTACCCATTCTGCGATATCTTCTTTCTTGTTTTTAAATGCATTATAAAATTTATATCGCTGCGGAAACACTGATTTAACTGACACCAAATGTTTATTAAATACATCAGTTAACTCTTTGTACGTTTGTGTCGAGGGATCGCTTAGCATACATAAACTATTTAACAATTGATACACGTTTTCATTTAAGTTGCTCAAAAATACACCTTTCTTAATGTCCGATTTATCATCAAGTTCATTTTCAATGAAATATTGCTTCAATTATGAACTGTAAATAGCCCAATCAGTTTGTAGCGTAAACTCGCGCACCACTTCCATTTTTCTGCACACGCTTTCTTCTTTTTATTTTTACTTATATCTTCAAAAATTCTTGACATTCGCAACTATTTGCTTTAATCCCCGTCGCCAGTTGTTATGTACTGACCGATGGTACACAACGCTACTATATTTTATCGAGATCGGGTATATGATGAATGAAACATTAAAGCCCTTTGCAAAAATAACGTTTATTCAATTACGGTTTGAACAACACTGCAGCAGTGCGCACCTCTCGCGGCTTATTGTTTTTGCTAGTCACAAAAACTTTTAAAAAATAAATCGCATTAAGACGATTACATTACTGTCCACCTAATTCTTAGAGTTTTTGAGTTAAAAATTATTAACCTCAAATAGACGTTACGAAAAATACCTATAACTTCTGGTAGAAACAAGATAGACAAACGAGAGGCATCTTGAATTACTCCTAATTGATATCTCCAAAATTAAAAAAAAATAACATGTGTCAATTTTTATAATAGGAATTTCAAAAGCATCAATATTTCAGTTACCACTTAAAAACATTATAATTCAATTTTTGAAATGGAATGACCAATATTTTTATTTCATAGATTGATTGGCAAGGCAATTTGCAACATAATAGTATTACATATCCCTATATCTAGAGCAAGTAGTTTTTCGAAATGTGTTTGCTCCGATTGATTGATCAAATTCCTGTACTATTTACACGTGCACCATAGTTGGCTACTGTCAATTGAACGGGGAATTAATATATATATATATATATATATATATATATATAGGGTGTTCCATTTAAAATAACTAAGTTGGTAGCCATTTCAGAAAATGAAAATATTTTTCATAAGGAGGACGCCTTCAACCGTGCAATGTAGAATTTTTCAAATTTTTCCTGTCATGAACCTTGTAAACTTTTATTCGTGACCGACCCTGTATACTTATCTTACAATTTTTCTGCGAGAATCTCTGTGCGTGTGTAAAACAGCCCCAAAGCAAAATTAATAATAAGGCAAATAATAATAATAGTAAAAAAAGTTAATAAACCCATCACGTTTATGTATGTAAACTCTGTATGAAATATCCACCCAACCCATGCAGGGTTCCGCCCAATGGTTCGTGTCTCCGCCGGGACAATTAATAAATAACGGATTTACAAGCTTTGCGGATCAAAGGTGCGGAATTTATATTGAAAATTTACGGCCAGCATATTAATTAAGCCGCCGACGAACAAAGTGAATATTCCATCAAAATAGTTGGACGGAATTTATTCGAGGAGGAAAAAGGGACGTTTAAATCGAGTTTATTCGTAGATTTGCGGCGCGGGTTTGTAATTAACGGATGATTCGGCGGCGGCGACGCGATGCACGCTTTCAAATTATTAAATCCTTTGACCCATATGGAAGTGTACGTACCCTTTTAACAAATGGTAAATCAATTCTGAGTTTTGCTTTAAGTTTGTATACACAGGGTTAATGTTTAATGCGGGAATGATTTGTGTGACTTATGGAGAAATATTAATTTATTTTTACAGGCATTAGTGAAATATTTTCACATCCTAAGGGTATTTTAATACTACAATAGATAATTTAAAGGAACACCCTTGAATTCGTTTTGAACATAATTTATATAATCAAGAAATATGTTTTGAATTTATATTATTTTTATTATTATTATTAATGTTGACATTTCGCATATTGCCCTTTTTTAAAATTACTGTTAGTTTGTTGAAAAATACTCATTATGAAATGTTTCACTCCATTACAAAACTTTTTAATTAATATTTTGTTCACAAAGCTATAAATTACATTACATTTTGTATTGATTACTTTTAATTTCATAGCACGCATGATGTCTTAGTGTCAATAGAATTATTTTGTCAACACTGTGTTTATTTATCAGAATGAAGATATAAATCAGTTCTATTGTGTCCGCCGAAGTGTGGCATCGTCAGAGCGAAATCATTTTAACTTGGGTCGATAAGTATTAATATAAGTATTTTGCTCGGAATTTTATAATTAAATACACAATTCGTGTATTGTTATAATTGTTTTTTTTGTGCGCTAATTTTTTTGCATAAGACTTTAATTTTTTTGATTAATTTTATCCGGCGGCCAGCTGAGGCCGTTCAGAACTCTCCATGGAGACCGATGATGACACCGGGCAAACGCCCTGGTCATCTGATAACAATAATCCGCCAATTCAAAAAGAAAATTTAACAAAAAATATTGATATTCATTTAAGATACAATAAATCAAATAATTGTCACTTTATTATTTATATTGAAAGTCTTGATAGTCAGATCTCAAAACTCCATAAAATGAAAGTTGGAACAATTTTACATTCAATTAATAAATTTAAAAATTATTAAACATAAATGCTGTTGGTCGCAACGGGATAAAGGTTGAATTTGATAATCTCATTTCTGCAAACGAATTTATTGAACATGATATAATTAAAAATAAAAGATTGACTGCATACGTCCATAGACATACTGTAGAAAGGAAATGGGTTATTAGAGGAGTAGATACTAATTTGAAAAGAATATTTCGCAAAAAAACAAAAACATAACGAAAATGGAACTCATGAGTATGAAAAACGAGAGGCAGTTATTGTGACTTTTAGGGGTAATAAATTACCTTCACATGTATATATTTATAGCTGTAGATTTGAAGTACAGACATATGTTCAACCGGTCTTACAATGTTTCAATTGTTTACTTTATGGTCATACAAGTAATCATTGTAAAGGTAATGCTAAATGAAGAAAGTGTTCAAAAACCCATGAAAATTATTCTATTTATTGTAAAACAGCTATTCATAATTCCACATTTCGTAGTTGTCCTATATATCAAAAACAAAAGTCAATTAAGGAAATTAAGGCTCGATATAATATTTCTTTCAAAGAGGCAGATAAAATTTACAATGATTCTTCGTACGCAAATAAGTTGAAATCAGTTACTAATTTTTAAAACAGAAATTCTATTTTAGAAAATATTAGTGAATGTCCAACTTTGAATGAGAGTGACCCTGGAAAGAATAATATTAATTCTAATCAACAAAACAAAATCCTCCACTACCAAAGAAACGTAAACCTTCTTCTATTTAATCTCTAATAAGATTTAGTTCGCAGGCTATCCCAGTTCAACCAGTTATCCCTAACCCTCATAAAGACGAATTTATAACTTTTAAAAATAAAATAATCGAGTCTATCTTATTAATTAAAAATATAATTGATAATTCTCTCAAATCTTCAGATGATGAAAATAAATTAAAAAATACTTTACATTTGATTACAGACAAACTTCAGTTAGATACCTCCAATGGTAATGTTGTAAATCATAGATCTTAAAATATATTTAGTGACGTTTTTTAATTCATTAAAAATTGCACAATGGAACGCTAGATCTATTGTATCTAACAAACTCAGTTTGACAATATTTTTAATTAGTAATAAAGGTGATGTTGCACTAGATGGCTAAAACCAAGTCTCAATTGTAATATTTCGGGCTACTATTGTATAAGAAGGGATATGCATACTGGACATGGTGGTGTTTTAATATTGGCGGATGAGAAAATTAATTTCCGAAAATTAAATATTTCTCAATTAATGAAAAATAAATTAGAAATATTAGCTATTAAAATGATTATTGATGACATTGAAAAAATCTTTTTAATATATACGGACCCCCCAATGTTAAAATAAATAAGAAGGAGTCGCTTGACCTACTATAATTATCATCATCCCATGCGGGGTTCTAATTTCGCAAACTCAGAAAGAGATACATTTGTTGACATATTGGAAGACTTTAATTTATGTATTTTTAACGATGGAAGATCCACAAGAATATCACCAAATAATTCTATGGCAATATTAGATCTCACTCTCATATCAGAGAATTTGCTATTAAATGTAATTGGGATCAGGATCATTTTCCTGCTATAACCTCTATCTTTATTAATAATAAAATGAAATATGTACCTAACATTTCTGTTGATATGGAATGGTGTGAAAGAAAACCAGATTGGCCGATGTTTAGATCGACGTTAAGTGAAGAGTTAAGCAATAACTCAAATAACCCGAATTTATTTTATTTTATAAACTCAATAAATAAAGCCTTAGATAAAAGTGTACCTCGCAAGGCAATTATAAATAAAGTTAAAAAACTTCCTCCGTGGTGGGGTAATGAGTGTAAGCAACTGATTAAAAATCGTAAATTGAGTCTCGCTACCTTTAAAAAAGATCCGTGTCTTTGAACTATTTAGTATATAATAAAATTGCAGCTATATATAAAAGAAAATTAAAAGTAAAGGCTAGAGTATAATGGAAGGAGTTTTGTTCAAAATTAAATAAAAGTACCCCTATTTCTGAAGTGTGGACTTCGGTTAAAAAATAGCCAACACTGACAGAATAGAAAAATACCCACCTTTAAATTTATTGGATGAACTGACAAACAACGTTTACTAACCCAGAGATTTTTAATAATAATGCCTCATGTAGTCAATCACTACAAAACAAACTCGAAAAACCCTTTTCCGTAAGAAAATTGAACATTGCCTTAACTATACCCTCTAATTCTGATCCGGGCGCAGACAAAATTTCCTAATATATTAAGGTAATTACCTGTTGAGAGTGCCGAATATCTGCTAAAAATTTATAATAATTGGCGGGTACATTCTAAAAGATATTATATAATAAATACAGCTGTTATTATAATAATTAAAAAAAAAAACAGAATAAAGATTCAGATATAGCCAAATCATATAGACCAATATCTTTGACTCCCTGTACTTCTTACTTACCGCTCGGTCGAACTAACCCAGTGAAGAAGGGGGAGGGTTTCAACTGAAATATTTAATAAAAATTTTACTAATGATTATATTCTTCAAAACAAAAGAAAACAAAATCAATGTATATATGATAGAAATAAAATGAACGATTTACTTATGTATATAAACTAATTCAGAAAATATAATACATATCTTTAATTTCAATTAAAAAAAAACTAATTGATTTTTTTTTCTCTTTTTCTTTAAATGTGAAATATTAACAAAATAAATTAATATGTTAAATCAGATCAATTCCAAGTATCCCGAGATAAATATAGCTATATAAACCTTCACAAATATCATATCATATAGTTAGTTAAACTTTCATAGAACAAAGCAAAAAAATATTAATTGAAATGTAACACTATTTTAATTAATAACTAACCGATTCGTATTTATTTCTTCAAATATGCTTGTTGATAAAAAGAATATAATCATAATCATTACAAATTTTATATTTAATTAAATGAACAAAAATCTACTATTTATTTAAATTATTCTTTAATGAAAATGGTATTTATTATTAGCAATCCTCTGATTATAATTATTATTACCCCGCCCAATCAATAGCAAAACAATGAAATTAAACATGGAAAATTTCTGGCAATGATCAATAATGTTTTAGAAACATCTATTGAAACAACTACTTTCCGAGCATTTACACAATTTACACAATAGATATTTGTTGTTCCATCGCAGCACTGCTGAGAAATTGCAACGGTTTGAGTCGAAATTATTTAATGAAAGGAAACAACAAATAATAGTTACAAGGCTATCTGTAGACACGTGTTTCGGGATTTCATCCCTCATCAGTACAGCTATGCCCTGCAAGCCCTTAGTTGTTAAACAATTTTTAATTAATTTCTACGTACCATCTTCAACGAGATCGTGGATGGAAGTGATATTGAGAGATAAATTCGCTTACTTGTTGTTTCCTTTCATTAAATAATTTCGCCTCAAACCGTTGCAATTTCTCAGCAGTGCTGCGATGCAACAACAAATATATAGTAATTGCGAAAGTACGAAATTAAGTGCAGTGATTGTGATTGTATATATATATATATATAGGACAAACGGGAAGAAATTTCAGAACACGCCTAAAAGAACACAGACAGTCAATAATAAATAAAAAATGCTCCACTGTATTTTCGCAACACTGTATCGATTATAATCATATTTTTGATAACAATGATTGTAAAATATTATACTCAGGCAATAAGAGCCGATATTTAAACCTCCGCGAAGGGCTCGAAATTAGTAAGGCGCTAAAACGGGATAAACCCATCGTTAATAACATCGAGGACATTTGGCACTCTCCAATCGCATCCGTTCTTGTTGCCTGACGTATTTTATTATTTTATGATGTCTTTGTATTATTTTTATAAAAACCGACAGCTTTAAAAATCTCTGTACATTCCTCCCTGAAGATGACCAACGGTCGAAACTAGTCGGAGAGATAAAATATAAATAGTGAAACAAACCAAGAGTTTTATTTAAAATAATATATATATATATATATCAACAAATATCTATTGTGTATTCCAATATCCGGCGGGGTAAATGCTCGGGAAGTAGTTGTTTCAATAGATGTTTGTAAAACTTACAGTGTAAGTATTTTTTGCAGTTGGAAAAAAGGGATTGATCGAATTTTATTGATCATTGCCAGAAATTTCCCTTGTTTAATTTCATTGTAATTTAAATAGCTGCAAATGTGTGAATCATCTTTGCTTCATTTCATTTTATTTAATAGCAAAACAATTAAATTCTAAATATGATAAATATTCAAAACAAAAAATAATAATAAATCGCTATTAATCCTTAGTAAACAAAAGTTACTTTCAATAATATTTCACTATAAACCGATATAAAAAAAATAAGTATATATATATATATATATATATATATATATAGGGTACTTATCAAACTTCACTCCTCACATCGGGTATTATGTGCAGGGTACCAGACTTATAACAGCAACTTCTCCGTTTCCCGAAACTGACACACAGGACGAAATTCAATCAAAAAATACTTCAATGAAGTATTTTTTTTTCCTTTTGGATCTCGGAAGCAGACAGAAATTTCCCCAGCAACCACGTTCAAAATGGAAACCCAACATCCAACCGGACCAAAAGTATACCAATCAATATTGCGTGAATGGTATAAAAAGATATAAAAAAACTAGAAACATCCCCATGGATTAGGAAACTTGATAATTTGAGGAAAAATGCTTACCTCTAGGTGGAAGTGAGGTTTACAAGAACGGCACTTTTTTTCTCCGCTGATAGCGTAGTAAATTATAACAATTTCACGAATAATTCACTCTTAAGATTTTAAGAAAAATAAGATCCCTCTTGAGGGGAAACCACAACGGTTTACTAATTAATTTTTCTTAATCGCGTGACGAACTTTTATTTGTGATGTGTTTACGCCAGGAGCGTTAAAATGGACGGACTCGAAGTGCGATAGAAACATTCCTCCGCAGAACCCAACACAAAAGAATAAATCGGATACAAAAAAATCCAATATTTAAATGCGAAACTAAAATTGCATATATTAAATCATTAGATTTAAAATGAATTAAATTAATGTAAAACCCTTTACCAACAAAAAATCACGTAACAAACCTTTTGAATAATGATCAAACTGCGACTAAATTGTTTTTTTAACACATTATGATAAACTAAATCCTGGGGTTTATGGTTTTAGGAATAATAGAGGTACATTTCAGCTTTCCTTATCGAAATAAATAAACTCCCTCTATATTTACGCAGACGAATATTAGCTCATAAATTCATTCTCAAAATGCCATCGAATAATTTTACTCATTTATTGAATTCTGTTTACCAATCAACAGTTTCTATCTTGACTTGCAAATATTGGAAAAATAAGCCTAGTAATATTATATATGAAACCTTCGCCGATACAGTACATTTAAACATATTACATGATAAATCTAGGCCAGATATAATTGTACCAAAATATTCTGATATTGCATCGCTCAATGAAAATATATTTAAAGAGGTAGTTTTCATTCAGCTATTAAAATCTTTACTGATGGGTCCAAGTCTTCTGAAGGTGTCGGGTGTGGATGTTACATCCCTAATAAAAATGTAACGATACTAAATCGATTATCTTCAATAGCTTCAATTTTTGCAGCTGAAGCTGTGGCCATCATTAATGCTATTAATTGGGCTATTGAAAATAGTATAAATCATATCTTGATATGTACGGACCGTTTTTAGTCCTTGAAGCTATAGAAAATTAGTCTTTTAAAAATTTTAATAATTCTATTATTAATACTATAATAACAAAATTAAATAAATTAAATGAAATTAGATTGAGAGTGACATTTGTTTGGATTAAAGCTCATAGTGGTATATTACTGATGAATCTTTACCGAAGAGTATTAGATGAATAAGGTGCCTATAACAACTAATTGTAAACAAATACATAGAATTCTTCCAAAGAATATATGTTATTCGAAGGAATATTTTCCAAAATTTATTACTGCTAGTATTTTTCGACTAAAAACTACTCACTGTTTAAGCCCATCACATCTTAACTTCATTAAAATAAAAACTGATCCTTTATGTGAATATGGATCTTATTGTGACAATCACCTGTTTCTTGAATGCTCGCCTAATCGTCAAAATATTATTAATCTATATAATTCTTTGAATGCTTTTAAATTGGATTATCCTTTGAATATAAATTACCTATTGAATCTTAATGATATTGATATTTTCAAAATTATTGCACTTTATTAATACTGCGAAAATAAAAATTTAATATTACCTTTTGTTCTTTTTTTTTTTCTTATGTGATTATATTAAATCTTTTTACCGTGGTATACCTGTTTGTTTTAAAGTCTCCTTGAACTACCCCCTGGCGTAGTACTCTATGTTAATCCTCTAGATTTAGTTATAAATTTAGTGGCTGATTGGAGAAAATTCTATGCAAAAAAAGATATATGGGGTATCATTGTAATCAGAAAAATAGAGTGTTTTTATCTGATACACCAATAAGAAAGTTCATGATGATCCAAATGAAACAGAACATGTAATTAAGAAAATTAATATGTAATCAAATATATCATAAACAAGTGTCAGAAGAATGTCTTCACTGTAAAAAAGGTGAAAATTGCGATTTTTTTATAATCACTGAATAAAACAGTGGCTTCGGAATCTAGTTTATAGTTATTTTTTATTTTGGTGTTAATTAAACGATTATTCAGTTTTTAATATACATAATTTTATTATTTGTGTTTAAAATCTATAAAATAAAACTATTAAGAAATATTTTTGTATACTCTACATAAAAAATAATAATAATAAAATAATTGAGATTTAAATAAATACATGGTCCTTTACATTTAAAATATCTCAAGTGGGTGTATTAGACTCAGTTTTTTTGATACCCACAAAAAACCTATCTTATGATTTTTTGACAAAATGACGTGGGAAGTAAATAAATGAGAATTTAAAAAAATACATTGAAATCCCTACGGTGCGTCGTCCGATGCACGGTATATTACACAATATAAAATTTCACAACTTAAGTTTCGACGTTTGCCGGTCATTATCAAGTGAAACTAATTACAAAAAGGTTACATTTATACAGGTAAATACATTTATAGTGAGGGTAGCAAATTAGATTAAGGGGAACAGGTAAATATATTTACAACTTAAAGAATTTCGAAAAGCGGCGTGTAACTAAATCGGTTTGCTCGTTCAGCAGATTCACGAGGAGATTATTCATCCGTTTGAAAATTTCGATGGATTCAAGTAGGTTCAGCTTTGTACCTTTGGTACAGTTATGTAAAATTTTTATCGTAGGTTAAGTGTAAGATCAGTAACAGTTTAAGCTGACTTCGCCTACACTCATAACATTTCATTTTGTATTTTTTTTGTGATAAATAAAGGTATTATTATTATTTGTTTTATTTTAGGAAATTAATGTTTGCACTCTAAAACGTGGTTAGAAATGGAACTGGAGTTTTGGTTTAATCTAAATGCGCGAAAATGTTTTGAATATCTCTTTTCGAAACTAAGACCGGTTTGGCCTACAAACGCTATTGCATCCGGAACAAGGAATTCCAAAAACACCTAATTTCTTTAAGGGGTTAATTTTATCTTTTGAATTAAATAAAATGTTGGACAATTTTCAATTTGGTCTAAACGCGATTTGATGGTTTTGTTTTTTCGGTAATTTCACCATAGTAACTGGATCTTTGTTCAAATTTTGCCGTTTCGGGTAAATGTGGGTCATCGTAATTTGGTAATGTTTCTTGTTAATTTCATTTTGAATAAGATTGCCTGCATTTTTTATTTATATCTTCAATATTACAATTGCATTAAATAACGAATAACAATTGAAATATTGCATCAAATAACGGATATATGAATAAGAAAACAAGAACGCATTTTTCATTTTTTTAATTTTCTTGAAAACAAACAAACCTAGCTCAGTTTTATAAACCGAAAATTAATCAGCATGGGATTGTGCAAAAGTACTATTTTTAAACGTATCTTTCATCTCTTATAACAAGCGAGATCATGGTTAGACTCGGATTTGAGACACCTTGAATATAGAAAGCAAAAAGAATGCAATTTTTTATACCGTTTTTTTATTTATTAAATTGAAGATCAAAAATAAATTGTAAATAAATTATAACGTGAATATCTTTAAAATATAAGAATTATTTATTTTAAATGATTTTCATAATTATATTTCTATTTAATAATTCAAATACCTGCGACCAAGTGAATAAACTCTTGAGATGGAGATGGTGAACATTTTCAATATAGAAAATTAAAAACAATTGTATTCACTTTACTTTACAATTTTTATTACACACTAATATACAATATAATAAAACCTGTGAATAAACTCTATTTATTTATAATAATTAAATATTTATAATCTTAATTAAATCTCTGCACAAGAAATACATAAAACATTATTTAATTCGGGAGACTTAATTATAACCATTCTTAATATTTGAGTTTTGTCTGTTTCGCTAAAACACTCATTTTATGTTGATCCTCGTTACAGATGAGGGCCATATGAACTCAAATATGCGCTCTAACGGCACAAAATCCAACACAGAATTGAACAGGACCTAAATTTATGCGGTACATATATACGGTGAATGTATAGTGGATAAGTGTTGCTAAATAAAAATTATGCGAAAAATTCGTTGTATTCTTCTTTTGTATTATGTTTAGATTGTGAGGTGTATTTGCTGTTAGATTGTTTTTTATTATTATTATTTTGTTTTGTTTATTTCGTTTCGCATGAGGGATTTTTGGATTTTATTGAGAGGGTTTGTATTTATTTGAGTCTAAACTGTTTGTTTTTCGATGTCACACTTAAGTTTGTTGTTTTGTTTTTTTAGGGGTGTAACGCAACAGTGAGAAATGCATGGTACTTGGATATTTGATGTATAATTGTTTTTAAGTGCAAAGAAAGTTTGACAGTTTAAATGCAGGGAATATTTTTTAATGGTTTATGTAATTATATATGTAATGTATTTCGTTGTTTATTAATACATTTCTCATTGCTCATTTATGAAATGGATTAGCAAATACATTGCAATGTAAAATTATGACTCGGGTAAAATATATTCCTTGTATATTTACGATAACAAAGATAATTTATTTGTTCCTTTTGCTATATATACAAATTCGCATCAAAAATTAACAAGAGATATATGTAAATATAATATATCTTATGTTATTAACTTATAAAATAATAAAACTTAAATAAGAAAATTAAAAATTATATATACAGTGTATATAATTTCCTTTTTACATAAAATAAATGTAAAATCAAATAAAAACTAATTTAAAAATAATTAATTACAATTGAATAATCAATTAATTATTTATTTATTTTTTCCTCTTAAGATACTGCAACCTTTTACGTACATTACGCAAGGGAAAATTATTAATCAATTATTCAATTGTTTAAATCAATCATTTTATAATCATATTTTAATTTAATTTAAATAACAGTGACTTAATGAATAAATACTATTTTTCTTTAAAAACAAATGTTTTTTTTTGTAAATAAGATTAACGTATTTTACAATTGTAGATTGTAATTAAAACTGTTTTAATTTACGCGGTTTTCAAAATTGCGTTGCAATCATTTCCTATCCCTTTGGAATATTTACTATGGTGTGTGTGTTTTATACAGGGTGAGTTTTTTTCGATGTTCTCTATGGGGATCTCGGAAACTATAAGAGATAGAAAAACGGTTAAATGGGGAAAGAAGTGTAGTTTTATAAGACGAATAAAATGACACTTTCAAATTATTTGAAAAAGTCAAGGGTAACTAGATATTTTGAAAAAAGTAAAATGTGTCAATTTTTTGAAATCAATATATCTCTATTATTATCATAGATGGAAAAAAACTGTAAAGGACAAAGTTGTAGAAAATTTTACACAGATTAATAACAAAAAATCAAAAAAATTTTTTCGCCCTTATTTTGGGAGATATGACACAAGCTTACTTTTTTTAAATGGAAACAGAAGTTGGATATTACTTTATTAAAAGGGTTATTTTTTTCCCTTTAATCCGATATAACATATGCCATAGTTATTTTTAAAATAAAATAAGTTACAGTCGTTTTTAACTTTACCATACACCAAAAAATAGTTAGCCATGAAAAAGACAAAAGTAAAACAATTGCAGTTGTTTATTCTAAACACACATTAATTCATTTCCATATTTGGTTTGTTTCGATAAGTTTGTTTTGTATATTTTTCGTGTTGTAAGTTTATTAAGGTGATAATGAATTTTTCCAACGAAGAAAAGCGTGATATGCTTGTCGGCAGCCATCTTTACCAACATTCAGAAGTATCACCGTTTTAGACTTTTTTTTTCTGTGGGGTTATGTGAAGAACAAAGTGTATGAACAATCATATCAATCTGTGGAGGATCTTAGACTAGCTGTACTTGAAACATTTTATTCTATTGACAGAAGAAAAGTAAAAAAAAAACACAAATTCGATTTTAAAAAGATGTACTTTATGCCATAATAATAATGGTGGACTTTCTGAGCATCTTATGTAATATTTAAAATTTTCTTCTATTATTATTTTGATAATTTCGGAATTATTTTACTTTATGTTGCTTTTGACAAATCTAAAGAAAGATAATAGATTAAATATTGATTTCGTTGCTATAAACAACCGCAATTGTTTTACTTTTGTCTTTTTCATGGCTAACTAATTTTTGATGTATGGTAAAATTAAAAATGACTGTAACTTATTTTATTTTAAAAATAACTATGGCATATGTTATATCGGATTAAAGGGAAAAAAAATAACCCTTTTAATAAAGTCATAGCCAACTACTGTTTCCATTTAAAAAAAGGTAAGTTTGTGTCATATCTCCCAAAATAAGGGCGAAAATTTTTTTTTGATTTTTTGTTATTAATCTGTGTAAAATTTTCTACAACTTTGTCCTTTACAGTTTTTTTCTATCTATGATAATAATAGAGATATATTGATTTCAAAAAATTGACACATTTTACTTTTTTCAAAATATCTAGTTACCCTTGACTTTTTCAAATAATTTGAAAGTGTCATTTTATTCGTCTTATAAAACTACACTTCTTTCCCCATTTAACTGTTTTTCTATCTCTTATAGTTTCCGAGATCCCCATAGAGAACATCGAAAAAAACTCACCCTGTATATTGAATTTTTAAGGTAAGATGTTGTCGCGAGGTTTGTTAAGTTCGGTGACCTTGACAATACGATTGTCAAAAATTAGCATGTTCCATATTAAAGGTCTACTTAGTGTGAAAGCCTTCGGATGTATTTTTTGGACGAATTATTATCCACTCCTCTATGTTTGTGACATTTTCAGTCATATATTTTGTTGGTGTTTGGTTTCCCGAAACTTTGGAACACATTCTTGGATAGGATCTCACAAATCGTCGTTGGAAACTGCAATACTTCAATACACGCCTATTCCTGATTTTCTTTCGTTTTTCTATTTTCCGACAAGGGAAACTTAATGTTGAGTAGTAAACATTTTTACAGATTTGATAAATAATGACACATGTGACGTATAATAAAAACATTGTCGATGTCAACAAAATGTTGAAGAAAAAAGTCAAAGCACTATAGAGGAGAACATTTCTCAATCAAATTGTAGTAATAATTCAGCACTTTTAGCTCTAATCTATGTGGAATTTAATGTGTGGAATGCCTGATTTCAACAAGATGGGGAGACAGGCCTCATCTCTGGAATATCATTGTAAGTTTTAGAAACATGATCGATATATATAATATCTTTGTGCGCTCTCCAGATTTAATGCCTTGAAATATCTTTCTGTTCTTCAAGCTCAAGTCTTCAAATGTCACCCACACTCCATAAGTTCTCATTTATAGTGGTATAGCCAGATTCTAGATGCTAGTAGTTCAAAGGAAACTAGTTTAGTGTGCCAGTATTTATTCTTCAATTTAAGATTATATTCCTTGAGAAATCGTTCAGTTCTTAAAGCTCAAGTCATAAAATATCACCCAAACTCCATAAGGTCTTATTTATAGTGGGGCTGTTGTATTCTACCCAGAGATGACGAATTTGGTGAGCGCGCACACGATCAGTTTTTTTTTAATTACAATTTCGTGGTGCGCGCATTAAAAAATAGCCTCTATCAATGTATAACTCATTTAGTATCTAGAATCTAGTTGCCCAGCTATAAATGAGACCTAAAGCAACTAGATAAGATAACTGATGACCATCGGTCGAGAAATTCGCCGAACGCTGTTAAAAATATTAATAAGAGTAATGCAAAAATTAAAAATTAATACCGCATTCGACCGATATTATTTTCAAAACTATATAAAATTGTTTAAAAGATTATTTAAAATGAAACACAGTTTCTGTGGCACGAAATATTTATTTAAACGACAGCAGTTTCAGCAAATCTACTTGTCATTATCACCAAGTAAAAAAATAAAAATCCTGTGTTATAGAAAGCTTTGAAATAAAACTCTTGTTACTGAAAATGTGCTACGAAGTAAAAGCCTTATATATTCTAGAAAATACTTTTTAGAGCGAAAATTGTTCTTAAACAAGATGTAGAATTATACAAAATACTTCAAACTATAAATAAATTAAATAAAAATTATTAAATTATGATGATTTTTATAATGATCTTGAAAACATATCATTCCACAATATTTATATTATGCAAATCATCCATGACAAAGTATATAATTTTAATAATCCCTATTTAATAAACATGCCCCTTACAGAACATCTCGCTTTACAAAACCTAAAACTCCCTGAATCACAGAAAATATTAGATTAATGATGCAACTTAGAGACGATGCACTCAAAAAGTTCAAGGGAACAAATAAACCAGAGCATTTTAATTATTATAAATCGTTAAGAAATTTAATAGCTAACTCCATTAAGAAGGAAAAGAAAATCTATTATTATTTTAAATTTCGTACTTCCCCAAAAGAAATGTGGAAAACGTTTATCAGGCCGTCACCAAACAGTTATTATTGACAATGTTGAATCGCTTTCGTGTAGAACTATTACACACAGCTGCTTCATTCGTTCAAAGCATCTGATTTAAATAATGCTATAAATGAAATTAATTTGGAATTAAAAACTTTCACAAACTCATGTGCTCAACAGTATTTACAAATTAATCCAAACAAATCATGTGCTATCTTATTTAGTCAAATTTCTTCGCTTAACTTTTTACTAAATAAGACATGCAAATATCTTTAGATGGACAAACTTTGAAATTTGTAAATGAAGCTAAAAATCTTGGATTGATAATAGATACAAAATTGAAATTCATTTCCCATATTTCAAAGTGCATCCGAACAGCATACTCAAATACCAAATTAATTTACTCTTTGAAATACTTTTTATCTCACAAATTAAAAATATCACTATGCAATAGCTTAGTGTCTGACACTTCAATTCCAAGTCTAGCATTAAAAAAATATTAGGTGCGCAATTAAGTTCTCACTGTTTTTTTTTTTGTGAGGAAACTGCAACTTTATTGTGAAAACATGGTTACAAAGGAATCATTCAAAATATTGCCTATCGCTAGCGACAACTTTTTCCCATCTTTCTGGCAGAGCTCAAATACCGTCATGCTAGAAGTGTTCGTCTTTTGAGGCTATCCACGAATCATTTTGAGATGTCTTAATTAGGGTGGAATTTAGGGTGTGATGATAGGACACACCGATGGTGTATCGATCAGTCTTGCTTACGGGAGATTGAGGTGATTTACAATTAATATCATATCTTCTGCAAACTATAAAAGATGAACGGAGTGGTTAAGGTATGGTGGATTGGAATTATAAATGTAATGGACGAAGATGTTGGACAGGATAGGGTACGGAGACGGGCTCTGTGGGACACGTTGTTGGGAGAAAGGGCTGGTAGAAGGAATTGAGCATTCATAGCTTGAGGAAACTGTCAATAATTTAGATTAGATGATAGGATATGTTAAGGTAGTGACATTTGTATAGGAGATCTTTGAGCCAAATGGGGTCATAGGCCTTTTGGGTATAGAGGAAAAGGAGTGCGGTTTTTTAGTTTTCTAAGCACGAGGTTTGATGTTAGGATAGATAGAGGAAGGGTTATGTCTTTTTTTTTTTCGAAAAAGCCGAATTGGTGGTGTGGGATGTATTTCGTGACACAGGTGAGGAGTTTATTTTTCGTACTAGAACAGGATAATAGTGTGAAAACTGTATGTGTTTTCATTAAGTTCTGACGCGGGGCATTGTCCTGGCACTTTTTTGTATGAAGGTCGTTTTTTTTGTTGTTGGCTTTTGCACTCAATCGATCCAATAACGCCGTTTATTTATTATTGATAGTTTTACCTTTCTCAAGACAGTTAATTAATAATATTCCATGAGTGTTAAAAAATTTGGACGCCATAATCTTACGGTAAAATAAACAACAACTCAAAAGTAGGATTCTTTTGAAATTGTTTTTTTTTGTCACCAACGCCTGTTTTCTCAACTGACTATTTTTTTGATTCAGCTGTGCAATGGAGGATCACATACCGACGCAAGAAATTCTTTTTATTCCGCTTGAATAGCTCCAAACAGCGGCGCGTTGTTGTTTCTAGTCCAGTGTGAGCAAATGCGATCAACTTGCGTATGCCCAAATTTTCATGAATTGTAAAGACACTACCTTTTAATATCATCAAATTGTCAGTTTATTAAAACTATTTTGTGGACAATTTTTATGTTCTCTGAAACAATAGGTTAATAATAGTTGATTTCTCTGATGTAGAGTCCTGCTGCCTGACTGCAACTGTATTTACCGCAAAAAAGCCGTTTTACAAAATTTAAAAAAATAAAATGTTTAATCAATACACGAAATTCCTTTCTTTCCATTGCCTTGGAAATTACAAAACTGAGCTCACTAAAGTGACTACAACCTTTAAATCAACGGCCAGAATACCATGAAATTTTCATGCAGTGTGTATCGAAGGTTAATACTATCTGGAAAACACGTGGGTCTTTCAAAAATGTTGCCGTATATGTATCAGACCTGGGATGTATTGAGTGACTTGGTAGATAAGACAAAAATATCAGTTTTCATTTCCACTGGTTATTGTCACTGTGTAAACAAAATATATTTTTTTGTTACATAAAAATAGTGAAAAAGTTGTTTTTTTTTTCTTTGTGGACCGTTTGACACACACAAGAATTCGCAGAAAGTTGTGCGAGAATTATATATAAAAATTTCGCTATAATTCTATATTTAAGAATATAATTCCCTATTTCACACAGCAAAGAATTATTGTGAAAATAAGCAGAGCAGATTGTTTTTACAATCGTCCAATGCAAACAGACGCGCTATTGTGTAGTACGCTATGCTTAACATTATTGGGAGACTGTTTTATATAATTATTTTTAACATGTTCAATATATTTCTCGCGAGAATTCTCGCAATAAACATATTATAAAAATCGCTTTATTGCACTTGCGTAAACTTATATTTTTCTATATATAATAATATTATTAATTTTTGCGAGAATTTTTGTGTGTGTAAAACGGTACTTAGAGCTCGAACATTCTAAAAGCCTGCCAATACAGTTAAAATTTGCTCCGATATGATATTTCTTTTTAAGTTTAATTTTCCAGTTTTAAGATTTAAAAAAATCTATCGTTGTCATTCCATTCATAGTTTTTTTTTATTTTATTTTTCTAAGTGGGGAAAGACATTCACAGACAAAGTGTCAGTAGAACCCCCCACTATCTCCTGGGACACCACCCCGGAATAATAGGCACTATGAATTTAATAACAATTCATTTTAATTTTTGAAATCAAAAAACTACTAATAAACTGGGACTTAGACAAAAAAATGTCGTATAAAAATTACTTACGTCTATAAATTTTCTCAAATGGTTCAAATGTAAATAAAATACCTTAAAATGGGAAATAATATTAGCGGAGTATTATTAATTTTTTTATTTTAATATACTTTATTTCAATTATGTGTGAATCGCTTGAGTATGGCTAAGATAAAAGTGAACAACACGAGCAATATTAAATAAATATATAATATTGTGGCAAATAATAAATGCAAAATTTTTAACTTACTCAACAATTAACAACATTCTTGAATAAGTTAAAAGTGTATTTAATAAATATACTTTAGAATTACGCAATAAGAATTCCTGTTACAAAGAAATATTTAAAAAAAACTTATAAAAAATATGTATGAATATAGTATCCTCAAAATGGCAAAAAAACTTTATTTGGCATACAAACAAAACAAGCTCACAAAAATCTGTGCGCTTTATTCTTTATTATACGTCCCTCCCCAACTTTACTAACACGTTTGCGCCCGTACAATCATCCCTTATCCATTCTTCTTTATTCTTGCTACCATTCACTTATTCTACGCGCACTCCCTCACACCCGTCTCCTAAATGTATCCATATATCCTTCTCATTCGTACAGAATATTTCCAACCTCGCTTTGTCTCTCTCCACAACCACCACACCTAGCTCTTGCCATCGCAAAAAGTAACCTTTCCAAACACATGCAGCTCCCTACACCTCAAATATCCCGGAAGTCTCTCGAATTCTTTTTATCCTTTATACAATGGGTTATAATTGCTTTCAACAATTTGTTCCTGCACTTCAACCGCTTATCTACTATGCCCTCAAATATTCCTGCCACCCTGTACATTCGGCTGTGTCGGACCACCACTATTAGTTTTACACTCCAGTATCTTCTGGTCATGGATTCCATCATGTTGTCGATTTTCCCTTAAGGTATTGCATCCCAGGCAATTTGTAGTTCATGCTTAGGAGCTTCTAGTGTGTGTGTGGAGGATTGGCTGATTGCGTCACTCTTCTACGAGTCATGTGCCACACGGTAATATATTGACATTAGACTCTTCGAAGCGCTCTATAAAACTTCTTGCAAATGTGGGGAAGGTCCTTATAATGTTGAAAAATCGGGTCATTCCGCTGCTGGAGAAAAGGAAGGGTATGGGGTTTTACCACTTCATTAATATATCGGAGGCATTTATATTGCCTAGGATGAGTACCAACTGAGACCTGCTTCCATAAACAACAGCACCCCATACCACTACCTCCACTGTGTGGTGCAACTGAAAACTACCCATGGCATCGTTCTCCACGTTTGCATCTAACCATGTGTATTCTCAAACAGAATCGGCATTTGTCATTGAAGACCATTTCATGCCATTCCTCATCCCAATCCAATCGCGAGGTATACCACTCCAAACGTTGCTGTTAATGACAAGCCGTCAGCGGACGATAAGACCTTCAGCTCTAATTCGTCAGTAAACGAAGGGTTACAGAACGTCATTCGTTTCCAAACTATCGGCTATTGATTTTGTACTCGAGAATCGGTCTCATAATATCATTAATCGGAGATAGCGGTCCTAGACCACATTTATCTGCTTTGGCCGTTTACTTCCTTCTTCCATAGATAATGCTTGATAACACCGTACAATAAAGTGTTAGTTAATATTAAGACGATTAACAATTTTTCTGAATGAAAAAACAATAATGCGACCTCAGTTGAATTCACTCTTTTTTTAAGTTGCCGTACTTTAGACATAATCGCAACCTCAAAATGCAAAGAAGATTACAAAAAAAAAAAACAATATCGAAATCGACTTAATCTCGCATGAAATACATCCAATAATTTCGATTGTAACAAGTAAAACGTAAAATTTGCCATAACAACTCGATTATTTTGAATAAAATTTTAATAAGTTACATTTCACAAGTTTGGTCTAAAAATGCCTACACCTTCTTGGTGTTGCCTTTTTATATGACTTAGCATACATAGACGTATTTTCCACACTTCCTTTACAAACCCTTCGTCTTCAAACTCTTGCATATTCATTTTATACTTCACCACTTTCACAAAAGTTTCTAAATTCATTGATATTCTTTTTTTTTTTTCTGAAGTTTTATGTATCTGGGGTCAATCTCCCCAGTCCTAGTGCCTGCTTCAGGCACCACAGTTTCTCTCTTTCTATACATTTATACACTTTCATACCCCATTGAATCGAATAGCCTTCACCCATGCATCTGATAACTTACACATCAAACGAAAATTACCATCAAACCATTTTCCCCACCTCTTACACAACAATACACCATGGCTTATCTTGTAACCATTTCACATGCTCCACATATCAACGTGTATTTTTTAATACAAATTCTAAGTACTTAAACTGTGTCACTTTTCCACGTCCCTACACTCTCTACCTTTGCTTTTGAATATCATCTACTTCGTCGTTTTAAAAATCGCACTCAGTCTCAAAGAGCGAAGTTTAGTTTAACATGAATATTTATTCCATCTGAGAAATAATGCGAATCAAAAATGGAGTTGTGGAGAACATATTTCAGGTGTTATACCACTAATATTATTTGATTTGCGTTTGAATTGAAAAATGGCGAATGCTATTAAAACAAATGTTGTAATCCCCCCCCCCCCCCAAAAAAAAAAAACTTACGCATTTAAACTCCCTATCGGAGTTTAAAATATTTTGACATACACCATTTTACGCATTGCCTTTGAGATGGTATTTCGCTTATATTTGAATGGACAATACACTAAAAATTTAAAAAAAGAGAAAATTAGTGCATTTGAGACCCTCAGGTCTCTTGCCATTTGACAGTGACAAAAACAGTTACAAATAATTATTATACACTGTAATTGTTAATATTCTGTCAATATAGATATTGTTTCTCTCTCTCTCTCTCTATCTATCTATCTATCTATCTATCTCTCTAATACATATGTTGAAATTTCATTATGATATAATAGAGAATAAAATTTAATTCAAAAAGATAAATAGTGTAATGTAAAAATAAATGAATTTTCAATACGGACAAATGTTATAAATATTCCAGCCAATGGAAGTAATATTTCAAAATGAATTCCGTGTTGAATTGCTTGACATTTCATTGTCGATATTCTTGTGGGTATGAATAAATATTTTTTTATGATCATATTTTGAATAATACTATAACTGCAAATACAATACATTTGTAATAAGGATATGAATATTAAATAATTCTTCATTGTTTAAATGCTTAAATTATATTAGCTACATAAACACGCAACTTCTAAAATTTTAATAAGAAAGCGCATACACCCACAGAAAGAATTAATATCGTCTTTATATACTAATATAATTTTATTGCTCAAATAATTACTCTCAAATTTAAAAATTAATCAGATTAAGGTAAAATAAAATTATTTATGGTCTACACTTCTGTTATAACTAATTTAAATATTAGTATTGTTCACTGTTATTTTATAATTATATATCAGTTAGAAATCATTTATATATATATATATATATATATATATATATATATTAATATTTATTTTAATATTTATTTTTGTAGCATGTTTTGTAAAAAGGTGATTCCGTAAATAAATGTATTATTATTTAAAGCTGGTTAAATATGGCAATATTAAGTTTAATTATAAAACGCACTTTTAACATTACAATAATCCGTAAATTTTAAAAAGCTGTATTGGGTGTTCAAAAAGAAAGATCACCGGGTATATCTCAGAAGCTTCCCCCTAGAGCTTTTGTAAAAAATATTAATAAAAGTGGCAACGAGAAAAAGCTGTAAATAATTTTCAAGTTTGGTATTCTTCCGGTAAGGGGACACGATGAATACTGGAAAACGCAATACTATGATTATCTCAAAAGAAGTTCTTACAAAGGTATCCTAAAACGACACTTTTTGAAAGTATGAGTATATGAAACAAAAATATTGAATACTTTTTAGTCTTACTCTTGAAATAAATGCTAGGGGAAGCTTTGAAGTTTGTAATGAATTTCTTTCATTTTAACCCTCTTTTTATGGAAATTTAGAAAAATATATCATTACTTTTGAAATTTCTAAGAAAAATGGGAAAAGTATCAACTTTTTTAACTTGTAACTACCTAGCGGGGATAATTTTTTTGTTATTTTTATCAATAATTTTATTCAACAAGATAAGTTATTTCGTATGACATGAAAATCATTAATATCGATTAAAAATCAAAAGAGTTATTTAACAATTACTCACTACAAAATCGAATCCCCCACCCATTATTTCAAGAGTATAACAAAAAAGTCTCTAACATTTTTGTTCCACGAACTCATCATGATTTCAAAAAGTGCAGTTTAAGGATTATATGTTCGGCTGGTCATTGCGACTACCACCGGAAATGTTGCGAACTTAAAAAATATTTTCAGCATTTTCTCACGAACAATTTTATTAACATTTTCTTTATTTGAAAGCTCTAGGACTCATGATTCCGGTGACTTTTTAATTTGGACATCCGACCGGATTCTCTTTTTACAATTTTAGGAGTTCGAATGGCCATCAGGTACAAATGAATTAGAATTATTTTCATTGATCGAATCACATAGATAATTGTATATATTGCAATAAACTATAAACAAAGGAACGATGCGATTTAAAATTTAAAAATAAAAAATAAATACCAATTTTTATTTTAACACTGTTAAACCGAAAAAAAATGTTATTCTAGTGTAGTCTCATTAACCACTTGATGAAACAAGATTAAATATTTTATCCTTACTCTTGAATGAAATATACATTTCGCATAGTTATAAAAACTGCAAGACAGGACAGGGCTTAAAGAGATCCTGTTGATTTTTATTATTTTATTAGGCATTTTAGCAATATAAAAATAAACTTATTAGAAGTGGAAATGATTTAATTGATCGGATGAGATATTTTACGAGAAAAAAATTCGAAACCCAGAAAAAAAAAACAGTTTTTGACATATTTAAAATAAACAAATTTATGATTTTTGTCTTATAAATAAGAAATATAATTAATTAATGGTTGAGGCGTTAACTTCGTGATACATCTTGAAAATTAAATAGAAACGTTTACTTTGTTGATATCACAATTTATAAAGTGTAATATCAACAAAGTAAACGTTTTGTTTAATTAATAAAAAAATATAAAATTCAAATTTGTATTATTTAATTTCATTATTGTTTTATTTGAATTTTATATCAAACTGATAAAATAAATTTTATGGAAATTTTAAAGTTAAATTTATAAAAACGTAAATAACTAATTATTAATATAAAGAATGTTTTTAGATAGTTAAATCGCTAAAAATTACAATTTCTTTATAAAATGTTGTATTAATAAATTTTAGGATATATTAAATTATATATTTATTGTATTAATTTAAAGATCTTATATTTTAATATTAAATGACTACTATTAAACAATTATAATTTCATATAAACAAATATCAATTACATTTCACCGAAAAACAAAATTATTATAGATGGATTTTCTCGAGTAATCGTACCTAACAGAATTATTTCCTTTTAATCGCAATAGATTTATTGTTATTTATTATTAGAATAAATTTGTATATAATTCAAAATTTTACTATATAATTTAATGTTATTTAGAATATAAAACTTGACAACAAATAATAATATTTTTAATTGTTCATTTTCTAGGAGATCTACATTAATGAAAATATATCAATTAGAATAATGTCTCATTAACAATAAAAGTGCGGATATGACTATATGATCTAAATTGGCGAAAACAAAAAACTTATAATAAATTGAATTTACGTAGATTAATTTGTATGTATCGGAAACAATATTTCAATGAATAAATATTTGTTTTAAATAATGAGAATATTATATTTCACATGAACTATTATTGTTTTCTTTTTCTCATTTTAAATTAGAACAGGAGATGGTGTCATAAAATACAGTTAACACTCCAAAAAAAGCGAAAGGGTGAGGAAGCCATTTGCAACACTATTCTTACTTTATTACAAACTTAAGTGTGATGTTAGAACCCCTTTAGTTTAGCCTTAGATATTCCAGCCACATTTTTCCGATTGCTGTTAATTGACTTGGCATGCGTCTGGAAAAGAGAAAGCTCGAGTGTTTTTGGACCCCCTCTTTTTAGCTCTGTATTTTTTGATTGATTGTTTCTTTCTATTCTATAAATGTTTTTTGCTGCACGAACTTATTATTCCCCCGTTGTTCGTATTTATTTATTTTGAAATTAATCCCGGGAATGTGTTTTAATTTCCTTCTGTTTCTTTTCGTTGTAGGTGCGCTATCGTTGGGTGTGGCCTCAGCTTTGAATCCGAATGGTGTCAAAGTGGATTCGAACTCGCCGGCCAGTCCGAATAAGCCGGAATTATTAAACACCCAAGTTAACTTAGATCAGACCACCGGGCAATGCTACACCACGTTGAGACCAGTTAAACTGTAACGAAGCTGCCACACACAAACACACACACAATGTTATCGGATTGTAAACGACTTATGCAAAAACTTTATTTCGAACAAGCAAAACTAAACAAGTATGATTTTAAGAACAAAGGAAATAATTACTGTTAAAAACAAATACTTCGTGTCACGTACCGCTGATCGAGAGATTTTATGCAGGAGGGATCGTCCAGGGATGAGGATTGTGCGTTACGAAATGAAAGGTATTGTTTGGTAATATTAACAACTTGTTTGCTTCTATTCATTATGCTGGTGGTAATTATTTAATTATTTTTATTACAGACTTTATATTGTCAATTCTATTTCTAGATACAAAAAATAACATTATTTTCTTATGAATATTGCTATCACTTTTTTTTAGGAAAAGCACTTATATTTTTCAAGAAACATAATTTACAAAAAATTATAAAGAAAAACGAAAGTCGCTTCCATTACTGAAAAACAACGCACTAATAGCCTTTCTTTTATTTGAGTTACCAAGTGTGAATTTAGGAAACAAAGTGAATATTATCAATAGATCACAATAAACGAAAGACAACGCAAGCGCCATCTTTGGCCTAATTTCATGTGGATTTGGGTCTACAAGGTAGACGACCGAGAATCATTGTTTCGTCCACTGAAGGAAGGCGAGAACTTGTCCTGTTTTAGCGTTGTCTTTCATTTATTATGATTAATATCAGGTATATTACCACAATACAAAATCAGTTCAGTGGCCTTCATCAAGGCATTACACATGGAACACACTAGTCTGATTAGGGTCGAAAAACCGAAATGGCTATCACTAATTATCCATACGCTTTATATGAATGATGGCTGAATATTTTATTAAATTATCAATAGAGTTGAGTTATAGAAGTATATATATATATATATAATCGATGTCCCCTTTTACCAATTGGTGTCGGGGTAGTTATAGAAGTGGTTGAGTTTAATACTCAACTTCTTCAACTTTCATAACTAATTGTATTTCATAATTTGATTTTCAATTTCATTTACTATTAAATTTTGCCATATCTTCATGAATTCACCATCTGCGTAGATTTATTTAAAGTCTCTTTGTTTCAAGTTGAGTATGTACAACCTTTAAAATTATTTTTTAAGTTTTATTTTAAACATAATCCTTTTAATAAATTGCATTCTCCACAAAAAAATGTACTTGCAAATCACAAATTCACGTTAATAAATTTAAATCTCGGTTTACTTCTTACTGCATGTGTTTGTTTAATAAACATGAACACTATGTATACATTATCGATAGCAAACAAAAGTATGTTATTTATTCAAAGCACTTTACAATTCGATTCACAGCAGGCAATTAGACTGGGGCGTGTAATGGAAAGGTAAACATCGCCGTATATAATAAATTCATTGCAGTTGCCTCCAGAATGGACTGATTATCAGTACTGTTTCTAGCCAAAATTTTTGATGAGTATTATAAAAAATATATAAAGGTAGGCTGAGGATTAATGTAAAGCGCAAACAAAATCAGTATAATCGAAACAAAAGTGAAATTCTTAAAATTTTTTTTAATCTTTTTCCTTTCTACCGTTAGGTGTAAGGAGCATTCTTGACATTTTGTAGCATAAAAACCATATATTATTATTATTATTTTACCGATAAATCTCCTCCCCCTTTAACACTCTGTCTTGAATTTATGGTAACTTGCAACAAAAATATCTGTGATTGATAGCTGAACTTTCTTAATTATTTGCAGTAATAAATTGATGAACTCCTTCATACCAACGTGCATTCCTTTTTTTATTCATTTCATCGCTGACAATATTCAAATCCGCCACTACACATTTTATAAGGTGTACTTTTTCTAGAACGGTAAATGGGTATGTGTGTAAGAACTACAGCCATGTGGATTATTCTATTTCCTCCTTGCCTATGATTAATAAAAGAGTTTGTGGTTATTTTGCTCCTTTCAGAAATCAATTTCTCTAAGGAATTTTTTGTGTTACTTTATTTTTCCTCAGATAGCTTTTCATACGAGGGTAGTCCCAGAAGTACCCAGCCTAACAAAGAAAACAAAAAAAATGGAAAAAACTTTTATTTCTCTACATTGTTACCTTTTAGCTCGATACACTTTTCCCATCAATGTTTGATAACTTCGATGCCCTGTTTATAGTGAAACTCGCCGAACTCCTCAAATATCAACCCTCAATCACAGACCCCATTTCTTCATTATTTCCACATCTTTTATCACCATGCAATTTTTTTCAAATCTAGAAAGAACAAATAATCCGACGGAGCTAAATCCGTCGAATAGGGTGCGCGAAGAAGCAAATTCGTACTTCAACAATGAAATAAATGAAAATTATCCTATGCACATCCCAAACAAAACATTGCCTGTAGATTGAACTGTCTTTGCCTTCTTTGGAGGCGATTCTGCCCTTTCAATGCATTGTTTTGACTGTTCCTTCGTATATGGTCGGAGAGGGGGCATGGCTTAGCAATAGGTCATGTCCGCTGCTTGCATGCATGTTCCTTCGTTTCTGGCGTATAGTGATGGACCCATATTTCATCCATGATTATGAATTGACGCAAAAACTATTGCTGTGAAACTTCTTCAATCGCTTAATTGAAATATCTTCACGGCGCTGTTTTTGTTCCACTGTGAGTAATCGCGAACTCAACTTGCGCACAGATTTCTCAAGTCCAAAAGTTACCATTTTCTGGATTTCTCACCATTTCTGGCAGTCTCACCACATTTGGTCGTCTTGACAGCTCATTCCCAATGTTTTACAATAGCATATGAAGGAGCACACTCCCCTAAAGTACAATCTAGCTGCGTTTTGATATTGGTTGCACTGGGGCCTTTCAATGAAAGCATTGTATCACATAATGATGTCCAATTTTTGTCATGTTTACAATTCGTCGAGAACGTTCACTATTATGCATTCATGAGCAGCAAAACAAATACTAAACAATGCAGCCTTGTCAAACTTCGAACTTAAGCTTTATAAAGTTGGTACTTTCTACCATGGTTATTATTTTAAAACAGCTACTGCCATCTCTATGACAGGCCAGATACTTCAGGAATTACCCATGTATCCTTTAACTTATAAATACCACGTATTCCAATGTTATACGGTAGGCTTTTCATTTCGTTACATAGTCTTCAGATGGGTTTTTCCAAAGTCTCAAATTGTATGGACCATCTTGAGATTGCTTCTGTTAAGTGCAATTGCTTCAGAAGGTAGTTTATGACAGAGTTATTTAGCATTACTTTTTATAGCGTTTAGTATGTTTCCCAAATCCTATTTTCTTATTTTATTTTTGGGAATAGCAAACATATGGCTTAATTATTCGTATATAAGATCTGCTAGCTTGTAACAGACAAGCCTTCACCCACCGTAATGTTTTAGTATACCAGTCTTGAGTAGCTTTTGAGACATTCGCAAGCCAATCTAAATTTGATCTCATAGCTGTTTAGAGTTTTCTGAGAAGCTTGGCTATCGATAGTCATAAGAATGTTTTGCCTATAATATCCTCTATAGGTTTTGCAATAAACACTGATTGATAGCAACTATTACGGCATACTATATATATTTATAATGTAACGTCAATTTTTCGTTGCGGAAATGTTTAACATTTAACAGTTCTGTTTTTTTCTGCTTATTCTTATATTCTATTAGGTTGATGCAAAAGAAATGTCTGATTTTAACTATTAACTTTAATTGAGTATAACTTTTATGCAATTAACTTTATTAATCAAAATAAGAACCATTAGAATTTGCCAACAAAAAACAAGTTTATTTATGCCTCTAGCATAGAAATTTGGAGTTCTTGAAGCAACGAAAGAATTGAAGGCGGTTTCAGCATCTCTTTGATTTTTGAAGCATTTATCACGCAAGAAGTTGTCCAGATCCTTGAAAAAGTGGAAATCAGTAGGCGACAGGTCGGGCGAGTATGGTGAATGGTCGAGAGTTTCGTAGCCCAATTCATGCAACTCAATTGAAACATGTGGCCGAGCGTTGTCATGAAGAAGAATTGGGCCTTTTTTATTGACAAATGCCGGCTCTTTTTGTCAAAATTTTTGGTGCATTTCGTCGATTTGTTCACAATACTTCTCCGCTGTGATAGTTTCGGTCGGATTCAGAAAGCTGTGAAGTATCAAACCCGCCATAGACCATCAAACAGTCACCATAACCTTCTTTTGATGCATATTTGGCTTGGGGAAGTGCTTGGGAGCTTCATCATGATCCAACCATTGGACTGAACGTCTTCGGTTATCATAAAGAACCCACTTTTCATCGCAGGTGACGATTCGGTTGAAAAACGGGTCGTTTTGGTTGCGAAGATGTGGTGCAGATGCCACATCAAAAATTTTCGTTCAGTTCATGCGGAACCCATTTGTCAAGCTTTTTCACTTTTCCAATTTTCTTTGAATGTCGAAAAAACGGTTGACTGGTCAACATTGAGCTCTTCAGCAACTTTTCATGTTGCTTTGCTTGTGTCAGCTTCAATTGGTCATCATAAACTTCTGATGGTCGGCTACTGTGTTTTTCATCTTCAAGACTCTCATGACCATAACGGAATCGGACGAACCATCGTTGCACAGCACGTTCATTAGCAGTATTTTGTACCAAATGCTCCCTTGATATGCTTTGTTGATATTGCGAGTCGCCTCAGTTGCTTTTTGACCTCGTTTAAACTCATACAAAAATACCGCTCTTAATTGCATCTTTTCTAGCATTTCTAGAATGATGAAAATATAACAAAATCATAGAATATATATAATAAAAATATAGAGCATAATCTAAGCTTTAAAATAATATATACAATGTCAATAATTATTAAAAAATTTATTAAATTTTTAAACCATAAAGTTTGATAAAAAATTCAACATTTCTTTTGCATCAATTATTGTTACGTTTTAAATTTTAATTGGTACTTAATTTTAGCAGTTTGTTACTTTACCATAGCTCTTTTGTCGGTAAGCAGATCGTGGGTGTTACTGGAAAGTTTATAATTATTTATGGATATAATTAATAAATTAATTCCAAATTTAGATCTGTGACTTTATCTTACGCTACGTAAGTACGTTAAACAAATGCACATTAAAAAAACTACTTCTCAGGCAAATAACGTTACGTACTTACGTAACGTAAGTCCAATGTCACAGAACTAAATGTGGAAATAATTTATTAATTATTTTCAAATCATTTTTATTTAATTTTTCAAATAACTGTCACCAAGTGTGTAAATACTCTTTTCTATTTATGTACAATTTAAAACAATAACCTTTAATTATTAATTCTATAAATAGTGTGACCACCATAAATTATAGCCTGAAAGAAACGAAAGAAAATTTTACAAAGATTTAACTCGAACAGTTAATTTTTTTGTCAAAAATTAAAAAAAAAAATAAAATAGACACTATCTAAAAATGCCTACAAATTGTAGCAGAAACAAGATAGAAAGACCAGTGGCATCTTGAATTGTTACGAATAGATTCATCTTGAATTAAAAAATTAAAATCTGTCAATTTTGACAGTAGGTATTTCAAAAATATTAATATTTTAGTGCCCATTTAGAAACATCATAATTCAATTTTTTAAATGGAATGACCAATATTTTATCTCATAAATCGATTGGCAAGACAATTTACAACATAAAAATATTAATTATGTCTATATCTTGAGTAGTTTTTGAGTTAATTTGAAATTTCCTTCCTCCCAAAATGTTTTGCGCAATTGACTAATTTCTGTACTAATTACACGTGCACCATAGTAGTCTACTGTCAATATTCATATCGGTTATTATTTTTGGTACGACCCAAAACAAAAGGTCGAGTGGAGTAAAATCTGGAAATCTAGCAAGTCCACGGACCTAACCTTCTAATCCATCTATAGACACATTCAGTTGCTGTAATATTTCTTGTGTACAAAGATCCCTGTTCGGGCAAAGGTGTACTTTCCTCTGGTTCAAAAGATTCACCAGTGATTTTAGTTCTTTGATAATAATACCAACAATGTTTTGTTTAACACGTCTATTACCAACTCAAAATATATTACAAAGTAAACTTTACAAAATGGATACAGCCTTCGCGTTTGAGAGATAGAATTGAACTTAACTTAAAACTAAAATAATATTTACAAATTGTACAAAAAGAGAGAGAAAGATGCGGGTGCATGCGCATTTCACGTCTATAGTGGTGGGTCGGTTGATTATCTCAGGTAGATTTTTTAGATATGGAAATCGGCTACGCACGATTTCTGCGGAAATGTGCAGATGCTTAATTACCGAAAATACCCGTAATCCGCACTATTGTGTTGTAGATTGGAATGTTTTATAATCCCAAAAAGGTATTTACAAAATACCCCGAGATTTGTATACTGTTAATAAAATTAGCATAAAAACATTTACAAACTGCAATAAAGTATACAATAGAGGTATTAGAAAACATACAAATATAAAAATAAATTATTTTAACAAATAAAACTAAACAATCCCATTAGCATATTTTTATTCATCTGAATAAAAGCATATTGAACAAATGGTAACTCCTTCTAACGAAGTCTTAATTAAATTATTGGGACATTACATTGGGGCAAGGAACAATCTTCCTTTCAGAATTATTTAACGTCTCTTCCAATCGTCGATCAGGTCAATAACGTACGCTATTCATTTTTTTGCGAACAAAACGTCAACTATTTGTGAAAGTTGAAACTCAGTATATAAATCTTTTGGTTCAGATTCTGAATGACTCATTGATGCACAGCTACAACGGATTCTACATCAAATCTCCCTTTCTTTATTTTTCGCTAAACCATTACACTTTGGTAGTACTGTAGCTCCTCCAGGGAGTCAATGGGCTTCCGATTTTAGATCTTTAAATGTTTCTTAAATGTCCAAATAAAAGTAATACATCTGATCAATGTAACCACAAATCCAGGTACTACCGGAAAAATGAAAAATTAAAAAAATATTTGAACTTTTAATGAAAATTTTAAAGCCCTAAAATTTAAATAATAGAGCAACGAAATGAATTATTTTAAGAGCATTGAATACCATTGTACATCTGTTTTTCTTTCGCATTACTTACAGCTCTAACCCGCGCAAGGGTAAATGGAGCATATGCAAATTCGTATTTCAACAACAAAGTAAAATGAGTCTTTAAGGCTTAATTTTTCTTATTTGTGTTAATTTTATGACTTATTGCAACGTATTTATTCAATATCAAATAAATACAAAAATTAAACGTTGTAGGTCCTCCTTTTTTTTCTACATATGAAATATTTATCACATGAATGTGTTTGAAATTTAGACATGGCATCCTTATAATGCTGAACTTCTATCATACAAAATTTATCGTAAAATTCGGCTGTGAAGGAAGTGAATAATTTAACAGCTGAAAACGGAAAATACGCAATAAATATAAGAATCATCATCTGCCAGGGTAAAATAATTGTTGAAATACCATCCTGAACAATGAAATAATAATATAATAATAAATTTATTACCTATTGAATGATTCAAATCTTATAATCATGTCCAATATTTGTTCATGCAGATTACTATTTTACAATAAAATATAATCATCCATTTTCTTAAAAAATAATAATAAATTTAAAGTGAGTTTGAAAATTAAATTAAAATAAATAGAAAAGAGTATTTATTCACTTGGTCACAGTTATTTAAATATATTAAATAAAAATGATTTGAAAATAATTAATAAATTAAATTAAATTGAATTAATTTGGTTTAAGTTGATTTAGTTTAATTTGATTTAATATAATCGATTTAATTTTGCTGATTGTATTTGAATTAATGTAATTGATTTATTTTAACATCTTTAAATTATGTAAGGCATAGCTCTACTGACGAGGGATAGATCCCGAAACACTTATCTGCAGATGGCCTTACATTAAGTAACGTTCCTTTTGTTGTGTTTACATTAAATTTTTTTGGATCAAAATTTGTTGCATTATGAAATTTTTTATTGATATGCAACAGCAGGTGTACATTATGTAATTCAATGTCCGGCGTGGGTATTTGCCCGGGAAGTAGTTGTTTTAATGTGCATTTGTTTAACGTACTTACGTAGCGTAAGTTAAAAATCACAGAGCTAAATGTGGAAATAATTTATTAATTATTTTCAGATCATTTTTATTTAATATAATTAAATTAAATATTAAAAGAAATTTAAAAATAATAATTTATAACAATAAAATTATAAAAAATACTTTAGTTTCGACCGTTACTACGTGATAAAAAATAAAAGTGTTAAAAATCATAGTAATGGTTTCATTTAAAATATTTAATTCATTATTTTCCCTTTTGACTTGGATACCTTAGGCACTCAAAAACGAACAAACGTTCATTGAAACCACTATTTCTGCGCATACCCCACCGGATATTGGACTACGCCATAGAAATTTACTGTTGCATGACAAATGATTGCATAATGCAACAATTTTTGATTTAAGAATATTTAATACAAACACAAAAAAACGTTTAAATTGCAGTAGTTAAAGGGATAATAATTGATAGTTATTTATAACAAATAAATAACTATCAAATGAATTATTCTAAAATTTATTTTTAGTTAGTTACACATCTTTATTGACAAGTTTTTTGAGTTTACAATAATAATAACATAAAATATGTTTAAAATGTAAAGGTTTCTTGTCAATCGGCTATCGACCATAGGCCTCTCTGCCTGTCTTATAATTAATTGTCTTTATCTTCTTTTGCAAATTATTTTGTCGTTGGTCGTTATTGCTAAACTGTCTATTGAAACGATCCGGGACAATTTAACTGTCTATGTCTTAAAAGGATGTAATGAATATAAATATTGTTGTGGAGAGATTTTTACGGATAAGTCTTATATTTGGGGTGCGTGGGATACATAAGGTGTGTAGAAAGTCGCGAGTGGTTCGAATTAGATTTATTTTTGTTTAATTTAAATTTAAATAACAGCTACAAAGTGAATAAAATACTCGCTTCTATTAGGTTTATGATTTCATTACATTTGGAAATTTGTCATTATTATTTATATAATTGTGTTCTGGGACCTTATTCCTAAAAATGATTATACGTTTCGGTCGTACGCTATTATCAAAATCATTGTATGTATTCCCATTTAAATTAAATGACTGATTTCGTACTACTGAAACGGACGATCAGAAAAACGGGCCCTAATAAATTATTACGATGTCTTGTATGCTCACTTTCATATGAAACACACTACCCATTAAAAAATAGACTACAATTTTACATCGATAAAATAATTTATTATGAACTAAGAAACGATAAAAATTTACTTGAAAAAAAAACAGTATTCAAGAAAAATTCGGTCACTATCAAAGTCGACAACGTCGCATTTAAAATTGCTTAACAAATCTTAATAACATTTTTTTTCCTATAAAGTTGGCATACCAATATTTCTGGAATTTTATAAACATTGCTAAAAATTTTATCTGTCTATTCTCTATATTCTGGAATTAGTGTCATTCATCAAATTACAGATAAGTTTGAAGGCGAAATGTTAGATTATTGAGTCCTTAGTGAAAAATCAGGTTCAACCAGTGTCGCATAACCCTGACGTGAGCGGCATCCTGCATGAACCATAATGAGTAATCTTCATTTAAGGGTGCGGTTTAGACGAAAGAGATAGCTATATAAATGTTGGCAATCACTAATTCGAGTTAGATTGCTGTTGTGATCAATTAACAATATTGTAATATACATTAAAGTAATCTTAAAATAAGCAGGAATTTCATTAGATGAATTAAAAATTATTTTAATTTTAAGTTTGTGTGAAAAACAATTATGAAACACAATGAAAATTGATCAAATTTATAGCAAATTTCAAATTATATTTTTGCTAATAAAAACTTGTACAATAAAAATTTAAAGGATTTCACTAAATTCTGCATTCAAATAACTTAGCAGACATGACCTATTAATTTCATTATATCTTACAATTTTCTTTTCTAACTTGAACTAGTAAATTTACGTAAAACACGAAAATTAACGATTTATTTTTTATTTAGACTGATACTTTATACTTGGTAGATAAAAATGTAAATACATATTCATATTATTAAATCCAAAAGAATGGCTTTTTTTAACGATTATTTCCATTTTACTATATAGCTATCTCTTTCTACTAAACCGCAACCTTAAGTCAAACGGCTATATCAAACAATCTCCTAAAATAAGAAAAAATATTTACTTTTTTTGATATTTGCACACACCCTATTATTCTATGTATTGTTATTGGCTCTAGAAAAATGTAAAAAAATGTGATCGTGAGCAATACACTAAAGCCATTCATTAGGTCACTTCTGGTAGCGGTTATATGATACTGTAATTTGTTATTTTTTTTTTTTTTTAGAAGTCGGAACTTTGATTATCGCCCTCCCTTCTTCTGAAAAATAAAATCGCAAACATTTTATTCCATTCCTCATTAAATCCATTTAAAAGTATAATAAATGTGAACTGAAATGAATTGATTAAGAATATCGTTACTTTTATTTTCTTTACTTTAAATAAATTATTAAAGTTTTAGTTTCAAGCTGACTGGAGAAAATGGTAATTGTGCTATGCAGTTATGACAATTGCAATTTTAGGAATTTGTTTCCTTAAAACTATTTGTTTAGTTTCTTTTTTTTTTAATTACATGCTTGATGTACCTTAAAAATAACTATATTTTATTTAGATCAAATAATATTCCAACCAAATTTATGAGAAAAACTTATTCTCATTTCGCATGATGCATGTTGTAAATGGATGCAGTTTATATTAGTTTTATTTAAATTTAATTAAAAATAGAATAGATATTAATAGTTTGATGGTTTTTAGATTTTTTAATAACTATTAATTTGTATTATTGAAAATCCTTACACACACCACAAACAAATCACAAAATTAACAACAAACATTCATAGTACAGATTTAGTTTATGTCAAATGGAAATTGGTATCACAATGCAGAGTGTATGTAATAAGGACCAAACGTAGAAATTATAGATTTATCTGCTTTCTTAATTAATTTAGAGCAAAATTACAAATTAAAAAAAAATCCAATCAATTTAATTTATATTTAATGATGCTACTAGAAACGAGAAAATTAAATTGTGTCAAGTAACTGTAAAAACCATTATAAAAAAATGATTACATTATGAACAATTATTATATTACTTAAATACTTCCCGCTTAAATATTAATGGTGGACATAAGAAATCCCATTATTTAAGCAATTATTTCTTTACTTTTTGTTTTTAGTTTAATTTGTTAAAAATACGCAATATGTGGAGTTATGTGAACAAAAATTGATATGAGTGGGTAAGCAATTGAACGAGACATCCAACAAAAAAATATATAAGATGTTCCATTTAAAATAACATCGTTGGTAGCCTTTTAACTGAAAGCTACACAAATACAAAATATTTTCTATGAGGATACCGCATTCAACCGTGCAATGCAGATTTTTTTTTTAATTTTTCCTCCTTTGGAAACCCAATAAACATTTATATTTTAAATTTTATATTATCTTTCTTGTCAAATACAAATAAAAAATAATTCACTTAATGAGCGGCGCGACTGGAGCAGCAATTTTCCCTTTCTTCCCCTAATCATCCTTCTTCTTCCATTTCACTTCTTTGACTCCGGCCTCCTTCTCCACCAAAAACAACCAATATTTAATGGCCGTTATTCATGTTCCACCCTGTATTTCATTGAAACGTTCATGTAAAGTGCAACGTTCGGTGTTAAGTTGATCTGTTAGACGAATTGATTAACCGGAACGTTCACACTGAATCGTTATCCAGAAAATTGAGTGCACAAATTGAGGGACATTTGATTTGGCCACATTGCTAGATGCGTACTATGCAATATTCGTCTCTCCCATTCGCTTTATTATCATCCAGGAGAGGTTCATTAGTAATTATTTTTTGGCCACCCTGTAAATACTTAAAACCCGCATAAACCACATTATACAGAATAAACTGAACAGGTTTTTGTATAATTATGATAATTAATATAAAAAGGTTATTACAAAAGCGTTTAAATGCGTTGTTTAAAAAAATCCATAAAAACTAATTGCTGCGCTGCCGCCTAATGGAAAATTGCGGACAACTATGAAATTGCCGGGAATTAATTATACGAAAAAACGAACCGTAATTATATTCAATACCGAGCAAATTGTTTTTCATGAAAATGCATAAATTCCGACTGAAGCCGGAAAGCCGTGTTATTTATACGAGAAAAAGTAAACTGAGAATGCACAAAAGGTTTTAATACGAAAACGCCATAAATAGTAATGATAATAGAAGTTACAAGTGTTAATTATCAGAATTTATTTCGAAATAAACAATACCTATTACGAGATTATTTTTTCTTTATTTTTGTTTAATTTAAGCACGATAATTAATTTACCATATATTTGTATTCATGTAAATATATAATTTTATGGAACTACATGAATAAATAAAAAAATATTCACTATTTGGTATTGAGTTATGCGAAGTTGGCGTTCTTATAGTGTGAATGAATCCATTTATTTATATCTAATTTTTACATTTGTACTCTCTTGTGATTTCAATCCGTGGCCTATTTGTGTTCTGTAAGTCACCCTGATCAGCCCATGTGTGTGAAAAAGTCTCTCCTAGTTGTTTTTCCTAATATCTAACTAACCAACCGTTATGGCTAAATTAACTCTCACTTCGATTCAAAAACTTATAACTAAACAGTTTAACTCGTTCAAAATTGAAATAAATAAGAAACCTTATTTCTGAGCGTTTTGAAGCTATTGAATCTGTCATTTCTTGTGAAGCGGTGGTTAGTGAAATTGAAGAAAGGCAACTTAAAAAAAAACGAATGTTATTCTCTTTAATGTTACTGAACCGAACCTTCCTCCACCAACCGAGAATAACGCTACCTGTTGTTAACATTCTGCAGCATAGAAATACAACCATCAAACCTCGTAAAGTTTTTCGTCTGGGTAAAAGTGGACATTGTGATAAACCCAGGCCCTTTAAAATCATATTTGATTCTAAGGAGTCAGCTATTTCAGTACTGCGCAGTAATTCAAACGCTCGTGTAGATAACACTTACTTTCACGCTGACAAAACTAGACTACAATTAAAATACTACAACCACCTAAGAGCTAAACTGGAAACCAAAAAGGCTAATGGGGAACACAACTACTTGAAGATGTGTTTCGTCGTGTTTCCACACTGGCTTTTCAAATTAACACTTTATCGTCCCCCTTTAACCCCACCCACACTAAATTCAACTTTCGCAAAGGGAATTATTTACAACTTTATCATTATATATCCACTGTTAACTGGGAATTTCTTCTGGGTTACTCTGATATTTACTCTGCACTTGACGCGTTTTATAACATAATTTATACTGGTATTGATCAATATATTCCTAAATACCCGGTCAAATCTGCTCACGTTAAAAACAAATATCCTCCATGGCTTACTAAAGATATTGTTGAACTCATTTCTGTTAAGAATTATTATCGGAGGAACATGAATGCCAACAGATTTGCATATCTAAATTTCAGAAAAACCCGCTCATTACTTAAATTCAAAATCTGAGCAGCTGGTAGAAGTTATATTACCAATGTTGAAAACCAACTTAATGATAATCCTAAACAATTTTCGGTGTACATAAAATCTAAAAAATCAGGTTCTCGTGGATTTTCTATTGAACTTTCATTAAACGATAAAACATTTGATACGCCTCTTGATATTAATGAAGCATTTAAAGAATATTTTCAATCTGGGTATCTCCCTTGCTCACAATTTCCTCTAATCAATAATTCGTACTCCTACAGTAGCATTCCTAATTTCACCTTCACTTTTATCTCTCCTAATGGTATGGTCACCTAAAGAATCTTGGTAACAAAACCTCCTACGGTTGGGACCAAATACTTAAAGACTGTGCGCCCATGCTCTGTCAGCCGCTTTCAATTATCTTTAACATATGAATTAATAAGTACATATTTCCCGATAAATTAAAAATCACCTGTATTTGCCCTATTCCTAAGACATCTCTCAATCGCAGCAACATTGAGAATTATCGCCCTATCGCTTTACTCTCTCATATTACCGAAGTCTTTAAAAAATCACTTTATGATCAAATTTATAATCAAGCATCATCTTAAATTTCTCAACTACAACATGATTTTGTTCCTAGACGTTCTACAACAACAAATCTAGCATACATGACATTGCTATGTCTTTAGATTCATAGGGGCAAATTGACGTGATATACACAGACATGTCAAAAGCTTTTGATCGAGTGGACCATTGTCTCTTCATTAATAAACTGGAACTCTTCGGGTTTTCCTGTAACTCGAAACCTACGTTTCTTTTAATAGCTTTAAATCTGACTCTTTCTTTCCTTGTTCGGGGGTTCCACAAGGATCCATCCTAAGGCCTCTTCTCTTCAATCTTTTCATTAACGACCTCTCGAGTGTAATTAAGTGTAAATATCTACTATATGCTGACGAACCAAAAATCTATTCGTTTATTAGTACGCCTGAAGATTGTATACAATTGCACAATTAGCTTAATATTGTTTCAGACTGGTGTGTATCTAATAGATTACTGTTAAATTAGGACAAATGCAAACGTATGTCTATTACCAAAAAAAGTCATTACATTACATTTGATTACTCGATCGATAACTATATTCTAGGAAAAGTGCGTACCTTTAAAGTTCTGGGAGTGTGGTTCGATGATAAATTTACATTTAATTACCATGTACAAACACTAGCGACCAGCTCTCTTAATGCTCTAGGTTTCTGCGGACTTGCGAAATCCTATAGCTTTGAAATTTATATTTAACGCTTACGTCCGATCTAAACTGGAGTATTGTTCTTTGATTTGGTTTCCTTACACTTAACAACCCTTTTATTAATTAAATTATACTACTTGGGCACTACCCTCCTCAAGGATTGGATCACACTAGGCTTCTTAAAATTGTCAACGGGGACAAAACCTTGAACAAAGTAGTATTTCATTTTTGTTCAAGATTTTGCTCAACCATATCAACAGCAGTGATGTATTAAGCCAAATCAACTTTCAAACTCCAGTATTCAACGGGCGACATAAACCAACATTCTATGTTCACTTCAACCAAAATATGTCTAGTTTACGTTCTCCTATTAGCACAATGTGTCGAATTTTTAACGAAGGGTTTTATGATTGTGATATATTCTGTGATATGCTTTCATCATCAATATTATTACGCTACTAATTCTTTTAACAATTTGTAATCTTTATTTGTATATTTTATTGTTTTCATATCTATATTTGTACTGGTATTTATATTCTTGTCTATCTTGTTATTACTATAATGTAAAATTATTTTGTATTATCCTGTAATTGGGCTGTTGGGTAATAAATTTATTATTATTATAACACATAAATTACAACACTTATTTATTCTTTTTTTTCACTGTTTTATTTTTAAATGTCAGACTCATTTTTAATAACATTCAGTTATTAAAAATGAGAAAGTAGTGTCAAAATGTACATCTGATATTTAAAAATAAAATAATGATGAGAGGAATCAATAAGTTTAAGTTTTGATTTAAATAAAAATATTTTTTAAATATTTAATACAATTTTTGGAAAATTTAATAATGACTTATGTAACGTAAATAGTTAAACAAATAGCAATTTATTTATTTATTTATTATTATTATGCAACAGATTACAAGATCTTATTACAGGATAACTTAAGACACAATTACAAATTATAGCGTGTCAGCACAATGTGTATGATTAAACGAATATTTAATTCTTGCATCTGAAAATATAAATAATATAAAAGTAATATAAAATATGACAAATGTTAACGCTCACATGATCAATTACGTATTAATTATCAAAGATTCATGTTAGTTGTACAGTATGCATTGACAGATTGACAGGAAATAAATCAACATTATCATGTTCACTATTGAGATATTGTCTAGTATTTGCTTTAGTTCTGTAAAATGTAGTCTTATGCCTACTACCCAATCTAGGAACAGCAAAGTTTATTTTAAAGATATGATACGAATCATGCAAGTGATGGTTAGTTCCTTGAGAAAAATCCCTTCTAATTTGTAATGATGGTATACGAAATTTTAATTGAACTTTAACTGAGCTGTAACCCTGAACAAGATACTGTCCATGTATTCTAATGCAATTGAGATATTTACTTTTTCGGGAAATACCCCGAAATGTTCTATGAGAATATAAAATAGCTTATACAAGCAAATCTGCTTTCATCTCAACCCAAATAATATTAAGGCTTAATCTTAACAACATAACGATATCTGTAGAATATATAAGATGAAAAAAAACATTACTATTACAATAAAAAAATTATATAAAAAATTATATAATAATAATTGCAGCAGTAACTAAAACTAAAAATACCATCACTATGAGTCCCATGAAAACATAAAAACTTTACAGATTTTTTAAATGCCTGCAGTGATTGACTTTTGTACCCAGTAGGAATACTATTTTACACTTTTATTTCGTTATAAGTAAAACTCCGCTTAAATTAAACAGACAAGCCATATGTACGTATCTTCTTCCTTTCATTTTAATCCAGTTTGTAATTTTTAATGTGTACATATTTTGTCATACTACTACATATGCCGTGGATTAATCTGAGACATGAGTTTTGCACTAGCTGAATTATTTTTTATGTAGCTGCAGTGAAACAAGTTCCATACACTGCATTAGCAAAAGTGAAATGCAAAAGAACTAAACAATTGCACAACAACATTTTTAATTCTCGTGATAGGAAAGATCTATCCGTATAAATTTCATAACCATCTGTAAATGAAACAACAGTTTTTTTAAGTTTCGCAAAATTTATTGTAGAGACACTCGCCAACACAGTGGCATCATCAGGCATATGATTAATCATCAAATAGTGTATTATGGAGTTTCATCAAGTAGAGGTCTCAACCAACGATTAGCTTAGAATCAATGGTTTAAGAAATAGAGAGGATTAAAAAAAACTCCACACTCCTGATTCCTTTTTTCAGTGCTGACAATTCTTCCTTTTCATATAAAAATCAATAACCATTGAAGTGCTTCCCTTAACTCTTTCTCCAGTCAGTCCTCAAAACCAAAAGTGGATGCAGGACGAAACGTCATGGATAAACAGTTTTCATAAATTTGTTTAGATGTCGTGTTTAAATTTAAGGATTTGATGGTGTATTTTTTGTAAATCTAATAATCAAATGTATTACCCATAGAATTTTGTTAAATATTTGCTTATTTTATCTGGTTATTTCAAAATAGATAATTAAAATGAGGATACAGAAATTATTAAACGAGAAAAACCGTCTACGAAGCTGAGAACCACTAAAAATAAAAATATTTTATATGAGTCGGTACAGTCAGCCCCTCTACCTCTCCTATTCATCTCTGAATCGTTACCTTGACCAGGAATCGTGGAATGCCCAGTACCGGTTATAGTTCCAGCATGGGTTTCCTTCTTTGTTCAGTGGGTCCGCCTTGTCGGTCCCTGGTTTTCCGAAGTAACCAAGCACTGATACCAGGTTTACTTTCATTAGCTCAGTCAAATTACTGAGTGCTTCCTCACAGTTACTGACCTGCAGCGATGTACATCTACCTGAAACAAGGGTAGATATCGCAGATTTGCTGTTGGAGCATATATTGACCACTAATTAATTCCTATTGACCTATCTAGCATACTGGTCAATGGCTTATATTTCCACCTGAATAATGGGTGGCGTGCACACTTAGACTGTAGTTGCGTTCCAGTCTAGGTTTACAGCTAACGAACGCTCTACCTGTGCCTTGGGTAGTTTTGAATCCGTCAGTGAAACAGCATATACCCATCACCGTCGATGGTATTGTTTTCCCTATCCATTGGCTTCTGTCTGGATTAAGTACCCCTGTTATAAATTAATACGAAGGATTTAAATATTTGAAGTTAGAGCAACTGTTCTGTTTATTTTCACATTTGAAAATATATACAAATGAAACAAACTCTATCACAAGCAAAATACAAATTAATGTTTTGTTCAAATAGTGAGTGAGTGACCTTCTTCTCCGATCAAAATGTTGTTTTGAGAGGCATCCACTCTTCCCCTTGCATTTTTGACCTGCAGCGAAAGAAAAAAAAAAAGGTTCGAATGCCTGTTGAAACTGCCCGTCTTCGCTTCGTCGTTTACTGTTGCATTTAAAATGCACCCTCGCACAACGAGATCCTTTTGCCGCGTCCGTCCAAGAGCAAATCCATCTCGCATAAAACGTCGTAAATTTCTTTCCGACTCGACAAAGAAAGTCTCCGTTTTATCAGGATGACAAATAGAACCATAAAACGCCCGCGCTCATTCCTGGGTCATGCTTGCGAACATGACCCATTGCTAGGCCATGTCCCTCTCCCAGCCTTATACCTTTCGGTGTTGACCATATGGAGAACCGCAATATTGCGCATCGACATCATATCGTCGAAACCACTGCCCGTCAGAGGCCAACCCACGTGTGGACCGGGAGGGCGATTGACACCCTCGGGCTTTTAACGGCCCACCCCTGACTCCTCATTTAGTCGTGACAAGCACGAGGGCTGAGTCGACCCCGCCGTATGCAGTTAGCCCTATCCAAGATAGGGACACAGGGGTGCCACGGGTAGGCCTGCAATTCTGACTTGGGTATCTGCTCCATTCAGACATCCATGCTCTAGAGCACGGTAGACCCCGCAGCTTGGCGGTTGCAAGCTTTTATGCGGGCCCCCTCATTCCTGGGTCAGTAGATAATTCGGGCATGTCCCTTTCTGCTGTCTGCAGGTATAAAAAAACTCGCGTCTGTCGCGAGATTTTGGACCGGCAATAACTCCAAATCGCCGTTTGTTGTGCAATTTCGGTATCATGCTGTCTGATCTTATGCTAAGTAATGCTAGTTCATTAGGGACGAACTTCATTTACCGATATGTGATAATATCTCTCTGGCTTCCTCTTCAATGACTATGTGCAAGGGATTAAGATCCAGTAGAACCTCCAGTGTCAGCGTTGGGGTAGTGCTCATGGCTCCAGTGATGGCCAGAGTAGCCAGTCTCTGCAAGGAGTCCAGTTTTTTCTTCGTTCATATACGTCTTGTCGCTGCCCACCACACCTGTGTCTGCATACACACGTGATGATTGGCTTAACGACTATTGTGTACATTCAGTGGACATTTCTGGGTGCTCTCCCCCAGTTCTTACCGCAGACTCTTTGACATGTATAGAGAGATGACCGGACCTTGTTGGTCATTTTCTCCAGATGCGAGTTCCAGCTCAATGTTTTGTCTAGTACAATGGCTAGATATTTGACCTCTTCCGCAAATGGTATAGTTAACCTTTGCATGACCGGTTCGGTAAGCCTTCGACCTCGATTAACCTTATGCGAATTATTACTTTTTTGTTTTAAATAACGCTTAGACTTTCTTCTATTGTGCACCAATTACTGGTCTTATCATGCTCTTCCTGATTTGTTAGCAGAAAACCTGGTCATTATTGACCAGTATGGTAATATCATCAGCGTATGCTTGCGCCTCAACATCCAGAGAGTCAATTATTGCCAGCAGGTCGTCTACTAACAACAATCACAGGAGGGGTGATAGTAACACCTCCTAGTAGTTTTTAATTAAAGTGAATAGCGGGAGAGGGGCATTTTCAACTTTCTGGAGTTAAGCATAACTTTATTACAATTATACAGGGTTGTCGAAATCCATCTTCTGGTGGTAGCTCTGCATAGAGGGAGTCAGTTAACGCAGCGTTAAAAGCTCCCTCAATATCCTGGAATACCATTATTGCTGTTTCCTTATTACTAAGAGTTTCGAAAATTTTCCCAACGAGGTTATTCAATTCCGTTTATTTTCCCTTTTGATAGACGTGCTGGTAGATATTGTGGTTATTCAGAGGGCAGGTGATAAATGTCCTGTTGTTTGGGTACCCATTCAGTACTTTTTCTAGGATTTTTTGTGTGAATCAGTCTGAAGAACTTGGAATTAGTGCCTCTACACTTTAACTTCAGACCACCTTCTCGGTATATAGTTCCAGGCTATACAAGCTCCGAATACTTTAATCAGGTGTATCTCGAGCCCTTTCTGCGGTAGTGCTGGGAAGATCTCATTAACTCCTGGGGCCTTGAATGGTTGAAATAAGTTGATGGCTCAACAAACTGTGCTGTATATGACAACTTTATTAGCCTCCTGGCAGTCAGATCTAGGCAAAGATTTCGAAAGTTTCTCTAGCGGAGTCGGTGTATTCCCCGTTTGGTTTGACTAGTGCCCCAAGGTGCTGTTCCCGATTTCTGGAGAGTATCCTGAGAATTCTGGCGCTGGCGATTGTTCTTAGTCTCACCGCAGAACCTTCCGCAGGGCTCCCTTTTATAAGGAGGCTAAAATGAGAAACCGTCTTCGTAGCGGTCATCCAATTACAGCGATGACTTTTAATAATACCAATTTAGTACGACACCGAATTAGACTCCCACTATTTATGTGTGGGCATAATCCTATCCTTTTCTGCAGACCTATTTTTTCTGCTTTGATCAGGTCATTAGCATACGCTTAACATTTTTTTTTTTATTTTCTGCATAAATTAGCTCATCTTTTATTTATTATCGCGTAGATTCATATTGTTCTTTTGCTAATTTATTTACGCGGCTTTTTCTCCCTCCAGAGGTGAGGAGACCGGTAGCTTTTTAAGGTAATGTTTAGATTGATTCTCCTTTTTTTGCGTTAAGACTGCCTTGGCAGTAAGGTGGGCACTAACAAACTCAATAAGATGTTAGTGTAAGTACTTTTTTGTTAGTAGACTTAGTGTTAAATTGTAATAAAGTGTAATTACATTCTCTGCTCTACCACTACGCCACATTTTGGTGGAGGCGCCGGATACATCTCAGTACATCTTGCACGCAGACGCAATATCCTTGTCAGATAGGGAGAACTTGGGAGACAGATGCGGCTTTGAGTATACCAACTCTGAACACAATCGGTATTTTTATTAAATATTGATGACGTTAAAAGGCTTTAAGAAACGAACATCAATCTGCTACCTGTTTTCGTGGATTAGAAGATAATAATTACGGTAAGCCTGCTTTTCAACAAAAAATAACAATTTTAGAGGAATTAATGGAATTTTATATGAGACAAATCCTAGCCCGATTAATCCAATGAATTTTTTGGTCATTCCGCAGTGTTTAAAATTTAAAATATTATATTCACATCATGCTGAACTCCTTTTTGGTCACCTAGGATATGCGCGTACATTGGCTAAAATTAAGGCCCGTTATTTTTAATTTGGTTTAAATAGATATGTATGAAAATTCGTACGAATCAATTGCCGGCCGGATTTTTGCAACCCATTGAGGTTAGTTTAAATCCGTTTGAAATGGATAGCTGGGATATTGTCGGTCCGTTCTCAAGAAGCAGATCTGGTAAAAAAATATGATTATGAGTTAATATATTCTTTTTTATATTTTTTGTAATTATTATATAATTTTAGTTATAAAATTATACAATAATTAATAAAAACTTAATACTGATGTTGCATGAATAAAATAATATTATTACTTAAAACCCACACTTACCAAATAAATCCCCCTCCTTTCCAACTTTCCACAGAGTAATTCGATGATTCGCTCTAATTTAATATTCTGAACAATTTTCATTTCTTATTATAATATTTATTACGGCCATCAGATAACAATAGCTTCATATCCCTTGTGTTCCCATTTTGAGCCGCTACTTAATCACCCTTTATCTTCCCCCCTTTTCACACATATCGATTTCATCCCCGCAGATGGTGACCTTTGTGCGGAGTAAAAATGCTTATCATCTAATTACTTTCATCCACTACGCCCGTTTTTTTATTAAATTGTTTTTTTATGCTCTGAAAAACATTACTTGAGATTAGTGTAAACAAGAATTATTAAGGGTGCATAAAATTAAATAAATATTCAATCATTTAGACACGCATTTTTTTAATAATTATTTATTTTATGAGAAAAAGTTTCAAAGAACCTAAATTTAAATGTTTTTTTTTTCACTAATTTTATTCGTGATTTCAAATAAACCCCCATGATTTATAAAGTACTTAGGTAACGTAAATTAAAAAAAGTCGCAGTAGCGTAAGGGTTTTTTTTTTGGTATAAAATTTGTGAAACGAATGACCAAGTGTCTTAATGATAAGAATAATTTATTATTTATTTTCAAATTACTTTTATTTAATTTCTTTTGATTTAAATAAATTCCCCATATTTTCGAAAAATTATTCTATTGTATATATAATTGATATTATCTTGCTTTCCAGCCATGAAATTAATTAAACCATCAATTTATTAAAAAAAATGAATATGAGTAGATTATTAAAAATCAACTAATAAAACAGATTAGATTGAATAACTCTAAATTCTCGACCATTGATTAAAAAAAAAACGAAGTTATCCACAGATTTACCCGGCACATTTAACATGGCGGAAGCGCAGGGTAAAGTAAACAAAAACCAAGTCTTATTTCAAAAATTAAAAAAATGTGCAAAATTTATATTAACAATGTTGTTATTTTCGATTCAATTTCAAGTTAAGGAGGCATCAGTTTCAATTACGAAAATAACTCTGTTTGTTGCAATTTAAACAATTGTCTTATTTTGTGTTATACATTTAACACTAGACACTAGAGTAATATTTTATAAACATATTGATACTATCTGTTGCAAATCATTACAGACACTTGGTTTTGTTACTCGTTTTTCTAAGGAATTTTCTGGAAATACTCAAAAACTACTTTTTTATCACATTAGTGAGACCACAACTTCTTGTATTTGGTCTCCTTATTATAATGTCAAAATTAATCAAATTGAACTAGTCCAGAATAAGTTCCTATTGTCAATATCATTAAAAAATGGGGTTAATATGATTAAATGATGGCCTAGCTTCAATTGATTTCATTGCGTGAAATACGTGTAAATTTTGATCTGTGTGTACTGTACATAATAGTACATAGTTTGATAAGTTGCAGAGAACTTGGGTTTATCGTACAAACTATACCCGATACTACTCGATTAATCGAATGCTAAAAACATGTAACTTGATTTGTTCTTCGCCTAATTTTATCTCTTATGATTCATCATTTCACAAATTTAAGTGCCATTTCAAATTAATTGATTTCTGATATTTCACCTTTAAATGATTAAAATAACACATTTATTTTTGTCCGGCGCATCCGCCAGGGTTGGGGTGTCTTACAAATCATATCGGTAAAATCAAAAATATCGTTTTAACTGTTTTCGCCCTTGAGGAGCGAACAAAATATGGATTGGGTTAAATATGCAAATCTCTTACAATCTTCGATGAAAATTCTGAAAGTCTACTAAATATGACGGGTCTTTTTATGAAATTATTTACGTAATTTTCGTGCTAGAAAGAGAATCGAAAATAAAACATTTCCTCATGAAGAAATATCATTCAATTTCAATTCTACAATCTTGTAGCAATTTTGGGATGTGAACACGACACTAGGTTTACACAATATTTAAATAAAACTTGAAAATAAATATTTATACAAGATTGACACATTATTGTGTCAAGTTGATACAATTTGATTAGATAATGAATTTCTAGATTAACACAATCTTGTATTTCAACTTGTATTTCAGGCTTGATTCAAGTTGGTACAATAATGTTTCAATATTGATCCACAGGTTGTAATTCAAACAATATTCAATTTCTACTAGGGAATTTTATAAAAATAACGTTAATTATATTTCCAGGTTGCCTGAATTGGTAAACTATACAAAAAAAACTGGATTATGTACTACATTACACATATTCTAGTTTACCAGCGCAGTTCATTCAAACAAACCTGATAAATATAATGTAACATTATTTATATTTAAAGTAACCACCTAATTATTTATAATAAAACTAAAACAACATTATCATAATAAATATTTTATTATATTAAATTAAGCAATTATTTATAACCATCTTCATATTTTTTTTCTCACAGGTTTGGGTCTGCATTAACTGATCAGTCTTCAATCACCATCGATCAAGTTTTTTTTATTCACTCATTTAAACAAAACTGCATGTAACCACAAAATAACAAAAGTAAGGAAAGTAAGTCAATATAAACTTCATATTGTGCTTAATACCTTGCAATAATTCATACGTAATGCCAAGTATTATTTTGTCACAAATTGTTACAAAAAATACTTTACCTGGAAAACTATTTCCCAGCTGTGGATTATAATTAATTTGAAAACAGGGTTCTACAAACCATGAATTATTCGTATACTCGAAAAATGTAATTACACAAAACCAAAACACAACATTAAAACAAAGACTAGATACGTACAAATTATTACATAGTAATCTTGAAAAATGTAACCGTATCCCACATTCCTGTGATGGGTTCCATGTTTGTTTATTGATTTTTTTTTTTATTTAAAAAGTTTGTATGAATTTTGATAATTTTAATAATGATAATTGAATATTTTATAAAAATCATATAATATATTCTGTTATTGAAATATAAATCTTAAACTTATTCGTTCTTTTTCAATAAGATATATAAAATATTATTATTGTTATTATTATTGCTGTAGAAGGGGAAATCCAGTTGCGACAAAGTGTGGGACACCTTTCAGTCAAGCCTTGACTGGAATCCTACGCACTTGTTCACGCCTTTGGTGATTTATATTTTAATTTTATAATACTTTAAATAGGAATACATTTCTTCGTTACCTAAGTGTGTATTTTAGCTAATAATTTATTTATCAAACAAATAAATATTACAATGTAATAAGTTTAAGTACTAATATAAATTTACTACAAGTTAAAAGATAGTATATACAAAATAAAGTGAACAAAACAACGAAAATTATGATTAAAATAAGACAAGTAAAGATTTTGATAACTTCATATTTTTTTGAAAATAGTGGGTGGAGTTTGAAAAATTGCAAGAGGGTAAGAAAATCTAAAGGGAGAGACAGAAGAGTTTCGAGAGGGTACGAAAATCTAAAGACAGAGAGAGAGACAGAAACGACAAGACGTAAAGAAAGTTAACAAATGAACAAATTCCCGAGGCTGCATTTTAACTCTTATCGGCAATAACCCCCCGTCTCGCGTTGATATGTCGTGATGTCGTATTGTGTCAATCAGGTTCAACTAAGCACAAAGGCTCTTTCAAATTTCGTTGCGAAGGAAGGTTTACTACCCCAAGATCGCGTCGTGGGACGTAACTAATTGTAGAGCACTTCTTTGATTAGCTACGCCGTTTGGGTCCGTCGTAAAACAGCCTCGGGTTCGTTGGTTTTTTGAGTTGTTAGGAAATACAAATTCTGTTTGTTAAGTAACAATTTATCTGAAACTGTAAATCTTTCAAAAGAAACAAAATGTAAAGGTTTGTATAATTTACAAAAGAAACAAAATATAAAGGTCCGTACGGTTCTCGCGATCAGTCGCGAGACTGCTAAGGTCATTAGCCGTTCTCAAGATATATTAATATTATACTCTGACTTAATTTCCACGTGTGATAAACATTGAACAGTGATGTCAGGCATTGCCTGTTTGTCCTTAAGACTAATATCACAATTATATTATTATTATCGTTATTATACATATTAAGATAAAGACAGTTCATTTAAAACACAGACTATTCCCATTTAAGCCATTTAACAATTAATTAATTTTTGCGTTATATACATAATCAATGTTTCTTACGTTTTTACAGGTAATTATAGGGAAATGTTTACTGATAGAAAAGCTCTGTATTATTTTTTAAATGTCAGTAAGAAAACATTTTTAAATTGTTTTATATTACATTATTATTATTATACACTCTTTAAAAGCCTTTCTTATTGAAAATAAAGTACATTTTCAGTAACTTTGCGAAATATGAATTGTTTAATAAAAAATGTCCTAAAGAAAATAATAAGAAAGTACACACATCCATGAACATCCTAATATTCTCGCCCTTCGAACAAAAGGACCAGATAAAACTGCAACCGCGAACACGCAAAAAAAAGACGACTCTACTCTCCCAACAAACAACAAAGACCCCTCCACACAAACAGCATCCAGACCCCCGTGAAACGCACCTATTTCCTTTTTCGTTTGAAATTTAATATTTTTTACATGTATATTAAAAAGCCTCCTCAAAACTCTCACAGGGATGTAAATATTAATAAGAAGAAAGGGCGCTGAATAATTTCCCTTTATTTGAACTTTCTCTCTCTCGCTCTCCTTTAGAGCGAATTCGACTTCGCGGAGCCGAAAAAAATTACAACTGTTAGATATATAAATATAAATTTATTGTATTTTACATGCATGTCTTATGGTTGTAAAAATGATCTATTCCGTTAAATAAATAAATATTAAATTAACCTTTTCGAAAAATAAAACGAAGGGTGTTAGAAAAAGCCGCGCGTTAGGTTCGAGATGTTTATATGAAAATCTGAAAAAGGAGAGGAAAATCAGATGAAGACCGGTTACTTTAATTGAGTTTTTTTTTTTATTTTATTATGTTTCCCGCGTCGCTTTGATCTTTTGAGATGCTTTTTTATTAAAAAAAAGTAATTTATTTTAAGCAAGAATCCGCATCGCAGAAAGAAAGTAAATACTGTATGAATAATTCAAAAAATTGAATAATTTAATTATAAATATTTTTAATATGTATTGAAATGCATTTCATGTGTAAATTTAAAATTATTTTCAAGGAGATTACTTCTTTAACCCTAAAAAATTAAAGAATATTACAAATTAATACACAATATTAAATTTAATATAAATACTAAATTAAATATCAATTGAAACAACAACTTCTAGGGGAAGTATGCACGATTGTGCTGTAGTCAGAGAATTTTCCTTATATTAAATTAAATAAAATAATTAAAAAAAATTGTATAGGCGATGAAAAAATACAAGTATATTGAAATATTTTAAGGGAATTTCCGTATCAATCATATCAATGGTTGATATAACTGACATAGCATTTACTTTAAAATATTACAATATAGCAACATATTTAACGTTTCGTCGCCTATTCTCGAAATCAAATTAAGTAAATAGAAACAAGAGTCGTTCGCAAAGATAATTAAAGAAACAATTATACCACATGTTAAATTTTTAAAAATACTAGGGTTGTCTTTTATATTTCTGACATTAAGAATAAAAAAAAACAATTTCCGGATCGCATATTTTTACGAAATTCAGCTGTTAATTGGACGAACCTTATAGATTTAACATAATGGGCGCGTTCAGGGAAATTTTAGACATGTAGCGCTGCAGTGCAAAGCGCTTGATGTTCCCTGAATACGCTTTCGTTTACAGCTGCACGGCTTGAAAAGCGATCCAGAGAAAAAAAAATATTTGTTACCGCTTAATAAAGCGCTGCAGCGCTACACTTCCCTGAACGCGCCCAATAACACAAGAGTTTTTTTCTTTACTTCACTTTACATAAAAATAAAAAAAATGAAGTAAGGAAAAAAACTCATGTGTTATTATTGAAATTAAAACTTCACGTGAACTCAAATATTATTTATTAGATTTAACATAGTTGAATTATTCTTTGTGGGAGCTATGTTAAGATGAAGTCTGCATGAAGTCAATCGAATTAATTATCGAACATCGATTTATTATTATTGTTCAAAATATTATCATTAATATATAATAATATCTACACGTTTAAATAAATTTTCGAAGAACTTTTTTCCGCTTAAAAATATGCATTTTGAACGTATCATTAGCTTTTTCAAGCGTCGAAAAACGTTTACTTCGTAATTTATTTTTAATTTCCAGAATAAAAAGGGTGCAAAGTCAATGCTGTACGGCAGATGGCCCATCAAATCGATTTTATCAGTTCTCTGAAAGTTTATTATTTGAATTACACTTAAAATAAAACACTGAGTAACACTTATTTCACAATTGCGTATTTTATCAACAGCTTACTGACCAATCTCTTGTTTGAATCGACGTTTGAGAGCTCGCATTGTTCTGGTGGAGAATGATGCGTCTTCAGCGGTTGGTTTATCATCCAGCTTTGCAGTAATGGTACAGTTGCCACATCATCTCCGGTTTTTCAGAAGAAGAAAAAAGGAACAAGCGACTGTACTTCGTACACGAACAACTTTTTTTGGATTTGGCTTAACTTGAAAGACCCATACAGTCGACTGCTGTTTACTTTCGGACTAATTGGCATAGATACATGATTCCTGTTACGCTATCGTAGACGTGTTTTGAAGCACCGTAATCGTAATTCTTGAGCATTTCTTTCGACCAATCGACACGAACTTTTTTTGAGCGATTGTTAAATTATGAGGGATCCAACACATTTTTCTGGAAACACAATCTAGTTTGGACGACTTTCACGAAATTAATCTCTAAATGAACTACAACTATGATTCCATATACCAATGCTGCATCACCAATAGTCGAATTAAGTTCATCGATATAGATAATAACGTGATTTAACATAATTGGATTATTCTTTGTGATGCTATGTTAAAGCCGGTGTCTATATGAAGTCAATCGAATTAATAGCAGCTTTTATAAAACTCGTGAAGTGATTAATTAAATAAACCAGCTATTTTTACAAAATATGATAGTAAATCGATATCTGTAAGCGTGGTCGTGATATGAATATATCCTATATCATTATTCATTTATAACTGTCAAACCTTACTCTTTTTATAAATAGAAAAGAGTATTTATTCCCTTGATCACAGTTATTTAAATAAATTAAATAAAAATGATTTGAAAATAATTAATAAATTATTTCCACATTTAGCTCTGCGACTTTTGACTTACGTTACGTAAGTACGCTAAATGCAGAAATGATGAAATGATCCAAGAAAAAATAAATGCAAAAACAACAAACAAAAAACGTTACTTAATATAAGGCCATCTGCAGATATGTGTTTCGGGATTTATCCCTCGCCAGTACAGCTCTGCCTTATATAACTTAAAGATGTTAAAATAAATCAATTCAACTATATTCGGTCAAATTAAATCAATTATTATTATTATGTAAATAAAATTAAACTAAATTAATTCAATTTAAATGAAAATCGAATCAAATTAAACGAAATGAATTGAATTAAATTAATTAAAAAGAGTGATCCTTACCAGCCGCGTGATCTGTTTGTATTGACGGGCGAAGGAAGGACGCGAGCAAGAATTTGTGTTTTTTTTTTTCATAAAGATGAAAATGTCATCTATGTAATGGTTCCAAAATGGTACCATGAAGTTTTTCAATGCTTTCATCGAAAAAAAAAAAGTAAATGTTTCATCTGTTTCTAATTTTTTTGTTCTTAAAAAAACTGACAACAACTCACGCAGTTTTTTAAGATTGAGTTTGAAGGATCGATCGTTATTAATTTTCAATATAATAATTTTACTTGTTTTTTGTAATATTGTACATGTTCGGTCTGTAATAATTTTCTTCTCTATGCATTTTTGGTAAACAATACAATTTAGAGAGTGTGGAATTTCTTATTTTAAATTTCCAGATGTGTCTGTATCAATTACATATGATGGTATTTTCAGAAGGTTGTTAATTATTTTAATACAACTTTTTAAGGAATTTTTTCTAAGAGGAATTTAGTGGCAGGATTCTAATAATAGTTTGACACCTCAAAAATAATATGACTTTTTTACATTTACGCCAAAATTAATGTCCGCTTTAAAATAAAAACCATCTTTCTGGTTTAATTATCGCAAAATGGAAAATTCTTCATCCTTCTTCGGGGATTAATTCTTCACCTCAGCAAAAATATTTCTTACTTCTCGACGGAAAGCAGTGGCATCGCAGGGTTAATGGAGTGTATGGTCAACACGAAAATATATTTAAGGTAGGGTGTGACGTCACTGCAGTCCGCGTCGCGCCATGCACACATGATGTCATTGCATATTCCTTAAAGAATTGTTAATAAATATATTATTTTGGAATCAGAAGAATACCAACTGAAGCAACAACACTTAAAACTAAGGGTTATTATAATCTCTAAAAGAAAAATATGGTAGTAATATTGGAGAACATGCAAAAACCGACAGGTAGAACTGTTGATAAACTAAGTTGTTAAAACTAGGTTTATTGATATTAAATTTATTCAGTATTACCGATCAAGTTTCCTGTTTAATTTGAAACATCATTAATTGAACTACTAAATCTGTTTTAAAATCATAAGTGCAACTATTATTTGTTAAATATATCGGGTATTGACACGGGTTACGTACATAGGAGATCACATGTAAATTTCGAAGTGTTCAAATATTCGCCTACCTTTATATTTTAGGGGCTAAATGTATTTAACTTTTTTGTAGAGGGACACATTCTTAATTTATTAATGTTATCACCTATCATTTAGCGTTTCTTTAAGTGAATGACAATATTACAACATTTCGAAATTTACATATGATTTCCTACCGGTGTGAACCTGGCGCCCAACTTAAAAAAAAAATAAAAACTGATAACGCCATTCGTTTGTACCTCGTTTGTACCTCGTTTGTACCTAAGAAAAACACCCTTTTTTTCGTTTGTACCTAAAGGGTTAAAAAGTTACAAAGGGGTGAATTTTTCGTCAGCGCTCAACTTTAATATTTTTTAAATCTAAAAATACCAATCGATAGAGCATCGTTTGTACCCGTTTGTACCACTTTTATTTTGGTTTGTACCTCAAAGGGTTCGCCAGAAAAAAATAGTTTTGTTTTTGGAAATCTTATATTTTTTATTTTTTTATTTTTCAAGATATTCTAATAAAACAAATTGCAATCGAAAGAGCATCGTTTGTACCCGTTTGTACCACTTTTGTTTTCGTTTGTACCTCAAAGGGTTCGCCAGAAAAAAAAACAGTTTTATTTTTGGAAATCGCACATTTTTTAAAGTTTTTTATTTTTCAAGATATTCAAATGAAACAAATTGCAATCGTAAGAGCATCGTTTGTAGCCGTTTGTACCACTTTTGTTTTCGTTTGTACCTCAAAGGGTTCGCCAGAAAAAAAATAGTTTTGTTTTTAGAAATCCTATATTTTTATTTTATTATTTTTCAAGATTTTTGAATGAAACAAATTGCAATCGAAAGAGCATCGTTTGTACCTGTTTGTACCACTTTTGTTTTCGTTTGTACCTCGAAGGGTTTACTAGTAAAAATAAACTTTTTTCAAGATTTATTTTCAAAGATATTTGAAACAACAACAAAAATATACGGTTTGGGTCCTACAAGTCCGAATTAACCGATAAACTAATAATGTCGGTCTGTCGGTGTATATGAATTAGCGTAATGATCATCATGAAAAAAAAAATCAGAAATAATACAGTTAAACAAATGTATTTACAATAGAATAACGTTGTTTAAGCTTGCGTATAAACTAAAAGACTTATCTTCTTCTTTTGTAATAATGTTCTCGTAGGTGCTATTAAAGGGTGTTTACTTTTATTAATATTGTCGTATTTCTGCCAGGTACCATTTATTCGTTTAGAATACGTAATGTAATGGCCGATTTCATTATTAATTACTTCACCTATGTATTTAACATCAGCTACAAATTTATATAAAATACTATTAAAGTTTATTAAGGAAGGAATTTCTGAGAGAGTAATGTGGCCATTCCATTCTTTGTAGCCTAGCGATAGTGCAAGATCGGTCCACAGAAATAATTCACAATCAAAAAATAAATTGGGCCCAGACAATATATTTATGTTTATATTAGACTCACTGCATTGTTTATATTTATTTGATACTTGAGAAATTGTTTGATTTATAGCTTCTTCTAATCCTCTCATGCCTAATTCGAGTATTTATTTCAACCAAGGCAACTGAACGTTCGTTCGTCCATTTACAACTAGAACACTCTATGGCGATTTGGTATGAAGGCACATCTATGATTATTTGACCCAGTAACGTACTAATGTTACTGGCACAGTTTAACAGTCCATTCTTTACCTCAAAATACCATAAGTATTTAAAACCATTATTTGGTGACCTACAATTAATTGTGGTGCTAAATTATTGCCATTTTGTAGTTGGGCGATTTTATTTGTAAATTTAGATTTATTATGGATATTTCATTTGAATATTTTTCAAAATAAAAAATACACGATTTCCAAAAACAATTTTTTTCTGGCGAACCCTTTGAGGTACAAACGAAAATAAAAGTGATACAAACGATGTTCTTTCGATTGCAATTTTTTTCTTTCGAATGTCTTGAAAAATAAAAAAAACTTTAAAAAATGTGCGATTTCTAAAAACAAAACAATTTTTTTATGGCGAACCCTTTGAGGTACAAACGAAAACAAAAGTGGTACAAGCGGGTACAAACGATGCTCTTTCGATTGCAATTTGTTTCATTCGAAAATCTTGAAAAATAAAAAAAATAAAAAATATAGGATTTCTAAAAACAAAACTATTTTTTTTTTCTGGCAAACCCTTTGAGGTACAAACGAAAACAAAAGTGGTACAAACGGGTACAAACGATGCTCTTTCGATTGCAATTTGTTTCATTCGAAAATCTTGAAAAATAAAAAAAAATAAAAAATATAGGATTTCTAAAAACAAAACTATTTTTTTCTGGCGAACCCTTTGAGGTACAAACAAAAACAAAAGTGGTACAAACGGGTACAAACGATGCTCTATCGATTGGTATTTTTAAATTTAAAAAATATTAAAGTTGAGCGCTGGCGAAAAATTCACCCCTTTGTAACTTTTTAACCCTTTAGGTACAAACGAAAAAAAGGGTGTTTTTCTTAGGTACAGACGAGGTACAAACGAATGGCGTTATCAGTTTTTAATTTTTTTAAAATTGGGCGCCAGGTTCACACCGGTTGATTTCCTATGTTGCGTCTGCCAAGTCAACACCAGACGTATCTCTTGGAGGGATAATAATGTTAAATCATTAAATCTTTTCTTCGGCAAGCATGAACCCATCTAAGCATATCCTTTATTATTTTTTGGAAATCAGTAATAGAAAATAAACTGTTATAAAAGAAAAAGGATTTTTTTCACTTGGTCACACTTATTTAAATTTGAAAATAATTAATTAATAAATTTTTTCCTCTTTAGCTACTATGATTTTATGTTACATAAGTACTTTAACAAATGTCTAATAATAGACATTTGCTGTTGCGTAACAATTACAATTGTCGCGCTTGACAATGGCGCGACCTGCCTGTCAAGATATGACCTCTGCGTTCACTTACATCGAGAATCTCAGAGGTGACAGTGCGTTTAATATTTTTAATTAATTTAATTAACAACTTTGCAATTATGTAAGGCACAGCTGTACTGACAAGGAATCAAATCTCGAAACACGTGTCTGCAGATAGCCTTATATCATGGATCTTTTATTTTATTTTTTGTTTTTTGACATAAGTCGTTATGTCACAGTAGCTAAAGAGAAAATAATTTATTAATTAATTATTTTCAAATTCTTTTTATTTAATTAATTTTAATTAATTAAACTGTTGTTGCATACAGTAACAGCAGATCAAGTCCTACACATTCCCGACTTTTAACTTTATTTAAAAATTATGATACCATATAAATAAATTTATAAAACCTCATGAATATGGAGGAACGAATAGGTCTACAAATTTATTAAATGTAAACAAATTTTGCGCGAGATTTTCGCTGTTTTAAAGTCATTGAAAATCAAATGTTAAATGGAACCTGTAATATAGGGGCTGCAGTGACGTAACACAGTCTGTTGTCCCACCCATAATGGAAAGACGCGTTGACTGTATACTCTATTAAATCTGGTGGCATTTTTCTAGGTTAATTCGACGTTGTTAACCATTGCTTCGATTAATAAATGTAAAATCCAGCCAAAATCAGACCGTCAACTTAAGCCAACAAGATTTGATAAAAAGAAGGACCATTTCGCAGTCGGTAGGATTCGAACCTACGCTCCCAGAGGGAATCTGATTTCTAGTCAGACGCCTTAACCGCTCGGCCACGACTGCTTGCTTCAATCAAGAAAATTAGAATACCATTATGCGGTGGCGCTAATCTTTTCCATTTTATAAGTGTACACATTATAGTAGTTATTACGAAACATCTGATACATCATATTATGAAAAAAATAAAAGATTTGGAAATAGCATTTAGTTGATTTTAAACAAATTATTTTTTATTGTCACAGTCTAAGCAGCTCTTTCAATAGATATGTATATACATAGAATGTGAATTTATTTAATAACGTACGCGTAATACTTAACATTTTCCGTATGGAATATCGTCAATGGGAACAAATTTAGCTAGACACCGTATTTTTTATGTAGAATAGCACCTTGCTATAAGTTGAAAAATCAAGGTTGGTATGAAATGATAATCAACTCATAACTTATATCACAGACAAAATGTTTGTCTGTGCTTATCTCTTGTATTTAGTTCTATAAATATATTTTGTCGTAATTTGTGATTGGTAATTTACCTTTTTTATACATAAGCTTTGTAATGTTTTTGGTGTGTCACACTTTTCTTGTAAATTTTTAATATGTAATTATAAATGTAATTTGAAAATGGAGATTCCGTTAATAAAGTGAAATTGAAATTGAAATTACTCATAACCGACATACTCGCTAACGCAATGTAACAAAGTTAAATATTTTACGACGTTAAACGATTTACTGAAGCTACGTCATTCAGTGAGACGGTTTTCTGTAATTATTCTGTTATTTATTTATGCTTTATTTATTAAAGGAAATAAATAAATTAAATTCTGTTGTCAAAATCTGTATGGATCAAAATTTATTAAATAGTTTTTATTTCATTTCATAATTTAAAAAAAGATAAATGACAATAACCCAGAAAAAAAAAATATTAAATCTATTCATAAACTCACAATGTACATAAACTATAAATAATATTTTATTTGATGGTAGAAAGACCTCTGGTCGATAGCCAATTCGGGACTAATATGTACTGTATGATATTGTATAATAGATTTGTATTGTAATGTATGTATATTGTAAGCATTATTCCCGCATAAAGATTTATGTATAAAATACAGGGTCCTGCATCACAGCTCCCGTCTTCGACAGCTCTGTTACTAATTAAGTTAGGACTTTGAAATATTGGAAACTTTATTTGGGTCTTAATACGTACTTCAGAAAAATATTTTTGATTATACAGGGTGTCCCAAAAAAGACTTACGGCATGATGATAATTTTTTTAAATTGATTGATAAACATTTTTTTTTTTTTTTTCATTATTTAGGTACCTTTTATGATTACCTATACACCACTAATTTTTTTAAAATCGGTTCAGTAATACCAACCAAAAAAATTAAAAAGTAAAAAAAATGGTTATGCGCCATTGGTTTAAAAAATTAATAAAAAATAAAATAGAATCTTAAACTTTTCAAACTGGAATGTATTTTATTTCCTTATTTAGTGTCAAACTTTTTAAACTGGAATCTATTTTATTTTTCTTATTAGGAATTGTTAAGTAAGTTTCACTCGGTTTGTTTTACACGCGTACAAAACAAACCAAGTGAAACTTACTTAACAATTCCTAATATTACTAAAATGTTTTACGAACTGATTGATGAGACTCAAATTGAAAATTTATTTTTCTTATTTCAAATTAGAACCCTGTATATTTTTACATCGTTCTATGATAATTAGAAAACAAAACGTTTTCCTCCTATCAACCCTACCTCAATTCCCAATAGATTAAAAGTTATTTGCAAAAAACTGATTTAACAGCCATTTTGATGAATAAAAATCGAAGGTTGCTTTGAAAAATATTTTTTTTTACTCTGTAAACTTCAACTGTCAAAGTGACATTAGTCTACGTGAGCTTTAATAATATTAAAAGTATAAATAATTGTTTGCTTAAGCTTTTCATAAATAATATTTTTTACAACGAATTCAATTGAGATGATCTTATAGGAATAATTCTCGTATTTCTAAAATACGGAAAGAACTCGTTTTCACCTCCAACTACACAAGAAAACATGCAGCAAATAATTAAAGACGTCTTTCAAAATATTTCACCCGACCTATTATAAAGACTGTGAAGGTAGTTTCATGTTCGTCGTCATTTGTGCCACCAAAAGAATTAAAAAAATTCAAACATAAGTTCTAGTATGTAACTTATTTTTAGAAATATTTTTGTTCTATCCTTTTAATGTTATAACTAAAACTATGTTTTATACAGAGTTTAATACGTTCATAATGTATGATTTAGACAAAGATCTGTGAAACTGTCGTTATAATAATTGTATTTAAATGACATTGCCTGTCAATAGAATGTTTTTTCAAAGCAATCTTTGATTTTTATTCATCAAAGTATCAATTGAAATGGTCAAAAAACAGTTTTTTACCAATAACTTTTAATCTGTTAGAAATTTAGGTAGGGTTGTAAGAAAGAATTTTTTTTAATTCTGCACGGAATGATATAAAAATATAGAGGGGTTCCAATTTAATATAAGAAAAATAAAATACATTTAAATTTGAAAAGTTTGGCACTAAATTTTGAAGACTCTGTATAATTCATATAAATAAAATTTTACTATTAGGATTGTTAGACCTTATTTAACAAGTACCCTTTTTAATTTTATTCACAAGATCCTAATTTATTTTTTATTAATTTTTCAAACCATTGGCGCAAAACAATTTTTTCTACTTTTAATTTTTTGGTTAGTATTACTGAACCGATTTCAATAAAATGTTGAGGGTATGTAGGTAATCATAAAAGGCTCCTAAATACTGAATAAAATGTATATTAAGCAATTAAAAAAAAATATCATCATGCCGTAATTCTTTTTTGAGACACTCCATATAATAAAAAATATTTTCCTGAAGTACGTCTTAAAACCCAAGTAAAGTTTACAGAATTTCAAAGTCCTAACTTAATTAGTAACTAAGCTATCAAAGACGGGAGCTGTGATGCAGAACCCTTTATATTTTATTTTATAAAAAAAATATTCAAAATAAGGAGGTCTTAGTTGTTTTTTTTTTTAGCAAATTGAGTTGCAAAAACGCACTTGAAAGTAACTATATTATTTATCAAAACACATTTCAATTTAAATGTGAGAATGTATGTTAAATTACAAATGTTCTACTATTTATTATACAAAGTGTAACAGCGAGATTAATAAAAAGTTTATAACCTTCCATTTAATAAATTTTATTAATGAAATATTTACTAAAAATATTAGTAGATTTACATTAAAAAAAACATTTTGCTTAAATGTTTTTCGATTATACCGGAAATCTAAATTAACTTCCATATTTCAAATGGGATCCTATGCTGTTTTTATTAATAACGATTGAAATTCCAAGTAAATTTAGTTTATATATTTACATCTTTATTCCTTACAAGTGTGGTTTAACAATTTTTTACATTTTTAACGATTTATTTAAACTTTAAACAAATGTTCTTGTATCGGCGGGAAGCCTTTCAGCCAAGTAAATTTGGCATAACGAGATATTTTTAAGCATACATAATAAAAAGAATGTTTATCGAGCGCATTATTTCTTAAACCGTCTGCACTGGCCGAACCACGGCCACCCCCTCTCATAAAACAACAAAAAAATACTAAACTGTCTCGACATTTATCCCGTAGCATTAGAAAACGTGGCATCTCGGAGAAATTCTTTTAAAGGCGCATCATTAGATTTAAAGACGATCCGACCGGATTCCCCTCCAGAGCTAAATCCGCTCTCTCCACGTGAAAATCTGATCCCTGCAAAACGATTACAGAAACAATCCCCCAGACTAGAAGTAAAACAGCAGAAAAACAAAAAAAGAAAAACTGCGATAAGACAAACAGACGGGGGAAAGAAAGGGGAGTGCGAAGGAAGGCACTGCCATAGATCGTTTCTAACGTGTAAGCTCTGTGTGCTCTTTTTGCTTCGTCAGCGTTACTTCCAAGTTTTTAAAAGTTTGAAGATTAAATTTAATTAATTTTAATATAAGAAAAATGTGTTTAATGGACTACTCTTTGTATGGCTTTGTTCGGCAATTTAGGAGTAAAGAATAAAAACACGTTTTCTATACTTTAATGCACTTCTTTATTGTGTCACATTAAATATTTGCACTCGTTAAGACAACCTAATCGGCCCTATTCCCTATCGAAAACGCTAAACATCATGGTTGACACTTATGTTAGGATAGCGTGTGCGGCAACGTTTCTGGATAATTCCGTATTCCGTATCGAGTGACATGTTATTCTTGCAGTGTTAAAAAATAATATAGTTTTGATGTGTCGGTAGAAAGAGAGGGATTATTATATGTCGAATTAGTAAGACAAGGCCGATAAATTTCAACGTTACGCTCATCGAATGGGTGTTGAATGGTTGAATTCTAACCTAGCAAAATGGTGTGTGTAAACTATGTAATCGAAGAAAACCAAAGTGTATTAAACATCCATAAATAGTGCGATTTTGTATTTTATTAAAAAACGTACTCAACGCATCTGTAAAATGCAAATTACTTGTGTTTCCGTGTGGAGTTGAAATGTTCATAAGGCGATCAAAAAAAAAATGTGTTTTGGTTTTCTTTGATTTAAAGTTTATAAATTGTTATATGATTGTATTAAATTGCAGTAATGTTTTATTGCATTTTATTGCACAGTCGAGCTGTTTTGATATGTAAATTTCGCACCATTAGTAAAGGGGTTTGACGTTTTTCCACCTAAAACAATAATCACTATGTTTTCTGAACACCCACAGTGCCCTCATTAAAAAAATGCATTAAAAATTACATCTTTAATATAAAAAATCTCTGTTTCGAATTATAGGAAAATTAATAAAAAGGCACACTCGCTCCTCAATTTTATGCACATTCTATTGATTCCTGAAGGAGTGATGTATAAAAATGTTCATTTTGATAGTTTAATTTTGCAAGAGAATAAACCATAAATACAATAATATTTATTAAACTGCCGCTAAAAAACAATTTGAATTGAAAATAACCTCAAAAAGTGGCTAAACGCTATGATAACTTAACCTATTTCGGTGCCTGCTATTTTCAACGATTTTAGCGGCTGTCATGGCGCTGAGCGTTCATTAAAATAACGGTTTAGCGCGATACGGAATACGAAACAGCCATATAAGGTAACCTTGAAGAATAGCGTGCTGTTAAACATAGCGTTTTCGATAGGGAATAAGGCCGAATATATTTAAAATTATAATTAAAAACGCATCTATCTTAAAGGGACAATTTAATAATCACAACAACATCTGGATGTCGTAATTTTTCCAGGAATTTATTCCATAATTGACGCCACAGCGAGTTCTGTCTAATCTTGGATTTCAAACCCATCCGACAAGACGTATGTTTTACTGTTTACATACTACGTTTTATCGGATAGGATTTGTTCTGTCCTACAAAACGTACAATAAGGCGTGGCGTGTAAACCGGACTTTACTCTTAATGGGGGCTATTTCGTACATAAAATATTAAATTTAAAGTTGTAAGTTATCAGTTATTGCCACAGTTTAATCGAGGTTTATAATTGATACATATACTTAGTTTGTAAGGCTGACATATAACGGTTATGTTAAAATTAACAGTTTATCATACGATATGATAATACTAAATAAAATTGAGTGAAATATTATTGTTATTATTATTAAGGTGATTATCACAAGAATGTTAATATTTTTTATTTAATTCAACCAATTTTCCACTTTAGTCCAACTTACAGTACAGTTACAGTAAAATAATATAAATGTACAAAAATTTAATATTTGTTTATTATAATTATAAAAATATGACCTATCCTATAAATAGAACATTGCGACTTAAAGGTATTATAGGTAAAATCATAGCAAGCCAAGTACCAGTACCATATAAATAGGACGGCCCCAATAGTCTCTCTGTATTTTGAGCTTTATAAATATTTATAAATATAATTATTATTATGAAAACATTTTGGGTAAACAATTTTTCATTTATATTTAATTAATTTCTCACTTATCCCTTAGTGAAACATTTTTGAATTAATTCAGGATGATTTCATTGAAATTAAAACACTTGGTTTGTTTCACTTAATAACTGAATTAATTTTTCATTTTATTAACATCATTAAAGTGGATATGTTTCTGTTATATAATTTCTAAACAAATATATGATGTCGCGCCAGATTACAAAAAAGGCACTCAGTTAAATATTTTTTTTTTTACTAGCAAGTCATTATAAAATAACAAAACAAACATGTGTTATAAAATTGATTTAGATTATGTAAATAAATTATCTAAAAATATATGTTTCGTAAGAACAAAAACAAAATATTCTTATAATTTCCTATAAACACGACGCTGGTCTATAATGGGTTAATTTAGCAATATAATAAAAACCACGGTCCAGTGCAGATATGTTTGTGGAGAGAGTATTCAATTTTAATAATAGAAATGAGTATTTATTTATTTGATCACAGTTATTTAATTTTAAAACCTAACCGGACAATAATCATTTTTATATAAACAATCATTATAATATATCTATATTTAAAATAATGAAGACACATGTTTATATAGGGTAAGATTTTTCTCTTGTCTATGGGGATCTGAGAGGAAATAGGAAATCGTTTAAATGAGCAAAGCATTGCAGTATCAATAACCAAATAAAAGGCATTTAAAAAAGTATCGAAACTGCTTATTAAGTATTATAAGAATGATGAAAAATGTATTTTGTCTGTTATTAAAAGCCTATATCTTTTAATAACCGAGAAAAAAAAAATTATATTTTTGATATATTTTATAAAATTAAAAAAAAAACTCTAAATGGCAAAATCTTTACTGCTATACTTATGGGGAGTATTATAAAGGTACATGTATATAAAATACTACAATGCTAATAGAAAAAAAAAAAACATTCATTCACATAGTCATAGTCATTTAAGTAAATTAAATAAAAAAGATTCGAAAATAATTAATTAATTATTTCCTCTTTAGCTACTGTTACATTTTGACTTTTGTTACATTAGAACTTTAAACAAATATTCAAATGGAAACTAGCTGTTGCATAACAATAACATATTACATAATGCAAGATTTTTTTATTCGAAAATATTTAATGCAAAAAGAAACACAAAACAAAACATATACAAGGTCATCTGCAGACATGTGTTTCGGAATTTCATTCCTCACCAGTACAGGTCTGTCTTATATAATTACAACGTTGTTAAATTAAATTAATCAAACGTATTATCCACTCTGAGATCTCCGTTGGAAATGAAAGCTGTACTGATTATGGATGAAATCCCGAAACACGTGACCGCAGAGGGTCTAATATACGTACGTTTTTTATTTTGTTTTTTTGCAAAAAAAAATTCGAATAAGAAAAATGTTGCATTACACAATATGTTATTGTTATGCAACAGCTATTACAATGTTTGTAAATAGTTTTACCGGCTATCGACCTTACGTCTTTCTGCTCTTTGTTTTGAAGGATAGTTGTATTATAGTACTTGGATTTTTATGTTAATAATAAAAAAGTTTTTTTTCTGTTTAATAAAATAATAAATATATTTTTAATTTGAAGACAGAGCGATATATATAAAAAATAATTTTAATAATTGGAAAACTGTTTACTCTGTTAAACAAAGAAATTGATTTATTAAAGTTGAATTACAATTTATAACAAAGTAGAAGCCACAATAATTAAAAAGTTAAGAAAATTAATATTCATAAATGTTAATTTTAAAAATCACAAACAATCGTTAGAGATGTTTCTCTACCTCTTTCAATATACCCGTCATGTTTTTTTTTTTGCCGAGAAATAAATTTCGAGATTTGAATTAGGGAAAACTCGGTAATGGCAAGCCTCGCGATGTTTCGCGATGAATGTAGGTAATTTATGCACCCTCTCCTCACCGCTCGAGATCTATATGGAAATCTCCCTACATAAGTATTATTGGATTCCGTGTATTTACATATATCGGGTTGTGCACATCTATTTCATCATCTGTCATGTTATTTATCCGCCGGTTGGGATATAGGTTGGAATACGAATCATTAGTTAATATTTATTTTTCCACCGCGTTTTCTATTTTTGAAACTAGACGTGTATTCTATATTAATCAATTTATAGTGGAAATATTTTCGTTATTACATACATACAGAAATTTATTTCTGAATTATTAATGCAGTTTAAATTAAAACTTATTTGACAGAATTCACAGGGGAAAGTACCATGAGGGACACATCACCATTTTGTATATTTAAATTAAGATATGTGCGCTTAAAATACACTTTAATAGTTTATGAAATAAAAATTATCTAATTTTAAAATATGAATTTCAATTTAGCGAATCTCGCAAAAGAACAGTTCAAATAGCGGGAAATGATTTTTTGTGTTTGTATTTGTTCGAGAGGTAAGCACGTCTCGGGCGAATACCTTGTAAATACCGAAACACGTTTCAAGAAACTGAAAATCAAATGCTATGAAAAATGTCTTTACGGACATTTTAATATTATTGTTTATATTTTGTTTCCTTTAAAAAAATATATCGTCGTCGGCTAGCCAGGTAACTACCACATTTTGTCAGTACAAATATTTTCTGGCTTTTTCAAGATTGCCAGAGAACTCGCTATTTCTTTCGCCAAAAGACAATTTACAAAGCAATTTCAAATCAGTCCTATTACAAAGATGAATACTAAGATACATTATTAGTCAAAATTATCGGAACACCTAAATAATTCTCAAACAATAACAAATTTAAAAAAAATGATTGAAATACAATTTTCTTGGATGTAGACACACTACCATTTATATATATTATTGGGTAAACTAGCGTTGTTTTTTTTATTTATTTATTTTAATGGAACACCCTGCATTTTTTTACAATTTTGAATTTTAAGATTATTTCTAAAATCTGTCTCGAAAACACAGTATTGTCCTGCAAATTAGATAGCAAATCAGGTATCGCTTAAGAGCTTTCGTAGTCTACTGCGCGTATTTTGACAACATATTCATAAAAATATGAAATGGTAATTCCATCGTAGTACACTCTCCACAAAGCCATGACTGATGACGGATGCTTGTCTCATTCCACATTCCAACTTGTTCAACACCTTTATTAGTGCTATGGATAGAAATTCTAATATTCTTTCCTTTTCTTCTAAACAAATCATGTCTTTAAAAAGGAATCATCGATGCCGTTCGTTCGCGTACCGCTGTTGCAATTACCTCTCTCGTGGCTTTTATATTCTACATAAAACTCTTGTAAACCGTTGCCCAGAAGGTTTTTGGACAGCTCTGAGTCCTAGGTTTTCTTTTATTTAACAAGACAAGACATGGTTATTTTGAGTACATTCATCTTACACGACACGATGCTCCTTTTTTTTTTTCGAAACGAATTTCTTTAAATCGCTTGGTTGTACTATGCTATATTTGTTTATATTTTCAACAGTTTTAATAAAGATGTAATAAATCTGCAACAGATATGTTTACTGTTGTAGATTTATTACATCTGTGGAACGTTGTAACTGCGACATGCTTTTCTTTGATATCATATTCGTACATATTTTGTCTTTATATTGGATTTTATCAAACTGATTTTTTATTGGCTCATTATTAAATGCCCATATAATGGAAACTAAATTAAAAATTAATAAAGTGAATCTGGATACAAAAAAAAAACTGAGAAAGCTAACGACATCTGATTGTGATTTTCAGCGATTACCTAGTAAAATTAGGTAAAAGTATAATATTGTACAAAAGAACTCTCTCACACACAGTAATAGAAAATACTGCAATTTAGCAAGTGGGACATAATGAATCTTGGAATAGCAATTGACTCTAGAGAAAACATAGAATGCGAAGTAAATCTTATAATGACAGCTATAAACAGAAGTTATCAATTCAACAGTATAAAAATTACTAAATAAGAAGAATATAGAAAAGAATGGTAAACTGAGAGTGGTGAACTAATCATGCCGCGAAGTCGAAGTTTTTTAATGAGAATGAAAATAAAAAACGTTCAATTTGGAAAAAGAAAACAGTCCACCACCAAACTTTTTGTGTGAACATCAACCTCCGCGATCAGGGAAAGACGCTGACCCGATTGATTTTCACTGTGGAGAATGGGAGGCGGGCTGCACTCGCGCGATCAGAATGCCTAACTTTGGAGGACGAGCGACGGTTGCCGGTTTTAACATACAAAACAAACTTATAATTTAAAATCAACAATACGTCTACACATTCTAACAACATTGGCTCGCGATGCAGCTACTGGGGCGTGGTTCGAGTTTGGGCGCCAAGTAGTTTTTTGGTTGTTATTTGCCTATGAATCCGTCCGACGGCTAAACCTTCCTTTTTTGATACGCAATAATTAGATCCTGACCTCTTCTTTTGGGCTGGCTCAACGACTGCCTTTAACCCAGGCATGATCGCAGTGGCTCCCTACAAGTGTTACTGCCGCGGCAGACCTTAAGAGCCTGGAGAACGGAGGGGAATGCATTACAAACGCTTGATAAAAAATAAACAAATTTCCTTAGGGTGACCTGCGGCTCTTTTCAGTTGTATGTGTGCTACGGATTCTTAATATTCGTAATTCGGCATTAATCACACATTCAACAATGATGATCTATCAAGCTTTCGCTCTGCCGATCGCGATCAGCCGAGCTCAACACAAGGTGACTTTTGATACCGCGAAATTTAAAGTAGAATATACATATAAACTTAAGTGCGTTCAAAAATGATCGTCACAATATATATAAAACCCGAAATAAATTGAAACCCATTTGTCTTACGTAACTTTTAGTATTTATCTCTTATCATCACTTAATATCCTCTTAATTTTTTATTCCTACTCCTGAATTTTCCCCCGAATCATTTCGCGTAAAATAACTACATCACGTTCTTTCTAATATATTCAAGAGTGTTCCATTTTTTTTTCAGAATTTTTCTGAAGAAAAAAAAATTATTGAAATTTCGATTTTTTCTAAGAAAAAAGTGGATTTTCGTGGAAAAATCAAAACACGCCGATTAACTTAAATTTATAACGAAATTGTTTGCAATGAATGGAAGCATCAATTTTGTAAATTTGAATAACTTAGAGAAAACAGTTTTTGCACAGCCTACTTGTAAAGTTGATCTTTGAAAAATGAGCGAAAATTTTTTGCAAATTTGAGGTTTTTTCTAGACAAGCACGAAATTTTTTATTTTAGTAATTTTAGGAGAGAAATATGGATTGATTATTTCCGAATTCTATGCTTTAAATCCCAATGATACGCAAAGTTATCTTAGTTTAATCAGCATCGCGTCTAAAAGCCTCAACCGGCGCGGTTTGTATATATAACGTCACAGCCTGTCCTCCAATTGCAAAGTTCCAACAGTAATGAAATTTGAATGTTCATACAACCAAAAATTCTTTTATATTCAGCAGCAACTTGGCTTGATAACAAAATTATAACTTGACAACCCATACGAATTAACGATATTTTAAAATAATCCTCCCCTTCTTTTTTTCTTTTTGCGCACCAACCTAGCTATAAATTTTAGAAAGCGAATTAAGCAATATAACACATTAAGAAAATAAATTGAATAAAAAATAAATGTACTTATCTCATGGTGTTATGATGTTTAAAGTATGACACGTTGTTAAATTCGCTAAGAGCGAAATAAATTATTTATCCATCAACAATTTACGAATTCCTTTTGAAAATATAAATATCCTTCGAAACTCGAAGAAACCAGAAACCAGTTTATTATAATTCAAAAGTGTCAACGTATCAACTTAGAAAAATGTGTGTTCATTGCGCATGCAAAATGTGAACAGAAAAAATAAACTTGGCGACACTTTATTTCTTCGTCGTTAGAAGCGGAGTAAAAATACAAAAAACTACGAAGGGCACAGGCACAGCAAACTAATATTTAAAAAACCTTGTCATGAAGTTGCTACTGAGGCTTTCAGACTCAGCAGAAATAACTTTAGAATAATCACAGGCATGGTAACTGGACACTGTAGCCTAAGCAAACACCTGTATAACATCAAACTCTTTACAGAGAGAGGTACGTACCACTTGGACTTCCATCACTGCCATTAGTTGTAGGACAATAACAAAAATGTGTAGGAACATTAGCTTAATAGAATCCATCGCTTAAATGTAGTTTTTAAATCGGATTTCACACATAAATGAAATAATTATTCGGTATTTTAGTTAAATATAGAATTTGTACATCTTTATACAGGGTTAGTCAAAATAACCGGCACACTTAAATAATTTTTAAATGCCACAAAATAAAACAAAATGTTTTTTTATGAATAAAATATTCTTGGATATAAAGAAGCTATCATTTAAATACATTTTTAATAAACTTTATTTTAAACTTTAAGAAGTTTATTCTAATTATAAGACAATTTCAAACACCCTTCAGCCATAAACGGAATACTGATTAATATAACTTTACAATGACTTCATTAGAGACGGATTCAGAAGGTGTTTTTTGAAGAGGCGCAAAAGAAAACTAAACCCCTTCCCCATTCTAGTTTGTTTGTAGAGCGGAAACGATTTATTAATATACGTGGTGTTCAATTTACTGTAATGTATCCATTATATATTATTAATATATTTCTCTTTTGTATTATATTTCAATTTCTGTTAATGATATGAACTGTTTGTTTACTTGTATAAGGGGGCACAGATAACCCTGGGAAGAACAAATAATCAATTAGTATTCATTTTTCCAAATAATACAAAGTACGCAATATTGTTAATTGTATTTTCTCTACACACGTATTGCTACGTTCATAAACTAAACATTACCATTACGTTCTCGTTTGCACTTATAAAATATTAAATCTCTCGTCATTAATAAAACTAACAAGTTTCAAAGTTTAAATAACATACACTTGTTATTTATACCTGCACTTTTCAAATGGAAAACCCTATATATTATTAAAAATTTTGAAATCTAAGGTTAAGTCAAAGAATATTTTGTAAATATCCTTTTTTTAATATTTGCATAATTTTTATGTTATAAAATAAATAACTAATTAATGTAAATAATATTAAAAGGGATATATTTGGGAGATATTCAAATTGTAATATACAGGGTGTTTAATTTACAATGAAAAATTGTTAAAATTCCCATTTTAAAGTGGATGGCGTTGCTTATTATGTATTTTTTGAATTATAAGAACGTTTTTTGCAATTATTTCTTTTAGAATCCATTATTTTAAACGTTTAAGTTACACAGATTCTTGAACTTAAGAATATTGTACCACTCACAAATAAATTTATTTTAACTAAACTACTAAAAAAATGAAGAAAATAAAAAAAAACGAAATAATTAAACACAATTGAAGTAAATTATAAAACAAATATAATCTTACACATTTTTGAAGTGCTTATAACTTAAAAAAATGAATTTTATACAAAAATATTTCCCACAAAAAGTTCTTAGAATTAATTTTAGAAATCAAAAATGTAAAAATATTTAAGATGTTACGTTTGAAAACGCAAGTTAACCCAATTATTTTGGCAAATTAACAATCTGTATATTAAAAATTTATTTAAATGACAACTTGTTTATATCCAAGCAGCTCTTATATGAAACTTTTTTTTAATTCTTACGGTTGGAGACTTATTTAGGTGTTCCGGTGTTATAACTAACTCTTTATACAGGATCCCACCAAGAAATCACATTAAATGTATATGGATTTCTTGTTGTTGGATTGTAATGATTTTTTTACATTTATGTAAACCGGTATGTTATTTTAAATGAAAAATTTTTCAAGATTCTAGCACTTATACTAGAAGTCGATATCAACTTCCTTATTTTAAGTAGAAACCCATACTTTTTATTTCAAATTTGGATTACACGTATAAGTTTATTATGAAGTTTATAAGAAGGGACTATACATAACCTAACCGTTAATTTGTTCTTGTTGATATTTCTCAATATTTATGGAAATTATTAATCTAGACATTTTAAAATATGATACCACAAAGTAGAATGAAATCACAGAAATGAAAATTGGAACATTTGTAGTACCATACCTGGATAGAGTATTTATGTAAAATAATATTAAAATTTTTATAGATTGTGTCTCAAATTAACTGCTAAGTCAAGTGAAATTAATATGTTAAAAACTTGATTGGTTAAATCACCAATACTTGATTTTTTAAGTTCTGTATATTAATTTATATTAGCATTGCCTATAGCTATCCTTTTAGATTTTTAAGATATTTATATTTTTCTAGAAATACGATCTATTTTTAGTGGAAATTTGAATTTGTAATTAAATAAAAGCAGGAATTTGGCGGAAGATCAAAAGTCAATGGCCTGTTCAAGCAAGCAAGAAAGAAACAAAGATACCATTATCTTTTGTAAATATATCTAAAACAAATAACTTTGAATAAAGATATTGTAGTAGTAGTAAAAGCAGGCATTTACATGTATAATCGTCATAATTTATTTAAGCTCCATCAAATATTTACGTGTGCACAAATATCACTCCGTTAATTGTATTACACGATTGTGCACAACAAATTGCTGCCCGGGGGTTAATACGTTGGTTAAAATCCGGACGCTTTACGCCCAGCCCACATTTGCATAATCCGCAGAGTGCGGTTGAAAAAAAGAAAAAGTGTCGAATTAAACAATCCCTCGGTTTCGTCCTTCGCACGCTGCCAGAGTTTGCCATCAGTGAAATGCACCTCAGAGAGTACGCACGCACTTGATTAAATTTCTAAATCAATACGTTACGTCTAAGCTTTTCAATAGGGTCAACGGTTCCCGGATTCCCGAAACCCGCCAAAGGGGTAAACAATATCACGGGATTTTCGATTATGCCCTTATTATGTAATTCGATGCCGCAGGGGATTAATCAATGTATACTGGCGTTCATAAATTGATATTATAGTGTTTGGTTTAAATCAATAATTTCTAACATTTATAAGTGAAAACTAATTTTAATATTGTTACATGTTATGTGAACTTGATCTATTTAATTATACAGGGCATTGTTTTTAAACTATTTTTAACTGTCTTATAGGGATTTACATGGTGAAATCTTTTTTACATCGTATTAATAGTCTTTCTGTCGATGGATTTTTATAAAAATGAACACACATTTAAATTTTAATATGTTGTGCAAACTTAAGCAGTTCTTGTATTATTTTAAAGAGTTATTGTATTTTAAATATTGATTTAAAATTATGATAATATTAAGTTATTGGACAGAAAGATCTATGGTCGATAGCCCATGACAGACTACTAACAAAACTGTACAAATTGTTGTTATATTTGTAAATTTTTGTTTTCATATTGTTTGAATAAATATGTTTGTATATATTGTTTATTGTTGTTTATTAACGGTAAGTCCATTTAAATACATATTGCTTTATACTAACTATACATTAAAAGATAAAGGAGGGCTACAATATATATATATATATATATATATATATATATATATATATATTTAAATGATAATAAAAATAACTTATAGAAAATGTTTAAATTGTTGCCTATTCGTAACTAAGCAGTAACCCAGCCTAATTTTAAAATGAATTTTTACTTTCTAAAGCTATTGGAGAATTATTTATATGAAGTAAACTTGATACTAATTGGTACTTGAAATATATATATATATAGTGTATAAAAATAAAAAGTGAAGTAAGGACTGAATTTGTTTACTTTATTGTATGTTAAACACACATTTAATTTTGAGTATTTTGTTTTATTAAAATTCATACTATTGAAAAGCCATTAACATGATTTAAAGATTTTTCCATTTAAATCCCAATGAGGCGTTATTAAAAAAGTACCTTGTACATTACAAGTTATCAGCAGGTATTAATTTGGTTCTGAATCTGCTACTGTCCATTGCGAAAGGCTCCAGCGTCCACTGTGCGGCAATACCGCCTCTGATGGGAATCACTAGAATAAATAAATCAAAATTATGTTCATTCATTAATATAAATTACTAATTTTTAATAATCTTTTACTTTTGTAATTTTTACAATAGGATAATGGAAAATCCAAATCGGATGAAATATTTTATGTTATCATTTCCTTTTATTAATTTATTGTAATTGGCAACAAACTAGTGAATACATATACAGGGTATTAGAAATATCAAATACGTTACCCTCTTGCAGTGTGTATAATATAAGGGACGGACATAGGGATGTAACATGTAAAATTATGGATCTTTCAGCTTCCACTATTTTATTATATCACTAGTAGCCCGCACCCTTCATCCGAAGGGTGTTCGATGTATAAAGAACAGCGGTTGAAAGGGCATGTCGAAAAATGGCGCCAAAAGTTAGATGGTGGCTACCGGCGGTGAAGAAAGAGGATGGCCAGCGCCAGGGTATGAAGTAAAGTGGAATTCTCGCTTCGCGAGAGAGCTCCGCGGACCTCCAAAGGGCAAGGGAACGTGGTAGGCTCGCTGCGCTCGCAGGCTCGCTTCGCTCGCCCGGTTGAAAGCTCGCTTCGCTCGCTGGTTTGTTTACCAAGTGTTTGTAAGGCCAGGGGTTGCGGTAGGCTCGCTTCGCTCGCTAGTTTGTTTACCAAGTGTTTGTAAGGCCGGGGGTTGCGGTAGGCTCGCTTCGCTCGCTAGTTTGTTTACCAAGTGTTTGTAAGGCCAGGGGTTGCGGTAGGCTCGCTTCGCTCGCTAGTTTGTTTACCAAGTGTTTGTAAGGCCAGGGGTTGCGGTAAGCTCGCTTCGCTCGCTAGTTTGTTTACCAAGTGTTTATAAGGCCAGGGGTTGCGGTAGGCTCGCTTCGCTCGCTAGTTTGTTTACCAAGTGTGTGTAAGGCTAGGGGTTGCGGTAGGCTCGCTTCGCTCGCTAGTTTGTTTACCAAGTGTGTGTAAGGCCAGGGGTTGCGGTAGGCTCGCTTCGCTCGCTAGTTTGTTTACCAAGTGTTTGTAAGGCCAGGAGTAGCGGTAGGCTCGCTTCGCTCGCTAGTTTGTTTACCAAGTGTTTGTAAGGCCAGGAGTTGCGGTAGGCTCGCTTCGCTCGCTGGTTTGTTTACCAAGTGTTTGTAAGGCCAGGGGTTGCGGTAGGCTCGCTTCGCTCGCTAGTTTGTTTACCAAGTGTTTGTAAGGCCAGGGGTTGCGGTAGGCTCGCTTCGCTCGCTAGTTTGTTTACCAAGTGTTTGTAAGGCCAGGAGTTGCGGTAGGCTCGCTTCGCTCGCTAGTTTGTTTACCAAGTGTTTGTAAGGCCAGGGGTTGCGGTAGGCTCGCTTCGCTCGCTGGTTTGTTTACCAAGTGTTTGTAAGGCCAGGGGTTGCGGTAGGCTCGCTTCGCTCGCTAGTTTGTTTACCAAGTGTTTGTAAGGCCAGGGGTTGCGGTAGGCTCGCTTCGCTCGCTAGTTTGTTTACCAAGTGTTTGTAAGGCCAGGGGTTGCGGTAGGCTCGCTTCGCTCGCTAGTTTGTTTACCAAGTGTTTGTAAGGCCAGGGGTTGCGGTAGGCTCGCTTCGCTCGCTAGTTTGTTTACCAAGTGTTTGTAAGGCCAGGAGTTGCGGTAGGCTCGCTTCGCTCGCTAGTTTGTTTACCAAGTGTTTGTAAGGCCAGGGGTTGCGGTAGGCTCGCTTCGCTCGCTAGTTTGTTTACCAAGTGTTTGTAAGGCCAGGAGTAGCGGTAGGCTCGCTTCGCTCGCTAGTTTGTTTACCAAGTGTTTGTAAGGCCAGGAGTTGCGGTAGGCTCGCTTCGCTCGCTGGTTTGTTTACCAAGTGTTTGTAAGGCCAGGGGTTGCGGTAGGCTCGCTTCGCTCGCTAGTTTGTTTACCAAGTGTTTGTAAGGCCAGGAGTTGCGGTAGGCTCGCTTCGCTCGCTAGTTTGTTTACCAAGTGTTTGTAAGGCCAGGGGTTGCGGTAGGCTCGCTTCGCTCGCTAGTTTGTTTACCAAGTGTTTGTAAGGCCAGGGGTTGCGGTAGGCTCGCTTCGCTCGCTAGTTTGTTTACCAAGTGTTTGTAAGGCCAGGGGTTGCGGTAGGCTCGCTTCGCTCGCTAGTTTGTTTACCAAGTGTTTGTAAGGCCAGGGGTTGCGGTAAGCTCGCTTCGCTCGCTAGTTTGTTTACCAAGTGTTTATAAGGCCAGGGGTTGCGGTAGGCTCGCTTCGCTCGCTAGTTTGTTTACCAAGTGTGTGTAAGGCTAGGGGTTGCGGTAGGCTCGCTTCGCTCGCTAGTTTGTTTACCAAGTGTGTGTAAGGCCAGGGGTTGCGGTAGGCTCGCTTCGCTCGCTAGTTTGTTTACCAAGTGTTTGTAAGGCCAGGAGTTGCGGTAGGCTCGCTTCGCTCGCTAGTTTGTTTACCAAGTGTTTGTAAGGCCAGGAGTTGCGGTAGGCTCGCTTCGCTCGCTGGTTTGTTTACCAAGTGTTTGTAAGGCCAGGGGTTGCGGTAGGCTCGCTTCGCTCGCTAGTTTGTTTACCAAGTGTTTGTAAGGCCAGGGGTTGCGGTAGGCTCGCTTCGCTCGCTAGTTTGTTTACCAAGTGTTTGTAAGGCCAGGAGTTGCGGTAGGCTCGCTTCGCTCGCTAGTTTGTTTACCAAGTGTTTATAAGGCCAGGAGTTGCGGTAGGCTCGCTTCGCTCGCTAGTTTGTTTACCAAGTGTTTGTAAGGCCAGGAGTTGCGGTAGGCTCGCTTCGCTCGCTAGTTTGTTTACCAAGTGTTTGTAAGGCCAGGGGTTGCGGTAGGCTCGCTTCGCTCGTTTGTCCACTTGGAGCGTATAAGGCCTCATTCCTTAAATAACTCGCTTCGCGAGAAAGCTCCGCAAACCGCGAGAGGTACGGAGATCGTGGTAGGCTCGCTTTGCTCGCCCGTTGAGCTCGCTTCGCTCGCTGGTTTGCCCACCTGGAGCGTATAAGGCCCAATACGGTTAATAACTCGCTTTGCGAGAGAGCTCCGCAGACCTCGAGAGGTTGAGAGAACGTGGTGGGCTCGCTTCGCTCGCAGGCTCGCGTTGCTCGCCCGTTGAGCTCGCTTCGGTCGCTGGTTTGCCCACCTGGAGCGTATAAGGCCTAATACGTTCAATGGCTCGCTTCGCGAGAGAGCTCCGCAGACCTCGAAAAATTGAGGGAACGTGGTGGGCTCGCTTCGCTCGCAGGCTCGCGTTGCTCGCTTCGCTCGCTGGTTTGTCCACTTGGAGGGTATGAGGCCTAATACGTGAAATAACTCGCTTCGCGAGAAAGCTCCGCAGATCGCGAGAGGTACAGAGAACGTGGTAGGCTCGCTTCGCTCGCAGGCTCGCTTTGCTCGCCCGTTAAGCTCGCTTCGCTCGCTGGTGAGAGCTCCTCAGATTTCGATGGGTTGTAAGAAAGTGGTAGAGCTCGCTTCGCTCGCTGGTTTGTCCACTTGGAGCGTAAAAGGCCTAATCCCTTAAATGGCTCGCTTCGCGAGAAAGCTCCGCGGATCGCGAGAGGTAGGGAGAACGTGGTGGGCTCGCTTCGCTCGCAGGCTCGCTTTGCTCGCCCGTTAAGGCTCGCTTCGCTCGCTGGCTTGCCCCCTTGGAGCGTATAGAAAAAACAACGGTTCAAATCGGTCAGCAAACGGCCGAGTTGATTTTTTTTCATTTTTGCAGTGTTGCCAAACTTCCGGCGATGTTACGGTTGAATTTCCCGTACCCAATTACATATGTTTGGAAGAAAGAATTTTCGAAATCGGTCAACTCTGGCAAAAGTTGTAGCCGATAGGCAAATCCATGGGTCCGATGGGTGAGATTCGTATTGAGCCATATAGTGGATGTGCAACCATGAGACTTTCTTTAATCAACTTTTTTTTAAGAATAAATGGTAAAAAGTTGATGTCAATTTGCCCATGACCCATGTACCATGGACCCATGACACCTGGTCCATTCGATGGGCGACGTCGTCTAGTTGGCAAAGGTGAAAACCGGAAGTCTCTATCTCTCTCGGGGAAAAAGCACGAAGCGAAAATGTGAAAATGTAGTGCAAAATCACCTTCCTCCATAAGACTGTGGTGGTCAGACTGCGCGGATATATGATTTGTATGGCCCTCTCTCTCGTTCCAATCCAAATGTACGGTTCCCCATTTAATCGGCGGCATTCCTTTCCGGCGACGATTTCTCGGCCGGCTTTTGGGCGTCCGAGAAAATTTTGTGTGAGTGCGAGGGAGATGGTTAGTTGAGTTTCGAGAGAGTTAGAGGGGATCTTCCGTTCGATCAAGGCATATGCCTTGGAATTTTGGCGAAAAAAAAAGTTTTTCTGAAAAAAATGCCAAAAAATTCTACGTTTTTTTCCGGTTCCGGAAGTGCTTTCGAAAAAATTTTCACTCGACGGGAAGTATTTTTTAAAAATTTTTGAAAATTGTCGTTATTCTTTTCCCCCATAAGAATGCATGCATTTGAGGTTGGTAAAATTTTGATTATAAATTTTGAAAAATCATATCTCGGCTCGCATGGGCTTGAAAATTCGAAATCTATCGTCGTTGGATTTCGCCATCCTTCTTCTAAACGGAGGTTCAGGTCCGATCGTTCCACTGCAATTAGGGGCGGAGATGTGATTTTTCGAATGGGCGCACCTCCGTCCGAAACGGGCAAATTTTCGTCGATTTTGATTTTTGAAAATTCCCCGCTCGGCTCGTATGGGCTTTGGAGCGATGAATTTATCACCGTCTGAAAGCCCCATCCTTCCCCTAAATTAAGGTTCATGTCCGATCGTTCCACCGCAATTAGGGGAGGAGATGGGATTTTTCGAGTGCGCGCGCGACCGCGACAAAGGTGAAAAAGTGGGCTATTTTTGGTGAAAAAAATTCGTAGCTCCGCGAGTTTTCCAGATATCGGAATGAAACTTTCAGGACTTGTAGAGCTCGCGAAGGGGCAACTTTCGGTCGGTGACCAATCGGTCCGGGCGCAAAAATGAGGGAGTTTTGATTTTTTTTCGCTACAAAAATGTCACATTTTCAGGTAAATGTCAACTTTGACCGGACGACCGTATTTGTTATTTTTTTTGCGAGGGGTGTTTCAGACCCACAGCAGGCTTTCCCTACGGGAAAAAGCCTGGTGTGGCTTTTTTGCTCTAGCTCTTCAAATAACGGAGATAGCGACCGGAAGTCGGCCATTTTGGTGTGCAAAAATTTTTCTTTCGGGGGAATCGTGTCCGAACGGGGTCTAGTTTACGGTGGCGTTTTCGGATTTTCTTTAGGTGTCTCGGGTCTCGAGATGCGGGTATCAAAAATGACCTCGGATGACCTTGAAATTTTTTTTTCGTTTTTTCCGTAATCTAGTCGATCTAGAGAATGCAAAGGCGTCGTTAAAAGTGGGTCCAATCAAATATTTCGGTTATCGTGACAAAAAATCGAGTTGTGTCAGGACGTCTGGATTGCCCGCGAAAATGCGCTTCTTTTCGAAATCGAGCAAAGCGAGGAAACCGATTTGCTCTAGCTCTTCAAATAAAAAAGTTTGACGTCGTTTCCCGAACTTCCTAGGGGTTAGTGACAATCCTGTCATGTCGTGCTTGTCGAGCGGGTCTTCTAGTTGGGATCCCAGAAATAAAAACGTAAGCGAGCGAAAGAACTTCGGCGCTGGCCTCTAGGGCCTTAAGAAAATTTTTTCGATTTTGACCGGTTTCGATCGGGTGCCATAAAGGCCTCGGGCGGTCGAGGTGACTGCAGAAAGTCCGAATTCGATCGGCCGGAAAACAAAAAAGTTGGACGCGATTACTCGAACTTGCGGTGGCGCCACCTGGACGGCGGTCGCACCGTCGTATTCCCGAGGTCGATCAATGCCGGAAAGGAAAAAAAAATTTCCCCGATCGGACGATCCTGAGAAAAGTTAGGCCGGATAGGCCAAATAGGCCGGCCTATGTTGGCCTATGTCAAAGGCCCGTGTGGACTTATCGAAGTGTTTTTGCGCTGCATTGGCAAATTTAAAACCGGTCTATTTAGGCCAAAATTTTTTTTTCTGTAGGCCGCGGCCTATGTCTATAGGCCAAAACGGCCTATGTGAATTTTGTAGCCCGGAAAATTTCGATGACAACCGTGAAAACCGCGAGTCGCTAGCTCGAATGGTTCAGGAGCTGTGGCCGGGGAAATAAACCGAACTTTGAAAATCATTTTCTCGGTTTCTCGATTTTTCCTGGAGATACGACATGGCCTATTCCATGTAGGCCCATGGGGACTATATTCCGTATAAGTTTGGTCGAAATCGTTCGAGCCGATTTCGAGATCTTAAGCGGTTTCACGTTTTTCCATAAGCGCAATGTTAAATTTTTTGGATTTTTGGAAATTTTTTTCGCCCTGAAGATGATGCTTCGAAACGTTGAAATTTATAGGGTTAATAGAGTTCCGGGTCCCCTTTCCGTTGGTGAAATCCGCACCGCGCTATCTCTCCCCGTTCACCCCCCACCCCGCCCCAAAAATTCCCCCATAAGACCTGTATAACCTACTTTTTTATTAATAGTGATGATGAAAATGAAAATGAAAATCAAATTAGTTTTACTTTTTAAAATGATCAAAAATGTGTCGAGCAACTTAAAATTTAAATATAGAATAAAACAAGTTTTTTTTACTTTTCTCAATTTGGAAAATACAAGAGTAAGTAAATTATTAGAAATACAATAAAAATCAATGAAATTCCATTTACGTTTGCTATGGAAATGCTAACATTAATAAGAAAATACGAAAATTAAATGATGTAAAACAAATATAAAACATAACATAACGTATAAAATATACGTTCATTCCTTATGTTATATATATCGAAAAACAATTGAAAAATATGCTCCAAAAATCCAAAAACAAATTTTACAAATATCCTCTACTTATTTACATCCTTAGACTGATTAAATTCAAACGACAATTATACATGGATAATTCACTCAAAGAACAATTTAACAAATTGAATAGGAACATCAAATAGTTCATTTTAGAATATAAAAAGTCTAAATGGACAGAAAATAAATAAAAAGAAAGGAAAAACCTACTGGAGAGAAACTATCCAGATATAAAATACGGACTATACTAACAGGTTAACAGACCCTAGCGGCGGTTTAACTCTGAAAGACGATTGCAAATGCAATTGCACGACACATCAAAAGAACGTACGACCAGACATATGACAATATCTTTGACAACACCGTTACTACCTGGTACAGTACATTTGACTTCAGAAATATACCCACTCCTGAATAAGACATGTTGTACGAAATAGACTATTACAGGATATTGCATTCTGGTAAAATCTCCACTCCCGGTGTAGATAAAATTCCTCGTGCCATCTTGAAAAGAAAAACCTCATGAAATCCACATTTAAATCCTCAACATGTTTAACTACTGCTAAAATAATGAATATTTCCCACCAGATTGGTAAAAAGGTGTAATAATAAGCATTCCCACACAAGACATTGATTCCTCACTTATAACTAATTACCGTCCCACTTCTCTTCTTTTGCTAATCGGAAAAATGTTTGAATACTTAATTAAGGAAATAATCGTAAATACTTGTAAACACTCTAACCCAGAATACCAATGTGGATCGTACTTCCACTATCCATCTTAACGTCCAATATGCTATCAAGCCACCTTGAAGGAAAAAAAAAACTGAAACAATAAATAATTAATAATTTTGACTTCAAAACAATAAAAAATATACAGTTATTTAAATTTGGTTGGTTATACATTTATTTCTAATTTTAAAGTTCCACTAAAAAGATTAAAACTGACGTGAACAAATTATCTAATATTATGCATGTTTCTAACAAGAGTTAAAAACTACCTAAACGATGATAAATATATTTTCACGTTATGCATTCACCCTTCAGTAACCCCTATAAAAGGAAATCATTTTTAATATGTTTAACGTGTACGTTATTAATTAATTTCACATTTTATTAATAAATATCTATTACAATAGCTGCTTAGACTGTGATGATAACATACACGTTAAAATTAACATTTTCCGTGCGTAATAGCCTCGAATAAAAGCTAATATTTAGCAATCTAACATAACTTATTTCATGAAATACAAATAACTGAACCTGTACTAAAAAAGCTCTAAACACGATGTACACTAACAATATAAAATTTAACAAAACACTAAAATCACTAACAATACAATAAAACAAAGCAAAAATCCACAATACGAGCGAGTCATAACCAACCAAAACATTAAGGACGTTTCTGGACGATGTGCGGCTGCGCGCTTGGTCTCACTTCAGGTTTATCTCTTGCTCCGAGCACGGGTGAAAATACCGGAGTGGTACCACTCCGTTCGTCCTAATAACGCTTTACCTCACAATTGTAGAATCACCTCCCAAGGTTTGACTCTGCGTTAAATTACCGAAAGTGTAACTATCAATTGTAGAAGCGGGCCTTAATAAAAAAGGAAAGCCCAAATGGATATCACCAATTATCCATACGCTAGATGAATGGTAGTTGAACATTTTATTAAATATATATTGCTCTGATATATAAAACCATAACCCAACTTATTTTAATCCTTCACGATATTTCTTAATTTTGCTGATGATACAGTAGCGTGGGAGACTAGCATTCAGTAGGTTGGACATAATTCCCACAGTAGGTAAGTTGTTAGTACGTAATTGAACGCAACGAATGAATCCACCCTTGTCAAAAAGAAGGGGGCTTCATTAACCATGATGTAAGTCCTTTATAAAATGCTGTCAGCCAGTTGCTGTTTGAATGCTCTAAGTTGGTAGGGGTATTTAAAGACGACACCAGCTGATTAAAGAAAGGGAGGTCGGCTAGCCGAGTCCGTTAAAATAGACTGAGGGGACGGGACCTCTTGGGCATGGGTCGCCCAAATCACCATCTCAGAAAGCTCCGTGGATGAGAGCATTATTAAAATGTAAATTCAGTTTCAGCACTTCCTTGACGAAATTTCTAATTGATTTATCGGCATTTAAAAGTTACCCCAGTAATATTAGGGATTGTTAAGTAAGTTTCACTTGGTTTGTTTTACACGCAAAAATTATTTATTTTCGACTAGTTTCGGCACATTGCCATTATCAAGAATAAATGTACAAGACATTTTACAGTTATTTATATAATCTTATTGTCGGTATTTTCAGCAGTAAGGGCGTTAACGATCGGGGAGTCCCACAGTTCCTCAATGTCATTAGCGACGTTTTTTTCCGGCTTTTACAGCTTTACTTATTTCGAGGCCTTCCCGATAATTCAACCTTAATCCTTTATTACCTGTATGTAATATTTTGAATTTATTATTATTGAAGAAATGATTTTCAGCTATACAATGTTTTGAAAATCCAGTAGTTATTTTATTATTTAAAATGTCTTTTCTGTGTTCCTTAAGTCTAATTTCAAATGATCTACCAGTTTGACCGATATAAATATAATCACAATCATCACATTTTAATTCATATATTCCGCTTTTTTAAAATGATTATTATCGCTTTTTAACTTATTGTTAATTAAAATCTTTCCTAAATTCATAGAGTTAGAATAATATTCGTACTTTTTCCGTTCAAGGTTTTTTTAATTTAAAATTAAATTTTTAAAATGGTAGATCATTTGAAATTAGACCTAAGGAACACAGAAAAGACATTTTAAATAATAAAATAACTACTGGATTTTCAAAACATTGTATAGCTGAAAATCATTTCTTCAATAATAATAAATTCAAAATATTACATACAGGTAATAAGGGATTAAGGTTGAATTATCAGGAAGGCCTCGAAATAAGTAAAGCTGTAAAAGCCGGAAAAAACGTCGCTAATGACATTGAGGATCGTTAACGCCCTTACTACTGAAAATACCGACAATAAGATTATATAAATAACTGTAAAATTTCTTGTATATTTATTCTTGATAATGGCAATATGCCAAAACTAGTCGAAAATAAATATTTTTTGCGTGTAAAACAAACCAAGTGAAACTTACTTGACAATCCCTAATATTATTAAAATGTTTTACCAAGTGATTAATGAGACTCAAATTGAAAATATACCCCAGTAATATTCGGAGCTGAAGTTGGTGGACTAGCCTCGGTAAAACGATTAATTTACGGGACAACGGCGAAGTGCAGAAAGCCACTTATACAAGTATGGCTTCTTGATCGCCGCCGCTCCAACCAAATGCCGAGATATTTAAAAGAATCCCCATCAACTATTATGCCTCGGATATAGAAACAGGGATTGGATCTGGGACAATCTTGCCCCTTTATACGACCGCAAAGATAGAGAAGCATTTCTATCTTTGCATGAATTGAAATTTTTCTATAATGCTGGTGGTAGTGTTTACAAGGGCACGAATCCCCAACTTAATAAAAAAACTTCTCACTCAAGTCGCAAAAAATGTGTATGATTCAGAAGCACGTCACAGGTACACTCAGATCAAGAAAAATTATACCTAAGTATTTAAACAAACAAATGAAACTAAATGAATATAGGTCCGCATTTGAAGTATTTTAAAGATTTGTTTATTCTGGCTGAAATCAGTAAATGTCTATATTCAGAGTATACAAATAATACAGAACAATATAACATTAATATTTACTGTACATATAGGTGTTTGTTCATCTGGGCTATCGACCAGAGATATTTCTGCCTTTTTTTAATTTAGAAATAAAAGAGCAGAAAACAAAATAATTTCCCCGAATTTCTTAAAGACGCTTAATTTCTTAATACAAAAAATCCAGATTTATTCGTTCAAGTAAATCAGAATTAATTAGTGAATTTAGTCGGGGATTAAACGTGGAGAGGCGCGGCCCCAGAAAAATCTAATGGACGTGTATTATTTGCAGGCGGAATTATTTTGTTAATTAATTTCCGCCGTAATGCAAAAATATCGCCGACGGTGTGCTCCTCGCTCTAATTAATTCGGACACCCGAAATTAAATTCGCAATTAATTACGCGGAAGGATTCGACCGGCCGGAACACCCGAAAATACGGAAATGGATTAATATTATTCTATATGATGTAATATAAACATTAATACACAACAGCTTGAAAAACAATGCTGATCTAGGCTGATTTATTATACAGCAATATATTAAAACGGATATGTTATATATACCCAGGCAGAAAGACCTATGGTCGATAGCCATTTTCTGATGTATTTATCAACCATGATTGTAAATATTAAATGTAAAAATTCTATGTATAATAAAATACGACGACGAAGTTGGCATTGGAAATCTAAAGTCATGTCTGAACTAAAATGACACGCGCACGCGTAAAGTATTGGTTGCCATGTTGACAAGTCAGTTGTCAATAACCCCTAATTATCGTAAACATGTTTTCTAATGGGCGAAAAGTTTATGGAGAGTGGCTGTATTCTGTTCCCGATTGTTTGGAGGAATTTCGAAATCAATTTCCCAATCTTGCCGTTGATGATAACTGTTTTCCATGTACTCTTCGGCGTGCTATACAAGTCTTTCGTGATACTAAAAGTGTTCGTAGGAAGGAAGGCACTAGATTGGCAACAAAACGTACTCCAGAGTTAATTGAAAATGTGCGACAAATAATAGAAGATTCACCTAGAACTTCACTTCGTGTGCTTTCACAATTAACTGATACTTCAGTTAATTGGTACCTGCCAGAAAATTTTGAAGATATGCATTTGTTCCCTTATCGATTAACTTGCGTACAAGAACTACATAAAATTTATTATCCTAGAAGAGTTAATTTTGCCGATGGTTCCTTCAAAACTTTGATGACGATCTCCTCGACAAAACCTTTTTCACAGATGAGGCATGGTTTTATTTAAGCGGGTACGTTAATTCGCAAAATATGTAGATGTGGAGTGCTGGAAAGCCCGACGATTTTTATGTCGAAAAACCTCTACAATAGAACCCATTTTTTAACGGTATCCTAACACGTGAACGATATAGAAAAGAAATTCTGACCCACTTTATCGAACAACTTGATAATGAAGAATTGAGATATGGATATTTCCATCAAGACGGAGCAAGAGCACAAACTGCTGCAGACACTATTGGAATGTTACATGAATTCTTTGATGACCATATTATCAGTTTAAACACAGAACATGAATTTTCTCCTATATCATGTGATATTGCCATATGTGACTTCTTTTTGTGGCTATTTAAAAAAAAACTCCATATATCAAGTGCGTATTAAAAACTTGGTCCACCTGCAGGAGAGAATTACAGAAAAAATAATGAAATTAACCAGAATCCTTTAATGTTGCAAAATGTTTTTACTTGCGTTAGGTGAAGGAGTGAAAGTTGCCTGGATAGTGGTGGTGGGCATTTTCAACACTTACTCTGACCATTGTAATTTAAAATAAATTTAGTTTGGCTACATATTTAACAAAATTAATATCTGACATGTCACTGTTTAACCGCAACCAGCATTTCACGCGTGTGATCTTAGTACAGACATTACTCGAGACTTCTAACGCCAAATTCGTCGTCGATTTTTGTTATACGCTCGATATATATATATTAACAACGGCTATACAAGGTGTTCAAAAAGTATAAAATCGCTTAAATATCTTCAGAATTATTTATCTTCCAAGTTGCATTTTCCACTATATTTGGAAACTCTCATTAAAAATTGATAAAAAAGCAATAATATCCTTTCTTCACACTTTTAATCATTAAAAACATTCAAGTCGCTGAAAGAGTGACCCTTAGAGAGTCGTTGTTGTTGTTAGCAACAAAGATTAGGCATCCCTTAAGTTCTTACATAATCCTTCAAATTCACTTCTTTATGAACTAACTAATATCACTCCTATAGAACAGAGACTTTCCTTTTTTCTGCAAATTCGCTTTAAATCCCACAAACCTAAACCTGATAAATCCCACGTAATAAATTATAAACTCCAAACGTAAATTCCCCACTATAACTCTTTACGAATTCATTGCATCACTTCACCCCTTTAGTGACAGTTAAATTGCCAACATACCCGACAATGACTTCTGACAGAGACAGATAGAAATCACCATACCTCTTTGAAGATAAGGGTATAAACACACAAAAAAATAGGCAGAAAGCCATTTGTCGATAGATTAACAGATATAAAATATATATTTTATTTTCTAATATTTATTATTTATTTGGTATTTTTGCTGCATATATCGTTTAATAAAGATTATTATTATTGAAAACGCTTTATATTTACTTCAATATTATTTAATGCATATTAATACATGAAAATGTTTACAAACGTTTTTTTTTTAATTTAATTAAATTTATATAGTTGTATATTTTTTCTGATATTTTTACTTTTATGGTATATCTGTTGGACAATAAATATTATTATTATATAGCAAACATATGTTAATTTATATTATTTTGTATAATACAAAGGTAAATATGAAAGCGAGAACATTAAGTAAATATTCCCCTTTAAGTATCATAACGTCTTATAAATTAAACATCAAAGAGTAAGATGTTTAACGCGACAAAAGTTGAGTTAATTAATTTTTTATATAATCTCCTTGCGCTGTTTTGCAAAACGTATACAGTTATTTTTGTTATTAAAGGAACACAGATTTATGAGTCACAAACGTAAGCTGCTTTTAGAATAACATAAAAATAAACGCTTTGATCGATAGTTGATTTGTGAGTTAATAATAATAATAATACTCTTTATTTCAACAAATAAACAATTTATAAATTAGAGTCAAGAAAACAAAAAAAAAATATGATTTATACTCTAGGAACTCATTGACTTTCGGCCCTATTCCCTATCGAGAACGCTATGTTTGACAGCAAGCTATTCTTCAAGGTTACGTTATATGGTTGTTTCGTATTCCGTATCGCGCGTTGAAAATAGAGGGCACCGAAATAGGTCCAGTTATCATAGCGTCTAGCCGCTTTTCGAGGTTATTTTCAATTCAAATTGTTTTTTAACAGTAGTTTAATAAATATTATTGTATTTTCGGCTTATTCTCTCATAAAATTGAATTTAAACTATTAAAAAATAACTTTTTTATACTTCACTCTTTCAGGAATCCAAGAAATGTGCATAAATTGAGGAGCGAGTGTGCCTTTTTATAAATTTTCCCATAATTCCAAACAGGGGTTTTTTATATTAAAGATGTAATTTTTAATGGATTTTTTAAGGAGGGCACTGTGGGTGTTCAGAAAACATAGTGAATGTTGTTTTAGGTAGAAAAACGTCAAACCTCTTTACTAATGATGTCAATAGCGAAATTTACATATCAAAACGTCTCGACAGTTTTGCAATATAATACAATCATATAACAATAAATTAAATAAAAAGTATTTAAAAATAATTAATTAATAAATTATTTTCTCTTTAGCTACTGTGACAATTTGACTTATGTTACATAAGTACTCTAACAAATGTCTAATAATAATAGACATTTGCTGTTACATAACAATAACATATTGTATAATGCAACCATTTTTTTTTAATCGAAAACATTTACTGCAAAAAACAAAAATTTAAAAAAATAGAAAATTAAATTAAAAGTTACGTAATATAAGGCTATCTGCAGACACGTGTTTCGGGATTTGATCCCTCATCAGTAATTATGCCTTATGTAATTGCAAAGTTGTTAATTAAATTTATTAAAAATTGAAAACTAATTAAGAGAAAATAATTTATTAATTAATTATTTTCAAATTCTTTTTATTTAATTTATTTAAATAACTGTGACCAAGTGAATAAATCCTTTTTTCTATTATAATCATATAACAATTTATAAACTTTAAATCAGAGAAAACCAAAGCAGAAATTGATTTTTTTATGATCGCGTTATGAACATTTCAATTCCACACGGAAACACAAGTAATTTACATTTTACAGATGCCTTAAGTACTTTTTTTAATAAAGGACAAAATTGCACTGTTTATGGATGTTTGATGCACTTTGGTTTTCTTCGATTGCATAGTTTACACACACACATTTTGCTAGGTTAGAATTCAATCATTCAACAGCCATTCGCTGAGCACAACGTTGAAATTTATCGGCTTTGTCTTACTAATTCGACATATAATAACCTCTCTCTTTCTACCGACACATCAAAACTATATTCTTTTTTAACACTGTAGGAAAAACATGTCACTCGATACGGAATACGGAATTATCCAGAAGCGTTGTCGCAGACGCTATCATGGACTGCTATCCCAACGTAACAGTCAACCATTATGTTTAACGTTTTCGATAGGGAACAGGGCCGATTATGTAGTTCATTTTGACAGATTACTTTGTAAAATAACTATTTATAACCATTTGAATTTTGAAATATCATTTTCTTGGCGAATACTGTCAGGTATTTAATTAACCTTCCAGCGGGCGCGCTGTGGTATTTTCCTTGAGCGGGCGCTTGTCGTAAATTTTAGGTCATCAAATTTTCTCCATCTAAATGGCGTTTTCTTTATATATATGTAAGGTTATAAAAATAAAAAATAACAGTTGTGGGGTTGTTGCTTGGCTAGTCAGAGTTAAAACCAGGTCGTATGGGTTACAGAGTATTTATTTACAACAATATACAAATATTAAGGTACGACTTTTTGACAGTGAAGAAAAGTGGGGCGGCAAAGGCTGGCACAGTCCTATCTTCTCGTCTTTGGCAGGAGGCCTTCTCTCAAAGAGACGGAGATTGCTAGTCCCTGGCTTAGGGCGTCGTCGTGGCAGGAGGAGTCCGTCCTGGGCTCTTCGGAGATGACGGCGAAGATTAGCAGCTTCCGTGATGAGGCTTCTTATACTCCCGAGGGCTTACTTCGTGAAACTTACAAACTTCTGACCTCACAAGGGTGCAGAAAGTTTTAAGTTAACGAGGTGGTGGTTTTTGATGTAATGTAAGAACTCAACTTGTTACACCTGCAAGTTTCTAACCTCACAAGGGTGCGGAAAGCTTCAGGTTAACGTGGTGGTTGTTTTCGGTATAACGTAAGAGCGCAACTGGTTTGTCTTGCAAGATTCTGACCTCACAAGGGTGCGGAATGCTTCAAGATTGAGAGTTGGTGGTGCTCTGCTGAATTGTGAGGGTGCAACTCCTTTTAAAGGCTAATTTGGGTTCTCCCACCCTGTGTAGGTGGTGGTGCGTGTAGGGGATGCGGTGATAGCGCGATGGTGGCGCAAGCGAAGAGGGTAGTACGGAGCGCTTTGTAAGTACCCCGTTTCACAGTACTTAAAAAAAATATTTGACTTTCTTAAACAAAAACTAAGCCTCACTTTAATGTCCGGTTTCATAAACGTTAGTTAAATTTTATTAAAAGATTAAATTTATTTGTCGATTGAAATAGACATTTACAATGACATCAACGTCAAAATATATGAATTGAATGATTTTTTTGGCATATACCGGGTTATTCACGCTATACGAAACGGACTATCGTGGCCAAATTAGACCACTTCTTAAAATTTTGTTTTCAGGGGTGTGTTGGGGGCTTATAAGGGCTACTTTCTAAAATTATTTTCATGTTATAAAGGGTGTCCCAAATACCATAAAAATATCAAAGTTGTATTTTTTTAAATGGAACACCCTATATACTATTATATTTTTAGATTTTACGTTCAAAGTAACTATAGTTTTTATTAAGGTTGTTAGTAAATAAACCTAACGGTTTTTGAAATAATTGGAATTTTGTTAAAATCTAACCTAATTTTCAAATATCCACCACTTGAGAAGTATTTAGATTACGTAAACGAAATTTTCAGGTATATTTAGCAACAGATCATATTTCATTTTCCAATTTTCTGCTTTTGTTCGGTAAGAATTCTTTTGGAATTTCTGCTTTGTTCTTTTTCATTGTGCCCAAAACTGTTATTTTTTTAGTAAGCAAATAATACACTTGTGTATTAATTGATGCTCAAATTCCGGTTTGAGTTTTCTATTGGAGTGACTAGACACTTTACAATATCTTTTGGAGTATTAGAGGCCACAAATTGTCCATCGGATTGTTTTCTGTAGTATATTTCCAGATTGTATGTGTAAAAACGTTTGGCATCACATAACGCAAACATCTTCACCCCGATTTTTTTTTTGCTGGTTTGCTAGGAATATATTGTATGAAGTTACAACGACCTATAAATGGATGCAACATTTCATCGATTGTAGTATATTCGCTCAAATTGAATGATGACTTGCAGTTGTTGACAAAAGCTTGGAATAAATCGCGTATCAACTTTCCTCCTCTCAACGGGGGTGTTCTTGTCATCGAATGTTAGGCAACGGGTGATGAAGAGAAATCTCTTGTTCCTCATGACACCTCTTGCTTTTTTAAATCCCGGTACCGGCACTGGCAAAAATCTCTTTCACATTTGCGTCGTGAGATTTTTATACCGATTGAATATGGCAGATCTCGGTATTCCATAAATTCTTGCATGTCGATGTTTTTACAGTCCCGATACCTAGAATATTGATGGTTAACTCTCAACTGATCGATATACATATTTGTGTGCCTCAAAATACTGTCAATCAGTTTTACTGTTAGTTGCTTGGGAGTAATACACCAGCAGTGGGTTGCTGTTCGCAACTATGAGTTCCACGCAGCTCATACCTACGCGAGGATTTCTAAAAAATAGGCAAGTTTGTTCCTTTGAACATTTATTATGTCTGAAACTTTGCCACGTAAAGCACATCTGCAGGTATTCGTACATGGAGGTTGTGTGTACCACTTTTTACATTTGCAAGCAGATTTATCATATTGAGTTTTAAGATGTTATGTGATGTTTCTTATATTACACCATCATATTACACCATCATATTACACCATCACATCTTGTGGTTATTCTTTTTACTTCAACCACCAGATATTTTTCTGAATTTCCTCAACCGCAGTGTTGTCCCTACAATATACTACCCCACGAGTGAAATTTAGTGTATTGTGAGGTTTTACTGCTATGTCAAAACCGCCTAGTTTCTTAAAATCAAGCAGTTTTCTTGATTGGACACTTAACTGTCTCAATCATTAAGGCTTCCTTAACCTTCCTAATGCTTTTGCTCCTTCCAATCTTATTGTAGAAAATGTATTAAAGTTGCGGTTTAGTGGAAAGAGTTAGTTATATAGTAAAATGGAAATAATCGTTTGAAAATAGAGCTATTCTTTTGGATTTCATAATATGAATGTGTATTTACATTTTTTATCTACCAAGTATAAAGTATCAGTCTAAATAAAAAATAAATCGTTAATTTTCGTGTATCACGTCAATTTACTAGTTTAAGTTAGAAAAGAAAATTGTAAGATATAATGAAATTAATAGGTCATGTCTGCTAAGTTATTTGAATACAGTGTTTAGTGAAATCCTTTAAATTTTCATTGCACAAGTTTTTATTAGCAAAAATTTAATTTAAAATTTGCTATAAATTTGATCAATTTTCATTGTTTTTCATAATTATTTTTCACAGAAACTAAACATTAAAATAATTTTTAATTTATCTGATGAAATAAATAGAAAACAGTATTCATTCACTTGGTCACAGTTATTTAAACATATTAAATAAAAATGATTTGAAAATAATTAATAAATTATTTTCACATTTAGCTCTGTGACTATTGACTTACCTACGTAAGTACGTTAAACAAATGCACATTAAAACAACTACTTCCCGGGCAAATACCCACGCCGGACATTGAATTACATAATGTACACCTGCTGTTGCACATCAATAAAATATTGCATAATGCAACAAATTTTGATCCGAGAAAAATTTAATGTAAAAACAACAAAAGGAACGTTACATAATATAAGGCCATCTGCAGACACGTGTTTCGGGATCTATCCCTCGTCAGTACAGCTATGCCTTACATAATTTAAAGATGTTAAAATAAATCAATTAAATTAATTCAAATACAATCAGCACAATTAAATCAGTTATATTAAATCAAATTAAACTAAATCAATTTAAATTAAATTAAACCAAATTAATTCAATTTAAATCAAAACCGAATAAAATTAAACGAAAAGAATTGAATCAAATTAATTAAAAAGAGCGACCCTCACCTGCCGCGCGCTGAGATAGTAATGACCGGCGAAGGAGGACGTGCGCTCGTGTATTGTTGTTATCGCAAATTCACAAAAAACTTCTCTCGGTTCGGATTTGAATAAATGCCTCGCTGGCTATTAATATAAATAGAAAACAGTATTCATTCACTTGGTCACAGTTATTTAAACATATTAAATAAAAATGATTTGAAAATAATTAATAAATTATTTTCACATTTAGCTCTGTGACTATTGACTTACCTACGTAAGTAGGTCCGGCGTGGGTATTTGCCCGGGAAGTAGTTGTTTTAATGTGCATTTGTTTAACGTACTTACGTAGGTAAGTCAATAGTCACAGAGCTAAATGTGAAAATAATTTATTAATTATTTTCAAATCATTTTTATTTAATATGTTTAAATAACTGTGACCAAGTGAATGAATACTGTTTTCTATTTATATTAATAGCCAGCGAGGCATTTATTCAAATCCGAACCGAGAGAAGTTTTTTGTGAATTTGCGATAACAACAATACACGAGCGCACGTCCTCCTTCGCCGGTCATTACTATCTCAGCGCGCGGCAGGTGAGGGTCGCTCTTTTTAATTAATTTGATTCAATTCTTTTCGTTTAATTTTATTCGGTTTTGATTTAAATTGAATTAATTTGGTTTAATTTAATTTAAATTGATTTAGTTTAATTTGATTTAATATAACTGATTTAATTGTGCTGATTGTATTTGAATTAATTTAATTGATTTATTTTAACATCTTTAAATTATGTAAGGCATAGCTGTACTGACGAGGGATAGATCCCGAAACACGTGTCTGCAGATGGCCTTATATTATGTAACGTTCCTTTTGTTGTTTTTACATTAAATTTTTCTCGGATCAAAATTTGTTGCATTATGCAATATTTTATTGATGTGCAACAGCAGGTGTACATTATGTAATTCAATGTCCGGCGTGGGTATTTGCCCGGGAAGTAGTTGTTTTAATGTGCATTTGTTTAACGTACTTACGTAGGTAAGTCAATAGTCACAGAGCTAAATGTGAAAATAATTTATTAATTATTTTCAAATCATTTTTATTTATTATCTGATGAAATTCCTGCTTATTTTAAGATTATTTTAATGTATAATACAATATTGTTCATTGATCACAACAACAATCTAACTCAAATTAGTGATTGCCCATATTTGTATAGCTATCTCTTTCTTCTAAACCGCACCCTTAATCAAAAATAGTCTAATGTTTTGGAAGTTTCCTTCGGTTTTGACAACCTGCAAAAACCGGGGAGCAGGTCCCCCAGTCAGTTCAAGGTTAGGGTTTGTTTTTATAATCGTGCACTCGTTCATATTCTTCCCACAAGTAGGGCAGAAAAAATAGTCTTCACCAGCAGTGCAACCATACTGGTGGTCGCCTAGAATACATTCACGACCAACTCACGCATGGCCATTCATCCCTCGTCACGGTTCGTATGACACCTTGGATTTCGGATTTTTTATCGAGGTTTTCTCCTCTATATCCGATGTACCCACTTGCTTAGACATACCGCTCTTGTCGGAGGAGAGGCCAGTGATACCCCCCTCGATCATCCTAAATCTAATAATTGACTAAAATTTTGTGCGTTATATCGACAGAAACTTTTTCATCCAAGTTATTTCTTGTAACACTGATAGTGTAGCAGATACTAAGTAACTTATTGCAGATGTAATATATATGCTGGTTCCACCTTAAACCTGAGTCAATATATGTATCTAAAACCTTAGAAGAATTTGTAAGCACATAATTTGAATCATTTAACCGAGTGAAAAAATGGCACAATTTGTTTTAGTTTTATTTAGAAGCAGCTGATTTTTAAACAATTGTACAATATCTTCTACACGCACTGTTACTTATTATAGTAAAGTTATTATTATCGTTCTGCATGCAATCAAATAAATCGTTTAGAAAGATTATGAATAACAACGGTCCAAGGACACTAGCCTGCAGGAGACAGCGGGTGCATGAGACCCAGGGAAATGTTCAATGGGGTTGATTCATAAGTTTTATTTTGATGTAATAAAACAACTGTCTGTTGTCTTTCAGAAAGACATGATGTAAACCATACATGCGGCACACCCCGAATGGAATAGTCACACAACTTATTTAAAATTGAGTCATGAGATATGCTGTCAAATGCTCTTGACAGATCGATTAATATGCCAATTTGAAGCCGCTTTAAATAAACATTCATTTGTTGATAAGCCAATAAACACTGGATTATATTAAATTTCATTTGATTACTTTTTCTTAACGCGACCATGTATTTTGATTCTCATTAACAAGTAAAGAAAAAAATAAAACGTACTCCAGAGTTAATTGAAAATGTGCGACAAATAATAGAAGAACTTCACTTCGTGTGCTTTCACAATTAACTGATACTTCAGTTAATTGGTACCTGCCAGAAAATTTTGAAGATATGCATTTTTCAAGTGAAGAAAAAAATACAAAGCGTCTTATTTTTAATAATTCGAATCTCTTCACGTAACTCACAACACATCGGTCTCATTAACCGGTTCATCAATATTCGAATCATAAGATATATTTGCATCATGCATCTCATTCGTTGTTTTATTGCTGCTTTCAGATTATGAATTTGTCTTAGATGAACCAGATTCCTTAATATCTATAACAGACAGTGTTCCTTTACGGGAATTTCGATTTATTATTATTAACGCCATCGTTGTTTACACTTGTATTTCCATTTGCGGCTTCATTGGCTTTGGATTTATTAACCAGTATTTAAATAGAAAAGAGTATTCATTCACTTAAGTTATTTAAATAAATTAAATAAAAGTGATTTGAAAATAATTATTAATTAATTATTTAATAAATTATTTTATTGATATGCAACAGCGGGTGTACATTATGTAATTCAATGTTCGGCGTGGGTATTTGCTTACGTAGCGTAAGCCAAGTCACAGAGCTAAATGTGAGAATAATTTATTAATTATTTTCAAATCATTTTTATTTAATTTAACCAGTATTTGTTTGTCGTTTTTGTGTGATAAATTTTTATTAGCATTTTTTCGCTCAACCTCTTCGAGTGAAACGTTTTTGTCATGGTTGGTGTTTTTAGCTGCACCAACAGAATCGGCAATAGGTCTACTAAAGAATTCAATAACTTTAAGTTACGATTAATATCAGATATTTGATTCTGTTGGTTTCTGTTTATTGCGGTTTTGGTTGTCGTTTATTTTTCATTACGTGTATATCAGAGGTTAAGTGTTGAATTTGGAATTTTGATATTAAATGAACATGTTCACTTAGTGTTTCCCGTAAGTCCAGTATTACCTTCTTCAAAGCGATTAGAAGCAGTAAGACAAGACTTTTAGGTTCCATTTTTCTTACATCCCGCACATACCGATGAACCAAGTCTTCCACTTGATTTTACACATAATCTATGTAGTTCTAGTAAATTGCTTTCTGATAGCGAGAGACCAACCTGGTACGGCGCCATTTTTATATTATAATTGTACATTAATTACGTATTTTACAATTAATATATAAATATATTGCTGTAAATTCATAAATCAAGATATGGTGAGTCATCTAAGTAACTGTCTTCGATATATCCCTTATCGTTTGAAATTCAGCATTAATTTATTAATAAAACATATACAATATTATAAAGAACACTTTTATTCTTACAGTAAATGTAATACAAATTATTGTCATACAAGCACACTAATTAAACAAATACACAAATACAAATACAGCAAACCTGAAGTCTGTGAATTATAAATTACTTATGATTAATAATACATAGTGATATAATGCTGTTTTATACAATTGTAAATAGATTATTTTATTCGAGACAAAAAAAAATCAATAAAACAGGATCAAAATAAAATTGGAGCGTGGGAAAATATATTACAAACATCTGTTGTGGATAAAATATTTATTTTGGTAATTTATTTCATAATTAATTATCAAATTCTTTGGGTATATAAAATATGAATTAATCCATACTTGATGAAATTAACTTCTACGAATTTTTAAGCGGGCATTCTTTATTAAGCGCGAGTAATAAAAAAAAATCCGTAAGATTCCGCTGAAACTTTTCGCTCCGGAATTTTTTCGTGCCGTCGCAGTGAAATAGTGTGGCGTCGCGGATAGTGATAGAAGATGCCGAGGGAAAATTGATAGCGGAAAACGACGGACGGAAAAAGGGCGCCCGTTCGCGCCGATGCCTCCTCATAAAGAAAACTTACTAGAAAAACTAACATAATGATAGACACTTCGTTTTGCGGGGCGCACGGATAAATGTTACGGAATTTTCTTACCGCTAAAAAGAAGATGAATTACTGAAATCCATCGGGCTATTTTTCACTTCCACAAGAAAAAAAGGAAAAAAGCGCGGGCGTTATTGTTTAAAGTTATTTTGTAGATACAAGGAGAAATTGATGTTGGAGTTTGTACATTATATTTAATTGATTTATTAACAAATATGAATAAATTATTAAAAATCTACACAGATTTAATTGTTATTCAATTAAATCTGTGTTTAAATTTAAAATTATCTATTCATATTTATTTTTAAATTAACTGAATATCATTTACAAACATCATCATTTCCCATACGAACTATCAATGTATAAATATTATAAATAATATTCATATAAAGCGGAAAGATCTCTGTCGATATTGTTTAATAACAAAATCATATATTGTAAATAATTCAATTACTTGAATGGAATACAAATATATATTATTATTCATCGATGACTAGAGAGCAGTGCTATTCTGTTAAAAACATGGAAACACAAAAATCTGAATTATTTATAAATTAAAACGTTGACAAAAACTATGCAATCGAAATTAGAAGAACAATCTAAAAGTAAATCTTTTGATTCCAATAAATTATTTTTCAAAATAATTTATGTAAATAATTAATTTAAATTTTTGACAATATCACTACTTTTAAATCATGAAAAGTATGCCCCTTTGGTCTATTTATCAAGTTTATTATTGCCGAGTCTATTCATATTTATTATTATATTAATATTGTCTTGCTTTTTTATTGAAACATTGTAAGGTTTCATCTTATGTATTCTATGTAAGTCCACCGAGAGTCTTCGTTTTTGCTGATATTCCCGAGTGTGTGTGCAAACCATAAAGTTCCATTAAATTAATCCTCGTCGAAAATGTCGTGTCCGTGTTTTACAACCCTTTGTGGAAAGCAACACTGCGCTAAAGCAAACACTATTTCCAGGATTTTATACAATGCAGTACATTTATGTAGTAAAGTGAGTTAATTTTTTTTTATTATGCACAACTAAGTTCAGTATTTCTTGAATAACTTATCATCTGATGAAACATTTTCAATATTAAAAGGTAAATAAAGTAAAATTAAAATCACTTAGTTTCTTTCACAAAAAATCGGTAAGTTTTCCTGGAGATTTTTTTTGTGAAAGTGATTTTAATTTTACTTTATTTACCTTTTAATAAATTCAGTATGTATAGAATTTTTATTGTTATACTTATACATTTAAATATTATTTGAAAAATAAATCAGAAACGAGTTATTTTTTCTTCTTTTAAACATCACTTTATTAACGGATTTATCTTTTTAGAAATGTGTTTTTTATTAGATTTTAAATCTTAACAATAACAAAGAATGCATACGTTTTGAAATGAACATTCAATAGTTAAGGAAAAAATTATTAATTAAAAAATAGATTCTTGTCTTTTAAAGTTACAACCGACTATTTTTATGAATATTACAATTTGGTTTATTTCTTACCTTATAATCGCTTTACAAGTTTCTCCAGACTATTTTTTATTTCTTGAATATTCTGAAGGCGTTTACGAAAAATGTATAAAATATGATGGAATTTGACATAAAAATGCTTATTTAAATAATTAAAGAATATTATAACAGTATTATGTTCAACGAGTGAGATAGTTGGCTATTATTCAAGAAGATAAATATTACACCACGAGTCAATAGATCAATAATGTAATTTATCTGAGTAAATAATGCGTTTCTAACGGGTTCATACAATGTTAAAATATTATTATTTTAAACAGAATATCCCCTATTTAAAATAACAAAGATTTAATTGTTTAAAGTTTACTAAATATAAGATGACATTTTGAAGACTATGTTTAATTCTTTTTCAAAACTAAATCCTTACCTTAGGGCATTGGCTGTTGATAACCAACATAGCATCCCTTAGATTTTTTATTCGGAGATACGTACTTTTAAGTGAATTAGGAAAAAATAGTAATTTTTGGGGGTTATATTACTTAATGATGTTATTCATAAATTTTTATGTATAATCCAAATTCATAATATAGCATTATATTTAAAACAAGAGTGTTGGTGCCTACTTCCTGTATTACCGGAAGTTGATTAATCTTGAAAATATATTAATTCAAAAGAGCACATATCATTACTATAATGCTGAAAATATCAATATAAATACATTAATTAGAAGTCCATATACTTTTAGTGTGCGATTTCGCTAATTATTGATATTTTATTTAATATTATAATTATCGCTGTCTATGTTTTTCACCGGCAATTAATTTTATATTTTTGATAATGCGTCTAACCTAATATTAAAAAAATACGTCGTATTTAAGTTGTTATTATTTAATCATAACATAAAAATAGGCCAGACAATGAGTAGTTTTGTATGAACAATGGGAAGAATCTTGATTTGATAAATACTATATGAAGATAAATGTAATGAAGAACTTTAACAGTGAAATGCGGCTAATCGGTAAGTATTCCTGGAGAAATAGTCGTCATTTTCTCACAGAACTGCATAGGGCAACCCAATGAAATGATTAAAAATGGTGTTTTCTTATTCTGGAGTTGAGTCAATAATAACAATTATTGCCCAACAGATTATACCATTTACAGACAAAGGCAAAAAAAAAACAAGTAAATATGATACTATTAATTAAAGCAGAAAAAAAAAACAAAACAAAAATATATTAGTAATCATTAACTACCGCCAACATATAAAAAGTAATAATCGTAACACATCATATTATTCCATAACAAAATGTAAAAAATAGAAATGCACCTCTTGCAAGGACAGCTAGAGATAAATATCATATAATTTATTAGCATTTTTGCACATAAAGTATAATGTGGAATTCTATAATATATTCGTCTAAGCAGTTGGGGTGTAAAAAGTTTAAATATGCCAACACGCTGTTCTTGGAACAAGGAAGTTGAACATTAAAAGTAGAATAGGACAGTCAACCTTGTCATGGATTAAGCTGTCCATAAATGTGACGCTTGATGTTTCCCGACGTGTAGATAAGAAGACAAATCATGACGCCATAGGAGAAAGTCATAATCAATTCCCCTCTCTAGATAAGATCCGTCACATATAAAAGAGAGAAACTGCATCTGCATTGCACTTTTTCAAGTGCTAATGACGGGTAATTATAGTGTGGACGCATTTTCCGAACAAAAGAAAAATATAGCATCTTAATAAGGTCGCAGTTCTTTATATATTTTCTGGTACTCGTCATAAAACCCAACATTCTCGAACCAGTTGAATTGACACCTAAATCGCTTATTTCACTTGATTTCTGGGGGCCTATTCTCAACACCGATGCATTTTGTCATCGCACTGAAATGACGTAATTTCAGTGAGACCCTATTCTCAGCATCCGCGTGAGATGTCATCGACTCAAGCGCTCAAGATTGCATCGAAAACGCGTGCGTTCATACGGTTGGTCTTGGGCCGGTGCATAAACTCACTCACGCTTTTTTAACTGACGTGAAGTAGGAGGCATCAGAGTCTTTGTTATGCGTGAAGTTGATGTTTGTTGTGAATTTAGATTTTTGTGTTTTTTAATAGACTTTATTTAAGACATTTATTTATATTTTAAGCTGTATAGGTACATTTTGGGGGTTAGGAATGTTTTTTTTTTTTTTTCGTAAATCGATTTTACGCCACATGTGGCCCGAAACGATTCTCTTGATGTTTTCCTAATTATGCAAATGACTTAAAGTTCCGACGGGAATATTGCAGGTAATCCACTACTTCAGGGGTAAACATGCATTATCGGTTAATGAAAATAGAAAATAAATTCAAATTTTATGAAATTATGCGCTATGAAATAAACTCTATTTTGATTCAATTTTGTTTTACAATTTGGAATTATTTGCTAATAATTGTTTGGTTAATTTCATTATTAAACGAACTACAAATATAGAATTTTTAAAATAACGCATTTTAAACGTATAACCTAAAACAGTTATTTAATTTATAATAAGATCTACGAAATAGATATATAATGTTATATTTGCATTTAGTTTGGTCATTGCAGATGTAATATTTTTTAAAAGTATATAATCTTACATGTTAATTGATTTTATAGGAATACAAGATTAGGATTATTTGAATTTCTCGCGCCAATAAACGAAATTACAACGTTGCCGGATCATTTCAGTTGCAAAATGCATGAGTGAGATCGCTCGACTCACCGCGTGCTGAGAATAGGGTCCACGTGATTGCACCGTTTTTTGGTGATATAAATTCGAGTGACATTATGCATCAGTGACTCATTGCACCGATGTTGAGAATAGGCCCCCAGGAATGTTTTCCGTATTAAAGGAGTACACATTAAGTATTTTAAGCTATAATTTACTCGATTTAATAAAAAATTGTAGTTTTTATTTATATTAAATTGCATAGTTTTCACTAATCTTTCAAAGTGGAAAATTACTCTGTTAGGCGTACTTTTGGGGATGGTTTCTATATTGGCCTGTTAAAAGGGACAAAAAATTAAAACAAAAAATGACACTATTAAAAAATTGGTCGACGAAATCGGATATGAAATTTTCATCCTATTAGGCTTACTCTTGTGGGTGGTTTCTATATTGGATTGTTAAGAGAAAGGGCTAAAGAAGATTCTAAAGCAATAAAATTGTAGTTGCATATTAAACAAAAAATTACACTTTTACATTTTTACCTTCTTATGTAATGGGAATTTTGATAAATACTAATATTTCTTTCAGTTAAATAGAAAAGAGTATTCATTCACTTGGTCACAGTTATTTAAATATATTAAATAAAAATGATTTGAAAATAATTAATAAATTATTTTCACATTTAGCTCTGTGACTTTTGACTTACGTTACGTAAGTACGTTAAACAAATGCACATTAAAACAACTAATTCCCGGGCAAATACCCACGCCGGACATTGAATTACATAATGTACACCTGCTGTTGCACATCAATAAAATATTGCATATTGCAACAATTTTTTGATCCGAGAAAAAATTAATGTAAAAACAACAAAAGGAACGTTACTTAATATAAGGCCATCTGCAGACACTTATTTCGGGATCTATCCCTCGTCAGTACAGCTATGCCTTACATAATTTAAAGTTGTTAAAATAAATCAATTAAATTAATTCAAATACAATCAGCAAAATTAAATCAAATTAAACTAAATTAATTTAAATTAAATTAAAAATTTAAATCAAAACCAAATAAAATTAAACGAAAAAATTGAATTAAATTAATTAAAAAGAGCGACCTTCACCTGCCGCGCGCTGTGATAGTAATGACGGGCAGAGGAGGACGTGCGTTCTTGTATTGTTGTTATCGCAAATTCACAAAAAACTTCTCTCGGTTCGGATTTGAATAAATGCCTCGCTGGCTATTAATATAAACAGAAAAGAGTATTCATTCACTTGGTCACAGTTATTTATTTTTATTTAACATATTTCTTTCAGTTGTTAATAAATGTGTGATATTAACAATATATCTATATCTATTTAATATATCTGTAATAAGAAATGTTGAATGATAAATGCAATTACTTTATTGCTATTTTAAAATGTCAGTTATATACCCGATGTTAATCATAATATATTAAAGACGACGCAAGCGCCATCTTTTACTTAATTTCAAGTGGTATCGTCAACGATTTGGGTCTACAAGGTAGACGACCGAGAATCATTGTTTCGTTATTATTCAAATCGAGTGTTTATGTCGAATATTCTTTAACTTTTGATTAGTTCAAAATAAAGTAGTGAAAGTAATATTGTAATGTGACAATTAAGGAGCAAACATAATGCCTTAATAACATTCCCAATTAAACTTTACTGAACACATTAATGGTATCGCCCAATCCACAATTAAAACATTATACTTTTTAATGAGCAGCTCGAACAGTTTCAACAGTGCTCCTGCTTTTAAAAGCTTTGTATTTTTTCTGAGTGAGCAGTAAGCTGGAATATGGTTCGATTATTTGGTATCCATGTTTCCAAAGTAGAGCGTGTATAAAGACAGATGTTGAAATATTTGTCATATAAAATGGATCCATATACCCAGAAAGAAATACCGATTATCACCAATTGTTATTAAGACACAGTATTTGCTCCTTGTCGGATCGCCGCGAAGTATGTAGTGCTGATTTTTTGTTCAAATAAATTAATAAGTTCATCGAATGTCCTTATGTGCCAAGTAATGTACAATTTTACGCTCCAACACTAGCTTTTAGAAATATGCATACTTTCAAGTTTGCTAAAACCAATATTTCATGGAGGTCGCCTGTAATATGTGCCGCAGTACAAATAAACATTTTCGGGATATATTCGTAGGTGATCGACATACATAAAAGTTATCATGCAGAGTTTAGCTTGGAATGTTTTGAATTTTGTTATTTAGTATTTTTAGTTGAAGGGAATAATTGTTTTTGGTCGGTACAAGATGTGATCGCATTTTTGCTTACTCCTTAATAATATATTGGACTTTATTAAAAATCTTTAAAACTATTCTTCTGAAATATAAGAAAAAATATTCTATACTTGTTGTGTTTTTTTAATCCAATTATTTGATTGTGAGTTTAGCTTGTAATGTTTAGTATTTTGTAATTTAGCATTTTTGCTTATATGCATATTTATTAACATGTATTTACTTTTTTAACGTTTTCCTGTATTGGTTCTTCCGTTGGAATATAAATACATTAATATTATAGTATATTACATAATAAATTCAGTTTGTGGCCATGAATTTGTCAGCATGTGGTTCGATGAAGAATTTGTTCTGATATGAATAGAAAAAAGTATTATTCATTTGGTTACAGTTATTTAAATGTATTAAATAAAAATGATTTGAAAATAATTAATAAATTATTTCCACATTGTTTAACGTAATTACGTAGCGTAAGTCAAAAGTCACAGAGCTAAATGTGGAAATAATTTATTAATTATTTTCAAATCATTTTTATTTAAAATATTAATTGTTCCGATATTATTATATCCACATTTACAAAACACTTAGAGCTGCAAGTATTTCGAAAATTCGACCTTAGATTTCTTATTCAATACAAGCAAAACATTTCAAATAAATCCACATTATGTGTCATATCAATACCAGCAAAATATTTAGAAGAAAACTGTAATAATATTCAACATATACGAGCAATATTCAAATTAAAAGAAATTTATTGGTTATTTACACCAACTACATCTTATAAATAACGTCTATATTTAAAGACACAGCCGTTATTGGATTAATGCCGAACTTAAAATCCCGAGCGCACCTTTAAGAACATATCTGGAGTACTTCTAAAGTGCGCTCTTAAAGGAAAATCGACACTTGAAGTCCGAATGGGCAATATAAGCCGCTGAATTGCTGCCTCCGCTCGATGGCGATATATAGTTTGGGAAGTGTATGCAAGTAGTTTATTTATTGTTTGAGTACGCGACCAAGTGGAGGATACACTTGTTGGAGTTTAAGTTGGCCAAGAGAAATGTACGAAGGCGATACCTACGTAAAGCTACTTACTTAGTATATATTATTATGAATGATATATGACATGATGATTTTATTTAAATTCAATTTATAAATTTTAAAAGATGGAATGTGATTAATATTTCAGAAAGTTTGTAAGTATTTTGGAAATTTCTTTTTCTTATATGAATAAAGTTATATGTTATATACATGGTGTTGACGTGATCAGATATACACAGGGACTTTATATTTAAAAACAATTTTATGCAAATTCCTGCTTCCCCGTTCATTATAAAGAAATGATTTTTTAATAATTGAAATGGGTTCAGAATTTAATAACCTATGAAAAACGATTTTTCATTAACTTTAAACTCATTATATTTAATAACTTTTGAATATCTTGCTGTGTTTAAATTGTACGACTGAAAAAATATATGTTAAATTGCAATCATAGAAATATGTCAAAAGTGACAATAATGTTAATTGGTTCTGTTATATGAGCCATGGCCAATGCAATTTAATTATGTGATAATTGCCCATTTTGATTACATATAATTTATTATTTCTTAAAGAAATTAAACACATTTAACTTTGTTTGTGTAACAGAAATGGATTAAAAGTGTTTTATTTAATTGATAAACAATGCTTAACAAAGTTGAAGCCTCAGTTATTAATAATATTATTTCTTAAATAGGATGGAGAGGTTTATGGATAAAATAGAATAAAGTGTGAATGTTGGAAATACAAAGTGAATGAAGTTTAGAAGTAAAGGAAGAGAATGTAGAGTGGAAGAGTTGAAATAAAAGGGAGAATTATATTAAATAAAAATGATTTGAAAATAATTAATAAATTATTTTTCAAGGGAGAATTGATTGAGAGGGTAAAAAAATTTAAATATATCAGATTTGTGTTTAAGTGTAAGGGAGAATACAGGGAGCATGTTAAACATTTATAACAAAGAGCTAGGAAAGCGTTGTGTATGGCCAAAACAAAGTGGGCTAAATGGATTGAAGGTAACTTCAAAATGACATGCAAATTGTGATAATTGTGTGTTAAACCGATATTGATGTGTGGTGTGGAAACGTGGGGAATAAGAACATATCAGTGTATTGTGAGGGAACAGACTGTATTCCTGAAGTAGTTGCTGGGGGTGGAGAGTTCGATCCATAGGTATATTCTGCTTCAGGATGTATACAGGTCGGTTATGATAGAATGGAAAAATAGGAGATGAAATCGAGTGGATTGAGTAAGTATTAGTGAAAGAAGTGTGGAAAACCTGTGTGAATATAGTAGAGGTGGAATGGAGAATAGAAAAGAGAAAGGTGTATGAAAAATTGGAGTAGCGGAGAAGGTGGTAGATGATTAGTTGGAAAGAGGGGTGAATGTGGCGACGTGGATGATAGAAGTAATTATTGTGGAAGGTTTGGTCAAGGGAGGAAAATTTGACTCTGGCAAGGGCCAGGTGTCGTTCGGATGGGAGAGGATGGAATGTTTGGATAGGAGAAAAATTAGGTCGATGTATGTTGTGCGGGATTGTTAGGGACACATTTAGAGCAAGAGTGTAAGGAAGTTCGTAGGAATGGACAGGAGGAAGGAGGATAGAAGAAAGATTGGGATATGAAAAGAAGATATGGGGTGATGTGAGTGATATTAATTTAAATACGATTTTTTTGTAATGAGACTTGATAGATTTTTTTAAGTTTTAGTTGTAAAAATGGTGATGTGTCCATCATGGCACTTTCCCCGGTGAATACGGTCAAATAAGTTTCTGATAGAAAATTTAATAGGGAAGCAAAATGATTAATTGAAAAAAGTGATTGTTATCTTTTAAAGTTAAACCCGAGTATTTAGAAGAATATTGTAATTAAGTGTGTTATTTCTTACCTTACAATAGGTTAAAATAATTCCTCCACACTCTTCTTCATTTTTGCAAACTGGAGGCGTTTGCGAATGATAAGTTGAATTTGACGGCACTTTGACGTTTTATTTGTCATTAAAATAATTATTTCAATAATTAAAATCTCTAAGGGAATTTATCAGATAAATGCTTATAAAATGAAAACCGGAGGTCCTACAATAAAAGTTTTATAACAGAAATTATTTATTTTCCAAGATCTAAAACTTTTATTTGAAACATTTTTCTATGCGATTTAAATAATGAAAAATTGCTAAGAGTAAAGTTGCACTTAATGAGTTTTGATTCTAACCAAAAGCTTTTCAGATCATTCCACTGTTATATAAAGCTTAGATATAAAGTTTGGTCTTAATCCATTTAGCCGTTTAGGCGCTATCGCGGAAACACACAGACACACAGACACACACACATACATTTTTCAAAACTCGATGGAATGGACTCAGGGGACCTCAAAACGTGCATATTTGTTGAAATTGGCGGTTCGAAAATTTTCACGATCACAATACTTTCCCTTGGACAGGGGTCCGGGGAAAGTAAAAATATATATTATGAAATATTATTATGTTTGATTGTTTAATGCCAATAAGGTTTTTGTTTCTTACGTAGATTCTAAAATTGAACAAAGCATAATTTTAGACAGATTTTCAAATTCTGAACAAATTTTAATTATTTCGGTATTTTCTTTAAAATGAGCAGGGAAGCAGAAATTTCCAACAAAATATTTTTACATTTATAATCCATCAACGCATTAACACCCGGTTGATTGGTTGATTACAATGCAATTAAAAATATTCTCTATAATTTTCAAATTAAAAGTTAAATTTTAGTTAAAATAATGTAAACAATTTTAACTTTATCTAACTGAAATATTTTTATTCACTAAATAAATTTCAGTTATATAAAATTATAAATGTTTTCATTAATCCGATAACTATGTGTAACTAAGTAAAGGCCTTATAAACAACCGCTAGCAAAATACTGAATTCAAAAATTGTTGCATATTCCTCTACACCTATCATTCGAATATTTTTTGACTGGTCGATGGTTGAGGGTTTTATTTAATGAAACTGCATAATGCACCATTTGTAAATAAAACAACAGTTTTTTTAAGTTGCACAAAATTTATTACAGAAACTGCTCAATTCATCATGATAATGCCACAGTGCTGGCGAAACAACTGTAGCAGTGTCTTTGTAATAAATTTTGCGAAACTTTAAAAAAACTGTTGTTTCATTTACAAATAGTGTATTTTTTGACTGGACTAATTATGAAATTTTGACTTAAATTACGTAAGTACTTTAAAACAAATGTACATTAAAACAACTACTTGTCTGGCCTATATCCCGCCAGACATTGAATTACATAATGGACACTTGCTGTTGTATATCAATAACATATTGTATAGTGTGTTGTCACTATAACGTGTAGAGATTTACTTTAATTTGTTTTTTTTTTAGTACGCAGACTTGCGCCAATTATATCAACACAGGTGCTTTTATTAACATTTTGTGTTGACATTTAGACATTAAGCCGACATACACTAAAAATTCTAGAAACAAATTTTAAATTTTAGTTGCAAATAACACAAACTATGTTATATAAATCGATTCAATTTTCAATCAAAGTTTAATATTTCGTACAATTAGCATTTATTTATAATACGTAAACAATAAATAGTTGTGTCGCTGGTAATTAAATCGTTTGCTATAATTAGCAGCTCTTCTAAATTAAACATTGGCAATGCACGCACAATAATTAATTATGCGAAAGACAATTAATGTCTAATTGCTTCTAGTGTTTACCATTAACCCGCGTACGGTTTGATATTTACTAATTCTCACAACTTTGTAATTATTACCTCATGAGGAAAATATAGTTTACTTCTACTAATGTAAATACGTAGTTATTGTACGTGGTTATTGTAAGTGCATCTATATATTCATCTTGACGATACAATTAAGTTTAAAGAGTTCACAAATATTTGAAAGGATAATGAGCCGTAATATTTTCTCGTTACTAATGCCATAATTAACTAATTATGACATTAGTGATAGCTTTAATCACAAGCCGTTTCTTTTCTTATGGTTAAGCTATTTCACATTTGAAGAGCGAAAAAAAAAGGAGGGAAAAAAGATGAATGTCACAACATGCTAATTGTGAGTAAAATGACTTGCCAACTTCAAAAAGTTATAGAATCTAATAATTAAATACAATAACAACCGTTGATACAGATTGAAATCCATGATCAATTGATAACATGTTACATATAAAATAAATATCTTAATGCTATTATGAACAAGAAAACGTTAATAAAAACAGTTGATAAATATATGTCGGAGCAAACGCTGAATCATTTTCACCGATTTTTATATTGTTTCTTTTATTTAATTCAAAAATACAAATTAACACTTTAACACTAACTTAAACTTATAAAAACACTATTAACTAAACAAACACGATTAACTAACTAATAACTATTAACTGTTTATAACTTGGCAAACCTAAATTATTAATCGCCGACACTGGCTCATCCATGACTCTCATGTCATCATTACAATTAAATTCGGTAACCGGACTGCATGGTAACTCCCTTAATTGATCGTGAGCAAACTTGCATGGTAAACTCTTCCCTTTTCCTCCAACTTTTACCACCTCGTACCCATCATTTGGTAAGATTTTGACTATCTTGTAAGGACCTCTAAATTTACGATCCAATTTTATTAACATTCGTTCGTTGCATTTAGAAAATACGAAATCACCAATTGCAAATGGTTTCACTTGTGCCTTCCCTTTTTTAAACCTTTCGCTCTCTCTTTGTGTATTTTTAATAATGTTTGCACTAGTCTCTTCCCTTATTTCCTCTAAACAATTTTGAGTTTCACTATTAGTTACACTTTCATGAGCTATTTTATTTAATGCCAGGGATCTTATATCAGTGCCAAACAGTACTTCTGCCGGGCTAAATCCGGTTGTTTTATGTTTTGTACAGTTTAACGCAAGTTGTACTTCCCCTAATGCTTCCTGTCATGTTTTCGTACCTTCTTGTTCGATAACAGTTAACATATTTTTTAATGTTTGCATCACACGTTCAACCTGTCCATTTGCTCTGCTAGCATTGTGGGCAATAAAATGTAAATTAATTTTATTCTGTAAACAAAACTGTTTAAATTCTGAACTTGTGAAACATTTTCCCTGATCAGATATTATTGTGTGTGGTGCACCAAATAAATGAGTAAAACTAGTATGGACTCAACTGCCTGTTTTGCTGTTAGTGAACATATGTGATATAATAAAACAAACTTCGAAAAACCATCTATAATTACTAAAACATACTCTTTTTTGTCACTTTTTCCACTAAGTTTTCCGGAAATATCTATATGAATGGTATGCCAAGGTTTATTAATTTTTGGTATTTGGTGTAGTTGAATTTGTCTTCGGCCAGATTTACCTTTAGATGCTTTACAAATTAAACAATTATCGACAAATTTTTGGACATTCTTTCGCATATTTGGAAACCAATAAATTTCGTATATTTTCTCTAATGTTTTTTCCCATCCCAGGTGTTTTAAATTAATGTGAACATGATTGATTACTGACCAAGACATTTTGCGGGGCACTACAGGTAACCACTTGGATCTTTTATTTCTTTGAATTTTACGAAATAACATATTGTTTCTGACATCATACGTTTTTATAATTTCGGTGGGCAGTTCATTAGCTTTCCATTTTGTTATTAATTGAGTAATTTCACTATCTCTTTGTTGTTCAACACACAACCAATCTTTTTCTAAATTTACTATTTGTACCGTTTTCCTTTGAATATTTATTGATGATTTATCGACTATAGGTACCGCATTTCGAGATAGAAAATCAGCATGTTTCATGCGAACTCCTTCTCTGTACTGAATATCGAAATCAAAAGCTTGCAAAAATGCCCACCATCTATGAACTCTAGGAGTTAAATCAATTTTATTTCTCGAGGCTTTTAGTGAATTACAATCTGTGACAACAGTGAAATGTCTGCCGTACAAAAAGTGCCTAAAATGTTGAACTGCCTTTACAACTGCAAGAGTTTCAAGTTCATATGAATGATACCGAGATTCAACATCTGTTGTACGTTTACTGTAATAAGCAACAACGCGATTTTTTGACATTTCTTTTTGAAGTAAAACAGCGCCATAACCTTCAGAGCTAGCATCAGCATGTAATTCATTCGGCATATTGGGATCAAAAATGGTTAAAACTGGTTCACCAGTTAAACATTTAATTAAAGTAGTTTTAGCCTCATCGTGTTTTGGTAACCAATCAATTTTTTTCTTTGAGCCAACTGCTAATATAATGGTGTAGCTATTTTAGAGAATGACGGTATAAATTGTCTAAAATATGATGCTAAACCCAAAAATTGACGAACCTGTGTTGTTGTTTTAGGCCGTAGTTCTCCTGCTTGAATTAAATAGCCTAAATATTCTATTTTTAATTTTAGAAAACTACATTTTTTAAAATTAAATGAAAATCCGGCATTCACTAAAGTTTCTATAATTAATTCGAGTCTCTCAAGTCCTTCAGAAATAGACGATGACGGTATAAGAATGTCATCCACATATGTAACTGCAATTGTGTTGCGTAAATTTCCTAGAGCTTTATCAATAGCTCTTTGATAGACAGAAGGTGCATTTTTGAGACCAAACGGCATTGATAGATATTCGTATTGGCCATCAGGCGTTACAAATGCAGTTTTTTCTATTGAATCGGGATGAATCGGTATTTGGTGAAAACCTGAGGCCATATCGAGGGACGAGAAATAATACGCTCCATGTAGACGATTAATTTGATCACTAATTAGCGGTAGGGGATACTTATCCGCCACCGTGTTGTTATTCAGTTCTCGAAAATCACACATAAACAATCTGAACCGTCTTTCTTTTTGACTAAAATAATAGGACTTGCAAAAGGTGAACAACTAGGACGTGTAATATTTGATTTTAATAAATCGGAAATTTTTGAGCGTACTATTTCTCTCTCATTAACTGACAACCGATACGGACGTCGCTGCACCATTTTATTATTGTCTTTTAAACGAATGTCTAAAAGCCCTGTTTTAACTCTATTAATTGGCACACCGTTAATAAAGTTGCTCTTATATTTTGTTAAAGTTTTAATTAAATTTATCCTATCATTTAATTCTAAATCTGTATTTATTTCGTCAAAATCAATTACATTGCTATTGCAGATTTGAATACATTTTTCACGGGTTATGGATAAACCACTTGTACTAAAATGTACCGAAATATTTTGTGATATTAAATCACGCCCTATTATTATATCATTAATAATACTGTCATCTGGTACTACATGCAAAATCAACTTAATATTTATATTTTCGATTTGAGCCATAGTCAGAATCTGTTTGGTACACATAATGACGTTTCCCCCAATACCTTTCAAAGATACCAAGCAGTCTTGTTCTTTTCCGTTTATAATTACGGAAATACTTGTCTTTACAAGTGAGCAGTCTGAGCCAGAGTCAAAAATAAAAGGAATAACCTTACCATTTTTCAATCTCAACTGGCCTTTTGGGAGACTTTTACTAGTGCAAACGTTAACACGTCGTTCGATCAGTTGGGAATACATAACTTTATTTTCTTTCTTTGGGCACTTTGTCGCAATATGGCCCACTTTTCCACATGCAAAGCAGGTCACAGAATCCATTTTCCTCCTGGAGAGATTTTCCGGCTCACGGCGGGTTGCTTGCTGTTGGTTCCTGAAGCATTGGTTGACTTTGTGTCCAATTCTTCTACATTGATGACATCTTCCGACGAACTCCGATGAATTAAGCGTAGCACGGCGTTTCGGATTGATATGAGGTTCATTAAGAAATAACGCCGTCCGTTTGCCTAAATGTCCAAAACCGCGTCTCACAGGGCTCACTGTTCCCTAGCTTTGCACGAACTGTCCCTCATTCCCCTGCTCCGCCGGTTTTGTTCTCCTCACACACGGGGAAGTCCCCGTATTCCCGTTTGTGCGTTTACCAATTTCGGGGATCCACCAGTCCCGAAATCGATGCGCCGACATATATATTTCTTAAAACACACAAAAGTATCGTATGATAAACATAGTTTTATTTTTATTCGCTGTCTGTGGCATTATGATTTGCACCGTGAGGCAAACCTACAAAATAAATTCTTGCTTCGTTTTCACAAAATCGTTTTAACTCTTGCAGATTCTGACACTTTTCATCAGATATAGGAATTTGTTTGTGTAATTTAAATTAGGAAGCAGAAACTATCCATCTGGCACGTTGTTTAAAGTTCTGTTCTTCCGTTTAGTTGGTATGACGGCAGTTGAAATTAGTTCCCCATGGTGTATTACTTTAAGTTCGTTTAGAGGTATCATTTGAAAGGGGCATTTGTTTACAAAGTAAGAAGAAAGATGATTTTTTTTCTAGGACGGAACATGATTTGATCTTCGCAATTAATTACTTTAAACGGACTTGGCTTTGATTTGGTACTGATGTTTCGGTCACATTCTAAGTAGCTGTGATCTCGTATGGACAATATGGAGCACGTTCAGATGGTTGGCGTATGATTGAGTATCCCTTTTATTTACAAATGCTTTGTAATGTTCATTAATTTGTTTGTCGAACGATCTCCCGGTTTTTCCAATATATATTTTTATATTTTTCCATTTTATCTTTATTATTTTTTTATAATTTTAGCAAGAGAATAAAATTTTAAATACTATATATATATATATATATATATATATTTGTTTAAAGATTTATAAACTTTTGGCTTGCATTACCATTAAATGTAATTGATTCATAAATTTCACTTTTATCTAGTTTTGTGAAAAATATTAAATTGTTGGAATGGTAAATGCTTGGTGAATCATAAAATAACAAGTTGCCAGTTTGTTGAGTTGGGTGGAATGAATTACTATTTGTTGTTGTATCTATTTATGTAAATAACTTAAAAAACATAGTAATTAAATATAATACACTTAAGAAACTAATTAAACAATAGCAAACTAAAGTAACAAATCAACAAACAATAATTCTAAACATAATTTTTTGATAGATTTATTAATCTAACTCTAATAGAATTTGATCACAAAGAAAAAAAAATAGGAAAAATGATTTTATCTTAACCTAAAAACTGAAATAAATTATAAGAAAATAGAAACTACTGCTATTGAAACTGAATTATTTTTAAGTTAATATAAAAATATAAAAGAAAACAAAATAATATGAAATTATTTTAATGAAGCTCGAAGAATTTAAAGATAAAATAGAGATAATGAAGAACAACAAACGTATTATAAATTCGGAAATATACATTGATAATGATTATACGAAAAAATAACAAAAAATTCAGAAGGAAATAAGAAGCATAGCAAAAGCACAAAGAGAAAGCGGACATAAAGTATTTGTTGGATACCAAAAATTAATAGTAGACAATGAAGAATATAAATGTATAAGTGAAAGACATCTAATTATAAAATTTAAATATTCTACAAATACATTTTTGAAGAATCTGATAATTACATATGCTCCAACTTACAATGACAGCAAAGAGATTAAAGATATTAAATAAAAATGATTTGAAAATAATTAATAAATTATTTCCACATTTAGCTCTGTGACTATTGACTTACTTACGTAAGTACGTTAAACAAATGCACATTAAAACAACTACTTCCCGGGCAAATACCCACGCCGGACATTGAATTACATATTGACGTAAGTAAGTCAATAGTCACAGAGCTAAATGTGGAAATAATTTATTAATTATTTTCAAATCATTTTTATTTAATATATTTAAATAACTGTGACCAAGTGGAATTAATACTGTTTTCTATTTAGATTAAAGATAATTTTTTATATAGTTAAGTTTGATTAAATCATATTTTGGTCCTAGGAACTTGAGATCAAGCTATTTCTCGACTATAACGGGACACCCTGTATACTTAATTTAGCACGACGACGTAACAATCGAAAATAATAATAAGTTTGCAAATTTCTAGTTTTATTTTATCTCCTAAATATAAATTGGAGATTCAGGTTAATTGAAAGAGCAGTAACAGATGAACCTCGCCTATAATTTTATACACTTGTTTCTTTTAAAACTACTATTTAATTTAATAAAGACGTTTATTTATTAATAATATTTTAATTTAAAATATCTTTACTCAAGCTGGTGTTACACTGCCTGGGGGAAAAATCATTATTATTATTAAGTAACAGCTTCAACTATCGAAATTCTCTTTACAAAATATAAATTAAAAGCTATTTGATTTTGTATAAAACGAATCAATTTTACGTTACTGCAGTTTAGATAAATTGAGCTTTTAAATCATTTATCAAAACTGCTGTCATATGAAATAAAATCGTGTTATATAAAATTAAAAAGTGTATCCTTTAAATTATTTTGAAATTAACAGTTATTACAATGTAGGAGTAATCGCAGACCAGATTTTTAGAACGATATGTTAACTCACCAATACAAAAACATAAAAACGAAACATTCTTAGCGTTTCCCCTGGGTCAGTGACTCACTGAAGGAGAATTGCATGGTTGTATTTTTAAATTTAAGTAATCGCCTCTCTTAACCTTGAATTGTTAAATTTAAACAGTTACTGAGCTTACACTGTATTGTATAAAACCCATATTATTCAGAGCATATAAAGTTATTGTATTGATACAAAATATTATTAAGAAAATGAAAAACAGATATTTTTTGGCGTTTATTACCTCCAACACTCAACTGAGGCAATTGTATTTACTTTTGTTATTTTTTTACTATTTATTTTGTTTATTTTTACCATTTATGTGAACTCTAGTGTATACAGGGTGGATCATTTAATGTGTTTTCAAAAAATATCTCCGAAACAAGAAACTTAAAAAAATGACCCAAACAAAAAATGATTGTATCGAAGGGAGCCATAATAACAAAATATTGTTTTTTCATAGATGGCGCTTTTGTCGCTTAGTTTTTTTTTTTAATGTAAACCCCTACTTTTTATTAAAAAATCAAATTCCTTGTTAAAAAATGAGAAGAATTCACTCAACTCACTTTTTCGTCAAAGTGATAGATGGAGCTGTAATCGCGAAAAGGAGTTGTTGCATTTGGACGCTTGAGTATTCGAACTTCGCGCGCATGTGTGTGTGTATGTGTGTGTGTGCACTCGCGAACATGCGCGTCTAAAATCACCAATAATGTACGTTACATTAATTTGCTTTTTTGTAAATAATATGAATGTGACGTAAACTTAACTAGTATTTTATTCAAGAGTGTAATTCTATGATCGACCGACTTGGAAATACAAAATAAATTATTTTGATCCATTTCCAAGTTGATATTCCCAAATTTATAATAATTTCAAATTAAACAAATAACTTTAATTTTTCTTTTTCTCCTCTGGGCTCAGCGTGAGCGCTGCTGACAGCTTTGACAGCCTCATGTCGCTCTGCAGGTTGATGTTGTCGATGTCCGGCTGGAGCGTAATTTGTAGGAAGCTGAAAAGAAATGACAGGTTGGAAGAAGTCGATTTGGTCGAAGTGTGTGTAGACTTCTCGTAGGGTGTCTCTGTTGATGGTCGCACAAGCATTGTCAATACGCTCCTTCACGTTATCAGGCGTCGTCGGTATGTCGGCATAGCATTCAGCAATCCCCACAGGAAAAAGTCCGGCTAACGTGCCGGCCAAGGCACCGGACCTCCACGACCAATCCACATGTTCGGAAATTGGCGATTCAAAATATCTCGGACGACACGCGCAAAATGTGCAGGGCAACCATCGTGCTGATACCACAGTCTCAATCGGGTCAGCAGAGGGACGTCTTCGGATCCAATGTGGATTCTCCTCCGCCCAATAATGCATGTTATGCCGGTTGATTTGGTCACGATTCATGAAACTTGCTTCATCCGAGAATGGGATCATGGAAACGAAGTTCCGGTTGTTGCGTATTTGCTGCTGAGCCCAATTACAGAACTGCACTCGATGTTGGAAGTCGTCACCATGAAGTTCTTGATGCAACGATACGTGGTAAGGATGAAATTTATGTTGATGAAGAACTCGCAGAATACTCGTTTTGGAGATGCCTGAACTCCGCGCTAGTTGACGAGAACTTATGTGGGGGTTGACTGCAACTGCAGCTAAAATATCAACTTCGACATTCTTCTGGGTTACGGTCCGTCTTCGATGTCTGGTTCATTTTAGGCTGCCAGTATCCACAAATGAGTTGATGATCCGAAGAAAAGTCATGTGACTCGGATGATTTCGATCAGGATACCTCTCCGCGTACAAGCCACACGCATCAAGTGCATTGCGTCTAGGTTCACCATACACGAAAATTATGTCGACCTTTTCCGCGATAGTATACCTCACAAGACGGCGGACGTTTCAAAAATTAAGATCCAAAATGAAAGGCTAGTTATTAAATTTACGTCACATTTTTTTTCCATCAAACGTAAACAATTAATCACGAAAAATCTTTTACAAAAAAAGCAAATTAATTTAACGTACATTATTGGTGATTTTAGACGCGCATGTCACGAAGTTCGAATACGCAAGCGTCCAAATGCAACAACTTCTTTTCGCGATTACAGCTCCATCTATCACTCTGGCGAAAAAATGAGCTAAGCGTATTCTTCTCATTTTTTAACAAGGAATCTGATTTTTTAATAAAAAGTAGGGGTTTCCATTTAAAAAATTAAGTTGACCTCGATTTAGCGACAACAGCGCCATCTATGAAAAAAACAATATTATGTTATTATGGCCCACTTCGATTCAATCATTTTTTGTTTGGGTTATTTTTTTAAGTTTCTTGTTTCGGAGATATTTTCTGAAAACACATTAAATGGTCCACCCTGTATTTTAAACATTCCTTGACTGATAAGAATCATTGCAAACACTTTCTAAATACATTTCTGCTTTTTAACATCGTTTGATTTTATATTTGAAAGTTTCAGCAATAGCTTCTAAATATAAAATTATATAAATCTTAATTAAATGAAATAAAAATAATTTGAATTAAGAAATTAATATCTAAATTAAACACTTGGTTTGTTTCACTTTAAACTTTTTTATTTTTCCGACTAGTTTCGACTCATAACCATTTTCATCATTTTCTACAGATGTAAGTGAGGCAATATATATATAAGTGAACAACAGGTACTAATTACGAATTAAAGAAATGGTGATGTGTCCATCATGGTACTTTCCCCGGTGAATACGGTCAAATAAGTTTCTGATTGAAAATTTAATAGGAAAGCAAAATGATTAATTTAAAAAATTGATTGTTGTCTTTTAAAGTTAAAGCCGAGTATTTAAAAGAATATTATAATTAAGTATGTTTTTCTTACCTTACAATGGGTTAAAATCATTTCTCCACACACTTCTTCATTTTTTCAAACTGGAGGCATTTGCAAATGATATGTTGAATATGACGGCACTTTGACGTTTTATTTGTCATTAAAATAACTATTTCAATAATTAAACTCTCTAAGGGAATTTATCAGGTAAACGTAATTCTTCCATTTATAAAATGAAAACCGGAGGTCATACAATAAATGTTTTATAACAGAAATTATTTGTTTTCCAAGATCTAAAACTTTTATTTGAAACATTTTTCTATCCGAATTAAAAAAAAAATGAAAAATTGCTGGGAATAAAGTTGCACTTAATGAGTTTTTATTCTAACCAAAAGCTTTTCAGATCATTCCACTGCTATAAAATGCTTAGATAAAAAGTTTGGGTTTGATCCATTTAGCCGTTTATGCGCTATCGCGGAAACATACAGACACACACAGACATTTTTCAAAACTCGAAGGAATGGACTCAGGGGACCTCAAAACATGAATATTTGTTGAAATTGGCGATTCGAAAATTTTCACGATCACAATACTTTCCCTTGGACAGGTGTCTGGGGAAAGTAAAAAGGCTTTGATCTAGAATTCACATTATTTTATTCAATACATCATAATGGACGTTTATATATTAAATAGGTGGTAAATTAACTTATAATAAACGATTCTATCAGTATTTGTTAATAATTTCTTTATTATCACAACTTTATATTATAACTTTTTTGCTAAAAATTCCCTTTTCTATCAAATGGTGATAAAATATATTGTGTTTTATTAAAAAAAATATTGTTTGTTTTATTAATATCTTGAAAATGCGATTTTTCTTTGTTTTTCTGATTACAACTGAGGTTGTAATTCTCGGAAAACTTACTCCTTATTTGCTAATTTAACTGACTCTCTAGCTCAATTAATAACAAAGTTAGCTATTTCGAAAAAAGTTGAAACTTGAATAAAATCTCACATTCTTAAAATTTTAACATAACTATCTCTTTCTTGTTCTTACATACTCTTCTACAATTATGTTTTTCTTTGTGGTATCATTGTACTTAATTTCCATTCTACATTACAGTCTTTTCCCATGTTTTTGTACATACGCTTTGTCATTTATTTTAAAACTAAGTTTTATTAATGTGTAAGCATTTCTAGACTCCAAATGGCTTTGTTTGAATGTATAATATTTTATTCGCGAATTTATTGCGCACGACAGTAATGTGTATGCTTTCGTTATATCCCACATAATAGCCACGGCCGTTAAAATAACGTTTGTCGTCGTTATGATCCATCATATGGTCTTTATGATAGTAAAGGGAAATATAAAAAAATACCCGAGATATTTAAATTGCGATGAATAAAATGATATTAAGATTATGACAGCAACTACAGATATATCAGATAAAGAAAAGTTTAATAAAATATTCAACCACCATTCGTCTAGCGTATGTATAACTATGGCCTATTCATTTTCAAGAGATAAACAAACCCGGCTGCGTGATAGCCACGTGCGCACTTCAATAGACGCTTGCGATTGGTGGTTCAGTGGTGTGTATTCCTAGCCGGATCTGTTTGAATGTTTAGTCCGTTTGGAAAATATTTTAAAATGTCTTCTACTGAGTAACCACCCCCCCCCCCCCCTTCTCTAAAAAACACGATAAAAGGAATATTTAAGTGTTAAGATGAAAACACTACTTTAAAATATATTTATGGGCGCGAAGGTAACACAAGGGCCATCTTGATCATTTTATTAAATTAATTCCCTTTCCTGTTCTCATAAACACGACAAGTTCGCCTGCGATTCACGGTCGCTTACCTCGTGGACCCAAATCGTTGACGATGCCTGGCGTTATCTTCCATTTATAACTATTCAAAAAAGAAACATTTTTATTTTTATCAATAAAAAAGGGTATTTATTCATTTGGTCACTGTTTCTCAGTTTCTCGGATCAAATATTGTTATAATATAGGTTGGTCCAATAATCACGAATAGGTATCAATTCAAAGCATAAAAGAAAGAACATTTGTTGCATTGTTTATACTACTTACCAATAGTCACGAATAGGTATCAATTCAAAGCATAAAAGAAAGAATATTTGTTGGATTTTTTATACTACTTACGAATCATAAAATCTTTTAAATATCTTTGTACAATTTTTTGTTAAAGTTTAATGGTAAACAAAAAATAATCAATTATTTATTTATTGAATTTTGTTTTTAATTACGTAAAAACATTATTATTCCGCCCATAATACAATATGATTGAAAGTATTCCTCATCTAGAGGGTTTTTATTTTCTTCATTTAGAATTCTTTTAGTATCAATTAATAAAAGCAAATAAAAAATCACATGTGTTATTCATTGTGAAAATCATTTAAAATATTAATTACCAAACACAACTTATAAAATTTGTCACTTTTATTCAAATATGTTTCTTTCAAAATTAAAAATTCAAAGACTCGCAGGAAAAGGAATGTTTTCAATTATATGATACTAATACAAAAAAATGTGTTCATTTTAAAATAAATCAATACATCTGAAAAAAGGAGCTTATTTTTTAATTTCAAACAAATAATGGAGCCAAGATAGAAAAGTGTATGCTTGATTGCACAAATAAACACGGATATATTGATTTATATTGTAACGGAAGTGAAAGAAGAAACGAGAAAGATCACTCTGGAATGTTCCAAAGAGAGCGCAACGGTAAACGCGGCGTCATCGAAAGTTCCGGAATTCGAGAAACAAGCACGCTAGCGCTAGTGGCGCTGCAGTCATTATAAATAAATAGTGATAGAGTGTTAAGTGTACTGTAAGTAAATAAATAGGCATTGTTTTACTTATTCCCGGGTCTGATTAAACCCGATTTCGTAACAGTATAAAAATGAACACATTTGTTTGGGGAAAAATGCTTCGCAATCTACGTGCTCGGATTTTCAAAAAAATGATATCGCCCTTAATTGAATCGATCTTAATAGACGTGGTCTTATAGAAAAATGTCTACAGATTATATCATGGTGTCAATTAAATTTTGAGCCACCCCAAAAAGATCAGACCCTTTCCAAGGTTGAGAAATCATTTATAAAATTGAGAATTACAGAAAAATTAATATTGCTATCACTTTAAAAGATACTTTAAAAATCTTGCGGAATTTTAAAGTACAATGTACATACTCATTCAAATAAAAAAAAAAATAGATCACTATCTCTTATAACAACTGTAATATATTTTTTTATGTAGCGTTCAACTTTACGAATTTATTGCGGGGATGTTATTTATTTAATCGTGTCAATTACACTATTGATTTTGAATGTTGATTTACTATGTGGCGCGGCAGCTGGCTCATCTCGGCCTTGTTGATCATGCATTTTTTTTAAGTTTTAAATTTCTTCTGTGGCAATTTAATGAATGCTACGTGACATTTTTTCTGTTATTATATAATCTAAATTGACTGACCGGCAAAAAAAAACCGGGCCATCAATAAAAAAATTACAAAGTAACTAATATAATTCTTAGTTTAATTTGAAAATGATTTTAATCGAAAGGATTGTTCATTATTGAATAGAAATTAACCGGAAAAAGAATATAAATAAACGCAAAGTGAAATTTAATTAAAAAAAGTATAAAATGGTGCAAAATACTGATTTTCATATTCATTAAAATAAAATCAAACTTGATATTTTAACCGACAACCTAATGACGTCTAATAGCGCAAATGTCCTCCTCGTGCTTGAATCACATCACGTAACCGACGAGGTACTTAATTAATTAAAGCTGTTAAAAATGGGTATTGCATGGAATTCTTCTTGGAGTGTCAATTTTAGCTCTTGGAGGGTCTCTGACAAGGCTATTACGAATACGTTTTGGAATTGATCCTAAATGTGCTCAATTGGATTATGATCTAGACTGCATGCTGGCCAATCTACTGTTTGAATGACGACCTCATTTAAGTAGCGTGTCACTAAACCTACCACAAGTGGTGCAGCATTGTCGTGCATTAAAACAAAATCATCTCCAATAAAATGAGAAAAGGGCACAACGGCTTCTTGCAGAATATTTTCCACGTATCCATGTGCATTTAAAGCACCATTTTCTACAAAAATAAGGTCGGTATGTGCCTCTGAAGAAATACCGGCCCACACCATAATATAACCTCCCTTATGAGATCGCCATTTGAAAATTACATATCGTTAATTTTGTCATCTCCACACCCTCTCGCGACTATCTAGCAAACGCAGACAAAAGCGGTACTCATCAGAGAAGAGAACTTGACTCCACTGACGAAGGGTTCTATTTAAATGCAGTCGTGCAACTGCAAATGTGCTCTCCGTTGTCTCGGTAATAATTCAGGGCCAGTGGCAGGTCTGCTTGAAGTTAAGCTGCCTTCCTGAAGTCTCCATCTAATTGTTTTCTCACTTACTTAAATCCCTCTAACAGTTTGAAGGCGATGTTGAAGCTGAACAGCGGTAGTTCTCCGGTATCTACGTGTGTTGAGCACAACAAAACGATAATCAACCGCATTTGTTGTCCTTCTTCTTCGAGATCCTTCTCGTCTAGCATAACTGTCAGTCTCTAAGTACCGACACCAAGCATCCTGAATGGTAATACGAGGTATACCCAATGGACAAGACACGTAGTGCTTGCTACGGCCATCTTCAATTAAAGCAACAATTTGAGACACTTCCGTAATAGTTATCTAAATTCTGTTTCGTTTTTTTTTTAATTGAGAGATTTATTAACTGTATAACTAGTGTCAAACAATGCACTTGAGCCCACTTGATGTTGCTACACATAAATGAGAAAATAAGATGTATAATCTGCTAATGTGTAAATAACAAATACTTCTTAATATCATTAAAAACATATTTTATTGCTTAAAAAGAAAGGTGGGAATGAAAAAGACATCTTAACTCCAAAATTTGTTGAATTAAAATTAAAATATGAAATAAAATAATATACTTACATATATTTTGTAGGTAATGTAAAATAAACAAAAAAGGATTTGGTAATCAACTAAGAGTAATGTAATACAGAAATCTTAATTTCTGTTTATCGTAGTTTTGTTCAACATAAAAATCGAAAAGTATTATAAAAATTTAATTTATATTTTTCAAAAATATATTAAATCAAATTAAACTAAGTTTATTAATTGATTGCAATAATTGTATAATCGCAATCATCAATCACTTTTCCACTCAACTCTACGAGTTGCCGAATCATTACAGAATAAGAACTCTCTCTCATAATTGAGCTATGTTACTCTTTTGAGCTAGCTCACTGAGTCGATTCTCAAAAGAGTTACATAGCTCAGTTGTAAACGAGAGTTCTGACTCTGTGATGATTCGGCAACTCATAGAGTTGAGTTAAAAGGTGATTGATGATTGCGATTATACAATTATTGCAATCAATTAATAAGCTTAGTTTAATTTGATTTAATATATTTTTAGAAAAATTTATATTATATATATTTTAAACCTAATATTATTTTATGTTGGGCAAAACTTTCCTCCTCTAGCGTGAACTGACTACGTTCTGAACTGCACTGATTTGCGAATTAAATAAATTGTTTGTGGATGGTTGAGCAGTGATCCATTAAAGATGGACACATGGGCTTCCAGAAAATAAAAAAAAAACATTTTATTGAATTTATTTTATTTTTGTTTATTTCCGCGATTTTTAAATAAACAATTATTTTTATAATCTACTTTATGTTGGCTGTGGACACTTTTATTATTTGAATAATTATTTTTATATCAAATAAAACGTCAAAGTGTCGTCATATTTAATACATTATTTGTAAACTCTTTCAGTTTCAAAAAATGAAACAGACATTTTACAATTTTAATTATTCCTTTCCTATAACATTTTTAATCAAAAATGTATTTGACTTATTTGATCGAATTCAACGGGGAAAGTACCATGATGGATACATCACCATTTTTGTTTTTTTTTTTATCGACACACTATTTCGGTTGCGTTTTATTTTATTTCACAGTTGAGTTCGCGCAAATTTCCGACGCACCTACATACATATTGATTAACAAACAATAACAATTCAACATGATTTTTTTGTCAATTATAGATTGTATCAATTTTAATAATAAAATATGATAATAAATCTAATGGAATATAATTACCACCAGCATCGCTTTTTTAGATAATATTTTCTTGATATAATATACGTAAATTTGTAAACATGGAAGTTACAATATCTGAATGTTACATTTCTAACTTACAGTTTGGATTAAGAGTGAATATATTTGAATGTGAATACATTTTTTTATTAAATATGAAGAATTTATTAATTCTTATATCTAAATTAAAATACAAAAATAATTTTGGATTGACTTTATCTATTTGAATTTAACTCTGGGTATCTGAATACAATTCTCTATACTTTTTTTCATTAAATATGAAGAATTTATTTAATTCGTAATCTAAATTAAAACATATTATATATACAAACATCTTTATTCAGACAGCAGAATTACAATTCTTTACAAATATTTATATTTACAATACATATTGATGGGTTAGTAGTCTGTCATGGGCTATCGACCGGAGGTCTTTCTGTCCTGTCATGAATTTATGGTGATTTGCAAATAAGAACTTTCCTAAAACATATTATTTATTAACATTTCAGAAAATTAAATTCAGACATCTATAATTAAATACAGATGGAGTTTAGTGTTTTTTTTTTTTTTTAGAATCTAATGAATATTTCTAATATGTAATCATCAGTAGTTAATATTATTTTAAATAATAAATGAAATAACGATATTATTAAAAATCGGCGCAAAGACCACTAGTCGATAGCCAATTGGAAAAACTCTTACAGCATGTATTGCAATATTTTAAGTTATATGTAGGTGTTATATTACGCTTGTCAATAAAGAATTTGTATGTATCTATTAAAAATCTACAAATAAAATATATATTAAAAAAAAAAAACATTTAATTGAATAATTCTAAATAATCGACTGATATCGGCTTATTAACCGATCGTCAAGAAAATTATAAAACGTAATTAATTAAATTTCCAAAATAAAGTAACGAAAAACATTTCATGTGTTTGCATGTACTTCCATTTTTACTCATTTTATTTGGTGTTAATTAATAGATTAAATAAATTACTTAATGATATCGTTACGTAATTTATTTATTTGCACACTCTTTTCTTCCAGGAATTATAAAAATATGTTTTAATATTATAGAATAAACAGTATTTTATATAAATTACACAAAGGTATTAACTTTAAGCCATTATTTTTAAATGTCGTTTATATTAGAATAACAAAATTAGTTGTAATTTATTTGAATGTTTGATAATAACCGAAAACTTAGATAAAAACACTTAGAATCCTTTCTTCGCTACTTTATTTGTTATCAGATACACATTTCGGATACAAAGTGACCATTATCAATCCTTGATACGATAATGGTCACTTTTTGTCGAAATGTACATTTGGTAACAAATAAAGTAGTGAAGAAAGGATTCCAAATGTTTTTATTCAAATTATTATCATCTTTAATTAACTCGGTCAATCCAATTAATCGAAAAGCTCGAAATTATAGTCACGGAAATGTAGAAATAATTATACAAGCAAAATGTATTCAATGTGTCACATTTATTCCTTCATGATTTATCAAGGTCATTTCTTCTAAAATCAAACAAACTTAAATTAATTTATTTCATAATTTATTAATTAAGGATCCTTTAAAACATAATTTTATCATTCTTGGCGCACCTCTCTGTTTCTCTTTATTATTTTTATTAAACACACTACATCGAAATAACCACTCACAAAAAATTACCGGCACTTTTTTTACAATTCTAGACACCAACGTGGACATTGGGAACACCAACTTCCTGGCCGGACACTAAATTTCTTTTTAGAACACATTGGAACCAGCCGCGCAGTGGACGCCAGAATCGCGGTGTTCCCTCACGGGAAGTGCTTTCATTTTGCTAACACACACTCCTCACCCCGGGTAACGATATTTTTTGCGCAAAAACAAAAATCTAATAATATTAATAATAATCAACTTCACACGAGCCGTCATCTCCAAAATACAACAAAAAAATGATGAACTTAGTTGCTGATTATTTATTATAAATGCCTTGCCACATTAATACCTTTATTGTATATTTATATAAATACGTAACTGCCATTAGTGAATAATGCATTGGTTTACCAAAAAATGAAAAAAAAATATAAATAAATTACATGTAAATATAACGTGCTGCACATTCATGTCTTTAAAGTTATTAAAATGATTAAAAAAAGAATGAAGAAAGAGAAAAATATGTTGAATGAAATATAAACTATTTTAATCAAATGATTATTTATTTAACTGTTAAATATGTGAGGTTTTTTAAATAAGTTATCGAATTGTAATTTGATGTGTATGAGTTACGTAAAGATGATGTTATTAATTGGAGAAAACATTGCAAACTTTCATTCCTTCCTATTTTATTATTATAATTGATTAAACAATAACTAAGCATTAATTGAATTAGTCATATTAATATAATATTTTAATATGCACAACAATTTAACATGACTTTTCACAATATATAGAATATTATAATTTGAATGGCAGCGCAAGCGTTAACTTTTGCACATGGAATACACTGGTCTGATGAGGTTCGAAAGACCGAAATGGCCATAAACAGTTAACGATACGTTAGATGAATGGTGGTTGAACATTTTATTATATAAAATATATTCCTTTAATTTAATAAAAAAATTAAAATATATAATTGAATAATTAATTATTTTCCATTTAGTTACCACCACTTGCTATCGATGAGAAGTTGACCACGAATCCGGCGCCTCCACCATCTGACTGAAGATTCAATTATGATATATTCTCAAATTATAATGTACAAAATAGTATTAACCCATTAATAATAATTAAACGCTTCAGATCCTCTAATAACTTTAAAAACTTAAAAACATTTATTTTCTATATATTATTGCAGTAAAAATTTCATAAAATTTATTTAATATTCAAAGTGCTAAAAGTCATTGTTGGCCGCTGTCGATTTTTTTATTTTATTGGTCATAAATGTTTAGTAGGGCTTTTTTTATAATATAAAATAATAACAAAATGTCACATATGTGTAGTTTTTGTTTAAACATTTCTTTAATCGGACACTCATATCAAAAAATTTAAATTTCCAAATTGCCAAAAATCACTGTTGGGCGCTGTCGATTATTGATTTTACCAGCCATAAGTATTTATCAGGGCTTTGTTTATAATATTAAAGAATATAAAAAGCCACATGTCTCATTTTTGTTTTAACTTTTTTTATAAGACACTCATATAGAAAGATGGAAATTTTCAAAGTGCCACAATTCATTGTTTGGGCGCTGTCGATATTTGATTTTACTGGCCATAAATGTTTATTAGGGCTTTGTTTATAATACTAAATAATAAAAAAACTCGACATCACCATGAACAACTCGATCCTTTGTCACATAACAAAGATATCTACTCTTTATATATATATATATATATATATAATCTAAAATCCCCATCTACCATAATGGTGGTGTAGGGGTATACTCTTTTTTTAAACACATCCAAATGACGTTTTCCAAATATTGGATTATACTTGTAGAGCATTATTTTCCGTTAATTTCAATATAAATTGCTGAGAGCCCAGCATTACCAACAAAGGAGTACTTGTAGTGTCAAAAGACATTATTAGGGGCGGCTTAAAATTGATTTTATTAGTCACAAATGTTTTCGATGAGTTTATTATATTATATAATATGGATTCTTCAGAGATAATTCCACAAATAGAATAAAAATACCAATAGTTTTCATGAAACTTGTTGTTATTGATTCGACGAGTTTGATTAATGAACTTAATTTTAAAACAGGAGTGGCATTTGAAAATAATATTTCTAGGATAAGGAGTATTTAGACTAATTTACATAAATTACATGTGTATATCAAATTATTACTAATTTTCTGAATAGTGCATTCATTGTGATAAAAAAAAACATAAGCATTCATTGCATTGTAGTTCCGCCACATTTTATACAGTTGTACAAGGTGTACAGAAAATGAGTGAAAAGCTTTAGGTAGCGTGACCCTTTGACTAATTTTTAGATAAAAATATTAACGATAATAAGTCCTTAAGCCTCACGGGCCACTTAAAAGAACTATACATTTGGCAACGCTGGATCAAACAAATGTTATTAAAAATAATCATACATTTCACATGTCAAATTTGAAGTATAAGATCAAAATTATAGAAACTGTTCAAACTGATATCCATCAGTTTCTAAACAAATATGGAGCCTCCGAGGAATAGAATTTATTACCCGGAGCAACATATCTTCTGTAATTAATTCAACTGTAGCATTTATCCTGTTTATAACTTCTACATCATCCGCTGGAGGTGTTGCATACACCTTTTCTTTTAAAAATCCCCAAATACAAAAATCGAGTGGATTCATATCCAGTGATCTTGCTGGCCATAGTATTGATCCATTACGTCCAATCCATCTTTCGAGAAAATGTTCATCCAGCCACTCTTTAGAAATTCGTGCACTGTGAGCAGGTGCTCCATCATATTCTTCTCTTGCCATGTTTGCATTTCCGTTGCAAAATCCAAATACCATGTACATATCAGCATATTCGTTAAACGAATACATCGTACAAAAAAACGCGTTGGAAAGTCCCTAGAATAATTGTAGATTTACGTAGACTTTTTTCGAATAAACTAATGTCAAATCAATCAAATAAACGTCAGCATTATCAAATTTTCAAACGAGCGTGCGTCGTTGCCAGATCTATTTTCATTAAAAGAATGCTTCTGATGAAGTTATAAAATTGTAAAAATATCCGATTTATTAATCATTTACATCAATGAAATTATACACGTGTCTAATTGATTGTTAATGATATTGATTTTTTACAAAATATTTCAAAAACAATACTAATTTATAGTCACATATTTAAAATTCCGAAGACCTCGTGAGCCTCAATGAAGAACCATACAACATTTTTTATTTGGATTTTCTATTAAAAATTAATTAATGAATTGAGTTACCTAAAGGTTTTCACTCATTTTCTGTACACCTTGTATATTGTCATTGTCTAATTATCGAAGATTATTTTTTTAAAATAAATTCTATTAAAAGTATCAAAAGTTGACATCATAGATACATTTCTGATAATGGATTCTGCATAATAGATGATATATATTCATCAATGCCATGAATCTTTTTGAGTTGGATATGTGGTGTCCAATAACTTTAAATCTAATTTGCATGCTTTTCTTACCTTATGACAATATAAGTTTCTTTTGTGGCTTCTACAAGATGCTGGATCAAAAAGTTGAAATTGATTACAGTTTTTATAAATCACCATCCAATGACTATTGCAAAAAACTGGCATTATAAAATGCTCTACTTTCAATGGTTTCATATCTTCGAAAATTGCAGAAACTACATATTACAAAAATATTTTAGGATTAAGTATAGAAAATATCTTTAGTACAAAATCAATCAGAAAATTATCTAGCCACATATTTTCTGTACGAGAATGTTCATTTATTGTATCATAACTGAATAATACAATAATTCATTCCGGTACATTGATATCTTGTTTACTATTCACCACAATAGGATCCACAACATTTTTATAAAAGTTATCTTCATTTTTTTCTTCAATTATATAATATTTACTATCATTATTGATAGATTCGAACATTTTTGTTACTCTAGTTTGTTTAAAATATGAATGAATATTTTTTCTCCGTTTAGACCACGATTCGACAGGTTTCCTTTTTATTGCACAACCTTCCGTCGGAATATAAATAGAAAGAGTATTCATTCACTTGGTCACAGTTATTTAAATACATTAAATAAAAATGATTTGAAAATAATTAGTACATTGATAGCTCTATGACATTTAAACAAAACTTTAAACAAATACACATTAAAATTACTAGTTTCTGGGCAAATACTCAGAATGTTGGATACATGTTCTTTGTATGCTGATAAAATATAATTTCTGTCCTTAAAAATCTTGAGCACTTCTAGTGAAGTAATTTATTCATATATTATTTTTAACAAGTCCGAACCAATTTTCTACTACCGCACTGCTGGAGCTTTCATCCCAAACACCGCTCCATAGTGGGAGGTAAGGAATGTATTTTTTAGTAAAAATTGACCAAAATTGTCGCCAGGCTTTTCTAATTTTGTTATATTTAATACTTCATTAAACACTTTCTGATAAAATTTATTATTTTTATAAAAATAATCATTATTATTCGATGTACCATCGTGAACGTCTAGTATGGGATCGTCCTCATCAAAAATGTTTTGTTAATAATTACAAAAAAAAATCCTTAATAAACAATTATGGCCGATAAAAAAAAATCGACAGCGCCCAAAAATGACTTTCGGCACTTTGAAAATGTCCATCTTTCAAAATGGTGTTTGATAAAAAAATGTTTATACAAAAATGAGACATATGTGGTATTTTTTTATTATTTAATATTATAAACAAGGCCCTAATAAACATTTATGGCCCGTAAAATAAAAAAAATCGACAGCGCCCAACATTGACTTTCGACACTTTGAATATTTTCATCATTCGATATGAGCGTCTGATAAAAAAAAGTTTAAACAAAAACAAGACATATGTGCCATTTTTATTGTTTGATATTATAAACAAAGCCTTAATAAACAATTATAAAATAAAAAATCGACAGCTTCCAACAATGACTTTTACTATAAATTTCAAAAAATGTTTTTACTGCAATAATTTATAGAACATACAAGTTTTTACGTTTTTTAAGTTATTAGAGGATCTAAAGCGTTTTATTATTAATGGGTTAACACTATTTTGTACATAATAGTTTGAGATAATATGAAAATTTGATATTTAATCAGATGGTGAAGCCGCCGGATTCGTAGCTGTAAATTCATGGCCAAGTTCATTTGCTGACTTACATAACGTAAGTATTTTTAAGAAGACAAAGACAAATATCCATTGAAACGTTATGTAAGTTAAAGAGTTGCAGTAGCTAAAAGAAAAATTATTAATTATTCAATTGTATATAATTAATGGTTTTAATATTTAAACATTGGTAGTTCATATTGTATAAAATAAATATGAATTGATTATTAAAAATCAACTAGTAAAACAATTAAACACAGATTAGATTGAATAACTTTAAATTCTCGACTAGATTCGGGTTATTAGCCCATTTTCAAACTGTGTTTAATTTTTTTAAATAAAATGAAACAAAGATGATTCACACATTTGCAGTTATTTAAATTACAATGAAATTAAACAAGGAAAATTTTTTCTGGCAATGATCAATAAAATTCGATCAATCCCGTTTTCCAACTGCAAAAAATTACTTACACTGTAAGTTTTACAAACATCTATTGAAACAACTACTTCCCGAGCATTTACCCCGCCGGACATTGGATTACACAATAGATATTTGTTGTTGCATAGCAGCCCTACTGCGAATTGCAACGGTTTGAGTCGAAATTATTTAATGAAAGGAAACAACAAATAATAATTGCAAGGCTATCTGTAGACACGTGTTTCGGGATTTCATCCCTCATCAGTACAGCTATGCCCTGCAAGCCCTTAGTTGTTAAACAATTTTTAATTAATTTTTACGTACCGTCTTCAACGAGATCGCGGATGGAAGTGATCGCGGTGAAGGACGCGCGCATTGAGCGGATTTAATTTCATTGTAATTTAAATAACTGCAAATGTGTGAATCATCTTTGTTTCATTTTATTTAATTTAATTGAAAACAATGCTGTTTTTTCTCACGCCGAGTCGATATTATTTTTTGCTCGGAGCCGATAAATCCGCTCAATGCGCGCGTCCTTCACCGCGATCACTTCCATCCGCGATCTCGTTGAAGACGGTACGTAAAAATTAATTAAAAATTGTTTAACAACTAAGGGCTTGCAGGGCATAGCTGTACTGATGAGGGATGAAATCCCGAAACACGTGTCTACAGATAGCCTTGCAATTATTATTTGTTGTTTCCTTTCATTAAATAATTTCGACTCAAACCGTTGCAATTCGCAGTAGGGCTGCTATGCAACAACAAATATCTATTGTGTAATCCAATGTCCGGCGGGGTAAATGCTCGGGAAGTAGTTGTTTCAATAGATGTTTGTAAAACTTACAGTGTAAGTAATTTTTTGCAGTTGGAAAACGGGATTGATCGAATTTTATTGATCATTGCCAGAAAAAATTTTCCTTGTTTAATTTCATTGTAATTTAATTTTTTTATTGGTTAATCTTTAATAATCTATTCATATTTATTTTATTCAATTGTATAATTTAATAACATTCATTTTTTATATAATTTAAATAACTGTGGCCAAAAGAATTAAGAGTCTTTATAATCGTTTTCGCTATATCTGATAAAGTGCAATGTATCTAATGTAGAGCGAATCTCATTTTATTAATAAAGAAAATCAATTAAAATTTAAGAAGTTGTTCAATTGCTTTTTCCCTATTAATCAAATGAGATTCGCTCTTTCCCAAATGTATTACACTTTGTCAAATATGGTGCAAAGAATTTAAATGGGAAACATATCTGATATAAAGTGAAATGCAAATGAAAACACTCGATTTACGGGTTATAATAATTACACAATAATAACTTATTTGTAAAACAAACCAATTCAATTAATTCCTATACAATAATATTGTAAAATAATTGCAGAAACAATATTGATATTTATTAAAAACACGTTTGTCTTTGTTTTTGTTATTCAACGATGTATAATATAGATGCCCGAATAATTAATAAATTAAGTATTAACTATGTTAATTTTATGACTGAATTTGCTTTTAGTATTAATTATAATAAATTATTTGTAAATGAAACAACAGTTTTTTTAAGTTTCAAAAAATGTTATGTAGAGACACTACTACAATTGTTGCATCATCAAGCAGACGATTAATTATTTGCTGTAATTACTGTGTTGGCAAAACACTTGTATCAGTGTCTTTGCAATGAATTTTGTGAAACTTAAAAAGCTATTGTTTTATTTAGAAATAGTGTATCATGCAGTTTCATTAAATAAAAATCTCAACCATCAATTATATAATAAAACTTTAGAGGAAAAAAGTTTACAATGTTTTGTTTAATTGTGAATTCTAATACTTGAATCAAAGGAAAAGTGATGAAAATATCGTTATTTGAAGAAATGGTGATTTTATGTAAGGGATAGCATGAATTATAGGTTTGCATCATTTTATTTAAGGCTTACTTCACGCCAAAACGCCCTGAAGACAGACAAGACAAATTCATGTGCCTTGTTTGGAAATATATTTCCTTAAAAACGAATTAAAATAAAGAAACATGTGTTTTATGTTTATAAGAAGTGAGTTCTTAAACAAACAATGTATAATGGGCTATATTTTTTTTGATTATATTTAAAAATATGTTTCTACATGTTTTAAACAAAAATATTCAATGCATTTAAAACTAAAAATTATATTAATAATTAATAATATATTTATTTACGGTATCTCCTTTTTATAAAACATATGCAACAAAAATCAATATTACAACTAAATATATAAATGTATGTAAATGATAATCAAACTGAAATACAATTATAAACTGACAGTGAATAATACTAATATTTTAAATTGGTCATAACAAAAGTATTAATTCCGTTGATACCTACTTACATAAACGCATCATTTATGATATAATGTAAGTTTGGTAACGGTGGATTAGTCATAAATCTCACAAATCAATTAATTATAATATAATTAATAGCCAGCGAGGCTTTATTAAAATGCGAGTCGAAAAGCTTTTTGCAATTTATCGAGATTGCGTGACCCGCCTGTTCAAAAACGTCCTCTACGTTTACTTACACCGAGGATCTCATACTTGACGGTGCGTTTTTTAATTAATTTAATTAACAACTTTGCAATTATATAAAGCACAGCTGTACTGATGAGGGATGAAATACCGTCTCTTATGTTATGTTAAATAAGTACTTCAACAAATGTCATAATGTCATAGTAACCAAAGGGAAAATAATTAATTAATTATTTTCAAATTCTTTTTTATTTAATTCAATTAATTTTATTACGTTTATTACTTTAATGTATGTGTTTTTCAATTAACGAACCGATATTTTGAGATATTATTTTTTTGTGTTGCGAGTCGCCTTAAAATTAGGCGCGCGAAGTTAATACCAGCTCCGCGTTCCGCTAGCAAATCGACACGTATTCGGAACTCTTTTACAGCGACTCGCAACACAAGAAAAATAATGTCGCAAAAGATCGGTTCGATAATTGAAAAATTCTTTCTTTCCCAAAAAGGGGAAACTTGTGGCTATGTTCTTGTGTGAAGCAGACATCGGACCTATTTGAATTGTGCTTTTGCGAGATTCGCTAAATTTAAATTCATGTTTTAAAATTAGATAAATTTGATCATTTTTAATTCATAAACTATTTAAGATATTAAAGTGGTTCTTTCAGACTTTGAAGCGCACATATTTCAGTTTACACAGAAAAAATGCAAACATATTTTTCAAGCGGTTACAAAGATATGATGTTTTATTAATGTATCGCTTTTCGTTCGAATTTAACTTCTAAATTTGGCCCTTGTTTATAAATTAATTACTCAATAAGTATTAACGTTATTATGTTGAGATTTTGTATTTCTGGGTTCTGAAGTATGGAGAACATGATGGAGTACTTAATTTTGTTAATATTGAAAGTTGAAAAATAACCCCTCCCCCCCCCCGCGCGCATACTCGTATCCGCGAATGCGTCATTCGGCTACATAATACAACAGGGAGACCTCCATGTTTTTATGTGAACTAGTGCCAATTTAAAGTTAAGAACTCTAAATTTACGCGAAGTGTTTTGCATGACGCTGAGGTATCCATCTGAAATTATATACCATTTAAAAATTATAATATAAAAAAATTGAAAAAAAAAAAAAATAACAACACTCGTCGCTAATTCAAATATGTAAATGATTTTATGTTTCCAAGGTATAAACAACGCGCATAATAGTTACAAATACTACCGCCAAAAGCGGAACTAGTTTCACATACTTACCCCGCCCCGCATCCAATGGCACAACCTTGGTTAATTCAAATGTGTAAACGTGCACACTAGTAACAAATACCACCGCAAGAGGGTGCATCCAGCATCCAATGGTCCAGCCTTGGACCAATGTTGGGCAAAATTTTAATGTAATTACATTATAATTACAATCATGTTATAACTATAATTATGGGAAACTTAATACATTACGCTGTAATTGTAATTATGAGAAGCGTAATTAATTACACATTGTAATTATAATTATAGGAAACGTAATGCATTATATTGTAACTATAATTATGGAAAACGTAATGCATTATACTGTAATGAGAAACGTAATTAATTACGTTTTAATTGTAGTTACGTTTTGAATACAATATTTTAGTGAAAATATATATTTTGACTATTGTTAGGTACTTCCGGTCATTTTTTAGGTCTAGTCCACATTTAAAAAATGAATTATTCAAATTAAATGACTAATATTTTCAAGTCAACCACGGCCTGCCCTCCACCTCCCGATTTAGGAGATTGTAGATACATCTAAAAAAATCTATTAATGCAATTTTTTTTTTAGATTTAAAATAAAAAATGTAATTCGGCCCAAAAAACACCCTCTACAATACATCCTTTAAAAATAATAATTTGAAAATGTCTTAGTCAAAATTAATTCTATTCTAAGCACTACATACAAAAACATCCCCTCTTAAAAAATTCTAACAAACAATATCCAAAACTGAACCCCCGAAAACGATTTCCAAAACTCAACTCGAAAACTCAACCCCCGAAAATTATATAAAATTGTCGAAGAAATACGTATACGACGAATAGTTTTTGTTTTAGATTAAACAAATTGTAATCCTCAAAAAAACATCCCCTCCCTTAAAAATAATAAATTAAAAATGTCTCAATGAAAATTCATTGCTAACAAAACACACAAAACACTACATATATAAAAGCATCTTTTTAAAAATATTTTATCGAAATCACCCCCTGTAAAATCATCTTCTATAAAATAATCCCCCTCTTAAAACACCCAAAAAACAACCCCGAAAACACCTCAAAAAGAATCCTCGAAATAATACTCAATAAAAAAACATATAGCATCCCTGGTAAAACCACCCCCGAAAACCAGTATCTGGAAAAACACACCGAGTCCAATGTTGATCTAATTCAATTAGTTTCTTTTAGTTTTAGACAAATGTAATTATATAATTATTTTATCAATTACGTAATACGTCTGTAATGCATTACCATGTAATTATCCCAATATAATTACATAATTTTCCCACCCTTTATTTCAAGAGTAGACTAAAAGTCTGTAACATTTTTATAACAGTGTATAAACGCACGTCCTTGTTTTGCCCGTCATTACTATAACAGCGCGTGGCAGGTGAGGGTCGCTTTTTTAATTAATTTAATTCGTTTCGTTTAATTTTATTCGGTTTTGATTTAAATTGAATTAATCTGGTTTATTTTAATTTAAATTTAGTTTACTTTGATTTAATTTGACTGAGTATAGTTGAATTAATTTAGTTGATTAATTTTAACATCTTTAAATTATGTAAGGCATAGCTGTACTGACAGATGGCCTTATTTTACGTAACGTTCTTTTTGTTGTTTTTGCATTAAATTTTTCTCAGATTAATAATTTGTTGCATTATGCAATATTTTATTGATATGCAGCAGCAGGTATACATTATGTAATTCAATGTCCGGTGGGATATTTGCCCACGAAGTAGTTGTTTTAATTTGCATTTGTTTAGCGTACTTACGTAACGTAAGTCAAAAGTCACAGAGCTAAATGTGGAAATAATTTATTAATTATTTTCAATTCATTTTTATTTAATTTATTTAAATAACTGTGACCAAGTAAGTAAATACTCTTTTCTATATATATATATATATATTCAACATGATTTTAAATAGTGTAGTTTTAGGATATCTTTATTAGAACTTTTTTAAAATTATCGCAGTATAATATTTTCGACTGTTAATTACTCTCTCTATCGGAAGAGTTATGAACTTGAAAATGATTTCCAGCGTTTTTATCATGTTCAATTTTTTTTAAGCCAAGGCTTACAGTTCCCAATATACAGCCGGTGACATTTCTTATTTGAACAATAATAAAATAATGTTAAAATATTTTGCGTTGGTATTACCAAGTGATGAAATGATCGCAATAAGTAAAGATATTTTAGTAGCTTCAACAAATACTTCATTTTATATATCAACGAAACAAACGATTTTTAAAAATAGTTCAATCATCAAACTGAAACATTTCCAAATTCAGATTAAGAGATGTCGCTAACTGAACAATCTATCAAGTTCTGTTCACCAGATAGAAGGGCAGCCAAAAACATTTACTTTAATAATGTTTGTATAACACTTTTTAATATATGCGATTTACTTTCGATTAATATAGCAAACTAGTTGAAATTATATTTAAAAAAATGTTACATACTTTTCCCTGAACGAAAAGGACATAAAAACGTTCCATCAATTTAACATTAACTTTTAATGTGGCAATGATCTCTTTCCTCGTTTAATTTTATTACAATTTAAATAACTGCAAATGTGTAAATCATCCCTGTTTTATAAGTAGAAAAGAGTATTCATTCACTCGGTCACAATTATTTAAATAAATTAAATAAAAATGATTTGAAAATAATTAATAAATTATTCTCACACACAGTCACAGAGCTAAATGTAAAAAATCGTTATAATTCTGTATATAAAAATATATTTCTCTGTTTTATACAGTGAAGAATTATTGTGAAAATAAATGACGTTTACTTGCAGATTGTTTTTACATTTGTCCAATACAAACAGACGCCCCTCACAAGAAATATATTATCGCTGTATTGCACTTGTATAAACTTCTATTAAAAAGTTTTTACAAAATAAACACTTTGTTTTGTTTCACTATACTGTTATAATAAAATATAATATTTTTCTCAATATAATTATATTATGAATGTCTCGGAGAATTCTTGGGAGTGTAAAACAGCCCCAAGTAATTTTTGCAGTGGAGAAAAAGGGATTCATCGAATTTTATTGATCATTGTCAAAAATGTTCCTTGTTTAATTTTATTGTAATACTGTTTTATTTACGGACTGGCCATTGACAAATAATCATACATTTCAACGACTTTTGTAACCGGTTTGTTCTGTGGGTCAAAATTGTTTTTTTATTATTGTGAGTGTAATTTGGATTTTAAATGCAATACAGAATTAATTCAACCTTTGTTTTATTCGTATATTGCATTGACATACATATTAAATTTGCAATAATTTGTTACAACTTAATCAAACAAAAGCAAGTATTTACAAAATAACATTCTAAATTATTATTTAAAAAATAATATTATTATATACTGTAATATTGATTTGATGTTAAGGAAGCCTAAGTAAAAATAAAATGATGCAAAATTGGTAGATTCAAGATTTTATGTAAATAAAAAACGGTTGTCGTAAAGTAAAACACATGTGAATTATCAAATTTAAATGACTAAATAATCGTTGATTGAAGTATTCGACATTTTAATCACGCAGTTAATTAATTAAAAATTATATAATCATAACCGCTCATTGCAATCAGTATGCATTTGTGTCTCCAAAATACAAAAATCCAAAAAAAAAAATAAGAATTTTCTCAAATCTATTAACAAATAATATCTCTCCTTTTTTTCTTTATTATCGGGACCAATAGGAAAAGGATATAAAAAATAACGAAAAATACGAATTTTTCTCTTCTTGGGCTACTTTTTCTCATAAACCACCCACCTCCCCTAAAACACATACACACACACGCAACACTAAATTTAAAAGAAAAATGAATTTCAAAACAACAGAACAATCTTTGTAAATATATACATATCGATATTTTTTTAATTTCTTGAAAGAAACACAAACACGAAGGAATAATAACAAAAAAAGAAACATGTTTTCCTAGTTATTTAGTGTTATTTCTAAATTATTACTCCAATTGCTCGTTTTGGACCAAATGTAATATACAAATAATTATTGTGATACATATTTAGGTAGAATTCATATATTTGAAAAAGAAAACAAAATGGAAAAAAACATGTAGCGGGTTTTGATTCCTTTCATGTTATTTTCGTTTACTTTTAATTTTATTGCGTACATTTGTAAATGTATAAACTTTGCCTTATGATGTAAAAAAATACAGATTGTTATTTTTAAGTTTCTGTTTATTTTTAAACACTTCGGTATGTGATATTGTTCACAATATATTGTTAACGGTTTGTATGAATAAGTTAATAGGATATTGCGTCTTGTAATCATTATTGGATGTATAATTTAATTTTAAAATAGGTATTCTTTGTCTCCTTTTTTTATTTATTAACAAGAAATAATTCAATAATTAGGCGGACTAAATAAATAATTAATTAATCATTGTAATGCGCATAAGTAAAATGTATATCTGCAAATGTATTCTATTAAAGTGTCTGTTAAAGTTCAATTCTAAAATGTTATATATTTCTAAATATCGGTTCGTTTCTAATTCAAGATGTATGTTATATATTTTCTTAAATTGTGTGTCGTAAATAGTAGAGGCAATTAGTTTTTGAAAATCCATGATCACTTTAACCAATTAACGCTCAGTGGTATATAAATAGATCTCTAGATATAAATTATTGTAAATAATATAAACACGTTATTATTTACAATAATGTGATATATTACATTTTTTAAATATTTTTTCCAGCATGTACTTTGCACATTAGTTGGAATTTAAAAACGTTTTCCTTTATATTAAAAAAATGCCATGGTCTTTAACGACTACCATAACCATCACCATAGTTTAAAATCATTAAGTGTTTTATTTAAAGTTGAATTCTGTGAATTTTTAATAATTATTTAAAAAAAAATAATTACTTGAATAGGTGAAGTTAAAAAATATATTTTTTTTTCTTCTGCAATTTCTTTAAATGCATTTTTAGTTTACTTGAAGTGTTTGTAATTAAAAAATAAATAAAATAATTAGTTAATAAATTTGACGTGACGTTAAAAACCAATTACAGAGGTTGTTTCACTTCACTTAATAATAATAATGAACTTGTTATTAATTATTTTAAAAAAGTTAAATATATATACTTTTTTTCTACCACTATTTATTAATTTAATTACAACTCGAATTTCGACATATCGTGGTAAAATGGTAACAAATATTTGAAAAGAACCATAAATCTGTACATTAAAAAAATGTGTATAAAATTAAATTAATATTGTGCTACTTTAACTTGATCGTTACAAAATTAATAAATAGTAGTAAAAACGTAGTATTTCATTTATTATAGGCGTTTGTCACAAAGTTCATTATGAAATTATAAATTATTTTCAAATTCTTTTGATGTTTAGTTATTTCACATCATTTTATTTTTTCTATTGCATGCTTATTAATTCAGATGATAATGATAGAATCATTATAATCTGAATTGTTTGATAATTTGATTTATATCTGTTTTGCCCAGTACGAATATCCCTGTTTCCAGAAACTTGATGTCAAATCAAGTGAACTAATACAAATTTTCAATGAAAACAAAAAAGTTGAATCTCTCAGGTTATTTTATCATTGTATTAGGGAGACAGGAAAGTAATGTCGTTTTTTTTATATTGAATTAACACAACATTTTTATCGATATTTTAATTTATTAATCAATAATATTCAAAAAGCATATAATGCCGGATATGTATCTCTTCTGGTTTTGACTGACCATTTCACGAAACTTTGAAAAAAAAAAAAACATTAAAACTGTATTACTTACAAGAAAACAACTCACTCTAACCTTAAAATTTCTTTGACAGTACAATGAATTACACAAGCTTTTAGGCGAGCACGAATACGTTATATTTATGAATTGTAAATAATTATTTTTGTATATTTATATTTATTTTATATTATATATACAAACATCTTTATTCAGACAACATTACATAAGCTTATATCTACATTTATATTTGCTTATCAAGAATAAATATTGTGTTAGTTTGTCCGGGCTATCGACTTGGGATCTTCCTGCCCAGTTTATATTATATTTTATTAAAGTTAATATTTTGAGTGCATAATGAACCAAATCCACAATATCAAATTTAATCACATATTTTTTTCTTGATTTTGATAGTAATCGAATTATGGGCTTCAAAATGACAAACTTAAAGGATCAACATAAAGAGTTTTCCAATAAGGACGAGTCGATGTTGAAATGGAATGAAACAAGCTGGTGGTGAGGTATTGACGATTTTTTATTTCAAAGGCCCATATATGTTATTATGTATGGAATATGACATCGTTCAAATGCCTGCCGAGGCTTCCCATGGTGGCACGGATCAGAGAGGTCCAATTTTCCATCATTCTGTCCGATAGATTTGGCTGAATTTGAGCGATGGCCTGGGTTATGTTGATTTTTAGGGCATCAGTAGATCGAGGGTTATTGGCATAGACCTGCGACTTCAAAAAACTCCACAAGAAAAAGTCTAGCGGGGCTAAATCGCCAATTCACGTCACCTTTACGAGAGATAACCATATCTTCAAATCATTCATGCAAAATATCCATCGTGGCGTTCGCTGTGTGGGAATTAGCCCCGTCCTGCTGACACCACATGTCGTGAACGTCCAATCAATTCGGGCGAAAAGGAATTGGTTATTATCAATCTGCAGCGCTCTCCGTTAATGGTGGTGGCCTCACCAACGTCGTTTTAGATAGAGTATACCCAAATATTCATTCACGATATGTCCAATACGTTCCTTTGATATATTTAATCTCAGCTATCTCGATCAACTTCACTTTACGGTCATCCAAAATATGTTTGTGGACTTTTTTTATGTTTTCGTATGTAACAGCCTCTTTGGGGCGTGCATCATCCTGGGTGATCATTTCGCCTTGTTTAAACTTAACAAACCACTTCTCATTGGTTAATTTTCTTGAGTTGGTTTCAGCAGTATATATATATATATATATATATTTGGCCAATAAGCAATGCTTTATTAACACTCCAAATTATTTCTTATTCATTTTTTGTTTTGTTTAAACAAGTTGCTTCACTCAATATACTATATCTCATAAACTAAAAGTCCGACAGCTGTCAACTTTATACTTTCCTGCCCAACTGTTAAATTTCGAAGGGCTATATTTAGATAACTAATGTCTTTCACTGATGTTTTGATTGAGTTATATTAGCCTATGCTTCATCTTGCAGAAACCACATAAATCAAAAAGCAACACAACATAGTTTCATTGTAATTCATACAATAATAAATGTTTGAGTTACAATGATTCTAAAAACAATAAACAATAATAATTGTTTGAATTACAATGAAACTATGTTGTGTTGCTTTTCGATTTATGTCGTTTCTGCAAAATGAGAGAACTTACTTAATAAAAGCATAATGAAAGATATTTGTTATATTTTTTTGACATAAACTTTGTATATTCAAAGAAGTAATAGAAGTCATTAGTAGAAGTCAAATAATACCAAAAATAATGTTTAAATACCAACGTCGACATTTGTTGAATACTTTGTAGATTGTCTGTATTAAGACGTCGTTTTCCACATTGTGGATAACAATAACAATAGCTACAGCATTATAAACCCTAATTTGCCAATAAATTCTTCCTTGAATAAAAACATTAATTGTGTATCGTTTAAAAATGGCGTTTTTTTATTTTTTAACCAAATTTATGTTTTCAAGCAATATTTGCTACGATATTTGTATTGTTCTTTTTTTTATTTTTTAAGTATTCATTTTCTCACTTAGGATAGTAGTTAATTTTTAAAGAGATTTGTCACAATTTAACTTGCCAACTAATTTACAGTTTTTCATGCAAGAGTAAATTACATTTATTAAAAACTTATTATTTTCCATCAATAAAATTGTTGGGTGCCTTTTTATTTGAATAGTGGATGGATAACATTTCTAAAACCTTTTCCTAATAATTTAGTTTCTTATTAATTAAATGCAGTTTGTATTAAATGTATAAATCTCTTAATTAAAAAATAATATTCACATCTCGTTGTATTCTGTGTAACTGTTTTACTTTTCTAGGGCAAAAAAATATTCAATAGTATAAAACAATTTAAGTGTTTTCGTTGTCGCAGCATTGATAATATACCACGTAGTGATCACCTCAAGGATGGATTCAAAAATTAAGAACCTTTTAGAATTGTTCTTATTTGTAATTTGTATATCTTCTTTATTTTTTATATAATATATTTGTCTTATGTCTTACAAGAATCGATTGAATCAAATTCAACATTAAGGAGTCTAAAAAGCGTTTTTTAATGATAAACTTATTGTGAGTTGTTTTATTCCTCTTACATTTTACTTATATTTTGTATACTGTTGCTTATTAAATAAAGCAATAAAATATAAATATAATACTGATTTAATACGTTAGCTGTTACAATGTTAAAAAATGTCTCACTGAGCTTAGTATTTATTTAAACTTATGTTACTTCTATTTGATAAGACACATCTTTATCTCATCACCCAAACTTATCGAAATCCGAAACTAAACATGCTGGGTAAACAGGATTTTTTCAAAATGAAAACAAAAACATTCTGTTTTTATTTTGGTAAAACTTAATTATTTTAAATAATCGATGGTTGAGGATTTTACTTGATAAAATTCTATAATGCACCATTTGTAAATAAAAACAGTTTTTTAAGTTTCACAAAATTTATCGTAGACACTGCTACAATTGTTTCACCCCTATGATTAATTTTGTGAAGATTGAAAAACAATTGTTTTTTTACAAATAGTTAATTATTTTATTCCTTCAATGGCAAATCATTCGCGTGCACACACTCTGAAGCCCAAATGTTAAATTGATATATTGAAGATTAAATTTAATATCGTATTGCCAAAGTAGTAAAATTGTACGCGAGTGCGCGCAACTATATTCATTACATGTGTATTTTTATGTGACAATCAATTTGAATACCCGTCATTTTAATTATTGCATTTATTAAAAAAATACACAAATGTTTTAATGCAATTTTTATAAGATAATATTAATTGCAAAGATAGGAAAAAGAAATACATTAAATTAAATAAAAATGATTTGAAAACAATTAATAATGTGACTTTTGACTTACGCTACGTAAATACGTTAAACAAATGCACATTAAAACAACTACTTCCCGGGCAAATGCCCCGCCGGACATTGAATTGCATAATAACACCAGCTGCTGCATATCAATAAAATATTACATAGTCGCATAAATTATTAATTGTTTTAAAATCATTTTTATTTAATTTAATTAATTAACTGTCACTTTTCGAAATACATTATTTTTAATTTCAAGATATTATTTAGTACGTTTGGAATTGTCCGATTTCTCTTAGGCCAAACTGTTTTTTTATTACCACCTACAGTAATGGATGTTAGATGTGGCTTTCTATTATTTTTTATAATTTTGATCAATAAATTCCAGATTAATGGTGGCGAAAAAAAATGTCTTGAGTAAAACACTTTTTTTAGAAAACAGCTATCAGTAGCCTAGTACCAGTGTTCAATATTGCGAGGCCGTAGCGTTATAGATTCGATATATTAATACGCTTGGCCCAGTCAAGTTAATATGCATTGAGATTTCGACAGGACACCTATGACCCACAGGGAATTACCGTTAGCGGACACCGGTGTCCGCGATGGCGCTCAACCTGTTAAGGGTAGCTTCATAATGCCTCTCTTATAGAAGTTTTGGTCCCTATTGGCCACAAATTCTAGTGATTGATTTTCACATTCATCTCTTGATGCTAATTTCTTATCAGTGAGGAAGTTTTGAAATGCAAGAATAATATGTCAATAGCTTGGTATAGAGTTTGGACTATTTAGTGCATCTAAATTTCCCATCCAAACTCCCAGATTTTCTATAGACGTTTGTGGCCACGCATTGTCAAAATGATCCAGTTGTTGACAGTACAGATACGAATTTAGTGTTTGGTCGTATGGAAGCAACTCATAATAAATGATTCATTTTTAGTCCCACCAAATGCACAATAGAACCTTCCTGGCTAGTAGTTCTGATTTAACCACTGTTTTAATGATTTGACCACGATAATTTTAGCACAATGTTATCGTATATAACCCATTTCATTCTCAGTCATCATCCCTTTAAGAAATGGGTCGATTTGACGTCACAGATGGAAATTCGATTAGTCATGTTTTTTTATGTGTGTGTGGACCGCATACATCTAGCTTATTTTTTAATCTGATGCTGTTAAAGAATCGGGTCCATAAACGCCATTTAGTCAGCCTTACATTTCCGTCTTTATCAAAGAAAAAATGTACCGAATTTTCTCTTTTTTAACTTCCATTTTTAACAGCCTGTAAGGATTAAGGATTTAGGGTTGGGAGGGCAGTTAACATGCCACGCCCACTTAGGTCATTACCTCTGACAAATTGCAATGCCTCCTATCTAGGTGGCTAGACCCATTCAGCCGCATCGGCTATTACCAGTATTTGGTCATAGGTCAGTTTCCACCTGGATCATTCACGATTTCAGGGCTTCTTTATGCTCATGGAACTCCTTATGCTTGACAGCACCGGGAATTAGTGAAGTATATTCCCTGCTGTTTCTGTTTCTTTTTTTTGCATCCCCCAAAGCCCATTCTTAGGAGGTGCTTTAGAAAGCCGTAGTGGCCAGTCATATACCCGGTTAGAGTTCTGGTGTGCTGTCTGGAGTTTATTGGCCTCCTTAGGATCAAGTTTGGGGAGGTATTAACAGCCTGTAACTCACAACAAGTAGAAGAAAACAGGTATGGGCTGAACTAGAGAAAAGAGGAGTCAAGAAGAAAATGATTAGAATAATCAAGGCCATGTACAAAAATAACAAAAATATAGTGAGAAGTAAAAATGAAGAATCGGAGGAATATGAAACAACAAAAGGATTAAAATAAGGAAGCATAATAAGTCCACTATTATTCACGGTAATAATAGATAGAGCAATAAAAGAAGCATCAAAAACAGATGAAACCACTAAACATAGGATATTGGAAAATGAATGAAACAAAAGTAGTGGAGATGATGTTTGCGGACGACATGGCTACAGTAGCAGAATCAGAAGAAGACCTACAACAAAACATGGATATACTCAACGGAGAATTAAGGGAAATTAATATGAGAATAAACCACAACAAAACAAAGACAATGATAATAGCAAAAGACAAAAGAACACATCAACTAACAATCCGAGGAAAAGAAATAGAACAAGTGGACCAGTTTAAATACCTGGGGTCATATATAGTGAGTAACTACAAAATAGACAAAGAAATCGAAGGAAGAGTACGTAATATAAACAAAATATTTCAATTGATGAAAATACATTCCTCAACAGAAAAGAGATATCAAAAAAAGACGAAAACAGAACTCGTGAAGTAAGTAAGGCGAACACTGACGTACAGCTGTGAAACATGGACGAAAACGGAAAAACACCGAATGAGAATAAACGCAGCAAAAATGATATTCCTACGGAAAATGGATAATAAAACATTAACAGATTGAATAAGAAAGGAAGTGATTATATAGAAAACCTTGAAATAGAACTGATAGACAAAAAATAAAATAAAGCGAAATGAGATGTTACCGTCAAGAACTCCAGGCAAAAACCAAAAAAAGAACGTTACTTAATATAAGCCCATCTGCAGACACGTGTTTCGGGATTTATCCCTCGTCCATACAGTTCTGCCCTACATAATTTAAAGATTTTAAAATAAATTAATTAAGTTAAATCAACTATGCAATATTTTATTGATATGCAACAGCAGGTGTACATTATGTAATTCAATTTCCGGCGGGATATTTGTCCGGGAAGTAGTTGTTTTAATGTGCATTTGTTTATGTCTTACGTAACGTAAGTTATGACGTGATAACCAACTTTTTATGGAATGAATTGAACGGCCATGGACTTGGAAGACAAATTGTTTCAACAAGATGGTACAACCTGCCACACTGCGAACAAAACAAGGCAGTTATTGCAGACAAAGTTCCATGGTCGTGTTATTTCGCGCCGCGTCGTTGTGATTTGGCCACCAAGATCGTGCGATTTGACGCCATTAGACTTCTTTTTTCTGGGGTTTTCTCAAAGTAAAAGTGTATGCCAATAATCCACAGATCATTCCGGAGGTCAAAGAAGAAATTAGACGCACAATTAATGAAATTAGTCGGCAATTATGCCAAAATATCATTGAAAATGTTGGCAAAAGCATGACCGTTTGCAAACAAAGTTGAGGCGCCCATTTATCGGATATTGTGTACCACACATAACCTCCATGTTTGTACCTTATATTAAAATAAAAACATTAGTACTTTTCCAATAAATAATATATTTTATCAATAAATTAAAATGTCAAGTCATTTTGAGACACCCTTTATAAGACTAAATAAATAAAAAAAGAACTCACAACTGAATGAACCAAGTAAAAAAACAACAAAAGAATGTCTTTAGTGCGAAATGTCCCTTTGAACGCGAGCATAAATCTGAAATTGTTTGATCGATACTTTACAAAATATCGATCACTGCTGCTTTCTACCGAAAAAATAATAGATTTCTTTTCCCTAAGTTAATATATTGTGCTTTTGTTAAATTAATAATTAATTTGTTTATATTTCTAGCTGAAAAAACTCTTATTGAAAATTAACTCCTTGTTCGTTGACTTTGAAGAAATTCATGCGCCGGACAACACTTTTTGACAATGATCCTAATCATACAAGTATTCTCTGCAAGTAATATCTATAATAATTTTCCTCAGGCAAACAAGTGATTTTCGCGTTGATAACACGTATATTATGTATTTGCGTCACGTAGAAACACAGTTATTGGCCTTAGAGGGTTCCAACATTTTCCACCAGAGTATCACTATGTCATATCTTCAATTACAGATTTTCATTAATTTTATTCAAGATTTTGGCTGTACAGCTTTTATCTTGCAATAAAACAAATGCAAAACATATTGCAATTGCCCAAAAGTTGATCACCATCATTAAAGCGCGTAAACCATTTGTGCAATATGCTGTGGGATAAACATTCATTATCATAAACTTGTTTCATGACTTGAAGTATTTGGATTCACTCGGCCACAGTTTTTTTTTTATTTAATTCATGTTTTTATATCGATGATCCTTTAAACTGACCGTTACAGCTTCTACACATTCGATTGTCATGCACGTTTGACAGAATGTCAGTGAAGGAGAAAGGTTTACAACTCAACGATCGATACAATAGCACTATCAAAATAAATGGAAGATGACGCCATCTTTTGCCTAAATTTTATGTGACTTCATCAACGATTCCAGTCTACAAGGTAGACAGCCTAGATGTATGGTGGTTTGAAAATTTTCACTGATCCTGTGGTTTCATAAAAAAGCGAGAAACAACACGATTTGCGTGTGATACTATCGACTAGATGCGTTTTCACTGACTTTTTTTTAAAATAAATTATAAAATGAAAAAATCACGCGATTTTTGGTGAGTCTGAGACGCGTGATATTTCTCGCCGGTGAGTCATTGAACCAAAAGTATGTACACCACTTACTTTAAAACTCAGTTTGTACACGTCTCATGACAGCTAACGTGTTAATTTAAAAAAAAACTGTTTCCCTCTTCCTTATTCCAACTTTAACTTATTCATACAAACCGTATTTAATTTAGCGCACTAGTATTAGCAGCTGTGAATTATTAATAAAAAAATGATTTGTAAATGTTTCTCTAGTCCAGAGTATATAGTATACGTTAAAAACGTTGTTCATTTTTAAAAGCAAAATAATAATAATATTAATAATTAAAAAAAAACAAATAAATAAATATTCATTTCAAGTCTTCTAACCTAAATAATTGCCTGCTATTTAAATAATATAAAACATTATTATAAACAAAGAGAAGTAAATAAAACGTAAGGCTAATTTTAGACACGAGGATGAAAATAATGAAGAAAATATTAATTTTAGATACGAAAAAATATAAAGAGTGTAATTAACTAAAAAAGGGCGTTAATTTTTAGATAAGGAGCAGGTGGAGGTTGTAATAAATTTAAGGAGGAAAGAAAACCTGTCTGTAGGCGATGTGGAGGGAATACTTGCTTTATAATGTTCATATTTCTGATAGATTTTCTACATATATTGAAATTAAGGGTGAATAGTTTTATTTTGATTACTATAGCCAGATATTTGAACAAAAGAAAGAAGAAAAAAAAACAGAAAATATATGGGTGAGAAAATATTATTATTAGACATATCCTATTGATATATTATTATATACTTATTGAATAAGAATTGCTATTGTAGAATGTTTATTTAATCGTTGATTGTACAGTTAATTGTAATTTTAAAAACATGCATAAATATAAATATTATATATAAAATTTATGGTTTTATTTATCCATCATTCCCGTCAATCTTGTGTGTTCTTCTTTGATTAAAATATCAAAGAAAAACACACATAATATTTGTAAAAAATGCAAATTAGAGTAAACATTAGATTAAACTTTGCTTTAAATTTGTATACTTTTTCTACCGACACAGAACGAATGTTATGAAAATGGCAACAATTATTTTTTTATTTACAAAATCAAAATTACGAGTGAAAATCATATTCGTAAAAAATTAAAGAAAGCACTTTACGCATATACAGGATGTTACAAAAATGTTGGGCTGGCTAAACATAGACGGTTTCTACAACTAAAAATAAACAAACAAGTGTATATAAATATGTTCGGTTTAGGCGAGTAATTTTTAACAAAATTACTACCTGCATTCCGAAAGCGTTTTCGGCATTACATCGTTCGACCCTAATGGGTTTATTATCGCAATAAACCGGGCTAGAATGCGTATCTAAGTCCACTCCAGGGTTCCAAGAGGGACGGAATAGCCGCTTTCCAGGAAGAATCTACCAGCTTGGACTTGCCGAATGCCAACATCTGTCTCCCCGGCCACTGACGCTCCTCCCTCTCAGCCGTGTCTCCCCTTTTGTCCGCCACAGCCGCTGTCTCACCGCGCCGGCGCGACTGAATCACCGGCGTTCCAGAATATTCTGGCGAACTTTGTTACAATATTATTCATTACGATTTAAAAGTTTGTACAGTTCAGTTAATAAAGAAGCAACTTTTTAACCCACGTGTTTTCTTCAAAGTCGTTACAACTACGTACTCTTACAAAGTAAAACATCCACCTACAATTTATTACAAAATATATGTTTTAAAATGGTTCGATACTGAGTTAAATCATAACAAATGAGCACAAAAATTCCTGGTGTATTTCGATAGCATCCATCTTCCGCTCTATGTTGAAGATTTTCAATATTTTGAATAGGAGTAGAATATACAATTGATTTTAACTGTAAAAATCGAGAGGATTTAAATCTGGAGACTGTGCAGTCTCCACCAGGACCAATCCATCTTCCAGGATATACGGCATTTAAAAAACCGCGTGCTATGTGACTGAAGTGAGTCCTCCAGCAAACCTGGTAAGTCGTTAAAAAAAAAACAATAATAATTCTGCCCAGAAAATCGCCGGGGAAGTACAAAGGACCAGTCAAGAAGTCGTTTATAATTCCTGTTCACCCATTTAATGAAAACTGCGCTTGATGTTGTCACCAAGAGGGAAGGTAACTCGTGCAGACTGCCAACTAGCTCAGAATTTGTGTAGAGCAGGAACAACTAACATTTAAAAATACAATTGCGAATCGCAAACTTTATATTGTTAGTGTTCCCCATGTTTTCTCTCTTGCAAAGGAGATAGAGAGAAACCTTGTGGAACATCAACAACATAAATTCGAATCGCAAACTTTAAAAATTCAGAATGTTTCACCTACCCACCCTCTAAATTGTTAAATTATGTTTATTAGACTTGCAAAAAAAACACAAGTGCCGGTGGCTGCCGGTGTCGATTTTGTGGAGTCGGGATAGGACGGCGTCGGAATAAAGGACGGTTTCAGAAACAGGCGACTTTAGGAATGATGGCTGGCTTCAGCATCCGTATCTGGCAAACTGGCAGGACATATAGCGTCGACATCGGTCAGAATTTCCTGGCGTTGCCTCTGTGTGGCAAAAAACGTAGATTTTTAGGAATTGGTTATCCTTGAGTCCACTGGCAGTACCATGCACAGCACGAGAGTGTACTGCTGATTCCGACGGCTGCCTCCAATATTTATACTGTCAAAACAAAGGCATGTGGAAGGGATGATTTGAGGACGACGTAACCTCTGGAAGAAAATTCCTGCTATATAATTATGATAACAATTTAATTACTATCAGCGAACTCTCAATCCAAATAACTGTTAAGATGCAATGTGAAGAAAAGATGCATATCCGTAATCCTCTTCTTTCAAATTAGTGATTTGATCCTTAATTGCCGCACGTATTCCTCCGAAGGTCAATAACAACCATACATAGTAAGCTCCCCGTGGTGGGAAGTCATTCTCACTAAGTCCCTGTATCCTATGCCACACACTCACATGATCGACAACTTACGTCAGTGCAATTCTTCGAGTACTAACACCTGCATTTTCTTCAACACGATCCAACACACGTTCTTCGAAATCCAAAGTTTTTGTAGTTCGTGGTCTGCCGCGTTTCAAAGATCCTTTTTCTCTTAATCTAATATGAAACCTTTCGAAGGTTTTTTTTTTTTCATTTGGTGTACGTCGGTTTGGGAAATGGTCTTCTTGCTTCTTTTCCGTTACAATGTGCCAAACCATACAAAAAAATTATATCATGTCCGTAAAAAAATAAAAAAGCATATATAAAAAGACATTACTTCTAACAGTCGATACGTTTCCCCTGTATATAATATTCAGACAAATAAGTAATTAAGGTACTGTTCATTTCTAGATGTTACAATTTATTTTGAAATTTCTTACTTTATATGAGTTTTATTAAATATTCATAATCAATTTCCATAGAATATGAGATATCTCATCGAAAGAATAATTAGTCATTTTGTACTATTAATTATAAAACAGTACTAATCACAAATGACTTAATTAACTGTCTCGGCTGAAAACTGAAAACTAAAAGCGCAGACTGCCTACTTAATATTGGTAATTTTAAGTAAATTTCTTTAAATCCACCGCTGTTGCTCAGTAACCGAACTATTTTAGGACATATCTCTATATCACCTTTTTTTCTTATTTTTAGTTGTAGAAACTATCTATGTACAGCCAACCCAACAATTTTGTAACACCTTGTATCAAAAGACGTTACATTTAACAGTCGATACGTCAAAAGTAATGTAGTTACAGGTGCCACCTTTATTGAATCGCACGTCTGTGATTCTTAACGATTACAGACGTGCGAGATGTTAAATTAGAAAAAAACTAAAGTTTTCCACACCTCCCCTAATTTTGAGAATCGGAAGTTCATACGACTATTACTTATTTAACTGATTACACAAGTAAAACACACGGTTTTGTTTTTAAGTTTCAGAAACTTATTGTAGAAAACACTGCTAAAATTGTTTCGATATATAGTATCATCATAGCTACCTGATGATGATACTGTGTAATGGTTAAATAAATTAACACCCTCCGTGTTAACTTAATATATATTTATTTTATATATTTCTTCGGGTATAAGAATGGGGGTGGGTTTATCAGGTAGCAAAAATTACAAATAAAGTTACGGGTAATTAAAGAAAGTTGTAAGTACAAGCAATTATACACACAAACATACATACATGTACATATTGTAAAAACACATATATGAGCACACAAAAACACACACACCGAAGAATATCGCATGTGATTACAGGTTGAGGAGTGATGAGTGGTTAACTTCGAGTTGATCATTCAAAACCGTCCCTTGCTTTTTTAATTTGTTAATTTCCAACTCTTCTAGAAGATTGAGTTTTTTACCTTTTCTACATATGTGTAAAATTTTGAATTTATCGTTGAGATTATGTGCTGATTTCAGCAGGTTTTCAGCATATGTAGAATTTTCTTTCTGTTCTATAAAGGCTTTTTTATGTTCCTGGATTCTAGTTTTGAATGACCTTCCCGTTTGTCCTACACACACTCTTTCGCAGTCTTTCCTCAAGGATTTATTGAGTATGGGTGTTCTGTCCTTAGAATTATGAATTATACATTTTATTGTGTATTTTGTGTTGAAAGCGGTTCTTATGTCGAGTTTAGCGAGTTGCTTAGAAAGTTCTGTGGAAAGTAAAGGAAGAGAAGATTTTTTGGAAAGGGTATGTTGGTTTAACTGATGGGTAGATAATAGATAAGGTTTTTTGTTTTGGTTTTTATGTAAGATATTTAAAATGGAATATGTATCAAATCCGTTATTATTGGCTGTTATTAAAATTCTATTAAGTTTTGTATTGAAATGTTCTGTGGAGAGTGGGGCGTTTACTAAACGATGGAGCATGGAGTGGTAAACAGCTAATTTATGGGAAATAGGGTGGGCAGATTTATTGTATATAGTGGTGTCTGTGTGTGTGTATGTTTATGAAAAATATTAAAGATGTGTTTGTGGGATATGGATAGGTCAGGGAAATTGATTGATTTATTGTTTTCATTTTCGCTGGTGAACTGAATATTTGGGTTAGCAACGTTTTGATACAATATTTGAATTTTCGACCTGCTTTCTCTACAAAGAACTAAATCTTTAAAATAGTTTTCTCGAAAATTGTGCGTCCCATCAATTTTTAAGAAGAGTGCTAATTTTACGGAGTAAAATGGCACAAGTTTAATTTGCAAAGTACAAAACGTGGCATGTAGTAAAAATAAGGAGGTTTTAATCCCCTTAATCCCCCCCTGTCTTAGGTATTGAATTTTCAAGAAAGTCCTATATTATCTTTTTAGGTTTTCAGAGATATGCTCATGCACCAAATTTCATAATTTTATCTTTAATAGTTTAGGGAAAAATAATAAAAACCTATTTTGGAACCCCACCTATGAAGAGACGTATCCCTTTTTGGAGACATATTTGACACCCGTTATATTGAGATTTTCCTCATAATTTACCATTCTCTACGTACTCGCAGAATTAGACCACCTATTTTAGGAACGCCTTATATACAGGGAGTCTCAGTGTGCGCGCCAAGTAGCTTTACGGCTAAATGGTTTATTTTTTCAAAATCGGCTTTCGCAGGCGTGTGTAGGTCAATTCAAATATACAGGGTGTCCCATAAAAGCATGGCGTATCATAGTTATATTTTTTCTAATGGAATACCCCATATTTTATTTATTTATTTATTTATTAATTTCAGATTCTACATCAAAAATAAAGTTAACTTTCATAATGCTGTTCATATGCCTAAACTTAATAATTTTTGATATATTTAAATATTTTTGGAAAAATTGACGGTTTAAAAAAATCATAACTTTCAAATAAATTAATGAAAACAAATTAAATTTTGTAACAGTATATTAGACTAATGGGTGAATATTTTAGACTATTAAGAGGAATTTAAAATCTTAAGATGATTTGATAATTCAACGTATCTCCAGAAACACATTCAAGGTCAAATTTCATGCTTATTTTAAATGACATACCCTATATATAATAAGAATTGCAAAAATGATTTTTTCCTTAAATGAAAGAATTAAAATGGTTCTAATAATAATGGAACGTTACGAAAATTGTGTCTTAGTGTACAAAACGTTATCGGATGGAAGATTTCCTAATAAGAAGACTGTAGAGGAAGTTTTAAATACATTCAAAACAATCGGCAGTGTGATGTATCTGAAAACAACTAACTTGAATACAGTAACAATTACAAGTTATTAATTCCATTGAATATTCGTTACAGCTCAATGGTGTCTCACTTAATTTTTCATTGACTGTTTGTCAATATTTAAATTGAATGTTTAATAGGCGATAGATTGTAAGAGGAGGCCACGTAGCTTGGTCACCTACATCCTCTGATTTAATTTCTTTCTATCCAATCAAATATACAGCACTCCTCTCACAACAATTAAAGACGTGAAAGGAAGAATTAAGAATGCATTTAGATCAATTATACCTAAAATACTGAGAAATGTTTAAATATAATTTAAAATGAAATTGAATTATGCATTCGATTGTAGTATTTTTGAAAATTTATTATGAATTAATTTTAATACTAATTTGTCAATTTATTTGTTGTTTTTCGTTATATTTGTTTTACAATTCTAACACGTTTTTTTCTAAATAATTTACATATGTGTAAATAAATTATGCAATTATTGTATTTGTAATTAATTAGATTAGTGTATTAATTTAGGAAATATCTCAACTGGCTTTATTTATAGACAAAATCTAAAGACTTGCCTAATGGAATAATTGGCGATTTAAATTCTTTATTGACAAACGTACTACAACACCTACAATTGGCTATCGACCAGTAGTCTTTCCGCCGAATAATAAATATTATGTCAAAAGTTAACGAAAATGGAATTAACTTGAACACTATTAGGTCTATGTGTAAAATACCTCTATAGTTTTTTAAAGATAATACAATTTCCTATAAGATAGGGCTATTAGATGTAGGGTGTGCCATTTAAAATAAGCACGAAATTCTGCTTTGAATGTGTTTCTGGAGTTATATAAAATTATCAAAACGTTATTAGATTTTAAATTCCTGTAGATAGCTTAAACTATTCACCCATTAGTCTAATATACTGATACAAAAATTCATTTACTTTTATTCGCCCATTTAAAAGCTATGATTTTTTTTCCATACCGTCAATTTTTTCAAAAATATTTAAATATTTCAAAAATTATTAGGTTTAGGCATATGAATATATTACGAAAGTTAACTTTGTTTTTTATGTACAATCTGAAAAAAAATATAAAATATGGGGTATTCCATTAGAAAAAATATAACTATGATACGCCATGCTTTTATGGGACAGGCTGTATATTTGAAACTAATTTTAAAATGTGGTCCTAATAGAGCTACATACGCCTACGAAAGCCGATTAAAAAAAAAACATTTAGCCGTAAAGCTACTCGGCGCGCACGCTGAGACACCCTGTATATGTGTTCAATCCTTTTAGCCCTTTTTGTGCCATCACGAAAACATACACACACATTTTTTTAAAAAATTGGGAGGGCAGCTCACATAGCGCACCCACCCACCCATTCTAGTACCCCCCTTTCAGTGAGTACACCCACTCTACAGATCTAGCAATGTTCAGCATCTCTTCATGGTCAGTTCCAACTGTGCCCCTTCACTGGTTTGGGGCCTATCCCTGCCAATGGGATGCCTTATCCTTGACAACGCTGGACATTCGTAAAGGATGCTTAATCTTGAGAGGTGTTTTCGGGAATCATAATAACCAGAAATATACCCGGTTAATATTGTTGTGTTAGCTCTTAAATGCCTCAGGAGCTCTCCTGCTTCTTTGCAGTCTGGTTTGGGAAGGTAAGTTTTAGTTTGATTGCATATTGGTAGATTTCACCATCTCTCTTCATGTTCCATAGGACAAATGCTGGCATTAATTTTGCTTAGGCATTGGGCGTGAGTTCTATCTAGATATTATATGTCGCTTTCTATAATTATATTGGCGCTTTTACATAATTGCATAAATTTCCATCTGTGTTGCAGTAGCCCAAGCACTGTAGCCATTTGGCTTATTGTACTGCTTTCGCTCTTATATCTAATCAAGGAGTTTTATGGTTTTTGCAAGCTCCAGCATCCTCTTGATCATTTTTTCTTTTGGAAAGAGTAGATGTGGATACTCTTGCTTCAGGTTTTCTTCCCTCCAATTCGTAAGCGCTGCACACTCGAATAGTACATGTGAGACGTCTTCATTCTATGCATTGTAATGTCTGCACACTGGTTCCTTTCCAAATATCCTCATGTTGTGCAGATGTTTCCTGAGGGCCTCAGTCGCGAAATCTAGGTGGGGTTGTTCGAGTAGCAATTTGCTATGTTTTGCTATGTTTAAGCCCCCTCAAGTTTTTTCAACGTTCGGTGTGTCTTTCTAAGGCCCACTCCCATACAGTTGGTCTAATACATTTTTTTGAGATGCTCAACATTAGCTCTGGGCCAATGGTAGGTCTTCTAGATCCAACTTTAGCTAACTCATCGGTTTTTCTAATGTCCTCCTCCCCTTGATGTCCTGACACCCGCTGAATAGTTAAAGTGTTCGCTGCTGCTGTTCACAGTGCCTTTAGGTTTTGGAGGTATTCCCATGTTAGCTTTGATTGGATCTTATGGTTGCAAAGGGCTCTCAAAGCAGCTTGGCTGTCGGAGTAGATTAAGATTTTTTGTTTTTTTATATCTTCTCAGTATATTTTCCAAAATACAGTGGTTGATCGCATAGATTTCGACTTGCTGGGCATTTTCCATTTTCCCCAACGAAATTGCTAATATTCCAGGTGTCGGATTGCTATTCTTCCCTTCCTCCTCATAGATAATTCTAGAGGGTTTAGTTAGAGAATAACAAGGTGTCATGTAGTAGCTTCTCATTTGAAGAATTAGTTTAGTGACTATACGTTCAATTCTGGCATGGTTTCCTGTTGGGTCCCAGCTGGGAGTCGTACGAAGTCGGTAAACTCCTAGCCTTGCCTCACTTTTGATAACGATATCAAGTACTTGGAGATTTAGGATTTCCATTGTAGCTGTTGGTGTAGTGCGTAGTGCGCCAGTTATGCATAAACAGACTAGTCGCTGTACTCTTGATAGAGCTTCCTGTGCACTTCTTTGTTCTACTTTCGGCCAGCAGACTGTGCTTTTGTAGGTTATCATGGATTTCACTGTAGTATTGTATAGCTACATGGTCAATTAAAAGTGAATTAAAGTAATTCTTGAAAAAATTGTAAAAATATGGGACCATTCAAGTGTTCATCGAAAAAATAAGGTCCAATGACGTAATCATCCAAAATGCCTCCCAATATATTAATACTCCAACAATTTTGTCGATCAACTATTTAAAATTTGTGGCAATTTTTGTGCTGTGATAATGGTAGTTATGTGGAATAAAAGATTCATTATTATTACAAGATGATTCATCTGTGAATAAAACATTTAAAAAATCGTCATCACCTCTTTTATTTTAAGTACTTCTTCTTCTGCTAACAAAAATCTAACCACTTCTCGAAATCCACATTATCCAGATGCTGGTGAACGTCATAGTGATATGGGTGGTATTCATGTGTTTTTAAAATCCTTGCTTACCCCAGTCTCAGGAGTCACTATACGTATACTCGTGTTGGGATTAACTATTACAGAAATAAGTACCTGCAATTGGGTTTCCTCATGCTTAGTTACTGTGTTGAAGTTAGCTTTTTTCAGATACTTCACACTGCCTATAGTTTTAAATGTATATAAAACTTCCTCCAGTGTCTTCTAATTAGGGTGTCTCCTATCAGAATACCTTTGGCAATATACTCTTTCCGCTAAGAGATAATTTTCATTACATTCGCCTATTATTAGGATCATGTTAATTCTTTTATTTAAGGAATATTACAATTTTTGTAGTCGTTACAAATGGTAAGAATGTGTCAACTAAATTTGTTTATGAACGAAAGCTACTCAATTTAAACACTAGTCAATCAATGGTTGTGTGAACTGACTGTTTATAAACAAAAGCTACACACTAGCCTATTCCAATAGTTATTATGTCGAAAATTAATAAAAATTGATATATCTTGAAAACTATTTGTATTTGGTGCGGAATACCTTTATACTATTTGAAAGATAATAAAATAAGATATGTACGAAATTTGATCATGAATGTGTTTCTGGAGATACATTAAATTATAAAAACAAACAGTATAAAATATTCACCCATTAGTCTAATGAACTTACACAATTTCAATTGTTTTCATTTACGTGTTTGAAGATATGATTTTTTTGCGAAACGTCAATTTTTCCAAAACTGTTTAAATATTTCAAAAATTATTAGGTTTAGGCATATGAACATATTATGAAAGTCACCGTAATTTTTGATATAGAATTTGCTCGAGTGTACGCAAAATCAAGTCTCGAAACCCTCTCGTTTCGAGACTTCATTTTTCGTGAATTAGGTAATTGAACCGAAGCGAAGAAGGGTTGGAGACTTCATTTTTCGTGGATTGCGTAACAGAGCTCGCTGGAGAGTGCGACGAAACGAAGAAGAAAAGAGGAAACACAGGAGATCGGCGGGAAATGGATGGAGGAAGGGGCAGTCACGAAAGGGACATCAAGGAGAAAGGATGCCTTGAAAGAAGGGAGGACTTTGACAATGGGGGCGTATGGACGGAGAATAAGTCTGGATCATAACGAAAACAATTATTCGGGATTCACAGTTAATACACGAAGGAATAAGGTACCAACAATAAATGTCTCCTTTCATTTTGCCAAAATTGGTGTTTCTGGGTCGAGAGATGCTGTCATTCGGCCCCACAATCCGAATTGACGTCTCTCCTCATATTGTAATCATTCGCTTCCTTCTTTACCTGATTGATGTTTCATGTTATAAGAATGTTTCATATTGAGTTGATGTTTCATGCTGATTTCCCTTTAGGCTGAGGTCTCATATTGGATTGATGCTTCGTATTACAGTAAAGTCTCACATCTGGTTTATGTCTTTATATTAGATCAACATTGCCGTGTGGGATTGGCGTACCACATATGAGGTTGGTGGTTCCATTCAGAAGGATGTGCCTTCATTCTCTTCTACAGATCAGCTTCCATTCATCTCGTCCCAGGAGTTAAAATCTTGAATTTTCTTGTCTTATAGGACTGTTAGTAGGGTGCAGGGAAGCGCACATTCAGGAGAGAGTAAGGAGAACGACGCGAAATTTGGTTTGTCTAATATTTTAATATTTGTGATTTCAGGATAATGCAATAAAACCAACGCAATTTATCGCCTCATATTTTTACTTGCCCCGGACCCCTGTCTATGCGAAACTATTGTGATCGTAAAAAAATTCGAATCGCCAATTTCAACAAATATGCACGTTTTGAGGTCCCCTGAGTCCATTCCATCGAGTTTTAAAAAATGTCTGTGTGTGCTGTGTGTCTGGCTTTTTGTCTGAGTTTTTTCGCGATTGCGTATAAACGGCTAAATTGATTGAACCTAAACTTTATATCGAAGCTTTTTATAACAGTGGAATGATCCGAAAAGCTTTTAGTCAGAATAAAAACTCAATAAGTGCAACTTTACTCTTAGCGATTTTTCATTTTTTAATTCGTATAGGAAAATATTTTAAATAAAAGTTGTAAATCTTAAAAATATAAATAACTTTTGTTATAAAACTTTTAATGTAGGACCTTTACTTTTTATTTTATAAGCGGAAGAATTTCATCTATCTGATAAATTCCCTTAAAAACAAACAATTATTTTTATAATCTCCTTAATGTTGGCTGTGGAGACTTTAATTATTTAAATAATTATTTTTATGTCAAATAAAACGTCAACGTGTTTTAAAAGACAACAATCTATTTTTCAATCAATAATTTTTCCTTTCCTATTAAATTTTCATTCAAAAACTTATATAATTTCTTGGTATGTTCTAAATTGCATATTATTGATTATTGTGGCAAATAGTTCCAAAGGTATTAAACCGCTCCATACTTTTTGAACAAACAGTTAAGGTTTGCCTTTCAGAAGTGTGTAACCTTTATCTGCGGCCTGTTTCTCATTAGCTAACAAGTGATTTTATGTAGCTAACAAGATAACCATATCAACCTATGCTTAATTTGTTAATAAAACTCATAATAAACGCTAAATAGAAAAGATATTTCGGGAAAATAAATATGGACTTAAATAACAGTTCTTTATATATTTTTGTTCTCGTTTTACAGCATTCACCATTTAAAAACATTCACATATATATATATAAACATATTCAGATAAAACAAATTAAAACGGAGCATTTTAAAATTACATTATTGCAGAAATAATAACCCTCACCTAAAATTAATACTCAAGCACTTTACAAAAATCCTGTCACGTGTAAAAAATAACAACAACTAGTTCCAATTGGAATGAGTACAGACAATTGTTGAGTAGCAAAATACTTTTTGAATATATATATATATATATTTTTTAGTAAACATTGCTTGTGCAAAAATATACATACATGTACTTATTTTTATTATATAAATATACATTTAGAATGTTTGATAAAATGTTAACAAGTTAAAAGTTATACTCAATTGGTTAATTAATTGGAGTAACCAGATGTTTCTATCATTAATTTAGAAACATCAATGCAGAGTTCATAATTATATTAATAATTATATAATTATAATAATAATTATATAATAATAATAATTATATTAATATTCAGTTCATAATTGTTGAGGCTTCTAATTTATAATTCAAAATAAAAATATATAAATTTATTTTTTATTTTGAATTACAATACAAATACTTTGTATTTAATAAGAAGAGAAAAATATTCATTTGGTCGCAATTATTTAAATAATTAAATAGAAAAAGAAATTGAAAATAATTAAAGAAAACTATTCATTTGTGTTTTCATCATATTTATTATTTGAATATATTTAATAATATTCAAATAATTGCTTATATTAAATTGTTTCACGAAATTTGCTGAAAAGTGGCTCTACAATAAATGTTGTGAAACATAAAAACTGTTGTTTTATTTGCAAATAGTATATTAAGGAGTTTCATCAAGTCAACGCCTTAAACCATCGATCAAATTCAATCTGTCTAGATATTACAAAACACTTTAATTTTGTTCCAATTTGTTTTTGCTTGATGAAACATGTTGATTATTTTTAACTTAATATTTAACGAAATATGGCAAAAGTGATCAAATTTAAACTCAATAATATAAAAAATAGAAGATTTTTTCTTTCAATAAGTATGTAAATTTATATAAAATGCATTAAGTTTCATATATTACCGTTAATTAGTTGACACTATGATAATTATTTCATCATATTGTGACTTTATTACGAAGCTTGCTGATGAATGTTTATTTAACATGAATTTCGAATAGGCATTTAGATCCCATATTAAACATATTATTGACGAGTGTGAATATTTATGTAAATATGTAACACAATAATTTATTATTATTATAACACAGAAGTAATTGTGAATTGTACAAATTTTCATTGAGGTATAATTTAAATTTAATTAAATATAAAGTGGAAAAGAAACATATCTGATGGGATTTGAACCCTCGTCCCCCGATTTCCGGAAATAATTGTTACATCACACTGTAACTTCATCGGGCAGATTATTAATTGATGATATCGATTAATCATCTACTTGATTAAACCACAGTGTGGTGGAACATTAACTAATAAACAATAAAAAAATATCATTTTTTTTTATATTTTATTAAAGATTTTAAATGGAAATTGAGGGATATATGAGCATGTAAAACTTAAATTTTTAAAAATAAAAAAAAATCATGACACTCGAGTTTTTTTTTTAATTGAACATACGATAAGTATTATTTTTAACCCGAAACTAGTCGAGAATTTAAAGTTATTCAATGTAATCTGTGTTTTATTTGTTTTATTAGTTGAATTTTAATGACCTATTCATATTTATTTTATAAATTTGTACAATAAAATCTAGATTTTATTAGTTTAGTGTCATAATCAAGCCAAACAAAAAAATCGAATCTCAGCTGCAGGGCGATTAAAGATCAGATTGAGCCAAATGAATCGATCATGAAAGATCATTCTTTCATCGTATCAACCGTTCACAAACAAACATCGAGTGGTTTGATTTTTTCGATTGATCTTTTCCAACGCTAGTTATAATCGATTCGAAGTTTCAGTGAGATCAATCCTACCGATCACAAGTGTATATCGAGCAGCACAATCTTTTTGATCGATCTTTCCCATCACTAGTTAAAACGCTTTGACAGCGTTGCTCATTTGCAAATCAGGATTTTAACCAAGCATTAAATTTGAATAATTATAATCCACCACGTATAACGAATTAACTTGTTAACAATTTATATCACTTACAAATCACTTCTTTTACTGGAATGTATATGATATATTTATTTAAATCACACAAATTTGGAATGTTTAAAACTTACTTAATATTTGATATTACATTTTTCACATTTAGTTTACAAGACACACATTTGAAGATTTTAAAAGATGACATTTTGATTTTGGAGATAATTTCAGTATTAATTTTAAACCTGCCAAAACCATTGCTTAATTCCCACTAGAGTCTTAATTACCATTGTGTAAAGATAAGTCAATTTGTTAAAAAAATAATGCCGAATTTGTTTATTTTAAAATTATGAATAATTTGAAATAAAAGTTATTAAAAAATCATGCGTTTTTAATATTTAAAGAAATATATTTTAGCAGTTATTTTTCCTTCTTTCTCCTTTTTCATTAATTCGTTTTATTTTTATTTATTTTTTTAATTGCAGATAAGTCTTGATTTTTTTAATAATAACTATATATTATTTTAATAGTTTCACTTTGAACATGCAAATAATTAAATAATTGCAATCAATAAAAAATATTCAGTTTTTCATCTTCTGTCAATTGTATTTCTTGATATATCAAATGATTTAGTTTCAATTTATATGAAAATATCAGTTTTGTGTTCTACATCATTCTAACATTTTAATTTTGACAGTAAACTATAACAAACCATGTATATTTGTAAACGACAATCTCTAATTAATGGAATCACCAAATTGATAATACGATGTGTGCCCGCTATCCGAATTGAACCAAAAATAGATATGGTGTCATTTAAAAAAAAAATACTATCGCTACTTTGACAGTTATCATCTGATTGTCAATTTGGTGACACCATTAAATAGAGAATTTCTTGTCGTTTACAAATATATCGGGTTTGTTATGGTTTACTGTCAAAATAAAAAAGTTAGAAGTGGGCGGAATACCAAACTGAATCACCCTGTATAGTGTAATATTTTTTCACTTTATAAAAAAACATATTTCTCTACGACTATTAAATAATACGCTCATTCTTGTTGCATATTAAATTGTATAATAACATAAATTCTTCACACCGTGATTTCTTACAATTCACGCTAGATTACCCAATCGCATCCTTTAATTTTCAGAATTCACGCTAATATGAACCAATCATTGAAAATAAGCAACCCTTTTTATCCTAGCAACCCCCTAATAAAACGCAATTTGAAACGTCATCGGTTTATTTGTAGTATCAAATACCCCAACTATTTATTGCTGTTGTATCTCATAATTTTTATTAATACAATATTTATAAGATGTACGCCTCCGGAAATTCAGCAAATTGCATCTTGTTGCCACAAAGAATTTATTGCCGGAAAGACAAAAATCAGTATACACAATTTTATTCAGCATTTATGGAATGGAGACAATCCAATAATGTAAGTTCCGTTTCAGAAATTGTTCTCTTAGCATAATTCACAAATTATCGTTAGTTTATCTTGAATCATGTTATAATTGCAAAGTTTAATATTTTAAGTATTAATTAAAGAGTTGTGCTACTGTATAATTTCTTACAGAAGTAGAGAAAGTGCAGCCTTCAACTTGCTTAGAATGTATATTATTCACATGGATAATTCCTCATTCCCTAGTTGTGCTCGCTCGTGTCAGAAACTTCATCCCGCGTGAATAATAGTGAGCATTATAAGCTCGTTGAAGAATGCGCTATTATTACAAAATATACATCGGATATTTATTTTCTCAATTATAACTTGTTAATGAGAAAATAAATATCCGATAAGCATTTGGTAAATAATATGTTTTTTTATAACATAAAGTTGTGTAAAAAAATATCAAGTTAATAACAAATAATTTTGAACAATTCATTTCACTTAGTATATTTGTAATTATACAAGGTGGCCAGAAAAGGAGTGATAATCTTAAGGTAAAGTTGTTCATTGATTAATTTCAAGTATAAAATTTAAGTAAAAAAAAATATTGAACGGTTCTTCATTAACACTCACGAGGTAATGAGTAATATTTTTGAAATATTTTGATTAAAACATCAAGTTAAACATTTCAAATGTTTATTTAATGATAAGTTGATTATTAATAGCAATAATTATACATAAAATTTTAAATACTAATTTTAGTCACATATTTAGGATATTTTTGGACTCATAAAGTTTATTGAATAATTACCCAATATTTTTTTGTGTTTTATTATATTTAATTTTTTATTTTAAAAACCTTTTTTTAGTTTTTTTTTTTCTACTTAAAATTGATTAACGAACCACTTTAACTGAAGATTTTCATACCTTTTCTGGCCTCCCTTTTTAATAATATATTCTAAAAGACCATCACTCTCAGTTTCCCACTGACTTACATTAATGTAAAATGTTTGATTAAATATAATCGAAACATTTCCTTGCCGAAATGGAAAATAGAGTTTCTTCTTATTATTTGATTATTTTCATTTTTAGTAAGCAAAACTGTTGTTCATCAAAAATTAAAGTACACTTAGATGAAGAAAAAAAAAATAGATCACTGTGGCTAGAGGAAGCAATAGGAAGTATTGAAATCCTATTCAACTAAAATTTCATTCTTAATCTTTAAGTTGATTTTTCTTTAGTGAATACCTTTATCATTGTCGTTTATTAATGTTCATTAAATAAACTGATATGTACTATACATTGTATTTTCTACACCGTGGTGGTCTGTTTAATTTTCTACACTAAAAGTTTTCTTCTATGTACTACCACAACTTAAAATTGAAAAATATAATTTCAATAAATTACAATCGACAAAAGATGAAAAACAAAATGAAAAACAGTATTTCTTAGTTCAGATTATTTTTTAAAAAGAATAAAATATTGTATAAATATATTGTTCAAAATATCGTCATGGCATTGTAAACGCGTCATCAAAAATATACCGAGCTACGCTTAATCAATAAATATATTTTTTTATTAAAATGGACGTTTATGCGAAATAATATACCCGCTGAAAAAGCTTTGTGTGAATCTTGTTTTAAAACATTTCATGTTTCCTCTTTTCTTTTAAAAAAAAATATACATTTATACAACAAACAATAACTGTCAAGCTTAAAATCTACTTGTTACATAAAAAAACACACATGCTCAAATAAATCCACCATTCCGGTGGAAGAGGAACATTTGAACTTTGTTTATTTATGCGACATTTATATAATTTTTAGTTTTTGGCTGGTACAATAGTACCAAAATTTAATCTTAGTTGTTCTAAAAACAGGAATGTTAATATCGTGTGCGGTGCCAACCTGACGAATGCAGGAATGTATCCTTTGTAGAATCCGGCAGGTCCTAGTTGTGCTGTGTGCTTGATGATGGCCCAGTTGTTGGCGAATTCCCCTGGTTTCGAGTTCATCCGTCTTGTTTTGATCACGTCGAGGGGTTGTGTTAAAGTAGTTGCTATAAACCCCTAAAAATAAATGTGAAAATATTTAGAGGCTGTATACTAGATGGATGGTATAAAGGGAAATTTGATTTAATTCGTTTTTATGAGTTGGTAGATTACAGCTTTGTGATGAATTTGTGACAAAGATGAGTAATAAGTTAACCTACATAATTATATTGTAAAATATAAAAGACACTGGAGGAAAGATCTCTGATCGACAGCCGTTTTCCAAGTATGAAGTTGAACACCTTTATAGATTTAAATGTATGTATTGTAAATATATGTAATGTTTGGAAATAAAGATTATATAAATATATATATATATATATATATAATAAAAGACAATTTATGATATTAGTTTTCATTGTAAGATATTTTAATAAAATATTATAAAATGATTCATATTACCAATAATTGTGTAACCTACCCTTTTTTACAAAATTCTGTATTTCCCATAACCTTAATATCCTTCCTAAATATAAACATCCTACCATAACCATTCATCAATTCATTTGTGCAAATCAATACGACAGTTCAACTAGCTACTATAGATTTTTCTTTAACGTCATCATAAATTCATGAGAGGACAGAAAGACCTTGATAGCCCAGACAGACTAACACCTACATGTATTGTAATTATTTATGTTATACTGTTAAAATGATCAGTATGGTCTGAATAAAGATGTCTGTATATAATATGATTGATATGTAGCATAATATTAGCTAAAGAGAAAATAATACATTTTCTTCTATTTAAGTTCTTCTGCACATTTTTTTTTATTTACCGATATTGGTTTAACCATTCAACAACATTCTAAGTTTGGTTTAATCTTAATGAAAAGGATATGTTTTATTATTAATCGTGTAATCGTATAACTTACTGCTGATAAACTTGATAAGAAATATGTGGTCATGTTGTCTTCAAAATGCCCTGAGTCCAGTAAAAGCGATTTTATAAGGTCATAAAATGACAGCTGCCCAATTGTCATAAATACTGCACGAGAAGTCGCTGAGCTAGCTCCACTGAATAACTTAACAGCTCCTTCTTCTTTGAATACCCTGAATAATCCATCGATTGCGTTTTTGTAGCTAAAAACAGAAAATGCATTGATATTAATAATTGATACTCCTAGTTTGTTATACAAACACTTTAATTTAAGTACTATTAAATTATTTATAGTTATCTGTACAACGCTGGTCCATAAAAAATAATTTGTTAATTTCATCAACTAATTTCACACAATTTTGAGGTGTTTGTTATAAATTTCAATTCGTCAATGCTGACCCAGTAAGCACCGAATTTTATAAACGATTGCACAGAGATAATATTGTGGAGTTGTTTGCAATATACAATGTTACACCCCTAGAAAGAATTTTAGCCAACGTATTGTACTGCCCCGGTTTTCATACACGCAGTGTTTGAAAACTGACAGTGAGAAGTAAAATGCGCGAAATATGATTTGGGAGCCGATTTCAAAACATAGCCCGTCTACAATTATTACGGGTCATAGATTTAATAAATATTCTAAGAATTCATCAAAAACTGTCACGTGACCAGTTGTTATATTAGGTTTTCTATGATTTCGTACGCTATATTGCACTGACAAGAAGGCAGTGCAAATAGGTAGGGAATGATGATCGCAATGGTATAATGCAATACGGAGGACGCCAGGAATCTACTGAAGATCGGTTAATTAAAATTTGGTAGGTGAAATATATGCAGGGTCTAAGTAAGACCGTGGAAACCAATGGTATGTTAGAAATGTCTGGGCTAAGGTCACAAGGTTGAAGCGACGCGAGGATAAAAGACGAACCGTTTAGGGACAGTGTCTAGGGGGATGTTGCAATTGTTGGGGGACTCCCTCACAGGGTATTGCTTGGGTTAGGGTTAGAGGAGTGACATACTTTAACGTGTATATATCACCGAACGTGGGGGACTCCCTCACAGGGTATTGCTTGGGTTAGGGTTAGAGGAGTGACATACTTTAACGTGTATATATCACCGAACGTGGGAATGGAGGAATATGTCGAGTGGCTTCAAAATTTAGGGGGATTTGTGAGTGCGCAAAGGGCACTGGATACTGTTAGACAGAGCGGGAGTGTGATGAAGATGAGCTCTTAAAAGCCATGTCACAAATACCCGAGAAAAGTACCTGGGCCGGATTACCCAACGAAGTGATTAACACCTATCTTTTTGTATGCAATCAACACAAGCCTTAGCGAACGAAGCTTCCCGGTGCAATGGAAGGTCGCGAAGCTTGCGTTGCAAACCTAAGAATCAACCCTCTGGGTACAGGCCAGTATGTTTGTTGAATGAACTGCTGAAGAAGATTATTAACAACAGGATTCTGGCGTATATTGAGGAGTCTGAGGGATTCTCGAGGGCGCAATACGGCTTCCGAAAAGGGCGTTCCACCACTTAAGCAATGACAGTAAGAGCGAGGGCAAAAGAAGCGAACCCGGAACCATTAAGGAATAGGCGCCACTGATTGCTGGTCGCTATAGATGCGGAGAACGCGTTCAACTCTCCATCCCGTGGTGCAGCATCAACGCGGTAGCAAAGGCTAGATTAACGCTGAAACTGGCCGATCTGGTAGCCTCTTACCTTAGTGAGAGGAGTTTGATGTACAGCACACAGAACGCTGAAAAATCGAGACTGATAAATATGGTATTCCCACAGGGTTCGGTTTTAGGACCAACCCTGTAGAACCTGGTCGACGACGAGGTCCTGGGGTTTATGATGCCGGAAGGGGTGAAGCTCGTGGCTTTTACGGACGACCTGGCCGTCCTATTAAGTCATCGTAATATAAGGCTGAGGCGAAGAGGCGTGCGGAGGTTAGGGCACTGGAGCGTTGGCAGCAGAGGTGGAGTGGGTCATCGACCAGGACCCTGATTCCAGACCCTGGATCGAAAGGGGACATGGAGAGACGCAGATACTGACACGGCACGGCTGCTTCCGGAAGTATCTGCAGAGGATTGACAAGAAAGATAGCACTAAATACCTGCAGTGTGATGCTGAAGTATATTAAGAGAGACATACGCTGTTTGAGTGCAGCCAGTGGGATGAAGAGAGGCAGGAACTTAGGGACAATGACTGTACCCTTGAGGAATCATCTTTGATGCCGAGAATGATACAAACAGAATATTGGGATGCGATTTGCCGTCGAGAAAGGTTGAGGAAGACAGAGCTGCTGTGCAGTGAGATACCGCTCCATACCTCAGAGAATGCCTGATAGCGATGCCAGGAACGAATCCATCAAGCAAATAATATATATATATATATATATATATATTGCACTGGAACTCGCGTCCCACACAATTTTGAGTTTAACTAAATGCACATGCCTCCTAAATAAAAAGTAAGGTTGGGAATAATAAAACGGTCGGAGGGTACTGGAATTGTAACTTCATGATTTAATTTAAGTATCATAATTGCAATTTGGAATAAATATGCTGCATTCGTTAAACTCTCCTCCCGAGTTTTATTTACTGTTCATTTTACCTTTTTCTGATAGAATTTCGACACAGTAAGTACCGATAATGTATACAGGCACAGACAACGAATCTGGTGAATAAATTAATGAGATACTACTACTACACAACGTAGGAAAAGCACAAATTTTATCAATTTGTATAATACCGGGGGTCGAACTGATTCAACGAGAGTTTCAAATTCGATTCCTGACTCTTGTGAGACTTGTGATGTGCAAAATGGTTCATTTTAGCGAGTGAGTAAAAAGAAATTGAATACACAAAAACTCATGTAAATAATTAAAATATTGTTCTCATTCATTTAATAAGATATCACAATAGTGAACATGATCAATTGAATGATTGTCCTAAATTTATCATTATATAAACTCATGTGAAAAAAAAAACGGGTCACTGTATTTTTTTTTATTTTTAAGTTTTCTTCTAAGTACTACTTACAAGAAAACTTTTAGTGATTTATAATTAAACAGATCATCAGGGTGTAGAAAATACAACCTATGGTACTTATCAATTGCACCAACCATAATAAATGATCTTCGTGTGGCACTTCAAGAAGAATGGAAGAATATTCACTGTTAAACTCTGTTAAGTTGATTTTTCGGAAATGCATTTTCTTTAATGCACTTTTATCATTTTCGTACCATACATTGTATTTTCTACACCCTTATGATCTATTTAATTGTAGAACACTAAATGTTTCCTCTAAGTACTACCACAACTTAAAAATGAAAAAAAAAAGATACACTGACCCGTTTTTGTTTTGTTTTTTTTTCATCCGAGTGTACTTAGATATAAGATGGTCAAAAATAGGCCTATGCTATTGCACGGATGATAAAAAATACATGACTTTGAAATTCAGTTACCAGTTATATGTTTTAATGGAAGTGTTATGATGACAAACAAAAACAGTTGATATCAGCAGAAGAGAAAATGTGCAATAATGAGTAGTGAACAAACAATTATGGAAACGTTATAAAAAATGTCTGGGAATATGAGGTAAAAAATCGTTATTGAAATTATTGTCCGAAAATGGCAGAATTATATGCGGAAATGTGGTTGGAATTAAGTGCAAAGGTAAAGAAAGGATTTAAAATACTCTAATGAAAATTATTGAGAGGATATTAGAAGAGAACATTTGTATATATGCTGTGTTCAGGTGCGTAGATAGAAATAATTTTCGGTTATAATTTCTTACTGCTAATAATGTAATACAAATGAAATCAAATTGAACAAAACAAAAACAAATATACAACCCACTGCGCACACATTTTAGTAATGTTTCATTAACATGAAAATAACGTTTAATGTTATTACAGCGTTGCTAGAACGTTATTTGTTTGTTTTTTAATCAGTCATTAGAATTTCGAGGTTATAACTCTCTAACCACCCCCTATCTACGTCATGGGCTGTGTTCTTAAACTTCAAAGAAGCTTATAATATCTGAGAAAACAACCCATCCAGGAAGGATACGTGTGAGTTGTGAGGTGATAGAATCGATAAGACAGGTGTACGAGAAAAAGATTTGATAGGAGAGAATGTATTAGACAACTTTAGAGGTTTAGAGTGAGAAAAAGCGCCCGTGGTTATTTAATGGTTTGTACTGGTAGTACAGAACATTTTCTTATTAACTACAACATTATCTATTTATGACTATGACCCTTAACAAGAACCAACGTAGACAAGAATTAGAACTTTAAAATAGTTTTTTTAGGTAGATTCAATTGAAATTAGCCTACCTTTAAATTACTAAGAACTTGAAATATGATGTCATATCCCAAGGAAAAATACATTTTATAAAGTAGACTGAATTAAAATTAGCCTACCTTTAAAATTCTAAGTACTTGAAATGTGACGTCATATGTTAAGTTAATAAAAAAAGTTAGGTAGACTATTGATAGTACTGTACCTGTAAATTACTAAGATCTCGAAATGAGACGTCATAAGACAAGGTAACATAAATTCGGACAAGTAGACTAAAACTACAGCCCACTTGCGGAGGTGGGGGAGATTTTTTGTAAGATTAAAAAAATAATAAATGCTTATCTTTTAAATTCTTGAAATGAAATAAATTTAATATGATTTTTTTTAATATATTGGGTTGGCAACTAAGTAATTTCGGTTTTGTAATATAAAATAAAACATTTATTTTTTTAACAAAGAATAGTTTTCAATTAATTATATATTCTCAATTTTCTCAACGATCTTTTGCCATTTTTCTTTCAGCTGCATGATTCCGCGCTCATAAAATTTCTGCTCTTTATGAGCAAAAAACTGAACCAAGTGCCAATGAAGGTCATCGTCGTTTTTGAAAGTTTTACCATTCAAAGAATTCTACAAACTTCGAAATAAATGGTAATCAGATGGTGCCAGATCAGTGCTGTATGGGGGCTGTGGTATCACTTCCCAGCCAAGCTCCAATAGTTTCCCACGAGTTGCCAAAGATGAGGCCTTGCATTATCATGGTGGAATAGTACACCTTTCCGATTCGACAATTCTGGCCGTTTTTCTTTGATTGCTTCATCCAGTTTTATTAATTGTTGACAGTAAACATCAAAATTGATCGTTTGGTTCCTTGAAAGCAGCTCAACACAACACCTTTGTAATCCCACCAAACTGACAGCATTATCTTTTTTTGATGCAAAGCTTTTGATGTGGTTTGTGCTGTGCTCCATGATCGTTTTTGAATTGTGTTACTGTACAGGGCCCATTTTTCATCACCAGTGATGATTCTTTTTAAGAAAAGGTCAGTTTCATTTCGTTTAAGGTGCATATCGCAAAAGTTGATTCTTTGTGTTAAATGAATTTCTTTCAATTCGTGAGGTACCCAAATATAAAGCTTCTTAACTAGCCCAAGACATATTAAATGTTTTTCAATTGTTGTGTGCCATACATGTAACCTCTTCGAAACTTCTCGAACAGTTATATGACGATTCTCTTCAATTATGACTTTGATTTGGTCATCATCAACTTCAGTAGGCCGACTAGAACGTTGCTCATCCATGAGGGAAAAATCTCCAGAACGGAATTTTGTATTCCAATTCTGACATGTGCGCTCTCTTAAGCAATCAACACCATAAACTTCACATATCTCTTTGTGAGCCGCAGCAGCTTTCTTTCCTTTACGGAAATAAAAATGTATAATATGCCGAAAATGTTCGTTTCTGCATTATATTTAAAAGTAACCCATAACTAATAGCTTTAATACAAATCACGCACTACTTGCTTCTAAAGTTACGTCAATGTGACCAGTATCATGTGACAAACGGTAAAGTATAGCACTAACATAAGTTATACAAAAAAACAAGCAACGCTCTATATCAGTAAAAAGCGAAAGTACTTAGTTGCCAACCCAATAGTATAAGAATTATATAGCATGTTGAATTGATATTTACTTGATTGTTTTAAAAGTTTTAAATTATTTAATGAAAATGTATGTCCCGTATTTATGGCGTGATGGGCTATAGCGGATTTGTCCGAATTTTAGTATTTCAGATGATATTGGTGTTCTTTATATATTTTTAATAGATTTCTTTGTGTTTGTCCTACATTCATTTTAATTGTATTGCAGCTTATTGAATAAATTCCAGATTGCTCGAACGTATCTGTTTAAAACAGTCAAATAAATATCAATTAAACATGCTCGAGCCCATACAAATGTACAAATTTAAAGATGTTTTGTTAAACTTCCATTTAAGCACCTTGGATAACTCATTACTACACCTGCTACCAAAAACAACCCGACACAAATAATCCCTAACAATTCTTAACCCCCATAATCACGCTAATTACCTTTCAGTTTTTCCGCTAATCAGTTTCCGCGTTTAGGTTAAAGTAGAATTTATTTGTTATTGATAATGACCACTTTGTGTGTCGAAATGTACATCTAACGTGCTAAATAAAAAGTGAAGTAAGGAAAAAACTCTTGTGTTATTATTGAAATATGATGTTTTTGTTTTAAAAATGTATTTTTTTATTTACCTGATTTGTTTCGCAATTTTATTTTGACATCAAATATTAATCGGGTTTTTTACTGTGTTTTTGTAATAAATACATTTGTTTATTTGCATTATCTAATCATTACATAAGCCTGTAAAAACATTTTAATTATGGTTTGCATTAATAATCCTACCTGAGTTTACGGTAATTATTATTACAATTGAACTACTCTAACAACCAGCATTTTCTATTCACTTACTTTCGTCTTTGTTCTGGCGGTAATTTCACATCGTTTTGCATCCTCACGTTTATCATATCACCAGGAGTGCCAACGAAACCACCAGCGGCTCCAGCTAGTCCAGCTATTCCCACCTTTGCCACAAACGTTGACTCTCCGATATATTGCTTAGCTACTTCATAAAATCCAAATCTAGTCGTGGAATATGTTAGCTGCCGCAGTAATGATGCTGAAAGCCCATTGTATAATGCCAACGCACCTACAAGGAAGTACAATAAAAATAAATTTCAAACAAGATCGGACATTTTAACAACTAACAACATTAATCATAATATTAGTTTAAAATGCATATGAATATATTATTAAAATCAACCAATGAAATAAATAAAACACACATTAAATTGAATAATTTTAACTAGTTCAAAAATTAAAGATATTCAATCTAATCTCTGTTTTATTTGTTTTATTGGTTGATTTTCAATATTATATTCATATTAATTTTATACAATATTAACTACCAATGTTTAGATATTAAAAATATTAATAATTATTTTAGTTGAATTTATATTCGCTGAAATTGTTGAAACAAATCAATGTAATAATTGTAAGAATTCTGCTGTTAGTCGGCAATATATCATTTAAAATACAAGAAATTTTCAGTATCATTTTTTTAACTTGCATATTACATGCAAAAAATGACAAACCGAACCGTGAAAAATAACAACATAAAAACACGTATGATAAGGATTATTACTGGATCACACTTTGCACGAGAAATTCAAATACATATGTATCCCGCAAATACGTGCCCATCAGAACGACTTCCTAAATGCAAGGCTAAAAACATAATAATAGAAAGTACCAACATTTTTGCAGACTACTTTAAAAATGTATTTTCAGAAAATAAAGCAATAACATACGACAATTCCTTCTACAATTCTGTCAACTACTGGTACTCCTCCTTCTCAAATCATCCTAATCGTTACAATCCCAATGACGAAATAACAGACGAAGAGAACTTCACAGTACATAAGGGAAAAAACTCATCCCTTGGCTATGACAACGTTCCGCGATCCATCCTCAAATCCCTTTCTAACAAAATACATGAATTCATTATCAAAATTGTTAATTTCCCGTACAAATCTGAATCCTTCCCCCAAAAACACAATAATGCGTCTAACGCATCGAATTACCGTCCGGCAGGAAAGGCTTATTGCCTGAAAACAAAAAATCCGTAATCCTTTTCCTTGACATCCAAAAAATCTTTGATTCTGACTGGCACAAGAGCCACTTATACAAATGCCTCTCCTTAAACACACCATCTCTTACACTTCATTGACAATTTTCTAAAATATAGATCCCTAAAAGTATGGACGCGTACTTTCAGGACACTTTTTGCCAACCTTTTTCAGCCAAACAAGTCCTCCCTCAAGGACGCCCGCTTATTTCAATTTGCCGAAGACACCAATACATTCTTCCCAGAGACCTCTTACCTCTACAAGAGTTGACCAACACCCTATCCCAATGCTTCGCCAAATGAAGTATCTCCATCAATTCCAACTCTTCATTCCCTATCACAATCCTCGCATTTCTCTATTCAGAATAAACAACAACAAAACCACAATCCCACCATCTCCCATTTGTAAATACCTCGGTATTGCATTTGATCCAAAACTTTTCTAAACTTTCCTTCAAATCCCACTCCCAACTAATCAAATAAAAAGTTCAGAACAGGTCACAACATTTTAAATCACTAACGTACACAAATAAAGGCATCTCGGTCAAAACCGTGACTCATATTTTTAAAATGATCTGCCATCCCCTTCTGGACTATGGTACAATCCTCTACCTCCAACGATCAGCCATTCGAATGTTTACCAAAATACGCAACCCAAACAATCCTTTCTTTAACCCATCCATCACACTCCTATATGACAAAACTGGCATAATCCCAATAATATCCCAAAGATTATTCCAAAAATTTGCCACAAATCCCGTAAACCAAGACATTCTAAACGAACCCTACAACAAAACCTAAATATCTCTCCAAAATATCGCCATCCACTATTCATACATTTATCTCATCTTTCATCTAGGACTAAAAGACGGACTTGACACATAATACTCTGACTTTTGGCTGAAATTCCGATGGTCGGTAGTTAATTAGGAAATAATAAAATGAATTATAATTTATTTTATTATGTATAAAGATTATTGTATATGTAAAAAAGTGTAAATGACACTTTTTTTAGAATTGGATCTTCATGTTCTGAGTATCGCTCCTACTTAGTCTCACATTAAGATATTGAAAAATATCAATTAATATACAGGGTGTTTTTTGCCGAAATCTAAAAATTAATTAAGAGTGAATTGTCTTTATTTTAGCATATATAACAAACATGCATTAGAAAAAGTTGCTTAGAATTGAAAGTTATGGAAGACTTTCAATTTTTATACAAATCAGCCTACCTTGATTTTTACATAACCATCCAATACTTTGAACTCATGTTTGTATCAAAAATTAAAGCAGGCTGATTTGTATGAAAATTCTACTGTCTTCGACGTGATTGTTATTTTACACGTATTACTGATTTTAAAATATTAACAACAGAACAAAAAGTTTTTATTGTGTAATGCCAACATTTCCAGATAGCTGTACTACGCTAATGTTGGAAAGTATTTTTCAAGATCATTTGGATAACTTGCCACTAAACGATAGATAAACAGTATACTTTCAACAAGACGGTCACCCATCACATGGGACACGAGTCATTCGAAAATGGTTCGATCGTCAATTTCTTGAACGGTCGATTGGATGGTATGGTCCCATACCTTGGCATCCCAGAAGCTCCGATCTAACCATAATGTACTTTTACTTATGGGGCGACCTTAAACAGAAAGTCTAGGAGGCTGTATTAAACAACGACCTTGATCTATTGAAACTCAGGTTAAGAAATATAATTGAAGCTATTCCGATTCAGGAAATTCAAAACGCTTACAGAGAATGTACTATAGTCGCATTAAGATGTCCCTTGTGTTTGTAAAAGAACGACCTCCTCTTTTCAAGACTGGGCGGTAACTCTGCCGCCTTACGGACATTCTGCACACACTTGTATATCAGAAGTTCTGAACATATAAATACTCGTATTTTGCAACCCGATATCATAACAAATGATGACTATAATAAGTCAATAGATGCAACTGTGTTTGAAGAATGACTTGAAGAGAGACTTCTGAAAAATCTCGAAGAACCATCTCTAATCATTTTGGTCAACGCATCATCCCACCCAAAACAATTAAATAAGTGTCCAACAGGTGCTTCGACTAAGAGTGAAATTATATCTTGGCTAATGAAGTCATCAGATAAATCAGGTACCAGTGACAGTAACGACATATCCAATAATTAAACCCAGTATGGGTTATACCCGGTTGTGGCTAAAATAAACCACTTTTTCGGGGGTGTTAAGGGGCCTATAAGGGATACTTTCTAAATTTATTTTCATATTATACAGGTTGTCCCATATACCATAATAGTATAAAAGTTGTGTTTTTTAATGGAACACCCTGTATATTATTATATTTTTAGATTCTACGTTCGAAATTAGTTTTCATTAAGATTATTAGTGCCTAAACTTAATGGTTTTTGAAATAATTGGAATTTTATTAAAATCTAACTAATTTTCAAATTTCAATTATTTGAGAAATATTTAGGTTATATACGGGAATATTCCAGTGAAGTTAAGCAATTGATCATATTTTATTTTCCAATTATTTCGTTCGTAAAATGTTTACAGGGTGGTGCAAAAAAATCAAAATAATTTACAAGGACTTTAAGTGCTCCAAACTTGATTTTTTTTGAATGGAATGCCATGTTGTTTAAACTTGTCATTAAATGCACGTTTTAATTGTCTATAAAAAGTTTCCTATAGCTCAAAGCTCTTAGATATTTAGTTTTCGTTATTTATACGAAAGTTTCGTATAAATAACCTAAATACTTTTCGGTTGATATTCAAAAATTAGGTTAGGTTTTAACAAAATTCCAATTATTTCAAAAACCGTTAGGTTTAGGTACTAATAACCTTAATGAAAACTATAGTTATTTTGATTGTAGGATCTAAAAAGATAGTAATATATAGGGTGTTATATTTAAAAAAAAATACAACTTTGATATTTTTATTGTATTTAGGACACCTTTATAGGCCCCATACATACCCCTAAAATCAAATTTTAAAAAGTGGTGCACTTTAGACACGATCCTCCGATTCGTATAGCGTGAATAACCCAGTATTTTTAATATTATATTTTTGTACAACTTTTCAATGTACATGGTTATATGTATATTTTTTCTCTAGTCGTATTATTTTTGTTAAAATTGTAAAATATTTTATATAATATAAGTTAATGAAAAAATAATAACAAAATGTCTATTTATTTTCAAAACATTTTTTTGCTCATACTGATAAAAGTGGAACCACCGATTTATAAGTGGACGAAAAATTTGAACAAATGTACCCCAATCAGGTACAAGTGAAATTGTAAATTTTATTGGGTGCAGTGTAACGAGCCAATGATCGGCTGTTGAAGGATGGTCTGTAGGGCTGAATTTATGATCATTTTACAAGCGCGAGGGATATATTAACTCGGCCAGGCACTGCACATTCCATATTTGAATAATCCTTTTTTTTTTCATTTTTTTGTTCGTTTTTTTTTGTTATGTTAGTTAATAATGTTTAGTATTTTTTAGTAAATAATTATTTGTTTTTAAGTACATGCATAGGTAATTAAAACCACAAATAAAAAGTCTTATGTTGATGAAAAAAAGCAAAGTATATTTGTATCAAAATTGAAAGTCTGCCATAACTTTTAATTCTAAATTACTTTTTCTACTATAATTTTTGTTATATCTACTAAAATAAAGACAGTTTACTCTTGACTAATTTTTAGAATTTGTCCAAAAGCATGCTGTATATTAATTGATTTGGCTCATTTTTTCAATATTTTAGCATATATAACAAACATGCATTAGAAAAAGTTGCTTAGAATTGAAAGTTATGGAAGACTTTCAATTTTTATACAAATCAGCCTACCTTGATTTTTACATAACCATCCAATACTTTGAACTCATGTTTGCATCAAAAATTAAAGCAGGCTGATTTGTGTGAAAATTCTACTGATATGTCTTCGACGTGATTGTTATTTTACACGATTTACTGATTTTAAAATGTTAACAACAGAACAAAAAGTTTTTATTGTGCAATGCCAACAGCTATACTAGACTATCTGAAAATGTTGGAAAGTATTTTTCAAGATCATTTGGATAACATGCCACTAAACGATAGATAAACAGTATACTTTCAACAAGACGGCCACCCATCACATGGGACACGACTCGTTTGAAAATGGTTCGAATTTTAGTTTGAGACTAGCGATTCTCAGAAGATCCAACTATAAAAAAAAAATGTTATTTACACCTTATTACCAGTGCTTTATTCAAAGCGTCGTTAAACAACCATTCAGCAATTATTTTATTTCACAAGTAACAAACGGTCCCATTTTAAGTATTGCTTCATTAAATTTTAAAATGAGTAAAGTTCGCACCACATACCTAGAATAAACTGGCACTAGCAGAAGCAGCACCATGGAAGGTCGTTAGTGCCCTCCACAGTTGTTAGCTCGAAAAAAATCACCGCGAGCATCACTTTTCCTAATTAAAAGCGGTTCATTCTCTTATACAGGGTGTCCCATTTTAATCTTTCAGGTGGAATATATCGAGACAAGTGCGCCCAATCGAATAAGTTGTCTAATGCAAAGTTTAGTGGTTTGCAGGGGGACATTAGATTCTGTTATCAATTTCACCCCTCACCCCCAGGGGGGTGAATAACAGGGGTAACTTCTGAATCTTAAATGGGAACCCCCATTTTTTATTGCAAATTCGGAAAGTGTGAAAAAAACTAAGTAGGTTTTACTCAGAAACTTTTTTTGTATGGGCAACAGGTGGCGCTGTAATCGTCAATATTAGATTATTTTACACTTAATCTAGAATTGATATAAAAATGCCACCTAATGATTACAAAAAATCAGATTCCAGACATAAGCGCCCTTTGACACTTTGATGCATTGCTGTACCTATCCCCCCCCCCGAAACCTTCTCCACCACCAAGATTCATTAGGGAAATTTTAAGTCTAATTAATATCTTGGAATTACTTCAAATGCCACATTGTATTGACAAAAAAGTTAACTTCGAATGAGACGACTAGAAATCGGGGGGAGAGGGGGGGCTTACAACGCATGTCCATTTAGAAACACTTTTATTTTTGTCAGTCAGCCTTTGACGTTTTGAAGTCGCACTTCTTAGCGAAAATGTCATTCGCATTCGCAAGGCTTGCAAGGCGGCCTTCCTGCGCTTTTGGATGACATTCCGTACGCCACAAGGTTAACGATGTGGTTTCAGCAAGATGGTGCACCTCCGCATTTTGCACGAATTGTGAGGAATCATTTGGACGCCGAATATCCACAAAAGTAGATTGGTCGCGGGGGGCCTGCGCAATGGCCACCTAGATCGTCAGATCTAACGTCTCCAGACTTTTTCCTCTGGGGATGTGGTCACATTGAACACCTCCTAAAATGATCTTCTTACTCAACGAAAATTTTACCTAAAACTGATCCGTACAAAAAATAATAATAATTTTGACATCTTTCTCTTTGAACTGCACAATTTCATTTCGAATTTCTATTACGCTTGTACCTTTACAGACGTCAAAGTGGTGGTGGTGGTAAGTAGATTGGCTTTTTCAATTCAATTTGTTTAAACTTTTTCTCTGTAATCATTAGGTGGCATTTTTAGATCAATTCTAGATTAAGTGTAAAATAATCTAATATTGACGATTACAGCGCCACCTGTTGCCCATACAAAAAAAGTTTCTGAGTAAAACCTACTTAGTTTTTTTTCACACTTTCCGAATTTGCAATAAAAAATGGGGGTTCCCATTTAAGATTCAGAAGTTACCCCTGTTATTCACCCCCCTGGGGGGTGAGGGGTGAAATTGATAACAGAATCTAATGTCCCCCTGCAAACCACTAAACTTTGCATTAGACAACTTTTTCGATTGGGCTCACTTGTCTCGATATATTCCACCTGAAAGATTAAAATGGGACAGCCTGTATAGTTAAACCAGCAACAACGCCGAAATCAAACCACACAAAATTCGTGTTTTTCATCAGATGAATTACAAATTGTTTGAATGTTTAGTTTGTGTGAAAATCAATTATGAAAAACGATAAAAACTGATTAAATTTATAGCAAATTTAAAATTATATTTTTACTAATAAAGACTTGTGCAATGAAAATTTAAAGGATTTCACTAAATTCTGCATTCAAATAACTTAGCGGGCATGACCTATTAATTTCATTATTTCTTACAATTTTATTTTCTAACTTGAACTAGTAAATTGACCTAATACACGAAAATTAACGATTTATTTTTTATTTAGACTCATACTTAATACTTGGTAGATAAAAAATGTAAATGCATATTCATATTATTAAATCCGAAAGAATGGCTCTTTTTTAATGATTATTTCCATTTTACTATTTAGCTATCTCTTTCTACTAAACCGCAACCTTAATCCGTCATGCGGCGGAAATAATACCGGGGAAAAACCCTATCGTTTTTCCGCGGTTTGTAGAGAAACCGCGAATTAAATACCACCGCTGAAAAGATGAGAGAAGGACCGTTTCAACCATATAAATCACTTGTTGATGCTTCGTAGGTGAAGCCTGTTATTCAACAAACAGTTCGAGCTGACCTGATGTGGAAAATGCATTTCAAACGAGTTTCCACGGGAAAACAAATATGCACAACATCAAATATTTCGCATTATGTCTGGGTATAGTTAATCCTCACTTTTGATCACATATGCATAGCCAACTTATAACTCAGGCATAATAATCATGTGAATAATGTTTTTTTAGTTATTTTAATCATACTTATTCGTGCTTATTTGTTTTTGAGTAGACCAATGTATTCACATACTCAAGCTGCATCTACACACATAAATCAGATATCAAAAACCATACTTAATGTAAGATTTATTAAGTTTTATTTAAATTAAGTAACCATTTCTCTCCTCAGGCATTCAATACACATATGTGCGTGTGCAGCATAACATTTCACATATGTTGAGCACCAACATTTTAATTGTTAATATTTATTTTCGATTTTTTTATAATTTCAACCCGAAACGGCTCCGGCCTTGGTCAGGCGATAAATGGTTCACTTACCTACCCCCCAAATTCATAGAGAGGGAAGGTTTTTGGGCGCACTGTATATAAGCTCAGCGCCCTTAATCTTAAAAGGTAATCTTCAACCGTCAAGTGCCAGTACTAATGTTGTTTGTATCGTTGTTATTAGTGTTATTCAATTTTTTTGTGTTGTGTTGTTTTGTTATTTTACTTAAATTTTGTTCTAGTTTTTTGTACATAATACTTCTTTTTTTATATAAATTATAATTTTTTTAAATCAAATTCATTTATTTATTTATATTTTCTGTGTTTAAATAATATTAATAAGTGAAATAACAATTTTGTGGGTGATGCTGCTAACAAACAATAAAAATCAGGTAAGTCAATTCATTTTATTTGATTAGTGACCGAGGGGCTAATCGCGTAATCACGGGGGATCCGATTCAGACATTGGGCCAAATTTAATCAACTTTGTACTGAATGGGGATTTTTAACTCACAAGTTTCAAGTCGTAAACTTCCCCTCGTGATAACCTTGCGGGCACTCAATCCGAGAATACACCGTATATATCGATAATTTCAAATTTGTTTCATTCATGCATAAATATAGTCTATAAAATTCATAGGAAATTGTTGTTAGGCACTCGCCTAATTATACCAATCAGATAAACCTCGTGGGCCTTGTAATATTATTCACAAATTTATTAAAGAATATAATATCGTTGTGTCATTTAATTGAATTCTGATATAAAATTAAGGATGTCTTCAAGTTTTTATACTAAATAATTAATTTAAGGTTGTCTATAAATTGATTCTCATCTACTTTTTTAATTGTTATTGCTGGCCAACTAACATGTGGAATCCGTTGTTTTCTCAACTGTTTTATAGCCAATTATCCAGTGGTTAATATAAAGTAGAAATTGTCCACCAGGGATATGTAACTTTTGTCAAGTTTCGTCATGTCCAAAGTTGTTATTGCTGAAAAATTAATTAATAGATTTTTTACTTACTTATTCTTTTTATTATTACATTTGCCAGTTCATGATCTATAATTTCCTAATATAATTTCTTAATTTAGTTATGGGACCTTGAGAACATTGATTTATTGCAATTTTAAAAGTGGGTATTTCAACATAAGAAAAAATATTTTTTACTTCTAAGGGCGGCGACCCTTATTGTTGCATTTGTTAGTTCGTGATCTATTCTTTCCAATGGTATGCTTATTTTATTTACATGACTTTGGGAACAATGCACTTTTATCTTTTAGGGGGTGAAGGAGTGGTACAATAATATTGGTTTTAAATTGAGGTTTGAGGTAGATATACCCATAATTGAACAAAAATTAGTATTTTAGTAAAAAAAAAAACATGATTATTTGTATTTTATTTGCTACCTTTACAAATGTCAACAACTGGTATTTATATAAAATACCATTTTTTAAGTCATTCCATCACCTTCATTAATCATTGGCTTACCTTGTTTTCTAACAATATCACCTACTGATCCCATGATCGATATTTTCCCATGCTGCTGCGTCTGCAGATGCACTTTGATCAAATCTATGGGGTGAGTGATGCACGCCGCTCCAGCTGAGGCCAGACCACCGAAGTACCATTTCGAGACGCGTTTTTCTCCGCTCATTTCTGCACAAGAAATAAAAATAAAATCACCACAAACACGACTAAATTACACGACAATGTGTTAAATGGTTCCACAAATAATACGAAGGACCAAGTTGTTCGAGCGTGCTTGAAAATCACAAAAGTGCAAATTGGATCGACAAACTTTCTACTGATAATTAAATTCGAAATATCGGGTAATGAATTTAATCGAGGAATTTATGTTTTCGTAATGGAAAGTAATTTTAATTGTTACTCATATACATTATTTGGATATTAGTTAATTACTTAAAGCGAAAGTTTCAATTCTCCAAACAATTGTTTATTATCATGCGTCCTTCCCGATTCGAGACAAGAATTGCGCTCCATAAGCTAAGTACCCCCAAGACTGGTTGAATGGAATATTAGTATATACAGGGTTAGTCAAAATTACCGAAACACCTAAATTATTCTAAAAAAATAACACATTTCAAATAATATGTTCTCGGATATAAATAGCTATCATTTAAATATATTAAATAAAAATGATTTGAAAATAATTATTAAATTATTTTCACATTTAGCTTTGTGACCCTTGACTTACGTTACGTAAGTACGTTAAACAAATGCACATTAAAACAACTACTTCCCGGGCAAATACCCACGCCGGACATTGAATTACATAATGTACACCTGCTGTTGCACATCAATAAAATATTGCATAATGCAACAAATTTTGATCCGAGAAAAATTTAATGTAAAAACAACAAAAGGAACGTTACTCAATTTAAGGCCATCTGCAGACACGTGTTTCGGGATCTATCCCTCGTCAGTACAGCTATGCCTTACATAATTTAAAGATGTTAAAATAAATTAATTAAGTTAACTCAAATACAATCAGCAAAATTAAATCAATTATATTAAATCAAATTAAACTAAATCAAATTAAACTAAATCAATTTAAATTAAATTTGTTTTAATGTGTATTTGTTTAACGTACTTACGTAACGTAAGTCAAAGGTCACAGAGCTAAATGTGAAAATAATTTATTAATTATTTTCAAATCATTTTTATTTAATATATTTAAATAACTGTGACCAGGTGAGTGAATAGTACTCTTTTCTAGCTATCATTTAAATATATTTGAATATACAGGGTGTTCAATTTACTTAGATAATTGTGTAAACTTTTACATTGTTAGATTCTAAAATTAATTCTAAGAATATTATGTAGGAATATTTTTTCTTATGTGTATAATTTTTAATTCATCACTAATCAGTGATAACTGATCGTAAAGAATTGTGTAATGACAAATACTTGGTTATTTAGTCTGTGACTAACGAAAAAAAATCAGTTAATAGATTTTTTCATATTATTGTTTTATTTCCTTTCACATAACCAATAAATTAAAAGCTTTAATTGAAAGATAACACTTGAATAATTTTGCCCTTACCTAAAATACACAGCATTATGCAACACACACTAAATGCTTGAGATGATAAATTTGATCGTTTTAAAGAAAATGAACTTTGCGTTTATAACACTTAAGCTTACAATACATTTGCGGATTATTTTTTCTGGGTTATCGATCAGAGCTGTTTCTGTTTATTCTGATTCTAATTAATTTCATTGAGTTATGCCCGTTTGGACCGCCTTGTTTAAGTACTCCTTAGTGCTAAGTAATCCTTAACTCATGACAAATGATAATTGGTTTGCACCACGCCCACACGACGTCTAATTATTATACATATAACAAGAAAAAATATTCCTACAAAATAGTCTTAGAATTAATTGTATAATTTAACAATGCAAAAATATATAGGGTTCTCCATTTAATAAATGCAAAATTACACAATTATCGAAGTAAATTGAACACCTATACATTATAAATTTATAGATAACGATTAAAGTAGAGAAAGCGAACCAATTAAGTTATAAAAAATAATTATGATTTTTTTTTAATTAAAAATAATTTTCTATGATTTCAAGGTTAGAAATCGAAAATAATACACCTTTGTAGACGACATGAACTTAGGCACTGACATATCCCTAGATTTTCCCCCAACTAAGGAGACCTTAATTAAGCGGATATTTTATATGAGCACTGCAATCCAATCTCTACTATTCTTTCATTAACTGTTAAGGAACCCTTAACTAAGGAGTCCTTAAATTACAATCGGTGCAAACGGGCATTAATCATGTGTACTGGTGTTTAGTTTTTATCTGAAAAACAAAATGTTCAATGTTGATTTTTTATAAATACAACCTCAATATTTTCAATACCAAGTTTTTGTAACACGTTGATAAAGAAATGTCGATTTATTTTTATCACCAGCGCAATTTTGCCAGTATAATGAATATAATAGCAATAAAAGCAATAAATAACCTTGCAGAATTATGTAATACTTAAATACTTCGCTCTATTAAATAAACCATTCATTCGTATTTTTATTGTCTGTTATTGTGTGCACATTTCAAGTATTTATTATCCACAGCGAATCTATTTTACCTAAACATAAAATCCAGCAAACGGACAAAGCTGATTTCAGAAACGTTTATTTTCTAACAATAATAAAAAAACAGATTCTTGTAATTAAATAATAAAAATAAACAAAGAATTCAACTATAACTTAAATTCACATTTAATGAAATATTTAGCCACCATTCATCTAGCGTATGGATAACTAGTAATGGCCATTTCGGAAATTGTGTTGGGGTTATATACCCGATATTATTCATAATAAATTAAAGACGACGCAGGCGCCACCTTTTGCCTAATTTCAAATGTCATCGTCAACGATTTGGGTCTACAAAGTAGACGACCGAGAATCATTGTTTCGTCCACCAAAGGAAGGCGAACTTGTCCTGTTTATAAAAACAAGGTAAACGAAATTCACGCTTGCGTCGTCTTTAATTTATGATGAATAATATCGGGTATATAACCCCAACACAATTTCCGTTCAGCCGCCTTCATTAAGGCATTGCACATGGAATACACTACACTAGTCTGATGAGGTTCGAAAAACCGAAATGGCCACCACTAGTTATACGCTAGATAAATGGTTGCTGAACATTTCATTAAATGTGAATTCGTTTTCCTTGTTTGCTTAAACAGGACAAGTTCGCCTTCCTTTAGTGGACGAAACAATGATTCTCGATCGTCTACTTTGTAGACCCAAATCGTTGACGATGCCACTTAAAATTAGGCAAAAGGTGGCGCTTGCGTCGTCTTTAATTTATTATGAATAAAACTTAAATAATTAGAAAAAAGATTATTTACATTTTGTTTATTAAAAGTAAAAGAACAACGAAGTGTAATTTTAAGGAAACTTGCATACATTGTATGTCATCTAAAAATTATAAAACAAATAAATAATTCCTTGAACTATTCTATAGCCATAAATAGTAGCCCACGTAATTGTTCGAAATGATGACCATTAACATATAAGTACTGTGCGACACCCTCTGTTGTTGCTTGCCTAATTTCTTCTGCGCTAAATTCCGCGAATGCAGCTTGCTTCCAATTCTTCTCGGGTATTAACGACAGTGGAATAATGTTTATTTTTTTGTACGACCAGCCAGTTCCAGGGACTTAACCTTCGAATCCATCTATCTCTGAATATATTCGTGATATGTGTGATATCGAAATATCTGTGATATTTCGTGTTGCTATTGCACCTTATTAGCTTATCCTTAACTTCTAAATATTTGGCTGTAACTTTAAAAGATAACAATTCAATTTTGTATTTAATAATATTTCGTAATTCATGAACATTTAAATTATCATTAAAAAAACTTATTTGACCGAATTCACCTGGGAAAATACCATGATCACCATTTTTTAATTTAAATTTGAAAATGTATTAAGTGTATCTCTAATTAACATAACGTTAAATTAAAAATAAATAACATCAATTTCCCACTAACAAATAGCAGATTAATTTTTCTACTATAATCAGCAAGTGATTCTGAATTGAGTATTAATTCTCGGATCGTATGAAGATATATAGAATAATCGACATAATACTGGATGTTGTAAATAATCCATGGATCCAACAATAATATTCGTAAATCTAAGATTCATGAATCCTAGATTGATGCAGAAATTAATCTGCGATTGAATTAAATGAATTTAGGAATAGGAGTCCGGGGAAAGTATTGCGATCGTAAACATTTTCGAATCGCCAATTTCAACAGATATGCATTTAGAAGTCCCCTGAGTCCATTCTTTTGAGTTTTGAAAAATGTTTGTGTGTCCACGATAGCGCATAAACGACTGAATGGATTGAACCTAAACATTATAAAAGTGGAATGATATGAAAAGCTTTTGGTTAGACTGACAACTTTACTCTTATTGATTATTATTTTTTTATTCAGATAGAAAAATATTTCAAGTAAAAGTTGTATATTTTAAAAAACTAAATATTTTTATTGGCCGAATATGTGGCGTTCTGTTCAAAATTTTATTAATAATTGCGAAATTTGCTTATCAACTAAATATGACCGTCAACCCTTAAAATTGAAATTTAATATTTCTCCAGCACCTACAAAACCATTTGAAATTATACATATCGACTCTTTGTATTAGAAGGAACAAAATTCTTATAAATTGTAGATGCCTTTTCTAAGTATACACAATTATATAAACTACACTCATACCGAGTTATACAGGGTGTCCCATTTTAATCTTTCAGGTGGAATATATCGAAACAAGTGCGCCCAATCGAAAAAGTTGTCTAATGCAAAGTTTAGTGGTTTGCAGGGGGACATTAGATTCTGTTATCAATTTCAACCCTCACCCCCCAGGGGGGTGAATAACAGGGGTAACTTCTGAATCTTAAATGGGAACCCCCATTTTTTATTGCAAATTCGGAAAGTGTGAAAAAAACTATGTAGGTTTTACTCAGAAACTTTTTTTGTATGGGCAACAGGTGGCGCTGTATATACTTCAAAATTTAAATTATACAATCATTACAATATGAAAGGTATTCAAAAACGAATCGAATTAAATGTGGAATTGTAATAGGTACCATTTTAAAAATTAATACTTTCGTTATAAGTTTAAAATATTATAATTTGTGTATGTTATTAACCTCACAATTTATGTATACATATTAGTTATAAAACTCTCACAGATTGTGATGATATAAATGCATTGTATATTAAATTTAATATTTTACATAAGGAATAGCCCCAAATACTTCATAATAATTAATAATTTAACTTAGCAGTGATCATTTGAAATTATAAATGCTCGCATTAAAAGCTTTCGAATAAACACATTTACAAAACGGCACACAATATTTCATCTTAAAGTTCGAAAATTACTTAGATCGTCGTATAAACACTGTTTTTAATGATTTAAATTCAACATCCGTTTACACGTTATATTTGGGTGGCCATATGATCGGGTTTGAGAGCTGCGCCGTTCAGTTGCGCGAGGTCTCTCCATTTTACGTTATTTTCGGGAGTGCGATTACTGCTTAGAACTATACTGTGCATACGTGATTCATTTTTTGCCCTTGATTTTTCGGAATTCGCATATCGAGATATACCATCATATAACAGTAAAGTGCAGGTCAATGAAAGAGGCTCGAATTTGAAACACCCTGTACATACAATAATTCCATTAGCGCTCAATAACATCGTTTTTTTGTTACTTGTGATTATGAAAGGAAATATTTTCACTTATCTTGATAGTAGATATAGTTTATTTAATCATTTCCATCGCAGAGTGTGGATTCCTACGAGCCGCAAAACTTTTATTGGTGAAGTGCTGCCAAAACGTATTTTGACATTTGATTATGAAATATGTGTAATATCTATAGGAAAAATGCGAATGTATACTCATTGTTAATTTTGCGAAAAATTGGCATTTATGCAGGGTGTTTCAGGGATTACAAAATGCTCGATATTTCCTTCGATATTAAAAATACGAAAATATATTTCGGATCAAGTTACATGGAATCATTTTCTTCACAACACAAAATCGTTTTCGCGTATACAGATTGTTCAATCATAGAATTTTGATTAAAACGTAATACCTGCACGCCATAAAACTTTGTTATTTTAAATGGGACTCCCCATATATTATTAACTTTTTGTATTATATTAAACTAATATTTGGTTGAGCCGTACTATTTCGGAGTTATTCGACATTTTCAAATATATATATATATATCTATATATATTTACAATATCTTGTAGGTGGCTACACAATTACCGACTTAAAGTTAGAGGGTTATAAAATTTAAATAATCGAATTTTAAAAAAGGTATAAATTTACTTCATTCTACGTAAAACTTAATTCTCTTTCTATTAAATTACTAATAAATTATCCGTACTTCTACAGATAAATATTATTATCTTAATCGAAAGTGAATTACATATTTAGTTGAATGGTGCAAAAAAAGTATATGGTTCCATTTAAAAAGATATCTACTTGATTAAGCATTCATAAATTTAACTGTTTTCATTTCATAGCCATCTATCTCCAACGTAGCGACATTATTGTGGGGTCCATCAACTTGGCCCCCCACTTTCGATTTTTTTATTTTTCTTTGTTGCGCCGGATTGCGCCAAGCTAGCGCCAGCAAGCGCCACAAATTTTAAAGCTAGCGCTTATAGGGATGGAAATTTATAAGGGTTCCAAATGTGGGGGGCTAAGTTGATGCTAGCCCCCCACATTCGATTTTTTTCGATTTCTTTCAAGATTCTAGTTCCTTAGAGCTAGCGCCACCAAGCGCCACCAATTTTAAAGCTAGCGCCACCCTAACAACCCCTAAAATGTGCAAATTATTTTTTATCCGAAAGACCCCATTTTAAATGCATTAAGTTATTTTTTTATTAAAAATGTAGCTAGAATATCACGTCCGTTAAATAAACAAATATTTTATTGCTATTACATAATTTTAATAAAATGACGAATCCATAAAACTGGCATTACAAAGATAATAACGTTATCAACTAATAATTTTTCAACCCCTAAAAATTATTAATTTGTAATTTCACTTAACATACTCAAACTTTAAATTTGGCGTAATATCTAAATAAATATACAGACGCACAGAGCTAGCGCCAGAAAGACAGTGGCGTAACAAATTATTCTATTTTATACCCCCGAAAAAACAATCCGTTATAACTTTCCCAAATCAACTCCAAAATCAAATTTTCTTACAGATTTCGATTCTCCACTAATAAATAAATAAATGTACAGACGCACAGAGCTAGCGCCACAAAGACAGTGGCGTAACAAATTATTCAATTTAATACCCCCGAAAAAACAAACCCTTAAAACTTTCCCAAATCAACTCCGAAATCAAATTTTCTTACAGATATCGATTCTCCACTAATATCTAAATAAATATACAGACGCACAGAGCTGGTGCCAGAAAGATAGTGGCGTAACAAATTATTCTAATTTATACCCACGAAAAAACAATCCCTTATAACTTTCCCAAATCACACGACTAAATTTCTAGCGCCAGCTCTATGCGCCTGATCATTTATTTAGCTGCAAGTGGAGATTCTAAATATGTGAGAAAATTTGATTTCGGGGTTGATTTGTGAAAGTTATAAGGGATTGTGTTTTCGGGGGTATAAAATAGAATAATTTGTTACGCTACTATCTTTCTGGCGCTAGCTCTGTGCGTCTGTATATTTATTTAGATATTAGTGGAGAATCGATATCTGTAAGAAAATTTGATTTCGGAGTTGATTTGGGAAAGTTTTAAGGGTTTGTTTTTACGGGGGTATAAAATAGAATAATTTGTTACGCCACTGTCTTTCTGGCGCTAGCTCTGTGCGTCTGTATATTTATTTAGATATTACGCCAAATTTAAAGTTTGAGTATGTTAAGTGAAATTACAAATTAATAATTTTTAGGGGTTGAAAAATTATTAGTTGATAACGTTATTATCTTTGTAATGCCAGTTTTATGGATTCGTCATTTTATTAAAATTATGTAATAGCAATAAAATATTTGTTTATTTAACGGACGTGATATTCTAGCTACATTTTTAATAAAAAAATAACTTAATGCATTTAAAATGGGGTCTTTCGGATAAAAAATAATTTGCACATTTTAGGGGTTGTTAAGGTGGCGCTAGCTTTAAAATTGGTGGCGCTTGGTGGCGCTAGCTCTAAGGAACTAGAATCTTGAAAGAAATCGAAAAAAATCGAAAGTGGGGGGCTAGCATCAACTTAGCCCCCCACATTTGGAACCCTTATAATTTTCCATCCCTATAAGCGCTAGCTTTAATATTTGTGGCGCTTGCTGGCGCTAGCTTGGCGCAATCCGGCGCAACAAAGAAAAATAAAAAAATCGAAAGTGGGGGGCCAAGTTGATGGACCCCATTATTGTGTTAACCCTTTATTGTATGATTTTACAAGTCTTTGAGGTTATAATTCTGCACACATGGACTCAATAAAATGCATGTAATTGCTCCGCCCCGCCACCTGTCCCATACAGGAACAGTATGCATAAAAAGTGCTAATATCGCCTAGGGATTTAGCGGTGTTATTTTTTCTTTGTGTTCCCATTTGGGAACTGTATGAAATAGTGGGTTAACGTAGAGTTAATCCTCAAAGTAATGTCCAAAACTTCAACTCTCTTTTTCATTTAGTTCCAAAAATATCGAATAAATACGAAATAATTCGACTTGGACTAAATGTTATATTAACAAACAAGTATTCATTTTTAACAAGAAATCCAAAAAGTGAATAATATGAGATGTGCCATTTGAAATAAAAAAAGTTGTATGACATCCAGGAATTAGAACACCCTGTATATTTGAAAATAACTGTATGTTGTGAAGTAAAAGATTTCATACAACTTGTCTATGAAACCTGTTTTTGTATTTTTAATATTACGTTAAATATCGGCTATTCTGTCCTTGCCGAAACACCCTGAGTATGTGTACAAACCTTTTTGACTTTTAATTATCAATGATAAGAATATGATTTTCTTTTACTTATGGGTAATTGCAAAAAAAAATCGATGTCTAAATGTCTGCGAGGCACAGGAGTAATTATTTTGCTAAGGATAAAGTGGGACCAAAAACGATTTTTGTCTTTTGATTATGAAAGTACACTTATTAATGATAAGAATAATCATTTTTATTTAGTTATGGCTCTCTGCGGAAATTGTGAAAACTCGACATTTATGTCGATATGTATGGTGTCTGCGAGGCGCGAGAGAAATTATTTTTTTAGGGGATGAAGTGGGGTTCAAAACGTTTTTTTTTATTTTTGATTATGAAAGTATGCTTATTAATGATAATAATGGGAATTTTTATTCAGTTATGGTAAATTGCAGAAACATTAATAAATACGGCTGCATTTAATTCGATAATTTATGGTTTATAGGGCTAGTTACTAGTTTTGGGGTTGGTTTTAACCAGATACTTATTTTATTATATATTATTAGCAAGTGTTACTAAATAATGATGTTAGCAAACAGTTTTTAACAATATGCTGATAACTGAGGCCTCGGGGTAAAAAAATGTTTTAGGGGTGAACGAGTTGGCGAAACGTTTTTTTTTATTTCTGATATTGAAAGAGCGTTGGATGAAGATAATTTTGAGATAAAAAAGAACTTTATGGAAAATTGCGAACTTGAAGAAAAAACATAATCTTTTTTTGATGGGGATGAAAAAATATAAGGGGTGAAAATTAGGGGTTGATATTTTCTGTGGTGTTAATTTAGACCTTTCTTAATTGTATGTTTAAAACATTTTTCGATTTGATTTTCTTTTCTCCGAGATATTAATTTTTGAAATCTATTGCTGGATCTATTGCTAACTTCACACCCGTGAATTTATTTCATACTTAAAGTACTTTTAAATTAATAACATTTATATTTGAAGTAGAAATCTTCTTAGAACAATAGCATTGACATTTGAAATAAAAGGTAAGTCCTTTTGATAAAAAAAGTCAGTCCTTTTCAAATAAAAGGATACACTATTCATTTCAAAACGGCTGTCCTGATAATTCATTATAATTTGTTTTTAATTTAAAAAGAAAACATAGTTGAAACAAATACATATTTTTTCAAATGCATTGTAAACATGAAATGCCGTCCTTTTAAATTAACACGATTTATTAATGGAGCAAAATCATAGGTGAAACCTTTTGAATCACTAATGAAAATTTTGATTTTAATATGTTTTTTTCTCTGAATGTATGTTCTCTGAAATTATAATTTCAGGCAATAGTCTTCCTTATTTACATGGATAAATTAATTGGAATTCCATAGTAAATTAGAAGATATTTGTTGGTGAGTATGTGAAGTTTCTTGATATAATATAATAATATTTTATTCCTTTCTTCACAAAAGTGAATTATAATATAAAATTGTATTATATTATGAGGGAATTAGGGTCTAAGCAGATTTGGATTTATTACAATTTATAGAAAATCCACTTGAAATATGATACTTTTCGGATAACGATCATGCTACATTGAATATTATCCATACAGAATAGCCTCGAATATTGTTATACATTATCTACTTTCATTAATTAATTTTACAAAAATTACAATCTTAATTACTCACTATTTAAGTTCCCAGCAGAAAAAATCACTATTTTTCAAATAAATGTAATAATACATTTATCAAATAACAACCTTCTTAAAAATAATACACCACTTATAAAACAATCCCATACCGCTCACTCACAAAAAATAACAGTCACGCATCCAGTTGCATTAATTGAAACCGCATTTCCGATTTCACTGCCAAGAGAACCGTCTCCGAGAAAATGCTATATTTATCTCTCAATGGCAAACAAACGTTAGATAATTTCTCGCCTGTATTATTTAACTTGAGTCATTAAAACGGACAAATAAAACCATAATTTCTCAGAATCGCAACAACATAAATTCAAACATGAGCGGATTTAACACTCTTACTAGCCTTGAAACTGATAAGCGCTGCACTTTTCGCACGTAGAAAGCCTTCTGATTACGAAAACTACTTGATACTGAACAATGACGAGTCATGCGTGAGTTATTTATTATGCGAGGTGATATTAAGGAATGGATTTTTAATTGTATTTCCATATAATGCATTATGTATTTAAGTGATCGTGCGTGTTGGGTTGCCTATATCAACTTACTGCGTGTTCAATTTTTGAAATATATTGGAATTAATTCGTTTCTGAAACAATTTAAATAACAAATAAATCTGTATTATATTAAAAGTTTAAAGAAATAAACGGAAACCATTTGGAAATAAAACATTAAATCAGAATATTTTTTAAAATAATTTTAATTTTAATTAATATAGTGATATCAATAAACAATATTTTAGGAATATTTGTGTTATTTTTAATGAATTAATTGAAATTTTATTAATATCATTTAACTAATTAATCACAATTTATATAATAATTATGTAATTTTATATTTTTTATAATATTTATATAATTTTAGTTAGTTAATACAAAAATTATTGAGCCTTCCATAAGAACGTTAACAATCCATACGCATAAATCCATATTATATTCATTTAAAATTAAAACAATTATTTTCTTCTTTTGCTGCTGCAATCACTGATTTACAAAGTGAATATAAATTTCAATAAAATCAAACAGACTTAATTGTAGACTCATCCAACACTTTTTTAAAACACTGAATTTAAACTTGGTTTAAAAAATATAAACAAAACACTTAGTTAGTGTTTCACTGTGAAACCAAGTTTAAATTCAGTGTTTTAAAATTGGTAAATTCAATCATTCCCTTTAAATTTCTATGCAAACAACTATTTTGCGGGTAAGTTTATTTTCCATCTTTTTTATATTTATTTAATATTGCAGTATTATAAATTCAATACTGCAATATTAAATAAATGAGTAATAAAACAAGAAGTAAGAATTTTAAAAATCCCGCGATTACCGGAAACCCCAGCGCTTTCAGTGCCGAAAATCGCAACTAAACACGCGTGAATTGTGATTTATTTTAAGGTTAATTTCGCGCACACTGCACAATCGAATTAAAATCACAAAAAAAGTAAAATTAATACTCACGTAACAACCCCCGTGTACGGAATCAAAACACTCCTGGTGTATCCAGCCCAGCTTGAATAAAACACGCCGATGAAGTTCACGTAGGGAGACACGCAACGGATCACGTCCGGTTCTAATTACCGTGATTACTCAAGGTTAATATCACCGAACAGGCCAGTATTTCGACTATTTTTTTCCTCTTAGCGCACGCACTACCGTGTTTTTAACCCCAAAGTGATGCCGAGAAGAAAGTGAACATCCTTGACCTTAATATTCGTTTCGTTTATTGTCGCCGCTGTTTTATCGCCTGATAAGGGGCAATTAAGAGCATTCCTCTTGCTGGTTAGCGTATCGAAGTATCTCGACGATAACGTCGCTTTTTATCAACGGATTTAAATTTTCGTGTGTTGAAAAGTGGACATTGCGTGATTTAAGTTTGTTTGTTGTTTGAGGTTAGAATGTGCGCATCTGTCAGTGGTTGCTGTCATATTTTCGATGCATGTGTCCTTTGATTTGAATATGATTCGTGAGTTTGTTGATTAATTAATTCCATTAGAATACTTTGTTGTGTCCCGGATTTTCAAACGATTTTGTTTATTTTTTTAATTAGCACCTCATAATATAAAGTTATCAATTCTTCGGACACCAGGGTGATTTATATATAATTCGGATCCCAGCCGAACTTCTACTATTTAATACGCGAGTGTTTATAGTGTATTCATATTCAAGAGGCAGCACGTGTAACAGGCACAATCACATGAACGGCTAGAATACTCAGGTTCGGATGAGCCGTACCCCCACGTCTACAAATATATTTTAAAATAGTGTTCTTCACTTAAATGTCCATTTTTCAAATTTTTTTGGGGAGACTTATGGACACATTTGCTGGTTAGCATATCAAAGTATGTCGATGATAATGTTGCTTTTTATCAACGGATTTAAATTTTCATGTGCTTAAAAGTGGACATTGTTTGATTTAAGTTTGTTGTTTGAGGTTAGAATGTGCGCTATAGTTTAATTTAAATCGTTGGATTAACTAAACTCTTAAATTTTATTAATCAACTTAATAATGATTATGATTACATGAATTGACAAAGACACAAGAGGTGCTTCTCGGTTGCGTGTTACAATAAGATTTAATTGAGACCAGCATCGCATTGTCTTATACAGTGTGTAAAATTGATTCATGCACTATAGGGATTTCCATGCTCAATTCTTAATGTTTAAATATTGGCTCCCCTAATTATTTTAGAGAAAAAGTGGAAATATGTTCTTTCTTGTAGAGAAAAAAATGCTGAATAAAACCATATTATTACTTGTTTTTTTTTACTTTCCATACAAAGAGGAAATCGATGAAATTAAAAACCATTATTTTAGCGAAAATGGGTAGTGCCTTGGAATTGTTGGAACAAACAACCGTTGATTGTCAACTCTCATGTTAGCATTTCAATAGAAGTATTTAGGTAATTCTAAGTTTCTATTATGGATTTGTTGAATGAAAAGATCCAAATGCTAAAATGGTTCTATTGCAGTAATAGTCCACGTACAGTAAGTGATATGTTTGTTGTAGAATATCCGAATTGGCCAATTCCAAACCACACCAGAACTTCCATATCGAGGACGGGTTAACAATTCCCACCACCGTTTTTCACTCGATCAGCCGAAGTTGGAGCAGGGGTCTGCTGTGTTTGTTTAGTGGATGTATGTTAATTTTTCATGCATTGTTTTAGAATCAGCTGAATTGCTGAAGACCGCATAAATGAGTGCGTCCTCCCAATGTAAATAAACACATAAGACACTTTTTTCATTTGTTTGGTTGATTTCTCCATTTATTGAGAAATTTCTTCTGCCGACCGGCGAAACGTTGCCTTGAATTGGCCATTGAAATTTAAAAAGTAATTCATTTCAAAAATTTTGTTAAGGACAAGTAAAATAATTGTGTAGTTTTTGATTAATATCAATTTACACTATGAAAAATTATCTTTCATTTCATGTATTTTATTAAATGGCATATTTTTTGTTTATTAAATAAATGTAATTATAAATTCGTTTACATTTATTAAAAGTATTAAAGTATTTAACTCTTTCAATTTAATTTCTCAAAAATCTGTGAAGAATATATTGAAACCTTTTTTGAAAGAACCAATTTTGCAGTTCATTACTGTTCATATACAGGGTGTCTCACCCTAAACTTACATTGATAGATACTAATGCAATTTTCACTGTTTATGTAAACCAATATTCTCTTATAAATTAGAATATTTTCAAGATTTTATCACAGCCGATTATACCAGAAGTACGTACAAGCTTTGTTATTTTAAAATATTATACTTGAAGACAGAATAAAGTCACAGGAATGAAATCTGGTGTATTTATAGTACTATTCCTGGATAATATTCTCATGTAGAAACAGTTTAAAAATATTATTCAGTGTGTCTCAAATTAACAGCAAAGTCTAGTAGTAGTTTAAAACAGGGTATCGCAATATTGCCGTGAAGTCCATTATCTCAGTAATTCGAAAAAATATGAGATAATTTGTAGCACTGTTAACCGTCATATCTTAAAATTAGTTTCAATAATCACGTTACGTGTCAGTCATATGTTTTTTTTTTTAATGGACTGATATGTTTTTATAACAATTTTCAATTCTACGTTTTTTTTTTTTAATAAGATTTATTAAGTCGATTGAGATAAACATTTTAAACATCTTTCAACTTCAACTTTCATTTGTTTATAACTTTTAAAATATAAATTAAAAGTTATAAACAAATGAAAGTTGAATTGAGATAAACATTTTAAACATCTTTCAACTTCAACTTTCATTTGTTTATAACTTTTAATTTAGGACCCCCCGTCAACTTTCCTATTATAAAAAACTTAAATCTGAATTAGACGCCCGTATTAAGGCTGGTGAAGATAACTTAAAAATTAAATATTTTAATGGTCAACCCAAAATCATCACTTTAAACGCATAACTCCCAACAACAAAACTTTCAATCTATTTTGTTATTATCAAAATACTAGGAGCCTTAATAACAAAATTGATGATTTCAATTGTTTAGTGGCATGTAATAATATTCAAATAATAGGAATTACCGAAACATGGCTTACAGAATCGGTTCTAAACAATGAACTTTTTCCTAATGCAACCTACACCGTCTATAGGCAAGATCGCTCTCCGCATTTATCTTCTCGTGGTGGAGGTGTCCTTCTAGCAGTTGACAACATTTTTCAGTCGCATAAATTTGACACATCCGAACTTTTAAATTTGTTTCCCTTATTTGATATAGTTGGTTCGAAGGTTGTAATAGACAATGTTGTACTTCTTGTATTTGTTATTTATATACCGCGTACGCTCAATGTTCGCGATTTGGAATCCTTTCTTGAACACATTTGTAATTTATGTAATCACGCTGATAATATTTTAATAATGGGCGACTTTAACATCCCTTACTACGTTAAGTATCAAGACAGCGCTGATAATAATTTATGTAATGTAATAAAACATTTTTGTTCTTTTCTTAATCTCAAACAAGTCAACTCTGTTGTGAATAAGTTCGATAAATTATTAGATCTTATTTTCACTAACCTAAATTGTACATTACTGGCAGACAATAATACATTTATTAAACAAGATCAATACCACCCTGCTTTACTTTTTAATTTAGATATAGTACACTCGCCACTAGGCTATTTTCAAATTAACCAATCTAATAATAGGAATTATAACTTTAGAAAATGTGATTTAGGCAATCTTTATTCTGAATTTAGTTGTTGTGATTGGCCAAAATATAACTCTGAGGGAAGCTTAGATGATATAGTTAAATCCTTTTATGACTCTTTGTATTCTTGTATCGATAAACATGTACCGACGTATAAGCAATCCAAACTCCAGTATCCGTGTTGGTTTACGCCTGACGTTATTCATATTTTAAATTTAAAACATATTAAACGTAAAGCATACGTTCGTACTAAAAGCGCCGAATCACTTGAACAGTTTCGGAATGTTAGATCTCAAAGTAAAAAACTCATTCGTAGCGCATATAGGGAGTATATTGAAAAAGTTTCTGCTAATATTTCTGCAAATCCTAAACAATTTTGGTCTTTTATCAATTCTAAAAAATGCACATCACGCATACCTAAAGTTATGCAATTTAATGATACGTTATTAGACTCACCCGAATGTATAGTTAACGCATTTGCTGAATTTTTCAGCAGCGTATATACTGACCCTACGCCCATTGCTACAACATTTGATTCGCACAATAACTTTCCATTAATTAATATCTCATATATTACATCTGATGACATCTGCAATGCCATATCACACTTGGGCAATACAATGACTTGCGGCGCAGATGGAATTCCTAGTTTTTTAATTAAAGATATTTCTCTCATTTTAATAAAACCATTGCAGGTTATATTCAATATTATATTAAAGACTTCTGAGTTTCCGACAGTCTGGAAAGAATCCAGGATATGTCCTGTGCTTAAAAGCGGTGATTCTAAGGTAATCGGCAACTATAGACCAATTACTTTGTTGTCTAACTTTTCTAAAATATTTGAAATAGTTGTTTATCGTCATATTTTTCCCAAGATTAGAAGTCTTATATCTCCACGTCAACATGGCTTTATAACAGGAAGATCCACAATGACCAATTTGTGCTGCTTTAGTGAGTGTGTATGCAGTGAACTTGACAGAAAGGGTCAGGTTGATTGCATATACATGGACCTTGCCAAAGCCTTTGATCGTGTTGATCATACTATTTTACTCAACAAACTCAATACGTATGGCTTTCATGTTCACTTAATTAAATTATTTAAATCATATCTATCGAATCGTAATCTGTATGTTTCAATCAATGGATTTTCATCTGTTAGGTTTATGGCCCGCTCTGGGGTTCCTCAGGGTTCCAACCTAGGGCCATTATTGTTCATTATTTTTATAAATGACCTTAGTTCACTATTAGATTGTAATCACTTACTATTTGCAGACGATCTTAAAATTTTTTCTACTATTGATTCACTTATTGACTGTTTACTTTTGCAAAGTGTACTTGATAGAATCTCCACATGGTGCTCCGTTAACAATCTATCTCTAAATGTAGCTAAATGTAAAGTAGTTACATATTCACGCAAAAAGCTTCCGATTCCGTTCACGTATACTATCGGTAATAAATCATTAGAAAAACTGTCAACATTTAAGGATCTTGGTATCATTTTCGATTCCAAATTTACTTTTAGAGAACATTATAATTCAATTATTTGCAAAGCCAATAAATCTCTTGGATTCATTATGCGAAATACCAAGGAATTCAAAAATATTTATTCATTAATCTCCTTATTCAATTCATATATACGTTCGATACTTGAATACGGTTCCTTGATATGGAATCCTTTATATCACATACATCAGCGGTCTATTGAGAATATTCAACGTAGATTCTACAAATATCTATGGTCTGTAAAATTTGGTGCTTATCCTCCTCAGGGCTTTAATAATGATTTGCTTTTATGTGAGTTTAGAGCAGTGTCACTGTCAGTACGCAGAGATAACTTAGGTCAGCTATTCTTATTTAAACTTATTCATAATATGATTGACTGTCCGGATTTACTTTCTAGAATCAACTTTAATGTTCCTCGTTTATGTAGTAGGCGCTCCACACAATTTTTCATTTGTAATGCACGTACCAGTATCCTTGAGTTTTCTCCAATTCGCCGTATATGTCTACGTCACAATTTTCTTAATTATGATATATTTTGTTGCAATTTGAGAGAGTTCAAATCGTTGCTGGTACCTGTTTGAGCGAAAATTCTGCAGTTTGCATTGAATTAATTATTTTTGTTCATATACTCTATTCTTTTTGCTTATAAGTTAGATTTAGTTAGATTTAATTATATTATATTGTTTTCCATTATATTTTATTTTTGTTATTGTTAATGTTTATAATGATATTTTGTTATTTTGTTAATTACTCTGTAATTGGACTCTTTGTCTGTTGGGTAATAAAGTTTATTATTATTATTATTTATTATTATTATATTTTATAATTTTTATATATGTTATATTTTTTATATTTTTAATTTATATTTATCTCAAACATTAAAAACGAAATAGATATTCTGTTAATGCTATATAATTGGAAAAATACTTAATAATAAAAGGAATAGTCGTTTTTATTTTAGAATATGTTTTTTATATACAGGGTGAGTTTTATTCAATGTTCTCTATGGGAATCTCGGAAACTATAAGAGATAGAAAAATGGTTAAATGGGGAAAGAAGTGTAGTTTTATAAGACGAATAAAATGACACTTTCAAAATATTTGAAAAAGTCAAGGGTAACTAGATATTTTGAAAAACGTAAAATGTGTCAATTTTTTGAAATCAATATATCTCTATTATTATCATAGATAGAAAAAAACTGTAAAGGACAAAGTTGTACAAAATTTGACACAGATTAATAATAAATAATCAAAAAAAAAAAAATTTTCGCCCATATTTTGGGAGATATGACACAAACTTACCTTTTTTAAATGGAAACAATAGTTGCCATAGTTATTTTTAAAATAAAATAAGTTATAGTCGTTTTTAATTTTACCATACACCAAAAAATAGTTAGCCATGAAAAAGACAAAAGTAAAACAATTGCAATTATTTATTCTAAACACAAATTAATTCATTTTCATATTTTGTTTGTTTTGATAAGTTTGTTTTGTATTTTTTTTTGGTGTTGTAAGTGATAATGAATTTTTCCAACGTAGAAAAGTGTGATATGCTCGTTTGTTACATTCAGTGTAATAAAAATGCTGCGGATGCTGCAGAACAATATTATAATCAATATATCGATCGTCGGCAGCCATCTTTACCAACATTCAGAAGTATTTACCACAATTTGGGCGAAACTTGAAAAAAAAAACGAAATTAATGATGTTTCGGAAATTAACGTATTAGGATTGGCGATGATAGATCCATCCACATCGACCAGACAAATTGCAACAAAAGCAAGCATATCTCAACGGACTGTAGTACGAGTTTTGAAAAAACATAAATAACATCCATATAAGGTATCAATTTCACAAAATTTATATGACGGTGATACCAATAAGAGAATAGTCTTCTGTATGTGGTACAAAAACATGTGCCAAGAGGATAATACGTTCCCTACAACAATAATTTGGACAGATGAAACGCGATTTACTAATTGTGGGATTTTTAACCGGCACAATGAACATGTTTGGAGTCAGGAGAATCCACGAGAAGTTGCACAACGTAGACCACAAATTAAATTTGGATTTAATGTATGGTGCAGTGTGTTTGGATAGAGAATTCTCGGCCCATATATTTTTGATAACACATTGAATGGAAATGATTACCTTTGTTTTCTTCAAGAAACATTTGAAGATATGCTCGATGATTTAAATTTATCAGTACGAGCAAGATTGAAGTGGTTTCAACATGACGGAGCTCCACCTCATAGCACGTTGGCTGTGCGAAACTATTTAAATGATGCTTTTCCTAATTCATGGGTAGGAAGAAATGGACCAATCCTATGGCCACCTAGATCACCCGACCTATACGTTTTAGACTTTTTTCTGTGGGGTTATGTGAAGAACAAAGTGTATCAACAATCATATCAATCCGTGGAGGATCATAGACTAGCTGTACTTGAAACATTTTATTCTGTTGACAGAAGAATAGTCAAAAAAGCCACAATTTCGATTTTAAAAAGATGTACTTTAGCCATAATAATAATGGTGGACTTTTTGAGCATCTTATGTAATATTTAAAATTTTCTTCTATTATTATTTTGATAATTTCGGAATTATTTTACTTTATGTTGCTTTTGACAAATCTAAAGAAAGATAATAAATTAAATATTGATTTCGTTGCTATAAACAACCACAATTGTTTTACTTTTGTCTTTTTCATGGCTAACTATTTTTTGGTGTATGGTAAAATTAAAAACGACTGTAACTTATTTTATTTTAAAAATAACTATGGCATATGTTATATCGGATTAAAGGGAAAAAAAATAGTCCTTTTAATAAAGTCATAGCCAACTATTGTTTCTATTTAAAAAAAGGTAAGTTTGTGTTATATCTCCCAAAATATGGGCGAATTTTTTTTTTTTGATTATTTGTTATTAATCTGTGTCAAATTTTCTACAACTTTGTCCTTTACAGTTTTTTTCTATCTATGATAATAATAGAGATATATTGATTTCAAAAAATTGACACATTTTACTTTTTTCAAAATATCTAGTTACCCTTGACTTTTTCAAATATTTTGAAAGTGTCATTTTATTCGTCTTATAAAACTACACTTCTTTCCCCATTTAACCGTTTTTCTATCTCTTATAGTTTCCGAGATGCCCATAGAGAACATTGAAAAAAAAACTCACCCTGTATAGGGTAAAGCAACACGCAATATGATTTTCCTCTATTTTTGCTTAAATGGAACACGCTATATTTTTTATTTCATTTCAAAATGAAAACAGGCCCTCTTTATTTTTTGTATAACAAATTACTATAATTTAGCATTTTTGAGATATTTATAATCAAAATGAAAATACGCAAATTTTTATTATTTAGTAGTCAATATCATATTTAATAAGTAAAGTATATTTTACTTTATTTTTGTAACACTGATTCTGTTAGACATACTTCTTCAATAAAAAAAAACTTTAATTATTAGAAACAAACAAAAAATATATTTTGGTGATTATTCTAAACATTTTTAAATATTCTTATATACTTATTAAAATGACTTTAAATCATTTGTGTAGGCTGAAAAACCGAAAGTGTTTCAGCAAGCCTAATGAAATAATTTAATATTTGAATTATATTTTGTTAATTTTAAAATGGCCCTTTACTAAAATGTCTATTTATGTAATTCACACACACACTATTATCTTTAAATTAATTATGTTTTTAAATGAAGGAAAACAATTACGAATTGCATTTGTTTAATAAGAGAGACATTCAATTTTATACTTTGGATTGAAATTGTTTAAAAAACTGTAATAGATTGAAGTATAGTTTGTTATACAAAAATAGAAGCACAGACAATTTTCTATGGAAATTTCACAAACAATATATGGTGTTCCATTTAAATAAAAAAAAACATTTTGCATATTGTTTGATCCTGTATACAAAATTTCCTTTATGAGAAAATATTAGTTTTCCTTCGATTATTCAGCATTTTTTCAATCATATTGCGTTGACAGATTTTTTTTTTTTTTCATTTAGCTTTAAAACTAATCGGCGCCGCACACTGAGTCACCCTGTATATAAAACTACTTTTAAAATGTGACAAAAATGTAAAATAGACTTTATCATATTTTAAGTGGGAAATTTGTAATTAAATTATATTTATAGTGTAATATTTTCAGTCATAAATGTGCGTTATATGGATGTATTTTTAAAATAGTCTTAAATTAATGTACTGCCTATATTGTCCAAAAAGGATTAATATTATTTTATCTATTTCGTTTGTTTTAAAATAGAAATGCGTATTGTATAAGCTAATATAGGTAGAGGAAAACTAATATGGATTAATGCAGCACTAAATTCTTCATCAAACAATGCATAAATAGAAATAAAACACCCTCATTTGAAAAAATCAAGTTCTGACATAGACTTGATTCCACAGTTACTTTGAGACATCCTGTATAACATTTTCAGTTATTTTATGTACAAGCATTAATCAACCCCATAGGTGGTGTGGAACAGAGAATATTTTCTTATATTGGTTTATCAATATTTAAATTAAATAAAAATAATTTGAATAAATTATTTCCCCTTTAGCTACTGTGAACATGTTGATTTATGTTACATAAGTACTTAAAAAACATGTTCAATTATGGACATTTACTGTTGCATAACAATAACATTTTGTACAATGCAACAATTTTTGAATCGAAAATATTTAATGCAAAAGAACAAAATAAAAAATTACGTAATATAAGGCTATCTGCAAACACGTGTTTCGGGATTTCATCCCTCATCAGTACAGTTGTGCCCTATATATTTTGTTTTATTTAGAGTACTTATGAAACTGTAATGTCACAGTAGCTAAAGAATTTAAATAATTTCAATAAAAGTAAACGAAATTATAATTATATTTATGTAATAAACAAAATTTATACCGGGATGATTTTTTTAGAAAATTTCAACCTTGAAAAGTTTCAGAAGTTATGTGTTATATATATATATAAAGAATTAATTAAAAATACTAACAATCTGATATAATTGTAAAGGTCATTTAATAAGAATCTGGAAAATGGTATACTCTGTATTATTAAAAATATGTTTAGCTTATTGAACATCAAGAAGTACATCAGGTAGCATTTTTTCATGATCTTTAGAAATTAAAAAAAAAGTATAAATTTTCTGATACGAAAATATCGAAAATCCAACGGTTTAGCTCTCCCAATGGAAGAAATTGCTGAATAAATGGCGAAAAATGCAAATCAGTATTAAAACCCAATGAATGTTTATTTACATTTGGAGGATTCACGCGGTTCTCCGTTGATTCTAAAACGGTTCATGCAAATTTAACGTACATTCTCTAATCGTGCATTTCACACCGTTTCTCTCTTTCTTCTACGATTACGGCTGATCGTGTAAAAAACGGTGGTGGGAGTTGTTAACCTGTCTTCTGCAAGGTGGCCAGAAAAGGTATGATTATCTTCAGGTAGTGTAAAAAATCTAAATAAAAAAACTTTGTATTCATCCTCGTAACATCACACGAGGCTGTTAAAATATTAAAGGTGTCTCTGGAAATTAGAATTATTTTCTAAATATTTTGGAAAAAATCAACAAAACTTACAATCAATTACACATTTGTAAAATTTAAATGACAGGTGATAGATTAATTGGAAACTTTAACAAATTAATAACTTCTTCAGAAGCATTATTTTGATAAAAATAGATCTCACAACTATGCATTTTCATATGTAACCTTATTCACTTTGACATATACTTGTCATAATTTTTTTGTGTAAGTTCAACATTCTTTCTGAAGATGTATACATTCAATGAGAATGCAGATGCACGTGATATTTGAATTCTGCAGTGGTAATGCAACTAGCGCCAAAGATGATACTAAAGATTTCCAAATTAGACCAAAGGCTATGTACAATGGCGGTTGACGAAATGTGAACAATGTTTATTAGCTATGTGAATGTGACTTTTAATCAGGAGAGTCGCGTTTGTGCGAAAACAAACATTTGAATGACAGATTTATTAAAGTCATCCAAAAATATGCCTAGACATCTATCTTTAGACGAGAAGAGCAGGGCAATAGCTAAACTAGAAGAAAACTGGTCTCTTAGCCGAGTGGTTGCTGATTTGAATGTAAGCAAAGCCTGTATACATAATTTGAAAAGGCGATTTGAAATAAGGCAAGATTTAAGAAGGCCACCCCGAATTGGAATAGGAAGGGTATCTAATGAAGAACAGGATGTTGCATTGGTGAATCATCTCACAGAAAATCCATTTGATAGTGCCTTAGATGCTCGAGAAGTAACGGGTTTTGCGGGGTCTACTAGAACTGCTCGGAAACGTATTAATGCTGCAGGTCTACAAAATTTTCAAGTAACCAAGAAAGTTTTTCTCTCAGAAAACAATTTGATTTGGATTCTTCGGCGGAGGGCTCGAAATAAATTCGGCAGCATGTAGGCCCCAATGGGCCCTTTATGCTCCCTCTCGCCTAGAGGTCATCTACTCCGGTGCGCTCTCTAGCCATCCAAGTGTTTGGATGAATTTCAGGATCGCACCGGGGTGTGCCCCTCTTATATCGTGTGATTTCGGGAATTTTTCTCCCCATATATGTTCTCTTTTTGAGGAGAGGGCGGTGCATTCCATAAGTAGGTGCTCCGCCGTTTCCTCTTCCTTTCCACATCCCCGGCATACTTTATCAACTGATAGTTGGAGTCTGTGTAAGTGTTTCCTGAGCGCGCAGTGACCTGTTAACATGCCTACCATGCTCCTCAGGTTTTCTCTTGACAATTTTTTATAATAGTCCGCTGTTTTGTGGTTTATGCTGATGAGCTGTTTCCCGACTAAGTTTCCTTTTGAATCGCTCCACCTGATTAGGTGTTCGGTCATTGAGTTCTCCTTAATGGATGTTTTTATGTCAGACAGTTTTGGTGGTAGTGCGGGTTCCGGGCCATGCACAGGTGTGCCCGCGGCCTTGCGTGCCAGTTTGTCTGCCATTTTATTACCGTTGCTGTTTTTATGTCCCTTCACCCAATGGATGACCAGGTTATTTTGTGCTGCAGCTAATTCTAGGCTTTCCCTACATTCGTATGCTAGTAGCGACGTAAATTTTGAGCTCATGATTGTATTAATTGATGCTCTACTGTCAGTTAATATTCGGATCGTTTTTCCTTTCACATTCCGTATTTTTAGAGTCTCGGCTGCATATTGAATTGCGGCGAGTTCTACTCTGGTTGGGTCATTTATGCCTCTGCCCAGGGGTTGTCCTCTTTTTAGTGACAGTCTTTTTGAGAATATCCCAATGCCTGCTCCGTTCTTTGTCACCGCACCATCCGTGTAAATATGGATGTCGGTTGCATTGTTTACAGGGGGGTCATCCTGTTTTGCAAGTTTTATTTTGCTGTCAAAAATATACCTCCGTATGATCGTGTCCACCGGTCCGTCGGCCTGTTTACTCCTGTTTAGGGTGTCCTTCAGTATGTCCCAGTGTTCACCATCTCCGTTTGGTATATTCCACAGCTTTGATTTATAGAGTCGCAGTGCTGTGATCGACGCCATCTCCTTTACATATATGTCGAGAGGAGTCATACAAAGCGCTGCCTCAAGTGAGGCTGTTGAGGTTGTTCTCATTGCCCCTGTTGTATGCAGAAGTGCGATGCGTTGGACATGTTCCATCTGCCGCATCGCGGTCTTTTTTCTGGCCCTAGGCCACCAGAAAACAATAAACAACGAAGATTGGAGTTTGCCAACGAATTTGTGTAACGCGGTCGTCTTTTCTGACGAAAAAGTATTTCATGTAGTAATGGGAGCCTACGAGTTTATGGACCAATAAACCAAAGGTATGAAGAAGGATTCACCCGTCCAATAGCAAATTGTGGTCGTTTTTCTGTTAATTTTTGGGCTTGGGTCAGTGTAAACGGACCCGGAATAATTTGGAAAATAGATGGCCATTTAAATGCTATTAAATACAGGGATATTTTAGAATATGTAATGTTACCTTCAGTAACACAATCATTTCCAGAAAATTTTATATTTGAATAGGACAATAGTCCTATCCATACAGCAAAAATTGTGACTCAGTGGCTAATTGACCACCGCATCCAAGTATTGCCTTGGCCTGTGAAGAGCCCTGATCTCAATCCAATTGAGAATGTTTGGGGATACCTACAAAAAAAGATTTACTCAAGAGATTTTAGATCTAGGAATGCAGATGAACTTCACGAAATTCTTGAAAATGCATGGGAGGATTTGGCTGACAACTACAATTTGAGGAATCTAGTTTCATCCATGAGTACACGTTTGGCAAAAGTTATCACAGCAAATGGTGGTCCTACAAAATATTAATTTCATAATTTATACTTGTATTAAGAATAAATATGTTTAGCATTGTAATTAGTAATTGAATAATAGTTCTTTAAAACCTAAGTTACACCACTGTTAAGAGTTCTGATAAATCTGTACAAAATTAGACAATTTCTCTATGACAACAAAATAATGTTCACATTTCATCGGCCGCCATTGTACTTTTGGGTTGTTCGTTTATAATAACGAATAACGTATACGGAGGGAAACCTAGGGAATGTCGTACTGTTAACCTAGAAGAACAGATATTGAATACAGTTCAAGAAGATCCTAATAGTAATACAAGACAAATAGCCCAGCAGTTAAATGTTCCCAGTGAAACAACAGTCCATGCAGTATTGAAAGTATATCTTTTACTTCCATTTCATGCAAGAAAAGTTCAGCCACTGTATGAAAATGATAACAAAATATACATATATGCACATGTATATTTTGTGACAGGATTTTAGATCAAATTCGGGAATAATCAATTTTTTTATTTAAAATTGTCATAATTATCATTTTTGGACAGAAAAAAATCCTCAGTCAGTTGGAGAAATGGGACATCAACAACATCCTGTACATACAATATGGTGCACCACCTCACACAGCAAGAATTTCAAGAGAATGGTTAGGCGAACATTTTCAAATAGATGGGCGCATAGACCCATGCTATGGCCAGCAAGGTACTGGAACTGTAAACAGTAAGTGCAAATATAATAAAAACGTCCTGCTGAATATAAGATATCGAGAAATTCAAACGCTGTCGACGAATTACCTAAAATCCCAATGTAAGTGTACGCCAACTAGCAGGAAATATTGGAATACACCACACTACAGCACATAAAATTTTGTAAAAGCATGTATCATTCCTACAAATATCAGTGCCATCAAGAATTTTTTCCAGATGATATGGTGAGAAGGGCTGAGATACACCATTATGGAAAAAGCAAACGAAGATAGATATTTTTTGAAGAATGTGTGTTCTATAGATGAGTGTTCATTTAACTTAACAATATGCCAAACTCATAAAACTGTAGAATTTGGGCTACACAAAATCCTTATAAATATTTAAAAACGGGAAACACAATATCCTTAAATATAAAATATTTGGGCTGGAATTTTGGGGCATTATATAATAGGACCATTTATCATTGGCGGAAATTTTAACATCTGAACATTTTTTGCAATTATTGCCCAATGAAATAACACCAGCTATCAATGAGTTTGCACCGGCTAATGAAGAAATTTGGTTTCAAATGGATGGATATTCTGCACATAACAGTTGTGTCGTCTGCATCTGCTTTAATGGCAAAGTTATTGGTAGAGGATACGAAATTTGTTGGCCTGCTCGTAGTCCAGACCTTTCTCCTCATTTCTTTCTATGGGGAAATTTGAAATAAAAAATTTACAGTGGTAACCGTTTAGAAGATTTAGTACAATTGCAAAATGGTATTCGAGATCAGTGCACAAAAATTTTGCCATATCAGTGAGAATTTTTTGATAGAATGGGTTATTGTTTATCAATGCATGGAGGCTTGTTTGAACATTTATTATGGTATTTGTTTTATATATATAGAAAATCTTTATTTTTGAGAAATACGTTTAATTACATTACAATCATAAACCTCTAGTTAAGCCTCAGAAAATGGCTATCGACCATCGGTCTTTCTGCCTGTCTTTGTCCAGTTCTTGTCTTTTTATTCAATCATCATGATTGCTAACATCACTGTTTTAAGTTCTCTAAATTATTTGAAATGAATTGATGAATTGTTAGTGAAGGATAGGCATATTTGGGATTGATATTAGGATTACGAGGTATACATAGGTGTTTTATAATAGGAGCTATGTCAGGATTTGTGGCGAATTTTAAGGAAAGAATTTTAAGTCTGTGTTTACTGGTGGGAATTTTGCATGTTTCGTAGAGGGAAGTATTGGAAGAATTCTGGAGAGGATTATTAGGGAGTCTAATTTTTGTAAGCACTCTAAGGGCTGAGCGTTCACCGACTTCTAAGTTTCTTAGGACATTAGGGCGAGGATTGTATTTGTTTTATTATGTGTTAATTCCTTAAGTAAAAGTTTATTTCTGTTGTTTTGTAGATTATTCTCATTATTTTTAAAATGTTCATTATGTAAGAAATACAAGATTCAACTTGTAAAATGCCCGAATGTTAAACAAAATGATTTATTTAATAACTGATTAAATATATAATAACAAAAAAACTGAATAAAAAATATTGGTTAAAATATTGACACGAAAATGAAATTGCAAACATTAGTTAGAAAAGCGGTACGACAAAAAGAACGATGTTATCAACGTGTTGTTCTGGACAGAGGATCGGGTATTGAAAATTTAGTGTCGTAAAAGGGACAAGTCCAGACACTGGGGTCAGTCACAGTTTAACGTTAGACCCAATTTGGCACGTTTGGACCCGCTCTTTAGAAATTTTGAGATGTTTTCTTGACAATGGCCAATCATTTTTTCAGTCTTGAGCAAGTTATAAAAAATTTGAGCTGAAAATCTGAGAATAATAATAATTATTTTGTGCTAATAACATATAGTTTTACACAGATCAAAAGGTACATATAGTATAGTGATATAGGATAAATACAATTTAAAATTTATAATTAAAAACTCAAATTAAAAAAAATATATATAACTTAAAACCCAAAATTTAATACCTAAAATACAATTTAAAATCGGTTGTATAATTAAAAAACAATTAATTTGGTTTTCAGGTTTCGCTTAAAAACATTATTTAATGTAATAATTATATTAATTACTAATAAGTTACATTCTTTTTTTTTACTGTGCAATGTAGAATTTTTTCAAATATTTCCTCAGCCAGGAATGCCTAAAATTTTTAATGGCCGTTATTCGTAGCCCACCCTGTATATCTACAAATCTCATTTATTTCTCACATGGGGGATTTATTTCATTATTTATCTGCATTAAACTGGTACAAAACCTATGAGTTAAGAGGGAAAATTTGCGCTGGTAGTGAGTTTCTGGGGTACGAGATGGTGCCAAGAGAGCAATTTTGCTGAAAGTAGTGTTTGGTGCCTGCCGAATTTTATCACAACAAATAATAAAAATTGTGAGTGTGGAGCGTGTTGTTTGTTTGTTTAGACCGCGCCGATGGAATCGTGGACTCATGAATGGATATTGAATTACTGTAAACAAGGAAACTGGATTATTAGTAATATATTCACGATTGTGTTATTTATTGAACTCGACTGATTTTTTACTTATATATTTTAAAAGATCGTTGAAGTAATTTTGTGCTATTACATAATTACATTACTGAAAAAAAAAAACATCGGTACTCATAGCACAAATATTAATTATAACTATACAATATTTTAATTCATAACTTTTCCATTGTATATAACATTCTATTTGTGATTAAATTAGAAAATGTACCTACTTGTGTGGACCACCAACAGAAGATCGTGTAGCAAAAAAGCTGACTATAACTAATTAATATTTTGTTTTAATTAAATTTCTTGGTCTACATGGTATAATTTCATTTTTTGATTTCTACAAAATCACAACAAATTTTTGTATGAAGATCTCAAGTGAAAGTTTTCACTTGAAATTAGGCAAAAGGTGGCGCTTGCGTCGTCTTTAACTTATTATGAATAATATCGGGTATATAACTCGAACACAATTTCCGTTCAGCCGTCTTCATCAAGGCCAGGCCCTGTTAACTCTGTTGGAGACCTGGGTTCTTTGGGGTTTATGCACAATGATACTCAAACTTCACTACTATCAACTATATTGTTCTTACACTAGTTACAATCTTAATTATAAAGTTTGTGTTTGAAAACTAGAAAAGGTACCAAGTTGACCCGAACACGGGAATGGATGTTAACTGTGTGTGATTCAAGAAAACAATTCTGTCTTACAAGCTTAAACATTAGCTTTTTAACCGAAACAATAAGTTTTGATAATGTGGGGTGAAGTGTTAGAAATCACAGGTGGTGGTACGCGTCCAGCAATCAGCTTTCGCTTGGTGGGCGTGGGCGTGACCAAAGGGTGGTACCCTTAGTGTCACGTACACGCGTTCACTGAATCTGAGGTACCTGGCATTCCTAAGCATAAAGATTGAATGGATTCCCAAAATCGTGAGTTTGAATGTATAATTAAGGTGGCTGGCGCAGAGCAATAGACACATCCGTTTCTAATAAGGGATGTTCGAGAGTTTGAATTAGAAATTAGTTTTGTTATAGAAATGATAATTAGCTCGCTGCCACATTATAATTAAACATCCGAATGAAATTGAGGATGTTTGACATTTAGAATTTGTAATTCTTGAAAAATAAAAATTGTACGTGTTTTGTATTAAAAAGCTTAGAAATGCGACAGGCGCGTGATTACTGCATGTGCACGTTAGATTGGAATCTAACACCTCCCCCATAAAAATAAATTATAAGGTTTTAATGGCCTTATGATTTAGTAGCTAACAAAAAGAGTACAGGTTAATTAATAAATGAAATGAATTGAAATTAAGCTTTGAATTACTAAACGATACAATAAGAATAAAAAATATAAATATAAAATTTAATAAAAATAAGAGATATTGATTAAATAATTAATTAAGATTCATAAATTAACATAATTGATTTGAGCAAATTATTTGTTACAATACACTATGATAATAGATTTTTAAGAAAAAGAGAAAAATATATAACTAATTAATTACACTTAGAAAATAATAAAAGTTTGTTACGTTACATTGGTCCTTATTCCATTTCTTTTCCACAAGCTTTACTTCACTGATTTTATTACACATTTTTATTTTTTCATTTAACTTCACTGCACTTATTCCATGTTTATTGGGGCAGCTCTCATATATGATCTGGTCCGGTAGGGTGGTGAGGATCTTCGAGGTCGGGAATTTTCCGTCATAGTCTGGAGTTCGATCGGTTGGTTGTCCCTGTCTTGATTTTCTTCATCAATTATCATTGCGAGTTGTTCCCTGGTGACTGGAGTAGCGATGTTTGTATTGAAAATTTTGAGACATTTTAGGTCGGATGATGAACAGCAACATAGTTTCCGAAATAACCTTGTTAAACCGCAGCAGCGTATAATACAACAGATTAGTATTAGGAATGCAATGCTGAATACGGCTGATGTAATCATCGAAAATAAACCTCGATAATTATTAGGTTCTTCATAGTTTTCCTCAAGTATTTTGTCCATTTGTTGTAGTTTAAAGTTCGCAATCTTTAATTCGTCTAATCCCGTATTTATTATTTTGATTGGTGCTAATTTTATGGGTATGTAGTCTTCGATGTGTGAATTGTTAATATTGCAGCAATCGTCGTTCAAGATGTTGAAATTCGGTACCATATGGTGGACTTCATGAAACATTGTTGTCGTTGCTTCTAATACCACGGTTGGTGTATAGGCTTTGCACTCATTTTGTAAGTGGATGAGTCCGGTTGAGTTCATTTCCGTGCTAACAATAACGTTTGAAGGACAACTTATGGTGATTTCTGTTGGAGTTGTTACAGCAAAAATCCATTCATTGTTCCCCAATGGGTGCCATATTTCCAGATCAAATTGGCTGGTGCGAATGTCACATGAATCGGGCATCTTGCGAATCACGGAATTGAGCAACATAGTCTCGCATATTGGTTTTTCAGAAGTTCGCCTCGTTTGTAATTCGTGACAGATGTATTCTCCTTTCGACGATTCGGTGCATTTTCCCATGTCTCTCATTGGCACGTAGTACACACGTGTGATACTCAAGAGAAGGTAAGGGAAAGTGGGATTCACGAATGAATATGATTTTGATGAATTATGACGGATAGGTAAAGGTAATACATTATAAATGTTGTATTCAAATTCTTCAACAAGCGGGATTTTAATAGCAAATATAATTTTTCTGTTAATATAAACTACTTCAAGTTTGCAAATGTCAAAATATTTATGAATTTCAGGGAATACTAAAGCAAAGGGAAGCACTTTTCCTTTTGGTAATATTACTTGAGTTAATTCGTTAATGAGATCATTAGGTGACAAGACGAATGGATGAAAAATATTTTTTCGCGCTAATGTAATTGAAGATATAAGTTCATCGCAATGGTGTTCTAATTCAGCTACTAATTGAGTCAATATAGTTACTTGCTCCATGATTAATTGTTGAATTTTTACTTCTTTTAAATTTTCTGAAATCATTTTGGCAAAATTATTGAATTGAATTATATTCTCATTTAATTTTTCTTCATTTATGCGTAAAGTTTGTAATGATGAATTAAAATTAGTTATCGCTCCAGAAACAACTTTTATTTGTTGGGACATTAATTTTTGAACGTTCTTGTTATCATAAAATAAAGACTTAATAGATTGATCATAAAATTTAGCATTTTCTGCATCAGGAATGCCAAAAAGCCAATTAACTACATATGAAACCCCATTAAATAGACCTCGTTTGAATCTATCATTTCTAAAAGTGTGACCAGTGAGATAGTTTACTGATTGAATTTTTTGTTTTAATCTATTGATTTCGATTAGTAAGAGATCTAGAGAATTTTTTCTGTAAAAGTGTAAGTGCTCATTTTTAAAATTAGGTTTATCACAACATTTACTTAATGTTAAATTGTAAAATTTTTCAATTTGATTAAATTTTTCCTCAACGATTTTGAGATCAAAATAGGATAGTAAGGTAAAACGAGAATTGCTTAATTTTGATTTTCCTAAATGGTGGTAAAATAATCCAGAGCTATTATCTAAGTGTTTAATTTCATAATGCTCGTCAATGGAAAGGACTAATGGAATAAGTAACGTAAATGGGAAAAGGAATTTGAGTTTCATCATCGTTTATGTATCTGAAACAAACGGTTTCAATTCGTTTATGTGATAGGTTACCCTTTTGTTTTTCTTAAGAATAACAACAGATTTGTTGTCATTAATTTCTACAATTTTAAATGGACCTGCGAAATTAGGTTGTAGTTTTTTATTGAGTCCTGATTTGATTTTGTGGTTTTTAATTAGAACTAGGTCATTGATTTTAAAATTATGTTCATTAATTTTACTGTCGTAATACTCTTTTGATTTTATTTTGGAATTAATTATGTTAGTCTTAGCGACTTGATGGCTAAAATTTAGTTTTTGTTTTAGAGATTTAATATAGTCATCATACGTATATAATATTTGAGGCTCTTGTGTTATTGAAGACGGCAAAAACGGTTTATTACCAAAGAGAAGTTCGTAAGGACTAAAGTTCGTGGATTTATGTATATGTGTATTGTAAGAGAACATTGCAAACGGAATAAATTCATCCCAATTCGTTTGTTTGTCGTTAATATAGTGTTTTAAATAATCTTTAAGTGTGAGGTGTGATCTCTCTAATGCTCCATTGGTTTGTGGGTGGTACGGAGACGACAATATATGTTTCGTATGGAATAATTTAGTTAAATTTTTAATGAGGTTAGAAGTGAAATCTGGACCTTGATCACTTAGGATAGTTTTTGGAATTCCGAATAGGGTAATGAATTTAGTAAGTTCTTCGGCTATTGTTTTGGATTCATGGTTTGGTATGGCTGTAGCGTAAGAGTATTTTGTTAGATCGTCTTGCATGGTTAAAATAAATCGATTATTATTTTCTGTTTGCGGAAGAGGACCGACAATGTCAATAGCTAATCTATCAAACGGTTTTTCAGATGTGGTGGTAATTTCCATTGGTGCCTTAGTCGGTTTGAAATTAGTTTTATTCAATTGACAAGACTGACAGTTTTTTATATATTTCTTAATGTCATTTTTCATACTTGACCAATAATATTTTTCTTTAATTCTATTATATGTTCGTTGAAATCCTGAGTGTCCGGCTAATTTTGAGTCGTGATTATCGATTAGAATTTGTTTGATTTCTTCCTCGGAATTGATTTCGATTTTATTATTTTCTAGGATTATGGGTTTTATTTTAGTTTCTTTGAAAAGAAAATAAATCATTTCAGAGAACATTTTCTTTTTTATATTTTTGTTATTAGATATAGGACTTATAATGTAAATTGAATCGTTATTTTTATTTATTGTTTTTATTAATTCATTACGAACAGATCTTAGACTATAATATAAATCTTTGTATATTAATTTGTCGAAATAGAAATTTTTAGCAATACACAAATATGTCGTTTTATCATTGCGACTTAATTTTATGAATGAATTTAAAGAAACTGGTTCAGATATTTTTAATGTGTCAAATGTTTCTTTAATTTCTTCGCTGAATAAATTATTATCGTCTAAATCTTTTGAATAAATTAATACATTAGGGAATTTATTTAATTTACTAGTGTTGACGATATCTACTTGAATTGAATCATTGCAGGTATAATGAAATTTAATAAAATCATCAAACGATTCTTCGTGTTTAACTAAATTCACTGGCACAATACGAGATAAAGCGTCTGCATTGGAATTTATTTTTCCAGGTTTATAAACAATTTCGTAATCATACTCAGCAATTTGTAAGCGCCATCTAACTAATCTAGAACCAGGGTCTTTACAATTAAATAACCATGTTAATGGTTTATGATCGGTTACAATTTTAAATTTACGACCATACAAATAAGGACGAAAATGTTTTATGCTCCATATTATTGCTAAAAGTTCCTTTTCAGTTGTTGTGTAGTGATTCTCCGATTGATTTAAAGTGCGTGATGCGTATGCAATCGGTAGATCTTGTCCTATTTCACCTTGACTAAGAACTGCTCCAATTGCGACATTGGATGCATCAGTAGTAAGAACAAATTCTTTATTAAAATTTGGATATTGTAAAAGAGGTTCTGACATTAATATCCGTTTGAACTCTGAAAATGATTGATCTTGCTTTTCAGTCCACTCAAAAGGAGTGTCCTTTTTTAATAAAAGAGTTAGAGGTTTAGCGATATTTGCAAAGTTAGGAATAAATTTTCTATAATAACCGACTAAACCTAAGAATGATTTTATTGACGTTACGTTTTTGGGAGTTTGAAATTTATTGATAGCTTGAACTTTATCGGGATTAGGGCGAACGCCTTCATCTGAGATAATATGACCTAGATATGCGACTTCTCGTCTAAGAAATTCGCATTTGTCCGGCTGAAGTTTTAGATTATTTGCCCTTAGTTTAGAAAATACAGTTTCTAATTTCTCTTCATGCTGTTGCAATGAAGAAGCATAAATAACGATGTCGTCTAAATATACAAAACAATGCACTCCCTGAAGTCCAGTTAATACAGTGTTCATTAACCTTTGAAAGGTTGCTGGGGCATTTTTTAATCCGAATGGCATACGTTTAAATTCATAATGCCCTAATGGAGTAGTAAATGCGGTTTTTTCTTGATCTGATTCTCTCATTGGGATTTGATGAAAACCAGAAGCTAAATCTAGTGTTGTGAAATATTTGGAGTGACCTAACTGGTCTAAAATGTCCTCGATATTCGGAAGCGGATATTTGTCACCAATAGTGATATCGTTTAGCTTTCTAAAATCGACAACGATTCTCCATTTACGTTCACCAGATGCATCTAATTTCTTTGGTACAACCCAAAGAGGAGAAGACCAAGGAGAGTTTGAAGGTTGGATTATTTTGTCCTGTAGCATTTTATTTATCTGTTTATTAACTTCGTTCTTATGGACTTCCGGATAGCGGTATGTTTTTGTATAAATAGGATTAGGATTAGAGATATTGATTTCATGTTTAATAGATTCGGTTTGAGTGAGATTATCGCCAGGAAGATGAAAAATGTCAATGAACTTAGTACATGTTTTTAATACATGATGTTTTTCTTCATCATTTAAGTGATCTAATCTTAGATTTTGAATTAAATTATTTTTCCTACTTATATCTTTATTTTGATGAGAGATTTGATGATTTAGATTTAGGATTGAATTAGATTTAGGGATTGGATCGAGTACTACTAAAAATGGAGTAAATTCGTGATCTACTAATCTCGTATTTAAAATAGTAGTTAGAGCCTTTTTATTTTTGTTTACTTTTACAATGGATTTAGCAAGATAGATCCCTTTTGAGATTTCAAATTCCGGCATGATACCCTCTTTGATTTCGGGATTCATTACCTCAATCTCCACAACTGTTTCAGATCGAGCAGCAAGTACAATCTTTGGTACCATATATACTGATGGATCGGATTTTTCGGTATGTAGAGTAATTGAAGTTCCGCGAATTGTCAAAGATTTATTGGAATAATTGATTGTTGCCTTTTCCTTCTCGAAGAAGTCCTTGCCCAAAAGCCCATCGAATGGTACATTCGAGACAGAGTTTAGAATTTGAAATTTTGTATAAATGAATTCGTTTTTAAATTTTAAGGGAATCTGACAGCTGCCTAGTGTCTCAATAGGGTTATTGGGACTGAGTCCCTGAAGGATTAGTTTATCATTAAAATTACATCTAGTATTTTTAACTAATTTGCTAGCTTTAATGATTGAGACACCCGCACCTGTATCGATTAAGAATTTTAATTGTTTATTTTCATTGCGAGCTAAGCTACAATTAACAATGACATAATTGAGATTTTCGTTTGATAATAATATTTTTAATTCTGGAACACCTGAATTTGTTCTAGATTCTCTGAAACGGTGCTCATTTTCAGAGAATGATTTAAGTTTAAATTAACGGGTTGTTCTTGTTTTGATTTGTTGTTATTATATTCTCTTTTACGGCACTCTGATATAACATGACCTTGTTTTTTGCAGTAGTTACACGATTTACTTTTATTTTTAAAGAAACATTTATCAGTTTCGTGATTTGTTTTCTTACAGATATCGCAAGATTTAATAATATTAATTGATTTTTGATTTTGTGAATAGTTAGGAGGACGAGTTTGACTATGAAATATTTTTTTGTTATGAGAATAATTGTTACTTTTAAAATTTAGTGCAAGAGCACGCTCTTCTGAAATAGCAGCACTAAAAGCTGAATTTAAATTGTCGAAATCTTTCCACCTTAGCATTTGTGAAATTTCAGGTTTGGAATGAAGAACGAATCTATTTAATGTGATTTCGTTAATAGTTTTAATTTTTCCAGGAATATCATTTTTGTCCTGTGTATATTGATTGATTGCAGAGATTGCTCTGGAATTAAGTGTTTCTAATAATTGATAGTATTCAGTTACTGATTGATTACGATTTTGTGAGCAATTATTAAGATCTTCCATGATCTGACAGTAATGTTTTTTATCTTGATAAAGTAGTTTTAATTTTTCTTTTAATTGTTCCCAGTTGTCAAAAGAGTGCTGGGCCAACTGGTCCTTCGCTTTGCCTTGTATTTTAGATAATATGAAATATAGTAATGGTGTTTGCTGGTTATCAGCGGCAAGTGAAACTGCATTATTACAATTAGCAATAAATTGCCCTAGTTCGTATCTATTTCCGGAAAATGAGTTAGGAATTAATGAACAAATGAATGTGATAGGGAAATTCTCTTGAGTGGTCATTGTTGTATGCACTATTTACCAAAGAAATAACAGGAAAACACTTACCGATAATTAAAGTTCGTTGTTAAGAAGTGGGCTTCACCGAAAGTGTGCTCCTTGAAGAAGGTTTCAGCAATTCTTTCGTCAACGAATCCTACCACGACTGCGCCAATTTTGTGTTGGAGACCTGGGTTCTTTGGGGTTTATGCACAATGATACTCAAACTTCACTACTATCAACTATATTGTTCTTACACTAGTTACAATCTTAATTATAAAGTTTGTGTTTGAAAACTAGAAAAGGTACCAAGTTGACCCGAACACGGGAATGGATGTTAACTGTGTGTGATTCAAGAAAACAATTCTGTCTTACAAGCTTAAACATTAGCTTTTTAACCGAAACAATAAGTTTTGATAATGTGGGGTGAAGTGTTAGAAATCACAGGTGGTGGTACGCGTCCAGCAATCAGCTTTCGCTTGGTGGGCGTGGGCGTGACCAAAGGGTGGTACCCTTAGTGTCACGTACACGCGTTCACTGAATCTGAGGTACCTGGCATTCCTAAGCATAAAGATTGAATGGATTCCCAAAATCGTGAGTTTGAATGTATAATTAAGGTGGCTGGCGCAGAGCAATAGACACATCCGTTTCTAATAAGGGATGTTCGAGAGTTTGAATTAGAAATTAGTTTTGTTATAGAAATGATAATTAGCTCGCTGCCACATTATAATTAAACATCCGAATGAAATTGAGGATGTTTGACATTTAGAATTTGTAATTCTTGAAAAATAAAAATTGTACGTGTTTTGTATTAAAAAGCTTAGAAATGCGACAGGCGCGTGATTACTGCATGTGCACGTTAGATTGGAATCTAACAACTCCATAAGAATTTTCCGGCAACCACTTGGAGCGCTGAACGCAGAAATGTCTCTTTCTAAATTATTTCCGTCCTTCTTCCTCTTACACCTACTATACCCAAAAACAAACAAAAAACATGCTGAAGCATGCACTCGTAAACCTGGCGTCTGCTATCGTACATGTATAACCTTAATTTGTGTCGTGATTTATCTTGGAATTTATTCATAATATGGTCAAAAAATAATGTTATAAAATGTTGAAATAAATGTTGTGTGTTGTTGGAATTTGAAGAATTATACAAACGGATAAGCAATAATCATATAATTCAATAGCAAACAATATTTCTTGCAAACAAATATGACAAAGCGTCATTTGATTTTGTGTTAGGATTTTCCCTAATTACAAAATCATCGTCAAGTTTTGCTGTACTTGTTTATAAAAATGTATCTTTACTAAAGATTCTTTAGTATATTTAGTACATGTGTTTGTATGAAATAATCCATAGCAAAAAAGTTTCTGTTAACATATTCATACGAAAAAAGGAAGAACAGTCTTTGAGAAAAATGTTTAATTATTAGAAGCACATGGTTAAGATGTTTTGCCTTAATTTATTGCAAGAAATATTATTTGTTATGAAATTATAAGATTATTGCTTATCTGTTTGCATGTTCCTTTGAAATTACAATAATGCAGGACATTTCTTTTAAGATTATCCTCTCTTACTAATCGAAAATATCTTTGCCAGTGTTTCACTATTATAATATCAGATTATATTTTATAATTTGATACTAAAAAATAGTGAAACAATATTGGCAAAGTATGAAATATTATATGAAATATTAAAATAATTTAAATTAACGCGGGATTTCCCTCCTCCCCCGCATTCCACTGCTCGATTCGACGCTAGCGACGCTTGTGGTTTCCGGGGCATACTAAACGAAACTTTGAACAAATCTTTCTATTGGAGTTATCAATCTAGGTAAGATAATCTGTGATCAAGGCATTGCACATGGAACATGCTCTAGTCTGATGAGGTTCGAAAAACTGAAATGGCCATCACTAGTTATCCATACTCTAGATGAATGGTGGCTGAACATTTCATTAAATGTAAATTTTTTTTTTGTCTTATTTTTTAAATTATTTTTCATTGTGTTGATTATGCTATCCGACTCTTTACATTTCTAGCCTCTTGGTATCCTTTTAAGAATAATTTCTGGCAAGATGCATTCTTTATAAAATGCACTCAGGCAAGGCATCATATGATTTTTTCAATGAAGATATCTCTATCTTTATCAACGTATATAATAAAATAACAAATATTTCTTTTCGAAATATTCAGCTGCCCTTGCACCTAGAATAAAAGAAATTATATAATAAGTATAAATGAACTAACAAATTACGTTGCGTAAATGGTAAAGCTGTTTACTGTATAAATATACCGGATGAGTCATTATCAATCCGGAATATGTATTATAATTATTTGTATAAATATAACTTGCCTTGACTTTAAATTTATCTAGTGCTATAAGTTGTCAATGTTAGTTTGCAAAATGAATTTCAATTATACCAATAATGAAAGAGTTTCAATAGTAAACGAATGTTTCCACTCCTTAATTAAGCATTAAGTAAAATTTCAAGTTTAGAAAAGCCTGAAAATTTGGATTTGAGATGGGAGATTATGATAATATAATTCGAACTCTGGACTTAAAAACACTTAGCTCCCTAAGTGCCCCGGTTATCAAATCGCCGTGTGTCATACATTCAATTTGGTAATTTATAAATGAAAAAGAAATTTTTCCGACATCATTTACCGGCATTCCACATTCCTATTCAAAACATTAATCCACAAATATAATTATATTTACAAAATGTATATTGAAATATTTCAATACTGTCTTTCTTTGTTGTTTATCATAACGTAATGAATGAACAGTCCACGGCAGAAAAACACATTGCCATGCACGAATTCTATATATCAAACCTAATTTCTTGTCACATGTTTTCAGAAATTATAGTATTTTTTCAGGATAGTAAAATAGCACGATGCTGCCACCTAGTAATAAAAGGCATACTCAAAAATTACATTGCTTTTATGAAGATTTTCAAGCAACGATTTAATTTATTTTAGATCAATCTGCTTAATACAAAATGTTTATAATAATCTTTTCAATAAATTTAAGCAACGTGAAGAAGAAATAATGTTTCTTGTGGAAATATTTCACGAATTTATGTAATCATATTTAGTGTTCCACTATTTAATTTGAAAAATGTCAATTTACTTGCAAAGCTTCAATGTACAATATGTAAAAGTTTCAACGCTCTATTTTCATTATTGTGGAAGATTAATCGTTATTCGTTCTTATAGTGAAATAACATGTAAATTTCCGACCTTAGAGGGTTGTCATGAAAAAAATATAATTACCAATTTACAAAATTATTCACACTGTTTTATGATTTGTTCTAATTATCCTTTCAATTTACAGATTCCTCAATTGAAGCGCACAACTAAACCAGAAAATGTCAGCCCTGGCAATGAATTCCCTTCTCATGGCATTGAACGTCAAAGAGAAAGACAAATTCATTCTAATCAAAGAGCACGACTTGGCCGACAGCAATTTCGTCATTACACACCTCATGAAACAGTTCCTCGAGGTCGACAACAACAAAATCTGTTTTGTGATGCTACACAACACCCTCGGGCATTACCACAACGTGGGAAAAAAATTAGGATACGATCTGCTATCGAGAATCAAGGAAGGCAAAGTGAAACACTTAGAGCCCATGACTTTAATCTTCGAAGATATTATGGCAAATAGTTATAACACTTACTTGAATCACAAGGTTAAGGGTGCGATAGTGTCGGCTTTGTGGGGGTCAATTAAGAAAATCCTTGAGGATTTGAGGAGCGATTGCGAGGGTAAAGTTTTTTTGATCATCGACGATTTGAGCCACTTGTTTGATATCGGGGTTGAATCGCAGATGATTTTGCGGTTTATAAGCATGCTGAGCAGTGAAATTTTCGATAAAAATGTGCACTTGCTGATTAATATGCATATAGGGGATGAGAATGATTATCGGATAAGCTCGGCGTTGGAGTATAATGCGGATGTTAACATCGATGTAGCCCCCTTGAAGACTGGAAGGAGTTTTGATGTAACGGGGGTTTTGACAGTGGTCTCAAGTGACGGTTCACAAAATATATATCACTACAAAGCCTTGGATAAAGAGATAAGAACGTTTCGGCCTGGGGATATGTATAATTTGATTAGATGAGGTTTAATTTATTGTTTGAAGCCGTTGGATATTATTTATATATTTTTTCATGTTATTAGTACAATTAAAATTAGCCCCAATTAATTCTTATTATTAAATATAAGAATTATAATTTAATTTTTAATAAAAAAAATATTGTGTAATTATTTGTTTCAATACTTATAATCCCAAATTTATTTTTTGTTTGTAGTTTTATATTTAAAAGAAACTAAAGGCACATGCAAACTATGCTAATGTATTGACACAAAATGCTACGATTCAATAATATAATTTGAAATGTTTTTTAATTAAATCAATAATTATAATTCTTTATTGTGCTAATAGCAGAAGCTTTACACTTGTCATACATAAGTTACCCTTAAATACAATATAATGACATAATGTTGCGCTCCCTGCAATCAATAATGTTTAAACAATATAAAACATATACAGTGCGTTCATAATGACAGGAACAAATTTATTTAAATTGCTCGTAATTATTTTTGAGAAAAACACTGGGACAGGTTGATTAGTATTTTCAATTGCGCATCTTTCTCGCTAAAAGTTTTATATACAGGGTGTCCCATAAACAAATGCTGATATAAAGCTTTATTTTTTCAAATGGAACACCTTATATATTATTAGATATTTGGTTTTCTCAGAGAATTCTGGACACTTTTCATATATACTGTCCTATACCTAAGGATTTAAGTGTCTCCCATCCAAGTGGCTAGCCTGCCTATTTCCTGCATTTGATCGTAGGTCAACCTCCACTTGGGTCTTTCACGATTACGTCTCCCTGCTCGTAGGATACCTTACGATTGACAGTGCTGAGCATTTGTGAAGTATATGCTCTGTTGTCTCCACTTCCACAAGGAATGCATCCTCTACATTGGTCGTCCCCTACGATGCCCATTTTTAAGAGGTGCTTCCGAAAGCCATAGTGGCCGGTGATATATTTGGTTAGAATTATTGTGTACTGTCTAGTATCTAAGGATTTTTTTAGTCTCCTTAGGGTCTGGTTTGGGGAGATAGTTTTTTGTCTGACATTTTGATAGTTTCCTCCTCTCTCTTCCAGTTTCTTGGAGGTGAATGATTTTGTTTTGTTAGAGCTCTGGGTGTCAACTCTATTTTTGTCTTGTTGATATTTTTGATGCTTTGTTGCCAGGCTGTTGGCAATGGTGTTATCTGCATTTCCTTCAATGTGGTTTTTAATCCATGTTAGTGTTAGCAAGTTTCCTTCAGCAGCCTCATTTAACCTCTTTATACATCTGTATATTAGAGGTGAGGACACTTTAGGTGTGCTTAATGCCGTGAGTGCTGCTTTACTATCTGTCATAACAGTAATGTGTTGTCCGGTTATATTTCCATCCAGAATAATATTGGCGGTCAATTTCTATTTGTGTTACCGTGGCATGTCTATCCAGGAGTGTCGAACATATTATGTTTAGTGTCCTGGAGAACACTCTGGCCCACAGTGGTCTGAAACCGACAAAAATGCGACAAAACCCCACGGTTTTTTTATAATGTGAGATATAAATTTCATCTTTGGAAAAGTTATACTGCATACAAATTAAAATTTATTAGTGATCAAAAAACTTTATTTGCACTTCCGGTTTCACGGGAAGGGACATATGCAGTGTGATTTTGTTTTTTCGTATTGTCTATAGGGATCTCGGAAACTATAAGAGATAGGAAACGGTTAAATGGACAAAGAAGTACAGAATTACGAGCTAAATAAAAATACACTTAAAAAAATTTCATAAAAGTTAAGGGTTATTTAGAAAATGTCAAATGTATTTTTTATAAACTTTTCCCGTTTATTAAAAGAGTTTTAGATACTTTTACGCTAAATATTATTTTATCAGATTTTTTCTACTGACATTAGTTTTCGAGATAAAACTGAGGCAGTTAGATGTTTAAACTCAATAATATCACTTTAATAAAACACCCAATTTGTTTAGGTTCATTTATCTAACTGATGAAGCCACTGTGTGGTGAATTAATTGTTGCAGTACAATAAACATTAGTTGGAAACCTAAAAAAATAAGTGTTTTGTTAAAAGACATATATATTCTGAAAATTTAGGTTTTACATTTTTTCTACTTGCGGATTCAGGAGGACATTTTCTAAACAAACATGTTTTTTATTAATAGCTAAATTTACTTGCTAAAAAAATAATTTTATAAATTATGTTAATTTATTATTTCAAAATTGTTACAATCAGTGAAGCCAGTATGAAAATTAGGTTCGTTTATTTTGGGGTATCAGTTTTTGTTTGTTATATATAGTTTTAAATAATAAATTTTAAAAAGTAAGACACAATTCAAAAGAAAATGGTGTAAATATTTATTTAATAAAACTATGAAAAATATAGGAAATAGATAAAACAAATCAAACATATTTTTACATCCTCATTGAAATGTGTTTCAAATTTAATAATTGGTTCCGATTTAAATTTATTTATATATGGGTCAGAACTCACAAGAAGCATATGCCTTTCATCCTCATTTGTAGCTCTATGATTATGTTTTCCAGAGTGTTCTAATCTATAATTTTTGTACTTGTTCATTTAACCAACTTTGTAGTTCAAATAATAACAAAGTTAGCAATGATGTACACTTAATTTTGAACACCCTGCATATCCCAAGATCGCAGGTGGTCGCAGCTGAAAGTCACGAATTTACTTTTGTTTAATCTCAGATTAAGTGTCTATTTATGTTAGAAACCTGCGCTAGCTCGCGCTTATAAGATACCCTTTATAGAAAACTGATTATTTTAGAACTTATTTTAAAAATTATCTTTTTTTTAATCGTGTATTTTAATTTTCTGACTACAAGCTCTATGACAGACTTTGCCAGATGATAGCTCTCATAATTATATATTTTTTTGTTAATGAATAGGGGTCCGATTCGTTTTTGTTTAAAAGTTACAAGCATTTAAAGAATCATAACTTTTCTAGTCGACCAGCTTCAATCACAACTAGGCTGACAATAAATAAAAATGACAATTGCTATGACAATACATTTTTATTAACAATAAAAATATAACTTAAATGAAAATCAAAAAACCTAAGACTATAAAAATTGTTCGAAATGTACACCCTCCGCTTGAATGCAAGCCTCACATCGACGAACTGAAGATTCGGTTACTCGATGGATGAGATTTGGATCATTCCTTATTATTTTACAATTAAAATGATTCTAACTAACAGAATTTATTGTCATAGCAACTGTCATTTTCATCTATCAGCCTAATTGATTTATTGTGATTCTTTAAATGCTTGTAACTTTTGAACAAAAACGAATCGGATCCCTGTAACAAAAAAAAAGAAATGATAAAATTATGAGAGCTATCATCTGGTAAAGTCCCTGTATATGTTGTCATTTTGTCATATGTTAGGAATCTGAGAACAATAAACTCCCGGACAAAATTAACGCATCATTTTAATTAATCTAAATATTTACAATATAATCACAAAATAAAACTAAGTAACATTAAAATAATAATGTGTACTTACAAATTAGTTAAACACGACCTTAATTTACCTTATTTTTTCTTTAAAAAATAGTTTTTGCTGGAAATGCATAAATAAGCTAGCATAACTTCAAATTGAAAAAAGAATCAGTAAACGGAGCAAAATGCATTACGTGTTCGACAATAATGTTGTCTAAGTAATATTGAGCATTCATAGACTTCGTTCATATAGGGACCGTACGACCATCGAAGCAAATTCCTCCCCAAACATTTTAGATCCACCACAAAAAAGTACTTTAAGATAGATATTATAGCTGGCAAACCTGTCTCATCGACTTCGCTAAACACGCTCACGTCCATCAGAAGCTTTAAGGTAAAATAATACCCCTCCTTGAGGGTATCCTCTAGTGACTTGTGCTTGCACTTCTTTATCTGCTAGTGACAGGATCACTTGTCTGCTGTTTAGTAGGTTGTTTATCTAGCTGCTTGGTGTATTGTCGATACCGGCTGCCTTTAGTGACTAATGGATGCTTTTGAAAGATGTATTATCAAAGGCATCCTCAATATCCAGTGTTAACGTTTTGTTACTTGATACTTGTTCTATTTTTGATACAGCAGCATACAGAGCTGATTCCGTCCCTTTGCATGCGGTGAATGCGTGTTTTTGTTCATGTAGTGGTTGGCATTTGAGTGAGCGATCCCTAATGTGCAGGTGAAAAAGCTTCTCTAGCGTTTTTAATAGGAACGATGAGAGGCTAATTGGTCTGAAGGCTTTTGCGGCCGCTAGGCATTTTTGCAGGGTTTGATTATAAAAATTACTATCGTTTTCCTCCGTGATATTGGGATGTAGTTGTGGTTTATTCCTATACCTATCTATACTGTTTACGAAATATTGCCAATGATTGATTGGGGGCTCGGAGAAGTCGATTATTCTCCGATCACCCCCCCCCCCCAAAAAAAAAAAGTTATCAGCATATTGTTAAAAACTGTTTGTTAACATCATTATTTAGTCACACTAGCTTTAAATATATAATAAAATAAGTATCTGGTTAAAACCAACCCCAAAACTAGTAACTACCCCTATAAACCATAAATTATCGAATTAAATGCAGCCGTATTTATTAAAGTTTCTGCAATTTACCATAACTGAATAAAAATTCCCATTCTTATCATTAATAAGCATACTTTCATAATCAAAAATCAAAAAAACGTTTTGAATCCCCTAAAAAAATAATTTCTCTCGCGCCTCGCAGACACCATACATATCAATATAAATGTCGATTTTTCACAATTTCCGCAGAGAGCCATAACTAAATAAAAATGTTTATTCTTAACGTTGATAAGAGTACTTTCATAATCAAAAGTCAAAAAAACGTTTTAGCCTACAGTGACCTGTGAGGATGGCAGTTAAGTGCCTTAGATTCCTTCTGGTCAGCTGCAGGTACCGTTTCGCTGATTTCTCATTAGGATACACAAGTGTTTCCTTAAAGAATTTACAACCCTCAATATCATCCCAGCGCTTCCTAAATTTCTCTAGGGCATTAGTATGTAACATGTTAAACAGGGAGACAGGAACGAGACGCACTAGCGGCTCCGGTGAGAGAATATTCATCCCAGCCGCAGCTCTTGCTAGCGCATCAGCTCTCCCGTTTCCTGTGTCAGTGTCGTGCCCCCTCACCCAGCAGACATCAATATTGTTGTGCATTGCCGCCTGCCTGAGTTTTCTGTGACACTCTATGACGGTCTCTGACGTGGCATAGATTTTTTGCAGAGACAGTATCGCCTGCCTACTATCCGTTAGGATTAGTATGGCCACATTTGACAGCTTGCGGTTAATGATGTATTCAGCCGCAAGTGTTATACCCATCAGCTCCAGTTGGGTGATGGTTCCGTGAATCTCCATAGGAACCTTAGTCTGAATCTTCAGAGTTCTGGAGAAAACTCCAACTCCCGATCCATCTCTCTTTTTTGATCCATCTGTGTAGATCCTTATAGCCGACTCTCTCATCCGTTTTGTGGGTTGGACAGTAACGTTGTAGGGTGTCATTGCAGACACTCCTCCAGAGGTGTCCTCTGACTTCCCCACAGCTGTTTACGTTTCAGATCCCACAACTCTGAATATCAAGCGGTGGAAGGCATAGCAGCTCTTAATTGCTCTGAGGGTTTTCTTCATTAATCACTTCATGGGCCAGTTTCCAGTTTACTTCTGTACCCGAAGTGATTTCCGTCTCTTCCCTGAAAAACGTAGAATGCAGAGAGCATCCAGGGAAGTGGCTTTTGAGCAATAGTTGCAGGCTTTCGAGGAGGTCGGCAGTCATACTACCGTCCTCCTTCTTTAGGACTCCCACAGATTGTTGGTGGTTCTGTGATAGTCTTCTTAAGTCTGCTAACTTACTGTGTATTTTCAATACCTTCACAGAAGGTACGCTATGATTCCCTTTGACATTGCCTTATGAGTTTTTTGTACTCCTTAGGGTGGACTTTGTAAGTAGTCCAGTCTGAGCACTTTTTAGAGCGTTGTGCTCTATTAAATGCCTTCCTGGCCTCGACTTTTAAGGAATCCAGCTCTGGACATCACCAAGGGGTGGCTAATCCCGTCATAGACCTCCTTTTAAATGGGCAGGACAGTTTGTATGCCCTGAGTATCTTTGTCTGCACTTCCTCTGCTTGAAGGTCTAGGCTAATACGATCCTCAGGGCATAATGTATGCTTCTTTATCCGTAAGCCTCGGATTACGGTAAGGTTTGACAGGACTCGTTTTTAGGCCTAGCCGGAAAGTAATCCATCTGTGGTCTGACATGGACGCTTCCCGACTGACTTCCCAGTTGTCTATAATGTTAGAGACATCAATGGTAGCCAGTGTGATATCAATCACAGTCTGGCCACGGGTGTTTACGAAAGTAGGTTCCGCACCACGATTGATTATCTCTAAATTATTACTAATTAAGTAGTGATGTCAAGACTTACCTCTTCTATCTGATGTTTTGCTTCCCCATGAGATATGGTGCGAATTTGAGTCACAGCCCATGATAAGTGGTAGTCGTTCCTTCCTACAGTACTCAACAAGCCCTTCCATTCCACTTGTTGGGGGTGGAAGGGTGGAGTCCCCAGGTAGGTAGACCGCCGCTAGTACCACGTCTCTCCTTTTGCCCATCGCTCCACAAATTCTTACCGCAGTGATATCACCATCGGAAAGTTGTGGCAGTAGATGGGCTCCCAATTGCCTAGGTGCGTAGATGGCAGTCCTAGGTTTCGCAGTCGGCCTGTAAAATAAATCACCGTTCAGATTTCCCATACCACAGATCCTGGATTTAACAATCCAGGGCTCCTGTATCAGGGCTACAGTATCTATAGTCATGTCGAGGTGGCGGCATAATGTTGCCGTAGCCGCCCTCGGATGACTCAGATTACACTGTATAAATCTCATTACCTTATTAGCCATTATCCCAGAAGTGTGCGGCCGGTCCTGTTCCACCAGTCCACTTCCGACCCAACAAGCGTGGACTCGCTTGGGTCAGCGAGTGTGGCGTCGGACCTTACTGAGGTCGACGATGATGACGACGGGATTGGCTCTACCCTTACTGGCGAGCTTGGTGGCTGTACCGGTTTAGTTGTAACAGCCATCTGCTCAGCCTGTTGAGGGGCGAGATTCCTCAGAAGAGGTGAGTTGGATGTTTCAGGTGTAACATCAGTCACCTCCTGGCTCATCCCACCCATTTCCTCTCCTTCCCTCTTTAGAGGCCTAATCTTCAAAAACAGGGAGGTGAACCTATAACTAAGGCGGTTCCCTCTCGTGCCTAAGATCTTCCGTTCCTTCTCATCCACTCCAAACATGAGCAGCTGCCCGGGTGGTTCTACAGACTCAGCCCGGTGAAGAATCGGCCATTTACTTACCCCTAGTTCAGGGTTCTGCATAGCCAATCGTTTAACGATCAACTCCTCGCCATCTGGTGTCTCGAAATCCTCCCTTGGGACCCAAAGGATGGCTTTCTCAATCTTGGGGAGGCGATCCTCAGTCAAGGCAAAGAGCCTAGCCTCAGGCCATGGTTTGATCGACGCCACCGTCCTCACAAGCCAATCAACAGTGCCCTGATCCTCGCAGTAAATTTTTACGAACTCACCTGCGTAGGACCAAGCATTGAATCTCGGCGGAGTACTTGTGGTGGCGCTCGGTGATCCCAATACCCAGGAGTCAAGCCTCGCAAGAAGGGCCTTCCTTATTAAGGTGGCCCTTTCCCGCGAGAGTCTGCCGAAGGGGTTGGAACCATCCGTGATCACAAGTCTGAGGTGGCTCTCAGCAACTTCCTTATAGGATAAAAGAGGTGCGCCCCTTCCATTCTCCGCTGGTGCCCGCACCCGTTGGCCATGATGGCGTTTCGGGGTTGGCTCTGAGGAGGTGGGGGATCGCAGCCTCTTGTTACCCTTATACTTACCTTTATCAGCAGTTGTTGCTTGCTGCTTAGGTACTTTGGGTTTATCCTGGGCCGGTCGACCTTTAGAGGTTTTATCCCCTTCTTTTTAGGTCAGCCCGAGGTGGCTACCTCAGTCTTCCTCCTCCGTTTGGCCTTAGCCCCACAGATTCGGCTTCTTTTCCTCCTTCTGTGAACAGTGGTGAAGCCTACCAGGTCACCCTGTGGTGATCCTATGGGACCAGCCGCAGGTTGACCACTTGCAGGATCACCTGAGGACCCACCCACCTTAGAGAGCGGCGCGCCCGAGGGTCTAGCCACTTCTTTGGTCGGTGTACTTAGTGCCAATGACGGCAACAATTATGGCGTACCCGAAGGCACTTCTACTCCTTTATTTGGTGTTTTTTCTGAAATATCCATCTAGTGACTACTAAAAATTCATCATTCCGGTTCCCACCCACCACGGAGTCCACAAGGGGAATGTCAACTTGACATCCAGGATTGCCGGTCTTATATAGACCCTAAGAGGCGGTCTGCAGCATGAGAGGGATCCCCACAACAGATCTCTGGCTACCAACCAGAGTCCGCAGCGCGGTCCTCCTTGCGCCTACCACAACCCAGGGTCTACCCTGCCGGCCCTCTGACGGGACGACGCAGCCGATTGATTGGAGCTGGGTAACTCCAACCGCCCGTCTAGACGAAATCCAGGCCAAAGTGGTGTGTTGATTTCACGCCCCCGCAGGTGACGCTTCCTCTTAACCACCAGGACCCCTTCATCTGTCGGGTTGGTATTTAGCCCTGAGCCAAGGGTCATCACATAGGTGATGGTCCAAAGCCCAAGGTTGGTGCCTTGTCGTGGTGAACAAGGCACCAACCATATACGAGGGGGTTATCATCCCCAAAAAATAATTTCCCCCTCGCCTTGCGGAAACCGTTTACATCGATATAAATGTCGATTTTTCACAATTTCCGCAGAGAGCCATAACTGAATAAAAATGCTTATACTTATCATTGATAAGTGTACTTTCATAATCAAAAGTGAAAAAAAAACGTTATGGACCCCACTTCACCCAAAAAAAAAAAAATATAATAATAATTTCCACCGTGCCTCGCAGACACCATACATATCGATATAAATCTCGATTTTTCACAATTTCCGCAGATAGCCATAACTAAATAAAAATGCTTATTCTCATCATTGGTAAGTGTACTTTCATAATCAAAAGTCAAAAAAATGTTTCGGGCCCCACTTCATCCCCAAAAAAAAATAATTTCCACCACGCCTCGCGGAAACCGTTTACATCGATATAAATGTCGATTTTTCACAATTACCGCAGAGAGCGGTTAACAATATGCTGATAACTGAGGCCTCGGAGTAAAGAAAATATTTTAGCGAAACGTTTTTTTTTTTATTTCTGATATTGAAAGAGCGTGGGATGAAGATAATTTTGAGAAAAAAACAACTTTATGGAAAATTGCGAACTTAGAGAAAAAACATAATCTTTTTTTGATGGGGATCAAAAAATATAAGGGGTGAAAATTAGGGGTTGATATTTTCTGTGATGTTAGACCTTTCTTAATTGTATGTTTAAAACATTTTTTGATTTGCTTTTCTTTTCTCCGAGATATTCATTTTTGAAATCTATTGCTGGATCTATTGCTAACTTCACACCCGTTCATTTCATTATGATTGCACTGAATAAGGCCGTTTTAATCTGCGAATATTTCGTTAAATATGAATATAGGTATATGATAATATACAGGGTGTTACAAATTCGAGTCTCATCATGAGAGAAAACCGGGCTAAGTTTCTTTATTTTCAAGAAAAATGAAAAAAGAAACTGAAAAATTTTATTTTGTTTTTTTTATTTATATCTTTATTATTTGAATCAATATTTTAATACAATGAAGACATTCTTATAGTACTTTTTTATGATCTAATCGATGGTGATTAGACTAATAGCATTTCACTAATAGCATGTTTTGTTTCGTCTGGACCATCATCAACTTTCTTATTTATTATGGACACCATATTCGTTTTTTATCAGATTCAGATTACAATGATATAAAACTAATTACAATAAAGGTATGATTTATTGTAATTAGTTATGTTCATTTTGTATTTTTTTAATACTACAAGCAGTCATTTACAACTACTAGATGGATGTCATTCATTATCAACATTTTAAATTAAATATTACTATTTATTAAATATTTGAATCGTTCAATTTTATTATCAAGACTAAGAGTGTCTTTTTATAATTGATATATGTACCTTATTTTATTAGGTTTTAGGTGATTCAAAACAAAGCTTGAATATGAGACCCCAATTTTCCTTTAGAATAAATGTTTGGCCAAATGTGTATAGTTAGAACATAAAATATTATTGAGCAATTAGAAATGATAACAATGATTTTATTTAAATATATAACAATATTTAAATAATTAATCCAGAAATCTTATACATTTTATTAGCATAGCAAAAAGTAGATTTTTAATAGTTAATTATTTAGTTAATTGTAACTAATTAATAGGAACAGAACTATTTTTTAATTATCAGAGTTTGGACGATTTAACAGTAGACCATACATCAATATGTTGTAGAAATGTCCGCTACGAATGCTAGAGTCGGAAATGGTTACCGCCAGCTCTTCCATCTCACTCACAATTTTAAATTATAGTTCAGCGGTATCCCGTCATAGGCTCACCCCCCTCCAATCTCTCTTCCTTGAATAAAACGAAGATTATAAAAAAATAAACAATTTCATTAAATGTTCAAAATATCCACCACCTACTTCTAAACATAACTCCTCTCTATGCATGACTCCTTGAATGCGAAAACATTTAAAAACATCACGATTTAATTTATGGCATTCAATGCGAATCCTATTGTTTTATATTTCCTTATTTTTTTTTATAATATATGTGGTTTGTTATAGTTTACTGTCAAAATAAAAAAGTTAGAAGAGAATGGAACACTAAAGTGAATCACCCTGTATATTTATAATTTTTGTAAATATAAATTCCACACGGAGAGACTGTTATATTATTTAAATTTTGTAATGTATTAACAGCATTTTGTTTATTATCCACCCCATATTGAATTGATGGTGACTTAATTAAGGGGGGGGGGTTAAAAAATAATTCCTTTAATAAATTATCTGGATGAGTTGTTTTCCCTCTTTTTGCAAATTTTACCAAACATTGACGCCTTCAGTAAGTTTTGTCGTGATTCAAACCACAACACGTTTTCTCCCGGTACCCTTGTTTGTAGTTCAATTTCATTTATATTAACTGCATTTAATTTTTCTATGAATTGTGGCTTTCTCTCTTCAAAAATGTCGGTTTATCAAGTTCGGCACAATCGCTTCCATAATTGCAATCGTCTACCAAAACCATTTCTTTGTTGTTGTTTTTTTTTTGTAATATTTTTTTCTTTGTGGAAAGTATTTTGGCACGTTTCGCAATAAATTTATTTAAATGTGTTTTTAATATAATTAATGGTTTTAATATTTAGACACTGGTAGTTCATATTGTATGAAATAAATATGAATAGATTATAAAAAATCAACCAGTAAAACACAGATTACATTGAAAAACTTTAAAATCTAAATTTTCAAGAGAATTTAAAATTCTCCCAAAACCCAAAACTAGTCGAGAATTTATAGTTATTGAATCTAATCTGTGTTTTATTCGTTAATTTTTAATAATCTATTCATATTTATTTCATACAATAAATGTGTTTTGCTTTTATTGTTAAAATGTATGAAATCTATAACTCATATAATGTAACCCGGCGCTCATACCTATAATTCCTATAAATTCTCATTTGAAATTAGTGCGTTTCCCCCGTTTGCAACAACTGACATATATCTTTCTGCATAATTTATGGTTACTCCCTGCAAAAGTCGTTCACTTTTTATGCAAACACGCTCAACATATAAAATTTCTGGCCAACATTAGATTGTTTTAATAACAATATTTCAGGTTATCGTTAAATATATCATTAGCCGCTTTTTGTAGTCTACCTAATAATAAAACTCTTCTACACGTTCTGAACTGGTCAAACACCTTGTGACGTGATTCGCACACTCTATAACAGACCTTCCATATGACACTGAAAAACTTTGCTGAAAAGCTTAAACTAAGTTTTCCGTCTCCATTGCAGTGGAAGGACCTTTATATTTTTTAAAACAAACATGTGCATTAGTTGATACATTATATGAGTAACAAAATTTATTTTTTATACCTAAAAATAATATTTATTTTATTTTATCCAATAACACAAAACACTTCCGATGGTAACTGAATTGAATGACCGTATGATCTCTTCGCCCAATCACTATTACTGTTATATATCGTATACCGTCATCGTCGATATTACCTTCCGCTATAGCTATTTCTTTTTCTTCATTGAATTTTGCTGCATATTATTTATTAAAAGTTTTCCCATTTTTGTTTTATTTTATTTTCGTACCTTTTGTATATTGGCCATTAGAAGAAAGGGGTATTTAAAATTGAGAATAAGGTATGCACAGAGGTGCATACCCAGAACCTATGCTTGATTAAACCCAAACTATATTAGAGTTAATACTACTGTTACCGGCGTTTCACCGGAAACGCCGCTACATTAGATTATTTAATTCACATTCGCGAAAACATCGGACTCCAATTATGTTTTGCTCATTTCATTTACATAATCATTAGTATCCAAATGACTCAAGTTCGCACCAACTTTATTGTCCTTTTGTATAAATTTCTTCTTTGTAAATATTTGTAAATACGTTATTCTCCCCCAATAAACAAGGCAACGGCTTACGACTGTTTACGACCGCCATAAACCTTGGGACGCATAGGGGCGGGTTCCAGCGTTACGGCACCCCGAACAATTCTGCTGCGGCATAATCCCCAGACAAAGGGTACTGGAGAGAATCCAGGATGGGCAGAAAAACCGACATTTGGCTGCCAACCATCATCGTCAGTCGGATCGCCAGAAAGGATCGTGGTTCCAGGTAAATCCACGAAACCGTCCCTTTCTGACAATTAGGCATCCGCGTTTCCACCACCCCCACCAGTGGTGAGGGTTGGTAGAATCGGTGGTTGGAAAGAAGCGGCGGAGACCAGAATATATATCAGTTATCATCATTCAAAAAAACATCATCGTCAGTGAGTTATCAGTGATCATCAATGAAACAGAAATCATCACTCAGCCAGAGAGCAATATCATATAACTGCAGTTGTCATCCGCCGCTAGTGATCCATCATCGTAACCCTTCGAGTCCCAAGAATCGCAAGTCGTAAGTCACTGTCAACCTCCTTCTTGTAAAATTGTTCTTTTTGTAAATACAGTTCAAAATTCAATATATATATATATATATATATATATATATATACCATCATATTTTATTTGATTTTTTTTACGAGCTATCGGAGGTGTTAGGGTAGAACGTCAACCTTCTCAAACGTTAATAGCCTCATGAATTCCGTTTTGACGTCTCGCACCCCGTAACACTACTGTTTTTAGGATGAGTATTAACTATTAATGAATTGCTACATAGTGCGCACGTGTAATGTAAGTATGTAATAAATCCTTTGTGGCTTTTCTTTTTAACACTATTCTTCCTAGAGTACACTGTGTATCGTGGTAGAGATTTTTTTCAATTCGCTGAGAAAAAACGTCATATCAATTACCACATGGTGTGTCATAGGGGAGGAGTACTCCTTATGAATTTCCAGCTTGGGTTGAATGCGGAGAGCAAGAGCAACTAACTTTTTTAAAACACCAATGCTGGTTTCCCACTACTTCCTGAGATGTCGTCCCCAGGCAACGACGCTTGAGTATATGTATAAAGGATAGATGGAATAGAAAATTTGAGAGTGGGGGAATTTAATGGGAGATCTCAAGACGTCACAGTAACTTACTGCGCACGCGTTAAATATGATTAAAATAGTTATGGAATAATAAATTAAACGATATCGAAACGGAGTTTTCTCTCTATCAACCGTTGTTTGGAATCGCTCCATCTTCGTTTTGAGTCACTATCAACTAAACTAAAATACGGCCTTAGGTTATATTAATATAATTAATTTTCGTTTTATTTTATTATATTTATTACTAAAATAAAAAATACTAATATTAATTAAATTGTTTAATATTTGTATCGTAATAAAATTATAATAAACAATAACCTCAAAAGTCGATATTTAAGTTGTATTTATTGCGTACAAATAAAAGTGTACTAGTAAATTAAAAATTGAGTCTTCTTCCTTCATAAAATTTATTGATTGCAAATGTATATTTCAGTCACGATGTGACAATTCGAATGCTTATTGTATTATTTTTTTATAATAATACAGTGTAGTAGTGAATTTAGTTATTACCATTTTTACTCAGTTACAAAAGTATGGCTTACCTCTTCGAACAAGTGTATTTGTTTGTGTAAAAACCTAAAGAGTGTAACATTTTAAAAGAGTATGGATCAACGTAATAAAATAATACAAAAATATGTAAAATATGTAATGCGCTAGTTCAGCATACCTTTACACATATGTATATATGTGTCACTCGATCTACCTTGGTCCCCAGGTACTTATACTCCGAAAAAGAGGGTAGAGTGGGGTGGTGGACGTGACCAGCTGGCGGAGATTCGTCGAACCCTTGAAAACGTACAATAGAAAAGATTATATAAATTATTTTCCGAAAAGTGCTCGGCTTCAGGTCGTAATCCTCCCTCCAGGTGGGCACGGGTACCGTGCAAAACGGCGGGGCATAATCTGTCGGTGGGGTATTTCGTTTATTTCCAGGTACGAACTCAATTTACACAAAAGAAGAATTGAAAATATACTTTTCTATTGTCATTGCCTGGGATTAAAATAATCGCCGGTAACAGGTGAAAAAAGTTCAATTGTTTGGTCCACTTCTAGTTCCGGAATCGGACCAGGTGTTGGTAAACTATACAAAATACATTTGATTTAGTTACTAGTGAAGGTAAAGTAAAATTATTTGTATTCAAGATTACGCTATAATTCATAAATTATTTCTATTTAATAATATTTGCTAAAATTTACACCTGATAAAATGATGTAGAAAAATCATAGATTTTATCAAATTTATCGCATTGGAAAACATCAACTAAAATAAATATTTTTTTATAAATAGATAAGATTATTTATTCACTTGGTTACAGTTAATTTAATAAAAATTATTTGAAAATAATTAATAAATTATGTCCACATTTAGCTCTATGACAAATTGGACTTACGTTACGTAAGTACTTCAAACAAATGCTCATTAAAACTACCACTATAATTCAATTCGTTTCTTTTAATTTGATTTGATTTCGATTTAAATTGATTTGGTTTAATTTAATTTAAATTGATTTAGTTTGATTTGATTTAATTAATTCGTAATTTGAATGAATATGGTTCATTTAATTTAATTAATTTAATTTAAAATCTCTAAATTATGTACGGTACAGATGTACTGATGAGGAATAGATCCCGAAACACGTATCTGCAGATGGCCTTATATAATTAGTAACGTTATTTTTTGATTTTTTACATTGCATTTTTCTCGAATCAAAAATTGTTGCATGATGCAATAATTTATTGATATGCAACAGCTACCCTGCTGTATTATGTAATTGAGAACTTGCCACATTTTAGTATAGTTAGCATATTTAAATTTGATTTTAATAACAAGTTTCCTTGAAAAAATATCATCGATAATTTTGCGTCACTTAAAAAATGAATTACATTTTGATTAACATAAATGTGAAATTTGAAATTTTCAAACATCTCACTAAATTCTACATTCGTATAACTTAATACTAATCACAATTTTGTTGTAATATGTTACGATTTTTATTATAAATTAAAATTAGTGAAATAATGTTATACATAATAACTGGCCATCTTTAAAATGTCGACAGATAGTTTTCATCGGGTTATGAGGACGTTTATATCAATTTTAATTCAGTTATTGTTTACCAGATGGCGCGTGAGCGAACGCGGCAGTGCGTAAATTACTCTTTTTTGTGACAATTACAAAAATAAAATAAAATAATATCCCAGCGTATACTAGCCTTAAGTAAAAAATTTGCCAATAATTCTGATAATCTACCCCTTCTTACAAAATTCTGTATTCCCCGTAACCCTAATATCCTTCTTAAATACTAACATCCTACAATCACCATTCATTTGCGCAAATCATCAGGACAGTTCAGCTAGCTAGCATAGATTTTTCTTTAACTTCATCATAAATTCACGACAGGGCAGAAAGACCTCTGGTCGATAGCCCAGACAGACTAACACCTACATGTATTGTTATTATTTATATTGTTAAAATTATCTATATAGTCTGAATAAAGATATACAGGGTGGCGCAAGATTACGATGAAGTCCAATATCTCAGTTATAAAGAAATATACAAAAAAATGTTACTTACATTATTAGTAGCTACTGTCAAAATTCACATTTTAAAATTAGTTTCATATATACAAGGTGTCCAATAATCACGTAACGTATCAAAGATATGTTTTTTTTAAATGGAATGATATATTTTTTATGAAGATTTTCGATTCTATGTTTAAAAATAATCATTTTTTATATAAGATTTAATAGGTCAATTTTTCATAGTTTAAAAGTTATAAACAAATGAATGTTGAAATCGATAGATGTTTAGAGCCTAATATTTCAATAATGAACAATGAAATAAACATTCTGTCAACGCCATACAAATGCAAAAATACTTAATAATAAAAGAAATACTCTTTTTTTCTCTCAAAACAAATTTTTATATACAATGTGAAGCAATACGCAAAATGATCTTTTTCTCTTTTTACTTAAATGGGATACCCTATATTTTTTATGCTATTTTAATGGAAAATTAATCACTCTTCATTTTTTATATAACATATTAAATAGCTACCGTTTACCGTTTTTGAGATATTTAATCTCAAATACAAATTTGGTATAGAATTTTTAATGAAAGTAGGCCGTGCCAGAACAACTAATTTATTTAGTTGTGAAAGTTACGCGAACACAAATATAAAATAATTTAGTGAAACGAATAATCAAGTGTATTAATTAAAATACATCATAATTCATACATATTTTTTTACCACGGGATAAATGAGAATTTAATAAAAAAAAGTAAATAAATATTAAGCTGTAATTATTTTAATACGCGATAATATTGCAAATACAACAATTTAAATAGGTATGTTCTTGGCTGTGCGCCAGGATCCAGGTACAACGAATCTTCTTATCTCAGGAATGCGTTCTCGGAGTGAGTCGTCGATCGTTATTTTCTTCTTGATTTGCGATAATTGCGCTCTTGTATTTCGATTCAGTCGTCCGAAAACGCGCAATGTTCACTATTCCGGTTTAATTTTTAACGTTAGAAATTATTAATAATTAAAAACGCGATTTATTTTTGTTTATGAACAAGTGGTAATTAGTGAGTGGTGGAGGTGAGTTGGTTTTCGATTCACCAGGAATGGGTTGGAAGTTATTTTTTCTATTAAGGTATGTTAATATTAATAATTTATTTTTAAACAGATTTTACGATTCCTATTATTATCATCAATTTATTCTCCAAAATTGCATTTATCAATAAATTACTTTCGCAATAAACAAATGCGATTTTTGCAAGACTAAAGTAGGTATACATTTGTTCTAAATTCATTAATGAAGATTTGCTAGTTTGTTTTGCGATTCCTATTCTTTTAAATCGTCCACATCGCAAAAATTATATTTAACAATAAATTAATTTTGCAAGAAAGAAAACATTTTTTTCGTAAATTTTTAATCATTTTCATCACTTAACCCGCGGCGAAATATTTTTGAATAATTTTTGAAATTTTCCAAAAAACTAACACTTGTTTTTTTCTTACAAAATGTTATAATAAATGAAAGATATGCCGTCCCTTGCTCGAATACGCTTCTATCCTATTCCATAATTACTTAAATGGGACACCCTATATTTTTTACGCTACTTTAGTAGAAAATTGATCAGTCTTCATTTTTTTATATAAAACATTAAATAGCTACCATTTACCGTTTTTAAGATATTTAATCTCAAATACATATTTGGTATAGAATTTTTAACCAAAGTAGGCCGCGCAAGGACAACTAATTTATTTAGTTGTGAAAGTTACGCTTAATATTATAATTAGTAAGTAAAGTACATTTTACGTTATATTTTGTAACACTGGTGCAGTTAAACATACTTCTTCAATAAATGATTAATTTAATTGTTAAAAACTAACAACAACTATATTTTTTGGTTATTATTCGAAAAGTATTTAAAATATTCTTATATGCTTCTTAAATTGATTTATTTAAACAATTCATGTTGACTGAAAAACCGAAAATAGATACTAAGTGAAATAATAAAATATTTATATCATTATATTTTGTTAACATTTTTATGTATTTATTTCACACATTCACATTTTTTTTTTTAATTCAATAGCATTCAAACATTTTACAATTTTTTTCTTAAAAAATGTGTCCCAATAACCATTATAACTCGCTAAATAATCATTGAGCAACTATTTTCTTTATATTTTGCATGCGCCTTTAAATATCGATTGTCATTTAAATATACTTTTAGGTTAGGGGGTAAGTATGTTATTAAATACCAGAAAACGATTATGAATTGCATTTGTTTTAATTATAGCCTACTTAAATTATAGATTATAAGCGAAACTTATAATTTTGTACTTTGAATTGAATTTGTTAAAAAATGGTAACAGATAGGGGTATAGTTTATTATACAAAAATTAAAGAACAATCAATTTTCTATCGAAATAGTGTAAAAAATATAGGGTGTTCCATTTAAGTGAAAAAAGAAAAAAAAACATTTTACGTATTGTTTCACCCTGTACACAACATTTGTTTTATGGTAACAAACGATTATTCCTTATATTATTAAGCATTTTTTCAATTAAATTGCGTTAACAGAAAGTTTACATCGCTTTTAATTTTTGAAAAATAAGGCCCCAATCTTCCATTGATTTCAACCTTAAATTGTTTATAACTTTTAAAATATTAAAAACTGACCTAATAAACCTTATATCAAAAATGATTAATTTTAAGCGTAGAATCTAAAATCGACATAAAAAATATAGCATTCCATTTAAAAAATCATATGTTTGATACGTCACATGATTATTGGACCCCCTGTATATATGAAACCAATTTTAAAATGTGAAGTTTTACAGTAGCTACAAATTATGTCAGTAATATCTTTTTGTAAATTTCTAAATAACTAAGATATTGGACTTCATCGGAATCTTGCGCCACCCTGTATATATATATAAAATAAAATAAGTACGATGAAATTATATTAAATAAATTTGTTCTCTGTTTTATTATGAATGCAACTGTTTTTAAAAATTGTAAACAGATATAATAATTATGACATTTTCGAAAATACCAATTTTTCATTTACAAATTTCGGTTATTTTTATATTGTGAGTGTCAAGATTAGAGAACAAGTAAAAAACGCATTTATTATCAGTATGGTTTAGGCATTCATTGTTTTATTAATATACATTACAATAAGTTAGTGAAATATTTTTGATACTTACTATAATACTACCCATATAAAATGAGACAAATTTATTTTCTGGAACGAAGTAAATGACGATGAAGACAAAATAGATTTTTAAAAAGGTCTTAAGAAAGTAACAAATATAAATAATATATTTATTTACAATTGATGTACTTTCTTACATACTAAAATTAATCAAATAACATAGTATTTTTATTAGTGAAACTTTTTCCATTTATGTAAATCAGTATGTTTTTTCTTAAATATAAATAGTTTCAAGGTTTAGCACTTCCAGTTATATCAAATAGGTTGTAATTGTGTTAGTTTTTTATGTATTTGATACAATCCTTTATGCTTTTACTTGGCTTAGATTCATTAAATACTTAAGTAGTCATAAAATTACAATAGGCTAAAAATTCCGTATCAGAAATCACACAGCATAGCTTAACTTATGGCTTTGCTATGCTGTGTATTTCTTAAGTACAATGGTAGTTACAAAAATTATTTTAAAACTGTTCGAATAAAAATTCTAAGATTGCTATAAAAAACCGTAATATGTCCATTGTTTCCTATACACGGAGTCCCACCGAGAAATCACAATAAAAGTATATGGACTTCGAATTAATAGAGTTTATTGAAACTTTTACCATTTATGTAAATCAGAATGTTCTTTTTAATGAAAATATTTTCAAGATTTTATCGACTTCCGGGTACACCGGAAGTCGATACTAACTTCCTTATTTTAAATGTAACCCTATAAAAATTTTAATTTTTTTTAGTTATTAATTGTCTGATTGTTATAGATTCAATCAAGCGAGGAATAGTTTTATTTATTAGTATATTTTTATTCATTCATACATTATTTTCTTTTTTTATTTTTTACTCTAGCCGTTTGGTGTACTATGTTTATTTATTCGTTATACTATCAAGCTTTGCTTATAACTTTTGGTTGTTGTTTTATTTTATTGTATATTTTGTTATATTTATATTCGTAATTAATCTATAGTTTTTATAATTTTTATAAGAAACATGCAACTAATTCATCTTTGAACTACTTATGGGCAGCATAGTTCCCTTGGCAAGTGTCACCAATCAGTGCAATAATATGTGTTCAACAGTCGATTTTGTTGTTGTGTCTTACAGTCTATTTAAGTGGTAGCTACATAAATGCTTAATCCCAATACGATCATATATCTGTACGTGGTTTATTATATTTATTGCAATTGTTCAATGGATGTATGTATGTATATATTTAACACTATTTTTACTGATAGTTTCCAAATGTCAATTAATTAATGTTATAAATTTTAAATTTGTGTTCGTTTGTCAATTATCAAGTGTTTTCCGTCTTTTACACCTTTTTTATATTATTATTTTGAAATCTACCAATCACAGCTTCTAGTTATTTTAATAATTTATAGAATTTTTAACTTTTATCAAGTTATTATTTGTCTGGTGTTTATTTTTTCAATCTAACGAGGAATGTTTTCATTTATTAATATAATTTTAATTCCATATTTATATTATATTAATTCTTATATTCATTTTCATTTTAAATTCTAGCCATTTTGTATATTAAGTTTATTTTAACTGTTTTACTATCAAGCTTTGCTTATAAGATTTAGGTTGTTCTTTTAATTTAATGTATATTTTATTATATATATATGTAATTAATCTTTGTAGATCTGTGTAAAAGGAGATTCCGTCAATAAATAAATAAATACTTCTTTATTGTAGGTTTAGATGCTACATATGATTTTGTAAAAAAAATATTACCTCATGATATAATTTTTTGAAGTGACTTCTTAGTCATATTTTTTAAAAGTATTCAGGTATCTTAAAAATGGTTAGGTTTAGATATGGTAAACCTAACCATTTTTAACAGATAACTTCAAAAAATTATATCATGAGGTAGAAGCAACCATTGATTTGGTATTTTCTACATTTATTGCACAACCCCTAAACTACGTACTTATACGAAAAATAATGGAAAATATTATACAGTCTGTCTCAAAGTAATTGTGGAGTCAAGTGAGTTTCATATGTTCAAAACTTGATTTTTTTTTTCATATGGAACACCCTGTATATTTTGACACAGTCCGACAGAGAATTTAGTTCTGCATTAATCCATACTAGCATACCATATACCTATCTTAGTTGGTTTTTAAGATACTAGTACATTAACTAAAATATATAACATAATATACTTTTTATTTGTAAACAAAAGTAAGTAGATATAATAATTATAATCTATCTTTAAGTAAACTTACTAATTCATTTATTCAAAAGACATTTAATAAAAATATATTCATTTGTTAGATGTCTTATTATTAAAAAAAATCAAGTTTTTAACATATTTAATTTACTGGACTTCTCAGTTAATTTGGGAGACACTGTATAAAACTTTTAATATTTTTAACCACGAATACTTTATCCAGATTCCACTTTGAGATATCATATTTTAAAATTATGTCTAAAAAAATAAGAATAAATGTTGAAAAATCTCAAATACGGTTAGGATTAGGTATTGTTACGAAATCGGAAATAACTCGGAAATAAGTAAAATAATGTCTATTTATTAATTTGCAGTACACTTAATAATAATAATCTTTATTTACAATACAACAAAACAAGATATACAATTGTAACAAGGGATTATTCGTATACAGTAAATAGTATTAGAAATCCAATGGCGCAGTTCAATCTTGGCTAAGTGCCGCAACTGATTTACAACTAGACCATTTTATACAAAGTTTAAATCATCAGATAAAACAAAATCAAATTAAGTTTAGTCACACTAACAAATCAGTTTGCTCACCGTTCTTTCAATTGTTCAATATAAAACTTTAATCATCTGTTGATAAAAATAGAAACTCAAATTATATACCTAAATAATAATGAATAAAATCGTCCATGCTCATACATGACTGTCATGTGTACATTTATTAACACAACGCTGTCTCTATTTATTTATAACGAATTGTTGAGCACTCGGACGTTTTCGATAAACAGACTGACTGCAGCGCCACTAGCGCGCGCTTATATAGCATGCTTGTTTCTCGAACTTTCCGGAACATTCGATGACGCGCGCGTTTATCGTCGCGCGCTCTGTGGAACATTCCAGAGTGATTCTTTCACTTTCGTTACAATACTACCGCCATCATTCCAGATATCCTATGAACTGTAAAATGCACCTGGAGTGTACGGTGAAAATTTCGGGGCAAGTAGAAATTTTAATTTGAGGCAATTTCGCGAAAATCTAACTTTCCAGAAATGATGGGGGGACAAAAATAGGGCCGGTATTTATCGGTTATGCAAATCGGTGACAATTTCTGAAGATTTTTTAGTGATTGAAAAAAATGCAATTTTCACGATTTATAAAAATAAAGTACATACGCGATGTGCACGGTTCCTAAAGTAGGCTCAAGATTGTTATTGATTTTTTTTTCGTATCCCCAACTTTTTTGGGAAGGCTGGAATTAAAATCGATATTTTCGATACACACGTGAAGACACTTAACAACTATTTTAAATAATATATTTAAAATGTACAACTTCCTAGAATAAAAAAAAATCAATATTTCTAATGTTTCAATGACTTTAATTATATTTCTAAATATAGTTAAATGCCATACAAATTAAGCAATAAATTACGAACCAAAACAATATATATATATATATATATATATATATATATATACAGATCACAACAATACATTAAGGTGTAGTCGTCATTAACCGAAAACAATCTCATTACGATTTGACCTATAATTTTTATGTGTAACACGGTTTTCGAGGTCAAGCTTATATTGACAAACAAATGATCTGCATCGTTAATTATTTTAACATGATTTTTTTAATTATACTTCGAAAATGTATCTAACACTATATATACGTTTTCTATGAATTTTACTGAAAAGAGAGCTTATTTAAATAATTATTAAAATAAGATGAGATAATTATTTCTATTTTAATTTTTTTGTATTAATTGTTTTTGTTCAAAAAATATGGTGAAATTAAAATATTTGTGGAGTTCTTGTGGGAATAATATTAAGCTATTTATCGCAATTCATTATAAAAGTGGAAATCAATGGAATAAACTCATTATTATACGATGTAACAAAAATAATCTCGATCGAACAAAAAAATATTCACTTATTAACTAAATTCGCATCAAAACCCTCTCACTTTGAATTTAATTCCCTGTGTATCTACAGAAATAAAAACATAAATTTCCCAACATATCCTTGCATGAATTTCTCACCAAACTTCGCGTCAAATAAAACGATTCGATTTGACAAGGGTGGTAACAAAGACAAATCAAGCAATACAACCTATGATCAATAGCCAATTGGCTAAAAGATAATATTATGTGTTGTGTGTTTATGTTATATTTCTCAATAATTTTATTTATTTCTGTTTTGCATTTAATAACGAATTTCGTTTCTTGTTTTTATAAACAAGTTCGCCTTTCTTTAGTGGACAAAACAGCGATTCTCGGTTGTTTACTTTGTAGACCCAAATTGATAACGATGTCACATGAAATTAGGCAATAGATGGCGCACGCGTTATCTTTAATTTATTTATGTATATAAAGATGAATTATACATAACTTCCTAGCAGTCAGCGACAAACATCTCCAGCAATGAAGTGTCTTGCTTCGGTGAGCGACGGATGGCTGCCGTGGTCCTGAAAAGAATCGACGGGAAAAGAAGTCCAACAACAAGACTCTTGAACCATTGCAGCGAAGAAAGAAAAGATGCAATCCTCATTATCGCCCATGATACCAATCATCCATTCAGTGAAGAAAAGATGTATACCAAGCATCTACAACATTGATGAAACACATTTTGATGTAGGGACAGAAGACCGCTTTTACTAGGGAGAAATCTTTCATCACCAAAGAAAAAAAAATCACACTCACGAAGTGATAACACCAAGTCTACGCACATTTATAGGCTCGGCTGAATATTAACTCGTGATGCCTAGAATAGGCGAAATATTTTAAATAATTAAGTAATTATAAATAAATTATAATATTTTATAAGTATAGTAGTACATTTTTTTCAGCGTGGAATAAAATATAAAACGAAGAAATAACCATTGAAAGAAATGAGTGAGGTGACAATATCTCAATATTGAAAAAAAGTCTACTTATTAAACGAAATCTCAGGTGAACCAAAGTAAATGCTGAAAAAAGCGCGTGGAGTCATTTTAGGTGAACTAAGATAGGATTCAATCTATTTGTTTAGATAAAACTAAGCGAACACAATGATAAATATGGCAAAGCTAATAAGACAGTTAGTGTCATGAGAGGAAGTAATCTACACGCAGAAAGGCTACATAATTTCTCAAAATAATATTTAAGAACAACAAAAAATGTAAATTTTAATCGTGAAATTAATATAATGAATTCCAAAACGGTATTATTCAACATTTCACATAAAAACATCGAGGAAATCAATTCAGACCTTTACCCACTTAACACCCGAAATACAAATTATTCAAGGTCGGGACCCTCATGGGCCATCCACCTATATTCCTATTCATTAACCAACATTCCGAGGACACTGCATGAAATTACATTTTCTTACGTATTGGATTTTCCTCACCCAACGTTAAACCGTCACGTGCACCTGCCATTTTTCCACAGCGTGGCGCGGCCGAGAGATCCTATCGGGGATCGATGCTAGATTAAAATAGCCTTACATTATTAACCTTAACATTGGGAAAATACTTTCTGTGTAGTGGATATATGATTAAATATTACATATTTCCTTTAATATTTACATAACCTTTGCGGTTTACGGCGGGGGAGTAATTTACCATAATAATGGGAGTTCATGTTTTATTTAAAATTGAATTAAATTCGAATGAGTTGTATGGTATTTTTTACTTTCCTATATCAGATATATGGGGAAATTATTTTGATTTTAAATAAAATCGCTAATATTAACTGATATACGTATTTTATAGCCTCCTGAGTTCATTAAGACTATTTTATTATAAAACCCTCAGTTTTTCCACTGTTGAAAAATTACATTAAGGCACCTTTTTACTAAATAAATAATTTATTTAAAGAGCTACGTTGAATTGTTTAAAGATAACAATTCATCGTAGCTCTTTATTGTACCCTGTAGCTTTTAAACAGCGGTGCAATGGTTGTTTCAAAGATATCAAAAATCAATAAATAATAATATAAAAAATAATAAAATACTGACCAAAACTGAGACCTGTCCGTCAGCGAAAGCAACGTGCATCGAGAAGTCAGCAATACTTGTAAAATTAAAAAAATCTAGTCATGGATATTGTCAAGTGTAAATTATGAATCGTGGCGCTTCAAATTAGACTTAACTCTGAAAACCAAAGATCTGTATAGTATCGCGATAGGACGTAGAGTCAAGCCTATGAAGGGACAACCCCGTCAAATGCCTGATCACAGAGTCAATCAAGATATGGCACGAACGTCTGGTGCACCAGAACGTGAAGCACGTACGCGATATCCTAGACAGAAGACAGATCAAATATGTCGACGACTGGCATGACTATATCTGCAAAGGGTGAGCTTATGGCAAGCAACACCGCGTCTCTTATACCCCGAACGATAAGGATGCACGACAGCCTCTGGATCTTTTCCATGCTGACCTCTGTGAGATGAACGTCAGGTTGGAGGAGCTAAATACTTTCTGCACCAAGAACGATGCTCGAAGGTGGATCGGAAATCTCGGAAGGGGATTTTCGTTGGGTATGACTGGGACTGCCCATCGTATTCACATATTTAAATCTGAGGGCCACGAACGAGGCCGTCAGCTCTGTAGATCTTCGAAAAAGACGACGACAAGCTTCGATGCCCAGTATTCGAGACGGCCACTCAAGAACCTCAGAGTCGGACGAAGAGAAAGAAATCGACCCGGAAGAAAATCCTAGAAGACTGGACAGACAGGAGGAGCCGTCGCCACGTATACTAGGACTTCGGAATCGCCAGAACTTGCAAGTCCGAAACCAGGTATTTCGACTACCTACTGGGGTATTTTCGTGAAGGAAGAACCGCACATGCAGCCGTAGCCAATGAGGTTGAAGGGTATCAATGACTGACGTACTCAAGGATCCGAAATGGCGCAAAGCCATACCAACAGAAACCGAGTTCCTGAGGCACATGGGTACCTGGAAATTATCAAATACCCCGACAATGTCAGACCACTCACCTATCGCTGGGTGCTGAAGGAGAAGTCTGATGGCAGACTCAAGGCGAGACTCGTCGCTCGTGGCTTCGAGCAAAAACGTGATTTCGATTATACCGAAACGCCATGTAGCTCGCCATGCATCGATCAGGCTAATCCTCTGTCATGCAGCATCCGAAACGTCACCCTTGTGCGATTTGACTTAACGTCCGCGTTTCTACACGGCGACCTGGAAGAACACCTTTTCATGCGCCAACCTGAGGGCTTCAAAGATGACACGGATCGAGTCTGCAAGCTTCAGAAAAGCCCGTATGGCCTGAAATAGGCTCCACGGAAATGGAACGAAAAGAAAGCCCAGCTTTTGTAGAAGCTTGAGTTGTGGAACCCTGACGACGATCTCTGCGTCTATTAGAACGACGGCAAATCCACCCTCATGACGCTATTCGTAGACGACGGCGTTATCGTGACAAAAATCTCTCACATCCTGAAACAAATTCACAAGCGGTTCGAAATCACCAACAGTAACACAACGCAGAAGAAATTCTCCTACATCGGGATGGACATCGAGATGAAGTGAAGAGAATTCTTTGTAAACCAGACAAGATACACCGAAAAAGTCCTAAAATCGTTCGGAAACGATCTGTCCAATCCTGTAGCAACTCCGATTGAAAAGGGCGTGTTGACCTGTGAGGAGAATAAAATCAATGACAGACCAGTGACAGCGGGCACCCCTTTTCAAGAAATCGCTGAAAGCCTGTTGTATTGAGCAACGATCTCCCGACTCGATATTTGCTATGCTGTAAAATATTTGAGCCGTTTCTGCAGCAAGCCACTGGAAGATGGTCAAGCGAATTCGAAAGTATCTGAAGAGGCCCTCGGCACTGGAATCTTCTTCGTCGCTCATAAAGTACTCAGACTGCGGTTATGTAATTTCCGCTTCAATTCTTACTATCAAACATGTAGAAATATAACCTGGAAGCAACCAATTAGGACATTTTAATTGACTGCTTAATTTTCATGATTTATTCATTCGGAATTTTATAAATTCTTTATGTTGACCTTTTTCAGCTTCTTCGTTTAACTATTCAAAAGAAACTCTTGCAATTTTTTAATCAAATGTGTTTCCTATCTTTGAGATTATGCACACGCATACATTTGTCGAAAATGATCTTAATACACCACACATCTCAAAATAGTTATTTATTTTGTAATTTTAATTTATATGGCATAGGGGAATGCAAAAAATCATATTTTTAAGAGCGCGCTGTATCGGCTGAACGCCTTGGAAGAGTACATATGAGGAGTCAACGTTGTCAGACAAAGATGGTTGCGCAATGGGCGCGTTCAGTCTACCCTCCAATATATTTTTAATTTCTAAACAAATACACACGTATTCGTCCTATTTATTTCGTATTTTCTGGTTATAGACCGCACTTTTCAATCGATCTGCATATGTAGCTTGTATATTAAAATGGTTTCAAATTATTTAAAAAAATATGTTAGAACGTAATTATTAATTATACTTTTGATTTTAGAAATTATCTATTAACAATTAAACATAACATCATTTTGAAGAATTGTAGTTAAAATTGTTTTACTAAAAATAGGATACAATAATGTTTGTGTTTCTGATAACATTTATTTAGATTAGAAAAATCATTTTCCTTGTCGTTTATATTTTTTCTACGTTGATTTTTTTATTCGCATACATATTGTTTTTTTTTAATAATGTAAAGGAAGATATATTTACTTTTGAATATAATTCATCGTATATTTAAAAAAATAATAGAATTGAATGTAATATGTTGAATTTGATGCAACTAATTTATAATTATTAAATTTACTACAAATTATAAAATAAAATTTGTAACATATGTGGTGAAAAATTAAAAAAATAATATTATAAAATAAATTTATTCATAAAAAATATAATAATTAAACACAAAAATTATGAATATGCCACAAATAACGGCCATTTTTTCTTTTTCTTTCATTTGCCTACCCACTCATAGCGATTACATTCACATAACTCTAATAGTTTTTGAGTTAAAAATTTATTTGTCAAAATTTAACCTGAAATAGAATTTTTGAAAAACGTCTATAACTTCTAGTAGCAACAAGATAGACGGACGTGCAGCATCTTGAATTTTCCCTATATATCCACTAGAATAATTACATATTAAATAGACAAAATAATTGGGTGATAAATTAGTATAATCATGAACACCCGTGTCATTAAAATGCAAGTTGGCGCTGTATTTTGAAAATTTTAAAAGATATCGCAAATGTTTGTCATAAATAGATATTAATTATTAACATGTTCTAAATTTAAAATTGATTCCACAAATTTATGGCATAAAAATAATAAGAGATATTTATTTGATTCGAATGTATTAAAATTAAAGCGACAAATGTTTTAGGTGTACAGACGTTCCCTTAACCAAATGCTGATATGAAGTCATCTTTTTAAATGGATATTTGGATTCTTCAGAGAATTTTAGATATTTTTTTATATTTTTTTATATATACTATCAACTGTTTACGAAATACTGACAGATTAAAATGGCCTTGTACAATGCAATCGTAGCATAGAACACATTTATTTTTTTTAAATAAATTATATTCAGATGAGAAAAAACTTATGGATTGGTCAATTAGTGTTTTTATACTCTGCATCCCCTTGACTAACAATTGTATATACATGGTGCCCAATAAACAAATGCCAATAAAAAGTTTATTTTTTTATTGTAATACCCTACATATTATTACATATTTATCTTCTTCAGAGAATTGTAAACATTTATCATGTATAATTTCCTATAACTATATTTAACTGTTTACAAAATAATTCCTTCAACTATTAAAAAAAAAACTAGCAATAGTTGTAATGGAACACAATTAAGTTTGAACAATACCTTTTTCAGTGGAATTGAAAATACCAATCAACCTATCAGGACGTTTTTTTTTTCGAAAGTAAATACCAGCAGATTAAATGAATTTGTTCCTTTTATTGTGAACTTTAAAACAAATGTACATTAAAATAAGTACTTCTTCTGCAAATATTTGTTTACTTTTTACATTAAATATTCTCGAATAACTCTTGCATTGTGTTATTGATATTCAACAGCAAGTGTCGATTATGTAATTCATTATCTGGTGGGGTATTTGCCAGAAAAGTAGTTGTTCTAATGTAGATTTGTTCACTTGCGTAACGTAAGTAAAAAATGTTACAGATTCAAAATATAAAATAATTTATTTTATTTTCAAATTCTTTTTGTTTAATTTATTAAAATAAGTTTGCCAAATGAATGAATACTCTTTCCTATTGTTTCTAAAATTATTTAAATCCTCACCAGCTTTTATTAATTTATTAGTCATTGGGGCTTCTACTTTAATATACATTATTCAAATTTAAATAAAACACCAATTTGCTTTGTAACTTTGGTAAATCAAATTATAGTTATATAAACAAAGTGAATCTGTTAGTTTAAATTATTTTTCGTTTTCAAATTCATTTTTTTTGTAATTGGTTGTTTCGCTGAATTCTATTCAAAATATGTCAATCAGTGAAATTGCTAACTTATAATCATTTTAATTTATTGATTAAACCAAGTCAGACTTAACAACAACAACCAATCAACCAGACACAGATTTCAAATTTAAATTTGGTCACAATAACTTGTCGAATAAATTAACTGCTACAAATTAAACATGTATATAAATTATTTAAATTTGCGAAATTTCTATGATAGATTAAAATATAGCTTAATAAAGGGCGTCCCACGACTAACAGAGACAGTAGAAATAACTAAGACTATTTAACTTAAAATGATTTAAAGATGGTTACATTTGCGGATATACCAAATATACTTATGTATATACCTATATCTAAGACTAATAGTTTTTGATATATTTTTGTTTTAAAAAATACGCAGATTCTAAAAACTAAATAATATATAGTGTCAGTTTCCTTTCATTTCCTAGCCCTTTTATTAAGTTTTGCTTCGTGTGTTTAATTATTTAATTTAAATTAAATTTATTGTTGAAATGGCTAATCCTGCTACTTTAGCTTCACTTAAATCACGCCGTAAAACATTAAGGGGGGCTTTAACGCGTTTTTGTACGAGTTTAAATGAAATTGACGAAGACAATTTTGATGTTGACTTATTAAAATTACATAAATTCCGTATTGAGGATAGTTTGGATGAATTTATTTCAATCCAAGAAAAAATTGAGATCTTGGATGAATCAGAAGCTGATTCAAGTGCTATTCGAGATTTTGAAACACAATATTTAAAATTAATGGGGAAAGCTAACTTATTAATAAAAAATAAATCGAATGAGAGTAGTAATGCAGGTGCAGTATTACGCGAAGCGGAATTGCCAACGATTCAAATTCCAAAATTTTCGGGCGAATTTGATAGTTGGCTTCGTTTTTATAACTCATTTAAATCAATGGTACATGATCGTTCTAATTTATCAAGCACTCAAAAGTACCATCACTTAATCTCCTCGTTAGAGGGCGAAGCGGCTGATCTAATTGCTTCTTCAGAAATATGTCCTTCTAGTTATGAGGAGGCATGGGAAGCATTAGTTAAAACTTTTAATAACAAGCGTAAATTAGTAAATAGGCATATTGCCGCAATTTTTGATTGACCTTGCGTAAATAGGGAAAATTCGGTTCGAAGGACCAAATGTAATATTCCACTTGGGGATGTTTTGAATAATAACACTAAGATGTTTACTCGTTGACATCTGTTCCTTGACTCTCTTTATTTCCTACAAACTACTTAACACTAAACTAAATATAAGAAACCCCGAGTGGGGGTTTATGGCCCGAGTGGGCCCAACGTCCACTAAGGGTAGGCGTGGTGCCAACATATAGTGTGACCTATTTTAAATAATCAAGTTCACATCCAATTTCTGCATAGCATTTCTGCATATTTTAACGTCATCTGTTATATAACATAATAAAAAGTGCGAATCACAATAAATAAATAAGTAAAAAAGAATATTTAAATGCAAATAACTTCGTTATTTGTTTAGGTTGATTGAGTTAAGTGAAGATGATAACTTGAATAAAAACACTTAGAATCCTTTCTTCACTGCTTTATTTGTCACTAGATGTACCGGGTGTCCAAATAAGGTCACCGGCTATATCTCAGGAACTATAAGTGCTAGAGCTTTCAAATAAACAAAAATGTTAATAAAAGTGATAGTAGAAATAAATTTCAAGTTCGTAACTTTTCCGGTAGGGGGCGCAATGAACGATCGAAAAGTAATATTGCGATTACTTAAAAAAAAGGTTTAATAAAGACATCATAAAACTAGTTTTTGAAATCATGATAAGTTCATGAAACAAAAATGTTACAGACTGTTTTGTCTTATTCTTGAAATAACGGGTGGGGGAAAGTCGGAATTTTTAACGAGCAAATATCAAATGACTCTTTTGTTTTTAACCGATCTTAATGATTTCAATGTCATACGAAAGTTCTTATGGTGATTATAATCATTGTCAACAATCAGAAAAATTACTAACTTTATCGCCGCTAGGTTGCGCAAATTGAAAATATAAATAATTTTCCCATTTTTTTCTTAAATATATATATATATATATATATATATATTTAAGAAATTTAGTGAAAACCGGAAGTCTATATCTAAATCCTATCACAAGTTATAATTAAAAGAATTTTTAGAATTAAAAATTATTAATGTAAATTTTAAGAATTTTATGTGTTAATTTAAAATTAAATAAATTATAAGTAAAATAACAAAATTAAATTATTTTGTCACCGGTGGGGGGCGCTTTTTAATTTTAATAATAATTTTCTCGTTTTTTTTAAATAAAGAAGTTTTTCTTATAATACAGGTGGAAAAAGTATGAAAACCAAATAGAATATTTATGGAATAATATATTTAATAGAATCACATAATTTTATACAATTAAATAAACAGAACGTCCACTCTAGCAATAACAGTATATCTATTGCTGAAGTTTTTGCATTTCAAATAAAAAATATGTCTCGTTGTGGGCCTGAATTGATGAAAAATATCTTTTAATTTGCCCCAAAAATAAAAATCTGAACATTCGATAAATCGTGGTGACCAAAAAAATAAGCATATATTCACCTCTCAAGAAAGAGTGCATCCAAATAATTTCGCACGCTTTAGAAAATGCCCCCTGCTAGTGAGAATCTAATTCAAATTTTGTTGTTTGTTATAAATTTTATTAACCACAAAAAGTTTTCCAATGACATTTGAAATTTTTAATTTGAAATTTTCTTTTATTCATGACTTGTGATAGAATAAAGATATTGAGAAGCGGTTTTCACTAGATTTCTTACATTTTCACGCTCTTTCTATTGATACTAAGAAAAATATATCATTCCGTTTGAGATTTCTAAGAAAATGGGAAAATTATATTCTTTTTAACTTGGCGCCACCAAGAAGCGTCAAAATTACTTATTTTAGTAATTGTCAATTATTTTAATCAGTGTGATAAATTCTTTCGTATGAAATTAAAATCCTTAAATCGGTTAAAAAACAAAAGAGTTATCCCACTGAGCAAAAAATAAACATTGCATTAATGTTACGGCGCAACGTGTAATGTTGTGTTTTAAGTTGCATTAATGTTGCAGAATTGTTGAATGTCCGCCTGCCCGAAAAATATTGCTGTATATTATATTGATAAAGCAACATCCATGCAATGTAATATATATAATATTAATGTTTTACGACGTAAACACGAGTATTATATGCAATTCAACGTACAAATCGAATGTATGTTAAGTTACATATTATGTTATAAACATACATAGATGTAGTATGTAATGTTTATGTACTATATCTATAGCATAGAGATAAAGTATAAGAGGGCCAGATCCATGTATTTAGCGGGAAACACGCGCAACGCCATCCAGTGCTCAAGTGGACAACTATTTCTCAAGTTTCAAAACTTTATAAGGTTTTTGAGGTTAGGTTCATATACACACTATAATATAACGAATGGCGGGACTTTTGAACATTTTTCTATTTATAATTTTTTGTTCACTATTTTACTTCAAATTATTTATATAAAAATAAATAATTTATAAATGTGCTATTTTACAGAAAAAATATCAGTAGATCATGCAAATAAGAAATTGCAATTAATAAAATTATCTGAAAAAATACATAAAAAAATAACATATAAAAATAACAATATTTTTAAGTAAAATATATTAAACTTATAAATTATTATTATTATTATAAAAGTATCATTTAACCTGTTATTACATTCATACATTAATTAAAACATATTAACAACAGTTATAATTTGAATTAATAGATATCTCCCAGCTGGATAATTTTATGAACTCCTTTCCTTAAAGAATCTAGAAAAATATGGATGTAAATATTCCTTCAAAAACGTCTACGTTAAATATTTTTTTTCTAATGGAAAATATTGTAAAAAGCATAAACTATATAATAAAAAATGAATATTTATAAACCAAAAACATATCTTGAGAATGTGGGAAATAAATCATATTTATTAATAATTAATTATTGCTCGATTGGTTCATAATTATAAGTTATGTATATTCTTTCAAAAATATACAATTCATTGAAATTAATAAGCAAACGTATTTTAAACTACAAATAATAACTTACCAGTTGTAGTTTAATAAGAAAAAGTGAAGAAACTTCTGACGAATAGAAAAAAAACTGTCAAAAACAATTCATATGAATTACATCAATCAAATTGAAATATGGCAAACTGATCCTTATTTAGAATACCTTTAATGTTTAATTAAAAGTATAAATGTTTATGAAATATACCTTATAAGGCGACAAAAGTCACCAATAATAAATAAATCATTGTAAAATCTCAAAAATAAAGTATTTTAAATTTTCTACTTGAGACTTCAGCGCCTCCAGTGCTCAAGTGGTCAACTATAGCCGTGTTTCCCAATTTCAAATATTATCCGACCCCCCCTGATCTATAGGCAGGGGGGTCGGATAATATATGAAATTGGGAAACACGACAATAGTTGTCCACTTGAGCACTGGAGGCGCTGAAGTCTCAAGTGGAAAGTTTAAAATACTTTATTTTAGGCTTTTTACAATGATTGTTGTCTTGTCAAATAAGTAAAAGCTAACGTATCCTATTAATGATGAAATTAGTTTCCGTAGTTGAACGGATCTTGTGTTGTGATTAAATAACCTAATATGAATCATAATAATTAAAAATACAACGCAAGCGCCATCTGTTTTCAAGCGGCATCACCTTTGTATTGCATACGCGGAAAATAAAACAGATATCCATTACCTACATAGCACAAACATGTTCGACGGATATACATTGAATATCCCTTTTGGAATATTTGACTATCCGCGGAGCGTCCAATGGAGTTGCAATGTATGTGAAATGTCCGGACATTCACATCCATTGGATGTTCAGTGGAGATTCATTTTTTAAAATGTACGGAATAAAAATTCTATGGTTATCTATAGGATATAATTAAATAAATATCTATATTTAATTCATGAAATGATATTCATTGAAAATATTTTGATGAAAATTCATTAGGGAATATACATTGAATATCCATTGTATGTTGCCAAACGTATTTGCACATTTCGAATATATGGTGAATATCCATTGGATATTTTGTGCTATGTGTGTATTTAGTTCAATAATTTTCTATATTGCTATGTTGGATCGAAGTAAAATGTTCGTGAAATGTAAAAAATACAATATTGTACTAAATTAAATTTCTCAATTATATTAATTATATAATATTAAACATACAATATTACCATTTTTAATATTTACGCAATATAAATAGTACAATATAGTATTAACTTTACATTTTCAACAATTATATAATGTTAAACATGCAACATTATTATTTTTAATATTTACGCAATATAAATAATACAATATTGTTTTAATTGGACATTTTCAACAATTATATAGTGTTAAACATGCAATGTTATTATTTTTAATATTTATGCAATACAAATATTGAAACGTTACATCTATATTTTATTTGTAACATTAATCTGATATGAATACATCATCATTACAGAAAGAAACATTCATACAATATTAGTAACATTACTACAATATTGCCGCAATGAATTTAATGCAATATTTTATTTTAGTATCCATGGACAATATTTATATAACATTTGAAATGTGTCCTTGCTCAGTGGGATTTGATTTTTGATATTTGTTCTTTGTAAATTCGGACCTTCCCCATCCTTTATTTCAAGAGTAAGAGAACATTTTTGTTTTACAAACGGTATATTTTGGGACACAAAGTGAATATTATCAATGGTTGATACTCGTATCAAGTAACAAAAGGATTCTATGTGTTTTTATTCAAGTTCGTTATTTATGATTTTTTGTAATGGTCTATTATAACTGTTTTGTTAATTACCCTTTGTTGATAGGGTGACATAATAGAGAAAAAAAAATACTTGTTTTGTTAATATTTTGAGAACTCTTTTTCTTTTGTTTTTCTGATTTTACCATTGTAATCCCCGGAAAATTTTTACTACTTTTCTGATTTAATCGATTCTCTAGCCCAACTAATAACAAAGTTAGAACAATCTGTATTTATAATAAAAATATCGGTAATTAATAATAAACAGTTCGCTCTGCTAAAAACAACAATCTCATTACAAGACCGTCGCCGATCGGCGAAAGGCGCGCGCTTGGTCGCGCGAACATCCCGAAACCACGTTCGCTCGAAAATGTGTCTAAAAACTAGTGATGGGCAAAGTCGATCTTTTATTATTGCTAAATTAAGTATAATATAATTTTAAGAATGTTACTTATTATAAAAATATCAAAAATAACTTCCCATTTGTTAATAAACATAAATTTGAAGTTACTTTTTCGTTTTAAATACTTAAAATGACACATAATACTCGATTACTAATATTATTCGATTTTGCCCAACACTACTAAAAACGTATTTAAATAAATTCTAGAAACGTATACTTGTTCCACACTCATATCCAAAATAACACTGTTTCAAATAAGTGGGACCGTACATTCGTACATTTATCAAAACTCCGCCCATAAAGATTGATTTTTATTAATCCCACTTCATGGCAGCGTTATACAGGTCTATTTTTTGAAACTTAAAAAAGTTGTTTTTTCATTTAAAAATCGTTTTTATAAGAAAATTTATAGGATTAAATTTAGTAAAAAAATTATGATGGTATAGCGTTTTCCTTTTATTTATTTTTTTAATTATTTATTTTTATTTTTTAAATTTGGCAAAAAACTAATAACTAGAAATATTAGCGAAAACAGATTTTAAATATCTATAATAATAACGAAAAAAAACTTTATTAGAAAAGAAGGAAGTATAGCGCGCTCTTAAGGACGCAGCTAAAATTATTGTTCTTATAAAGTAAATAGTCTGAGCTCCTATTTTTATTCGGTTTAAAATCGGGATCGATTTAGCATTTTATAAAATGTATTTTAGTAAATAATTAATTTATTAATTATTTATTTTCAAATTAATGTGATGCAATATGGAATATATTTTATTTTTATATAGTTTCATTATTTTTTTATATACAGAGAGGTTTTTTTAACAGTATACATATGCCCTATGTATACATGTAAAATACCCAAGTCAAACGCATTGATGTATGCGTTTAGTTGCCTATAATACGCAAACCGATCGATCAATTCCTTCAACTAGGATAATTAAAAAAATAATTACACATTTTTTTATTTCTGTTTATAACAATATCGAAATACACAACGTGGAAGAATTTTTGCGATCGTTTGAGTTACTGTCTTGCATTTTCTGGTGGTCATTTCTAGCACTTAATCTCTTAATATTTTTTACCTGTAATTTCTCCAAAATAATAAGTGACGGTTTTTTGTTAGAAAAAGGAATTTGTTTGTGACGGTAACGCATGCAGTGTTAGTAATGATTTATTTTGTTGCGTTTTTCAATAGAATAAAGAGAACGAAACATACAACCTTCCACAGAAAAACATACAACCTTCCACAGAAAATGTTTTAGTTCAATTATTTTTAAAATCATCCTAACCGAGTTATTCGGCCACTTTGGATTCATTGAAAACATGTCTTATCCTCCTCTAGTACTGTTGGAATTTTCGATCAAATATTTCACACAATTTGAAGTTTAGCGTTTGACGTTTAGTTGTCACATCAATCGGTTCAATGCGTTTGACTTGTTTTTTTTGCAAGTATACAGTTCGCCTAATGTATACTGATAAAAAATCCTCTCTGTATATGTTTATTTATTTAATATTTATTTAATACGTCTTTATTATTATAAGTACCACTGAGATTATCATACCATTCTTAATCTTAAATTGTCGAACCACTTTTGATAAAGTTGACTTATTTGTGTATTTATTATTTGTGATAATTTATGGAAAAATGCTTATCATTTTATATAAAGGAGATATACATAAAATACATTAAATGTATTCAGACGATATGACAACAAAATTTTACAAAATTTATTATAACAATATGTACAATTATGTTAGTAGTCTGTCATGGGCTATCAACCTTAGGTCTTTCTGCCCTGTATGAATTTATGGTGATTTGCAAATTAAAATTACGCTAGCTAGCTGAACTGTCATGTATGCATGAGTTAATGAATTGGTGGATAGTGACCGAAGAGTTGTTATATTTTGGGGGAATATTAGGGTTGCGAGGAATGCAGTATTTTTTAAGGAGAGATAAATTGTGAGGGTTTTGAGCAAATTTTGTGGAGAAGGTAAGTATACGCTGGGATATGGGAGTTATTTGGGTGAATTCGTAAAGGAATTCGTTGGATGGATTATGGAGTGGGTTATTGGGATGCCGGAGTTTAGTGAGGGTTCTTAGGGAGGATCGTTCAGATATTTGGAAGAGGTATAAGGTTGAAGGTTTTATATTGGTGAAAAGAATGGCTCCGTAATCTAACAGAGGTCGACATATCGATTTATAAATATGAGTTGCTGTGTTAATTGATATCCCTTCCTGCTTATATGCAAGGAATCTGAAATGTTTGGCTCTGTTTAGGATTTTCGATTTAACGGAAAGGATATGTGGTTTGAAGGATAGTTTCGTATCAAAAAGGATGCCTAAGTATTTACAATTATGTGTCCTATTTTGAAAGATAATTTTTGGGGAATGTGGTTTTATCTGTGGAAAGGGATGAAGAGTTTCGATTTGGAGGGGTTTATTTCGATACGCCATTTGGAACACCAAGACTGGATTGCGTCAAAAGAGGTTTGGAGGGATCGTTGATTTGGCATGTGCGATTAAGGCGGTATCATCTGCAAAGAGAAGAGCATATTGAGAGGGATTATTCTTTTCTATTTAAATAAGTAACTTATTATAATTTTATATGTATTTAATAGTTACGCGTTCATTTATTTTTTTCATATTTTACCGCAACTTGTGTAACTTGAAGTTAGTAAATATCAATACATCACGTTCTAAATTATTGTTTTATTTACTAATAAAATTAAATATTCATGTTTTATTTTTTAGGCGAATGTTCGGTCAATTGTGTGACGCTATCAAAAACAATACATTTTTACCACTTACTAGGATGGTTAGATGGTTTATAAACGCCGTTGTGAAAAAGGTTCCATTATGTATTTGTTCAAGGATGCGTCCAATACCAGTTTACATAATAATCGAGATAGTACGCCGTACAACGGTTCATTGGCAGAAAAAGTTTTGTACTTAAAGATAATCTTCTGAATTACTTTTAATTGCATTTTATGTATATAAAAATTACGCTAAAATTAATTATCATTCATAGTAGATTAGTGTGAGATTTTTTTATTTCTATATATTAAATTAAGAAATTTTGATTTTTTTCCACTACCATGATTTATATTATTTTCCTACTTATAGTACGAGGGAAATTCAATTAATCACATTGATATATACCCTATTTTTATTCCCAGCAAATCACTTCCGAAGTATTCACCAAAAATCCAATTAAACCCCAACAATGCGTAGCGATTTCTTCGAAGAAATCGAAAACTAATTTAATCGGAAATCCGGCAATGGGCCCACTTAAAGAAAAATCCTTTCAATGAACCTCGACAATCAATAATTAATTGGGCGATGCGAATGAAGGGCGACCTTGACTTGTCTCTTAACTCGTTGATGGGTCCTTTTGTTGGTATGAATTAATATCGACCAATAGGGTAAACAGCACTTTGAATGAGTAATAACCTTGTACATACACACATGAGTGTACTAACAATATATCAAAAAATAATAACATCGTTGTGTTGGAATGGAATTGGGAATAGTCGCGAGGTGTAAAACAAACATGTATTTGGTGTGTTTACAAAGGATTTACAAATAAATTGTTTATCGATTAAATGAAACAAAATTAGTAATTCTGAATAATAAGACATTAAAATTAAATTATAATTATGAAGTATTTTAATTGATACACCTGGTTTTTAAAATAAAATACTTCATAATTATTACATAAAAATGTTTCACCACGGGATAAGTGAGAATTTAATTCAAAAAATTAAATCAATTAGATATTTACACTTTGAGCGTGGGAACAGCAATATCCACATGGACGCGTGCCATTGTGAAAGAATGTTCATATACAAGAATGTTATAATATTTTTTAGAAGAATTATTTTTTTTTTGCCGATCCTGCCTTGTAAATATTTATTTCATATCAGCATGAAACATTTTTTGTACATTTTTCTTGCATATTTTCTATCATTCAAGAAATATAACGAAAACGTATATCAAAGCACGTACTTTCAATAGCATTTTATCACTGACTTTTTGAAATATCGATTGTTGTAACGGTTCAATTTTTCATTACGATTTTTTTATATAATTAATTTCGGTATTGTATGCGTTTACTCGGCGTTGGCGAGAAATAATCGTCTTCGGTTTTTTTAATCCCCTTCGGGGTTATTGGATTATCTTTCGCACGGACACGGAGGAGTGTGCTGTGGCTAACGCGTTTGTGAATTTTATTCATCAAGTTTTTGGATTTACGTGCACCACTTTATTCTGTAATTATTTTGGAGATATTTGTATTATTCTGAAGAATTTTGGAGTTGATTGCGGAAATACTTGCGGAGGAGGATTTAGTGGACTTTGATCCGTTGCCGTGGAGATAATTCATTATCTATTTTTGTGAATATAAAAACCCTCTGAAAGAGGTAAGGTTTATTTTAATTAATTCATCTTCAATTACCGTTGTACTTCTGTTGTGTTAGTCTTTTTTTTTACATAAAAAGAAAATGCTTATATAAAATTTCAATATTTTAGGGTGTTTTTATTACGTTGGATTTTTTGTTTGTTTAAATTTAAAAACCAATCGTACTATATTGAAAATCTGGGGATTAGAAGATTTTTTATTCTACGTGGGAAGTTCGTCTTCTATTCCATCATCCGGATTGATAACATTTCGTGGATTCTGGTTTCCCTGATTAGTTTTCTGATTGGATACTGAAGTTTTCCCCACCGGATTGATGAAAATACTTCACCCATACTTCTTTCTGGGCTTCCATTCAGAATTAGCGTGCCAGGGGACTGATTACTGGACTGAATACAAGATAAGTTTTTTTGTGTCTATTTTTTTGAGATTTGTTTTAAGGAAAATAAAGTAAAACAATACTAGTAGTGAATTTTTCAAATTCAACGAGTTAGAAAATTTAGAAGTGAATTATTCTATAGTTTAGTTTAGTGCGTATATAAGTATCTATCAATGTGTATTTTATTTTAATTTGGCAGTGATTTAATTAAGTATAAGAGAATTTAGATCCATAATTTACAGTTAAAAAAAAGTCATAAATAATATTTTTAATTTTATTTTCAATATGAATTAATAATTATAATTTATGTGAATCATGAATGATCATTTTTGGGGGGGAAATTATTTTTTTACTATTATAGCAAATCTAAGTTGATTTAACTTGTGATTATTTATTTTCGTATGATTTCATTTATTATCTAACTAAATTAAATTTGATATATTTTTTTTAATAAATATTTATTTGGGGTTTATTTCTGCTCTTGACTTATTTGTCACACCTTTGATTATTGTTATTTTTTTTGTTTAGATTACTTGATGATAATTGGTCCAACATCAGTAAAATAATTAGTAACCGGTTATTTTATATTTTTAGGAACCAGGGTGTAAATGGTTACTGGCGCCCTTAATAAATAATTTCTTAAAATATACCCGCGACAAACCTCTTCGACACGGAGTTAGCTTGGTTCCTATTTATGCCGATTTATTGTGGACCATTTATTAGTGAAGTTTTAAATTTTTAATAAGTTGTGGCATTGTCAACATGCTATATACATCATAACAATGTATAGTTAGGTAAAAATTAAACACTTGGTTTGTTTCACAATAAATTTAAAACAATTATTGGATTCTGAGTAGTTTTTACATCATTTTCAAAGAATAATACAAATGAAAGCCGACAACAGTATACAGGGTTTTTCAGCGTGCGCGCCGAGTAGCTTTACGGCTAAATGTATTTTTTTTTTCAGAATCTGTTTTCGCAGGAGTATGTTAAATAGACAGGGTATCCTATAAAATCATGGCGTACCATAGTTATTTTTTTCTAATGGAACACATTTCATTTTTTTTTTCACATTCTACATCAAAAACAAATTTAACTTTCATTATATGTCTAAAACTAATAATTTTTGAAATATTTAAACAAACTTGGACAAAATTGACGTTTCGAAAAAAAAATCATAACTTTTGTATGGGTGAATGAAAACAAATGAAATTTTGTATCAGTACATTAGACTAATGGTTCATTGACGGTTCATCAATATTTAAATCGAATATTTAATAGGCGATGGATTGGAAGAGGAACGTAGCTTGGCCACTTAGATCCCCTGATTTAACCCCCATGTATCTCTTTTTGTCCCCACAACAGTTCTTGACATGAAAAATATAATTAAGAATGCATTTAGATCAATTATACCTAATATGCTAAAAATGTTAATATTACAACTTAAGACCTTTTCGAAGAATCATTAAAATATTTGACGTTCGAGCAACTGTTCTGTTTATATTCCCTTTGAAAATATATACAAAATGAAACAAACTCTATCACAAGCACAAACCTCAGCAAAGAAAGTTTGTCAAGATGACAATAGGATAATAAAATGTCCGTGGATAATTCGGGCCCGTCCATTTCTGTTGTCTACAGGTATACAAAACTCACGTCTGTCGCGAGATTTTGGACCGGAATTAAATTAGCGGCAACATCCTGCTGCCACCTTTGGTCCCGTTCAGGGAACATCGATTTGTGTGGCGCTGCAGCGTTTTAGTCAAGCGGTATAAAAGGCGACCTAGAAAATTCGTGCGTTCAGTGAAATTTGGGCGCTTAGCGCTGCAGTGAAAACTACAGATTGATATTCAATAGAGTTTTCATGCATATATTTATTTCTTATACAATTTGAATGGGACAATGTGAAAGTAACACAATGCTAACATAAATGTTTTCGTAGCTAAATTGACAATATTTACGCGGAATGGGGGCTTCGATGGGCCCGTCTTGGGACACTTGCACCATCTGGATGATGTATTTTGATCACGACGGGGGGTTTTCACATCGATACTTGCGTTTTTTCAATTTATTAGTCCCGCGAAAAGGCGGGCGCGCTCGCCCTTTTGCCTCATATCGGTTTTACATAGTTTATAACACTTTCAATGCATGGAAAGACGACACGATGGCACTTTTCACACACGGAAAACACACGCGATTTTCACCAGGACAGATTTCTCCCATGTGATTTTTTTATCAATTTCGAACGAATTTCGGTGAACGACGGCAAACGGAACTTTAACATTAAACATAAACTCAACACGCTGTCATATCGACAGATACGTCTGTAGTCGAATTGCAGCCTTCCACAAAGCAATATATCACGCTACTCTAAATTTTTTTAAGGTATCTGAAGATTTAAATACAATAAACTTCCACCCAGCTGAATCGAGCGAAAAATTACTTTAATTTAGTACTTGGCCTTGGCACTTAGTCTATGGCAGCGCCACCGTCACTTGGATTCAAACGTGAAGTTGGCGTCCATATTTATATAGTCAAAGACTGCCACCGTTTTCTTCGTTTCAACTCCTGTAGGTATTCTTTTTGCCAACGACTCCAGAAGTGCTGCTTAATCTGCTCGATGTACTGCCTTCGAGATAGCCTCGTTATTTTTTTATTTTGTGGTGATGTGTTACACCCAATATTATATCAATTTCATTCGGCGTATTGAATCCAGGATCCGCTAACTGAACATCAGAGAGGATATGAAAATGTTTTGTATCAACGAAGTGTTAATAACTACAAAATGGCAAAGTAATATTGAATGAATTTATTATTGTGTCGCTTCAATTGATTTTTGGGAAATATCTGCGTCTACTCCTATTCTCTCAAGTGATAATTTTTCCAGTTTTTCCTATAAATTTAATTTATGATTCAATTGTTTAGATATTATGTTAACTTGAGATCTAGGATCCAAAAATACCGTCGCCTTATGAGATTTACCCCTAAAATTTATAACGTTTACAACTGCTGTTTTTAAATATACACCGACTGCACTCTGCGTCTGTGTATGTAGCACGTTAGATTGTTCTGAATGCTTGAAAAAATGTAACAAAGAATTATGATTTTTGTTGCACTTTTTACATAGTTTGAATTGCAATCAAAATTCTTATGCCCTGGATTCAGGTAATTTGTATATAACAGTTTTGCTATTACTGTATCAAATTTAACAAATGAATCACACTGATTCACTCCATGTTCTTTTTTACAAACAAAACAACTAATTTTACGCTTAACGTCCATTAATTTTTTAGAATTGCATACACTCTCTACATTTACTTCTGTCTTAAAATTAAGTGTTTGAAGGACTTGAATTTATTATTTTCCCACTGTAATCGCACAGTTGGTGGTAAACGACTAACAATCATATATCTTAACATATCGTCCCAATGTTGTACTAGTCGATTCATAGATTCTAACGCCCGTTGAATTTAACACGTATCTGTATGACGATAAATTATTTTCTTCAATCATTGGTAATTTAAATAAATTATCAAGATGACTATTTACAATAATTTTAGTGTTGAATGATTTTATTAATAAAAATTTATGCCTTTTCTTAGTTCCCTGCATTCCAAACTATTAATTACATCAGCCGCGTTTTCCTCCAGAGGTGATTTTAAATACTGAAATGTTTGTATTGGAAACAAATTATTATTGTTATCGATTAACGATTGAAAGGATTTTTTAAATGAGAGCCACTTAAGACAGTTTCTACCATTTTTTCTATGTTAATAGTAGGTAAATAAATTTGTTGATTATCATTGTTACTTTCTGCTTCGGAAATTATTTTAGCTAAAGGCTCTATTTTACGGCTTCCAATTCATAAAAAAATGATTTTAAGTTATTAATATTTGGGAAATGCTCATTAAAGTTAGCATCATTAATTTCAAATTCCGTTAATTCAAATTCTTCTAACCTTCGTTTAATATGATCTAAATCACAATAAATTTGTTTAGAGTGACTATTTATATCTTGACAGTCCTTAATAAATGACTCTAAATTAATAATTATGAAGTATTTTAATTAATACACTTGGTTGTTCGTTTCACTACATTTTTACATTTGTGTTCCGACATTTTAAAGGAACTGGTCGAATCTAGTCGGAACACAAATATAAAAAAAATGTGAATCGAACAACTAAGTGTATTAATTAAAATACTTCATAATTATTACATAAAAAATGTTTCACCACGAAGTTTTTAAGTTTTTATCAAATAATATACAGATGCGTAAATAAAGTATGCAATTAGTGTGTTATTTTGGAAATAACTCGAAAATCATTTTTTGTGTCAACTGACTAATAAATGAACAAAAATCAATTTATCTTGAAAACTATTACTATTCCCTAGGAGAAATGTATCTTGTAGCAATATTGTATCAATATATTTATCTTATATATACATTGAAACTGTTATTCAAAGCGCATACAATATAGACACAATATTGAATGCGAAGAATGATACAATAATAATGTAATTCAATATAGACACAATATTGTTTATGCCCTGAATAATAATAATAGTTTGTGCATTTGTGACGGGAACTCGTTGATTCTTAATGACAGACCGAACGCCCGATTTTCGTCGTGATCAATTGGATAGTTTGCTTATTTCTGAAGTGAGTACTTATAAAATATAAATATAATTGTGTGCTTATATGTAATTAGTTTTATTAGTTACTATATTAAGATAATCGTGTAAAATAGCGATGACGGTCTACCATAACCTCAAAATTCAATCATTTTTCAGATTACACTCTGCTGCAATTTAAAATCAGCTATATGAATGTGTGCTATTGAATGTCTTTTACCATCAGCTTACGACAGGCGCGGACTGACACCTTCAACAGATAAATATTGAAACATTATTGTACCAACTTGAATCAAGCTTGAAATACAAGATTGTCTCAATTTAGAAATTCATTATCTAGTCAAGATTATGTCTACCATATTGTATTAACTTGATACAATAATGTGTCAATCATGTATAAATATTTATTTTAAAGTTGTATTTAAATATTGTATCCTAGTGCCGTGTTCATATCTCAATATTTCTACAAGATTGTAGAATTGAAATTCAATAATATGTCAACATTACTACAAGATATAATTTCTACTAGTGTTAGGTTACCTCAACACGTTTTGAAAGACAATAAAACAAGATTAGCATATTAGATATAGGGTGTGCCAGTTAAAATAAGCATGAAACATGACCTTGAATGTGTTTCTGGAGATAGGTTTAATTTTGTTGTTGGTATTAATAACTTTTTCGTTTGATTTTACTTATGGAAGGTGAAATCAACAAAATATTCTGCAATTAAATAAAAATTATTTGAAAATAATTTATAAATTATTTCCCCATTTAGCTCTGTGACTTTTGACTTACGTTACGTAGGTACGTTAAAGAAATGCACATTAAAACAACTACTTCCCGGGCAAATACCCCGCCGAACATTGAATTACATAATGTATACCTGCTGCTAAATATTTTCAAATCATTTTTATTTAATTTGTTTAAATAACTATGACCAAGTGATTAAATACTCTTTTCTATTTATATTCTGAAATGTTACTGGAGCAACTATACAAATCTATTTATCTATCTGCGAACAATGTAACTTAAAGAAGATTAAGCAAAGGGAGTTATTTGTTGCACTAATTACATTAATTTAAGATGTCAAGTAGATTTGATCGATATACAAACTGAACCCGACAGAGATTATCGTTTCATATTGAACTACCAAGAATAGTCTTGGTGGTTCAATATTCATAAAATTCAAAATTCGGAAACCACTTAAAACGAATACAGCTGGAGTTGCATATAATTTAGTGAACATTTTTTGCCTGTTCGGTGCTCCATTTATACTATAAACCGACAACGCAAGATAATTTTCTGATATGATAATCGAAGAGTTAAATAATCTGTGGCTAGACTTTAAGAGCGCGTGATACCACCTTCTTTTGAAAAGAGGTTTAACTTTTAGTTATTATTACAGATATTTTAAATCTGTTTTCGCCGACATTTCAATTCTTTAGTTTCGGGGTGCAATAACGCGATTGTTATATATTTTTTTAAAGATAAAAAATAAAATTAGAAAAAAAAAAAAAAATGAAAAACGGAAAAGATGTTGCAATCATAAATATTTTTTACGAAATTTAATCCTAATACATTTTTTTTATAAATACGATTTTTAAATGCAAAAAACACTTTTTTAGCTACTAAAAAATAGACCCGTAAAATGCTGCCCTGAAGCGGGATTAATGTGAATCGCACTTTTGAAACAGTGTTATTTGAGTGAGTGTATATTTTTGAAATTAATTAAATACGACCCGTTCCTAGGGCCAGGCGCGTTATTCATTCGTTATTATAATACCTTTATTTCATTTGTACAAACACGATTTAAATGTTATTACTTATTGATTTTTTTTATTATATATACAAGTTTTTCTAATTGAAGTGCGGACCATTGCTAACTTTATTATTAGTTGATCTAGAAAGCGGTCAAATTAGCAAAGTAGTAGTAAATTTTCCGGGGATTACAATGAAAAAAAAAAAAAAATAAATAAATAAATAAATAAATAAAATGAGAAAAGCAAAAGAACATCGCATTTTCAAAATATTAATAAAACAAACATTTTTAATGAAAATTAGTATCTCTTTTATTATTACATCACCAGAGGGTAATTGTTAACAAACATATTATATTTTTTTGTAATGGTCAAAAAAATCACTTACAAATAATGTTAAGAAAGTATGTAATAAGTTAAATTGTCAAATATTTAATCTATTTAAATATCATTTATCCTATATTAAATAAAAAATGTGAATTCTAGATCCAACGTCGAAGCATTGCACTTACAATGTACGTCAATAACATATTACATATTTTAAATTGAAATATTAAGTAGATGGTAAATTAATGTCAGATGTCAGATTCAGAAATTTTCTTTTTATGATTTTTTTAGTATTTTATTATTTATAATATCTGAATTTTACTGAAAACACAATATTAATATACAAATAACTTCTATATTTGTGAATATTTTGTGATGGTGTATTATAACCGTTTTTGTTAAAAATAATCTTCTCTGTCAAATTAAGATAATATATAGGCTGTTCCATCTAAACAAATGTTTATTTCATTAATATCTTTAAAACCCGATGGTCTTTTGTTTTTCTGTATACATTGTTGTAACTCCACGAAAATTTACCACTACACTTTTAAATTAACCGACTCTAGTTCAACTAATAACAAAATTAGTAAAGGTGTGCTCTTAATTTAGAACAACTTGTATACTCGAAGAATTTGGTATTTCTGTGATGAACCATGCATAATTATTTAACTTAGGAATCATAAAATTCAATTATATTAATTGAATTGTATTATTCCTATTTAAAACGATACATATTTCAGCTTATTGGGAAGAACCATTTGCTAAAAATATAGGGGTGGGTCACGAATTAACGTTTACGCGGTTCCTAACCGAGAAAAAAATCGAAAAAGTCTACATTGCAATCTTCTCATGAAAAATATTTTTACTTTCTTATACTTCCGGTTATACCGGAAATGGTTATCAACTTTGTTATTTTTTTTTTCTTCTAATAAGAACAAGACAGATAGGCCTGCGACATCTTGAATGGTAACTATTTAATCCATCTATGTAGATTTAAAAACCAAATATCTGTCTGTTTTGACAATAGAGATTTAAAAAATGTCTATATTTCAGTGCCCACTTAAAACATCATAATTCATATTTATTAAAATGGAATTTATATCATAGATCGATTGGCAAGACAATTTGTAACATGAAAGTATTACATATCTCCGAGGTACGTATATAAAATAAAAATATATCTAAATATTAAAAATGTTTAAATTTCTGATTCCTTTATTATAAATAAAAAAGTCAATAAAAATAATATAACGTAATTTAAAAATTATTTTTGAATTTTAAAAAGTTCTAACAGTGCATCCGAATTTATGATAATTTATAAATTGAATCATTTCATAAGGATTATAATTCTTAATTTTAATTTCCATTACACATTGTAAATAACCTATGTTGCAGTTTTCGATACAAGGCAAATATCAAAAATGTATGTGGCAATAGTCTATAAATATTTAAATGTTTCTCCATTGCATTAAATGTTGATTTATTATTGTCATTTTGGCTTAAATTTAAAAGGATTTATATTAATTAAAAAAAATGAATTTGAAATTGTTGATATACAAATATAATTAATTAGTTTCATATAAATGTAAATGTTCATAATGTCTTCAATTAATATCGACCACATTATTGCTTGAATCATTCTCAGAAATAAATCTACGATTAGCTTAATTTAAAAATAAATTCGACTCATGATATTCTAATTTTGCATAACATTATTTCTTCATGGATTTTGTTCGAACTTTCTCCATTTGTTGTAAATTAGAATCTGATCGGTATTTGGCTTCATAACGATTCACTTGGAATAAATACATGTAATAAAGCACTTGTAGTGCACTATTTTTAAGCAAATAATCATATTGATAGAACAAACAAAAACTTTTTGAACATTTTGTATACAGTGTGTTTCAAATTCAAATCTCACCATGGGGATCTTGCTTATTGTAGGAGATAGAGGGTAGCTTTAAATTCGGCACTTTTGCAGAATTTCATGCTGATTAATATTCCATTGAGAAAACTGGGATAAGTTTCTTTGCTTTCAAGAAAAATGAAAAAAAAAATTGAAAAATGAGATTTTATTTTTTTACTTATATCTTCGTTATTTGAAGCAATAATTCAAAACAATGAAGACATTCTTGTGGCATTTTTGTATGATCTAATCGATGGCGTACTAATTTTACTAATAGCATGTTTCGTTTCTTCTGGACCATCATCAACTTTCGTATTTCTTATGGGCGCCATAATTTTATCTGATTGAAATCCTCTATTTTTTCTGATTACAATGAACCACATATGATATCTTTATTCTGATAAATAAACACAATCTTAACAAAATATTTTTTAATACTAATAAATCACGCATGTCATGAAATTAAAAGTAATCAATGGAAAATATAATGTAACTTGTAACTTTGTGAATACAATATTTATAAAAAAGTTTTGCAATGGAACAAAAATTTATATAATGATTTTTTTACAAACTAAAAATTATTAAAAAAATTGTAATATGCGGAATATCAACATTAATATTAATAAAAATATTAATACAAAAAATATTTCTTTAATTAATGTTCAAAAACACCCTCAGCAGCAACAGAAATTCAAAGGTGTTCGTTAAATTATTTATTGTAGTATACAAATTCTCTCTAGGAATTTTATTGAATTTCGAGAAAAAATAATAATGTTTTATAATCTCCAAATTTATGTTCTGACTATACACATTTGGCCAAACATTTATTCTAAAGAAACATTGGGTCTCATATTCAAGCTTTGTTTTGCCTTTAAATCACTTAAAACCCTATAAAAGACACTCTTGGTAATAAAAATTGAACGATTTAAATACTTAATAAATAGCAGCATTTAATTTTAAATTTTGACAATCAATGACAGAATGACATCCATCTAGTTGCTAAAAATGAGTGCTTCTTTAGTGTCAATAAAGTTAATTCCCAAAAAAAGGAGATAACTAATTACAATAAATGTATGATATATTATATCATCGTAATCAGAATAAATAGAGGATTTTAATCTGAAAAAAACAAATATGGCGCCCATAAGAAATAAGAAAGTTGATGATGGTTCGGAAGAAACGAAACATGCCATTAGTAAAATTAGTACGCCATCGATTAGATCATAAAAAAAGTGCTAATGTCTTTATTGTATTAAAAAATGCTTCAAATAACGAAGATTTAAATAAAAAAGAAAATTGCATTTTTCAGTTCTTTCATTTTTCTTGACAACAAAGAAACTTAGCCCAGTTTTCTCAACGGGATATTATTCAGCATGAAATTCTGCAAAAGTGTCTAATTTAAACCTACCCTCTATCTCTTGAAATAAGCGAGATCCCCATGGTGAGACTCGAATTTTTAACAAATAATAATTAAAAAAAAACATATGTACCGGGTGTCCGAATAAGAAAGGTCACAGGCTATATATCAGGAACTATGAGTGCTAGAGCTTTCAAATAAAAAAAATGTTGATAAAAGTGACTCTTCCGGTAGGGGGCGCAATGAACAGTCGAAAAGTAATATTGCGATTACCTCAAAAAAATGTTTAATAAAGACATCATAAAACTACACTTTTTGAAATCATGATAAGTTCGTGAAACAAAAATGTTTCAGAAATTTTTTTTTTACTCTTGAAATAAAGGGTGGGGAAGGTCAGAATTAATAAAGAGTAAATGTCAAATAACTCTTTTGTTTTTTAACCGATCTTAATGATTTTAATGTCATACGAAAGAACTTATCATTCTGATTAAATATATTGGCAACAATCAGAAAGATGACTAACTTTATCGCCGTTAGGTGGCGCCAACTTAAAGTATAGATTATTTTCCCATTTTTCTTAAAAATTTTAAATGGAATGATATATTTTTCTTAATGTTAGTAGAAAGGGGATTAAAAAGTAAGAAATTTAGTGAAAACCGGAAGTCTATATCTAAATCCTATCTCAAGTTATAATTAAAAGAATTTTTAGAATTATAAATTATTAATGTAAATTTTAAGAATTTTATGTGTTAATTTAAAATAAATGAAATTATAGCTAAAATAACAAAAATTATTTTGTCACCGGTAGGGTGCGCTTTTTAATTTTAATAATAATTTTCTATTTTTTTTAAATAAAGATATATTTCTTATAATACAGGTGAAAAGTGTATTAAAATTAAATGGAAAAACATTTTCAATGCCAAATTTATATCAAAATTTTGTCTTTCAATTTGTCCAATGACTCCACCGTCATATTTAATATTTAATACAATCACATAATTATATAAAATTAAATAAGCAGCGACATCCACTCTAGCAATAGCAGTATATCTATTGCTGAAGTTTTTGCATTTCAGATCCAAAAAAATATGTCTTTCCTCATTCTGGGTCTGGATTGATAAAAAATATTTTTTAATTTGCCCCAAAAATAAAAATCTGAACATTCGGCAAATCGTGGTGATCAAAGAAATAAGGGGATGCTTATTTCTATTCACCTCTCAAGAAAGAGTCTATTCAAATAATTTAGCGAGCTTTAGAAAATAAACTAATTCAATTTTGTTGTTTTCGTCATACATTTTATTAACCTCAAAAAGTTTTCCAATGACATTTGAAATTTTTAATTTGAAATTTTCTTTTATATATAACTTGTGGTAGAATAAAGGTTTTGAGATGCGGTTTTTACCAAATTTACATTTTCACGCACTTTCTATTGATACTAAGAAACATATATCATTCCATTTGAAATTTGTAAGAAAAATACGAAAATTATATTCTTTTTAACTTGGCGCCACCTAGCGGCGAGTGAATTACTTATTTTTATTATTGTTGTCAATTGTTTTAATCATAATTATAAGTTATTTCGTATGAAATTAAAATCATTAATATCGGTTGAAAAGCAAAAGAGTTATTTGACATTTGCCTTTCCCCACCCTTTATTTCAAGAGTAAGAGAAAAAATTCTCTAACATTTTTGTTTTATGAACTCATCAGGATTTCAATAAGTGTAGTTTTATCATGGCTTTATTTGAACTTTTTTTGAGATAATCGCAGAATTATTTTTTGACCGTTCATTGCGCCCCCTATTGGAAGAGATACGAACTTAAAAATTATTTCCAACATTTTCTCATTGTCACTTTTATTAACAATTTTTTTATTTGAAAGCTCTAGGAGTCTTAGTTTCTGAGATATAACCGGTGACCCTTCTTATCAGGACACCCGGTACAATTAAATAAATGGCACTTTTTCCGGTGAATTCGGTGAAATACATTTTTGAATAAACATTTAATTGCAAATGAAAAATTATTAATTGAAAAAATAGATTTTTGTGTTTGTCAATATTAAAACATTCCTGATTCAGTTTTATAATAAAATTGAAACGCATGCTCGCTCGCTAATATATTTATAAAGATGGTGGAAAGTTGCCCGGATAGTAGTTGTTTCAATAGATATTTGTATTTTTGTGTCCTTACTTTGTAATTATTTATTTGCAGAGCAACTAGAAAGAAAATAATTAAATAATTAATTATTTTCTTTTCTATTATCTATATTTTGACTAAAGTTATATAAAAAAAACATTATACAGATACCAGTGGAGTATATATTCATCTTTAATTTAAATTTTACACGAAACAAAAGTTAAAAACGAAATTAAACTGATAACCATTGTATCAATGACCGAAAAGGTTTATGAGTTTACATGCGCATCCTGTGGACATTGAACTAACAATATTTCAAGAAAATGGTAATGTGTCCATCATGGTACTTTCCCCGGTGAATACGGTCAAATAAGTTTCTGATAGAAAATTTAATAGGGAAGCAAAATGATTAATAGAAAAAATTGATTGTTGTCTTTCAAAGTTAAAACCGAGTATTAAGAAGAATATTATAATTATGTGTGTTAGTTCTTACCTTACAATGTGTTGAAATCATTGATCCACACTCTTCTTCGTTTTTTTTTCAAACTTTGCGGATGTGCTGAATACGACGGCACTTTGACGTTTTAATTGTCATTAAAATAATTATTTTAATTATTAAAATCTCTAAGGGAATTTATCAGGTTAACGCTTATAAAATGAAAACCGGAGGTCCTACAATAAAAGTTTTATAACAGAAATTATTTATTTTCCAAGATCTAAAACTTTTATTTGAAACATTTTTCTATCCGAATTAAAAAATGAAAAATTGCTAAGAGTAAAGTTGCACTTAATGAGTTTTGATTCTAACCAAAAGCTTTTCAGATCATTCCACTGTTATAAAAAGCTTAGATATAAAGTTTGGGCTTAATCCATTTAGCCGTTTATGCGCTATCGCGGAAACACACAGACACACACACAGACATTTTTCAAAACTCGATGGAATGGACTCAGGGGACCTCAAAACGTGCATATTTGTTGAAATTGGCAGTTCGAAAATTTTCACGATCACAATACTTTCCCTTGGACAGGGGGTCCGGGGAAAGTAAAAAAAGGTTGTTGATTTTCGGAGAAATTTTCAGCTTTTACTAGCTGAAAATTTCACACGCAGTGGATCATCTGTATAGTTTATTTGTGAAAGAGTTCATTAGTCCATTTCTCATGACTGTCAGCTCTGAATACTTGTAAAAATTTCGTCTAAAACATCGCGATTTTCCAGAACGTTCACATCTCTGAAGGATAGTTCTAACGTTGTTCAATGCTATCTTATAAATATCACATCTGATGTGAGGATAAAATAATTTAAAGCTTTTATATTTTGTTAATAATATAAATAAATTAATATAATACAAATATTTATGAACGTTAATAAAAAATAAATATTTAATTAGTTATTCATTTCAACACAATTATTATTATTATATTTTTTTTTAAATAAGTGCTTGTGTGATATCCTTCAACAATCATATAGTTCCAATTTACAGGCAGACATGATTCGTGTTAATAAACAACAACAAAAGTGGTGTGTGATTAAATAGGCACAAACGCGCACGCACGTTTAAATAAATTACTCCGATGCATGTACATACGGTAATTCCTTAATACACTCGAATTTTTGTATACGCGGTAAAAATGCTGCTGTTACTTCTACCAGCATGCGAAGAGCTTATTTATGGGTTGCTGCAATATTGCAAGAACAGAAAGCTTTCGCGGAATTCCGACAACTATTTCAGATTACCTCCACAATATACGGGTGTAATGAATTATTCAAATTATGCACTGTTGATTAATTCAATAATGCACAATTATAGTGTTTAAAGTATTTATGATAGTTATTAATGCTATATAATTAAATAAATAATTTAAAATAATTATTAAATCAAATGATAATAAAATGTTTAAAAAATAGAAAGGTTAATTACCTATGAATCGAATTAACGCCAAACCATTTTGCATCATCTAATAGGAACTAAGAAATTACGTACGGTGTTGACATTTTTCCTAGATAAAAAAAAATAATTGTTTTAAAAAACCATTTATTAATCGCAAATAAATGGCTTTTTAACTCAATTATTTTTTTATCTATTGTTCATTTGAAAGAGTTAAAATGCTTTAGCAATTGTGGTTGCGGTTTAAATCGTGTAAAATATAGCGCTTGTATCATATTATAGCCATTGAACAATATTTTATCATGTATTTAAAACTCGCAGGATTTTCATTTGAGAGTGAATTAAAGAATTATTTTAATCATTGTTATAAAAAAAACAAAAATGTTGTCATTTTGCGACGTTGTTGTATTTGTAAATATATTTAGTAATAATAGCGTACTATTATATTTATCGTAATAATTGGAAAGATAGGGCAAGCGCCATCTATTGCCCAATTTCAAATCACATCGTCGACACTTTGGGTCTACAATGTAGACGACCGAGAATTGTTGTTTCGTTCGCTAAAGGAAGCCGAACTTGAGCTTGTTTTAAAACAATTAATAGCGTTTGTAAGGAACCTAAGCATATTTTTCGTTTAGGTGCGAAATCGTCAATTAAATGTCAAAATCTCACTTCGAGGTTGCGGTCGATTGTGATCCAGCGAAAAAATTAAAAATATACATTTAAAAATAGACAGAACACTAATATAAGAAGTAGGATAAATTCTCATCGGCTTGAAGAATATACGTGGTGTATTGAAAATTGTATCAACCACTTCGAAAAATGGACTAAATCTCAACGAAATAATTGTTTCGTTTCGTTTAAGTGTTGTGTCAGCATGTTCGGGAATTATTGACAAAGATTAACATTTTTGTTTTAATAATATTTCCATAAACTATAGCAACATATTTTTAATCACTGAAACATGAAAACAAAGCCAGATGCTTTTTCAGTTTTTAGATGTGATAAGATAGGCAGAAGAGGAGCTGGAGTCATGATTGCCGTACGTGGCGACTCTAACCTTAGGTAATACATTAAGAGCGCGCTATACCTCCTACTTTTCTAATAAAGTAATAAATGATTTTTGATTTTTCTCAATCGAGCTGATCCATCACTAGCACACAAGCCACGCATGCAGATTGAGTGAAAAGCGCGGTCTATAACCAGAAAATACGAAATAAACGTGTGTATTTGTTTAGAAAATAAAAAAATCTTGGAGGGGAGACTGAACGCGCCCATTGCGCGACTGTCTTCGTCTGACAACGTTGAGTCCTCATATGTACTCTTCCAAGGCGTTCGCGGGTTAGATACAGACGTAAGGGGAAAGAATGTTTACATCTGAGTTGATCAGCTGATACAGCGCGCTCTTAAGGGTGCGGTTTAGAAGAAAGAGATAGCTATACAAATATGGGCAATCACTAATTTGAGTTAGATTGTTGTTGTGATCAATGAACAATATTGTATTATACATTAAAATAATCTTAAATAAGCAGGAATTTCATCAGATAAATTAAAAATTATTTTATTGTTTAGTTTCTGTGAAAAATAATTATGAAAAACAATGAAAATTGATCAAATTTATAGCAAATTTTAAATTAAATTTTGCTAATAAAAACTTGTGCAATGAAAATTTAAAGGATTTCACTAAATTCTGCATTCAAATAACTTAGCAGCCATGACCTGTTAATTTCATTATATCTTACAATTTTCTTTTCTGACTTAAACTAGTAAATTGACGTAATACACGAAAATTAACGATTTATTTTTTATTTAGACTGATACTTTATACTTGGTATATAAAAAATGTAAATACACATTCATATTATGAAATCCAAAAGAATAGCTCTATTTTCAAACGATTATTTCCATTTTACTATATAGCTATCTCTTTCCACTAAACCGCAACCTTAACTCATCTCTGCATCCGCATATAATTAAGAGGAGGCGATACACAAGCAATTAGTGAGACGTAAACATTCAGTCCCATTCAGTCAAGCTTTCGCGGGTTAGTTACAGACGTAAGTAACTAACCCACGAAAGCCTTGGAAGAGTAAATATGACGAGTTAACGTTGTCAGACGAAGATAGTCGCGCAATGTGCGCGTTCAGTCTCCCCACCAAGATTTTTTGTTTGTTTTCTATACAAATAAACACTTATTCGCCCTATTTATTTCGTATTTTTGTTATAGATTCTATTTTTCAGTCGATCTGCATTTGTGGCTTGTATATTGAAACGGTTTCAAATGATCTTTTATAAAATATGTTAGAACGTAATTATTGGTTATACATTTAGTATTAGTAATTAGCTATCAAAAATAAAATATATCAACATTTTGATTAATTGTTTTTAATGCACATATGTAGATTAGAAAAATTCTTCTTCTTACGGTTTATATTTTCTATTTTTTTTTTTTTTTGATGATTTACATACATTTTGAGTCATTTTGTTGATACAAAAATATATATTATGTTTTTTATAATGTAAAGGAAGATATATATACTTTTGTCCAGAATTCTTCGTATATTTAATATAATTTAAATAATTGAATAGAATTGCATATAATATCTTCAATTTGATGCTATTCCAATATTCGTTTAATTCTTTTCGTAGATTAATGGATAACTAAATCAATAAAAATTAAATTACAAATTAAAAAAAATATATTTGATTTGCAATTATAATTACCTGATATTGTGTACATATGTGCATAAAAATATGTTTAAATTAAAATTATAACAAAAATTATGAATACAATAAACATTTTCCAATATTCAGGATATAAATTATTTATTAATACAGATGTATACAGGATGTTCAAAAAGTTTTTGTTTGTCCTATCAATATGATTATTTGCTTGAAAACAGTGCACTACAAGTGCTTTATATCATAAATTTATTTCAAGTGAATCGTTATAAAGCTAAATACAGACCAGATTCTAATCTATAACAAATGGAGAAAGTTAGAACAAAATATCCATAAACAAATAATGCTACGCTAGATTAGAATATCGTGAGTCGAATTTCTTTTTAAAATAAGCTAAGCGTTTCTGAGAATGATTCAAGCAATAATTTGACCGATATTAATTGAATAAAATATGAACATTTATATTTATATGAAACGATTGATTTTTTTTAATATCAACAATTTCAAATTTATTTTTTGTATAATTAATATAAATCCTTTTTAAATTAAGCCAATTATATATCAATATTTAATGCAATAGAGAAACATTTAAATATTTATAAAGAGGCTTTTGCCACATACATTTTTGATATTCGCCTTATATTTATAACTGCAACACAGGTTATTTACAATTTTAAATTGAAATTAAGGATTATAATCCTTATGAAATGACTCAATGTACAAATTATTATAAATTCGGATACACAGTTCAAACTTTTTAAAATTAAACAAAAATAATTGAAAAATATGTTTTAATTTATTTCATCTTTATATGTTTATTGACATTTTTATTTTCACATATAATAAAGGAATCAGAAATTAAACATTTTTAATATTAAGATATACTTTCATTTTATATATATGTGCCTCAGACAATCTATATAGTGCTGGTCTAAATAGTACAGTACAGCAATTACTCACTTGTGCAAATATTTTGAGGGAAAAGAAAATTCGAAATAACTCACAAACTACTTGCTCTAGATATAGAAATATGTAATACTTTTATGTTGAAAATTGTCTTGCCAATCGATTTATGATATAAATTCCATTTGAACAAATATAAATTATGATGTTTTTAAGTGGGGACTGAAATATTGACATTTTTGAAATCCCTATTATCAAAATAGACAAATGTTATTATTTTTTTTTTTAATTATACACAGATAAATTTACTAATTACTATTCAAGATGTCTGTCTTGTTCTTATTAGAAGTTATAATTTTTCAAAACATCTATTTTAGGTTAAAATTTGACAAATACATTTTAACTTTAAAACTGTCAGAGGTGGACATAAATCGATATGAGTGGGTGGTCAATTGAACGAGGAATCAAAAAAGAGAAATTAAAATGTAGGGTGTTCCATTTAAAATAACAAAGTTGATAGCTATTTACGGTACAACCGGAAGTGCAAGAAAGTGAAAATATTTTTTATGAGAAGATTGTATTCAACCATGCAATGCAATGCAAACTTTTTCATTTTTTTCCTCGGTCGGGAACCGCGTAAACTTTAATTCGTGACCCACTCCTATATTATTAGCAAATAATTCTTTCCAATCAGCTGAAATATTTATTGTTTTTAATAGAAACAATAAATAATTATGTATGGTTCATGACATATGTACCAAATTCTTCGATTATACGGGTTGTTGTTATTTTGAACTACAGAGTCGATTAATTTAGCAAAGTGGTGGTAAATTATCGGGGAGTAACAGCGGCGTGTGCAGAAAAACAAAAGAGCATCGGGTTTTAAAGATATTAATGAAATAAACATTTGTTTAGATGAAACAGCCTATATATTATCATAATAATAATTGATAGATAAGATAATTTTTGACAAAAAATGTTATAATACACCATCACAAAAAAATCACAAATATAGAAGTTATTTGTATATTAATATTGTTTTTTTCAGTAAAATCCAGATATTATAAATAATAAAATGGCAAAACAAAATTATAAATTTTTTTTTATTTAATATAGGATAAATGATATTTAAATAGATTAAATACGTGACAATTTAACTTATAACATACTTTCTTAACATTATTTGTAAGTGTTTTGTTTTTTATAGTAACTTAATTCAATTGAAAACAAAATACGTAAATGCCAATAACTTTATTATTTGCGAGTAATTGTTGAGTAATGGTCTATAATTTGTTTGTTAAAACTGACCTCTGGTGATGTGATCATAAAAGAGGTACTGATTTCCATTAAAAAATGTTTGTTTTATTAATATTTTGAAAATGCGATGTTCTTTTGCTTTTCTGATTTTTCCATTGAAATCCTTGGAAAATTTACTACTACTTTGCTAATTTAACCGACTCTCTAGCTCAACTAATAACAAAGTTAATAATGCGCACTTCATTGAGAAAAAGTTGTATATATAATAAAAAAATCAATAAGTAATAATATTTTAATCGTGTTTGTACAAATGTAATAAAGGTGTTATAATAACGAATGAATAAACAGTCCGCTCTGCTAAAAACAACAATCTCATTACGAGACCGTCGTCGCCCGCTAAGTTGTAATGCGCCTGGCCGCGCGACATCCTGAGTCCGCGTTCGTTCGAAAAATTGTTCTAGTAACGGGTCGTATTTAATTAATTTCAGAAACATACACTTACTCAAATAACACTGTTTCAAAGAAGTGGGATCGAATACTTACCACAACTCCGCCCATAAAGTGTGATTGAGATTAATCCCGCTTCATGGCAGCATTTTACGGGTCTATTTTTTTACTAGCTAAAAAAGTTGTTTTTGCATTTAAAAATATTTTTTATAAAAAAATGTCATTAAGATAAAATTTCATAAAAAATATTTTTGATGGCAACATGGTGTCCGATTTTTTAATATTTATTTTTTTTAATTCTATTTTTTATATTTAAAAAAATATTTAAAAAAACGCGTCATAGTGTAACCCGTACCTAAAAAATAGAAATATTAGTGAAAACAGATTTTCAATATCTGTAATAATAATTAATAATTCAACTTTATTTCAAAAGAAGGTGGTATCGCGCGCTTTAAAGGAAAAATATCAGAAATAAAGAAACTAACACATTTAAATATTTTAATCCAACAAAATACTATATTTTTTATAAATAACAGATTGTTAGATTTAGTATTTCTTACTAAACATAAAAGCATTCCAAGCACTTTTTGATCTTGACAATCATCCGTAACAACCACTGATATGAAAATAAAGCTGTGTTTGGCTTAGCGCAATAGAAGCTTCTGCTACCTCTAGAACAAAATGCATGGAACATTAAGATTAGGCAGACTCAGGAGGTGGGCATTATCACATTAACTGCAATGAATCTATCACAATCGTAAATGCTATTCGCGCATTAAATTCAGTTAGAAGATCGTTATGTCTTTTATTATTTGATGGATACCGACCATATTTACGAAAATAATAATAAAAGTGTAGGTTTAGCAGCTCAAGATACAATCAACGAATAATTGAGTATTGATTACCCCTTTAGGTCCTATTAAAACTGGTACAATTATGACTATTTAATTTGTACATTGCCTTGATTTCGTAGGCCAGTGGTAGATATTTGATTGTTTTTCCGGCATGTGTCTTTTCCAAGATTATTGCCCATGGGACTGCGGTATCAATGATGTAGGCTTTACCTTTATTTTTTAGTATTTACACTATGTCTGGGAAATTGTTGCGGATCGTTTTGTGGGCGATTATTTTACTTTTATAATACATCTTGATTTCGTTTCTTTTCCACGGATGGCGGTGTGTACTTGAAGTATAGTTCTCTGTAGTTGACTCTTATCAACAATAATTTCTACATTCTGTATACTAACTTGCAAAATAATGTTACCTGGACAATGAAATACGAACTGGCAACGTAGAACGTACGTTATTTCGTTTACGGGAGTCATCTTTTTCCACTAAAATGCAACTTTAATTTAATTAATTTTTATTTCAATTCGGATTTGTTTAATTCTATTAGTTATATTTTATCTTAATTAACAGTTATTAAGTATAGTAACCCTTAACAACATTAATCAATTAATAGGTTTCTTGTCCCATTTTCCGATTAATATTAGATTGTCTAGAAAAGCGGGCACCCCCAACCCCAACCTAATAAAACATTCCCCTACGATGTGTCCACAGTCCTTTAATTCTGTTCGAAACAAAACGTATAATGATTGATTACAATCGGTGAGTAAACTATGTTTTTTCACGTAATTACGAGTGTTTGAATTATTAGAAATGCGAGGCTATTATGCCGCTATTGATTTTATTATTCGTATCGAAAGAATCATATTAATTCCATGAAAGTGTATTTAAAATGGAAATTTTCAATGATTATATGACTATTGTCTGTGATTAAAATGAAATGTTGAACTTAAAGTTCACGGTATAATGTCACGGAAGTAGAAAATATTTAGCGGGGTGTGTGTTTAAATTATAAAATATTTAATGTGCTGCTGTGCTTGGTTATTACGTTTGTATTTTTAAGTGGAATATAACAAAGTATATTTGAGATAAAAATAAATCCTTACAAAATTTAAAAGAAGAGGAAATCGAACACAAATAAAAAGTATTCATGTTTGTACTAATTACAATTTAGTACAAAATATTACTTGGATACTTTAGAAAACAATGGTGATGTGTCCATCATGGTACTTTCCCCGGTGAATTCGGTCAAATACGCTTTTGAAGAAACATTTAATAGTAAATGAAATTTTTTTTAATTGAAAAAATGAATTGTTGTGTTTGTTATGTCTTACCTTCAATGGCTCGATAAAATTTCCATACACTGTATATTTGTTTACCCATTTTGATTCGTTGGCGCAACATATTCAGTGTTGTTGAAATCATTTTGACGTTTTATTTGTCATTAAAATAATTATTAAAATAAATTTAATTGGCTCTACAGCCAACATAAATATAATTGTTTATTTCTAAGAAAATTAATCAAGTGGAAGAAATTCTTCCGCTTATAAAATAAAAACTAAAGGTCCTACAATAAAACTTTTCTAACATTTTTTTTTTTAAGATCTTCAACTTTTATTTGAAACATTTTTCTATTAGAAATTAAAAATGAAAAATTGCTAAAAGTAAAGTTGCACTTAATGAGTTTTGATTCTAATCAAAAGCTTTTCAAATCATTTCACTGTTATAGAAAGCTTAGATATAAATTTTGGGTTTAATCTATTTAGCCGTTTATGCTCTATCGCGGAAAAATACAGACACACACAGACAGTTTTCAAAACTGGATGGAATGGACTCAGGGGACCTCAAAACATGCATATTTCTTGAATTTTGGCCAACACAATACTTTCAGGGGTTCGGGGAAAGTAAAAATGGTGATTTGTCCATCATGGTACTTTCCCCGGCGAATTCAGTCAAATACGTTTTTAAATGAACATTTAATAGTAAATGATAATTATTAATTGAAAACATTGATTGTGTTTGTTATTTCTTACCTTGTAATGGCTTGATAATATTATCATACACTGTATATAATTTCTTTACTATTTATATTCGTTGGCGCAACACATTCAGTGGAATATGAAATGATTTTGACGTTTCGTTTGTCATTAAAATAAATATTTAAATAATTAAAAGCTGCACAGCCAACATAAAAACGTTTTAAAAATGAATTATTTATTTCTAAGGGAATTTATCTGGCAGATGAAATTCGTCCGCTTATAAAAATAAAAACTGAAGGTCCTACAATAAAGGTTTTATAAAAAAATATTTATTTTTTGAAGATCTACAATTTTTATTTGAAACATTTTTCTATCCGAATTAAAAAAATGGTGATGTGTCTATCATGGTACTTTACCCGGTGAATTTGGTCAAATACGTTTTTGAATGAAAATTTAATAGGAAAGAAAAAATAATTATTGAAAAAAAATGGATTGTTGTCTTTTAAAGCACTTTGACGTTTTATTTGACATAAAAATAATTATTTAAATAATTAAAGTCTCCACAGCCAACATAAAGGAGATTATAAAAATAATTGTTCGTTTCTAAGGGAATTTATCAGGTAGATGAAATTTTTCCGCTTATAAAATAAAATTTAAATTAAAGGTCATACAGTAAAAGTTTTATAAAAAAAAATATTAACTTTTTTAAGGTCTACAACTTTTATTTGAAATATTTTTCAATCCGAATTAAAAAAATAAAAATCGCTAAGAGTGAAGTTACACTTAATGAGTTTTGATTCTAACCAAAAGTTTTTAGATCATTCCACTGTAATAAAAAGCTTAGATATAAAGTTTGGGTTTAATCCACTTAGCCGTTTATGCGCTATCGCGGAAACACACAGACACACAAACAAATTTTATCCAAATTGGAAAATATTAAATCAATAAATTTGCCGCGTTCATTAGAAATGTGATTTTTTGAAGTAAATCATTTAAATTAAAAGAGTCACTAAATGTATTGGCACAATGGGACGTGTTTAAATCTGGTAATAGTTTATATCTTACAAAATCCCAAACTGCGATCGGTACATTATAATCACCACAGAAAATGTAATTAGAGTCCGGATTATCTAAACAGATATGATCAATAGCAATCGCATGTTGTTCATATATATTCAAAGGAGACATAGGTGATATATAAGAAGTGCCCAGTATTAATTTAACTTTAACAAATAAATGTTCAACAATATTAACTGAAGAGTTACTGAAGAACGTTTATATTTCAATAATAGCAAAATAATCTATTCACATGGTCACAGGTATTTAAATAAATTAAATAGAAATAATTAACAAATTACGTTTAATTGATTTAATTTAACAACTTTGTAATTATTAAAGCAGAGCTGTACTGACGAAGAAAACATCCAGAAAGACGTGTCTGCAGATGGGCTTATATTACGTAATTGTTGTTTGGTTTGTTCTTTGCATTAAATATTTTTTTGAATAAAAAATATACAATATGTAATTGTTCTGCAGCAGCAAGACACAGCAAATACATTTTTTTGAAAGCATTCAACTTAACGTAAATCAGAATATCTCAGTAGCTAAAGAAGGAATAATAATTTATTATTTTCAAATTCTTAATGTTTAATTCATTTATATGTTGACCAAATTTTGGTTAAAACGATTACACTGGCCCATGAGGGGATCGAACCCGCGACCTTCGCGTTATTAGCACGACGCTCTAACCAACTGAGCTAATGGGCCCGTTGAAAATAAAATACAAGATGCAATTTTTTTAAATTGTTAAACTTCATAAACTTAGAACTTGAGCCATACAGGGTATCTCAGCGTACGCGCCGAGTGGCTTTACGGCTAAATGGTTTATTTTTTCAAAATCGGTTTTCTCGCAGGCGTATGCAGGTCTATTAGGACCATATTTTAAAATTAGTTTCAGATATATAGGGTGTCCCATAAAAGCACGGAGTATCATAGTTATATTTTTTCTAATGGAATACCCCATATTTTTTTTTTTTTTCAGATTCTACATCAAAAATAAAGTTAACTTTCATAATATGTTCATATTCCTAAATCTAATAATTTTTGAAATACAGGGTGAGTTTTTTTTCTATGTTCTCTATGGGGATCTCGGAAACTATAAGAGATAGAAAAACGGTTAAATGGGGAAAGAAGTGTAGTTTTCTAAGACGAATTAAATGACACTTTCAAATTATTTGAAAAAGTCAAGGGTAACTAGATATTTTGAAAAAAGTAAAATGTGTCAATTTTTTGAAATCAATATATCTCTATTATTATCATAGATAGAAAAAAACTGTAAAGGACAAAGTTGTAGAAAATTTTACACAGATTTGTAACAAAAAATCAAAAAAAATTTTTCGCCCATATTTTGGGAGATATGACACAAACTTACCTTTTTTTAAATGGAAACAATAGTTGGCTATGACTTTATTAAAAGGGCTATTTTTTTCCCTTTAATCCGATATAACATATGCCATAGTTATTTTTAAAATAAAATAAGTTACAGTCGTTTTTATTTTTATCATACACCAAAAAATAGTTAGCCATGAAAAAGACAAAAGTAAAACAATTGCGGTTGTTTATAGCAACGAAATCAATATTTAATTTATTATCTTTCTTTAGATTTATCAAAAGCAACATAAAGTAAAATAATTCCGAAATTAGCAAATAATAATAGAAGAAAATAAATACTACATAAGATGCTCAAAAAGTCCACCATTATTATTATGGTATAAAGTACATCTTTTTACAATCGAATTTGTGGCTTTTTTGGCTTTTCTTCAGTCAATAGAATAAAATGTTTCAAGTACAGCTAGTCTAAGATCCTCCACGGATTGATTTGATTGTTGATACACTTTGTTCTTCACATAACCCCACAGAAAAAAGTTTAAAACGGATTGGTCGGGTGATCTAGGTGGCCATAGGATTGGTCCATTTCTTCCCACCCATAAATTAGGAAAAGCATCATTTAAATGGTTTCGCACAGCCAACGTGCTATGAGGTGGAGCTCCGTCGTGTTAAAACCACTTCAATCTTGCCCGTACTGATAAATTTAAATCATCGAGCATATCTTTAAATGTTTCTTGAAGAAAACGAAGGTAATAATTTCCATTCAATATGTTATCAAAAATATATGGGCCGAGAATTCTCGATCCCAACACACCGCACCATACATTAAATCCAAATTTAATTTGTGGTCTACGTTGTGCAACTTCTCGTGGATTCTCCTGACTCCAAACATGTTCATTGTACCGGTTAAAAATCCCACAATTAGTAAATCGCGTTTCATCTGTCCAAATTATTTTTGTAGGGAACGTATTATCTTGCCTCTTTGCACATGTTTTTGTACCACATACAGAAGACCATTCTCTTATTGGTATCACCGTCATGTAAATTTTGTGAAATTGATACCTTATATGGGTGATATTTATGTTTTTTCAAAACTCGTACTACAGTCCGTTGAGATATGTTTGCTTCTGTTGCAATTTGTCTGGTCGATGTGGATGGATCTATCATCGCCAATGCTAATACCTTTATTTCCGAAACATCATTAATTTCTTTTTTTTTTTCAAGTTTCGGCTTTGTATAGGATCCGTACTCACCCAAATTGTGGTAAATTCTTCTGAATGTTGGTAAAGATGGCTGCCGATGATCGATATATTGATTATAATATTGTTTTGCAGCATCCGCAGCGTTTTTATTACACTGAATGTAACAAACAAGCATATCACGCTTTTCTTCGTTGGAAAAATTCATTATCACTTTAAAAAACTTACAACACCAAAAAATACAAAACAAACTTATCGAAACAAACCATATATCGAATGAATGAATAATGTGTGTTTAGAATAAACAACTGCAATTGTTTTACTTTTGTCTTTTTCATGGCTAAATATTTTTTTGTGTATGGTAAAATTGAAAACGACTGTAACTTATTTTATTTTAAAAATAACTATGGCATATGTTATATCGGATTAAAGGGAAAAAAATAGCCTTTTCAATAAAGTCATAGCCAACTATTGTTTCCATTTAAAAAAGGTAAGTTTGTGTCATATCTCCCAAAATATGGGCGAAATTTTTTTTGATTTTTTGTTATTAATCTGTGTAAAATTTTCTGCAACTTTGTCCTTTGTCCAGTTTTTTTCTATCTATAATAAAAAAATTATTCAAAATATCTAGTTACCCTTGACTTTTTCAAATATTTTGAAAGTGTCATTTTATTCGTCTTATAAAACTACATTTCTTTCCCCATTTAACCGTTTTTCTATCTCTTATAGTTTCCGAGATCCCCATCGAAAAAAAAAAACTCACCCTTTATACAAACATCTTTATTCAGACAATATGACAACAAAATTTTACAAAATTTATTATAACATTATGTACCAGGTGTCCAGATAAGAAAGGTCACCGGCTATATCTCAGGAACTATGAGTGCTAGAGCTTTCAAATTAAAAAATTGTTGATAAAAGTGATCATGAGAAAATGCTGGAAATAAATTTCAAGTACGTAACTCTTCCGGTAGGGGGCGCAATGAACAGTCGAAAAGTAATATTGCGATTACCTCAAAAAATGTTTAATAAAGACATCATAAAACTATACTTTTTGAAATCATGATAAGTTCGTTTAACCGATTTTAATGGTTTTAATGTCATGCGAAAGAACTTATCATGCTGATTAAATTTATTGGCAACAATCAGAAAAATAACTAACTTTATCGCCGCTAGGTGGCGCCAACTTAAAATTTAGATTATTTTCCTATTTTTCTCAGAAATTTCAAATGGGATGACATATTTTTAATGTTAGTAGAAAGAGGATTAAAAAGTAAGAAATTTAGTGAAAACCGGAAGTCTATATCTAAATCCTATCAGAAGTTATAATTAAAAGAATTTTTATAATTAAAAATTATTAATGTAAATTTTAAAAATTTTATGTGTTAATTTAAAATAAATGAAATTATAACTAAAATAATAAAATTACATTATTTTGTCACCGGTAGGGGGCGCTTTTTAATTTTAATAATAATTTTCTAATTTTTTTAAATAAATAAATATTTCTTATAATGCAGGTGAAAAGAGTATCAAAACCAAATGGAAAAACATTTTTAATGCCAAATTTATATCAAAATTTTGTCTTTCAAATTGTCAAATGACTCCACCGTCATATATAATACAATCACATAATTTTATACAATTAAATAAGCAACGACATCCACTCTAGCAATAGCAGTATATCTATTTCTGAAGTTTTTGCATTTCAGATCCAAAAAAATATGTCTTTCCTCGTTCTGGGTCTGAATTGATAAAAAATATTTTTTAATTTGCCCCAAAAATTAAAATCTATTCACATCTCAAGAAAGAGCGTATCCAAATAATTTAGAACGCTTTATATAATGCCCCCTGGTGTTGATAAACTAATTCAGTTTTGTTGTTTTTGTTAGAAATTTTATTAACCTCAAAAAGTTTTCCAATGACATTTGAAATTTTTAATTTGAAATTTTCTTTTATATATAACTTGTGATAGAATAAAGGTATTGAGATGCGGGTTTCACCAAATTTCTTACTATTTCACGCACTTTCTATTGATACTAAGAAATATATATCATTCCATTTGAAATTTGTAAGAAAAATGGAAAAATTATATTCTTTTTAACATGGCGCCACCTAGCGACGACTCAATTACTTATTTTTATAATTGTTGTCAACTGTTTTAATCAGGATGATAAATTCTTTCGTATGAAATTAAAATCATTAAGATCGGTTAAATAACAAAAGAGTTATTTGACATTTGCTCTTTATAAATTCTGGCCTTCCCCCACCCTTTATTTCAAGAATAAGGGAAAAATTTCTGTAACATTTTAATTTTATAAACTCATCATGATTTCAAAGAGTGTAGTTTTATAATGCCTTTATTTGAACTTTTTTTGAGATAATCGCATAATTATTTTTCGACTGTTCATTGCGCCCTCTACTGGAAGAGATACGAACTTGAAATATATTTGCAACATTTTCTCATGGTCACTTTTATTAACATATTTTTTATTTGAAAGCTCTAGGAGTCTTAGTTCCTGAGATATAGCCGGTGACCTTTCTTATCTGGACACCCGATACAATTGTGTTAGTAGTCTGCCATAGGCTATCTTTTTGAAATATTTAAATATTTTTGGAAAAATTGACGTTTAGAAAAAAAATCATAACTGAATAAATGAAATTTTGTATCAGTATATTAGACTAACGGGTGAATATTTTAGGCCATTTACAGGAATTTAAAATCTTTATTTATTATTTTAAATGGAACACATAATAACATATAATGACCCTATCTTGTAGGAAATATTGTTGCCTTTTAAAAAGTATCAAGGTATTTTGTACGCAAACCTAATAGTTTTCAAGATATATCCATTTTCGTTACCTTTTGACATAATATTTATTATTCGCAATTATTCCAATAGGTAAGTGTTTAGCTTTTTTTATAAATAAAGTCAGTTGAGCCAACAAATGACTTATTCGAGATATTTCCTAAATTAATATACTAATATTATTGATTAATGTTGTTGTCATATTGTCTGAATAAAGATGTTTGTATATATATTTCAAAAATTATTAGATTTAGGAATATGAACATATTATGAAAGTTAACTTTATTTTTGATATAGAATCTGAAAAAAAATATATGGGGTATTTCATTAGAAGAAATATAACTATGACGTCATGCCTGCGAAAGCCGATTTAAAAAAAAAACATTAGCCGTAAAGCTATCAGCGCGCACGCTATGATTGAATTTTTAACCGTAAACAACGTAATCAATTTTTTGAAGTAAAATTGTCTGTTACCGTTTCTTTTCTTTCGTTGCAACCTCTACAAAAGTCACATCACTTTTTTTGCTTGGATGATTAAATCGATCGGTTAATTTCAATTTAAATTAAAATCAAATCAAATTAAAAAATTAAATTATTGAATTGAGCGAATCTTACCGGTCGCGTTTTCAGATCGAAATGAACGACTCAGGAAATGGACAACTTTTTTTTTTTTTTCGTGAGTCGTTCATTTCGATTTGAGAACGCGGCGGATATGTTTCACTCAATTAAATTAATTTAATTCAATTGATTTTTAAATTTGATTTGATTTAAATTGATTTAATTTGATGTAATTTAGCTTAGTTTAATATAATTGATTTAATTTACTTAAATTAACATGTTTAAATTGTGTAAGAGAGAGCTGTACAGACGAGGGATATATCCCGAAAGACGTGTCTGAAGATGGCCTTAAATAACGTTTTCTTTTGTTTTCTATTTTGAAATTTTCTTGGATCATCATGTGTATATTATATAATTCAATTTCTGGCGGGGTATTTATCCCAGAGGTAGTTGTTTTAATGTGCATTTGTCTAAAGTACTTACGTAACGTAAGTCAGAATGTCTCAGAGCTAAATATAGAATTAATTTATTAATTATTTTCTAATTATTTTTATTTAATAAATTCATTTAGCTCTTTATGCTCCATTGGGGATAAAATGAAAGAGACTGGCATTTTTTAAAGGATATTGAACCAAAATTAAATGATAATTATCTACATTTTTTCATCGCTTGTGCATAAATAATCTTATCACTAACCAAATTGTGGGTGATTATAATTTAAAAAAGTACATACAAAATGGAAATTAAGTAGCAAATAAGTTCAGTAACTCCGATAATATCTACGATAGAGAAAAACTCTAAAAGACGTATAGCGATTTCAATTAGTTTTCTTTTTTAATAAAGGTTGTGACAGTTATGATATTATTAATAATTTTTTTAATGACAAGCAATATTTTATATTTTGTTATTTTTAAATAAGTTACATAAGTAAAAAGAGAAATATTAATTTTATAGAAAAACTTTTAAAATAATATCTGTAGATATTGAAAAAAGCAAATATATTTGTATAATAACACTTTGTCTTAAAACTCATACAAATTTGAAAATACTGTTTTGAAACACTGATTTAAAATTTTGTTTGAAAATATTGGTATCATTATATTCCTCAATTAATTTCATATGCGGATGCTATTAAAAACAAAAATGTGGGTGAAATAATTCACCCATTTTTATAACGTGGCTGGTGTTAAAAATTCATAAAAACTAAATTTAACACATACTATTTTTATACTCTCTAATTTACTTCATTATGATGTTATTAACAAATTAACATCGAAAAAATGAAAATAAAAAGTGACAGTGTTCTGTAGAACTTTGAAAATTTCTCTTATTAGATTGGAATCCGTAGCAGGAGTTAAAAAATTGTAAAAAAATAAATTTAAGACATAATATTTTTATACACTCTAAATTACTTCGCTAAGATGTTATTAACAAATTAAAATCCAAAAAAACGAATATAAAAAGTGACAAACAGGGTTCTGCAGGAAGCAAGCGCATGTTGAAGACGATTTTAAGAATAAAGTAACATATTAAATTACATCCAAATATAAAATATTAAAGAGTCAACAAAATGTTCTAATTAAACAAATATTTAGCGAGTTACAACTCCAAGATACAATTATTTAACAATTAACAATACCTGGCGCCTCCGTCATGGTGGATGCGCCGAGCACATCCGTGGCTGGAAAATCCGTGGGCAACTTCTCATCGGTATCGGAACAATACTCTATTAAATTAAATATTTTTTAGATGCTATGATATAATTTACTAACAGGGTATTTGCACGAATTTTAGATATTTTTTATTTTACCAACATATGACATTCGGCTTTTATTTTTTCAATGTATAGAATAAATTAAATTATTTAAATTTGCCTCCAATTCTCCAATAATCGTGTAATTAAAACATTTTTTTTATTCAATGCTTAAAAAATTGTTCTAGATTGTTCATCAATCTGAACTGACAAAATACACATTTATGTCGAAATTTCCGAATGCATGATTTTCGTACGATTTAAAATAGTGAGTAATCCCACGGTACAGAAAAGCGTCATGGGTTCTGATTCACGAACAGAAATTGCGGCATGGTCTGCAAATTGGTATGTAATTTTCAATACTTGTGAATATATAATATGATAAATTGCATTATTTTCAGTTACTATCTTTTATTAAACCGGGATTTCTGTAGGCTTTTTACATTGTATCATAATTATTAACACAATAATTATAATAAATTATGTGTTAGCAGATTTTTTTCAAATTGTTTATCAAAATTGCAATTAAGCTGTTTCCGTGGTGTAGTGGTTATCACATCCGCCTAACACGCGGAAGGTCCCCGGTTCGATCCCGGGCGGAAACATTTCTTTTAATTATACTAATGCCCGTTTGCACCGCTTAGTTAAGCTCTCCTTAATTGGGGAAAATCTTGGGGAATGTCAGTGCCTAACTTCATGTCTACAAAAGTGTATTATTTTCGCTTTCTAACTTAAAATCATAGAAAATTTTTATTAATTTAAAAAATCCCAATAATTTTCGAGTAATTATTATTGTTATAAACATTGTAGTAATCAAAAGAAACTTTAACAATATATTTATGTAAGAATTTATAATTTTCACCAAGTTCTTTATAACATTATTGGTTCGCTTTCTCTACTTTAAACGTTATCTATATAAGGAACCCTTAGTGAAGTTAAGCCGCCAGTACGGCATTGGATCCTGCTTCCCTCCTTGAGGAGGGGTGAGACGCCCTGCTGTCCTGACGGCCGTGCCACGGGTTCCGTGTTGGGTCTGAATCTGACTGGGACATTAAGGATAACGCCGCTTGCCCAGCTTTCGCCATAAAGCACAACTACACCAGCCCGTAATTCTACGTAACTAGAGGTGGTAATCAACGCCATACCGTCGAATACCACTGCCCGCCGGAGTCCAACCCAAGTGTGGGCCAGAGGGGTGGTAGACACGCCCGGGCTAAAAGGCCCACCCCCGACTACTCATTTGATCGTGACAAGCACGAGGGCTGAGTCGACCCCGCCGTATGCAGTTAGCCCTACCGAGGTAGGGACACAGGGGTGCCTCGTGTAGGCCTGCAATTCCGACTTGGGTATCTACCCCGTTCAGACATCCATGCCCGAGAGCACAGTAGTCCCCGCGCCGTGGCGTTCCGGCAAATGCGGGCCCCCTCTGACTGGGACAGTAGAGATCCTGTATTTAATTCTGTTTCCTTTTTCTCCCAGTCTGATTTTATCCTCCTCCGGAATGCCTGCAACAAGTAGCTATCCCCGAGGCTTCTCGTAACCCGAGCGGTGAAAAACCGGCCATTCTCGATCTCGTAGGTCTCGGTTTTATCCCAGACCATCAATTTTAGGTCACTTGTCGCAGCGTTCCTGTATGACTTTGGAGGCTCGCCACTGTCAAAAACCACTTCCGGTCCCCCGCGCACTTCTGCACGTTTTGGGATCGGTTCAGTGGAGAGTGAATGAATTTAAGTATTTAGGATTTGTTTTCAAGGGTTCAGAAGGATACATGGGCCATGTCAAATGGCTGCAAAGTAAAGCCAGGAAAGCATGGGGAATGATAAAGAGTAAATGGGGATGATGGTTTGCAGGGAATTTAAAGTGGCCTGCAAACTATGGGATGCTTGTGTAAAACCTATTCTAATGTACGGTGTGGAAGTATGGGGTGTAAGACGGTATGAGAGCATTGAGAGAGAGCAGTGTTGGTTCCTGAAGCAGATATTGGGGGGTTGAAAAATCAACTCCTGAATATATCGTGCTGCAGGAAACAAATAGGGTGAGTGTACATATGGAAGCAATGGTGAGAGTCGGGAGGTATGAGATGAGGTTGAGTGGATTAGAAGAGTAGAGGCTAGTGAAAGATGGGTGGCGGTTTTGTCTGAGAGAAAAAGTTAGTGGATGGAAACAGGAAAGAGCGAAGATGTATGAAAAGGCCGGAATGTCTGAAACAGTAGTAAATGAATGACTAGAAAGAGGAGTGAATATTGCTAATTGGGGAAGAATGAAGTGGATGGAGGTTGAACCACAGAAGAGACAGATGTATATAAGAAGGAGTGAGTATAATCCCTTGTATGCTAGAGTGCAAGTGTATGGGAGGTTGCCAGAGTATCTTACAAAGAGGATGTGGAAAACGCATAAAAAGGTAACCCAGATGTGAATCTGAGGAGCGAGGAAGGAAAACGTGGATAGGAGAGGAGTATGGAAAATGCATGTTTTGTGAGGTTGGAAGGGATACTTGGATGCATGTAGGGAACGAATGTCGAGGAGTGAAGAGCGAATGGATGGGTGATATGAGAGTATTGGATTGGTTGAGAGAGAATGGGACTTTTGTCTTTTTCATGGCTAACTATTTTTTGGTGTATGGTAAAATTAAAAACGACTGTAACTTATTTTATTTTAAAAATAACTATAGAATATGTTATATCGGATTAAGGGGAAGAAAATATCCCTTTTAATAAAGTCATAGCCAACTATTGTTTCCATTAAAAAAAAGGTAAGTTTGTGTCATATCTCCCAAAATATGGGCGAAAAAATTTTTTTTTGATTTTTTGTTATTAATCTGTGTAAAATTTTGTACAACTTTGTCCTTTACAGTTTTTTTCTATCTATGATAATAATAGAGATATATTGATTTCAAAAAATTGACACATTTTACTTTTTTCAAAATATCTAGTTACCCTTGACTTTTTCAAATATTTTGAAAGTGTCATTTTATTCGTCTTATAAAACTACACTTCTTTCCCCATTTAACCGTTTTTCTATCTCTTTTATAGTTTCCGAGATCCCCATAGAGAACATCGAAAAAAACTCACCCTGTATATATATATATATATACATACATATATTCATAGTACGTATATATTAGTTACTACTTAAGTAATTATACCTTAAATTAAAACATACTTCTATATTTACTTATTTATAAATTCTCCTATTGAGTACGGTTCTCTTTCTAGGAGATAGTTATTTAGGGTAACTGTTAATTGTTGCTTCTATTTCAGTAGCAAAGATTTAAATAATATTATTGCTGAGTATTGAACAATATCTTCTGTTGTTTTTAACTTATATCTAGAATATTGATACACATTCTTGTAGAGTAGTTATTTAATTTATCGTCGGTTACGTTTTGTGTTTATGATAGAACTTAATTGTTTCTAATATATAAATAATATTTTTTTTTAATTTGTCCATGGCCGCTTTATTTTTTCAATTTTAAGACATGTCATATTATTCTTAATTCTTAATTTTAAAATTGAAATGTTGGTGGGAAGTCTGTCAATTGTAACAAATTGTAATTAAAGAAAACCGACTGCTACAATTTTCGAAAAAATTTCTAAAATTATCAACATTGAAATTAAAATTAGAAATACATATCCCTGAAAATACAAAATTATAATAAATTCTGTAATCTAGTTGTTCACTAATTTTTATTAAAATACATTTTAGGAAATTTGTCACTTTAAAAATCGCCGTGCAATATTCGAAACTCGATGAAGGAGGTGTTTATTGACAAACAATAAATAGGCACGCATTTCTGATTGTTTATATTACTTTTAAAAACATTCGTTCAACTACTTCTGATAGAAAATTGTTAAAAAAAGTGCGCCGTTTAGGAAATTTGACACTTTGAAAATCGCCGTTTGATGTTGGAAATACGACTCAGCAATGGAATTGTTTACTGACAAACCATAAATGTGCACGCACTTCTGATTGTTTATGTTATTTCTAGAAACATTGCTTAAACTATTTCTGAAAGAAAATTGAAAAAAAAAGTGCGCCGTTTGGGAAATATTGTTTATAAAAAATCGCTATTTTTCTATTTTTGAAGTATATGTATTATGAATATTTTAGAATTTATAAGAATAAATTTGATTCTGTTGTATTCAATTGACCTTGCTATTACTTATGATTATGAATAAACGGTTAAACAAGTGTTGTTTTCCTTTGAATAAATATTTTTGAAAAAAAAAAGTTTGAGTGAAGAGGCGCACATTGCACGGCCTCATATGTCAAATTTATTTATGAAAGTCCGAGAGATGTTTCCGTGTCTCAGCGTGGAGATCAGCTGCGATCAGCGCTCTCTTGATTTCTCGCCTCTATATTACTTTTTGCAGGACTATGTAAAATCAAAAGTGTACCAGAACCGACCTAAAACTCGGGAAGACTTAAAAAAATAATATAAAACAAGCAATTGCTGAGATTTCAGCTGAAATATGACAGCATGTAATTGGGATCAATGTGCACCAAGCATAGATATGCATCAATAGAAATGGAAGTCACAATGTAATTTTCAAGTATTTAAAATCAAAATAAGTAAGAATAAAACTTGTAGTGTCCACCTTTAATTTCCATCTTTAAATGAAAATTACAAAAAAATACATATTTGTAGTGCCTGTAAATGGGTATACATATAATATAATTTGATACTCTTTATATTAACGATTTAAAAAATTGCATCTTGTATTTTGTTTTCAACGGGCCCATTAGCTCAGTTGGTTAGAGCGTCGTGCTAATAACGCGAAGGTCGCGGGTTCGATCCCCTCATGGGCCAAATAAATTGTTTTAATCTAAATTGGTCAAAATGTAAATGAATCAAATAAAAAGAATTTGAAAATAATTTATAAGTTATTCCCTCCTTAGCTACTGAGTGATTGTGATTTACGTTACGTAAGAGCTTTGTAAAAAATCTACAAAAGTAGACACTTGATGCTGTAGAATTGCATAATGCAATGATTTTCTCTTTGAAAATATTTAATGCCCAATTAAACAAAAAAAAAACAAACAATTACTTAATATAAGGCCATGTGTTGACACGTGTTTCAAGATCCGTCGTCCGTACATCTCTTCCTTATGTATAAATTAAATCAGTTAAACGTAATTTATTATTTTAAATTCTTTTTAATTTATTTAAACGCCTGTGACCATGTGAATAGATTCTTTTTCTATTATTAAAATATAAATATTCTTCACTAATTGCGTTTCGCACAAAGTGACCATTATCAATTAATGTATATGTCGAGCGTGTGACAAAAATCGACGACGAAGTTGGCATTGGAAATCTAAAGTCATGTCTTAACTAAAATCACACACGCACGCATAAAGTACTGGTTGTCATGTTGACCACAACCAGTATTTCACGCGTGTGATCTTAGTACAGGCATGACTCGAGACTTCCAACGCCAACTTCGTCGTCGATTTTTGTTATACGCTCGATATAATGTTATGATAAATTGCACTATTTTCAATAATGTGTTAGCAGTTTTTTTTTTTCAAATTGTTTATCAAAATTGCAATAAAGTTGTTTCCGTGGTGTAGTGGTTATCACATCCGCCTAACACGCGGAAGGTCCCCGGTTCAATCCCGGGCGGAAACATTTGTTTTAATTACACCAATTGAAATTGCCGATTGAAGTTGCTACCGTGAATTTCGATTGCTCGATTGGTTGGCCCGCTGGGGAGAAAAGAAAGCATCCCTTCCTTAATACCACCACGTATGATAGGATTATGATAGTGTACATAAGGCTCTCATTAACTAAAAATCCTCGTATAAGATATATATTTTGCTTGATAGAAGTACAATGTAACTCAAGAGTCCATTGATATTTTTCTTTATTTTACATTTTGTTGGCACTAGTGTATAAAAACAAATAAAACGTTACGTATATAAAACCAAAAGATATAGTAGAATGTATAATTTTAAAAGTGTTTTCAGTAAGACTACTTCCAGATCTGCTATATGTGTTAATATGAATTATCCCGTTTATACATTAAAAACAATAATTAAACATGATATATCATGAGCTCGCTGCTCAGGATTTGAAAGGAAACAATACTGCTGGGGCGGATGATATTCCTGCATATATTATTCAAAACTTCGAACATTGCTTATTAAATCCATTATGTCATATATTTAATATATATATATGGTACCGTGCTATTAGATCGTTGGTCTCCAGCACCCATACCAGGCGGTTGTTGACTATTTTCTCTAGGACCTTACCGAAGCAGCATATTGACGAAATTGGTCGGTTACTACTGGCGTTTGTGGGACCCTTGTTTGGTTTACGAAGAGGCAATATGATGGCTGTTTTCCAGTTATTGGGGTAGATGCCCCTTTCCCATATCAAGTTATAAATCTCCAACAAATGCTCTCTCATAGATGAGGGGAGTTGTCGGATAACCTGATATGGGATGCCATCTGGACCTGGAGCTTTTGACTGGCCCATTGATCTAATTGCCTCTTCAAGTTCTTCCTTTGTAAATTTTAAATTATAAAATAAAGGATCCCGTGAGGAGAAGTCTATTGCATCCACCTTTTTCCACACATCACTGACCGGCGTGGTCGGAGTGATAGCCGACACGTAGCTCTCCCATGATGCTTTCTTGCTCTCATGTGCGGCGTGCGATGGCTCGTCGCTTCTTGAAAGCAATCAAGTTTTCCCGGGAGGGCGAACGGCGAAATATGTTTAATGCCCTCTTTTTCTCCTCGTTTGCCAATTTTACCTTTTCGTTCCACCAAGGAACAGGTGGACCGACCATTTTCCCACTTGATTGGGGTATATATTTGTGGGCTGCTTCAGTTATTCGTTGTGTGAATTCCTGTACGGCAGTTTCAACATCGTCACTAAGCGACATAGGCGTATTGAGACTGGCTTGAAATCCAAGCCAGTCTGCCCTGTCGAAACACCATCTTGGAGGGACTGACTGTCTTACTCGTCGAATGATGGTGTCAATGGTAATTGGGAAATGATCGCTGCCGTACAGGTCGTCCAATACTCGCCACGATAGATTTGTGGCTAATCGTGGCGAACACAAAGTTAAATCAATCGCAGAGAAAACTGATCCTTTTGCACTGAAATGCGTAGGGGATCCGACGTTAAGTAGGACTGTTTCGTTCTGATCTAGGAACTTCTCGATCAGATATCCGCGAGTATCTCTCCTTTCAGATCCCCAAAGTGGACTGTGGGCATTAAAATCGCCCACGACAATATAAGGTGAGGGTAGTTGGTTTATCAGTCCTGCGATTTCATTTATAGTCCAATCAAACTCTGGAAGGTATACGGTGCAGATAGTGGTTTTTAAGCGATGAGTGATGTTTATTGCCAGTGCCTGAAGTCTTGTGACGAGGTGGACCTCCTCAAAAGGGAGGTCTTCTCTTAGAAAAATAGCGACTCCACCCTTGGCTCGCTGGTCTGGCACTACATCCCTTTGTAAAATTGAATACCCCCTGAGCTGATAGTAATCCCCTGGTTTAAAATGAGTTTCTTGACATACACAGAAATGTGTATGTCTTGACAGGAGTAATCTCAGCTCATTGTGGTGTATTCTGCAGCCGTTACAATTCCACTGGACTAATTGCTCAACCATTTTTGACATTGATAAGATATATACGAGACAAATAAAATAACTTGAAATAAATAACACCAATAACATCACTATACCGGAATTGTAAAGTGACTGCGGGCTGAGACTCACACAACAAAAAATACTTAAATCTAATATCACAGAATCATAATCGTAAAAGACATAACAACATACAACGCTTAAAAATATTATCACAGCCGTTTTGTAAGAAAAAATAAATAAATAAAAAAAGATGAATAGAAATAAATAGGGTTTGGTTCCAAAGAATTTTATTTCCTTGGAACACCATTTTTCCAACCTGACTTCTTTTTTCGAATTCGTTGCGTCCCACCATCAGTCATTACCTCCTCAGAAAATTCCTCGGAGGAGGTGAGAGAAGCATCAGTAGCCCCTCTCTTAGAACGCCGTTTCAATAAGTACTGCGAGTCCATATCAATAATGGACTCGCTCTTCGATGATGCGGCCGCGTTAGCGGCTGCAGCTGTCAGGATATTGGCCACTGCAGGTGACAATACACTTGTCGCCTGCTGAGTGTATTGTTTGGGTGCCGGAACAGAGGCACCCTCCTGCCAACAGCCTGGGGTGTCTTGGCTGTCCCCTGCTGTTTAGCAATTTGGGGTGCCGCATTGGCACTCAGCAGTTTTACAGCAACCGGTCTATGAGTGACCGGTTGCTTATATGGAGGGGGCATTTAACGCGCCTCCCTCTGTGTGTATTCCTCTCTCATTTGTATCCTCACCACTTCACTTACTGTTGCCTTTATTTGAGAAAGTAGCTGCTTCAGGAGATCATCGTTTTTTGCTTCAAAATATATCACCTTTTCCTTTGTTTTAATCTCCTGAATTGCTACCTGCTCTTTATATTTCGGGCAGCTTCTAGAGCGGGCTGAATGTCCCCCTTGACAGTTAACACAAACCATTGAATCCTCACAGCTCGTGCCTTCGTGAGTAGGTTTACCGCATATGCATACTTGTTCTTTGGAGCATCTGACAGCGGTGTGTCCAAAACGTTGGCATTTAAAACACCTCATTGGTGAAGGAATATACAGTCTTGCGGGGAGGTTGTGATAACCTCCTTTAATTGTTGGAGGAATCTTTGGTCTATTGAATTTAAGGATGTGGCTCGGGGTGCCGTGAACCGCACCCTCTCGTCGTGAAGTAATTCTGCGTACTTCTACGACTTCTTGACTTGCAAGACCCTCCTGAATCTCCTCAACTGTGCAGTTCAGAAAGTCCTTGCAATAAACTACCCCACGACAGTAATTTAATGAGTTGTGTGGACACATTTTGACTTCATACTCTCCCAATCTAGTTATTTCTAAAAGTTTTTTTCGATTGGGCATTACTAGTGGTTTCCACTAGTAACCCTTCCTTTACTTTCCTAACACTCTTGGCTTCTCCAATTAATCCATACAGAGACTTGTCAATAACAAATGGACTTACTCTTTCGAAGTTTCCTTCGACGCGACAAACCAGCAAAAACCGGGGGATCGGTTCCCCCGTCAGTTGCGGGTAAGAATTAGTTTTTTTAAGGGAATTTGCTATTATTTTGTTCCCACGAGAAGGGCAGAAAGAAAACGGTCACCACCGGTAGTGCTCCCATACCGGTGGAAGGCTATATACAACTGAACGCCACGATTCAGAGATGACACCGGGGATTACGGATTCTTTTATCGAGGTTTACTCCTCTAAATCCGGCATGTTTGCGCATGGCAGCCGCGGGTGTGACCCTTCGCCACGCATACCGGTTTTGAGAGAGGAGAGGCTAGAGATATCATGACATAACATGACATCTCATATTCGCTTCACTCCCTCCTTACCTTTTTGGTTCGCGGGAGGGACAGAATACCCTACTACCATCAAGAGGACGGCTTCTCCCTATCCACCACCTCAGGGTGCGCGCTCTCTAGGGGTGTGGCATAACCTCCGAGAGCCTTACTTTATTATTTTTACTTACTACCCTCTTACTATTTATTATTTTTATTAATGATATTGTTTGTAAAATACAAAGCAAAGTATTATTGTTTTCCGATTATATGAAAATATTTAGATTCATTGACTGTGAATGTGATTACAAAGTATTGCAGGAGGATTTTATCATTGATAATTGGTGCAAAACAAATGGTTTATTTCTAGATTTATCGAAACGTAAATGCATGTCGTTTACCAGAAAAAAGAATGTGATTAGATTTTATTACGGTCTAAGTAATACCAGTTTTGAACGGTGTATCTACGAGATTTGGGCATAACATTTGACGATAATTTAACATTCATAGAATTTATTAATAACATTGGTAAGAAAAGTTATAAGATGCTGGAATTTATTAATCGTACGTGTAAAGATTTCAACAATATTAATGTAATAAAAAACTATGTTCCTATGTCCGTTCTCACCTTGAGTTTGCGTATTCCCTTCAACCGTATATTGAAGAATTACCCACTGCATTTCCGGCCATTGCAGTGTCCTATGACGATTTGCGGCATGCTATTCAAGAATGTGTTCTAAAGATTTGTGAAGCAGAAGTATTAAATAGAAGTCTTGGCATACCAACGAAACGGACAGCTGAAAATGTCGCAAACAAGCAAACCGAAGCGATAGGCAATATCTGCAATTCAATTATCCGGAAAATTTAGTGAGTGCGTTTCACAATATGAAACGTTTTGTTTAAATAATAAAGCATTTTGAAAAATTGTTATAGATTGTAAGCTCTACTTACTGTAAATTGTATTTGCTGTTATAATTAAATTAATTATTGTTAACCTCCAATTTGTTAGAATAACATAACATATAGCGTGTGGTTACTTTAATTGCCAACATCTCTTTTTAACAAAAAAAGTTTTAAATTTCCGGCGGTTATGGTAAAGCGCTGGGTACTGGGTACCTTTCGATTAAAGATTGATATACTATATGCAATTATTCACAATAAAGCATCAATAGTTTACCAGGTTATAGCACTTCAAAATCAACAACCTCACGAGTATTCCATCAAAAACATAAAAAACAGCCTTTTTAGGGTGTAACCTGGTTTTGCTGTAGCTTCTCGGTAATCAGTTAATCAAAAAACGCGTTTGTATTATACCACTGAAGCATTAAGTTCCAAGCATTGGAATGATTAGATTTGATTTCTTCGGATAGATTGTGCAGGACCCAAACCCCTGCTCTGCTTAGTTTCCCAATCTGCTTCAAATCCTAAATGGTTGACCAAGGTGCGTTAAGATTGTTCGAAAGTTATTCAATAGTCTGACTTGGATTTGCTGATCGATGAGACAGAAAGACTGAAATCGCCGGATTTGAACATGAAAAACCACCTTTGGCACGAACATCTGAAGCATTCGGATAAACATCGCAAATGCTTTTGGTAGCAACCGTTGCATTATAACGTGGTCTTGTTCAATTGTGTAACTTCATCACTAGATGTATCCGATGAGTCTCAGATTTGAAGATTTGGTGGAAGATTGAATTTTCATTTCCCGTAAAATGAAATAGAGTTTATTTCTGGAGAATCCATTGTAAATATAACAATAATAAAAAAAATTATATTATACGAATATTTATCTGGCTATGTAACTGTATGGTTACATATATTTTCAATAGACATTTTACGCTGTATTTACTTACTTATTACCCTCTACAGTACATATAATTATACATTCATATCCATACTACTACTATAACATCTTTATTGAAAAAAGGAATGCAATAAATAATCGATCAAAAGTCTTTATATCCTGGGTTAAATGTGGAACTGCGTGTGCTTGGATATCAAGGTGGGAAAGTAGGATAAAAGGAGGATATGAATTCGTAAATGGTTTTCGGCAGGTTTTTGTATTTAGAGATTTGGGGTTTCAACGGACGCACATTTTTTTAAAATGTTCGTAATTCGACTCATGCAAATCGTTCTGCGAAAAATCGATTGAAGTCTATCTTTAATAGGAGTTAGGTTATTTGGTAGAGGAGTACATTTGAAGGATAATGGAGAGGATTTTAGGGGTCTCGAAGTTTAGTGAGACCCTTTTGAGGTTATTAATGGTGGCGGTACATGGGTTTCATATTATTGAGTATGTCACAAAATATGAAATATAAATAATGACACTCACCATACAAATTATGTATTCATACAACTTTCCGTGTCATTTCACTACATTGTAGCACACAAACATAGATGCCTAAAAATTTTAAATCAAACCAATACACAAACTCCGAAGAACCCCTTCCCCTCCTCGATAGTAGATTATAACCATACGGTAACGTAACCCTCATTGCTGTAGAACTACAGGAACCCGAATTTTAAGATTTCGAAAATGATGTTACCATATGGTTACAATTCCCTCGTTTAAAAAAGGATTAAAGTGAAAAATGACCAGAATACGTGAAGCACCTAATAAATTACTAGACAATTACAATGAATTATGGACTTTAATATCAAATCAATGGATTTTAGTACATTATGTCAAAAGCATAAATAATTCATTGTAATTTCCTAGTAAATTATAGATAGCAATAGCTATAAAAATTTTAAAGTTAAAACTAGGCAATTTAAATTTAAATATCAAAAACACCCTGCATGGTGAAGTTATATTGGCGTCACATTGAAAAGAAAAATATTATTTAAAAAAAGCAGAAGCATAATTATTTATTAAATTTCTTATTGTAATCACCAATTATTCTATTAAGAATAAACAGAATAATTCCCTGACATCAATAACTATAAATTAACATCATCCATCCTCAAAGAATTAACAATTTAAATGCACATTAACATAAACCCGCCGATGACGTATTCTGTTTTGTGTATACCAATACGTCGATCGCCATGGCGACCCGCAATAGTGGTGTCGTACCGCTTTGGGGGCGTCGCGGCGCCCCGATCATAACAATATCAGACTCCGGACGGTGTGCGTGTTGCCAATCTGAACGTTACCGGTGGTTCGAGCGCGGATATCATGCCGCGCGATATTTTCGTCGGATATACGATTTAGTTTTGTTCGCGAGCAAAATGGCATCAAACCCGCCATCGAGTTCCGAGAGTGAGGGCTCCAAGAAGCCCCCCAAAAGTGCCGAGGAGAGACTGATGGTCGCCGTCAGGATTAGGCCACTTAAAGCTGATGAAAATCAACGTGTTTTGTTCGCCACCAACAAAAGAGTGAGTCTAAAATTTGTGATATTAAACGGATATAAACAATCAACTACAAGGATGTTTATATGATGAAAAATATTTTGTATTTATTTTCCAGATATACATACTTCGTATGATTTTTTTTCATATGAAATATATCTGGCAAATACATGTACATATTAAGTAGAAAAAATGAATACGAATTACTTTATTATTGTATATTTTATTACTCTATACATTCAGTATAAAAACCATTCTTAAAAAAATTATAATTAGTGAAACACTGAATTTTTTTATAACTTTTAATAACACTTATAATTGAAATTATATTATCTTTATTAATCATTTATTAATACTATAATTTTACTTAGAAGCAAGTTCTTATACATCTGAACTACTTAGGTAAAAATTTAAAGTGATAAACAAAGTACATTGATTTATTAATATATATTTAAATAACTGTAAATATGTAAATCACCGTTTACTTTGCGGTACTCCAGATGTACCGCAAAGTAAACGATAGCCAAAGAATTCTAAGAATATAATAAAATAAAACAGAGATGATTCACATATTTGCAGTTATTTAAATTACAATAAAATGAAACAAAAGATAATTACTGGCTGTGATCAATAAAATTCGATAATTTTCTTTTTCCAACTGCAATTTTTTTTTGATGCAAATTTATTTTACAGTTGGAAAAGGAAATGATCGAATTTTATTGATCATTGCCAGTAATTTCTCCTTGTTTAATTTTAATTTTATATTAATATTTAATTTTTTAATTCTAAGAATAATTATTTATTTCTGGTATTTTTCTCATGAGTTATTTCCGTGTTCTTCGTAAGTTAACTAAAATTAACTTAAACCAGTAATACCAAAGTTTATTCTTTTGTTCATTAAAAATTTGAAGATGTATCGCAAAGCAAACATTGACCAAAGAATTATAAGAAAGTTTGTTTATTTCTGATATTATTCTCAGTACTTCTTTAATTCTTCAAAGGTTGTCAGTATTTTCATTTAAAAATCTAAACGGTGCGTTTAAAATATAAACTAAAAATTACATCAAATAGGTATTTTTTTCTACATGTAGACGTGAATTTCGTTTTTTTTTAATTTTTTTTTGTAATTGTTGTTATTTCATTATATTTTCATTTTTATATTTTGTGTTATATTCAATTTAAAAAAAATCAGCTACATTTGGAAAATACTCTTCTTTTGATGTATTGTGAATGAAATGTAAAAATAAAGTTTTTTTAGATTATGTTTCAAAAAAACATTAGCGAAATATATCTATGATTTTTTAAAATATACCGCTTTATTCGAGGAGCATAGTTGACGTCTAAAATAGTTTAAAAGTTCAAGCACTAATTAGTAGATGGCTGACATAGACGTAGAATATACTAGACGAGTAATGATGTGGTGGGGATAGGGAATGTTTGTAGTCCGATATGTCGCGTCTGAAAACGTAAACATAAACACAAGTGGAACGTCGCAGCTGTTCGATTTCCCGCTTAAATTCAAATAATTATCATTGTTTATGATGGTCGGAATTCTTTAGCATCGTCAAATCATGAAAATATCTGTTCATTTCATGGTATTAATATCTTAATTGACCAAAAATATGCAGACTTATTATTACTTGTTATGTTATTATTACATAAACAGGCCTGATGGTAATTCAAAATTGTAAATAAATATAATTTTATATTTTTACATCAGGATAATAACTGTAAGACACGAATAATATCGTAAATGAATTATTTCCAATGACTTCAATAAAGGGTTCGAAGAATTCACGAAATAAAACAATGACAATATAACAATAATCACGAATCAGACAATAAACACAAGCAGAAATGAGTAAATAAAACACAGACAATTAAAATTCAGTCAAAAACACCAATATGAGCTAGTAATTCAATAAAGCACTTACGAGTTTGTGTATTGGGTTAGGCGTCAAAATCAGCTGTGAAGTTACTTTGTGTTTACAAATTGTGTATTCCCCTTACGTTTTTCCCCTGTATGTTGGATCACAACAAACGGTGCGTATGCTTCCTCTAGTTATTCTAACTCTATGATGGCTGAGTTAAAAAATAGGCAACCAGTAAATCATATTTCATCAACACGTTGTCGGTGAGGCATTTAATTAATGCGTGACTCATCAAGGGGATTTTTTGTACATATAAGAATTATTGACTTATTAAATAAATCACACAAATCAAGATGATTAATAATAGTTTTATTAAATCTATATGTACCAATTATATGATCAAAAATATGTAGTAATTTTCTATATACGAAAGGAATTTTATATTAATTTCATTCATTAATAATTAATTATACATCAATTCTAAAATTGACTTTTGAATAGATTTTTAGATTCTAAATAATTTAATTCTCTCAATTTATCTAAAAAATGAATGGGGAAGAAGGAATTTCCATACAATATATGTAAATTTCAAAGTGTTCGAATATTGGTTCCCTTATTTATTTCAGAGACATTTATTTATCTTTTTGTATTTTTTTTGTATAATTTCACCTTACACTTGGTTTCTCTAAGTTAGTATAATTAATTCAACTTTTTTATAATTCCAGGAGATTATTTCCAGATTTTGGTTAAAATTTAAAAACTTGAATAATAATTTGTGAAAAAGCACATTATTTTTTACATAGGTTGAGTCACCGAAGTATCCGTCTTTTTTTGTTGACATGGTGATATGAAATTTTGTATGCATACCAAGTTGATACCATCATATTCAATGATTATTTTAAATGTGATATATATTTAAATTTCGGATGATTTTGGTTCTTTTTTATAAAATAAACCATTATTTCATTCTCACATATGGATTTTTCATAACACTAATTTAAATTGAAAATAATGTTTATTTGGCATTTGTTTTCAATTTATTTAATTTCATATGCTTGATTACTGTTATTTCAATTGTTTTTCATGTCAAACTAATCAATTCATTGTTGAAATGCTTTACAAATACTATGAAATGTGAAATATTTTGAGAAGTACAGAAGATAGGCTTAATGAAATATTTATATATCATATTGTGATAATTAAAAAAGATGGAAAAATAGTAAGTATACAAATTGTAATTTCTCCATTTTGAAAACAAAAAATGTAATGTGTACTAATAAAAATCCAATACAACTATCAAAATTTTTAGAACATTTTTTTTCTGCAGTAACAATTAATCAAAACTACCAACTATTTTAAATTGCTGTAAAGATAATTCAAAGAGGAATCTAATAAAAAATAATATAGTGTTACATCCCTTTGGAGTTAAAATAATTTTCTAATTTGTGCATTTAAAATTCTTTAAAATACTCTAAGCCCTCAATTTGTTTAAATTTTCTGAACTGAGTATATTATTAGAATGATTCGAACAACCTGAATTATTTGAACAGCTTGACTCTCGTAAACATGTTAATTTCTTCTATAACACTTTATTCTTTCAAATGGTCAAAATCCATCATTTTTATCCGGTTTATTATCAAGTAATTGATAGTATAAATATATATATATATATAATATACTTTGAGGGGCAAACTATAAAAAGGAATAAAATGAATATAATTTTCATGTATAACTACATAATATTATAATAATAAAATATAAATGAAATGTTCGGAAATCCAATTTCATTAAAAAAGTATTAGACACTGTGAATAGAAGAGTGTTCATTCACTTGATCACAGTAATTTTATAAATTAAATAAAAATGATTTCAAAATAATTAATAAATTATTGCCCGGGAAGTAGTTGTTTTAATGTGCATTTGTATAAAGTACTTACGGTACGTAAGTCAAAATGTCACAGAGCTAAATGTGGAAATGATTTATTCAGGATTTCCAAATCATTTTTATTTCATTTATTAGACACTATCTTATTTGGTTCACTGTTTTTTTTTTAAATTTCTATCATTATATATTTGTTAAGAAAATAATGTCTGTTCAAGGAAGTGGTAGTGTGAGAAGGTTTTATTCAACATCATAATGAAAATAAATGTTACATAACCTCCCTATTCATTTTATTTTCAATAAAAAATGCATTGTAAATGTGTGCAACCGAATATGTATTCTGAAACATTTAAATCACATTTTTTATTTTCATTTTCACTTCATTTAAAATCGTAACCAGAATTTTAAACACAACAAAACGAAGAAATCGTAGGTGAAATAACAGAACATATGAACATATGAACAGCGAAATACGTTAGAAAGAGATAGATGCACGGCAAGCATGGCTCGAAAGGAAAAATGTATCTTGAATAATCCGTGATCTTGAAAATATTAAATTCGTTCCCCTTTTGCACCCCGCACTACGCCTAAGCGCGAATAAATACGGATCGTGACGAAAATAAACGAAGGATTTGTTCCATTGAAAAAAATAATTGAAATCGTATAGATGAGCAAATAATTTAATTCCATTTATGACTACCAGGGCGGCAGCATATTCGTCAAGGCCAAATTACTCGTGAAGAGCATTAAATGGCCCCTGTTACATTCTAATGTATGCAATCCCCACATCAGTTAGTTCAACGCAATGCCTAATACGACTACCCCCAATCTCGACCTTAATGAATTACTCATCCACCATTCATCTAACTTTCGGATAACTGGTGATGGGCATTTTGAACTTCGAATCTCCTTAGACCATGTTTGACTCAAATCGTTGACGATTTTACTTATAAATTAGGCAAAAGATGGCGCTAGATAGTGTATTATTTTCAGAGCATTTGTTTTTTTCGCGCATTTTAAGCAAACGTTTAAATTTACATTTGATCAAAACAAAGTATACTGTCTTATAGGGTAAACTTTGAAACTAAAATGCCGAAAATTTAAGTTTTTTCATTTAACTCTATGAAGCACAATTCATCCTCAAAGTTGTCTATTCTCGTATGAAGCATTCAAAAGAAAAAATGCGTTGTACTAAAAAATCAAAACTTCGCATCCGGTTACTCAATCGTTGTGGATTTTGGTGAAGCAAAACTCTACCATATCATCCGGGATATAATTAAGTAAAAAGTGATAGTTTTAAAACTTAATATTTAATCTTGAAAAGATATATTTTAAGTTTATGGAAAAAAAATGACTTATGAAATTATTCTCAAGAATCCTCTACAACTCTGTTAAAACAGAATAATTTTATCGATCCCCAGGCGGTCCTAATGGATTTGTTATCGCAATAAAACGGGCCTGACCTGTTTGCTCTCCAGGATACACAATAGATGTTTTCCCGGAAGGAACGATCAGCTTGAACTTGCCTATTTACCATCTGGTGAGCGCTCTTCGGGGACTCAAAAAAGGGGCACAAAAGGATTCCACCACCACGAGAAACGTATTTTCTCGGTCAATATAGATGCATTTTCATAAAAAAAAACAACCCAAGTGTTTTCTTCAAAGTCGTTATAACTACGTACCCTTACAAGATACGTCATCCACCTACAATTTAGTTACAGTTGCAATAAAGCATATTTTAAATACAGCTTAACAATTCAATGACATTATATGTTTTAAGAATTTTATTTTTGGTTTTCATGATTTTTATAATGAAAGCTGTTACTGCATTTTGAATGTCATTCATCGGAACACAATTTCTGACGACAATCAGCTCCAGAAATTCCAAATTTTACAACAATCTATTAAAATTTTAATTTAGTAATTTTATAGTGTTTTATAATTTTAAACAAAATCACAAAAAGCGTATTAGCAACAATTAATGATTTAGGTGTTGTATTCGATGAAAATTTAAGAATAGGAAGAGTATATTATCTCTATTATATCTAAGGCCAATAAAATATTAAGTGCTATTAATCGTTTCTCCAATAATTTTTCAACTAATACTTTTAAGATAAATGAACGATTCGTTTCTTACTTCACTTTTTATTTTTAAACACACAGTGCTCGAAATGTACTAGATGTACATTTGGAGCACTATGTACTCATTATAATTATCATTCGCTATTGATAATGAGTATTTGGTTTAAAAATAAAGCGTGATGTAAGAAACAAATCTTTCATTTATCTTATAAAATCTTCACATAGCTCATCAATAAAACGTTTAATACTTTTAAAACTCTATTCTTGGTGCGTCCAACTCTTGAATACGCTTTACCAGTGCCTACTAAAGATACAGGCCGGAATGTTGGAGTGGGGAAATTTCCAATCTCGGAGTCTGGAGACTCCGAATTCGCGTGAATTCAGTCGGCCGCAAACCGTCGTGACGGAAATAACAACATAATTTAAACATAAACAACATATTTTATAGTTAATATAATTTCATTTTTTAATACATTGATTTAATTATTCATTTTTAGAATATATTTTTCCATAAAATAAATACTTATTATTACAACTGCATTCTGAAAATAATTGTTAAATTTTAACCCGCTTTCATTTGAGGCGTACGCAAGACAAGCAGGCGCTTCAAGTCCAGGCATACATATGCATTTGGGAGTCCTCCTCACTCGAACATTCCGGCCCGTGTCTTTAGTAGGCACAGGCTTCACCCATAGGTCACTTCATTTCAGCTATGATTGGTAGAGTGGAAAAATCCATCTGGGAAGTTAAAACATTTATTGAGGAGGCTCAATAAATGTTTTAACTTCCTGTTATGTAAATATCTTAGATTTTTTTGGTTGATTATTATTTTTGAAAAGTTGCTGATATCAATGTTATTATTTAAGCTAAGTGTCGATTTAAACATGTAATAATACGACCATAATGTTGGTATTTGATAGATATTTTAACAAAACAACTTAACTTCACATTTTCTGTATAAGCCGTTGTGTCCTTTACACAAATTATAAACATTGTATATTCATATTCACGTATTTACACTTCTTCTAGTGAAGAATTTAATTTGCGCAGATTTGCGGTTTAGTGGAAAGAGATAGCTATATAGTAAAATGGAAATAATCGTTTGAAAATAGAACTATTCTTTTGGATTTCATAATATGAATGTGTATTTACATTTTTTATCTACCAAGTATAAAGTATCAGTCTAAATAAAAAATAAATCGTTAATTTTCGTGTATTATGTCAATTTACTAGTTTAAGTTAGAAAAGAAAATTGTAAGATATAATGAAATTAATACGTCATGTCTGCTAAATTATTTGAATGCAGAATTTAGTGAAATCCTTTAAATTTTCATTGCACAAGTTTTTATTAGCAAAAATTTAATTTAAATTTGCTATAAATTTGATCAATTTTCATTGTTTTTCATAATTATTTTTCACAGAAACTAAACATTAAAATAATTTTTAATTTATCTGATAAAATTCCTGCTTATTTTAAGATTATTTTAATGTATAATACAATATTGTTCATTGATCACAACAACAATCTAACTCAAATTAGTGATTGCCCATATTTGTGTCGCAATGTGTGACAATTGTTTTGAATTATGCATTCTCGATTATAAAAAAATATGTTTGAAAGTAAGTTCCAATTAAATCGCATTAGTCTTTTGAGCACAGATGTGTTAAGGCCGTCATGCTGGCCGACCAAAGCAATTTATATTAATATGAGAAATTATAATTTTGATACAGAACAGATTCATTGTTACAGTTCATCCAATTAATAGAATTAAAGTTTAATGGATATGGAGAATTACAGAGATACTGAAAATATGCATGATAGCTCTATAAATATTAAGAATGAGTTGAAAAATACGGAATAAAACTAACTTCTTCAAAAATCAAACGAGAAGTATAAATATGCATACATAAAAATATCTGTACTTTCAAATTTATTTTGATTCGTAGGAAAAATAGTTTATAAAACTCGCAAAATAAGTGATTACTACAATCGGCTCCACCTCGTGCGCAACAATTAAGTCGTACGCAAAGTTCTACTTTCCATATTAGTTAAGTGTTGGGTTATTTGGAAATTAATTTAGTTTTTATATAAAAATAAAAAAAGACGATTTTCTTACAGATAATTAATATTTTATTTAATTAAATATTCCCTAGTATAAAATTATCTTGCAGCAATATTGTATCAATATTTATATCTTATATATATATACATTGAAACTGTTATTCAAAGTGCATAAAATATAGACACAATATTGAATGCGAAGAATGATACAATAATAAAATTCAATCTAGACACAATAATGTCGAAACTCAGAATAAAATTAATGAATTTTTAAATAGTGTACAATATAGACACAATATACAGGGTGGACCATTTAATGTGTTTTTAGAAAATATCTCCGAAACAAGAAACTTAAAAAAAAATGACCCAAACAAAAAAATATTGTATCGGAGGGGGCCATAATAACATAATATTGTTTTTTCCATAGATGGCGCTGTTGTTGCTAAATCGAGGTCAACTTAATTTTTTTTTAAATGGAAATCCCTACTTTTTATTAAAAAATCAGATTCCTTGTTAAAAAATGAGAAGAATTCGCTCAGCTCATTTTTTCGCCAGAGTGATAGATGGAGCTGTAATCGCAAAGAGTAGTTGTTGCATTTGGATGCTTGTGTATTCGAACTACGGGCGCTTGTGTGTGTGTGTGTGTGTGCACACCCACGAACATGCGCGTCTAAAATCACCAATAATGTACGTTACATTAATTTGCTTTTTTTGTAAAAGATTTTTTCGTGATTGTTTACGTTTGATGCAAAAAAAAATGTGACGTAAATTTAATAACTAGCCTTTAATTTTGGATCTTAATTTTTGTAACGTCTGCCGTCTTGTGAACGATTCAAATAAGTATCCTTATGTTGTCAAAACATGACGTTAAAATGGTGAGGTATACTATCGCGGAAAAGGTCGACGTGATTTTCGTGTATAGTGAAGCTAGACGCAATGCACTTGATGCGTGTGGCTTGTACGCGGAGAGGTATCCTGATCGAGATCATCCGAGTCACATGACTTTTCTTCGGATCGTCAACTCATTTGTGGATACTGGCAGCCTGAAACGAACCAGACATCGAAGACGCACCGTAACCCAGGAGAATGCCGAAGTTTATATTTTAGCTGCAGTTGCAGTCAATCTATCACTCTGATGAAAAAGTGAGCTGAGTGAATTCGTCTCATTTTTTAACAAGGAATATGATTTTTTAATAAAAAGTAGGGGTTTCCATTTAAAAAAACTAAGTTGACCTCGATTTAGCGACAACAGCGCCATCTATGGAAAAACCAATATTATGTTATTATGGCCCCCTTCGATACAATCATTTTTTATTTGGATCATTTTTTTTAAAGTTTCTTGTTTCGGAGATATTTTCTGAAAACACATTAAATGGTCCACCCTGTATATAGTATAAATATTGACACATAATTTATAATAATTATAGACACAATATTGTTTATGCCCTGAATAACAATGGTTTGTGCATTTGTGACGGGAACTCGTTGATTCTTAATGACAGACCGAACGCCCGATTTTTGTTCACAATTGTGATCATGTATGATAAATTGGATAGTTTGCTTATTTCTGAAGTGAGTAAATATAAAATATAAATATAATTGTGTGCTTGTATGTAATTAGTTTTATTAATTAGAATAATAAGATAATCGTGTAAAATAGCGATGACGGTCTACCATAACCTCAAAATTCAATCATTTTTCAGATTACACTCTGCTGCAATTAAAATCAGCTATAATGAATGTGTGCTGTTGAATTAAACATTCAATAGGCGCGGACTGACACATTCAATAGACTCCCAGTCTCCAGATAAATATTGAAACATTATTGTACTAACTTGAATCAAGCTTGAAATACAAGTTGAAATACAAGATTGTGTCAATTTAGAAATTCATTATCGATTCAAGATTTTATCAACGTGACACAATATTGTATCAAGTTTAACACAATCTTAAAATTCATCATTGAGTCAAGATTATTTCTACAATATTGTATCAACTTGACACAATATTGTATCAATGTGACTCAATAATGTGTCAACCTTGTATAAATATTTATTTTCAAGTTGTATTTAAATATTGTGTTAACCTAGTGTCATATTCACATCCCAATATTGCTACAAGATTGTAGAATTGAAATTCAATAATGTGTCAACATTGCTATAAGGGTTGTCTATTCTGACCCAATACCCTTTGCATTCTTAGTGGCAGTAACATGATTCCACACTCACAAAATGCCTAAAAAAATGTTAGAAGCTAAAACAAATGATAACTGGAAGGGAACAGATCTGGAAAGTATGTTGTAGCATATTCCATACAAGCTCTAAAAGCTTTTGCCGAATAATAAAACTTGTATGTAATTTCACATTTAACCTGTTAGTACCATTTTATTGACCAATTCTGACTTCTTTTATTTAATTAATTCATTCAATTTGTCCTACTGATCGATCGATGTGTTGTTCGGTAAAAGCTCAAAATATACGATTCCGTTGATATCCCACTAATCACATAACCTTACATTGATTAATATTGGCTTTCGAAGTGCATTGCGTTGTTTCACCTTTTCTATTCCAGGATCGTTTGCGCGTAATATTGTTTTATACAACCCATTTCGTCTCCAGCTTCAAAAATAGATCATTTTCATGGTTTTTAATAAACATAAATCGAACATTGAGATTAAAGCTAACAGCTAGCTTCAATCAAATGATCATGAATAATAATGATAACTATAATATCTCATCAGTTGTTATTCACCGGTTTGCATCATTTAAAGCACTGTGTGTTAAATAGTGGACAACCGAAATGGATGGAATTAATTTCCATTTAAAAAGTATAGGTGTCACTTATAACAAATTTATATATTTAGTGGAATGCATGCAAATCAATCGGAAAACTATTTTATCTAATCTAAATAATTAATTCAATGAGTGACAACTCATAAGAAGATTGAATTTCACAAGATTATGTGGGAAATACTAAAAAAAGTGTACAAGTTTATCGTTTGTTTACACTTTATGTTTTTAATTGATTGCGTGTGTGTTACGCGTGTCATATTTATCATTAGGCAATCTAATATCAATAAATCGAATTTAATTGAAGATTGGTTATACTAGTGCCACCTATAATCCAGTATACAGGGTAACCCATTTTAATTTATCCAGTGGAAAATCAACAAAAATTCAGACACTAGTTTAATGGTTTCGAAGCTGTAATAATATGTTCGCTGCCATAACAAATCATTACCATGCTATTTAAAAGAACTTGACGCTACCTATATTCAAATTTCTCCCAAACATCATTTAAAAATTAATAAATAATATATTTAAACAATTTGCAGAGACCTCTAAAAGTAGTTGAATCATTTAATAAATATATGAAACAATTTTCAGGGAGTAACCTTAAAAGAAATGAATTTGCATCACTTTTGGCGCTAAAAACTTCTAATTTTTTTCTGGTATTAAACTTGAATATTGATATTGATTTAAATAAATGTCACAAGCATAGATATGTGAAGGTACCCTATCATGGACTTAAAAAACAGAAATCATCGATAAGAAACATCAGTGTAGACATTAAGAAATACATGTCAGCCATGTTGACTCTATATTACATGCGTACACGTGTTCTAAATTAAGTGCACACCATTGCTAACTAATTATTGTTATTAATTAATCTAGAGACTCGATTAAATTAGCAAAGTAGTAGTAAATTTTCCGGAAATTACAACGGTGTAATCATATCCCAATATATACAGGGTGTTTCAGCGTGCGCGCCGAATAGCTTGACGGCTAAATATTTTTAGGACCATATTTTAAAATTAGTTATATTTTTTTCTAATGAAATACCCCATATTTATATATATACCGGGTGTCCCACGAGATAGTGTGCATACGATATCTCGTAAATGGATAACACTACAAAAATTGAATTTTGAGGATTTGAATGGTTACATATGATGCCTATTTCAGAGTACTTAGACTTTATTTTTGCCACATAATTTCCGGCAAATTGACATCAACTTCAAAAATTTAAATATATACAGGGTGGCAAAAGATTCGGATGAAGTCCAATATCTCAGTTATTTAGAAATTTACAAAAAAATGTTTCTTACATTACTTGTAGCTACTGTAAAACTTCACATTTTAAAATTAGTTTCATATATACAGGTTGTCCAATAATCACGTGACGTATCAAACATATGATTTTTTAAATGGAATGCTATATTTTTTATGTCGATTTTAGATTCTACGCTTGAAATTAATCATTTCTGATATAAAGTTTATTAGGTCAATATTTAATATTTTAAAAGTTATAAACAATTTAATGTTAAAATCGATCTTGTAGGAAATGTTATTGTCTTTTAAAAAGTATAAAGGTATTTTACACCTAAACCTAATAGTTTTCAAGATCTATCCATTTTCGTTAACTTTTGGCATAATATTTATTCATAATAAATTAAAGACGACGCAAGCATCGTCAACGATTTGGGTCTGGACCGAGAATCATTGTTTCGTCCACTAAAGGAAGGCGAACTTGTCCTGTTTATGGAATACCCTGTAAATTTGAAAATAATTTTATAATGACCTACATACGCCTGAGAAAGCCGATTTTGAAAAAAAATAAACCATTTTGCCGTAAAGCTACTCGGCGCAGATAAGAGTATTTTTAAGAAAAAGTTATAAAAAATCAAAATAATGATAAAAAATTTATTCTAATTTAATTTACTACCTACTTAATCGATTTGAATTTCATTTATGGTGTGTTGTATAAATAACGAATTTCAAATATTTTAATAAAAAAATTACAAAATCTTCATTTTAGTATTACAGAAAAGTTTGTCTTGGAAAGAAATAATAACCAAACCCTTAAAAATCAATAATGCGTGAAACTTCCTTTAGGTCATACGACCCTAAAAGGAACGTCTTGACATGCTGGCAATAAAATAAAAAAAATAATCCTAGAAAATATTTGTTTATTCTTCCAAATCAGCGGTTTGGAGCTGATCTGATCTGATCAACCTTTTGAGTCAACTCTATACGTTCTATGTGGGATTAAGATATATTGAGTTCGCCTGCCAATTCATATGCGTAATATGACCCGTTCAAAAAATAAATTGATTTAGTGTGTTCTGTGAGAACGCGCGTTATCATCAAAAAATATATTTTCTTTATTTAACAAATATATTTATTTATCAGATTTTTTCTACATATCACGGTTTTCGAGAAATGATATAAAGTTATATTTTTTATATGGACGTCAATGTCGGTTATGGTCTAAACAAAATAATCTTTCTTCGCTGTTAAAAAAAATATATAATTATGACTATTTATGTTTTAAATTAAGCGAAATATTGCGTTTTTAAAATTGTAATTAAGTTGGCAGTGGAAAATAATAAGAAAGGAACAAATATTCTGTTGAGTTTTCATGTTAGAACAAACGATTACAATTTGGTGCAGTTTGAACAAAAAGTATTGACAAAAATTCAATAATGTGTTGGCTCGCCGCTGCTGTAGCACTCTGTAAATCGGAGAGGCATAGACTGAATCAAGTGGTCGATGTCTTCTTTTGTCAAGCCAAGTCATCAAGTGAACACAGTTGTATTCTGCGAAAAATTATTTATACATTTACAGGGACTTGGTTAATTACAGATAGAATAGTTTCTATCAATTGACGCAAATACTGTTGACAATTTAAAGAGCAATCTGTGATAAATGGGCTAATAATATGGTTTCCTAATATACTCACAAACACTAATATTTTTTTATAATTGTATGAAGTTTGAAAGATATATGGATTTTAGCTTGATCATAATGTTATATTTTTATTATTTACATTTATTTACAAACTCAGTAAAAAGAATTTATGTTGGTTGTCTCCACAACACTTTAATCATTTAAACAAAAATAGTGTTGTCCTTTCTCCTACTTATTTTTATTAAATTAGATATATTTCGGAAACTATGTTTTCATCTTCAACTACTAAAGACTCAAATACATTTAGACTTTCATTAATTATCTACATTCAGTATTAACTACATTCCACTCAATTCCTTTGTGCCCTCAATCTTAGGCACACGCTCTACTTTAAAATTTCAAATCAAAACACCTGCATTTTACACGCAATACATGATAAAATATTAGCCTAGATTATAAATATATATCCCCCTTTTGAGCCTCAATAATAAATAATACTCACATTCTAACATGGTTAGTGTTTACAATAATCAACGAATGTAATTAATTTATTATTGACAAAATTATTAAATATGCATAAGTGCAGCGTTGTTTAAAATGGGTTGCCAATATCATACAACGTTATTTACATATGAAATGACCTCCACTGGCATTAATCTATTGACCGACATAATTGCGAGCGCCATTAAACTAAATGCATGCGATTTCAAATAATGGTTTCATGACTGAAACGAAACGACATTAAGGTACCTGATTTTTACATATATTTGTTTATACTTTCATTTATAAATAATGAAATAAATATCGAATATACTAAATAAAAATAAAATAATGAATTAATTATTTATTCTTTTTCAGTTGTTTTGCAATTTATTGATTTATGAAATAAGTAAGTATGAAATAAAATTATTATCCACTTAAACAATACTACCGCGGCAAATAACCACGACGGACATTAAATTATATAATACATATATGTATAAACAAAATCAAAACTTTGTGTAAAAGTCCATCTGCAGACATATATTTCGGGATTCGGGATGTATTCCTCGTCAGTAATGCTTTACTATATACCCTTCAAAAATATTAAAAAGGTACCGTTTACTCCATGAAAGTGATCAACTAACGTGACATTTCCACCATCTTTATAATTATATTAACCATGCAAGTTTCTGTTTCAATTCTATTTTTTTTTTAAATTTAAATCAAGAAGGTTTTATATTGATTGACATTAATTGATTATGTTACTCCCATCACGTCCATTGATTACTCACACATTCACAGAGAAAACAATCTGTTTTACAATATTTTTAAAGGGTATACCTGATGTTGAATTATAAAGCGGGTCATAGAGATTTACATGTAAAATTTGAAATGTGTTAATATTGGCTCCTATAATTATTTGACAGTATCGGTCTATTTAGATTATTTTTAAGCTTGTTACGCTGAATTATTTGGTACATTACTCGATAAGTTTTGAAAAGTATTTATTTTGAATTAAAATAAAAGTTTGCCATGGAATCGTGATGATAGATATTGTATTTTTTTAAGATATAGGCAACTGTTAAATTTAAATTTACATGGAAATTATGTATTCTACACAAGAAAAAGTGTTACTCAGATAGTAGTTTAAGAAGAGTACGTGATTTGTTCAGTGTTGAATTTCCGGAAAAGACAATACCCGGCAAGAGTACCATTCAAAGAATTGTAGATAAATTCGAAAATAAAGGTACAGTATTAAACCATTGCAGATGTACTGATGGACATAACAAAGGTGATCAAAGAATGATCCGATTAGAAAATGAAAATGTTTTCAATGTGTTGGCTGAAATTATCGAAAACCCACAGACTAGCGTAAGAATTGCTGCTCAAGTAAATGTTCATCAGACTACAGCATTCAACATTTTGAAGAGATACAATTACAAATCTTATAAATTCAAACAACAACAAGAATTGTTTGATGATGATGCATAAAGAAGGCAAGCATTTTGTTTTAGAATGATGGAGCAGGCAAATGTAGACAGGGATTTTTTAAAGCGCATTTGTTTTACCGATGAATGCATATTTACAATAAATAATGAACATAATAAATAGAAAAGAGTATTATTCATTCACTTGGTCACCGCCATTTAAATATATTAAATAAAAATGATTTGAAAATAATTAATAAATTATTTTCACATTTAACTGTATATAATAGATTTAAGTTTGCTGATTGTATTTGAATTAATTTAATTAATTTATTTTAACGTCTTTAAATTATGTAAGGCATAGCTATACTGACGAGGGATGGATCCCGAAACACGTGTATGCAGATGGCCTTAAATTAAGTAACGTTACTTTTGTTGTTTTCGCATTAGAGATCGGATCAAAATTTGTTGCATTATGCAATATTTTATTGATGTGCAACTGCAGGTGTACATTATGTAATTCAATGTCCGGCGTGGGTATTTGCCCGGGAAGTAGTTGTTTTAATGAGCATTTGTTTAACGTACTTACTTAACGTAAGTCAAGGGTCACAGAGCTAAATGTGAAAATAATTTATTAATTATTTTCAATTCATTTTTATTTAATATAATGAACATAATGTTCAAAACTGTAGAATATGGAGTAACGAAAACTCTCATAGGTATGTTTCTACTAGAACACAATATCCGCAGAAAATAATGTTTGACACTAACTTAAGAGGCGACGTTTTTCTAAATTTATTGGAAAGGGATGTTCTTCCGACAATTAGAGATAAAACCGATGGAAATATGGACAATATGTGGTTTCTAATGGATGAATGTCTAGCACATAATTGCAGAGATGATATTAAATGATATATTCCGAATTAAAATTATTGGACCAAAATCGACGATCCCCTGGCCTGCAAGATCTCCTGATTTGTCAGCAAATGATTTTTTTCCTTTGGAGTCACTTAAAATCAAAAATTTATAATTCCTTTCGAACATTTGGGCGACTTAAAAAACACTATCCGAGCTGAATGTAAAAAAATATCACCGTATATTTTGGCAAATGTTTGACGGGAATTTTATGATCGGTTAGGATACTGTTTAACAAAAAATGGTTGTACTTTTGAACATTTATTATAATCAACATGTCAATTTCTGAAAATGTATTGTTGTTCACTTTCGTTAATTTGTACAAATTATTAAATAAGTTTTAGATTAATTGTTGATTTCATTTAGTAATTCATTAGTTTAGTATGTGTGCTACGTTTTTTAACTATCACAATAAACTGTTAATTTGTATTTATAAACATTTGATTAAATGATTTTTACATTTTCTTTTAAGATCTCTTCCTCTTTAAATCTTTCAAATCTGTTTATTACTTTGCCTTCAAAATGTGAATCATATTCTCATGGCACACCTTTAATTTTTATTAGAAACCTATGTAATTTTGCGATTTTCTCAGTAAATGTTTTTCTTTTATCTGAGTAAATACTTTACAAAAACTATTGAGTCAACTACCAAATTATTCAACTTATTAAGCTTTAACAATAATCTAATAAGACCTATACTGTCAAATAATTAGGTGATCCAATATTAACACATTTTACATGTAAATCCCTATGGCCCGCTTTACAATTCAACACACTGTATAAGCTATACTGGCGAGGAATAAATCCCAGAATACGTGTCTACAGATGGTCTTTTATACATAATAAAATTTTTGTTTCTTAAAAAAAATGTTCCAAAATTATCTATCTACTGTATTATTCAATGTCAGGCCGAGGTATTTGCCCGAAAAGTAGTTGTTTCAATTTAAATGTGTTTTTTTTTACTTCGTAAGTCAACAAATTGTTTTCTTTTAATTTAATTAAAACTGCAATGTGAAACATTACCACCATCATTATAATCTAATATACCGTTGGCTTTGTATTCTTCCACTAAGTTGGTTTCATTTTTTCCCTTAAATTGGCATATTGTAGATTTAATAGTGAGTATCGAACATCATAAATGACAGATTAATATTAAACCTTGCATCGGAGGACAGTTTTGCTAACCTTGCGATAAAAAGAATTTTGACAATTTGTTTGAAAAAAGCGTATTTATCATAAATTTTCCGTACTCTTGTAATAATAGTATATTATTCAACACAAATATAGTGAAGGCTATCAATTATGAGAATGAGATTTACAGAAGGACCCGTAGGCGTATGGAACAAATAATTCAAATGATTAAAAGCTATTATACTCAAATAGAACACTATGCTATAAAAAATATTTATTTTTTTCATACTGCACTTATTCAATGAGAAAATAACGCCATTCTTTAAATCAATAGTTGTAGGATTAGAACAATTTTCCAACATTATTTACTATTTAATAGGATTAATATTAATTGTATGATTCGAATAATTATTAAATATAGTAGAGGGCATTGAAGAAGGTACATGTTCTTATAACCTTTCTAATAATATATTCGCCATTTTATCATTAGTTTCAATAAATACTAATTCGTTTATATTATGCTCTTTGCATAATTTATTACTTATTAATTATAAGTTAAATTATTTAAAGCGTACGCATACTTTTTATTTGTTTAATTGACTTTAAAACTTTCTGCATCCGGCAGTCCCAGGGTGATCAAGCTTTTTGTGCTGAACAATGTTATAATCAAGCCTGTGCTGTGCATGTTTAACAAACTCTTTTATTAGAATTTTTAAGTATTCAATCGAAAGTTTAATTCTTTTTATTGTATACTTTTTCCTCATTTATCACTTGATAAAACACTTTTAATAACCGTTTGTTATAATAAAATCACTTGTATACTGTTGATAGATCGTTTGGCACTTTAGTAAAACAAAACCAAGTGTTTGTTATTAATTCTTTAAACTTATTAACATTTCTAAAAAAAAAAAGAATTGGCTTTTTAGTGATGTAGCCTTCATTTTTCTGTTTCAAAAAAGCTTCAAATATGCCACATTTTGATATGGATATTTCGATGAGATTCACGAATGCCGTTATCAATCAGGCCTCAATGGGCCTGTTTTGTTCTCTCCCATCTGGAGTTCTATCACTCTGGTGCATCCCGAAACCATCCAAAATAAAGAATGCACTTCAGTATTGCACCCAGGTGTTTTTCCCCATTGCTGTTCTCTAAAATGGGAGAAAGCGTCATGTTCTAAGAATATGTGTTCCGCCGTCTCCACCTCTATTTCACAGGTACGACATGACTCTGACTGTTCTAGCTGGAGTCTGTCTATGTAGATGTTTCCTGAGTGCACAATGGCTAGTTGCTAACCCAATGATATTCCTTAATAAATTTATTAAATAATTGTTTTTTTGTTAAGGTTAATGAATAGCTTTCCTATTTTATTGCCCTTCATCTCAATCGATCTATCGAAAACCATAAAGCACCACTCCAGAACTGAATATCAGTTCTGTTTTATGGTTTTCTTTATGCCAGAAATGTTTTTTGGTAATGTGGGGGCTGGTCCCTGTATACATGCATTGGCAGCTTTACGGGCCAGCTTAACTACCATTTTGTTTCCTTTACTGCTTTTATGCCCTTTTATCCACTAAATATGTAGACTGTTATTGACCGCAGTTATTTCTAGGCGAGTGCTACATTCATGAGCGAGTTTTGATGTAAACTTTGAGCTCATGATGGTGTTGTTAGTAGCTTTGCCTTCTGTTATTAGGCGGATTGTTTTACCGATTTAGTTTTTGTTTTATAGGGTTATGGCTGCATGAGGTATGGCAGCTAATTTTGTACCGGTGAGCTTGTTTATGCCCTTCCCTAGTGGTATTTTATGTTTTAGTAGAGTTTTTGGAATAGATTCAAATTACCGCTCCTTTCTTGGCCAATGAACCATCTGTCAAAATATGAAAGTATATTGCTATCAAAAATATGCCTGAAGGAGAAAGTATCCACTGGTCCCAATATTTATGGATATCTCTTTATAGTGAGTCCCTAGATGTCCCAGTGTTCACTATCCCCGGTTGGTACATCTTATAGCTCTAGTTTATGTAGACGTAGTGCAGTTATGGATGCACTTTATTTGACAAAGATGTCTAACTGTGTTACCCCTAGTGCTGCCTCTAGTGATGCTTTTGAGGGTGTCTTCATTGCACCAGTGGTGTAAAGTAAGGCGATGCGTTGGACATGCTTCATTTGTCTCATCGCTGTTATTTTCATGGTTCTTCGCAATTGCTGCATTGGTTAGCATAGTTGTAATCAGCGCTTTGTAATAGAATTATTTTTGATAACTGTCTCCATGTCCTGACCACATCTTTCTTGCATTGCATAGATCTCGTGTTTAGGTGTGATTTTTAGTTTAATTTGCTGTCAAGTATTACGCCTAAATATTTTGTTTCTTGCGATAATGTTAGGGGTTCTCCTTGTAAATAGATGGTGTAAGCCAAGCTGCACTTCCTCCTGTTCGTGAAGAGGACTACCTCTGTTTTAGTGTGGTTAACAGTTAGAGCTTAATCTACTCACCAGTTTCCCACTACCTAGAGGGCATCAGACATTCACTTTGCGAGAATGGATTCTGCATTGCCTAATGCTACTATGGTTATGTCACTTGTCTTTGGATGCCGGTCGAAGACATTGTGGCAACTGTGGAAGCAGCACTTTAGGACCTACCCGAGAAATCAGCAAAGGAAATACGTAGCGAATCGTCTAAGATACTACAACGTGCCACACCGCCCAAGAGCAATATGAATTCCAATGAACGCTTCATACGCCCTTCGTCCACGGGCCCACTGAAGATGCCGACCGCAGTTGTCAGCGAAACGTTTGGATTAAACTCTAACAGACCACGGCCTAATAGCCCCGAGATCAACAATTTCAGTATCGTTATTTGTTATTTTTAATCGATGATCCCTTTGACCAAAGGCCCAGGGCTCCTGGATCAGTGCTATGCAGACTTGTTCCAACACTATTCAACCGCTTTGCCCTGAACAGCCATTGTGTTGCGGATTTAAGCTTCTTGTGCAGGATCAGGGACTGACTCTTGCATCTCCTAGTTCCACTTTCTCCTCCTTCGGGATGCCTACTAGAAGTAGTTTTCCCTTGGGTTCTTCTTGAGGGTGACTCAGAAATGTGAATCAACCTTGCAATTTAATCTCCCTATTCTGAGCACCCAATCTGAATAGGCTTTCTTAGGGGTTTTCAGGTATACCTGGAAACTGCATTGTGCCCTTGATTAAAAAGGGAAGTTGGTCGCTGCTCAGCACCCCTAGATCTCTCCCTACTCAGGTTTTTTTGCGTGTTGTGAGCCCCTACATTCTTACAGATTACTCTAAGTATATAGGCAATTCCCCGAATATTGCTTATTCTGCGGTTTAGCTTTCCTTTAGATGTTTCGATAAAGGCCTCCCACAGTTTTGATTTTATAACATCCGCTATCACAGTATTTATTTTCCACAACGGGTCCGTTGGATGTATTATATCCACCTTTAGGTGGATAGCCATTTCGATATATATCTTATGTTAGGGGAGACCATGGTATTCTTAACCCTTTTCCTCACGTTACGTGAGGGTTAGAAAGATCTCTTGGATCTCATCCTTTTAGTTGAGGCATTGGGAGATGAGGTTTGTATCAGTTGTATTTGACGCTCCTTCCTTCTTCTAATCTAAGCGCCACTTAGGCACTTCTTGTTTAAATTATGGTCCTCTGTAAAGGTCCAAAGGTCCCAGAATCCCCCTTGCGGAGTTCCGGGCCTGCAATGGGTATTGCCGCTACGTTGGTGTGGTAGGTTTAGGTTTTGTTTGTTTACTTGCGCCAGGGTTACATAGGAGATATAGTTCCCTGAGACGCGCTACATGCGAGCGAGTTACATATATTGAAGTATGCGGTTCCTTGCCTGCCCCATCGTCTAATAGGGTCTAGCCTGCTGACCCCCTTATGGGACAGTGCAGCCGATTTATTGAGCAACGGCTACCTCCTATCTAGTGAAAATTCGGGTCAAAGCGACATGTTGCTGCTCTGCCAACCAGGATTTCTGCATCCCACGACACGGGTCACCGCGCACGGCACAAACACGCAGGAGGCAAAAAACACGTCCGCATAGCCACACAAATGTGTATGAGGTTTTTTTATCAACCTTTACTGATTTAAATCTGTCGTATTTAGTTGAAATGATAGAGAAACAGGGGCACCTCGTGAAGATCGTGGCTCATGATCATGTACGGTTAGTCTACGAGCATGTATGTTCCCTGGGTTTCGTCTGAAAGAAGGATGTCCACATTTCAACACTTCGCCCCCAAAAATGTGCTATATATTCTAATGTAAATGTTTTCATGGATTTGTAAAGTGCTTTTTAACATTGAGTATTTCTGTCACAATGATGAATATTTGTATTTCTTTAATAATTCTCTGAAATACATCTCTTGCCTCTAATGAAGAATTTTCATTTATATCCTTCTTCTGTTCACATAATAATTTGTATGAACGTTGATATAGATTACGGTTATTGTTGGACAACAATTTGAGAGAAGCAACTTTCACGGCTTTCCTTAAATCCGTCTGTGTCAAATCCAACTCAGCTTCTAAATCCATTTTTTTCTATTTCTTCACTATCGTTAAACAAAGGATTAATAGGATTTGTAGTCAATTTGTGGATATTTTTCGTATTAATAGACGTAAAAATTGATTAATAAAAGGTTCATTTTTTGTTGCGATTTGTTATTATGCAATAGGTAAGCAATAATATGTCAAAATATTAGTTACTATTAGTAATAAATGTCATTATTATTGACCGCATGTTTATATAATTGAAGTGTTATAGATCATGTCAAATTTGTTTTATGAGTTATTTGTGAAAGCTAAATGTGCAGGAACGAATCAATTTTTCATTTTATTAAACCCACAATAAAATGAACAATTGATTCGTTCCTGCACATTTAGCTTTCACAAATAAAAAGTGAAGTAAGGAACGAATCCATTTTTCATTTTAAATCAATTGTGAATACAATTCACAAATTCGATTCCCATATATGGGCACCCATAAGAAATAAGAAAGTTGATGATGATCCAGAAGAAATGAAACATGCTATTAGTTAAATGAGTATGCCATCGATTAGATCATAAAAAAATGCTAAAATAATGTCTTCATTGTATTGAAATATTGCTTCAAATAAAGAAGATATAAATAAAAAGGACAATCGCATGTTTCAGTTTTTTTCATTTTTTTTTAACAAAGATACTAAGCCCAGTTTTTTCAATGGGATATTAATCAGTATGAAATTCTGAAAAAGTGCCAAATTTAAACATACCCTCTATCTCTTACAATAAGCGAGATCCCCATGGTGAGACTCGAATTTGAAACACCCTGTATATATAACATCTTTATTGATACAATTCAAAATATTTACAAAAAATTATTAATATTTAGTGTTAGTCTGTCTGTGCTATCGACGGAAAGTCTTTCTGACCTGTACGATAAAATGTATAATTATACATTTATTTTAATCATTAAATTTATGTATTTATTTTTTGTTTCTAATTTATACATTTTATTTTATACTGCGTGTTAATACAAAAAACAACCGTTTATCGTTTATATAATAATCTTAATCTATTGCACCGCAACAATAAAACTAAACTCGTTACAGTTTCAAGGCGGCCCGATCAATTTTCGCTCGTGCCGGTCTGGTCCTTGGGCAATATGAAATTCGCGAAACGGGGCTGTTTTCGTACGCAAGGCCGCTCCAATGTTTTATTATTTTACAGTGTTTGCACAAACTTTTCTTGTCATCGACACGAAATCCACTTTTAATATATGATAATGTGTATTAAATAAAACCTGGCTTCCTTGAGAATTTCAGTACACGAAATTAGTACAGTTGGGAAAATTATAAAATAAAAAAATAACTCCACGACTCCGATTCCAACTCCATAGCCCTGGTTTTGACAAGTATAATAAGTGTTTACAATTGAATATTATTAGTGTGGAAAGTGGAACTATACGTTCGACCGCGAATATTGCCCAATATAGTCATACAAATTTACGTAAAAACATGTGTTTTGTGCACAATTTTTCATACGAACTAAAATAAATTATATATGTGTTTTTTTTTTTTAAATTATATTTTTTATAATAATCTTTAATGTACATGAAAAATCACATATTGGAAAAAACATACAAAAATACATTACATATAAAACGAAAAAAGGGTTTATATAATCATTCAAATATAGAATATAATCACTGTAATTTACTGTAATACATTCCAAATAAACTCGCACAAAATATCTTTGAATCTGAAGTTAGCGTTTAAATATATCGAACGTATAACAAAAATCGACGACGAAGTTGGCGTTGGAAGTCTCGAGTCATGCCTGTACTAAGATCACACGCGTGAAATGCCGGTTGCGGTCAACATGACCAGTACGTTACGCGTGTGATTTTAGTTCAAAGATGACTTTAGATTTCCAATGCCAATTTCGTCGTCAATTTTTGTTATACGCTCGATATATGCTGTGCACTTTCAATAAGTTGCTTGAAACGACATTCGAAACTAAAAATGAATATTTTTTCCAAGAAACTATTCTCGATTTTAATTATATTATGAAATAGTTTGTTTATAAATAACTTTTAACTTTCGTCGATCCGATAAATATAATATAGTATGTTCAAATAAAAAAAAAACTCAAGACTGCCATGATTTTTTTATTTTTAAAAATACACACATATTAAAAATTGACGTATACCTACGTCAGTCATAGCTCTGTGGTTATGTTACTTTTCAAACGTAAAACATTAATAAATTAAAGTCAATTCATTAATAATTACGTTTAACGTTTCACTTCCAAATTACAATAAATGTTGTATGTGCCTTCCTTCTTCACGAACACAAGCCTGACATCTTCGTCATACACCTTCCAGTACGTTCTGCAACAACACTAGATTATTGTTAATTTCTTCAAATTTATCTTCATAAATAATTGGAATGTTGGAAAATTCTTCCTGATACTTTCTCGAAGTTGCACCCAATGAATATACCCAATTTCCATCAACTTTAGTACCATTTCAGAAATAACTTTCAAGCATAAAGGTTTTTTTTATTGTTGTAAACCTTTGTGACTTTTAAACAGATCTGACGTTTCGTAAATCAATTATTAACAGGTGTGCAAATTTATTAAAAAAAATTTTTAAATAATAAATCATGGCACTCTTATTTTTTTTTAATTGAACATGCGATATTATGAAGACGTATAGTTAGTAAAGTTTAAAAATTAATGAAATTGTTTGCGAGTTTGTTCTATTAAAACAGATAAATTTGTATTTTTGTAGATAGGCAGTTAGGGAAACATACTTTAACAGCTGTCTAAAAAATATTTTGAAGTGCGAATTATGAATCGCAGAATTTGAAATGGTTATAAGATGACGTTCTCAATATGATTACTGAATGACATTGACAACGCCATCTCATCAATATTTAAAATGCTGAATTATAATCAAAGATAAAAATAAACTGTTATTCGGTAATCATATTGATAACGTCATTTAAACTGCTGAACGTTGTATAGAGACGTTAACTATTGACACGATACGTTTTTTATATGAAACTACAATAAACTTATCAACATTAAGAGATAAATAATTAACATTATTCGAATCATAAATTATATGTATTTTTTTCTCGGAAATGGACATAACCATATAGATGTTTTATAATATAGAAAATTGAAACATCGTTAGCATGAGTTAAAATTGGACATTTGGTGTATTGTGGGAGACCATTTATGTAAATATTAAAATTATTAATTATTATTTCATCGTTTCATAACTTTAGTGATCACGACGAGTAAATACATTTCATAAGACAATGGACGACATTAGCGATAAAAACCTTTTTGACACAGCAACTGACAAGAACAGATGCCTACAAAACCAGGCAGAAAGACCAACGGTCGATAGCCTATTGGCAGAAGAATTTATCTTTATGTTACTTATTTATTGTATTTATTTATTGTTTCATTAAAAACAAATCTGCCAATAAAGGTTTATATATATACAGGATGTCTCAGCGTGCGCGCCGAGTAGCTTTAGGGCTAAGGCTTAATAAACCATTTAGGTTTTTTTTTTTCAAAATCGGCTTTCACAGGCGTATGTAGGTTTATTAGGACCATATTTTAAAATTAGTTTCAGATATATAGGGTGCCCCATAAAAGCATGGAGTATTATAGTTATATTTTTGTATGGAATACCCCATACATTTTTTTTAGGTTTTACATCAAAATTAAGGTTAACCTAAACCTAATACTTTTTGAAATATTTAATTTTTTTTTTTGAAAAATTGACGTTTCGAAAAAAATCATAACTTTCAAATGGGTCAATGAAATCAAATGAGCTTTTGTATCAATATATTTGTCTAATAGGTGAATATTTTAGACTATTAAGAAGAATTTAAACTCTCAAGATGTTTTGATAATTCAACGTATCTCCAGAAAGACATTCAAGGTCAAATTTCGTGTTTATTTTAAATGACATACCCTATATCTAATAGGTCTATCTTCTTGGAAATGCTGTGTTTTAAAAAGTATAAAGGTATTTTACACGTAAACCTAATAGTTTTCAAGATATATACATTTTCGTTAACTTTTAACATAATATTTATAATTCATAATATGAAAAGGTGATACAAAGCGCCATCTATTGTTCTATTGCCTTATTCAGTGTTTCAATGCGTGTATAACCAGCCATCATTATATTCGTAGATTGGCTTTAAACTTTAATCTTCAGAGTTTATACTTATAAGCCGATTATAACTTCAAATTGTGTAGGAGTTAAAAAAAACTCTGACCTGGGCCCATAACATATTACAGGTGTGAATCGAAGAGTAACTGATATAGGTGTGTTCTCTGAAAATGTTTTTATTCTACTTATCTGTTATAACTATAGTAACAATATTATCATCCCGTATCGACCGCATACTTGATCACTTTTAACAAACACGCAATATATTATTTTTCTATTCGATTATTTTTTAAATTATCTTTGCATCAATATAACATAGTTAGTAGATTTGACTAGCCGTTATTTCAGAAATAAATATTTTCTAAAAATTTTGACAGTTGCAGTGGTATACTAAAAAAATCATTACTTTTTTGTGTTTTGGGATGGAGAAATGAACTTTTTTATATATGCTACGGTAATACCATTCTATTTAATAATAACTTTAAATGTGAAATATTTTTATATAGGGTGCTCGAAAAATAATTTTAAATAATGAGTTATTCACGCCATACGAAACGAAATATTGTTGCCAAAGGGTCATATAAGGGCTACTTTCTAAAATTAGTTTCATGTTATACAGTGATTCTACATTCAAAATAACTACTGTTTTCATTAAGTTTGTTAGTACCTAAACCTAACGATTTTTGAAATAATTTGAATTTTGTTAAAATCTAACCTAATTTTCAAATGTCAACCATTTAAGAAGTATTAAAGTTATGCATACGAAATTTTCAAGTATATTTAGCAGTAGACCATATCTGATTTGTCAATTACAAAAACCTTTAATTTTCTACAGAGTGGCCCAAAAAATCTTACTAGGTAAGAACTTTAAGTTGGTCAAATTTGACTTTTTCAAATAGAATGCTATATTTTTTAACATTCTATTAAATGCACATTTTAATTATCTATCAAAAGTCTAATAACTTCGAGTTATAAGAAACTTTTGATAAATAATTAAAACGAGTATTTAATGACAAGTTAAAAAATATGGCATTCCATTTGGAGAAATCAAGTTTGGGTCACTTAAATTTCTTGTTCAATTATTTTAATTCTTTGGATTCTTTGGGCCACCCTATAAATATTTTGCGATCTTAATAATATTAAATAAAAATGATTTGAAAATAATTAATAAATTATTTCCACATTTAGCTCTGTGACTTTTGACTTACGTACGTAAGTACGTTAAACAAATGCACATTAAATATATTTAAATAACTGTGACCAAGTGAATGAATATTCTTTTCAATTTATCTTAATAATAGTAAAATAAAATATGGTCCATTACTTAACTTCACTGGAAATTTTCCGTACCTAACCTAAATACTTCTGAAATAATTGAAATTTTAAAATTATGTTAGATTTTAACAAAACTCCAATTATTTCATAAACCTTTAGGTACGAACTTGAATCATTTAAATTTAAATGATTATGCAAATAAAATGAGCAAAACAAATTAGATTACGATATTTTCGCGAATGTGAATTAAAATAATCAACTTACGACATTTTCGGCAAAACGCTGGCAACAGTTCTAAATGAACTTGATCTTTTACGAGGTTAGTAAGAGTAATAATACTATCATTCTTAGTGGGATTAAATCGAGTGTATAACAAACAACGGCGACGAAGTTGGCGTTGGAAGTCTCGAGTCATGTCTGTACTAAGATCACACGCGTGCTGGTTGCGATTAATTAGGGGATATTGACAACTGACTTATCAACATGACAACCAGTACTTTACGCGTGCGCGTGTGATTTTAGTTCAGCATGACTTTAGATTTCCACTGCCAACTTCGTTGTCGATTTTTGTTATACGCTCGATAGAAAGAATACTGATATTATACTTTTTCATCTCCTCGCTCGACCGACCAAAGAGCATTTCAACTGACGGTATCAACTTCCATCAGCAATATTTTTGGCATAATTAAAAGAAGTGTTTCCGCCCGGGATCGAACCGGGGACCTTCCGCGTGTTAGGCGGATGTGATAACCACTACACCACGGAAACAACTTATTTGCTATTTTGATAATAAAAAGGATTATAAGATATAATTTGTTATCATTATCATAATAATTATGTATACAATATAATAAGCCTACGGAAATCCACGATTAATATTAATTGTAATTGAAATATATGCATTTTATCATTATATGAAGTATTTACATACATTGGTCGTGTTCAGCAGAAACTCATCGGTCGATGGATAGGAACTACACCGGTGGAAATACTGAATGCCGTCAACAGTCGCCAGTGGTACCGATTTTTGGTTTACAAAATAATGAAATAAAAAAGTATGTTTAAATGTTATAGAATACTGTTATTCTTGAATATAACATATTTTTAACAATATTCGAAAATATCTAAACGAATTCAAAAAATCCATACATTTTCAGCTAAATGTACATCGGTTAATCATCGCATTAAAAAACGGTGCCAGGGTCATCATCCACCGGTCACTACAAATCGGAGCATACAGTTCAATTTACCAACAGTTGGATTGGTTAGTTCCCATCTGCTGAACCCATTCGCAATGGCCACTTTGTGCGAAAAACAAATTAGTGAAGAAAGTTTAATTTTTTGAATTGTGAATAAAACGATGACGATGGCCCATGAGGGGATCGAACCCGCGACCTTCGCGTTATTAGCACGACGCTCTAACCAACTGAGCTAATGGGCCTGCTGAAAGCAAATTTGAGATACCTCTGTCGAAATTTAAAATTTTCTCTCAGCTGCTACAATTACTTATTTTACGCCACAAGTAAATAATAAACATCAATTGATTATCCTATTAAACTAAGACGCATTTTTTTATATTTTTAAAGAAGGTCATGTAATATCTTATTTTATCTTATCTTTTACATTTGTATTTGAAGTGCGCATTGGAAAATATGCATTGCGATGATTCTAGCGTAATAGAATTGAGTAATATTTGGTGGCTGCTCCAGGTAATTGAGAATGGTTTTATGGTTTCATACAAAATATTTAAATGCATAGAGTGTTGTATTTTCGATGGTTTAAACAACAAAAAAAAAAACATTAATATCAAAGATAGATAAAAACTAATATATGCCTCCATGCTTTTCATAATAATCTTCGATTTTTATTCATCAAAATAGCTAATGAAATGGTCGAGAAAAGCAGTTTTTTTTAAATAACTTGTAATCTATTAGGAATTGAGATAGGGTTATTATAAATAAAAATGTTTGTATTTTAATTCTGCATAGAATTATGTAAAAATATACAAGGTTCCAATTTAAAATAAGAAAAATATAGTACTTTCGTATTTGAAAAGTTTGACATAAAATTTTGGAGACACTGTATAATTTATATGAATAAAATTTGTACCTTGTATGATTTTATTCATAAGATCTTATTTTTTTGTTGATATTACTGAACCGATTTAAATAACATTTTAGAGATATGTAGGTTTTTATAAAAGGCACCTAAATAATGAATAAAATGTATATAAAGCAATTAAAAAAAAACATATAATCATGCTGTAACTCTTTTTTGGGATACCCTGTATAATCAAAAATATTTTCTGAAGTACGTCTTAAGATCCAAGTAAATTCAAAATTTCAGAGCTTTATTTAATCTGTAGGTATTTATTTACAAGTAAAAAAAAAAAAAAAACTCGCGAATAATAGACCTGATATTAGGATTTTTAATTACACATCTTTTTCATTAAATAATATATATAGGGACCACGGAAAGTGGTCACTCCTTGTACATGGGGCACATCCGTACAGTAAGTATAACATAAAACTTAAACGGCACATAAACACGCGTATGCTTGTGTGGGTAGAAATGCCGGCCGCCATATTGCTTAAAGAATATCGTGCCAATCGAACCACGCCGTGAGAGTTGAGAGACGTAAGTTTTTTTTACGCACAGTGACTAATTTCTTTACTGAAGTTTACGATCACATTGTAAGTACAATTTTTATGTTTGTGAGAAAATAATGATGATGAATTCATGTTAACATTGTATAATTATGTTTTTAATGACTAATATTTCTCATACCTAATACGAATTTATATAAAGTTGTAATTTAATTTTAAGCATAGTCTGGGGTCCATTCGGACAGTACTACGGGGGCACATTTCTATGCGTACAAATGCTACTAATCGCAGAATACAGTTCAATTTACCAACAGTTGGATTGGTTAGTCCCCCCATCTGCTGAACTTTACCATTCGTAATGGCCACTTTGTACGAAAAACATAATGACGAACATTTAATTTTTTGAACAAATTGTAAATAAAACGATGGCGCTGGCCCATGAGGGGATCGAACCCGCGACCTTCGCGTTATTAGCACGACGCTCTAACCAACTGAGCTAATGGGCCTGCTGAAAGCAAAATTGAGATACCTCTGTCGAAATTTAAAATTTTCTCTCAGCTGCTACAATTACTTATTTTACGCCAGAAGTAAATAATAAACATCAATTGACACTATTATCCTATTAAACTAAGACGCATTTTTTATAACGAAAATATTTTTCATGGTGATGAAATCTCTTATTTTATCTTATCTTTTACATTTCTATTTGAAGTGCGCATTGGAAAATATACATTGCGATGATTCTAGCGTAATAGAATTGAGTATTATTTGGTGGCTACTCCAGGTAATTGAGAATGGTTTTATGGTTTCATACAAAATATTTAAATGCACAGGGTGTCGTATTTTCGATGGTTTATTCAAGTAAACAAAAAAAAACATTAATATCAAAGATAGAGAAAAACTAATATATGCCTCCATGTTATTCATAACAATCTTCGATTTTTATTCATCAAAATAGCTATTGAAATGGTCGAGAAAAGCAGTTTTTCAGTTTTTTGTAAATAATTTGCAATCTATTAGGAATTGAGGGAGGGTTATTATAAATAAAAATGTTTGTATTTAAATTCTGCATAGAATTATGTAAAAATATACAAGGTTCCAATTTAAAATAAGAAAAATATAGTACTTTCGTGTTTGAAAAAATTGACATAAAATTTTGGAGACACTGTATAATTTATATGAATAAAATTTGTACATTGCGATTGTTAGACTTTATTTAATAAGTACCTTGTATGATTTTATTCATAAGATCTTATTTTTTTGTTGGTATTACTGAACCGATTTAAATAACGTTTTAGGGGAATGTAGGTTTTTTTGCGCGCAGTGACTAATTTCTTTACTGAAGTTTACGATCACATTGTAAGTTCAATTTTTATGTTAGTAAGAAAATAATGATGATGAATTCATGTTATATTTCTGTTTTTAATAACTAATATTTCTCATATTAAACACGAATTTATATAAAGTTGTAATTTAATTTTAAGCATGGTCTGGGGTCCATTCGGACAGTACTACGGGGGCACATTCCTATGTGTACGAATGCTCCCCTTTACCGTTAAAATATTTCATTATTATGTGATAATCATGAAAACCACATTAGTTTACAAACTATAACGTATGCTCGAGAAAATGGAACAACTTTTGTGTCTTTTCTCCAACACACAAGCCATCCAGGAAAAAAAAATAGTCAACAACATTAGTGATGAAAATTTTGCTACACCGACATGTATACTTCAAATAATTTTGAAAATATGTCACCTAACCCGGAAATAAGATTAGCCACTCTAGAATCACAACCTTCTTTGTGTGTGCGATCGACTGAAATGAATGAGGAGAATCTGCTATTGTCCTCTATTGATATTAGTGAGCTGAAAGAAAAGCCAGAGCTAAACCAATAAAACGTAGTTTGCTGGATATTAATACAAGACAAAAGGAAAAGGAAGCGATGAAGATTCAGAAAGAAGGAAATACCTACATTTTCGGTTGATTTCGAAACCGATGAAGATGCTAATGATTACAATACCAATATAAATGTTGATGTGACATCAGATAATACCAAAGATAATTGTTTTATTTTGGTGAAGTTTGAAAAGAAAACTTTTGTTTATTATGTTGGAAAATTCCTTAGTCAATATTCGAGTACTGAACTGAAAGTATCTTATCTTCAAAAGAAGCCGGGAACATGATAGTCGTTCGTTTTCTGTGATATGGAAGACATACACAATTTATATAAAATGACGCCGTCATGAACCTCCCTGATCCTGAACCACGGTCACATTATACAGCTATAATGTCTATACTTTTTACTTTTGCAATTAATTTAAATAATTTGTTACGAACCGTTGAGATTTCCAGAAAACGAGTAATAAAAATTATAATAATAACAAAAGAGCTAAATTTCGTAAATCTGTGGGTATTACTCGGACTTGTAAAACTCCATGGGGTCGTGAGCCATTAAGCAAAAATTTCTAGAAAGCAATTATCCGATACGCTATTGTTATGTCAAGTTTTGCTCGACGGTTGGGTTCAGGTCAATTTCGGGGAAGACGCAACCACCGCTTCTTGCGCACTACCCCAAAAATTCCCCTCGCATTTACACATTTTTGCTCTTTGGAAATCAAAAAAGGAACATTAGTAATTATAACTTCAACCGATGCACATCAAAGCTTACACATTTAAATTTAAACATTAAACTTATACTCAATTGTACAAATTGTAAAGTGTTACTATTTACGGTGAATATATATAGTTTTTGAATTATTTTTTATTTCATCACTTAATTCACCCGCATCAAAAATAGTGACGTCATCTTACCAGTGAGATGTTTAACGGCGTCACAAATACCCTAACATAATTCTAATATGCAATAACTTCCAAAGCAACAGCTAATAGTTTAATTACCTTCTTAAAATTAAATTACTAAAGACTAATTACAAAGATCTCATATAGACTGACCGTAAAGATTAGAATTACCAATAAGTTAACTAAATGTTAAAGATTTGTATCTTTTGTTATTTTCTACGAGAAGAATTTAAGTTAACTATAAGACAAGTTAAATTTTATTAAGTGCCCATACGTGGGGTGCGTTCATACAAAATATCTTATCTCAAAAAATCGCTACAACCATTTAACCTTTTAACATAATAATTTCAAACTGTTTTGTAATTAATTATGATATATTTACTATACTTAGATGCATACACTAGATAGTTTAATCAGTTAATCATAGACTGAATAACAAAAATGTAAAAAGCGTACGAAGGGTAACCATATTTCCCTATAGGGTGTACCATAAAGAAATACCGATACAAAGTTACATTTCATTAAATGGAACACCCTGTATTGGGAAACTATCCCTAAGCTGTAACAAGAGGCTTTTAGCATGTACATCATTTATTTCAATGCTATAAAATACAGGAAAATAGTAAAGAAAGCTCACCAGCTCATTCCGAATCTAAATTGTATGCTGCTGATGGGCTTTGAGGTACTTCTGCGATAAAAATAGCGAGCTATCTAACAAAATAGCACTAATTACCAGACTCCACGCGGTTTTCGTGCAGCGGGGGCGTTTTAAGTCTACTCTGCATATCGATTCTAGTTCACTATCGAGCAAAGTCAAGTCGGTAGTCTGTATCAACGAAAGCGTATACTAGTTGGTATCGAGCAGCGGATGTCCCTCATATTCACACGATACCCTGTCGGGTACCATGAGCGTCTCGACAAGCGTTCTATCTTTATTAAAACATGTGTACATCTTTTTCTATTGTTTTACTATTATACAAATTTTCTATTTAAATAAAGATTCATTTACTTCACGTCCTAAAATAACATGAAATGTTGAATTCGCCAGCATTATATGATATTTTTACATTAAACAATTAAATAGTCGCAATTAATTAAGTTATGATTGTTTAATACCTTCCTCTTTACAAAAATTTGATAAAGTCAAATTACTTTTTTTAACAGGATTGTTTCCATTAAATACACCGCTGACTGTAGGCAGACCAGTTTAGCAGTTTCGGGATGAAATGAATTTCAACGAAGTGTTTTGATTATATTGCAACTGGAAAGAACACTCTGGAATCTCCGTCGAGAGCGCGACGGTAAGCGTGGCGTCATGAAAAGTTCTGGAAAATTCGACAAATAAGCACGCTATATAAGAGTGCGCTAGTGGCGATGCGGGCGGTAAGGTAACCTGTGGCGGGCAGTCTATCACGAACACCTGAGTGCTCAACATCCAGTTATAAATAAATAGTGACAGTGTGAAGTTAATAAATATGTTAAGTGTACTGTAAATAAATCAATAGACATTGTTTTACTTATTTCCGAGTCTGATTAAACCCGATTTCGTAACAATATATTCGAGATCGGACAACGAATGATTTAAAACTAGAAACTAAAATACATGTTTACAATAAAAAAATCTATCTCTATCGTCCGGGCGGCAACGGACGCAATTTATTATCCCTTCAAAATAGGGTCACACCACCCCAATATCTCTAATTAACACATCAGTCAATGTTAATTGAATAAGTTCTAAATGAATTTGCTCTATTACTAGGTTAGTAAGCGTTATAATCTTATCATTTTTAAAGAAATTATCGAAAGATACTGGACTATGACGCTTTTTTTTCCTTGCTCGGTCGACCAAGAACGATCGATTTCAGGATGGCAACATCAATCGGCAATTTAAATTGGTATAACCAGTGCCTACTAAAGATACATATATAAATTTGGAGTGGGGAGGACTCCCAAATACATTTGTATGCCTGGCCTTGGAGCGCCTGCTCATCTCTCTGGTGCGAGCGAGTTAAAGATTAACAATTATTTTCAGAATGCAGTTGTAATGATAAATATTTATTTTATGCAAAAATATATTTTAAAAATTAATATTTAAATCAATGTATTAAAAAATAAAATTATATTAACTACAAAATATGGTATAATTCCAAATAAGGCATATAATTAAAATAGAGCAAGTGCTGTTTCCGTCAAGACAGTCTGCGGCCGACTGAATTCACGCGAATTCGGAGTAACCAGACTCATTCGAAAATGTTTCTTAAAGATTTAGTTCAATTTAATATTCTTTTATCTCGCTTAAATGAATTTCCGTTCAAATGCAATAAAATTAATATTGTAACCAACTTGCTTATCGGAAACTTTTCATTTTAATATTTTAATTGATTCGAGTATAATTTTTTGTTTAAAAAGAAAATTAACTATTTCGAGATTTAAGAAAAAATAAATTCAATGAATTAATATTTCACAATTAATTGTATATCTCTGAATTACTATTAAATTAATAACATTAAACTCAAAAACCCAGTTAATATATTTTACATCACTTACAATTGAATGTTTATTTTAATTGCAATCATATTCCATTCTATTCTATTATTCTATTCGGAACAAGATCAGTGCATTACAATTAATATTACATAATTTAATCGTAATTACATAATCAAAATAAAATTTCAAAAATGCGAACGAACGGAAAAGATAGGTGTTATTGTAATTTATAAGATAACGCCGCGCACTGACTGAAAACAGATGGACTTCTTTTACTACCTGCCTCGGGGCCCCTGCCGCCCCGAACAAAACTCAAGCAGGGTATGACACCGCAATTGACACCCAGACAATGCGGTGTGTTCATAACGGATTGCTTTTTGAGTGCGCCTCGGTTTCCTTCCCCTTACCCTCCAACATTTTAAGAAAGAGATAGATTTCCGAGATTTTTGGCCATTTTCATGTAGTCGCACTCCGAGATTGGAAATTTCCCCACTCCGACATTCTTTGTCTTTAGTAGGCACTGGTATAAATAAAACAAGTGTTTCCGCCCGGGATCGAACCGGGGACCTTCCGCGTGTTAGGCGGATGTGATAACCACTACACCACGGAAACAACTTATTTGCAATTTGTTATGATTTAAATATTATTAATTGTGGATACTGTTCGGGTTAGACGAAGAATTTTTGTTGTTTACAATAATTCCTGTCCTTGGACCGAAGAAATTTTAAACCATCGCCGTTAATTTATGCGTAAACACGCGTGAGATTGTCAACGCTGCCAGCTAGAGGGTATTCCTGATGTTGCCTTTCTTCCTGGAATTGCTGAGTACCTGCTTTGTGCCCGGCGCAAAATCCACCCCGAACGGCGTAGTAATCAGTTTACCCCCACTTATGTATTTTGTAAATATTTTCATGTATTTTAGCCATTAAGTTTTAAAACTCTGTAGAAGAAGGTCCAATAGAAGTTATCCAGACAAGTGTAACTCGTTTTATTTCGTTGAACAAATTATTCGATGGTCGTAACAACTAGTCGCCTTACAAGTGACAAAGTCGAAAAGACAATACAAAATTAAACAGATACAATGTGAAAAGCCACAGCAAACTATGTTTAATAAAAACGATTGTAATTGAAAAACATGCAAATTATCATAATTTTATGAATTCACATATTTTCATAATGATCACTTTGTGTGATAAATTAATACGTTAGAATTAATTAAGTATACAATTATTTACATTCAATCCTTTTGTTATTATATAGTTATCGACCAAGTTGTGGTTAAAACATTAGCGTTGGCCCATGAGGGGATCGAACCCGCGACCTTCGCGTTATTAGCACGACGCTCTAACCAACTGAGCTAATGGGCCCGTTGATAACAAAATACAACATGCATTTTTTTGGCACACTTCACAAACATAGAATTTGAGGTATATCCCATGAACACATTCTCTCTACAATCCAGATTTATTTCTCATGATTCAATTTTGAACCATGTGATCAATTCTGTGAAGCAATTTTTTTTTTCGTTGCAACCTCTACAAAAGTCACATCACCTTTTTTAACTGTGAATTATTCATGAAAATCGTAAATGCATTGTGAATGAGTAAATCTAGCAGAACTCAAGTAGTTCGGATGTATTGATGAAAATCTTCTTCCTTACTTTATTTAATAAATTATATTAAGTTGAGCAGTTACGATAATGTTACTGTTAATATTAATATTTAATAAACTGTTTGCGAACGAAGTATCAATCAAAATTTCCACTGCCACCGCTACATCGGGACTATATCCCCATGGTTGAAGCTAGCATACGTTTCCACCAATCAGAAGGCAGATTACCTAAAAATACCAAATACTGATTTTCATGTGTATTGCATTTATTTTAGTTGCTAAGTAGTGATCGCGTCATTAAGGAATTGCAAAACTAAAAACACTTAATACACGCGACAAACTCATCTCAATTTAGAAAATATTTATAAATCCATCATAAATTACAACTTTTGAGAAAAGCACATTTACTCACGTCTGCACAGCACGGCAGCAAAATACATAAAAAAATATTGAAATAAGTTCGTTCTATCGAATTTTAATATATCTTAACAACCATGAATTCAGCGTTCCAAAAAATGTCTAAAAAACGCAAACGATTTTTTTAATGGAACCTAACATTTTTTATAACTTTATTTTACGTATCATCAAAAAAGCTAGATTTCTATAAGGTTCTCTATTAAGATTTTTTTATTTTTAAAAATATTGCCATTTTAATAATTTTATATCACGAATTCACTATTAATTTCAACTTTAATTGATGAATTGAGGCCATAACTCTCTCGAGCAAAAAATAAATCTACCATAGTTTTATTTATTATAATAAACTGAGTAATTCAGTCAACTGAAAGTAACTGAATTTAAAATCCGTAAAATCATCGCTGAATACAAATATTAAAATGAAAATATTTCAAAAACTAAAAATTTTCCAAGTGATTAAACCTATTTCAGCCTTATTTTAAATCCCAAATGAGACAATATTATAAAATATGGTGGGTATCGATTGGAAAAATGCTTTCTTTGATACTTATTTTTAGCATTTTTTAACACTTTGCATCTTCCGGGTTTACCATTTAACAATGACAAATCAAAATAAATCGAAAAATACGCATCGTAGGAAAAAATTTTACGAGACAAAAAAATAATGTTTCATACGGGGACATAATCCTGTTCTAAATTTAGACTCCTGCTGTCCCATCTATGGGCGGAGCGGAGAACAACTTCGACATTTGAAATTGGAACCCCCATTTTCACTTTCCCTGGACCCCTGTCCAAGGGACCAATTTCAATAAATATGCACGTTCTGAGGTCCCCTAAGTCCATTCATCGAGATTTTAAAAATGTCTGTGTGTTTCCGCGACAGCACATAAACGGCTAAATAGAATAAGCCTAAACTTTATTGAATTAAACTTGTAAATTAAATTCAACTATATATCTAAGTTTTTATAACAGTGGAATGATCTGAAAAGCTTTTGGTTAGAATCAAAACTGATTAAGTGCAACTTTACTCTTAGCGATTTTTCATTTTTTAATTCGGATAGAAAAAAGTTTCAAATAAAAGTTGTAGATATTTGAAAATAAATAATTTCTGTTATAAAACTTCGGTTTTCATTTTATAAGCGGAAGATTTATGTTTACCTGATAAATTTCCTTAGAAATAAGCAATTTTTATATTGGCAGTGGAGACTTTAATTATTGAAACAATTATTTTAATGACAAATAAAACGTCAAAGTTTCGTCAAACGCATCCAGTTTAAAAATATTTAAAAAGGATGTGGAGAAATTTTATCAAGTCATTGTAAGGTAAAAAATAACACAATAAATTATAAAATCCTTCCAAGTAGTCGGCTTTAACTTTAAAAGACAACAATCCATTTTTTCAATCAATCATTTTTCCTTTTCTATTAAATTTTCAATCAGAAACTTATTTGACTGAATTTACCAGGGAAAGTACCATGATGGACACATCACCATTTTTTTTAATTCGGATAGAAGAATGTTGCAAACAAAAGTTGTAGATCTTGAAAAAAAAAACTTTTTTTGTAGGACCTTTAGTTTTTACTTTATAAGCGGAAGAATTTCATATACTTTATAAATTCCCTTAGAAATATACAATTATTTTTCATATTAACTTTTCAATCAAAACCTTATTTGACCGAATATACCGGGGATGGTACCACTTCACCATTTTTTTTATTCAAGAATCGGTTTAAAGGGATAAAAATACATAAGATTTTATTGAAACATTATTTTTATTCATTTGCAGATGGCGCATACTGCAAGAAAAAATGAAATGATTTTTATTTATGGCGAATATAGGAGACATTTCGACGATGCTGTCAATTTGTATGCTGAGCGTTTTTTTTTTTGAAATAGTAAGATCATGTTCTTCATTCGTTAGAGTTGTTTATCAATTTTCCACTTACAGAAGTGTACAAGAAAAATAAAATTAATGCGTAAAAAGCCACTAACATTTACCTATTTTAAATCTTATGTATTTTTATCGCTAGAATTCGATTCTTGAATAAAAAATGGGGGTTCTAACTTGAAATGTTAAAGTTGTTCCCCGGCCCGCCCACAGATGGGGTAGCAGGGGTCTGAATTTAGAACAGGATGATGTGCCCTTAGGAAACATTATATTTTGGTCTCGTAACATTTTTTCATACGATGAGAATTTGTCGAGTTATTTTGATCTATCAGGAAAAATGGTACATCCATACATAGTTGTCAAAATTCTATAAAATTAAGTCCTTTGCAACAAAGATCCCTACTTAAAATTAATAAAAAAATGGTGATGTGTCCATCATGGTACTTTCTCAGGTGAATTCGGGTTTTTGATTGAAAAGTTAATAGGAAAGGAAACATCAAAATTGAAAAATGTCTATTTCATTTTTTGAAGCTGGAAGTGTTTACGAATGATGTATTAAATATGACCGAACTTTGACGTTTTATTTGACACAAAAATAATTATTTAAATAATAAAAGTCTCCGCAGCAAACATAAAGTAGATTATAAAAATAATTGTTTATATATAAGGGAATTTATCAAGTAGATGCAATTCTTCCACTTATTAAATAAAAACAAAAAAGTTTTATGATAAACATTAATATTTTTTTCAAGATCTACAACTTTTTCTATCCGACTCAAAAAATGAAAAATCGCTTAGAGTATAGTTGCCTTAATGAGTTTTGATTCTAACAAAAGCTTTTCAGATCATTCCACTGTTATAAAAAGCTTAGATATAAAGTTTCGGTTAAATCCATTCAGCCGTTTACGCGTTATCGCGGAAACACACAGCAGACACACACACAGACATTTTTCAAAACTCGGCCTCAAAACGCACATATTTGTTGAAATTGGCGATTGGACAGGGGTCCGGGGAAAGTAAAAACATTGTAAGAATTGTATTTGTAAGAAAACAGGGTGTTTTATATTAACTGTAAAATTAACTGAAATTCACAGAGTTTTAATTTGATTTTTTAATTGTAACACCCGGTATATCTTTTCAATATCTCATTTGAATATGGTAAATACTTTGTTCACTGCATTCTTTATGAAACGAAACTATAATATTAGCTGAATTCAAATTATAATAAAACATTTGTTTAGTTTTATATTATTTTACTCAGTTTCCTAACAAAAAAGGGCAATTCCAGAGATTATGATATTCGAACTTATTAGAAGATTATTCTGATTATTTAGGAGATTATCACCAAGAAGATATAATTTTCAGTCTGTTTCTGCAAAGCGGATTGATTTGATGTCGGCTAATTGATTATTTTCAACTGCCCTTTTTTGTACTCCTTATACAGTGTCTTCCTGTATGTCCCATATATTTTCCATCGCAGTTTTCACAATCTATTTGATAATTGCCGGATTTTTGTATCTATTCTTTCTATTTCTAAATGATGCTTTAGATTTTCCCTGTTGACTTCTATTACTTTGACGTTATGTTTGGTTATTATTTTTGCTAATTTCTGGCTTACGTATGAGATATATGGAATGGCTGCGAACTTGTTGTCTTCTTCGGCTCCTTCTCCGTTGAATTGTAGTATCCTTCGTAACTTATTTTTCTTGTATCCTTTGTTCGTAGCTATTTGGTCTAATTTTCAGGGCTCCTGTGATTAACGTCTCCCTTTGTATCCTCTTCAATATAGCCTGGTGAGATTTTTTCTTCATAGCTGCCCATCAGACTAAAGCCCGGTAGAGCACAATAGACCGTGACCTTGCCTTGAAAATCAAGTGGATAGTACTGGGTGTCATGCTGTCCATGCTTTCTTGCAAGAATAGAGCACAACCATAGCTTTCTTTGCTCTTTCCTGGATATAGGGTTTCCAATTCAGTTTTCTGCCAAGTTTGCTTGCACTTTTAGCTACAATTATATTCCTCTCAGTATGGGTGTTTCCAAGTTAGATATTTTGTGCATTTTTGTGAAGAGCACCAGCTTCATCTTATGAGGATTTATTCCTAAGCCATATCTGTCATACCGCCTTTCCACTTTCTCCAATGCCTATTGCATGCATTGTGTGAGTAGATTGAGGCGTTCTCCGGAGACTATTATTGTCACGTCATCTGCGGAGGCAATTATTATACTTCAACTCCTTTAAGTGGTCGTTTAATGCTATATTCCATATTAGTGGTGTGGTATTCCTCTGTTTACCTGCCTTCTTAGAGGCCCATTACCGTGTTGATGTATCGTGTAGAATATACAATTCGTCTGGAATTATACAATTTTTTGTTTTACGGCTAACGTAAAACTTTTGTTGCTAATGCTTTGCCCTATTTAGTTTACTAGGGTGTACAGTGCTATATATATTGATATACCATGTAGATGCTGTGCTATTGATAGGAGGCTGGGATTGATAGTCTCTCTTAGATATATTTTTATATATTTCTATCATCTTTCTAGGCACTTGAGTAAGAAGTAAGATAGGCTTATTGGTTTATATTCCTTCGATTCAGAGTGTGTTATTTTCTCTGCTTTCAGAATATCATACTAGTATCCCTCCATCTTTGTGGGAAATAATAAATGTTTAAGCAAGCTTTGAACATGATGATAGTTCGGCAGGAATTATACCATCTGGTCTTTTCGATTTAAAGGGTTTGAAGCTTCTCAAGCTCCATGCTGTTCTGCCCGAGCGTAAGATTTTTCTGTACATCGGCTACTTTAGTATGAATTGGTGTCTAGGGCTTCACTATTATTACTTAGGAAGTGGGGTTCATCAGTGCCTCTCGGGTTTCTTTAGATAATGAAGTCCGACTTCCGTCTTGTCTCATGAAAAGGCCGCGATTCCTGCATTGCCTGATAACACCTTCCTGAGTCTGTTCGCCTCTGATGTATTACCGCAAAATTTCCTGAAGAAGGCTCTTTTTGCTTTCCTGATCGCTTTCTTGAAGCTACGAAGGTAGGCCATATGTTAAAAGAGGAAAAGTAGTTCTTTAAACGATTCTAGCTCAGGAAGCACTGGAAGAGCAACTTACCCATAATGACTTTTCCGCTTTATTTACATAAAAAAAAACACAAATAAAAACATATGTATAATTAAAATAAATATTATAGAGGTCAAAGTAATGACAATCCTGGTGGGGAGTCGGACGTGATCCATGAAATTTTCTATGGAATGCGATTATCGTTAAAATGAACGGCGTCGACGGAGAGACAGGTTTCTCGTGAATTTTTTCGCATGGAATGGAGGGTGGCCTTTGTGGCACGATAACCGATTTGCACTTTTTCGATTACCAAACACCCGCCTAATAAGTTTCACGAAAAACGATAAAGAAAATATTATCCTTTCTCGCGAAACAAGCCGACTTTTAATGACTTTTGAAACTTAATAGTCGGATCTTTATTGATGCTTTGAAAATAATTAAGTTGTCGTTTTTGCATTTCGTTTTTATTTATAGTGTTTCTTTCTCGAAGAGGATTGCTGTGGTGTTTAACAGATTTTTCTGTTCAATTGCTTAAAAATGTTAACGCTTTTCTTTGAAATGTCCAAAACTCATAATAAAATATAGTAATTTTAATAAATATTTATTATGTGTTTGCTATGTAAAACAAGTAATTACAATATCTGAGAACAAATAAGCAATTTCGAAAATCTATATCGTTATCAGCAGGCCCATTAGCTCAGTTGGTTAGAGCGTCGTGCTAATAACGCGAAGGTCGCGGGTTCGATCCCCTCATGGGCCAAAGCAGACGTTTTTATCTTGGTCATAACGAAAATGTTGTTAACCATAATTTATTTTTCACTCAAAGTGACCATTATTAAATTAAATAGAAAGGATTTGAAAATAATTAATCAATAAATTACTTCCTGTTTAGCTACTGTGACATTTTGATTTTGTTACATAACTACTTTAGACAAATGTTCAATAATGGACATTTGCTGTTGCATAACAATAACATATTGTATAATGCAACCATTTTTGAATAGAAAATATTTAATGCAAAAAAAAGTAATATAAGACAATCTGCAGACACGTGTTTCGGGATTTCATCGCTCATCAACACAACTGTGCTTTATATAATTGCAAAGTTGTTTATAATTAATTTAATTAAAAACGCACCGTCCCGTCCGAGATCTTCGGTGGAAGTGATCGCATAGGACGTTTTTTTGTACAGGCGGTCACGCGGTTGTCATGCGCGATCTCGATAAATTGTTTTCTGCTAAAGAGTTAATTAATTATTTTCAAACTTTTATTTTATGTTTTATTAAATTTATTTAAATAACTGTGGCCAGTGAATAAATATTTTTTTTCTATTATTGTTACCATTGTTATTATCGATACATAATATTATATTATAAAATGCACATGTTACAATTAATATCGGTTTTATTAAATGTAAATTGATATAGAATTTTTATTATTATATTCATAACTATTAATATGATAATGACAAGTTATCAAATTTATCACATTTTTTGTCCATATCATGTGATCATTCATATTTACGAAAGATTACTGCCTGTTCCCTCAGGAAGCTGTACTCTCTCATTTGATCTTTAATATAATTACGCAATTTCCAAAATACAAACCGCTCATTATAACCTCGAAGAGTAGAATATTTCTTTTCGCAAAGATTCACCAACAGCTCGATGAAAATCTCTGTATCGCAGATACCGTAAAATGTTGGCAATACAATTTAATGAATAATGACACATGCGAGGTTTTATTTTTTATTCACTGGTGCCAACAAAATGTTAAATAAAAAAAGTCAAAGCACTCTAGAGAAGAAAAGTTCTCGATCATTTGGTACCTCCAATAACATGGGTAAAACAAGCAAGATATGTTGATTTACAAATGGACACTGTAATGGAACAACCATGTAAATACAGCCATGGCTAAAGTGAAATGTGTTTTGCAGAACTTAAATCTGTCCTCATATCTACAAAGCTATGATACAATAAAAAATAAGCTGTGTTTGTTCATAAATAATATTTCATAAGTGAAGATATGCAGGCTGGAAATCGCGCAGAACATTATGGTCCGTAGAATTTTCTCTAAATTCGATGTTTATATTCTTACAGATTATATTGACCTCACCACTAAAAGAGATATAAAATGTCCTGCAGAAATGGAATTATTCATCTACTTCGTTTGTTTTTTTTTACAAATTTTCTCTCAGCCCCTCTGTCTCTCTGCCACTTTATCATTATATGATCGCCACTTTGGCATCATACCAGGTCAGCAGCACCCCGACGTCTCTAAATCATACATTAGTCAATTTTAACTGAATAAGTTCTAAATGAACTTCATCTCTTACGAGGTTGGTAAGTCATAATCGTTAGGGGGATCATTGCAAGAATACTGCAATGTTTTCGCTCAGCCGATCAAGAACATTCAAATTTACAGTAACAACTTTTTTGGTATAATTAAAACGACTGTTTCCGCCCGGGATCGAACCGGGGACCTTCCGCGTGTTAGGCGGATGTGATAACCACTACACCACGGAAACAACTTATTTGCAACGTTGTTAAAAAATGAAATCTATAAATGCATTTGTTATAATTATCCTATTAATAATTATGTATATAATGTACCGGGTGTCCAGATAAGAACGGTCATCGGCTATATCTCAGAAACCATGAGAGCTAGAGCTTTCAAATAAAAAAAATGTTGATAAAAGTGATCATGAGAAAATGGTGGAAATAGATTTCAAGTACGTAACTCTTCCGGTAGGGGGCGCAATGAACAGTCGAAAAGAAATATTGCGATTACCTCAAAAAAATGTTTAATAAAAACATCATAAAACTGCACTTTTTGAAATCATGATAAGTTCGTGAAACAAAAATGTTACAGACATTTTTTTCTTACTCTTGAAATAAAGGGTGGGGGAAGGTCAGAATTTATAAAGAGAAAATGTCAAATTACTCTTTTGTTTTTTAACCGATCTTAATTATTTTAATGTTATGCGTAAGAACTTATCATGCTAATTAAAATTATTGACAAGAATCAGAAAAATAACTAACTTTATCGCCGCTAGGTAGCGCTAACTTAAAGTATAGATTATTTTCCTATTATTCTTAAAAATTTCAAATGGAATGATATATTTTTCTTAATGTTATTAGAAAGAGAATTAAAAAGTAAGAAATTTAGTGAAAACCGGAAGTCTATATCTAAATCCTATCACAAGTTATAATTAAAAGAATTTTTATAATTAAAAATTATTAATGTAAATTTTAAGAATTTTATGTGTTAATTTAAAATAAATGAAATTATAACTAAAATAACAAAATTAATTATTTTGTCATCGGTAGGGGGCGCTTTTTAATTTTAATACTAATTTTCTCATTTTTTTAAATAAAGAAATATTTCTTATAATACAGGTGAAGAGAGTATTAAAACCAAATGAAAAACATTTTCAATGCCAAATTTATATCAAAATTTTGTCTTTCAAATTGTCAAATGAAAATCATAATTTTATACAATTAAATAAACAGCGACATCCATTCTAGCAATAGCCGTATATCTATTGCTGAAGTTTTTTTTTTCAGATCCAAAAAATTATGTATTTCCTCGTTCTGGGCCTGGATTGAAGAGAAAATATTTTTTAATTTGCCCCAAAAATAAAAATCTGAACATTCGGTAAATCGTGGTGACCAAAAAAATAAGCATTGTGATGGAATAAAGGTATTGAGATGCGGTTTTCACCAAATTTCTTACTATTTCATGCACTTTCTATTGATACTAAATATATCATTCCATTTGAAATTTGTAAGAAAAATGGAAAAACTATATTCTTTTTAACATGGCGCCACCTATAACGACGACTCAATTACTTATTTTTATGATTGTTGTCAATTGTTTTAATCAGTATAATAAGTTCTTTCGTATGAAATTAAAATCTTTAAGATCGGTCAAAAAACAAAAGAGTTATTTGACATTTGCTCTTTATAAATTCTGACCTTCCCCCACCCTTTATTTCAAGAGTAAGAGAAACATTTCTGTACCATTTTTGTTTTATAAACTCATCATGATTTGAAAAAGTGTAGTTTTATGATGCCTTTATTTGAACTTGTTTTGAGATAATCGCAGAATTATTTTTCGACTGTTCATTGCGCCCCCTACTGGAAGAGATACGAACTTGAAATATATTTCCAACATTTTCTCATGGTCACTTTTGTTAACATTTTATTTATTTCAAAGCTTTAGCACTCATAGTTCCTAAGATATGGCCGGTGATCTTTCTTATTTGGACACCCGGTACATTAAGCATAAACGATTTTAGTTTTCCTTTGATTCCCACGACATTGTGAAAATATATATTCAGTTTTTTGTTCTTAATAATCGAATGATAGCCATTAATGTATTTTGCCCTTTTTATGCTCAAATCCATTTGCGTTCTGTCCTTGTTACATTTTACATCCGTCAATGGCCTGAGTGACTCTTAGAATATCGATAGATTCTTGGGAAGTAGCAAACCTAAGTTTTTTTAGGACCCGGTTTCCTGCCAACTTTTTCCAAGCGGATAATTTTAACTGGATAAAATTTAACATGGGAATCTATCAAATAATTAATAGCTGCAATATCCTTAGTGACAATTAATTGCCTGTCTTCAACTTCGTGAACAATTTCAGATTTATTTAATAAATCAGAAGTGAGATTTTGCAAATCATTAAATATAGCCGCAGATTTAAGCTTTGTTATTCTATTATTTAGAGATTTAATTTAGTCCTTTAAATCAGTTAGCATGGACCGCAATTCATCTCTATTTTTTATTTGAAAGCTCTAGGCGTCTTAGTTCCTGAGATATAGCCGGTGACCTTTCTTATCTGGACACCCGGTACAAAGCCTACAGAAATCCACGTTTAATAAAAATGAATGTAATTGAAAAATATGCATTTTATTATAGTATTATGTATTCACATACATTGGTCACGTTCAGCAGAAACTCATCAGTCGGTGGGTAGAAACTAGTGAATTGATACCGGTGGAAATCTATTGAATGCTCTCAACAGTCGTTACTGTTACTGATTATTGGTTTTTAAAAAATTAAATAAAAAATATGTTTGAATATAAAGCATTTTAACAAGTGATAATTTCGAAACAAATTCATGTACTGATAATATTATAATTGAAAACATTGCTTTATCCATAGATTTTCAGCCAGATGTACACCGGTTAATAATTAATTTCAATTAAAGAAATGGTGATGTGTCCATCATAGTATTTTCCCCGGTGAATTCGGTCAAATAAGTTTCTGATTGAAAATTTAATACAAAAGGAAAAATGATTAATTGAAAAAAATGGATTGTTGTCTTTTAAAGTTAAAGCCGAGCACTTGGAAGCATTTTGTAATTTATTGTGTTATTTCTTACCTTAAAATGAATTGATAAAATGTCTCCACATCCTTTTTAAATATTTTTAAACTGGAGGCGTTTGTGGATATTAAATTTGACGGTACTTTGACATTTTACTTGTCATTAAAATAGTTATTTCAATAATTAAAGTCTCCACTGCCCTCATAAAAATGGTGATGTGTCCATTTTGGTACTTTCCCTGGTGAATACGGTCAAATAAGTTTCTGATTGAAAATTTAATAAGAAAGCAAAATGATTAATAGAAAAAAATGATTGTTGTCTTTTAAAGTTTAAGCCGAGTATTTAGAAGAATATTATTATTAAGTGTGTTATTTTTTACCTTACTATGGGTTAAAATGATTTCTCCACACTCTTCTTCATTTTTTCAAATTCGAGCCGTTTGCGAATGTGTTGAATATGACGGCACTTCCACGTTTTATCTGTCATTAAAATAATTATTTCAATAATTAAAATCTCTAAGGAAATTTATTAGGTATACGAAAGTAAAGTTGCACTTAATGAGTTTTGATTCTAACTAAAAGCTTTTCAGATCATTCCACTGTTATATAAAGCTTAGATATAAAGTTTGGGCTTAATCCATTTAGCCATTTATGCGCTATCGCATACACACACAGACACACATACAGACCTTTTTTAAAACTCAATGGAATGGACTCAAAACGTGCATATTTGTTGAAATTGGCGGTTAGAAATTTTTCACGATCACAATACTTTCCCTTGGACAGGGGTCCGGGGAAAGTAAAAATAATTGCTTATTTATAAGGGAATTTATCAGGTAAACGAAATTCTTCCGCTTATAATATAAAAACCGAAGGTCCTACAATAAAAGTTTTATTACAGAAATTATTTATTTTCCAAGATCTACAACTTGTATTTGAAACATTTTTCTATCCGAATTAAAAAATGAAAAATCGCTAAGAGTAAAGTTGCACTTAGTGAGTTTTGATTCTAACCAAAAGCTTTTCAGATCATCACTGTTATAAAAAGCTTAGATATAAAGTTTGGGTTATTCCATTCAGACGTTTATGAGCTATCGCGGAAACAAACTCGATGGAATGGACTCGCGGGACCTCAAAACGTGCATATTTGTTGAAATTGACGATTCGAAAATGTTTACAATCACAATACTTTCCCTTGGACAGGGGTCCGGGGAAAGTAAAAAAAACTGTGCCTGGGTCAATCTCGTCCATCAGTCGCTACTAATCGGAGCATACATCTGTATTAATTCCACCACCAGTTGGAGGATAGAGTCCCCATCTACTGAACGTGACGACCATTCGTAAAAGTCACTTTGTTCATTGCCCACTACTTTGTGCGAAAAACAAACATTTAATTTTTTGAATAAATTGTAATTGTGATGATTAAAACGAAAGCGCTGGCCCATGAGGGGATCGAACCCGCGACCTTCGCGTTATTAGCACGACGCTCTAACCAACTGAGCTAATGGGCCCGTTGATAACAAAATACAACATGCATTTTTTTGGCACACTTCACAAACATAGAATTTGAGGTATATCCCATGAACACATTCCCTCTACAATCCAGATTTATTTCTCATGATTCAATTTTGAACCATGTGATCAATTCTGTGAAGCATTTTTTTTATTTTTCGTTGCAACCTCTACAAAAGTCACATCACCTTTTTTAACTGTGAATTATTCATGAAAATCGTAAATGCATTGTGAATGAGTAAATCTAGCAGAACTCAAGTAGTTCGGATGTATTGATGAAAATCTTCTTCCTTACTTTATTTAATAAATTATATTAAGTTGAGCAGTTACAATAATGTTATTGTTAATATTAATATTTAATAAACTGTTTGCGAACGAAGTATCAATCAAAATTTCCACTGCCACCGCTACATCGGGACTATATCCCCATGGCTGAAGCTAGCATACGTTTCCACCAATCAGAAGGCAGATTACCTAAAAATACCAAATACTGATTTTCATGTGTATTGCATTTATTTTAGTTGCTAAGTAGTGATCGCGTCATTAAGGAATTGCAAAACTAAAAACACTTAATACACGCGACAAACTCATCTCAATTTAGAAAATATTTATAAATCCATCAAAATTTACAACTTTTGAGAAAAGCGTATTTACTCACGACTGTACAGCACGGTAGCACAATACATAAAAAAATATTGAAATAACTTCGTTTTATCGAATTTTAATATATCTTAACAGCCATGAATCCAGTGTTCCAAAAAATGTCTAAAAAGCGCAAAAGATTTTTTTAATGGAACCTAACATTTTTATAATTTTATTCTACGTATCATCAAAAATAAAGCTATGTTTCTATAAGGTTGTCAATTCGGATTTTTTTATTTTTAAAAATATTGCCATTTTAATAATTTTATATCGCGAATTCACTATTAATTTCAACTATAATTGGTGAATTGAGGCCATAACTCTCTCGAGCAAAAAATAAATCTACCATAGTTTTATTTACTATAATAACTGAAAGTAACTGAATTTAAAATCATTGCTGAATACAAATATTAAAATGAAAATATTTCAAAAACTAAACATTTTCCAAGTGATTAAACCTATTTCAGCCTTATTTTTAATCCCAAATGAGACAATATTATAAAATATGATGGGTATCGATTAGAAAAATACTTTTTGTACGAAAAAATATTACGAGACCAAAAATTAATGTTTCATAAGGGGACATAATCCTATTCTAAAGTTAGACCCCTGCTGTCCCATCTATGGGCGTAGCGGGGAACAACTTCGACATTTAAAATTGGAACCCCCATTTTTACTTTCTCCGGACCCCTGTCCAAGGGATCAATTTCAACAAATCTGCACGTTCTGAGGTCCCCTGAGTCCATTCCATCGAGTTTTGAAAAATGTCTGTGTGCGTGTCTGTGTGTTTCCACGATAGCGCATAAACGGTTAAATGGATTAAGTCAAAATTTTATATCTAAGCTTTTTATAACAGTGGAATGACCTGAAAAGCTTTTGGTTAGAATCAAAACTGATTAAGTGCAAATTTACTCATGGCATTTTTTCATTTTTTTAATTCGGTTAGAATGTTTCAAATAAAAGTTGTAGATCTTTGAAAATAAATAATTTCTGTTATAAAACTTTTATTGTAGGACCTCCGATTTTCATTTTATAAGCGTTTACCAGATAAATTCCCTTAGAGATTTTAATTATTGACATAATTATTTTAATGACAAATAAAACGTCAAAGTGCCGTCGTATTCAGCACATTCGCAAAGTTTTAAAAAATGAAGAAGAGTGTGGATAAAAGATTTCAACACATTGTAAGGTAATAAATAACACACTTAATTATAATATTCTTCTAAATACTCGGTTTTAACTTTGAAAGACTATCAATTTTTTCTATTAATCATTTTGCTTTCCTATTAAATTTTCAATCAGAAACTTATTTGACCGAATTCACCGGGGAAAGTACCATGATGGACACATCACCATTTTTTTTATTAATTTTAAGTAGGGATCTTTGTTGCAAAGGACTTAATTTTATAGAATTTTGACTGATAAATTTTGTAACTGATAAAACAAACATTATTATTATTTTTTTTTTTTTCAAGATCTACAATTTTTGTTTGAAACATTTTTCTATCCGACATAAAGAATGAAAAATCGCTTAGAGTAAAGTTGCCTTAATGAGTTTTGATTCTAACCAAAAGCTTTTCAGATCATTCCACTAATATAAAAAGCTTAGATATAAAGTTTGGGTTACATCCATTCAGCCGTTTAAGCGTTATCGCGGAAATACACAGCAGACACACATACAGACATTTTTCAAAACTCAATGGAATGAACTCAGGAGACCTCAAAACGTGCATATTTGTTGAAATTGGTGATTGGACAGGAATCCGGGAAAGTAAAAACATTGTCTTGTAAGAAAATAGGATGTTTTATATTAACTGTAAAATTAACTGAAATTCACATAGTTTTAATTTGATTTTTTAATTGTAACACCCGGTATATCTTTACAATATCTCATTTGAATATGATAAATACTTTGTTCACCGCACTCTTGATGAAACGAAACTATAATATTAGCTGAATTGAAATTATAATAAAACATTTGTTTAGTTTTATATTATTATATTCAGATTCCGAACAAAAAAGAAAAGGTTACAATATATATATATATATATATATATATATATATATACAATAACCCCATTGTATATATACTTTGTGGGCAATTCCAGAGATTAGGAGATTCGAACTTGTTAGTAGATTATTCTGATTATTTAGGAGATTATCACCATGCCTAATCAAGGAGATATAATTTTCGGTCTGTTTCTGCAAAGCGGATTGGTTAGATGTCGGTTAATTGATTATTTTCAATTGCCTTTTTTGTATTTGTTATGCAGTTGATTGTCTGCAACTGTCTTTTTATACTTCTTATACAGTATCTTGAAATGTCCTCCTGTTTGTCCTATATATTTTCCTTTGCAGTTTTCACAATCTATTTGATAATTACCGGATTTTTGTATCTATTCTTTCTATTTCTAAATGCTGCTTTAGATTTTCCCTGTTGACTTCTATTACTTTGACGTTATGTTTGGTTATTATTTTTGCTAATTTCTGGCTTACGTATGAGATATATGGAATGGCTGCGAACTTGTTGTCTTCCTTCTCCGTTGAATAGTAGTAACCTTCGTAACTTATTTTCTTGTATCCTTTGTTCGTAGCTATTTGGTCTAATTTTCAGGGCTCCTGTGATTAACGTCTCCCTTTGTATCCTCTTCAATATAGCCTGGTGAGATTTTTTGTGCCCCGTAGAGCACAATAGACCGTGGCCTTGCCTTGAAAATCAAGTGGATAGTACTGGGTGTCATGCTGTCCATGCTTTCTTGCAAGAATAGAGCGCAACCATAGCTTTCTTTGCTCTTTCCTGGATATAGGGTTTCCGATTCAGTTTTCTGCCAAGTTTGCCTGCACTTTTAACTACAATTATATTCCTCTCAGTATGGGTGTTTCCAAGTTAGATATTTTGTGCATTTTTGTGAAGAGCACCAGCTTCATCTTATAAGGATTTATTCCTAAGCCACATCTGTCATACCGCCTTTCCACTTTCTCCAATGCCTATTGCATGCATTGTGTGAGTAGATTGAGGCGTTCTCCGGAGACTATTATTGTCACGCCATCTGCGGAGGCAATTATTATACTCCAACTCCTTTAAGTAGTCGTTTAATGCTATATTCCATATTAGTGGTGTGGTATTCCTCTGTTTACCTGCCTTCTTAGAGGCCCATTACCGTGTTGATGTATCGTGTAGAATATACAATTCGTCTGGAATTATACAATTTTTTGTTTTACGGCCAACGTAAAACATTTGTTGCTAATGCTTTGCTCTATTTAGTTTACTAGGGTGTACAGTGCTATATATAATGATATACCATGTAGATGCTGTGCTATTGATAGGAGGCTGGGATTGATAGTCTCTCTTAGATATATTTTTATATATTTCTATCATCTTTCTAGGCACTTGAGTAAGAAGTAAGATAGGCTTATTGGTTTATATTCCTTCGTTTCAAAGTGTGTTATTTTCTCTGCTTTGAGAATATCACACTAGTATCCCTCCATCTTTGTGGGAAATAATGAATGTTTAAGCAAGCTTTGAACATGATGATAGTTCGGCAGGAATTATACCATCTGATCTTTTCGATTTAAAGTGTTTGAAGCTTCTCAAGCTGCATGCTGTTCTGTCCGAGCGTAAGATTTTTCTGTACATCGGCTACTTTTGTATGGGTTGGTGTCTAGGGCTTCACTATTATTACGTAGGAAGTGGGGTTCATCAGTGCCTCTAGGGTTATCTATAGATAATGAAGTCAAACTTCCGTCTTGTCTCATGAAAAGGCCGTGATTCCTGCATTGACTGATAACACCTTACTGGGTCTGTTCGCCTCTGATGTTTCACTGCAAAATTTCCTCAAGAAGGCTCTTTTTGCTTTCCTGACCGCTTTCTTGAATCTACGAAGGTAGACCATATGTTAAAAGAGGGAAAGTAGTTCTTTAAACGATTCTAGCTCAGGAAGCACTGGAAGAGCAACTAACCCATAATGACTTTTCCGCTTTATTTATACAAAAAAACACAAATAAAAACATATGTATAATTAAAACAAAAAAATATAGAGGTCAAAGTACTGACAATCCAGGTGGGGAGTCCAATGTGGTCCATGAAATCTTCTATGGAATGCGATTATCGTTAAAATAAACGGCGTCGACGGAGACGCAGTTTTCTCGTGGCTTTTTTCGCATGGGGTGGAGGGTTGCCTTTGTAGCACGATAACCGATTTGCACTTTTTCGATTACAAAACTCCCGCCTAATGAGTTTCATGAAAAACGATAAAGAAAATATTATCCTTTCTCGCGAAACAGGCCGACTTTTAATGACTTTTAAAAACTTAATAGTCGGGTCTTTATTGATGCTTTGAAAATTATTTTTATCGATGAAGATGTGAACTTTTCCGAAATATGTTTTCTTTTTCAAAATCATAATAGTATTAACCTTGCCTGCTTTGAAAATAATTAAGTTGTCGTTTTTGCATTTCGTTTTAATTTATTGTGTTTGTTTCTCGAAGAGGATTGCTGTGGTGTTTAACAGATTTTTCTGTTCAATTGCTTAAAAATGTTAACGCTTTTCTTTGAAATGTCCAACATACATAGTAAAATATAGCAATTTCAATAAATATTTATTATGTGTTTGCTATGTAAAACAAGTAATTACAATATCTGAGAACAAATAAGCAATTTCGAAAATCTATATCGTTATCAGCAGGCCCATTAGCTCAGTTGGTTAGAGCGTCGTGCTAATAACGCGAAGGTCGCGGGTTCGATCCCCTCATGGGCCAAAGCAAGCGTTTTTATCTTGGTCATAACGAAAATGTTCTTCACCATACTTTATTTTTCACTCAAAGTGACCATTATTAAATTAAATAGAAAGGATTTGAAAATAATTAATCAATAAATTACTTCCTGTTTAGCTACTGTGGCATTTTGATTCTGTTACATAACTACTTTAAACAAATGTTCAATAATGGACATTTGCTGTTGCATAACAATAACTTATTGTATAATGCAACCATTTTTGAATAGAAAATATTTAATGCAAAAAAAAGTAATAGAAGGCAATCTGCAGACACGTGTTTCGGGATTTCATCGCTCATCAATACAACTGTGCCTTATATAATTGCAAAGTTGTTTATAATTAATTTAATTAAAAACTCACCGTCCCGTCCGAGATCTTCGGTGGAAGTGATTGTCATGCGCGATCTCGATAAATTGTTTTCTGTTAAAGAGAAAGTAATTTGTTAATTAATTATTTTCAAACTTTTATATTATTTTTTATTAAATTTATTTAAATAACTGTGACCAGTGAATAAATCATTTTTTCTATTATTGTGACCATTGTTAATATCGATACATAATATTATATTATAAAATGCACATGTTACAATTAATATCGGTTTTATTAAATGTAGATTGATGTAGAATTTTTATTATTATATTCATAACCATTAATATGATAATGATAAGTTATCAGATTTATCACATTTTTTGTCCATATCATTTGATCAAATTCCTCAACGAACGTACATTCAAACTCTCAATGAAAATTCATATTCGCGAAAGATTACTGCCGGTTTCCTCGGGAAGCTGTACTATCCCATTTGATCTTTAATATAATTACGCAATTTCCAAAATACAAACCACCCATTATAACCTCTTTTCGCAAAGATTCACCAACAGTTCTATGAAAATCTCTAAAATCTCAGTATCGCAGATACCATAAAATGGAAAACTTTTCTCCTCTGGAGTGCTTTGATTTCTTTTATTAAAAATGCAAATGCAATGATGTTGATGTTGGCAATACAAGTAACTACACACTATAGGTTATGTTATTTTAAAAAATGAAGAATTTAATAAATAATGACACATGCGAGGTTCTATTTTTATTCACTAGTGACACCGGTGGAAATCTACTGAATACCCTCAACAGTCGTTACTGTTACTGATTATTGGGTTTTAAAAAAATAAATAAAAAAATGTGTTTGAATATTATTATACTTGATTTTTTTAGAAGTGAAAATTTCGAAACAAGTTCATATACTGATAATATTATAATTTAAAACATTGCTTTATCCATAGATTTTCAGCCAGATGTACACAGGTTAATAATTCACCTCATTAAAAAAAACTGTGCCTTGGTCAATCTCGTCCATCAGTAGCTACTAATCGGAGCATACAGCTGTATTTTTCATTCCACCACCAGTTGGTTAGTAGAGTCCCCATCTACTGAACGCGACCATTCGTAATAGTCACTTTGTGTAGTGCTTACTAAATTGTAATTGTGATAATTAAAACGATCGCGCTGGCCCATGAGGGGATCGAACCCGCGACCTTCGCGTTATTAGCACGACGCTCTAACCAACTGAGCTAATGGGCCCGTTGATGATAAAATACAACATGCAATTTTTTAAATCGTTTATCACACTTCACAAACTTAGAATTTAAGGTAGAATTTAAGATTTTTTCTCATGATTCAATTTTGAACCATGAACCAAACATGTGATCAATTCTGTGAAGCAAATCTGTCTGTTACCATTTAGTTTTCTTCCTTGCAACCTCTAAAAAAGTTACATTTCTTATTTAAACTGTCAAGTATTCATATAAATCGTAACTAAATTGTTGAATGAGTAAATTAAGCGGATAATATCCTCGTTATTTGAATTCGGATAGATCGATCAAAAAACTCCTTCGTTGCTTTATTTAGTAAATTACATTAAGTTGAGCAGTTATAAAAATGTTACTGTTAATACTAATACTTAATAAACACAACCACACCGGCCACCCCCCCCCCTCAGAAAGTCCGGTGCCCCCAGACCCCCCACTTTTTGTACTTTTGACAATTGTCTAGTAATAATCTGTTAAATAATTTGAATTATATAATTTTCTAAGTACAATTGTACAAATATGCATTCCTACATCCGAATCATCAACAAACTCTACACAGGAATCTTGTCGGAACGAAAAAACGGAGGTTGAAAGTACAAAGGATTCAGAAAACTCCCTTGTATTATCGCCAGCTTCAACATCACAGTCAGCCGACTCAGCCGTAGAAGCTGTCGTTGTAATTGGTTCCACAAGACCTGTTTCAAAAAATATTGACACACCAAACGAATTAGGCACTCTTGAAGTTGGACCATCACAAACTGTTATAGATTTTCAAAAAAACAAAATTTGAACAAAATTCAGGTCGTTTTCGTCGAAATATTATGAATCTTATAATAGTTGGTTGGAATATTGCAAAAAAGAAGACAAAGTCTACTGTTTCGTATGCAGACATTTCAACAAGGGAAATATACGAGATCAAAATGAAAAATTTGTGAAATGTGGTTTTAACAACTGGAAAAAAAAAACTGGCAGAGGCGTTAAAAAACACTCAGAATCATCGGATCACGCTGAATGCAGCCAAATGTATGTGCCCTACCGTCAATATTTGACAGTTGGAGATGTTCATCAACAACTTATGAAGCAGCAAGAGGAAGAAAACAGAGAATACTTGGTCAAACTTATTGATATTGTACTGACCCTTGTTCGTCAGGGTTTGCCTTTAAGAGGATACAGAGAGGACCTATCTTCTAAAAATAGAGGTAACTTCTTGGAAATTACTCAATTGTTTTCTAAATATGATGACAAATTTTCTCTCAACTTTGAAAAACACTACAAATACTGCAGCCCAGATTTACAGATTGAAATTATTACGGTGATAGCAAATCTTACTCTGGAGGAAATTGTGAAAGAAGCTAAAGCATGTGTTTTTTTTTTTTTTTTTTTTGAGTGTGGATGAGGCGAGATGCTTTAAAGAGGAACAATTATCAATTACCATGAGATATGCGAACGGTCTGGACGTTGTCGAAAGATTTATAGGTTTCGTAAATTGTTCCGCTTCTAGAGATGCGCAAGGACTGGCTATACTAATTTTGGACACTTTGCATAAACACCATTTAGCTGATGTTCCAATTCTTGCGCAGTCTTATGATGGCGCCAGCGTCATGTTGGATGAAAATCGAGGCCTGCAGGCGATTATAAAAGAAACTCACCCTCACGCAATTTACATTCATTGTTAGCGCTCAAACTTAATCTGTTTGTTGTTGATTCATGCGCAAATGTTTCACTAGCAAAGACATTTTTCAACGGCCTTGAAGCTTTGTATGTCCACTTCTCACAACCTGGCCATCATGCAAGCCTAAACAAATTACAATGCACTCTCGGAATTAATACAAACCGTGAAATGGGAAGTCTAAGTACTACCAGATGGAGATGTCGCTACGAAAACTGCGTAGCAGTACTAATAAACTATAAGGCAATTAAATTGGCTTTGGGAAAAGAGATCACTGAGAACAGAGACAAGCACACAGTAGAAGCATTCGAATTGCTAACGATTATTACGAAACCAGATTTTGTTGTCACTTTACACACATTTCACTCAGTCCTCGCTATAGTAAATGTTCTGAGCAAATTTTTCCAGACGCAAAATGCAAGTCTTGGTCAGGCTAGTGATCTCAAAACAAGTACTATAGGTGCTCTCGAAGAATGCAGGAATCGGTTTAAAATTTGGACAGATATCGAGCAGTTTGCTAAAAAACAAGCCATTTCACTAGAACCTGAACCCGTTAGAGTCTCAAAACGGAGACGTCAACAAAAGGACTTTTATACCGAGTCAACTGTGGGCAAAAGCAGTACATTAGATTTGCCGGATGATACACAACCACAAGACTACTGGAAGATCAACATTTACTACCAAGTAGTTTGATAATATCATTGTAAATTTAAAACGCCGAATTGAAAATTTACCGTTAGGTCGTGCAGTTGATGCATTTTTGAAATTAGATATGAAGAATGGAGAGGATTTCATCAATAATTACAAACAAATCTTAATAATTGAAAGACTGTTTGAAATTAATATTAATATGAACTCATTGAAACAAGCAAAGCAAGTTTCATTTATGTGTGTGATTATTGAATATTATATACATTTTAATTAGAAAGAACCATAATATTGATTATGTACATTTTATTTAGAAGAACATAATTGTAAACAAAACCAAACTAGTTTTTTTTATAAGCCGGCCCCTCCTATGCCATACACCAACCCCCCCCCCCCCCCAGAAAAAAATGCTGGCTACTACCATGCTCCTCACTGACAACCGCCCTTTTATGTGAGTTTCCGTTCTGCCCCTCCATGCATCTTTTCGGGCGCCTGCACATTCGGGTTCTTTCTGAATTCCTCTCACGCCCGAAGTCACGTAGGCCTCGATTGTCGATGACAGATTCATAACAAATAAAACATTAAAAATTTTCAATTCTGTAAACCTCATTATTTTAACTGTATAATTAACTGATTTTTCTACTTCTTTATTAGAAAAATTAGTTAATTATACGAATCCAGATAAAATAATGAGTTTTCGAAATCCAAGTCCAATTCAAATAAATATCAAAAGTGTTCTACAAACGAACAAACCCGCTCTCCAGTAATGAGCGTAATGCATTGAAATTATAATGCATTATTGATTGAAATGCTGTTATTTATATAATGACAATTCAAATTGAAATACCTTGGCATTATTTCTTTAATAGTAATTCATTTCAATTTGCATTGATATTAATGGTATTATATACTTAAGCAAGTAGAAAAAAATATTGTCGAATTCACTTCAAATAATTGAATTTACTAGAAAAAATATGCTAAGTTATTGGTGATTAAATTAATTGTATGAGTTAGATGAAGATCAAATTAAATTGATGAATAAAGTACCAAAAACGTTTTTTTTTTTTCGCAATATCATTTGATTATAATTAAAACAACTGTTTCCGCCCGGGATCGAACCGGGGACCTTCCGCGTGTTAGGCGGATGTGATAACCACTACACCACGGAAACAACTTATCTACAATTTTGACATTTGTTGTCATAACCACATTATTTATTATGTATAAAAATTGTAATCACAGGCAGAAAGACTTATAGTCAATAGCCTATGACAGACTACCAACACAATTGTACATATTCTTATAATAAATTTTGTTGTCATATTGTCTGAATAAAGATGTTTGTATATATTGTAATCATTAGAGTAATTCAAGGATTACATCAACGATAGTAGTTGTATTACAAGCAATTTATCATAACATAATGAATTTTACATTAATAATTGACACTTTATGATAATTAAATATATTATACTTCGTTTGAGATCAGCAGATAGTTAAGGAATTTAAGGATAGTAACTAGTAGGCGCCTTTAAAATATTCAGCGAAGCAATGAAAAAGACGGAAATATTTTTTATGTTATTTTTAATTCATCGTGCGTGTTGAGAGTGCAAAACTGTACCCGAATATATTTTTTTCGTAACAGTTCACTCACATTTCTTTGAAAATTTCGCCCGTCTCGGACATTGTGCACAAAGTTATCGTTTCGTCTCCTCACAAGCGTAGACGATATTTCAAAATTTGAATTATAACGGATTATTATATTAGTTAAAATTAGATACATTAAAGAATTATCGAGAGAAATTAAATTTTTATTAATATTATATAAATTGTAATTAGCTATCCGTAAATTTAATAAAATATAAAAGTTATGAAAAATTATATTACTGTGACTTTCCGAACCCACTAACAACGATGTTGGAATGGATATATCATTGCTCTGTGCTTTTCCGAATTATAGTGATAAACATTTCGACAAAAACGACCTTTATTGGCATATCCCTTTTATATATACATATGCTACATATATCAAAAACTAACTCAACATTTTCTTCTTAACTCCTTCTCCCACCCTAACCGCATCACAATTTTTACACCAGCACCATCCTCTCGCATCCATTCTTCTACCCTTCCATTCCCTCCCATCCATTCCTCTCGTACCCCCTTACATTCCTTTCCTAAATGCGTCCACGTATCCCTTCCTTCTCTACACAGCGTACACCTACCATACTCATCTCTCATGCATACCTTTCTTCATCTCTCCTCCGATCCACACCTCGCCCTGGCTAATGCCACCTTCTGCAGTCTAGTAAGGTCGGATCTTAATAGGTACCCTGGCCATTTCCCATGTACTTGCCAGCTCCTATACATAGGATTGTACCTATTATTTTCAATCCTTTCTTGTCTTTCCTGCATTTCCACTTCTCTCCATTTCTCTTTCATCCACGCACAACCCTTCCCAGCAATTCATTTACTAGACCATCAGATACCCCAGCTCATTCATACATTTTTTTCCGTTCCACTCTCCACTTACTCTCTCCTGCCCCAACACATGTTCTCCAAACCTCTTTCATCAGTCTTTCATTTCCCAATTCTCTCAGCCTCATCTCATACCTTGCCACTCGTTCCATTGCTTCTCCATACATACTCGTTTTATTCGTTTCCTGCAGCAGTATGTAACTAGGCGTTTACTTCTGCACCCCCAGTACCTGCTTCAGGGCCCATACATTATTATGGGCTTAACACATGCATCCCAAAAACAGCACGCCATCTTCACATTCCCTCCGAGCCACTTACCTCATTTTTCTTTCATGACATACTAAGCCTTCCTTGCCTTTATTTGCGCTAATCTGACATGTTCCCTGTATCCTCCATTCTCTCTAAACAAAAATCCTAAGTATTTAAACTCTTTCACCCGTTCTATCGCTCTTCCCTTCCACTTCAAATCTTTCATTCTTCCTTCTCTCCCTCTATTCCTAAATCTCATCCACTTCGTCTTCTCAACATTCACACTTAACCCTCGCTTATCCATATACCTCTCAACTCTCTTCAACATCTCATTCATTTCTCCCCATTCTCTCGCCAATAACACAACTTCATCTGCATATGCTAACATCCACACCTTCGTTTTCCCTATTACCACTCCTTCCTTAGTATCTCTTCCATTTCACTGATATATATGTTGAAAAATAACGGGCTAAGCGGGCATCCCTGTCTCACTCCCATCCATACTCTGTACTCATCCGATATTCTTTCATCCACTCTTGCTATCCCCCATGTTTCATTATATATTCCTTTCACCCAATCTACTATTACCTCACTCACTCCTCTCCTCTTCAGCCCTTCCATTAACCTATCTCTCGGTACGGAATCATACGCAGCTTTCAAGTCCAAGAATACCGCATACATACACTTTCTCTCCTCTATCACTCTCTCTGCTATTCTTGTCACTGTAAAAATTTGATCTCTTGTACCCCTCCCTTTTCGGAATCCTCCCTGCGATTCCGGAAGTAGACCTTTCTCTTCCACTTCTCTTTCCAGTCTATTCTTGACAATTGTCATGTCTATTTTGTATCCGGCGCACATTAGTGTAATGCCCCGATAGTTATTTACGGCCTTCTTATTCCCGTTCTTGTGCATCGGGCACACAACTCCCACACGCCACGCCTTCGGGATATCTCTCTCTCCTCGCCATATCTGGTTGAGTAGCTCTCCAAATCTTCGTCTTCCTTCCTCTCTAATCCTTTTCCACATTTAAGCCTTTAATACGTCTAATCAGGCCGCTTTTCCACTTTTCACCACTTCAAAACCCCTTTCCACTTCCTCCTCTGAAAAATCCTCTACTTCTCCTCTGCCTTCTCTTCTACCGAGCTGCACCTGCTCTCCACGGCTTTCAATATATTTCTCCTTCCAGTCCTGAAGACATATCTCCATCTTTCCCCTCGTTCCTCCTCTTCTCAGTATTTTCCACAATTTATTTTGGTTTTTACAAGCCCTCATGTCCTCCGCGATTTTTCTTATAGCTTGTTCCTTTTATATCACATATTTTGTTGTAATTCGCCCCTAGCCCCTGCTACTTCCTTCTCCCCTTTCTTTTTCCAATCGTTTACCGCTCTTCTTACTCTTCTCTTTGCTTCCCTACACTCTTTATCGAACCATAACGCCCCCCCCTCGCTGCCGCTCCATTTCACTTTTATCCCACATCTTGCTATAATCTCCTCCATCTCTTCCATGCTTTCCACTCCCCTCCAATTTATCTCCTTTAACCGCTGGTCCATTCGTTCTAATTTTTCTGCACCGTCTGCAAATTTCCATTCTTCTACCAGCTGTAGCTGTATCAGTTGCATCCCCGTCCGTATTTCTACTGATATCGGTAAATGATCCAACCCTAGTACTTCCTCCACTTCTATTCGTCTCACCCTTTCTCTGTCCACCCCCTTTGTTACAACATAGTCTATTACCGAAGATAGACTTGGCTAGGTTTTCTTGCCCTGTCAGTCTCCGTCTGTACACTCGTTTAATATATCCCACCCCTCCTCCAACAACCATTCTCCCAGCACCCTTCCTTCGCTATTGATTATTTTGTCTTCCGATGTTCTCTCTATTAACTCATCCTGTTCATTTACCCCTCTCCCCATCTCGCCCATTCCTTCCTCCCAATTCTTGTTCACTTATACTATCCCTATTTCCAGCTGACTGCACGCTACCCATACCACTTCATCCATCCACCTTTTCACTAACTTCCATATCCCTTGCTTTTATTTCCTTCCTAACTCCTATCACTATACCACCCTTCGCCCTTCCTCTTGGCAACGCACCTTTAACACTTTCCCATTCCTCCTTTCGTACCCACGTCTCTACTAGTCCCACCACCCTACCCAATTCTCGAACTCCACTTGCCACCTCTCTCCCCTGCACTTTGACTTGAATCCTGCCACATTCCAAAACCCAACCCTTAAATTCATATCATTTCCCTTTCCCTTATCTTTCAATTGCGTTTTTTGCGTTTATGCAGTAGCTTATTTCCTTCCACGTCATCTTTTTACCGTTTAATTCTAGCTTTCTATAACCCACCTTAACGTCATTCCCTTCTCCCTTTCTTCCCTAGTTCTCAAACCACATTGAATATTTCGATATTTTTGTGAGCGACAAAGTTGTGAGCAAAACAATTGCGTTGGCCCATGAGGGGATCGAACCCGCGACCTTCGCGTTATTAGCACGACGCTCTAACCAACTGAGCTAATGGGCCCGATGATAACAAATTATAAGATATTTCTCTCGAAATTTAAGAAATCTTTACAGTTGCTACAATTATTTATTTTACGCAGCAAATACATAATAAATATTAATTGAAACTATTTGAAAATTATTACCTATTAAACTGAGACACATTTTTTTATCGAAAATATATTTCAAGAAGGTGATGAAATCTTTTACATTTCTATTAGTAATTTGAAGTGCGCATTAGAAAATATACATTGCGATGGTTCTAGAGTAATAGAATTAAGTAATATTTGGTAGCTGCTCTAGGCAAGTGAGAATGGTTTTATGGTTTTATACAAAATATTTTAATGTACTGTGTAACCTATTTTCAAGTAAAAATTATTAAAATTAAAGATAGAGAAAAACCAATATATGCTTCTATGTTTTTCATAGCAACCTTCGATTTTTATTCATCAAAATGACTATTGAAATCGAGAAATCGAGAAAACCAGTTTATTGCAAATAACTTTAAATCTATTAGAAATTGTGGTAGGGTTATTATAAAGAAAACTGTTTGTTTTTCAATTCTGCATAGAATTATGTAAAAATATACAGAGGTTCCAACTTAAAATAAGAAAAATAAAGTACTTTCATGTGTGAAAAGTTTGACATTAAATTTTGAATACACAGTATAATTCAAGTCAATAAAATTTTACTATTAGGATTATTAGACCTTATTTAATAAGTATTTTTTATTATTTTTTTACACTGGACAAAACCATTTCTTTGATGGTTTTACTTAACCGATTTCAATAAAATTTTAAGGGAATCATAAAAGGTACCATTTCATAATGCCATAACTGTTTTGAGGCACCCTGTATAATCAAAAATATTTTGCTGGACTACGTCTTAAGATCCAAGTAATATTTCGAAAATTTCAAAGTCTTAACTTAATTAGTAACTGAGCTAACAAAGAGGGGAACTGAAATGCAGGATCATGTGTACTGTGCGTTCATAATGATAGGACCAAATTCAATATCTCCCTTAATTTCAAACATAAATAGTCTTAATTATATATTGTTGTAAACAGCGAAGAAAGAATAGCGGACATTGATGTCCATATAAAAAGGATAACTTTATGTTATTTCTCAAAAACTGTGATATATAGAAAAAATCTGAGTATACCATTGGATTTTGCTTGAAAAGGTGAAAGTTTTTACAGAAATAAATTATTTTGATAAATAAAGAAGTTATAGCGGTTTTTAAAAATGACAGAATATCGAGAAACGCCCTGTATCTCGGCAACCATTCAAGATTTTGCAATGCAGTTTTTAACAATAAACGTTTCTTAAAAACCGATCTCTTGACACTTAAGTCGGTTTTTATCTATCTAGTCTGGAAATAAGTTTTCTTGGTTAATGGCACCACCCTGTACATTACAGTAGCATTAAAATTGACCACTGGAACCATATATTGTTTTTTCTCTATCTTTAATATTAATGGCATTTTACTTGCAGAAACCATCGGAAATAGGATACATTTAAATATTTGAAACTATGTGTGCCTGAAACTATTAACCTATCTTTTAACAGAATCATAATAAACAATTGTGAAAATATTTACTAAAATTCCAATTAAAATAAATGAAAAGTTAATTTATTAGGGAGTCGAGGGAAGTAGAAACGGTTTTAAAAGGTACCTGTGTATTTAAAATGTATCTAATAAATTATAAATCTTTGAACAACTGCAAAACTGTTTACTACTTCTAAAATAAATATCCAATTAATTAATTTTTGAATAAAATATAATAATAGTTACATATATATTCAGTCTATTTTATTAAACGAGGAAATTGAATTATTAAATACGTTGTAAATTACTTAATTCATATAAGTAGATCCCAAATTGTTAGAAATAATGTATTTTGACCAATGCAAGGATAAAGAAAAAAAGATGATATGGCGCACAGACCGTGGCCGAATTGTTCGCGAGCGGCCACAAGGGCAGGGGGGACACGAAAAATAAAACTCAAAATTTAAACAATATATTAATACCACCTCATTTTACATACATTAAAACTTAGGATCTTAGGTTATTGAGACGATTATATAAATACACAAAAATAAACAAGGTGTGTCAAATTTGAGTCTCAGCTATCTCTTATAATAAGCGAGATCCCCTTTTAAATTTGGCACTTTTGCATAATTTCATACTGATTAATATCCCGTTGAGAAAACTAGGCTAAGCTTCTTTGTTTTTTTTTTGCAATTTTCTTTATTAACACTAAAAAAGGACTGATTCGTAGTAACTAGATAGATGTCATTGATTGTCAAAATTTAAAATTAATTATTATTATTTATTAAGTATTTAAATCGTTTAATTTTTATAATCAACAGTCTTTTTAGTGTTCATAAATGTACCTTATTTTATTGGTTTTAGGTGATTTAAAGGCAAAACAAAGCTTGAATATGAGATCCCAATTTTCCTTTAGAATAAATGTTTTGCCAAATGTGTATAGTGAGAACATACATTAGGAGATTATAAAACATTAATAACTTCGTCTTGAAATTCAATAAAATTCCCAGAGGTTATTATATATATATATATCTTTATTCAGACTATATAGATAATTTTAACAATATAACAATATAAATAATTACAATACATGTAGGTGTTAGTCTGTCTGGGCTATCGACCGGAGGTCTTTCTGCCCTGTCGTGAATTTATGATGAAGTTAGAGAAAAATCTATGCTAGCTAGCTAAACTGTCCTAACGATTTGCGCAAATGAATTGATGTTTGTATTTAAGAAGGATATTAGCGTTACGGGGAATACAGAATTTTGTAAGAAGGGGTAGATTATCAGAATTATTGGCAATTTTTTTTACTTAAGGCTAATATACGCTGGGAAGAGGTTATTATTATACTACAATAAATAATTTAAAGGAACACCTTTGAATTTCTGTTGCTTTTTACTAAGGCTGTTTTTTAACATAAATTAAAGAAATATGTTGTGTGTTAATATTTTTATTAATATCAATGATAATATTCCCCATATTACTTTTTTAATTTTTAGTTTGTAAAAACATTATTATGTAAATTTTTGCTCCATAGAAAAACATTTTTTAAAATATTATATTCACAAAGCTACAAGTTATATTATATTTTGTATTGATTACTTTTAATTTCATGACACATGCATGATTTCTTAGTATTAAAAACAATATTTTGTTAAGACTGTGTTTATCGGAATAAAGATATCATATGTGGTATCATTGTAGTCAGACAAAATAGAGGATTTTAATTTGATAAAAAATCAATATGGCATCCATAAGAAATAGGAAAGTTGATGGTGGTCCAGAAGAAACAAAACATCTTTTGAAGTGATAGCAATATAATTTTTTATGTAATTCTCAATTTTATAAATGATTTTCCAACTTAAGACTATGTTAAAATTAGTTTTTACGGTAGAGCGGTGCGCGCGCATTCCCATTCGGTTGAAAATCCAAGTTTCGTACATATGAGCCACTGGAAATATAGCCATCAAATATTTCATCACCGTTGTTAGCTCTGTTGATGATAAATAGTGGATTGTCGGAAAATAGCGAGATGGATCAACTAATAAAACTGTAGTCGTTTCAACACTTATTATTTTATTTTATAACTAAAAAAACAATTTTGTAAATATAAGTTTATACTACAAGAGTTAAAATCAATCTGGTCGTTGGCGTGAATTCACTACCCTTGTCGACTATAATCACCCCCTCCTACTCTTAGACGGGGGTGAGCCGTCGGGCAGATACTTGAGGCCTTAACAACCGTCTTGAAAAACACTTTGGTTATAAAAAATGCGTACTAGTGTAGGGTATTAAGTTTCAAATAATATTTATTATGTACTTGTTGCATAAAATAAGTAATTGTAGCAGCTGAGAGAAATTCATAAATTTCGAGAGAGATATCTTAAATTTCGTTATCAGCAGGCCCATTAGCTCAGTTGGTTAGAGCGTCGTGCTAATAACGCGAAGGTCGCGGGTTCGATCCCCTCATGGGCCAACGTTATCGTTTTGCTCACAACTTTGTCGAAATGTTTATCACTGTTGTTGCCGCCGATTCGCGAAGGCCGTTTGAGTAATCTTGCGACAGGCGTGGGTTACTACCTGCGAAGAACATGGCCCTCATTATCCACGCTCCCTATAACCCTGAAAAGTTTATGACTTCTTTGAGGAGGGTGAAACCACCCGTGGACAGAGCCCATTAGGGATCTTCGTGGAAGGCCTAAGTTCAAATTATGGGAAGGCACGTTTTTGGTGAAGAATAGGGTAATAAATGTGCTCTTGGGGCGGATTAGGGTGCACGAAACATCCGCGTGAAGAAATTTGCGGTAACAGGGCAAATTATCCATCTTCGCCATAATGCCAGCAAACAATAAGAGGGTATTGTTACATCAACACCCCTTAGGAATAATTAAGAAGCACCACCCCCAAAAACTTCGCAGGGAACGCGAGAAGAAGAAAACATTCACTTTCAAGCGCTCGAACCGTCAAGAACGTTTTGTTCTCATATTTCCTTGTTTGCATTTGTTAAAGATAGAGATCAGGAGTAATCCATAATATTATTTATTAATTATGATAAATAATAATATTTAATCTAGGGTGACTCGTAATCGCCATCTCGTGGTCGTAAGTCGTATTATACTGGCGGTACGTTCATGATTTGAAACGTCTGATATGAGCGCTGTAACGCGGCCAACTTCACGGTGAAGTGTAGCACGTATACTAGGATTGAGCCTATTCATTTATTTAAATATTGTATGTTATGATTTCGTTAATACTTGAATGTACTAAAAGGTTAAGTTAAATATATTGTGCTTAAGAATATTGTTGTTTTTTTTAGATAATATTATTAACTGCAAATGTTTACTTGCATGATCTAATGGCAATCTATATATTTATTTCCTGTAAAAAAATATATACTTAATTTTGAATAACTATATTAAATCATTCTTTATGACTAGTTTAATTTAAAAAATAATAAATTTAAAATAATAAATGTTGTTGCGGGGTTATTGCGTTCTACCAGCGACGAGGGGGGTGCTCTTCAAATAAGAAAAGCGAAACTGGCAGCGTGCGGTAGATTGGCTGGTGAGCAGGAGTTTATAGAGTGAAAGGAACGCACTCACCTGTCAATCTCCTCCACCTTGGGACAGTCAGGGGGGTTGTAAGGCCCTCTGAGGTTCCCGAGCCTGGTTGGCGCGCCTCCTTTCAGGCACTTTTCACTTTTTCGCGGACTAAAAATACGCACGTGTTGACTCTCCCACGTCCATCCTATTAGTCTCTCTCGCGACACCTGTCTGGTGAGCGCGTGGGGGGAGTGAGGGTACAAAACTCTGGTAAAAAAAGGATCGGACCAGGATAGCCAATCGCTAACTCCCAAACATACCCCTCACCCAAAATTAACAAATTTTGTAACTAAATCAAAATTAATTGAATCCGAAGGATTCGTAACCAAATATTAAAAAAAAAACTAAATTCAACTTATTTACAATGATATTTTGAGTAATTTGCATTTTATTGCTCAGGGAACAACGGTATTAATTTTACGAGAGGCCGAATTACCTCTCCCACCGCGGTCCGTATGCGCGCGACTCGGGTTACATCATCTTTTCCCGGCAATAACTCGACAACCCTTCCTCTAGGCCAATGCGCGGGGGGTGCTCCCGGGGCGTACCAAAACACCAAATCGCCCGTCGCGAGTGCACGAGATGACTTTACCCATTTCGGTCGGTGCATCTGAGAATGCAAATATTCGCGACGCCACCGATTCCAAAAAGACTGCACGATTTGTCTTATCAATTGCCACCTCCCTAACTTTGACAATTCTAAATCGAGTACGTCTACTTCCGGTCTCGCGAGAATGGGTCCACCAATTAAAAAATGACCCGGCGTTAAATAATCAAAATTATCGTCAGGTGAACTTGACAATGCACAAAGTGGCCTTGAATTTAATACACCCTCGATCCGACTGATCGCAGTAATAAATTCTTCAAATGTCAAAATCTGCGAACCGACGACTCGCTTGAAATGGTACTTCACTGATTTAACGGCCGACTCCCACAATCCTCCAAAGTGAGGGGCGTAGGGTGGATTAAAGTTCCATTCAATATTTCTTTCCGCTAAATAATGAGCGAAATCTGCATTATTTGCTTCTAAAAACTGCGAAATTTCCGATATCTCTCTCGCTGCGCCCTTGAAATTGCGCCCTTGGTCCGAATAAAGGCATTTAGGCAAACCACGGCGTGCGATAAACCGATCTAAGGCGGCTAAAAACCCGTCTGAAGTAAGATCCGACACCGCTTCTAGATGTAACGCTTTGGAAACCATACAGACAAATAGCGAGATATAACATTTTACCGATTTAGCGTTGCGTAACCTGGAACCTCGAACGAAAAATGGTCCAGCAAAATCAATTCCTGTGTGCGTGAAACAGCGACCAGGATCTAATCTGTATTTAGGTAAATCAGCCATCGGTGGCTGAATAGGTGTGGCTTGGAACCGATAACACGTTAAACAAGAAAAAATGCGTTTCCTAATCAATTTGCGAGCATTAGGAATCCAAAAATTACGATGTAATAGCGACTGAACTAACTGTGGACCTCCGTGCGCTGAGAATAAGTGAAAATAATCAACAAGAAGGGTAGCTAACCGACTTTCATATGGAATGAGAAAGGGATGACGCGAGCCCTCCGGAATTTGAGCCCATCGTAACCTACCCCCCACCATGACGAAACCCTGGTGGTTGAGAAATGGCGATAGATTCCGATAGCGTTTAGAGCACAGTTTCCCGCTGTTTAATAATTTTACTTCCGCACTCAAATGATGTGCTTGAGTTATTTTAACCGCTAAATCTAACGCGGTACGATATTCTCGCGCCGAAATTGGGCCGTTCAGAACTTTACTATTACCGAATGAACTTAGTCTGCATTTAAATCTACTTCCGAACCGAATTACATATGCCAAAACTCGCTGTAATTTTAAAACAGATGAAGTACGTTCAAACAAATTAACGAATGCAGAAAAATCCGTAGATGAAATTAACAAAATTGTGAGTTCCGGTTTTAGGTCCGGCAACTCAGGGGGAATTTCGAACAAATTCCGGGGCCAAAACTCTTCAGACCGAAGGAGAAATTCTGGCCCATGCCACCAAAGCAAATGTTCAAGCAATTCTCGTGGCGACAACCCGCGACTAGCCGCATCTGCTGGGTTGTCAACACCTGGGACGAATCTCCAGCTAACCAAGGGTGCACGCTCCAAAATCTGCGTAACTCTGTTAGCGACAAATGTTTTCAACCGATGTGGAGGTGTTTTGATCCATGTGAGAGCGGTGGATGAATCGGAAAAGCAGACTGGCGTATCCAATACAAGCTGAGAGAGAGACGCAGTTACTGCAAAAACTAATTTGGACAACAAACAAGCAGCACTGAGTTCTAGGCGGGGGATGGTCCAGGTTTTTAAGGGTGCAACTCGAGTCTTCGCAGCCACAATGTTCACTGACACTTGTGTGTCGCTTTCGATGCGAAGATAAACGACGGCGCCCATGCCGAGCGAACTCGCATCCGAAAATCCGATGAGCTGCGCACGTTTCCACCCTAAACTTAGAATGCACCGAGGAATAGCAATTCTCTGCAACTCAGGTAATTGCTGTAATATGTGACTCCACTTCTGCTGAACCGTATCAGGTAAAGGGTCGTCCCAATCGACCTTTGATAACCACAACCGCTGTAATAATGTTTTAATAGAGAATACAAGGGGAGCAAGGTATCCGTTCGGATCAAATATGCGAGCGACTCTCGACAATATACCCCGCTTGGTATTCTTTTCATCACCAACACGAATTACGTAACGAAATGTATCCCCTTTGGGATCCCAATGCAATCCTAAAACTTTAATTATGCTGATATCACTGCCTGGAATCTCCTGAAACTCCGGTAGCTCTGCAGAAGTCACAATATTATTCGAACTAGACCATTTTCCGAGCTCAAATCCGCCTAGCCTCAACAAAGAAATTAATTGTTGACGCAACTCTATTACGTCCGAGACTGTATCTGCTCCAGTTAAAATGTCATCGACATAGATCGAACTTCTTAAGGACGAACACGCTAAAGGAAATTTATGCCCTTCATCATTTACTAACTGCTGCAGTACACGTTGAGCTAAAAAAGGACTACACGTCGCTCCAAAAATAACACGAGTGTGTTCAAACTCTTGTACCGGTTCATCCTCTGAAAACCGCCAAAAAATATGCTGAAATTGCCGATCTGATTGATGCACAACAATCTCCCTAAACATCTGCTTGATATCACACGTCAAAGCTATCTGCGGCAAACGAAAACCTGTCAATACATGTCCTATTTCAGACTGTAACTTGGGGCCACTAGCTAACGTATCATTCAAGCTTTGTCCATAGGGATCTTTTTCAGCTGGATTAAAAACAACACGAATCTTCTGCCCGTCAACGGTATTCTTTACAATGCCATGATGCGTAAGAATATATGAAGCAGGCATACGAGAGGGAATCAAGTGTCCCTGTAAAAGGTAATCTCGAATATTACCCGAATATAACTGACGAAAATTGTCATCCTGACGAAAACGTTTCTCTAGATTTAAAAAACGCTTGAGCGCAATCTCCCGATTACTACCGAAAGTGGGTATACCTTGCTTAAACGGAAGCCGAGTGATATACCGACCATTACAATCTCGCTGGATTGTGTCACAAAAATAACGCTCACATGCCTCGTCCTCTGGCGATGCCGATGGAGCTGTAAAAACTTCTTCCGATTCCCAAAATGCTCGAAGAGTTTTATCTATCAAGTTATCTTCAATGTTCGATAACATAGAAACGAACGAAGAGGAGTTATTGTTGGCATTCACGAAAGTAGGTAACGAACCCATAATGACCCAACCTAATTTTGTAAGAACCGCGGAAGGCAAACCCTTTATTTGACACGGCGAATCCGGTGTCAACTCAAACGTGGTTCCTACACCTAAAAGCAAATCGATGGGACCGGATTTATCAAAGTCCGGGTCCGCCAAATTCAAGCCGATAAAACGAGATTTTATCTCTGGCGAAATGTCTGTAGTCGGTAAGTCAGAAGTAATGCGAGGAAGCACGACTGCCGAAAAACTAAGCATAGCGTTCTTATTTCCTGCGGAAGTGATGCTGCAAGTAACAATTCCTTGAGATTTTCCAGGAAATGACTGTCCCAACCCTGTTAAATTAAAAGGACAGCTACTACGTTGTAAACCTAAACGCGATGCAAATGCTGACGTAATGATGTTCACCTGACTACCTGTATCAAAAACTAATCGACATTTGTGCCACATTCCGGTTCTACTCAATATGTAAGCCTGTGCTGTACCTAAAAGAACCTGTGTCGTAACAAATGTTTTACAGTAGTTCGCCAAAGTAACCGATTGCTGACCTGGGATGAGTGCACCCGACCCCGTAGCATCTTCCGGCGAGACTCCATCGTGGCCGGAAGGCAATTGCGGTGCCTCCTTCCCGAAGTGCAACAAAGAGTTATGCCTGTTACTTCCACATGTAACACAGGCATATTTCGATTTACATTGAGAGACCTTATGCTCTCCGAAACACGCGAAGCATATTCGAAATGATCGCACCATAGAGTGTCTAGCTCTAGGACTAGCCGACAAAAATGAAGGACATTTGTTTAATTTGTGCGCACCGGAACAACAAATGCACTGTTCCGAACCATTATCGAATTGAGTCGTTTTATTCGACTTTTGCAAACACATTGAAACGCGAGAACGCCTATTTACATTTTCGTCGTGCTTAATAATTCGTTTAGAATGAGTTTGCGGATCGGACGCTAGTTCCTCGACCGAGCATTTATCGTGCAAAAAGGTGATCAGATCATCAAGTGACGGAAAAGATTTGTTTAAATTTCGAGTTTCAAATTCTCTTCGCGTTTTATTATCGAGCAAACGCAGCGCAATTTCCGATAAAATGTAATCGCCTAAATTTTCTATCTTTAAAGAATGAAGCGCGCTTACATTTGTTGACAAAACGTCTACAATTTCTCTTAAATTTAAATTAGATTTAATCGTCTTCAAGTCAAAAATAGCTGCCAAATAATGATTCGCTATCACTCTTTTGCTTGTGTACCGTTTAACTAATAGATCGTAGGCTATCAAATAATTGCAAGGCTGAAATGTAACCGTTTTAACTAACCGCAAGGCGTCTCCGTCTAAATAACTAAGAAGATACGAGAATTTCTTAATTGGCGGTAGCTTAGTGGTATGGATTAAATCGTTATATAACGCGATAAACGCTGGAAAATCCTCATGTTTTCCCGAAAATGACTTAATTTTAATTTCTGGCAAGTGTACCTTAGGCTCCGGTTGTGTTTCAACCGAGGGAGACGAGTATTTGTCAATCGCAACTAAAATCTCTACATATTTTTCATTAAACAATTTACCCAGTTCAGCGATATCTACTGTGAGTTGTTCATATTGTACGGATAAGGCCGTAAGTTCATCTAAAATTGAATTAAATTGTTTCTCAATATCTGGTAAGCGTCTAACACGAACTTTAAACTCATCAAGTTGATCGGGCAAATCGGAAATTAAACCATGACAACTATATAACTCTTCTAAACAACGTTCTTTTCTAGATAAGAGAATTGCATGTGTTCTAGTGACTCTCGGTGGCACGGATGCAACGACTCTAGTGGGTTCAGTCATTCTGCTAAACGAACGAATTGAACTAACAAAAATAAAACAGAAATAATCAATCAGCTGTTTTATTTAAACGACAATGAACTCTAAACAATGCGAGACAAAAAAAAAACTATGTATTGGTTCCGCTGGCCCGGCCGAATTGAGTTGCCTGCTATCGTGCGCTCTAGATTGGGATGCGCGCGTTTTGTGATTGACTATCAGAGTCGCGCGCAGATGGATTCTAGGGGAGCGCAAACGCACAGAAACGAATTAAAATGGCGAGCGGAAATGCAAATTACTCCAAAAAGGGGAGACTAAGGTTTCTTAAAACCTTATTCTCTACAAACGGATCAGTGATCCGGTTTCGAATGGACCAAAAAGAAAACGTTATGTTGCGGGGTTATTGCGTTCTACCAGCGACGAGGGGGGTGCTCTTCAAATAAGAAAAGCGAAACTGGCAGCGTGCGGTAGATTGGCTGGTGAGCAGGAGTTTATAGAGTGAAAGGAACGCACTCACCTGTCAATCTCCTCCACCTTGGGACAGTCAGGGGGGTTGTAAGGCCCTCTGAGGTTCCCGAGCCTGGTTGGCGCGCCTCCTTTCAGGCACTTTTCACTTTTTCGCGGACTAAAAATACGCACGTGTTGACTCTCCCACGTCCATCCTATTAGTCTCTCTCGCGACACCTGTCTGGTGAGCGCGTGGGGGGAGTGAGGGTACAAAACTCTGGTAAAAAAAGGATCGGACCAGGATAGCCAATCGCTAACTCCCAAACAAATGTAAAATTATTCAAAATTTCCGTCGTTGATTATTTCATAGTTTGTACACGAGCCTAACCTCAAAAAAACTTATAACGGTTTGAAACTTAGGAAATAGTTGTCCATTTGAGCATTGGATGGCGTGGCGCGCATTTCCCGCTCTATCTCTATGGTTTGAGAAGTAAGTGGTGACTATACCCGAAGGGAAAGTCAATGTAACGTAAATGAATCGTATTTATTGATGTAGTTTTGTACCGGAATTATCGTTTCAATTTACCTGCCACATGTGTGTAAATTGAATTATCACTTAAGTTTACTTCTCATGGACATATATTTGGGATTATTGAATTAAATGTATGTTGTCATTAGATGATCCACTTTAATTCTGTTTTCCATCTAGGTTTCGAGCTTTACTGTGACTTTCCATTACCTAACCTGATTTTTAAAGCTCATGGCACTCATTAGAACTTTACCCAGCCCGTCTTCTGTGAGGCTCAGTCGTGGAAGGTTGGTAATTGGGAATTGTCGTTTTTGTCGGAAGTAGAAGTTGGATTAACCATCTACGGAAGTAACGTGGACAAAAGGATCGTTACAACCTGCAAACCAGTAATGTGCGTAATACATTGAAATTATAATGCATTATTGACTCAATTGCTGTTATTTATATAATGACAAATCATATTGAAATACCTTGGCATGATTTATTTAATGGTATTTATATACTACAGCAAGTAGATAACATATATTGAGGACTTCAATTCAAAGAATTGAATTTACTAGAAAATTGTTTTAAATTAAGTTATGCAGACAGGCGTAAGTGCAAATTTAGTACAGATATTTCTAATACGTGACAATCAAAAATATTGGAATTCATTATAGCAGCTTCAATCGGCAATATTATTTGATGTAATTAAAACAACTGTTTCCGCCCGGGATCGAACCGGGGACCTTCCGCGTGTTAGGCGGATGTGATAACCACTACACCACGGAAACAAGTTATTTAGAATTTTGACAAAATCTTTGTTTTGGGTTGTTCGGAAAGTTATTTCGTTTTTTTTTCCCGACAGAGGATTTAATTGCATTTTTTTGCACCCAACTTGACACTTAAGCCGTATAATTTGTATATGTTTTGAGAGCTCATATTGCAAGGCTTGTGCGTGAAAAATTCAAATTAATTCTAAGCAGTAGTTTTTGGTTTTTACCCTTTTAAATATGGAGAGCGATAAGCAGCATTTTCGACATATTTTACTGTTTTACTACAGAAAGGGTAAAATGCTGTTCAAGCCAGAAAGAAATTGACCGATGTGTATGGAGAAGGTATGTTGACAGTACGCCAGTGCCAGAACTGGTTCGCTAAATTTGGAACCGCCAATTTTGATGTCGAAGAAGCACCACGTTCGGGAAGGCCGGTTTTAGCTGATAAAGACGCGATAAAGGCATTAATTGATGCGAACACGTGCGATCGGATTGAGGATAAATTTATCAAATTCAACAGTTTATGACCACTTGAAAGGCCTGGGATTATTCTCGAAGCTCGATGTATGGGTTCCCATGTTCTCACAGAGAGAAATCTGTGTCGCCATATTGACGTCTCCGATTCGCGTCTCAAACGTCACGAAAATGATCCGTTTTTGAAGCGCATCATCTCTGGGGAAGAAAAATGGGTTGTATGCAAGAACGTCAAACGCAAGAGGTCATGGAGCAAAAAAGATGAACCGGCTCAAACCATTTCCAAAGCCGATATTCACCAAAAGAGGTGATGGTGTCTGGTGGGATTTTAAAGGAATCGTTTTTTTTTTTTTGAGCTTTTACCGGATAACATCAGCTGGACAAACTGAATGATGCACTTCAACAGAAAAGACCAGAACTAATCAACAGAAAAGGTGTAGTGTTTCACTAAGACAACACGAGACCTCACACAAGTTTGGTCACTCGCCAAAAGCTTTTACAGCTTGAATGGGATACAATGCCACACCCACCATATTCTCCAGACCTGGCACCATCGGATTATTATTTGTTCCGGTCACTCCAAAATTTGTTAGACGGTAAAACCTTCACCTCAAATGAGGAGGTCAAAAACCACCTCGATCAGTTTTTTTGCCAGCAAAGACCAAACATTTTATGAGCGTGGAATTATGCTACCAGAAAGATGGCAAAAGGTGTTGGACCAGAACGGCCAATATATAATTTAATAAAGTTTTCCTATTATGATTATCTCTGGGACTAACTGGGGACTTGCCAATGAGATAATCACCCAACAAGACACTTGCCTAGCCATTAACAGCTTTTCCCCTTTCAAGTCACCGGGTCCGGATGGTATCTTTCCTGCTCTACTCCAATTGGGACAGGAGTTACTACTGGAACGGCTGACAACAATTTTTCGGGCAAGCATAGCGCTTGCACATATTCCGACAACCTGGAGGCAGGCTAGAGTGACTTTTATTCCAAAGCCTGGGCGGCCGGATTATACGGCTGCCAAGGCGTACAGACCGATTACGCTGTCCTCGTTTGTGCTAAAAACACTTGAAAGGATAGTTGAAAGTTATATCAGAAGAACTACCCTCATTGAAAGACCACTCCAACTGACACAACATGCCTATACCAAGGGAAAATCTACGGAATCCGCCCTCTAAACGTAGTGAACAGGATCGAGAGAACCCTGGACAGGCAGGAGATGGCAGGGGCTTTCGATAAAACCACTTCAACGAAGATAGGGCAGGCTCTCATTCGCAGAGGCATCCCTACCGGAATACGTGAGTGGATAGGAAGCCTACTGACTAACAGAAACATAACAGTATCATCGGAGCAGGATAAAATCCAATGCAATATTAACAGAGGCTGTCCACAAGAGGGGGTACTTTCACCTCTTCTATGGAACTTAGTTCTGGATAGCCTACTGCAAACGTTGCACAACAACGATTTTCACGTAACAGCGTACGCAGACGACCTTGCCTTAATCGTCAGCGGAAAATACGAAGATGTGCTGCGTGATAGAATGCAAGCAGCCCTAAACATAATATCCAACTGGTGTGAGGAACACTCCGTCTCTGTCAATCCGACGAAAACGGAGATGGTTCTCTTCACCAGAAGGTACAAAGTGAAACGGAATGCACCGAAACTCAAAGGCATGGCGCTACAGTTCAGCAGCGAGGTGAAATACCTAGGGATCATTCTCGACAGCAAACTGAACTGGAAGGCGCACCTGGAAAACAAAACTGAAAAATCGATCAGAGCCTTCTGGCAATGCCGTAGAGCGATAGGCAAAACCTGGGGACTGAAGCCAAAGGTAACTCTTTGGCTTTATACAACCATAATCAGACCCATGTTGGTCTATGGAGCAGTGGTATGGTGGGCTAGAACTAAAGTACAGACCGCCATAAAACTGCTCAGTACAGTACAAAGGACCGCCTGCCTATAGATAACGGGCGCAATGAACACAACGCCAACGTTAGCGATGGAAGTGATGCTATGCCTACCACCACTAGATTTATACGTGGAAAAGACGGCGCTGGCAACCACCATTCGTCTAAAAAATCATGCGATTTGGGAATTGGTTAACTATGGAGAGGTAAGCTGCAGCCTCTGGAGGGCTGCCTGTGAAGACATTCCTCTTCTTGAGGCTGGCACAGACCTTTGCAGTCCTACTCTATTAGTGGGAATGCCATACGGTATCACCACCCTACCCACAAGTATAATGAAAGAGTCTGCGTCAAGAATTTACACAGATGCCTCGATTAGGGGAGAATCCTGGGTCAAGGGATACAGTTCAGACGGGGGCAACAGAAGGGCTGACTTGCTGGCGAAGGCGGCGGCGAAACTGAATATTCGGTCCCCAGAGCCGCTGGCACCCATTCCTCCTGCAACCCCCATCAAGCTAGTCCAAGAAAGAATGATGGAAAAATTCAGAGTAAGATGGGACGACGCAACTGACTGCGCCTTTGCAAAGGAAGCACTTCAGTATCCGAGCAAGTCTGCGGCAAGCAGATATCTCAGATTAGGCAGGAAAAACCTAAGGAGAATAACAGCTATCCTCACAGGACACGGTAGACTCAACGCTCACCTATTCAGGCTGGGACTCTCAGAGACACCAGATTGTCGAGGCTGCGGGGAGGTAGACGAAACAGCCAGGCATTTACTCATAGAGTGTCCGGCGACCTGCGAGATAAGGGAAGCTACCATGGGTGAGAGATGGCCTAACATGGCCGATATAAGAGACCTGCCCGCCTCTGCGATACTGGATTACCTCCATGGGACAGTCTGGTTGTAGCAGGGGAAGGCGGGGCTGTAATGAAGGGAGGCTAGGGGCCTTTTAGGCCTATGCACAGTGCTTATAGCACACCTTCACACATACATACATACAACCTCCCGACTTTCGAGCTGAATTGTGAAAAAAATACAAGTCTAAACACCCGAAAACCACCAAAAATCAACTCCTAAGATCATCATTCATCATAAAAATACCCATATATAGGGCTTTCTTTCGAAAATAACGAAATAAGAGGTGTAGTACGTATACTAGGATATAACCTAATTACCTTACGATCGCGTGAAAAAATAGCCTACACGTTCTAGTAACAAAATCCGTCCAACGATGATAGTCACCGGCAAATTCTTCACCAAACTTTTATCACAAGTAAACATAATCGACTCAATTATTATAGAATAACACAACTACTCGTATTACCTCCCAATCCAATAATGTGCAAAATGGAAAACGGAACACAAAATCTCTTCGTCTCCCGGATATCCATGTTCGCATTTTAATTCAACCCAATCAGGTTAGTGCATTTGCGCCTCTACCAATCACATAACCCTCGACTTGGCGGGTAGTTTGAAAACGTATGCCTCAAGTAGAAAAAACTGACGGTAGAATTGAAAAGAAATTTCTAACAAATCTCCGCACGTTTATTACAGCCACTGGTGATTATGAAGAAACAATAAATCAACGAATCCCCCCGCAACACAAGAAAAACATCGCACAAAAATCAGTTGGCCCCACTGCCAGTGCTTAAGGTTGGACACTCCGCTGTGAACCACAATGTGAACAATATCTTCGCTTTAGTGCTCTATAGTGCGGGTCAAACCCTTTTTAATGTACTCTTTTTATCTTCAAAACCTTTTATTCCTAACCTAGATCGCCCCCTTTTTCATGGAATAATCCGTTTTAATTTACGCCTAATAACTTAATAAACAGTATTAAAATTGATTTTTTCTTAATTTTTGTGATGACTCTGAAAAGAGCCGATTTTGCATTCATGTACTGTAGTGTTAAATAGACAAATAAATTATTGCTATCGGCATCTCGTGGTTGCAATTCGTATTATACTTGCTGTACGTTCTTAATTTGAAACATCTGGTTTGAGCGTTATAGTGCGGCCAATTTCACGCTGAAGTGTAGGACAGATTCTAGGATTGAGCTAATTTTTCTAATAAAGAAGTGAGAAGGTTTACAAAAGTAAAGATTTTTGAAGTTTTTTGGTTAAAGCCTAGTATAGCACCCCCCTTCAAATTTCAGTTTTTATTCGATAACCCCCTACAAAGGGGTGTTTTTTATGATAACTGACGTAGACTTAGGAGTGGATTTTTAGTGGTTTTAGGGGGCTTTCACTTATATTTTTCTCACAATTTAGCTAGGAAGTCTGGAGGTTATGTCACTGAATTTTTGTATTTCCGCCACAATATAAAGCATTATTTTGTTATTTAACGCACATATTTACACTTTCATTACACTGCATCATACTTTTGTTGAGTTAAAACAGCAATTAATTGAGAAATTAATGAAATTCATCTGCGAATGATCTCAATACTGACGATAGATAGCCAACGATAAGTACAGTTTTCTACATTTTGTTTTACTTTTCCCTCTTAAGTAAATAAACGCCTTTCTATCGAGAAAAATCCTATTTTCTTTCATATATTCTATGCAAAATCTAGCCATCATCTAACCTAAACATTACCTAACCTAACCTGATACTCTTTTTAAGAGAATCACTCTTTTATATAATTTTATCTATGCAAAACCTAAACATTACCTAACCTAACCTGATACCCTTTTTAAGAAAATCGTTCTTTTATGTTATTTTATATTTGCAAAATTAAGACAGTGCTTAACCTAATAACTTCATTTCTACAGACATATTTTCTACAACCAAAATTGTATCGCCATCTCGTAGCCGTATTTCGTATTGTACATGCTCTACGACTCTACGTAAGCGTCAAGTTTGAGTGGCGTTACGCGGCCAACTTCACGCTGCAAAGGTGGGTGCTTACCAAGGACGCTTGAGTATATGTATAAAGGATAGATGGAATAGAAAATTTGAGAGTGGGAGGAATTTAATGGAGATCTCATGACGTCACAGTAATTTACTGCGCACGCGTTAAATATGATTAAAATAGCTATCGAATTATAAATTAAACGATATCGAAACGGAGTTTTCTCTCTATCAACCGTTGTTTGGAATCGCTCCATCGCTCCAGGTAAGTCTATAGTCACAGAGATAAATGTGAAAATAATTTATTAATTATTTTCAAATCATTTTTATTTAATATATTTAAATAACTGTGACCAAGTGAATGAATACTGTTTTCTATTTATATTAATAGCCAGCGAGGCATTTATTCAAATCCGAACCGAGAGAAGTTTTTTGTGAATTTGTGATAACAGCAATACACGAGCGCACGTCCTCCTTCGCCGGTCATTACTATCTCAGCGCGCGGCAGGTGAGGGTCGCTCTTTTTAATTAATTTGATTCAATTCTTTTCGTTTAATTTTATTCGGTTTTGATTTAAATTGAATTAATTTGGTTTAATTTAATTTAAATTGATTTAGTTTAGTTTAATTTAATATAACTGATTTAATTATGCTGATTGTATTTGAATTAATTTAATTGATTTATTTTAACATCTTTAAATTATGTAAGGCATAGCTGTACTGACGAGGGATAGATCCCGAAACACGTGTCTGCAGATGGCCTTATATTATGTAACGTTCCTTTTGTTGTTTTTACATAAAATTTTTCTCGGATCAAAAAAAAAAAAAAAATTTTGTTGCATTATTCAATATATGATATGCAGCAGCAGGTGTACATTATGTAATTCAATGTCCGGCGTGGGTATTTGCCCGGGAAGTAGTTGTTTTAATGTGCATTTGTTTAACGTACTTACGTAGGTAAGTCTATAGTCACAGAGATAAATGTGAAAATAATTTATTAATTATTTTATTTAATATATCGCTCCATCTTCGTTTTGAGTTGCTATCGACTAAACCAAAATACGGCCTTAGGTTATATTAATATAATTAATTTTCGTTTTATTTTATTAAATTTATTACTAAAATAAAAATACTAATATTAATTAAATTGTTTAATATTTGTATCGTAATAAAATTATAATAAACAATAACCTCAAAAGTCGATATTTAAGTTGTATTTATTACGTACAAATAAAAGTGTACTAGTAAATTAAAGATTGAGTCTTCTTCCTTCATAAAATTTATTGATTGCAAATGTATATGTCAGTCACGATGTGACTATTCGAATGCTTAAAAAAATGTATTATTTTTTTTATAATAATACAGTGTAGTAATGAATTTAGTTATTACCATTTTTACTCAGTTACAATAGTATGGATTACCTCTTCGAACAAGTGCATTTGTTTGTGTAAAAACCTAAAGAGTGCAACATTTTAAAAGAGTGTGGATAAACGTAATAAAATAATACAAAAATATGTATTGTCCCGCAGACAAACAAATTAATGTATTACGCCCGGTGATTTTCAAATTTACTTTTCGCATGGTCGCTGAAAGACCAAAGTATAACTAAATAATGAAATTATGAATGGGCATAAACAAAGAAGTAGAAAGCACGCAATGTGATAATAGGTTATGTTTGTTTTCACCGGTGTACGCGCGAAAATATTCGAATTCATCTACGTCACGAGGTCTGAATGACCGAGAGGGAGGTGAGAAGCAAGGGGGGCGTTGAAACTATGTGAGGCGCTAGTTCAGCATACCTTTACTCGATCTACCTTGGGTGCTTACTAAGCTTTAGCCGTTTTTTTATTGACTGTATTGGCTGTATTCCGAATGGCGAATATGTAGCATATGTTGCATAATAACCGTACGAATTGGATCATTTCACGCATATGCTGCAGTTTCGCGCCCACAATAATTTGAAATTTCTGAACATTTCGTGTATGTATCGAGGTAGTGCAGACTACGCATGCATGCGCATTAAAGTCACGCGGATAATCATCAATATTGGTAGAGTATATATCGAGTATATGTATGTGATTATTCACAGCATAACCTATTATTAATTTCCAATTAATTTCGTTAGCCTTCCTTTTCACAGAATCAAACAAAAAAATGGTGATGTGTCCATCATGGCACTTTCTTTTTAAAGTTAAACCCGAGTATTTAGAAGAATATTGTAATTAAGTGTGTTATTTCTTACCTTACAATAGGTTAAAATCATTCCTCCACACTCTTCTTCATTTTTGCAAACTGGAGGCGTTTGCGAATGATAAGTTGAATTTGACGGCACTTTGACGTTTTATTTGTCATTAAAATAATTATTTCAATAATTAAAATCTCTAAGGGAATTTATCAGATAAATGCTTATAAAATGAAAACCGGAGGTCCTACAATAAAAGTTTTATAACAGAAATTATTTATTTTCCAAGATCTAAAACTTTTATTTGAAACATTTTTCTATCCGAATTAAAAAATGAAAAATTGCTAAGAGTAAAGTTGCACTTAATGAGTTTTGATTCTAACCACAAGCTTTTCAGATCATTCCACTGTTATATAAAGCTTAGATATAAAGTTTGGGCTTAATCCATTTAGCCGTTTAGGCGCTATCGCGGAAACACACAGACACACAGACACACACACAGACATTTTTCAAAACTCGATGGAATGGACTCAGGGGACCTCAAAACGTGCATATTTGTTGAAATTGGCGGTTCGAAAATTTTCACTATCACAATACTTTCCCTTGGACAGGGGTCCGGGGAAAGTAAAAATATGTGAAAATGTTTACTAAAATTCCAATTAATATAAATGACAAGTTAATTTATTTGGAAGTACTGTCGACTGTTTTAAACTGTTTTAAATCTTTGGACAACTGAAAAACTGTTTGTTATTTTCAAAATAAATAAATATCCAATTAAGTAATTAATTTTTGAATAAAATGTAATAATAGTTAAATATATTACCAGAGTCTGTCTATTTTGTGGAACAAGGAAATTCAACGTTGCAAATTACTTACTTCATATTTGTAGATCCCGAATTGTTAGAAAAAATGTATTTTGTCCAATGTAGAAATGTACTAAACTGAGAGTATTCATTACGTCGCTCTATAAAAATAGTGCTGGTGGTAAAAGGGGGCTGGTTATTGGCGTTATTAGTATTTTGAGATATTAGGGGAGGCTTTATTTAGTTTTTGTGGCAGAGCCGCCACTGAAATTGATAATTTATTGCTTTCAAATCGTTCCGATTCAGATTGGTGTATATGCGCGCATCTCCATTCGGTACGCTATTATGTAGAAAACCAAGTTTCGTACATATGCGCCATTAGGAATACAGCCTATATTTTCATTATTTCATATCGCAATATAGGATACCGAAAACAACCAATTGGATTTGTATGAATCGTGTCAGTTACAATTCTTTAATCATCGTTCTTGCATTTTTCTAATAACAATTCACATAACGCAATCCTGCACTTTTTCTAATTATCCAATAAAATAAATGCAATACACATGCAAATCCGTATTTGGTATTGTTCTGCCGTCTTATTGGCAGAAACTTATGTTAACTTCAACCATCGGGGTATAGTCCTGATGTAGTGGTGTCAGTGGATATTTCGATAGATATGATGAAGTATTAGTATTAACAGTAAAAAATTACTTAATGTAATTTACTAAATAAATAAAGCAACAAAGGATTTTTTCATCAATCCATTCGAATTCAAATATCGAGAAAATTAGCCGCTTGATTTATTCAGTCACAAAGTAGTTACGATTTTTATGAGTACTTTTGCGGTTAAAATAAATGATGCAACTTTGTAGAGGTTGAAACGAAAAAAAAAAAAAAAAGAAAGATAACAAACAGATTTGCTTGGCGGAATTACATTGTTCTTCAATCTTGATAGAAATTCTGGGTTGTAGAGTGAATGTGTTCATACAGTGCATACTAAAGACACAGGCCGGAATGTCGTAGTGGGGAAATTTCCAATCTCGGAGTCTAGTGACTCCCAATTCGCGTGAATTCAGTGGGCCGCAGATAATAGAAACCTAAATCGAAGAGCAACTTCCCTCCAAAAAGGACACTTATAACGATTGTTTACATTATCACATTTTGATACCAACCTACAAACATTGAAAGATTACCTTGCAAGCAGTTCTACCAACATCGATTTTTTAGCGGGAAAATTTAAAATTCAAAAGGAAAATTTAGGATGGTAAAAAAAAAAACATAATAAATAAAACAAAACATTCAGAAAAACATAATAATATAAAAATCAACAAATATATATTTCTGTATTTACAACTGTAATTTACATAAAGCTTAAATGTAGGTAAACAAAAATTAATATATTTACATATCTATATTACAATATCTACATTTTAATTAATCACATATATAATTTTTTTATTCATACAGTTTTATATAATTATTATTTACAATACATATATGGAGTGAAATTGTAATGACTGATACAAAAAAACAAATAAAATTGAGGTAATAGTAGGAATTTTGGGTTTTTCACCAACCGCCTGTTCCACGTACGATGTTGATGGTTGTTGTTCAACAATGTTCATCAATTCCTTTTCATCCAAATCCATATCCTCCACGTCTGTCGATGGTTGCTCAACAACGGGTTCTTCAAACAATTCTTCTCCTGTTGGTAGAAGAACCCTTCCTCTCTTCCCTCCCGCTTCATACTTTGTTTCTACCATAATGTCCAGTTTTGGTAGGCATATGTTTGGTATGGCATTTTTTTAACGCAAATTTATTAATTTTAAAATACTTTTGCGATTCATCAAAATGTAAATGACAAATTCTTATATTTTTTATATTGGCCCCCAAAAGATCGTACCTATGAATGGCCTTTAGCCATACACTAGATTTCTGGAATCATAAAGATAAAAAACATTGAAACATTTTAGTTAATTATCAAATTTATTTTAATTTATTGTTAACTTTTAAGACAGAATTCATTCATTTATTCATTGTTAATTAACTATTATATATTAAAATGTTATTACAATTTATCTTGTGTATTTTTTTTACTGAATAATTAATATTATTTATTTGAATTTCATTTTTTATGTGAAAACTGTACAATCTAATAAAATAATGAAAAAAAAAATGTTTTTTTTTTTCTGCCAAATAATAATACTTAATATTGAAAAACTCTATTATTGAGCGATATTTTCAAATCGTTTATGAATTATTTTATTGCAACTTATTGTTTAACGATTTTCATAAATGTTGGTATAAATTACTTCATAAACATTTACTTTTTTCTTGATTCAAAATGAAAGTGATTACAATATGCTTGCAATAAGTTCACATAAATATTATTACTGCATATATTTACTTGAAAATAAAATCTCAATTATGTATACAGAATGTCCCACCGAAGACGCACATTAAAACTACTTTAAAATGCTATTTTATACATGAAATCTAAGTATATTTTAATTATAAAACTCACTAAAACTGTAACGATGAAAAATAAGAAGTTTAACATTTCACAAGTCTAGTTACATATATATCATATAATGGTATTTAATTTGCACATAATACAATTTATAATACTGTTGCTTTTAATTACTCAGTAATACTCTCAATTTTAACTGATTTGTTATACTAAATAATGTGGTAATAAATAAATAAATAAATTAAAAATATAAGTACTAACCTCAGTTTCTTTTGGGAATACATAAAAATTACGTCCGGTTTTGCAACCTGGTACACAACACCTCACTTTTACTCAAAAACAATACACTACACAACACAATAAACACGTCCGAAATTTGCAAATGCAAAGAAATATTTAGTTTCGCTAACATTTTCATGCTTCTTATAAACAACAAACGCGACCATATTGAGCCACACCACGCATGCGCCACGGAACACTAAGGAAGCGACATCCCATGTAACGCTTTTTGGTCGCCCTCTGGATTGTGCTTCCTTAATTAGCACTAACACTAACGTATATATTATGTTGGTGTTCGTGAAAAAACAGAAATCTGTAATGTGAAATTTACTCACACATAGACACAAGTTAGTGTGCACATGCATATACACACACACACACACACATTACTCACATACATACTGTGTGTGTGTGTGTGTGTAAATGAATATATTCTTTATTTTCAATAATTCGTTTTGTTAATGAACTTTATTAATTAATACCAATCAATACTTACCTTTATTTTGTATTTATTCATTAATTATAAGTACAAAGAGGGAGAAATAAAATTAAGACAAAATAGAATGTGGGATATCAAAATTATTTATTAACAATAAACATAAAATAACACAAAAAAACATCACCAGAATACAATAATTACAAATACTTATAGCTTACAAATAATCTATTACTTACAAATTGTGAAACACTTAAAACACGTATTAAAAGATGACCTAACCTAGATATCTAAATAATAATGATTATTGAAATTACTTAAATATACCAAACTATAACTAACCAAATACATATAATTATCAATCAATTAATAGTAAATCTAATTACTGAACTTATTAACAGCTTACCGAGTTCCTATTATTCACAAATTGTGAAAATTAAGAAAAAACGTGCCTACTCTCAAAGCAAACAAAGGAAAAGTAAAAATGGCCGAAAACTAAATAGCGTCACGGAACACGGAACGTGCCTAGATACGCGCCAGATTCCATAGAAAACCCGTCATCAGCGCCGCCTAGCCCGTGCTTCCTTAACTGTTTCCAAAAAATCAAACTCCCATAAGCGTGTCACCCCCCTGGCATGCGCTTCGAGGTTGATGCCAACTTAAAAAATATAATAAATTTCATGTTTTAACGTTGGCAACGTTTATTTTCTAATGTATACAAACCGAGATTTGAGTATCACCCTCTGCCGCAGATCGTCGTGACGGAAACATCACTTGCTCGATTTTAATTAAATGCCTTATTTGGAATTATACCATATTTTGTAGTTAATATAATTTTATTTTTTAATACATTGATTTAAATATTCATTTTTAGAATATATTTTTGCATAAAATAAATATTTATCATTACAACTGCATTCTGAAAATAATTGTTAAATTTTAACTCGCTCGCACCAGAGACGAGCTAGAGATGAGCACGCGCTCCAAGGCCAGGCATACAAATGGATTTGGGAGTCCTCCCCACTCCACTGCCTATATCTTTAGTAGGCACTGGTTCATACGATATACCTCAAATTCTCAGTTTGTGAAGTGTGATAAACGATTTAAAAAAGTGCATCTTTTTTGTTATTAACGGGCCCATTAGCTCAGTTGGTTAGAGCGTCGTGCTAATAACGCGAAGGTCGCGGGTTCGATCCCCTCATGGGCCAGGGTGATTGTTTTAATTATAATTTGTTCAAGAAATTTTAATGTTCCTCACTGATTTGCTCAGCAGACTAATTAAATAGCGACAGGTAGGATCAGGGTCATCCTTAAACGCGGCTAGTTATTAACCAGTGTACGTCCAGCTGAAATTCTATGGACAAAGCAATGTTATCTATTATTATCAGTATTTGAATTTGTTTAGATATTTTCACATATTGTTAAAATATATATCAAGAATAACAATATACAATAACGCTTAATCATATTTTTACTTCATTTTCTTGTAAACTAAAAATCGGTAACATTAACGACTTTTGATGGAATTCAGTAGATTTCCACTGGTATTAATCCACTGGTTCGAATCCATCGACCGATGAGTTTCTGTAGAACGCGACCAATGTATGTGAATACATAATATTTTGATAAAATAAATATACTTTAATTACAATCGTTTTTATTATACGTGGATTGCTGTAGGCTTATTTCATTGTATACATAATTATTAATATGCTAATGATTACAAATGGCGCCTGATATTCCTTTTTTTTTTTTCACCATTTTTTAACAACATTGCAAATAAGTTGTTTCCGTGGTGTAGTGGTTATCACATCCGCCTAACACGCGGAAGGTCCCCGGTTCGATCCCGGGCGGAAACAATTGTTTTAATTATATCAAATGAAATTGCCGATTGAAGTTGCTACCGTGAATTTGAATAGCATTCAAAGCGAGGATTTATAAAAAAATATTCGTCCATTTCCATAGGACGTTTTATGTCCTTTTTAGTGATGAGGTCGATATGTAAATACATTAATATCGAATTTAGAGGAGATTCTACGGATTACAATGTTCTGCGCTATTTCCAGCTTACATATCATCACTTATGAAATATTTATTCATGAAGAACAACCATAGGTTATTTTTGACTGTATCATTGCTTTGTAGATAAGTATTTTGCTTGATATAAATAGCTCGTTTCTTGTTAGGCGGACGGATTTAAGTACTTCAAAACACATTGCGCGAGAGTATCAATTTGTAAACCAAGATATTTCATTTGTTTTACCCATGGTATTTTAGGTACCATATGATCGAGAACGTTTATTCTCTAGTGCTTTGTTTTTTTCTTCTTCTTTATTTTACATTTTGTTGGCACCAGTGAATAAAAATAAATAAAACCTTACGTGTATCATTATTTATCATATAAAATTCTTGTTTTTTTTAGAATAACATAACCTCTAACCACACGGTTATTTTTATTACCAACATCATACTTTTTCAATAAAAAATCAAAGCACTCCAGAGAAAAGTTCTCGACCATATGGTTTTTCTTATACAGAAATTTTCATCGAGCTGTTGGTGAGTCTTTGTGACACTGTCTTTTTTTTCGAATTGATTGAAATATTTCATTCTTCGAGGTTATTGTGGGCGGTTTGTATTATTGAAATTGCGTGCGTTAAGTTTTTACGGCGGTGTACAAAAGCCATGTTACCCCATTATTACGCAGATAATATAATTAGTGTAACAGTGTAGTTATACGTAATTATATTAAAGATAAAATAGGAAAGTACAGATTTCTTAGGGACACCGGCAGAAATATTGGGCGAGAATAGCTTTCCATAACGAGTTTGGAAAATACGTTCGTTGAGGAATTTTTTGTCATTTTGATTTAATAATATCTACGGTGTCATGATTTTGAATAAAAGGCCTTTGTGTCAAACTCCATAAAATGCTTTCGCAGTATCCTATCAAAGCCCATGATGATCTTATGCTCATATGAACATTCGTTCAGACGTGCTTTGATAGCTTTCTCAAATAAATTTCCTATTATTGGAATCAGACTGATTGGCCGGTGATTTTTACTTTCCCCGGACTCCTGTCTTTGGGAAAATATTGTGATCGTAAAGAGAATCGAATCGCCAATTTCCACGAATATGCACGTTTTGAGGTCCCATGAGTCTATTCCATCGACTTTTGAAAAATATCTGTGTGTGTGTATCTGTGTGTTTCGGCGATAGCACATAAACGGCTAAATGGATTAAACCCAAACAATATATCAAGATTAAGGTGTAGAGATTAAATCTAATAATGTATTTGAAGTGGACCGAGATCAAAATACATTAATTTATTTTCGATTTTTTTTTATTTGAATCGCTTCTAACATATTTAATAGATAATTCGATGATTATTTCAATAAGTGTATATTATCAATGTTGATTTTATGCCCAATTTCGATTATATGGTTAGCTACCGCTGATTTTTCTTGATTTTAATTTCTTGCATGCGTTATATGTTCTTTGTATCTGTTTCGTAAATTATTTTATGTAATTGAATATATAACCGATTGGTCAAGATCTTCTATCTTGTCAATATTCCCAAATAATTGACTGAGTTTATTATTATTATTTGATTTGTCTCAGCTCCTCTATACTCCTCCCAGTAGCGTTCTTTCTATCTAGCCTCTATGTCCCTTATTTCTGCCTTTAGATATTGTTTGACAAGGGGACAGATCGGTTCAGGGCCTATTGGAACAAACTCAGTCCTTTTTTTTTGCAAGGGCATCTGCCATTTCATTGCCTTCTAATCCTCCATGCCCTGGCACCCATATTAGGCTTAATCTGTTGCCTTTTGCCAGTTGCATCAGAGAGTTGTGGCACTCCAGAACCAGGTTCGAATTTTTTGCCGGATTCTGAAGAGCCATAAGTGCAGCCTTGCTGTCACTAGCTATGTTGATGTTTGCTCCTTTATGTTTGGAATATAGTAAAATTGCCATGATTTCTGCTTGGAAGATGGTGCAGCCAGATCCCAGCGCCATGTGGATATCAATCCTTGGACCACTAATTCCTAAGCCTGCCATTCCATTTCTTAGGGACCCGTCTGTATACCATACCAGACATCCCCTTACCTGTGTGGGGACATTGCCTCCGGACCAGTTATCCCTTTCAGGCATCATGATTTTGTACCCATTTTCTTCAAATGTGTAGATGACATCAATATCATCCCTAGGAAGCCCAATTAAGTGAGGAGCTTTGTTTCGGATGCTTAAGTGACATATTAGTTTTTCTTTCCTGAAGTTAATATTTTTGTGTATTCTTAGGGTTTCTTCGAGAGCGATTCTTTCTAGGTGCATATGTAGAGGCGCTACGTCTAGTATCACCTCCATCGCCACTGATGGAGTCGTATTCATTGCCCCCGTAATACACAAACATGCCAATCTTGTTTAGGATTTGAGTGCATGTTTTTTTATGAGTTTTTGTTCACCAGATGGACGCTGCATAAGTGACAGTGAGTCTCACTATCGTCTCATACATCCACCTGGACATTTTAGGATTGAGCCCCAAGGTCTTTCCTAGTAGTAGCCTACAGGTGTATAAGCCTGTAAGAGCTTTTTCCTTGACATGCAGCAATTATCTATTCCAAGTAAGTTTTTGGTCTAGATAAATTCCTAGATACTTAACTTCCTTGGAGAGTTGTAGCTCTATCCCTCCCATATCTAGCTTACTCTTCCTAGTAAAGGAAACTGCGATAGTTTTGTGGGGATTGATACCCAGGTTTTTGTTTTTACACCATTTAGCAACAGTATCAAGACCATGTTGGATTATCTCCATCACAGTTCTTTCAAACTTACCAGTAACTCTCAGCACTACATCATCGGCATACCCTATTGCAAGGATACCTTCCTTTTGTAAGGTGAATAGTAGGTCGTCACCCACAAAGATCACAAAAGTGGGGAGAATACTCCCCCTGAGGACAGCCTCTACTGGTTAAGATGGTTTTCAAATCCTTGCCGATTCTAGCCGTTATTTCCCTGCTTTGAAGCATAGATTTGATCCATCTCGTTGTTGCTGGGTTCACACCCTTATGACACAATGCACTATTTATGGCCTCAAAGGAGGTGTTATCAAAAGCCCCCTCAATGTCCAGGAAGGCACAAATAGCCGTTTCCCTGTCACCCAGGGCCCTCTCCAGAATCCCAATGACGTCACTTAGTGCTGAGATGGTTGATTTTCCCTTTTGATATGCGTGCTGATTTGCATGTAGAGGTCTCTGGGGAAGTATATCATTCCTAATGTGGAGATCCAGCACCTTTTCCATGCCTTTTAAAACGAATGAAGATAGACTGATCGGTCTGTAGGCCTTAGGCTGTTCAGTGGGTTTACCCGCCTTTGGAATAAAGACCACCTTAGTCCATCTCCACTCCCTTGGAATATGTCCCAGGGCATGGCTTGTACTGAATATCCTCCCTAGGTTTGTTTTAATCAAATCCAGACATTTCTGGGTCATGATTGGCGCTATGCCATCACCTCCCGGTATTTTGTATGGTTTATAGCTATTCATTGCCCAAACAATCCTCTTTTCGGTGAAGATCCTGTTTGAGTAACTTCTAGCTCTACCTATTTGCTCGTAGTTTACTTCAGTTTCAAACTCCGAGCATTTAGTTCGACACATCTAGAGTTTCCTCTGGACTTGTCGTGAATTTTCCCTCAGTGTTCTGCAGGTATCCAAGGTCCACAGAGTACTCCCTCTTAAGATTCCTCTGTAGTCTTGCTGCTGTGGGGAGGTGTTCTATCTCTTCCCAAATTTGTATCCAGGATTTCGTTTTTGAGTCCCTCAAAGCCTTATTGTATTTTGTGAGGGCTTCGTGGTAACAGTCCCACTTGCCACTTTTTTCGCTTTGTTGAACTCTTTTCTGGATTGCTTTTTCAGCTTGTCAAGCTCCCCATTCCACCAGGGAACACTTCTCTTTTGCGTTCCCCGACTCGTGGGGCAGCTAATATCCAGAGCTGTCCTCAGCATTTCATTTAGATTATTTGAGGTCATTTCTAGATCCTCTACTGTTTTAATATTTCCTACAATTGAACTTTCTACCTCCCGTTCAACAGATAGAGCATATTTCTTCCAGTCTGTTTTCTGGATGATTTTCCTTTTCACAACCTCTTTATCTCCTGCCTCAACACTGAATCTGATAAAACGGTGGTCAGAGAGAGACGTTTCATCGGAGGCGTACCAGTTAGAGATTTTTGATAATGCTAGATGACTGGCTAGGGTTAGGTCTAATTCTTCTTCCCTTATCCTATTAGCAACAGTTGGTTTGCTTCCCCTATTTATGACAATGATATTATTTGTCATAAGGTATTCAAACAAATTTTCCCCCCTTGCATTAGTATCTGTACTTCCCCATGCTATATGGTGGGAATTAGCGTCAGAGCCTATAATGTATGGGAGATTTTTATCTTTGCAGAAATTAATAAAATTAGTTACCTCTTGAGTTGGTGACTCTATAGTATCCCCTGGAAAGTAGGCGGATGCCTACACCAGGTTGTCTTTCCTGTTCGATGGCTTAGCTCCACTGCTACTAAATGGCCGCCCTTGGCGAAGTACTCGGTTACCAGGTCCTTATTTTGAGCCCGAGAATCTTTTCCGTTGGGTCATTGGTGCTGTCTTTGAAATAGCCCACCATGACCGTCATTTGTATTTGGCATTTGATTTGCCTCCATTTTTTTCAGTGAAGCCTTTTCCCAGGGGGGGCATAATGTACTGAGATTAGAATTAGAATAATAAGCTTATGTTAAGTTGTATATAATTTATTAAAATGTGTTTCTGATGTGGGGGAATAAATAAGTAACGAATATTTTGTCATTGTTGGAATTGATAGGTGTTAAGCAGGAGGTAATATTGAATTTACTTTTGAATGCATGTTTATTCAGAAACATATTTCACCTAATTCACCGGGTAAAGTACCATGATGGACACATCACCATTTTTTATGTAATTTCAACTCCGACTCCGGTTGTTGTTAACAATATAAAATAAAACAGATTGCATAATCTACTCTTATTTCGCTTATTAAAATTTGTATAGCTTAAATATGAACAAATTTATCAACCATTTATCGCCAGCTGATGCATGTTGTATTTTGTTATCGACTGGCCCATTAGCTCAGTTGGTTAGAGCGTCGTGCTAATAACGCGAAGGTCGCGGGTTCGATCCCCTCATGGGCCACTGTTACACTTTTTGTAACAAACTAATCTCATCCAATATTCTATATTCAGAAAGTAATTATAAAAGACACAAGTGTTCAAATGCGTTTTGTAAGGCTTAATCTTATCCTTGAACAGTTTATTTGTTTAGAAAATGGCGTCAAAGCGCGCGCTAATCCGGACATTCCCGTAATTAACGACCAGCTTGATCTAATATATTCTCCCATCTTTAAAGCAATTATATTTAAATACCTGGATTTGTAATTTTTAAAATACTTTTGTTTTGATAATGACACGTTAAGGTTGTCGAAACTATGGTCAACAATAAAACAAACTCAGTTATACAAATAAAGTAAAAAGGTGTTTCATTTATTAAAATTGAATTACAATGTATAACAAAGTAAAAGCCTCAACAATTAACAAGTTAATTTAATTATTTTCTGAACAAATAAACTGTTCAAGGATAAGATTAAGCCTTACAAAACGCATTTGAACACTTGTGTCTTTTATAATTACTTTCTGAATAAAGAATATTGGATGAGATTAGTTTGTTGCAAAAAGTTTAACAGTGGCCCATGAGGGGATCGAACCCGCGACCTTCGCGTTATTAGCACGACGCTCTAACCAACTGAGCTAATGGGCCAGTCGATAACAAAATACAACATGCATCAGCTGGCGATAAACGGATGATAAATTTGTTCATATTTAAGCTATACAAATTTTAATAAGCGAAATAGGAGTAGATCCTCAGGGGGGAGTACTCTCTCCAATTTTGTGGTCTTTGGTGGTTGACGACCTACTATTCACCGTACAAAAGGAAGGTATCCTTGCAATAGGGTCTGCCGATGATGTAGTGCTGATAGTAACTGGTAAGTTTGAAAGAACTGTGATGGAGATAATCCAACATGGTCTGATACTGTCGCTAAATGGTATAAAAACAAAAACCTGGGCATCAATCCCCACAAATCGATCGTAGTTCCCTTTACTAGGAAGAGGAAGCTAGAGGGAGGGATAGAGTTACAACTATCCAAAGAAGTTAAGTATCTGGGAATTTATCTAGACCAAAAACTTACTTGGAATAAACAATTGCTGCATGTCAAGAAAAAGCCCTTACATCCTTATACACCTGTAGGCAACTACTAGGAAAGACCTGGGGGCTCAATCCTAAAATGACCAGGTCCATCTGGTGAACAAAAACTCAGCAAAAAACCATGCACTCAAATCCTAAATAAGATTCAAATATTGGCATGTTTGTGTATTACGGGAGCAATGAGGACGATTCCAACAGTGGCGATGGAGGTGATACTAGACGTATCGCCTCTACATATACCCCTAGAAAGAGTCGCTCTCGAAGAAAATGGGTACAAAATCATGATGCCTGAAAGGGATAATTGGTCCGGAGGCAATATCCCCACTCAGGTAAGGGGATCTCTGGTATGGTATACAGACGGGTCCCTAAGAAATGGAATGGCGGGCTTAGGAATCAGTGGTCCAAGGATTGATATCCACATAGCGCTGGGATCTGGCTGCACCATCTTCCAAGCAGAAATCATGGCAATTTTACCATATTCCAAACATAAAGGGGCAAACATCAATATAGCTAGTGACAGCAAGGCTGCACTTATGGTTCTTCAGAATCCGGCGAAAAATTCGAGCCTGGTTCTGGAGTGCCATAACTCTCTGATGCAACTGGCAAAAGGCAACAGATTAAGCCTAATATGGGTGCCAGGGCATGGAGGATTAAAGGGCAATGAAATGTCAGATGCCCTTGCGAAAAAAGGGCTGAGTTTGTTCCAATAGGCCCTGAACCGATCTGTCCCCTTGTCAAACAATTCCTAAAGGCAGAAATAAGAGACATAGAGGCTAGAGAGAAAGAACGCTACTGGGAGGAGTATAGAGGAGCTGAGACAAATCAAATAATAATAATAACAATAAACTCAGTCAATTATTTGGGAATACTATTGACAAGATAGAAGATCTTAACCAATCGGTTATATATTCAATTATATAACATAATTTACGAAACAGATACAAAGAACATATAACGCATGCAAGAAATTTAAATCAAGAAAAATCAGCGGTAGCTAACCATATAATCGAAATTGGGCATAAAATCAACATTGATAATATACATTTATTGAAACAATCATCGAATTATCTATTAAACATGTTAGAAGCGATTCAAATAAAAAAATCGAAAATAAATGAATGTAATTTGTTCTCGGTCCACTTCAAATACGTTATTAGATTTAATCTCCACATCCTAATCTTGATATATTTAAATAACTGGACATGTATGCAAGTTGTGGGAGGGGGATTTTGTGATATTCCTAATAGTGATTATGGGGGACGAGACGACATCTTTGTGGAAAAGTATAAAAATTTGAGAAATTTACCGTTTTATTTTGTTCCGCTATTTTGAGCAACTAATGGTCTATCTAAGGAGAAGTGGCATGCATAATAAGAGCCGTGTCGTCAGCGAAGAGAAGAGTATATTGAGAAGGATTAAAGTGTGTAGGATCTAGATTATACAGAAATTCCCCAAAGTAACGAATAAATTCTACAAAATCGTAAATAAAAATATTTCTGAAAAATGGAATAAAAAATATTACTTTCATTGTTATAAATGTTCCGCACGTATTAATTTTTCACACAAAGTGACCATCATCAATATATGTGAATTCATAAAATTATGATAAATCGTGTGTTTCTATAAAATCGTAGATAAAAACATTTCGAAAAAATGTTCTTACACCTCGATTTTTATTTTTAAAATTACTATCCTGACATACACTTTTCAGCTCCTCATCCCTTCGTCCCTAAGGGGTGATAACCCCAACTTTAAAAATTCAAATAGCGAAGCACCCCTTGCTGAGGTTTTATTCTGAACACAACGATAATAATAATAATAATAATAAAATCGTTTAATAAATAACGGCAATATTTATTAAAACAAAATAAGAGCGTCAATATTCGAGTCAGCGCAGTTGAAGCGGGTATAGCAATATCGTTAAAACAATTGCAATTTTTTTGTACTTATATCAAACACAATTCAGGGTAATAGAAAAAAGAATTTATTCACTTGGTCATTAAATAAATTAAATAAAAAGAATTTTAAATTAATTATTTTATTTAACAATTCAAAGTTTTTCGTGATTGAATAAATAGTTATAAAATTAGACTTACTGGAACGAAAAGAATCGAAGTTTTAGTTATGATTGGGTTTGGAGATAGAAGTCGGACGCATGAAGAAATTCGTGCATTGTTCAATGAAACGCACCTAGACCGTCCGTCAATATGTTTGACATAAGTAAAAATTAGTTGCTATTGTTTTAACGATATTGGTATGTCCGCTTCAACAGCGAATATTGAAGCTCTTCTTTGAATACAGTTTAAATATCGCCCTTATTTATTAATCGATTAAAAAATGTATTTAGAATTTAAAAAAATCTATCAATTGGGGTATCGCACTGGGTTTGCTATTCGATTTTTTAAAGTTGGGGTTACCACCGCTTAGGGGCGAAGGGGTGGAGGGCTGAAAGGTGTATTTCAGGATAGTCGTATTTCCAACACCAACGGGGATTTTAGAGATACAACTCAGCAATGAATTTATAAACGGGTACACATTTTTAATTATTAATATTATTTCTAAAGGCATTGTTTAAACCATTCTTAAAAGATTTTTTTTAAGTGCGTCGTTTGGGAAATATAGTTTTTAAAGTTTATGCATTATGAACATTTTAGAATTTATAAGAATAAATTTTATTCTCTTGTATTTAATTGTCCTTAGTATTAGTTATAATTATGAATAAACGGCTAAACAAGTGTTGTTTTCCTTTAAATAAATATTTAAAAAAAAAGTCTCATTGTGGAGGCGCTGGGTTCATTGCTGGAGTAATTGCCAGCTTTAAACACATTACAATTTTATACATTTTATCCGTTACTTTTAGGAAGTAATGTATATGCCGTGGCAATAAATATTGTTGAGAAGTGAAGATAGGGACGCCTTGTAAGATGGGAATCTTACAAGGCGTCCCTATCTTGAGTGGGAAAACAATGGAAGAATTTTAAATTGACAGAATCTGTTGGAGAGGAAGTTCTGGATAAGGACGATTAAGTTACGAGGCATTTGTAAAAGGAAGCCTTTTTGTAGGAGGATAATAGCCAAACTGAATTAAAAGCTTTCTGTATGTCAATAAAGAGTATGGGATGGATTTATTGGAGGTGGTAAGGAGTTTTTGTTTGATCAAGGACTCAAATAATTTTCCATTTACTTCGAGCAGAATAATAAGATGGTAATTAGATACTAGGGTAAGGTCGTTTTCGGGTTTTGATTTAGATACTTGGTTTAGATAACATTTTTCCAGATCCATATCCAAAAGACTTCCTAACGAAATCCACATGTTTGTCCTTATAAATTTTAATTATTGCTACTCGCACCATTATTTCCCTCCTCAATGAAAAAAAAAGGCATCATAATTTTTTCCATTGAGTGGGGAAATATTGGCGCGAGTAGCAATAATTAAACATATTAAGCATATACATGTGGATTTCGTTAGGAAGTCTTTTGAAAATGGATCTCGGAATTTTATCTAAATAAAGAGAAGAGGTTTTACCATAGTGTAATATAGAGAATCTGTCTCATCTAGTCAATCATCTGTAGGAGGTGAAGTGGGAATTATATTATATGAATTAAATTAGTCTTTTACAAAATAAAAAAAAAGTTTTAGTCATAACTGTTGTCTTCAGTTGGTTGAAAATCATTTTCTAAATATTCGGCAAAAGCCTCTGCAATAAAAAATGATGATGTGTCCATCATGGTACTTTCCGCGATTAATTTAACTTTTAACAGTAAATAAAAAAATATACAAAAATGGATTGTTGCCTTTTAAAGTTAAGGTGAGTATTTGTAGGAATATTATAATTTAGTTTGTTATTTCTTACCTTACAATGGCTTGATAAATTTTCCATACATATTTCCACAAATATATAATTTCTTAACCATTTTTATTCGTTAGGGCAAAAAAATGTGTTATTGCAATTTGAAGTGAAATTAAAGTCAACATAAAAAAGATTATAAAAATAATTGCTTATTTCTAAGGGAATTTATAAGGTAGACGAAATTCTTCCGCTTATAAAATGAAAATTAAGGACCCTTTTATTTGAAATAATTTTTTATCCGAAATAAAAAATAAAAAATCGCTAAGAGTAAAGTTGCTCTTGATGAGTTATAAAAAGCTTAGATATAAAGTTTGGGTTGGGTTTTCAAAACTCTATGGAATGGACTCAGGGGACCTCAAAACGTGCATATTTGTTGAAATTGGCGGTTCGAAAATGTTCACGATCACATTACTTTCCCTTGGACAGGGGTCCGAAAGGTAAAAATCGTTTGTCAATAATGGACCGTCAATCATTTTTACTTTCCCCGCATCTCTGTTCAAGGGAAAGTATTGTAATCGTAAAAATTTTCGAATCGCCAATTTCAACAAATATGCACATTTTGAGGTCCCCTGAGTCCATTCCATAGAGTTTTGAAAAATGTCTGTGTGTGTGTCCGCGATAGCACATAAACGGTTGAATGGATTAAACCCAAACTTTATATCTAAGCTTTCTATAACAGTGGAATGATCTGAAAAGCTTTTGGTTAGAATTATAACTCATTAAGTGCACCTTTACTCTAAGCGATTTTTCATTTTTTGATTCGGATAGAAAACTGTTTCAAACAAAAGTTATCTTGAAAAAAGAAATAGTTTTTGTTATAAAACTTTTTTTGTAGAACCTTTAGTTTTTATTTTATAAGCAGAAGAAGGTCATCTACTTGATAAATTCCCTTGGAAATAAACAATAATTTTTATAATCTACTTTATGTTGGCTGTGGAGACTTTTATTATTTAAATAATTATTTTTATCAAATAAAACGTCAAATTGCTGTCATATTTAATACATTATTCGTAAACGCTTCCAGCTTCAAAAAATGAAAAAGACATTTTTCCATTTTAATTTTTCCTTTTCTATTCAATCAATTCAACTTATTTGACCGAATTCGTTGGGCAAACTACCATGATGGACACATCACCAGTTTTTAAGTTATTTATGTAATCTGTCTTTATATACAATAAAGATGATTGTATATAAAAAAACTTTTTATATACAATCATCTTTATTGTGGTATTTACGTATACATATATTATACGTGTATGTCGCTTATATTATTGCAGCTCATTTTGATGTTTTGTATTCCAAAATTATTATATTTTGTCTCGTCAGTCTGTTAAAAATATGTTTTATTGAATAGTAAATTCTATACAGACAATTCACAATCTCTGTGGATTTGTCAGTTGTATTTTAACAGTCTAATGTTATATTTAGGTTAAATTGTTTTTTTTTTATTTCTTTGGATGTACTGAGCGATGGAGAGCGACAGAGGGGAATTAAAGCAGGATATAACTTCAGGAGTTATATTTAGTACATTGTTAAATGTTGTCAATAGCTACTTTCTTTATATCACAACTCTAGTATTGTAAAATGTATTTCGGAGGTAGAGGTTGTGGTGATCAATTTGTTTTGATGATCTGAGGTCAGGAACTAGAGTAATTAAGTGGATCAGATGTTGAATATTGGAAGTACAGATGATGATATCGGGTGTAGTGGATTGGTTTTCATTTACGATGAATATTGGACGAGAGGGGATTTTAATAAAATTAAAATTGGAACAGAAGTTTTGGATGTGATGGAATTTGTTTCTATTAAATTCGGTCATATAGTGATGCCTTTGTGAAAATTGTGTCGTTAATTGAAGAATTGGGATGGATCTAGGCTAGAAAAACATGTGGGTGAAATAATTTATTAGGAGTTTGAAATGTTGACATTCATTGAAAAGATTGTTAATACGTTGGCTTTTTCGAAGGGTATGGAGGGCTGAAAAGAGGTAAGGGAACCTTTTCGTTGATTTTCATTTATTATCAAGACTGGCATTCCAGTTTTGAAATGTGAATTTCTCTCTAATTTGTGATTTAACGAGGAGGTTTACGAACTTTGTTATTTGGTAAATAATTGGAAAGTAAAAAGGACTTATTACGAATGGAATTGATGTTGAAAGATAGGAATCAGACATTAGTCATGAATAATACTGGAAGTGGCTCTATGTACTCCATTATTATCCATGAGGGCCACAGAAGGGATGGTTTCAGGAGACTTAAGATCAAACATGACATTGAAGAGGCGATTTCCTGAAAAAGCTACTTGTGTGAGGTTTTGGTATGAGTCGGTAAATCGATGACGTAGCCTTTTTATGAGTTTAGATCTATCAATTACCATCGGTTTGTTGATTTCAGTTGAGTACGTGTCAAGAATGAAATCGTGAAGGGTGAATAGTTGATGGATGCAACTGTCTTTTTTAAGTGAAGCGTCAATGTCAGCGGATTTTTTGTTAGGTTTTTTATATTTTTACGTTTGGAATTCCTTGTATCGGTTTTGTTGGGCATTTTTTGTATTTCATAGACCAAGCTTGGTGGCCCTCTTCATGACATGCTGCTCTGAGAAACCCTACCTCTTTTGCATCACTTCCATCCTTTGCGAGGACCTTGTGGATTCTCGAGCATGCCGGAGTATCCATTACTTCCTCTCAGAACTTCCTCCACGAGTCTCTTTTGGCTTTTCGGATTTCTCTCTTGTACTGCGTGAGTTTACCTTTATATGTGTCCCAGTCTTATGTAACTTTGGCCCTATTGAATAGCCTGCGAACCTGGGCTCTTAGCCTTTCGAGGTTCTTGTTCCACCAGACTGTACTGCAACCCCTGTGTGTGGTTGTCTTTTCCGGGCAATTTTCCCAGTACGCCGTTCTGATGGCGTCGTTTACCTGTTCTAATGCCAGTTCTAACCCATCCACCTCCCTCACCGGTGCTGTACCTCCCTTGAGAGCTTCCCTGAGGGACTCTTTATATCCTACCCAGTTCGTCTCTCTTGGGTTTCTATACTAGCCCGCCGTGAGAGATGTGTCCAGGTCGAAGCGAATTTGCCGGTGGTCCGAACATGATGGTTCGTCCGACACATGCCAATTCACTATAACATCACTCACTTTTCCGGTACAGATTGTTAGATCCAGTACTTCTTTTCGGATTTTCGTGATGAAAGTAGACTTGTTGCCAATGTTGGCTATAATAAGTTCTTCCGTTAAGTTTAGTAAAGACTCACCTCGTTTGTTGATGTCCGAGCTGCCCCTGACTGTATGGTGTGCGTTAGCGTCACATCCTATAATGAGCTGGCATGCCCTCTCCGCGCAGTATGCCACAATGCCGCTTAGAATACGCGGGGGCAGGCCCTCTCATCTCCTGAGAAGTAGGCGGAGCAGATCACCCAGCTCTTTTCTCCGTCCTCCGTCTTGGCTGTTATTACACCTGTAACTATATCGTCTGTGCATAATTGTAGTATTAGTGTACTATTTACTCTATTACTATGAATTATGCACGCCCTTGGCCTTATGGCGTTTGGGCTGTAACTTACCTGGGAATTTTGCGGTGATAGGCCTGCTACTTTCCCTCGAAATAACCAGGGTTCCTGCAGGAGGGCTATGTCTAGGCTTTCTTTATCAAACCTCCTGCATAGCGTTGCCGATGCGGCTTTTGCATGCTGGAGGTTCACCTGCAGCACCCTAATCTCCCTTCTACTGTTGAAGGGGACCAACTTCTGGCTTGTCATCCTCGACCGTGTCTTCCTCCATTAGTGCCGGCGTGTCTTTGGCCAGTGGCATTAAGAGCGGGCTAACACCGCTGGTGGGAGACTTGTCATCGGATGACTCTTCGCCATGTTCTTCTGCTTCCTCCCTGGCTTCGTTTGCGCCTTAGGATTCAGCCGGCTTCTTCGGGGTTGTGGCATCTTTGTCCTTTTCCTCCCCTTCTGCTGTTTTATTTACTTCTCTGATACGGAGTCGCAGCCTACCGTATCCGAAGAAGGGATGCATATCTAGCTTTTCTATTTCCTCCTTTGACTCTTTGTCAATGGAGAAAGTCCACAACACTCCTTTGGCTTCTGGGGTTTTACCCCACACTGTCCAGAGGTGTGTCTTAAGGCCTCTGTTGCCTATCCTTAATCTGTTAAGGATCCTGTCGGCCCCCAATCTTTCCTTCCCGTCGTCCGGGACGTACGCCGTGTAGGCCCAGGGCTTTGGAATGTCGTCCCCCATCAACTCCTTAAGAGAGGCTCACTCCCAGGGTGTCAGAGTTCTGATCGTGTCCCTCAGCCACTGTGCACTTTCCGCGTCGGCGCACGTTACCATTAGGTAGCCCGGTCGGTACGTGCATTTACTGAAGCGGACTTGTGGTCCTTGCTCCGGTATCTGCTTGTACGCCGCCATGATAGAGTCTTGGAGTGCCTTCAGCTTCTCCTGCCCTAGTTGGATTTTCGGGAAATCCGCATTTGCTATGGCGACCTTAACTGATGTTGGGACCTCCGTAAAGGAGGGCCCAGCCACTTTGGTTTTGTTTGACGGAACTGACGGAACTTTGACGTTTTATTTGTTATTAAAATAATTATTTCAATAATTAAAATCTCTAAGGGAATTTATCAGGTAAACGAAATTCTTCCGCATATAAAAAGAAAACCGAAAGTTCTACAATAAAAGTTTTATAACAGAAATTTGAAACATTTTTCTATCTGAATTAAGAAATAAGAAATCGATAAGAGTAAAGTTGCACTTAATGAGTTTTGATTGTAACCAAAAGCTTTTCAGATCATTTCACTGTTATAAAAAATTTAGATATAAAGTTTGGGCTTAATCCATTTATGCGCTATCGCGGAAACACACAGACACACACACAGACATTTTTCAAAACTCGATGGAATGGATTCAGGGGACCTCAAAACGTGCATATTTGTTGAAATTGGCGATTCGAAAATGTTTACGATCACAATACTTTCCCTTGTACAGGGGTCCGGGGAAAGTAAAAAAGATATATGTTTAATTGATTGTTTATTAAACAATCAACTGGACATACACTGTATATGAAATAATTAAATTTTCATTGTTATTATGTCTTGATATGATATAGTATTTTGTTATATTTTAACAACATTTTAAATATTTTATATACAGGGCCGTTTACTGATTTTTTAGAGAAAGTCTAGAACAAAATAAATAAAACATAGTTTTTAGTTGGATAATGATACGCTAATATTGTCATAACTAGTCACCAAATAAAAAAATGTGAAAACAAAGTTAAAGTGTTTTATTATGTTATAATAGACCATGTGCAACCAAATAGAAGTCTTAACAATTAAGTTTTATAGTTGACTGATCTTACCCAGGCAATTGTAGAAATGTTTCTAAAATAAAGAAAAAACAGTTAAACTAAAAACTGCTGTATTTCATTTAATTTATGAAATTTTGGTTTCATAAAATGATAGTCTCGACCTTTGAATTTTTGAAAGCCTAGGTATCCAAAAGGCATGAAAAGCCAGAAAGCAAGTTGTAAAAGACATTAATGAACTTTCGACTTCCCCTATGTTTAACGATTGTTGGTTTGTGCATCCATCTCTTATAAATTCTGTGCATTCCTTGGTCATAGGTAGAATTTGAAGTTAGTCGTATTAAATGTAATAGTTAGTGAAGGAAACCAAGTGTATTTATTTAAATTATCAGTTAAGTCTTGTATTTTATTAGATATTTGATATAGAATTTCACCTCTACACTAAAAAAATCAGAATCATAAATTAGTTCCACTTACACCACAATAACCCAACCTTTTCATAATAAGCTCACATATAAATATAATTAAGCACATAAAAAAATCCTCGATAATCACACATCAAACCAAACTTTAATCGCATGCATGTAATGACAAACATAAAACCACGCCAATTAACATCCATGCAACGCACTCTTTTTTTTTTCTAAATCAAATAAATACTAGAAATATTTTCACGGTCAGTTCTTAACATTGACTTTGAAAACCACACGTGTTAACCGAGTCCGAAAATACACACCCTTACCCGAACAAGCGCGGTTCGAGGTTAAAGCGAAATCGATCGGAAAGCTAAAAGGCGATTAAATTAATTTTGACTGACGGTCCTTTTCTTATAAATTCTTACAGCGAAAATTACCCTCGCATGACTCAATCAATTATATTATTTCATTAAAATCGGTTGGATTTGCGGAAAGAAGCGGAAGGTTAATTAGTTTCCCTTTGAAACTTTCCTTAATTAACTCGAAGCGTTGTTAATTAATTAATCATGCTTTTTTTTGGCATTCTTATGGTAATTAGGTATAATGTTTAAATGATGTCTAAATTGAATTTTTATTGTATGCTGAGGTAATTGCGGAATATCGTGAGTGTTTATAGTTGTATTTACAGCTTTGTTATTCTGTTATTGTTTGAAATATGATTATTTTTTAATACGCTTGCATTACGATTGCTTTAATGGCTATTACTTTGTTATTCTTTAGACTAAACGTGGTTTTAATAAAAAATAAAAACTTCACGAGGGAATTTTAGAGATTATGACCAATAAGATAAGAATCATCAAATGACATTAAGGGTGAATATATAAAAAATATGTAATATTAAACTGTACAAAGTCAACGCATGTCTAACAAAAAATATATATATAAAAAAAACTAATAAACAGTATAGATATTTAACTTATATTGTAAGGTTAGTAAAGAATTAAAAAACAATTCACACCTCTGACATTTGTTAAAAGCAGTTTTTATTGGTGATGGGCAAGATCGATGAATCAATGACCGAACAGATGAAGTATCGAGCCGTTCAGAAAGATCGAGCCGATCTCAAAGATCGAGCTGATCGAAGAGTTCGAGCTGATCAGAAAAATCGTTCCGATGGTGCTGATCAGGAGGATCAAACAGATCGAGTCAATTATGTTGATCAGAAAGCCCTTAAAAAATCCTGATGGAAAGTCACTCCCTTAGAAAACTACGTTGTGAAAGGTATCTGAAAAATTACAACTCCTCTTCAAAATCACCCCCATAAAATTATTCCTTGAAAAACATATACAATCATCCAGAAAAATTTAACCCCGATAAATAACACATGTAAAAACACCCTCTAACTAAAATTTACTTGTTATTCATATTAAAACGTGTCTGTAATATTACCTTTTCGAAAAACCACCGCTGTAAAATTATTCTTTTAAAATCAAATTAATCCACCCTCCTCTCCGCATAGAAAAACTATACGTATAAAGTACTTAAAAAATTACACATCTTAAAAACATAAAGAAATCAGCAAGGCCGCAAAAATAGACGTCGACAAATCGTCAATTACGCTCTCTCAATGAAAGTGAATTACAAAAGAATTAAAATTACAAAAGACCGCTTTTATTACAATAATTGCTAGAACAAATAACATACTGAATTTGTCATTTTCTACATATTATTTATTTTTACTGTATTTCTTTTTGTTAAATTACAATTGTATTTAGTAAATAAATTAATAAAACAAAATAACTTAAAGAAATAGTGTGATTCAATGATCGACTTTATCTAAACGAATCAATTCGCTCAATCATTGCTCGAACCGAGCTGTATGACATAACATTCACTCCGGAAAGTAGTCCGAAAAAATCGAGCCGATCAAAGTGCGGTCACTTCTGCCGCTCGAGCAGATCAAAAAGATCGAGCCACTCATAAAGATCGAGCGGCTTGATAACCTGCAAGGATCGAGCAGTCGATCTTTTTTGATCGATCTTGCCCATCGCTAGTTTTTATTATTCTGGTGATACCGTTATGAGAGATAATACTTAATTTGTGAGTACGTATCTGTTGTCCATAATAAAACTTCTAATTACTTATCTGCTCAAATTCTACAAACTGATGATCGGAAGGCTGGCTGATAAAATATATAAACAAATAAAAAATAATAAGGGCAGGAAGACGCCAGGTCGATAATAATATATATACAGGGTGGCGCAAGATTACGATGAAGTCCAATATCTCAGTTATAATGAAATATACAAAAAAATGTTACTTACATTATTAGTAGCTACTGTCAAAATTCACATTTTAAAATTAGTTTCATATATACAGGGTGTCTAATAAACCACGTGACGTATCAAACATATGATTTTTTAAATGGAATGATATATTTTTTATGAAGATTTTAGATTCTACGTTTAAAAATAATCATTTTTTATATAAGATTTAATAGGTCAATTTTTCATAGTTTAAAAGTTATAAACAAATGAATGTTGAAATCGATAGATGTTTAGAGCCCAATATTTCAATAATGAAAAATGAAATAAACATTCTGTCAACGCCATACAAATGCAAAAATACTTAATAATAGAATAAATACTCTTTTTTCTCTTAAAACAAATTTTTATATACAAGGTGAAGCAATACGCAAAATGATTTTTTCTCTTTTTACTTAAACGGGACACCCTAAATTTTTTATGCTATTTTAATAGAAAATTTATCACTCTTCATTTTTTATATAACATATTAAATAGCTACCGTTTACCGTTTTTGAGATATTTAATCTCAAATACAAATTTGGTATAGAATTTTTAATCAAAGTAGGCCGTGCCAGAACAACTAATTTATTTAGTTGTGAAAGTTACGCGAACACAAATATAAAATAATTTAGTGAAACGAATAGTCTAGTGTATTAATTAAAATACATCATAATTCATACATATTTTTTACCACGGGATAAATGAGAATTTAATAAAAAAAGTAATTAAATATTAGCTGTAATTATTTTAATACACGATAATATTGAAAATACAACAATTTAAATAGGTACGTTCTTGGCTGTGCGCCAGGATCCAGGTACAACGAATCTTCTTATCTCAGGAATTCGTTCTCGGAGTGAGTCATCGATCGTTTTTTTCTTCTTGATTTGTGATAATTGCGCTCTTGTATTTCGATTCAGTCGTCCGAAAACGCGCAGTGTTCACTATTCCGGTTTAATTTTTAACGTTAGAAATAATTAATAATTAAAAACGCTATTTATTTTTGTTTATGAACAAGTGGTAATTAGTGAGTGGTGGAGGTGAGTTGGTTTTCGATTCACCAGGAATGGGTTGGAAGTTATTTTTTCTATTAAGGTATGTTAATATTAATAATTTATTTTTAAACAGATTTTACGATTCCTATTATTATCATCAATTTTTTCTACAAAATTGCATTTATCAATAAATTTCTTTCGCAATAAACAAATGCGATTTTCGCAAGACTAAAGTAGGTATACATTAGTTCTAAATTCATTAATGAAGATTTGCTAGTTTGTTTTGCGATTTCTATTCTTTTAAATTATGTTTAACAATAAATTAATTTTGCAACAAAGAAAACATTTTTTTTTTTTCGTAATTACGTTATATTTTTTACCTCTGGTGCAGTTAAACATACTTCTTCAATAAATGATTAATTTAATTGTTAAAAACTAACAACAACTATATTTTTTGGTTATTATTCGAAAAATATTTAAAATACTCCTATATGCTTCTTAAATTGATTTATTTAAACAATTCATGTTGACTGAAAAACCGAAAATAGATACTAAGTGAAATAATAAAATATTTATATCATTATATTTTGTTAACATTTTTATGTATTTATTTCACACATTCACATTTTTTTTTAATTCAATAGCATTTAAACATTTTACAATTTTTTTCTTAAAAAATATGTCCCAATAACCATTATAACTCGCTAAATAATCGTTGAGCAACTATTTTCTTTATATTTTGCATGCGCCTTTAAATATCGATTGTCATTTGAATATCCTTTTAGGTTAGGAAGTAAGTATGTTATTAAATACCAGAAAACGATTATGAATTGCATTTGTTTTAATTATAGCCTACTTAAATTATAGATTATAAGCGAAACTTATAATTTTGTACTTTGAATTGAAATTGTTAAAAAATGGTAACAGATAGGGATATAGTTTATTATACAAAAATTAAAGAACAATCAATTTTCTATCGAAATTGTGTAAAAAATATAGGGTGTTCCATTTAAGTGAAAAAAGAAAAAAATCATTTTGCGTATTGTTTCACCCTGTATACAACATTTGCTTTATGGTAACAAACGATTATTCCCAATATTATTAAGCATTTTTTCAATTAAATTGCCTTAACAGAAAGTTTACATCGTTTTCCATTTTTGAAAAATAAGGCCCCAATCTTCCATTGATTTCAACCTTAAATTGTTTATAACTTTTAAAATATTAAAAACTGACCTAATAAACCTTATGTCAAAAATGATTAATTTTAAGCGTAGAATCTAAAATCGTCATAAAAAATATAGCATTCCATTTAAAAAATCATATGTTTGATACGTCACGTGATTATTGGATACCCTGTATATATGAAACCAATTTTAAAATGTGAAGTTTTACAGTAGCTACAAATTATGTCAGTAATATCTTTTTGTAAATTTCTAAATAACTGAGATATTGGACTTCATCGGAATCTTGCGCCACCCTGTATATATATATATATATATATATATTTCTTATATAGAGTATCAAAAAGCATTTGACCGCATGCGATATTCATGGCTGATCTAACAACCACTTATGTCTGTACTTACCACGTTGTGCCTAACTAAATCTTTTTTTTTTTAAGTTTAGTAAATACTAAATAATTTTTACCAGACCAGATAATATTAATTAAAATATAATTAGTGAAACCTTGTATACTGGTTACATTTTGAATTTACTGAGTACTTGGCTTTTTATTTATATATATATTTTCAATATATACTTAAAATAAATAAATAAATCATATCTCAAAAAACATTCATCGTTGAACAGTTTGGTATAGTGGTAACGTTCCCACACCGCAAACCCAGGCTCGAAATCAGTACTGGGAGAATCCTTTTTACATAAAATTAATTGCATTAACAAAGATTTAGTATATAAATAGATAAAGCATGATGTAGTGGAGATATGATACCGCTTGTGCCATCATATTAGGTTAGGTTTTCTGTTTATAAACACCTCGATTGATTTGCCCACGAATTTTAAAATTATCTAAACAGTAAACATATTTTTATATAATAATAATATATTAAATTATTAAGTGATATATACACAAATATATTAAAATAATGGCATTTATTTTAAAAAATCCTTTAATTATAATAATTGTCAAAAGCCCTGAGCAACCTGCTATAATATGAGTAGGTTGCTCAGGGCTTTTTATATGAAAAAGAAATAAAAACATCCTTGAAAACTTAATATTATTTTTAATCCAAAAACAAAAAGCATTTGACCGCATGCGATATTCATGGCTGATCTAACAACCACTTAGGTCTGTACTTACCACGTTGTGCCTAACTAAATCTTTTTTTTTAAGTTTAGTGAATAGCAAATAATTTTTACCAGACCAGATAATATTAATTAAAAAAAAATAGTGAAACCTTGTATACTGGTTATATTTTGAATTTACTGAACTAGCAATATCAGGCATTTATAAATTAACATGCAAGAGATGTAAAAGTGTGTACATTGGACAATCTGGCCGTAAAATAGAAACTAGATTAAAATAACACGAAAAAGCTTATAGATTAAAACAAAATAATTCCACATACGCTAACCATTTGCTTGAAAAAAAATCACAATTTCGGTAAGGATGTACTTTCAGTAATCCATTTTGCCGAAAAAGGTCGTAAATGGATTTACTGGAAGCGCTAGAAGTACACAAAGCCAGAATTAATTTCTCTCCTTAATGACCAGATTGACCTGATATATACCCCTATATAAATTGTTTATAATCATGTAATTTAATTTACTTTTAGTTTGAGAATGACTACTAGATAGTCGAAACTATAGTCACATAATTAAGTGAGAAAAATACATTGGAAAAACAAGGTTAAAAAGTGTTTTTATTTACAGGTGCATTTAAAATGTACCATAAAGTGAACGCCTACAACACAAAACAGTTAAATATCATTTTTATATTTTATTAAATATTAAAATTAATAAAATAATCTGAAAAAAAAAACAACACATAAAAAACAACAATATTCTTAGGTACAATATATTTCTCTTAACTTGTGTATTTAAAGTATGTATGTAAGAATTACTTAGTGTATAATACATAATTTTAAAAATTATGGAGTTTGGAACAATGTAAACATTTTAAATCTATATTAAATATAAATTCTTAAAAAAATGTAATTGCTTGAATAATTAAAAATTATAAGATAAAAATAAAAAAACCTTTTTCCTTCTATAACTATTTTATTTATTTATAAATATTGAATTTGTCCATAATGTTTTTTAAGATATATACCGGGTTATTCACGCTATACGAAACGGAGTATTGTGGCCAAAGTACACAATTTTTTAAAAATTTTGATTTGAGAGGTGTGTAAGGGCTACTTTCTAAAATTATTTTCATATTATAGAGGGTGTCCCAAATACCATAAAAATATCAAAGTTGTATATTTTTAAATGAAACACTCTATATATTATTATATTTTTAGATTCTACGTTCAAAATAACTATAGTTTTGATTAAGGTTGTTAGTACCTAAACCTAACTGTTTTTGAAGTAATTGGAATTTTGTTAAAATATAACATAATTTTCAGGTATATTTAGCAACAGATCATATTTCATTTCTCAATTACAAAAACCTTAAAATTTGTACAGAGTGGCCCAAAAATATTTATTCATAATAGAAAGGCATTCATATATTTGTAATGTTTGGACAATGTTATCGAGAGACCTTATTAACCAACTGAAATAATACATATACTATTTGCTAAAGAAGTAATTCTAAATCCCATTTTAAGACACTATTAAATCAATTTATGAAAAAGGAAATGTGAGTTATAAAAACTCATTTATTAGTAAATCTGTCACCTTATAAGAATAGAATTCTGAAAATACAGAACATCTAACATTATTCTGATAGAAATGGTAATTAGTAAACAAAATAGATTATTGGGTGATGTGGAATAGAGGGTCCACATTTTATTCGATTTATATTTTCACAAAGGCACAAAATGGCAAGTTGTGAATTTATAAGCTAAAGTGAAAGATCAACTAAACATTTGATATTTCTAAATTCGATAGTCAACTAAAATTATTAAAATATTAACCAAAAATGCACCCCAAATGACGCAAAAACCGATTTTATGCCTTTTTTGCAAAAACTAAATGTCTAAGAGCTTCGAGTTATAGGAAACTTTTGATGGATAAATGAAACGTACATTTAATGAAAAGTTAAAAAATATGGCATTCAATTTGAAACAATCAAGTTTGGGCTACTTAAAGTCCTTGTTCAATTATTTTAAGTTTATGGTCCACCCTGTAAATATTTTACTATTTTAATAATTGGAAAATAAAATATGATCCATTGCTTAACTTCACTGGAAATTTCCCGCACCTAACATAAATACTTCTCAAATAATTGAAATTTTGAAATTAGGTTAGATTTTAACAAAAAAGTGGTTTATTTTGGCCACAACAATCCGTTTTGTATAGCGTGAATAACCCGGTATATATGAACAAAAAAGAAACACGATTTCATAGAAAATAATAAGCAAAAGTTATTAAACTATAAAGAAACACTTACCAATTGTAGCCTTATAAGCAATAATGTTGTTAAACCTGGAGCATTTGATTGGCAAATTGATCTTTACTTACAAATATTAAATCTTTAATTAAAAATATAAATGTTTAGGATATACAGCTTATAATACGGCAATATGCAAACATAATTGATAAATCTTAGTAAAAAGTCAAAATTAAAATATTTTAAATTTTCCACTTGAGACTATAGCGTCTCCGGTGTTCAAGTGGACTATTATTGTCCTGTTTCCCAATTTCAAATATTATCCGAACCACCAACACCCCCCTGGTCTATGTTCATTAAATTAAAACATATACAGCACAATTTCCATTTCTATTGTCTCATACACAATTAACCCTCTATTCGTGGCCATATTGTTTGATTTGTTAACCACGGTCCCAATCGGTGTCTTCCTGTCTTAACTCCCCTGTCTAGACCAATCTAATAGATAGCGAATCCGAATAATGATATATCTTAAGTGCAACAAGGTGGTTAATGAATCCATCGATAAACATGTAGTTTGCGATGGATGCAACATATATGTTCTATTCAATGCTTTGATCTAAGTTCATCGGAATTAAAATGATTAGAATTACGCCAAACCACCAAGCGCAGAATCAAATATATATGCATTCAGTGTGAACTAGGAGTTCATCAGATCCCCAAGCTCATAAAATTAATCAATGACATAAAAACCGAAGTTAATGAACTCAAGAACGGGCAATTAAAACATGTCCCTTCAACCAGCATTCTTTCACATCTCACTGAAGAAACTATCGCCGAGATTACGGAAAGAGCGAAGCGATCATACATCGTACTTTATGATTTCATGGAGACTAAAAAAATGTCTGGTCAAATATAGACACTGAACTGTTAACAAATATACTTACTAAAATAAATATAAACGAAATAATGATCCAACCCCAACCTTGATAAATTCGACAAAACAAAACGGAACAAACTCCATATCAAACTTCGCTTTAGTTCAGTCACAAAGTTGTAAAGTTGAAAATCATTTTCTTAAAAAGAAGCATTCGGATTTCCATGTATTCAACCATTCCTTTATAAAGATGTAAAATTTGAATTTCATAACGGTATGCGAAGTGGCGAGTCAAACATACTCATAAAGTACAAAACGATTCAAAATTTAATAGGAAAGGAACAATTATTTATTAAAAATGGATTTTTGTCTTTTAAAGTTAAAGCCGAGTAATATAAAGAAGATTATAAGAATGTTTGTTTATTTCTAAGGGAATTTATTAGGTAGATGAAGTTCTTCCGATTATAAAATGAATACTGAAGGTCATACAATAAAAGTTTTGTAACAAAAAAATATATTTTTTTTCAAGATCTGTAACTTTTATTTAAAATATGTTTCTATCCTAATTAAAAAAATAAAAATCTCTAAGAGTAAACTTGCACTTGATGAGTTTTGATTCTAACCAAAAGCTTTATCATTGGGTTCAATCAGTTTAGTATCGCGGAATCACATAGTACAAACACATTTTTTAAAACTTGATAGAATGGACTCAGGGGACCTCATAACGTGTATATTTGTTGAAATTGGCGATTCGAAAATTTGGGTCCGAGGAAAGTAAAATGCGAGACAATGACATTGTTTTTAGATTGCGCACTAAACTTTGTAACTTAATATTTAATTCCAAAACTCGAATTAATAAGATGTACAAGTCAGAAATTTACAAATTAACACGACAAGATTATGAACGAGTGTACATTGGACAATCAAGTCGTAATTTTCAAACTAGATTAAAAGAACATTACAGATCATACAATTTAAAACATAAGAATTCAATATTCGGAAATCATCTGTTAGAAACAAACCATAATTTCGGCAAGGATGTACTTTCCATAATCCACCTTGCCGAAAAAGGTATAAAAATGGATTTTCCATCCTTATCGACCAAATTGACCTGATGTACACCCCCGTTTCGAAGCGCTTTAGATTTGATACTTGGTTTCATAATGTTTATCGTGTAATTGAAACTAGTCACTAAAATAAAATACAAGTGGTATAAAAATGTTAAGTGTATACCTGCGAAAATATTGTAAGTACAGTTTGAGAATAATTACCGATTATTGTAAACGAACCAAAAATAAAAATAGTTAATAAAAGGAATGGCAATTTTATCATGGAATCCAAAAAATGCAATAATATATTCAATGTTTCATAAAAAATAGAACTATCGCAATAACTTTAGAAAATAGTCATTATAAGCCTACCTCAGAAGTTAATCTAAAATCGTCGCATAGTAGGAGTTAAATATTCCGTTTCGTATGTTGTGAATAACCCTATATAGAATCAAAGCGTCATTACTTTAATGATGGCATAAAGGATTAAAAACATGTCCATAATTTTAATGGGGTGTCCGCTAAAAAAATATACGTGTGTTCATCTATGTAGACAATCTGCGGTTGAATAATGAATCACTCGTAATGGCCGTGTAAATTGCGTTGTAAGTGCTTTTCAATCGTTGGAAGCCATTATATTCATGCTTTTTTAAGCGTGTATTCTGGTAGATATTAATCATTTTCAAAATAATCAATTTTGTAGAGTTAGTATGTATGAAATATACAGACATACATACACATCGGAAATAAACGCATATCAGATTAATATGCATTAATAAATATGTATGGCGGTTTTAGTTCAATTAATGTAAACATTTTAACAATTACATATGAACTGTAAATATAGATTTAATTTATATTGTTTTTTTATATTGCAATTGGAAATAAAAATGATTTATTATTACAAGCCATTTAAAAACAAGCAAAACCAAAGATAATAAATACACTCTATGATCCATACAGGGTTACATGTGTCTTTCTAAATATAAACAAATATTAAGAGATACTCGTAAAACACTTTATTTTTAAATTAAATAAAATGAAATAAAGTTGATTCACATATTTGCTGTTATTTAAATTATAATGAAATTAAACAAGAAAAATGTATGGCAATGATCAATAAAATTCGATTAATCTCTTTTTTGAAACTGCAAATAAATTACTTACACTGCAAGTTATATAAACATCTGTTGAAGTAACTACTTCCCGAGAATTTACCCCGCTGGAATTTGGATCATCTAATAGAAATTTGTTTATTGCACAGAAGGGATGGAATCCCGAAACACGTGTCTACACATAGCCTTGTAACTATTTGTTGTTTCCCTTCATTAAATAATTTTTAAGTCGAAACGTATTGTGTGATCCAATGTCCGGCGGGGTAAATGCTCGGGAAGTAGTTGTTTCAATAGATGTTTGTATAACTTGCAGTGTAATTATTTTTTTGCAGTAGGAAAAAGGGAATGATCGAAATTTATTGATCACTGCCAGAAACTGTTTACTGTTTAATTTCATTGTAACTTTATTTCCATACTGTGTGTTCCCAATGAAAAGAACAATTTCATTTATATTGTTGGTGATTATTTTCGAGAGAGGAAAAACGATCGGATAGATGGATTAGTATTTTTAACTGCGCATTTTTTTTAACCACAAAATAAAAAATATATATATACAGGGTGTCCATAAACAAATATCGATACAATGATACATTATCTTTATATATATAATATAATGTATCTTTGTATCGATATTTGTTTATGGGATACCCCAAAAATATTATACATTTGGATTCTGTGGGGAATTCTATGTATTTTTTTGTATACATTTTCTTATACATATCTTCAACTGTTACTGTTATATTCACAAATTAAAACGGCCTTATACAGTGCAATAATATTGAAAAGAACACATTTATTTTTGTAAGTAAATTGTATTCAGGTGATAATTTTAGGGAAAATGAACGGATACATCGATTAGTATTTTTAACTGCTTATCTTTTGAGCTATACGTTTTATATACAGGGTTTCCTACAAAAAATTGCCGATAAAGTTATATATATATATATTTTTAATGGAATACCCTATATACGTTTTCTAGAAGTGAACGCACATTTTATTATGTTTATAATTTAAATAATATCACAAAGGAACGTGTATCAGGAATACTTGACTTGGGTGTCTACTTTGAAAACAACATGTCATTCAGGACGCACGTATTAACGATTACTAATAAAGCATACAAAACCTTAGGTTTCATCTTACGCGTCGGGTCTGACTTTAATTTTGATACGCTTAGGCTTCTTTACTGTTCGTTAGTACGGCCAATCCTAGAATATGCAGCACCAATATGGTATCCATATCAGCAGTACTTAACTAATATGTTGGAAAAAGTTCAGAAAAAGTTTTTGCGTCATGTTACATATCGATTAAATATTCTAAACACACATGAATTATAATCTCCTAATGGTTAATTTAGACTTGACAACACTACTCTATCGACGAAAATTTATCGACATGTGTTTTTTGTATAAATTGTTGAATGGATACATTATTTGCCCGGAACTTTTACGGAACATTGATTTCCGGTATCAACAATCCGGTGCCACCACTAGGTCACACTTTTTATTTCGGGAAAAAATGCACCGTTCTAGGTTTATCGCAAATGGTCCTCTTTGTAGATTGATGCGCGCCGCTAATTGTCTTTTGTCGTCAAATAACTTTGATTTGTTCTTTAGCTTCTTATCAACTTTTCGCAGATCGTTGACTGTTATTAATTTTGATTGCGTTTATATTAATATTAATTTATTAGTTATTAAGTTGTATATTCTTATTTATTTATTGTAATTCTTGTATTTATGTTCACATTCTCGATATTAAGTACATGATTTATATATTGTTTGTAATGATAATTATCGTGAAATAAATAAATATTATTACATATTTAGATTCCTTGGAAAATTCTAAATAGTTTTCGTGTATAATGTCCTATTCCTATCTTCAACTGTTTATGAAATAATGGCACTATTCCATAATTCTATGTCAATAATTAAAAAATATGAAGAAATGCATAGCGACTAATTTAATACACTTGTTTTTTTTTTTTTTTTTCACCGTTTTTTATACAATATAAACTGACTAGTTTCGGTATTATGATATGTCAAGCAGCGGTGAGTTAAAAATTTCCAGATTGTCATTAGTTACGTATAATCCTTTTTTAATGGCGTTCTTCATATGAACATTTTCTCATTAACTCAGTTTTTTACTTTTATTTATAATTTTGAGTGGTTTGAACTTCAAATGATAAAAATGTGGTCATATTAAATAAAAATGATTTGAAAATAATTAATAAATTATTTTCACATTTAGCTCTGTGACTTTTGACTTACGTTACGTAAGTACGTTAAACAAATGCACATTGAAACAACTACTTCCCGGGCAAATACCCACGCCGGACATTGAATTACATAATGTACACCTGCTGCTGCACATCAATAAAATATTGCATAATGCAACAAATTTTGGTCCGACAAAAATTTAATGTAAAAACAACAAAAGGAACGTTACTTAATATAAGGCCATCTGCAGACACGTGTTTCGGGATCTATCCTCGTCAGTACAGCTATGCCTTACATAATTTAAAGGTGTTAAAATAAATCAATTAACTTAATTCAAATACAATCAGCAAAATTAAATCAATTATATTAAAGCAAATTAAACTAAATCAATTTAAATTAAATTAAACCAAATTAATTCAATTTAAATCAAACCCGAATAAAATTAAACGAAAAGAATTGAATAAAATTAATTAAAAAGAGCGACCCTCACCCGCCGCGCGCTGTGATGGTAATGTGGTCTCTTTCTATACAGTGTTTTGGAAAACCCGTTCTTTTTTGATTGTCTAACATATTTTTTTGTGTTCTTTTAGTCGTGCATTGAAATTTCTGCCAGTTTGGTCGATGCACACTGCTTCACAATCACTGCATTGTATTTGATAAACGCCACTTTTGTTATCCTTTTCCGTTGGATCTTTATTATTAATTAGTATTTTACATAGGTTCGTTTTGTTAACGTAGATTGAATTAATTTCTAATTTGTTCAGTATGTTGGCTAAAGAGCTGGATTTGTAATCAACATAATTTAGAGCGACATATGAACTAGGTTGTGAATTTTCTGTACCTGCATAAATTAATCTCAACAAGGATTTTTTTATGTTTTTTATTGACCATTCTTTCAATTAATTTCATTATGTCCATTATTCGTGGCTATGGTTTTTATTGTTTCCAATTCCTTGTTGAAATCCAGAAAGGGGGGTATATTGAATAATCTATTATTTAGGCTATGGAAAACACTAATTTTAATTTGTATTTATTGGTTTGAATCGGATGGTATGATAATCAACTAGGCTGATAAATGAAAATGACAGTTGCTATGACAATAAATATTGTTAGCTAGTGTCATTTTACTTGTACAATATATGGTACTTCATGTATAAGTTCTAAATAAACAATACATTTATTCACAACTGAGGAATATGCAGAAATGTACAGGCGTTACATGCTGGAGATGCCCATCAGCGATTAGAATTTTGTCGCTGGTTACTTCAACAAGAAGCACACAATGATAGATTCATTACGCTCGTCATGTGGTCTGATGAAGCGTGCTTTACTGTGGTTTGTTTAATAACTAGGAGGAGTAAGTGCCGAAGTTCGATTTTCACTATAAAAAGTCACCAGAAATATCACCAAATTGAAATAAATTCGGGATTACTATTTAAATAAAATCGAATATATAATATAAATAATACTAAAAAATCAATATTAAATAATTATTTTTTATAATATTTTTAAATAACTGAATTATAGACTACATATTAATAAATAAAAATCTAAACACTTTTTGATTTTATTTATTGTAAAAGATAAATACATGTGAGTTAAAATCATTTATCTCCACTCATAAAATAAAATTCTTCTTTTTTTCTGTTATCTATGAGTCAATTTCAGATGAGTCGCTATCATTATGAACAGAAATTAAGAATGGTTCTTCTGAATTATCTATTATTCCATACAATTTGGACATTTTTAATTCCTCTTTGATGATATGTTGAATACAATTTTCCCAATTTCCATTTGTTACATCCAATATATACAATAATATATTTTTATATCTGCCAATTTAAATGTTTGGTTTTCAGAATTTCAATTCACATTGATACGGTGGCAACCTTAACACAACTTTCTTATAAACCTTGTTTGATACTATAGCAGTTATTTTCTTACGTGAATAATCTTTCATCATCTATTTATACACATTTATTATGCACTGTTTTTCGGATAGAGATAAATGCCCCAAATCCAATCTCTTACGCTCTCTTTGAGACGAATATGATATCATCACCAAGTTTGTACGGGGTTCATTTAAACAAAATAATACAACAGAACAACACTAAAGAACCCCGACACGGAAGGATAATACGAAACAGAAAAAAATAAACTCGGTGACGTTTTAATTTGACGTTATCAACGGTTGTGTCAAAAAATAGCGTAATTAGCATTGTGTAAAAAGGCCGTAATCTTAGCCAATCAGAATTAATGGTTTTAGCGCGTGAAATTTTAAACACTTCTCCTAGTTATTAAACAGACCATAGGGACGGCATAAATAATAATCATAATGAACATGTATGGGTGTTGCAAAATCCACATGCAATTAGATCAAGACGATTTCAGCAACGATTCAGTGTCAACGTTTGGGATGGCATTTTCAACAATAATCTATTACCTGTGCATGTTCTAAATCATCGTTACTTCGTAGTTCCGATCTCAATCCTCTGGATTTTTATTTATGGGGACATATCAGTTACTTGAAAGAATTCAAGAAGCAGCTAACCAAATAAAGAATGATCCAAATCTCATCCGTCAAGTGACCGAATCTTTAGTTCATCGATGTGAGGCTTGCATTCAAACGGAGGGTGTATATTTCCAACAATTTTTATAGTCTTAAGTTTTGTGATTTTCATTTAAGTTACATTTTATTGTTAAAATGTTAATAAAGGTTTATTGTCATAGCAACTGTCATTTTAATTTATTATCAGCCTAGTTGTGATTGCAGCTGACTGACTGGAAAAATTATCATTAAATGCTTGTAACTTTTAAACAAAAACGAATCGGACCCCTGTTCATTAACAATATATATATACAGGGTGTCTCAGCGTGCGCGCCGAGTAGCTTTACGGCTAAATGGTTTATTTTTTTCAAAATCGGCTTTCGCAGGCCTATGTAGGTCTATTAGGATCACATTTTAAAATTAGTATCAAACATACAGGGTGTCCCATAAAAGCATGGCGTATCATAGTTATATTTTTTCTAATGGAATGACCCATATTTTATATTTTTTTCAGATTCTACATCAAAAATAAAGTTAACTTTCATAATATGTTCATATGCCTAAACCTAATAACTTTTGAAATATTTAAATATTTTTGGAAAAATTGACGTTTCGAAAAAAAATCATAACTTTCAAATGAATGAATGAAAACAAATGAAATTTTGTGTCAGTATATCTGACTAATGGGTGAATATTTCAGACTATTAAGAGGAATTTAAAATCTTAAGATGTTTTGATAGTTCAACGTATCTCCAGAAGCACATTCAAAGTCAATTTTCGTGCATATTTTAAATGGCACACCCTATATCTAATAGGCCTATCTTGTAGGAAATTGTATTGTCTTTCAGAAAGTATTAAGGTATTCTACACCTAAACCTAATAGTTTTCAAGATATATCCATTTTTGTTAATTTTCGTCATTATCATTATTATTTTAATATGGCAATGTAACATAAAGCGCCATCTATTGCTTAATTTAATAATCATTATTGCCAGTTATTCTAATAGGCTTTTGTTTATAAGTAAATTTAATTGACACATTCGCATTATTACTAACAATTGAAAAAATAAGGTTTCCCTTAAATGAAAGAATTAACATGATTCTAAAAATAATGTAATGTTATTAAGATTGTCTGTTAGTGTACAAAATGTTCTCTGATGGAAGACATCCTAATAAGAAGACTGTAGAGGAAGTTTTAAATACATTCAAAACTGTAGGCAGTATGAAGTATTTGAAAAAAAAAAACTACCTTGAATACAGTAACTAATAATGAGGAGACACAATTATAAGTTTAAGGCCATTGAATATTCGTCAAAACAGGTGGTTTAATAAGCAATAAATTGGAAGAGCATGGTCACCTAGATCCTCTGATTTATTCCCAATGGATTTATTTCTGTCAAATCAAATATACAGCACTCCTCACACAACAATTGAATACATGGAAGGCAGAATTAATAATACATTTAGATCAATACCTATTATGCTGAGAAATGTCAAAATATCATTTAAAAAAAAATGAATTATGTATTCGATGGTAGTATTTTTGAAAATTTATTATAAATTACTTTTAATTCTATTTCGTCAATTTATTTGATGTATTTCGTTATATTTGTTTTACAATTCTAACAAGTTTTTATCATATAATTTACACATGTGTAAATAAATAATGCAATTAGTATATTCACAATTCATAAAATTAGTGTATTAATTTAGGAAATATCTTGAAAATCATTTGTTGGGTCAACTGACTTTATTTATAAACAATAACTAAACACTTGTCTTTATGGAATAATCATAATAAATATTATATTGAACAATAGATGGCGCTTTGTATCGACTTTCCATATTATGAATAATAAATATTATGTCAAAAGTTAACGAAAATGCATATATCTTGAAAACTATTAGGTTTAGGTAAAAAATACTTTTATACTTTTTGAAAAACAATACAATTTCCTACAAGATAGGGCTATTAGATATAGAGTGTGTCATTTAAAATAAGCATGAAATTTGACCTTGAATGTGTTTCTGGAGTTACGTTAAATTATCAAAACGTCTCAAGATTTTAAATTTCTGTAAATAGCCTAAAATATTTACCCATTAGTCTAATATACTGATCTGTTTTCATTCATCCATTTGAGAGTTATGATTTTTTTTCGAAACGTCAATTTTTCCAAAAATATTTTAATATTTCAAAAATTGTTAGGTTTAGGCATATGAATATATTATAAAAGTTAACTTTATTTTTGATGTTGAATCTGAAAAAAATATAATTCCATTCATTCCATTAGAAAAAATATAACTATGATACGCCATGCTTTTATGGGACACCCTGTATGTTTGGTACTGATTTTAAAATATGGTCCTAATAGACCTACATAGACCTGCGAAAGCCGATTTTGAAAAAAATAAACCATTTAGCCGTAAAGCTACTCGGCGCGCACGCTGAGACACCCTGTATATATATATATATATATATGAGTTATCATCTGGCAAAATCTGTCATAGAGCTTGTGAAACACCCTGTATGTAGTTTTACTATAGATATTGTATAAAAGTCAAAATTAACAACGCGTTATTGTCATATCTAGGAAATTCAATTTGTTATCCATTAAATTTAGATATGTTAATAATTGATCTAATTGCCTATTCATCTCTTTAAACATATAAAAAATATCGTCCACGTATCGAGACCAATGTAATATTTTACCTTTGTTTTTGTTGTTTTCATTATTTAAGATATTTTCTTCAAAGTGATCCATATATTCGGCAAAAAGAGGTGATAGTGGTGATCCCATTGGTAAACCTTCTGTTTGTAAATATATTATATTATTTAATTAATGACAATCTGGAAATATTTAACACCCCGCTGCTTGACATTCTTGTCTCTTTACGTCATAATAATTAATCATCTATCAATCTTAGTACATCCTTATAATTACTTTGATAATGGTCGCCTGACCGAAACTAGTCAGTTTATATAATATAATAATAAATTGTTTATTATTACACTGAAATTCAATAGAGAATAAAATAAAATAAAATAAAATAAAATAAAATAAAATAAAATAAAATAAAATAAAATAAAATAAAATAAAATAAAATAAAATAAAATAAAATAAAATAAAATAAAATAAAATAAAATAAAATAAAATAAAATAAAATAAAATAAAATAAAATAAAATAAAATAAAATAAAATAAAATAAAATAAAATAAAATAAAATAAAATAAAATAAAATAAAATAAAATAAAATAAAATAAAATAAAATAAAATAAAATAAAATAAAATAAAATAAAATAAAATAAAATAAAATAAAATAAAATAAAATAAAATAAAATAAAATAAAATAAAATAAAATAAAATAAAATAAAATAAAATAAAATAAAATAAAATAAAATAAAATAAAATAAAATAAAATAAGATATAATATCAATAGACAGTTTAACAATGACGACCAACGACAAAACAATTTGCAAAAGATGATAATGACAATTAATTATAAGACAGACAGAAAGACCTATGATCGATGACCGATTGACAAGAAACATTTACATTTTCAAAATATTTTATTTTGATATTATTATTATTCTAAACTCAAAAAACTTGTCAATAAAGATGTATAACTACTAAGATATAATACAGTAACAAAAACGAAACTAGATCAGCTTGTATATCAGACGCAAGTCTGATATTGCTATTACTTCCTCCAGTTCGCATAATAATGTAAATTATTTAGAAATGCCACTATATAGATTTAAAGCAAATTCAAAAAAAAAATATTTGATGGTTTACAGTAGGCTAGCGATTAGTAAATAAAAAATGGTGATGTGCTCATCATTGCACTTTCCCCGGTGAATTCGTTCAATTACGTTTTTAAATAAACAGTTAATAGTAAAGGAAAAATTATTATTTGAAAAAATGAATCGTTGTATTTTAAAGTTAAATCCGATTTTGAAGAAGTTTATTTCTTACCTTAGAATGGCTCTACAACATTTTTTCAGACTATTATTCTTTCTTGAATATTCTCAGGGCAATTGCGCAAGATGACGGCATTTTGACGTTTTATTTATCTCAAAAATAATTATTTTAATAATGAAAGCCCTCACAGCCAACATAAAAATAATTAAATGAAATAAAACAAAGATGATTCACACATTTGCAGTAATTTAAATTACAATGAACTTAAACAAGGACAAGTTCTGGCAATGATCAATAAAATTCGATCAATCCCTTTTTCCAACTGCAAAAAATTACTTACACTGTAAGTTTTATAAACATCTATTGAAGCAACTACTCCCGAGCATTTACCCCACCGGACATTGGATTACACAATAGATATTTGTTGTTGCATAGCAGTACTACTGCGGATTGCAACGGTTTTAGTCCAAATTATTCAATGAAAGGAAACAACAATTAATAGTTAGAAGGCTATCTGTATACACGTGTTTCGGGATTTTATTCCTCATCAGTACAGCTATGCCCTGCAAGCCCTTAGTTGTTAAACAATTTTTAATCAATATTTACGTACCGTCTTCAACGAGATCGCGCCAATATGAGCACATTTCATATTTTAGATGTAAGTTCCTATAGCCCGCTTTATAATTCAATAACCGATAAATAACACCCATACAGTATGTTTTATTATTAAACGTAATTACAATCCATAAACACTCAATAAAATATTCCATGTTTTGGCTTAGAATTCTGACATTATAGTAGTTTCTGATATAAAATGCAACACCACCACCACGACTTGACAGGCAAGCCGTATCAACGTTTATCCTGGCATATCTATATAGGTTGAAAGAAAGTTGATATCTAACCATGTTTTAGTTAGAGCTATAACGTCAAAATTCTTAGTTAATACTTCATCTCTGAATAGATAAAATTTATTCAAGATAGACCTAATATTAATGTGACAAATTTCCAATTTATTTGCAAATATCTCATTTCATTTAACAAAAAATGTAATTTATTGCTTAGTGTATGGTTAGTGCTTAATACTTGTAGTTTATTACTAATTATGTAGACATTGTAGAATGCGGCTATGTTAGTTTATTTAAGTCATTAATAATGTTAATTTTCTTCTACTGTTTGTTATCTTTCACCTCAATAGAACCATTTAAAGTCCAAACATTTTGTTTTCCTAATTTATCTCGACACGTTTTAAGCAAACGCATGCTTACAACAGTAAATTCCTCCAGTATCGCGACTTCAATTCCCTTTAAAACTTTTTTATTATTATATATTTCATCTCGTTGTTTTGTGCTAACAAATGTAATAGATATGCCTCGAGGTTCTTTGTTGTTCGTTGATGAATTTTTATCTTGTGTCCTATGATTAATTCGGTGACATCTGGTGATTATCTATGTATCCATTTGGAGGGTAAATTTGTAACTGATAATATTGAGTATCTCACCTTCGCAGTAGTCCTTTTGTGTTTCCTTAACCCCATAAATCCTTAAGCAATTTCTATTTGCGTGTTGTTCCATGGAATCCAAGCAGTCTATTAGTTCACCATTTTCTTCTTCAAGTTCCATAATCCTTGCTTCATATTTTACCAATGCGGTTTTAATTGCATCATCAATTTTAGATGTAATAATCAACATTATTTTATCAATAAGTTTATTTTCAAACTCAGGGGACAAGCCAGGTTCCTGATTTTTTCCGTATCTTTTATTCTTTGGCATTGCAAATGTAAATGTATATTTAACACTTATTAAAAGGGTTAGTATTGATTTTATAGTCTAGTACAGATCTACTTTAACAGAGAATACGAAATATACGTACGTACAGGTTGTACAGTACAACTATCTATAAAAAAACCGTGAAACAAAACCAAGTGTTTTATTTAATCAGTGTATTAAATCAGTGTTAAAATACGTTTCACGAAGAGTTCGATTAGCCGACAATTAAAAGTTTATTTTACTTGGTATCTATTTTCGGTTTTCAAGCCTACATGAATTGTTTAAAAAAAAACAATTTAATAAGCATGTAGGAATATTTTTAATATTCTTGGAATAATAACAAAAAATATATGTTTTTGTTTAACTGCACCAGTGTTAAAAAAAAATAACGTAAAATTTACGTTACTTACTAAACATGCTATTAAGCGTAACTTTCACAAGTAAATATTTTAGGTTTTCTGACGCAGCCTACTATGGTTAAAAAATGTATACCAAATTTGCACATTTGCTTTTGGAGATTGAATATCTCAAAAACGGTAAACAGTAACTATTTAATATGTCATATAATAAATAAAGAGTGACCAATTTTCTATTAAAAATTGATAAAAAAATCGACTATTGCCTCACCTTACATATGAAAATTTATACTAATAGAAAAAGCGAGTATTCCCTTTATTGTTAAGTATTTTTGCAATTGTATAGAGTTGACAGAATGTTAGATCTAAACATCTATCGATTTCAACTTTCATTTGTTTATAACTTTTAAAATATCAAATATTAATCTCATATATCTGATATCAATGATTACTTTTAAACGTAGAATCAAAAATCTTTATAAACAGTATATCATTCCATTTAAAAATTCACGTGTGATCCGTCACATGATTATTGGACATTCAGTATAAATGAAACTAATTTTAAAATTTGAGGTTTAACAGCAGCTACAAATTATATAAGTAACATTTTTTTGTATATTTCTAAATAACTGTGCCACCCAGTATATACACACATCACTATTCAGACTATACAAATAATGCAACATAATTTAACTTCGACAATTACAATACACGTAGGTGTTTGTCTGGGCTATCGATCAGAGGTCTTTTTACCCCTTTATTTTTATATAAGTACAGTTTCCTCAAATTAAAATAAACCAAATTACTTTTCCTTCAAAAAAAATATCCCAGTTAAAGAAACAAATAAGTATTTTATTTCCTCTATGAGCTCTGCGAATTAATTTAAAGGTAAATATTCAGGTCGGACTCATTTGCATATAGGCTGATTGGTAGAAAGAATTACATGTAAATCAAATTAATTGAAATTGGTGCATCATTCACATTCATATTATTTCTTATATTTAATGATTTCATTTCAAGCGAAACTAATATTTAATTATTTTTTCCTTTTTTTGTTTTTGCCCCATCGGTCCATTCTGTTGTTTAAATAAGTCACCGTGAAGGCATGTCTGGTAAGAATGACAAAAATAAAGCAAAATCGTACGAATCCAATTGTGTTGGAAAATGTGTCAATAAAGTATGAAATATTGCAGATGGATCAAACAGTCATCTGCAATAAATATTGCTATCCTTCCTGCTTAAACAACCATGATTTGGATGTTACATTGAAAGGTATAATAATATTCGTAAAAGAATTAAAACAAATTGTTGATGATATTTCTAAGAAATGTGACCAACTCAATTCTGAGTTGAAAGCTTTTTTTACTAGCAATAAATCAACTTGAAGAGGAGACTGAAAAAAAAAATTAATTCAAAGATTAATGATGTTTCAAAGAAAATTGAGGATTGTCATGCCTCACTAAAAATTCTATCATAATCTGAAAATCTACCAATTTGAAGCTTTAAAAGGCAGAATGAATTGTATGATGAAATTTATGAAATACACAAACATGAAAAATAATGTTTAATGTACCTGATCAAGACATTGATAACGATAAATTATTTGTTAACCGTTTGTTGCGTAACATTGTAAATAATTTAACATTACCAAATTCTCGTCGTCGGCTTGATGCAAAAAGTACAATACATTTGTTTTATTAAGAAATATAAAATCCGCATTTCCAAGATTATTAATCCAACTCGAATATCTCTATAAATTGAATATATAAGTAAATTTGAACACTAAATGGAGATTTTATATCGCATGTTTCTGTGGTGTAGTTGGTAACGCACTCAGCTGGAAATCGATTGACATGGGTTCAAATTCCATCAGAGATGTTTCTTTTTCACTTATATTTAATTAATTTAAATTATATCAATGTAGATTGGAAACGTCTCCAATTCATGGATATAAATGATAATTTTAATGAATAATAGTTTAATTAATTATAAATGGAAGTAAGTATTTGTCTCATCAGTATAAATATAAATGAATACTGTAAAAGTGCAGATATTGCAGTTAGTTAATTTTAAAACTGCAACATTTTATTAGCATACAATTTCCATTATGTTAAATCAAGCCTTTAAGTACTTGAAACTTTATATCGCTCTAAAAATCTACAACAAAACGAATGATTTGTTCTCTGAGTTTGTTTTAAAGATATGCAAATGGAAAGCATAAAAAACGACTTTCTAAAAATAAATGCGATATAATTAATTATAGAGCTCGTGTTCTCCGAAGGTTGCTGCTTTCCCGTTCGAAGAGATTTTATCAAGTTGCGCGCCAATTTTTGTGCAAAGATGTTTCTATATTTGTTCTTTAGCAACGAATGCTTGTTATTTTGTTAGCAATAAAAAATATAAATTGAGTAATGTATTTATGTTGCAACATAATTTTCAATTTGTTAGTTGTGCGAGGGAAAATATAGCTTCCATTAACTCATCTGTACAAAATTGATAATAATTTGTTACCTAAATTATAAATATATATATAAAAAAACTATTGGAGCATTAAACTTAAAAGATTAATCACTTAATTAGACTCTGAAATACAATATTTTGTCAGTATCTGATACATCTAAAAACTTCTCTACTCCCTCCCGAATTTAAATAAATACTTTAGAATAGTCTAATAATTCACAAGCAATAATATTTTTTTTGTGAATTATTATTGCTTGTGAATAATATACGTAAATATATTTTTTTATTTTTTATTAATAAGCATAAACTGCACTACCAATGTTTTAATATTAGAAATATTACAAATAATATTTCTAATATTAAAATATGCCAATGTTCAATTTCTGCTTATTAATAAAAATAAAAAAAATATTTATATATAGGGTGTCCTAAATTGAGTAGGATTGCATGGGTATGTTTCTTATTCTTAATGTTAGAGATCTGGTTAAGTGGGCAATGTTGTGCAGTTTTGTATGCTGGATCAGAGTATGTTGAGAAATTTTAAAAATTCTGAGCAGTTTAGAAATTATTAAAAAAAACTAGAAATCGTGTTTTTATAAAAAATCAAATACTTCAATAATTATTAAAGATGCGAAAAAAAGTTTCAAATAAATGTTACTTGGTTTAATTAGGTAAACATAAAAATCAAGTCAAAATAAAATTCAAGATGGCGGTTTACGCGATATTAATACCAACTTTCTTATTTAAAATGGCCGCCATATTTGATATTTATACGCCTAAATAGACTTTTTTTCTCTTTTCAACGATGTATAACAACCTAGGTCAAATGATTTTTAAAATTTTAATTTTAATTTTTTAAATAAACAAAAAGCGGGGCCCCGCCTGCTGTACGAATGTATCCCATACGTGGGGTGCGTTCGTACAATTATCTTATCCCAGAAAAATAACATAATAGTTTCAGACTTTTTTGTAATTAACTACACTTAGATGCATAAACCAGATAATTTAATCAGTCAACCACTCCCCCCTACATAATTTGTAGCTACTGTTAAGCTTCACATTTTAAAATTAGTTTTATATACACAGGGTGTCCAATAATCACGTGACGTATCAAACATATGATTTTTTTAAATGGAATTGCTATGTTTTTATGTCCATTTTAGATTCTACACTTAAAATAAATCATTTTTGATATAAGGTTTATTAGGTCAATTTTTAATTTTTTAAAAGTTATAAACAATTGATTTCAACAAAATCAATGGAAGTTTGGGGCCTTAGTTTTCAAAATTGAAAAACGATGTAAATTTTCTGTTAACGCAGTTTAATTGAAAAAATGCTTAGTAATATTAGGAATAGTCGTTTTTTTACCATAAAGCAAATGTTATGTACAAGGTGAAACAATACGTAAAATGATGTTTTTCTTTTTCACTTGAATGGAACACCCTATATTTTGTATACTATTTCGATAGAAAATTAGTTAATTTTTGTATAATTATCTGTACCGTTTTTTAATAATTTAAATTCAATGCACTAAATTAGAAGTTTCGTTTATAATTTAAGTAGGCTATAATTGAAACAAATGCAATTCATAATCGTTTTCTGACATTTAATAACTAATTAAAGACTAACCTAAAAGGATATTCAAATGACAATCGATATTTAAAGGCGCATGCAAAATATAAAGAAAATAGTTGCTCGACGATTATTTGGCGAGTTATAATGGTTATTGTGACACATTTTTTTTTTAAAGAAAAAAAAAATGTAAAATGTTTGAATGCTATTGAATAAAAAAAATGATGTGAATGCGTGAAATAAATACATAAAAATGTTAATACTAACAAAATATGATGGTATAAGTATTTTATTATTTCATTTAGTATCTATTTTCGTTTTTTTCAGTCAACATAAATTGTTTAAATAAATAAATTTAACAAGCAAATAGGAATATTTTTTTCGAATAATAACCAAACAATATAGTTGTTCACATTTAATGAAACGTTCTGTCACCATTCATCTAGCGTATGGATAACTAGTGATGGCCATTTCGGTTTTTCGAACCTCATCAGAGGTTTGCTTAAACAGGACAAGTTCGCCTTCCTTTAGTGGACGAAACAATGATTCTCGGTCGTCTACCTTGTAGACCCAAATCGTTGACGATGCCACTTGAAATTAAGCAAAAGATGGCGCTTGCGTCGTCTTTAATTAATTATGATTAATATAGTTGTTGTTAGTTTTTAACAATTAAAATAATCATTTAACTTTAACTGCATCAGTGTTACAAAATATAACGTAAAATGTACTTTACTTACTAAATATGATATTAAGCGTAACTTTCACAATTAAATAAACTAGTTGTTCTGGCGCGCCCTATTTTGGTTAAAAATTCTATACCAAATTTGTATTTGAGACTAAATATCTCAAAAACGGTAAACGGTAGCTATTTAATATGTTATAAAAATGAAGAGTGATCGATTTTCTATTAAAATAACATAAAAAAATATGGGGTCCCATTTAAGTAAAAAGAGAAAAAAATAATTTTGCGTATTGCTTCACCTAGTGTATAAAATTTTGTTTTAAAAGAAAAAAAGAGTATTTCTTTTATTGTATTAAGTATTTTTACAATTTTATGGCGTTGACAGAATGTTTATTTCATTTTTCTTTATTGAAATATTAGGCTCTAAACATCAATCGATTTCTACATTCATTTGTTTATAACTTTTGAAATATGAAAAATTGACCTATTAATTGTTATATAAAAAATGATTATTTTTAAACGTAGAATCGATAGTCTTCATAAAAAATATATCATTCCATTAAAACATGTTTGATACATCACGTGATTATTGAACACCCTGTATATATGATACTAATTTTAAAATGTGAAGTTTGACAGTAGCTACTAAAAATTTAAGTAACATTTTTTTGTATATTTCTTAATAATTGAGATATTGGACTTCATCGAAATCTTGCGCCTCCCTGTATATTCCTATTACATACTCCAACCGTAAAATAATTTGAAATAAAAGTTTCTTAAATATAAAGAAACTATCATAGATATATTTATATTATACAGAGTGTTCAATTTTCTGTCATCTTTTTAGGTTTTAATAGATGTTCCCGTATACCAAATTTCTTAATTTTCTCTTTAATGGTTTTAGAAAAAAATGATAAAAACTTATTTCGACACTATAAGATTTTCCTTATAATTTGCTATTCTGTACGTGCTCACAGCATTTGACCATCTACTTTGGGAATATTTTGTATATGGTAAATTCTACGTTAAATGCTAAGGACATTTTAAAAGATTTTTTTAAATACATTTTATTATGTAATAATTATGAAGTAATATAATTAATACACTTGGTTGTTCGTTTCACTATTTTTTTATAAATATATTTGTGTTCCGACTAGTTTCGACCAGTGGTCATTTTCAAGGAACTATTAAATGACAGGACAAACATGTCGATATTAAATTGAGAAGATTGACAATGTCAGGTCACAAGGGCAGACGCGATGGGGGAGCTCCAAATTTCTTACATAAAAAATGTTTCATCACGGGATAAGTGAGAATTTAATTCAAAAAATAACATCTTTTTATGTCGAAAAATAAATAAATTAATGGTCCAAAATGATATTGTTAGATACAGTTTTTTCGTAGATTCCAAATATATATAGTTTGTATAGGTTCTTTTGTATTTTTGCAAAGTTATAAACAAATTTATGAAACTATCTTTGATTGTCACGGAAACAAAGGAAGAAAAACAGTTAAACAGCATACGATATTATCTACTTATTATTTTATTTTTTAATTGTGTAATATTTCGCTAATTTGTCTTATATTTTTAGGTATAGCTTTTTCAAATATTAAAAAACCACATGCAAAATGTCATTCGTTTATCGTTGTCATTCATTAAAAATTGCTGGCGAATTTAATTTGTTATGCCTATATTTCTGTTATTTAATGTGTAATACTTTTTTTCAGTTAGATAGATAGATAATATTTGGGTGGCCTCATGGCCTGTACCACCGCGACCTTTTCAGATCTATTGTGAATCCCATGTATCTCAGATGATTAGCTCTAGCTTCGCATCCTTGATTAGCCCAATTAGCCCTGACAGTGAGTCTTGGGTGTACTTTTCTGGACTGGGTTTTGTGTCCCCTATCTGTTGATATCTAATACCGGATAAGGCCTCACATTGGCACAGAATGTGAAAGGGGTCTTCTTCTTCACAGAATCTGCAGATCGAATCTTCAGATAGGCCTAACTTGCTCATATGCTTGTTTAGCCTGCAGTGTCCTGTCAGTAGACCCACAATCGCTCTGACCATTTTCCTGTCTTGCGTGTGCTCGTCCACCAGGTTTGGGCTCGTGCCTCCGTCCATTTTTTTATGGATTGTTTGACTGATACTTTAGTGATACCGCAGGAGGGTTGCGGCCCTATGAATGGCTTTGACGAGCCTTATTTGGCCAGTTCGTCTGCCTTTTCATTGCCTATTTGACCCGAATGCCCTGGGATCCACACCAGTGTCACTTTTTTCTGTACTGCGACTTCATTGAGAGCATTTACACTGTCCCACACTAGCTTGGACTTGACCTGTGTGTTTCCTAGTGCTCTAAGTAGCGCCTGGCTATCCGAGAATATGGCTATAGATCGACTTTTACTGTCTTGCCTTGCTATCTCGGATGCATTTTTTTCAGTTGCTCTTTTTAATTGCCTGCATGATACGACTGGATTCATTTCCACACTGGCTAATACACATACTCCTTTATTTTCATAATTTATTTATAGTTACCCACTACATCTGTGTAAAATCTTCCAAAACTAATTAAATTATTCTTTAATTTTCGAAAAAAAATATTCTGCATGGTTGCCTTCACACAAAACACCGAAATAATACATTATTTAACAATAAAACAATAAATAAACAATATCGTATGACTGTTTACTTTCTTTTTAATTTGTTTCCATAATAATCTATGATAGTCTCATTAAATTGTTTATAACGTTGCTAAAACGCAAAAAAAAACCTAAATAAACTATATATATATATGCAATAAAACGAAAAAATCTGTTTCTAATAGTGTCATTTTTTACTATAGTCACAATTCTAAAAATCAAAATTTGAGGTTATAACTCAAAGAATAAAAATGGTAAATAAATGTCTTTATATGAGCGGAACTGCTGATTAACCTAACCATTTGCCATCGAATGGAACAAGTAATAATTGGACGGTGCAATATCTGGGGAATATGGCGGGTCGGGTGGGGTAGGACTCTCCATTTGAGCGCTTCTAAGTAGGTTTTAACGGGTTTGGTAACATGAGGCCGAGCGTTGTTATATTGTGGAAACACTTTTTTGCGTCTCTGCTCTTATTGTGGCCGGCTAAATCGCATCAATTTATTTACTTTGAGTTGCTATAATGAATTCATTTTTTTCATCGCCTGTAACGATGCGAAGAAAACCCTTCCTTTTACCACTGGAGCTGTTGTTTACAGAAGAAAAACGACATAATCATATCTTGAGGAACCCATGTTCTTTATTTTTGAATCATTTTCAACACACGAAATCGATTGGAATGGCTTGGAGGGTAACTCCTAATGTTGAAGCAAGTTCTTTTTCCGTTTGGCATGGATCCTCATCGAGCAATGCATCCAATTCAGCGGCTCTGAAGTTTCTTCGCTTTCCTTCGTGCGAACGGTGGTAAACATCGAAATCACCGTCTTTCAAGCATCTGAACCAATCACGACACGTTGTTTCACTTAGAGTTGCATTTCCGTAAACTATTTGGAGTTCATGATACGCTTCAGAGAAGAAAAGCAACACTGACACTGACGGACACTTACATTGCTAACCTAATATATAAAGCCGATAAAGTAAAGCAAAAAGTGTGAGGCTTAAAAAATGGGTTGAATGATTCATATATTTATTTATTTTGTAAACAGTAGTAACATTTTTGGATAAAAAAAAAAAACATTTTTTTCGTTCACAATGGGCGCGTTCAGGTAACTGTAGCGCTGCAGCGCTTTACGTAAGCGGTGTCGCTGAACGGTACCGCTTTATGTGTGGCGCTGCAGCGCTTTATCAAGCGGTAAAGCATACATTTTTTCCGCTGGATCGCATTTCAAGCCGTGCAGCTGTAAACAAAACAGCAATATTTTCGTGAGCGTCCTGAACCTCGAAAGCGTGTTCAGGGAACATCAAGCGCTTTGTGCTGCAGCGCTACATGCCTAAAATTTCCCTGAACGCGACCATTGTTTCATGTAAGTCCTAAAATAATGCATACTTATTCGAAGGAGGTGAATAACGACTTGCAGGCGTCTACACATCACATCTTCTCTTCAGCAACGATCTGCAAGCCTATAATTTATTTACATTTTACATATTTAATTACTAGTGTGTGTGTTAGTAAAGTCATAGATTTATCCAATTTATAATTATTTACATAAATTACGAGTATTATAAATAAGATTGGATATAGTAGTATCATCTGCTATGCATTTTTTTAACAAAATCGTGGATTCCATTAAAGAAATGTGAGTGGACAGTCTTCATGTTTCTCTAAAATATTGTATAACTTAATTCTTTCAATATCAACAATTTTTAATGTTTATATTTTTTTTAAAATTTGTACCGGGTGTCCAGATAAGAAAGGTCACCGGCTATATCTCAGAAACTATGAGTGCTAGAGCTTTCAAATTAAAAAAATGTTGATAAAAGTGATCATGAGAAAATGCTGGAAATAAATTTCAAGTACGTAATTCTTCCGGTAGGGGGCGCAATGAACAGTCGAAAAGTAATATTGCGATTACCTCAAAAAATGTTTAATAAAGACATCATAAAACTATACTTTTTGAAATCATGATAAGTTCGTGAAACAAAAATGTTACAGAATTTTTTTTCTTACTCTTGAAATAAAGGGTGGGGGAAGGTCAGAATTTATAAAGAGCAAATGTCAAATAACTCTTTTGTTTTTTAACCGATTTTAATGGTTTTAATGTCATGCGAAAGAACTTATCATGCTGATTAAATTTATTGGCAACAATCAGAAAAATAACTAACTTTATCGCCGCTAGGTGGCGCCAACTTAAAATTTTGGATTATTTTCCTATTTTTCTCAGAAATTTCAAATGGGATGACATATTTTTCTTAATTTTAGTAGAAAGAGGATTAAAATGTAAGAAATTTAATGAAAACCGGTAGTCTATATCTAAATCCTATCAGAAGTTATAATTAAAAGAATTTTTATAATTAAAAATTATTAATGTAAATTTTAAAAATTTTATGTGTTAATTTAAAATAAATGAAATTATAACTAAAATAACAAAATTATATTATTTTGTCACCGGTAGGGGGCGCTTTTTAATTTTAATAATAATTTTCTAATTTTTTTAAATAAATAAATATTTCTTATAATGCAAGTAAAAAGAGTATCAAAACCAAATGGAAAAACATTTTTAATGCCAAATTTATATCAAAATTTTGTCTTTCATATTGTCAAATGACTCCACCGTCATATATAATACAATCACATAATTTTATACAATTAAATAAGCAAAGACATCCACTCTAGCAATAGCAGTATATCTATTTCTGAAGTTTTTGCATTTCAGATCCAAAATAATATGTCTTTCCTCGTTCTGGGTCTGAATTGATAAAAAATATTTTTTAATTTGCCCCAAAAATAAAAATCTATTCACCTCTCAAGAAAGAGTGTATCCAAATAATTTAGAACGCTTTATATAATGCCCCCTGGTGTTGATAAACTAATTCAGTTTTGTTGTTTTTGTTATAAATTTTATTAACCTCAAAAAGTTTTCCAATGACATTTGAAATTTTTAATTTGAAATTTTCTTTTATATATAACTTGTGATAGAATAAAGGTATTGAGATGCGGTTTTCACCAAACTTCTTACTATTTCACGCACTTTCTATTGATACTAAGAAATATATATCATTCCATTTGAAATTTGTAAGAAAAATGGAAAAATTTTATTCTTTTTAACATGGCGCCACCTAGCGACGACTCAATTACTTATTTTTATAATTGTTGTCAACTGTTTTAATCAGGATGATAAATTCTTTCGTATGAAATTAAAATCATTAAGATCGGTTAAATAACAAAAGAGTTATTTGACATTTGCTCTTTATCAATTCTGGCCTTCCCCCACCCTTTATTTCAAGAATAAGGGAAACATTTCTGTAACATTTTAATTTTATAAACTCATCATGATTTCAAAAAGTGTAGTTTTATAATGCCTTTATTTGAACTTTTTTTGAGATAATCGCATAATTATTTTTCGATTGATCATTGCGCCCTCTACTGGAAGAGATACGAACTTGAAATATATTTCCAACATTTTCTCATGGTCACTTTTATTTTTTATTTGAAAGCTCTAGGAGTCTTAGTTCCTGAAATATAGCCGGTGACCCGGTACATTTATGTTACCTGGAAATACAAAACGAAAGTTATATAATTTATCTATAATAATTTCAATAAAAAAACAATTTTGAAAAAGTCGAAAATGACACATACACGACTATTTTAGTGATTTTTAATTAGGTTGTATCCTTTTTAATTACGGGTTATGTCTATCTGCAAAGTTTAAAAATCTTTTTTTTTTTAATTAAATAAAAGAACATTTTATACAAGGCGAGTCATCGAAGTACCCGTCTTCGATATCTCCCTTGTCGTCAGAAATTCAGCATTAATATATTAATAAAACTTGCTCATCTACTAAAGCCGCATAATGTGAAATTATTTTCATATATACAGGGTATCTGTCATATCCCGGAATTGACATCAACTTTGCTATTTAAAATGTAACACCCTATTTTTTTTTTTCTATTCGATTCTCCTGTCAATAATCTTTAAATCAATATAACATAGTTAGAAGTTTTAAGTAGACGTTATTGCAGAAAAAATAATTGAATGAAAATTATAATATATAGGGTATTCTATTTAAAATAACAAAGTTGATGTCAATTCCGGGAAAACGGGTCACTCTGTATATATGAAAATAATTTCACATTATGCGCCAAGCAAGTTTTATTAACAAATTAATGTTTAATTTCTAACGATAAGGGAGATATAGAAGACGGGCACTTTGGTGACTCATCTTGTATATTCAAGATGATTTTCCGAAAATTTCAAGTTTATATGATAAAATGCTTTGCGGAATTTAAGAGTACTATGTTTGGTCAATTTTTGGGCCCATTAAAACATTAAAAGCGATTATCTAGTAAACAAATTTAAAAATGTTGGATTTGATTGTCCGTTTTTGTTTAGAATTGATCTCTTTAGTAATTTTTATGCAATTGATGTTGTTTTGAAATAAAAAATAACCAACGAATTTGTCCGGCTCCTGCAACATGGCGGAGGCGCCGGGTAAATCATTTATTTTAAAAGAGATTCACAGCTTAAAAACGAATGAAATTAACCCAATTATACAAGAACTGTGATAAGATAAGTCCAACTTATTTTAAAATAATTTTTAATTTCAATTATTAGCCTCGAATAAAGACTTAGACTTATCAGATTCAAGGTCCAAAACGAAGGTGTTTGTCACAATTCAGGAACTTGTTTTTCCTCTTAGATTGTTGCTAAAGATCTAAGTGTTCATTTGGAATATGTACTTTTTTTATAAATTTGTTTGTCACAATTCAGGAACTTTTTTTCTATTCTTAGATTGTTGCTAAAGGTCTAAATAATCATTTATAAGAATAAAATCAGGGGTATGTATTTCTTAACTTTTTTATAAATTTTTAATCTCAGCCACGGATTCCCTGCTAAGAGACGAACTTTTCTAAGTTCAAAATGAAGGTGTTTGTCACAATTCAGGAACTTGTTTTTCTTCTTAGATTGTTTCTAAAGGTCTAAGTAATCATTTAAAATAATAAAATCTGGGGTATGTATTTCGTAACTTTTTTTAACGCTCAGCCTCGGATTTCAAAAGAAATCTCATTTTAAATCTCATTAGGCGAAATCCGTGGCCATTATTTTTAAAAAGTTACAAGATATGATTTCATTGTTTTATATCGGTAATTAAACCATTAGGAACAATTAAGTAGGAAAAAGGAGAATCTAGATAGTGATAAATATCGTCTCCTTATACGGAATCCGTAGCAGAGCGTTATATTTTCTTAAGTTACGAAATAATTACCACCTCTAATTTTATTGTTTTAAACGATTATTTGGACCTTTATCAACAATCTAAGAAGAAAACCAAGTTCCTAAATTGTGACAAACACCTTCTTTTTGGACATAGAAAAGTTCGTCTCTATAGGAAATCCGTGGCTGTGCTTTAAACATTTATAAAAAAAGTTAAAAATACGTACCCCTGATTTTATTGTTTTAGATGATTATTTAGACCTTTAGCAACAATCCAAAAGTAAAAACAAGTTCCTGAATTGTGACGAACACCTTCGTTTTGGACTTAGAAAAGTTCGTCTCTTAGCAGGGAATCCGTGGCTGAGATTAAAAATTTATAAAAAAGTTAAGAAATACATACCCCTGATTTTATTCTTTTAAATGATTATTTAGACCTTTAGCAACAATCTAAGAACAAAAAAAGTTCGTGAATTGTGACAAACACCTTCGTTTTGGACCTTGAATCTGATATGTCTAAGTCTTCATTCGAGGCTAATAATTGAAAGTAAAAATTATTTTAAATTAATTTGGACATATCTTATCACAGTTCTTGTATAATTGGATTAATTTCATTCGTTTATAAGCTGTGAATCACTATTAAAATAAATACTTTGCCCGGCGCCTCCGCCATGGTGGAGAAGACGGAAAAATCCGTGGCTGGAAATCCGTGGTTAACTTCACATCGGTTAAAAAATATAGTGGTTTAGAAGAAGACTAAAAACTACTGGTTTAGAATCAAAATAAAACAGCAGCATTTTTAATAGTTAGATCCTCTAACAAATGAAAATTTTATAAAATATTCATGTTGTCTTGTTTCTCTTTCTTTTTATAGAGTGTGGTGATTGGTGAAGGTGCTGATAAGAATGACGTCCTTCGTCAGAAACGAGGCACAGATAGACAATACTCGTTTGATCTTGTTTTTGGCGAAGATTCGACACAAGAGGAAGTTTATGAAAAAACAACAAGCGGATTGGTTAAAGATATATTAAATGGGTAAGTAGAACTACATCTGAATAATAAGCAATGTTATAATTTAAAATTTAATAAAAAAACTTTTATGTAAGTTAAACAATTTATACACTTTAAATTATATATTGTATAACGCTACAATTGTTTCGCTACACTGTGACTTCTTCAGGCGAAGAAATTATATTTACAATTTGTCGGGTTAGGTATATATTTGAGGGGGCCCCCCCCTCAAATATATACCTAACGGTATGAGCCCCCCCCTCAAATATATACCTAACGGTATGAGGGGGTAAGTTTTTCAAGCAATTTTAAGTTTAAGAGGGGCGAGTTAGGACTTTGAAGTTTTCATCGAAGCGGTGGTTTTCTTCTATGAGGTGGTTGGCGTATGTGGAATTAGTTTTTTTTTCCCAGCTCGTTTTCTGCTCGTTCGTCCTCTCTTGGAATAATCTTGCGGTTTGTCCTACATCCGTCTTGGGGCAGTCTTTGCAATTTAGCAAATAGACCGCGCCCTCTGTTTAGTTTTATTAATTTTATCTTTATTAAATAAAATATTTTGGTGAAGATTTGACACAAGAGGAAGTTAATAAAAAAAAAACAACGAGCTAGATTAATGGTGGCTCTACATTTTATTAAATGAATTTCGTTTCCTGTTCTCGTAAACATGACAAGTTCTCGCCTTCCTGGACAAAACAATGATTATCGGTCGTCTACCTTATAGACCCAAATCGTTGACAATGCCACATGAAATAAGGCCAAAGATGGCGCTTACGTCGTCATTCATTTATATTTATTGTTTTTGATTATTTTTCCTAAAAGAAATATGACACATTTTATTATAAAATGCGTTAGGAAAATAAGTAAATAATTAGGATTCAATTAGCTTACCACCACTGTTCTTCCTCATCATAATTATCATAATGATTTCGGAGTTTTAATTATTTAACTCACAATGATGCTTTAAAAATCAACAATACCTGTTGCCTACCATTATATAATAATGTCAATGTCTTTACCATAATTTAAGTGTAGGAATATATTGTAATATTAATTATTAATAAAATTGTTTCTTGATTTAAAGATTTAATGCTACTGTTTTCGCTTATGGGCCGACTGGAGCGGGAAAAACCCACACCATGGTCGGAGACCCGTCTCACCCTGGAATCATGATCCGAGCCCTTAACGATTTGTTCAACGCCGTCAAGGATAAACAGGATCAATATTCTGTGAGTATTTTTTTAATAAATATATTTAAAATAATCACCAAGCTAATTCTATAAAAGGAACTTTCTTTGCACTTTTGTTTTCAAATTACACAAATGTGTGTTGTGTTTCAAATAAAAGTTTCTTGGATATAATGAAGCTATCATTTAAATATATTTTGAATATACCATATATGTATTAGTCTATATCGCGTCTTCTGGTCGGAAAGCGTCCACTCGGATACACTACTTTTAGAGGCAGTTTCTAATAAAGCGCATTTCCGGTTTTACCGCTAGGAGAAATGTAAACTCTACAGTTGTTTTAATATATCTGTGATTTTTATGTTTAAAACATGAATATGTGTTGCCAAAATAAAAACACAAATTTATGTTGATGAGATGTTCAAGAAATATTAATTTTCTATTAACAATAGCTTACAGATATTAAATTTCATTCGTGATCGGCGTTAAGTTCGTCCTTGCGCAATGGAAGCTACTTGACCTATTATTCTCTCTAACAGGTTCCGTTTCCGGCATCATAGCTCCCGTATTCGATAGCTCAGTTACTAATTAAGTCAGGACTTTGAAATTTTGGAAACTTTACTTGGGTCTTAGGACGTACTTTAAGAAAATATTTTTGATTCCAAAAAAGACTTATGACATGATAATATTTTATTTTAAATTGTTTATATACATTTTATTCATTATTTAGGTGCCTTTTATGATTACCTACACAGCCCTAAAATCTTGTGAATAAAATTATACAGGGTACTTGATAAATAAGGTCTAACAATCCCAATAGTCAAATTTTATTGATATGAATTATACAGGGTGTCCAAAATTTAATTTCAAACTTGAATGTATTTTATTTTTCTGATTTCAAATTGGAACTACAGGGGTTCCAATTTTTACATTGTTCTGTGCAGAATTAGAAAACAAACATTTTTCTTCCTATCAACCCTACCTCAATTCCCTATAGATTAAAAGTTATTTGCAAAAAACTGCTTTTTTTGACAATTTCAATAAGCACTTTCATGAATAATAATCGAAGGTTGCTTTGAAAAAAATTTTGACTTTGTAAACTTCAACTGTCAAAGTGACATGAGTCTATGTTAGCTTTAGTAATATTAAAAATATAAATAATTGTTTGTTTAAGCTTTTCATAAACAATATTTTTTTGACAACGAATTCAATCGAGATGATCTTATAGGAATGATTCTCATATTTCTAAAATATGGAAAGAACTTGTTTTCACCTCCAGCTACACAAGAAAACATGCAGCAATCAATCAAAGACGTATTTCAAAATATTACATCCGACCTATTACAAAGACTGGCAAGGTAATTCATGTTTGTCTTCATTCCTGCCTCCAAAACAATTGAAAACATGTCAAACATAAGTTCTAGTATGTAATTTATTTTTAGAATTATTTTTGTTCTATCCTTTTAATGTATTGTATAAAAAATTTAATACTTTCATAATGTATGATTTAGACAAAAATCTGTGATTTAGAATTGTCGTTATAATAATTGCTGTTAGATGACATGCCCGTCAATAGAATGTTTTTTTCAAAGCAACCTTCGATTTTTATTCATCAAAATGCATATTGAAATGGTAAAAAAAACAGTTTTTTGCCAATAACTTTTAAAATGTTATTTAGGTTAGGAATTTAGGTTGGGTTGTGAGGAAGAAAAATGTTTGTTTTTTTAATTCTGCATGGAATGATATAAAAATATACAGGGGTTTCAATTTAAGATAAGAAAAATAAAATTTGACTATTAGGATTATTAGACCTTATTTAACAAGTACCCTGTATAATTTTATTCAGAAGATATTTTTATTAATTTTTTAAAGCAATGGCGTTAAACCATTTTTTCTACTTTTTATTTTTTTTTTTTTTTTTTTGGTTGGCATCACTAAACCGAATTCAATAAAATTTTGGGGGTATAGTATGTGTATAGTAAGCAATTTAACAAAATATATCATCATGCCGTAACTCTTTTTGAGACACCAAATAAAGTTTCCAAAATTTCAAAGTCATAACTTAATTAGTAACTGAGCTATCAAAGACGGGAGCTGTGATGCAGGACCCTTTATACTAATAAGTACAGAGTGTTTCATTTAACTGAAGACTGCTAAACATCTGGAGAATAAAACATTATATCAAAAAATGTTTCAAATAAACCCACAATATTTTCGAGGGGCAAATTATCCTGTTATCAACTTTGAAATTTTAAACAGAAACCTCTTCTTTTTAATTTTGATTTGGATTGTACATCAGAAAATAAATCACTTTTTTCGAGTCGTGGCAGGTGGCGCTGTAATTAAAGAAAAGTTGTGGATATTACATTATTTTTAAATGATTATCAGCATTACAGACGTTATTCCGAGAATCTCATATCAATTACATTATCCACCGTGATGGAATAACCAAGCATTGTTTTCGCACCTCATGGTGCTACATTCGCCAGAATTGACAAATGTTTACTGCAAGTAAAAAATCGTAGATATTTCTTTACTAGTACAGATAAAAGTATTTTTATTGTTAACAAGGGTCTTCATGATGAAATATTTATCTGAACAAAAGAAGATTTAAATGATATTAATTTATGGCGAGGCTCGCAGGAACGTCGACGATGCCATCGTTCTTTATAGTCAGTATTTTTCCAATAAGCCACGTTCTTGTGGCCCGCATTTATTTCGACGAGTAATGTTTTGGGATGAGTCTACATTCAGCAACCACGGCGAAGTAAATCGACAAAAGATGCACTACTGAACTATGGAAAATCCACACTGGTTACGTGAATGATGATCAACCAGCGTACAAGGGCTGTCAATGTTTGGTGTGGAATAATAAGTACTCCGAATTTTGTAACTTTTCCCTATTTTAACTGACGTATCTCTTTATATAACCGAGATTCTCAAGCTTGAGCTCCAAAAACGGACATCATCGCCAAACAACTGATTTTAGAAAAAACATCAAAATAATGTCTTATTATCTGTATTGTTCCCCACTGCCAAACAAAAGATGCATGAACTGCAATATTTATCACCTCAAAAAGCTGTCAAAACTGTATTTTTCTACAGAAGAATAATAAAGTACCGAGATACATAAACAAATTTTCGGATATAAAGAAAACTAGATATTTTTTTACACCAATTGCATTTTTAAATAATCGTGACTAGTTTCGATTACACGGTGATCATTCTCAAATAATTATCTTGTTTTATTTATATCTGATATTGATATAATGTACCACCAAGTTATCGCCGACAAAATTAAAGAATTAGTATAAATAGAAAAGAGTATTCATTCACATGGTCACAGTTATTTAATAAATTAAATAAAACTGACTTGAAAATAATTAACAAATTATTTCCACATTTAGTTAAATACTTTTCATTTAATTTTATTTTGTTTTTTTTTATTTAGATTGAATTAATTTGGTTTAATTTAATTTAAATCGTTTTAGTTTAGTTTGATTTAATATATATAATTCATTTAACTTGTCTGAATGGTTGATTTAATTTAATTGATTTATTTTAACATCCTTAAATTATGTAAGTCAGAGCTATACTGACGAGGAATACATCCCGAAATACGTGTCCACAGATGGCCTTATATTAAGTAGCGTTCTTTTTGTTGCTTTTACATCAAATTTTTACTCGGAACAAAATTTGTTGCATTATGCAATATTTTATTGATATGCAACAGCAGTACATTATGTAATTAAATGTAGGGCGGGGTATTTGCTCGGGAAGTAATTGTTTTAATGTGCATTTTATATATATAATTAGTAATTTTATGTTCTCAATTTATAAACAATATTTGTTATAAAGAAAAAAATATATTTCTATTTAAAGTATACCAATAACTACTTAAACTTACCTAAATCATTATATTACATATAAATCATAATAAATTAAATGGCCATCACTAGTTATCTATACGCTAGATGAATGATGGCTGAACATTTCATTAAATATAACATACAACTGAAGGCCATATATAGTCAACAGTTCCAAATAAGGCCTTTATCTTCTATAACAGCCGAAATAGCTCAGTTGGGAGAGCGTTAGACTGAAGATCTAAAGGTCCCCGGTTCAATCCCGGGTTTCGGCAATGATTTTTGTTCACGAAAATCTTATAATTTGTGCATTATTTAATTTTGCGGGCAGCATAAATTGGGTGCATTTAACACACAATTTCATTAAACACGTATTTGTGTGTTTAATATGGTTATTAAACCACGCTAATTCGCGTTTTCATTAGTTCTTAGATCGCGATTTATGATGACGTCAGTTACACATTCAAATCATAATGCCGTAACCTGTCATAATTTATTTGTTTAATTACAGAAAAACTGACGCGTATTGTTTTCACATATTTTCTGTGTAAAAATGGACAGTTTGCCATCTACTTCATTAACAGTCACTCCACCGAAGGTAAGAGAGGCTGCAGAACTAACGTCTGCTAATTTACTACTAATAATAATGATAATGTAACTTCAAATGTTCCAGGTATAATAATATTCACGACATCCATTTTCAAAAATAGGGTAAATATTGCAGATAATAGAGATGAGGTTAATATTTCTAATGTTGAATTGTAACGTTATATAATTGTCTACATTCATTTTAATAAATATATATATTTAATATTATGTGATATACTGTTGTTATCGTGAACAAAGTATAGTGTTCAACTCGCATTTCACTATTAATGACTCGAACGACTTGCTCCACTCGCCTATGGTTCGTTTCGCAAACATCGATCTCGTGATTAATAGCCATCATTACATGCTCGCTGTACAATATACTATTATTATATCAAATTCTAAATATTAAACAAGTTAAGTGAATATTAAATATGTTGTCAACTGTAATTCTTGGTGGTTAAAAGGATTTGCCGAAACCCGGGATTGAACCGGGGACCTTTAGATCTTCAGTCTAACGCTCTCCCAACTGAGCTATTTCGGCTGTTGATAAAACTTAAAGGTTATTTTGATGGATGATAAACATTTACTGCCTAATAATTACTGGATAATTGGGTAAACACTACATATTTTTACAGTTTTGAATTGTAGGATTAGTTATATTATTTCTAATAATATTTTTTTAGGAATATTTTTTTATTAAATGTATATCTTTAATATGTGTCAATCCTGTATTTAAAAAAGGCAATCGTAATAATATCGACAACTACCGCCCCATTTTACTAATATCTAATTTTTCAAAAGTATTTGGAAGTATTTTAGTTGAAGACATTTTTACGCAAGTTGAGGCGTCAATATCCACCAATGAAGATGGATTCGTAAAAAAAAAACGATATGCCCAGTCAAACGTATTCAATATTACTGAGTTTATATCTCAAAACTTAGGTGCTGTCAAACAAATAGACGTTTTGTATATAGATTTCACCAAAGCTTTTGATCGAATCTCTCATAATAACTTAATCGCTTGCTTGAATAGATACAGTATCAACTCAGATATAGTGCAGGATTTATTCAATTGTGCAAACATTTTGGGAGAAAAAGAAATTTCGAAATAACTCAAAAACTACTTACTCTAGATATGGAGATGCATAATACTTTTATGTTGCAAATTGTCTTGCCAATCGCACTATCAGACGAAATATTGGTCGTTCCAAAAAAGTGAGTTATGATATTTTTAAGAGGTCACTGAAATGTTTACACTTTTGAAATAGCTACTGTCAAAATTGACAGATGTCATTTTTTATTTTAGACTAACAATTCAAGATATCGCTAGTCTTCCTCTCTTGTTCCTACTGGAAGTTGTAGGCATTTTTCGAAACGTCAATTTGAAGATAAAATTTAACAAATATTTTTTTATCTCAAAAACTGTAAGAGTTATGTCAATATGAGTGGTTAGGCAATTGAACGGGTATTCCGAAAAAAAAAAAAAGTATAGGGTGTTCCATTTAAAATAACAAAGTTTGTAGCCATTTCCGGTACAACCGAAAGTGAAACAAAGTCAAAATATTTACCATGAGGTATTCGCATTCAACCATGTTTTTTTCCATGGTCAGGAACCATGAAAACTTTTAATTGCCGTTATTCGTATATCTATAAGTCAAAATTCGAAGTTCAAAGTGCACACACGTTTATACGCTGGTTAATTGTCGTGAGTTTTTACAATCTGCACTAAATTTAATTGTTTACGGGCAAGTGGTTCGCATATTTATTTGTCTATACTCTATTTGAAATTATTATCTATTTAATATATTATTGATTTAATTAGTTTCAATCAAATTAACCTCAATTGTTCATTATTGATGAATTAATTTATTTGTTTTTATTCCGAATTCAGAAGAGGTGACCGTGACTGGGGACATTTGATTGGGACTTATCATTTTCTTTTTTGTGTTTCAATTTTAATCGAGTTCTTTCTGCCTATGTTTTATATTGTGCACCTTTCCGTCGCCTTGTTTTGTTTGTTTATTATTGTTAGTCACTACCACAGGCGGGGTCAGTGTGAATAATTGTATCCCTGTTTTTTTCCCCTTCCTAATTCCTTATCGTTTGAAGTTGCTAATGCAAAATGGGATTTACTTGTGATGGTTGTTCTAATAAAATAAATCCAAACTCTTTTTATTTAAAATGCAATGGATCTTGTGACAAATGGTTCCATGCTAAATGCACCGGTTTATCCGATGACGAAATCGCGAATTAAAAAAAAATCGCAATACTAATTGGGTCTGCAGTAAATGTAGCTCGTCGGAGGGTTTTAATAGGAACCAGTTATCTCAACTTGAATCAATAATGGAGAATTTATTTCAAAAATACATTCAACCCTTTAAACAAGAAATCGATGAAGTGATGAATAAGTTCGTTGAAAAGTTTAATGATTATGATGAAAAAATATAAGTACTAGAGAATTATATTGCAAATGTAGAACAACTTTTGAATGATGCGGAGTCAGCGAAATCGCCGTGCGACAATTTCGATATTTTATATGAACTGGAAGATCGTCGAAAAAGGAGCAACAATATTATCGTTTACAATGTCCCTGAGTCGAAAGCATCTGAAGTTCAGGTTCAATTCAATGAGGACCCAGAGGTGATTCGTGCAACTTTAAATCCCTTATCAGTAGAAATCGAGCCAGTTAATATAATGCGTATTGGTCGTACAAGAACTTCAGCAAAACCAAGGCCGTTAAAATTAGTACTCCGCAGCAATGATCTGGTAAAAAATATTGTACTTAAAACTTCCAAGCTAAAAGACAACGGTATTAAATTCAGCTTTGATCGAACAAAGATCCAAAGAGAAGAATTCAAGTCTCTTAAAACTATATTGGATCAGCGGGGGAAAGACGGAGAAAAAGATTTGATGATCAAATATATTTCAGGAGTACCAAATATTGTTAACAAATCAGAAAAGTTAAATAAATGGACAAAAAACTAAACATTTATTACCACAATGTAGGTGGAATGCGCTCTAAATTAAGTGATTTTAAATTAAATACTAGTTGCTGCGTGTATGATGTTATAATCTTAGTAGAAACGTGGTTGGATGCTGAAATTGCGAATGTAGAATTGAAACTTAAGAACTATGATATTTTCAGATGTGACCGTAGTGTCAGTAACAGTACAAAAAATCGCGGCGGTGGGGTGTTGATTGCTATCCATAATAAATTAGGGGGTAACATTATTGTTATTGAATTAAATACTGTTGAACAATTATTTGTAGCTATTCCCAATTTAAATCTAATTCTTGGAGTGGTGTATATACCTCCCAGCTCACCGTCAGCCAAATATTTGGATCATTGTAAAACTTTTGAAATCATTGCTGATAAATATCCTAATTATAAATATCTTATCGGTGGGGATTATAATGTACCCTCGGCTATATGGTTAAACGATGAGCTTGGTATTATAAATACTAATACTGCTGAGCGCTCTGCCAAAATTGTTTCAGAGTGAATGTCTCTGAAACAATTTTTATAATCTTAGACAGATTTGTAATATACCAAATAAGAATAATACACCTTTCTTGATTTAGTGTTTGTAAACGATTGTTTCAATGTTAAACAGGAATGTGACGTATTATTTAATATCAAACATCATCATATACCTTATTTGATGTCATATACCATTACGCATCCTTCATTTTGATGTGTTTACCTATGATTTCGCCCGTGCTAACTACACGGCTATTAACGACTATTTGTTATCTATCGACTGTCACAAAACTCTAACAGGCACTGTTGATTCAATGGTTGAGTATTTTTATAAGATTTTGTATGAAGCTTTAGGTATGTTTGTTCCTATAAAACGAGTAAAATCGTCTAACTATCCCGTTTGGTTTAATGTTGAACTTATTAATTTAATAAAACAAAAACGAACTGCTCATAAAAACTATAAAGAATGCCAAAATTCTATAAATTATAGGAAATTTCATGATTTACGTTCAAAATGTACACGTTTAAGAAACATTTTATACGGTCAATACATACAATCAGTCAACAATAATATATCTAGCAATCCAAACAAGTTTTGGAATTTTGTTAATGCTAAAGAGTCTCACTCAATGTTTCCAAATACCATGCACTATAACAACGATCGTAGTACTAATGGTGAAGAGTGCGTTGATCTATTTGCGGATTACTTTTCGACTGTCTATTGTGCTGACAAACCTTCGCATATTCCAGCCTACAAGTATAACTCAAATGTAGCTCATTTTCCATTTACTTTTTCTCAAAGTGAAATATTTGATGCAGTTGCTAAATTAAAAAATTCCAATATTACAGGTCCTGATGGTATACCATCAAGTTTCCTAAGAAACTGTATATATTCCATTACCATACCGCTTCATTTATTATTTGATGCTTCCATGTCTCAGGGTATATTTCCGATATTCTAGAAGAGAAATTATATTACACCGCTTTCAATACAATCATCTATACCAAAGCTATTGGACGAACTTGTTTCTATTTAATTAAGGTGGGTTTGCAAAAATGTACTTCTTGAAGAGCAGCATGGTTTCCAACCAGGCAGATCAACAGCTACAAATATGTTATCATTTACCACTTACATAATGAATGCTTTTGAATGCAATCAATCTGTGGATGTTATCAACACAGATTTTGCCAAAGCATTCGATCGTGTAAATCATGATTGCCAATCAGCTTATGGATTTCATAAAAATATCGTGAAATGGTTTAATAGTTTTCTAACTAATCGAACGCAATGTGTGAAAGTGAAGAATTTCTTATCAAAAATAATTTCTGTACCATCCGGTGTACCCCAAGGATCACACTGTGGTCCATTACTATTCTTGTTATTTACCATATAAATGACATCTCACAAGTCATAAGATGTTCTTCATTTTTACTCTTTGCCGACGATCTTAAGATATATAAACGAATATCAACAATCGACGACTGTCACCTGCTGCAATGCGACCTCTCTTCAGTCCATAAGTGGCGTTGCGATAACTACCTATTCTTCAACATTCAAAAGTGTAAGTAAATTTCATTTTCCAGAAAATCAAATATTATTAACTTCAAGTACAGCATCAATAATAGTCAACTTGAACAATTGTGTGAAATTAAAGATCTGGGTGTGTTACTGGATACAAAATTATCTTTTGATAGCCACATAAATTCAATTTGCAACAAAGCATCAAAAATGGGTTACATAAGTAGGATGGCTAACGATTTGTCAGCTCAATCATTCAAACTTGTTTATTTTGCTTACGTACGCTCTAATATGGAATACATGTCTTGTGTCTGGTCTCCTAATACCATTACTCATAGTAATGCTCTGGAGAGAATTCAGAATAAGTTTTTAAAAATTCTTGCGTTTAAGTCTTATTTAGATGTTGACAGAGTTATGTCGGTATTTTGCATTGATACCCTTAAGAGACGCAGGATTCTCTTGGACTTGTCAATGTTTTATAAACTTCTGAATGGCCAAATGCAATGTCCATATTTATTGGCACAAGTTGATTTTTACGTAAACTTATCAGATCGTACTACTCGTCATAGATCACTTTTTCGCATTCCCTTACATAGGTCAAACTACGCCTACAACAATACTCTCTCCAGGTGCATGCGAATTTCCAATTCACTATCTTTGGATCCATATTTTGATTTGTTTTCAGAATCCCATACGCAATTTATGTCTAAATTAAAGCATCTAATGTTCTGAATATAATATTTAGTTAATTATCATTATAAGTCTATTGCAGTAAACCAATTGTATTTCTATTTCTATTTTTATTATAAGTCACTTTTTTATCCAAGATGCACGTAGCTCTAGTTATATATTATTTGTTATTGTAATATTTATGTTATTCTGTTTGTAAAATGTTTTTTTTTTTGCCGTTAATAAATGAATTTGAATTTGAAGCTCATTCTTATACTGCCACTAGTGAGGTACCCCAAGGCTCCTTTTTCTTTTGTATATTAATGATGTGTGTTCCCACCTCAATTGCAACTATCTCATGTATGCTGATGATATTAAACTTTTCCATATTGTTAATACTATAGACGACTGCTTTACATTACAAAATAATCTGAACATGTTAAATAATTGGTGTTTTAGCAATGGTTTAGTACTTAACCCTAAAAAAATGTCGCATAATCATATTATCGGATTCTGAATGCGATATTTGATTATTCAATTGCTTGTACCTCAATCGAAAGAACAAATGAATTTAAAGACCTTGGGATTATTTTTGATAAAAATCTATGTTTCAACTTGCACATTCAGACAATTGCCAACAATGCATTTAATTGCTTGGTTTTATTTTTATTTATTTTTTTATTTTTATATATCTGGTCACCTCACAATATAAAATATATTAACATATAAGAGAGGGTTCAGAAATAGTTTGTAAAATATTTATATCATAAAAAATATAATATATATCCAGATGATACCGAGCAATACTCTGACCTCTTAAATGAAATTTATCTTGATTCTGTCTATAACAAGCATAAATATATTTATATACTGGATTTATATTAATTAGTTAATGGATTAATTGATAACCTTAGTTTTGTTGAGAATATTTCATTTGTAGTACCTATACTGTTTTTTCTAAGATTACAATAACCAGAACAATGATTTACACTATTAAAATAGGTGACAAATATTGGCGCGAAATTCAAATCTATTGGAATATAACACTGCACGGCGAAAATAGAATAAATTACAATAATTTTTCCATGCGCATTTTTAATAACTTCACTCGATCGATGGACTCGCGTTTTTACTCATTGTATAATTATAAAATTAAGGAAACATTAAGACAGAATTAAACTGTAATGGCACATGTCACGTTTCATAACCCTACATTTCATATAGATATTCATATTTTGTAGGAATTTAACATTATAGTTAAGTGATACACTTTAATTTATTATCAATCATGTTATTTTAATAAAGTACTCCAATTTATAATGCTACGCGTATGCCGACTAGAAAAATGACATAGACCACTAGACAAAATAAAGACGGAGATTAGTTTGAGTTTTCCCGCAATTTCAACCAATCACTGATCAATGTCAAATTTGCCCTATATTTCCCTGCTTGCAATCTTAAAATAATAGACTATTGAATGGCAACACGTTATATAAATACATTTTTCTTCCCAACACCTCGCACGAATTATCACATCAATTCGCCCTTAAATAAAATGATCAGACACTATCATAATATTCAACATTGCGTAGATATATTTTCCAATCCCTTCACTCGTTTCTTTTTAGAAGTAAAGAAAAACTTATTGTAAAACGCATATATATAGCATCATAACTATTGTTATATAGGACTATGTGTATATGATATTTTCACTGTAATTGGACTATAGTCTGTTGTTTTTTTTTGCATAGGATTTTCTCCAATCAGCCACTAACGAAAGACTTATAATTTATAACTAAATCTAGAGGATTAACATAGGGTAGTCTTCACGCCAAGGGGTAGGTCAAGGCGACTTTAAAAGAAACAGGTATATCACGGTAAAAAGGTTAAATATACACACATAGGAAAAGAAAAACAAAGGGCAATATTAAATTTTTATTTTCGAAGTATTAATAAAGTACGCAATAATTTTGAAAATATTAATATCATTAAGACTCAATAGGTAATTTATATTCAAAGGATAATCCAATTTAACAACATTCAAAGAATTATATAACTTAATAATATTTTGGCGATTTAGCGAGCATTCAAGAAACAGATGATTAATGTCACCATAAGATCCACATTCACATAAAGGATCAGTTTTAATTTTAATGAAGTTAAGATGTGAGGGGCTTAAACAGTGAGTGGTTTTTAGTCGAAAAATACTAGAAGTAATGAATTTTGGAGTATATTCCTTCCAATAACATATATTTTTTGGAAGACTTCTATGTATTTGTTTATAATTAGTTGTTAAAGGCACCTTATTCATACAATACTCTTCCCGTTCTATCATAATCGATTTTTTATATACTGCTAGAAAATCTGCTTTCCTAGCGCCACTCCCGTGAAAAAAACAAAAAAATGTTTCGTACAAAAAATTATTCATTTAAGAATCTTTATGACGTAAAATTATTTTCAAACATACAGGGTGTATTTATTCAACTTTTCTAATGACATTTTTCAACCTCTACATTGTAGTACATTTAGTTTTTTATTATGTTACAGTGTTGCCAATTTACATTTTTTTTCTTCATGTATCATGCATAAGCAAGCTCAACTTTAAAAAATCGTAGCGACCTCGTTTTTTGAAGGTAAGAATAAGTTTTAGCAAATATCTCAGTGTAGTTAATAAGCAACGTTTTATTAATGGCCAATTTAATGCAAATTTCAAAGCGGTATAACCCATTTTTTTTAAATGGAATGGTCCCTATTTTATGTCATTATTCGATAGGTATTTTTCTTCTCTTCAATTTGATGGGGCATATCTTATGTCTAAACCCCATAGTTGTTGAGATATTCAATATTTTTCACAAAAGTATCCATTTAATTACATTTCTATGCACTGTAGTAGGCCATGCTGCGACGAAACAACTGTCAAAATATAATGTAAGTGTCAGTGTGACATTTGATTATGTCAAAATTCGAAACGTTAATTTGTGATTTGTAAAGTGATTCTTAGTTTCGTGGTAAAAGTAGACAGCATGTAATTACGATGAATTTCGAAAAAGACGAACTAGTCGATATGATTTTTGTATTAGGCGAGACTGATAGAAATTGTTTATTGGCGGCTAGAATTTACGCAACACGTTAACCCGACAGAAGACATCCGGAAGAGAAAAGTTTTAGGAATCTGCTCAATAGATTTATTGAAACGGGAAGTGTACATTACAGAAAACAAGAAAGAACAAAACCTATCACCAATGAGGAAAACCAATTCCAATGCTCTTAACAGCAACTGAGCATCCCAACTTGAGCCAAAAAGACATCTGTGAAGCAACCAGCATAAGCGAGAGGTCAGTACAACGCATTCTAAAGAAAAATCGATATCATGCGTATCATATTCAGTTACATCAAGAACTGAGTAATACTGATTTTCAGTTTTGTTCCGAATTTTGACTAAAAATACAGGAGGATCCTGCGTTTTTCCAGTATGTTTTATTCGCGGATCAGGCGACGTTCCATAACAGCGAATCTGTCAACAGGCACAATTTTCATTATTATTCAACTGAAAATCCGCATTTTATGAGACAAGTTGATCATCAGCATCGATGGTCATTGAATGTCTGGGGAGGAATTATTGGAAACCATGTGGTAGGTTCATATTTCTTCGAAGGTCATCTAAATGGGCATATGTATTTGCATATACCTCAACATACAAGAAACAGGCTGTGGTTTCAACAAGACGGGGCACCTGCGCACTTCTCGCGAGAAGTGAGGAAATTTCTTGATAGTATTTTCCCCAACCTATGGATTGGTAGGAATGGACCCACTAGATGCAAAAATTGTTTTTTTTTTGTGGGGATATGTAAAAGAAATTGTTTATAAGGATGCACCAACAACCCCAATGAATATGCAGCAACCAATTGTTAATGCTTTTGCAAGTATTTCACCTGAAATGTTAGGAAGAGTGAATAGGTATTTTCAGCGGCGAATTAATTTGTGCCTAAATGAAAATGGAAAACATTTTGAATATTTACTGTAGTATCGTTTCTCTTTTGTATTAATAATTTTGAAGTATTATCTGTATTTATTCATCTCACATTGACTTTTACTTACATTTTGACAGTTGTTTCGTCTCAGCATGGCCTACTAGAGTGCATAGAAATGTAATTAAATGGATACTTTTGTGAAAAATATTGAATATCTCAACAACTATGGGGTTTAGACATAAGATATGTCCCATCAAATTGAAGTGAAGAAATAGTCCTTCAGAATAATGACATAAAATAGGGAGCATTCTATTTAAAAAAAATGGGTTATACCGCTTTGAAATTTGCAAAGTTTGGCATGTTTCTCTGAACACCCTGTACTACTAAATTTAAATTGGCCATTAATAAAACGTTGCTTATTAACTACACTGAGATATTTGCTAAAACTTATTCTTACCCTCAAGACTTGGAGACAAAAATTGTAAATTGGCAACACTGTAACATAATAAAAAACTAAATGGACAACAATGTAGGGGTTGAAAAATGTCTTTAGAAAAGTTGAATAAATACAGGGTGTTCCATAAATAAAACAAATATTTTTGTTATATCGCAAAATTGGGACACCCTGTATGTTTGAAAATAATTTTACGCCATAAAGTTTTTTAAATCAATAACTTTTTGTACGAAACATTTTTTTGTTTTTTTCACGGGGAAGGCGCTAGGAAAGCACTGTTGCAGGACCCTGTATAACGGTAAAGATTCATCAGTAATCGAGCTCTTCGCTAATTCGTCGACCCTTTCATTATCAATTATACCACAATGAGCTTTATTTAACCCAAACAAATGTCACTCTCAATCTCATTTCATTTACTTCGTTTAATTTTGTAAATATAGTGTTAATAATTGGATTGTTAAATTTTTTAAAAGACTTATTTTCTAGAGCTTTAAGGACAGAAAGACTGTCCGTATATATCAACATATGATTTATACTATTTTCAATGGCCAAATTAATGCCATTAATGATGGCCACAGCTTCAGCTGTAAAAATTGAGGCTGTTGAAGATAATCGATTTAGTATCGTTACATTTTTACTAGGGATGTAACATCCACACCCGACACCTTCAGAAGACTTGGATCCATCTGTAAAAATTTTAATAGCTGAATAGAAACTACCAATAGCCTCTTTAAATATATTTTCATTGAGCGACGCTATATCAGAATATTTTGGTACAATTATATCTGACTTTAATATTAGGCAATCAAATTCATTATCATAAATATTGCTAGATTTATCATTTAATATGTTTAAATGTGCTGTATCTGTGAAGGCTTCATATATAATATTACTAGGCTTATTTTTCCAATATTTGTAGGTCAACATAGAAACTGTTGATCGGCAAACAGAATTCAATAAATGAGTAAAATTATTCGATCGCTTTTGAGTATGAATTTATGGGCTAATATTCGTCTGCGTAAATGTAGAGGGAGTTCACTTGTTTCGGCGAGGAGAGCTTCTCGTGGAGTTGATAGCATTGCCCCCAAACATATACATAGAGCTATAAATTGAATCCTATCTAAAATATTTAAAATAGTTCTAGATGCCTGATTATAAAAAATGGATCCGTAGTCCAAAATTTAACGAATAAAAGATCGATAAAATAACAAAGAGCACTCTAAATCACATCCCCATTTATTTTTAGATACAGCTTTAATTATGTTAAGCGCCTGGGAACGTTTTTTCTGTATATATTGGATATGCTGTTTCCAAAGGAGTTTTTTATCGAATAATATTCCCAAATATTTAAAATTGTTTGACAAAGGAACATCTCCAAACTCAAAAGTAAAATGATCAGGAAACGATCTCTATTTAAACTAAAAACCACCACCGTCGATTTATTAGCAGATAATTGAAACCCATTATTATCACACCAATCATTGACTTTTAATATTATTTCTTTACAGGCACTAACAGAATCGTCTTTATTTTTACAAGACAAATGGAAACAAAAATCATCTGCATACTGAATACATTTAATGACTCCAGTTGCTAAATAATGGATATCACTTGTGTAAATGTTAAAGAGAATGGGAGCATGAACAGATCCCTGCATAAGCCCTAACGATGTAGTTCGGGGACTATGAAGAGTGTTTGGAGAACTACGGATAGAAAATGTTCGATTAACATAAATAGAAACTATGTTATTTGCAGCCTTGTATGATATTCCCATTGTAATAATTTTATTTCGCAGAATGGTTAGATCTACTGAATCATAAGCCTTAGCAATATCAACAAAAATTGACGGATGATAACTATTGTTAGAAAATGTATTATGTACATTTGCAACTAAATCAGCAATTGTTCCTTTATTATTCCTAAATCCATAAACCCCTAGATTTAGTTTATTATAATATTCTAGAAACCAATTTAGTCGCAGTTTAATCATTCGTTCATAGGTTTTAAGAATACAGGAAGTCAAAGATATTGGTCTATATGATTTGGCAATATCAGAATCTGTATTCTGTTTTTTAATAAGTACTATAACAGCTGTATTTTTATATCATCTCTTTTAGAATAAACCCACCATTATTATAAATGCTTAATAAGTATCCGGCACCCTCAACAGGTAATTGCCTTAACATATTATAGGAAATTTTGTCTGCACCCGGAGCAGAATTAGAAGGTATAGTTAAAGCAATATTCAATTCTCTTAGAGAAAAGGGCTCTTCAAGTTTGTTTTGAGTTGATTGAGTACATGAGGCATTATTAAAAATGTCAGGATTAGTAAACGTTATTTGGGGGGCTAAATTGTCACTTATTTCATCCAATAAATTTAAAGGTGTGTATTTTTGTATTCTATCAGAATTGGCTACTTTTTTAACTGACCTCCACACTTCAGAAATAGGGGTACTTTTATTTAATTTTGAACAAAACTCCTTCCATGATACTCTAGCCTTTTCTTTTAATTTTCTTTTACAAATAGCTACAATTTTATTGTATTCTAAATAGTTCGAAAGACACGGATCTTTTTTAAACGTAGCTAGACTCAATTTACGATTTATAATCAGTTGCTTACACTCATTATCCCACCACGGAGGAAGTCTCTTAACTTTATTTATAATTGCCTTGCGAGGCATACTTTTCTCTAAGGCTTTATTTATTGAATTTATAAAACAAAATAAATTCGGGTTATTTGAGTTATTGCTTAAATCCTCGCTTACCGTCGATCCAAACATCGGCCAATCTGCTTTTCTTTCACACCATCCCTTATCAACGGAAATGTTGGGTACATATTTAATTTTATTATTCATAGAGATAGAAGTTACAGCAGGAAAATGTTCTGTTCCTAATGTATCCTCGAAGAGATCCCAATTACATTTTAATAGCAAATTATCTGATATGAGAGTGAGATCTAATATTGACGTAGAGTTATTTGGTGAAATTCTTGTGGATCTTCCATCATTAAGAATACATAAATTAGAGTCTTCTAATACATCAGCAAATGTATCAATTTCTGAGTTTGAGAAATTATAACCCCACATGGGATGGTGATAATTAAAGTCCCCGCAAACTGTTGAATTATTTTGAATGCTGGAAAGAAAGTCAAGCCACTCCTTTTTATTTATTTTAACATTGGGGGATCTGTATATATTAAACAGATTTTTTCAATGCCATTACTAATCAATTTAATAGCTAATATTTCTAATTTGTTTTTAATTGATTGAGAAATATTTAATTTTCGGAAATGAATTTTCTCATCCACCAATATTAAAACACCATCATATCCAGTATACCTATCCCTTCTTATACAATTGTAGCCCGAAATATTAAAATTGAGACTTGGTTTTAACCAAGTTATGAATTGGTTTTAACCAAATTTCAACAACTAGTGCAACATCACATTTATTACTAATTAAAAATTCTGTGAAACCAAGTTTGTTAGATACAATAGATCTAGCGTTCCATTGTGCAATTTTTAATGAATTAAAAATCGTCACTAAATATATCTTGAGATCTATGATTTACAACATTACCATTGGAAGTATCTAACTGAAGTTTGTCTGTGATCAAATCTAAAGCATTTTTTAATTTATTATCATCATCTGAAGATTTGAGAGGATTGTCAATTATAGACTCGATTATTTGATTTTTGAAAGCTATAAATTCGTCTCTATAAGGATTAGGGATAACTGGTTGGACTGGGGTAGACTGCGAACTAAAATTAAATCTTATTGGAGATTGTATAGGAGAAGAAGGTTTACGTTTCTTTGGTAGTACATTAGTCGTAATAGTGGAGGATTTTTTTGGTTGGAATTAAGATTATTTTTTCTATAACCACTCTCATTCATAATTGGAAATTCATTAATATTTTCTAAAATAGAATATCTGTTTGAAAAATTATTAACTGATTTCAATTTATTTGCGTACGAAGGATCATTGTAATTTTTTTCTGCCTCTTTGAAAGAAATATTATGTCGAGCAATAATTTCCTTGATTGACTTTTGTTTTTGATACATAGAACAACCACGAAATGTGGAATTATGAATAGTTGTTTTACAATAAATACAATAATTAGTATTATTGCAATCATTTTCATGGTTTTTTGAACACTTTCTACATTTAGCATTACCTTTACACTGATTACTTGTATGACCATAGAATAAACAATTGAAACATTGTAAGACCGGTTGAACATATGTTTGTACTTCAAATCTGCAGGTATATATATATATATATATATATATATATATGTGTGTGAAAGTAATTTATTACCCCTAAAAGTCACAATAACTGCCTCTCGTTTTACATACTCATGAGTACCATCTTCGTTATGTTTTTTGCGAAATATTCTTTTCAAATTAAAAATAGGAATTTCACTAACAATATCCTCTAATAACCCCTTTCCTTTCTACTGTATGTCTAGGGACGTATGCAATCAATCTATTATTTTTAATTATTTCATGTTCGATAACTTCGTTTGCAGAAATGAGATTATCAAATTCAACCTTTATCCTATTGCGACCAACAGCATTTATGTTTAATAAATTACTCTTAAATTTATTAATTGAATGTAATATTTTTCCAACTTTCATTGGATGTAATTTTGAAATCTAACTGTCAAGGCTTTCAATATAAATAATAAACGGACCATTATTTGATTTATTGTATCTTAAATGAATATCAATATTTTTTGTTAAACTTTCTTTTTGAATTGTCGGATTATTGTTATCGGATGACCCGGGCGTTTTCTCGGTGTCATCGGTCTCCATGGATAGTTCTCGGGCCTCACCTGGCCGCCGGATAAAATTAATCAACCAAATACCAAATCTTATGCAAAAAATTAGCACACAAAAAAGAAAAAAAAAACAATAATAACAATACACGATTCGTGTATTTAATTATAGAATTCCGAGCAAAATACTTAAACTAATACTTATCGACCCAAATCAAAAAGATATCGCTCTGACGATGCACACACTTCGGCAGACAAAAGCGAACTGTATAGTCTGTTGAGAAAATAAACGAGTATTATTATCATTACTAAACATTATACAATTTTGACACGTGTTACAGATGACGAGGATTTTACTTTCCCAAAAAACTTAACGAATATGGTCAACAAACACAAGTTCATTTCAAAATAAATAAATAATTGATTTCATTAATTTTAAGAATTAAATATGGAACACATTTTTCGTAACAAATAGTTGGTAAGTGCCTTTCGTATCAAATTAATGTATTTTTTCAAAAAATAAGAGGATATCATTTAGATATTTTCAAATTTGAATATACAGGGTGTTCAATTTACAATGTAAAATTGGATAAGTTCCCTTTATCAAGTATATATTATCACTGTTTTGAATTTTAAGACTTAGCTTTGTAGAATTTATAAATTTCAAGTTATACATTTATTTCAACCAAACAACTAAAAAATTAACAAAATCAAATATAAATGACAAAATAATAAAACAGCATTAATATACTTGATAAAACAAATGAATGTGACTTATGCATTTATTAATTACTTATTACTTAAAAACAATGCATTTTATAGAAATATGATTTCTTACAATTAATCTTAGAATTTAAAAATGTGAAAATATATTGGGTGTTCCATTTGAAAAAAGAAACTTTTTACCCAAGCATCTAAATAAAATAAACACCCCGTAAAGATTTTCAAAATTGTTTCAATTAAAAGCTTCTTGGACATAAACAAAATATCATCAAAATAGCTTTTATTTGAAACTTTTTTGAAAATCTTTACGTTTGGAAATTTATTAAGGTGTTCCGGTAATTTTAACCAACCCTGTATTGGTATCAATGTATACTTCGATCACAAAATTAATAAAAAAGAATAGTGTAGGTTTGGTTCATTATTCATATTATATTCGCGTAGATATACTTACGCAGACTTACTACGATTTGAATTGTTGAAAATCAAAATTATTAAAAAAAAACTCAGAGGACCGCAATGTGGTTGTTTTAGTTGTTTTTAGCAATTTGATTTTTTAATAACTACAATATTTAATATGGCGAAAGTAAAAATATGTTATTTTGTACATTTCAATTGATTTGCAAGATCTAATTTTAAATAAATACTGATTTTGAAAGCCAAAATGTTTGTTAAAATTAATTTATACAAGAAGGTATAATTTAGTATTATTTGTAACATGCATTAATTATTTTGCAAATTAATTACCCAATGTATGTGATTTGTTTTATATTGATATTCAACGCCAGTACATGTTTAATCATTCAGCAAGCGAAAGCACTTACGGTAATAGCGCTTAATTACAAATTTTACTGACAGATTCGAAAGGTTGATCACGTTCATGGCTGATAGTTTGCAATTATATTCGCGTATTTCGGTGTCGTCCATCAATCATATGACTTGAATATATTTTCCGATAATATCTCTTTTCTTAATACATTAATTATCTGACCATGTAATGAAGGTAACATAATTATAATAGTAGATGAAATCATTATTTATATAAATAAAATTAGTTATATATAAAAATAATGTTTAACATTACGTGGATTTTAAAGAATATTATAATTATAATAAATTATAATTAAAAATAACGACATTTTATTTATTATGTTGACAAGCTCTTTAATTCTCAGAACACATAAAATCATATTTGGATATTTAAAACTAATTTATGAAATTCAACATATAATTAGAATAAATTAAATAAAAATGATTTGAATATAATTAATAAATTATTTCAACAGTTAGCTCTGTGGCATTTTGACTTACGTTACGTAAGTACTTTAGATAAATTCACATTAAAACAACTACTTTTAGGACAAATAATGTACATTTGCTGTTGTATATCAATAAATATTGTATCATGCAATAATGAGTTTTTATAATGTTTACAACGAAATAATTACAAAATTAAAATTTTTAATCGAAAATAATAACAAAAATAATTAATAAATTTAAAAACTATTTTTTAATAAAAATTCGACAAATTTAACACCAATTTATAAACTATAAGCAACTGACAAGGACAGACGCCTACAAAATCAGGCGGAAAGACCAACGGTCGATAGCCAATTGGCAGAAGAATTTATTTTTATGTTAGTTATTTATTGTATTTATTTATTATTATTACTTTGTTAAAAATAATCTGCCAATAAAAATGTATATATATATAATAGTTAGTTACACATCTTTATTGACACGTTTTTTTTTGTGCTTACAATAATATTAATTATAATATAAAAAAAATGCAAAATGTAAAGGTTTCTTGTCAATCGGCTATCGACCTATCTTTCTGCCTGTCTTAATTAATTGTCTTTATCTTCTTTTGCAAATTATTTTGTAGTTGGTCGTCATTGTTAAACTGTCTATTGAATCGATCCGGGTCAATTTAACTGTCTATGCCTTGAAAATGCATTGAAATATATTAAATAATATTTAAAAAACAAATACATTCACACACCACGTTGAAAATGGTATTAGCTAGCACTTTTTTAAATAATATTCCTTTAGAAAATTCTGGTAATATGTAGGTCAAAATACTATAAGAGCTTTAACTAGGTTTAAAGAACATATTTATATTATTCAATTTATCTTATTTCAATAAATACGAGACATATATTTTCTATAGAAAATATTAAACTTCTTAAATTTTCAAGTGAATCACAATTAAACATGTTGAGTTATATAACGTATGTCAAAATGTCACAGAGCTAAATGTGGAAATAATTTATTATTTTCAAATCATTTTTATTTATGAAATAAATATGAATATAATATTAAAAATCAACCAATAAAACACAGATAATAATAATCTAATCTGTGTTTTATTCGTTAATTTTTAATATTATATCCATATTTATTTCATACAATATGAACCACCAATGTCTAAATATTAAAATCATTAATTACATTTTTATTTAATTTATTTAAATAACTGTGACTAAGTGAATGAAAATCTTTTTTTATTTATATTAAACTATTTAAATACTGTCTAAAGATCTAAATACGTAGAATTGATCGTAGTTATGTATATTTTCACATTCAACATTTATTCAAAAGAATATCTATTAATATAGAGTAAACATTACTCAATGTTGTGTGTTATAGGTATTTACTTTGTGTTTACTTTGCGTACACTCGTAAATAAAATACTTTTTACCTTTAAATAAAACAAAAAGACATTTGAAAATAATTAATTTACACAATTGAACCTTCACTCAGCTACTACTACTTTTTGATGTAAGTCAATTTTGTTTTTATTATGGATGATAGAAATACATATTTCAGTGCCTGTTTGCAGTAAATATATTTGAATTTTTAATAACTGTATTTATGGTTAAAAAATTGAGATATATTAAATTATGTTAAAAGTTGAATTCTCGTGATTATAAATGTAGATATATTTTAATGTAATTTTATATTATTTTGCGTTAAATTTATTTAATTAATGTAATTTGATTTGTATTTATTTCTCTACTTTACCGTTTACTTGTCACAGAATAATAATATTAATGGAAAGAAAGGTTTTAACATTAGTGTTAAAGATATATTATTTACTTACAATAATTCTCTGAATTTAACTACATTAGACTGGATCGTAGTCGACTAGAAATATTTTTTCTGACGGGAAGAGTTGTTGACATCAGGTCTTACTGCATAATCTACAGTAATTTTATGACTATAAAATACACACAATAATTAAAATTTTAATTAAAAAGAATAATATTAAAAGGATGGTGATGTGTCCATCATGGTACCTTCTCCGGTGAATTAGTAATTGAAAAATTATTAATTGAAAACATGGATTTGTTGTGTTTGATATTTCTTACCTTACAATGGCTTGATACAATTTCCAAATACTGTATATAATTTCTTTACCATTTTTCTTCGTTGGCGCGACATATTCAGTGTTGTTGAAATGTGTTTTATAACAAAAATTAGTTATTTTTTTAAGATCTACAATTTTTATTTAAAACATTTTTCTATCCGAATTAAATAATGAAAAATCGCTAAAAGTAAAGTTGCACTTAATGAGTTTTGATTCTAACCAAAAGCTTTTCAGACCATTCCACTGTTATAAAAATCTTAGATATAAAGTTTGGGTTTAATCCATTTAGCCGTTTATGCACTATCGCGGAAATACACAGACACATACATTTTATAAAACTCGATGGAATATTCAGGGGAGCTCAAAACGTGCATATTTGTTGAATTTAGCGATTCGAAAATGTTTACGATCACTATACTTTCCCTTGGACAGGGGTCTGGGGGAAAGTAAACAAACAAAATCTTTAAGATTGTGTTGTTCAAAAATAAATAAAATTATATACTGTGTTCAATTTAAGTGAAGACATTAAATTATCATCGAATAAAAAAATATATAATTAAAATTTGTTCGCCTCGGAGGGGGACATCTAATGATACGAAATTCGATTCAATACCTTCAACTTCCTAGAGGGTAGGGGTTGGAAATAGAAAAGTTAAATAGGAATCCCCATTTTTCGTAGGGATTTGAATACTCCGGGGAAAATAAGAAAGCTTTATCTGAAATATTTTTTTGAATTCGTGACAGACGCTATAATCGAAAAAATTCAAAAATGGCAAAAATCGTTGAAAAATGGGAATTTCATGAGAAATACATATGCAATCAAAAATATAAAAGTACAGGAAGGCGTGAGTCTTCATGCCTCTCACACATAATAGTTTTCTAATTAAAGCATGTATTCAAAAATTCGACCCTCAAGCTCAAAAAAATCATTATGAAACGACAACGATGTTTGTCATGAATTTTATATTTCATGTAAAACTTTTTTAGTTTTTCCCGGAGTATTCAAATCCGTACAAAAAATGGTAGTTCCTATTTAACTTTTCTATTTCTCACCCCTACCCCCTAAGGGTTTGATAGTAATGGGTCGAGTTTCGTAACAAATTTAGATTATATATTTTTTTTATTCGATGTGTAGTTTTCGAGATATTTCAATGTCTTCACTTAAATTGAACACACTGTATTGAAAATAAAGTGTGAAATAATAGAATTTTCAATTTTGTGAATACCACAATGAAAAGTAAAAATAATTAATGTAAATACCTTTATTATTGAAAAAAAGTTAATAGAAATATAATGACATTATATAAAAGAATGGAAATATTGATAGAATTTTAAATATCGCAGTAAATGCTGCACCGTTCGATTCATTAGAAACTCTCCAATAAAATATAATCACCCTTGTTTCCGCTTTTATCTACAATCGTAAATGTAAATGTTACTCGCATGTCATGAAAGAAGATTATTAATATAACACAAAATAAAACCGACAATATATCATGACTTTAATATGAAATAAGACAAACATAAACTGCTGTTTTATTTTTCACATTATACAGTTTTTTGTAGGTTAATCTACAATGAACGTATGTAGCGTGGCTTTTATTGTCTATTGCATAGTCATTATATACAAACAATAAGATGAAGTTAGTTCGTGTTCGAATATACTTGTCCGGAGTTAATGGATGTTGTGTTTGTCATGATCAAAGGGTGGGCCACTAATAACGGCCATTAAAAGTTTTCGCAGTTCCTGACAGGGGAAAATTAAAAAAATCTGTATTGCACGGTTGAATGCGATCTCCTCATGGAAAATATTTTGACCTTCGTTCTCTTCTGGTTGTACCTGAAATATACATATATATATATTTCTTGGATTCCCCTTTCGATAAATTTTAATCTTTTAACCTCAGAGACGTTTTGAAAAATACATATAACTTTTGTAGGAACAAGATAAATAGATAAGCGACATCTTGAATTTTTACTAATAGATCTCTCTAGAAGCAAAAAATTAACATCTGTGAATTTGGACAATAGGTAATTCAAAAGTATCATTTTTTTCAGTGCTCACTTAGAAACATCATAATTCTTTTTTTTTCAAATGGAATGACCAATATGCCAAGGTATTTACATGTATAGGAAGGAAACATTTGGCACTGTTCATAGTGTTTGTGGAGTAAGCAAATAGTATCGTCCCAATACGTCCTATTTGGATCTGTGTAGTTGATGCCGTGGCAGTAAACATTGTAGAGGAGTGGGAATAAGGAAGAACCTTTGGATATATATATATTTATATTTATAGTCTTTTACTATCTTCACCTTATCTTAATCTACTGCTACACCTTCACCAGAAACAATGCGACCTATGTATTCTACATTCTTATGGAACAAGTGACACTTTTTCGTATTAAGTTTTAGCCCAGAACTTCGCAGACGTTACTTCTTTTAAATTCTTCATGTGATTTTCAAAAGATTTTTCCAATGCGATTATATCATCTAGGTAAACTAAACAGGTTCTCCAAGATAGTCTTTTTAAAATGATTCTTATCAATCTTTCAAACGTAGCTGGCGCATTACAAGGACCAAAAGGCATTACGGTGTATTGCCACAATCCTGCGCCTAAAATAAATGCTAACTTCTCGCGATCCTCTAGGGCTAAATCAACTTGCCAGTATCCGCTCTTGAGATCCAATATAGAGAATATTGTACATTGGCATAATCCAGAGTATCATCAATTTGCGGCAGCGGGTAACTGTCCTTTTTTGTTGCGTTGTTTTTTCTTTATTATTTTTCTGCGGGTATGCTGCTTACGTGTAAACTGTCGCTCCTTTTAATCGACTTGTTTTAGTTTTCCGAAATTTTATTAATCTCTACATTTTCCTGTTCACTGCATAAGTATCGTACATGCCCGTACTTACCACAATTCTAACATTGCATCCTTTTATTTTTGTTAATTGAGCCTTTCATGATAATTAACCTTTGAAGAACTCACCACCATCTCATCCATATCATCAGAAATCTTCATCCTGGAGGTAGTCTTTGCGACCTCGAATTCCAAAGCACGTGCATCTATCAGCTTTTAAGAACGCGCTAGTAATAGAGTTTGTCGCATTTCATTCTCTCTAAGTCCGTATAAGAATGCTTGAACGGCTAATCGCTCCATTACATTTTCTGTAAAATCAGAATAAGCAAGGTGAATCAATCGAGCGATATCGGCTTCAGATTCTTGCAAGATTTCGTTGGATCTCTGCATTCGATTTATAAGTTGTGCATGATAGACATGTTCTAGGTAGGATTGCCCAAATCGTATTTCCAGATGTCCTATAATTGGTTCGTAATTATTGAGTTCCCTTATAGAAAGATTTTGTAATGCAGCCAATGCATCTCCCCACAGAGCCCGAGTCAATGCGATTGCCTTTTCTTCTAATATCCATCTATTGGATCTTGCCTATGACTCAAACTGTTGTACATAAACGTTCCACGAGGTTTTGCCATCATACTGTGGTGGTTTCATGTGGACCCTCAACACATCTGTTTTATTCACTACAAGAACATCGTTAGCAAGTTCTTTAATTTTATTCTCTAATTTATCATTAATTTCTTCTAGTTGTTTATTAAATTCTTGTTCTAAACTTAATGATGTTTCAAAAATCCTATCTTCCAATTTACCTCCAATCAATACACTGCTCTCTAAAACTATGTGTTTTAATTCATCTTTCAATTTAGCATTACTTTGCAGCATTTGACATTTAGAAAATGTTCATTAAGTTCTCCAATCATCCTTGTTGTGTCTATTCTGCTGTAACATTTCATGAAATCTCTGCTACAGTACTGATTTCTTTCCGCTAATGTCACACTCTCATTCTTCCAGTTGATACTTTAAGTCTGTCATCTTTAATTCAGCCAGCCTTAAACTCTCGACTATTTTTTTTAATCTGTGACATTTTGACTTACGTTTAAAAATGAATAATAAAACAACTACTTCCCGGGCAAATACCCCGCCGAACATTGAATTACATAATGTACACCTGCTGTTGTAGGTTAATACAGGTTAATGTTATTGGAATAGACATTTTGGATATGTTAGGATTTCTTTGTATTGATGCTAAAATCACCTATTATTAGTATCTGATCATATAACGATGCCTTATACTGACTATCTAACTGTGCCGTAACTGTATCATCAATAGAGGAAATGGTATGGATGAAAGCAAGGAACATCTAAGGTAAAATTATTTATTGTGAGGGTGAAGTGGAGATATGCATTGAATGGATTTTTTATTGTTAGACTAGAAAACCTCCTCTTCGGTTTTCTAGCTCTTCGGTTTTTTCCAGTTTTTAAATATAAAATCATCCTTAGTTTTGGATTCAACAAGGATATGTTCTATTTTTAAATGCTATTTAAAAAAATAATGACAGTTTATGGCGGTGAGACCGTCTGGCAGTGTAACGTTATAGACTCACATATCTTAAGGGAACGCAACAACGGAATTATCCAGAAAATAGAAAGAACAGTTAATCAATAATAAGGTACAATAGCCCCAAAAGTGCTGTTATTTATAAATTAAAAAAAAAACTTTAGTGACTAGTCGCGTAATATTGCGATTAATTATTTCATCAAATCTTTTTAAAAATCAAAATCAGCTGGCCATGACGCACGTAATTCGTGGGTGTCGAAAACACGCACGCTTTTCATTCGAGACATATCGTACCAACATTCTTAAATGCGCACGAAACATGGGGACTTTAATATTTAAACGCTAGACCCGGAGCTGCTATCGACTCTTGTATTATTAACGTAACTGCGGATTTACTATTAAATTATTCCAATCAACACACTAAATTACTGAAATAATTGAAAAGTAAATCCGCTTTCACATTATTATTACGAAATTAATTGTTAAAATGTCAATAAAATATTAAAGAAAACAATAAAAGTATGTTTTTGTCACTAATGTTGTAAGTTTTATATTTGACGAGTTATACCAAATATGACCCAGATATCGACTTAGTTATCTCGAATCTTTACTTTATTGATTATTGCCGAGTAATAGATTTACAGAAACAGAAATGTACTTAACTAATTAATCCAATCACATATTTTTGATATGAAAAATATTCAAATTACCGGGTGGCCAATTTTAATTTATCCGATCATTGATTGTTCATCATGAACAAACAATTATTTCGAATTCAAGTATAACAGCCGCCATATGTAAATTACAAGTTCGCGGGAGCAACTTTGCCTTTTAAAAACAAATTTTATTCGAGATGTTAACTCATTACAATTCAAACCTAAGACTAAACTAAAACTAATGGATTATATATAATTATAATTACGCTTATCTCTAATGCACAACAAAGTGCTTACTACCCATTTATAATACGAAATGTATTTAGAACAAAGAGGATACGTTATCTAACAAAGAAATAAATGAACAATAGCATTGTGTGACCATCTGGTTAATTGTGTATATAAAAACACATTTATTAGAAAATATGTCACTTTATAAGAATAGTATTGTGAATATACAGAACTGTTAACCTTATTTTAATAGAAATGGCATTAGTAATTAGTAATCAAAATATGCTATTTGATGATGTGGAATACAGGTTCCACATTTTATTTAATTTATATTTTCATAAAGGCACAAAATGGCATGAAGTGACTTTGTAAGCTAAAATTACAGATCAACCAAAATATTTGACATTTATAAATTCCATAGCCAACTAAAATTATTACAATATTAACAAAAAAATACCCCAAGCGATGTAAAATTCGACGTGTTACCTTTTTCACAAAAACTGAGCTTCGAGTTATAGGAATCTTTTGATAGATGTATTAAATGATAATTCTAGGGTTTAACCCCCAGTTTTACCCCGCACATTCTTCGACGCTTTTTTTTTTGGTGGTGTTCGTGATATGCTGTTTACACGACATTTTATTGTAGAAGATTACACCTAAATATTACGCTTCATTCGCAAAGGAAATTACTTCACCTCCGAGCGTTGGTGGCCTACGACCTTCCAACGCTATTCTTTTTGTATAGACTACTATTTGCGTTTTTCCTGGATTTGCCCAGAGTTACTCTTGTCAGCACAGGTTTTCGACTATATTTAGGGCCCTTTGGGTTCGCTGTGAGATGGTTCTTGCGAATCCGTCGGCAAAAGCAAAAGCTGTCGTCAGATTGTTGAACGCGCCCTTTATGTCAAAGAATGTGACCATGGCTTTGACTTTCAGATAAGCCTGTTGAGGTCGTCCAACGCCGAATTCGTAGACTTACCGGGTTGGTACGCGTATTGACGGTTGCTTAGGGGTTCCTTCCCCAGCACCTCGTCCCGTATGTACGGTTCATCAGTCTCTCCATTGTTTTTAATAGGAATGAAGAAAGACTGATAGGTCTGTATGACTTTGGTCTGTTATTTTGTCTATCTTGGGCAGGTATATTACTCCTACTATTGGCCATGCTTTTGGTATGCAGGCTTTGAAGATTTTTTATTGATGCGGCACCAGTTGCTCTATGCCCTCCTGGAGCAGAATTGGGTATATTCGATCTGTCCCAGCGGACTTTCTAACTTTCTGCCTATATTTGGGGTTGGTTTGTTTAGCCTCCTCTGACACGATAGTTGTGGTAGGAGAGTAGACTTTCAGTAGTTCCTTTCCTCCGTTATTTTCTTGTAGGTCCTATCAGTTTTTTTTAGGAAACCCACCCCTTTTGCAGCACTTCCATCCTTTGCTAGGACTTTGTGGTTTCTATAACATCTAGAACTTCCTCCGCGAGTCCCTTTTAGCTTTTCTGTTTTATTTATTGTACTGAGTGAGTTTCTCTTTGTAGTTGTCCGAGTCTTGTGTGGTTTTGGCTTTATTGGATAGCTTTTCAAGTTTCCTGTTTCATCAGACTGTTATACAACCCCTATGTCTTTTTGTTTTTTCTGGACAGTTTTTCAGATAAAACCTCCTACACAGCGTTGCCGATGCAGCTTTTGCAAGCTGGAGGTTTACTTGCAGCACCCTAATTCCCCTCTTGTTATTGAAGAGGAGCGTCTTCCCGCACTACATCTTCGGGCCCACCCTCCTCCATTGGTACCGCCAACTTCGTGGCTTATCGCCTTAAGAGAGGACTGATACCGCTGGGACAGGGCTGGTCTTTCGATGGTTTTGTGCCTTGTTGACCCGGCTACCTCGGCGCCTTGAGATTCGGTTGACTTTGGGGTTGTAGCATCTGTAACCTGTGTAGCATTTTACCCCTCCGTCGTTTTACTAGCCTCCTTGGAATAGATGGAACTATTCTTAAAATTAAAAAAAAAACGAATAATGTAAAATGGTCTTTGTTCAGTTTGAACAAATTAACTAAATTCAACCTTCAAACGGTTTCACATTTATCAATTAATATCATTATAGGGGCTATTCCGTATGGAAAATGTTAATTTTAAAGTGAAAGATGTTAATTAATTTTATATTCAATAAATATATACCTATTATAAAAGCTTCATAGATATGGACTGTGTGTGTTAAACTTCACATTTCCCATACGGAATAGCCCCGTATATCTTATGAATTTCTTTAAATAAAAATTATTTGAAAATAATTAATAGTGGATATAAATGACATTTTGACTTACATTACGTAAGTACTTTAAACAAATTATAAATTGTAATAGAAAAAAAGGATTTATATTGGCCACAGTTATTTAAATAAAAAGAATTTTAAAATAATTAATTTATAAATTATTTTCCCTTTAGCTGCTGTGACATAATGACTTATGTTACATAAGTACTTTAACACATGTGTAATAATAGACATTTGCTGTTGCATAACAATAACATATTGCATAATGCAACAATTTTTGAATCGAAATTATTTAATGCAAAAAAACAAAACAAAAATAAATTAAAAGTTACGTAATATAAGGCTATCTGCAGACACGTGTTTCGGGATTTAATCCTCTCCAGTACAGCTGTGTCATTATGTCACAGTAACTAAAGGGAAATTATTTTTTTTTTCAATTTTTTTATTAAATTATAAATCGTTTTTGTTTAATTTGATTTAATTTGACTGAATATGGTTCATTTAATTTAATTAATTTAACTTAACATCTTTAAATTATTTGAGGTAGATCTGTACTGACGAGCGATAGATCTCGAAACACGAGTCTGCAGATGACCTCATATTAAGTAACGCTCTTTTTTGTTTTTTTACATTGCATGTTTTTCGGATCAAAAATTGTTGCATGATGCAATATTTTATTAAAATATAAAATATGATATAAATTATGAAACAATATTTTTAAATGCTAAATGTTGATTCTGTGTATCAACAAAATACAGCAATGGAGGACGGTGAGGTCGTTTGTTTGATATTGATATGGCATTAAAGGCTACCTTAGTTATTAGTCTAATAGATATTTACAATTTATTTATTTATACAGGCAAATCCATTATATTATTTACAAAACGAAAAAGAACACATAAATAATTTGCTATGAAATTACTTTTAAATTGCTGTACAAATAAACGAAAGTAATACCAATTAAATCAATCTTCAACAAAAAGAAGGTGCAGTATCTATTTGTTTATGGCTTTTTCGTAATGAATCTGTCAATACTGATCGATTTTCCAATCATATATCAATTTAGCATATCCCCGTCGTATTCATTATTTAATTTTAATTACTTCACTGAATAATTGAATTCTGCATTGACCCAAACGGAAAGACTGATTAATGTTTGAGTGCAATTCCAGCGGCAAGTCATCCGTAAGGTCGATCGATATTGTTTGTTCCATCGCATGTAATGTTGAAATCCCCTTTGTGCTAAAACTGTTTTGTAATTCAAATGCAGGTCGTTATGTCTTACTTGGAGATCTACAACGAGCAGATCCGCGATTTATTGAATCCTAGTTCGGGTTATTTGGAACTCAGGGAGGACGCCAGGGGGAGGAGCATCCAGGTCGCCGGATTGACTGAAATTTCAACGACATCTACAAATGAGGTACTTTACAATTTCAGTATTTATGATTATGATTTCCGACATAGTAAATATTTCATGTATTGGAAAATCTTATCGGAACACATTTTTCAATGAATGAAATATTTATCCAATTATGTATGAAAATGATTGTAAATCTAAGGATTACTATTTAAATATATCATTTTTATCATAAGGTCATGGTTCTTTTACAAAAAGGCAACAAAGCCCGAACAATCGAACCCACAGCGATGAACAAAACCTCTTCAAGAAGTCATGCTTTATTGAGCGTGACCGTCCGGCATAGCATTCCAATCGATAAAAAAGATCACTTACGAATGCGAATTAAACAAGGAAGACTTTTCATGATTGACTTGGCTGGTTCTGAGCGAGCAAACAAAACCAAAAACAGGGGAAAGCGTCTACAAGAAGGCGCCCACATCAACCGCTCATTACTAGCCCTGGGTAACTGCATCAACGCCCTAAGCGGTGGTGCCCGTTATGTAAACTACAGAGACTCGAAACTGACGAGACTTTTAAAAGAAGCATTGAGTGGAAATTGCAGGACAGTAATGATAGCACACGTCAGTCCAGCCGCGAGTCAGAAGGACGAAACGAGAAACACACTAATTTACGCCGATAGAGCTAATCATATATCAAACAAAGTCGAGCGGAATGTTTTGGATGTTCACTACCATGTGACTCAGTACCAGACTGTGATTAGTGAATTGCGAGATGAAATTTCCAGGTTGCAACAGAAAATGACGGAAGACAGGCCCAGGTCGGCTGATATTAAGATGAATTCGGAGCAGAGGAACGCGGAAGTGCGGAATATCAGGGAGCAAATTGTGGAGACGTTCAAGACGCAGATGAAGTTGCGGAGGAAGTTGATGGAAATCGATTCGCATTTGCTGGGTCTTGGAATGGAAGCCGAACGGCAGCATCTCGTCATTTCGCACTGGGAGTCGAGGAATAACAAGCTTTATAAGAACACGTTGAATATGTCTAGGGCGCAAACACAACAGAGTATTCGGTAAGTTTCCTTTCTGTATTTTCTTCATTGAACGTATAAAAATGTGTAACAATCTACATAGGTGACTGTAGGAATCATTCTAGAGTAACACTCGTTTTTCGTGTAAGATTTTGTGCAATAATTTATGTAAGCACATCACGCAAAGTATATAATCAGAAATAATGTTCGTATTTATAAATGCTCATTATGTGTAATGTGTTACTCACATTAAAGCCTCATAAAATATGATGTTTTTAATATTATTAATATTTCCAATATTTATAAATTGGTAGTTCATATTATAATAAATGAATAAATCATACCCAATAAAATAAATAAAAATACACGTTAAATTGAAATTCAATTTAAAATTTTAAATACTTTTGAGATTGAGCGAATAGATAATCGAAAACTGGCTGAGAATTTAATATTATTCAATTTAATGTGTGTTTGTTTTTTGTTTTATTCGTAGATTTTTAATAATTTATTCAGTTTTATTATTATATGATATTTTTATTTAGAAAATCCAAATAAGTCTGATGTTGTTTTTCTATTTCCTGGATGCTCTTTTAATGCAACAGCTTATTTTTAATTTTCATTGTTCTATAGAATTTCATAGTAGAGACTAAATGTAATTAGCATATTTTGAGGCAATATGATTATCCTATTCATGTAAAATGTCTTTTACTTTTGTATAAACGCTGGACTAGTATTATACACGTAGTAAGTTATTATGTTGTTTTAAGTATCTATATAATATATACTGCTTTGAATAAAAATATATTATAATTTTAAATATAGAAAAATTAGGGTGTGTTTATTGCAACAGTTTTAGTCCTGCTTCAACAATGGAGATTTTAATTGCCGTTTTTTTAACAAATGATTGTCTATAAAAACAGAATAAATAAAAATAAATCTTCCTCAAACGTTATAGATGTAAATTAGCAGACTATGAATTCTATAAGAATAAAAATATCTGTTTTTAATTAGTGATTAAGTTAAATTTCCTCGGTACGCAAAAGCGTTTTTAAAAAGAGTTTTATTTTTATTCACACAATTACGTACGTCAGTTAACAATCTGGTTCAAAACCAAATTGAATTCATTACAAATTTGATTGTTTGTGATTAATTACAGTTGATTACGATGAATTATGGGAACATGTCTTGCTTAGGTAAAACCGAGAGCGGAACTGCCCTGCGTGGATCCTCCGTTACTCTCCTTATATCTGCTGGATGCTATATCAGCATATGTGTTATCTTAGGGGTACTGGGACTGGTAACACTATTATACAAAAATCAGTTTATTGAATTGTTATATTTATAAAAATAATATAATTTGATATACAGAGTGATCAGCAATGACTGTAAATAAGTTAAAATTCACGCAGAAAAATCTAGGGAGTTTTATTGCTCCAAGTTTATGCCAAGGAAAAATTAATAATATTTTATACTAGCAGCATCGTACATAGCCATTCTGTTTTTAAGAATCGAATGCATACCGTAAAGGAAATTAAAGCAGCAATTGAAAAAGAGATGACTACATAAATCCGGAACAGCTTCAACGTGTATTTGAAAATAGAGTTAACATTTTCCCAGTAATCTGGGGATTATCTTTTCATATGATCAATTGTGCCAACATGCGTATTTGGTTGCAATGATTATTGATCGCTCTGTACCAGTGTCCAAAAATATCTATAATCTGTCTATTTAAATTACGCAGGTAATTATTTTCAACGAAATATTTTTTGTTAGATTGGTGGCACAACTACAGGTATCCATGTCAAATTTTAACTCATAAATGCCATTAATATTTTACTTATACTCGGTTTTATACCACAAAAATGAATTTTTTGATGTTTACAATATTTGATATTATTCAACAAATTAATGCGATGAATGGAATAACCGCTGCGAAAACATTGAAAAGGTTACAAAAGGCTTTCAGAATCCAAGCTCTATCAAAAATAACATTTTATTGGTACAAAATGTTTAAAGAATGCAAACAACGCGTTGAAGACGAAGAACGTCCCGTCGATTAACAACAAGAGATCTTGCTGATGATGTTGGCATATCAAAAGGGTCAGTTAATACTATTTTGAGGGATGTTTTGGGCCTCATACGCGTTAAATCTCGAATGGTAGCGAAAACATTTTTTTTTGTTTCTGACTATAAGGACAAAATAACACGCATGATTGCTCTCCAGCAATCATGCGTGTTATTTTGACTTGGATTTATGCTTACAACCCAGAAATAACCGATCAATCAAGCGAACATCGTGCTAAAGCAGAGGCAAAATAAAAAATCACTAGTGTCGCTCAAAAAGCAAAGTGCAAAAGAAAATTTCCGAAAAACCGCCTACAAATTAATTGCACCGCACCAACAAGTTTGACGTTTACGTTTTTTTACCTTACATCGCTTGCTACATGCGATGTCTTTTGATTTCGTACAGCACGCTGTCAGTGGCGCGGCAGACATTTTTCAGATGGGCACGAAGTTTGTTGTAATCATGAGCGCGACGCATGTCATTGTAGGCTAATCGAGTTCTGGATTAGAGAAGACTTTACCGTTGAGAGGCTTCATCAGAATATCTGTGCTTGCTACGTGTTCGAGAGAGACAGGTTCAATGTGTTGCTGTATAAATTTGCATGGAAATTCTATGTGTTTCTTTCCTTTTATCGTCGTTCCTTCATGAGCGTTGGGGAGTACTAAAATAAAATACAACAGGTTTCCAACGATTCCTCGAAAAGAAGTGCCCGCCGACACAGGTCTGTCATTAATTTAATCTCTTCACATGTCAGCATTGATTGATTGGACAGGTCGTTTCCGAACTTCTTCAGGACTTTTTCGGTGTATCTTGCCTGGTTTAAGAAGATTCCTCCTGACTTCATATCGATGTCCATCCCGATGTAGGAGAAGTCATGAGGATGAATTTGCCGTCGTTGTAATAGACGCGGGGTCGTCGCCGGTGTTCCACAGCCAAAGTTTCACGAAAAACTCGGTTATCTTTTCAATAAATTTCTGTGAAGCTTGCAAACTCGATCCGTGCCATCTTTGAAGTCCTCAGGTTAGAACATGTATAGGTCTTCTTCCAGGTCGCCGTGTAGAAACGTGGACGTTACTTCAAATGGCACAAGGGTGATGTTTTCGGATGCTGCATGACTGAGGATTAGTCTGATAGATGCGTGGTGAGCTACAGGGCTGAACGTTTCGACATAATCGAAGCCACATTTTTGCTCGAAACCACGGGTGACATGTCTCGCCTTTAGTCTGCCATCAGACTTCTCCCTCAACACCCAGCGATAAGTGAGTGGTCTAACATTGTCGAGGTATTTGATCAGCTTTCACGTATCCATGTGCCTCAGGGACTATTTCTTGTGCCATTTTTGATCCTTGAGTGTATCAGCCGTTGATACCTCCTCAATCTCCTTGGCTACGGCTGCATTTGAGGTCCCCGTCCACAAAAATACCGTAGTATGTAGTCTGAATACCTGGTCGGGGCTTGAAGGTTCTGGCATTTCCGAAGTCCTGGTTTACGTGGCGATGGCTCCTTCGGTTTGTTCAGCCTTCTGGAATGTAGGTCTTCCGGATAGATTTCCTCCCTTTTGTCCGACTCTGAGGTTGTCTTCGCGCTGACATCTTCTTGGGTGGCCGTCTCGAATACTGGACGTCGCAGCTTGTCGTCTTGGTCGAAGATCTCGTCTACGGAGCTGGCGACCTGGATCGTGTCCTTCAGATATACACGGTACGATGAGCTGTCCCAGTCATACCCAACGAAAATCCCCTTCCGAGATTTCCTGTCCATCTTCACGCGTTTATGTTGGGGGGTCAGCACAAAGCAGGTATTTCCGAAGGTTTGCAGTTTATTTGAATCTACTTGTCGTCCAAACCATAATTGGGCCGGATTCTGTCCTTAGTGTGTGCTGGTGCCTGTCTGATTAATCGTGAATGTCGAGTAGTTTACCGCTTCAGCCCACAACGGCAGAATAGAGCGGATTAGAGCCTTTTTCTTCTTCTTCTTCGTCAAAGGTATATTAATAATTGTGTTAATACTACTAAAGATAGGCACTTCTTACAATGGATTAATAACATATTCTATTTTAACATTTATTTATTTTAAAAGAAACACTATTTTGGTTAACTATATGAAGGAAAATATTTAAATATCGTTTTATTGCACAGTTTGTCTATAAAAATAATGTTTTACTACAAAAAATAGTATATTATTTTTATTATTAAATAATATTTAATTTTGTACTTACTAATTGATGATAGTTTGCGCTATTATTGAATATATTTTATTTCAATTTATCAACATAATATGCATCTTTTAATACATTGTGCATAAGGAATATTTGTATTATAGATGATTTATTATTGCGGGAAAATTTAATTATCGCGCTATTTTGTTTTCAAGACATGCGTTCGATGGCCATGAAACGTCAAAAAGTCTTTAATATTCGGATATGGAACTAATTTTCCTATCTGTTGTGTGTTTTTCTTAACTATCTATACGTGCTTTGTGGCTGTACTGTAAACTGGAGGATTTTCCATTCCGTAATGGTTCAAAGACGCCGACACCAACCGACCCTACTGCATACATATACTGTGATAATGCGTTCAGTAGAGTATTTTCCTAGCAAGCGTTTTCAGTCGCGTAGTGATCTCCATACTATCGCGGTTTGCAGTGCCATGGATCATTTTAGATAAAATAAAAGGAACGATGTTGCTATTACTACATCAAGATATTGAGGATAAAGAGGAGGAATATGTGTTTCGCAATAGGATGAAAATAAGGAGAGTGGAGAATTTATAAGAAAAGAGAAGATGAAGGTTCGTTCAAATTATTGATTAATAATAGATGAAGAAAAAAAAATAAGGCTTACTTTAGTGAAAAATTCCCTTTTAATTTGCATCTCATTGAAGGAGACCTTACGGTGCCATCATACAATGGAGTAAAGTCACCAATAACACCTGCTGAGAAACTGGGACTTACACTGGGTTAAAAAAATAAACAAATCATTATTTGAACAAAACTAAAATAAGCGCTACAGTATGCTAATATATTAAAAATAAATAAAAGTTGATCAGGGTTCATTAAAAATAAAACTGTTATCAATTAGCTATCTAGTTTGTAAAGGAATGTCAGAGGGCTTTACTGATAACGGCATTAGTATCGTCAAGTTCGTATTGTGTTGCGTTATATATGATCGAAGAAGAGTGACATGCACAAGTTGTGAAACACTCTGCGGCGTACGACGCAATTGACTGCTCCAAAACCAGTCGATCAATCACGCCGAAAGTTTGTTGCTGACATACAATGTCTTGCGCTCATTGTTTCCTGGCGGCGCATTACTCTCGGCATGACACAAAATAATCCTGCTTCTCAGAAAAGGGCCCAGCGTATTCCTTGAAACTGAGGGTTTTGCCTAAGCAATGTAAGATCAAATTATGCCTACAAGATCACGGACGCCAGTATTAGCTCTACGAAATACCAAATGTGCAAAGAAGTTCACGAAACCATGGAGCATATGAATACACCAACATACATGACAATGTGGCTAAGGTTATTCAAAGAGAGTGGGGCTCTAACAATCTAAATTGTGCAAACGATCACTATATATATATACCCAGAGACCCTTTTAAAAGATCACCTTGTAAAGATATATCCAGCATAATAGGCCGAATATAACAATGCTGGGAAAATCCATATAACGTTTTAATTTAATCGACATTGTCGTTCCATTTCCGAATAATATCACGAATAAATATATTTAAGCGTAAAGACTTCTGGTCGAGAACCAATTCGAGAATAAGATAATCTTGTTTTATGTAAAATAAAAAAATCATTTAATGTAAATAATTCTCTTACTTGTATAGAGATTTTATTTCTCTTACTACAATAATGGTAATTCATTATAGTAAGAAAATAAAGAAATACTACTAAGTGAAGAGTAAAGAAAAATATGGAACCTCAGCAAAATGGAAATATTACTTATCATAAGAGTGACGATATTTTCGCTCACTCATAGAATCACTAGAATAGTTGAAGCATGCAAAGTAAATAAAATAACAATACTTACCTCATGTTTTATCACAAGAAAAGCTTTAAATATCAATTAGAAGGAACGTATCACTTGTTATAGTGTTTTGTCTTCCAAGACCGACGACAAGCTAACAACCAGTATAAGATAAAAATAAAACATAGAATGACACTGGAGCTCAAAAGTAGTGCAGCACCCAGAAAAAAATATTTGAGATGTTTTTGTATTAAATGTATATTTAGTTTTCATGTCAAAACGATCGATTACAATTTGGTGCAGGTTGAACAAAAATTCAATAATGTGTTCGCCCGCCGCGGGCAAGTGATCGATGTTTTCTTGTTGCAAACGACCCCAGGCCTGTTGAACACAGATGCGCAATTGATCCAAAGTCCTTGGTGGCTGTACCATACATGTTCTATTAGCCAGAAATCAGGGGATGGGATCTTGCACGCCAATCTAAAACCTCTACGCCAGAATTGTGTATAAAGTCTTTGGTTTGACGAGCTACACTGTGTTATAAATTTGTTTCCCGCGGGTTAACGGGTAGTGGGGGAGGGAAAAAATAAAAAAAATATTTTAATGTTTTGTTAACATGATCGTATTCTAGATATCTTGAGACATAAGTACACAAATGCTCATTCTTATATTATTTATATTATTTTTATATAAAATTAACATACATGAAAATATTTTTTGTATAGTTTAATGTAAATACCATGAATTTGATTTTTTGCATGAAAAGTATAGACTTTGGGAATCAAAATAATCTAACGATACTTTAATTCAATGCTTTAATTACTTCATAAAAAATAGTAAAATCGTGTAAAATAAAAATAATTATAAATGAAATGTTAACTTTAAAAGTGTATAGAATCTATCTACAAGTAGTGTCAAAAATCTACTTACACTACGATAATCTTCATATCTTCCTCCATAAATTTCGAATCCCAAACGATCCGGTTTCATGAGTTATGTTTTTTTAGTATACGCAGATCACGATTTTTCATACATATTTTTCTGCAAGGAACTGGCGCATCGAACTATCGTCATCTCGGTCATACATATTCACGGCAACTGCTTGCAATTTCGAGGGAAGCGGAAAATTACGAAAACCATCTCATAAAATCGGATCGTTTCGTAATTGAAAATTTCATGGTTGTATGGAGAAGTATTTACAGATTACCGTGATGTAAATAAAATTGTTATTCTTCTTGACACAAATACTTAAATGCCTACTAAATTTTATATTTTACACAATTTTGTTTATTTTCTCCGAGGTAATTTCAGCACTAACACTTAATATCTCTGTAAATTTATAAACCCTAAAATGTGTACTTTTCACATAAAAAGTCAAACTCATTGTATTCACATGTAACTAAAAAAAATAATTTCTTGAAAGCCGATTTTTTTTAAAAAAATGTAGTTTTAATTTGATTGATACTTTATATTCTTAGGTTTTGAAGTATGCAGAATACGATAGTGATAACAAAATACTGAAATATTGAGTTTTATTTTTGCCTTCTCCCACTACCCGAGGACCGGCGGCCTGGCATTGTCTTGCTGAAAAATGGCGTTTGGGATGGTCTCAATGTATTGCAACAGATTGTAGAACTACAGCTATGTTCCGTTGTGCTGTTAGACTACCTCGAACACCAGGTTAGTTCCAAGACATATAGCGCGCCCCATACCATGAAGCCAGTGGTATTGGCTGTGTGACGTTCTAAGGCAAACTCTACATGTTGCTTTTCACCGCGAAATCGACGGACACATCTATGTCGTAAGGAGAATCTCATCACTAAAGCAAATGAAGTTCCACTCTACAACCCAGTTAAATTTGGCGTGACACCATTCCAAGCAATGAGCTTTGTGCAGCGGAGTCATCTGTAGCACCCAAAACGCCAAAACGAACGGAACCAGTGCCTACTAAAGACACAGGCCGGAATTTCGGAGTAGAGAAATTTCCAATCTCGGAGTCTCCAGAATCGCGTGAATTCAGTCGACGGCAGACTGTCGTGACGGAAACATCACTCGCTCGATTTCAATTAAATGCCTTATTTGGAATTATACCATATTTTATAGTTAATATATTTTTATTTTTTAATTCATTGATTTAAATATTCATTTTTAGAATATATTTTTGCATAAAATAAATATTTATCATTACAACTGCATTCTTAAAATAATTGTTAAATTTTAACCGAGACGAGCAGGCGCTCCAAGGCCAGGCATACAAATGTATTTGGAAATCCTCCCCACTCCAACATTCCGGCCTGTGTCTTTAGTAATCACTGACGGAACGCATAAAGGCCCATGGCAAGAACTCTTCGATTATCTGTCTAGAAACCATACGTACTGTTGCTGCAACAAAGGCATTTCGAACTTGCTTCAATGTGACATGATGATTACGTATCGCAAGCAGTCTTAGGTATCTAACGTTCTTGAGCAGCCTGTATAATCCTAGGTTTCATACTCGCATTAAAGTTGAGGGTTTAATTTCGGGTATTCAAACTGAAGTCCGCCTCTTTCATACCCATGTCAAGGTCGGTGGAGGCTCTAGAATCGGCTATCTTCCTCTACTACTAACGTGACCTTTTTGAAAATCACTTAATTGATGAAATTGACAGGATGCACGAATTTTAGGCATCTTATCAAGGTTTTTCAATTTACTGAAGAGTTAAGAAAGGAACAGAGTAGAAGAGGTTATTAACATTATAAAATTTGCCTTATTTTACGGATACGTGTAAAAATGATACAAAAAATTGAGATAAAGCAGTGAAAACATTAACGCTTATTTTCTTTCCTTTTAAGGTGAATAAAACGTGCGTATTTGTTGCTGGATTAAAAAAAAACATATAAGGAATGTTGGATTACTTTTGAATTCTAGTTTATTAATAACTTATTTTCCATTAAAGAAAGAACAATAAAAAAATAAATACTTGGCTATAATTACTGATCGATTGAAAAACAACAAATTACATAGCTTTCCCTTACAATTTTATTATCGTAATTAGTACATCAATAAAATAACATAGAGGTAATTTTTTATTAGGTTAATGTCGACTCCTTTTTTTTTAACTTCTGAAGTTGTCGAATTTTCTTTTAAAGTTATCTTTCCCAAAGGACACTTAGTATTTACAATAATGCTCTTAAAGAAAACGGAATCCTACTTTTCTTACATATTATTAAATAAACTATTAATTGTTTATCATGTATGTACTTCTAAGTAATGTTTATTACTTTATAGTAAATTGGATTACACAATAAATCCAATTGCACGCGTCCGTCACCGAGCGCGATCATTTTCATCTGAGATCCCGTTGAAGTTTTTTTTACGTACAAATTGTTTAATAACTAAGGACTTATAGGACAGATGAGGAATGAATCCCGAAACACGTATATACATATAGCCTTGTAATTATAATTTATGAGTGCCTTTTATTAAATACTCAACTCAACCCGTTTCAATGCACAGTTGTACTGGTATGCAACAAAAAGCCTAATGTGTAATCTAATGTCCGGCGGGGTATATGCGGTATATGCTTGCGGAGTTGTGTCAATAAATGTTTGTCAAAAACTTACAGTGTTAGTAATTTTTGTAGTTGGGAAAAGGGAATGATCGAATTTTATTAAATAAAAAAGAACTTTAAAATAATTAATTAATAAATTAATTAATATCCAATAATGGACATTTACTGTTGCATAACAATAACATATTGTATAATGCAACAATTTTTGAATAGAAAATATTTAATGCATAAAACAACAAACAAAACAATTAAAGTTACGTAATATAAAGCTATCTGCAGACACGTATTTCGGGATTCCATTACTCATCAGTACAGATGTGTCTTATATAATTGCAAATTGTTAATTAAATTAATTAGAACGCACCGTCATGTGCGTCTATGATTAGTAACTTCATTGTAATTTAAATTAATGTAAAAATATGAATCACCTTTGTTTTATTTTATTACATTTGTGTTAGAAAAAAATAATAGTTTTATTCAAAGCAGTATATATATGTTAAGTACTTTTTTTTCGTTGTAATTATTGTCAACACTATCTGTATACAGCTGTTTGTGTTTCCTTCTGTAGATTTGTGGCGTTCTGTCGTTGTTGGTGTCAATGATGAATTAATATTTTCGTTGTTTATTTCAATTGGGTGATTTGATTAATAGGAGGAGACAAACAGCAACCGCTGATAGTTTCCATTCGGCTGATAACGATAACGATTACAGTTCTGATGGCGACGGCGAGGGTGAACTCGCCGTGCAACAGGCTTGGAGCGAGCTAGCTGAAATTGAAAGGGAACAGGAGAGATGGTCGGAACTGAGGACGCACATCGAACAGAAGCTGGAAGTGTGCCGGCAAAGAGGAGTCGGTTTAGAAGACGTAAGAATGATTTTTTTCTATTTTTATTAAATTATATGTTGCTTTTAGATGGTCCGTAACATTGATATGCCTCTTTTTTTTATTTAATTCATGACAAGCCTCCTGTCATCGATCTAGGTATTCTGAATCCAGTACAGGGCCAATAAAAAATATGCAAGGCTAATGTCTGGCCCAAGAAACGGCTAATTTGCTTTCTATAAAGCCAGAATCAGTAGGCACCCATATCAGGCTGCCCTGATTACTATGCCCTACTTTACAGAGTGTATCTTTGCATGCAGTAGCATTTGGATTATTCGCCCTTTTATAGCTGCCTGATTGTTCTGCTCGAACAATCAGGCAGCATTTTATTTAAGCACCAATGATTTTCGAGATATTTCCTAAATTAATACACTAATATTATTGATTGTAAATACACTAATGGCATTATTTATTTATACATGTGTAAAATATTTGATAAAAACTTGTTAAAATCGTAAAACAAATATAACGAAAAACAACAAATAAATTGACAAATTATTATTAAAATTAATTCATAATAAATTTTCAAAAATCCTACCATCGAATGAATAATTCAATTTCATTTTAAAAGATGTTTAAACATTTCTCAGTATATTAGGTGTAATTCATTTGAATGCATTCTTAATTCTGCCTTTCATTTCTTCAATTGTTGTGGGAGGAGTGCTGTATATTTGATTTGACAGAAAAAAATTCACGGGGATTAAATCAGAGGATCTAGGTGACCAAGCTACGTGGCCTCCTCTTTCAATCTATCGCCTATTAAATATTCAATTTAAAAATTGACAAACAGTCAATGTAAAATTAGGTGGCCCTCCATCGAGCTGTAAACACCTCTTTTGGCGAATATTCAATCGAATTAAACTTGTAATTGTGTCGCCTCATAATTAGTTACTGTGTTTAAGTTTTTTTTAGATACTTCATACTGCCTATTGTTTTGAATGTATTTAAAACTTCCTCTACAGTCTTATTATTAGTAAGTCTTCCATCAGAGAACGTTTTGTATACTAAGAGACAATTTTTATAACGTTCCATTATAATAATAATGGATTAACCATGTTAATTTTTTCATTTAAAAAAAAATCATTTTTGCAATTAAATTTGTTTATAAATAAAAGCTACTTAATTTAAACACTAGCCTATTAGAATAACAGGCAATAATTATTATTACATTAGGCATTAGATGGCGCCTTTCTACCTTATTAAAATAATAATGATTATGTCAAAAATTAATAAAAATGGATATATATGGAAATATAGAGATGGGGTATGCCATTTAAAATAAGCACGAAATTTGACCTTGTATGTGTTTCTGGATGTACGTTGAATTATCAAAACATCTTAAATTAAAATTTCATTTGTTTTCATTCATTCATTTGAAAAGTTATGATTTTTTTTTTTCGAAACGTCAATTTTTTCAAAAAAATATTTAAATGTTTCAAAAATTAATGGGTTTAGGCATATGAACATATTATGAAAGTTAACTTTATTTTTGATGTAGAATCTAAAAAATATATAAAATTTAGCCGTAAAAGTACTTGGCGCGCATGCTGAGACACCCTGTATATTTCGAGCAAAGTCCCTATGAATACCCCAAGTTCTGTAGTACGCCCACAGGATGTCCCGTGCATAGGGCTAGTCTTTTCCATAAAAAATCTTGAGTTATCCGCAGATATTTCGTTTCTTCTGCAAATGGTAAGATTTCTCCTTAACTTTTCTGGTAAATAAAATGACTTTGGTATTTTTTGTTGAAGTCGAATGAGTATTTTGAAATGCGATTTTGTCTGTTGTATTGAAAAACAAAATCTGTCAAAAACATGTTTTTTGTTTCTTATAAATTGCTGCCATTTTTAATTGTTTTTTTTTAATTCTGGCCACGTTAAATTGCATTTCCAATGTCTACATTCTAAGGGGGGGGGGGGGGTGCTAGTGGTGTAGAATGTTGTCTTCAGAATGTACCATACACGTACAACCCCCCTGCTTCCCTTCAGGGTATAGAAATAGAAAAATATTAACATAGTAAGTTGAATTTGAGGGGCCTTAACGTGGCCTGAATAAAAAGAAAAAAAAAACCAATGACAGCCACTAAAAAAATTCAATTTACTATCTTAACTGTTAATTGTTTTCTATTTTTGATATTCTAGAGTGGCTGAGGATCGCCCTGGCGCATATTGTTTGTTTAAATGTTAGAGACTAGAGCCGCCATTTGGAATGTGTTTATTTATTTTTTTCTCTAAAAAATTGTAATTGTGTATTTTATGGCCAATAAAAATAATAAAACTCAACTCCATTTCAAAAAAAATATTCATTCGACTTCAAGAAAAAACATCCCAAAGTTGACCCATTTTTCAGGCGAACCTGAGTCGCGTTTATTTCTTCTTGCTGGGTTTGATAGTTTTGATTATCGTGCGTACCCCTTATAAGAATATCATCTGCATAAGCCTGTACATCAACGTCAAATAAATCCAGGATTGTTAGTAATTACTCGACAAGCAGGAATCACAACAGTGGAACAGTGATGAAAAAAATATCTTCTTGTGGACAGCTCCTACTTCTTATTTTCTGTCTAGAAGAATATAAAACAAGGAAAACTAAAAAATAATAAGTTTTTTTTAGGTCTACGTGAGTTTTAAAATTTTCTAGAGAATGTGGTATTGTAATCTATTTATTTTTAACAATACAGCAGTTTCAGATGTTTGTAAACTGTGATTTTTAAATCAAAGAAAACGCAAAAAATGTAAAAATTAATTAAATATTTATTTGGATCGATAAACCATTGCCTACCATTTACTTTTTAAATATTATTTTATTTAAATGTTCCCGCGGCTACGTTTTACGGGGTCAGTTCTGAAAGTCCAATTTTGACATACTTACCCGAAAGATAGTCTTGGTGGCTAATTGACTTCGCCAGAACGTAAGATTAATTGTTCACCTAACTCGCCTCTCAATTGGATAGTGGTATCACATGCAGTGTGATATGTGGCACTGTCCTGTTGAAGTCAAATTCTATTTTGGACAAAACAGTTCGTTATCATCATCATCCTTGCTTTATCGACCATAATTTTACGGTCATCATCGTCTTTGAAGAAGTACAGTTCAATGATGCCTCCTGCCCATAAACCGCACCAAACGGAATAAGGGAGGATTGGTATGAAATAAGGTAAAATTGGTGCCAAACTTGGTCACAATGGTTTCAATAGCCCGCTCTTTGGGTCGATTACGACGACCATTTAATGGGCGAAACACACTTTTCACATTTAATTTAATCTGTTCATACTAAAATGATACCCCAAACTGAGCATGTATGGCTTTGAAACATGTCGTGCATCACCCGTTGACTTTTGGTTGTTCAGTGTTAAGCTTTTTATACTGAAAAATAAAAATCATCCACACATTAATAGCAAGTTTGTATTGTTCTATATACAGAGAGGTTTTTTTTAACAGCATACATATCCCCTATGTATACATGTAAAATACCCAAGTCAAACGCATTGATGTACGTGTTGCCTATAATACGCAACCCGATCCTTCCTTTAACTAGGATAATAAAAAAAAAAACAATTAAACAATTTTCTATTTCTGTTTATGACAATATCGAAATGCACAATGTGGAAGAATTTTCACGATCGTTTGAGTTAATATCTTGCAGTTTCTGGTGGTCATTTCTAGCACTTATTCTAATTATTTATTTCAAGTTTATTCTTCTTCACTGTTACTTTTCTTTCAAATTGTCTTAATAAAACCACTTAATATTTTTTACCTGTAATTTCTCCATAATAATACTTGACGTATTTTTGATAAAAAAGGAAATTGCTGGAGACGGTAACGCATGCAGTGTTAGTCATGATTTATTTCGTTGCGTTTTCCAAAGAAAATGTTTTAGTTTAATTATTTTTAGAATTATCCTAACTGAGGTATTCGGCCACTTTGGATTCATTTAAAACATGTCTTATCCTCCTCTAGTACTGTTGGAATTGCAATACACGCTTGAAATTCGACTTTTTCTTCATTTGTATACATTTTCGATCAAATATTTCACACATTCTGAAGTTTAGCGTTTGACGTTTAGTTGTGTGTTATAGGCAACACACATTAATCGGCTCAATGCGTTTGACTTGTTTTTTTTTTGCAGGTATACAGTTCGCCTAATGTATACTGATTAAAAAAACCTCTCTGTATATGTTAAAATATTTGTTTTTAATAGAAATACAGATTCAATTGAATAACTTTAAATTCTCGACTATTTTCGAGTTATCAGCTCGTTATCAAGATAATAAAACATTGAAAATGGACTAACAACTCGAAACTAGTCGAGAATTTAAAATTATTTAATTTAATCCTTGTTTTTATTTATTTTATCGGTAGTTTTTAATAAACCATTCATATATATTAAATAAAAATGATTTGAAAATAATTAATAAATTATTTTCATATTTTGCTCTGTGACTTATGACTTACGTTACGTAAGTACGTTAAACAAATGCATATTAAAACAACTACTTCCCGGGCAAATACCCACGCCGGACATTGAATTACATATTGTACACCTGCTGTTGCACATTATTTTATTATTTTAACATCTTTAAATTATGTAAGGCATAGCTGTACTGACGAGGCATAGATCTCGAAACACGTGTCTGCAGATGGCCTTATATTAAGTGACGTGCCTTTTATTGTTTTTGCATTAAATTTTTCTCGGATCAAAAATTTGTTGCATTATGCAATATTTTATTGATATGCAACAACAGGTGTACATTATGTAATTCAATGTGCGGCGTGGGTATTTGCCCGGGAAGTAGTTGTTTTAATGTGCATTTGTTTAACGTACATACGTAACGTAAGTCAAAAGTCACAGAGCTAAATGTGAAAATAATTTATTAATTGTTTTCAAATCATTTTTATTTAATATATTTAAATAACTGTGACCAAGTGAATGAATACTCTTTTCTATTTAAAATAAGTTTTTGATTGAAAATTTAAAAGGAAAGAAAAAATTAAAAAACTTCTTTTTCATTTTTTGATGCTGGAAGCGTTTACGAATAATGTATTAAATATGACTGCAGTTTAACGTTTTATTTGACATAAAAATAATTATTTAAATAATATAAGTCTCCGCAGCAAACATGAAGTAGATTATAAAAATTATTGTTTATTTCTAAATGAATTTATCAGGTACATGAAATTCTTCCGCTTATAAAATAAAAACTAAAGGTCCTACAAAAAAGTTTTATTATAAAAATTATTTGTTTTTTCAAGATATACTAGTTTTGTTTGAAACATTTTTCTATCTGAATCAAAAAATTAAAAACCGCTTGGAGTAAAGTTGCACTTAATGAGTTTTGATTCTAACCAAAAGTTTTTCAGATCATTCCACTGTTATAAAAAGCTTAGATATAAAGTTTGGATATAATCCATTCAGCCGTTAATGAGCTTTTGCGGAAACACACAGACATTTTTCAAAACTCGATGGAATGGACCTCAAAACGTGTATATTTGTTGAAATTGGCGATTCAAAATTTTTTACACATACTTTCACTTGGACAGGGGTGCGGGAAAGTAAAAATCCAGATCAACGGTAGCGGATAACGTTAGCCAATAAAAATGTCTTCAGTAAAACACATTTTTTTATAAAGTTTGTAGCCTGGTACCAGCGTTTAATAGTGCAAGGCTTTAGCGGAGATATAATCATTATAAAGGGTGTCAAATTATAAGTTACCTTATTAGGGATACTACAAATATGTAACAAAAATGTTTTTTGTTTTTCTTTTTTCAATTAAAGATGGAAATTAAAGGTGGATACTCCAAGTTTTATTCTTAATTATCTTGAACTTCAATACTTAAAAATTACATCGATCAGGTGACTTCCATTTCAATCGATGCATATCTGCGCGCGGTGCAACGTTAATCCCATTACACGCTGACGCATTCAGCCGGAAACTCAACAATAGCTTGTCTTATGTTATTTTTTAAGTCTCCCCGAGGGCGGGCGAAAATTCAGGAGAGCGCGCAGGCCACAGCTGATCTCCACGCTGAGATAGCAGACGACCCGGAAACATCTGTCGAAGGACTTCCATAAATACATTTGACACATGAGGCCTTGCATCGTCTTGTCGAAATTATGGAACATCAAATAGTAACTGAAGTTGACCTATGGCGTCCACTAAAACCATGTCAAACTTAAAGTCTTGCCGGATATGTCACTGTGTTTGAATAATTGAATAAATTCTAAAAACCTTCTCTATATTCATTGAGCAATCGGCCAGCGCTCCATATCTAACAAAACTTGAGGTATCATGGTACATTTGACAATTATAATCATTACAACTAGATGATTAACAATTTTCTACTTAATAATTCAAATCACTCATAATTTGACACTCTTTAGATTCCATATATTTGTATACGCTAGGCACGACCAAGTTATGCATTGAGATTTCGAGCGGACATCGGTAACCGCCGCGGCCCATAAGTTCCGCCAGCGGACACCGCTGTCCGTCATGGCGCTCAACCTGTTAAAATACTTAAAAATACAACTGTTTCCTACATTTATGTCAAAACATCAAGCATGAGAAAAGGCATGCAAAATCTTACTGAAGCGTTTATATTGACTTGTCATATATTCTGTTTCCAGTCTATAGCAAATTCATCCGAAAATATGGCTTAAAAATTAAAGTAGTATGGACATGAGTCTTCCTGGGGTTACGATACTCTATTATTGGCTCAAGACCAGCTTTAATATTAGATTGAATATTTCGATAGTCGGAGCAGGATTGATCCCTTGAAACCCTTCAAGTTAGTAGTAAAGATAATGTTCATAATAATTATAATTTCTGAGGTTTCTGTAAGGTTGTTTGGTTGTTGAGATCTCCTGGTTCAGAGATCCAACCGATGGTTCATAGATGTGGAGATTGATATAAAATAACTTTAACACTAATACTTCTATTCACACCAACAAACCCAAAATTTACAGATATTATACAGTCTAAAAGTTTACAAGATACGTATTCTGAAGTACGTGATTTTAAGAATATTTTTAGAAATAAAATTTGCACTACAACTAGGTGGGGATGTGTGCTATGCAAGTTACAGAACGCGTCGCAGGTAACAGTAAAAGGTAATAAAAATGATTTAGCGGAGAAAATTTCCAAATTACGGTAACCATTTTCGTGCATATCCGAGTGCATCCCAGATGTTCGGTTTCACCGCGATTTCACGAATTCCAAAAACCGGTCGCTTATTGCCGCATTTATGGAATACGAGGAAGTTTTTTCTTCAAACGTTAAAGAATGATATAAGGCAATAATAAAATAATATAATAAAAACATCTTTTGTTAAAATCACGTCGAGTCCTTAACAGTTTCATATATTAATTTTTGTGATTTAATTAATACATAATTTAAATTTTTAGCAACTACCAGCATTATTATCATCAGACGACGAGCGTGAAATCCTAGCGCTAATGTGTCGAGTTCACGAATTGGAGGCAGACAAAATGGCCCTGCAATCCGAAAGGCTCGTCCGTCAACACGAGCTTCGACGAAGAGATTTGGTGATCCTTCGATACGACCGCCAGCGACAGTTATGCGAGGAAATAATTACCAGACAACGTCAGCTGATGGAAGGTAATTATTAATTCACGTGGCGTCCCGGTCGATTTTGTCACTTTCTTGAATGTTTAATCCGTGCCGGTAATTGCGATGTATTATTACAGATGTAAAAGTGAAACTCCCACCGGACTTACAAGAGCTGTACCTAATTTACCAGCAGGAGATTCACGCGTCAACATATGCGGATTATTCGATTTCCTCGATGATGACGCCTGATAATAAACTTCCACCTATAAGCAAAATGTATGTAGACGATTGTGATATAAATATTAATTAGTTTTATGAGGTATTTACATTTATCACACATACATTAACACAACATTAATTAATAATGGATTAATATAAGGAGATAATTATTTCAAAAATATTTTAGCTTAATTCATTGATTTTTATTTTTATGAAATATGGAATACACAATAAGAAAAAAGAGTAAATTTACTTGATAGTAGTTATTTAAATAAGCAAAAAAAAAAATGTAGGTAAAATAAAAACTTCATCGAAAATTAATATCAAATAAGTATTTTTTATTATCTTAATGATGTTGATCATTACTTTGTGGTATCCATTAATAATAAATTAAATAGTTTTTAGTAGTAAAATCAACTTAATATATTTCATTTTATTATAATTTTGTATTGCCTTTAATAATAAATAGGAACAAAATATTAAAAATGACGATGTAGATGTTTAATATTATATTATCATAATATTATATACCAGATAGATCAAATTGTAATAATAAATAGAATATTAAAAATGTACTAATAAAACAATTTTATTTATTAATTTATTATTAATGGATACCACAAAGTAACAATCAACATCATTAAGATAATAAAAAAATATTTTTTAAATTAATATTACCTCATTAATAAATAATTTGGAAATTATTCAATCTAATCTGTACTTTTATATTATAAATATAACAACCTCTATTAACAATTAAGTTTATTTATTTATTTATTTAACGGATAACACATTTTTTACAAAATAATAACAAATTATAAATTGGATAATAAAAAAATATAAGAAAACATATTTATAACTTATTCTAACTTAAACTAAATAAACCTAAATATAAATAATCAATTAGAATTATTCAATGTACTGCCCGTGATTTTATTTACATAATTCTTAAATGTACAATATGACGTTCCAAATAAATCAAATTTATCCTGATTATTCATTTGATTGGCCAATCTCATGCAGCGGTATATAGGACTGTGGTATTTATAAATCGAAGACGCGGTCTGTATTCTGAAAATGTTTTTTATCTTGATGATCTAGTGGGAATGTGGAAATGTAAATATTGAAGCAGATCTGTTGAAGTATGACCTGATATTATGTTATGCAACAAAAACAGATCAAACTTTTTTCTACGTACCTCCAATTGTTCTATATTTAAATAGCTACATACCAATTCATAATTCGTAAATGGCAAATTGAGTTTGAATGAAATGTATCTACAAAATTTCTTTTGGACAGATTCAACCTGGTATGAATATTTTTTATGGTAGGGTGACCATATTGAAGTACAATATTCCAAATTAGATCTGACCAATCCACAATAAATTGCTCTCAATGTTTCCAAATTAAAATGTTTACAATGTCTTAATAAAAATCCCAGTAGTTTGATGACTTTATTACATATTTGGGAGATGTGCGCTGCAAATGACAGTTTAGAATCCATTAAGACACTTTTTCCAGATTGTCATGATTGATGTTGTATATGAATTCTATCGTGCTTATTCGTTTAGAAAATGTAATGGATTTACATTTCTTAGTGTTGAGAAACAGCTGATTTTGTATACACCAATCATATAAATTGTTCAGGTCTATTTGCAAATTGAAACAATTCGATATATCATTAATACAGGAGTACACTTTGAGATCATCAGCAAATAACAGATAACTAGAGTGCAGAAAACAGCTGCAGATATCATCAATAAAAATAAGAAATAATACCGGACCGATATGTGAGCCCTGGGGCACACCGGATGTTACCTGAATAGTGGAAGATATGAAATTATTAATCCTGACTGCTTGACGACGTTCAGTCAAAAAACTAATAATCCATTTGATAGTTGAGTCATGGAATCCATAAGCATGTAATTTGGTAAAAAGTATAGCGTGTTGTACCCTATCAAATGCCTTCGCAAAATCAGTGTAAACCGCATCAACCTGAATATGTGATTCAAAGGTATTGTGTAAAAAATATTGGAATTCCAATAAATTAGTTGTGGTAGACTTACCTTTAATGAAACCATGTTGTGCAACGTTAAATAAATGTTTAGTCATATATACAATTTGTTTGGTAATCAACATATCAAACATTTTTGGGATTGCAGATTGAATTGCAACCCCACGATAGTTTTCGACTTTATTTCTATCGCCGTTCTTGAAAATTGGGGTAATATAACTAAATTTTCAATTCTTAGGGACACAGCCAAGTTTGAGAGATGCAGAATACAATAAGTGCAAAGGTTTCGACACTGAACAAACGCAATTATATAGGAAGTCACCAGGTATGCTATCAGGCCCACAAATTAAACTACCATCAAGTGAGACTATTGCGTTGAAGACTTCTTCTAATGAAATTTGTAACTTGTCAGGTATTACTGATTTGGATGTCTCAAATGTATAAATATGGTCATTAGTCGGGCACGTGTATACATCAGCAAAATATTGAGCAAATGCATTTACAATATCATCGCCTTCAGCGAATACGATGTCCTTAAAACTAACAGTGGACGGGATTCCCTGCACACCTTTAGCATCATTGATAAATTTCCAAACATTTCGGTAATTTCGACGTATATTCCCTTGAATACGCTGACAATATGAATTATACAATGTTTTACTTAAGCTAGAGCACCTATCCCGAAGTTGTTTGTAAATAGCATAATCATTAGAGCTATTGCTGTTCCTATAAATGGCATGTGCATTTTTCTTTTGTTTAACTAAAGATATTAAAGTTTTATTGAACCATTTGGGATATGTTGTTGATTTTATTTGTTTCAAAGGGACATAACAATTAATTACATCATATATTATATCATAAAAGCAGTCTACTATACTATCAATACTAGTACCAATTAATAAGTTATTCCAATCCACTGAACATAAAGCATAATTAATTTGACAGTAATCAGCATTCTTAAAATCAAACACTGTCTCGATGTAATTTAAATAATTTATAGCAGATTCAAATTCTACGCAGAATTCATAACCACTATGATGAATAGAATTGCTACAAATATTATCAGATGCCAATTGAATTTTTACCTGAGATTTGGAAGTAAAACACAGGTCCAAAAGTATTCCCCTGCTGTTCGGTATATTATTAATCTGTGTCATGTTTAAAAAGCTAAACGATTCAATTAAAATGTTTGCGGATAAATTGTTTATATTATTTGATTCATTGATATGATTCGATTCGGTTAATGTCCTTTGGATATGAGGAAGGTTATAATCCCCAAAAATAAAAAAATCTGTATCGATATAAGTATCAGATAAAGATTCAATCGTTTTCGCGTGAGCTTCATATTTTTCAAAAGGAGAGTTAGGGGGTATGTAAGCCCCACCTACTACTAATTTATTAGAACCTATACTTAATAAGATAAAACATTGTTCAACACATGTTGCTTCAACAGAAATAAGCTGTGACAATATACAGTTTCGTACCGCAATTAATATGCCTCCGCCGCGTTTTTTATCACTGGTTAGGATTGATCGATCAGTTCTAAAAATTGTATAATTTTTTAAACGAAATTCATTGTCATAAATTTTAGAATTCAACCAGGTTTCTACAATAATGATAACATCGTAGTAACATAAATTAACCGCATGCATGAAATCGTTGATTTTTGTTCGTAGTCCACCTACATTATGGCAATATAACTTCAGTTTTTTGTAGAAAGATTCGAGGGGGTCGCATTGGCAGGAGTGAGCGTCTTCTTCTTTTTAGTTATTCGTGGATAATTATTTATATACCGAATAACCAAATCATCTTCACCTTTCTCTTTCCTAACCTCTAGCTCTGTGTATAGTGATTTTAAATATTCGCGTTGCATTCTTGTAAGATCTGGTTTAATTTTTATTTCAGAATTTTTATTAATAACTGGAGCAACATTTTTTAAAATATTCAAAGCAGTAGGTTGGTTATCAAATATGAGTTTTAATGGTCGAGGTGTTTGTTTTCCTAACCTAAGAGTTTTAAAATCCATCTTAACATCAGGCGATGTTTGCAAAATCTGATTGGCTGTCGCTTTATCATGTTCAATTCGAGTTTTAATATCGGACGAAGACGACTCGGCAACATTATATAATATAATATTACACATTCTGGACGCTCTATCATTCATCTCATTTAAAACATTAGATGATGTACACTCGGTTGTTCCTAAACTTGCATTATTGATTTAATTCGATGAGTCCAATTTTACTTCTAACTCTTGAATTTTATTTAATAATTGATCTACCGCAGAATTAGACGATGTACAGTCAGTTGTTCCCACACTCGCGTCATTCATTTGATTCGAGGAATCCAATTTTACTTCCAATTCTTGAATTTTATTTAATAATTGATCCACTGCAGTATTTAACCTCGTATTCTCCTGTTTCAAACCATTTCAGATATTATCAGTTTAATTTCAGAATGTTCATTGCTCAATTGATCACATTTCTTAGAAAGTGATTTAATCGAACTTTGTAATTCCTTCACGATCGACATAAGATCTTTTAATTGTTCGTTCTTGCATGAGTGATTAGCTAAGCATGAAGGATGACAATACTTATTACAATTGGGGCAAGTTGTTTTATTAGCTACCATTTTTCCACATTTACCAATACATAATTGATCAGTCGATGATTTAGTTTTATAAGTATCCTGTTTATTAGACATCGTGGTGTAATTTAAAATTTAGAAATTAGGAATAAAGGAACAAAGCTAGGTAGGTGGTAAACGATTACACTTTTCACACTCAGGGGCCGATCAGAGTGACTGACAAAAACAAACAGGTAGGCCACGGAAGTTTAACACAATAAAACAGATGTAAATTAATATAATCAAATAAATTCCTTAAATGAATTATTTGAAATAAATTCGAATTTCTAATTGACAGCAAATAAATAAATAAATCGAACACAGGCCAGTTTTAAATGCCGCAAAAAATTAACGCAAGAAAAAAAATTAACGCAAGAAAAACTGCAGGCTGACCTCGAATTCTGCGTGATGTGCCCACATTTCTTTCATTGAAAACATAATTAAATCTAAACATTTGAGTTATTAACAAATTTTTTACTTATCTGAATTGTTCAATTATACAGGCCAAAAATTATGCATCCGATGATATTAAACACTGTATTTAGTTCACAGTATATCCATGATAATTCAATGAAAATTCGCACTCAAATTCACACACAGACACGATGTTTATCGAAAAAAAATACAATAACATATCAATAATTGATTAATTATGTCACACAACATTTAATTAATTGTTAAATGACAATCGACCATAGGCCTTTCTGCCTATTAGAAATGTTTTAATTAAGTTTATGAAATTTAAATCTTCTAGAAATTTAAACTAATTTTTATAATAAAATCCTTGAAGCGTTTTATTGATTTCTATTTATGTATAACATAATTAACATAAAGCGATTAATCTTTTATGTAAAAGTAAAAAATGCGTGAACACATATCGCCAACTATTGATTTGTTGAATAGCTTCTGAATACATTTTTTCAGTAAACTAACAAACCGCACCTGCACGTGTCCCCTCACTTAATACAAAATGTATTATTATTTGACTTCCGACTATATCATTATATGCATTTAACAAAATTACTCTAGGTACATCGATTATTAATATTTAATGAGTCGCTTCGTTGAGATAATAAAGGCAATAAAAAATTATTATAAAGAAGAAAAAAAAACATGTAACTGTTTTATTTACTTTTTATTTCTATAGAATCATTATTAAACTAAAATATTCACAAAGAGAAACAAACAAAATATAATAAATATGAATAAACGATTAAAAATCATGTTACTTTCTCCGGCGAATTCACTGAAATAAGTTTCTGAATGAAAAAATATTAAATTAAAAAATATATTGTTATATTTTAAAGTTAAAACCCAAGTCTAGAAGTATGCTACAATTTATGTTGTTATTTCTTAGCTTACAATGGCTTTATAACATTTCCATACACTATTTTTAATTTCTTAACCATTTTAACTCGTTCGCAACATATTTTGTGTTATTGAAATTTGAAAGTGTATTGCCGTTTTATTTGAAATAATTTATTTCTAAGGTCCTACAAAAAAATGTTATGTTTTAAAAATTATTTTCTTTTTCAAGATCTACAATTTTATTGAAATATTTTTCTATCCGAATATAAAAAATAATAATCGTTAAGACTAAAATTTGACTTAATTCCACTGTTGTAAACTACTTGGATATAATATTTGAATTCTATCCATTTAGCCGTTTATGCGCTATCGCATAAATACACATACACAGACACACGGACACATATACACATGACACACACACAGATTTCAAAACGTGCATATTCGTTGAAATTGACGATTCGAAATTTTTATGATCACAATTCTTTCCCTTGGACAGGGGTCTAGAGAAAGTAAAAATACAGATCCTTTCCCACAACAGAAAAATTCTTAATTTTATATATTCATGAATAACCACCCCGCGTCTCCTTTCCTGACTTATAAATACGTTGGAGCACTATCTACTAAATATACAAGCCGGAAATTAAATTATCTATTAAAGACGTCAAGACGTATGGTCATTAATTGAAATTATTTTATTTAAATGAAAACAAAATTCAAAATTAGGTAAAGAAATAATTGCGAATGGGAGATGTTTTCATCACGATAGGCGAATGAATTCTCTCGCATAGACTCCGACTAGATTGCAAGATTTCGATTTCCATTTCTTTACCTAATTTTGAATTTTGTTTTCATTTAAATAAAATAATTTCAATTAATGACCATACGTCTTGACGTCTTTAATAGATAATTTGAATATTTATCGTTACAACTACATGCAAAAATAATTGTAACAATTTAACCCGCTTGCATTAGAACGGTTCACGAAACGAGCAGGCCAAGAATACGTGTGCATCTCGAAGTCCTCCCCACTCCGATATTTTGGCCTGTATGTTTAGTAGGAAGTGGTTGAAGTCATAAAGGATACCAACTTTACTTTTAAGAACCGTTCTATTTATCTCGAAGTATCATAAGAAACCAAGGAATCGGCTTAGAAACATCTGTCTACATCTACAAGATCATATGCTGCCCTTTATATGACTTTACTACAATTTTTTTCCATAACCATCACCCCGTAACCTTTAACATTTTTTAAAGGAAAGATCATTCCTAAAAGTGCTATCAAAAATCAAATTCCGTACAATATAATCTTTACTTTGCAATATATGCTATACAACAACATAGAATAATATATGTATAATAAACCTATAATTGAATAACACTTATCTAAATTTGTACTTATACCTATACGAACATTAAATATTGTATTAATATTGTTCACACTCAATGCACAGCCCCTATGGTGTGCCTACTACCGAAAATGCTTAAAGTGTGCTGATAAATTTAATTTATATTTATTTATGTTTTTCCTGCTTTTAGAGCTACCGAAAGACTATTATATTCTCGTGCAAGTATGTTATGTCCCGCTTTTGTATTATTGTATCCAAGAAAGATATTTTCTCTGCCTATATTATCGTATACATGGGCATCAGCATTGGTAATGATACACTTATTGAAATATTTTGACATCTTTCTTTTACAAATCTAATGAATAAAAATTAAAGATTTAAATTTTACAAAATTTGCAATGTTGCGCCACTACAATCTTTCCAACATTATTCTAATATTATATTATTTTCTATGGAATAATATTTTCTGCTTATAATCAAAGCTTAAGTTTTAGTGGTTTTAATTTTTAAACTATTTTACTCTAACCATTTGTTTAGATTAATTAAATCACTATTTATTTTATTTGTTGCTTTTGCTATATTTGCTCATATATTATATATAATAGTATCATCTGCAAACAGATGGAAATTACAGCAATTTCCAATATCCCAAATACAACCCTGCGATACTTCTGTTTCAATATGCAGAGTATCAGATAACTTATTCCCAATTTTTACTTTTTGGGTTCTATTATTCAGGCAACTAGTAAACCAGTCAAGTACTGTACCTTTCATACCATATATTTTAAGTTTTAATAGCAAACTTTTCCAATATATAATATCAAACACTCTCTTGGAATCTAAGAAAACAATGCTTTGCTTTTGGAAGCCTTTGATTATGGACTTTGATTTTGTCAATTAATTTATTATTTTAAACAAATTGAAGATATGTTGAAAAATTTAGAACAAAAAGAATCCATTAAAGTTGTACTGTGCTAGAATTAATGATTTTTTTGAAGACTTCAACATGTTGATTGATAAAAAATTAATAGACAAAATCAAAGTCAATAAGTCTTCGAAAATTATATGATTTACCAAAAACTCATAAACCAGGTAATACATTCAGACCAATAGTTTCAAATATTAATTCATTAACATATAAATTTGATAAATTTCAAAATTATAAATCATTTGTAATTTTGAAATTAATTTTTTTTTTTAATTAAGTAATAAACTATCAAAAGTCACGATAAATTCTGAAGAAAAATATATTTCTTTTGACGTTCAATCATTATTTCCAAGTATACCAATTAATGAAACTTTAATATTTTTAAAAACATTGTAAATTGAAAATAAAACTTTCGAATTTAGTGGCAAATTTATTTATGAACAATTTAAAAAATAATCAGAAATAGTTAATTTCCCAAGAATATGGGGGTACGTGGACGATATTTTCGCTATAATTAACGAGAATTTTAAAATCGAACAATTTATTCACGAAATTAATAATATTAAAAAGAATATCAATTTTACGTACAAACTTTAAATGCATGGAAAATTACCTTTTTTTAGATCTTTTAATTATTAGAAATTATTCAACAACTATCGGGTTTAGACATGAGATATGCCCAATCAAATTGTAGAGAAGAAAAAGACCCATCGAATAATGACATAAAATAGGGAGCATTCCATTTTAAAAAAATGGGTTATACCGCTTTGAAATTTGCAAAGTTTGGCATGTTTCTCTGAACACCCTGTATAACTAAATTTAAATTGCTCATTAATAAAACGTTGCTTGTTAACTACACTGAGATATTTGCTAAAAGTTATTCTTACCTTCAAAAAACGAGGTCGCTATGATTTTTTAAAGTTGAGCTTGCTTATGCATGATACTTGGAGAAAAAAATTGTAAATTGGCAACACTGTAACATAATAAAAAACTAAATGGACAACAATGTAGAGGTTGAAAATGTCATTAGAAAAGTTGAATAAATACAGGGTGTTCCATTAAAAAAAACAAATATTTTTCTTAAACCGCAAAATTGCGATAACCCTGTATGTTTGAAAATAATTGTACGCCATAAATATTTTTTGTACGAAACATTTTTTTGTTTTTTTCACGGGAATGGCGCTAGGAAAGCCCGACACACTGTTACAGGACCCTGTATATAAAACTAACCCACGCTTTTGATTATATTAATTCAGACTTTAACACACATTATAAGCATAAATTAGCAACATTTTATTCAATGATTTATAGAGCCATTTTTTATTCAAAATTGAAAATCAGAAATTAATTTAATTATAATATAGCAAAGAAATTAAATTTTGAATCAAAAATAATCACAAAAATAATTAATAAATTGAAAAACAATTTTTAAATAAAAAATGCGACAACTTTAACACCACTTTATTAAAAAAAAATCAAGTAAACAATATGCAAAAATTTTATATAAAATTTCAAATTAAATAATATTTAAAAAAAAAATCAATTTAAAACCTGCACCATATTCAAACACAAAATTAAAAATAATATTAGGTAACACCTTTTTGAAAAATGATCCATTAGAAAATTCTGGTATTTATTCAATAAATCTGCTGTAGCTTTTCATTCAATAAACACGGGACATAAATTTTCGATTGAATATGTCAACCTTCTTAAATTTTCACGCGATTCAAAATTAAACATGTTGGAGTCTATTGAAATAAAAAAAAACAAATTAATAATATTTTAAATTTTGATACTAGTTTCTTAAACAACGCTCTGTTAGATCTTATTAAATCATAAATTTTAGCACGTTATTTATAATTGTATCTATATTAGTTTATATAAGACTCAAGATAGAAATAGTTTCCTAAAAAAACATTTAGTTTAATAAAAAAATAAGTCGGAGAAAGAACAACTATTTTTATTTAAATATTCTTCAGGTAAAACTGTTATCATTTTTTGGCGTAGAATCTAAATAATAAATAAATATGGGTTCCTATTTAAGATCTCCTACGCCACGGGCGATTTTACAGAATCGGATGTCTCTTTCAAAACCATTAAAATTTTGTTGGAAACTTTTTTGTACGATGCATATTTATCGAGATATTCCATTGGGTGAATTAAAATAGGTCCTGTATATATAAAAATAAATTTGAAAATAATTATTTTACACAATTGAATAATTAATTAATTATTCTCCAATGAGCTACTGCAACTTTTTGACTTACGTAACGTAAGTAATTTAATAATAGAATAAACTCGGACAAATACCCCGCTAGACTACAAAATTAAAAAAAATAATAAAAGTTTATAAGACAGACCTGTACTGACGAAGAATAAATCCCGAAAGATATCTCCACAGATGACATTACAATACGTAATTTTTTTTACATAAATATTCTCGTATAATATCAGTAGGGGTATATTTCCCGAGAAGTAGTTGTTTCAATGGATATTTATTCTTCTTTTAAAGTACTTACGATACATAAGTCAAAATTAATTAATTATTAAATTGTGTAATTTGTTGTGTAATTATTGTTAAATTTATTTTTATTTGGATTAATTAAAATATATGCCACCAAGTAAATAAATACTCTTTTTCTATTGCTATAATTGTATTTTTACGCTATTGTCTGAATCTAACTGTCCTATTCACGATATCGCAATATAATGACTGCCGAGAAGTGTAGAGATATATTTATGGATTGTAGCACTGGACAATTTTGTGGTGACCATACCATTTTTATTACGGAAGATACACAGGGTTTTATGGAGATTATAGTGAAAACACTTGGAGGTAAACTTATGGGAAATGTTAAATAAAATGAAACAAAGATGATTCACACATTTGCAGTTATTTAAATTACAATGAAATTAAACTAGGAAACTTTCTGGCAATAAAATTCGATCAATCCCTTTTTTCAACTGTAAAAAAATATACTTGTAAGTTTTACAAGTATAAATCGAATTTTATTGATCATTGCCAGAAATTGTCCTTGTTTAATTTCATTGTAATTTAAATAACTGCAAATGTGCGAATCATCTTTGTTTCATTTTATTTAATTTAATTGAAAACAATGCTGTTTTTTCTCACGCCGAGTCGATATTATTTTTTGCTCGGAGCCGATAAATCCGATCAATGCGCGTCCTTCACGGCGATCTCGTTGAAGACGGTACGTAAAAATTAATTAAAAATTGTTTAACAACTAAGGGCTTACAGGGCATAGCTGTACTGATGAGGGATGAAATCTCGAAACACGTGTCTGCAGATAGCCTTGTAACTATTATTTGTTGTTTCCTTTCATTAAGTAATTTCGACTCAAACCGTTGTAATTCTCAGTAGTACTGCGATGCAACAACAAATATCTATTGTGTATTCCAATGTCCGGCGGGGTAAATGCTCGAGAAGTAGTTGTTTCAATAGATGTTTGTAAAACTTACAGTGTAAGTATATTTTTTGCAGTTGGAAAAAGGGATTGATCGAATTTTATTGATTATTGCCAGAAATTTTCCTTGTTTAATTTCATTGTAATTATGGGAAATGTGTTTAAGGAGAGTTTCTATTGGAAGAATTTTGGTTAATTCGTGTAAAATTCGTTTCGTACAGTGTAATTGTAAATATTTCTTAGAGAGCATGGATGTGGATTGTATTTATTAACTGTTATTTTTGTACAAATATATTTTTATACTTCGAAATATGTTGCTCTAGGTCTGACTTTTTGCTTCAAAGTTTTTGGAATGGGTTTTACACCTAAATGTCCAGATATTTGGTGGATTTTGAGGAATGAACAGTATGGTTATCAATTTTAAATGGGGATATGTTATTGGAATGTGATAAGGATCTAGAGCTGTTTAATAGATATGTATAGAGAGCTATTTGGCAAACCATGTCTTTATGGTATCTATGAGGCTCTCTATGAAAAGTATGGATACATACATAAACCTATGTTGTCCACATTTAGTAGCCGATACGCGGATTATTAAATAATTTTAGTTCAAAGATTGCATAGAGTGAACTACTTTGAAGAAAGAAGCTAAGGATGTTAATCTTAGTGATCTCTTAGTACATTTTGCAGACTAGGCTCCATAACTGTCTCTTCATACGATTTGCATTATTGGGCAACGTTGTCATGCATGTTGAAATTGGATGTGAGGTTCCACATTTGGAGTCTCGTTGTAGTTGAATGTTATGTGGTCGAATTTATTGCATCAAAGTAGATGGAATCAGAAAAACACATAACTCAATAAGTCTTCAGTCTAACTAAGAAAAAATTCTTTTATAAATCCTATTATTTTCATCAACATTCCAGAGTGATACCTTCCTTCCAACACTCCTCTAACTTTTCGATGTTCTATATGTAAAACTATTTATCTTTGCTCCTAAAATAATCACTTTTTTTGATGAGACAAATTTATTTACCCGGAGCATCCTTTTCATAAAAACCAATAGTCGTTGAGAGCCAAATCTGGAAAGTATGGTGAGTGGGGAAGTAATTAAAAACGAAATTCATCCTAGTTAACCACTTTTTTCATCAACTTGTGAGTATTGTCCTGGTAAAACTGCATTTTTTTCTTTTGCATGTTCGTTTTTTATTCTTTTTTAACTTCTACAATCAATCAATCCAATAAAACCAAGACTGGTTTTATTGGATTGATTGACTATCCATGCGCGTCTTCAAATGCCATAATCTTGCCAGCCGATTTTTGAGTTTTTTGTCGCTTTGGATGATTCAGGCATCTAGAGATGGATCCATGTTTCATTCATTGTTACATACCGACGCAAGAAAGTCTTTTTATTTCGTTTGAATACCTACAAACAGTCGTCGACGTGTTGTTATTTCTGGTCCGGTGTGAACAAACGCAACACCCACTCAAAATCAACTTGCTCATGCTCAAATTTTCGTGTGAAATTGAAAAGATACTATCGTCTGATATCTTCAAGGTGTCAGCTTTCTCACATAACTTTTATGGTCTTTTAAAACTAGTTTTTTTTTATGTTTTCAAAAAAAAGTGCCGATTTTGTTCAGCATCGACCGCGTTTAAATTCAGAATATCAGTCATTAATATTTGATTTCCCTGACGCAGAGTCCCCATAATGCTTATCAAGCTACTATTTAACTCGAACGGTATTTTTCCCTACAAAAACCAATGTTTAATAAACACACGAAATTTATTTCTATCAGTTGCATTGAAAATTACAAAACTGGGCTCACTAAAACGATTATTACTTTTTAACTATGGTCAGACTGCCATGAAATTTTAAGGCGTGCCATTTGAAAGTCAGTACCCGGAAAATCACCATCAACAATGTTGCCATGTATGTGTCAGACCGGAGATTTATTGAGAGACTTATTAGAATTTGAGGATTACTCACAATTACCTTTTATTTCTTCATACTGTACAATTTTGTAAAAAGGAGTGGAACAGGAGATCGAAGGATTCACAATTAGTGTGATTACATTATCACTAGATGATAGTGTGATTTCTTTAATCCTGTTGTAAAATTGTTTCTCTTAGCAATAATGCGATTGCAATAGCTATGTGTTTCCCCAATGCCTTCACTAATTGTGGATTCTTCTATCTCCTGTTCCATTCATTTTATAATGGAGTAACCACTGTGGATAGAGTTGTCAAGGATATTAATTAAATAGCTCTACATGTTTAGGACATTGCATTTAAACAGAATACTATACATAGACAAACGCTTTTTGAATATCCAATAATAAGATAACATATTTTTGACCTGCGTTTGAGAATTGGAAGTAAAGAATAATAGTGGGATTATATTAGTACAGCGATGTAATAGGTAGACAAATACTTAGAGAGGGAGAATGTTGGAAATATGCTTCATTATTATAAGGCTACTATTCTTTTTTTTTTTTTTTTTTCGGATTGTTGCTTGGTTTTTGTATGCACGTGATTATGCCGTATTTCTATTTCTTCGAAAGTAAATTAGTGTTGTAGTTATATTAAAAAATGTTGATAGTATACATTTCAATGTACTTTCAAATGGATTTATCTGATATGTTATCATAATCAGGGATATATTTTTACAATTACAAAGGGCGGGTGATCTAACGTTTGCAACTTGAATTTCCATTTATTTAAAATTTTAAAGATAAATTAACACTTACTATTTGACAGAAATTAAGTTTTATTAATTAAAACAGAGGTTATTCACATGTTTGCAGTTGTTTAAATTACCATAAAATTAAACCAGAAAAAAAACTGGCAATAATCAATAAAATTCGATAAATCCCTCTTTCCAACTGCAAAAATGACTTACAGAGTATTTTTTTGACAATCATCTATTGAAACAATTACTTTCCGAGCATATACTCCACCCTAAATTTCACAATAGATATTTGTTTGTGGTATACCAATACTACTGTGTATTACAACGGTTTGAGTCGAAAATATTTAATGAAAGGCACCCATAAATCTTAATTACAAGGCTATCTGTAGAAACGTGTTTCGGGATTCATCTATCATCAGTACAGATATGCCCTGTAAACCCTTAGTTGTTAAACATTTTTACGTACCGTCTACACCTGGATCTCAAATGATAATGTTCGCACTCAGTGACGGACGCGTGCTATGTGCGGTTTTATCGGTCCGGAACAAAAAACATTCTTGACTTGATAACGTCGAAATTATACTCACTAAATTAATTTCAGTTATACAAACAAAGTTAAAAAGTGTCATCATGTATCTAACAAATATCTATTGTGTAATCCAATGTCTGGCTATTGTTGTTTCAATAGAAATTTAGATATTTCGATCTATATATTTCAAAGTTGTCTAATAGCTTTATACTAAAATATTAATTACTGGGGTCTGGTTACTCGACAGACGTCGGATTTTGATGAAGGGTAACTTATATTTATTGACAAAATGTCATTCAGCTTAATCAAATTAGTTAATTAGAATGCAAATTAAGTAAAAACTTAAAGTTTAAGTTTGTAGAGACTTATTTTAAATTTAAGAAAAATGACTTCTGAGGACATATCACAAAAATATCCTCAACCCTGAGAAAACAGAATATTTTTATCGATCCACATGCAGTAGTTATATTTATTTTCTTGAACATGATTTAAAAACAAAAGACACAAGTTTATGATTTCGATATATGTAGTTATTTTATTACATCTCTTACGTAATTATATGTCTCACAAAGCAAATAAAAGTTAGTACAATATACTTTACGATATTTTATTATAAACAAAATAATACAAAAGATATTACACAGAATGTTAAGGTGTAATTAATCCAATGATAATTTCCAATACATTTTTAGTGTACACAAAAAAAAATCAGACGAAATACGTTTATATCCTTTGTTTACCAATTTTTATTCTGTAATGTATAGTAATAAATGACACGGTAGTCTCAAAAAACAAGTTCAATCTTAACGAAAGATTAGTAGAACTAATAATTATTTGTATAAATGTAAATGCGTACTGTAACTTGGATTATATAGGGTGACTCACCGAAGAGCCCATCTTCGATGTCTCCCTTTATCGTTAGAAATTCAGCATTAATTTAATAATAAAAGTTGATTGACTTCTGAAGATGCGTAATATAAAATTATTTTGATATATACAGGGATATAACAAATTTGTTAGTTTAAATCGAACACCCTATATATTATAGTTTATTCGATTCCTTTTTAAATTAATTGAAATGTTGGCAATTTATTGTGTCATACACGTCAATTCTTATCAATTACATTTACATATTTCTAAATTGTTGAACATATCAATGGATACATAGTGAGTATCTCTTATTTAGTTAGAGATTTTGGTACAAAAATAGCTTCACATATTTGTTACATTAACATCAAATTTACCATTACATAACTTATAAAGTAAACGATTGTTTTGTAAGATAATTTAAACAACACAACCTGTATTACACTACTAACTTATGTTATGTTGTTTTTTTAATCATATATGCGTAGGTAACTTTTATGACAATTTACAAACCAATTGCAACATTATTAATTTTATTATCTGTCAGTTTGTAAGTCGCGCATCGAAATGAATAAAATCGAATACTGGGCTGTTATAAAATTCCTTACAAAACAAGAAAAGTCTCCAAAAATTATTCGTGATGAGATGTTGGCTGTATACCGGGATGATTGCCCTTCCAAGTCAAATGTTTACGAGTGGTCAAAATTGTTTAAATATGGTCGAGAATCACCGATGATTATGATCTCGGTCCAGGGCGCTCTGTTGACTGGAGGATGCAAGTCTAAAGAAGCTAGGACTTACTCTCTACTCGGGTAGAGACCTGTGAACAATTCTTGGCGCGCAGTGGAGATGAACCAGATTTAATTATCAATCGACTTGTTAATAGAGATGAAACTTGAGTTCATCATTATGATCCTGAATCGAAACAACAGTCGATATTAAGGGCTCCAGCAGATCCCAATAAGTTTAAAGTCTCTCCTTATGCAGGAAAAGTAATGGCAACCATTGTTTGGCACCCTCTGGGAATTTTGCTCATTGATTATATGAATAGGGGTAGTACGATATCGGGTGATGCATCGCCTTAGATATACGGTTAAAGTCAAGAGACGCGAAAAACTGTCAGTCCAGACTTTCAAAAGCTGCTGTAGCTGATTGTGGCTACGAAGAAATTCAACATCCGCCGTATAGCCTATATTTGGCACCGAGTGACTATTTTTGTTCCCGTATCTAAAAAAAAAAAAAACACTAAAGCCTTGTTTATAGTGGGGAGTCAAGAGCCTAGAGCCTAGATGCTTTTGAGTGCGTACGCATACGCGATGTCATCTTGAGAAATGAAATATCGTTGCTCTCTCTCCAACAGCGGAGTGACTTTTCGGCGCGCTCATTTTTAACGTGCTTTACCGCTTTATAATGATTGTTACATTATCAACAGTACTAAACATCGCGTATGCGTGCGCACTCAAAAGCATTTTGGCTCTAGACTCTTAACTCTCCACTATAAACAAGGCCTAAGGCGGATAAAATGTAGGGACAGTGGCGAACTTATAGCAGCTATTGAGACCCATTTTACGAAAAAAAAAACAATCAATATTTTTATACTGAATTAAAGATGTTATTGAAGTGGTGTTATAACGGTAAAAGCAGGGAAACTATATATATGAAAAATAAAATTTAGTTTTTATTCTAGTCTTTTGTTTTTATGCCTTGTTTGGTAATATAAAAACAACGTCTCATATATATATATTATTTTATGACATATTATTATAAAAAAAAGAATATAATGTCCAATATTTACTTTAAACAATTATCACAACACTAACACAAATATGTTTACAACTACAAACTTTACACGAAATAATTAATGTATTTTATTCACGCAATATTTACTAATGTAAATTAATTTGAGTTGTAAATAAACGTTAACCAAACCATAAATAACGATTGTTGTTTTTTTTTCTTTTCTTTCTTTCATTATAATCGCAAAGTTGTGGAAAGTTAATAGCGTGCACGGCAATAATTAATAAGTACAATGAACATTTCTGGATGGTTTTACTTCCGCAGTAATTAATATTTTAACAAAGAGTTATGACGTTAATTGTCATTGTGAATAATACATTAATACGAAAAAAGTTTTCTAAACAGAAAATGCGACCTAAGGAGGAATCGGTTCCTCATCAATAATTTATGAATAATTTTCTTACATCATACGGGCAATTCAAGATCGATTCATTGATTAGTAGTATTTTTTTTTTAAATTATAAGAATTGTAAATAATGTTAATAATAAATACTACTTATGTTTTAAATTGTATTGATATTTTCATATTAAATAATTTATAAATTATTCCCTCTTTAGATACAGTGACTTTTTGATTTATATTATATAAGTAATTAATAATAAATGCTCAATAATGGACATTTTCTGTTGCAGAACAATAAAACATTGTATAATACAATTTTTTGTTTCGAAAATATTTAATGCAAAAACTAATAATAATAAAAACTTACGTAATATAATTCCATGTGCAGACACGTTTTTCGGGATTTCATTCCTTAATTAATTTATTTCAGTAACTGTGACCAAGTAAATAAATCTTTTTTTCTATTATTACATAATATTAGTTCAACGTCAAAATGATGTTAATTTATTTTCATTTATTATTTATAAAATGATTTAATGTCCTTCATTTTAATTGGTAACTGAGCTTTTAATTGAAGCATAAAATTATTTTAAAATGTATTTCATCGAAATTATATTTAATGCAAAAAGGATTTATTCACTTGGTCACCGTTGTTTAAATAAATTAAATGAAAAGAATTTGAAATTAATTAATTTATTAATTAATTTGAAAATACTTAATTGATTAATTATTTTCAAATTATTTTTATTTAATTTATTGAAATTATAACTGGAGTTATTATTTTCCATTTGTTTAAGATACAGTGATCCGATATTTCGAAAGGGAACCGGAAACACAGAACACAGCGGTAACTCGCCTCCCTCATCGGCCGAATCTGAAGTCGACCCTCTGCCCGCGTTACAAGATGCCAGCATAGATAGAGTCATGGGACAGCCTGTTTCGAGACCGGGGATGAGGTTGCCACCTTTACCGCCAAGTCCACCAATTAGAGTCTCACGAAATGGAAATTCTAGTTCCAGGTAAAAAGATAGTATTACATGGAAACAAAAACAAATAATTTCTCAGCAAATAACGGTGATATTGTATGTTTTAAACTTGAAAACTTATATTTTATATATATTTTTTTAATTCGGGATTTTAAAATAAACCATTATTAACTATTAGAAATGATCGCGTCATTCACCGACCTATAATATTATTAACATTTAAAGTCGCCTCATTTTTCTTCTACCTGGGTACTAACATTGTAATGAAGAAAGATCTGCAGAAATATATATACACGCATTTTATTTAAACAGTGTACCGGGTGTCCAAATAAGAAACCTGCAAAATTATTTCGATTCAGTCTTTCCTGATAAATGAATTGATGTGGAAACTTATTTCATTGGCACCAAGATTTTCCCACTGTTTTTGGGGCAAATTAAATAGCATTTTTTTTATCAAGCCAGGCCAACAACGAGGAAAGACAAAATCTTATACATCTAAAATGCAAAAACTTCAGAAGTAGCTGTTTGCTTAATTGTATAAATATTAGGCGATTGTATTAAAAATGACGGGAGACACATCCAATAATTGTAGTCAGGATTTTTATATAAAATGGGTGTTTTAAATGTTTTCTCATGTTTTTTATCAATTTTCTTTCCACCTATATTATATGAAATATTTCATTATTGAAAAAATGAAACAACTACTCTTAAAATTACAAAGCGTCACCTATCGGTGAAAAAATAATTTAATTTTGTTATAATTTATTTTATTTTAAATTAACACACAAAATTCTTGAAAATTACATTAATAATTTATAATTCTAGACATTTTTAATTATAACTTGTGATAGGATTAAGATATAGACTTGAGGTTTTCACTATATTTCTTACTTTTTAACCATTCAAAATTTTGAAGAAAATGGAAAAATTATCTACTTTTTAAGGTGGCGCCACCTAGCGCCGAAGAAGTTACTTATTTTTGTGATTATTGTCAACAAATTTATTTAGTATGACATAAAAATCCGTTCAAATGTCAACATAGCAGTGCTTGAGAGTGTTGCTGCGTCGTGGACAAAAATTGCAGATCAAAAAAGCTTTCTCCATTGTATACTCATAAACTATCTGTGTCTTCATGCTTATAAAATTCAATTAATACAACAATCGAATCCTAATATTGATGAACAGTGGAGTTTGTGGAATGGATTACTGAACATTAATAAGTGGATTCTGAATTTTCTAGCAAAATCATCCTAAACGATGAAGCATATTTACGCCTTGATGGCTTTGCCAATATGATTGTCGAATAACAAATGCAGTCAAAGTGCGGACTTTGGGATAGATGTATCATTGGACCATACGTTTTTAAAAATGAGACTGGTCAAGCAGTAACTGTTACTGGTACTCGATGTCGCGACACATAGTTCTTTCTATGGAAATTAGATGCTATTGATGTGACTAATAAAAATAATTCAATTACTGCATGAGACATTTCCTGGCTGTGTACTTTCTCGTTTCGGTAATCAGAATTGGCTCCGTAGATCATGTTATTTGACATCATTAGATTTCTTTTTATGAGATTATTTGAAGTGAAAGGTCACAACCAAAGCCGTCAAGGCCATTTGACTCATGTATTACTCCATAAATAACCAGATCCTATGCACTTTATGATTCAATACAAAAATAACTCTCTAGATACTAGAAACTGTGTTTTCTATTTATGTCAAATATTACGTTAATTTTGGGACACCCTAAGTTAGTTTGGTTTGTACTTATGATATTGAATTCGTTACCCTTTACTGTATTAATTATTCTATTTAACAAATCTTTATTCATTTAGTTTCTAAATTTTCGTGAATATAGAAATATTTCGGGCTATTGTTTTTATAATATTTAATTCATAGTTATATACTTGATAAAATTAAATTACGTGAAAGATTTGTGAAATAGAATAATTAAAGGGTAACGAATTAAATATCATACAAACCAAACTATCTTATTAATAATTAATAAAATTAATAATAAACAACAAATCTCCCGTAGAAGAAAAAAAAAACAAGTATGGAATGTACGAAATTAAGTATAGCAAACATGACGCAATTTATATAGGGCAGTAAAATGTTATAGAAAAAAAGGATTTATTCACCAGAACATAAATTCACGATCAAGGACAATATGCGCTCGTTTGTTCGGTCTCACATCAGGTTTATCTAAACTGCCGGACCGTTAATACTCCATTCGTCCTAACAATGCTTTACCTCACAATTGTACAGGGTTTTCCAATAAGGGCGGGTCGATGTTGACAGGCTGTGGCAGTCATGTAGTTTTGGCGACGTCTGTCAAATCCATTATTTATTAGTCAGTCTCTGATGCGCCCATTTTACAGCAAACGCGGTGACTCTTTAAGGTCGACTCTCTGACGTTTGGTGACCAAATTTAAGACAACCGGTTTGGTAAACAATCAGCCAACATCCATACACCAAAAGAACGTCAGATTGGTCGAGAACATCGCAGCTATCCATGAAAGTGTGCAGGAGAACCCGAAACAGTGAATTTCTCGCCGTGCACAAGAACTCGGCCTTTCGTTGACTTTAACTTGGCGAATTTTGAATCACATTAACATCGGAGCTAAAAGCTAATGATTACATTCCGTTTGTTCGCTGACTGGGTTTTGAAACGTTTGGAAGTGGACCTCAATTTTGGGAGAAACATCATTTTTAGCGATGAGGCGCATTTCTGGATGAACGGTTAACATAGCCATTCATCCAAAAATACGCCTTGTAAAATGTCATATATGGGGCAACGCCAATCCACATGTGTTTCATCAAATGGTAATGCATCCACAAAAAGTGACGATTTGGTGCGATTTTTGGGCCAGCGGCATCATTGGTCCGTACTTTTTCGAAAACGACGTTGGTGAGGCCTTCACGATTAACGAAGAGCACTACAGATCGATGATAATCAATTTCTTTTGACTCGAATTGAACGATATAGATGCTCATTACATGATTACATGTGCCACACAGTGAACGCCACGATACACATGAACGATTTGAAGGTATTTGACCCCACTAGGTTTTTTTTGTGGGATTTTCTGAAGTCGCAGGTATATGCCAATAACCCACAATCTACCGATGCCCTCAAAGTCAACATAACCCAGGTCATCGCTGAAATTCAGCCGGATCTATGCGGCAGAATCATTGAAAATTAGACCTATTGGATCTGTGCTACCATGAGAAGCCGCTGTGGATATTTGAACGGTGTCATATTCCATACAAAATTGCACACATGGAAAATAAAAATAAAATTTCGTCAATATATCACACACAGATTGTTTCATTATATTTCAACATCGACCCGTCCTTATTGGATAACCCTATGGAATCATCGTCCAAGGTTTGACCCTTGGGTTAAATTACCAAACTTGTAACTATCGATTGGAGAAATGGGTAAATATTCTCGAATCAAAAATTTGTTGCATTATACAAAATTATTACCATGCAACAACAAGTGTCCATTATATAAGTCAATATTTTAATGGATATTTGTTTTAAAGTACGTAGGTAACATAAGTCAAAAAAGTCACTGTAGCTAATATATAATGTATTAATAATTTTCAAATTATTTTTAATTAATTTATTCATCTATATTTTCTTGTACAGCTATCTCATTCCCTCCAGTAACTACATGCTCACAGCACTTTATTCTAAACACTCAACTTTTCTCAAGTCTATTGTAATAATTTATTAATAACTCCCATATCCCTATATGCTACATTTCAAACATAAACAAAATTTGTTCAAAACTCTCACAAAATATTCTTACAAAATATTGCATTCCTCACAACTCTAATATTCCCCTTAAACATAACCACCCTTCGGCCACTATCCACCAATTCATAAACATAATACCACCATAAATTCATACAGGGCAGAAAGACCAATGGTCGATGACAGACTACTATCATAACAGTACATATTAATATAAATTTGTGTTATCATATTGTCTGAAAAAGATGTTTGTATATATAATTTATTATTTTATCGTTTCAGTAGCAGCAACAGCCTAAACAGCATGCGAAGAGCAATAAGTGAGAACGTCTTGAACGAGGAAATTGAATAAACTTTCTACAAAATGTAAAACGGCATGTACATATTTACGCATTTTGCTCATGTAAATATTAAAATATTATTATATACTAGTATGTAAAAAGATAACGTAATGATATGTAAACAATGTTACAATAAAATTTCTTCAATAGAACTAATAAATTGAATTATATTACATATTTATGCAAATCCATTTATGACAGTTACCGATAAAATTGTTGTTCTTTGAGTAAATAATTTCACTACAAGAGTTATCAACTGCGAGGAATGTATTAATTATATAGCGGACAAGTTATAAGATTATTTTAATTAACAACTATACTTTAAAACCTATTATTTGTCGTCAAATAAATTAGGTAGGAATTAAAAGTTCACCGATTTTGAAATATTGAAAATTTCATTTTATATATTTCTCAGGTAAAATAACTGGCGATTTCTAGTACAATAATAATAATCTTTATTATCTCCAACTAAAATTGATTAAAAACAACTCTATTCTGGCACAGGAGAATTTCTTTTAGTTATGTGATAAAAGATAATTAAGTAAGAAATACCGACAGAATAAGAATTGTTATGATTACTGTGGAGGTATGAGTGTGGTTGCTGTTAGTCTTGCTTTAATTTTGAAGATATATTTACTCGTTTTCTAATTATTCCAGGTAAGTTATTATAATGTTTTAAGCCCGATGTAAATATGTTGTATTTTTATATATCCGAATTGTTGTTGGAAACAACTAACTGATGTTATCTATACAGACTTTAGCAGTGCTTTTGATACGTTAGACCACAATTTATTTCTTTCTAAACTAAGCTCTTTTGGGCTTACTCAAAACCTTGCCGATTTGTTTTGCTCGAAAGAATACATATCGAACTCAGGGATTCCCCAAGGGTCAAACCTTGATCCGCTTCTTTTCTATACACATTAACGACCTTAACATGGCCATGTTTTGCAATGTCCTGGCAAATGCTAATGATCTAAAGATATTTTCTGATATTAATTGCGTCAGTGATGTCACTGCACTTCAACGCGATATTGACGTCATTGCCTAATGGTGTGATATTAATGGACTTAGTTTAGATATCAGCAAATGTTCTGTTGTATCATTTAGTCGCAAAAAAAATCAATAATAAAGGGCGATTATGTCATTAACGGATCTTCAATTGACAGATCTGATATAATTAAAGATCTAAGAGTCTGTTTGACTCGCAGCTTAGCTTTTTAAATCAAGTTAATGCTACTGCTTCTTCAGTAATCAAAACGTTAGGATTCGTCATGCGAGTGTCGGAACAATTTAGGAACATGGATGTAATAAAGACTCTTTATTGAGCGTATGTGCGTATCAAACTGGAATACACATCTCCAGTATGATATCCGTATTATATTAATCTTTCCAAGGTCATTGAGAGAGTGCAAAAATGTTTTATTAATTTTCTGACATTCAAAAGCACTGGTAATTACCCCGGGTGACAGAAAGACCTATGTTCGATGGCCCATGACAGACTACTAACACAACTGTACATATTTTTATAATAAATTTTGTAAATTTGTGTTATCATATTGTCTGAATAAAGATGTTTATATATATTACCCCGGGCGTGATTACAACTACGCAGATCTCTTGAACCAACATGACTTTTTATCCTTAATGGAGCGCAGAAAGGTACGTAATTGTTTGTGACAATTTGCTATCAACTATTTTTTTAGTTCCTCGGATATCATCTCGAAATGTGTTCTATGGTTTTGACGCCAACTGACCAGCTGGTCGCGTATGCGCATTTTTGTCAACTGAGTGGTAAATTTGAGACGATTGTAGAATCGGCCCTAAGCGGAGGAAACCATTGAGCACATAATAGGTAATTGGTTGATTACCTGCGTCGACCTTGACTGTTTAATTGTCTAGTGCATTACCAATCCAGTCGCAAACTCTAGATGGAACTCCGCGTTATATGAACGCACAAAAACGCCCAGGGTAAATTCTTTCTTATCCAACAATATTTCAATGCTGTTCACTTCATTATATAGAGCAGAATTGATTGTTCTTCCCTTGGTGTTTGCATGTGGGACGTGCATGAATGGATTATCTACTAGAGTGCAATCTCTCTTATAAATTGCTCACAAAGTCTCTCCAAAAATTTTAATAAAAACAATCTGTACGCCTTTGGGGCGGTAATGAGAATCAACAAACCATAAAAGATTTAGTGCAATCCCCTCTCCCTCCCCAGGTTTATGTATGAAGATGACTGTCTTGTTTTCAAGCCTTTGAGACGTACCCGAATGTCAGACAAAGCTATTAATTGCTATAAGGGTGTTTTTTGCTTATTACTAGATCTGCCGGTTCCCAGTCTAGTATTGACAGAGTTTATTCAATCGTTTTGAAAAATGTCTGTGTGAGTCTGTGAGTTTCCGCGATAGTGCATAAGCGGCTAAATGGATTAAACCCAAACTTTATATCTGAGCTTTTTATTATAGTGGAATGATCTGAAAAGCTTTTCGTTAGAATCAAAACTTATTAAGTGGAACTTTACTCTTAGCGATTTTTTATTTTTTGATTCGGATAGAAAAATATATCGAATAAAAGTTGTATATTTTGAAAAAAAAAAAAATTTGTTATAAAACATTTATTGTAGGACTTTCACTTTTCATTTTATAAGCGGAAGCATTTCATCTACTTGATAAATTCTCCTAGAAATAAACAATTATTTTTATAAACTTTATGTTGGCTGTGAAGGCTTCAAAATACCGTCATATTTAAAAGAAATGTTCTAAAAATTTTATATAGAGTGGGAAAATTTGTAATCATTGTAAGGTAAGGGATAATAAAATAATTTCTAAATATTTGGCTTTAACTTTAAAAGGCAACAATTCAAATTTTGCACATAATCTGACATGCATTTTAGTATCACATATGAAACAGATAATACATTCGTCTGAATTATTGATATTTATTTCACATATTGCATTTGCTGTTACTTTTACTCTGCGCCATCTTTGCAATACATTTTAGAATTTGTTTTTCGTTTCATATATTTTTTTAAATTTCATAATTTGTTCTAGAGAACACTATAATTGTTTCGATACACAATTTATTTTTAATTTAAGTTTCATACTGTCCTGTCGTCATTTTATGATATGTAAAGAAAAAAAACATGTTAGCTAGCTGAACAGGCATAATGATCCCCTGTTTGTATTTAGGGTTACAGAGAATACTTAAATATTACCTTAAAATAATATATTATACATCAAACGAAAGAAATACATGTTTTTTTTTTCGTGAGGTGTAATTTTCTACAACGTAAAAAATAGGTCTCTTCTAGGTGTACGTACTATTTTTTCAAAGGCACAATTACAAAATACGCAAAAAAATAAATATGTTTCGTATTTGACTTTATTTTGACATAATTAATTATATGTTCAATATATAAATTTAATTTTGATTTTTAATGTATCATTTCTCTCCCGATTTTGACGTCCGAAAAATTGATTTCTACTCCTGCTTGTTAAAAAATATTGATTATTTTCGTTTATACTTTAAGGGAAACTTAAAAATTAAAATAATAACACACCAAATTATTTATTACTTACTTATTTTATTTATTTAAAAATAAGGCACGAAGACGATTGAGACACACTTACACACACATATAAAAAATGTACAAATAGATTACCGGTTTAGAAAAATACAAAAACGCTCGCTAAAATCTACTATTCACAAACTTATTATACCTAAAAATACTGATTTTTTGTATCATGTGTACGAGTATGAAATAATAAATGAAAGGTAAGTCTTAAATATCAGAAAGATAGTTCTTAAATACCAATAGAAGCTAACGCTACGCAGTAAATACCTAATATTATTACACTTAAATATCAACTGGAAACGTTCATTCGAATTATGATTTAATCCTTGTTATAGATTTTTTTCTATGTCAAAAAAAAATATATCGGGAATTGATCAATAAAACACAAAATATTTCAAAAGTTTGCTGTGAGCTGATAGTGAAGATTTTTTTTAATTTTAATAAATTACTTTCCTTTCTTATATTTTTTATTCAATCATCCCCTCTTAGTTAGAAAAATCACTCAGAGGTATAGATGTTGGTCTTTATATTTTTCATTGGTGAGTTTCAATATCATTTCCCGCAAAATCCTTCTCGTACCACAACCCCAACTAACCCTTGCTCACAAAATAGCTGCATGCTATACTATTTTCAACATGCATTTCCTTCAATTTTGAAATTTAGATATGATAACATCAGTTAGAGTTGTTGTTAGCTAACCGGAGGGATTCAAATTTCTCGACCTTTTGGAATTGCCATCAACCATTCTGTATCTCACGAATCAACTAGCTAGATTGTTGCTAAGAAAACTTATAGTATTTAGCACCAGGATCTCTAAATACTTATTATTTACGAAGTTCTGGACTAAAACTTAACAATCCATATAAATGTGTTTTGATTGGCCGTGACATTTTCAATCATTAGTCGCACGAAATTTAATTTGCAATGCAAAATTTCAGACGTATTCTTTTTGTTCGATATTTTTATCCATTGTAACAATGAAATACTAAACACATTCAAATTAAATGACAAACTCGAGCACTAAAATCAAATTAAAGGACGGATAACGTTTAAACTCAGCATCAGTTCAGAGAACAAAAATTCTAAATTAGCCATAAGCAGAATTTTGTTAATTCTTTTAAAGTGGTGTTTTTTAATGATCAATTCCCTGTACTTATTTAAAATTATGTTTGTTAGGTTCACAAAGCGTAAACGAAGGACCAGTAGAAGATGTTGAAGACTATGAAGGCCACGGGGAAGACGAACCTGGACCGCTTATCTATCCAAATGGCGATTTCCTGCGGGGTCATCGTCGTCCACATTTTCAGTCCGTCTGTGCTTGGCTCTGGAGATTCCGGCATCGTAACCGAGAAATTTTTGCTCTGGATGAGGTCTTCGTCGCTTTGCATCGTTATTTTTGGAATGGCATAACGTGGAAAGCTCTAAAATATGAAATTTAAAATAAATATATTTTATAATTAGCCACTAACGATAAATTTTTCATGTAGTATTTTTAATACTTATTAGCTCATTATCTTTAATTATCGACGTCATAATGACAAATATTTTTATTATTGTAAACTGGAACCTTTTATTATTTAAACTAAAAACAATTTATTAAATATTGGTTGTGCTAATGAAAATTGAAACTCTATAAATATTTGAGGAAATAGTATGGCTTCGATTTACATTGAATCTGAATGAATTTGATTCACTCACAAAAAATAATAATTTTTATACAATATGAAAAGGTAGCCAGAAAAGGTGTGATAATCTTCAAGTAAAGTGGTTCATTGATTAATTTCAAGTTGAAAATTTAAGTAAAAAAATATTGTACGGTTCTTCATTAGCACTCACGAGGCCATAAATGTGACTAGAAATCAGTAAAATTTTTGAAATATTTTGATTAAAATTAGTTCTATTAACATCAAGTTAAACATTACAGATGTTTATTCAATGATAAGTCGATTATTAATAGCAATAATTATACATAAATTGTTAAAATAACCGAGTCACATATTTAGGATATTAATGGCCTCATAAAGCTTATTGAATACTCACCCAATATTGTTTTTCTGTTTTATTTTATTCAATGTTTTATTTTAAAAACTTTTTTTTAGTCTTTTTTCTACTTAAAATTGATTAACGAACCACATCTAATGAATGTTTTGTCTATGGCTATGTGCCGTAAACTATTTTTCTCTATTTTTTTCTTATCCATTGCTGTCTTCTTGGCTTCCTCTATTGTTAATCGTTTTTCCTTCAGCTATCACTTCGTTCGTTTTTTTCTTTTTTCTTAGTCGTCGCTGTTTTCTTTTTTTTTTGTCCGCGCCTGCCATACTTTCTTGGATATTCTATTATCTTTCATTCATTTTAGATGTCCCAACCAACTCAGCTGCCTTCTTCTTATAAATTTGTGTATGTCTTCTATATCTACTTTTTTCTTATCTGTGTATTCCGTGTTCTATCCAATCTTGTTACTTCTTTTATAAATCTCAAGTATTTTATTTCGATCACATGTATCTCGCTGTTCATTGTTCGTTATCCAAGTCTCGCATCCGAAAGTTAGTATTGGCCTATATATAACATTTTTAGTTTTGTTTCCGTAGTTATTTCTTTTTTGTTTAGAAATAATGTTTTCTCAACCCTTTTGTTTATTTCTGTATCATTTTTCTCATTAGCATCTATATTGACTCCCAGATATTTATAACAATTTATAACACTTGTTTTCCATCTAGTTTTACATTTAAGTTCTCATTTTCCCCTATTGTCATCACTTTGGTCTACTCCTGGTTTTTATGCCGTAATTATCTATGTGTTTATCCATATCAGTTGGTCATGTTCTAGATCTTCACTGCTTTTACTGAATAACATCATGTCATCAGCAAGTACTCGCTTCGATATATTTACTGAATTCAGTTTGTAGTGTCCAACGCACATATATTTACATTGTGTGTTACTTGTTATTATTATTTCATCCATAAAGATGATGGATAGCAAGGGCTGAGTCCCCCACTTTGGGGTCGTTGGTTGTTCTACTGTTATTGATTATGTATGTTATGTTGTTGTTATAAATCGTTTTGATGTCTTATTAGTTTATGGTATGTTTGATGTTTGTCTACTATACTCCATATTTTCTCTCTCTGTTTTCTGTATCAAATGTTTTTTGTATATTTATGAAGGCCAAATATATACATTTATGTTGTTGGCGCATTTTTTCTGTGATTTTTCTAATCGCTAAAATATGGTCTTGAATACTTCTACCATTTTTAAATCCACATTGTGTATTGCGGTTTAATTCTTATCCGCGTTTCAATTATTAGTTCCAGTAATTTTATGTCTGGTGTTTAATAGATTAATTCCTCTCTAGTTATTGCATTTCTGTTTGTCTCCACTTTTGTATATGGATACCAATAACGTTTCTGTCCATTCTGCTGGTATAGTTTCCTCTGTCCACACTTTATTAATTATCTTTGTTGCTATTTTTAATCGCTTTTTTTGTCTTTTTGTTTAAACATTTCTGCAGTTATTTTGTCACATCCACGTGCTTTTCCATTGTTAAATTTTCTAATAGCTTGTCTTAATTCATCTCTGCTTATTATGCTTCCATTCCTCCCTCCTCCTCACCATAACTTCCTTCTCATTTGTCAATTTTACGCCCTTCTTATCTTTTATGTGTATTAATTCACTTCTGTTATTAGTATTTCTCATTGATTTTTATAAAACAGAATTATTTTAAATTTGTTTTGCTGTCCGTTTCCATTTTGTCAAAAATTGTCCTTGTTTAATTTCATTGTAATTGAAATAACTGCAAATGTGTGAATCACCTTTGTTTCATTTTATTTAATTTTCTCTTTTTATAAGTGATTTTCCTGTTTGTCCACACTTTTTGTATATATTATAGTTGTCATTATTTTTATTTGTGATGTTTTTATTCCAAAGTTGTTTTTTTTTCTTTTTCACCTGTGCTTCAATCCCTTCGATCCACCATTCTGTCTGTTTTTTATTGCTTTTTGTTTACATATCCCACACACTTCTGCTGCAGTCTTTAGTATGTTCTGCTTGAAACAGTTCCATAGTTTTGTAATTTCACAATTAGTTTCTATTTCCTTTATATTTTTTATTCGTTCTATCATCATTTGGCGCATATGCTATAATTATGTTATTAATAAATAATTTATTGTTTTATTTTTGTGACCAGTATTCTCTCCGATATGTATCTGTAGCCTTTTAAATCATGTAGTAGGGTTTCATTAATTAAGCATCCCACCCCACAAACTACTCTTTCATTCTCATTTACACCGCTATGTACTCTCGATCTCCCCCTTTTTTGTTATAATAATCTGTTTCCTGCCACAGAGTCCCTTTACAACTCTGGGGCATTTAGGTTAAGTTTTAACCATTTGTGTTTCTTTCTAATTTCTTCATTATATTATCAGTGTTTAGTATGTTTACTTTGCGTTTACCTTGTTTCCTAGTTGATTCCTCTTCTCTTATATTTTTTATCTTTATTTCTCTTATCTATGCCAGGTTCGTCTCTTCAACCATTGTTGTATTATTGGGTGTATGATTTAGTTTTTTGATTTTGTTTTACATCCATATTAACTACAGCCCTTTCTTTTTTATTCCATCTATACTCCTCCCCGTTTATTATCATTTTTCCATACTTTAATTGTACTTTTGTTTCATTGTTTTTTGTTCCCTTGCTATGCTTCTTATTTCAGCTCTCATTTTCTTTTCTTCCCTCATTCATTGTTTATATAAATATGTTTATACTAGATCTTCACTATCTCGTCTTTAATAGTCCTAGCCGATATTATTTAGATTTTAATATTAATTTGTCTTTCAATAAACCCTTTCACTTTTCTTTTTTCTAGTTGCATCCCCTTAATAACAATATTTTTTCTCTTTGCGTACCCTCTTCTCCATTCTAATCTAAGTTCAAGATTTTCAATACGCTGGTTTAGTTTTTTTCCTCACTCCATTTTTCTTCTCTTTGCTTTATTTCTTCTTTCATTCCTTTTATTTCATTTTCGAGTTATTGATTATTAAATACTTCCTTATCTTTCTCTTTTTAAGAATTCTGACATGAGTATTCAATTAGTAGTACTTTATTTAGTTTTCATTTTATTATGTTTTTCTTGCCCTGTTACAGTTTCCTGTATTATAATTGTTTTGTATTGTTCTGGTTTTCTATATTGTTAATACAGTAAATATATGAAATTAAAACTAGAATGTAACTTGAATAAAAAGATATTTTGAAAAAAAAATATTATAATAAAGACACCATTTATTTTTTGCTGAAAATTATCTTTTCTTTCAATAGAAATATAATTCCTAAAGAGGAGAATTAAAAAAAAAGTTGATATACAAGGTGTTTCACTTAAAATAGAAAAACTTACCATAATTTCATAGTAAATTGCACACCCTGTATACTCAAATTTGAAGATTTCCGGAAGATATCCTTTTATTTTTTCAAAAATAAATTAATTTGATCCGAAAGGTATTGGAAGGTACATTTAGATGTTCCAGTCATTTTGACAAACCTTCTATAACTGTTTCTTATATTCAAAATGAAATTTATAAACACTTAAATGGATAACAGATGTTTCTCCGTTTAAATCTAAAATCTTCTATTGAAAATGAATTACTTCAATATAATTTTTGATGATCTTTAATAGCCGTTAATTCAGATTACTAAAAATTTGTTATTTTTTATAACCAATAATATCACAATTGTTGCTATATTTTCTTATAATTTGAATTTTAATTCTGAAACAAAATAGAAAATTTCCATTTTGTTATCAAAACTAGCTTGGTTGCTATATTTCATTTATTAAAAAAACTTAGCCTATTCAAAAGTTTCAACATTCGTTCAATTTGATTTCATTAGATTTGCAATTGCCTAATTAATTACAAATTTTAAACTGAACATGATTGTAGCTTAATCTTTCGTCCATTAAGGTTTTAAAGTTTGGTATTTATTAATATTTTATTTGTAATTAAAATATTTTTATCTGAATTAATTTCGTTTTTAATTCAGATATCAAATTTAATGTATCCAAAATTTTTACTGTACATGCGGTTACTTTTAAAAGCGTATAGTGTTTTCAGCTTACAGAGAATTGGGGCGTACCAGGGCACACTGAATGAGAACTGTGACGTATTGCTTGCAATGATTGTAAAATGCGCGAAATATGATATTACAGCCGATTTCAAAATATAACCCGTTTGCAATTATGCCGAGTGACATGAAAGAAATACATTAATAGCTACGACAAAAATATTTCTAAAAATAGACGAGAATTCATAATCCTTCATAATAGATAAGAGTACTTATTCACTTGGTCGCAGTGATTTAAATACATTAAATTAAAATTATTTGATAATAATTAATAAATTATTTCCACATTTAGCTCTGTGTCATTTTGACTTACGTTACGCAAATACTTTAAACAAATGCACATTAAAACAACTACATTTTGGGGGAAATACCCCGCCAGTCATTGAGTTACATAATGTATACCTGTTGTTGTATATCAATAACATATTGCATTATGCAACTTTTTTTATCCGAGAAAAATTCAATGTAAAGAACAGAAAAGAACGTTACTTCATATAAGGTCATCTGCAGACATGTATTTCGGGATCTATCTCTCGTTACTGACGAGGGATAAATCCCAGCTCTACTTTATACAATTTAAAATGTTAAATTAAATTCATTAAATTAAATCAACTATATTTAATCAAATTAGATCAATTATATTAATTTAAATTAAACTAAGTCAAATTAAATTAAATAAATTTAAATAAAAATCGAATCAAATTTTAAAAAAAGAATTAATTTAATTAGATTGAGCGATCCGTTAAGTAACGTTCTTTTTTGTTCTTTACATTGATTTGCATTATGCAATATGTTATTTATATGTAGCTGCAGGTATACATTATGTAATTCAATGTCTGGCGGGGTATTTGCCCGAGAAGTAGTTTTTTTAATGTGTATTTATTTAAAGTACTCACGTAACGAAAGTCAAAATATCACAAAGCTAAATGTGGAAATAATTTATTAATTATTTTCAAATCATTTTCATTTAATGTATTTAAATAACTGAGACCAAGTGAATAGAAAATAGTATTATCTATTGATATTTACTAAATCATAATGTTTTCGATATAACTGAAGATACAATAAAAACAAAGTTGAGTAACATCTATCATCAGCAATCCAGTTTATTAGGAGCATAATTAATACTTTGAGAAGTCGTATACTACAATTTCGAAATATAATTAATGTATCAATTATGTAACAAAGCAATCGGGCAATAACAAAAAAATCCCCTATATCAATTCTCAAAAAAGTAAAAACAAACTCATTATGCACAACCAATAAAAATAATCTGCAACACTGAAATAATTGTCTACGCTTCCAGACACTAATCACCCATCAAGTGACGAAAAAATGACACCGTGAAAGATAACTGCATAGTAACTAATCACACCATATTTCGTTTGCATAAAATTTACATGAATTTAATTTTATAAAATAAACAATTGCGTGTCTAAAAATAGTACCTACATGTACAGTTAAGTAATTGTTGTATCCCGATCCGTTGCTCATGGGGCTCTTGTTGCCGGAACCGTCCAGGCTCGTGCAGGAATTTGCCCTGTGCAGGTTTTGCATGGAGTTTGATTTTAGAAGTTCCCTCCTCGCCAATTTTGGCGTTATCGTAGATTTCAGGATATATTTGCTGTTTACTTTCTTCAGTTCTACTTTCTTTCTGTAAATTAAAAACAAGAAAAAAATGTATTATCGTACAGAATTTTATTAGGGTTTACGACTACACAGAGTGTCCGTATTTCGAATGAATGTATGGGGATCTCGATTACTTGAAGAGAGAGTCGGTTAAGTTGGGGCAAATTTGCATATTACAGTGCTTATTAATTATCGATTTCCAGATTTGAAATATCTTCAATTATTTTACTGTAATCTGAAGAAAAAGTTATATTTTCATTTTTGTAAATTGGGCGTATCTACGATATTTTTTATTGTTTTCAAAATCTGTAAGAACATTCCTAAAGCAACTTTTTACAACTCAACAAATGAAGTAATTTTTAAATCTGCAAATCGATTCGTTTTTGTTTTTCCAGAAACAAATTATGTTTTTGTTATGGACCCATCATTGAACAGCTTACGCTGATTTAAATTATGTGCCGCATGTCAACTTTTATTAAAAACTATTTTGACGGTATGTAGCTATGGCTATAATGTCATAATATATATGAAAACCATATATTTATGAAATAAAATATTTCGTCTCGATAGTAGTCATCTTTTTAAACAAAACGTTAACCGTTGCATAACCGCATAAAACTAGGCAATGTTTGGTTGTCGTAGAAACGTCAATACAGCATAAAATTAGCAAATGCCTACATGTGACATATCGTTGAAATGAGCGCAAAACGTGCATATCTCAATATGTTTCCATAAGAAAAACAAAAGTTGAGCGTCAAAAACAATAAGGAATTGTTTTTAAAATTTCATAAAATATCCATTCGATAGGTCTAAATAAGATGACTTAAGAAAGTAGCCATAGAATTTCAATTAAATAAAAAATAAAGGTGTTATCGACGATTTTTTTAAATCGAAGTTTTCCGTTTATTTTTTGCAAATATTTACGAAACAGTTGAAGATATTTCAAATTTGAAAGCAGAAATACGCAACTCAATTTAATCGACTCTCTATCTCTTCAAATAACGGAGATCCCCATACATTAAAGTCGCCCTGTATATTAATTTAACAACGGAGTTCATGTCGTTTTTGTATACTTTTTAAAGCTATTATAAATATATTAAAATTTAAAAAATATATATATAAAAATATTAATATAATTTATATAATAATTAAAACATTACTAATTTTGTTATATACAATTTCTTTCCAGCCTTTAACACCATTTTCAATTGATATAGACTTCCATAAATCAGTTGAATATAAACAGGCGGTATACTGTTTGTTCTCAGGTACGAACATAGAGAATTAATACGATATTGGAGTTTTTTTTTTTGTCGTCTCCTACTCGGGTCCATATTTTACTATTGTTTAATAGTATCAGTAGAAATAAGTAGTCATTGCGCGTGAAACAACAAGAATAACAAAATTGAAAATTACACTTTTATTCTAAAATATCATTTTAAATTTTTAATGGTTTGAGCTTGTAGTACGCTTATTCTGTAAACATTATTACTATGCTTTTACAAGTTGTGTGTACCTAACTTTGTTAAAAAACAATTACGGTTCCCCCTATGTCATCTAGTTCAGAAGGAAATTATAAACATAACCTCAATACTGAAACTCAAGAAGATGATTTGTTCGGGGAAGGTTTTGCGGAGTTTGGAACTAATGAGAATACAGAGCATTCTGTTCATTTGGAAGAAGCTGGCATTTCTGCTGGTTCAACAAAACTGGCACAACCAGGTAAAAAGCGCGTCATCCTAGAAAAGAAACATACGCAAGTAAAAGTGAACGAGGGGCGAAAGTTATATAAAGTTCGTTATAAGTAAGTTCTTGGAGATAGCTGTAAAATGCAGTGCTTTGATAAAATTTTTATGCCATATCAACAAAAGACATTCAGGATGCTCATTTGTATGGCTTTCTTCATAGTAAACCTGTAGAAAAGCATGGCAAACATTTTTCGTATATTTATCAGGTAAATAATTTATTACTTTTGCTTCTTATTTTCTTTAATTAAGTTTAACAATAAATTGTAGGTTCATCATGAAGGCACGATTCTGAAAGTTTACAAAACAGCATTTTTTAGATTTGCATGCAATTACCAACAGCCGCCTTGATCGCTTGCACCAACATATACACTTTAGACAGGGAACTCCTCCGTAAGACAAAAGAGGCAAACACAATAATAGACCAAACAAACTGCCTGAATATATTGAAGAAAGGATACGCCAACACATTTTGAGTTTTCCAAAATATAAGTCACTGTAGATTATGAGGGTCGTACTTTAGCTTTAGTCGCAGTTCTTTGCTTGATCAGTTAGATTTGAGATCGTTACAAGACAGAAGAGTGCTGCTTGATTTATGTTTCCTGTACAAGTTTGTCAATGGTATTATTGATTGTCCTCTATTACTTAACTTACTTAATTCGCGGTGTTAATTCTAGGCATACTTCTTAGATTGTCTTTTCGTCACACGAACTATGGCATCTTTAATCTCATTGATCGACTTATGCGTCTTGCGAATGCCTTGTAGGATAAGTCTAGTTTAAATTTGTCTTCGGATTCTTGTAACAGCTTTAAGAGTAGTTTACGGTATATACGTTTGTCGGAATATATATGCCTATGTTCGTGTTATGGACATCACATTTTGTATGTTAATTGTTATGTAGAAAATTGTTAATCGAATTGTTATTTGTTGTCATATTTGTATCTTTTTTTTTCTTTCTATTACTTTATTTTTTGATATTTTATACAATGTATATTTTTCTGCTTTTATAAAAAGGTTATATCCGTAAATAAGAATACATAAATAAATTATAGCAGGAAGGATAATATGCATCATTATAATATTGCAAAAATGCATCAACTATATTTTGAGCAGTATCAACTGCATCTTCAAAACAAAGCATGCAATCCCGTGGTAGAATACGAGTACTTCAGAAATTTTTTCACTGAAAATTATAAGATATCCTTTGGAAACCCGATATCCGACACCTGGGACTGACGAAGAACTACGAACACTACAACGAGATAAAAATCTGCATGTAACAAAAGCAGATACATTTTATGCTGATATAAAAGATAAGACAGCATTATCAAGACGTGACCCCAATATTGAAGTTATATCTTTTTATTTTCAACAGAACCTGCCGTTACCAGTATCACCGAATGGGGACGAGTCCTATAAAATTGAGCTATGAATATACAATTTTTGTATTCATGTTGGGAGTACAGGGCAAAGATGTTTTATGTTTATGGCGAAACGTTAGGAGGCAAGGGACGAAATGAGGTACCAAGTATCTTACTGCATTTTATATATATATATATATATATATATATATATATATACATTTGTTTGTAGTTTGTATGAATAATGTTGGGCAAAATTGAGTAGTGTTAGTAATTGTTGTGATTATTTTTTTTTTTTTTAATTTAATTGTTAATTTAAATTCTTTTATTGTAAAACATATAAATATCATATTGCAAAAGCGCATGTTGGCTTTTGCAATATCGGCAATTTCTGCACCTAGCAACAAGAACACCTTATTGCTACATGCATTCTAATGTAATAAATTTTCTGAGTAAGATGGGGTGATGTCGCTTGCATATATTTCATTGGTTAATTTATATCGTATGATATCACGTGCGATATTACTCACACTGCTCGAACACCTTGTTAAAATAATTGTAAGCAATTATACCTTTATATACCTTTATCATTCAAACATTTTGTTAACGTTATTTATGGATTTATTTAAGATTCAAGTGATATTATTCCGGTGACGGGCATTTCTCCAAAAACCCTTGCGATCGCTGTAAATCCGCAGCACAACATAATCTAGTATTTCTAAATGAGCAATTTTAATTAAATAAAGTTTATAAGTAAAAATAAATTGATGATTTAATAATAATAGATTTTTATTCCCAGCAGAAATTTACATTTTCCTATTACAGGGAAAAATATACAACATCAGCTAATTATTAATAAAACTAAACTTAATTTTAGTTTAAGTTCTAAAATACAAATTAGATAAAGAGAACAGAAAATGCTGCATATATTTTTATGATTTTAATGATATATATTCCTCGCCTCCTTTCAATAAATAGGGGGAGGTTACTGATAGTAATAGAATGTGATGCATTAATAAAACTGTCATATACTTAATTTTGCAGTAACAAAAAAATATAAGTTAAATTCGAACTAAAACTGACACATTCTTAAAAAAATCATATCTTTGTAACCGCTTGAAAAATAAGCATTTTCTCTACTTAAATTAAAGTACGTGCGCTTCAAATTATGAAAGAACCTCTTTAATATGTTGAATAGGTTATAAATTAAAAATTATCAAAATTATCTAATTTTAAAACATGAATTGAAATTTAGCGAATCTCGCAAAAGCACAGTTTAATTAGGTCCGCAGTTTGGTTCATACCAGAACATAGCCTCAAGTTTCCTCTTTTTGGGAAAGAAAGATTTTTTTAATTATCGAACCGATCTTTTGAGATATTTTTTTGTATTGCGAGACGCCGTAAAATTACGTTCGAATAAGGCCCGCTTCTACAATTGATAGTTACACTTTTGGTAATTTAACGCGGAGTTAAACCATGGGCGGTGATTCTAGAATTATACATTATTGGGATGAACGGAGTGGTACCACTCCGGTATTTTTACCCGTGCTCGGAGCATAAAATAAACCTGAAATGAGACTGAGACAATCTTTAGATTGCTAAAGATTAGCTTTTGTTCTGGGCTATTCCGTACAGAAAATGTTAAGTTTAACATGTACGTTATCATCACAGTCTAAGCAGCTTTTGTAATAGATATGTATTAATAAAATGTGAAATTAATTAATAACGTACACGATAAACTTATTAAAAATGATTTCCTTTTATAGGGATTACTGAAAGGTAAATGCATTATGTGAAAATATGTTAATCATAATTTAGGTAGTTTTTAACTCATTTGTTAGAAACATGAATAATATTAGGTAATTTAAAAAATATAGACATTGAATTTAATGTTGGAATCTGTTGTTAACGCCAGTTCAGTCTTTTTATTGGAACTTTAAAATTTGAAATAATAAATATATAACCAAACTCATTTATATAATTTTATATTTTTTTATTGTTTTGAAGTCAAAATTATTAATTATTTTTTGTTGTTACATTAGAAATAGTTAGTTGATATATTTTTCTATTTTTTAAATTAAAAACTATCTAGTAATTAATATCTATAGTATTATTCAATTCTTTTATTTTAAATAGCTGCGATCAAGTGAATAAACATTTTCTTTATTGTATTTGAAAAGCATTTTGAAATCTAAATTAGATTTTCAATACCGTTTTATATAGTTTTGAAATTAAATTTTTGTCGTTTATGGTATTTATGAAATTTAACCACTAAAGAAAACTATTTTTTAGAATTTTGGTAATTGAGCTTCCGACCGCGATTATTTGTAGGTTTTCTATGATTTTGACGCCAGCTGACCAGCATGCCATTTATGCCATCTGAGTGGTAAATTTGAAACGATTGTAGAATCAGAACGCTATTTACCAATCAGTTAAACTAGAATACTCAACACCGAAGGTCTACGTTACCAGAGCTATTACTATCAATTGTTGAAGTGGCCCTAAATGAGAATGAGCGGCGCTGGGATTAACTTCGCGTAACCTTAGTTTAAGGCGACTCGCAACACAAAAAAGATCAAAAGATCGGTTTGATAATTGAAAAAATCTTACTTTCCAAAAAAGAGGAAATTTGAGGCCATGTTCTGGTATAAACCAAACTGCCGATCTATTTGAACTGTGCTTTTGTGAGATTCGCTAAATGTAATTATTTATTTTTTTAAATTAGATAAATGAGATTTTTTGAGTTAACTATTCACCATATTAAAAGAATTTTTCAAATATCAACCGATCTTTTGATTTCAAAACTATATAAAAAAGTATTGAACATCTAAATACAATAGAAAATAAAACATGTATTCACTTGGTCACAGCTATTTAAAATAAAAGAATTTAATAATACTATAGATATTAATAACTAGATATTTTTCAATTTAAAAAGTAGATAAATATATCAATCAACTATTTCTAATGTCACAACAATAAATAATTAATAATTTTGACTTTAAAATAATAAAAAATATACAATTATTTAAATTCCAATAAAAAGACTGAACTGGCGTTAACAACAGATTCTAACAATAAATTCAATGTATATATTTTTTAAATTATCTAATATAATGCATGTTTCTAAAAAAAGGGTTAAAAATTACCTAAATGATGATAAATATATTTTCACGTTATGCATTTACAATTCAGTAACCCCTATAAAAGGATATAATTTTTAATAAGTTTAACGTGTCACATATTCATTACAAAAGTTGCTTAGACTGTGATGATAACGTACATGTTAAACTTAATATTTTCCGCACGGAATAGCCCCGAATAAAAGCTAATCTTTAGCAATCTAACATAACTTATTTTATGAAACACAAATAACTAAACCTGTACTAAAAAATACGATGTACACTAACAATATAAAATTTAACAAAATACTAAAATCAATAACAATACAATAAAATAAAACAAAAATCTACAATACGTGCGCGTCATAACAAAACAAAACATAAATAACGCGGCTGCGCTCTCGTTGCTTCGGTCTCACTTCAGGTTTATCTCATGCTCCGAGCACGGGTGAAAATACCAGAGTGGTATCACTCAGTTCGTCCCAATAATGCTTTACCTCACAATTTTAGAATCACCACCCAAGGTTTAATCCTGCGTCATTTGAAAACTTGGAATATTTTGTCACCACTAAGAACTGTTACCGGTGTTTCACCGGAAACGCCGCTACATTAGATTATTTAATTCATATTCGCGTAAACATCATACTCTTTTTGTTTTGCTCATTTTAATTTCATAATCATTTAAATCGGGAAATTCATTTATGAAATAACTGTACATTTCTGTAAATATTTTAGTTAAGATTATTGCACCCCAAATTTAAATGGAAAACGGCTTACGGCAGTTAGAACCGTCATAAACCTTGAGATTCGCAGGGGGCGGGTTCCAGCATTTCAGGCACCCTAGGCAATTCTGCCGCAGCTTAATCCCCAAACAAAGGGTAATCGGGAGAATCCGAAAAGAGGCAGAAAACCCAACATCTGACTTCTCTTCAGAAACGGATCGCCAGAAAGGGGTCGCGGTTCCAGATAAATCCGCGAAACCATCCCTTTCTGGCAATTACGCCTCCGCGCATCCACTACCACCCCCACCAGTGGTTGGGGTTGGTAGAATCGGTGGAGTAGAGAAAATGAAAAAAAAAAAAAACGAAAAATGATTAGTTATCGATGAGTGAGCAAATCAACCACTAGTGAACTACCAGCGACACATAGAAGCATCATCACGCAGACATCACTCGATCATCATCGAGTTGGAACATCATCAGCATTAGAGCGAGTTGTAAGCCGTTTTCCCTTTGTTCATTCATTTAGTTTTTTTTTCAATCTAGTAACTGAAACAGATTTCATGTCATTACTTTTTCTGGTACTAAGTGTGAATAAAGGTATATATATATACACGGTGGCGCAAGATTACGATGAAGTCCAATATCTCAGTTATAAAGAAATACACAAAAAAATGTTACTTACATTATTAGTAGCTACTGTAAAAATTCACATTTTAAAATTAGTTTCATATATACAAGGTGTCCAATAATCACGTAACGTATCAAACATATGTTTTTTTAAATGGAATGATATATTTTTTATGAAGATTTTCGATTCTACGTTTAAAAATAATCATTTTTTATATAAGATTTAATAGGTCAATTTTTCATTGTTTAAAAGTTATAAACAAATGAATGTTGAAATCGATAGATGTTTAGAGCCTAATATTTCAATAATGAAAAATGAAATAAACATTCTGTCAACGCCATATAAATACAAAAATACTTAATAATAAAAGAAATACTCTTTTTTTCTCTTAAAACAAATTTTTATATACAAGGCGAAGCAATACGCAAAATGATTTTTTTCTCTTTTTACTTAAATGGGACACCCTATATTTTTTATGCTATTTTAATAGAAAATTAATCACTCTTAATTTTTTATATAACATATTAAATAGCTACCTTTTACCGTTTTTGAGATATTTAATCTCAAATACAAATTTGGTATAGAATTTTTAATCAAAGTAGGCCGTGCCAGAACAACTAATTTATTTAGTTGTGAAAGTTACGCGAACACAAATATAAAATAATTTAGTGAAACGAATAATCAAGTATATTAATTAAAATATATCATAATTCATACATATTGTTTTTTACCACGGGATAAATGAGAATTTAATAAAAAAAGTAAATAAATATTAAGCTGTAATTATTTTAGTACGCGATAATATTGAAAATACAACAATTTAAATAGGTATGTTTTTGGCTGTGCGCCAGGATCCAGGTACAACGAATCTTCTTATCTCAGGAATGCGTTCTCGGAGTGAGTCATCGATCGTTTTTTTCTTCTTGATTTGCGATAATTGCGCTCTTGTATTTCGATTCAGTCGTCCGAAAACGCGCAGTGTTCACTATTCCGGTTTAATTTTTAACGTTAGAAATTATTAATAATTAAAAACGCGATTTATTTTTGTTTATGAACAAGTGGTAATTAGTGAGTGGTGGAGGTGAGTTGGTTTTCGATTCACCAGGAATGGATTGGAAGTTATTTTTTCTATTAAGGTATGTTAATATTAATAATTTATTTTTAAACCGATTTTACGATTCCTATTATTATCATCAATTTATTTTCCAAAATTGCATTTGATTAAATAATTTGGTATAGAATTTTTAACCAAAGTAGGCCGCGTCAGAACAACTAATTTATTTAGTTGTGAAAGTTACGCTTAATATTATAATTAGTAAGTAAAGTACATTTTACGTTATATTTTGTAACACTGGTGCAGTTAAACATACTTCTTCAATAAATGATTCATTTAATTGTTAAAAACTAACAACAACTATATTTTTAGGTTATTATTCGAAAAATATTTAAAATATTCCTATATGCTTCTTAAATTGATTTACTTAAACAATTCATGTTGACTGAAAAACTGAAAATAGATACTAAGTGAAATAATAAAATATTTATATCATTATATTTTGTTAACATTTTTATGTATTTATTTCACACATTCACATTTTTTTTAATTCAGTAGCATTGAAACATTTTACAATTTTTTTCTTAAAAAATATGTCCCAATAACCATTATAACTCGCTAAATAATCGTTGAGCAACTATTTTCTTTATATTTTGCATGCGCCTTTAAATATCGATTGTCATTTGAATATCCTTTTAGGTTAGGGAGTAAGTATGTTATTAAATACCAGAAAACGATTATGAATTGCATTTGTTTTAATTATAGCCTACTTAAATAATAGATTATAAGCAAAACTTATAATTTTGTACTTTGAATTGAAATTGTTAAAAAATGGTAACAGATAGGGGTATAGTTTATTATACAAAAATTAAAGAACAATCAATTTTCTATCGAAATAGTGTAAAAATATAGAGTGTTCCATTTAAGTGAAAAAAGAAAAAAATCATTTTGCGTATTGTTTCACCCTGTATACAACATTTGCTTTATGGTAACAAACGATTATTCCTTATATTATTAAACATTTTTTCAATTAAATTGCGTTAACAGAAAGTTTACATCGTTTTTCATTTTTGAAAAAGAAGGCCCCAATCTTCCATTGATTTCAACCTTAAATTGTTTATAACTTTTAAAATATTAAAAACTGACCTAATAAACCTTATGTCAAAAATGATTAATTTTAAGCGTAGAATCTAAAATCGACATAAAAAATATAGCATTCCATTTAAAAAATCATATGTTTGATACGTCACCTGATTATTGGACACCCTGTATATATGAAACCAATTTTAAAATGTGAAGTTTTACAGTAGCTACAAATTATGTCAGTAATATCTTTTTGTAAATTTCTAAATAACTGAGATATTGGACTTCTTCGGAATCTTGCGCCACCCTGTATATAATTGTTCTTTAGAAAAAGTCACTAACTATTCCAATATTAATAACGGCAACCTATTAAGTGCGTACGTGACATAATTGCGGTAAGTCGATCTTATACATTTTATTCTATTAACCTGAGCTAACGGAGGTCTTAGGGGAGAGTGTTCAAATTATATAAACTCATGCCACAAAACCATTTAAATTCCTAATTGTTTCTTACGTTCACATAACCCCGTAACAGAACAATAATTTTCACATTTTTTAATAATGAAATATTTTTTATAATATTGCATATAAGCAGACTAAGTGACCGCTACTAAGGTAAACACTTACACTTTATTTATTTCTGTGACTAGTTTTGACAACACGGTAATTATTATCAAACTAAGTATTTACGTCTAGCTTCAGTTTGTATTAATACAGGTACAAATAAAAAAAAATCTAGAAGGGGCGTACATAAGGTTGGTCTGATCATTAATTACCGAAATTAGATTTAGATATGTGCATTTTCAAAGCTTCGATAAAATCCATCTTATTCTCTTTTTCGGCAACATGGATTACCGATAGTATATCTATTCTCTATTCTGTATTGAATTATTTTTATTTAATTTAAAAACTCTTATAGGTATATTCTTTTAATTTAATTTCAAAATTAAGATCAGACTGTCTAATATTACAATCAGGACAAATTAATACATAAAATCCTGGTATACTTAATTTATTTATTGTTTTTCTTTTTAATTGAAAAAAAAAATATGGCTTATTTTATGACTCGATTTAAAAGTTATATTTGCGTTTTTTTGTTTAAACTAAATTTTCGTTAAATTTACTGAAAATATTTCTTTAAACAAAACCAATAACTCATCGTCTTTACTAAGGTATTTGCACTGAACAAAATATGGCAGGTTTTGTGGATATATACAAAATATTTACGTGTTGTTTTTTTTAAGAATTTTTCGTTGAAATCTCTGATATTTTTTTCGTTGAACAAAATATAGCAGGTTTTAAGGCTTAATTTTAATAGAATCAAATAAAAAGCGAATTCCACTCAAGCAATGGCAATATATCTATAATTCAATAAGATTTTGTCTTTCTTAGCTGCGGACCTGGCTTGAAAAAAAAAATCCTTTAATTTGTCAGATAAATAAAAATCTACACAGTCGGAACTACAAAATTATCACGGCCTGTGGTAGCATAGTTGTGTATATTATAATTCTCTTGATGTCTTCTGTAGTTATTATACGAGGGGTCGTTTTTTTATAATCGGTTATTTTGAATAATTATGCAATTTTCGATTATGTTGTATTTTTAATCACATATGCTTTGGTAACTTGTATGGCAATTTACAAAACAATTGGAACATTATTAATTTTATTATCTGTCAGCTTGTAAGTCGCGCATCGAAATGACTAAAATCGAATACCGGGCTGTTATAAAAATTCCTAACAAAACAAGGAAACCCCCAAAAATTATTAGCGCCTCGCTTTATAATCCAGATTTGGCACCGAGTGACTATTTTTTGTTCCCAAATTAAAAAAAAAAAAAAAAAACACTAAGGGCGATAAAATGTGGGGACAATGACGAATTTATAGTAATTAAGGAGAGCTATTTTGCGAAAAAAAAGAAGAATATTTTTATACTGGATTAAAGATGTTATTGAAGCGGTGTTATACCTATATTAAAAAGTAGGGGAACTATGTTGAAAAATAATATTCAGTTTTTTTCCTCTAGTTTTTTGTTTTCATACATAGTAGCTGGATCAGTCATTATTTGGTGTTTTACAACTTGCTGTTTACAATATTCAGTGTAAATCTTTCACTTCCGTTTCTTCTTTTTTTTCTCGGCTAATAAAGGAAGACAGACCCTTATCGGTGAACTATTTACGGTGTTTACGTATAATTATTAATTAAATATTGCACTCAATTACATATGTTTACATAAAGTGGCCATAAAAGTGTGATAATATTCAAGTAGAATGGTTAATTGGTTATGAATTCTTCTTCACAACGTCTCACGAGACCGTTTAAACATTAAATGCGTGCCTGTTAATTTTTTATTTTATTTTTTCACTAAAAATTAGTGTTGGGAAAAATCAAGTCATATTAGACGGGTTAAGTGAGAAATTATTTAAAGACAGATTAATATTAGTAACAGAGTCTAAAAGAGCAATTTTAAGTGAATAAAGTCAATAATAATTGTTTTTCAATTAATAGAGAACAGATACAGATATTAATAGAACATGTTGCTACAATTAAAAATAAAACATTTTGTATTACTTTCTTCACTTTTTTATTTGTACACTATATATATATTTCGGGCATTATGTGTCCATCAGTTGAAGAATTTAAATGAATGAATGATTTTAAATTAGTGCTCTCCACAAAAAACGGAATAATTTGGAAATAAAATCATATGAGTTACACCTAAAGCTAAACAAAAATTGGGATGAAGCTTTACTTAAAGTATACAACGTAGTCAATCAAAGAATAAGTCGAACAGAGATTCCATTAGAGCATTGAAACATTTTATTGTCATATAGTGAGTTGAAACTTCCGCTCAACCCCGCGTTTGTTATCTTTTCTTTGTACATGAGATCTGGTTAAATGGGCAATGTTGTGCAGTTTTGTATGCTAGTTCAGATTATGTTGAGAAATTTTCAAAATTCTGAGCAGTTTAAAAATTATTTTAAAAAATAAAAATTGTGTTTTTCTAAAAATTCAAATATCTCAATAATTATTAAAGATGCAAAAAAAAATTCAAATAAATGTTACTTGGTTTAATTAGGTAAATATAAAATTCAAGTCAAAATAAAATTCAAGATGGCGATTTTCGCGATATTACTACCAACTTTCTTATTTTAAACGGCCTTCATATTTGAATTTACACGCCTAAACAGACTTTTTTCTCATTTCTACGATCTATAACAACCTATGTCAAAATAAAAAAATAATAAAAAAAAGTGTTGTATGTTTAAAACAAGTAGGCATGAATAAAAATAAACAAAATTTATTATAACAACTAACTGACATGTTACATTAGTTTATCATATTGATAAATATTTTTATTTGAAATGGCGAATTATTCAATACATGAACAATATTATATGTTTTGTAATTAGATCAAGTGTTACAAAATCCTCATCTTGATGCATAAACGTACCAAGCAAACTGTCCTGAAAGAAGACAGCCGGACATTAAGGTATTTATAAGATTGGATGGAAATATGCAACTGTATGGAAGTTTAAAAAAACCTAAGAGAAATAGAAATGTGGTCGTTGCTGATGATAGCTTGTGTGGCAGCTAATCCGAACATTTCATGTCGATAGATAGAAAATTAAGTTAAAGTATCTAAATCTAGAGCGTTAATAATTATAAAAAAGCACAAGTTTCACCTTTATAAATTGCACTATCTCAGACTTTACAACCAAATGACAACATACGTAGATTAACATTTTGCAGGTGGTTAATCAACAAAAATGGTGATTTTATAAATAGAATTTTATGGACTGACGAATTCTACTTTTTTAATTGTGGGTTATTTAATCGTCATAACGAGCACTATTGGGCTCAAGAAAATCCACACATAGTTATTCCACGGCGAAACCAAGTACGGTTCGGCTTTTAATGTTTTTTTGTGGCATAATGGAAAATCATTTACTTGGTCCTATAATTTTTCATGGAAAGAAAAGAAGATTTTTTGGATGATTTACCTTTGGCAGAAAATATGCAATTATGATACCAGCGAGATGGCGCTCCTGCACACAATGCTAGAGATGTTATTAATTATGGACGTTTAATAACAAAGTAATAGCGACTAATACACATGTTCAGTGGCCCAACAGATTTTCAGACTTGACGCCTCTTGACTTTTATTTCTGGGGCACTTTAAAAGACAAAGTTAATGGAAGTAACTTTAGTTATAGCAATGTGGATTAACTTCGAGAAGCAGTGACAGAGGCAACAAACATAATCTGAAGCAGCATAGAAAACTGCACAACATTGCCCATTTAACCAGATCTCTAACTTTAAGAATAAGAAAGATACCCATGCAATCCTACTCCATTTATGACACCCTGTATATAATTCTCGAATAGTATTAGACTATCCAATTCTTTAAATTTTCCTCGGCACGATTGATTTCTTTTGCAATTTGAAAATATTTTTAAATTTAGAGTTACTACCCCAGAATATAAGACCGAAAAAAATATACAGTTGTGGCGGCTGATCTACTTAAATATTTGCCTACTTCCCGAATGCTGCATATCTCCGGTAATGATTTTATTAAATCATTGATATATGTGTCTAGGACTAGAGATTTTAATTCCAAGAATTTCTGCCTCGCTTACTACATTATTATAAAAGTTTGTATTAACATTTCAAAATATTAATTGTTTCTAAAAATCATCACATTGGTTTTGTCATTATTACTTTTTAATTTATTTCTACAAAATAAGTTGTTGACATTTTGAGCCTTTGATCCTGCCACTTAAAGTGTTTTGCCTGATGTGAGAAGATTAGCATCATCCGCATAAGTTATTGATAATATTAACTAAATCATTTATAAAAAATTAATAGTGTTGGTGCGGTTGGTCATTGGAGGATATACCATCCATTACTTGTTGTTTTCTACCTTCCAGGTAAGAATATCTTCTAGCTATCCCTCTTATTCTATACTTTATACTGTGTTTTAATAAAATACTAGGAATATTGTCATAGCTAAAGGGCATTGTATTTTTCAATCGGGCAAATACTAGTTTACGCGATACGCTCAAAAATTAATTTAAAGAAATATTATCATATATTTAGTGTTTCTGAAGACTAAATTTGGTAAAAATAAAGCACGGAAATAAAGTTTTATTAAAATTAGACTTACTGTTTACTTAAAATTTACTATTAAAAATTACGATTTTTGACGTTTAATGCGGTTATATTGGGATATCCAGAATAATTAAACACGATTTTTAATGATTTAATTGGGTTACTATATTAAGTTTTGCGAGAAAATAACGAATCTGAAGTCTGTTTCTTCAGGAAACTTACCGTTTAGTCACAATTCACTGTTGAAGTGCTTCATTATGCTTAACTTCATGTAGTATTTTTGAACAATATTTTCCATATTGAGAGACAAATTTGTATTAAACTAAAGCTTCTATTCACACAAAACTGCCCATTTTTTGCACCAGTCTAATTTTATTTACGTTATCAAACGTAAAAAGTTAATTGCGGGTAAAATAATAGATGGCGCTGATTCCATAGATGGTGATTATTATAGAAAATAAACATTGTTTTTAATTTATTTTATTGAAAGTAATAAAAATGAATATTATACAATAAACATTTTTGAGATCAAAAGCATTTATCTCATAATTGATGTAATCATAATGCCTTTACTCTAGCCTAGGTTGTAAGTTTTAGGAAATGAAATAATGTTATTACTTACATCTTAAAAATCAAAACTCATTGCATTGTTTTTAAATAGCACAATAGCAGTTTTATTTGGAAGCTAAGCGCATCCCTATCATCATTAAAAGATTCCGATGTGTGTTTTAGTTGAAAAGATACATTATTACCATTAGTTATCTCTTATTAAAAAATAAATGCTTACACATAATTTGTATATAGCATGTTTTATTATGTAAGCAGATGAAGCTTTATAACAATCAACAAGCCGAGGCACAGCTTTGGACTGTTTTTTTTTTTTTACTATAACATACTTTTTTTTTAAATTTAACTTTATTAAAAATAATTAAATTGAATCATACATATTATATACTTTTTTTGAGATAGATAAAACTTTCTAATTGACGCAAATAAAAAAGACATATTGTAAGTTTTAAATACTTACTAAATATTTGAAAAATCAAATTTCAGAATGAAAGTAAATCAAACTTGAGTGTACCAAAACGTAACATTTTCAAATGTACTAAGTGATTTTTATTAAATTAAAAATAACCAAATGCAGTAACACAATTATTCTATTAGAATATTCTTAGTTACGCCTTAAAAATTAAAAGCCATAGTTTTTAATTAGCATAATAGAAATTGTATTGTGTAATCTAAGAGAATCACTATCATCATTAACAGGCTCTATCTTACTACTAGTTATCCCTAATTAAAAAAAAATATGTCACATAATATTTAAATATCATGTTATATAAATTTAGTTTTCTTTGTGCTATAAAATGTGATCTTTTAATCATAGAGAACATTTGAAATATGGAAATATTTTTTTAATCCACATGAAGCCTTTATTTCCACTTAGCACAATTTATACAATCTTAATATGACTGGACCCCTGAAAAATAATTGTTCTATTTCCGTTGAACACCTGAATAATTATATACATTTCATCTTGTAATTAATAATGTTGCCCCACTAAATAAGTGTGTTCGTGCAGTTGAAACAATGATTGATTTTCAAACAATCTGTATTGATGGGACATCTCTAACTTTCAAACAGTGCAAACCCTTACAATAGGAATATTTTACATTAAACTCTTTATCGAGAAACAATTTATTATTTTCAATTTAATTATACCTATAATTTTTATAAAAAAAAATAAAACCAAACAAGCTATCAATTCTAGAGTGATAAATGTACTCTTGATTATCAATATTAATCTTACACCTAAGGTGAATACCAAAAATTGGCAAAACATAACCAAAAGACCAAAATAATTATATTATCTGTAAAATTGCAGTATTTTCGCATAATTTATAATTTATCTAAAAATACTTTAATTATATTCAAAAATATACAATCTATGGATCATAGATGGTAAAGAAGCGCCTTTATTCAGTTTGTATTGTTTAAAATAAACAACGTTTATTTAATAATCAAAAATGTTTTATTACAAAATAGGTTTAATTACGGAAATTCGGTAGTGAACAATGAAAATTAGTGTAAATTGATGTTAAATAACGTTTGATTTGTGATTGTGTAAAGGTTTATTAAAAATTCGTCTCAAAAATGTATTCTATGCGTCCAATACAATCCCGTTAAACGTCAAAAATCGTAATTTATAATTACAATTTTTTTTACCAGATTTTATGTTTCCAATGGTAAAAATAGTCCTATTCTTTTTTACAATTTTTTAGAGCGACTCTCGTCAAAATTCGTAATTTATAATTACAAATTTTAAGCAAACGGTAAGTCCAATCTTAATGAAACTATTTTCTGCACTTTTTTACCAGATTCTATGTTTACAATGGTAAAAATAGTTCCATTCTTTTTTACAATTTTTTTAGAGCGACTCTCGTAAAATATTATATTTAATATTTCAATCTTATAGTGACCCTACTTACTTCTTCTGATACTGGAGTAATATTTATTTGCTCTATATATTTTTTTTAATTTATTTTAATTTAGAATAGTGATTGTTTAATTGTATTTTGTCTTTATAATAATAATGAAATAAATAATAATTTCTTTGCTTGTTTGTTTGCTTGGGAATTTTATGAAAAATGAGAACACGTTTACATTTATTGCGCGCATTTCAAACTCGACAGAAATGAAATAAATAAATTTAAATATATTAATTTATTTCATTTCTGTCGAGTTTGAAATACGCATAATAAATGTAAACGTATTCTCATTTTTTCATAAATTTCCCTGAACTTTTTCGTATAAATATAACAATGTTATACGCTAAAGCGATTTGCATAAAATTACGTTATTATTGCAAAATACTAACAATCATTTAAATATCCCGTTCCTTTTAATACGGCGACAATACGATAATAAAGCGTAATTAAGGTCACTTACTTTCGCCTCCAAATGATGTTGACGAACGCGAATTCGGCAATGGAAGCGAAAATGAATATGCTGCAGCCGAGGAACCAAATTTCGCTGGCTTTGATGTAAGACACCTTTGGCAGGTGCTTGCCTTGTCCGGAGGCCAAGGTAATGAATGATAACATTGTTGATGTACCTGCAAAATTAGCGATTATTTTATTTGTGAAACGAAACATTAAACAACCTTGATTTTGTCGGGGGAAAAATGTTTACCTAATGTTATTCTTGGTGCTGCGTTGTCCGCTTGGAGCCAGAACGTCACCCAGGATATTGACACCAACATGATTGAGGGCACGAAGTAGTCGAGGATGTAGAAGCCGATTTCACGGGAAATTTGGAATTTGAAGATTAGATTACTGTATTCACCAACTGAAAGTAAATTTTCATTTTTAACATATTTTAATTATTAATAAATAGAATAAAATTCGACCGTTATATCATTTAATAATATAATTCTTCACAATTAATAAACGATACTTTGGGCATACAAATGCAGGGCCGTGACAAGTGAGGGGTCTAAGAGATTTCTAAAACATAGGTCCTGAAAGATGACAGGAGCATGTAATTACTAATTAACTCTACGCCGCGCCCTGAAGAACTGATAAAACCCAGTTTTTACTTTCAGTTTATGCACAGAGAACTTGAACGCCACCGGGATTTATACCTTGTTTCCCCTTCACGTATTCTCAACAGAATTTGATGTTATAGAATTGATTCTTTTCGAAAAAAAAAAAAAAAAAATAAGTAGAACAGTAATTTTCTGCTCAAATTTCAAATAAATGATTTGTAAGAACCATAATTGACATTCTTTATTAACGTAAATTTATATACAAAAAAGAGATAATTTAAGCATAAAAATAGTTTTTGAAATTAAATGAAAACGTACAATGTATTATACTACTTTTATTAAAAATATATTTATACAATATAGATAAATTATCACGACTTAAGTTACTAATGCCATTTTCAAGTGACGTTTTTGAAAATGACATTATTGCTGTCGAAATTTAAATCATAATAATGAATGTACAGGGTGGCGCAAGATTCCGACGAAGTTCAATATCTTAGTTATTTAGAAATATACAAAAAAAAGTTACATCATTTGTAGCAACTATTAATCTTCACATTTCAATATACAGGGTGTTCAATATTCACGTGACGTATCAAACATATGGTTTTTAAATGGAATTATATACTTTTTATGAAGATTTTCGATTCTACGTTTAAATGTAACAATTTTTGATATGAGATTTAATAGGCCATTTTTTGATATTTTAAAAGTTATAAACAAATGAATGTTGAAATCGATAGATGTTTAGAGCCTTATATTTCAATAATGAAAAACCAAAAACGCTGTATAATTTAAAAAATATTAATAAAAAACTACTCTTTTTTTTTTCTCTTAGAGCAAATTTTTATATACAAGTTGAAGCAATGCGCAAAATGATTTTTTTCTCTTTTTACTTAAATGAGACACTATATTTTTATATTATTTTAATAGAAAATTGATCACTCTTAATTTTTAATCTTAAATACAAATTTGGTATATAATTTTTAACCAAAGTAGGCCGCACCAGAATTACTGATTTACTTATACCCGTTTGCACCGATTTTACATTAAGGCCTCCCTAGTCTATTATACTCGCTTGCTAACCTTGAAATCATAGAAAATTATTATTAATTTTAGAAAATCACAATTATTTGGGATAATTATTACCGTTATAAACATTATAGTAATCAAAAGAAACTTTAAATAATATATTTATTTAAGAATGTATACATTTCACCATTTTTTATAACATTATTCGTTCGCTTTTTCTACTTAATTCGTTATCTATAAATTTATAGGTTAGAATCAGCCGTACATCAACGCTAAGAAACCCTTAGTGAAGTTAAGCCGCCAACATCGGCGGCTTAAATTTAAGGAGACCTTAGCCATCGTGCGCGCGCGGTGCAAACTAAATGTCATAAGTTAAGGATTACTTAGCACTAAGGAGTACTTAAACAAGGCGGTGCAAACGGGCATTAGTTGTGAAAATTACGCTTAATATCATATTTAGTAAGTAAATATGTACTTTACTTACTAAATACGTTATATTTTGCAACACCGGGCAGTTAAACATACTTCTTCATAAAATAATTAATTTAATTGTTAAAAACTAACAACAAATATATTTTTTGGTTATTATTTGAAAAATATTTTAAATATTCTTATATTATTATTAAATTTATTTATTTAAACAATTTATGTAGACTGAAAAAACGAAAGTAGATACTAAGTGAAATAATTAAATACTTATTTCATTATATTTTGTTAGTATTAAATATTTTTATGCATTTATTTCACGCATTCATATCAATTTTTTTTTTTTCTAATTCAATAACATTCAAACATTTTACAATTTTTTCTTAAAAAATGTGTCCCAATAACCATTATAGCTCCCTAAATGATTGTCGGCCAACTATTTTGTTTATATTTTGTATGCGCCATTAAATATCGATTGTCATTTGAATATAATTATAGGTTAAGAATTAACTATGTTATTAAATGTCAGAAAACAATTATGAATAGCATTTGTTTAATTATAGCCTACTTAAATTATAGATTATAAGCGAAACTTATAATTTTGTACTTTGAATTGAAATTGTTGAAAAAAAGGTAAGAGATAGGGGTATAGGTTATTATACAAAAATTAAAAACAACCAATTTTCTATCGAAATAGTATAAAAAATATAGGGTGTTCCATTTAAGTGAAACAAGAAAAAAAAAACATTTTGCGTGTTGTTTCACCCTGTGTACAACATTTGCTTTAAGATAAAATCAACTAATACTTATATTATTAAGCATTTTTTAGCGTTAACAGAAAGTTTACATCGTTTTTCAATTTTGAAAAATAAGACCCCAAACTTCCATTGATTTCAACATTAAATTGTTTATAACTTTTAAAATATTACAAATTGACCTAATAAACCTTATATAAAAATGATTTTTTTAAGCGTAGAATCTAAAGTCGACATAAAAATATTTATTGGACACTATATATATATGAAACTAATTTTAAAATGTGAAGTTTAACAGTAGCTACAAATTATGTCAGTAATATTTTTGTATATTTTTGAATAACTGAGATATTGGACTTCATCGGAAAATATTTTGACTTTCTTTTTCTTCCGGTTATACCGTATTCCCCGTTCAATTGCCTAACCACTAATATCGATTTATGTCTACATATCTCTTACAGTTTTTGAGATAAATATTTATTTGTCTAATTTTAACCTCAAATTAACGTTTAGAAAAATACCTATAACTTCTAGTAGGAACCAGATAGACAGACCAGCAATATCTTGAATTGTTAGTAATAAAAAACATCATAACTAATTTTTTTTTTTCAAATTGAATGCCCAATATTTTATCTCATAGGGAACAATTGGCAAAACAATTTGCAACATAAAAGTATAATTCATCCTAATATTTAGAGCAAGTAGTGTTTGAGTTATTCCGAAATTTCTTTTCTCACAAAATGTCTGTCTCCCAATTGAATAATTCCTGCACTATTCATAGGCGTTCCATAGTAGGCTACTGTCAATATTCACTGAACCGAGTGTGGAAAAATTTATTTACGTTTCATTATTAACTGTTATGCCTACGTGACTTGGGATAAAATATAAAGTAATAAATTGCCACGTACCAATGGATTTTTTTATATAAAGTAGTCTATCGACTTCAAGCAGCTTAAGGAATCTCTAATGATAAGAATTCTTTTGCCTCGTGACTTTGGGTACGGTCTAGAGCATGTTTAACAGAAAAGAGTTCGATAGTGAATATTCTGGTAGTCCTATATCAGATAGTCTAAATTTCTAAAGCCATGTCGTTACATACACTGGAGCTCAAAAATAATGCAACACTCAGAAATATTCTTTTTAATGTTTTTATATTAAATTTTTGTTCAGTTTTCATGTCAGAACGAACAATTACAATACATACAAAAAATACAGACAAAAATTCAATAATGTGTTGGCCCGCCGCATTTGTTGTAGCACTCGCTAACTCGGCGAGACATAAACCGAATCAAGTAGTCGATGTCTTCTTATGGCAAGCAGTTCCCGGCCTATTGAACACAGATACGCAATTGGCCCAAAGTCCTTGGTGGCTGTGGCAATCGTTGAAGTGTCGTTGCATACATGTTCTATTGGTGATAAACCAGAGAATCTTGCAGGTCAATCTAAAACTTCTCCGTCAGCATTTTGTATAAAGTCATTAGTTTCACGAGCCGTATATGGCCTGCCATTGTCTTACTGAAAAATGGCGTTTCTGATAGTCTCAATGTATGGTGTTGCAACAGGTTGTAGGTTTTCAGCGATGTACCGTTGTGTTGTTAGACTACCTCTAATGAACATTAGGTAGGACTTATTTCCAAGGTATATAGCGGCCCATGCCATGATGCCTGCGGTATTGGCTGTGTGACGTTCTAAGACAAACTCTACTTTTTGCGGTATCGCAAACAGTCGTTCTTTATACCCTGTATAATCCTAGGCCTACCATCTTCTTCATACTCGCATTACAGTTGAGGGTCTAATTTCAAGTATTCGGGCTATTTCCTTAAAACTAAAACGCGCCTCTTTAATACCAATAATCCGACCTTATTGAAAATCACTTAATTGATGAAATCGACGGGGCGCACGGATTTAGGCATTTTAGCAAGGTTTTTAATTAAATACACTAAAGAGCTCAGAAAGGATCAGAGTGACTGGTTATTAATATTATCAAATTTGCTTTATTTTTTGGATAATTGAAAAATCGTACATAAAAATTGAGATAAAGCAGTAAAAACTTTATCGCTTTTTTTTTTCTTTATAAGGTGAATTAAAGGTACATATTTGTTGCCGGATTAAACCACATATAGGGGTTTTGTATTACTTTTGAGCTCCAGTATACAGGGTGAGTTTTTTTCGATGTTCTCTATGGGGATCTCGGAAACTATAAGAGATAGAAAAACGGTTAAATGGGGAAAGAAGTGTAGTTTTATAAGACGAATAAAATGACACTTTCAAATTATTTGAAAAAGTCAAGGGTAACTAGATATTTTGAAAAAAGTAAAATGTGTCAATTTTTTTAAATCAATATATCTCTATTATTATCATAGATAGAAAAAAACTGTAAAGGACAAAGTTGTAGAAAATTTTACACAGATTAATAACAAAAAATCAAAAAAAAAAATTTCGCCCATATTTTGGGAGATATGACACAAACTTACCTTTTTTTAAATGGAAACAATAGTTGGCTATGACTTTATTAAAAGGGCTATTTTTTTCCCTTTAATCCGATATAACATATGCCATAGTTATTTTTAAGATAAAATAAGTTACAGTCGTTTTTAATTTTACCATCCACCAAAAAATAGTTAGCCATGTAAAAGACAAAAGTAAAACAATTGCATTTGTTTATTCTAAACACACATTAATTCATTTCCATATTTGGTTTGTTTCGATAAGTTTGTTTTGTATTTTTTTGGTGTTGTAAGTTTTTTTAAAGTGATAATGAATTTTTCCAACGAAGAAAAGCGTGATATGCTTGTTTGTTACATTCAATGTAATAAAAACGCTGCGGATGCTGTAGAACAATATTATAATCAATATTTCGATCATCGGCAGCCATTTTTACCAACATTCAGAAGAATTTACCACAATTTGGGTTAGTACGGATCCTTTACAAAGCCGAAACTTAAAAAAAAAAAACGAAATTAATGATGTTTCGGAAATAAACGTATTAGCGATTAGCATTGGCGATGATAGATCCATCCACATCGACCAGACAAATTGCAACAGAAGCAAGCATATCTCAACGGACTGTAGTACGAGTTTTGAAAAAACATAAATATCACCCATATAAGGTATCAATTTCACAAAATTTACATGACGGTGATACCAATAAGAGAATGGTCTTCTGTATGTGGTACAAAAACATGTGCCAAGAGGCAAGATAATACGTTCCCTACAAAAATAATTTGGACAGATGAAACGCGATTTACTAATTGTGGGATTTTTAACCGGCACAATGAACATGTTTGGAGTCAGGAGAATCCACGAGACCACAAATTAAATTTGGATTTAATGTATGGTGCGGTGTGTTCGGATCGAGAATTCACACATTGAATGGAAATGATTACCTTCGTTTTCTTCAAGAAACATTTGAAGATATGCTCGATGATTTAAATTTATCAGTACGGGCAAGATTGAAGTGGTTTCAACACGACGGAGCTCCACCTCATAGCACGTTGGCTGTGCGAAACTATTTAAATGATGCTTTTCCTAATTCATGGGTGGGAAGAAATGGACCAATCCTATGGCCACCTAGATCACCCGACCTATCCGTTTTAGACTTTTTTCTGTGGGGTTATGTGAAGAACAAAGTGTATCAACAATCATATCAATCCGTGGAGGATGTTAGACTAGCTGTACTTGAAACATTTTATTCTATTGACAGAAGAAAAGTCAAAAAAGCCACAAATTCGATTTTAAAAAGATGTACTTTATGCCATAATAATAATGGTGGACTTTTTGAGCATCTTATGTAATAATTAAAATTTTCTTCTATTATTATTTTGATAATTTCGGAATTATTTTACTTTATGTTGCTTTTGACAAATCTAAAGAAAGATAATAAATTAAATATTGATTTCGTTGCTATAAACAACTGCAATTGTTTTACTTTTGTCTTTTTCATGGCTAACAATTTTTTGGTGTATGGTAAAATTAAAAACGACTGTAACTTATTTTATGTTAAAAATAACTATGGCATATGTTATGTCGGATTAAAGGGAAAAAAATAGCCCTTTTAATAAAGCCATAGCCAACTATTGTTTCCATTTAAAAAAAGGTAAGTTTGTGTCATATCTCCCAAAATATGGACGAAATTTTTTTTTTGATTTTTTGTTATTAATCTGTGTAAAATTTTCTACAACTTTGTCCTTTACAGTTTTTTTCTATCTATGATAATAATAGAGATATATTGATTTCAAAAAATTGACACATTTTACTTTTTTCAAAATATTTAGTTACCCTTGACTTTTTCAAATACTTTGAAAGTGTCATTTTATTTGTCTTATAAAACTACACTTCTTTCCCCATTTAACCGTTTTTCTATCTCTTATAGTTTCCGAGATCCCCATAGAGAACATCGAAAAAAACTCACCCTGTATATTGGGGGAAGATTAGAAGATTAGTGAATTCATATACGAGGGTATTAGAAGGGTTATAAAGTTAATTCAGAAAATGTTTCATTTTAGTTTAAAATCTAAGTGTAGTTCTTTCTACGACTTGCATGTTTTTAAGTGTAACGGAATTAACGGGCGACAAATTATTATGTAAATGTTATACTGCAGTTTTTTGTATTAATACCAGGTTGTTTATATGTGAGACTGCTCTTGGTTGAATTTTGATTTAAGGATTAGGGAGAAATTTAATATTTTATATTAAAAATCACAATGACAAAATTAGTTTTTATTTCGAAGGCCCATGCATGCCATTTTGTATGGGATATGATATCTTTCAAATGTCCGCCGCAGCTTCTCATGGTGGCACGAATTCAAAAGATCCTTTTTTTAATGATTCTGCCGCATAGATTCGGCTGAATTTGAGAAATGGCCTGAGTTATTTTGACTCTGAGAGCATCGGTAGATTCATCTTTTTGGCATAGACCAGCGACTTCAGAAAACCCCATAAGAAAAATTATAGCCGGATCAAATTGCATGATCTTGGTGGCCATAACCATACCTTCAAATCGTTCATGCAAAATGTCTATTGTGGCATTCTCTGTGTGGCATGTAGTGCCGTCCTGCTGATAACAAATGTCATGAACGTCCATATTCTTCAGTTTGACCCAAAAGATATTGATTATCATCGATCTGTACCGCTCTTCGTTATTCGTGATGGACTCACCAACGTCGTTTTCGAAAAAAAATACGGACCAATAATGCCGCTGGCCCAAAATCCGCACCAAACCGTCACTTTTTGTGAATGCATTACCATCTGATCCACTCGTGTCGATTAGGGTTACCCCATATAGGGCATATTTGTTAAGACAGCCATTCATCTAAAAATGCGCCTCGTCGCTAAAGACGATTCGCCCAAAATTAAGAACCTTAAACGGCGTTATCAATGGGCATTAACTTCAAGAAACATTGCATAAAATTATTTTCACAGAAACTGCGTATTCTATTTTCCAGGAAATTATGTCAACTTTGTTATTTTAAATAGGAAATTTTTATTCAATTCCTCTTTAAATTAAAAAAATGACAGTTCCAGTGGTTTGTATATATATATATATATACAGGGTGGCGCAAGATTCCGATGAAGTCCAATACCTCAGTTATTTAGAAATTTACAAAAAAAAATATTACTGGTATAATTTGTAGCTACTGTAAAACTTCACATTTTAAAATTAGTTTCATATATACAGGGTGTCCAATAATCACGTGACATATCAAACATATGATTTTTTAAATAGAATGCTCTATTTTTTTATGTCGATTTTAGATTCTACGCTTAAAATTAATCATTTTTGACATAAGGTTTATTAGGTCAATTTTTAATATTTTAAAAGTTATAAACAATTTAATGTTAAAATCAATGGAAGATTGGTGCCTTATTTTTCAAAATTGAAAAGCGATGTAAACTTTCTGTTAACGCAATTTAATTGAAAAAATGCTTAATAATATTAGGAATAATCGTTTGTTACCATAAAGCAAATATTGTGTACAGGGTGAAACAATACGCAAAATGATTTTTTTCTTTTTTCACTTAAATCGAACACCCTACATTTTTTACATTATTTCGATAGAAAATTGATCGTTCTTTAATTTTTGTATAATAAACTATACCACTATCTGTTGCCGTTTTTTAACAATTTTAATTCAAAGTACAAAATTATAAGTTTCACTTATAATCTATAATTTTAGTAGGCTGTAATTATAATATTAATGGCAAAACTGTCTTAAAAGTTAATATAATGAAAGATCTTGGTGTTTGGTTTACCCCCAATTTCATTTTTGAACATCATATTAATTACGTATGTAATCGCGCGGCTAAAATGCTAGAATATATTAAACGTATGTCTAGGGATCTGTCAGTTTTATCATTTAAAATTGTATATTTCGCATAAGTTCGCTCGCATCTTGAATACGCTTCGTGTGTATAGAGTCCGTATCAAACTATTTATATAAAACGAATTGAAGATTTTCAAAGTAAGTTTATTAAATACCTATCATTTAAGTTAGGTGTTGTTAATATAAATCTTAGCGCGGAGTTTAATATTGATAAACTATATTGCAGGCGGTACTTTGCTGACATGTCAATATTTCACAAACTATTAAATGGTGTTATTCAATGTCCGGTTCTTCTTTCCCGCGTATGTTTATCTGTTAAAAATGTTGGCCATTTAAGTTGAAACCCGCCCCTTTTTCGCATATCGTTCCATAATACGAATTACGGATTTTACACTCCAATTAGACGACTTATGCGTACAGCAAATTCTTTGTTAGTGTATCCTGATTTTGACATTTTTTACAATATTTTTTTTTTCCGAATGTATTACAATTGTTAAACGTTTGCAATGCTGTCACTAATGCTTATTACTTAGATCGATTAATAATATCTGTTTAAACATTTGCCTCGAATTAACTTTTATTTGTAGCTTTTCTGTTTCTCTTTATTATTTTGTATTTTCACTTTATAAAAAAAGTTTATATTGTTTTTGTAAAATGGTTTATCAAATTCAGGATTATTGGCTTTAATAAACTCGTAGATGGTGCCAGAGGGAAATTTATTCAATTATTCAATTATTTGGGATATGTGGGTGTTGGAGGCAAACTTTAGTGAAAGGTATTCAAGGCGGTCTTTAATATTTGGGATATTTGATTTTTGGTAAAGGAGTGTATTTGAGGGATTATGTAATGGGTATTAGGATGTCGAATTTTAGTAAGTACTCTAAGTGCTGACCGCCCAGAGGTTTATTTTATTACGTTTTTATTTTCCAAGATGGAAGAATAATTTTCTGTATGTGTACTTAAAAAATACTGTTCTATAATGATAATATTAAATGAAAAACATAAAACCGCAGGGTATTTGAAAAATAGTGTTGATCGTGTGACTTTTCAAAGCGGTGTCAATAAGGTTAACTTAAAAATGTCTCTAATTTGATATTATGTTTATTTATTTTTGTTATTTTTATTACACGTTTTTTTACTTTATTTTTTATTTACTGTTCGGTGTTCATAACCCCTTTGTTTTTCTTATTAGAATTGATCTCCAACAGATATTGATTATATAAAAATCAATTCTGGTACTGGAGAATTGTTTTTTAACATTAATATTTCATATTGACGGTGATAGCGTGTAAAAAATGTATTTTTTTAGAATGTATTTTTAGTGGAAATATATTGTTTACTTTTTAGCTTAAGGCTGCATTTTACGCCTAATAGACGATTAACGCCAGAGAGTGCAGTGGTTTTTACAAAGTGTGTGTGTTTATTTTATTCTAACTTTGATTTTTCAGCCTAGCGGCAAACATCTGAACTACTAGATACTGTTCCACAATAAAAATGATGGCGTCAAACTAAATTTGTTCTCATTGACTATTTTATAGGATTAACGAGTTTACAAATGTTATATTATGAATGTATTTATTATGGATATTTAAGAGGAAGACTTTCCACATGCAGTTGAATATCTTAAATACATATTAGATGTAATTTTGTAAATTAAATAAATTTGGTAAAAAAATATGTTTTTTCACTTATTTTGTTTTTAAAAAATAAAAATTATCTGATGTCGTTCATCAGTAAATAAGCTATCTGCCTCTATTTAATGTTTATTTTTTATGAGTGTATAACATTGTTAATCCCTTAAAATGGAAACGTATTGGGGATCGCAGCCTTAAATAATTTTATGCTAAGCTGTTTTTAAATATTTGTAGTGTTTATATTACTTTTCCGCCGAGTGTTATGTGTATAAATTTCTTTATTTTATTTATTTATTTTTCTAAATTAATATTGGTTTGTGAGTTTTATAGTGTATATATTGATTGTTGATTTTGTTAATAATGGTCAATTCTAGAAATAATTCATAAAAATCGATTTTTATTTTATCTTCATCATATTTCAAAGGAAATTGTCCGGAATTAGCGGAACAGATCGGAGCAATCGAGTTCGGCTATGGCTAGTCCGGTGCAGATGGAGCATGCCTAGAAAGCACTGGTCTGCGAAGCAACCACCTCAGACTGGTTCATTTGGAATAAGTGTATTCTTAATATTCCACTAAAAAAATACGTCGCTTTAAAAAATCATGCATTTAACATAATTTTTCAAATATCCTGTATAAAAATATTTATCATTTAATATGATCATTAAATGCAATGGTATTACCGTAATATGCATAACAATTTTATTTCTCCATTTTGAAGAAAACAAAAAAATAATGTTTATTTTTTTAATAAACCACAAATACTGTCAACATTTTTAGATTTTCTTTCTGCTGTAAAAACTAATCAAAACTACAAATGATGTTACATTGTTCTAAAGCTAATTTAAAGAGGAACTAAATAAAAATTACTTACGTTATATAAATAAAAAAGTTTGCTGTAGTTAAAGGGAAAATAATTATTTAATTATTCAATTGTGTAGATTAATTCTTTTTAATTTTCTTTTAATTTAATACGTACATATTAAAACGAGTGCGTCCAAATTGTTATGCGTCTTAAATCTTAAGGATTCGTTAAGGAAATATATTATCTTTTATTATCATTTATACACGTACTGACCGTGACGTAATATACTATCGTATATACCCTAATACTACTCCGCTATTGTAAGTAATAGTAATGAATTTGTTATTTTACCAATTTACCCAGTGATTTCATGCTATATGCCTATCTTCTGTACTTCTCGAAATATTTCACATTTTATAGTATTTATATGACGTTTTAACAGTGAATTTAATGGTTGGACATGAAAAACAATAGAAATGACTATAATCAAGCATCAAAAATAAAAGAAATTGAAAACCAAACTCTAAATAAATACTATTTTCTGTTTAAATTTGCATTATGAAAACTCTACATGTGAGTACGAAAAAATGGTCGATCTTATAAATGAGCCAAATTATGCGAAATTTTAATTGTCACAATAATATAAAACATTATTGTTTATTTCTTTATTGTAATTTCTCTGTTTCCATGGCCAACCATTTAATTAGTTCTTAAAATGTCTTAAAAGCATTACAAAATGTTAAATATTTTAAAAACTACGATAGATAAGCATATAGCATTTTATATAAAAATGTTCCCCTTTTTATGACAAGTAAAGAAAAAGTGTGTGGTGCCATTTGTAATAATTAAATTATACCGGTTTGAAAAGTCACACTTTTAACATTATTTTTCAAACACCCTATATAAAAATATTTCATATTTAAGATTATCATTTCATAGAATTTCATTATCTTAGTATGCATACAAAATTTCATTTCTCCATCTAAAAAAAAAAAAAAAAAGTAATGATTTTTTAGTACACCTCTACAACTGTGAAAATATTTTTTTATCCAGTAACGACAAGTAAAAACTAGTAACTATGTTATATTGGTATAAAGACAATTTAAAGAGGAATCGAATAAAATATAATATATAGGGTATTCCATTTAAACTAACAAAGTTGATATCAATTCCTTGAAAATGGACCATCCTGTATATATAAAAATAATTTTATATTATGCGACTTCAGAAGTCAAGCAAGTTTTATTAATAACTTAATGCTGAATTTCTAACGACAAGAGAGATATTGAACGGGCGTTTCGGTGACTCACCCTGTATATATTATTTAAATAAACCACTTGGTTTATTTAACTTTTATATTTATCTCTCCGACTATTTTCGGCCATTGGTTATCTTCAGCGAGGAATGAACAGAAATACTTAAAGCTGCCAGATTTTATAAAAAATAACACAAAGAAATCATAAAATACGTCAGGCAATAAGAACGGATGCGATTGGGGAGTGCCAAATGTCCTCCATGTTATTTACGATGGGATTATCTCGTTTTAGGGCCTTGTTAAATTTCGGGCCCCTGCGGAGATTTAAATAGCGGTCCTTATTGTCTGAGTATAATACTTTACAATCATTGTTATTAAAAATATGATTATTTTCGATACAATGTTGCGAAAATCCAGTGGAGCATTTTTTATTTACAATTGACTGTCTGTGCTCTTTTAGACGTGTTCTAAAATTTCCTCCCGTTTGTCTTATATACAAGGTGTTTCAATTTCGAGTCTTACCATGGGGATCTCGCTTATTATAAGAGATAGAGGGTAGGTTTAAATTTGGCCCTTTTGCATAATTTCATGCTGATCCCGTTGAAAAAACTGGGCTAAATTTCTTTGTTTCCAAGAAAAATGAAAAAAGTGAAAAATGCGATTTTCTTTTTTATTTATATGTTCGACATTTGAAGCAATATTTCATTACAATGAAGATATTGATTTAGCACTATTTTATGATCTAATCGATGAAACATGCTATTAATAAAGTGAGTACGAATTTTGCTAATAGCATGTTTCTTCTGGACCATCATCAACTTTCTTATTTCTTATGAACGCAATATTCATTTATTATCAGATTAAAATCCTCTATTTCTTCTGATTACAATGATAAAATATCATACCTTTATTGTGATTAGTTATCTTCTTTTTTGTAATTTTCTTTATTAACACTTATTTGTAGCAATTAGATGGATGTCATTCTGTCATTGATTGTCAAAATTTAAAATTAAATATTACTAAATTAAATAAAAATATTTTGATAATAATTAATAAATTATTTCCACATTTAACTGTGTGACTTTTACTTACGTAATTACATTAAACAAATGCACATTAAAACAACTACTTCCCGGGCAAATACCCACGCCGGACATTGAATTACATAATGCATAATGCTGTTGCATATCAATAAAATATTGCATAATGCAACAAATTTTGATCCGAGAAAAGTTTAATGCAAAAACAAACAAAAGGAACGTTACTTAATATAAGGCCATCTGCAGACACGTGTTTCGGGATCTATCCCTCGTCAGTACAGTATGCCTTAATTCAACTGTACTCAGTGAAATTAAATGAATTATATTAAATCAAATTAAACTAAACCGATTTAAATTAAATTAAACCAAATTAATTCAATCCAAATCAAAACAGAATAAAATTAAACGAAACGAATTGAATTAAATTAATTAAAAAGAACGATCCTCACCTGCCGCGTTGTGATAGTAATGACGGACAAAGGCATTGTTTTTATCGTAAATTCACAAAAAAACTCCTCTCGGCTCAGATTTGAATAAATGCCTCGCTGGCTATTAATATAAATAGAAAAGATTTTTCATTCTCTTGGTCACAGTTATTTAAATAAATTAAATAAAAATGTTTTTAAAATAATTAATAAATTATTTCCACATTTAGCTCTGTGACTTATTTATTAATTATTTTCAAAACATTTTTATTTAATTTATTTAAATAACTGTGACCAAAAGAATGAATACTTTTTTCTATTTATTAAATATTTAAATCGTTCAAGGTTTATTACCAAGAGTGTCTTTTTAGAATTCATAAATGTACCTTATTTAGGTGATTTAAAGGCAAAACAAAGCTTCAATATAAAACGCCAATTTTCCTTTAAAATACATGTTTGGCCAAATGTGTATAGTCAGAACATAAATTATGAGATTATAACATTAATAATTTCGTCTTGAAATTCAATAAAATTCCTAAAGGGTATTTTTATACTGCAATGAATAAATTTGAAGGAACACCTTTGAATTTCTGTAGCTACTAAGGCTGTTTTTTAAACATAAATAAAAGAAATATGTTTCGTGTTAATTTTTTTTATTAATATTTATGTCGATATTCCGCATATTACTTTTTATAAAATACTTTTTAGTTTGTAAAAAAATCATTATGTAGATTTTTGCTCCGTTGCAAAAATTTGTCATAAATGTTATATTTACAAAGCTACAAGTTACATTATATTTTGTATTGATTACTTTGAATTTCATAGCATGCGTGATTTCTTTGAATTAGAAAAAATATTTTGTTAAGACTGTGTTTAATTATCACAATAAAGATATCATTTGTGATATCATTGTAATCAGAAAAAATAGACGATTTTAATCTGGTAAAAAACGAATATGGCGTCCGTAAGAAATATGAAAGTTGATGATGGTCCAGAAGAAACAAAACATGCTATTAGTAAAATGAGTACGCCATCGATTAGATCAATAAAAAAGTGAATGTCTTCCTTGTGTTGAAATATTGTTTTAAATAACGAAGATGTAAATAATAAAAGAACATCGCATTTTTTAGTTTTTTCATATATATAGAAAATATTTATTTCTGCGAGATACATTGAATTACATTACAACATTACAATCATAAATATCTAGTTAAGCCTCAGAAAATGGCTATCGACCATCGGTCCTTTTTTTCATTTTTCTTGAAAACAAACTTATCCCAGTTTTCTGTACGGGATATTAATCTGCATAAAAGTCTGCAAAAGTGCCAAATTTAAACCTAACCCCTACTTCTTATAATAAAATCCTCATGGTAAAACTCGAATTTGAAACACCCTGCACTTAATTTCGTATACACTACATTTGTCAAGTTATAGAAAGTACTATATTTTATTTTATTACGGGTAGTGGAATCGTTTGGAATAGTGAAACTATCTTTTTTTATAGATTTTATATTCTAATTTATTGTCTATTGTTTTTGTTATAGTTAGATCTAAGAAATTTAAACTATTATTTTGTTCTATTTCTGTCGTGAATAAGTTATTGTTATTTATTGAAGTTATAAATGTTGAAAAACTGATGTGTGGTTTCATATAAAATGCAAAAGACGTCATCCGCGTATCTTGCCCAATAAACAATATTTTTGCACCTATGTTCAACCGGATGTATCGTATTGTTAATTATTTTTTTAACAGGATTTTTAATTGTTTCATTGGAATAGACGTGAATAAACTTTTAACGTCAAATGATAAGAATTTTGCATTCGGGTAAAGATTTACTTGATTTAATTTCTTAACTAAAACTATAGAATAGTAGGAATGGTAGTAATAGGAATAATAGGTGCACGCATGAATATTACAGGAATTACTTAATTATATAAACATTTTGGGAGGAAAGAAATTTCAAAATAACTCAAAAACTTCTTGCTCTAGATATATAATACTTTAATGTTGTAAATTGTTCTGCAAATCGCCCTAGGAAATAAAATATTGGTCATTATATTTGAAAAATTGAATGGTGCTGTTTTAAATGGGCACTGAAATATTGACACTTTTGAAATATCTATTTAAAATTGACAGTCATTTATTTAATCATAGAGTAGATCCCTCCAGAATTAAAAAATCAAGATGCCGTTTGTATAGATAGACATACAAACGGCATCTTTCCTATTAGAAGTTACATCAAAACTTCTATTTGAAGTCAATATTTGACAAATATTTTTTTAACTCACAAACTGTAAGATTTTTTTTATTTTATTCATTTTTTATTATCTAAGCGTATAATTGCAATGGATATTCGGGTGCAGGAAAATGCCCCCTATCTGAATTAAACAAAAAAAAATAGATATGATGTCAATTGTAAAATAAAGTTGAATATCGCTACCTTGTCAGTGATCATCATATTATCAATTTCGTAACACCATTAAATAGAGAATTTTCTGCCGTTTATAAATATATATATATATATATATGGTTTCTTATAGTTTACTACTATTTACTAAAAAATAGAAGGGGGTGGAACACCAAACTGAAACACCCTGTGAGGGTGTTCTATTTAAAATAACAAAGTTGGTAGCTATTTCCGGTATAGTCGGAAGTAATAGAAAATCGAAATATTTTTTATGAGGAGACCGCATTTAACCGTGTATTGTAGATTTTTTTCAAATTTTTCCTTTGTCAGAAACCCCGTTAACTTTTATTAGACATTTTTTGAATTCCCCGTTCAATTGCCTAGCCACTCATATCGATTTTAGTCCACATAACTCTTAAAGTATTTGAATTAAAAATTTATTTGTCAAATATTAACCTCAAATAGACGTTTTTAAAAATGCCTATAACTACTAGTATGAACAAGATAGATAGACAAGTGACATTCTTATCAATAGATAAATATATATTAATATAAGAAAATAACATCTCAAAATTTTGACGACGGGTATTTCAAAGTGTCAATTTATCAGTGAACGCTTAAAAACACCATACGAGGGGTCGTTTTTATATTCCCTTACTCGGCTAGTTTGAATTATGATGCAATTTTTGGATTATGTTTTTTTTTTTTTAATCACATATGCCTTGGTAACTTGTATGGTAATTTACAAAACAATTACAACTTTATTAATTTTATTATGTTAGTTTTGAAGAGGGTATTAAACACAGTGTATGACAAACAACTTAAGGGTAACTGATAAATTATTTAAATTTTCACTAAAAATTATTAAAAAATAACCTAGACCCGGATTCTAGTTTAGACAATATCGTTTTGCAATATGGCGGCGCTCGATGACCGATTTACTCGATAGCTAAACAAATTGGTTTCTAGTTGAGGATCGCGTAAGAGAAGTCAGGCAACAATGTATTCCTGCTGTTTTCCTGCAATTTCTTGCAGGCACGCATGCGTAATACATAAATTACATGTGATATGTTTTTATTACCGCGTTATTTAATAAATATTACTGCTTTGAAATAGTTTGGATAAAAATTAAAAAAGTAATGTTACTCGAACTTTATTGAGGGGCTAAATTAAGAAGGCGTGTAGTGAATTATCCTCAACAGAGGTCCATATTTTCGAAAAATTGTTGATCGCTTAAAAAACAATATTACATAGCAATAAATTTCACTTTTAAAATAATTAGTAGATAAACAAATATTATAAAGAGGGAGGTTTTACGCTATTATAACTTAATTGTAACTATTTAATTTTTTTAATGTAAAAATGCTCTCGAATTTCACAATTTTACGTTATTTTACGGCGTGAAATAAATTATGGTTATTTAAATAGGAAACCTGTATTTAAAGTGTCATAATTCAACAATAGAAAAAGATGTATGTATGTTTTAATGAATATAGAACGCTTTTCGAGACCCTCACGGTACCTAGCAGGGTATCGTGCGAATATGACAGAAATAGGTTGCTCGATATCTAGCTCGATACCAACTAGAATACGCTTTCGTTGACATATGGTATCGACTCGATACAATACGCTGCTCGATACTGAACTAGAATCCCTATGCTAGTTGGGCTATAATTTTATTTTTTTCTTATTGCTTATAAGAAATTGTTTATGCAATAACGAAATATTATAAATAATTGATTTGTCGCACATAACGCGTACAGCGAGACACTTGAATTTACTATCAAATAATAACGTCAAATTTATAAATAAATAAATAAATAATTTCAAAATTAAAAATAATTTAATTATTATTATAATTCAGTTTTGCATTCCTTTGTATGTCTTTTATTATAATTTTAAAAATAATATTTATATCGATTATATTTCATGAAACATTAATTTGAAAAAAATCATATAAATCAATTGGTTATATCAAAAAAATTAAATAATATACAACATTTTTTAGTTTGCACTATGGTATAAGTATATTGTTGAAATATTTGTAAATTATACCACTACGATAATTTAAAAACGATTAATTGCTTATCATTTTATAAATTATATTTATTTTTACCATTTTTAGTAGTACAAAGGTCACCTTTTTATGTAATATTAGAATACATCAAATAAGTAAAAAATAGTAGTAAATTATAGTTGAAAGAACATTTTGTAATCCCATTAATATTTAATAATAATATTACATATAATATCCTCTTGTAATTTTTGACTGAAATAAAAATACTATAATTTAAAATGTATACATTTTATTACAATCGTAATTATATTATTATGATGAAACCTGGGCTCATCATTATGATCCTAAAATCGAAACAAGAACCGATGCAGTGGCATGTTAAGGGCTCCAGCCATCCCAGGAAGTTTAAAGTGACCCCTTCCGTAGGAAAAGTAATGGCAATCATTTTTTTTTTTACTTTTAGGGAATTTTGCTGTAGACTTATGTGGATATAAATTGATAAAAGTGAGTAGACAATTCAAAGGTCAATAAAAAATTAATACATAGGGTGTTCCATTTAAAATATCAAAGTTGGTAGCCATTTCCGGTACAACCGGAAGTGATAGAAAGTCAAAATATTTTCCATAAGAAGATCTCATTCAACCATGCAATGTAGATTTATTTCAAATTTTCCTTGATCAGCAACTCCGTAAACTTTTAAAGGCCGCTATTTGTGGCTCACCCTGTATATGTACCATCTTTCTTCGTATACATTTACAAAATTAAATATTATTTACAGCACATACATATTACAATTTGTAATATATATTGTCTTAGTCTACTTACTCGTCATAATCGCTAACGTTTTTGTCCGCACTATTTAATGAAATGAATTGAGGGAATTTATATTTTGGGGTGATACTGGGGTTACGAGATTAAAACATGTATTTGATTAATTAATATTCATTTATGACAACAATTTGAAAGCGTTATCTTTCAAACTTCTCAAGATACAGCGACAATTTGATTTTTATAGATGGCACAAGTATTCAAAATTATACTCATTTGACAGCTTCTTTTGACATGACAGTGTCAATTATTGTGATGTTTAATACATATATCAAGCGTATAACAAAAATCGACGACGAAGTTGGCGTAGAAGTCTCGAGTCATGTCTGTACTAAGATCACACGTGTGAAATGCTGGTTGCGGTCAACATGACAACCAGTACTTTACGCACGCGCGTGTGATTTTAGTTCAGACATGACTAGATTTTCAATGCCAACTTCGTCGTCGATTTATGTTATACGCTCGATATTTAACTTAAGTGAATAATAATACTGACATATAGTGGTTAGATTCTAATCTGCAATGGATGGAGAAGGCTCAAATAAAACGTCTATGAAGAAATAATGCTTTGCTACTGAAATGATTCACAAATTGAGTGGTTTTCTGAACGCGAATCGAGCGATCTTTTCAAATACGCCAAAGGTAGAGAAATTATAATATTCTGAAATCAAAATCACTCAATAATCGGTTATATACTCGAAACAGTCGCATTTTACGTTAAATATTAAAATCGATATCATCAGAGTATTCATCATTAGTCGTTCATATGACATATAATTTTATAAAAATATTTTCTTTAAACTTTTAATTGTAAGTACACTAAATTACATATTAATTTTGTAATCAAAGGTATTGCACTATTGCTAAATAATTGAGGCTGTCTCAAAATACTGAACAACCAAATTAATTATGAATTTACTATAATAATAATAATAAATTTATTACCCAAGAGAACACAGTAGCCCAATTAAAAGATAATAAAACAAAATAGTTTTACATTATAGTAATAACAAGATAGACAAGAATATAAATACCAGTACAAATATAGATACGAAAACAATAAAATATACAAATAAAGATAACAAATTGTTAAAAGAATTAGTAATCATAAAACCGTTCGTTAAAAATTCGACACATTATACTAATAGGAGAATGTAAACCAGACATATTTCGATTGAAGTGAAAATATAATGTTGGTTTATGTCGCCCGTTGAATACTGGAGCATGAAAGTATGGCATGCATGGGCATGATCTGGCTTAATATATCACTGCTGTTGATATGGTTGTGTAAAATCTTGAACAAAAATGAAATACTAGCTGTGTAACGTCTTTGTTCAAGGGACTCAACGTTGACAATTTTGAGAGGGAAAAAAAGAGTCCGATTTAAAGCTATTAAAAGAAACGTAGGTTTCACTGTGGGAGAGATACGAGGAAATAAGTAAGTTTCGAAATAGAGGAAAACCCGAAGAGCTCCAGTTTATTAAATAATAGACTATGGTCCACTCGATCAAAAGCTTTTGACATGTCTGTGTAGATATTATATATTCTATATAATTAATTTAATCTCAAATCAATAAAATGTTTATAGTAGTTAAGAAAGTTCTTACCGAAAACTCCTCTCGAGAAACTTGCGGGAACTGTTGATGTGTTTGTCCAATGATCGGTCAACTTAAATTCGGTCAAATGCAACTGGCTGGCCACCTTCACTGGGTCGTCCGTCTCCCAATTCAGCATTAAATCACTGGCGTTATACGTCCCTGAAAAAAAAAAAAAATAATAAGAAATTGATTAATAGTACTGCTGTGTTGATATAAAAAGGTAAGACCATTTGTAGATGTAAAGGTGATAAGTAAAGTTAAAAATAGGTGCCATAATAAAACGTTTCGATAATAAGAAAATACGTATTTCGGTATTTTCTACAACATTTAGGGGTGGCGCAAAATTCCGATGAAGTCCAATATCTCAGTTATTAAGAAATATACAAAAAAATGTTACTTACATTTTTAGTAGTACAGAGTGTTCAATAATCACGTAACGTATCAAACATATATTTTTTTAAATGGAATGATATATTGTTTATGAAGGTTTTCGATTCTTCGTTTAAAAATGATCATTATTTATATAAGATTTAATATGTCAATTTTTCATATTTTAAAAGTTATAAACAAATGAATGGTGAAATCGATAGATGTTTAGAGCCTAATATTTCAACAATGAAAAATGAAATAAACATTCTGTCAACGCCATAGAAATGTAAAAATACTTAATAATAAAAAATACTCTTTTTTTTCTCTTAAAACAAATTTTTATATGCAAGGTGAAGCAATACGCAAAATTATTTTTTTCTGTTTTTACTTATATTGGACACCCTATATTTTTTATGCTAATTTAATAGAAAATTGATCACTCTTCATTTTTTATATAACATATTAAATAGCTACCGTTTACCGTTTTTGAGATATTTAGTCTCAAATACAAATTTGGTATAGAATTTTTAACCAAAGTAGGCCGCGCCAGAATAATTAATTTATAGAGTTGTGAAAGTTATGCTTAATATCATATTTAGTAAGTAAAGTACATTTTACGATATATTTTGTAGCACTGGTGCAGTTAAACATACTTCTTCAATAAATGATTAATTTAATTGTTAAAAACTAACAACAACTATATTTTTTGCTTATTATTCGAAAAATATTTAAAATATTCCTATATGCTTGTTAAATTGATTTATTTAAACAATTCATGTTGACTGAAAAACCAGAAATTGATACTAAGTGAAATAATAAAATATCATATTTTGTTAGTATTAACAATTTTATGTATTTATTTCACGCATCCACATCATTTTTTTTTTTTTAAATCCAATAGCATTCAAATATTTTACAATTTTTTTCTTAAAAAAATATGTGTCCCAATATCTATTATAACTCGCTAAATAATCGTCGAGCAACTATTTTCTTTATATTTTCAATGCGCCTTTAAATATCGATTGTCATTTGAATATCCTTTTAGGTTAGGAAGCAAGTATGTTATTAAATGTCAGAAAATGATTATGAATTGCATTTGTTTTAATTATAGCCTACTTAAATTATAGATTATAATCGAAATTTATAATTTTGTACTTTGAATTGAAATTGTTGAAAAACGGTAACAGATAGGGGTATAGTTTACTATACAAAAATTAAAGAACAACCAATTTTCTACCGAAATAGTATAACAAATATAGGGTGTTCCATTTAAGTGAAAAAAGAAAAAAATCATTTTGCGTATTGTTTCACCCTGTTCACAACATTTGCTTTCAGATAACAAACGATTATTCCTTATATTATTAAGCTTTTTTTCAATTAAATTGCGTTAACAGAAAGTTTACATCGTTTTTCAATTTTGAAAAATAAGGCCCTAAACTTCCATCGATTTCAACATTAAATTGTTTATAACTTTTAAAATATTAAAAATTGACCTAATATACTTTATGTCAGAAATGATTAATTTTAAGCGTAGAATCTAAAATCGACATAAAAAATATAGCATTCCATTTAAAAAATCATATATTTGATACGTCACGTGATTATTGGACACACTGTATATTTGAAACTAATTTTAAAATGTGAAGTTTTACAGTAGCTACAAATTATGTCAGTAATATTTTTTATAAATTTCTAAATAACTGAGATATTAGACTTCATCGGAATCTTGCGCCACCCTGTATATACATAATCTTTATTGGCAAACGTAATACAACATATACATATAAAATAAAATATTACAATGCATGTTGTAAAAATCTGCCAATTGCTATTGACCGGTGGTCTCTCCGCCAGGGTTTTGTATATTCGGCTTTATCAAAATTTTCTGATAATGGATGATCGTTAACAGTCTATGCCAATAGTTCCTGTCAGATATGTAAGTTACTTAAATGTATCGAATGTTGTGAAATGTAGTGATGAAGATCAACACATAAAAGTCGTACTGTGGGAATATAACTACTTTCATTTACTCGTATAGTATAGAGTAAGACATATACAAATTTACATGAAAATAAAAGAAATAGTACTTTAAATTAGTTGTAAGTCTAAAGATAAGTTGTATAGTTTTCTATTCAGCTTTTATGTGAATCATTTTTTCAATCCGATGTTTAATTAAATTAAAATAGAAAAATAATTAAAAAAATCGCTAATACTAAACAAAGACTGAGTGTTGGAGTTTTCCTGGAATATAAATACTACATAAATGAAACTAATATCAACATAATGAAAGAATAGATGGCAAGAGTTAAAGTCAAAACCTAATCTACGTTGTTTACGTTTTATAGTTTTAAAAAAATTAAATACGAGTAAGTTTTTAAAAACTCTATACGTTTTATAGACTTCCTAACAGTTTCTATATATATATTTACATCTTTATTCCTTACAAGTGAGGTTTAACATTTTTTAACATTCTTAACAATTTATTTAAACATCAAACAAATGTTCTTGTAGGAATTGGCTATCGACCGGAAGCCTTTCAGCCAGACAGTTTCTATTATTTCACAAAATTAACTTTATTTTTTTATTAAGAGTACCGAATTTTTTTAACTTATACAGCATAGTATAAAATGTTTTATCAGATATTAAAAACTAAGCGTTGATGCCCGAAAGTTATTGTTATAGGATTTGTTGTACTTATTTTTCGTAGCCCCATTTAATTTTTAAAATAAAAGAACCTCTTTAGCAGACACTCTGTAAATTATTAAAACGAAGCAAATTGTGGAAAATTATGGAAGCAGCTCACAATACCTAATCGCCTATTTTTCTTTTAAATATGAAGCCTAGTTAAATATGTTGGTTACAATTAAGGCTCAAATGCAAGTTTCATATATTTAAGGGCCTTCATTTCATTTCAACAACTTTTTTTTATTTATGAACGAACAATTTTGAAATTTTGCATAGCTATTCTAGATTTAATTTTGAAGCTTTTGTAGGATGGATTTATTCTTATCATTTATAGTTTTTGTGTTATAGAACTTTTTTTTAATTCTTAACCAATAAAAAAATCATTAAAATATATTGAAAAATAAGGGAGAAATAGCAATTTAAAATGTTTACGGTATTTGGTGAAATTTAAAGTTGATAAGTGGTTTACAACAGCATCCACGCCAATCGCTTCAGCCAATAGGATCGTAGGCGGGTGGTGCGGGATAGACACCCGCTCTGTTCTACGTGTAGCGCAGCGCTGCAAATCCATGTAATTTTTCTAGTTGTGCATTGTTTTTAAGACATATATTTGAGTTACTGTTTTTATTGTTATTGCGAATAGACAATTGTATACGTTGGGCGACAAACGCGAATGCGAAGAAAAATGAATAAGTAGATTACATGTAATTTCAAGCATAATTCATCCGCAAAGATGGCTATTGGTAAAAATATAGCATTGCACAAAATAAATAATAATTGTGAATAACAGACATACACATCAATCTCATTCGCATGATTTAAAATAAGTGGAACATATTTTTTTAAAATTGTGATGTATGAATTATTGTATAAGGTGATGCCATTTGGAAGGTTTTAACAGAGAAACCCTATTTCCAGGCCAAATAGAGAAAAAGCGACTAACGTGTCAAAGATCGATTTTTTGAGATTTATTGGTAAAAACTGCATTGCAAAATCTTGAATGATTGCCGAGAAATAGGGCATTTCTCGATTTTCTGTCATTTTTCAAAAACGCTGTAACTTCTTGTTATTATATACAATCATGCTATACAGACCTCGTCATTCCCTAAAGTGTGGAAAACTGCTGTTGTAACACCTATATTTGAGAAAAGCGATCCATCTCACATTTCTAATTATAGGCCAATTGCCCTACTATCAAACTTTGCCAGAGTGTTCGATTATATAGTTTATAACTCTATTTATAATCACATTCATAAGTATATATCTTCATTTCAGCATGTTTTTTTTTTATCGGGAAGGTCTACAAATTTAGCTGTAGTTGCTCAAATTATAAGTGAAGCTATCGATAAGCGATTACAAACTGATGTAATCTATACTGATTTGAGCCGTGCATTTGACTCAATTGATCACAATGTACTGCAGCAAAAACTGAATATTTTTGGATTTACTAGTTCATCTCTTGAATTTATGTTTTTATATCCAAACAACAGAATGAACTATGTACATTATAATGGTTTCAAATCAAACAAGTTTGTTAGTACACCGAGGGTTCCGCAAGGATCGAACTTAGGTCCGCTCCTTTTTATTGTATACATTCATGATCTGTTAACCACAATTACAGGTCAGTTATTAGCATACGCAGATGATATAAAAATATATTGTACAATTAATTGTGATGATGATGCTCTATTACTTCAGAATAACATCAATCATATTATAAATTGGTGTTCAGTAAATAAAATTGAACTTAACATTAATAAGTGTCTTGTAGTATCATGCCATCGTAAGAACTCACCTATATTATTTCCCTACCATGCTGAAAACAATATTCTTGAACGTAACACTCAATGTAAAGATTTGGGGGTTTTATTTGACAGCAGATTAACCTTTACTGAACACATATCACGCATCTACCACTGCATTAAAAATGCTAGGATTATTGATGCGTACATCGCGTTATTTTAAGGACCTTACATTATTAAACACTTTATATTATGCCCTCGTTAGGAGTAAGCTTGAATATGCTTAGGTTGTATGGTATCCTTATTATAACCAAACCTTATATTATTAAACATTTTATATTATACCTTCGTTAGGAGTAAGCTTGAATACGCTTCGATTGTATGGTAAAGTTTGAGGTTTACTCGTTGAATTTTGTGCTTTGTAAGAGCACTTAGTTGTTACGACTTTAGAAATAAGATGTATAGTTTAAATTAGAGCTCCTATATTTCACGATGGTTGATTAAGTAATTTACAAAATATGTACAAAAATGCAAGGTGTTTAGAAGGGGCAAGCAACCTCGGTCCTTTTCTGCGCACCCTCGGTCCCGTTCCCCGGCCGCATTTCCAGGAAGGTCGCTCCAAAGGGCTGCGAACCCCCGCGGCTTTTTCAGCGAATGGTCGTGTATTTAGGCCCTCTTTTCAAATACTGGCCGGTAAGGCAAAATTTTTTGTTGAAATTACATGCCAAACCCGAACAGTATCCTTATTATAACCACGCATCGTTGTCAATTGAGCGTGTTCAAAGAAGGTTTCTGAAATGTCTGTAATTTAAAACTCACGGCACTTATTTTTTTTATCTGTATTTCAGTGTTTTACCGGCAATAAAAAAGTAATTTTTCCTTTTTTTATATGATAGTAAGTATAGGAGGCAATAAATTTAGTTTAGATTTTAAAAATTAAAATCCGATGTCAAATTGTTCAACCCTTCAGCAGGCATCCTTGACAAAAAGTGCTTTAGAGAAAATCGCGTTTAAAATTTTTAATGTCTTTCACTATAAATAGAAAACAGTATTCATTCCACTTGGTCACAGTTATTTAAATATATTAAATAAAAATGATTTGAAAATAATTAATAAATTATTTCCACATTTAGCTCTGTGGCTATTGAACTTACTTACGTAAGAACGTTAAACAAATGCACATTAAAACTACTACTTCCCGGGCAAATACCCACGCCGGACATTGAATTACATAATTGAAACTAACGGACTTAGGTGCCGCTCCAAAAGTACAGCTACTTGTGAAATCGTATTTAACCAACCGTCAGGCATACGTTGCCTATAACGGATTTCACTCGTCTCCTTTGTCAATTAATTCTGGGGTCCCACAGGGCTCTAACCTTGGCCCGCTTCTGTTTATAATTTTCATAAATTCATTATTAGATTCATTAACCTGTCATGCGCTTGCTTATGCCGATGATATTAAGCTCTTTGCAGTTATAACAACATTGAGTGATGCTTTGTCCCTGCAAAATAATATCAAAAAACTTACAGAATGGTGTGACAAACATAAGCTATCCCTCAACGTAGATAAGTGCTGTTCATTATCTTTTACACGGAAAACAAATCCACTCTCAGTGCCATACAAAATGTATGATATGCAACTTAAATCCTGCAGTGAGATGAAAGATTTAGGTATTTTATTTTCGACTGATTTGAGTTTTTCAAAACATATTAATAATACTGCAATGGCTGCTTCTCGTACTCTCGGATTTATAATGCGAGTCTGTGTATCCTTCAGAGATATTAATCTCATAAAAACACTTTATTCTGCGTATGTTCTCTCTAAACTAGAATATGGAAATCTCATCTGGTTTCCGCATTATATGAGTCAAAATATGCCCCTGGAAAGGATTCATCGAAGGTTTTTAAAGTACCTTTCGTTTAGAGTCGACGGCGTCTACCCCGAGCGCGGAACAGAACAGGATTTACTACTCCAAAAGCATGGTATGGTCTCCCTGGCTGCTAGGAGAGAAGCGCAATCTGCGAAATTTCTCTGGAAAATTGTTCATAATGTAGCAGATGTACCGTTTCTCCTTTCTAGAATTAACTTCCATGTACCACGATCTAGTTCTAGGCATAGCGCCTCCTTCTACATTCCTGGAGAGCGAACCAACTGTCTGCGACGTGCACCTGTGCCAGTTATGTGTCGAAGTGCAATGAAACATTATGCTGACATATTTTTTGATAATTTGTGATATTATGTCATTCTACCTTATTAATTATTCTGTTATATATTCATGTTTTGTTTGAAATATTAATCTTATTTTGTAAAATTGTCCTGTAAATGGGTCTCCTGTTGGGCAATAAATGATATTATTATTATTATTATTATTATTATTATTATTATATACACCTGCTGCTGCATATCAATAAAATATTGCATAATGCAACAAGATTTTGATCCGAGAAAAATTTTATGTAAAAACAACAAAAATTAACGTTACTTAAAAAAAATTGTTGCATTATGAAATATTTTATTGATATGCAGCAGCAGGTGTACATTATGTAATTCAATGTCCGGCGTGAGTATTTGCCCGGGAAGTAGTTGTTTTAATGTGCATTTGTTTAACGTACTTACGTAAGTAAGTCAATAGTCACAGAGCTAAATGTGGAAATAATTTATTAATTATTTTCAAATCATTTTTATTTAATATATCTTTCACTATAATACTCATTAAAAGTGCACGAAAATGAAAAATTGCCTCAACACAATTTTGTAATTAATCTTCTTTATGTTGGTTGTGGAGACCTTAATTATTTAAATAAAAATGGTTGTCCTTTCTCCTACTATTTTAACCGAACTAATTATATTTCGGAGACTATGGTTCCATCTGCAGTAGTCGAATTTTTTATAAATATTTTTATTTAAATTTATTATAATTATTATAGCTTCCAAATCAAATATGGCGATATATGGTGCGAAAATTCTTTCCAAAAGACAAAATATTAATGGGTCGTTCTGGACCTGACGCCTGAAAAATGGTTCATCTTTGGAATTTTAATTCTCGAAGTCGAATGGATATTTTGAAATGCGGTTTTGTCGGTTGTAATGGACTACAAATTTATAGTTTTTAGAAAGAAAAAATGGCGGATCTAGGCTCGAAACAGACACACCCTATCACCCCCATAATAATATAAATATTTTATATACCCATAAACAAATGCTGAACATCTTATATATTTTTAGATATTTGGATTCCTCAGAGAATTCTATATACTTCTTGTACCTATCTTCAACTGTTTACGAAATATTGTTAATTATATAATGATGCCAAGTTAGCCATTAGTTATATGGATATTATAAAAATATATGATTCCATTTAAAATAAGGATGTTGGTATCAACTTTTGGTATAACCGAAAGTAGTAGAACCTTGAACATATTTTCATTAGAAAGAACGTATTGGTTTAGATTAATGATAACAATTTCAATATAATCCATATAATTTCAATATGCGTTCTAGGTGGGAGACCTTGTATACATTTATGGGACAGTTAACTATATTTTAGTCAATTAACTATGTTTTGTCAGAGACTGGTACAAATGCCATCTATTAGTGTGCTGCATTAATTACATCTAACATGACCTAAATTCAATTGTCTCATTAGTAGATTTGTCATCAGAAAGAAGGAAATTTTAATATGCAATTCACTTTACATATTGAAAATGTATTTCAAATCGTCTTTTTATTTCTGCTCTTGTTTTCACATTTTATTGTACCTTCCATCTAGTTGCGTTTTCGTTTATCAAACCATTTGACGAGGCCAAACTCAAAAGTACTAATCTTTTAAAAATTATATTTAACTGCCCCATAAATGTATACAGGGTGTTCTTATGTGATCGTCATTAATTAAATATATTAGTTTCGCTAATGTAAATGGTACTTCAATAAATGTATCACGTTACAAGAAACGATTGTAAAATTGACTATTTTACACTAACAATGGGCGCGTTCAGGGAACTGTAGCGCTTTACGAAAGCGGTGTAGCTGAACGGTACCGCTTTATGTGCGTCGCTGTACCGCTTTATCAAACGGTAAAGCATATATTTTTTCTACTGGATCGCTTTTCAAGCCGTGCAGCAGTAAAAAACGCCATATTTTCGTGAGCGTCTTTAACCTCGAAAGCGTGTTCAGGGAACATCAAGCGTTTCGCGCTGTAGCGCTACATGTCTAAAATTTCCCTGAACGCGCCCATTGACATAGCAATATATTTTATTATAATTAGAAATAGCACAACACTATAATAATGTCACCTTACAATAATTTTGAGAAATTACACCATGCAAATAACTGAAGCAGCAGATAACCTGTTTTAATTTATTTTCCAACTCCAAGCAGACGTACTTATATTATTAGTGAACTTATTAATGATTTAATTAACGTATATTACAATTCTTAATACTCACAACTTTTAAAATGCATGTCGCATATTTGCTCATCGAACGGAAATTTCTTCAAGTCCATCCAGCAATAAATCATAGCTGTCATCCTGTAGGAATAAATGACTTCACCTCTGGGGCTTATGGAAACGAACACATCCTTTCCCTCCAAGCCCATGATTGACGTATCGCGTTCATTCGATAAGATTATGTGCGGTATCCAAATTTTATCCCTGAGTTTATCTTCACCAACCATTATACCGCGCGTCGGCGAAATTTCCGTGTAATCCAATCGAGTATCAAGGTACCTGTATTGGATTAGCATGTGCATCTTGAATTGCTGAAAAAAACAATGACGGTGTTACAATAATTAATATAATTTACTGGACAAGATAATAGCAGAGGAAATACGGATAGAAGAGGCAAGGACAATTCCTGTTATGATCTATAATTTTATTTTCAAATAAATAAAATATGACTCGATCTTCACAGATTATCAAAATTAAAAGTCAAAGTCAACATTTTTGTTTTTAACTTTGATAAAAATCTGTTGTGATCGAAACATATGTCAGTGTTTTGAAAATAAAATTATGGAACATAACAAAAGTAATCATTTACCCAATATGATGATACAGTTCGATCAAGAGTGTAGCACAAATAGTATTAACTTTATTAAATACTAATTTCATTTTTAAGCCTACATAGTCTCCCACTAAATATTGGACAAGATGATAACAGATGAAATACGGATTGAAGAGGCAAGGAAAACTCCTGTTATGTTCCATAATTTTATTTTAAGATAACTAAAGTGTGTTTCGATCTTGACAGATCATTATCATAGTTAGATGTCAACGTCAACATTTTTATTTTTAAATTTGATAATGATCTGTAATTGATCAAAACGTATGTCAGTGTTTTAAAAATAAAATTATGGAATATAATTCACCTAATACGATGATACAGTTCCATCAAGAGTGTAGCACAAATGGTATTAACTTTATTAAATAGTAGTTGTATTTTTAATCGTACAAAGTATCCCACTAAACACGGAGATCGCATAGATGTACTATTGTGTATGTACTTGCGATATACAGGGTGGTCCATTTTGGTGGTGCCACATATGGAAATCTTTTTTATTTTAAGAGATATTAAAAACCGTTTTCGCGATCCTACGCCAATTTTTAATGATAAAAACAATGGCGAAGAAAAAACTGATCTATCTTTAACCGTTTCCGACTTATAACTGGAACTTGACGACGAGTCATTTTTCGAGAATATAATAAAACATTTTATGTTTATTTCTAATATGTTATTTTTTTAATTGTGACTATAGTCAAAAATGACATTATTGGGTAAAGTGGATTCCATATATACGGTTTGTTTATGTTTTCTTGCGTTTTGGCAAAGTTATAAACAATTTAATGAAACTATCATAGATTGCCATGGAAAAAAATGAAGAAAAAAAGTAAACAGTCATACGATATTGTTAACTTATTATTTTATTACTTAATAATGTAATATTTCGCTATATTGTGTTATATTTTTAAGTATGAATTATTCAATTGTATTGTGTAACAAAAACGTGGTGGCATCAGAAAAGCGCTGTGATCACTAATACCTAAGAGGAAGGCAACAATGCAGAATATTATTTCCAAAATTAAAAATAATTTAATTAGTGTTGGAAGATTTTACAGAGATGTAAAATTATGAAAATTAAGAAGTATGTATATTAGCCAGAGTGGAAATTGATCCAACGGTTCTTGCAGGCAATGAGAAAGAGCAACTGAACTATTTACTAAACTATTTGAAAATGCCATACTCAAAAATATAACACAAAATAGCGAAATATTACATTATTAAATTATAAAACAATAAGTAAACAATATCATATGGCTTTTTACTTTATTTCTTCATTTGTTTCCATGGGAATCTAAGATAGTTTCATAAAATTATTTATAACTTTGCAAAAATGCAAAAGAACCGAAACAAACTATATATATTTGGAATCTACGAAAAAACTGTATCCATTAATGTCATTTTCGACTATAGTCACAATTCAAAAATAGAAATTTGAGCTTATAACTCTAAAACTAAAAGTGATAAATAAAATGTGATAACATATTCAAAATCAGTATAAAATGTTGCTTTGAGAAAGTTGTTATTACATTTTCTATTTTTATTAATAACGGAGTTACAGGCACCCTCGAACAATGACTCGTTGTAAACTTCCGGTTATAACCCGGAAACGAAAGATAGATCAGTTTTTTCTTTGCCCTTGTTTTTATCATTAAAAATTGGCCAAGGGTCGGGAAAACGGTTTTTCAATATCTCTTGAAATAAAAAAGTTTTCCACCAAAATTGTGACTAATATTACTTCGGCACATTCACGATTTAGACGTTGTCGAGTACACACGTATCGTAGAGCAGAGTTTTATTAAGAAGTACGAGTTCTCAAAATGAACCCTCCCGAGCCCGAAAAGGAGGAGGAAGGGTTTATTAAACCTGGAAGAAGGGGTCGGCCTAAAAAACATAGGACACACAACACACAGAGTCAGGCTTCAACATCGGAAATCTACTATAGTGACGTAAGTGATGCAAGCTCAGAATCCTCTCGCAACAGAAAAACCACAGCCTCACACAACTTAACCACATTACAACATCCAACACCAACACAGATAACAAATACACAAAACACACAATCATCGACAAGAACAAAAACTTCACACTCGCAAACATACAAAAACGCATACACCTTCACAACCACTACAGAAATAACGAGAATAACTTTCGTACAATTATGGTACAACCACAATTTCAACTGCAACAACACAGAAATAATTAAAACAAAACAGGGATTCATTATTAAATCCGACGAAAAGAAAGAAATTTTGGAATATAACCTCGCTCAGTTACAACGCGAAAAAGTCATCCACTCATACGCCTCAGCCACCAGCACACGCGCGGACTCCACGCGCAACCCGCCTGCGCCATCCTACTCTTGCATTATCCACAGAGTTGAGCTGGAAATCGACGAGGCGACAGTGAGCGCACATCTTAATTTAATGGGAATTACGCACAGATACTGCAAAAGAATAATTGCTAAAGTGGATGATAGAAAAACACGCATGATCCGTATTATCACCGGATCACTGGAAGCCTATACCAAGCTAATGCATGAAAACTTTAATTTTCTATGCAAACTACACCCAGTAACAGAAAGTATACCACCCGCACCACTACCCATCCCTTGCAACAAATGCAATAAATTTGATCATATTACTAATGAATGCAAGGAACAAATAACATGTGCAAAATGCATGGGACCACACCATACGAATACCTGCAGCTCGCAAGAACCACCAAAATGTAAAGCTTGCGGTGATACGTCTCACGGAGCCTGGTCGACAAAATGCCCCAAAAGACCGCTGCAACCGATCCAGGGAATACCAAATATTAAAATACAAAATGTAAATAAAAAATCGACTGACATGGACGCACACCTCATAAAATCATCTCGCATCCACTCACCAATTACTCACCATGACTATATAATCGACACTTACACGACAGAAATTAACAAACCCTCCAATACCGACAGACAGGACCTTTTAAAAAGATTAAAAGCACGATTCATCGACACATTCAACATAGACACTCATGTTAGCTTTTCTGGCAACAGAATGTTTATAATCATGTTTGATTTAAAAGATCCAAATATCATTCCTCCTGTAGAACCATCGGCAGGAGTACGTATAGGTCACACTGAAGTTGTCAGAAATGGCTAGCATAAATTTTATATATACAAACATTAATTCATTACACCATAAATCCCATCTCCTTTCCCATTTCCTGTGCAACAATCCTATCCATGTTTCAATGATGGTTGAAACAAAAACTAACAAACCCTTCCAATTAAACAACTGGTCCTCTATCCAAATACCCTCCTCAATCTTCAACCACAATCAGCGAGGCGGATCAATAGTGACAGCTAAACCAGAAATAAAACTAGGCAAAGCCAACCCGCCTAAAATTAACAATAATTTAAACGAGTGCCTTCACTGCATAATTGACCTCCCACATTTTTCCCTACATTTATTCCTTGTCTATATACATCCCACTTCCACTATAGAAGACACCATACTCACCAAAGCATCCCTCTACGACCATGTTGTCATAATCGGTGATTTCAACTTAAATAGAACAAAGTCTAGACAGCTCTCCTCTTTTATGTCGTATTCCAATTTTACCCGCATTAATACTCCCCCTACATTTATTATGTCCCAAGCGCAAGCCACCACCCCCGATGTCTTAATATGTACCAGCAATATTAAGCACCTAATCACGGATGTGAATTTAACTCCAGATATCGGCTCCGATCATCTCTCAATCCTATTTTCCCTTCAACTGAACCCTCCAAAACCCAACCCACCAAAAACTTTTTTTAAATTCAAAGACTGTAACATACAAAAACTGACCGAAGATATGACAAACTTTCTATCACAACACCAAAAAATTTCAGAACTCTCCATTACACTTTTCCTTAATTCCCTAACAGACTCAGTCACGAAAAACACCCCATCTTACACGAAACCTTCATACAAATATCCCCTGCCAAAATTTATTCTCCGACTTATTAAATACAAAAGACAATTGTACCGAGACATTAGACTAACGGACGAACCTACCCTTAAACAAAAATTTAACGCACTTAACAAGGACATTCATAAACTGATAAAGGAATATAAGACGGATAAATGGATAAGGACTTGCGAGGAAATTAACAGAAGACAAGGAAAAGACTATTGGACAGAAATAAAAAAACTTAGTAAATATAAGAAATATGACATATTGCGGCAATTAAGAAACCCTAATACGAACACAATAACAGATGACTTGACAGAAATGGCGGACATTTTAGCAGATTATTTTAAAGAGACATTCACAGAAAAGACATTGACAACTTACAATAATAACTTTTACAACACTGTTAACTCCTGGTACTCCACATTCCTAAATCATCCTAAACCTTACCCTATCAATGACGCTATAGAAGAGGAGGAGTATTACTCAGTTCTGTTTGAGGGAAAAAATTCATCGCCCGGTTATGATAACATTCCCCGATCTATCCTTAAATCCTTACCCAACGAAATCCATGTATACATCATCCAGATATTTAACTTCCTCTATAAAACCCAATCCTTCCCCCAAGAGTGGAAGCAGGGTATAATAACTTGCATCCTAAAAAATGACAGCGACCCACTTGATGCATCTAGCTACCGACCAATTACTCTGCTTCCAGTCCTTGGAAAAACTTTTGAAGCCATCCTGAAAAACAAACTCCTGACCCTTGTTTCGCAACACATCCCACCATACCAATTCGGTTTCCTAGAAAAAAGATCCACAACGCTCCCACTTTCAATCCTAACATCAAACTGCCAAACCTCCCACCTTGAAAACAAAAAATCCGCAATCCTTTTCCTCGACATCCAAAAAGCCTTTGATTCCGTTTGGCATAAAGGACTTCTCTATAAATGTCATTCCCTAAACATACCTTATCACCTAATCACACTCATTGATAGTTTCCTTAAAAATAGAGCCCTGAAAATACGCATTCAAAATACCCTCTCTCAACCCTTTTCACCCCAACAAGGTGTTCCACAAGGATCTCCTCTCTCCCCTCTCCTATTCAACATCTACGTCCACGACATCTATCATCCTAATCCACAATACCTAAACCCATCTGCCTATCTTCTGCAGTTTGCGGACGATACGGCTCTAATTGCTCATCAATCCACTCTCCCGAAAGCCCTCACCACCCTACAGGAGCTGATCGATTCGCTAGCGCTATGGTTCGCAAAATGGAGGATCTCTATTAACCCCAATAAATCACAACTTTTTATTCCTTACCACAAACCTCTCACCTCCCCATACAAAGTTACTATCAACAACACCTTGATCTCCCCTTCTCTCACCTGTAAATATCTCGGAATTACCTTTGACCCCAAACTTTCCTTTAAACCTCATTCCCAATCAATCAAAACCAAAGTCCAGAATAGGGCACGACATTTTAGATCATTAACATACGCCAATAGAGGCATTTCCACAAAAACCGCGACGCATATATATAAAATGATTTGTCGGCCCCTTCTGGACTACGGCGCAATCCTTTTCCACAATGCTAGACCTCCAACATTGAACAACATGGAGGTGGCGGAACGATCAGCCCTTCGAATCCTCACAAAAATCCGACATCCCAACAATCCCTTACATAATCCTTCCAATACACTCCTATATGAAAAAACCGGTATTGACCCAATATCACAAAGAATTACACAATTAGCCCACAAATTTGCTTCAAAATCCCTCACCCAAGATATACTAAATATCCTCTGCCTCAAACGAAACCCTAATATCCCTCCTAAATTCCACTACCCCCAAACCACTATTCATCAATTCTTCTCATCTCTCATTAACGACTAACCGACATACTAGACATATGACAAGGACTACTGGCTGAAAGACCTAAGGTCGATAGCCATTTATAAGTTTAGATCAAATATTTTGTATAATATATGTATATGTAAATACCACAATAAAGATGATTGTATATATATTACTTCGGCGATGAATCATATTACTCATATTTGAATTTTATTATTCAATGTACTTAACAATAATCTTTAAAAAGCAAAATATACAGGGTGTTTCAAATTCGAGTCTCACCATGGGGATCTCGCTTATTATAAGAGATAGGGGGGGTAGGTTTAAATTTGGCACTTTTGCAGAATTTTGTGCTAATTAATATCCCGTTGAGAAAACTGGGATAAGTTTCTTTATTTTCAAGAAAAATGAAATAAACTAAAAATTGCGATTTTTTTATATATAGCTTCGATATTTGAAGCAATATTTCAATACAATGAAGATATTCTTATAGCACTTTTTTATGATCTAATCGATGGCGTACTCATTTTACTAAAAGCGTGTTTATTTTCTTCTAGACCACCATCAACTTTCTTATTTCTTATGGACGCCATACTAGTTTTTAATCATGTATAACTTTCAATTTATATTTAATAATCATGATTACACTAATATTTGTGCAACAAATAGAGTGTACAATATCTGCTAAAAGTTATAGAGAAAAATGAATAGATTTTGTTAAATTTGTTAAAATGGTAGAAGTGTGGTCACCTACTTATACAGCTTTTTAAATTCAATTTAAGTTTGGATTATAAAGCCAATAAGTTTTTTTAGAATTATCGCATTTAAAAAAGAGTTTTTTGAAAATAATATCTAATCGTCATTGACTTAAGACTAATTAAATTGGTTGCCATAGAAAACCCCAGGAAATTATTTTAGTAGCGATTAGTTAATCACATTTAGTAGACTATGCATATGGCTCTAAATGATTAAGAAAAGATAACGATATCACTAAAATTAGAATAAACCCTTACCAATTGTTCCATGGCTTCAATATGTCTAATATCCACCTGCATCGTAACGTTTAAGGGTCCATCAGTTTTCGGCTTCGTCTGCCTATCATATCTACAACCATTCGTGAGCTGTGTCGAAAAGTGATCCTGGGACATTTGATCAGCATCCGGGCCCATGATACAGTCATCTTCATCACTCTGGCTGCTCGATGGCTTGTGAATCGCTCCGTAATTGTAAGTGAAAACAGGAAAAGGATCCGGTGGCCTCAACGAGGTTATGTTCGTTCTATTCAGCAACGGCTCTATGTTTTGGTAAAGTTTTGTTTCTGTGGCGGTTTCCGATGTGAGTTGATGTGTGTTATATTCTGTTGGCTCGTTTGTCGTCGCTATTTGTTGGGGTGGGGCCGGTGATGGCAGAGGCGGTAGTTCAGTTTCTGGCGATGTGCGTATCAGTTTCTCGGGCGAGGTTATTTGATTGTGGCTTAATTGCCTGCAAAAGAAGAAGAAAACGTAGATAAATTTGTGCACCTTAACGAATTTTCCATTGTAAATTTAGAGAGTAGATGGATAGTTGCTCACATAGTTTTCATATATAAACTTCTTAACGATCAATTTAAGACGAGCAACTTTTATCAAAACTAATGTTTTGTGTTCCAACTGTAAAGTTAAGAATCAGAAGAACCAACTATGTTTTTATATTCCTACTTGTAAAACTAATTATAGATTAAGATCGCCAATAAATAATTTGTGTTCATATATGAACAAGTATTGTCATGATTTAGATATATTTTTTGATCTATTATAAAAATAATAAGAACTGTAACGGAAATATTGTGCAATAAATATTAAGCGATTTGTGTATAGGTCTGCTATGTTATTTTTAAACCTTGGTGCTTATCAATATGTTTATTTAATTACTGTATTATATTAATTAAATTTGTATATTATGATAGATAATAAAATTATTATTATTATATTTACGAATTTACCGTGTGTTTATAAAAACATTTATACCCTTTAAAAGCAGAACATTTTCATCGCCGAATTAACGAGATGTTGGCAATTGATTGACAGTGTGAGTTTTTAATAATATATCAAATATTTTGTTTGGTCAAAGAGTTTGAATTTGCTTTTAATGCGAATGCAAAATATAGAATGAAAGCGTTTGAGGATTAATAGACGTGGTATTCATTTGTTAAAAATCCTTAATCACTTTTTATAAATTGATTTTAATTAAAATTATTCGAGATAACTATACATATTCAGGTTTCAAATGATGTTCAATCCGTATCTCCGTTAAATTGATTAATTTAATACAGTATTAAATTAAACTGATTACTAAAAAATGTACAGAAGTTAACTCTTATTATCGATTATTCCTGCTTCTGTACAAAATAGTTTATAATGACAATACAAGGTGTTACATAGGGTGTGACTAAAGAAAGAGCGAAAGGAGGATTTATTGTTGGGTCAAGAGAGGGGTTAAAGGCATATGATTTATAATTTAATGAAGGAGTGGAAGGGTCAGTGTAGATGGGGTATCAGAGACGGCCATAGTATATATAAACAATGACTGAGAAATAATCCGGACAGAACTGGATAAAACACTGTTGAGGGGAAAAGCTGTGTGATCGATGGAGACTTTAATGCGAGAATAGGTGAAATGGAGAAAGGAGGGATACGGCAGATATAGAAAGAAAGTCGCAGGATAAAATGATTAATAAGAAGGGGAGGATGATGATCGAGTGGATGGAAGACGAGGGATGGGATGTGTTAAATGGGTGCACAGAAGGCTATTGGGGTGGTAGGAAAACGTACGTAAGACCACAGGGAGCGTCGGACTGACAAATGGTATAAGCAATATGAGTGTCAATAAAATGGAGGTTGATGAGGTATATGATCACCTGCCAATATCGGTAGCAAGGGTGATGAAAATTGGCTGCGGGAAAATGGGACTTGAAAAGGATGGGGGAATGTTTAGAGAAAATCGACTGGAGGGATTTGAAAAGTATGGAGGAGATCTCCTCCATCATTGCAGGACCTTTCTCACATAAAAGTGAAAGGGGCGAAGGAGGAGGAGGGGAGTTTTAGTTCGACGAGGAGTATATGGAGGCAAAAGGAGGAAACAAAGAGGAAAAAGGAAATCAGTAAATGAATGGAGAATTAGAAGAGGAGAAGAAAGGTGGGTGATAGCGGCGAAAACAAAATAGAAAAAAGTAAGCGAAGAGAAACAAAAAAGGTCGTTAACAAGATAGCAGCAGAATTGGGAGAGTGTGAATATAAAAGGGAAATGTGGATTATTTTAAAGAGAGGAGAAATAAGAGAAAAAATAGAAGTTAATCTCGAAGACAGGAAGAACAAATGCGAGGAGAACTGTGGAGAGCCAGTAGGAGTCGAAAGTCAAGGATTGATTGGAGAAGTGGAAGAGTTTTTGGAGAAGGAGGTGGAAAAGGGCGAAGAAATGAAAAATGGGAAAGCAGCCGGGTGGATGGCCTGAAAGCGGAAATGTGCTTTCAATGGGTGAGAAGCAAAAGTGGAGAGACAGGTATTGGAGAAGTTCAGAGTATGGAAGGGAGTGAGACAGGAATGGCAGCTTAGTCCGTTGCTATTCAATAAATAAATACGTCAATGAGATGTAAAAGATCTTGAGAAACGGACAGGCAGGCGGAGTGATTAAAGAAAAAAATAAGGTGTACATGTTATTGGTGTACACAGATGATGCGGTACTGCATCAGAAGAATGGAGAAATGAATGAGATGTTACAAAGTGAGAAAGAATACATGGCTAAGCGAGGATTTTTTGTGAATGTAGAAAAAAAAAAACGAAGTGGATGAGGTTCATGAACAGGGGAAGGGAGGGAATTAGGAAAGATTTTATCTGGAAGGGTGAATATATTGAATTTAAGTATCTAGGTCTTGTATTTAGTGGGAATGGTGGGTACAGGGAACACGCCAGATGGGTTCAACTTAAAGCGAGAAAAACGTGGTATATTATAATGGAGAAATGTGGAAAATGGCTTGAGGGGAATTTCCAAATGGCGTTATAAAACTTCTATTGTAGGACCTTCAGTTTTAATTTTATAAGCGGAAGAATTTCATCTACCTGATAAATTCCCTTAGAAATAAATAAATATTTTTATAATCTTATTTATGTTGGCTGTTAATTATTTTTATGTCAAATTAAACGTCATATTTCATACATCTTTCACAATAGCCTCCAAAATATTCAAGAAATGAAAAAGTGAGAAGAAATGTTTTGTATCCATTTTAAGTTAAGAAACAACATAATTTGTAATATTCTTCCAAATACTGAGCTTTAACTTCGAAATACAACAATTTTTTTTTCAATTAATTATTCCTTTACTATTAAATGTTCATTCAAAAACCGTATTTAACGGGGAAAAGGATATTTAAATGCTTATGTAATGGTACTACTGTATTCTATACTTAATAGTTATTGATGATGGTCATATTAACACAAATGATTTATTATAATAAACCATGAAAAATTTTATAGAAATCGAATTAAGCATTCAATTGTTATTAATTAAACAAATAATATATTACTTATGTTTTACGATGATTTCTGGTTTAACGATTAACTTTTGTATATAGATAAGTTCGGTTAAATCATCATACTTTGATCCTAGGAACCTGAGGTTAAGCCATTTCCCAACATTAACGAGACACACTGTATATATTTCTCCTATAATCTTTACACCAAAAGCAAAATGGAAAAAGCTAATTCGTGCAAATTCCCCGAGTCCCAATTATAATAGATACATTTAGAAAATTTCAGTACGAAATTCGTTCCGAGTTACTAAATACCACTTTTTTTACACAATCATCACAAACATTACTCAAACTACATAATAAACACCCGGATTTACAATTTCTGTATAAAAAATTATAGGATTAAGGATGTAAAGATAATGATGCATACGATAATTTTTAAGATAATAACGTCTGGATATTTTATTGTATTTTCGTATTGTCATTTTGTCGTTTGTGAATCATTGAACTGTGCAAAAATACTTGTTGCGAATATTTCAAGATATAATAATAATAGTTAATAACAATAATGATCATTTAAAAAAACATTATGAATACCTATAAGGTTTTTTCTTTCTCTTTTTGTTCCGTAATAATAATGCGACAACTCATGTAACAAAATTATTTTACGCCACATACCATGCAAAAGCGGCAAAAGTTAATTGACGCTATCACAAATAATCATGTGCGACTAGTTACAAGACATTCAATATTTTCAACAGGACGTCGCCCCGCCTCATTACGGACTACAAGTTCGTGCTTTTTTAAATGACGAGTTTACCGACTGGATAGGAAGAAAAGGCAGAATTGAGTGGCCCTCGCAGTCGCCAAGTTTTTGTTTTCCGTCATTGTGTAACGTGACTTCTAGTTTCATTAATTTAACCTTTGATGACAGAAGTCAGTTGATTCTTGTTTTATTCCCTTGATTGGGTTGCGAAGAACTTAAATTCAACTTTTTACGATGTAGTTTATTAATTAATTTGTTTCAAGCATGTATTCACAGTAACAAAGATTGGGTGTGTCTGACTTGAAAAAAGGTGGAATTGTGTTCCTCAACACCAGAACAACCCCTCCCTCTTCGGGTGATAATAGCATATTAAAATCTAATTAAGCACGCATTAAATTGGAAAGCAAATTATAAATCGGAAAATGAAAAATATCTGTATAATGAAACTGATTTTGCAGACAGACGTTAATAGAATTTATTTGTAATTCGATTTAGAAATGAAAAATATTTGAATTAGATTTAATTACTTATTTGTGGTTCCAATGTTATCTGTGCGAACGAAATAATACCTAATGATATTTACATGAGCAAAGTACACTAATTGATCTATGTTACAAGCAATAAGAAATAATTTATTTTTTATTTTTTGCCCCATCACTTCTTTCGCGCCTCAGTATGACCCCTGTCTAAAGCCTATCGCTAATTACTTGTGTTAAATTACTGCTGATATTTTTTTTATTTATAAAAGTGGGTAACATCTCTAACAAAGATTTATTAAAGAATATGGCAACTGAAATAGCACGCCTAAAAAATGAAATAACTATCGAATTTACCACTGACTTCACTGCCTTAATTACTACGTTAATTGAACCTCTTCACAAAGAAAATGCGATATTGAAGCATCAACTCGAGACTATAAATAAAGAACAGGCCAAAATTTGCAACACCCTCAATAATAAAATCGACAAATAACAGCGAGCTAACAATTTAATTATTGATCTAACATAAAATGATAATGAAGTAATGCTTGACGTTGTTAAGAATATATTTGCTAATAGTATACAAAGAAAACAAAATTACTTTTTTATACCACTTGGATTTTTTATTAATCGTGACTAGTTTCGATTACACGGTAATCATTCTCAAACGATAGTATAACGATTACCGTGTAATCGAAACTAGTCACGATTAATAAAAAATCCAAGTGGTATAAAAAAGTAATTTTGTTTTCTTTATATACAAAATTAAAGAATTATTTGCTAATAAACTAAACGTCTCATTATCGCTATGCGATATTTCCAAAGCCCGTCGCTTAGGTCCTAAAAACACAAAACCGCGTCCTGTTATAATTACATTCATTAATTCTGATAAGAAATAAGACGTACTTAGAAATGCATTTAAATTAAAGGGTGTGGAATATTTATTAATAAAGACTTAACACCCAAGCAACGTTCTGTTGGAAATATATTTCGCAAGAACCAGAAGCTTTCTCGCGATTCTGGTCATCGGGCACTTATTATCGGCAATTCTTTAAAAGTGGGCGACAAGTTCGTCTCCATTAATGATATCAACGACTATTTTGACATTACTTCATTTCTACAATCTACTGCTGTTAATTCTGGTGGTACTGCTCCTAATGTAGCTGATCCTGATGGTACTACTTCCTAAGTAACTCAACATTCCTCTCCAAAAGGCACTTTTACCAGATCAATCTCTACGCTACCCCCTAAATCTCATCGTTATAAAATCCGTAATGGACCAAAAGTGGTGATATTTCGTAAATAAATATGTACCGGTAATGATTTACTACCAAAATGTTTGTGGATTGAATTCTAAATGTAACCGAATTTATCATAATATTGCTGTTAATGATTTTGATATTCTTGCACTTACCGAGACATGGCTTACTGATAATGTAACTTTTTACAAATAATTATAATGTATTTCCTAGAGTCCTTGATTGTATATTATCTCGAAAGAAACGCGGAGGTAGAGTTTTAATAGCAGTAAATTCTTCGTTATATGCGTCTGAAATACCTGTTGACCACTCTATCTTATCTATCAATAAAATTACACTTTATGTTATTAATGTCTATGCGTGTCCGCCGATATCATCTAATCAGGTTGCTGCTAATCTTGAAAATCTAAATGGATTGTTCAATAGCAATATTGTAATTGTCGCTGACTTCAATCACAACGAGTATGTCATTCAACCAACCCTCAACCAACCTAGTTTATGCTTGTATAATTGTATTCAATTTCTCGAACTCGAACAATACAATTTCATCTATAATTCGTATGATCGTATTTTGTACTTATGTTTTAGCAACACTAACTGTGTAATAAGACATTTTAATGAGCCACTAGTTATGGAAGATAAACACCATCCATCTCTTGAACTCACTATTAATTTACCTGTAGTTACAACCAATGCATATTCATCAGCAATTTTCAAGAATTGCAATTGTTTGGGCCGATATTTTTACTATTCAATATGTTGAAGAAGCATGTTCTTTATTTTATGCTAAATTATCCGAAGTTTTTCGTGATAATGTACCTTTAGTTTCTAGCTAGATTATTTACGTGAATAGTGAATGTTTTTCAGGTAGACTCCGAAGTAAAATTCGGGAGAAAAATAAATATTTAAAGCTTAAGAATTAGAATTACCTCTCCCAGTTTTTCAAAATTAAAAACTCTAAATTAAGGTCCAAAGTAAAGCTCTCTGAAGCTGATTATACAACTTTTATTGTCAATACTGAATCTAAGATTTCTAAAGAACCTGGCAAGTTCTGGAACTTTATAAATTGTATCCGCCATGAAAATTGTATCTATGCCTCCTGTTATGGAGTATGAAAATGTTAGCATTTCCTCAGCGCTGGAAATAGTGAATGCCTTTGCTGCTCATTTTTCTAAATCATTTATTGTTTCTACCAAACCAGTAATAAATAGTACATCCAATAGTCCTAACGCTATTAATGATTATATTAACATATCTAAAGTTTCTGACGATGCAGTAATTGCATCTCTTAGTAAGCTTAAAAATAAAGTGACCTCTGGATCCGATGGATTGCCGTAAGGTATTAGCAGCTCCTCTTACTCATATATTTAATTTATGCCTCACAACATAATTCCGGACTGTTGAAAATTTTCAGGAATCGTATCAGTTTATAAATCTGGTAACAAAAAAGATGTCCTTAACTATCGATCTATTGCTATCATTTCAAATGTAGCTAAGTGTTTTGAGTTGATATTATGTCAACACATTACTCCCTACATAAATAACAAATTATTATTTAACCAACATGGGTTTAGAACAAAAAGATCAACTTTATCGAATATTTTGCAAATATCACAAATACTCCCGCATAACTTAAATAACCGAATCCAAGTCAACGTCATTTACACAGACATATCTAAAGCTTTTGATATAATTGATCACGGTATACTTATAAATAAGCTTAAGACCTTTGGACTTTCCTCAAACCTCTAAGATTTACTTAATAACCACCTAACGAATAGGTCCCTATATGTGGAGTATAAAGGTTTTAAATATAAGATTTTTATTGCTTCATCGGGTGTACCACAGGGCTCAAACCTTGGATCGATACTTTTCAATTGTTTTATCAACGATATTGCTGATGTAGTTAATCATAATATGTTAATGTTTGCTGACGATCTGAAAATTTATCACCCTATTACCCTTTGATGATTGTGTAAATCTTCAGCATAATCTCGACCAGATAGTGGCATGGTGTAGAAACAATAGTTAAATGTTTCAAAATGTAAAACATTGTCTTATACTAGGAATAAATCTCAAATAACGTACGATTATACGATCAATGATCATGTACTATCCCAAGTTGAAACTTTCAAAGACTTGGGAGTGATATTTGACAAGAAATTATCATTCAACAGTTATTGTCACAATAGTAATGGCCGCTAACCGCTCTCCAGACTTTATTATACGAAATACTAAACAATTCAGGAATATTGACGCCATTAAGATATCGTACTTTTATTTCGTGAGATCTAAACTTGAATATGCCTGCTGCGCCTGGAATCCATATTATATAAAATATTCCTTGATGATCGAAACTATCCAGAAAATATTTGTCAAATATCTTTACTTTAAGAAATTCGGTTCCTATCCTAACTACTGCGTCAATTCGACTTACACTCCTTAGAAATTCGCCGAAAAGCACATGCTGTAACCATTCTGTATAAAATACTCAACGATCTTATAGATTGCCCTGAATTATTTACACAAATTAATATTAATGTCCCCGTTAATGTATGAAATAAACGACTTTTTCAGATGTCACTTCCAAATACAAATATTTTGCTTAGGTCTCCATTATATTCAATGTGCTCACTATACAATAATTTAGATTCCCTTCATCCTGATATTTATATATTTAATTGCATATCTTCTAGAGCATTCTTTAACTCGATTGTTGAGTATTTGGAATATTTTTTTATCGCGCTGATATCTCATATTGTGTTTATTGTATAGTTTAATTTTAGTTTAATTATGTGTGTATTCATATATTAAAATTAATCTATAACTGGATTTATCCGTTGATTGAGTTAATAAATAAATTAAATTAAACTTCAATACTACTCATCTACTTCTAAAAATAATAAGTTATATTATTATAATTGTGGCAAAAAGAAAAAATGATCAAAGTTTATTATTATGGCAGAGGAATTTAAATATACAAATATTTGAGTGAATGGAATATAATATGTAATTGAATTCAATCATTATACTGTTAGTACTAAATATATTACAACATTATTACATTATTAATATTGCATTGATGTTTCATGAAGTGATTAATGAGAAGTAAATAAAAGATTTCCAAGATGTAATTAAGAACACTGTAATAATTATCATGTTTGTAGAATTTTAAAAAATAAGTGGTATTAGAAGAAAATATTAAACAGCTTCAAAGGAAATGTTTATTTTTGGATTAGTAATTATTATTCATGTTTATTTTTATTACCTAGATAACTAAAAAGTTTATCTATACTTTTAATATTATGCAATTTAGATGGTGATACAATTTTTCCTTTAAATATTTATATTATTACTATATTATTTTTGCTTAAAGAATTGTTTTATTAATGTACACGGTATATACGAGGGGCGAACACGAAGATTTAACATGTAAAACTGCAATTGTGGACTACGAAAATTAGAAGAACTACACCGCTGGATTGTTTTTCGAACTAACATTCATAATATCAACAGTCGGGTTTAAAAGACTAATATCACCACCCCAAAATATAAAACTGTTATTTTTCTTAAAGGTTTTGCGCATAAAATATACAAGCTCCACAGGTTTTTCAAAATTAAGAGCGCGCCATTGTTAACATTGTTATTGGTTGAGCTAGGGAGTCGGTTAAATTGGCAAAGTAGTAGTAAATTTTCAGGAAATTACAACCGCGTGATCAGGAAAACAAAAATATCGCGTTTTCAAGATATTAACAAAACATATATCCTGAAAATTTACTACTACTTTGCTAATTTAACCGACTCTCTAGCTCAACTAATAACAAAGTTAGTAATAGTGCACACTTAATTTAGAACAACCTGTATAACTCTCTCCCCTCAAACCTGAAAACTGTTACAATTCCGAAATTTATAATCCAAGAGCGAAAATTACACTGTCACTGATTCTATAAGAATTTGACTTACTCGTTATTATTAAGGGAAAATACTTATTCAAAATGTATGATAGTTTATTTAGTAGGTTAAGTGGCACAACAGTTATCTGCTACTGTTGTGCCACTTAATATTGATTGAACTTCGCCTACTTTTTCACAAACTTTGTTATTGTAAAATGTATTTGAAAAAAAGGCGTTTTTTATAATCTTTATTTTGGCTGTAGAGATTTAATTATTTATATGTCAAATAAAACGTCAAAGTGCCGGCATATTTAATATATCTTTCGCAATCTAGGCGTTTGCAAAAGATATATTAGAGGCCGAAATTACGAACAAGGATAACCTCAACATTGCAACTTTGAATGCGATTTGCGGAAAAACCGTAAGCCTCCTTATAAAAAGAACTTCATTTTCGTGAATAGCATACACTTTTACACCTAATTCCGTAAAGAAAACAAAAATCGAGGTATTCCCATCGATAAAGAAGCCTTGTAATATTCTTCCAAATACTCGGCTTTAACTTTAAAATTCAATTAATAATTTTTCCTTTTCTATTAAATTTTCAATCAAAAACTTATTTGAGTAAAATCGCCGGGGAAATTACCATAATGGACACATCACCATTTTTTCTATTTCGTTTGCATGAAATATTAATATTTCGAAATAAAATTTGTTCAAAATGCAATATTAACATTTTAATAAATAAAAAGAAATTTAAAATAATTAATAAATTATTTCCTCTTTAGCTACTGTGATGATTTTTGTAACATAAGTACTTTAAAACAAATGTTCAATAATGGACATTTGTTGTTTCATAACAAATATTTAATGCAAAAAAAACTTAATATAAGACCATTTGCAGACACATATTTTGGCATTTCATCCCTCCGCCTTATATAATTATAAAGTTTTTAATTAAATTAAAAAATAATGCGCGCAATCTCAATTAATCGTTTCGATTTGGATCCAAATAAATCATTTTATTTGTAATCTCTTGCTGCTACACTTGCTATATTTTAAATCTAAAACTAACTAAAACCACCATTTAATAGTACTCTTTCTTCGTTAGAATATTTCAATGCAATAATCATTATAGAGATTTGATAAATTAAATACGTCAAATTTGTTTTCGATATGATAATTACTCATATTATTGTACTTACTTTACATCATTCATTTTGACATTTTCTACGAATTCAAAAAACACTAATAGAAAAAAAAAGTGGTTAAATAAAATAAAAATAATTAATAAAATATTCCAGCTACTGTGATATTTTGGCTTAAGTATATAATAAAATTGTGCTTGTTTCTACTGTATAAATTTGTTTATTTTTTTGATAAATAACCAAGAAAGTAAAAAACGTACAGGTAGGTTGATCTCAGTGGCCATTGAAATATTGCCTTTCTTCCTATTAATAAATTTGACATAAACATTTAACAGAAATAAAACAATTTCTTACATTAGAAATAACCGCAATTGTTTTAAAAATGTCTTTGTTTCAGACTACATTTTTTAGTGTAAATAAAATAGAAAATTCTTAATAATTAAGCTATTTTAAAAAATAATTAAATCATGTGGTATATCAGATTAAACAGAAAAAAAAGTTTCTTATAATGACAAAACCAACTATGGTATCCATTTAAAAAATGTAAGTTTGTGTTGTACCTCGAAAACTAATATCAGCAAAAAAATATCTAATAAAATGGAATGAACGCAATTTTGACAACAATGCGTTATTAATTAAGACACATTCTGGCTTCTTATTAAAATCCAATGAAAGACAATGCAACCTGGAAAAGGCGTTAAAATCATTGCAAGCGGAGCGCATTATTCACGAATTTCGTTCACTCCACTCAGCCACCCCTCCACACGCTCAAGCTAATACGGCCGCAGCAACTCAGCGCAGCGCGGGCGCCATCCTATTGTTGCATTATCAAAGGAGTGGAGCCGGAGATCGCGGACCTCACCATCAGTGCGCGTCTGTCACCCCATCTTTAGAGTCCTTTACTAAACTGCTCCACGAACACTTCAGATTTATGTGCAATGTCTATACTGTAATTGAGAGTAAACCACCAACGCCACTCCCCCTGCCACGCAACCGATGCAACAAGTACGACCACGTCACCAGCAACTGCACCGAAAATATAACATGTGCCAAATGTGCAGGACAACATCCCACATCAACGTGTAGCACTGAATTGCCCATCAAATGCAAGGGTTGCGGAGAAACTGACCATAGTGCATGGTCAACGAAATGCTCCAAGAGACCGCTCGAACCGATAAAGGGTATCCCGAACGTGAAAATTATAAACCAGAACAAAAAAACATCGCAAATTGACAAGGACCTGACAAAAAACGCACGTATTCATAACCCAATCACCGTTCATGATTACATTATCGACATCTACACGACAAAGATTAACGAACCGACGGTTTCAGACAGAGACGCACTCATAAAAAAACTAAAAGCCCGTTTCATCGATTCATTTAATGTAGATACTCATGCAAATTTCTCGGGCAACAAGATGTTCGTCGTCATGTTTGACCTTGAATCCCCAAATGTCATCCCTCCCGTAGAACCCGTATCCGGCATCCAAACCCGAATTTCACACCTAAATAGTAACAATGGCGGTGTATAATTTTATATATGGCAATATCAAGTCCCTTTCCTTAAAATCCCATCTAGTTTCCAATTACCTCACCAATATTCCCATCAATGTCATTATGTTGGTGGAAACGAAAACGAAAAACTCCTTTTCATTTAATAATTGGTCTTACATCCAAATTCCTTCCTCGACTCCCCTACAAAACCAACGAGGTGGCTCAGTGGTGGCAGCCAGACCAGAAATAAAATTATTGAAATCAAATCCACCTAAAATAAACAACCTTATGAATGAATGTCTGCACTGCACCATTGAGCTGCCTCAATTCACACTTCTCATTTTCCTAGTATATATCCACAACTCATCTTCCATCGAAGATACAATCCTTACTAAGGCATCCCTTTTTGACCATGTTGTCATAATCGGTGATTTTAACGTGAATAAAACAAAATCCAAACAACTCTCCTCCTTTATAGCAAACTCCAACTTTGTTCGTATCCACACCAGTCCCACATTCATCATGTCAAACAACCAATCGACCACTCCCGATATCCTTCTTTGCACAAGCAACATCGAACACCTTATAGATAATGTCACCCTCGTCCTTGATTTATGTTCAGACCACATGTCCATCCAATTCTCCCTTAATGTTTGCTCCCCTCTTCCATTTGTTCCCAAGACTATATTAAACTACAAAAACTGTGACATTACGAAAGTGACCGACGCAATGACTAAATTTATCTCCGAAAATCAATCCATTAACCCTACCACGATTTCCCTTTTCCTAGAAACCCTATCTAAAGCAATCCAACAAAACACACCAACCATAACCAAAAAGCCCTACAAATATCCCCTTCCTAAATACATTCTCCATTTAATAAAATACAAAAGACAACTATACAGAGACTTCAGACAGACTGATGATAAGACACTTAAACAAAAATTCAACAGACTAAATAAGGACATACATACTATGATTACACAGTATAAAAACGATCTTTGGATAAAAACGTGCGAACAAATAAACGACCTGCATGGTAAACACTACTGGCATGAGATTAAAAAAAACTCAGTAAGTACCGGAAAAACGATTTTATCCAAAAGATCACTGACCCTATGACAAAAAATACAGTGACGGACGGATATTGACATTACTAACATCTTTGCAACTTACTTCAAACACTCGTATACAATGACAAACCACACAGACTATGACAATGAATTCCTTGATAATGTAATTCCCCCAAATGACGCTATAAAGGAGGAAGAATATTTTGAAAACCTCAAAAAGGGCAAAAACTCTGCACCTGGTTATGACAACATTCCTAGACTCATCCTCAAATCCCTTCCAACAAACATTCACACCTACTTCCTAAAAATATTTAATCATATATATTATATATACCTAAACCCGGAAATAGCCCACTAGATCCCAGCAATTATCGCCCCATCACCCTTCTCCCAGTCCTCGGAAAATTGTTCGAAACCTTTATTAAAAATAAACTCATCCCCTGCGTAGCTGACCTTATCCCTCCCTACCAGTTTGGATTTCTTGAACACCGCTCCACAACTCTACCTTTATCTATCCTCACGTCCAACTGTCAAACAGCAAGCCTCGAAGGTCGTAAATCTGCCATATTATTCCTTGAAATCCAAAAAGCATTTGATTCCGTTTGGCACCGGGGCTTGTTGTTCAAGTGCAACTCCCTTAACATACCTTCACACCTAATCAACCTCTTAGACAATTTCCTTCACAACAGATCCCTACAAGTTAAGATACGCTATACCTTTTCCAGCTCCTTTACTCCTGAACAAGGCCTTCCTCAAGGATCGCCTCTATCACCATTTCTTTATAACCATGATATTTACAACCCCGATCCTAACTATTTAAATACATCTGCTTACCCTCTCCTGTATACCGACGACACTGCTTTAATTGCACATGCTCCCTCACTACCAAAAGCCCTCAGCACTCTACAGGGTCTCATTGACACTATCCAAACATGGTTTGCGAAATGACGAATTTCCATAAATCCCAATAAATCCCAGCTCCTAATCCCTTTTCACCGACCAAACAACTCCCCATTCTCAATTTCCATAAATAACCAAGTTATCCTTCCTTCAACCACTTGCAAATACCTAGGAATCCATTTTGACCCGAAGCTCACCTTCAAAGCCCACTCCAAAATCCTCAAAGCGAAAGTCAAGAATCGGGCAGCTCACTTTAGAAGTCTGACCTTCAAACAACAAGGTATCAGTACAAAAACAGCCGTACACATATACAAGGTGATATGCCGCCCCTTACTTGACTATGCCGCTATCCTCTTCCACAACCCCCACCCTACGACGCTTAAAAACATACAAGTCGCAGAAAGATCTGCCCTTAGAGTGCTGACCAAAATCCGACACCCCCAAAACTCACTACACAACCCCTCCAACCCTCTCCTTTACGAACTAACAAAAGTCACCCATATCGAAACCCGCCTATCCCGTTTAGCCGAAAAATTTGCCTCAAACCCTATAAATTACAATCTCCTATACCCTTTGTGCATTCCTCGAAACCAAAATATCACTCCCAAACGTAAACGTTTCACCATCACCATTCATGATTTCATTTCATGACTTTAGTGATCACGACGAGTAAATTCATTTCATAATACAATGGACGACATTAGCGATCAAAACCTTTTTGACACAGCAACTGACAAGGACAGACGCCTACAAAATCAGGCGGAAAGACCAATGGTCGATAGCCAATTGGCAGAAGAATTTATTTTTATGTTAGTTATTTATTGTATTTATTTATTATTATTACTTGTTAAAAATAATCTGCCAATAAAGATTTATATACATATATAATAAAAGTTTATTATTTAGCGTAAAATTATCTAAATCTTTGCCCTTTGCACTTTTTTCTATCTCTATAACCGAAAAAATCGAATTAATAAAATCGACACTTTTCACATTTTTTTAAAATATCTAGTTACCTTCGACTTTTTTTTAGTCGTACAGGTGGCTTTTTATTCAACTCGTAAATCTGCATTTCTTTGCCCATTTAACCGTTTCTCTACCTCTTATAGTTTCCAAGATCCACGTAGAGAACAAAAAAAAAACTCACCCTGTATATGTTTGGCGGGGTAGAGGCCCGAGATGTAGTTGATTTTAAGTACTAAATTAAATTGTCACAGTAACTAAAGAAGGTTTAATTTATTATTTATTTTCAAATTCCTTTTACTTATCATAATAAATAAAAGACGACACAAGCGACATCTTTTGACTAATTTCATGTGGCATCGTCAACGATTCGATTCTATAAGGCAGACAACCGAGAATCATTGTTTCGTTCATTAAAAGAAGGCGAACTTATCTTGTTTATGAGAACTGGAAACGAAATTCATTAAATAAAATGTTCAGCCACCATTCATCTAGCGTATGAATAACTGGTAATGGCCATTTCGGTTATTCGAATCTCATCAGACTAGTGTGTTCCATGTGCAATGTCTTGATGTATTTTGATGCCACATAAAATTAGGCGAAAGATGGCGCTCGAGTCGTCTTTCATTTAGTATCGTTAATATCAGGTATATAACCATAATACAAGATCCGTTAAGCCTTCATCAAGGCATTGCACATGGGATGCCAGTTTGATAAGGTTCGAAAAACCAAAATGGCCATCACTAGTTATCCATACGCTAGATGAATGGTGGCTGAACATTTTGTTAAATCCTTTTACTTAATTTATAAAATTGTATTTAATTCAAATAATTAAAAAAATATTTTTCCTACTATTGGTTCAATTTTCGTATGAAAATTAATAATACTAGAAATAGTGTTAAATAATAATACCGTCACCATTGTTTTATTAATAACAGAAATAAAAACGTTTTAATAATCACTACTTCACCTTGCCACTCGAGAATACTTGTTGATCTCTACTAATTGCTCGGAAGGTTTGTTCAAATATCTAGAAAGAAAACATAATTGCCTTTCTCAATTCTTTTTTTAAATGTTCAATTGCATGCAATAGTATACTATGAAAACACTTTGCCTGTGTTCATATTAGTGAGGTTTATATTTAAACTATAATTTTGACCCCATTAACGTGCTGTTATTAAAATGCAGTATTAACTCAATTTGGCGAGTCGCTTAATAAATTCCAGGTGCTGTTACGTGTTTGTATCAGCCACATCCCCGAACCTCTTTAAAGCCCCCAAAATTTGTGGAACTACACAAAGATCGACTGATTTAATTTAAATAAAAATTATAAAACAAAACAATGAATAAAATATTGCAGTAGGAGAAATGACAATAATTTGTAATTTAAATAAAATATTGCAGCGTTATAATAAATGGAAGACTTTAAATGTTCATAAAATTTTAAGAAATTAGCTAAAATTAATTCCATTTAATTTTAGCTAATTTTAGTTGATTACGAAGATTTCGAACGAAAATGGGATTAGGAAATTTTAAATAACAGAATCTGTAATTGATCTTCCCAAAACATGAAGACCAAGGATTAGTGATATCAAAGTTCCAGAAATTCTTAAGCAAAAAAGAAAACATTTATCAATAATAATCCCCTAGTAATCAGTAGTGGGAAAACGACATCAAAATGATTAAAAATGCCATACACCACAGTTTGGGAAATTTGGCAAAGTTCTAAAATTGTATCCCTATAAACTTCAAACGCTACACACTGTGACGGAATTGTTCGCGAGCAGCCACAGGGCAGGGGAATATGAAAAATAAAACGCAAAATTAAACAATCTGTTAATATCACGTCATTCTACATATAATAAAGCCTAGCATCCTAGGTTATTGAAACGATTAATTCGTAAAGTTAACAATCTTGAAATGAATAAAATACGACGATGCCCCACACAAAAAATATAATATTACATTATTAATAACAAAGGCTTCTACTTCGCTATACATTATTTTAAGTTTTAATAAAAACACTGATTTACTTTATTTATATAACTTTAATTTTTATTTTAGTGATATATACAGGGTGGCGCAAGATTACGATGAAGTCCAATATCTCAGTTATAAAGAAATATACAAAAAAATGTTACTTATATTATTAGTAGCTACTGTCAAAATTCACATTTTAAAATTAGTTTCATATATACAAGGTGTCCAATAATCACGTAACGTATCAAACATATGTTTTTTTTAAATGGAATGATATATTTTTTATGAAGATTTTCGATTCTACGTTTAAAAATAATCATTTTTTATATAAGATTTAATAGGTCAATTTTTCATAGTTTAAAAGTTATAAACAAATGAATGTTGAAATCGATAGATGTTTCGAGCCTAATATTTCAATAATGAAAAATGAAATAAACATTCTGTCAACGCCATACAAATGCAAAAATACTTAATAATAAAAGAAATACTCTTTTTTTCTCTCAAAACAAATTTTTATATACAATGTGAAGCAATACGCAAAATGATTTTTTTCTCTCTTTACTTAAATGGGACACCCTATATTTTTTATGCTATTTTAATAGAAAATTAATCACTCTTCGTTTTTTATATAACATATTAAATAGCTACCGTTTACCGTTTTTGAGATATTTAATCTCAAATACAAATTTGGTATAGAATTTTTAATCAAAGTAGGCCGTGCCAGAACAACTAATTTATTTAGTTGTGAAAGTTACGCGAACACAAATATAAAATAATTTAGTGAAACGAATAATCAAGTGTATTAATTAATATACATCATAATTCATACATATTTTTTTACCACGGAATAAATGAGAATTTAATAAAAAAAAAGTAAATAAATATTAAGCTGTAATTATTTTAATACACGATAATATTGAAAATACAACAATTTAAATAGGTATGTTCTTGGCTGTGCGCCAGGATCCAGGTACAACGAATCTTCTTATCTCAGGAATGCGTTCTCGGAGTGAGTCATCGATCGTTTTTTTTTTCTTCTTGATTTGCGATAATTGCGCTCTTGTTTTTCGATTCAGTCGTCCGAAAACGCGCAGTGTTCACTATTCCGGTTTAATTTTTAACGTTAGAAATTATTAATAATTAAAAACGCTATTTATTTTTGTTTATGAACAAGTGGTAATTAGTGAGTGGTGGAGGTGAGTTGGTTTTCGATTCACCAGGAATGGGTTGGAAGTTATTTTTTCTATTAAGGTATGTTAATATTAATAATTTATTTTTAAACAGATTTTACCATTCCTATTATTATCATCAATTTATTCTCCAAAATTGTATTTATCAATAAATTACTTTCGCAATAAATAAATGCGATTTTCGCAATACTAAAGTAGGTATACATTAGTTCTAAATTCATTAATGAAGATTTGCTAGTTTGTTTTGCGATTCCTATTCTTTTAAATCGTCCACATCGCAAAAATTATGTTTAACAATAAATTAATTTTGCAACAAAGAAAACATTTTTTTCGTAAATTTTTTATCATTTTCATCACTTAACCCTCGGTGAAATATTTTTGAATAATCTTTGAAATTTTCCAAAAAACTAACACTTGTTTTTTTCTTACAAAATGTTATAATAAATGGAAGATGTGCCGTCCCTTGCTCGAATACGCTTCTATCCTATTCCATAATTACTTAAATGGGACACCCTATATTTTTTACGCTAGTTTAGTAGAAAATTGATCACCCTTCATTTTTTATATAAAACATTAAATAGCTACCATTTACCGTTTTTAAGATATTTAATCTCAAATACAAATTTGGTATAGAATTTTTAACCAAAGTAGGCCGCGCCAGGACAACTAATTTATTTAGTTGTGAAAGTTACGCTTAATATTATAATTAATAAGTAAAGTACATTTTACGTTATATTTTGTAACACTGGTGCAGTTAAACATACTTCTTCAATAAATGATTAATTTAATTGTTAAAAACTAACAACAACTATATTTTTTGGTTATTATTCGAAAAATGTTTAAAATATTCCTATATGCTTCTTAAATTGATTTATTTAAACAATTCATGTTGACTGAAAAACCGAAAATAGATACTAAGTGAAATAATAAAATATTTATATCATTATATTTTGTTAACATTTTTATGTATTTATTTCACACATTCACTTTTTTTTTATTCAATAGCATTCAAACATTTTACAATTTTTTTCTTAAAAATTATGTCCCAATAACCATTATAACTCACTAAATAATCGTTGAGCAACTATTTTCTTTATATTTTGCATGCGCCTTTAAATATCGATTGTCATTTGAATATCCTTTTAGGTTAGGGAGTAAGTATGTTATTAAATACCAGAAAACGATTATGAATTGCATTTGTTTTAATTATAGCCTACTTAAATTATAGATTATAAGCGAAACTTATAATTTTGTACTTTGAATTGAAATTGTTAAAAAATAGTAACAGATAGGGGTATAGTTTATTATACAAAAATTAAAGAACAATCAATTTTCTATCGAAATAGTGTAAAAAATATAGGGTGTTCTATTTAAGTGAAAAAAGAAAAAAAACATTTTGCGTATTGTTTCACGCTGTACACAACATTTGCTTTATGGTAACAAACGATTATTCCTTATATTATTAAGCATTTTTTCAATTAAATTGCGTTAACAGAAAGTTTACATCGTTTTTCATTTTTGAAAAATAAGGCCCCAATCTTCCATTGATTTCAACCTTAAATTGTTTATAACTTTTAAAATATTAAAAACTGACCTAATAAACCTTATGTAAAAAATGATTAATTTTAAGCGTAGAATCTAAAATCGACATAAAAAATATAGCATTCTATTTAAAAAATCATATGTGTGATACGTCACGTGATTATTGGACACCCTGTATATATGAAACCAATTTTAAAATGTGAAGTTTTACAATAGCTACAAATTATGTCAGTAATATCTTTTTGTAAATTTCTAAATAACTGAGATATTGGACTTCATCGGAATCTTGCGCCACCCTGTATAAATATATATATATATATAAATGTTCCATACAGAATTAGCAGCTACTCTACATCCAATAGAATTTTATCTACTAGATTACTAGATAAGAGAGAAAGTGAGCTGCATCTGCTTTAAAAGCTACAACACACAGACGAAGAAACTCCAACATCTTTCATCAAAGAAACAAGAAGAAAATTAAATAAAAAAACAGCGACAGGAACATCCGTTCTTTTCAGCAAGGTCTATTTGAAAAGTCATCCTTCGCAAAACATTTAATAGAATCAAAACACACTTTTGGGAAGGATGTACTTTCGATTATATATTTTACAAGAAATGAGTCCCCTATAGTATAAGAGGATAATAATCACCCGTTTTTATCAGTTACATTGAGTTTAGATACGAGCGATAAAAAAACATTTTTCCGCGTAACTATAATCTCAGGTTTAACTTTAAAAAAGCTCACTTTCTAAACTTATATGAAGATTTGATGAATATAGACTGGATGTATAAGGATAGTTTTTCGGACGTAAATGAATCGTGCTTTTTGCAACAAATTGTTTGACACTTTCAACGCATCTATTCCCGTAATTAAACATTCAGACAAATCGACGTTTCCGCCCTGGTTTGGTGTAGAAATTAAACGTAATATTCGTCTAAAAAACATTTTCATCAAAAGTGGAAGTTTTCAATTTTTTTTATAGAGAATTTTCAAGACTGCGTAGGCTCACTAAAACTCAGATATCTAATGCATATGACAACTATATGTAAATGATCGAATCTAACCTTAAAAAAATCCCAGAGATTTATGGAAGTTTATCAACTTGAAAAAAGATGTATCTAGAATCCGGGAGAACTGCATGGCGACCACTCAAGCATTTCTTCACCGAAAGAAATCGTCAACGCATTTGCTAATATTTTCTCAAGCATTTATACAGCCAAAACACATTTTTATATAATCGATGTTTCATTTAGTAATCGTGAAACTCTTATAATGCCTTTTATTCGGGAGAGTGATGTCGTATACAGTATTGATCAACTTCGTAGTTCGCAGGTATGTGATGATGATAGTGCTCCACGTTATGTAATTAAAGATTGTAAATATATTTTTGTTAAACCCCTATCACTTATTTTCAATTTATCATTAAGGAAAATGATTTTTCCAGACATATTGTAAACAGCTACTATCAACCCAATTTTCAAACGGGGAGATAAATCTTACATTACAAATTATGGACGGATATAAATTCTTAGTAACTTTTCCAAGATATTCGAGAAAATAATTTATCAGTAAAATAAAAGAATTTTAAAATAATTAATTAATAAATTATTTTCTCTTTTGCTACTGTGATACTATGACTTATGTTACATAAGTACTTTAACAAATTTCTAATAATAGACATTTGCTGTTGCATAACAATAATAATTGTATAATGCAACAATTTTTGAATCGAAAATACTTATTGCAAAAAAACAAAAAAAAGTTACGTAATATGAGGCTGTCTGCAGACACGTGTTTCGGGATTTGATCCCTCGTCAGTACAGCTGTGCCTCACGTAATTGCAACGTTGTTAATTAAATTAATTAAAAAACTAATTAATTAAAAACGCACTGTCACCTCTAAGATTCTCGATGTAAGTGAACGCAGCAAATGTCTATTATTATACCTCGATAATATTTTTAAATATTGGCTCATATGGAAATTGAATCTCTGCGGTTATCCCGTGTATAATTTGGAGTAACGGTTGGTGATTTTGCAACAACAAAGTGGAAATCATTTCGAACATTTGTGGTAACGAATATTGAACATAAGAACATAAGAAATCCCATTATTTAAACAATATAAACTAAAAACAACATTAAAGGACATTTAACTTTTTGTTTTTAGTTTATTTTTTTTAAATATATATAATACGTTGAAATATCCCTTATTTAATGAAAACCTTCTATTATCCAAATGATTAGAATATTTACTGCGACATGCTTTCAATAGTTTGTTTCTGACTCAATCACCATCCACACTTTTTTTAAAATAATAATAAGTCGTTATTGTCAAAATAGTACAAAATGAAAATTGCGTCATATTTACTTAAATTAAAGTTCCAAAATATGATATATTAAAATTGCATTACTTATCTGTATCTATAAATAATGCAATTTTCTTGTGTCCTTAGATTCACAGCTATCCAAATTTATGCTATGCACGTTTTAATGGATTTAACTCCAAAGAATTATTAAAAATTTTAAAAATGTTGCTAGGTAAGTTTAATTCAATGAATAGCTTAACTAAATTACTTATTGTATTATGGTGCTACTCCAATTTATATTATTATCTCAATTTAACTCGAATCAAAATGTACAAATAATAATAATAACAAAATATTAGAGATTCTAATGTTATTACAAACAATAGATATTCTAGAAAATCCATAGGCGGAGTACAGAAAATTATACAAGCAAATCTGTTTTCAACTCAACGCAAATTAAATTATTAATAATATTATCGCTTAAACCTAATAATTTAATAACATAACAATTTATAAGAAAAAAAAAGCATTACTGTTACAAACATCTATTGTATAGTTAATTTAACTACATGCATTGCTTAATTAAGCACCGAAATTCAAAATTCTGCCAGTAGCTTTCTCCTGGCAACCCTCCCATTAATCCTCCCCCCAACCCTTCATAGCTACTCAAAATTAAGCTTGTAATGTGTTGAACTTTCTCATTGATTTTTATTTGATTTTTTGAATCATTTGTACAATTCCTTAAAATGTATTTAGCGACTGTAAATATAGCTATTAATTAGTCCATTCATTAGTGAGCCTTATCTCTATACAATTTATTTAAATAAACCTTCGAATGTTTCGAAAATGCTTAGCAACAATAAATATTAAAAAACTACCGAAGCTTAAAAACGCATAGACAATTATCATTGTTTTTATTTTGTGAAGTTTATAAGGCATCAATTTGCTTGAAAAGCCTTAAGAGGATTTATTTAATGATTTTTAAATCAATCAATACAATGACATCACCGTCAATACGTACAACAGAAGGGAGGTATTAGTGCACAGGTTTCATTTTTTTCTTCACATACCTAACAAATTAAAAGTTTGATTTACTGGATAACATCTGAATAATCTTATCATCCTCAATCTAATGGTGTCACAGAACTCTTGCTGAATATTTAAAACACTTTACCAACGAAAACCAAACAAACTGGGATATATTTCTATCTCATTCTTCGACAGAATATACACCTTCTGAACTTTGAGGTTGTGTACCTGGTACAATTACACAACCCCCATTTTACTACGGCGACCATTTAACAATTTTTAAACACAAAGGCATCAAATTGCAATAGAAAATATTATGGATAAAAAGTTTAAATCAAAAATATATGATAACAAATTGTAAAAATTTTATAGGTCTGAAAGTTTTCTTACCCAATGAAACACATAAATGTGGACTTTGTTCAAAGTTAGAACAATGTTAGATAGGTCCATATATAATTTTATCACACTATTCTCCTGTAAATTATATAATTAAATTAAACAAACGGAAATTACAAGTTCATGCTAATGGACTACAGCAATTTTATGAAGAGAAAATATATATTGTTTCAGAAAATGTTTTTTTGGACAGTGGAAGGGGAAATCCAGTTACGGAGGAAGTCTGGAACTCCTTTCAGTCAAGCCTTGATTGGAAGTCTACCCACTAAAACCCCTCCCACTTTACCGGCTTCGGATATTAGCCGGTCTCAAGATTTATTTATTGTTCTGACTTACTTTCACGTGTGATATGTTGTCAAACATTGTCCATTTATCCTTAAAACTAATACCACAGTGGGGATAATGCCCGGGTTGTAAAAAGATCCTGACACTTACAGACAACACAATTACACACACTTAAAATTAAGATAAAACCTAAAATAAATTAAATTAAACATAAACCTATATAACAAAAAACCTAACCTTAAAACGCGCAAGTTATTTTAATTAAAAAAATCTTATATATTATAATATTAGGTGTACAACTTTAACTGCGCTGTTTTCCTATAAATTGCTTGAGCGGTAAGTAGCTGTCAAAATAAATGGATTATAGACGTCGTGCAATAAAATTCAATATCTTTCTATATAACCTCATAGAAACAATAATCGATTTGTTCTCTATATTATAGATATTAGTTGGAGATTCTCGTAATTTGCTGGATGTTTTATATTTTTGCGTCAATATGAAGAAAACTGCGGCTGAGGTTTATCGAATACTTTCAAATACTTACGGTGAAGCCGTTGTTAGTGAAATAACGTATCGTGAGTGGTTTAAACGTTTCAGGAACGGTGGTTTTCACGTAAAAAACCAACATGAGGTTGCAGGAGAAAAGGTTTTCGATGATGCAGAATTGGAGGCTTTACTTGATGAAGACTCGCGCCAAAGCCAGGAAGAATTGGCACGCTTATTAAGAGTAACTCAAGAAGCAATTTCAAAAACATGGGAATGACTCAGAAGCAAGGAAGTTGGGTGCCGTGCGAGTTGAAACCGAGAGATATTGAACGTCGTTTGTTTGCTTGTGAGTAGTTGCTTGAAAGGGAAAGAGACGGAAGGAATTTCTGCATCGCATTGTGACTGGGGACAAAAAATATTGCATTATGCAATATTTTATTGATATGCAGCAGTAGGTGTACATTGTGTAATTCAATGTCCGGCAGGGTATTTGCCCGGGAAGAAGTTGTTTTAATGTGAATTTGTTTAACGTACTTACGTAACGTAAGTCAAAAGTCACAGAGCTAAATGTGGAAATAATTTATAATTATTTTCAAATCATTTTTATTTAATTTAAAAAAATGGGTTCATTACGATAACTCCAAGCGTAAAAAATATGGGGATATACAGGCCATATTTCTACATTAACGGCCAAACCAAACCAAAGTCATGCTCTGTATTTGGTGGGACTAGCTCAGCATAATGTATTATCAACCAACTGAAACAATCACAGGCGACCGTTATAGAATACAATTAATGCGTTTGAGACAAGCATTAAAAGATAAACGGTCGCAATATAACGAGAGACATGATAAAATGATTTTCCAGCATGACAATGCTCGACCCCATGTTACGAAAGTGAGGACATTCTTTGAATCGTTAAAATGGGAAGTCCTACCTCATATTCTCCAAGCATTGCTCTATCTCACTATCACTTGTTTCGATCAATGACATATGATCTGGCTAACCAACACTCCTAGTCGTGTGAAGAAATAAGAAATTGGATAGATTCAAAATATGATCAGTTTTTTTTTTTCAACCCGGGATTCATATATTGCCCGAAATAGAAAGAAGTCGCCAACGATGGAAAATACTTTGAACCGTAAGTAATTTGCTGGCATCCACCTTCCACTCTTCGTTGAAGATCCTCAATATTTTGAATTGGAGTGGAATATACCATAGATTTTAAATGTCATACGTAAAAGTCGAGAGGATTTGAATAGGGAAACACGTTACAGGTTCACCACAACCAATCCATCTTCCAAGATATACGGCATTTACAAATTTAGTAAATTTTATTTAATGGAATATCTTCCAAAAAACCTGGTAAGTCGTTTTCTAAAAAATAACAATAATTCTGCCCAGAAAGTCGTCGGGGAAGTACAAAAGGACTAATCAAGAAGTCGTTGACAATTCCTTCCCACACAATTAATGATAACTGCGCTTGATATCTGGACTGAATAATAGCATGAGGGTTTTCTTCTTGCCAGTGCTGTAAATTATGAAAATTGAGGATACCATCCCTTGTAAAGCCAGCTACATCACTAAAGAGCACACACTTCAAAAAGAGACGATCGGCGGCGGTGAAGTCATTCTCACTAAATCGCTATACTCTTTATAGGTAGTCGGATAAGGCTGATTAGTTCTTAAAATTCGCCTCACACTCACTTGATCGACAACTTCCGCCAATGCAATTCTTCGAGTACTAGGACCTGCATTTTATTCAACACGATCCAATACACGATCTTTCAAGTCCAAAGTTCTTGTAGTTCGTGTTTTGCCGCGATTTCGGACTATTGGTTTGAAGGATCCTGTTTCCCTTAATCTAATATGAAGTCTTTCGAACATTTTTTGTTTAAAAAGGCCAGTTTAGTAAATGGTCTGCGTAAGGCCTTTTGCTTCTGTTCTACAATGTGCTAAACCATACATTAAATGCATGTTGGACATCTCTTCGAAAGAATAATCTCTCATATTGTACAATTAAATAGAAAACAGTACGAATCACAAATGACTTAATCAACAGTTACAATTGAAAACAAAAAGCACAGAATGCCTATTTAATATTGGTCTGAAAAGCTTTAAGTAAATTTCTTTTAATTCACCGTTGTAACTCAGTAATGTACCGTTTTTGGACATATGTTTATATACACTTTTTTGTTTATTTTAAGTTGTAGCATCTATGTACAGCTAGCCCAACATTTTTGTAACACCTTTTATAACAAGTGTCATTGGTTTGAGTAAGAATTGTACAGGTTTCGCAAGCATAGTGTTTCTTGTTACGCACGCGGAAATCCAAAGGCCAACCGTAATAAACGAGTTCATACCGGATTTAAGTTTGGAGGACATATATTGAAGTACTCTCGTTAAGAAGAACTGAACACCACAGATTTTAAGATACATTTCCCGTATCATATATATTCACTATATGGAAAATATTAAAAATTAAACCAAGTTGAAAAAATTACATGACTATAAAAAACCATTCAACTTCGCCAAGTTCATTTATTTCTTATGTTGTGGTAATCCTGTTTCATATCTTCGAAGTATATGAAAGCCGTGCAATTTGTTCGAAGAAGATACTGCGGAATGGATATTTGCATTCGGGTAGAAGGGATACCATCAGTCAACTGGAAATATCCCAATCGCATCAACAGATCCCCAGAATGTAGATTCTCCAAAGAAAAGCTCAAAAAGGATCATTCGCCTAAGTCATCACAACAGTAAGCAAATTTGAAGCTTTATTTTATTGCAAAAAATCTTTTTTTGTTCCTCTATATGTAATCTTTTGTTTGTATTCAATATTTTAAAAGTATTTACAGTTTCAAAGATATAGATTAAGCTGAATGGCTAGCACTGTTGTTATTCTTCAAAGATGATACAAAAGTCCAAATTCTTTGTCAAAGACTAGAGGGAAAACATATTCAAAAACCACAAATACAATAATCTTGATAATTTCAATAATATATGCATTGCATCAAATGTGGAACAGCAATGATATTTTGAGTTTGACTGTTCTTGAATACATTCTCGGATTTGTTCAATAAACACATTTATTATTATCATGATGCTAGAAAAGTGAACACAACAATAAATTAAATCACAACCTTTTTAAATAATAATCTAGATGTTTTTAAAAGGTTTTAGCAATATGTTTGGTCATATTTCAATAGCACAAAGCACCTCATCTGTTGTCCACATGCGTTTACACATCTTAATCAAGGTGCATTAAATATACTAGTCTCATGAGATCCGATAGACTGAAATCACCATTACCAGTTATCCAAACGCTTGGTTAAAGGAGGTGAAACAACTAATTTAAACAAAAAAATCTTTATCCAAGACACAAGAACAGAATCAAAATATGCATACAAATGCATGCATTTGAGTCAAAAATGGCATAGAGGGCCTTAATATACAATGATTCTGTGAAAAATATTATTTCTTAATAAAATTATCAACTGCGGAAAAAAAAAGAAATTAAAATTAAGACAAAAAAGAATGTGGGATATCAAAATTATTTATTAACAATAAACATAAAATAACACAAAAAACATCACCAGAATACAATACGGAAGAAGTTTGTGCTTCATGCCAAAATTATTCTGAAGATGTGGATATGAATCTTGTATCTTGAAATTTCATCAATATGTTAGACTTAATTATGGTTCAACAAAACCTGACATTCGAATATATACGGATCTGCATAAAGGAATATTTAATAATAGTATCCAATCAGCACTCTCTGAAACTACTACTATATAGATTTTTCTTAGTATGATGGTCGAAAATTACTCTGAATTATTTCTTTTCTTATTAATTAAATAAAAAGAATTTGAAATATATATACATTCCCTCTTTAGCTACGACGAAATTTGACTTACGTTATTTAAGTACTTTTAGAACAAATGTACCGGGTGTCCAAATAAAAAAGGTCATCGGCTATATCTCAAGAACCATGAGTGCTAGAGCTTTCAATAAAAAAATGTTAATAAAAGTCGTCATGAGAAAATGCATCATAAAACTACACTTTTTAACATTATGATAAGTTCACGAAACAAATGTTACAGACTTTTTTGTCTTACTCTTGAAATAGAGTGTGGGGGAAGGTCGGAATTTGTAACGAGCAAATATCAAATAACTCTTTTGTTTTTAACTGATCTTAATGATTTTAATGTCATACGAAAGAACTTATCATACTGATTATTGGCAACAATCAGAAATGATATATTCTTCTTAGTGTTAGTAGAAAGAAGGTTAAAAAGTAAGAAATTTAATGAAAATCGGAAGTCTATATTTAAAACCTATCACAAGTTATAATTAAAAGAATTATTAGAATTAAAAATTGTTAATATAAATTTTAAAAATGTTATGTGTTAATTTAAATTAAATTAAATTATAACTAAAGTAACAAAATTAAAATATTTTGTCACCGGCGCTTTTAATTTTAATAATAATTTTCTTATATTTCTTATAATACAGGTGGAGAGAGTATTAAAACTAAATGAAAAAAACATTTTAAACGCCAAATTTATATCAAAATGTTGGAATAATTGGATAATTTGAAAATTATCACTTTAGAAAATGCCCTTTAGTCGTGACAAACTAATTCAATTTTGTTATTTTTCTTATAAATTTTATTAACCTCAAACAGTTTTCCAATGATTTGTTTTTACTTTGAAATTTTCTTTTATTTATAACTTGTGATATAATACAGGTATTGAGATGCGGTTTTCACTAAATTTCTTACATGTTCACGTTCTTTCTATTGATACGAATAAAAATATATTATTCCATTTGAAATTTGTAAGAAAAATGGGAGAATTATATTCTTATTAACTTGACGCCACCTAGCGACGCCTGAATTACTTATTTTTGTGATCGTTGTCAATTATTTTAATCAGTATGATAAGTTCTTTCGTATGAAATTAAAATCATTAAGATCGGTTGAAAAACAAAAGAGTTATTTGACATTTGGTCCTTATAAATTCGGACCTTCCCCCACCTTTTATTTTAAGAGCAAGAGAACATTTTTGTTATATAAACCCATCATGATTTTAATAAGTCTAGTTTTATGATGCCTTTATTTGAACTTTTTTGAGATAATCGCAGTATTATTTTTCGACTGTTCATTGCGTTTTGACGAGCCGTTACTCAAGAAAAAAAATATATTTTTTATAAAAAATTTGCCAGTTGCAATGGTGTACTAAAAAAATAATTACTGTTTTTTTTTTGAGATAGAGAAATGAAATTTTATATGCATACTATGATAATGCTATTCTTTGCAATAATAATATTTTAAATGTGAATATTTTAATACAGGGTGTTTATGTTAAATGTGTGACTTTTCAAACAGATTTAATTTCATTTTTTAATGGCACCCTAAACTTTTCAATTTTTTTTTTTAAAAACACTGTTTCTTAACTTTTCATAAAAAGAAGAATGTTTTTTTATAGCATGATACATGCTTATCTTTCGTAGTTTTCAAAATATTTCACATTTTATATTGTTTTTAAGATACTTTAAGAATTATTAAATGGCCACGGAAACGAAGAAATGACAGTAAAGAAACAAACTATATATATATATATATCTGTTTTATATTATTGTGGCAAATTTCGTACGATTTCGGCTCATTTATAAAATCAACCATTATTCTGTACTCACAGATAGATTTTCCATAACGCTAATCTGAATAGAATTTATTTGAAATTTGGTTTCCAATGTCCTTTATTTTTAATGCTTGATTTCCGTCATTTCTATTGTTTTTCATATCCAACTATTCAATCCATTGTTTAAATGTCATATAAATACTATAAAATGTGAACTATTTCGATATGTACAGAAGATGGACATATTGTATGCTTAATGAAATATTTGTATCATTTTATGATAATTAAAAAAAGAAAATTATAGAGTGCCATTTAAAAAAATACGTCCGTTTGGAAAGTCGCAAATTTTAAATTATTTTTCTAGCACCCTGTATAAAAAAAGATACATACTTTCTTTTAGTATACCACTGCAATTATTATAATTTTAGAAAATATTGCAAAATCTTAAATGGTTGTCGAGATACGGCGGTTCTCTGTTTTCTGTTATTTTTAAAAACCACTGTAACTTCATTATTTATCAAAATAATTTATTTCTGTAGAAACATTTTTTTAAGCAAAATCCAATGATATACACAGATTTTTTCTACAAATCACAGTTTTTGAGAAATAACATAAGTTATACTTTTATATGGACATCAAAGTTTTTAAAATAATTTTAAAAAATCTCCATTAAAGAAGTAGGGGATTTCTGACATAATTAAATAATCTTCTGGAAGAGTATCCAATTTTCTATGGTTTTCTTTGAAACATTTTTTATAAAAAGAATTTTATTTAGATTTATTTTGGAAAATTAATTAAAATGGAAATAGCCATATATTGATCAAAATTGATTGATTTTTCACCTCATTGAAGCGAGAATAACATCCAAATTGAAATTGGTAGCAACAATTTGCGAAATACATTTTTCTCATGTTAATTCTGTATGTTCTGGTTTTAAAGTATTCACTGGGTAAATTATATTATTAACAATTAAGTAATTCTGAAATATTTGTTGTTACTATTAATATCAAATTACAGTTTCCAAAATGCAAATTATAAAATCTTAACAAATAATCAACATTTCCTGTAATACATAATATAAACTTAAAAATAAAAATTAATAGTTTCTGAATTTTAACTTATTAATTTTTATCTAATATGTTTCGGATTGAATGTGCCATTATTAAAAATACTCATAATTAAAAAATATAAAATGGTATTGATAATGATAATGAGTGCTTAGTACTTGAAATGTACATCTAACGTATAAAAATAAAAGTGAAGTAAGGAATAAAAAGTATTTTTAATTGTGATTAAATTCTCTTCACATAACTCAAATTAAATAACTAGTGACTAAAAATACTGTTGAAAATTGTGTATTTGAATAGAATTAAACTCAAAATTAATTAAATACTTGTGTAGATTTTACTTCTCTAATAACACTCATTTCTATAATTTTAGAAAAATATTAAAGCAATTTAAAATTTCATATGGATTACATAGTAGTAATGATCAAAATCATCGTGTCTTTGTTAAAGCAATGTTGTTTTTATATTTATTATTATGAAAACATATTTCAACTTTTTATAAAAATTCAAATTATAAAAGCTTTAAAAAAGTGTTTATTATTATTATTCCAATAACGAGATATAATTGAGTTGTTATATAACTGCCACAATTCTCCTCACATAATAAACAAATTAAAATCTCGGTTTACAACACATCACTTGACTAAATTCTGTTAATGTTAAATTGAATCCTGTATTTTAGATTATTAAAGAGTGAAATGAAGAATGTAATTGTGATTTATTGATTAGTATATGAAACTTAGGTGGAAAGACCATTGGTCCATAGCCAATTAACAGATATAAAATATACATTTGATTTTGTAATTTTTAATATTTATTTATTTTTTTTTTGCTGTATATATCTGTTAATAAAGATTATTATTATATGAAACTTTTCAATTCAGTAATTAAAATGTTTCTTTTTTCTTCATTTTCATCAACTCAAAATATATATGAAATAAAAAATCAATTTTAAAAAACTGTACTTACACATTGTTGACTAAAACACACAATTGAAAGAAAAATAAAGCAAAAACAACGATAAGGCGCGATTTACATTTTAAATGTGTAACCGAGATAAAAGCGAACAAAATAGAAGTAGCAATCACGTGTAATCAAACCTTTGAATCGTCGACATGGGCAAGGCGAGGCGATTCTCGAAATTCAGCATTAACATAAACATCAAGGGAAACACTGACAACATTTTTGTTTTTATTAGTTTTCGAAAAAACGCGGAGAACGAAACACAGGCACAACAGTCACAGGCGCCGACCAGCACGCAATTGCCGCCGAATTCGAACAGTGAGTAACAGAAAACAACAAAAAAATATTTTTTTCAATATTTGAAAACACTTACACATGGCCGAGGATTATGAATAGGTTGAGCAGGAACAGTTGTGCGAGCACCGGCGCGTTCGCCATGTCTTCCTCGAAGATTTTTTCTGTTTATTTTCAATTAACACACTCCGTAATTTATTATTAAATTAAATTCTAGAATTAATTACTTAGCAGTACATAAAAGATTATTTCTCGTATAAATAACGTTTCTTAAAGATTGTGATTATGATTAACAAACACACTGGCTGTATGCGACATTCCGTACTGGCCGGAATCGGCTCCGGTGTGAAGCTTTTATATTAACTGAAATAATCTTTCATGGCCTGATATCTCCTGCTACCGAATGGTAAAACGGGCGAAAAAAAAGGTATTGTATGTACCGTGCAAAAAAAAAAACACGCAGTTTGCATTTCAAAAGCTAACCTTACGTAAGTAACGCACGCGCGAGGATATTTCCTTCGCGAAAAAATCATACTAATTGATCGTACGCTGTTTGATATTCAATTAGTTTGGGTTTATCGGGAACGGAACCTTCATTGGGACATCATTGTGTTCGGGCTGTGACATCGCCGCCGAAAAATACAAGAGGAGTAATTTGTGGTGATTTTTGTTGGGAAATTTTCGGAAAGAAAAATACGATAATGTTTTTATTATTTTTATTAATGGAATAAAATTACTGATAAATTACAGAGCTGGGCAACATTCAAATACTTACACGGTATGAACTGTATGAAAATATTTTCATAAAAAAGGATTTATGATCAGGGTTCGTAACATAAATTATGAATAACAATAGAAAAGAATATTCATTCACTTAATCAATCAAATTTAAAACAATTAAAAAAAATAATAAATTATTTCCTCTTTAGGTATTGTCACAATTTGACTTACGTTACATGAATACTTTAAAATAAATGTACATTAAAACAATTACTTCCCTTATATATACCCCGCCAGACATTGAATTACATAATGGAAACTTGCTGTTTTAAAGAAATTACGTAACGTAAGTCAATTTGTCACATTAGCTAAACAGGAAATAATTTATATTTAATGAAATGTTCAGCCACCATTCATCTAGCATATGGATAACTAGTGATGGCCATTTCGGTTTTTCTAACCTCATCAGACTAGTGTGTTAGATGTGCAATGCCTTGATGAAGGCGGCTGAACAGAAATTGTGTTGGGGTAATTTACCGATATTAATCATAGTAACTTAAAAACGACAAAAATTTCCGTTCAACCGCCTTTATCAAGGCATTGAACATGGAACATATTAGTCTGATGAAGTTCGAAAAACCGAAATGGCCATTACTACTTATCCATACGCTAGATAAATGATGGCTGAACATTTCGTTAAATGTTAATTTCGTTTTCCTTCTTTTCATAAACAGGACAAGTTCGTCTTCCTTTAGTGGACCCAAATCGTTGACGATGCCACTTGAAATTAGGCAAAAGATGGCAATTTTCGAATTGTTTTTATTTAATAAATTATGAACAATTCCTATAATTATTTTTATAATTCAAATCCATTTATAATTTTTCGAATCATGTTAAACTTTTTATTTAAAACATGTAGAAAGCATATTTTCGTGTAATTTTGGAACATTAATTGAAGTGGAACAGCCTATACATTGATTAAAATTGACGAGAGATAACATCTTAATATTTTACTAAATATTCAAATCTAATAACTGGGATGGGAATGAAGACAACGAATACTTTTAATAGACTGCCGATTACTAATATATATATTTTAATTAGTGAGGGGCAAAATCGATCATTTCAAAGATAGATGAGGTGATTAGAAAGATCGAGCCGATTGAAGAGATTGAGCTGATCAGAAAGATCGAACCGATGGCACTGCTCAGGAGGATCAAACAGATCCAGTCGATTGCGTTGATCAGAAAACCCCTAAAAAATCCCTCATTGAAAATCACTCCTTTAGAAAACTACGCTGTGAAACGTATCTGGAAAATTACAACCCCTCTCAAAAATCACCCCTATAAAATTATTCCTTGAAAATCATATAAAATCATCCACCGCAAAAAGCACTCCCAAAAAATAATACCCTCTAACGAAAATTGACCTGTTATTCATATTAAAACGTATCTGTAAAATTACGACTCCTCTTACCTCTTCGAAAAACCACCGCTGTAAAATTATTATTTTAAAATCAAATTATTACACCCAACCCCCTTACCACATAAAAAATATCAGTATAAAGCACTTTGCAAAAAAATACATTAAAAACATAAAGAACACGGCAAATATGGACGTCGACAAATCATCAATTACGCTCACTCAACAAAAGTGAATTACCCAAGAATTAAGAAGGCCGCTTTTATTACAATAATTACTAGAAGAAATAACATTCTGAATTTGGCATTTTCAACATATTACTGTATTTTTGTTTGTTAAAATGCAATTGTAAATGGTAAATAAATTAATAAAGGCTATCTCACTTTGCATAAAACAAAATAACTTAAAGAAATAGTATGATTCAAGGCTCGATCGATCCGCTCGATCATTGCTCGAGCCGAGCTGCATAACATGATTAATTCACTCCGGAAACTGGTGCAAAAATATCGAGCCGATCGAAAAGATCGAGCGGCTCGACCACCTGCAAGAATCGAGCAGTCGATCTTTTTTTATCGATCTTGCCCATCACTAATTTTAATTATTTTCAAATTCTTTTTATATAATTTATTTAAATATCTGTAACCATGTGAATACTTTGCAGATTTTCTTAAAAAATGAAAACTTAAAAACTGACTAATATATTGATTTTATGAAGTTTTACATCTTTTACTTGAAAGATTATTCAATTCCAATTTAACGAAACGCCAAGAGAAATCAATATTGTAGTATTTTTTTAAAACAAATCCGTTCAGTTTTAAAGCCATGCATAATACAATATGTTCTTTTATTGTGAATGGAAAAAATAAAGTATCACTTTAGTAATTTAAATAATGTACAAACTTAATCTATTTGTTTTTGCTAATTGAAAATGCCAATAAATTAAACAAACAAACTAACATTTAATTAACTAACTTGATCTTAAATATATGGGCAAAAATGAAAACAACAAAAGTTTCACAAGTGGTAAAAGATTTCAACTTACGCGATTTAGAGACGAAGAAGAACTGATCAAGGAATTCAGAAATTATTCTTAGGAGGATGGTAAATTTGCGAGGGAGGTCATAAGTAGGAAAATTGACAGCGGATGAACATGTGATTTCGTCACGTGAAACATTTGAATTTTGAATGTCAAAATTTAGAACCAAATATACGATTTTATCTGGGATTGCCCTTTGTTCAGAATAAGTTCGCATAATTTCCATTGTTCGCCGGCAAACTTGCTGAAAATGGCCGATTGCACTTTTATTGAGCTCGATCGTAAAGTCGCCGTTCTGTTGCCATCAAACGCCTCCAGTTTAAATTTATTAAAATTATAAAAACCTTCCAAGTACTCGGCTTTAACTTTAGAAGACAACAATCCATTTTTCAATCAATCATTTTTCCTTTTCTATTAAAATTTCACCGAATTCGCCGGGGAAAATACCATGATGGACACATCACCATTTTTTTTAATTAGGATAGAAAAATGTTTCAAATAAAAGTTATAGATAATAATATAATAATAATAATCTTTATTTATTTAGCGTATATATACGGGGTGGACCACAAATAACGGCCATTAAAAGTTTTCGTGGTTCCTGACCGCGGAAAATTTTGAAAAAAATCTAAATTGCACAGTTGAATGCGGCCACCTCATGGTAAATATTTTGACTAACTTTCACTTCCGGTTGTATCGGAAATGGCTACCAACTTGGATATTTTAAATGGAACACCCTATATTTTATTTCTTTTTTTTCCGGATTCCCCGTTCAATTGCCTAACAACTCATATCGGTTTATGTCTACATAACTCTTACAGTTTTTGAGATAAAAATTAAGTTTTCAAATTTTAACCTCATATTGAGCGACATCTTAAATAGTAATAGCTCCATCTAGAAAAAAAATTGACATCTGTCAATTTTGACAGTAGGTATTTCAAATGTGTTAACATTTCAATGACCTCTTAAAAACATACGTATTATGCATCCTAATATTTACAGCAAGTAGTATTTCAGTTATTTCAAAATTTCTTTCCTCTCAAAATTTTTGCATAATCGATAATTCCTGCACTATCAATACGTATTCCATAGTATGCTACTGTCAATATTCACTGAACCGAATGTGGAAAAAGTCATTTCCAATGTGTCAATATTTTAAAACATTTCGTTTGAGTAATATTAAAATGAATAAGCATACAAATCAAAAAATTATGAATATGAGTTGTTGGGTAATTGAACAGGGAATCCGGAAAAAAAATATAGGGTGTTCCATTTCAAATAACAAAGTTGGTAGCCATTTCCTATACAACCGGAAGTGAAAGAAAGTCAAAATATTTACCATGAGGTGGACGCATTCAACCATGCAATGTAGATTTTTTTTCTAATTACGTTATTCGTAGCCCACCCTGTATGTATTTATTTAAAAAAATAAAACATTTTGTCTTACTTAACCTATAAATTATATCTATATATGTATAATAACTCTATAATGTCTAATATCTATTACTTTAATAAAATCAGTCATATATATTTATATACAAAACAAAATATTATAAATCTATAATTTAATAATACTTATCTATCCTGTACTTATTTCCATGGGAACATTTAATTATATTAATTTTAATACTGCTTACATATACCGCACAACCCTTATAACTATTGATGGAGATCCTTCAAGTAATCTAACAGCTTACTTTTATATTTATTTATATTTGTTTTCTATTTTTAGAGCTACTGAAAGATTATTATACTCTCATGCAGCTCTAATAAGTGCCCGTAATACTTAATTATTTTCCGCAAAAAATATACTTACTTAACAGTTAAATTTTCTCGAGCTATTTCTTTAAAATATAATTTCTACAAAATAATTTTCAAGTGAATAAACAAACAAGAAGCGCTGATAAAGACCGACTAATTTAAAAACACTGTTGATAATAACCACCAAGAAAACTACGCAAATCTATAAATTTCATTGGGAAATTATGAAGATATACAGGGTCATGCATCACAGCTCCCATCTTCGATAGCTCAGTTACTTACCAAGTTATGTCTTTAAAATTTTGGAAACTAAACTTTACTTGGGTCTTAGGACGTACTTCAGGAAAATATTTTTGATTATGCAGGGTGTCCCAAAAATTGTTACGGCATGATAATATACAGAGAGGTTTTTTTATTAGTATACATTTCCCCTATGTATACCTGCAAAAAACGCGAGTCAAACGCATTAAACCGATTAATGTGTGTATGTTTAGTTGCTTATTTGGCATATGTGTGTTCAGTTGCGTGTTATAGGCAACTAAACACACATACGTTAATGCATTTGACTTGCGTATTTTGCAGGTATTCATAGGGGAAATGTATACTGATAAAAAAAGCTCTCTGTATATATTTTTTTAATTGCATGATATAAATTTTATTCATTATTTTGGTGCCTTTTATGATTACCTACATATCCCTAAAATGTTATTGAAATCGGTTCAGTAATACCAACCAAAAAAATAAAAAGTAGAATTGGTGTGGCGCCATTAGTTTTAAAAATTAATAAAAAAATAAATATGATATTATGAATAAAATTATACAGAGTACCTTTAAAATAAGGTCTAACAATCCTAACAGTCAAAGTTTATTGATATGAATTATACAGGGTGTCCAAAATTTAGTATCAAACTTTTCAAACTTAAATGTATTTTATTTTTCTTTTCTTTTATTTTTTAATTTTATTTACAAGAACCGATTTCAATAAAATATTAGGAGTATGTAGGTACTCTAAATAATGAATAAAATGTATTTCGAGCAATTTAAAAACATATATCATGCCATAACTCTTTTTTGAGACACCCTGTATATTTAAAAATATTTTCCTGAAGTACGTCCTAGGACCCAAGTAAAGTTTCCAAAATTTAAAAGTCCTAACTTAATTAGTTACTGACGTATCGACGGGAGCTGTGATGCCGGACCTTATCTACAAACAATTGGCTTTTGATTGAAAAGTTATAATATAACTTATAGAATTCCCAGATTAGAAGTATAAAATCGAAATTTAACTATCTATGGTGCTGGCATTAGTTTAGGGACCGTATTACCGCTTCAGCAGCGCCATCATCTCCATCTAATAGTTTACAATGATTTGTTTTCAGCACAAAACAACTAAATTTTCACGCACCGATATATTTTTCTCTAACTTTATACATGTCGAGTTTTATGTCTACGAACTACGATTTGGGAATGTTCTGTTAGCATTTGAAGTTGCAGCAGAATCGCATCGAATGCTTGTCGAAGCTTATGCTCTTGATAAAACGCAATATTTCGAGTAGTTGAAGACAATTAAAAAGTGGTAATTTTGACAGGAGAAACAAAGACCGTGGAACACCATCGAAAAAATTCTCAGACAATGAATTGCAAGTCTTTTAGATGAAGATGATACTCAAACTCAACAAGAACCCGCGGAACAATTGAATGTGACGCATAAAGCCGTCTTCATTCGTTTGAAAATATAAAATGGAACAGATTCAGAAAGTAGGAAAATGTATTCCACATGAACTCTATGAAAGGCAGCAAGAAATACGAAAAGCCACACGTGAAATGCTGCTCGACAGATATAAATATCAAAAATGGATATATTTTGAGAATCCTAAGCATCTTAAATCATAGGTGAGTCCAGGCGAACCATTGATATCCACTGCAAGAGCAAATAGCTTTGAAAAGAAGATAATGCTCTGCGTTTGGTGTGATCAGAAGGGTGTAATATATTATGAGCTACTAAAACCTTGTGAAACCGTTAATACTGATCGCAACCAACAGCAAATTATCGATTTAAATGAAGAATTACGTGAAAAATTACCGGAATATGGAAAAAGGTAACACAAAGTCATTTTGATCCATGACAATGACTCATCACATACAGTAAAGTGTGTCAGGGAAACGATCGAGGGAAATACCAGAATACTCAAAAGAAGAACTGTGTCTTGGTGTGTCATTCATAAACTGCCGAAAAGGTATGAAAAATTTATAAATAGCATTGGAAATTATTTTGAATAAAATACTTTTTATCATTTTGTTTTTTTTTTGCAAGAAAATCCGGTCTCTAATTTCTACACCTAATATATCACCCGTACAGTTACTAAGAATATTGAAATCTGACGTCATCTACAAAATTACTGGATTTTTCTCGAGAAAATTGATGTTGCGTTGCTGGCCCATGGCTTGATTAGTAATTTTCTTCCATGTTCTTTGTTTCCATCTGGTCATTCGTAATTTCTCCATGTCCTTTTCTACCTTTACTTTCCTTTTCATCGTATCATTAGTCTTCCTTTTTTTCTTCTTCCTCCTATTGTGCTGATGAGTACTATTTTTGGTAGTCTAACTCCTGTTATACTTGTTTGTTTGTAAAGTTTTTTTTTATTTCGTTGTTTGTTTGCCTTAACCTTAGCTCTCCGACCATTCTTCCTCCAAATATCTTCCTTAAAATGTTCTTCTCCCACACTTCTAGCCTTGTTTACTCCCTTTTAATCAATGTTCATGTTTCGTAGGCATACGTCACCGTTGGTCTTATCATTGTTTTGTATGGTTTCAGTTTAGCAGCTCTAAAGATGTTCTTACTTCTTAATATTCTGCTTACTGTAATACCTCACAATCTCACAATTTGGAAAATCCCTATCAAAATCGATAAAGGGAATTTATTAAAGCAAGTATTATTGTTAATTCTATAGATTTATAATTGTGAGTGATAATTTAGTCGTATGGAAATTGAATTTAATACTAATTAAATTAACTTAAACGATAAAAAATTAAACGCAAGCAGGTAATTAAAAATTACAGTATGAAATATCATTCAATTGACACTGTATGAATCAAACATTTATACAAAGTATTTCGCAGAAATACGGTATCACACTTAAAAAAATACCTCATGAAATATTTAGCCACACATAATAAATTCAAAAAATTACCATAATAAAAACAAAATATTGACAAGTGAAAAAAGGATTGCAATTGTTCCTAATTACCACTGATTTAGCGAGCAAAAAGAAACGAAGCAGCTACGTCCGCCCTCAATATGTGATTAAATATTGTCTCAGCCGAGCTCTAATTACGAACACAAATAAATAATTAATTACGGTTTCAAGGCGGTTCGGGGATTTTGCGTAATTGCCGGTACCGTTGAATTTAAATTGTATTAGTACTGGTATGATATGTGCGTCGGCATTACGTCTTCTTTAATGTGAATATTTTGCAAATTTGATGTGTGCAATGATTTTTTTTTTTTGGTCTACATTCAAGGTAATAGAAAAATCTTGACCGAATGTGTAATGAGTTTGCGTTTTTATCTCGATTTACATTTTACTCAGGATGTTGAATAAAATGCATGTGCAAAGAAATCTGAAATCTTGTCTCCTTGCGAAATGTATTTATTTAATCCACGGAATTCCCTTAATTCATATTCACTTACTTCCAATATGATTCGAAGATATTTGTTAGTGAATGCGTTAAGTTTTCTTGATTAGAAAAATAATTCTTTACGCTTTTAAAGAATTAAAAAATGAATATAATATAAATATTAATAAACAATTTGATTAATGAAAACCCTTTTAACATTATTTGTGTACATTTTCAGTTATATAAAGTGAAAAAGTGTTTTCATTAATTGAACAAATGTGTTCCAGCATTTTTCTTAAAGGATTGTCCACAACAACTAGTATCGCCTCATACTCATAAACTCCTGGACAAAATTAACGCACCACTCAAATTTATCGAGAAAAATTTGAGTGGTGCATTTTTATTATAGACCTTGCTTGACAGTTACAGATGTTATTTAAGCTGGCTAGTGTCACATAATAACTTGTTTTGGCAGAAATTCGTATTAAACCTCGTTTTAGACTAAAACCGTGTAAACATTTTCTTAAAAAGTGCTGATTAAAGCAACATTTATTTGAGAAGTAATCAGTGGAGGAAACAGTGCGAGCATCGACTCTCCTGGATGAAGGATATTCAATGCGATATGTTGCTGGTTTGTTAGGAAGACATCATTCGAGTATCAGTCGATTTGTGAGACGACGTAATGAAACGGGCCCGTACCATCGAAGGCCAGGACAAGGGCGAAAACGTTTCACTAATCAAATTGATGATCGTTTTTTTAGACAACGTACTCTCAGAGACGGGAGAGTCACCAGCAATCTGCTAAAAAACGAATTAGCAAATGTTCGAAATATCACTATATCGTCTCGAACGGTTAGAAGACGTTTATATGAAACAGGATGTAGCAACAGAAGACCTGCCAAAAAATCCTTGCTTACCAGAGATTAAATTTTGTAAGACTACATCAGAATTGGACCATTAATGATTGGAAACGGGTTTTGTTCTCCGATGAAACTAGAGTTAGCCTTAAAGCTTCAGATGGACGTGAGCGTGTCTGGCGAAGGTGAGGAGAAAGGTTTGCCAGCAATATTTACAATCTAATCGTTACATGTGGCTATTTTCCATCTTTTTGGAAAGTAATAAAAAAAAGTCTTTAAATCCGGTGATAAATCCAACATAAAAAAATCTTTCTATAGCTTCGCTATCCAACTATTTTAAGGTTTTCGAGGATATAATGTCTAGCGACTTACATATGTGCATGGATCAAATGCTTTCGATCAATCAGCAGGGATTTATTTAAAAAAAGAGACACGAAAAGTAAAAAAAATATCTCAACGATTTCATCTGCAGTCAAAATTGGAAATTTTATAGATCATACACCTATTAGGGGAGTCCGATATATATAAAGGTTAGTCACAGACTCCTTCTGTGCAAATATTATTATTATTATTAGGAAATTATGTAAAATACATTTGTGGTTGTATTACAAATAAATAAATAAAATAATTAAATAAATAAAACACTATTTTATTAATTTAAAAGTGACGACATATTCTTGAGCGTTTAAATGCACATTTATAATTCAAATCGATTTAAAGTGTAAGAAAATATAACAACACATCATTTATCAAATCAGTCTCATTCTTTTTTGCCCACTCTCGATTGGTAAATTTCACTTCACTCCCTTACTGTTTAAACAATAAATTCTGTTATATTATTAAATAATCATATGTTAAACAAATTCCTCAAATGTATTTTCGAAATATTTATCAGTTCGAAGAACTTGTTCTTATATCACGAACACTGATGCAAATGTATCGGCCGTCCTGTTTTCAAAATAGATTTCCAAAAAAATATATGAATGAGTCATTTGTGTTATAATTGTTATCAAAAAAATATGTACACACATTCTCGTGATACAACGACTCTATTTCCCATTATTATTCGGTATGTTTCGATAAATTAAATATAATTGGGTGTTTACCGAAATGTAAATTACAATTTGAATATTATGTCCTTTCATATGACTTTTTTTTCTAGAAGTATTAAATTAAACACGTGTGGCTTTGTAATTAATCTATATTTTAAGAAAATTTAGTACCATTTAAATTTAATTTTTAACAATTTCTGAATTAAATAATTTCATACATTTTTTTCTTACTTATGATCTTAAAAATTATTATTGTAAATATTTTTTTTATATTATATTTTATTATAACAGTAATATGATTGCAAGTTATATAAATAATTGTTTTAACAAACATTATAAAATTGTGAGTGTTTCGTAGCTTTGTTTTGATTCCATGGTACTTTTATAATATTACACATTATGTTAGATATATTTTTAGGTATGTTTCTCTTAAGTATCTATTATAGAAATACAGGGTTTTCCAATAAGAGTGATATGATTTCTTTAAATAAAAAACACACTTATTGTTAAGGAAATTCAAATGTTTTTTATTTAATGTGAAGTACAATCGATAGAATTAAGTTCTAAATAAAACGTCATTCAAATGGCCTCCACGACTTCTTCTGCAGAAACGAATTCGATGAACCCAATTTTCGAGCACTTTTTCCACTAAATCAAGTCGTATGTCATGAATAGCACGTTCAATATTGACTTGTAAAACTTGAAGAGAGTCTGGTTTATTTCGAAAGACCAATGACTTCAAATAACTCCACAAGAAATAGTCTAATGGTGTTAAATCACAACTTCTTGGAGGCCATTCAATATCACAATTTCTTGAAATAATCGAATCTCCAAACTTTTCTCGCAATAATTCAATTGTTGCATTTGCTGTGTGGCATGTAGCCCCGTCTTGTTGGAACCAAATGTTGTCAAGATCAACTTCTTCCAATTTCGGCCATAAAAAGTTGGTTATCATCGATCTATACGCTCTCCATTGACAGTAACGGTGTTACCAGCTTCATTTCGAAAGTACGGACCGATGATTCCACCACATCAAACACCACACCAAACAGTCAATTTAGGGGAATGTAATGGTTTTTCTTGAATAATGTGTGGATTGTCTTCGCACCAGAATCGACAGTTTTGTTTATTTACCGCACCACTCAGATGGAAGTGAGCCTCATCGGAGAAGATGATTTTCTTAAAAAAATCGTTATCGTTTTCAAGTCGTTCCAAGGCAAAATCAGCAAATTCACGACATTTACGGTGGTCCAATGGCTTCAGTTCTTGAGTGAGAACAATTTTATACGGATGCAAACCCAAATCCTTTTTCAAAATCCGCCAGATTTTGGTTTGAGACAGTCCCAATTGTTGAGAACGTCTTGGAATCAACAAATTGCGGCCTTCAGCAACACTTGCCTGAACGGCAGCAATATTTGCGTTACATCGAGCGATTCTTTGTCTTATTGGCACTTTAACATTATGTAAAGAAAATGTACGCTCACAATTTTCAACAATTCGACGAATAGCGAGCACACTTGGACGATTATTACGTTTATGGTCGTAATAATCGTCCAAGTGTGGCAAAAGCGCACGAAAAGTTGCAATTGGAGAACAATTATTTTGACAATAAAACTGAATAATTTGTAAACGTTGTTCTTGTGTATATCTCTCTATGATGAAATTGTAAATACTACTGAATACAATGAAAAATAAATGACAGATCATAACATATTACAAATGGCCGAAACGACACTTCAAAATCATATCATACCTATTGGAAAACCTTGTACTACATCAGTTATATGATTAATTGGCCTGCCAAAAACTAACTTATTTCCACTTTCCGACCACTGTGCGACGTTCGATTTATCATATTAATAATTGTGCGCCTTCTATCACATCCGACGAAATTCTGGACTTTCTAAAAAATAATCTTATGATAGAAAATGTATCTTGTATAGCTCTCGCAAAGAACAATGTATATTCCTCATTCAAAGTGGTCATTGTCGCGATTGATATTGATGCATTCCTAGCACCCGAAAAATAGCCTAAAGATGTTTCTATTCGTACTTTTATTAATTGATGAAATAAACTGAAATGTAAACAATTCAAAAATAAGAGCAATCAGGTTTATTTTTTACAATATGCAATTCACCGCCATGTTCAATTGGAGTAGCATCAGGAATCAAAATGAACGTTCGTGGCCTGCGCTCTAAACTACAAATTTATATTCTTCAATACCTATAACGGAACAGGAAATCTTTATATTTAGTGAAACGTGGTTTAATAGTTCTATTTCTGATTCTAAATTAGGTTTCTATAATTATAAAGTCCATCGATGTGAGCGTAGCATTGATGCAACATCTAAATCACTTGGTGGTGGTGTACCTATTACCATCTCTAATAAATATATTTCTTATGAAGTATTTCTGCGGCTAAGTACTCTCTTATTGAAGAGTTATATATTTGCGTTCAAGTAGGCAGTACTAAATTTGTATTTGGAACTGTATACATTCCACCTAACTCAGACATAAAATTATCAAAACCATTGTGCATCAATTAAATATTTTGCCAATTTCAACACATGTTTGGAGATTATAATTTACCATTAGCCTCTTCGATTAATAATAATATCGGAGTTAGAACTGATTCGATTTGCTCAAAAGCTATATTAATTGCTAATATATTTGGATTTTTAAACTCGCACCGATTAATTAATATTCCTAATACTAATCAGTCATGCTTGATTTGGTTTTCGCCCCGTCCGATTTATCTTCTTTCATTAAAGTTTCCAAACAACTAATCCTATTTTATTTTGGGATTCTCACCATTCCGCTCTAGAGTTGATCGTTGAATTAACCACTTATTATATATATTGTAATAATTATTGACAATTTTATTATTTATAATTTTTAAATAATTGGAAATTTTGTATTTTTCTGTAAACCATTCAACCAAATGGTTGAATTTCTAAAAAGTAAATAACAACTTCGTTAAAATTTGTACTTTTAAATACTATGTATAAAGAAAATATGGAATCAACATTTTATAAAATGAAATTTGATAACTAAGACAATTGTTTTTTTATAGTTTTATTTTTAGTTGCCTAGTAAGTAAAAGTGAAAATATAAAACACAGCGGGTGCAATGCCACGTAGCGCTTTCCTATTGAAACCATATTTCTTACGAATTAATGTCATCCATATCTCTAAACAAAATATCATTGCACCTGATGATGCCACTGTGTCGACTAAATATTTTTTTAAGGATAGGTGAAAGATAGGATATTGAGGTATAGGTGACGAAATGAGGATGAATACATATATTGGGCCTTGGTAACTCGGCCATTCAGCCATCATCTAATTTTATATATTATTTAACTAATTCCAAATACAAAATGAGAACAATCGCTACACCCATGGAATCCGGAACAAGAACTCTTCGTCAGAAAAGTCTCGCCCCGGGCAGGACTCGAACCCGCTAGGCCACCGCGGCCCCGGCTAAATGATTGTAATAGTGAATCTATTAACTTAAAAAACTGTTGTTTTACTTACATAGAGTTTGTCTATTTAAAAAATATTCGATTAAAAAAAATAACATAACAAGTGTTGTATTTTTTCGCCACGTTGCGAAACTTCTGGCGCAGGTATGTCCGCGAAACCATGGCGGCATGACGTGCGGCAGGTCGTGCGATCCTGAATTCGGCATGATGTTGATCTCGCGTGTTGTGTATATGAAATGTCGCATATTTCTTTTCCTTTTCTTACGCGCCATTCAGCACATCGCATTATCTCTGCCCAAAGTGCGCGAATGGACTGTCATGGTTTCGCGCACATACATGCGCCAGAAGTTTCGCAACATGACGCACAAATACAACTATTAAATATATTCAATGTGCATCTATGTATTTGGAGCAGCAGTATTTTTTATATTCCCGACCCACGACACTCTAAAATATATCACAATTAAATTACAGACGGTATATGAATATTACACCTTCGGTAGCTTTAATGTTTGCCTTTTTATCTGACGTTGTAATTAGTCCAAACATTTGATTAAGTCGATTCAAAATAGAACTTTACGATTAATTAATTGCAGAACAAACAACAGCTCAACTACGTAAATACATTAACACAAATATTATAACCCTAATCGTAATAATCTGTTCGCTGAATTTCCGTAAATTCTGTTAGCGTGTAAGGATATTAAGTGATGCACTATTCATAGAAAATGTGTAAATATTGGTTTTACAGACTAAAACGCTGAAAATATCCTGATATAGAGAAGATTTTAAATTGTAAGATGATGGAAAATTTGTAGTCTATAGGATTTTAGAAACGTGGTGAAACATGAATGAATACATTGGATAATTATTTGTATTTGTTTCATCTTTGTTTGAAATTACTTGGAGATATAAATGTCACAGTGAAACGAAGGAGGGGCCTGTATTCCTGAAATTGATTGTACGCCACAGTTAAACTCATATACAGAGTGTTTCAAAAGTAACGGATAAATTCTATAACATCGTAAATAAACATATTTTATAAAAATGCTCTGATACGTCGATTTTTATTTTTAAAATGCCTTTCAGCCCCCATCCCTTCGCCACTAAGGCGACCCGAACTTTAAAAATTCAAATAGTAAAGCACCCCTTGCGATACATCAAATGATAGATTTTTTTATTCTGAATTCAACGGAATAAAAATTATCAAAATCGGTTAATAAATTACGGTGATATTTACCAAAATGTATTTATTTACAAAATTGCGAGAATAACCAAATTTACGTAACTAATCCTTAATTAAATGTTCAAAGTGCTCCCCGTTAATGAAGATATAATGCCCTAATCGATCTACAAAAGCTTGTTGAATATTATCTAACATATCTGGAGTATTTAAGTGAATTTCTGCACGAATTCTTTACGAGTGCGTTTCATTAAACAAAACACGAACTTCTTCATGCGTCCGGCTTCTATCTCCAAACCCAATCATCATTAAAACTTCGATTCTTTAGGTTTCAGTAAGTCTCATTTTGCTAATATTACTTCAATCACAAAAAACTCTGAATTGTGTTTGACATAAGTAAAAACAATTTGCAATTGTTTTAATGATATTGCTATGGTCGCTTCAACAGCGCCTACTCGAATATTGACGCTCTTCTTTGAATATATTTTGGTAAATATCGCCGTTATTTATTAACCGATTTTGATAACTTTTGTCATCATTTGAGGTATCGCAAGGGGTGCTTTACTATTTGAATTTTTAAAGTTGGGGTTGCCACCCTTTAGGGGCGAAGGGGTGGAGGCTGAAAAATGTATATCAGGATAGCATTTTAAAAATAAAAATCGACGGGTGAAAGCATTTTTTTCTAAAATGTTTCTTTACGATTTTATAGAATTAATAGGATACTTTTGAAACACCCTGTATAAATCCTTATACAAATGACAGATTTCGTACGACCAAAATGTGTTATCAGTTTCAGGAATACGGTTTTAATTAATTATTCAGTATACATGGTGTCCCATCGAGAACGCACATTAAGAGTATATGAACTTCTAATTAATAGATTGTATTGAATTAAATTCATTTGATTTAGTTTTACTCATGTTTATTTTAACTTCATCTAGTTTCGGCTTAATGTCAATATCAAGAATGATGTACAAATGGATAACTATGTGATTATATATTTTTTAAGTTTATTAGTTTACAACTAGAAAATATTTTATTGGGCAATAAGGGCATTGAGTATCGGGGAACTAAAAACGTCCACATTATCGTTCACCAGGTTTTTTTTTTTCACTCCTTATGGCAACAATTTAATGCTAATCCCTTATTGCCTGTGTGTAAAATTGTTAGATTGTTTGAAAAAAAATCGGTGATTTGTTGTGATACAGCTAGGCACTCTATCACGACAAATCACCGCTTTTTTTTTCAAAAAAAAAACAGTGTTTTATTTTCTATTTTTGATACCTTTTTTGTGTTCTTTTGTGTGTCACATATGGATTTGTTTATTGTAAGAGATATCGAATAACCGTTTTCGTGATCCTAGGCCAATTTTTAATGATAAAAACAATGGCGAAGAAGAAAGATCTATCTTTAACAGTTTCCGGGTTATAAGTGGAAGTTGACGAAGAAACATTTTTCGAGGATGTCTATAACTTTGTTATTATTAAAAATAGAAAAATATAATAAACATTTTTGAGTTTTAACCTCAAATTTCGATTTTTTAAATTGTAACTATAATCAAAAATGACATTAGTAGGAACATATTCCAAATATATATAATTTGTTTAGGTTTTTTGCATTTCCGCAAAGTTATAAATAATTTTATGAAACTATCATAGATTGCCATTTAAACAAATGAAGAAAAATAAAGTAAACAGTTTACTTACTGTTTTATTATTTAATAATGTAATATTTCACTATTATGTGTTAAATTTTTAAGTATGGCTTATTCAATTGCATTGTGTAACGAAAACGTGGTGGCATCGGAAAAGCGCTATGATGACATACCCAAAAGGAAGGCAACCATGCAAAATATTATTTTCAAAATTAAAGAATAATTTAATTAGTTTTGGAAGTGTTTACGGAAATGTAGCCGGGTAACTATAAAAACATATATAGTATCGTGCAGGTAATTAGAAAGAGCAATTGAACTACTATATACAGGGTGACTGTTTGGTGTTCCATCCCCTTCTAACTTTTTTGATTTTTGTAAATTATAACAAACTACATACATTTGTAAACGGCAAGAAATTCTCTATTTAATGGTGTCACCAAATTAACAATAAGATGACAACTGTCAAAGTAGCGATAGCCAACTTACCTCCATATATATTTTTCGTTCAATTCGGATAGCGGGCTCTTTCCTGCATCTGAATATCCATCCAATTATCGCTTAGCTAACAAAAAAATGAATAAAACAAGAAAATATCAAAAAAATAGGATTCGCATTGAATGCCGTGAATAAAATCGTGATGTTTTGAAATGTGTCTGCATTCAAGGAATCTTGCATAGAGAGGAGCTATGTTTAGAAGTAGGTGGTGAACATTTTGAACAGTTAATGAAATAGTTTATTTATATTTTTATAATTTTCGTTTGTTTATAACATAAACCGATTTGGATGTTTTCTTATTTTATTCATTTTTTTTTTTTTTTAGCTAAGCGTATAGTTGTGATGGATATTCGGGTGTAGGAAAGTGCCCCTTATCCCAATAGAACAAAAAATGAATATTTTTTTTTTCAAATGACACCATATGTTGAAAAACAGTTGACTATCGCTACTTTGACAGTTGTTATCGTATTATCAATTTGATACTATTAATTAAAGATTTTCCTGCCGTTTACAAATATATATGGTTTGTTATAGTTTACTTTCAAAATTAAAAAAAAATAGGAGGGGGTGGAACACTAAACTGAATAACCCTGTATATTTGGAATCAACGAAAAAAAAAAACTGTACCCAATAATGTTAATTTCGACTATAGTCACAATTAAAAAAATCTAAGTTTGGTTATAACTCAAAAACTAAAAATGAGAAATGAAATGTGATAAAATGTTGAGAAAGTGTTTGTTATATATTTAATAATAACAAAGTTACAGGCACCTTTGAAAAATAACTCTTCGTCAACTTCCGTTTATAACCACGAAAGGGTTAAAGATAAATCTTTAATTTCTTCGTCATTATTTTTAATCAATTAAAAATTGGCCAAGAGTCGCGAAAGCAGTTTTTCGCTATCTTTTGTAATAAACATTTTTTCCATATGTGGCACCAGCCTGTACACTGCATCACATTCATCACATTGTAATTCATAAATACCACTTTTCTTCAAGCGCCTATTGTCTGATTTTATTCTGTTGTTAATTAACAATAGCCTAAGTTTTTCGCCACCTTTTGTCTAATTTCAAGTGGCATCGTCAACGATTTGGGTCTACAAGGTAGACGACCGAAAATCATTGTTTCGTCCACTAAAGGAAGGCGAACTTGTCCTGTTTATGAAAACAAGGAAAACGAAATTCACATTTAATGAAACGTTCATCCACCATTCATCTAGCGTATGGATAACGTTTCATTAAATGTGTTTGTCGTATTATATGACTATCCTTTCCTTTTAATTTATTTCTAATTTGGACAGACAAGGGATTGATAAATTCTGTTTTGTTCTACATATTAATTTTAACTGGAGGCACACTATAAAAACATTTTCTTAATTGTTTGTATTTTTTCTTTATTTATGAGCATAAATTTGTTATCAAAATCATGTTTACCAAGAGGAATGTTTATTAACCTATGTAGAAGAGAGTGAAATGTGCTATGTGTTAATGAGTATTGGAATTTGCAGGAATAATAACGTCTGTACACGAATTTTTCCTTTATATTTTGTATAATATTGTATTATTGTTTGTTTTTGTAATGGTTAAATCAAGAAAAGTTGCCAATGCAAAAAGAATAACATCACACCTTAACACATATCCTTCAAAAACAACAAAAGAAGCAGACCCGCATATACACTGCTACAATTGTTTAGCCGACATCGGGTAGATGATTAATTGTGAAACTTGAAAAACTTGTTTTATTTACTATTTATAATAAAACAATGATCTTTTGTTTAAAGATATGGATGACATTAATCCGTACGAAATATAGTTTCAACTGGAAGGTGCTACGTGCCACAGTACTTGCCGTGTTCCATATATTGACTTTTACTTACTAGGCAACTAAAAATAAAAATATAAAAAAACAAGTGTCTTAAATTCACAATTTCATTTTATAAATTTATAAATTGTTACCATGGTTTGGTCTGGAGAACATCCAGCGGGCCTTCTCTCACCTTAATTTAATTTTGATACGATTTGCAGTGTTCGAGATCTGCTGGAAATATTTTTCATTTATTAACGCGGTTATGGAGTTTTCCCTTAAAAATTGAAAGATGACTATTATTTGGCAGTGAACTTAATTTTTAAAAAATGTATAATTACTATTATTGTATAGTATTTAAACCGACATTGATTTTATTTTTTAATTCATTCAAATCGGTAAATAAATATCAGCGTTATGTCGTTGGATGCTTTCATTGATTTTTTGTCGGCTCAAAAATCAGCGTATTAAATTTCTTTCTATGTTTGTTTGTTTATATTCTGTATTTACGAGTCCACGTGAACTAGAAATGCATGTCGAGGCGTCAATCTCCAATCAGAGGCGACGGAGTGCGATAAATTACAAGTTGAAAAACTACGACGACGATTCAATTATCTATCCCCTTTCTTCGCTCGCAAAAATGTATTGGTATCGTTTCACTTTTGTCTTTATTTAACACAGGCGGGAATGTTAGCCTTAAATATTTTGTTTAATTATTTTCTTACAAATACTTAATTTTAGGAAAAAAAGGTTTCACGTGGGTACTGCTCCTAGTTTTCGAGAAATAACGGAAAAACTTTTACATTATAAGTCCCATATAAAGCGGTGCCATCTACTTACTTAAGGTAACTAAAGTTATAAAGACTAGTTGACAAATTAAAAATTAAAATAAAACAACGTTAACTTTATGTATAATTAACTTCTTTATTTTTATATGTATGTATATATGTACAATAATTTATCCTATTTGATCTTACAGTACATAAACTGTCGCACTGTCGTCATGCGTACTTAACAACGGGAACCGTCCACACAACGACAGTGCCCAATCGTCTCGAAAAGTTTGTACTATGATATGCACAACACAAATAAGAACAAAAATAAGAGACAGAGAGAAAGAGAGAGGAAAACAAAAACAACAAAATAATGCATATAAATACCTTACAAAAAAATAATTCGTTTGAAAAGAACATGTAAACATTGCATATGTACAGGAAAATTAAAAAATATATCCTTTTTACAGTTTTCTTCGCCTAATTAAAAATAAGTCCGAATCATCGATCAACAAAGAAGTAGTAACAACGCACTCGTCGAATATAATTAGTTATGCAAACATGATGATCTTTCTTTGCATTCCCCCTTCTTTTATTTATTTTTTGTAAATCGATTTAACCACGCCTTTTTTAAACCTAAGGCACAGCCTATTAATTAAAGTCCATTCGTAATAAAATTATTTCGTCATGAAAGAAAAAAAGCACTCATATTTTTCATTTGCGTGTTTTTTTTTTCCTTCTTAAATGATTTATTTATATCGTAGTGCCAATAAGGAATTGTTTTAAAATGTTGATAATATATTTGATGCGTACTTTTAAGAAAATGAATTTAATTCGCGCTTAACCCGTTGTGAAAGATCAAGTGAAAATAAAAATTTTGAGAATGTGGATTTGTTTATGATTTTAAGAGAGATAAGTAATCGATGGTTGAGGCTTTTACTTGATGAAACTCCATAATACTCTATAAATAAAAAAGTTTAAGTTTCAAAAAAATGTGTTGTAGAGACACTAATATTAATCATCTTAATCATGTGCCGGATGATGCCACTGTGCTGGCGAAGCAATTCAATTCAATTTTAGTAGTGTCTGTGCAATAAATTTTGTGAAACTTAAAAAACTGTTGTTTTATTTATAAATAGGAATATATATATATTCCGTACAACCGTCTATATTTTCCTATATATATATATATATATATATATATATATATATAGGAAAATATAGACGGTTGTATTCACTTTACTTCACAGTTTTATTATACACTAAATGTAGGAATGAATGCTATCCAATTTCTAGTAAAGATTTCACGCTTTTTAAAAAAATGGTCTCTGTTGTATTTCGAACCGAACGATTATAGGGAGGACCTAAAAGTCTTATAAATTCTTTTTAAATTTAATCAATGGATAATAGATTTGTTTATCGTTGTCTCACAATTGGATATACTACCATTTCCGAATTTATTTACTCTATTTACTCTTCTAAAAAAGCGCAGGGTAGACACGCAAGTAAGGGGAAAGACACGCAAGCGTGCAACTGACTATGTTATATTAATGTAAGGGTATTTTAAATGGGAATCGAATAAAAATATAGTATATAGGGTTTTCCATTAAAACTAACAAAAGTTGATATTAATTCAGTGAAAATGGATCATGCTGTATATATGAAAATAATTTTATATTATGCGTCTTCAGAAGTCAATCAAAATTTGTTAATAACTTAACTGTCGATTTTCTGAAGAGAAAATCGACATTAAGTGACTCACCCTGTATACCAATCTCAAGAATCCGGGGATAATAAAATAATATTACAAAAGTGCAGTTTTATGCTTGATAGTTTACTAATATGATTGAGTAATTTATTACTAGTGCCGAATTGTCGGGCATGTGTTGTGCTTTGACTCTTATTTAAAATTTTTTATTAGTAAAAATATAACCCACGAGTACATCACGTTTCGTGCGTGTTGACGTTTTCTCTTACGTCCAAACTATTTTTTTTTTTCACTGTGACCATGTGAATAAATCTTTTTTTTTTCAATTATTCTTATTATTAATGATTCGACCCACCATTTCGTCTGCGCTGGTCACAGCTATGCATCTTACCACACGAAAATCAATAAAATTCACAATTGAATCGCAGTAATTACTAAAATATACAGGATTTTCCAATAAGAGGTTTCATTTTGAATAGCCCGCTATCTGGGCAGCTGTCATCTTTTAACATTTGACAAGTAAAAACTATGCACACTTCAACATTGCATTGAAATTATTAAAATTCACTACAGAAATTGTGAAAAATTTGCAATCACAGTTTGCTAAACTAAAGCACTTTTGGGTCGTCGTGTTTAGGTCCTTGACATGCATCAAAATGATCGGTATTTTCATCGAAAAATCATCTTCAGTGTTCACCTCGGAGGCTACGTGAATAAGCAGAATTTCCGTATTTGGGGATCCGAAAATCCAAGAATTGGGCTGGCGGTGTGATTGGACCTTACTTATTCGAAAATGAGGCTGGTGCAACTGTTACGGTGAATGGATTGCGCTACTGAGCTATGATTAATGATTTTTTGGCCGGAATTGGAAGATATTGATGTTTATTTTCAACAATACGGCGCTACGCGACACACAAACAACAAAACAATCGCAATTTTGCAAGAAAAGTTTCCTGTCCGTGTTATTTCGAGAAGAGGTGATCACAATTGGCCCCCCGAGATCTTGTAACTTAACACCTTTAGACTTTTTTCTTTGGGGCCACGTGGGAGATAAGGTCTATGCCAGTACCCACAATCGATTCAAGACCTTAAGGGTGCGGTTTAGAAGAAAGAGATAGCTATACAAATATGGGCAATCACTAATTTGTGTTAGATTGTTGTTGTGATCAATGAACAATATTATATTATACATTAAAATAATCTTAAAATAAGCAGGAATTTCATCAGATAAATTAAAAATTATTTTAATGTTTAGTTTCTGTGAAAAATAATTATGAAAAACAATGAAAATTGATCAAATTTATAGCAAATTTTAAATTAAATTTTTGCTAATAAAAACTTGTGCAATGAAAATTTAAAGGATTTCACTAAATTCTGCATTCAAATAACTTATGTTATTCTTATTAATGTGTGTGTCGGTGTGTCTGTGTGTTTCCGCGATAGCGCAAAAACGGCTAAATGGATTAAGCCCAAACTTTATATCTAAGCTTTTCATAACAGTGGAATGATCGGAAAAGCTTTTGATTAGAATCAAAACTCATTAAGAGCAACTTTACTCTTAGCAATTTTTCATTTTTTAATTCGGATAGAAAAATGTTTCAAATAAAAGTTTTAGATCTTGGAAAATAAATAATTTCTGTTATAAAATTTCTATTGCAGGACCTCCGGTTTTCTTTTTATAAATTTTTGAAATAATTATTTTAATGACAAATAAAACGTCAAAATGCCGTCATATTCAACACATTCGCAAACGCCTCCAGTTAGAAAATATGAAGAAGAGTGTGGAGAAATTATTTAAACCCATTGTAAGGTAAGAAATAACACACTTAATTATAATATTCTTCTAAATACTCGGTTTTAACTTTCAAAGACAACAATCAATTTTGCTTTCCTATTAAATTTTCAATCAGAAACTTATTTGGCCGTATTCACTGGGGAAACATCACCATTTTTTAAAATATCAAAATAAGACCTCTTATTGGAAAACCTTGTACATTATAACTAACTAGTCTTGACTTTAATAAAAGAAAACGGGAGCGAGTTATAGGAGCCAATTTGGAGACTTTGGTTTTGACCTTGTAAACAAAGGATCAATTTCAAGGCTTCTATAGCTGTAATTTTGAAGTCGTATTTGCTCACAACTGAAAAACTGGAACTGAGGCAGGATTTGGAGGCAATTTCAGTCTCAGTAGCCGGATTTTCTAAATCATATTTACTCACAACTGGAGCAGCAAGTATCTTATGTTTTAAAACTGGAGCGGGGTATGGAGGGTTTATTAATGCTACATTTGCACGGTAATATTGTTGTGGGTGAGATTTTCATCAACTTCAACGTCATCATCTGACAATTTTGCGAAAATTATAAATTACAAAATCATATTGGTCATGTTGTAAGTCTGTTAATAAATTGTCTACGAAAGCAATGTTCTTTTTGGGTATTTTTTTGTTGTCAAACCCGGAAAGTTCAGATTGGATCACTCGGTATATTATTTATTTTAAAAAATCCATGTATACTGCTCATTTAAAATGCATCAAGTTCTTATGTTCGAAACTATATTTAAAATAATAAAATCACTTTTCATAATAAAGCACGCATCAAATATTCTCAACAAACGATAAACGCCAATTGTTCGTTTATACATATAAAAAAATGCAATTAAAATGGCAGTTTCATAAACGTCTTGGTCAGACTACGATTCGACTAACGAAAAAAATAAAGGTTACACAAATTTCAACTACCACCGACGACACACGCCCCCGGAAAACCCGAAGCTATTTCCCGGACCCGACCAGCGCCTCGTCCATGAGCTCGTCGTCGGTGATCCCCGGCGATGCCGAGTGCGGACTCCGGCTAATCAGCGGCGACGGCGCCGGACTCTTCACGATATGAACACTAACCGACGGCGACGGCGGAAACGACGCGATCGGAACAATACTCTTATTACCATCACCCTTCGAATAATCCAACAGGCAATCCTCCTTTTTATCCTTCTTATCCTCCTTGGGCGCGGGCGGAACGAACTTTGACGTGAGATCGATACTTCTTGACAGGCTCAAAGGTTCCGAGAAACCCTTCGCGGCGGATATGGGGTAGCTGAACTTGAAGTTGAGATCTTCTTTGCCCTTTTTGTCGTCGGGGCCGTGCGCCTCGGAGGAATCATCTTTCGGGGGTTTCGGACTGGAGCTGCGAGAGGAGATCGACAGCGAATTCGGCATCGACACGCTGTTCATCGTGTTCCTAATCTTCGCCTCCATGTTGTTGTCGAAGATCTTGCTCGTCGGCAGTGCGAGCGGGTATTTGTTCATCGCAAGGTCACTTTTATTCATCATCTCATACATTTTTGTGTTATTCAAATCTTTGTTGGTATTTGTAGGGAGCTTTTTATCATCCGCGCTTCGCGCGGATAATTTCGGAATTTGGAAGTTTTTATCGAATTTCATACCACCTTCCATTAGCGCGGACGAAAAATGATCTATTTTAACTAAATTCTTATAACCATCCGAAGAATCCTCCCTGTTTTGCGTTGGGCTACCCTTTTTTTCCCGGTTACTAAAAATCGATTTATCCGAACTACTCCTATTCAGCTTCGGCCGATCGCGATTCCTACTCAAATCCGTCGCGTTGGAAGAAGAACCAGATTTAGGAGAAACGCTCAGTTTAGAAGATTTCAAATTCGAGGTCGAGGAAGAAGACGAACTTAAATTTTTCGCGCTGGGCGTTTTTGTTGAAGATTTAAAGCCACTGTAATTACCCGTAGAATTCGTAAGTCCCGAACTCGACTTCTGTCCGAGTTGTTGCGGTTTTTTGGATGCGGGCCCACTGTTCACGCCAGGTTTCAAACCCGTCCCCGAACTTTTCAAACTGGAAGATTTACTATCTTTCGAGCGCGTTTTATTAATCGTGATCTTCATCCCACCGTCAAGACTATGTTTCACCATGTACTCACTATTTTTAACCTCCCCCGTTTTACTCCCCCCACTGCCACTACTGCTCTTCCCGGCATTAGTCATTATTTCGGAAGTTTTCGAAATCTGCGAATTCCTATCTTTCGTCTTGCTAGTTAAGTCCGTCGGCAAATCACTATGTTTAGCGTTTTTTAATTTATCTACAATATCCGAAAGGCAGCCTTTCCTATTCCTGACTTGATTCGGGTTGGAGGGCTTCGATAAATCCATTCCAACAGGCGAGGGGAGTCCATCGGAAAGGGGAATGTCAACCGAGTTCAAATCCAGCGGCTTTATCTTCACACTGCTTTTGCTTTTTGTTGAATTCAAACTGAAATTACCCGTACCCTTTTTTTCCTTATCCTTATCCCTATCTTTTGCTGATTTTGACTTCCCCTCCCCACTTTTACTGGAGGGGGAATTCGCCGCGTTTTTTAGAGTCGACATACTTGGTTTTCCGCTGCCGCTGGTTGAAGGGTGTTTCGGTGAATGGCTTTTAGGGCTGCTCATAGAGGGCATCACGTGCTTCGGACTGCTTGGAACATGCGCGGGAGAATGCTTCGGGCTGTGGGTTTTTAACCCGGGTTTCAGCATACTCGGGCTTAATTTTCCGCTTAAAGAAACGTTCCGGTTGTGCGTGGGTGATTGACTGAACTTCCGTACCATATTGGGGGAATTAGGAGTGATGTTTGTAGTTGGTAAAGGGGGACTTTCCGCTGGTTTAATACTCACGGAAACAGGTTTACTTAATGGATCCGTTTTACTAGGGATTTTTTCGGGAGGCCCCATTGGACTCTCCTCGCGTTTGCGCTTCTTTTTCTTTTCCAACTTCCCCTTATCATCTGATTTACTTTTATTACTCTTCTTCTCTTTATTCCTCTCCTCATTCTTTCCACTCCCAGAAATCGGTGTTATTGTAATCGAATTCGGAATGGAAGCAGCCGTTGTAATAGGAATTATCTCAATCCCCGGACGTCTGTCGACATTACCACCCCCAAACCCCTGCGCTTGCGTAATCGGGGTTATGCTCACACACGCCGGGACCATATTCTTACTCCCATCACTTGAAAATTCCGAGGCCGTTGAAGGAAACCCCGGCGGGCTCTTCGATGCTTTCCGTTCCTTCCCCCCGAGCAACTCCTCCACATCCCCCAGATCATCCGCGTCAAAATCCCCATCCTTCTCGCTAATCAACTCCGAAGGATCCAAACCCGACAGTTCCAAATCCGAGTGAAACCCCAACGCCGAATTCGGTGTCGGAATCTCCGACACCGTCTCCTGCGATAAAGGGGTACTCCTCGACGTAGAATCACAACTGGACGCATCGAGAAGCCCGTCATCCTCCCCCGCCTTCCGCTTCCCCCCTCCCTTCCACAAATCATCACTAGCCTTCCTCTTGACGCGCTTCGGCTTCTCGTTTCCCGCCAAAATATTCGTCAATTCAATATTCGTCAAAACCGCCGACGACGCACCCGAACCGGAATTATCCCCAGCCGGGAAATTCGTATAATTAGCGCTCGACATAAGCGTCTCGTTCAAAAACATGCCTTGATGGGGGTTCATTAGAGGCATCATGCCGTGACCAGACGGTTCCTGCTTGATCTTCCCGTCGAAGTCCGACATATTGTTACCCGAGTTTCCGTTCCTACCCCCCGGATCCCCAGAGCCGAGGGGCAAATTAAAATTTTCATGCCCGTTGTAGTGGTTTTTCCTGACAATCTGCTTGTCCCAGTACAGCAACACCGACCTCATCGTCACCGGTATGGAAAAACTCCGATTTAACACCTTTGTCGTTATTTCGGAGCCTAAATCCGGAGAAGTCACTTGGTTTAGAGAACTAGGACTGAACACCCTGCATGTTAAATTCGAAATGTCGGTTAAGTCGATTTCAGCCGTTGCCATGCTTTCCTCGATCGGATGTTCCAAGGAGATGGAAATGTGCGTCCATGAGAGAGCGTTAACCTCTAACATAATCATACTTTCCAGATCTATAAAAAAAAAGACTATTGTGAGAGAGTAGTACAGGTTTCTGAATCAAGGATTAAAAAGGCTACATTTTGCTTCAGAAATCTAATAGACTGAGGAGCAATAGAGAGGTGACATATGAAATGAAGCTATATATCTTGATTTCCTCAATATTTAAAAAATAAAAAAATCCGTATTGTTTATTCTGTATTTGAATGTTAAATATATTTTGTAACCTAAAAAAAAGAAATATTGCTTTTCAATCTATTCGTTATTTCATTGTTATATTTCATAATTATTTTATATTAGGTTGGGAAAAAATAAATCAATAATTTTTACTTTCCCCGAACCCTTTTCCATGGGAATGTATTGTGATCGTAAACATTTTCGAATCGCCAATTTCATCAAATATGCACATTTTGAGGTCCCCTGAGTTCATTCCATCGAATTTTGAAAAATGTCTGTATATGTGTCTGTGTGTTTCCGCGATAGTGCATAAACGGCTGAATGAATTTAACCTAAACTTTATATCTAAGCTTTTTATAACAGTGGAATGATCTGAAAAGCTTTAGGTTAGAATCAAAACTCATTAAGTGCAACTTTACTCATTTTTTTTTTTCATTTTTTATTTAGGATAGAAAAAATGTTTCAAATAAAAGTGTAGATCTTGAAAAATAAATAATTTCTGTTATAAAACTTTTATTGCAGGACCTTCGGTTTTTATTTTATAAGCGGAAGAATTTCGTTTACCTGATAAATTCCCTTAGAAATAAGCAATTATTTTTATGTTGGCTGTGGGGACTTTAATTATTGAAATAATTATTTTAATGACAAATAAAACGTCAAAGTACCGTCAAACGCCTCCAGTTTTAAAATATTTAAAAATGATGTGGAGAAATTTTATCAAGTCATTGTAAAGTAATAAATAACACAATAAATTATAAAATCCTTCCAAGTACTCAGCTTTAACTTCAAAAGACAACAATCCATTTTTTCAATCAATCATTTTTCCTTTTCTATTAAATTTTCAATCAGAAACTTATTTGACCGAGTTCACCGGGGAAAGTACCATGATGACACATCACCATTTTTTTGATAGATGGCTGTAATGATCGATATCTCGTAAAATATCGATAAAACAATTTCAGTTAAAAATAGACATCAACAAAAAGAAAATGCGGTGTACTTTACAGTTTTTCTTTGATAAAGCCGAAAATGCAAAGTCAAGGCGGCTGAAGTTGTGGATTTTGTTTACCGACAGTTTTTTTAAATGCAATTTTCTTTTCGTTGATTCCGTTCGGGTATATTTGATGTTAAAAATGAGATGCATCTTTAACATCAAATATAAATTTAAAAATTTATTAAAAAAATATTACCAACACACTGTGTCCACTTAAGAACGTGACTCTTTTTGCTTAATGTTAAAATATTTTTTATTACTCTGCAAATTATTGAATTTGCTAGATTTTCCCAGCTGGCACCTTAAGATTTTATTTACCCACCCAAAGATTTTTTTTTTAAGAGAAGAAATTGCTGTGAATGTATTGAATACTTATTTGTTTTTTTGTTAAATTTTATATTGTTAGTTTAGAGCCTTTTTACTATAGGTTTAGATACTTGTGTTTCATAAAATATGTTATGTTATATTTGCTAAAGATTAGCTTTTAATATCTCCACATAATAAATGATCTCCTAATCGCTATCTGATTCAAATCTGCCATTTTTTTTAAAGTTCAGGTTATCGTTGCTCACTGTTCATCACTTCGTTTTGACTACGATATGATTTTTTTGCAAAAGGGAAATTATTTCCTTTTATAGAGGTTACTGATAGGTAAATGCATAACGTGGAAATATATAATTATTTAGGTAGTTTTTAACTCTTGTTAGAAACATGCGTAAGCATGTTGGAATCTGTTGTCAACTTCACGCCAGTTTCAGTATTGGAACTTTAAAATTGGAAATAAATATATAACCGCAGTAAGCAGTACTACTGCGGTTATATATTTGCAGCAACAAAGGTCTATTGTGTGATCCAATGTCCGGCGGTGTTTCGCGAAGTAGTTGTTTTGATACATGTTAAATTTTCCTTGTTTAATTTCATTGTAAATGTATAACCCATCAAATTTAAAAGGTTGTATATTTTGTATTGTTTTGAAGTCAAAATTATTAATTATTTATTGCATTCTTGCACTTCATTTACTTAAAATAAATTCCTGAATTAGTTAAAGTATTATTTACAAATTATATATTAAATATATATTAATGTCAGTCCGAGAAATCAGTTAGGATAGTGATATAAATAATTTTTTTTTATTTACTTATTTATATTTTGCTTTCCAATGCATGCTTAATTAGTTTTACTTTCCCCGGACCCCCTGTCCAAGGGAAAGTATTGTGATCGTGAAAATTTTCGAACCGCCAATTTCAACAAATATGCACGTTTCGAGGTCCCCTGAGTCCATTCCATCGAGTTTTGAAAAATGTCTGTGTGTGTGTCTGTGTGTGTGTCTGTGTGTCTGTGTGTTTCCGCGATAGCGCCTAAACGGCTAAATGGATTAAGCCCAAACTTTATATCTAAGCTTTAAATAACAGTGGAATGATCTGAAAAGCTTTTGGTTAGAATCAAAACTCATTAAGTGCAACTTTACTCTTAGCAATTTTTAATTTTTTAATTCGGATAGAAAAATGTTTCAAATAAAAGTTTTAGATCTTGGAAAATAAATAATTTCTGTTATAAAACTTTTATTGTAGGACCTCCGGTTTTCATTTTATAAGCGTTTACCTGATAAATTCCCTTAGCGATTTTAATTATTAAAATAATTATTTTAATGACAATTAAAACATCAAAGTGCCGTCGTATTCAGCACATTCGCAAAGTTTGAAAAAAACGAAGAAGAGTGTGGATCAATGATTTCAACACATTGTAAGGTAAGAACTAACACACATAATTATAATATTCTTCTCAATACTCGGTTTTAACTTTGAAAGACAACAATCAATGTTTTCTATTAATCATTTTGCTTTCCTATTAAATTTTCAATTAGAAACTTATTTGACCGTATTCACCGGGGAAAGTACCATGATGGACACATCACCATTTTTTAATATATATAACAATTATATATTGTTGGTGTTGAGGATACTTCACTTCGATTCATTCTTAAACAAACCCGTCAAGTAAAACGTTACCGCCCTAAGTCTTTAATATGGAATAAGTTAACCTATATCGTGTTTCACTCTAGTCTCACGGGTGAACCTCAGTCTTCTACTCAGGAAAATTGAGGAAATAAAAATAAAAGAACTCGTATTATAACATTTAACATTTCTTAACAATGGAAAAACATAAAAATTCTATGTGAGTTAAACCCTGAATTGTATAGAAACTTGACAGATGCTGCACTAATGTTTATAATCTATTATATATGCTATATATTCTACACCCGAAAGGGTAAAAGGGATTAAGAGTATATAAAACTAAACCACCTGCAAATACCTAGGCATCCTATTCGACTCCAAACTCTCCTTTAAACCTCATATCCTTTCATCTAAAATTAAAATTCAAAACAAGGCCCGGCATTTCAGATCTCTTACGTACAAGCAACAAGGTATATCCATTAAAACCGCCACTCATATATACAAAGCTATTTGTCGGCCCCTGCTTGATTACGGTGCTATCCTCTTCATTCAACTCATTCCTTCCACTATGTATCACCTCCAAGTCGCCGAAAGATCCTCCCTAAGAATCCTTACCAAACTCAGGCATCCCAACAACCCACTTCACAATCCCTCCAACGAATACCTTTATGAATTCACCCATATCCCAGCGTATATTAGCCTTAAGTAAAAAATTTGCCAATAATTCTGATAATCTACCCCTTTTTACAAAATTCTGTATTCCCCGTAACCCTAATATCCTTCCTAAATACAAACATCCTACCATCACCATTAATCAATTCATTTGCGCAAATCATCAGGACAGTTCAGCTAGCTAACATAGATTTTTCTTTAACTTCATCATAAATTCATGACAAGGCAGAAAGACCTCTGGTCGATAGTCCAGACAGACTAACACCTACATGTATTGTAATTATTTATATTGTTATATTGTTAAAATTATCTATATAGTCTGAATAAAGATATATATATATATATATAAAACTAAACATAACAGAAGAAAACCTCACAGTAGAATGTCATATTAATTTGCAATAATTGTTAAACGTGTTGTTACAATATACATCCATTTATTTTATTTTAATAATAACAATTTAGTCCTGAATTGTGTTTATGTCTTTAAAATATAATCGATTATTGGTCAATTTGGCATTTAATTTCATAATTTGAATTAAATGTGAATCGATGTGCACTTAAGGGGGTAGTACACTGCAAGTTTCAAAAAAGAAATTTTTATTTTTTCGCTTTAAAAAATTCTTTGAAGTGTCTACTTTATCGTAAACTTTACCCGAAGTTCATGAGACACTGCGTTCAAAATTTTTAAAAATATCAAAACGTTCAGTACTGAAAACACTTTAAAAGAGTTTAAATATAAACCTTGTTAATTTCAAATTTGGAAACCATCAACAATTATTTGAAGATAAGGAGAAAAGAACAAAGATGTGTGAAACATTATTTAATCTCATCAAGAATCAATTACAAAAAATATTTACGGTTTAATTGACTTTTACGTCACAATTGTGCGATCACCGCCCATGGTTTAAATTGCCAAAAATGTAACTATCAATTGTAGAAGCGGGCCTATGTGAGAATAATAACTGACATTTTGGGATTTAACTTCACCATTTAAAGTAACTTCAAATTATTAACGCAGGAAATGTATGGATTACATTTGAAAAAAGTAAATGATTTGAAATTCCAAAAACAGTAGAGAATAGAAGATCAATAATTAAAATAATTTTAATATATTAAATAAAAATGAAATTTAGCTCTGTGACTATTGACTTACCTACGTAAGTACGTTAAACAAATGCACATTAAAACAACTACTTCCCAGGCAAATACCCACGCCGGACATTGAATTACATAATGTACACCTGCTGTTGCACATCAATAAAATATTGCATAATGCAACAAATTTTGATCCGAGAAAAATTTTATGTAAAAACAACAAAAGGAACGTTACTCAATTTAAGGCCATCTGCAGACACGTGTTTCGGGATCTATCCCTCGTCAGTACAGCTATGCCTTACATAATTTAAAGATGTTAAAATAAATCAATTAAATTAATTCAAATACAATCAGCACAATTAAATCAGTTATATTAAATCAAATTAAACTAAATCAATTTAAATTAAATTAAACCAAATTAATTCAATTTAAATCAAAACCGAATAAAATTAAACGAAAAGAATTGAATCAAATTAATTAAAAAGAGCGACCCTCACCTGCCGCGCGCTGAGATAGTAATGACGGGCGAAGGAGGACGTGCGCTCGTGTATTGTTGTTATCGCAAATTCACAAAAAACTTCTCTCGGTTCGGATTTGAATAAATGCCTCGCTGGCTATTAATATAAATAAATATAATTATTTTCAAATCATTTTTATTTAATATATTTAAATAACTGTGACCAAGTGAATGAATACTGTTTTCTATTTATATTAAATAATTTTAATTATTGACTAATCATCAAATGACCATTTCAATGATCAGTCGATTATCAACATCATTCATGTACCGATCATTCGATTATTAAATCATTCGTTAATACCCATCACTGCTATTAATTATACAGCCTGTTTTTTTTTATTCACATTTGAGATAATTTTGAATGGTAAATATTATGTTGTTGTAATATTACATAATTTTGGTATATTGATAAAAAATATTGTAGAGAAAGTCATAACATAATTATATAACATTTTACAAATAAATTCCCTATAATTTCAACTAGAAAAGACTTTGTTTAAATATTGGTTAAATGATGTCTAATGATTGTAAGACAATTTGATAGTAAATGTTAATGTAAAAAGAAAAAACATTCAGTTTTATATTTATTAATTATCGATACAGTTTACTTAATGAAAAAAATCAGAAAAGATGTGATAATCAAAAGGTAGCGTGGAAAATTAATCCAATAAAAAAAATGAATTATTCTTGATACCTACTCATGAAGCCGTTTAAACATATATCTGGAAATACAAATCAAATATTTTGGATGAAATCAATAGAACTTACAATAAAATACATGTTTTTATATTGCAATGGCTTAGGTAATTACTTTTAAATCGAATGATCAATTTGTAACAACTTGTGCAAATTAAAATAAATTGTAAGATTAACTGACTTACAACTTGATAAAAACAACTTTCCAAAATGTACCAAAAATAATAGGGCTATATTATCCTTTCGGTCATCAAAGGAGACAGGGGGAACTTTGTTGCACGTTAACTCATTTGCAGTTCTTGGAGTACCAAAATACCAACTAGGGCTTATTTAGGTATAGTCGGTGAAAGTACATTTGGGATAAACTCATTTGAATAATTTTCGAAATTTAATTTATTGTTGCCGACGATTAAATTCTTTCCAGTAACGTGGTAAAACTATTTACAATAGGATTGAGGGCCGCTTCGTAGAATGGTCTCTGTCTTAAATGTTTTTTTATGGAAATGAAAGAGGTCACCATTGTGACGGGTACAATTTGCAACAAGATAACTAACATCTTTATTTATACAATGATGATATTTACAACTATACATACATTTACAATGACTGACTTAGATTTGTATATAAATTAGCTATCAACCAAAGGTCTTTCCACCTGCAACAAGATATTTCATTTCATTTTTGTATAGTATTAAAATTCAATAAACTAAGTTCTTAAATACAACTTTTAATAGGTAATTACTAGATTACACAATCTTACTTTAAATATAGCAATCTAATAAATTTTAATAACAATTAATTGTTTAATATTTAAAAATAAAAAGCTGCAAGGAAAAGGTGTAATAATCTTCAGGTAATTTGATTCATTGATTATTTTTGGATAAACTTAAAAATATATTATATTTTTCTTCATAATGTTGCACAAGGATTGAAACATTTAATATGTGTCTGGAAATTATTACTGTCTAAATTTCTACCTGTCTTTTAATAACAAATTAAATTTAATAAAATGTGTAATAAAAACATATTTTAAAATTACCAAAAAATAAAAAGGATAATAAAATAATTTCTAAATTTAACTTATTCTTTCTTCTCTTTTTTTATTAGATTCTTTCCACCTTGTTACCAAATGCTGGGAATGAAAATTATTATATTGTTTCAATAAATTCTATAATTGTTTAAACAAATCATATTTAAATTCTTTTCCGAATGGAATAATAATCCGAAACGATTTAAGAAATTTTCAGTTATACAATCTTTAATAATGTATAATGTATATTATTATTATTATTAATATAAAAAAGGTAATAGTTTCTACAGATAAAAATTAAATAAATGCAATTTCAAATTATGTCATGAATAAAAGGAAAAATACAATAATGGTTACAATTGTTTAATCACATTGATATATGTGATTAAACAATTGTAACCATTGGTCTATTAATAAAATTTAAAAATGTATTATTTAAATGTATTTTTCCATATAAACTTTTTTGTGAATTAATTTTCAAGAAAAATCCAGAAAAAAATGTATTAAAATAAGTTAATTTGCATTTATGCTCATTTTTTATTAAAAGTAATATTCATTTATTTCCTTGCTGGAATCAAAGCTGCACTCATTTTCAATTTAAATTATTTTATTTATTCTAAGGGCCACTTCTACAATTGCTAGTAATAGCGTTGGCAGCGTAGACCTTCGGTATTAAGTATTTTAGTTTAACTGATTGGTAAACAGCAATCCGATTCTACAATCGTTTCAAATTTACCACTCAGTTGGCATAAATGCACATGCGCGACCAGCTGGTCAGCTGATGTCAAAACCATAGAAAACTTAGTCAAGATGGTGAATGTTGACAACTCTATAAATAATCGCGCCAACTGCGGTTGCAAACTACTAAAATTCTAAAATACAGTTTTCTTTAGTGGTTAAATTTGATAAATACCATAAAGAATATAAATTTAATTTCAAAACTATATAAAACGTTATTAAAAATCTAATTTAGATTTCAAAAAGCTTTTCAAATACAACAGAAAAAAATATTTATTCGCTTGGTCACAGCTATTTACAATAAAAAATAATTGAAGAATACCATAGATATTAATAACTAGATAATTTTTAATTTATAAAATATATAAACATATCAACCAACTATTTCTAATGTAATAACAATAAATAATTAATAATTTTGACTTCAAAACAATAAAAAAATATACAGTTATTTAAATTTGGTTGGTTATACATTTATTTCGGTAAGCCCTATAAAAGGAAATCATTTTATAATAAGTTTAACTTGTACGTTATTAATTAATTTCACATTTAATTAATACATATCTATTACAAAAGCTGTTTAAACTGTGATGATAACGTACACGTTAAAATTAACATTTTCCGTATGTAATAGCCCCAAATAAAAGCTAATATTTAGCAATCTAACATAACCTAGTTTATGAAACACAAATAACTAAACCTGTACTAAAAAAGCTCTAAACACGACGTACACTAACAATATAAAATTTAACAAAACACTAAAATCACTAACAATACAATAAAACAAAGCAAAATCCACAATACGAACGAGTCATAACAAACTAAAACATTAATAACGAAGGACGTTTCTGGACGTTCCATAGTGAACATAGTAATTCAAATATTCTCCGCAATCACGGGCGGCAGCACCGCACTGCGCGCAGTTTAGTGGCGAGGGGAATGTGGGGAGTAAAATACAGCTGCCTCATAAAATAGCTTTGCGTTAGCTATCTTAATAATATTTTGATCTATGGTTTAGTATTTGACATTTATATGTATGTTTAGTTGCTTATTGAATCACTGCATTTCACACGCGTTTTTTTTACAGGTAATCGTAGGAAAATATTTACTGATAAAAAAAGCGCTCTGTACAACATAGTCACTAATGACAATTATGTTTACATATTGGTCTTCCCTTTACTTTTAGCGTTGATTGAAACATTATATAGATGCGAAACGCATATAGAATAAGCGTGCCATACCCCTTTTCACACGCGTACTTATTGTGGATATAGGCATGTGGCGACATCTACACTGGATGTCAACAAACATATTCTCTAATCATACTACTTCTATGTCACAAGCTTTCTGACATATGTGTTTTTAAGGTCCGATATGTTTGATGTAACGATATGTTAATTTTTATTTAATTTAAAGTTCATTCTTACCTTGTCTACTGTTAGGACGAATACAGCTGGCTATGATGGTGTTGAACAAAGCTTGCTGGCGTAAGATTAGGAGAATTTGAGCCACATGCCCTGGGTGGGTGAAAGGTATGCTGTTCACCAAAACGCCTTGCATGTCTTTGTTCTCAGTCATGAAGTAACAATGAGTTTGATCAGGTAATGTCTGAAAACAACAAATTCATAATAAAATAAAGTAATGCATATAAATAAAATATTAATCTTGCTTTTATATATGGAGAATAGAGTTGGGTAACTCCAGACCGAGTTGGCTTAAAGAGTTAGCTCAGTGAAGTGAGATAATGAACAAGCTGCTCAGTTGGAAATACCCAGTTCTTTTTGAGCCATGACTCATTTTGATTCGTCCGCTCGTTTGAGTTACGCGGTTCGGCGCGGCCGCTTCGACTTTGGCTGGGTCGCTCAGAGCGACATGCTCTTGAACCGTGAAGTGATTTGGTGAGCATTGTGAGCTAAGTAGCTAAGTTTGAACTACCCTGTTCTTTTGAGCCATGACTCATTATAAATAAACCCGCTCAGTGCTCGGGTCGTTCTTGAACCGTGAAGTGAGTTGAAGAGCGGGTGAGCCAAGTAGCTTATTCACAGTATAGTTCTAAGCAGTAATCGCACTCCCGAAAATAACGCAAAATGAAGACTTCGCGAAGCTGAACGGCGCAGCTCTCAAACCCGATCATATGGCCACCCAAATATAACCTGTAAACGGATGTTGAATTTAAATCATTAATAACAGTGTTTATGCGACGATTTTCGAACTTTAAGATGAAATATTGTGCGCCGTTTTGTAAATGTGTTTATTCGAAAGCTTCTAATACCAGTATTTATACAATTTCAAATGATCACCGCTAAGTTACATTATTAATTATTATAAAGTATTTTGGGCTAATCCTTATGTGAAATATTAAATTTAATGTACAATGTATTTTGATCATCACAATTTGTGTTAGTAGTGAAGTTAATAACATACACAAATTATAATATTTTAAACTTTTAACAAAGTATTAATTTTTAAAATGGTACCTACTATAATTCCACATTTCATTCGATTCGTTTTTAAATAACTTTCATATTGTAATGATTGTATAATTTAAATTTTCATGTATATTAGCTTCAAGTTATATAAATATTTCTTGGCACATTAAATTATGAATTTATTATTTCATCAAAAAGTGTTAAAATTCTAAATCTATACAGTTATAATAACAATAAATTTGCAGTAGTTTACTAATAAATTTAATCGATAGAAAGATAAATTTATTAATTAATATTAAACTTCAGATAAAAACTTTAACACTCTCTTTACAATATTTTTTATTTTGCTAATTGTACATTTCGAGTACTACATACTCATTAATAACTTACTGCTAGATGTCCATTTAGAGTACAACGTATTTATTATAAATGTTGATATTTATATAAACCAATTTTAATTATTACAAATAGACTAAATAAAATATGAGACAACATTTTAAAAATAATAATCACAAAATATGTTTTCATTTTGTTTATAAATAAAAAATTGCTTTGTTTTTTTACATAATTAATCTATTTTTTACTATTATTTTAATATCCTAGTACACACATTTCTTTAATTATAAATTTCGTCTCATTTATACAAAAATAAATGAAATAGATGTATTGGATATTTTTGTAATTGTTCAAAAATTGTATTGGGGAATTTTGTATTGTGAATTTTCAACTAATTATTATTATTAAATATAGCAATGATAATCATTAGTACATTAACACAATTTAATAGTTATTATTAATACTTATAATATAAAGTCAAAGGTTATTAAGTTGGGCCGCCACTGGAAATGACGCCGCCAGTGGATGCTCCGTTCAGATGCGCGAGGTTCACTCATTTTGCAAAAGATCAAATGTGCCGACACTAAGTGAGATTACTAGTTAGAACTATACTGTGGCTTATTTAGATATACCCAGCTGTTTTTGAGCCGCTCTTATAATATTACACGACAGATGTTTAATGTTGATTTTTAAGCAGAACAAAAATCGGCGCGAAGCGGCGGCCGGCCCAGCTCGGTCTTGTTGATCATGCATTTTTTATCATAAACTTAGAATACTCGTGAGCTCACTCGCTCATAACTGATCTATAAAGCTCTTTCGATCTGACTCACTGAATTTATTATTCTAAGTGAGCTGGATCTTGTAAACCAGCTCATTGAAATGAGCCATTTCACGAGAGTAAATATTGTGAAAATAGAAATATGTTTGTTTCAACAATATTGTAGATAAACTTTGTCATTAATATAATGTAAAATATCAATGTTTCACAGTTTAAAAAGTAAAGAAGATGGATTATAAATTAAGAAATTTTCAAATTCACTTTATGACGAATATATTTCCTATTAAATTGAAGAATGTTCAGTGCTTTATATAATTTAAATTAATTAAATATGAGTGAAAAGGAAACATCTCTGGCAGGATTTGTTTCCTTTTATCTCAAATACATTTAATTGTGAATTCTATTACTTAATGAAATTCCATATTATTTCATTTAATATTATATTGAAATATTAAATTTTCTTAGAGGGTGTTTCAAATTCGAGTCCCACCATTGGGAGTTTGGTTTAAATTTTAAATATTTTCTGAATTTTAATTATCTTTATGAATAACTGCATGCTAGTGAGTTATATAAAGTTAAGTAACTTGAATAATTGAACACTGTTATGATTTACATTTCCTGCCAAAAAAATCTGGGGAGTTTTATCGTTCCAAGTTGATGACAAGGAAAAATGAATAAACATAAATGTACAGAGTGTTCAATTTAAGTGAAGAGATTGAAATATCTTGAAAACTACACATCGAATAAAAAAAATTATAATTAAAATTTGTTCGCCTCGGAGGGAGACATCTAATGATATGAAACTCAACCCACTACCCTCAACCCCCTAGATAGTAGGAGGTGAGAAATAGGAAAGTTAAATAGGAACACACATTTTTTTGTACTGATTTGAATACTCCGGGAAAAAATAAGAAAGTTTAACTGAAATATTTTTTTGTATTCCTGACAGACGACGTTATAATTGAAAAAATTATAAATTGGCAAAACTTGTTGAAAAATGGGGATTTCCTGAGAAAAACATATGAAATCAAAGAAATAAAAGTACACGAAGGTGTGAATCTTCATGCCTCTCACACATAATAGTTTACCAATGAATTTGTTGAAAATGTATACAAATGAGGAGAAATAGAATTTCTAACAATATATTACAATTCCTACAGCATAAGAGGAGTAGGAGACCTTTGTTTAACCAAGTATCCCAAACGACCAATTCCTTCAACTCGGACAATTAAAAAAGCAATTAAACAATTTTCTTCGGAAAGGTTGCATTGTGCCTTCATATAAAAATCGCCACAGAGTAAGTTAATTGAGTATAAATTAAATATTTTGTGTTTCTTCGAAGAAAATTCTGACAACCTCTTCTGTTTATGACAATACTGAAATGCACAATGTAGAAGAATTAAAAAATTGAATAACTAATAAATGCATTCAACTTAACCGCGATTTTATCAGAAATTCAGTGTATGCTTTTCGTGATCATTTTAGTTATTGTCTTGCAGTTTCCGGTGGTCATTTCGAGTACTTATTGTAATTATTTATTTCAAATTTATTGTTTACTGTTATTTTTCTTTTAAATTTTCTTAACAAAATCCCTAAATAATTTTTAACCATAATTCTAAATGACGTTTTGAAGAAAAAAAAAAAAAGGAAATTACTTGTGACTGTAACCCATGCAGTGCTAGTCATGATTTATTTTGTTGCGTTTTTCAATAGAACAAAGAGAAAGAAACATACAACTTTCCAAAGAAAATGTTTTAATTTAATTATTTTTAGAATTGTCCTAACCAAGGTATTCGGCCACTCTGGATTCATTGAAAAAATGTATGTAGTACTGTTGGAATATTAATACATGTTTGAAATTCACTTCATTTGTTTACATTTTAGAATAAACATTTCACAGAATTTGAAGTTTAGCGTTTGACATATTGACAGTTGTGTGTTATAGGCAACTAAACATACACACATTAATCGGTTCAATGTATTTAACTCGCTTTTTTTTGCAGGTATACACTTCCTCTAATCTGTACTGATAAAAAAACTCTTTGTATATACAGAGAGTTTTATGCAACACCAAACATGCTAGAATGTACTCAATGTGAATTTTCATATGTTCGATTTTTTCAGGAACGCATCAAAGTATTGAGTGCGAAGTGATTGGCTACTATTTTTAAAAATCTCCATCAAAAATGAATTACACTTGTCAATTATCGCAAGCAAGTGATATTTACTGTTTTTATTAAGCTGGTAAAATTAATCGATTAAGTCGATTAATCGATTAAAAAAATTTCGATTAATCAATTAAATTTTTTGTTGGAAAAATTTTCTAGAATATAATTACAACTCATAACTATTTTTTTTAATAATATAATTTGCTTGCTAAAAGTAAAAATAACAAAATGCAATTGTGTCCTTAAAGTTTGTCATCTTTTCAATTTTTTGTTGTTTTAGTCGACTATTTTATCCGTTTTCGATTAGTTGGTTATTTCAGCAGACCGATTTTTTTTGATTAATCAATTAATTTCGATTAGTTTTGATTAATCGATTAATTTCAATTAATTTCAATTAATTTCGGTTATTTTAGCCAACCGATTATTTTCAATTAATCGATTAGTTTCGATTAATTACGGTTATTTTAGCCACTGATTATTTTCGATTAATCAATTAGTTTCGATTAGTCAGTTATTTTCAATTAATTGATGGATAAGTCGATTAATCGAATATTTTGAACTTTGATTAATCGATTAGCGCCAAAGTTAAAATTGCCAGCCTTAGTTTTTATTTTTTGTGCTTAAAGCAGATGTATATGAAGAGTTGGACATCTTTACGTATTAATAATGTATACAGAGGAGTAGAAGATTTTTATGGTATGAATTGCGGTTAAGTAAAATATCCATAATTAAACATGTTGTACATAACATAATAGTTGACAAATATAATTTATTTCTGATGGAAAGAGTGTAAATTGGGTTGACTATATTACTGCATTCCAGTACACATAGAACATAGAAAAATTTACATTGAGGACATTCTAGCATGTTCGGTGTTACATAAAACTCTCTGTATATATATAAATGAAAGGGGGAAAGGTAAACAATTTAATAATCGCATAGCCAACTACAGCTTCAATTTAAAAATATATATATAGAAACAATCTGTAAATTGCATTCGATTCTCCTCAAAAAATTAAGAAGTAAGATATATAATGGTGTTCAATTAAAAAAAAATTGAAAAAGGAATATTCACACATTACTTTCCTCTTTATTAAATGTAAATTTAAAAAAATCTTACCACAAACATCCCTCGATTACCCCCTGAATCCAACTTGCCGTCACTGCTGTGTGTTGCAATTAGACTTAGTAACGGATGCAATGTTGTCGTCTCGATGCAATCCAACTCCGTCACCTGTCGAATCTGCTTGATTAACTCTAAACACATGGGCATGGGTTTGTTCAGTCTTAAAACGAAACAAGCCGGAATCATAGCACTGTTTTGACTCGTTAATGCTGCATATGTCGGAGTCCTATCGACAATAAATAATCAGAATTAATATTTAGAATGATAATTAAAGATAAATGAAAAATTCGTTTCTTACTTTATTTTTTATTTTTAAACACTAGATGTACTCGAGCTATTTGTACTCATTATCAATTAATTAATCGCTATTATCATCATCATTACATGATATATATATCACTTCACATAACTCATAAATAAAACTAACTTTAATGATAATTAAATTTTTTTTAAATATAAATATATTTTTTTTATTTTCATTAAATCCTTACCCTTTTCCATTATGATTCCTATTCACAGTGATAAGTGAGGACGTCTGTAATTTATGAGCCGTGGAACCTTCCATGTAGACCGTAACACTATAACCTAAATTCTTACTCATAATCGCCTCAATTGAAATCGGATCCAAATCCCCCTTTTCCTTATTAATCAAATCATACGGAGAGACGAAATAAGTCAACTTCATGGCATGTCCACCCCGCCGTTTCTCTAAAATCCCCACCGGTGACTTATAAAGTATATTAAAAGGCTCTTTGATAAACGTCTGCAACTGAGCCAAAGTACTCAAATCAGCCTCCAGAGATTGCAAAGCGGTGAATGCTTTGCACTTGACTTTCTTCTCAGCGTTCAGTTGATATATGGAGGCAAAACCTTCTAGTTGAGCGGTGAAATCAGCAAAATCCCCTTTGGAGAGGCAGTTGACGAGCTCCTCACAGCTCTGCTGCTCGACCTTGCCCTCGTGGTGAACCTTGACCTCACGGACGGCGCCCGTTTGATCCAGGACTATTTCTAGGTAGAACATGTCGGAAGATATGAAGAGTTCTACACCAGATGGAGCTTGCACAAATTTTAAACTGTAAAGAAAATTAGGAGTTTTAATAATAATGTTATTATTCAAATTAGGCAAGTAATTCATTTAACTCCTTGCCTCGGGGAGTCTACTCCACCCTCTTTCTAGGAAGGAATACCAACTATTGATTAATCCGCAGATTTTATTCTCACATATCTGGAGAGCAACCTTTCTGCAGAATAAAAAGAAAAAAGACTCTCCGGACTAGAGAGAGAGTTAAAAGAAGAAAGGCTTTAATTTTCTTATGTGCACTTTCTAAATATTTTTTATCATTACGAAACTAACCTTTATACAGTTAAGTTAATAGATACATAAAAAAAATCTACTTTTCTGACTTTGTGCTCTTATAATGCAGACTATTCTTCAATCATGTTTATTTCACGTTTCATTTTGTATCAATAAAACAATCAGTTATAAAATGGTTTTTATATATATAATATTAAAAGCCGTTTTTTTTTTTAATGGTGGTTTAAGCTGTTTATCATAAACTGAAGTTTCAGATAAACAGGGCTTTACTTCGTAATGTATTTCTGAATCACATCTTAAACCAAATGTAAGGTTTTTGGTTTTCATATATTGGTACTACACAGTCTGTTCTAAGATATATGAGCTAGTAAATCATGTGTGCTATAAACAATATAAATATTTATGTACATATTCGTGTAATGCTTTGTTTCAGTGTTAAAAAAAAACCTCTAAAATGATAAAGTAAATGCACCTAATATTGTATTGCACTGAGCGCGCCTCTTTCTTACAAACTTGTGTACCTTGTTGAAACAACACTATTATTCTGACAATTGTTTTGATGGAAATAGACTGACGTTCATAGATTTTCGTGTGTTATTTGTGTTATTTAGATTTTCAATTTTCAAATAAAGGTGATATTTTTTGTATGAATTAGTTACCTGGACTGGTCAACATATTCACCGATCAAATTAAGAACACTGATATAGTGTGAAAAATCAGAAAATATAAGACGTAAGAATCCTTTCTTTTCATACTAAAATATTTTAAAAACATAAATTCTTATTTTATTTACTATTTCAAAGGGGAACATTGCTACATGTCTAAAAAAATAAAGTGAAACAGAACACCGGATACAATGCATGCCGAGCAACACAAATTTGATATAAAATAAAAGAAAGAGCTGCATGAACAAAAACTTAGGCAAAATGAAGAAATTCATGAACTACTAAAGAAATTACTGTTAAAACAAATTAATAAAAATGATTGAATATACTTGTATTCTTTGATCAGGCCTTTCTCGAATTCGTTTTGATCTTGTAGAGGGATAAATTATATTCATAATTTCTATGGTCTGTTTAATAACTAGGAGGAGTATTTTAAATTTCAGGCGCTAAAACCTTTAACTCTAATTTGCTAAGAGTACAGCCTTTTTACACTATGCTAATTACAATATTTTTTGAGACAACCGTTGATAACGTCACTTAAAATGTCACCGAGTTTAAATTTTGCCTGTTTCGTGTTATCCTTCCGTGTTGAGTTTCTTTAGGGTTGTTCTATTGTGTTTTTTCGTTTATAATGTTGTGATGAATTATGAACCCCGTACAAACTTGGCAATAGGATCATATTCTCTTCCAACAAAGCGTAAGAGATTGGATTTGGAGCATTTATCTCTGTCCGAAAACAATGACTCATAGATAGCATAGCAAAAACGAAAAATATCAAGTAATAATGAAACACGTGATAAGTAGAATTTTATATATTTCGTTAGAAATATCTCTTGCCCCGGTGGGATTCGAACCCGAGCACACCGACAGGTGAATTTCCAAGACCAGCGCCTTGACCGCTCACCGACCGCGGCTCCAAATTAACTTAATTGAATTATGTAAGGTATAGATGTACTGGCCGGCGTGAGTGTTTGCCCGGGAAGTATTTTTTTTTATTTTGTTTTAATGTACATTTGATTAACATACCTACGTAACGTAAGTCAAAATGTCACAGAGCTAAATGTGGAAATAATTTATTAATTATTTTCAAATCATTTTTATTTAATTCATTTATCTAACATTTTTGTTAATTTGTCACATAAAAATATATTTGCTAATACCTGTCATCATTCCCCTTATGAATTAGAAATTTCGAAGCCGATTACACTTCTCTGATTTTTTTTTTCCTCCATTAACTGGGATGATTTATTTATGATTTATGATATTGATGAACTTGATAAGTTTCATGATATTATTGATGAAAGAAAAAAATATTTGTTCCCTGTACATTTATTAAAAAATATCATAGTAATTTTCCCAGATGGGTTAATAAAGAATTACGTCACATTATTGTTCAGAAAAAAATTGCTCATAAAAAATATAAAATGAGTGGTCAGAACTTTAAATGCTAAGATCTTTATGCTCAACAGTGTTTAATTGAATTTACAAACAAATCGGCATTCTTTCTATAAATTTGTCCGTGACTTAAATAATGAGGCAGGCATCCCCAACACTATGTTTTCTGTTAATAAAACGTTTAACAGTGGCGACAGTATCGTTAAGGCATTTTCAGAATTTTTCGCTTCAATATATGTAAATACTAATCCTCTCAATAACTTGTATATGCCAAATAATGATGACTTAATTAATGACAATTTAATAGATGTCAGTGTTACAGACGTAATTAAGAGCATAATGAAACTATGTAATAATTTCTCAATGAGACCATATTTAGTCCTTAGTGTTTTAATTAAAAAATGTGTTTGTACTCTAACTTTACCGATTCATTATATATTTTTGTAATCGATATCCACTGGAATATTTCCTGTAGCCTGGAAGAGAAGTTATATCAAGCCAATTTTTAAATTGGGCCAACACAATATCACAAAATTATAGGGGTGTATGTATATAGTCCGTAATTTCAAAATTATTAGATGCGATTATCACAAATCAGCTATCATGGATGTCTTTTCAAATAATATCTTCACACCAACACGGATTTGTTAAAGGACGTTCTACTCTAACAAATTTGCTTTATATAAACAATTTCTGTCTGATGCTTTGGAGAAAAGTATCCAAGTTGATACTATATATACAGATTTCTCCAAAGCATTTGTTAACCATTTGATTCTATTGAATAAATTAAAACTTTTAGGCTTTAACACTGTAACAATTTCTTGGATCAAGTCGCTTATGTGGGAAAATTGACAATTATGTGTCAGTGGATTTCAGTGCCACATCGGGTGTACCCCAGGGTTCCTATTGTGGTCCTATACTATTTTTGCTATTTATAAATGATATTTAGTATCATATTAAGCATTCTAAGTTTTCACTTTTTGTTGACCTTAAAACTTACAAGAGGATTTGTGCAGTGTTAATAAGTGCAATTCAATATATTTCTGCAGAGGTAAGACATCCATGAATTATACATACAAACTGAATGGCGTGAATTAAATTAAATACAGTAAAATATTTGGGGATATTCTTTGATATGAAATTGAATTTCAAAAATCATATTTATTCAATATATATGAGAGTGATTAAAATGTGGGGCTTCGTCCTCCATGCATGTAAAGATTTTAATAGTGATTGTTTAAAAGCTTTTGTTCTCTTGTACAATGCCACCTTGAATATACTTCTCCAATTTGGACGCCGCAATGATATATTCATAAAATTGAGAGAATCCAAAATAAATTTTTACACACTCATGGCTCATATTCTGAAATAAAAGAAATTCTACGAATACATTCCCTTGTAGATCGTAGAACTTTCTCAGATTTATACACTTTATTTCAAGTAGTAAATAATGTAATTGATTGTCCGAAACTTCTCTACTTCTTAATTTTTACATCCCATCCTCTAGCCTTAGTCTACGTTACAATCCGTTATTTTGGATACAGATACACACTCAAAGACATTTGATTACATCAACTAAAAGTATAGCAAACAAACAAATTACCGTGTTACACAAATCACGAGACGAGATTAAGTAACGGGTGAATAAATACCCAACTGTTCTTACATCTAAACCTCAGCATTAATAAGGGTAAATATATATATATATATATATATATATATATATATATAATTGTATGAATTACATTATGTTTTTTTTTTCTGTAGAGCACATTTACATTTATACAGGGTGAGTTTTTTTCGATGTTCTCTATGGGGATCTCGGAAACTATAAGAGATAGAAAACGGTTAAATGGGGAAAGAAGTGTAGTTTTATAAGACGAATTAAATGACACTTTCAAAATATTTAAAAATGTCAAGGGTAACTAGATATTTTGAAAAAAGTAAAATGTGTCAATTTTTTGAAATCAATATATCTGTATTATTATCATAGATAGAAAAAAACTGTAAAGGACAAAGTTGTAGAAAAATTTACACAGATTAATAACAAAGAATAAAAAAAAAAATTCGCCCATATTTTGGGAGATATGACACAAACTTACCTTTTTTTAAATGGAAACAATAGTTGGCTATGACTTTATTAAAAGGGTTATTTTTTCCCTTTAATCCGATATAACATATGCCATAGTTATTTTTAAAGTAAAATAAGTTACAGTCGTTTTTAATTTTACCATACACCAAAAAATAGTCAGCCATGAAAAAGACAAAAGTAAAACAATTGCAGTTGTTTATTCTAAACACACATTAATTCATTTCCATATTTGGTTTGTTTCCGGGACATCACCTCCACACTTAAAATTCGGCCCCGGCGTGAGGCGTCAAAACTAATTGTTTGTTTTAGTTTGACACATAATTTTCAATAGATTTATCGTTTACTCAAATGCCATAAAAAAAGTGAAGCAGGTAGCGAAATTCAGACGGATGCTAGAAGTCTGAGAAAAGAGGGTGGAATCAATAGCCAGATGCGTACAACCTCATTAATATTCCTTTTTTTTTTAGATTGTCGTACAGGAACAGCGTCCCGGTCCCGTTAACTCAGCGTATTTGTTTTATATATCTTTGTAAAAAAATTAATGTGGTTTCCTTCCATAAAAAAAAGAACATCATTATTATTAAGGAAATGAAACAAACAAAAGACACATTTTTAGGGCAATTTGTAACCGGTCAGAAAAATGAGAAGTAACATTTTGAAAGCGAATGAATAGGAAGTCCCGCTTCTCTTTGAACGTTTTGAAAAATTGTTTTTCTAATTTTAGCTGTTTACAAATTCATGCTTAGTAGGGTTTGCACAACTAATAAAAATGGGAAATCCTGTAGTTTTGGCATTATCAAAAAAAAAAAACATGTTCAGTTCATCTTAAGATTTGAATCAAGATGGAAGTTAGCACACATTCATCGAAAACATTTTTAATGTACGAAAATTTTATTTATTTGAAAAAAAATCAGAAAATGTAAATGTTTATTTTACATGAATCATCGGCAACAAGATGGTATTATAATTATAGGAAGAGATCACAATTATGCTCTATGCATAAATATTTAATATTTCTTTATTAAATACTACAAAAATACAGAACATAAGCGATAAATAAAATCAAAAGGCAGTTTTAAGAAATTAACGATCATCGTATTTTATATTTTCATTTCAATTGAAAATAAGGCAGCAGTATTCCAGGTGTGATCTGACTAGTGCATTGTATAAAATGACTAGAGCATGTATGTTACTAAAACCTGCTGTAGATTGTTTTATAAACCCAAGCATTTTATTTGCCTTGTTTAGAATATGATCAATATGTAATTGTAATATATTGCCAAATATATGATATGATTTTTTTTAATTTATCAAATTTTCTCCGATTAAAGACTGGGCAGTACATTAATAACAAATAATTATATTTATAGTTGAGAATAAAAAATATATTTATTTGGGATAAATAGTAAGACACATATCGATATGTCTTTCATTGTTTCCCAATAAATGAGAGTATCAACTGTATAATATATATATATATATTCAATGACCCCTTTCTACCCACATGGGTGTAGGGTATCAACTGTATAAATGTAAGCGAAATAGAACAACCAGTTCTCGTACAGTGAGCTTGTAAATTGGGCTTTTGAAAAATGAGCGAAAAATGTCCAAATTTACAATTTTTTTTAGGCAAGCACGAAACCGTCGTTTTATTAATGTTTGAGTAAAATTTAGACAAATCCTTCCCAAATCGTATGCTTTAAGTCCCAATACTCTATCTCTTATGTGGACAACATTGTCGTAGTTTAACACCATTACGTCGATACACGGCGTCGAGTTTAAACTGTTCCCATAAGACTCCACGTAAATGTGATTGAAATGGCCTTAAACCGGAAATGATTTTTCTGTCAAAATAAATATACCACGCTCTTTCTAACATGAAGAGAGTATTTGTAATTTTTCCAGATTTTTTTCTGAACAAAAAAAAAAGTGTTCATAGAAATTTGAATATTTTGTTCAAAAAAAAGTGGATTTTGGGAAAAAAAATCGAAACTCTCAGAATAATAAAAAGATTTGCTTTTCAAAAAAATTAAGGTTACCTTAAAGATATGTTTGATATAAGGCACACTTTTTACAAATGGAAGAAATTTAAGTTTTTTTCTTTTCATTTAAACAAAAATATAATCTTTGTACGTGTATAATTGATGATAATACTATTATTTGTAAAATAATACAGTTTCTTCAGTTGTTAAAATGTACAACATTTGTTGTAAAATAAAATAAAATAATATATCAGAACTGGAACTAAAGGCATCATTTTTCCGATGGATCTACTATTAAAACTAACTTCCTTTTATCAGTGGGAATACCTTAAACAGATAATTATAAAGACTATAATTAACACGAAAGAGTATAGATTTATGCAAATGTGGGCGTAAATTAATTTGAAGTTTTTAAGTTTTAACAATGAAATTAAAAATATTCTGATATTAAGCTTAAATTTGGTATTTAGCCATTTTTATTCTTTCATTGGTTATGTTAAACTTGAAATATCTTTATGAAAACATTACTTTTATGTAGAATAACTTTTTTAAATAGCATGTTTGCTAGTAACATGTATTCAATTAATCCATAGTTGATATTTGAAACTGATAAATTAAAACGTTGTCACATTTTATTTGACTTTTTTATAATTGGCGTTTTATGTTATTTTTAGATGCCAGCCATTACCGCCAAATTTATTCAATTCATTTTTGATATTTTTATAATATGATATGGCTTATAAATAAATCGTTAATACATTCTTATTGTTAATAAATAGATAATCACGTTATTAAATCCCTGGGAATAATAATATAAGAAATTGATTTACATTGGTACGTTTTTATATACTTTTTCTCAATTTAAATACGGAAGAACGCATACAATTCTAAACTAAATCACAAGTATGCAATACAAACGACGGAAATTTAAATGACGGTGTGCACATTTGGCTTTCGATGAGTGTTCACCCTCGTCATTTTGTGTCACCCATTTCTACTTTTTCCTGACCATTTCGAAAACCTATAAATCTATTTAATGGATGTGTTAAGTGTTGGTTTTAAAGTGGATACACGATCCACTCTCGGGGTGGTAAAAATTGTGTGGAAGTTTGGTCCTGGTCGCTTATTATCAAATGAAACATCAAAATGCCATCGTATTAAAAAAAAATGTTCTAAAAATTTTATATAGTGTGGGAAAATTTCTAGTGATTGTAAGGTAAGGAAAAACAAAATAACTTCTAAATATTTAGCTTTAACTTTAAATGGCAACAATTGAAATGTTCATTTTATAACTTTTTATTTACTATTAAATTTTCATTCAAAAATTCATTTGACCGAATTCAACAAGGAAAGTACCATGATGGACATATCATGATTTTTATAAATAATATAAAAATATGTATTATACATTATACTGTTGGCAATAAAATTTTGTATGCAACATATCAGAAAAATGTCTTTATTGAACTCGCCTTTATTTGCCTCAATTGCTTTGCTCACTGGTCTCATAATCTCAGACTCATTTGATAAAGACTAATTTTACTAACTTGGTACATAAATAATTATTATATTTCACACTGTCAAAATTATGGTTTACAGAAAATTGTTTGTGTTTGTTGTAATTGGTTCCAATTAAAATTTATAATTGTGTGTGGGTCGGGTGAGATGCATAGTTAGACAACGGTTATGGTACGCATGAGTTTCAAGATTCTACTATATATTAGTTTATGTTAGACAAAAATACATTTTAGTGCTTTGCTTTTCCCCAAAGTAACTGATGAATATGTGATGATCCTCTCACAATTCATTTCAGTCCAATACACACATGACTCTTAATGGTAATTTCTTTAAAACTCACCCAAGTTGCCGTGTTAAACTCTCCAACCGTTCCACCATACTCTGTAAAGACGTAACCTTAATGGAATGCTGCAATGTATCCAGACACTTCTGATGCTGGCTCTTTTCCACACTATCCAACGAATAGCGTTTATCCTAAAAAAAAATCAACCACTAAATAGCGATTCACTTCTATAAACAGATATTATTAATTCACGTTTCAAAATAGATATTAAAGTACATGAAAAACACTGAACACTATTCAAACGATTTTGTTTACATCATCCCCGATTCTAAAACCCCCCAAAAAATAACTGATCGACATAACCTACAAGCAGTGTCATGCGGACATTCTTCGACGTCTCCAGGAAGCTCTTGAACTGGGAACTCTTGGAGCGGAGTTTCTCCATGAGTAGCTCCAGCTGCCAGTCCTTGTTCTTGTCCATAGCGCCCGGTTGTGCAGCCGCGGGACCTGCCAAAAGGGGACATTAAAAATTGATAAACAGCGACGGTACACATGCACGGAGGACTGGCGGCGGCGGCCGGGGTGTTAACGGGGCTCAACTGACCGTTCGTTATTCTGCTCATCGTGGCTGGGCAAGCTGCGTCGCAGTTACATCACATAATTGGGTTTGAAACGAAAAAAAATCTGTGGAAAAATATTAATTTCGGCCTGACACACATCAGCAACAAACAAAAATTGACAGTTCCGCGTCGTCGGGTTCCGCGAGCGCCTCGGGCACCATCGAAAGTTTCGTTCTGCGTCTGTCGCGCGCGGGAATTACAAATTTATCTATTCAAATAATTCAGAATTATTATAATTCACTATTATTTTTGCTTATTTTATTTAAACAAAAAAATATAACTATATTAACCTTACTCTTAAACTAAATTCATAAAAATAAAATTTTATTAAATAGAGTTTTGACATATTTTTAAGATAGGCAACTTTATTAACAGAACAATGGCGTACTCTTCAATTATTCTACTCTCAACTAATTTTCAAAATAAAACATTCACAGCTATTCCATTAGAAAAATGTTTTAAATTTAGCATATATGTTATTGATATAATCGGAGCTATTTCGCACAGAAAATGTTAAGTTTAAGGCATACGTTATTATAAATTTAACATTCTATGAATGCATATATTTATTAAACAGCTGCTTAGACTGTGATCATATTACTAACGTACATGTTAAAATTAATATTTCTTTAACAGAATAGACCCCAATAATCATATATCATTAGCGGCTCGCGGGCTAACTACATGTGAGGCTCCATAACCAAGTTAATACACAATTTGTAAGGCCATCTTTGTATTAGGTAAGGCATAGCTGTACTGACTCCGGAAACACGTGTTTGCAGATGGCCTTATATTAAGTCAACGACGCTTGAGTATATGTATAAAGGATAGATGGAATAGAAAATTTGAGAGTGGGGGGAATTTATTGGGAGACCTCATGACGTCACAATAACTCACTGCGCACGCCTTAAATATGATTGAAATAGCCAACGACGCTTGAGTATATGTATAAAGGATAGATGGAATAGAAAATTTGAGAGTGGGGGGAATTTAATGGGAGACCTCATGACGTCACATTAACTCACTGCGCACGCTTTAAATATGATTAAAATAGCTATCGAATAATAAATTAAACGATATCGAATCGGAGTTTTCTCTCTTTCAACCGTTGTTTGGAATCGCTCCATCTTCGTTTTGAGTCGTTATCGACTAAACTAGAATACGGCCTTAGGTTATATTAATTTAATTAATTTTCCTTTTATTTTATTATATTTATTACTAAAATAAAAATACTGATATTAATTAAATTGTTTAATATTTGTATCGTAATAAAATTATAATAAACAATAACCTCAAAAGTCGTTACTTAAGTTGTATTTATTGCGTACAAATAAAAGTGTACGAGTAAATTAAAGATTGAGTCTTCTTCCTTCATAAAATTTATTGATTGCAAATGCATATTTCAGTCACGATGTGACCATTTCAATGCTTATAAAAATGTATTTTTTTTATAATAATACAGTGTAGTAATGAATTTAGTTATTAGCATTTTTACTCAGTTACCATAGTATGTGCATTTGTTTGTGTAAAAACCTAAAGAGTGCAACATTTTAAAATATTGTGGATCAAAGTAATAAAATAATACAAAAATGTGTAATGTCCCGCAGACAAACAAATTAATGTATTACGCCCGGTGATAACAATTTTCAAATTTACTTTTCACATGGTCGCTGAAAGACCAAAGTATAACTAAATAATGAAACAATGAACGGGCATAAACGTAGAAGTAGAAAGCACGCAATGTGAAAATAGGTTATGCTTGTTTTCGCCGGTGTACGCGCGAAAATATTCGAATTCGTCTACGTCACGAGGTCTGAATGACCGAAAGGGAGATGAGAAGCAAGGGGGGCGTTGAAACTATGTGAGGCGCTAGTTCAGCACAAGGTAGATCGAGTGACACATATATACATATGTGTAAAGGTATGCTGAACTAGCGCCTCACATAGTTTCAACGCCCCCCTTGCTTCTCATCTCCTGTTCGGTCATTCAGACCTCGTGACGTAGACGAATTCGAATATTTTCGCGCGTACACCGGCGAAAACAAGCATAACCTATTTTCACATTGCGTGCTTTCAACTTCTTTGTTTATGCCCATTCATTGTTTCATTATTTAGTTATACTTTGGTCTTTCAGCGACCATGCGAAAAGTAAATTTGAAAATTGTTATCACCGGGCGTAATACATTAATTTGTTTGTCTGCGGGACATTACATATTTTTGTATTATTTTATTACGTTGATCCACACTTTTTTAAAATGTTGCACTCTTTAGGTTTTTACACAAACAAATGCACTTGATCGAAGAGGTAATCCATACTATTGTAACTGAGTAAAAATGGTAATAATTAAATTCATTACTACACTGTATTATTATAAAAAATTAATACATTTTTTTAAGCATTGGAATGGTCACATCGTGACTGACATATACATTTGCAATCAATAAATTTTATGAAGGAAGAAGACTCAATCTTTAATTTACTAGTACACTTTTATTTGTATGCAATAAATACAACTTAAATATCGACTTTTGAGGTTATTGTTTATTATAATTTTATTACGATACAAATATTAAACAATTTAATTAATATTAGTATTTTTATTTTAGTAATAAATATAATAAAATAAAACGAAAATTAATTATATTAATATAACCTAACGCCGTATTTTAGTTTAGTCGATAGTGACTCAAAACGAAGATGGACCGATTCCAAACAACGGTTGATAGAAAAAAAAACTCCGTTTCGATATCGTTTAATTTATTATTCCATAACTATTTTAATCATATTTAAGGCGTGCGCAGTAAATTACTGTGACGTCATGAGATCTTCCATTAAATTACCCCCACTCTCAAATTTTCTATTCCATCTATCCTTTATACATATACTCAAGCGTCGTTGCTGCGCGACATCCTGAATCCGCGTTCGCTCGAAAAATTATTAGTCAAATAACACTGTTTCAAAGAAGTGGGATCGAATACTTACCACAACTCCGCCCATAAAGTGTGATTCACATGAACATTTTTTTTACTAGCTAAAAAAAGTTATTTTTGCATTTAAAAATATTTTTTATAAAAAAATGTTATTAACATTAAATTTCATAAAAACTATTTATGATAGTAACATGGTGTCCGTTTTTTTAATTTTAATTTTTTTTTTAATTCTATTTTTTATATTAAAAAAAAAACGCGTCATAAAAACGCAACTAAAAATAGAAATATTAGCGAAACGAGGCATCGCGCGCTCTTAAGACCTACTGGAAGTACTAAAATACACTAAAATACAGAAACAGTGCGTATGATATGGGAAAATGCATTTCATTTGCCCGCGCCGTCACGTCTAACGATTTACCGCATCAGAGACAAGAGTTCCATTACCAATGCACCGAAGACTGGATTACCACGCGCGACGTTGACACCGAAAAAAATGAGATGAAGGTAGCTCTTACATTCGTTAACAATCCGAAGAAGACCACGTGACCACCCGAAAGCGTCTACGTCGGCAAAAGCACGGGATAATAGTTGTCACAACAGGCCATAAAAACATGATACGGTTGTTAACAATTAATTTATAAAAAATAACCTTTATTGGCATTCCCAAAAAAAAACTACATCACATTACTACACTTATTTAAATTAAATTTATTTTCTTTTCTGCTTTTCCCACCCTATCCTCCTTACAATCTTCACGCCTGCCACATCCTCTCTCATCCAATCCTCTATTCTCTTCTTTCCACTCGTCCATTCCTCCAACATGCCCTTACACTCCTCCCCTAAATGATCCCATGTATCCATTCCGCTGTCACACAACACACATTTCACATATTCTTCTCCCATCCACACTTTCCTACCTTTCTCCTCTGACCCACACCTAGCTCTAGCCAACCCCCTCTTTTCACCTGAACTCAGATCCTTTCTGACCAGGTACGCAGGTATTCCTTGTTGTACCTGCCACCTTTTATATAAGGGGTTGTACTGGCTCTGCCTAATGTCCTTCTGTCTTTCTTACTCATCCACTTCCTCCCATTTTATCTTCATCCATGCTGCCACATCCACTCCTGCTTCCAACCATTCGTTCGCCAGCACTTCTGACACTCCAGCTTTTTCATACATACTTTTTCTTTCTCCGCTACGCCTACACACGTTTTCCACACCTCTTTCACTATCCTTTCTTCACTTAAGCCTACCACTTTCATCTCGAATCTCACCACTCGTTCCATTGCCTCAACATGCATACACTTTCTATTTAATTCCTGAAACAGTATATAGGCAGGAGTTGACCTTTCTACTCCCAATAGCTGTTTCAGGAACGTTACATGCTCTCTCTCAATACTTTCATACTTTTTCGTTCCCCATACTTCAGCTCCATACATCAAGATCGGCCTCACACACGCATCCCACATTTTACACGTCAGTATAACATTACCTTCCAGCCACTTTCCCCATTTCTCTTTAACCATTTCCACCACTTGCCTTGAACACAAAACCCAAATATTTAAATTCCTTCACTTTTTCAATCACTTCTCCGTTCCACCTCAAATCTTTCGTTTTTCCCTCTTTTCCCCTATTCCTAAATCTCATCCACTTTGTTTTCTCCACGTTCACACACAGCCCTCTTTTATCCATGTACTTCTCCATTCTTTGTACCATCTCATTCATTTCTCCCCATTCTTTCGCAAGCAACACCACATCATCCGCATAAGCCAACATCCATACCTTCTTTCTTCCTACCACAACTCCTCCCGCCTGCCCTTTCCTCAACACCTCCTCCATCTCACTTATATATAGGTTGAATAGTAAAGGGCTCAGCGGGCATCCCTGTCTTACACCCGTCCACACTCTAAACTTATCAGACACTTTTCCACCCACCTTCGCTCGCGCCCATGTTTCCTCATATATTCCTCTCACCCATTCTACCATTACCTCACTCACTCTCCGTCTCCTCATACACTCCATCAACCTTTCTCTCGGTATCGAATCATACGCCGCTTTCAAGTCCAGGAATACCGCATACATACTTTGTTTTTCCTCTAACACTCTTTCACTCGTTCTTGCAAACGTAAAGATTTGATCCCGGGTTCCCCTTCCCCTTCTAAAACCTCCCTGCGTTTCCGGCAATAGTCCCTTTTCTTCCACTTCCCTTTCTAGCCGGTTCTTCACTACTGTCATGGCAATCTTGTATCCCACCGTCATCATAGTAATGCCCCTATAATTGTCCGCATTCCTCTTATTCCCTCCCTTGTGTATAGGGCACACTATTCCCTCCCGCCATGATCCCGAAATCTGTGTTTCCCCTCTCCACATCTCATTAAGCAACTCCCTATATCTTCGCCTGCCCTCAACACCAATTTTCTTCCACATTTCCGCTTTCAATCCATCCCTTCCTGCTGCTTTTCCTACTTTTATCTCTTCCAAGCCTTTTTCTACCTCCTCTTCCGTAAATTCCTCCACCATCCCTATTGCTTCTCTTCTGCCCACTTCCTCCGGCCTTCCGCTCTTTTCTTGACATTTCACTTCCCAATCCTTCAATGATAATTGAAACTGCTCTTTTGTATTTCCTTTTCTCAACATATCCCACATTTCCCTTTCATTTTGGCACGCTCTTAAGGCTTCCATGTTATTCATGATATATTGTGCCTTTTTTTTCTTCGCATATCCCTTTGTATTTTGCTCTTGCCTCTGCCACCTCCTTCTCCTCACCTCTTCCACTCCTCTATTCACCTAGGGCCCTTCTTACTTTTTGTTTCGCCTTTCTGCACTCTTCATCAAACCATTTGCCCTCCTCTTTAACAGACTTTCTCACTATTCTGCCACACTCTACTATGACCTTCTCCATTTTCTCCATGCTTTCCACTTCGTTCTACCTGACTTTCTCCAAACGCTGAGCCATCTCTTCCATATCTCTTTTTCCACTCGCTAATTTTTGTTCTTCTTCCTCCCATTGTTGGTTCTTCTGCTTCCCTATCTCTATTTCTACCGATATAGGTAAATCATCTGACCCTAATACCTCTTTCACTTCCATTCTTCTCACCATACCCCTATGTATTCCCTTCGTTATAATATAATCTATCACTGATGATCCTCGTTGCCCCACATAGGTTTTCTTTCCATTCCAATCTCCCTCAGTACATCCATTCAACATATCCCATCCCTCCTCCAACACCCACTCTCCCAACATCTCTCCCTCAGCATTTACCACCTTGTCTTGGGACTTCCGTCTTATTACCTTTCCACATTCATTAATTCCTCCTCCACATTCTCCCACTCTGGCATTAAAGTCCCCATCCTACTATACATCTGTTTCCTCCATGTGCTTTCTTCTCTATTTCCTTCCTCACTTCTATCCAGTTATTATTGACATAAATTTATAAGGGTCTTCCATTCCAGATGGGGGCTTGAGATGCGAGCACCCTAAACTGTCTACGTCGGCAAAATTACGGGATAATATTTAACCAAAGAAAACCTACATGTCATTATGAATATACAATTGAATGAACCAGGCGTCACAGTTTGGGGTGAGATGGTATGGTGTTTATGGAACAGTTGATGGCAGGTATCTGGACATGTGGAATCGTTCTTTCAATAGGACGGCAATAGGACGGGGCCCCATCGCATTCCTTTTGACGGTTCGTCAATATCTGGATCGGGTATTCCGTATCGTTGGATAGGGAGACGGGGGAGCATTGAGTGGCCACCACATTTCGCGTACTTAACTCCAATATTTTTTTTCTTTCTGGGGAATAGTAAAGGATACAGTTTATTCCAGAAAACCCAAAACTACAACAGTTGGTGAATTTCATCGATAATGTGTTTGAATTTGAATTTGTGTCGCATTGTGTGTGAGAGTATGGAGGATAGGTTGCACGAATGCATTAATGCCGAAGGTGCATTTTGAGCACCTTCGGAATTAAATATGTAATTAAACCTGTAATTAAAAAATTAAATAATAAAAGTATTGCTGTATACCTACTTCTAGGCCAGTATGTATTGCTTGCTTTGCTTACTGTTCCGGGTGCAAAAGGGGTCTGTCTCTAAACATTGCCGGCCATACGCCACCCCTTAGCAAATGGCCATCAGATGCATCACTATTCAACGCCGAGTTAGGCTTTGTTTATAGTCAGGCGTAAAGAGCCTAGAGGCTAGATACTTTTGAGTGCACACGTATTCGCGATGTTTACTAAACATTGTTTAGTACTGTTGATAGTTCAACAATCATTATAAAGCGGTAAAGTGCGCCGAAAAGTTACTCCACTGCTGAAGTAGTGCATATCGCTATGAGCGCACCAACAAAATACGGATTACACATCCGAAGTGTAATGTAAACACACTAGAAATGTTAGAAAGACGATACACAATTTTTTTTAGACAATAAACTTTCCACGATTTTGGATTGATCGGACAATCACAGTCCGCACGGCCCGATGTCATCTTGAAAAATAAAATATAGTTGCTCTCTCTTCAACAGCGGAGTGTCTTTTTGGCGCGTTCATTTTTAACGCGCTTTACCACATCACGTATGTGTGCGCACTCAAAAGCACGAGTAATTTTAAGCCCATTTTAGGACTCGTTATGAATTCTGATAATTTTGTTTTTCAGAAAAAAATCATGAAAATTTTAATTTTTTTTCAATCTCGAAAAAATCTTCAGAAATTGTCACTGATTTGTAGTACCGATATACACTGGCGCTATTTTTACCCCCTGGGGGGTTATTCTCGAAATTGGTCAAACGGTGGTTCCGAAGGTCGCATCCGTATTTTCAAGTGAAATCACACGTCGAAACCTGCGCCGCGTGCGGTGTTTCCTACTGACGCATTCGCGGACACGAGTACGCGCGGGGTATTTTCAACTTTCAATATTAACGAAATTAAGTACGCCATCCTGTTCTCCATACTTCAGAACCCAGAAATACAAAATCTCAATATAATAACGTTAATAGTTTTTGAGTAATTAATTCATAAACATGAGCAAACTTTAGAAATTAAGTTCGAACGAAAATCGATACATTAATAAAAAAATCATATCTTTCTAACCGCTTGAAAAATATGTTTTTTTTTTTGTTTAAACTGAAACGTGTGCGCTTCAAATTATGAAAGAACCACTTTAATATCTTACATAGTTTATGAATTAAAAATTATTAAAATTAACTAATTTTAAAACATGAATTTAAATTTAGCGAATCTCGCAAAAGCACAGTTCAAATAGGTCAGATGTCTGGTTCACAGCAGAACAAAGCTACAAGTTTCCTCTTTTTGGGAAAGAAAGAATTTTTCAATTATCGACCCTATTTTTTGAGAATTTATTTTTTGATGTTGCGAGTCGCTATAAAAGAGTTCCGAAAACGCGTCGATATGCAAGCGGAGCGCGGAGCTGGTATTAACTTCGCACATAAGCGACTCGCAACAAAAAAATAATATCTCAAAATATCGGTTCGATAATGAAAAATTCTTTCTTTCCCAAAAAGAGGAAACTTGTGGCATGTTTTACAAATTTAGGTTACCGAATAAAATTAAACGAAACGAATTGAATTATATTAATTAAAAAGAACGACTTTGTCCGTCATTACTATCACAACGAGCGGCAGGTGAGGGTCGTTCTTTTTAATTAATTAAATTCAATTCGTTTCGTTTAATTTTATTCGGTTTTGATTTGAATTGAATTAATTTGGTTTAATTTAATTTAAATCGTATTAGTTTAATTTGATTTAATATAATTAATAATTAATAATTTATTAATTATTTTCAATTTGTATTTCATTTTTTTAATATCTCTAAATTATGTAAGGCACGTGTCTGCAGATGGCCTTATATTAAGTAACGTTCCTTTTGTTTGTTTTTGCATTAAATTTTTTTGGATCAAAATTTGTTACATTATGCAATATTTTATTGATATGCAACAACAGGTGTACATTATGTAATTCAATGTCCGGCGTGGGTATTTGCCCGGGAAGTAGTTGTTTTAATGTGCATTTGTTTAACGTACTTACGTAACATAGGTCAAAAGTCACAGAGCTCAATGCGAGAATAATTTATTAATTATTTTCAAATCATTTTTATTTAATTTATTTAAATGACTGTGACCAAGTGAATGAATACTCTTTTCTATTTATATAAAATTTAGGCATCGTAGTAATTATATTAGGATTACCAGTTACCAGTTACAGTAGTTACCGACAATTATTTGAAGAGACAGCATTTTCTTCAGGCTCTATTTTGTCAAGACCAAATATTTCATAAAGAGCCTTACCGTTCTGTTCTTTTTTTCTGGAAAGTTACACATCATGCCTGTATTACGAAATCATTGTAAGCTTTAAAAAATATTAAACACTTTTGTTAACGGTAATTAATTTTGTTGGTAATGGAACGGTTGGAAATTCGCCATCCCAATTCTCTTCCACATTTCTGCCTTTAAGCCATCCAACCCCGCCGCTTTTCCACTTTTTATCTCCCCTAAACCTCTTTCCACCTCTTCATAAACTTCTCTATTCCGCTCAAATCTTTCCTCATCCAATTGCCTCTGCTTCTCCATTGATCCGTTTACATTTTTCGGTCTATCTTCTCAATTTTACTTCTGGTACAATCCTCGTCTCACCTCTTTTTAATATCTACCACATCTATCTTTCATTTGTGCATCTTCTCATGTCTTCTGCTACTTGTACTAACTTTGACTGCTGTTTCTTGTCGCATATTTCCTTTAACCTCGTTGTTGGTGTTCTTGCGTCCTCTCCTGTCTCTTCTTGTAACCACCTTCTTACTGCTTCCCTCACTGTCCTCTTCGCCATCCGACATCAATCGTCAAACCATTCATAGGTCATTCCGCTGCTCTTTTCACTTTACCAACGCCTCTTCTATCTACTCCATAGATCTTGTTTTATTACAATTCACCTCCTATAATATTTTCCTCGTACGTTCTAGGTCTCTCCATTCATCGGCTAATTTCCACCCCTGTGTGTCTTCTTTCCATCCACACTTTCACTCCAAGCGGTAGGTGATCTGACCCCAATACTTCCTCTACCTCCATTCTCCTCACCGTCTCCTTATGTTCCTCGAGTGCCTATAAATGTGTTCTTTTCCTCGCAGTCTCCTTCCATGTAGCCCTCCTCCATCAACCAATCACTCACCCGATTTCCTTTTTATCAATTCTCTTATTCCCAACCTTACTACTTCATTAAACTTCGAAGTTATCCTCAACTTCTCTTCTAATCGCTCCACTTCCATCTTTACATCACCCTTATCATCCAAGTCATTGATAACAATATCATAAATAGAAACGAGTATTTATTCACTTTGTCACAGTTCTTTAAATAAATTAATAAAAGTGATTTGAAATAATAAAATGCAGATGGGCTTATATTAAGTTACGTTCTTTTTTTCTATTTTACATGCAATATTTTATTGATATGCAACAGCCGGTGTACATTATATAATTCAATGTCTGACGGGGTATTTGCTCGAGAAGTAGTTGTTTTAATGTGCATTTCTTTAAAGTACTTACCATAACAGGAGTCATGAACAGGGCCCTGAAAATTGTAGAAACCTGGTGTAGGGCTGAATGTTAACCCTATCAAAACGGCAGTCGCCCCCTTCACAAAAAGAGGAATCAGGCGAGCCTTAAGTCCCCCGCTTTCTTTAAGCAAAAACTGCAACTCAGCAGTGAGGTAAAATACCTTGGAGTATACCTTGATACAAAACTCGCGTGGAAAAGAGGAATAAAACATATAACCGACATAGCAAAAATTACGTTGATAGCAACTATATACGCTCTGGGAAAGACATGGGGACTGAGCATGGGGCAATCACACCAGAATTGAACGTATAGTCACCAAACCAATTCTACAAGAGCGACTACATGACACCATGCTATTCTCTAACTAAACTCTTTAGAATTATCTATGACGAGGAAGAGAAGAATAGCAACCCGACACCTGGAACACTGATCTAGTACACAGATGGGTCATGTAGGAAAGGTAAATCAGGATCAGGAATTCACGGCATAACCCCCAAATGCAATATTAGCATTTCGTTGGGGAAAATAAACCATTGTATTTGGGAAAATTTATGGAGAATATAAAAAAAACAAAAAATCGTAGTCAACTCCGACAGCCAAGCTGTTTTGAGAGCCCCTGACAACCATAAGATCCAATTAAAGCTTATGTGGGAATGCTTCCAAAACCTAAAGACACTGGCAGTAGTTAACACAGTAACTATTCAGTGGATGCCAGGACATCAAGGGGAGGAGGACATCAGATAAGCCGATAAATTAGCTAAAATTGGATCTAGAAGACCAACCATTGGCCTAGAGCCAATGTCGAGCATTCAAAAAAATGTATTAGGCCAACTGTACGGGATTGGGCCTTAGAAAGACACACCGAACTTTGGAAAAATTTACCGAAGCTTAGATATAACAAATTGCTACTCTAACAACCCCACCAAGATCTCGCGACTGAGGCCATTGCACTCAGTGGAAACAATCTGAGGATAGTTACAGGACTAGTAGTTGGACATTGCTCCCTCAGGAAAGATCTGCACAACATGAAGATTCTTGAAGAGGAACCTGTGTGCAGACTTTGCATTGAAGAGGATGAAGACGCCTCACATGTGATATTCGAGTGTGCAGCGCTTACTAACTGGAGGAAAGAAACCCTGAACCAAGGGTATCCATATCAACTCTTCTCAAAAGACAAAATGATCAAGAGGATGCTGGAGCTTGCAAAAACCACAAAACTCAATAAGAGCGAAAGCAGTACAATAAGCCAAATGGCTGCAGTCTTGGGCTACGTAACCCTAACTTTCACTCTGGTCCCCCTCAAAAAAAAATAGTTCAAAATGTCACAGAGCTAAATGTAGAAATAATGTATTAATTATTTTCAAATAATTTTAATTTAATTTAATATTATTCCTTCTTTTCTCATCTGCCAAAGCAAATATAAATTTAATATATAAATATTTTATAAATACGTTTTCGATGGTTTTTCTAGGTTCCACAAATAAATGGGTATACAAAGTCTGTGAAAAATTTATTTTAATTTTTATATTAATAACAATAATATATACACAAATTTATTTTTCATATATTTACAATTTTATTTAACATTATAGAAATATTTCGTATCCATCATACTTTTCATCTCTCTCCTGCGTTCCTTCCTGTCGAGTATTTGTCGACCTAACTCTTTCTTCACATCCTTAATTGCTACGAATAGACTGTATACACATAGCCATTTGTAAATGAAGAACACTGAAAATGTACCAAAACTTATAATTGTTGCTCTTTAACATAATGTTATAATAATAAATGTTGGATAATTATAAAAAAAACTATTAACTACCCTTTTGATTGAAAAGAGAAATTGCAAGAGAATATTTTTAGAGTAATAGAAACTGGATCCAATGAGAGATATAAGATGAAAAACCTACCATATAATAATAATAGTGTGTATGATTTTGAAAAATGTTATTCATAAAATATCGTAATTACTCTGAATAATAATAATAACATCGTTATTGTCGAACAGTTCACATAATTTAAGACATAAAAATATCAAATAACGAATTATTATAAAATATTCAATAAATAAATAATTACAAAATAAATAATTTTAATATTCTTATTTTAAAAATTGACTTTTCTGTAAAATTATTTGTTTTATATAATAATTATTTGTATAAATTAAAGAACAAAATTTTCATATAATTTATTTCTATTGCGACTTTAGATAACTATTATTGAGGGGGCTTTTGATAACACCTCCTTTGAGGCCATTAATAGTGCATTGTGCCATAAGGGTGTAAACCCTGTAAAAACGAGATGGATCAAATCCATGCTTCAAAGCAAGGAAATAACGGCTAGAATCGGCAAGGATTCGAAAACCATCTTAACCAGTAGAGGCTGTCCTCAGGGGGGGGGGGGGGGTGGATAGTACCCTCCCCACTTTTGTGGTCTTTGGTGATTGACGACCTACTATTCACCTTACAAAAGGAAGGTAAGCTTGCAATAAGGTATGCCGATGACGTAGTGATGATAGCAACTGGTAAGTTTGAAAGAACTGTGATAGATATAATCCAACATGGTCTTGATACTGTTGCTAAATGGTGTAAGAACAAAAACCTGGGCATCAATCCCCACAAAACGATCATAGTTCCCTTTACCAGAAAGAGGAAGTTAGATATGAACTATCCTCACCTTGGAGGGATAGAGCTACAACTATCCGAGGAAGTTAAGTATTTAGGAATTTATCTAGACGAAAAACTTACTTGGAATAGACAATTGCTGCACATCAAGGAAAAAGCTCTTACAGGATTATACACCTGTAGGCAACTACTAGGAAAGACCGGGGGCTCAATCCTAAAATGACCAGGTGCATGTATGAGACGATAGTGAGACCCACTGTCACTTATGCAGCGTCCATCTGGTGGACGAAAACTCAGTAAAAAACATGCATACAATTGTTTGTGTATTACGGGGGCAATGAGGACGACTCCATCAGTGGCGATGGAGGTGATACTAGACGTAACGCCTCGACACATACACCTGCAAAGAGTTGCTCTCGAAGAAACCCTAAGAATACACAAAAGTATCAACTTCAGGAAAGAAAAACTAATAGGTCATTTAAACATCCTAAATAAAGCTCCTTATTTAATTGGGCTTCCCAGGGATGACATTGATGTCATCTACACATTTGAAGAAAATGGGTATAAGATCATGATGCCTGAAAGGGATGACTGGTCCGGAGGCAATGTCCCCACACAGGTAAGGGGATCTCTGGTATGGTATACAGACGGGTCCCTAAGAAATGGAATGGCGGGCTGAGATCCACATGGCGCTGGGATTTGGCTGCACCATCTTCCAAGCAGAAATAATGGCAATTTTACTATGTTCCGGACATGTCAAATGAAGGAACACAAAGGCACAAACATCATTAGTGCTAGTGACAACAAGGCTGTACTTATGGCTCTTCAGAATCGGGAGAAAAAATGGCCTGGTTCTGGAGTGCCACAACTCTCTGATATAACTGTTAAAAGGCAATAGATTAAGCCTAATATGGGCGTCAGGGCATGAGGGAATAGAGGGCAATGAAATGGCAGATGTCCTTGCGAAAAAGGGGCTAAACTTGCTCCAATAGGCCCTGAACTGATTTGTCCCTTGCCAAACAATTCCTAAAGGCGGAAATAAGGGACATTGAGGCTAGAGAGAAAGAACGCTAATGGGAGGAGTATAGAGGAGCTGAGACAGCAAAAATCCTCACTGGGTGGTCATACTCCAATTCTAATAGGGATTTCTGGCTACTAAACAAAAAAGACCTCAAACTATTAACAGGCATTCTAAATACAATTCACATCGTGGAAATAGTTAAGGACATGTCTCAGTTAGGGGCCACATAAAAAACATAGGACTAGTCGCTGATGAAATGTGTAGATTCTGTTTTGTGGAAAGAGAGACAGTTATCCATCTCCTAACAGAATGTATTAATCTGGATAATTAATTAAAATTAAAACACTTGGTTTGTTTCACTAGATTATATTTTCTAGTTCACTAGTTTCGACCATTGGTCATCTTCAGGGAGGAATGTACAAAAAATGCCTAAACAAGAAAATATATACAAATGCAGCCTATCATAAATCATCAGGTAATAAAGGCGGACGTTATAGGAGAGTTCCAAAGCTCTTCCATATTATTTACAATGGGTTTCCCCGTTTTAACGCCTTCCTAATTTCCAGTCCCTCACGGAAATTTAAATATCGACCCTTATTACCCGAGTATAAAATTTGATAATCTATTGTATTAAAAATGTGATTGTTTTCGATGCAGTGTTGTGAGAATCCTGTTGAACATTTATTATTAATTATTGATTTGTTGTGTTCTTCCAAACGTGTTTTAAAACATCTTCCTGTCTGGCCTATATATATGTGTTCACATTCACCACACTTGATTTCATACACGCCACACTTGTCAAGTTTATTGACCACAGGTTTATTATTTACTAACAGTCTTTGTAGATTTAGTGGATTTGTCATTATGATATTAAAATCGTACCCCTTAAAGTTTTGTGTGATTTTTTCTGAAAGATTATTAACAAAACGCAATTTATGCCAAACTGTTTTAACTAATTTTGTTTCACAATAAAAATATTTTTTGAATTGTTGTAATTTTTTTCTTTTTGACCATGTTATTGATTAATTGTTCATTATAGCCATTATTAGTAGCTATAGTTTTTATAGTGTTTAATTCTATTTTAAAATTATTTTCATTCAGTGGAATATGTATTAGGCGGTGAATTAAAGAATGGAACGTACTGTTTTTTATTTTGTGGTGGGTATTAGAACTGCTAGGAATAATGATATCAGTAAAGCTGTCTTTTCGGTAGATTTTATATTCTAATGTATTTTCTATTGTTTTAGAAATGGTTAAATCTAAAAAGTTTAAACTATTGTTTAATTCCATTTCTGTGGTGAACTCCATATTTTGATTTAATGAATTTAAGAAATTTGTGAAAGCATTTAATTGTCGTGTTGTCCCCTCCCAAATGCAAAATACGTCATCAACATATCTCGCCCAATAAACAATATTTCTACACCTGTTATCTTTAAATAAATGTTCTTCAAAATTCGACATGAAAATTTCGGTTAATAAAGGCGATAAAGGCGAACCCATTGGTAAACCGTCTATTTGACAAAATATTTTGTCATTAAATTCAAAATAATTTTGGTCTATACAAATATTAACAAGTGTTTTCATCTCTAACTTGTGTGTGTCAGGGTGGTTTGTGTTGTGAATTAATTCTACTAATATTGTTTTTAATTGTTTAGTTGGTATAGACGTAAACAAACTTTTTACGTCAAATGATAAAAGTTTTGCATTTGGCGGAACATTCACATTCTTTAATTTATTTACTAGATCTATAGAATTTTTGATGGAGTACGGTGAAGAAAAATTAATAAATTCCGGCAATATTTTGGTTAAATATTTGCATAAATTATAGGTTGGTGCGTACAGATATGACACCACCGGTCTCATCGGAATTCCATCTTTATGCAATTTTGGCAATCCATATAAAACCGGGGCTCTAGGGTTCATTTTTATGAATTTATAGTAATCCGATTCCGGAATTAAATTGGGATATTTGTTTGTTGGATTATTTTTTATGCATTTAAAGTTTTGTGAGTTTAATAACGTTTCTATTTTATTTACATAATCTTTTTTACTTAAAATTGTTACGGTATTCCCTTTATCTGCCTTTGTTATTATTATGTTTTCGTTTTTGAGTTTCTTTTTTATGCTTTCTATTATTCTATGTTCTGATGTTGTTGATTTTTTACTGATTCTATGTTCTCTTATTAATTTGGCTATTTTTTTTATCAATAATCTGTCATTTTCTATTTGGATGTTGTTGAATATAATTTCAGAATGAATGCCTATATCCTCAATAACTGAATTATTACTAATATGAGGGCTATATTTTAAACCTTTTTTCAACAACTCTAGTTCGTTTGATGTTAATTCCAAATCACTTATATTTTGCACTCTAGGGTAACATTTTATGTCATAATGCTCACCCATATTTTCTCCATTTTTCTGGATTGGTGTTTTCCGCATACGATTATGTTTTTCTTCGTTTAATTTATTTAGTTTCCCTTTTTGTTTGATGTAGTGTTGATGTCCGATAGAGTTGGCTTCTTCTCTGAATTTCCGGTCTAAGATGTCGAATTCTAATGGATGGATCTGCATTGTTAATCTCGTGTGCAACAATTTTAGAAGGTGTGATGTTGCATCCCTTTTGCTGTACCATTTTTTTACTTTCAAGATATAACCACTGTTTGTATGCTAATTCGATAACTTTCTTAGCCTCGTTTGTTTGTTGATTTATGTGAATCTTCATGGATTTCGGGATTATTCCTTCAGTACGGCACACTTTGTTGAACCATAAATGGTTGTTTAATTTAACGAACTTGATTAGGTTTCTTTTGTACATAATTATGAGAACTGCTGCACTGGCACTTACTATATGTTTAATTAATTTCTCACTTAACCCGTGGTGAAACATTTTTACATCAATCTGGATAATTAATTAAAATTAAAACACTTGGTTTGTTTCACCTAGATTATATTTTCTCCAACTAGTTTCGACCATTGGTCATCTTCAGGGAGGAATGTACAATAATAATAATAATAATAATTAATAATAAATGTTCAACAGGATTCGCACAACACTGCATCGAAAACAATCACATTTTTAATACAATAGATTATAAAATTTTATACTCGGGTAATAAGGGTCGATATTTAAATTTCCGTGAGGGACTGGAAATTAGGAAGGCGCTAAAACGGGGAAAACCCATTGTAAATAATATGGAAGAGCTTTGGAACTCTCCTATAACGTCCGCCCTTATTACCTGATGATTTATGATAGGCTGCATTTGTATATATTTTCTTGTTTAGTCATTTTTTGTACATTCCTCCCTGAAGATGACCAATGGTCGAAACTAGTTGGAGAAAATATAATCTAGTGAAACAAACCAAGTGTTTTAATTTTAATTAATTATCCAGATTGATGTAAAAATGTTTCACCACGGGTTAAGTGAGAAATTAATTAAATATATAGAATGTATTAATTTGAATGATTAAGAATAAACACCTTTAAGTTAACCACTCTGGACTATCATTTAATCTCCCGTAATACAGAATAGCGGCGAAGAAACCCATCGTGAAAATAGTTAAGGACGGTGATGCTAACAACAAAAACAGTGCCAAAAATTCTTTTGGCGGCATTGCATCTGCCCCTCCAGCTGGGGGCCCGCACAAAAAGCTTGTCTCCGCCAAGCTGCGGGGTCTACCGTGCTCTAGAGCATGGATGTCTGAATGGGGCAGATACCCAAGTCGGAATTGCAGGCCTACCCGTGGCACCCCTGTGTCCCTATCGTGGATAGGGCTAACTGCATACGGCGGGGTCGACTCAGCCCTCGTGCTTGTCACGATTAAATGAGGAGTCAGGGGTGGGCCGTTAAAAGCCCGAGGGTATCTATCACCCTCCCGGTCCACATGTGGGTTGGCCTCTGACGGGCAGTGAGTTTCGATGATATGATGTTGATGCGCAAAATCGCGGTGCTCCTATGGCTACACACCGAAAGGTACATGGCCGGAGCGGGGCATGGCCTAGCAATAGGTCATGCTGTGACGTGACGTGACGTGCCCCTCCAGCTGGGGGCCCGCAAAAAAACTTGTCTCCGCCAAGCTGCGGGGTTCAGACATCCATGCTCTAGAGCATGGATGTCTGAACGGGGCAGATACCCAAATCGGAATTGCAGACCTACCCGTGGCACCCCTGTGTGCCTATCGTGGATAGGGCTAACTGCATACGGCGGGGTCGACTCAGCCCTCGTGCTTGTCATGACTAAATGAGGAGTCAGGGGTGGGCCGTTAAAAGCCCGAAGGTGTCTATCGCCCTCCCGGGCCACACGTGGGTTGGCCTCTGACGGGCAGTGGTTTCGACGATATGATGTCGATGCGCAACTATTGCGGTTCTCCACATAGTCAACACCGAAAGGTATAAGGCTGGAGACGGACATGGCCTAGCAATAGGTCATGTTCGCATGCATGCCCCTCCAGCTTCACTCGGCTCTCAAACATAGAAGGGAACACTGATCTCGCTCCTATAGGAGCCAACCATGCGCAGGAGACGAACGCACGAAACAAACTGAGTAAAATCGGCGGACGGTCCCCACTCACCGAGAAAGCAAAACTCTGTTCGTATGTTGCGACTGCAACGACTAAAAATCGGAATCCAATTAGCACTCCTATCGAAATTAACGCAGAGGATAAATGATTCATGACCATAGATAAATCTGACGAAAAATGGATAACCGCAACTCACAAAAAACGAAACCATACAATTGTAACTGGCAAAGGGGTAGCCGACAATTATTTTCGTACACCCAAAAAATGTCATGGCAATATATAGGCTATTGTGATGCAAGCGTTAGTGTGAAATCAATAAAAGATTACATGAAAATCAATCGTCCTAATATCGAATAAATTCAAGTTGAAGAATCAGAGTTCAAAGGAACCAATAAAGCGTTCAAATTGGGAACTATTTTCAAACACAATTCCATTTTGATGAATGAACAATCTTGGTCAACTGGTATACGAATAAGAAGATTTTCCACCACGTGTCACTCAGCAAGTCGCGATATAGAAGAAAAAGAAAAATACATTAAATGCAAGGTATAAAAAATACATTTAATGAACTTTCAGCCATGATAGAGGCAAATAATTTCAGCATTGTTTGCGTTAGTGAACATTGGCTAAAGAATTCAGAGAATAATATGTATGCTATAAATGATTTATTAACAATATCGCACTTTTCTAGATCAAACTACATTCACGGCGACGTTTTAATATTACTAAAACGCAATATTAAATATGTAACATTAAATAATTTAAATCAACTATCTATGAAAACAATGTGAAATAGCTGCGGTATCTCTAACTGACTCGAAAATGAATTATATTGTAATGTACCGTTCTTCAGCTGGATATTTTAATATTTGTATAAATGTACTTGTTAATGTCCTTAATAATTAAGATATCTTAAACACTAAAGTGGTAGTAGGAGGTGACTTCAATATTTATTTTAATGAAAATAATAATATACAAGCAATACAAATCTGTGATATTTTGAAAAGTTTTGGGTTACATCCAACAGTCGCCTTTGCAACTCGAGCAAAAAATACGCTAGATAATATTTTTACTAATATATCAGTCAGTAAGTTTTCAGTAACTTGTATAAATACAATTTTCTCAGATCATAGGGGTATGTCAATTAATAGTATAACGAACGAAAACAGTACAAATAACTTTACAAATAAAACGATACCCCCTATTACTGAAACCGGTAAATTTGATCTTTACAGCTTGATTGATAAGAAATCACAACTGAGGTAGATTGTAACAAGAAATACGGCATGATATTGTCTTAACCAATTTCCACTTAAAACGTTATATTCCCAATTTTAATGAAGCAAAATCGTGATTGTTAAAATTTCTTGTCTCAATGGTAAAATGAAAATGTGGGCACATAAATCCACATAGAAATTTGTGGCTTCATTATTATTTATAGTCACAAATACTAATAAATAAATTCACGTATCACAATCGTCCAAAATTGTTGGGTTATGTTACACCAAACTGTTGAGCTCGTTAACAAAATATTATAATTTAACATTTCTTTCAACATTTCATAACATATTCCGATATAATACACTTTATAATAACAGTTAATAGCATATTTTTAATATTTAAATGAGAAATGGAGCATATTAATTTTATGTAACTAGAAAATTTCCGACCCTAGACCTAAATTCGAGAATACCAAACGTACGAACCATGTGAAGCGACCCACACCATTCGATGCGGTCGTTTACGACCACGGCGCATGATCTCGAGAATAGGGCCCCTGGGGGGTTATTCTCGAAATTGGTCGAATAGTGGTTAAAAAGTCGCATGGGCGTTTCGTACGAAGTGAAATCATACGTCCAAACGTGCACCGGAGTCGTATGAAATTGGTCGTTTGATCCGGATCATGCGACGGGCAGCGAGCGCATGAAAATAGAGAGCTAATACCGACTTTAGTAACACATCTTGGCCAACTTTAATGCAAAATTAGTGGGAATATGTGAATAAAATTGATAACCTTTCATTATAAATTGTGAAATATTCTTCAAAATTGTATTTTTACTGAATAATAATAATAAATATATTGTAGTTTGTTCTAAAATTGCAAAATATATTGTAATAAACGCGAGGAATGGTATTAAGAGTGCTTTAAATACGGTTATATTTTTTTTTATTTTTTTGTATATATATATCAGGAATACAAATAATTTTCCGCCATCTTCTATCAAAAAAATAGGAATTTATTGTGAAAGAAGGGTACATTACTTTTTATTCAAAGTATTGTCCATCACTAGCCACTACTTTTTCCCATCTTTCTGGCAGCATTCGGATACCACGTCGGAAGAACTCTTCATATTTGTGGCTATCCACGAATCGACCCAATATTTAGTATCTTCATATGATGTAAAGCACTGCTTAGGCAGGACATGTGCCATCGGCAGGAATAAGTGATAATCAGAATGTGCAATGTCTGGTGAATACGGTGGGTGGGATAGGACTTCCCTATTGAGTGTATCCAAATAGGTTTTGACCGGCGCCGCAACATGCGGATGAGCATTATCATATAGGATAATAATTCTATCGTGTCTGGAGTAGTAATGGGCTCATTTTTCCTTTTGTGCTCGGCTCAATCTCATTAATTGTAATACACGACACCAAACTGATCCCACAAAATGAGTTTTTGTCCATGAATATTCGGTTTGGCTATCGATGTTGAAGCATGGCTAGGTGGTCCACGTAATTTAATCTTCTTCGAATTATTGTAGTCGATCCATGTTTTATCACCTGTGGCTATACGAAGCAAAAAACCCTTCCTTATATACCTGGCAAGCAGAATTTCACACGAGCACAATCGGCGTACAACGTCTCTCGGCTTCAGTTCATATGGAACCCAATTTCCTTGTTTTTTTTTTTAATCATTCCCAACGATTTTAAACGATTGCTTGTTGAGTCACTTGTAATGTAAGTGCAAGTTCTTTTCACGTTTGTCACGAATCTTTCTTCAATAATACTTCCAATTCCATATCGTCTTACACTTTCGGCCTTCCACTACGTTCTTTGCCTTTCATGTCAAATTCATTGTTTTTAAACTTTTGAAACTACTCATAACAACTTCTCTCACTTAAAGCTGTCTCACCATATGCTTTTGCAAGTAATCGATGCGTCTCAGCTGCAGATTTCTTCAAGTTAAAGAAGTAAATCAAAAGTTCCCGCAAATGACGTTTATTCGGCACAAAACTTCAAATTTTCGCACGAATAAAATTATTAGATGCTGATACAGAGTCACTAATACTTCAAGATTATGTTGTTACCCGATGTCCAAACCTACGATATTACGTTTTACACATGTGATAATTGCAACATACTAGAAGGTAGGCCATCTTTTGTAAAACCGCAGGAACTTATTTGTACTCCTGATATATAATTCTTGTTGTTGTTTATTATTGTTGTTATTTCTTTATTTTGTGTAAACAAATTTATTTTCTTTTTTTTTTCTTTTTTTGAGCTAGTTTCTGTATGAATTAACTAGAGCTACAATCTCTCCGATAATAAGAGTACCGTAAAATCATTGAATAAATAATGTATTTGTCATTAAACGGTAATATAATAATTACTTTGTTTTATACTTACTTAAAATTACAGCACCAATATTGCTGTAAAGAATTAGATGGCCCAGACTGTATTCCATCCTCTTAAAATGCAGCATTAGTATGATATGCAAGATGAGAATGAAGATAATATAGATGGCGTTTACTATTAGAAATGATAAAAGTAGTCTAGCCTGAAACTGAAAAACAAAAATAATAAATAATTTGAAAATAATTAATAAATCATTCTCTCTTTAGCTACTGTGACGTTTTGACTTACGTTACGTGAATACTTTAAAACAAATGTACATTAAAACAAGTACTTTTCGGGCCTGCACCCCGCCAGACATTGAATTACATAATGGAAACTTACTGTTGCATAACAATAAAATATTTCGTAACAGATTGATTGTGTAAAAGAGTCGTGATTAATATAAATCTATAATTCAATCGATAATAAAAAGCGTCCATTTTCCAATACGACAAGGTTCAGCAGAACCCCAACATACGTATCTTTTCGTATAGTCCTAAATGATTTAAAAGAGATTTTGTTACAAACGATATATACTAAGTTACATTTTTGGAACGACTGAAACTGATTTCATAAATGCTTCCATATTGATTAAACTTGCATATCTATTTAAAGAAAGGCAACAGAAATCGTTCATAGAAACTAATAAAAACTTATGGGATATTCTAATAGATACAATTTACTTAAGTGCAATTATAATATAAAATTATATTCTTACTTACTTTAAATGCTCCGTAAATGACGAGGATGGCTGACAGAATGCAAATGGAAAAATATACTGTGCCAGTTATTGATAAAATACTGGGATCTAAAATATTAAGTAAATTGTAAAATAGCTAACACTAAAAAATGCATTATTACCATTAGCAAGATTTAAAATGTGCCTATTTTTGATTGATAAAGTGTTTATGCATTCTTTCATTGCGTTAATTACGTCTGTTTTATTTTCCAAAGAGATAATCGAAAGCATCAACCAAATCGACCACTGCACCTAAAAGAAAATTTATTTAAAAATATGATCCTAATAGCAAATTGTAATATTCCATGCAATACAATTGAGTTTGTTGTAATTAACTATCAGCAACTCCACTGTATGATAAAACATCATAATTTTAGAATAATATAATAATGGATTGTCCTGGTGAAATATTTTTTTGTATATGATACCGTTTTTCTAGATTTTTACTCTCAATCGATCGATGAAAGCTGACCGTTCCACCAAACTTGAGCCTGAATAAAATAATCTTGTGTATAGAGCACCAAAGTAGCGTGAAATGTTGAAATCAAACGAAAAACTAAATTCGAAGAAAAGCCAGTACTAGAAAGTGGAGGCTGAAGATGTTCAATAGGAAGTGGTGTTTCACTTGGCTGCGAAATGTATGTATTTTCTATACAGGGAGTTCAATTGTAAAGCGGGCCATAGGGATTTACATGTAAAATTTGAACTGTGTTAATATTGGCTCCCCTAATTATTTGACAGTATCGGTCTATTCAGATTATTTTTAAAGCTTATTAAGCTGAATGATTTGGAAATTTACTCGATAATTTTTGAAAAGTATTTACCGAGAAAATTGAAAAAAAAAACTTTACAATTATTTTTAATTAAAATAAAGGTTTGCCATGAAATCGTGATGACCGATATTCCATTTTTTAAGTGACAGATAACTGTTCATTATTTATTGTAAATGTACATTCATCGGTAAAACAAATGCACATTAAAAAATACCTGTCTATATTTTCCTGCTCCATTATTCTAAAACAAAATTGTTGCCTTTTTTCTGCATCACCATCAAGCAATTCTTGTTGTATAAGATTTGTAATTGTATCTTTTAAAAATGTTGAATGCTGTAGTGTGATGAACATTTTCTTGAACAGCAATTCTTCTAACGCTAGTCTGTGGGTTTTCGATCATTTCCGCCAACACATTGAAAACATTTTCATTTTCTAATCTGTTCATTCTTTGATCATCTTCGTCACTGTACCTTTATTTTCTTTGAATGGTACTCTTGCTGGGATTTGTCTTTTCTGGAAATTCAACATTGAACAAATCACGTACTCTTCTTAAACTACTATCTGAGTAAAACGATTTGATTATACACACTTTTTCTTTTGTAAAATACATGGCTTCGTTGTAAATTTAAATTTAATAGTTATCTGTTACCTAAAAAAATGGAATATCTGTCATCACGATTTCATGGCAAACCTTTATTTTAATTCAAAATAATTGGAAAGTTTTTTTCAATTTTCTTGGTAAATACTTTTCAAAAATTATCGAGTGAGGTACCATATCATTCAGTTTAATAAGCTTTAAAAATAATCTAAATAGGCCGATACTGTCAAATAATTAGGGGGGGGGGGGGCAATATTAACACATTTCAAATTTTACATTAAATCCCTGTGGCCCGCTTTACAATTCAATTCATATATCGAATATAGCACATTTTAATTATCATTTATTTCGATCATTTCAATATATTTTCAAGGAAATAAATAAAAATAATATAAATTAATCAGAATATATAAATTATCAGATAACTCATGCTCAATTTTAAGCCTTTGGTAATAAGGCATTTTAAAATATTTATTTCTAATTCACCTTGAATTGGACTACATGTTTGTAAAAATGTCCAATTTATTCTGTCCACAAATGGATGCAATAATCGTAGAAACTTTAATAACTGACCATTATATAATAGTTATAATGCTATCGAGAAAAAGTGATATAAATAACAAAAGTAAGGATGAGTACGTCAAAACGAATAATCATAAATTTGAAAATTTAATATAGAAACGGAATTGGCTGCATGTAAATGATGATGATCCTGAGTCAGCTACAAAAAATTCATTAACACATACCAAGAGTTACAGCATAAAAGTACCTCCTGCAAAAAACACAATAATGACATTTATATAAACCCATGGATGACGGAGAACAGTATAGCCCAAATTAATACCAAAGATCAACTCAAAAAAGAAGCTTCTAAATCAAATACTAAAAAGGAAACAAAACAAAATTACAAGACAATAAGAAATAAGCTCAACAATTTAATCAAAAACACTAAAGATGGATACTATAATATAAAAATTACACATGCCGAAAACAACTCAAGGAATTTATTTAAAATAATTAAAGAAGCAGCAAATGAATAAACTAACACAGCAAATAAAACTGTTACAAGTATAAAAATGTCGATACAAATGAATATAAAGTACTAGAACTATGCAATAAATATTTTGTCACGATAGGCCAAGAGTAAGTAGAGTTACTTAAAAAAAAGAGGATTGTAATACTAAATTGTCAACTTACTCAGTAAAAAATTCATTAGTTTTGAACGCAGTAATAAAAAAATTAATTAAAACAATAAATAGCCTCTAAACAATAGAAAAGAGAATTTACTCACTTGTTCACAGTTATTTAAATAAATTAAATAAAAATGATTTGAAGATAATTAATAAATTATTTCCACATTTGGCTCTGTGACTTTTAACTACGTTACGTAAGTATGTTAAATAAATACACATTAAAACAACTACTTCCCGGGCAAATACCCTGCCGGACGTTGAATCACATAATGCACACCTGCTGATGCATAACATGCATGCGAACATGACCTATTGCTAGGCCATGCCCCTCTCCAGCCTTATACTTTTCGGTGTTGACCATGTGGAGAACTGCAATAATTGCAGCATCGATATCATATCGTCGAAACCACTGCCCGTCAGAGGCCAACCCACGTGTGGACCGGGAGGGCGATAGACACCCTCAGGCTTTTAACGGCCCACCCCTGATTCCTCATTTAGTCGTGACAAGCACGAGGGCTGAGTCGACCCCGCCGAATGCAGTTAGCCCTATCCAAGATAGGGACACAGGGGTGCCACGGGTAGGCCTGCAATTCCGACTTGAATATCTGCCCCATTCAGACATCCATGCTCTAGAGCAAGGTAGTCCCCGCAGCTTCAAGCTTTTATGCGGCCCCCTGCTGATGCATAACAATGAAATATTGCATAATGCAACAAATTTTGATCCGAGAAAAAAATAAATGTAAAAGCAACAAAAAGAACGTTACTTAATATAAGGCCATCTGCAGAGACGTGTTTCGGGTTCTATCCCTCGTCAGTACAGCTCCGCCTTACATAACTTAAAGATGTTAAAATAAATCAATTAAATTAATTCAACTATACTCAGTGAAATTAAATCAATTATATATATAAACGATATCCCCTTTTACCAAAATGTAGTTTAGCGGTTAGAAATATTCTATGCTCCTATTACTTGTTTCTAGTTGTTTCTGTTGAGTGCTATTTGCTTTGTTTCTTGTACAGTGAGTCCTTGTTTTGCATGATTGCTTTTGCAACCCCATTATCCCACCTTTCAGCTGGTCTTCCTCTTCTTCTTCGGATTTGTGTTCTTGCTGTCCATACTATCTTCATTAGACTGGTTTCCATCGTTCTCTGCATGCGTCCCTACCATCCGAGTTGCCTAGCTTTTATATGTTCCTGATATCGGTGTTCCTTATTCTATCTATTCTTGTTATGCCCTTTACTGTCCTTAGGTATTTCATTTCTATTGCTTGTATTTTGTTTTTAAGAGCTTTATTTAATGTCCATGTCTCACATCCATATGTTAATATAGGGATATATACTGTCTAATATATTATTATTTTTGTTTCCCTAGACACGTGTTTGTTTTTTAGAAAGTTTTGACATATGGCGTAATACAGTCTTCCGTTTTTTTTCTATTCTCTCCGTCACGTCTTTGTCGTATTTTCCGTTGCTCTGATTTATTACTCCAAGATATTTAAAATCGTTCAATTGTTCAATATTTTCTCCATTTAGTTCATTGTCATGTTGTAATTAGTAAGTACTTTATTCCACTCGTTTAGAGTAGATCATTCTCATTCCCTGCTATTATGACAATATCATCTGCGCATTCTGAGATTTTCAATTTCTATGTCCGATTATTAGGGAATTTATATTTTGGTTGCATTCTTTCATAATATGGTCCATGAATATGCAAAATAGTACAGAACTCAGAACACCTCCTTGTCTTAGGCCATCTACAGTATGAAATATATTAGACCTTTGGTTTTTATAAATTACGTAGTTTGATGTTTCTTTATATATACTCCTTATGGCTTCAATTAATTCTATGTTAGTTCCTCTTTGTGTTAAGATATCCCACACTGTGTTCCGTGATACTCTGTCAAATGCTTTTTCCAAATCAATGAATGCAAGGTACGCCTTTAGCTTGCTGTTGTTTACTTTCTCGATTATTTGTTTAATTGTAAATATATGGTCTTGTACACTCCTCGCTCTGAAGCCGCTTTGTGTCTCTTATAGTGTGGATTCTATAGTCTTATCAATTATATTAAATCAAATTAAACTAAATCGATTTACATTAAATTAAACCAAATTAATTAAATTTAAATCAAAACCGAATAACATTAAACGAAACTAATTGAATTAAATTAATTAAAAAGAGCGATCCTTACGAGCCGCGTGATCTGATAGTAATGACGGGCAAAGCAAAAACGCGCGTTCCTGCACTGTTATTTATTGCATTATGCAATATTTTATTGTTATGCAACATTATGTGATTTTATGTCCAGTGGGGTATTTATCCGGGAAGTAGTTGTTTTAATGTGTATTTTATTAACGTAATTACTTAACGTAATTCAAAAGTCATAAAGCTAAATGTGCACATAATTTGTTAATTATTTTCAAATTATTTTTATTTAATTTGCCTCAAAACAAATTGTGTAACTGGAATTAACAATATTAAAGTGAAACACATAAAAATATTCCATGAATATTTAATACCACCGTTACTTCACATCTTCAACACAATATTTAAAACCAGAATTGTACCGACACAATTCAAAACTCCATTCTTATACACAAAGCTGGGCCTACAAACGAAATTAGCAATTACAGACCAATAAGCACAATTGTTACCGGCGTCTCAGCGGAAACGCCGGAACTTTGATTTAATTAGTTGGTTTGATAATTATTACCGGGCAACGTAATATTTTTTTTTTACATCGGCACCCATTTGTTTTCAACTTATTAAATCAATTTAAATTTAAAATGACTAAAGTTCGTATTACATGCATTGATTGTTCAATTTGTAATTATGTATATATTTTAATTTAAGTTAGTTTTTACGATTTAAGGTTTTTCCCCAGTACAAATTTTGCACTCTCATAAAAGATATTTAATCCTTAGTTACGCCCAAGAGAGCTGTACCAAACATTTTTCCAGGTATTCGTTACGCCCCAATATTACGCTCGGGCAGAGCCTTTCAGCTCTGTTGACCAGCCACTTCTTCATTTAATTGACTTCGAGATGGGGGGTAGGTTTGTAGTTAGTGGATGAGATTTGCTAAAAATATTGGGGACGATCACATATAGTTATAGAAAGGTGTTAGGTGCAAGGAATAAGAAGAGGGTAATATAGGTGTTGAGAGAACAGAGGGGGAAAATTGTAGACATAGAAAGGGGGGCAGAATGTCCAAGAGAGATGAGGGTGGAGTATAAATTTTGACATTCCCTATAGTGATTATGGCACGAGAAAAAAATGTGATCTACATCGCCAAACGAGCCGCATGAACAATTAGGTGAGCGGATGACTTTGATTTTATATAGGTGGCTTGGGGACGAATTGTGGGCAGTTTTAAGGCGTATAATTGATGTGATGAATCGTCTGCCACGAACCTTAGGATCATAAAACCAAGGTTTGGGTGGAATGGTCGGGTGGAGGGAAAAGTATCTAAGGTGCGAGGATGTTCCCGTCCAAATAGCTTGCCACTTGCGTTTTAAGCTAGTTTTGAGGGTATATAGGTAGTCATTGTGAGGGGAGGAAAACTGAGAGAGGGGGAGCTCCCTTGCTGATTTAGCTAGTGAGTCGGCTTGTTCATTGCCGTTTATTCCTCTATGGCTGGGGATCCAGCAGAGTTCGACACTATATCCGTCTAAGTGCATGTCATAAATTAGAGTTCGTATATGGTTGGTTAGTGTAGATCTGTCGGGTCTAATTCCAACTTTGGATATGGAAAGTAAGGCTGCTTTGGAGTCAGTAAAGATTATAGGATTGACGAGGTGGAGCTCTTTTACCATCTTAAGACATTCCAAAATGGCGGTAAGTTCGGCTGTAAGGATAGAGGAAGTGTTAGGGATTCTAAAGGAGAGGGATACATGGTTGTTGATGAAGATCCCGCAGCCTGTGAAGGAAGCCTGGGGGGAAGAGGAGCCATCTGTGTAGCAGAATGTGGCATTTGGCCATTTTTTATTAGCTGTGGAAAGAAAGTGTGAGTTGAGGGGGGGAAATTTGGGTTAAGGTGAATTTTGACAGGAAAAAAGTTGGTGAAGAATTTTGTTAGGTAACAGGGGAGTTTATTGGAGGAATATATGTTCAAGGAAGAGGCAATTTAAAAGTTTTCTAGTAGAGGGGAAGGAGTTTTTGATTTTGCTTGGTAAGCGTTAAGCAGACAAGAGACTGAGTCAGTCACTAATGTGTTGTTATGTGAGATAGATTTAAGAAAGAATTTTCTGGCTAAGAAGTCAGAGCGAATAAATATGGGGGGGATGCCCGCTTCTACCTCGAGGGCCCTAAAGGGGGAGGATTTCATACATCCCAGGATGATCCTTAGGGCGGATATTTGCATCTGATTGATAATTTTTTGTAGATGGGTGGAGATGGGGGATAGGATAAATAGGCCGAACTCCATACGGGATCTAATTAGACTTTTGTAAAGAGTGAGAAGAGTAGCGGGATTTGAACCCCACCAAGTGTGGGAGAGACATTTGATTGTATTTAAGGCCTTGTTTACAATAGTCTGAAGGTTGAGAATGTGAGGTTTCCAGGTAAGAGAGGAGTCTAAGATTAAGCCAAGGTATTTGATTTCTGTTACTTTTTGTACAGAGTTGCCTTCAAAGAAAATTTGATAATTGGGGAGATTTCTTTTCCTTTTGGAAAATAACATGAATTTTGATTTGTTTGATGAGAGAGTGAGTCCATGTTTGGAAAGCCAAACAGACAGTTCCATGAGAGCTTGATTTATTCTATTGAATAGGGATTGAATGTTAGGGCCGTGGCAGTAAAGTACAACATCATCAGCATATTGGAGGATGGAGCAGTAAGGGGATATAAGGGGTTGTAGGGGTAGTGTGTAGATTATATAGAGTAAAGGGCTCAGGATCGAGCCTTGTGGAAGGCCTATAAAGGAGGATCGTGGGGATTTTTTAGCGGTGTCAGAATTGAGGAATAAAAGTTTTTCATTAATTAATAACCATATGCATTTAATAATGTTGATTGGAAGACCTAAGTGAAATATTTTTTTTATTAAAATAGATGGAATAACAGAGTCAAATGCGGCGGAGATGTCAAGGAAAACGGCGAGGGTGACCTGATTATTTAAGAAGGAGAGGTTTATGTCAAAGGTGAGTTTTATGAGATTGTCAGTGACAGATTTGCCTTTTCTGAATCCGGTTTGTGAGGAAGGGTATATGTTGTTCTGTTCGAGCCAGAAGTCAAGTCGGGTTTTGATAAGGTGTTCAAAAATCTTGCGTACACAGGAGGTAAGAGAGATAGGGCGATAGCTGCCGGGATCGAGGGGGTTTTTGCCCGATTTTAGTATAGGGCAGATGATTTGGGATTTTCAGGAAGGGGGAAGGCTTTCACCGGAGAGAAAATTGTTAAATATTCTTAGGATTTTAAGCTTCAGATGGAAAGGTAGGTGTTGAAGCATGGAATAAGAGATATTATCTAATCCGGGGGATGAGTCTCTTAGTTTCTCCAGGACGGAGTTAAGTTCTGAAAATTTGAGGAAAGATAAGAAGGAGGGGAAGAGGATAAATGAGAGGGATGGAAGAGGGTGTCAAGGGAGAAATAGGGGGAAACATACATAGGGAGTGAGGTTGATGAAGAATGCATTTAGTACCTCATTATTGGGTAGGGGGTGGGAGGGAGAAAAGGATTTCTTGAGTATTTTGATTTTATTCCAGACTTCTGATAGGGGGGTAAAACGTGATACTAATTCACAAAATTCTTTAAATGATTTTTTTCTTTTTTTGTTTGAAGATTTTCCTTGATTGGGCAATGACCTTTTTTGCTAGAATATAATTAGTAGACGAACCTAAGCGACAATACTTTGATGGCTTGTTTCCTAGATGATTTGAGTTGTGAACACTAATTATCCCACCAAGGGCAGGGAAATGGGCGATACTTTGTACTGTGGGGTGGGATCGAGTGGTCGGTGGCTAAAGTGATAGAATCCATAAGCTCAGAATAAGAACAATTTGTTAATTCAATTTTAGTTAAAGTTTCAGAGTAACTTTCCCAGTCGGCTAATTTGAGGTTTCGTCTTAGTCTGGATGTGTTCCTGGGGGGGTGGGAGGAGTTAGAGAGAAGGTGATGTCTAGGTGAATAGGGAAGTGATCACTACCGAAAGTGTCTGGAATAGTGGTGCATGAGGCCTTAGTGGCTAAGGAGGGTGAGGAGATAGCGAGGTCTATGATGCTATTGTATGAGGGAGATGAGTGAGAGAAATGAGTAGGATGGTTGTCATTCAAAACGATGAGGTTGTTATCTTCTATAAAATCCCAAAGAATTTTTCCGTTGGTGTTGGAATGTGAACCGTTTGAGTAGACCATGTGGGAGTTAAAGTCACCTAGGATTACAAATGGAGGAGGGCCTACTAGGATGGAGTTCCAGTAAAGGCGAGAGCAAGAGGATGAGGGAGGAATATATCCTGAGATAAGGGTAAAAAGAAAGAATTTGGCGGAGAGGAATTGGATGTTATTATTATTTGAATTGTTTAATGGGGTTTCAGTGAATGCTAGTGAGTTTCTAATTAGGATAGCGATGCCTCCTTTACCATCGGGTCTGGAGTTTAAGATAGTTTGGTAGCCGGAAGTAAATGTTAAATTTTTATTTTTTTGTAATTGAAAATTCAATTACGCGGTTGCAGCTCCGTACTGGTTGGCTGAAGATTGCTGCACGCGCACCTATCTCAGCCAATGGGAGAAGGGCGATCCCACCCCGTACTCCCTAGAATAAAACCGTTCGAGGAACCCTCAAACGGGACAGTGGTTTTTTTATTCCTAAAAAGAGTGTGTTGTTTTTTTACTTTTCAACGAAGTGGTGTTGTGATTTTTTTGTTTTAAAGTATTATTCTTTTTCTTAAATACATTTTCATTTTATTTTATTTTTTTACTTTTATTACAAAGGTAATTTTTACGAGAGTGCATTTTTTAACAAATTACGATTTACGATTCTATCTATATTTTTTTGTACATTTTAATAAATAGTAATTCTTTTTGTTATATTTGTTTTAACGTCCCATAAGCTGATGACACTGCCATTGTACTCCATGGTAATACTTGAAATAAAATCAGAAATAGAGATTGTGTAGGCATGAATAATATGAAAAGTATTCTTGACAAATTGAAATTGTCATTATATATTGACAAAACAAAATACATCCCATTCACACCAATAATTTATAGAAAAACACCTAAAATCGGATCCCCAAACAAACAACGTAACGAAGAAGTTGAGAATATTAATATTCAAATTTTACAATTTACGAATTAAATTTGAATTTTGAATTTAATTTAATTAATTAAAAAAATGCGACCTTTTCATTTGAAGCACTGAATGGGTATTTTATATCACAGGTCTCTGTGGTGTAGTTGGTGGGGCACTCGACCGGTAATTGGGGGACATTGATTCAAATTCCGTCAGAGATGTTTCTTTTCCACTTTATATTTAATTAGTTTAAGTTATACCTAAATATTGTATATTGAAATTTCTACAATTCATAGATATAAATATAATTTAAAAGGAATGCCATGACTTTTTCAAGGGTTACAAATATGAGCAAGGGGAAGAGACCATCCTCTATTTGATAGTATAATGCACCGCTTAAAGAGAAAATAACACCACTTAATGTGGGTGCCTGTAAATTAGATTAAACGCTCTAAGCGGTTTTAAAAGGGCGATCTAAGTGAGCAACAAAAGCTACCTTAACCTACTTATCTTGGATTTATAAAATCTATTAATTCTGTTAGTTACTTTGAATAAAGACTTTAAGTGAATGTACATGTTATGCGAAAGTTAGTTCAAGTAAGAGACTACTGGACGGGTAGGTGAATTTTTACTTTTCCAATATTAAAAATATGACGAAATTATTGTGATCGTGAAAAAAATACAATCTCTAATAACAACTGATAGATATACCTATTTTAAGGACGTCGCGAAATTCAACTTTCCGGCTTGCTGGGAGTCAGCTATGTAATAATTTCGGGGGAGCTTGCACAAAAAATAATTGTCCGTATACTTTATTATACTCTAATTTGTATATTGATGGATTGGCACAGCTGCGGAATTTAAAACCGGTCACTGATTTTTCGCTAGTGTGAATGAATAAATAAATGTATACAATCACTCATATTCTAACGCTAGTGCAATTCTCCCTCTATTATTTTAAGACACATGTCGGCGCATTTTATTTTAAAATACATGAAATATGTGATTATCTAAAATAACATCACACTTTATAACAAGTTTGAATGCGAAATTACACCAATTCAGGATAATTTAATTAAAAGTGAAACAAACCAATTGTTTTAATTTTAATTAAATTAAAAAATTAATGTTTCACCACGGTTTAATTGAGAAATTAATTAAGCCAAATTAAACTCTGCAAATAATACAATTTACAAATATGCATTTTTATGAGTCGCTATATATATTTAATTTTTATTATAGTAATTTTCTGTGATTCAATAAAAATAGTATATTTCAAACAATAATTACCATATAAGAAATTCCCACGACGATACTCCCGAGCCGCACGGAAAACCAAAAACAGAATCTGCTCAACATCCTCACTAACTCCGCGTGAAAATGACTCGGAACAATATTTTCTTTGGACTGTGATGATGAGAATAGTTTTCAGGCTTATAATAAATTCATTAATGGCGTGCAAGAGCAGTACTAAAATAACCACTGTCTTATAGATTTCCAATTATCTCAATTGAGGTAGCTTTCGCGAGTAGGTGTTAATTAAAGCTTCCTTGATGGGTGGGATATTAATTAATTGGGAATATTTAATTGTGCGTGTTTTCTGTTTTTATCGCGCCAAAATGATAAATTTTTAAAAATAAAAATCCGAGTAAAAGCAGAAATTACATCAAATGATTGTAAATTAAAACTACAGAAAAATCATTCGGGCAGATCATCTGTGCTAAAACTCTTCAAAATTGCGGCTTAGCAGAAAAAGATAGCATGAAAAAAAATCGATCGTTAAGGATGTCGATAAATCAAATAAATAAAATATAATAGTGAAACAAATCTTTTTTTTTCTATACAGTTATCAATTAAAAAGAATCAGTCTCTAAAATTCTATAATCTGAATATGTACGTTTTTTCCATTAAAGTTAAAGAGTAGCAGTCAAAATTAGATAAAGAAACTGGCTTATTGCATATTACGCCAATTCACTAGTTCTTGTTATTAGAAAACAAAATTGTAAGATATAATGAAATTAATAGGTAATGAATATGAAGTGATTTGAATGTTGACTTTAGTGAAATTTTCATTGTACGCATTTTTGTTACTAAAAATATAGATTACGAACTGTTATAAATATGATTGATTACACAATACAATTTAAAACTTTTAAAATGTATGTATTTTCAAATTCTTTTTATTTAATTCATAGTTTATGCGGTTGTGAAGGAAGTATAATTTTATGCTCATGTTATATCCAAGCATATGAAAGTATTTAATGTGTTGAAAATGGTCAGGAACATTTCTTATTTCACAAACAAAATTTCAACAAGCCAAACGAACTCATTCCATGTTAATTTCTCAACTTCTGTCATTGTATCCGTATTTTTTTATCTTTTATTAACGATCTGTGGTCCCATTTTGTTAAGGACTTTAACAAATGGTTTTATAAGCCCTAATTTTAAGGTTATATTTATAATAATTTAACGTCACCGATTCTAAATATAACCTCACTTGTTTTCCAACAACTCTTGTTTTAGAGTTATAACTGTCAGTATTTTTTTCTTTCTTTCTTACACGAAAATAAAACGTATAAGAAAGAAAAATAATTGCTATTTAAGAAGCCATTAAGTTATCTTACTATAATTTGATATGGCATCATCAAAAAGAGTTTGTGCGAATGTTCCAAACCATTTTACCATTTTTTTTTTCATTTTTAGAGAGTATATCTTTAAATCTTTAAAGAATGCCGTTTAAATGCTTCAACGTTTGTTAATGGGGCTTATTAAAATTACCGTGGGCACCCGTTAGAAACTAAAGATAAGCCTTGGATTCCTCAAAAGGTATGTAAAACGTGCGCGGAATTTCTTCGTTTATGAAAAATAATAAAATAAACATTTTCTGCTACGAAACCTCACTCGTGTTGGATGAACCATGGCGCTTGCTATTTTTGTTTGGTGAACATAAAAATCGAGCCAAATTGGAATATCCTTGCATACGATCGATACCTTGCTATATGTGAACCTCAACCTTGATTTTTTACAGGAGGACCCAAATTGGCTATGGGAAAAAATGACAGTGATTTTGAATGTGATCTGCGAACGCCATAACTATTCAAACAAGATGATTTAAACGTCCCAATCAGAGATCTGTGACTGTCGAAGTTTGATTAACAAAAGAAACTATTTTTTCTTATTACAGCATAAGAGAACAGGATCTTCTTAAATATTTTGCTGAAGAATATGATTTTGTTTTTTGTAAAAATATACATGGTTTAAAGGCTGGAATGGGATTACGTTTCTAGTGAGTGGCGTTTATTTATAAACTCGTCAAAACGGAGACTAAAGTGTGTTCTCTTACACAATGGGAATAAAGTGGGGTCGATGTCTATTGCACATTCTATTAAGGTAAAAGAAAAATATATTTCTATTGTTATGATTTTGGACGAAATTAAATATTTCGAAAACAACTGACTCGTATGTGTTGATTTAAAAATGGTCAAATTTCTTTTAGGTCAACAGGGTGGTTATGAAAAGTATCTATGTTTTCTTTGTTTGTGCGATAGTAGAGTTAAAGATCAACATTGGCTTAAAAGAGATTGGTCTACTCGGGAAGTACTAGTTCCAGAACAACAAACTAAAGTTTTATACCACTATATACAGAATCATATTAACCTTTGATTACGAAGCGTGGACATTAACGTACGAACAGAATAGCAAAATCCTAGTAATACAAATCAAATACCCGAGAGCGATGAAAGGACTCACAAGAATGGACAGAATAACAATCAGGGAGGATTCAGAAACGGAAGAGATATTCAAGATTATAGAAAGAAGATAAATGAGTTGGTGAGGACGTTTACAAATTATGGAGGAATTACTTTCATTTTTTTAATCATAATTGTATGTCATTTTTTATCATTTTCTTTTTAACAAAAACATTTAAATAAAATATTTTTAATAATGAATTTATTCAAGGCAAAGCTGTGCTGCCGAGGAATAAATCCCGAAACATGTGTACACATATGACCTTTTATACAAATTTAGTTTTTTTTTAATTAAATAAAAAGAATTTGAAAATAATTAATTAATAAATTATTTTCCCTTTGGCCTATTATTCTATTAATTTTGTTCGTGTAAAATATTCTTGATTCGAAAAAAACAAACTTTGCTGTATCAGCTTTGCTGAGGTGCAACGGCAAATATCTCTCATGGAATTCAATGTCCGATGTGGGAATTTGTCTGGGAAGTAGTTGTTTCAACAGATATTTGTATTTTTCTCTATACCTACTTCGTAAGTCATTAATTGCAGAGCAACTAGAAATTAATCAATTAATTAATATCTAATTATTTTCTCTTAATTCAATTAAAACTGCAATAAGAAACATTTCAACCATCTTCATTTCAATTCTAATTAAATTTCACTTTCAAGTAAATTGACGTTCATTACTTATTTACCATATGTATTAGGTTTTATTGTTTCCTTTTTTTCATAATGAGCGAATTGGAGCAATACACAATAATCAACTATTTCAGACTGATATTTTTCTGCTTAAGAGGCATAAAAGTAAGTGTATATATATATATATATATATATATACAGTGCATTTTTTATCCAGGCCTCATAGGGATTTACGTAGGAAAATCTTTTCGTCGTGTTAATGGTTTTTCTATGGTATGGATTTTGATCAAATTAAACACACATTTAATTTAGAGTAATATGTATAAAATTCAGTAGTTTTTAAACTATTTTAAATGCGTTTTATGTTTTAAAAATTGATTTTAAATGATAATAATTTTGAATATTTTTTTAAATAGTAGGCTTAGTTCACTGACGTCAATCGTAATTGTCAAAGTGTTCCAATTTATTGTACATCTTTTATTGCAAGAATGTTGATCACGGTGTAGACCAAGAAAAGATTTAAATAGTGATGGATTACACAAAAGAGCTTATTTTGAAAAGATATTAAGGTTTAGTTAATTAATTCAAATTAGTTTTTAATATTCAATAAACATTAATTAATTAACTTAAACTAGGCAATACAATAACTTTAAAAAAAACATAACATTAAAGTAAATGTTCAAACTGTTGCCCATTAGCAGCTAAACATCTTTAATATTTAAAATGTCTTTTCACATTTTGAAGCTGCCGGAGAGTTATTTTAGAAGATTCTTCGAGAATTCTTCCTTTTAATTCTTCTAAATCCTTTGGTCTGCTACGGATATCGTCAAAAACATTGCTTGCCAAATAACCCCAGTAAAAGAAGTCGAGCAGTGTTAAATCGGGACTCCTTGCTGTTCATTTCAGAGGTCCAAATCGCCCAATCCATCCATGCGGAAATTGAGTATTTAAATACTCAGTAATTTGTCGCGTGCTATGTGGAGGTGCACCGTCGTGCTGGAAAATTATTTCACCATTTACTGGCACTTGTTCAATGGCAGGAAAAATATTTTCCATCAAAAATCTTTGATATTTTTCACTATTTAGCGATCCCTCTATAAAAATGGACCTATAATATGGGTACCTACCATTCCTGCCCATACGTTGACCTTTTGTGGCCATTGTGTGTGTGTGTGTGTGGTTTGGAAGAAATATGGATTTTTTCTAGACCATAATCTTGTGTTTTGATTATTTACTGACCCATTCAATATAAAAGTTTTTTCATCAGTAAAAAGAATTCTATTCATTACATTTGGATTTTAATTAATTTTATTAATCCGATACTCGCAGAATTCCATTCTCGGGAAATAATCACTTTCTAACAGATGGTGGCTATTGTGAATTTTATAACTTTTAAACTTTTCCAACTTCAAAGCTTGGTAGCAACTGCTTCGTGTAACTTGAAATTGGCTGGATAATTTTGTCACACTTATTAATGGATTTTCTTCAATTGCCAAACACACATTTTCCCTCAAGTCTTCTGTCACAACCCGATTTGCACGTTTTCTTCCTCCACTATGTTCCGCATTAACACAACCAAATTTAACAAAGTTGTTGTAAAATTTTAGAATTGTTTTCTGATTTTGAATTGGCCGTCCTGGATACTCCACGGAGAAATGATCACGCACTTGTCTACTTGATAGCCCTTTTATGTATTCCATCACCATTTTAACCTTTTCTTGGGTGGTATAAACCGACATTCTTTCAATAAAAGGAGTACAATAAATTGGAACACTTTGACAATTACGATTGAACTAAGCCTACTATTTAAAAAAATATTCAAAATTATTATCATTTAAAATCAATTTTAAAAACATAAAACGCATTTAAAATAGTTTAAAAACTACTGAATTTTGTACATATTACTCTAAATTAAATGTGTGTTTAATTTGATCAAAATCCATACCATAGAAAAACCATTAACACGACGAGAAGATTTTCCTATGTAAATCCCTATGAGGCCTAGATAAAAAAAAATGCATTGTATATATATATATATATATATATATATATATATTATTAAATCCTGGAATCAAAGTCTTATTTGTTAACAAGTATATTCATTTTACTGTATACCCACTCACTCAACTAAATTACCACATTAAACACATTTGATAACAGATGTTTAATTAATTCAAGTAAACATGCATTTTCCAACCGAACTGAAAAACGAAATAGCTGCAAAATTATTTTTCTCCATTCGGACCGATTATTTAGTAAAAAATGTTGTTTTTATAAATCGATTATATGTGATTGAAATCAGCAGTCGATTTAGATTAATGTTTTGATTACCTACATCGAATTGTATTGTTAAAAGTTGTAACAGTGCAGCTTTTGTTACAATTCTCCTATGTGATTATTATTAGCCAATATGTATTTGTTGTACATTAATGGATTTTTGTTTAGTATAGTTCATAATCTGATATTTGAATAATTTAAAATATTTAGTAGTATGATGTAATAATCCATTTCAAATAATGCTAGATATTCGATTTCTTTTATTGCTCCCAATATAATAGTATGGATTGTTTTAAGTTTAACTAAAAAATATATTTCCATGTTTTTATTTAAGCAATGAAACTTTAATGCCATCCTCATTTTATTTATTGTTCCATTAATGGTACCTTTTATCTATTTTCAGCTGAAAGAAATATTAAAAACATAATTAATTCATTTAATTAAATTAAATAAAAAGGAATTTAAAAATAATTATGTTACATAATAAAATAATTAATTAATAAAGCTATTTCAAGTTTTTGACTTACATAAAGTAAGTAGTTTTCTTTAAACTTTAAACAAACATCCATTGAAACAACTACTTTCCAAGCAAGTACTCCGCCGGACATTGTTATAATGGACAATTGCTGTTGCGCCAAAAACTAATTAATTAATAATTCAATTAATTATTAATACAAATTTAGTTTTTTTAATTAAATAAAAAGAAATAGGCCAAAGGGAAAATAATTAATTAATAAATTATTTTCCCTTTGGCCTATTTCCCTTTAGCTATTGCAAGTTTTTGACTTACATAAAATAAGTAGTTTTCTTCAAACTTTAAATAAACATCCATTAAAACAAGTACTTATCCGGCAAGTATCCCGCCGGACATTGTTATAATGTGCAATTGCTGTTGCGTCAAAAATCATTGTTTAATGAGTGATGCCATGCCTATCTGCATATGTTCAAGAATCGTATTTTTTATAGGGGAATTCGAAAGTGTGTATATTTAAGATTATCTCCTAAAAAGTTTCATATTGATGATACAAACTGCCTAAGTTATGCGAGTTTATGAACGTTAGTCGACACTAGGAATTGGAATACCGGTAAACGGCAATACCGATTTACCGGTAAATCGCCCAAAAAGTGTTTAAAAATTTACCGGTAATTTTTCTATTTTTTTTACCGGTATTTCGGTAAAAATGAATCTTGTATTTTTCTTAATTAATTAAGTGCTTTGACATTCTTTTGGGTTATTTCCGATATTCTGGAAGAGAAATTATATTACATCGCTTTTTAAATCCGGCAAGAAGGATAACATAACGAATTATCGCAGCATTTCAATACAATCATCTATACCAAAGCTATTGGACGAACTTGTTTCTATTAAATTAAGGTGGGTTTGCAAAAATGTACTTCTTGAAGAGCAGCATGGTTTCCAACCAGGCAAATCAACAGCTACAAATATGTTATCATTTACCACTTACATAATGAATGCTTTTGAATGCAATCAATCTGTGGATGTTATCTACACAGATTTTGCCAAGGCATTCGATCGTGTAAATCATAATATTTTAATTGCCAAACTATCATCTTATGGATTTCATAAAAATATCGTGAAATGGTTTAATAGTTTTCTAACTAATCGAACGCAATGTGTGAAAGTGAAGAATTTCTTATCAAAACTAAGTTCTGTACCATCCGGTGTACCCTAAGGATCACACTGTGGTCCATTACTGTTCTTGTTATTTATAAATGACATCTCAGATGTTCTTCATTTTTACTCTTTGCCGACGATCTTAAGATATATAAACCAATATCAATAATCGACGACTGCGACCTGCTGCAACGCGACCTCTCTTCAGTCCATAAGTGGTGTTGCGATAACTACCTATTCTGCAACATTCAAAAGTGTAAGGCAATTTCATTTTCCAGAAACTCAAATATTATTAATTTCAAGTACAGCATCAATAATAGTCAACTTGAACAATTGTGTGAAATTAAAGATCTGGCTGTGTTACTGGATACAAAATTATCTTTTTATAGCCACATAAATTCAATTTGCAACAAAGCATCAAAAATGGGTTACATAAGTAGGATGGCTAACGATTTGTCAGCTCAATCATTGTTTATTTTGTTTATGTAGGCTCCAATATGGAATACATGTCTTCTGTCTGGTTTCCTAATACCATTACTCATAGTAGTGCTCTAGAGAGAATTCAGAATAAGTTTTTAAAAATTCTTGCGTTTAAGTCTTATTTAGATGTTGACAGAGTTATGTCGGTATTTTGCATTGATACGCTTAAGAGACGTAGGATTCTCTTGGACTTGTCAATGTTTTGTAAACTTCTGAATGGCCAAATGCAATGTCCATATTTATTGGCACAAGTTGATTTTTACGTAAACTTATCAGATCGTACTACTCGTCATAGACCACTTTTTCGCATTCCCTTACATAGGTCAAACTACGCCTACAACAATACTCTCTCCAGGTGCATGCGAATTTCCAATTCACTATCTTTGGATCCACATTTTGATTTGTTTTCAGAATCCCATACGCAATTTATGTCTAAATTAAAGCATGTAATGTTCTGAATATAATATTTAGTTAATTATAAGTTTATTGCAGTAATACCAATTGTATTTCTATTTCTATTTTTATTATAAGTCACTTTTTTATCCAAGATGCACGTAGCTCTAGTTTTATATTATATTATATTATTTGTTATTGTAATATTTATGTTATTCTGTTTGTAAAATGTTTTTTTTTTTTTGCCGTTAATAAATGAATTTGAACTTTAATATACGTCTGCAACAAAATCGCATTTAAAGACTTAATTGTTCCTTTCGAATAATTACAATACAAATAATATTCTAAATAAAAACAAAACGAGCGTTGCTGACTAAACATTAAAATATTAAAATCTGTAACATCTCGTGCTTTTTCTATCAAACAGAAAAAAAAGTTCAGCATGATTTGAATTCATGGTTTTTATTTGAGTGATATACAGATTCAGAGGACGTTACTTTGCATCAACCTCTTTTCGCCGCGAACTTAAATATTTATATAAAAATATGTTCAGTGATAAATCAACATATTGATCATACACAGTTAACACGCTATCATTTGAAAAATTAAAGGTAAGTAAATTGCTATATTATATACAGCGTGCAACTAAGAAAAAGTAAGATATTTCATAAAATACAAAAATGGTTAATTTTCACAATTTTTAATTATTTATTTATATACAGTGCTAAAAGACGCATTACGTGTCATATCAAATCTATCATACATATTTCAAAATAAAGGTATATATTTTTTATATCGATATTGAATTCTTGAGTTTGTTGCAATCTATTTTATATAAGATGTGTTAAGTGTGTATTGAATATTTTAAAAGTTATGGTTACCTTTATGCTAAAACCGACATATATATTATTATTATTATTATTATTTTGGCGCTACTTATTTTATTTATATGTGTAACTAATATTAAAATGTAAAAGTTAATTGTACAGGGCGGTCCACGATAAATTAGACCATCTTATATTCTTCAATTTTAAAATAATTTAATTTCTAAAATGGTTTTCTGTATATTTTTATTTGCTATTGATTCATTTTTGTCTAACTTAAACATTATACAAGCTGTAACAAAAATGTACTTTATTCTTATGAAAAGTCGAAAAGGCACTTCAAAAATATAAAGTTGTCTAATGTCTGGGGATGTACTAAACTTAGGAATTAGTAAATTTACTGTAAGGTCCCCGCTTATATAAATAATTAAGATATCAAAAAGACATTAAATAAAAGCAATATTTTGTTACACCCTGAATAATACTGCAGTTAGACTAAAATGGATCGCAAATTTTAACAATTCAGATATATATATATATAATATACAGTTAATAAATCTAATACTTTGAAATTAATGGTAATAAGTAGGGGTCCAGTTTATAGTGTACCGTAGCTAAATGTAATATAACTTTGTTTTATTTTTTTAATAACGAAAATATCTAACTTTAATGTAGTTGTTGTGTTCAAATAAAACATATTTAAATGATAACCAAGACTTATAGTTAAGAGAAAATGAGCTATATAAATAAAACTACTTTTGTAGGTACAGTTTAAAATATTGTATAGATAACACTATCAACGTCACGATCAGTAATATACAGAAAATAAGCTTTCTTCACGTGATTTTATATAAAAAAAATAATGCGTGGTTATACAAACAATTAAAGAAAAAATCAAAATAAGCAACCCTACTAAATATTATTTATAAATAATTTGTAGAAACAAAATTAATCTATATTCATATGGGAGATAACAGCTATTAGCTAAATTTTTACAAAATTGAGCTAAAAACTGATTTTTTCTATATTGTCAAATATAGATACATTTTGTTTCTACAAATTCTTTATAAATAATATTTAGTCGGGTTTCTTATTCTGATTTTTTATTTAATTGTTTGTATAACCACGCATTATTTTTTTTTTTTTCATAAAACCACGTAAAGAAAAGTGTAACCCCCTTAATTACTTGTTATTAATTCAACATCTGTAAAAAGACAATTAAATAGTAATTAATTGAGATATTTTTTATTGTTAAGCAATGGATAAAAATTCACCATGGAATTATTTTAATCGCACAATTACAAAAGATGAGTGGTTTACATGCTCACCTAAGAAGCCAACACAAAATAAATTTGTTAAAACGTAACAATGAGAAAACAAACGATGCATCTACATCATCTAATGCAGATCTTAATATTGGTGAAAATTCTCGTTCAAAAATTACATCCTATTTCAAGAAAACAATAGATGAATCTTTTTTTGCCGTAATAGCACGGATGCATAAATCAAAATATCATTAAGATAGCTAACGCAATGCTATTTTATGAGGCAGCTACATTTTACTCCCCGCATTCCCCTCGCCTATAAACTGCGCGCAGTGCGGTGCTGCCGCCCGTAATTGCGGAGAATATTAGAATTACCTGTTCTCAATGGAAATTATTTTTTGTGACCTCGAGCTATACAGGGTCCTGCAACAGTGCGTCGGGCTTTGCTAGCGCCTTTCCTGTAAAAAAAAAAAAAAAAAAAATGTTTCGTACAAAAAGTTATTGATTTAAAAATCTTTATGGCGTAAAATTATTTTCAAACATACAGAGTGTCCCAATTTTGCGGTATAACAAAAATATTTGTCTTTTTTAATGGAACACCCTGTATTTATTCAACTTTTCTAATGACATTTTTCAACCTCTACTTTGTTGTCCATTTAGTTTTTTATTATGTTAGAGTGTTGCCAATTTATATTTTTTTTCCAAGTATCATGCATAAGCAAGCTCAACTTTAAAAAATCGTACCGACCTCGTTTTTTGAAGATAAGAATAACTTTTAGCAAATATCTCAGTGTGGTTAATAAGCAACGTTTTATTAATGAGCAATTTAAATTTAGTAGTACAGGGTGTTCAGAGAACCATGCCACCTTTGCAAATTTCAAAGCGGTATAACCCATTTTTTTTTTAATGGAATGCTCCCTATTTTATGTTATTATTCGATAGGTCTTTTTCTTCTTTTCAATTTGATGGGGCATATCTTATGTCTAAACCCCATAGTTGTTGAGATATTCAATATTTTTCACAAAAGTATCCATTTAATTACATTTCTAAGCAACACTGTAACATGATAAAAAACTAAATGGACAACAATGTAGAGGTTGAAACATGTCATTAGAAAAGTTGAATAAATACAGGGTGTTCCATAAAAAAACAAATATTTTTGTTATACCGCAAAATTGGGACACCCTGTATGTTTGAAAATAATTTTACGCCATAAAAATTTTTAAATCAATAATTTTTGTACGAAAATTTTTTTTTTTCACGGGAATGGCTCTAGGAAAGCCCGACACACTGTTGTAGGACCCTGTATACGCAGCTATCCCAGAAATAATCAACAAAGCAAGGGAAGACGTAACGATTAGAACGAAGAAAGGCAAAAAGAAAGCGTTCACAATTGACAATATTGATGGGCTAAGCACAAAGGAAGCGATCAAAGAAGAAATCGGACTGGCCAAAGAGAAAGACGGAATAGTGATCAAGAAACTAACCCGAAACCCAGACGAAAATCAAACCGCGATAATAGAAGCCGTAGAGGAGGCCTCTAAAAGGCTAATAAGGAAGAGGAAACTAAGAGTGGGACTAAACAGTTATACAATCAGAGTACCCAAAATGTACACGCTGTCTACGGTATGGGCACTCAGGAAAAGAGTGTAAGGAAGCTCAAAGATCCAAAGCATGCTGGAAATGCGGAGAAGAAGGGCACGTCAGCCGAGATTACCAGAAAGGCCAATATTGCCTGGACTGCAGCTCGGAGGATCATAACAGCGGCAAATTTAAGTGCCTTCCATTTAAGAATTATCATTACTGCCGTTGTTTTAGTTACATTTGAAATTGAGGGTCGATTCTTAGAGAGAGTGTCGACTTAAATTTAGATACTATCTCTATAAAATAAGTTGGATTTACAGCATATAATTTCTCAATAATATCCTGTAATTGTTCTTCGTCACATTCAATTACTGACTCTTGAGGACTATTATTTAAATTATTATAACATTTTTTTGGACCTAGAGAGGGAGTTTTTGTAAATGTATGTAGACATATATTCTTTAATTTTCTTTTGTCTCAAATATTCTAGACATATTCTTTCATTCGATAATTTATCAGGTTCAGCTGTATAATAAGTTCCTTTACAGTGTAAGCATTCAGGATATTTACTTGGACATTCATCTATTAAGTGTTCATGTGATGTACATTTGCCACACTTAATCTTTGTAGATTTACAAAGATTTTTAGTGTGTCCAAATAGCAAACAATCATAACATTGAGTAACTGGAAATATATATTTTTCAGGTTTTTTATTTGCACAAAATAATTTAACATTAGTCGGTAAATATGATAGTCTCAATATAATATTAATGAAATAGGTGTTTTCATAGGTTATATTATCATTTATATTTATTTTGTTTCTCCATCTTCTAACTTGAACTATTTAAAAATCATTTGGTTCGTTTATATTTTCTAGAATTTCTTCTTCAGAATAAGATGGTTCAACATCTCTAATTATCTCTCTTGTTGTTATTGAATGATTAGGTATGAAAGCTTTAAGGTTATTTTTGTTTAAAAAAATAATTGATTCAAGTGTGGCGTGCTCCTCCCGGAAAACGTGTTCATTTTGCGATTATATATAAAATATTTTCTTTATATTTTATATCATATATAAAGAAAAACGATAAATCAATATTGAAACAGTACTAAATGTATACTCTATATGTTAGTACGCGCACAAAACGACACAAGGATACGGTCTCGATGAAGGTTTCAACGGGAATTTTATTAATATAAATAAAAAAGAGTATTCATTCACTTGGTCACAGTTATTTAAATTTATTAAATAAAATGATTTGAAAATAATTAATAAATTATTTCCATATTTAGTTTAATTTGATTTAATATAATTGATTGTATTTAAATTAATTTAGTTGATTTATTTTAACATCTTTAAATTATGTAAGGCATAGCTGTACTGACGAGGGATAGATCCCGAAACACGTGTCTGCAGATGGCCTTATATTAAGTAACGTTCCTTTTGTTGTTTTTACATTGAATTTTTTTCGGATCAAAATATGTTGCATTATGCAATATTTTATTGATGTGCAACAGCAGGTGTACATTATGTAATTCATTGTCCGGCGTGGGTATTTGCCCAGGAAGTAGTTGTTTTAATGTGCATTTGTTTAACGTACTTACGTGGCGTAAGTCAAAAAGTCACAGAGCTAAATGTGGAAATAATTTATTAATTATTTTCAAATAATTTTTATTTAATATAACTTATTTTTCTTCTTCTCTTCTTCTTTCCTACCCCAGTCTCGTCAGGATTTTTTTCTCTCATCCACTCATTAATATTATTATTTTCACCCGTCGATTCCCGCTTAACACACATCTGACATATATCTGTCCCATCCATACTTTTCTACCTCTTACATTCGACCACATCTCGCCCTAGTTATCGTTCTATTTTCTTCTTTACTTAATCTATAGTCTTGCAAATACCCAGGCTAACCCGCATGTACCTGCTATCTTTCATACAAGGGGTTATAATTACTTTTCTCTATCGCTCTCTGTCTCTCTTGCATTTTCACTTCCTTCCACTTCTCTTTCGCCCATCCAACTACATCTATTCTTTTTTCCAGCCACTCATTTACTACAATTTCCGACATTCCTGCTGTCTCGTACATTTTCCTTCTATCCTTTCTCTATTCACTCCCTCCCCCCCCCCTCTTTTATACCCGTACACCATACCTCTTTAACCAACCTCTAAGCACTCATACGCTTTCATACCCTATATTTCAACACTATACATCATTATTGCCTTCACACACACATCCCACAGTTTGCACGCCATTTGGAAATTTCCACCAAGCCACTTTCCCCATTTTTCCATTATTGCAGTCCATGCCTTCTTTGCTTTTCCTTGGACATATCTGACGTGCTCTCCCACATTTACTAAACACAAACCCCAAATATTTGAACTCTTTCACGCTTTCTATTATCTTTCCCTTCTATGTCAATTCTTTCATTCTCCCCTCTCTTCCTCTATTTCTGAACCTCATCCATTTCGTCTTTTCTACATTCACAACCAACCCTCTGTTATCCATATACCTTTCCATCTTTTCCACCATTTCTTTCATTCCTTCCCACTCTTTCGCAATCATCCCTTTCTTTTTCCTATCACAACCCCAACCGCTTGCCCATTTCGCAACACCTCTTCCATTTCACTTATGTATATGTTAAATAACAATGGGATAAGCGGGCACCATCCAAACTCTAAACTTATCCGATATCCTCTCATCCACTTTCGCTCTTCCCCATGCTTCCTCATATATTCCTCTTACCCATTCCACTGCTACCCCACTCACTCCTCTCCTTCTCAAACACTCCAATAATCTTTATCTCGGTACCGAATTATACGCCGCTTTCAGATTCAGAAACACTACATATATACATTTTTTTTTTCTCAAGCATTCTCTCAACTATTCTTTTCACCATTTTTTTACCATTCCTCTTTCCTTATCCACGTCTCCACTAATCCCACTACATATTTCCCATTTGCCCATTCATCAAAATCCTTCTGCCATCTCTCTCCTTTACACATTGATTTGACGCTCGCTACGTTCCAAAATCCTACTTTGATTTGCTTCTTCCCCCCTTGGTGCTTTTCTTTTATTTCACTTTGCCATCTTCTTTTGATTTCTCTACCCTTTTTGCCAGTCCCTCCATGATGACCATTTTCTACATTCATCCCAAATTAATTCTCCCCTCTCACATTCTTTCTCTTCTCCATACTCCGACTACCTTCCCTTATATTATTTATGCGTCCTCTTCGTTTCTTGCTCCTCCCATTTCTTTTACTTCCTCTCTTCTTTCTTCATCCCACATTAAAAAATCCTCCCCTCCTTTCCCCCCTTGCCCTTAATTTTATCCTCATTTGTGATTCCCTCTCCTCCCTATTTAGATCCTTATCCAAATATTTATTGCTTCTACTCTTAATCAGCTTCCCCTTTTGCCTCATAACATTTCTTATCTGCTGCCATCCCTTACACTTAATAAGGACGGGTCTAATCCTTCCAGTCTTCTCCACTCCCAAACTAATCGCTTCCTCGTATTCAATCCGCACTTCTAGCTGCGTTGCTAGTTTTTTACACATCCTCTTGCGCATTATTGATCTCTTCCAATCCTCGTATAACTATATTATTTTTCCTTTTCTCTCTTCTCTTTTGCTCTTTCTAGTTTCGTTATTCTTTGTAGTAAGCTGGTTTTCTCTTCTTCCCACACTATCTCCTTCTGTCGCCATTCCTCATTCAGCAGTTTCATTTGGGTTTCCATTCTCTCCAACTCATCCAGTATTTTATCCAGCTTATCTTCCATATTCTTCTCTACACTAACTTCCGTTTTCCTTTTCTTCTTATTTTTGTTAAGTTGTTCAAAGTATGTTTTCAAATCTCCGCAACTGCTTGTCCTTCCTTTACTCTCCATACAAAAAGAGTGAGAAAATATAACGGATATATTTTTTTACAGCAAGGACAAAAAAACAGAAACAAAAGAAACACAGAGGTCACAATGTTAATATTTAATAGTATTATAAAAAATCGGACCCGGCTGAGGATCGATACCGAGTTTTCGGTTTAGAACGCGGTTTGGGAACCACCATTCGCGAATTTGCATCAGCGCATTCGTTTTAGCGCCTTACTTCCTGCTGGACTAAACCTCACAAAGATCACGGCACCCTATTTTTTCAGTTTTTCCACTGTTTTAATAGCCTTCTTACTCTGTCCATACTTTCCCGAGAACTTAACTTAAAGCCTCACAACCTTCTTCACTTTTCTAAATTAACTGCAGCCTACTTCGCTTTCCTGCCACTATTTTACTTTTCACTCTCTCCCTCCGTTCGTTGACTTTAGAACATTATTATGTTTTATTTTATAATTTATGTTCAATTTATGCTAATAAGGTTGCCTACTAGATGATGTACAATACACGACATGCAATAAAGACCAGTTTCCATCTAACCGTTGTTTGACTGACACACATATAACATGGCGCAGCTAAGAAAATAAAATAAATGATAGAAAAATTGAAGTGAAAAATAAATAATTAAGTGAAAATGGAGAACAGAGGAATTCAACCAATTAAACTAACTAAAAACACAATGTGCTCATTTATTGCATTTAATGGGCGAAGAAGCCATCACAATTTATAATAGTTTCGCATTCGAAGAAGAGAAAAAGGACAAAATCGACGTTTTAAAAAATAAATTTGATAATTACTTTATCCCGAAAAAGAATATAACCTATGAGAGGTATAAATTCTTCACGTCCTGCCAAAATGAAGACAGCACAAAGCAATACGTCACAACCTTGAAAAAGCAAGCAGGACAATGTGAATTCCCAGACGACTTTAAATTAGAACTAGTCAAAACAATGCTAATCATTGGAATTAGAAACGAGAAAGTACGAGAATACCTACTTCAACATCGGGAGTACACCCTGGAGAAGGCGATAGAAACATGTGTGCTGACGGAGACATCCAGACAACAACTACAAGAAATGAAAAAAACAACAGTGGGAGACTCAAGATTCAATAAAGAAGTGGACCAAATAAACAACAAGAAATATGTGCAGAAATTTCGAGAAAACGCTTCCAACTCAAAGATAAATAAAAATTATAATCAGGTACAAAAAGAAATTAAAGATTGTTCAAGGTGTGGTAAATCACATTCAATAAATAAATGCCCAGCGTACGGCAAGCAATGTTTAAAATGTAAAAGAAATAATCACTTTGCAATAAAATGTAAAAATAAATCAGTAAATCAAATTGAACAAACTAATACAAAAAATGATGAAAATCTGTGCGTAGATACAATTAATAATATAAATAGAATAAGTTTAATCAATACATAGTAAAATTAGGCATAAATAAACATTTAGATAACAAAATCACATTTAAAATAGATACAGGCGCAAGTGTTAATATAATTTCTTATAATGAAATGAAATGTGGTAAATTAACGAATATAATAAATAATAATGAAACTTTGGTAACTTACACAGGTGAAAAAAATCCAATTTAGAAAATGTTATTTAGACATAAATTATAAAAGACAATGATATAATAAAATAGAATTTTTGTGGACAAAAGTAACAATGCATCAATCTTATGTTTAAAAACATGTATTCACTTAGGAATAACAACATTTGACAAAGACAAAGATATTAAATTCATAGATGTAGTAAATAAAAATGTAACCAATAACTATGAGGAACTAACAAATAAATATAAACATGTCTTTGAAGGTATAGGCAAAATAAATAAAAAATATCACATTGAAATAGAAAATGAAGCAAAACCAGTAATAAATCCGATAAGAAACGTACCATTTGCATTACAAGAACAATTTAAAAAATGTTTAAACAATTTGGAAAATTTAGAAATAATAGATAAAGTTAAAGGCAGTTCAGAGTGGGTAAATTCATATATACTAATTAGGAAAGAAGATGGTTCATTGAGAATTTGTTTAGATCCCAAAAATTTAAATGAAGTCATAATAAATAGAAAATATAAATTACCAAACATGGATGAAATTGCAAGGAACTTAAATGGTTCAAAAAAAATTACAATTTTAGATGCGGCTAGTGGATTTTAGAATATTCTATTAGACGAAGAGTCAAGTAATTTTAATTATGTACTTTTGCCACCCCTTATGGTAGATATAAATTCAATAGGATGCCATTTGGAATTAAAACTGCTAGTGAAGTATTCCAGGAATATTTTCAAGAATTCTTTCAAATTAACGGTGTAGAAATTTATGTAGATGACATTTTAATTCATGCAAAGGCAAAGGAAGAACATGATAAAATTTTAGAACAAGTATTTAAAATAGCAAGAAAAGAAAATATAAAATTTAACATTAAAAAATGCAAATTTGGTTTAGAAGAAGTATAATACTTAGGTCATAAATTCTCAAGTAAAGGTATATCAATGGACGAAGACAAAATTGAGGCGATAATTGAAATGCCCAAACCAAATAATAAAAAAGATGTACAGAGATTCCTTGGTCTCATAACTTATGTAGGAAAATTCATTCCAAATTTATCCCAAATAACACAACCACTAAGAGATTTAATTAAAGAACAAAATGTATTTTCCTGGGAAAATAATCAAGAAAAAGCTTTTAATGAATTAAAACAGATAATATCACAAGAACCAATTTTAAAATATTTTGATCCTAGTAAATCAATAACAATTTCAGTTTCAAGTTTTGGTCTAGGAGCAGTACTTCGGCAAAATGATAAACCAAGTGCTTATGCTTCTAGAGCCATGACCGATACTCAACAAAGATACGCTCAAATTGAGAAGGAGCTATTAGCAATTTGTTCGGCGTACAAAAATTGTATCAATATGTTTATGGAAGAGAATTCACGGTAGAAACCGATCACAAACCACTGATACATATATTCAAGAAATCTTTAAATTCATGCCCAGCTAGATTACAAAGAATGCTCTTAACATTGCAGAAATATAAAATAAACTTAGTATACAAATCAGGTAAATATTTAATAATAGCCGATACACTATCAAGAGCAACTGTAAATAAAATATATGATGATAACTTAGAATTAAACGCACAAGTATGCTTAATTGAAAAAAAATGATGATAGGTTAAAACAATTGCAAAAGGCATCTGAAGAAGATGAAGAATTAAAATTGATAATTAAATTTATACAGAACAAATGGCCAAATAGCATAAATAAATTAAGTAGTAATTTAAAGCCTTATTATAAATTAGAATCAGAAATTACACAAGGAACAAATTAACTAGTATACATGAATCAAAGAATTATTATACCAAAATCATGGAGAAATAAGATTCTAGAAGACATACATACAGGACATTTAGGTATAAACGAATGCACATCAAGAGCAAAATTTTCAGTTTATTGGCCAGGTATGACGATACAAATAGATAATTTAATTAACAGATGCTTCATATGTAATAAATACTCAAACTCAAATAAAAAAAGAACCAATGATAAATCACAAAATAATTAAAAAAAAACATGGCAAAAATAGGAATTGACTTATTTGAAATTAAAGGTGAAACATCCCTAATTGCAGTAGACTATTACTCAAAGTATCCTGAAATTATGACACTAAACAAAAACTTAACCTCGATAAATGTAATTAACAAATTAAAAGCAATATTTGCCAGACACGGAATTCCTAAAATTGTAGTATCCGATAGTAGAAGACAATTTATTAGCGAAGAATATGAACAGTTCTCTAAAGAATGGAACTTTCAAATAATCAAATCATCCCCGTATCACCAACAATCAAACGGTCTAGCGGAGAGATCGATTCAAACTATTAAAAAATTAATCAAAAAGACAGTAGAAAATAATGAAGACATATATTTAGCTTTATTAACTTACCGAAATACCCCTGTCTACGATACTTATACAACGTCACAAATATTAATGTCACGATACTTAAGAGATAACCTTCCAATTAAAGACAATAAAGTAAACCCGCAAATTATAAACAGAACAAAATTTAACAATAAAATTTATACAAAACAAATGCAATCAAAACAACATTATAATAACTCAGGTGTACGTACAAATTTAGATTTTACCAATGGAATAAAAGTGTGGTACCAAAAAAAAACCTAAAAGCACCTGGAAAGTAGGAAAAATAAAAAAAACAAAATAAGGGAGAGGACATATGAAATAGAAAAAGATGATGGAAGATCTATCATTAGAAATAGAATATACATAAGAATATTTAAAGGTAATAAAGATGCAAAGGTGCAACTTTCAAACTTTGTTTATAAGCTTGATAACATAGTAAGCGAAACTGATGTAAACCTTAGTAATGTAAGTGATAACCATGTAAGCGAAAATGATAACGATGTAAACGATGACAATGTAAACGACAATAATGTAAATGATAACAATGTGAGTGACAATATTGTAAACGAAAAAAATGATCGAAACATCACTAACAAAAGAGTGTCTAAAAGACCTAGAAAACTAAATGACTATGTACTGTAATTACGCTCAAAGAATTGTAAATAAGGGAGATGTAACATATGTATAACAATTAGCAAGCGTGCTAATAAGGTTGCCTACTAGATGATGTACAATACACGTCACAGGGGGGGGGGGGGGGTGGTCGAATAATATATGAAATTGGAAAACACTGCTTTAGTTGTCCACTTGAGCACTGGAGGCGCTGAAGTCTCAAGTGGAAAATTTAAAATACTTTATTTTTGGGTTTTTACAATGATTTATTTATTATTCATGACTTTTGTCGCCCTATAAGGTACATTTCTTAAACATTTATACTTTTAATTAAACATTAAAGGTGTTCTAAATAAGGATCAGTTTGCCATATTTCAATTTGATTGATGTAAATCACATGAATTGTTTTTGACAGTTTTTTTGTATTCGTCAGAAGTTTCTTCACTTTTTCTTATAAAACTACAACTGGTAAGTAATTATTTATAGTTTAAAATACGTTTACTTATTAATTTCTATGAATTGTATATTTTTGAAAGAATATAGATAACTTAAAATTATGAACCAATCGAGCAATAATTAATTATTAATAAATATGATTTATTTCCCACATTCTCAAGATATGTTTTCGGTTTATAAATATTCATTTTTTATTATATAGTTTATGCTTTTTACAATATTTTCCATTAGAAAAAATGTATTTAACGTAGACGTTTTTGAAGTAATATTTATATCCATATTTTTCTAGATTCTTTAAGGAAAGGAGTTCATAAAATTATCCAGCTGGGAGATATTAATTAATTCAAATTATAACTGTTGTTAATATGTTTTAATTAATATATGCATGTAATAACAGGTTAAATGATACTTTTATAAGTTTAATATATTTTACTTAAAAATATTGTTGTTTTTATATGTTATTTTTTATTTATTTTTTTTAGATAATTTTATTAATTGCATTTTCTTATTTGCATGATCTACTCATATTTTTTTTTTTCTGTAAAATAGCACATTTATAAAAAAAACTTTTATATAAATAATTTGAAGTAAAATAGTGAACAAAAAATTATAAATAGAAAAATGTTCAAAAGTCCCGCCATTAGTTATATTATAGTGTGTATATGAACCTAACCTCAAAAACCTCACAAAGGTTTAAAACTTGGGAAATAGTTGTCCACTTGAGCACTGGATGGCGTTGCGCGTGTTTCCCGCTAAATATGGATCTGGCCCTCTTATACTTTATCTCTATGACACGACATGCAATAAAGACCAGTTTCCATCTAACCGTTGTTTGACTAACACACATATAACAAAACAAATAACCATTTTCGGCAATATTATCGCTTGTTTGACATGCTCAGCAGTATGATATGTTGTAGAATAAACAATGTTTTTAAGAAACCCCCACAAAAATAATTTAATGGGGATAAATCGGGCTAGCAGGCCAGGCCACTGTTCTGCCATTTCCAAGATAATTTTTAATTACCCTGCATTATGTGCCGGCGTAGCACCTAACTGCCACCAAACTTTGTGGAAAGTTATCTAAATTATCGGCAACAGTTGATAGTAAAATTTCTAAATATTTTTCGCTGGTTAAAGAACCTTCAAAGAGTACTGTCCGTATTATGATATCATTATTAATTCCCGCTCATTACATTAATTCCAAAACGATCTTGGATAGAAAACACTAATTAACAACACAATCCCGCATGACCATATTAAGATCTAATTTTACAAAGCTCAAGTAACGTTACTTTTGATTTTCGGTTGGCAAAACTGTCTTATTGATAATCAAATGGAGAGAACCATAGACAACAATACGTTACTTACGCCTTATTTGCGGATTGTAAAATTGACCCTAAATAATACCTTTCACTAACTGAGATGGTAATGGATTGCCATATTTTTCAAATAGAAAATAAATATTATAAACAAATGTTTGGCACTGCTATGGGCAATCCATTATTTCCTTTTCTAGTAAATATTTTTCTCAGCCAATTTGAAAATCATGCAATGAAAACATTTTTCCTACGTTACGTAACTACTTTAAAACAAATATCCATTAAAACAACTACTTCTCGGGCTTATACTCCTCCAGACATTGAATTACATAATGCAACTTTTTTTGATGGTGATAATATTAATTTATTTTCTTGTTACAATCAAAACTGCACTCATTTTCAATTAAATGCTTGATATATAATATAAACAAACAGAGCTTTGCGACGAACGATGCGACAAGGCCACAAAAAATCCATAGAGAAGAGATTAATTAAAATACTCCCAACAATTACGTAAGCCACTTTATTACTAACACTTTAATCAATGGTAATACTTTCAATCGAATAGATGCCTTCGAGAAATCGGGCATTCATTTAATTGAATGTAATAACGGCGACAAATAATACTAGCTTTGAAGAACACATGGCCCATATTAAACATTTGAACCCATATAAAGTGAAATTATTAAGGTTGCGGTTTAGTGGAAAGAGATAGCTATATAGTAAAATGGAAATAATCGTTTAAAAATAGAGCTATTCTTTTGGATTTCATAACATGAATGTGTATTTACATTTTTTATCTACCAAGTATAAAGTATCAGTCTAAATAAAAAATAAATCGTTAATTTTCGTGTATTACGTCAATTTACTAGTTTAAGTTAGAAAAGAAAATTGTAAGATATAATGAAATTAATAGGTCATGTCTGCTAAGTTATTTGAATGCAGAATTAGTGAAATCCTTTAAATTTTCAGTACACAAATTTTTATTATCAAAAATTTAATTTAAAATTTGCTATAAATTTGATCAATTTTCATTGTTTTTCATAATTATTTTTCACAGAAACTAAACATTAAAATAATTTTTAATTTATCTGATGAAATTCCTGCTTATTTTAAGATTATTTTAATGTATAATACAATATTGTTCATTGATCACAACAACAATCTAACTCAAATTAGTGATTGCCCATATTTGTATAGCTATCTCTTTCTTCTAAACCGCACCCTTAAATTAATCAAGTATTTCGATCTTAGTCATCATCTATCTAATTATAGCGGCCAACCCTTTTGGTAATTAGCATTTGCCCGGAATACGCAAGCTTCCTACATAATCTCTTGCGTCTGATTTTATTTTTGCAATATTTTGTAATAGTATATTCATAATGATTACTATGTGACCGAAAAGTTTACAAAATTTACAGTGTTTTATTTAATGAACTGGGCATTCATGGCAAAACATATAAATTGGCCCATGAGGGGATCGAACCCGCGACCTTCGCGTTATTAGCACGACGCTCTAACCAACTGAGCTAATGGGCCAGTTATGAGTTTGTTCTTTAAGATTTCTAAATAAAATATATCTGAGAATATGGTATTATTTATCAATAATACGTTTTGTATATTTCCTTCTAATGGAATTACTTGCCTAGTTCTTGATAAAAATTATTACAATATACAGAACGGGCCACGAATAACGATTTTCGTAATTCTTGACCGAGGAAAAAAATGAAAAAAATCTATATTGCACGGTTGAATGCGATATCCTAGTGGAAAATTTTCGACATTCTATCACTTCCGGTTGTACCTGCAATGGCTACTAACTTTATTATTTGAAATGGAATACCCTATATATTAATATTTATTTGGATTCCCCGTTCAATATATACAAATCAAAAAGATCAAAACGTATTTTTGTCTATAACTTCTAGTAAGAACAAGAGACAAAAAAATAATAATTTTCGGAAGGAAGATCGAGATAAGTACAAGTATCATTCTGTAATATTTTGAAGTTTGTACGCATAGTATTTCCCATGCGATCGGAAAATACCTTATTTACTTGGAAAATAATATTCCTTTTCCATATTTTTTTATACACTTCTCAGTTGCCGTATGCAAATTCGATATAGTAATAAAAATAAAATTCTCCATTCGGTTTTGATACGTCCATTGTCTGTTAGATATTGCCTATTGTCCACTTTTTTGCTGTCTTCTTATAGATTCACGATGGCAATCTCTGAGCTTTCGCCATTGGTCTTTAGCAGCCTTAATTACAGTTAATATATACTTATACGGGATTAGTCAAAATTACCGGAATACCTTAATAATTGATCAAACATTTAGAGAAAATTTCATCGATGTAAAGAAGCTATCGTTTAAATATATTTTTAATATTCATTTGTTAACTTTTCTTTTTCAAGTAGATCACCTTGTACTTTTTAATATTTTTGTAATTCTAAGATTTTTATATGGAAATTATGTTTTTAAATTCTAAATGCTTGATTATAACTCAGTTTATTTTAACGAAACGAATTTTGTATCCGTATGGTTCAATTAAATGTGTTCAGGTTCAGAATCAATTAATAACTCATAAAATATGCATTTTATAAAAATAATTTTCGAATTAAAAATTGTAAAAATACACAGGGATCTATTATAAATAAGAAAGGTTGCAAAATTTCCGTAATAAAATGAAACCCTGTATATTAGACATATATTTAAACGATAGCTTGTTTTATTTGAATTTTGTTTTGAAAATGTTTGTGGTTGAAGAATTATTTAGGTGTTCTGGTAATTTGAACTAACCTTGTATATATTTAAATAATATAAATAAACAACAAAAGGCTACATCTACTACTGCTACTACTACAATGAAACTACAATAATTTAGCCGAAAGGTAGTAATTATTTTTAGGTATTTGGCCACTGGTGACTTGTTTAAAACTATAGCACTAAGTTACAGAATGAGAGAGAGAACCGTATCTAACATTATGCTTCGTGTAATTGAAGTGATATTTACTCCCTATTTATATGCCTGAAGCAACAGTGGAAACGTGAAAGAAAATTGCATTAAATAATGAAAGAAAATGGCATTTTTTTAACTGTTTAGGAGCAGTCGATGGGAAACATCGCTATTCGAGTTTGTCTGAGTGGTTCTTCTTTCTTCAACTATAAACAATACTTTTCCATAGTTTTATTGGCGACCGTCCATGCAAACTATCGTTTCATTACTGTAAATATTAGTTCTAGATAGGTTTAGTGATGGAAATATTTTCTGAAACTTCCCATTTGGAAAAATGCTATACACAGGGTCATTGGAGTTGCCCGAAGCAAAGCCATTACCTGGACAAAATGCAACAACCCCATATGTGTTCATCGAAAATGAAGCACTTCCCCTGATGTCAAATTTAATGCGTCCCTATCCTAAAGAGTCACTGGTAATTATCAGAGAAAATTGTTTAATTACAGATTATCCCGAGCTAGACAAACAGCAGAAAGCAGCTTTAGAATATTAGCAGCTACATTTCAAGTATTCAAAAGATCAACTTAGAGGACGTACGCTAATTCTTCATGCATCGTTTTAGAATCAACGGAGAACCGTGTGAATGTATGAATCCTCCCAATATACATAAACATTCACTCGGTTTTAATGATGATTTGCATTTTTGTCCATTTATTCAGCAAATTGTTCCATCGGCAGAGCAAAACCGGTGAAACGATCCGTCTGATTTTCGATATTTTCATATCAGAAAAATTTTTACTTTAAAAAAAATCCAAATATCATGAAAATATTCTACTTTATGTACTTCTTGATGTTTTATAAGCTAAAAAAATAAATATACAGGGTGTACCATTTTCCCGATTATTTTTAAATTACTTTTACATTGAAATCGCATTGTTAGAATTTTAGATTAATCGTTTTTATAAAAAAAAATATTTTCTTAACATTTTCCAGTTTTCTAAAAAAGTCCTGTAATTTTTTGTTTATTAAATAAATTAAATAAAACACTCTAAACTTTGTATAACAATAAAATTAATTTATTGTGACAATAGTTTCAACAATTTATACTAGTGATTATCGATAATGACAAGAGTAAATTGTTGAATCTATTTTTTTTACTTTCCCCGGACCCCTGTCCAAGGGAAAGTATTGTGATGGTGAAAATTTTCGAACCGCCAATTTCAACAAATATGCACGTTTTGAGGTCCCCTGAGTCCATTCCATCGAGTTTTGAAAAATGTCTGTATGTGTGTCTGTGTGTTTCCGCGATAGCGCAAAAACAGCTAAATGGATTAAGCCCAAACTTTATATCTAAGCTTTTCATAACAGTGGAATGATCTGAAAAGCTTTTGGTTAGAATCAAAACTCATTAAGTGTAACTTTACTCTTAGCAATTTTTCATTTTTTAATTCGGATAGAAAAATGTTTCAAATAAAAGTTTTACATCTTAGAAAATAAATAATTTCTGTTATAAAACTTTTATTGCAGGACCTCCGGTTTTCTTTTTATAAATTTTTGAAATAATTATTTTAATGACAAATGAAACGTCAAAATGCCGTCATATTCAACACATTCGCAAACGCCTCCAGTTAAAAAAAATGGTGATGTGTCCATCATGGCACTTTCCCCGGTGAATACGGTCAAATAAGTTTCTGATAGAAAATTTAATAGGGAAGCAAAATGATTAATGGAAAAAAGTGATTGTTATCTTTTAAAGTTAAAGCCGAGTATTTAGAAGAATATTATAACCAAGTGTGTTATTTCTTACCTTACAATGTGTCGAAATCATTCCTCCACACTCTTGTTCATTTTTGCAAACTGGAGGCGTTTGCGAATGATAAGTTCAATTTGACGGCACTTTGACGTTTTATTTGTCATTAAAATAATTATTTCAATAATTAAAATCTCTAAGGGAATTTATCAGATAAATGCTTATAAAATGAAAACCGGAGGTCCTACAATAAAAGTTTTATAACAGAAATTATTTATTTTCCAAGATCTAAAACTTTTATTTGAAACATTTTTCTATCCGAATTAAAAAATGAAAAATTGCTAAGAGTAAAGTTGCACTTAATGAGTTTTGATTCTAACCAAAAGCTTTTCAGATCATTCCACTGTTATATAAAGCTTAGATATAAAGTTTGGGCTTAATCCATTTAGCCGTTTAGGCGCTATCGCGGAAACACACAGACACACAGACACACACACAGACATTTTTCAAAACTCGATGGAATGGACTCAGGGGACCTCAAAACGTGCATATTTGTTGAAATTGGCGGTTCGAAAATTTTCACGATCACAATACTTTCCCTTGGACAGGGGGTCCGGGGAAAGTAAAAATGAAGAAGAGTGTGGAGAAATTATTTAAACCCATTGTAAGGTAAGAAATAACACACTTAATTATAATATTCTTCTAAATACTCGGTTTTAACTTTGAAAGACAACAATCAATTTTTTCTATTAATCATTTTGCTTTCCTATTAAATTTTCAATCAGAAACTTATTTGACCGTATTCACCGGGGAAAGTACCATGATGGACACATCACCATTTTTTTCTTTATACACTATGTTGAATCCATTGTCACAATAGATTAATTTTGTGTTACACAAACAAAAATTAAAGTGTTTTATTTAATTGATAAACAATGTTATTGAAATTATAAGAAATATTATAAAAAATAGCAAATATTGAAAAATCAATACATGGAAATATTCTCTGTTAAATTCTTTCGGTAGAAAGTGCTGTCCGCTTATTTGTTGTCACGTTAGTTAGAACTGAAAATACTCTTTCATCATCGGAATTAGAATTTGGCAATGATCTTATAGCTGATAATAATGCTTTTAATGACGGATATTTAACATTATTATTCAGTGACACTGACAAAATCAATTTCCACATTTGATCAAAATTACACGCCGCTAGGCTTTGTTTTTTATAAAATGTAAAATCTCCATGCAAAGATGTCCATTCATTCTTCAAACTAATTTCATCAAATCCGCCTATAGTCTGAGCAATGAATAGTACATCTTTAAAAGTATTTTCTCTCTCGTCGTTTTTAATGCTGATTGGCAATGTAGTCATTTGTTATAAATCGTGAGTGTTTTAGCTACAAAAAAGTAAATCGAATTTAAAATTGAACATAATTTTAGACATATTTTAAAATTCTAAACATATTTTAATTCGTTAAGTTTATTTTTCCAAAATGAACATGTAATGTTTTGAAAATTTTAGAAAAAATGAAAAGAATTCTAATGTGCTCAGAATTTAAAAATGTATCTATAATATTGCTTTGAATCGTTGTATAATTAATAAATAATAAATGTTTTTAATATAATTAATGGTTTTAATATTTAGACATTGGTAGTTCATATTGTATGCAATAAATAAATAAATTAAATTAAAATTAAAAAATCAATATATCCATTAATGTAAATATCCATAGAAATTTTAATAAAACAAATTTTAAATTCTCTTGAAAATGGGCTAATAACACGAAACTAGTCGAGAATTTAAGTTATTCAATCTAATCTGTATTTTATTGGTTGATTTTTAATAATTTATTCATATTTATTTCATACAAAATGTTTTTAAATTTCCAAATTATCACATAATCAAATTGCATTAGCCATAATTTTCATATAAAAGAACCCACTAAATTAAAATCATCATCACTTTTGACAATTCTATAATTGCAATTCAACATGGATTTTATTCATAAGTCATGGGCAATGTAATTTAATCAATATTTATTAATTATTTATGAATTATGCGCCCACTTTACAAATTAATGAAGTATAGTTTTTCTTAAATTTTTAAATTTCAACAACATTTCAATTCATTCAGTTTTTCTCCAAAATGAACTGGGAAGCAGGAATTTGCATAATTAAATTTTTGCCAACGCAATATAATTGAAAGAATGCTTAATAATTGAAAGAAAAGTAGTTTTTTTATCATAAAGAATGACCAAAATATATTTTTTGTTTCTAATAACTAAAGTATTTTTATTGAAGAAGTATATGTAATAGTAACAGTGTCACAGAAATAAAGTAAAATGTACTTTACTTATTAAATATGATATTATTAAGTATAACATTGAAAACTAAATAATAAAAATTTGCGTATTTGCATTTTGATTTTAGATATCTCAAAAATGGTCAGGCCCATTTCATTTTGAAATGGCATACACAAATATAGGGTGTTCCATTTAAGTAAAAATAGAAGAAAATCATTTTGCATATTGCTTTACCCTGCACACAAAAAATATTCTGACAGAAAAACGACTACATCTATTATTATTAAGTATTTTTCCAATTGTATAGCGTTGTCAGAACATCTATTTCGTTTTTAATGTTTGCAATATAAGGTGTTAAACAAACATTTTTCGATTTCAACTTTCATTTGTTTGTAACTTTTAAAATAAAAAAATCGACCTAATAAATTTTATTTAAAAAAAGGTAGAATCGAAAATCATTATAAAAATATATCACGAATTTTAAATTTAAGTACCTTTTATTCTCGTCTTTTTTTTTTTTTTTTCAAAAAACAGATATTGGACTTCACGGCAATATTGCGCCACCCTGTTTTAAATTTACTAGACTTTGCTGTTAATTTGAGACACACTGAATAATATTTTTAAACTGTTTCTACATGAGAATATTTTCATACCTGTGACTTTATTCTTCTTCAAGTATAGTATTTGAAAATGCTGTCTACAAAAATGATGATTTTCATAATCATTGACAAATCTCAAAAACTGTTACACGAAATTTGTAAAAATTAACACGTAGAATCTAAATTTTCAATAAAAAATATAAGGTTCCACTTCAAATAACAAAGCTTTTACGTACTTCCGGTATAATCGGAAGTGGTAAAATCTTGAAAATATATTAATTTAGAAGAGAATATTGGTTTACATGAACAGTGAAAATTGCATTAGAATCTATCAATAGAAAATCCAAATACTTTTATGGCGAGACACCCTGTAGATGAATAGTAATGAACTGCAAAATTGGTTCTTTCAAAAAAGGTTTTAATATATTTTTCATAGATTTTTGGGAAAGATATTTTTTTATAGTGTAGATTAATATTAATCGGAAAGTTCAAAATTATTTTACTTGTCATTGATAAAATTTTTGAAATGAATAACTTTTTAAATTTCCCGGGCCAATTCAAGGCAACGTTTCGCCGGTCGGCAGAAGAAATTTCTGAATAAACGGAGAAATATAAAAATCAACCATGCAAACGAAAAAAGTGTATTAAGTGTTTATTTACATTGGGAGGACGCACTCATTTATGCGGTCTTCAGCAATTCAGCTGATTGTAAAACGATGCATGAAAAATTAACATACGTCCTCTAAACAAACACGGCAGACCGCTGCTTCGACTTCGGCCGATCGTGTGAAAAACGGTGGTGGGAGTTGTTAACCCGTCCTCGATATGGAAGCGTAAAATAATACTTTACCGATATCGACAAAACATTCAGCACATTCAGCAATGGCCGATGAGGGGATCGAACCTGCGACCTTCGCGTTATTAGCACGACGCTCTTAACCAACTGAGCTAATGGGCCTAACACTTACAAAATATGAGTTTTTTTCTAATTTCAGTATCTACATAATAAAAACCATCGATTATGAGATTGAGGTTAACAAAAGAAACCTGACATGAATAGCGTAAAACATTCAAATAATTAAAAAATATTTATTGGGAGTTTACCATGGGTATAGCTATTTTTTGCCAGGGGGTGAGGCGCTTAAAAACATAAACGAAAATAAATAACTTGCAATTTCATTCATACTTATGAATAAAAAATATGTAATATTTGTTACATTGTCAATGTGTTGTAATTCTTACTTAGGTACAAGAATATATATTCAGAATTATATCATAATTAACCGGTATAACAAAGTTGAAGCAATGTAAAGTTTATTGTTTATAATATGAATTTTTAAATTTGACATTTCAAGGATTTAGTGTGTTACACAATATGTGTGTTTTAGGTTCGTGAAAAATTATTCAAATGTTAACTTGTTTTTAATTTGTTGGTTATGTAAAGATAATTTTAACAATAATACAACGATTCAATTAAATATACAGCGCACTGCTATAATGCGAGCGTGTTAAATTGTAACAATTATTTATGACATTTATTTTTTTTATTAAAAAATTAAAGGGTTATGGTCATTAAATGAAATTATTTTATTTAGATTAATATAAAATGCCAAATTAGGTAAAGAAATTATTGTGAATAGGAGATGTTTCCATCATAATGGTTCGTAGGCGGATAAATTCTCTCGCGTGGTCTACGAGTCGACTCCGAAAATTCGAAGAAATATTGCGTTATTAAAAAAATCACGATCTGCTTTTTATGTATGTATTTTAAGATTGGTTTACTACACTTTCACAGTCGATTGCAACATCTCAAAAATCGATTATAAAAAATCTCCTGCTGTTGAAAAAAGTCCACAACTGCTCGCAGAAAACACCTTAAAATTTGTTATGTTATAAAACACAAAATCCGCTATCAACTAATAATTGTAACATAATTATATCATGGAACCCTACAACTGAAAGGGTAGAAAGGGTCATTGAATATATATCATGGACTCATTGCTAAATATTTTGTATTAAAAAAGGATATCAAAATAAAAGAGGACTGTATAAAGGAAAATAACATGATTATCATGTAGTGCAATATTTTTATTCTCTAATAAGCGTACATTGTTATAATTAATTTTTGTTGCATCTTAAACTTAAAGTAATTACATTTTCCCAGTTGTATTCACAAGTCGCCAATCATTTCATTTTGGTGAATATTTTCTTCCATCAATGGAAACAACAATTGATTTCCTCCCTCGATCACGCTTCTTCCCATTAAATTCCCACCACCGATCCTATCCAAAGATCGTTTTCCTAATAAATTCCCCCCGCCAATTCGATCCAAAGAAGGGCGCTTTTTATACGGATTCCCGCCGGTCCTGTAATTACTCAGCGATCTCCCCAATAAATTCCCACCGCCAATTCGATCCAATGAAGATCTCCTCCCGAGAAGATTACCACCTCCTATCCTATCTAAAGAAGATCTTTTTCCTAATAAATTACCCCCACCTATTCTGTCCAAAGACGAGCGTTTGCCTAAAAGATTCCCACCCCCGATTCCATCCAGAGAGCGTTCGTATTCTTCTAAGGATCTGCCGAGGAGGTTTCCACCACCAATTCTATCCAATGAGCGTTCGTGTTCTTCTAGTGATCTGCCAAGGAGGTTTCCACCGCCAATTCTATCCAATGAGCGTTCGTATTCTTCTAGTGATCTACCAAGGAGGTTTCCACCACCGATTCTATCCAAAGATCGCCCTAACAAGTTTCCACCTCCAATTCTGTCTAAAGAGCGTCCTAATAAGTTTCCACCGCCGATTCTGTCCAGAGATCGTTCTTTAATATCTTGGTTAGGTGTGCTTAAAAAGTTGCCCTCGCTAATTTTATCGATAATATCAGTTTCGTCGCCGGCAAATCCTTCGATGGATCTTTGCGCTGCGTAAATGCCATAGTTTGCTCCCAAAAGTTCATTTTCGTTTGAAGAATCTAATGAAATGAAAAAAATATCAAATTAAAATAAACTCAATTAAACTCACACACAACGGGATGGGAAATTATAAAGTACCTTTTGAACCAAATGATCGCAAATAACGTTGCATCAACGTCAATAATAAATGTGAATGTAACAATATATTGGACTTTTTTCATTTATTGATACATATTTTAATCAACTGAGGTACAATTTGTGATTTAAATTTGCTTATATCATGAACTAATTTTAACTTTCCCTATATCCTGTTCAAGGAAAAGTAATTGTGATCGATTTAAAAACTGTCTGTATGTCTATTGAACCCTAACGTTATTTTTTATTTTCCTAAAATTTCTTGGCCAATATTAATAGTATCGAAGAATATTTCAAATAAAGGTAGTAGATCTTGAAAACTAAATGTTTTTTTTTATTATATAACTGTTTATTACAGGACCTTTAGATATTAAGTTATAAGCGGAAGAAATTCATCTCTCTGATAAATTCCCTTAGAAATGAAAAGATCTATTTTTATGTCAAATAAAACGTCAAATTCTTGTTGTATTTCAGTAACTCAGTAACCCTTCTGCGAACGACTATAACAGCTTCAATAAGTTAAAATCGTGTCACAATAAAAAATAAATTAGTTAAATAAGCAAAGTGTGTTTTCCTTTACAAATTTTACCTTAGTTGGTTAATATAGTATTTATATTTTGCTCATAAAAGTAAAACAAACTAATATTTTTTTAAATTAACAATTGAAGTAATAGTTTGATCAATCTGTAAAACCATTAACATAAATTGCATACAGTGTTGTTAAAATTATCGGAACCTAAATAATTCTGCAAATGTAAGGATTTCCAAAAAAATCAAATAAAAGTTTCTTCGGTATAAACAAGCTATCTTTCAAATATATTTTGAATACACCCGTATATTATTTGATTTGTGGGGCTGTAGTGGCACTTCGATCTAAAGATCTTTTATGCCTCTCCTTACGCAAAATAATTTAATATGTTCACAGGATAGACCTATTCTTTTGAAGTACCCTAAAATGTTTTTAATCTTGAAATATTTTAGTTCGTCATGAGTGGGGAAGTAGTTCCCCAAGAACTTTTGTTTTACACAAGCTGAAGACTCGCATTCTGTTAAGAGATGGATAACTGTCTCCCTTTCCACAAAATAGAATCTACACGTTTCATCAGCGATCCCATGTTTTTCAGGTGGCCCCAAACTGGGACATGTCCTGATAGAATTCCTGTTAGTAGTTTGAAGTATTTCCTGTTGAGTAGCCAGAAATCCCTATTGGTAGTAGAGTATTACCACCCTGTGAGGATTATTGTTGTCTCAACTCCTCTATACTCCCTCTAGTAGGGTTCTTTCTCTATAGCCTCAATGTGGCTTAATTTTACATTTAGAAATTGTTTGGCAAGGGGGCAAATCGGTTCAGGGCCCATTGGAACAAACTCAGCTCCTTTTTTCGCAAGGGCATGTTATTTCATTGACCTCTATTCCCTCGCGCCCTGGCACCTATATTAGGCTCAATCTGGTGCCTTTTCCAGTTGCGTCAGAGAATTATGGAACTCCAGAATCAGGCTCAAGTCTTTATCGGATTCTGAAGAGCCATAAGTGCAACATTTCTGTCAATAGCTATATTAATGTTTGCCCCTTTATGTCCCTTCGTCAGGACATGTCTGGAACATAATAAAATTGTCATGTTTTCTGCTTGGAAGATGAAGCAATAAGATCCTAGAGCCATATGGATCTCAGTCCTTGGTCCACTAACTCCCGAACCCGCCATTCCACTTCTTAGGAATCCGTTTGTATACCATACCAGAGATCCCCTTACCTATGCGGGGACATTGTCTCCGGACCAGTCAACTGTTTCAGTCATCATGATCTTGTACCAATTTTCTTCAAATGTTTAGATGACATCTATGTCATCCCTGGGAAGCCCAATTAAATGAGCAGCTTTATTTAGGATGCTTAAGTGACCTATTAGTTTTTCTTTTCTGAAATTGATACTTTCATATATTCTTGGGATTTCTTCGAGATCGACTTTTTGCAGGTGTATATATAAAGGTATTACGTCAAGTATCGTCACTGTTGGAGTCGTCCTCATTGCCCCCGTAATACACAAACATGCCAATCTCTGAACTCTCTTTAAAATTTAAGTGCATGTTTTTGCTGAGTTTTCGTCCACCAGATAAGTAACAGTGAGTATCAATATCATCTCATACAACCATCTGGTCATTTTAGGATTGAGCCGCCAAGTCCTTACTAGTAGTTGCCTACAGGTGTATAAGCATATAAGAGCTTTCTCCTTGACGTGCAGCAATTATGTATTCCAAATAAGTTTTTGGTCTAGATAAATTCCCAGATACTAAACTTCCTTGGATAGTTGTAGCTCTATCCCTCCCAGGTAACGATTGTTCATATCTAGCATCTTCTTTCTAGTAAAGGGAACTACGATGGTTTTGTGGGGGTTGATGTTCTTAACCAGCTAACAACAGTATCGATACCTTGTTTGAAACTTACCAGTTACTATCAACACTACGCCATCGGCATACCTTATTGCAAGGATACCTTCCATTTGTAAGGTAAATAGTAGGTCGTCAACCACCAAAGACCACAAAAGTGGAGAGAGTACTCCCCCATGAGGACAACTTCTACTGGTTAAGATGATTTTCGATTACTTGCCGATTCTAGCCGTCATATCTCTGCTTTGAAGCATGAATTTGATCCATCTCTTTGTTACAGGGTTTACAGCCTAGACATGGCCTCAAAGGAGGTGTTATCATTCCCTGAATGTGCAGTACCTTTTCCATGCCTTTTAAAAGGAATGAAGATAGACTGGTCTATAGGTCTTAGGCTGTTCAGTGGGTTTACCTTCCTTTGGAATAAAGATTGCCTCAGTCCATCTTCACTCCCTTAGAATATGTCCCAAGGCATGGCTTGTACTGAAAATCTCACCCGTATTTTCAAAATATGTTCAATTTACTTAGATAATTGGGCAAACTTCTGTTTTTCAAATGAAACACCCTATATATTTTCACATTTTTGTATTGTGTGATTAATTCTATGATATAATTATTTTGTCATTTATTTTTTATTTTGTTCATTTTTTAGCCGTTTGGATAAAATAAATCTAGAAGAAGAAACAATCTTTATTTACAGTAGTAGTCGAACTCACAACAAAGATGAACGTGCCCTATTTCCCTTCGGTAAGGTCATAAAATTCAAATTGAAAAATTGCTCCAGACCTACGATCCAAAAGTGACTATTCTCAAAAATTGGGTGGAATATCATACCCAACAACTGAGTGGTGAAATCGGATAATTAATAAGTGAAATTAATGAATTAAAAACACATATAAAAAAACTTAAAAAAAAAAAGGTGCAGTGAAGGATAAACTACATGAAAAAAGCAAGTTATAGAAAAAGGAAATAATTCAAAAAAATATGCGGTAAGCAAGATAGTTTTACTTGTGCATTTTGATTCCAAATTAAACATATCTTATTGACGAGTGTAAATATTTATGTAAATATGTAACACAATAAACTTATTATTCGGAAACTATTCAAGAAAGTGCCTCAAAGTGTATCGGAAATAAGAATAAGCAAAAGAAAGCGGAATAATGGAATTCACGGAACAAATAAGAATATAAGTGAGAACGAAAGTTGTATAACATATTCACATTTTCACGTATGTAAACTGCATACTAAACTTAGTAAAGTAGTATCTGAAGGACATAAACTTTGACAATGCTAAATAAAAAAAAATGGATTCTAAACACCTCGAAGCGAAGCAAACGACTTAGTGAATCCAGAACTCTGGCCAAAAAACACAATTGATACTTTTTATTCCATCTCAAGAAAATACGGAATCATCCGCTAACTCAAATAATTTCACAACCTTAAGTAAAATAATTATTCTGGAAAACAGAGAGCAATTGGAATCAGCAGGAATTAAAAAAATCACCTATCAGCAACTTACTGCAGAAAATATAATCAGCACGACGGCGATGGAATATACATCAAAAATGGTTTGGAATACCAAGAACTACACAATGTAACTGACACGAGTAAACCATATATTTTTGAATTCATCCCCATTAATGCTGTAAAGTACTTAATAAATAAACCAACTAGAATTTGTAAATCATCTAAAACATGTATTGACAACGCAATTACAAAAAGCAAATCAAAAATAAGAAATAATACAAACCTCAATATCAGATCGCACAACCCAGTACCTATGATATAATCGTCAAATTAGTTTAATATAAAATAAAAGATAAACTAGAATTATCACAAAATAAAACTAAGGTGGATTAAGAAGGAACGTAGAATATAAACCTAAACCCCATATATGAATTAGCAAATGATTTCAACACATTATTTAATAACATAGCAAACCATTTAGTTTTATCTACTTCCAACCAGCAAAATATAAATTTAAACGCAATCCCATATAACAATCACACCAATTTCTTTGAACCAACAAACTACTCTGAAATATTTAATATAATATACAGCTTCTACAATAAAAATAGTTTTGGTATAGACGAGATTCCAATGAAAGCAATAAAACACTGCGTATATCATTTTACACCACCTTTAATCTATATTATAAATTTATCACTGGAATCCGGTATATTCCCCGATCAATTAAACATTTCCATCATTACATCAATTTTCAAAAATGCGAAGAAAAAAAAACTTGAAAACTATATTCCCATTAATACTTTAAATTAATTTTCGAAGATATTTGAAAAATATCATATATAATAGATTACCTGCATTTTGAATAAATACGAGTACGCAACATGTTTTTTTTTTAAGACAATACTCTGGTCTTTTAAAAAACCACACACACAGCCATATTTGAATATATAAATTACATATTAAACAATTTTGAAAACAACAACCTCACGTGTGGTATGTTTCTTGATCTGTCAAAAGCGTTTGACACAATTGACCACGCAATTCTCCTTTCCAAACTACATCGGTATGGAATATGAGGAATTGCTAATAGAATAGTATTTATATGATAGGCCAAATTATTCCAAGAGAGACATCCTAATATGGAACCAGCATTTTTTCAAATCCACTTCGATCTAACAGAGGTATCCCACAAGGAAATATACTTGGGCCTTTCTTGTTTATAATCTTCATTAATGATATTCAGAAATGCTTAAAGAAAATAATCAAGTACGCGGACGATACGAACCTGCGTATGCACGGAAAAACATTTCCGGATATTGTTAATGTTGGCAATGACAATATATTTAAGATGGAACAATGGTTTAACGAAAACCATTACGTACGTATCAAACATATGTTTTTTAATGGAACTTTTTATAAAGATTTTCGATTCTAAGTTTAAAAATAATCATTTTTCATATCAGATTTATTAAATCAATTTTTGATATTTAAAAAGTTATAAACTTTTTTTGTATTCCTTCGAATTACTGAGATATTGGACTTCACGGGAATCTTGATTTTAAATTTCCGAAAACGGTCGAGAAAACGAGCCCCTCAGAGGAGGGTACGGAATATTTCCGGCTTATTAATAGACAGACTGACTCAGGCTAGCTTGACGTACGTAAAGTAGGTAGAAGGATTGTAAGGTCCTTACACGCGTTACCCTACGTTTTTGATCGGGTCCACAGGTTTTTGACAACCACCCATTGATCACTACACCACGTGTCTGATCACAAATAAGCCCTTTACAGTCCTCAATAATATCATACAGAGTTCAAGCTTTCAATAGTTGAAAAATTTAAATGACACGACATATTTGAAGTGCCGTGAACTGACGTGTTCAGGTCGTGCAATTATTCGCTGAGGAAATGCCAGAGTCAGCAGCATCCACAATCATGGCATTGATGAAGCTAGTGTAAGAAAATTAAAATTTATAATTAAATGTAAAAATGATTGTGCATCCACCAATGCGCGTCCGCGAAACGTAATTTTCGAAAACACCGAGAAGGATGCGGAAGGAGCCAACGAAGTTAAGAGTTACGAATCAATGCGAAAATTATTGATTGACAAGAGCTCGAAAACGTATACATCCACCACTTTCTGAATCTTTTGAAGAAGCTGCAACAATAATTACAGATCCACGGTAAGTTGATCTCACATTCATATAAGTAGAAAAAAATTATACCATTATATTCAATAATAACTTTAAATGTGAAATATTTATATACAGAGTGCTCGAAAAATATGTTTAAACATGTTACTTTTCAAACGGACGTAATTTCACCTTATATATTTTATCATAATTTGATAGAGAAGATATATTTTTTTAAAAAGTTATATTTTAATAGAAAATTGATCACTCTTCATTTTTTATATACATATTAAATAGCTACCGTTTACCTTTTTTTTTTGAAATATTTAATCTTAAATACAAAGTCGGTATACATTTTTTAAACAAAGTATATGCTATATGCTTATTAAATTGATTCGCATTCATATCATTTTTTCTAATTCAATTTGAATATACTTTTAGGTTAAGTATTAAATGTGTTATTAAATGTCAGAAAACGATTATGAATTGCATTTGTTTCAATAATAGCTTATAATTGTTTATAACTTTTAAAATTTTTAAAATTGACCTAATAAACCTTATATCAAAAATGATTGATTTTATGGGTGTTCCATTTGATATTAATTCCGGGAAAATGAGACACCCTATATATGTGAAAATAATTTTACATTATGCGTCCTCATTAGTCTAACAAATTTTATTAATAAATTAATACTGAAATCATTGAGTTAACAGACATTTTAATTCTTTTTTCAATTTTGAAATATAAGGCGCCAAACATTCACTGATTTCAATATTCAATAGCTTATAACTTTTAAAACATCAAAAATTGAACTAATGATTGATTTTAAACGTAAAATCTAAAATCGATATAAAAAGTATAGCAAATATAACGCATATAATCTAAATACTTTCAATTAAAAATATGTCCATTATTATTTCAGATATCATGGCAAATATAATAGCGATCTCGCGGGAAATATTTTTTTATAAATGTATTGCATGGACCTACTCTACTCTTCATTTTACAAAGAGTGATAGATATGATTAGAGAAGATGGCATAGTCTCACTTGCAATGGATGGGACATTTGAGTGTTTGTCCCAATTAGCTGCAGCCAATCAACTTTTTATGGTGCATGCCATATATTCATAACATTAATCATAAATGCAAAAGAAATGATCATGTCATTTTTAGGCATTTGCCATCATATTTTGCTTGATGACAAGGAGGACCGAAGCTGAATATGATGCGATATTTAATATTTTATTTGAGTTGCTTCATGGCATTTTATTATGTTTTATCTTGTTTTCTTATCACAAATATAATAACTAATTGTAGGTGTAGTAGTCACTGAGGCTATGTCGAATTTCGAAAGGGGACTTCAGATCAATTGGTATTTATGATGGGCATAACGGATCCATCATATGAATAATTTCGGCGTTAGCGTTAATGCCGAATGAATTTAAAATTGAACGATTCAATTATGCCCTAAACAAATTGCTCGTTCAAAATGTACCTAGCAGGCATAAAATTAATAGATTTGCTGAGTATTGGAGGAGGCAGTGGGCTACCGAGGACATTAGTGCATGGGGTGTACATCATAGGTACAATAATAGTGTGGAATCTCTGCACGATTTCATTAAAAAAACACTACAGGTAGCCCACCAAAATGTGTGGATATTTTTTGAATTAAAAAAAAAATAGAAAATGACAAGGCATTGTTATGTCCATTCAAAAGATTTGGCAGGCTATCTTCCCAGAAAAGAAAATATATTCTTTTGGAAAACCATATATGTATGTATTTTGTCCTTGTATTGTATTTCCTTATAATAAAAGTAATATTATTGATATCAAAACAAGAACAATTAACCTTGGAGAAAGGAGGCGTGGACGGTATTCCTCAATTAGCCTATCAACACGCCTCCATCAGTACTGCCACCATCAGTACAACATCTGCATCGTCTTCCACTGCCCATATATGTTGTGTGATAGATGTTAGATGGCTATGATAATTGTTTTGTTTTGTGTCATTATTTTTATAGCAATTATATATTTGTCCATGCTTCAAGATTACATTTATTTATTTCATAACTTAAAAAACTATCCATATTATAAAAAAATATTCTTAGAGTTCAAAAATGCAAAAATATATATTTTATTTATTTTCTTTATTTGAAAAACGCTAGTTTTAATTACCTGAGTAAATTGATTGATTAAATTGATATATTCAATATAAATGATAGCTTGTTTATATCCTATAAACTTTTATTTGAAACATTTTTTCAAAATTTCTTGAGAATTATTAAGATGTTCCTTTTGACTAAATCTGTTTATATGAATTAATACATGAAATATGTAATTCTAATTTAAGGATTTATTTTTTAATTTAATTTTATTATTTATACAGAAATCTCGCTATACAAAACCAAAGTACTTATTTAAATTTAGATTTCTGGGGTATATAGGGATCTATACTTTATGTGTTCTAACCTACATATTTTTATTATATTATATTTTGGATTCAACGATCAAAATAACTTTTTTTTTTAAATGAATATTAGTATCTAAACCCCACGATTAAACGATTAAAATATAAGGAAATTTTCTATTTGTATTTATTTGATAAATATTTAAATTATGTACTCACGTACAGAAAAGTTGAACAATATTTTCATTATATATAAAATTATAAAAATCTTACAATTTTTCAGGACGACCCAAAAAAATTAAAACATGACTGAGTGGTTGTATACTTACATAACAAGTTATACAAAAAAGTTAAAAAAGTGTTTTATTTAATAATTTCAAAATGTATAACCAAGTGAAAGCCATAACAATCAATAAATCATTTTTTGAATCATTTAGTGTGTATTTCTGATTACATTTTTTAGTTGTCTGTGGTAATTAAAATTTATCTGTAATATCAGTTCGTCAATAAAAACTCTTGATAATACTTTACAAGCATATACAAATTATTAATTACTTTTTTAACAAGCGTTAGAGTACGTTAGAATAAATAATACCACAATTTTAATTGAAGGATTTAGTAAATTATATGACAATTACAAAATCCATAGCCAACTAAAAATATGACAAAACCCTGAAAGTAAATCCTAAATGATGCAAAGAATGATTTTTTTAATTTTCCTCAAAACCGTCTCAATAAAGAGTTTAGCGCTATTTTTGATAGGTAATTACAAAGTTAATTTAATGAAATGATATAAAATATTACGTTTCGTACGACAAAATCAAGTTTAAGCCACTATGTCCCTTTTTATAAAGTTTTTTTTTTAATATAAGGTTATTATAATAGGCAAATAAAATATGATCGATTGCTAAATTTCACGCACACAATCTACATACTACAAACAGTTAAACTTTCTTAATAAAAACAACAGTAAATTTGATTGCAGAATTTAAAAATATTATATACGAGATCTCCATTAAAAAAAAACAACTTTGAACCTTTTGGTATTTGGGACCCCATAATATTCCGTTTCATATATCATTATTAACCCTATATACTCAATGTTGGATATAAATACTCATCTTTAAAAAGAAAAATTAAAAATCATGTTTATTAATTTTTTAAACTAGGAAAATAAACAAAATATTTTTACAACTCACCAGAACTTTCTCTTTGTATATTTGGCAATGCGTTATTATAATCCTGAAAATTAAAATAAGAAACAATGTACAATATTAGTAAATTGATTTACTTTTAGCCTATCGCGTTATCTTTAATTAATCGTTTATGTAATATAAATATCGCTAAAAATATTTGTATAACGAAAATCTTTGAAATTAATTCATTTATTTTCAAAGCAACCTTAAGGGAACAATTACTTTATCTTGGCAAAAAACAGTGTTTTTCGATATTCTTTTTAAATAAGGCATAATAACTTTTGACCTTTTTTATGCTGTTGTTTATTCATGTTTGAAGAACATTTGAGGTTTTTTTTACACAAAAATGAGCTGTGTAGGCTATCTAATTGAATTTAAATTTAGCGAATCTTGCAAAAGCACAGTTTAAATAGGTCCGATGTCTGGTTTACATCAGAACATAGCCACAAGTTTCCCCTTTTTGGGAAAGAAAGAATTTTGCAATTATCGAACCGATATTTTAAGATATTATATATTTTTTGAGAGTCACCTTAAAATTAGGTGCGTGAAGTTAATATTATTAAAATATTAAAGTGGTTCTTTCATAATTTGAAGCGAACATGTTTCAGTTTAAACAGTAAAATAATGCCAACGTATATTTCAAGCGGTTACAAAGATGTGATTAATGTATCGATTTTCGTTCGAATTTATCTTCTAAATTTGTCCTGTGTTTATAAATTAATTATTCAATAACTATTAACGTTATTATGTTGAGATTTTGTATTCCTGGGTTCTGAAGTATGGAGAACATGATGGTATACTTAGTTTTGTTAATATTGTAAGTTGAAAAATACCCTCCCGCGCGTACTCTTGTCCGCGAATGCGTCAATAGGATAGTGTTTCGCTAAATGACCTAAAAAGTACATAAAGACTTCGATTGCCTCGAAATCCTTATAAGGGCATATTCTAAAAGCTATATAGAATCGTTTTAGCTCAACAAAAAGAATCGATTTTTTTCAACCCCCTTAATTTACAAAAAAAAATATTTTTATTTTTTAACAATTAAAATTAACTTACATTTGGATATCCTTGCAATAAATCCGCCCACAGAAAGAGAACCAGAATGCCAAATGACCGCATATTTAACGAATAAACTGCTCAAAACTAAAAACCAGATGAGTTCTGCAAAACATCGTGGTGCTTTTATATCTCACAGGAACTATCAGGGGAATCAGGAGTAGGATTTGATAACAAAAACGAAGGCGTGGCCTAATATTCACCTACGCTTAATTATGATAAAACGAAAATCAGCCTTAAACGTGGTTTACAATCATTATGTGTTTCGTTTTTACATTAGTCTTGTTTATCATAAGTATTTCTCATATTAAATCCATAGTTCTCATTTTAGCCCATGGATAATAATCTTGATCGAAAATGAGATGTAAACTAAAGAGAATTTATTTTTATGGAATAAAAAATATTTCAATTTCTCAAAAAACAAAACAATTCTTAAATGATCCCTAATCGCAGCCTTTGCTTTGGAGAAACAACAAATCTTAAAACAGGTACGCCTAATCCAAACTATTCCGTAAGTGAAATGTTAAATTTAAGTAATTTAAATAATCTTAGCGAATTTTCTAATTTTTATGTATTCTTAGAATGTGAGGTTATATTATTATTATTATTTATTTTTATTTTTCGTACGGAATATCTATGAATATGTTTAACAGGATTATATCTCAGAATAATCAGAAAAGATTATTATATGATTATACTGAGTATTTGCATTTTATTACAACTCCATAAATAATAAATGCACTTCACTCAACAGCACCTGAAAAAGTCAATAATTTTCTACAGAAAATTGCTAAATAACAGTCATTAATATATTTTATTTTTTTCAACACTTACATCATACCACAGATTTTTTCTTTGATTACAGTGTTACAATGGTACGTTACATATAAGGTCGTGCAAGATTGTCGTGAAGTCCAATATCTCAATAATTCGAAAAAAATAAAATACGAAAATATGTTACTTATATAACTTATTTTCGTATTTTATTTTTAATAATTATTAATAGTAGATACATGTTACTTATATAACTTGTAGCTACTATTAATCTTCACATTTTAGAATTGTTTCATATATACAGGGTCTTCAATAATCACGTGACGTATCAAAGATATTTTTTAATGGGGTAAATCTTATATCAAAAATGATTTATTTTAAGCGTAGAATCTAAAATCGATATAAAAATATACTTTTTATAAGATTAATTAGGTAAACTTTTGGTATTTTAAAAGTTATGAACAATTGAATGCTGAAATCAGCGAGTGTTTGGGGCCTTATGTTTAAACATTCAAAAACGAATTAAAACTTCTGTTAACGCAATATAATAGTAAAAATGCTTAATAATTTAAAGAAAAATCAGGAAGTATTTTAATTAATACACTTGGTTGTTCGTTTCACTAATTTTATATTTAAGTTCCGACTAGTTTCTACGAGTAGTCATTTTCAAGGAACTATTTAAATTAAATTAACAAACATGCCGAGGTTAAAATAACATAGAAAGCGATAGAAAATAAAACTAATTCTGCAGGACTAACTAAGCACTGCATAGAAAATAATCATTTTTTTTTCAATAATAATCAAGTGAAAATATTGTATATAGGCAACAATGATCAACATTTAAATGTAAAGAAAGGTCTAGAAATAAATAGAGCTATAAAACAAAGAAAAACGATTCTTACCAACATTGAAGAAATTTGGAGCTATCCCAAGGTGACAGCCCTTGTGACTTAACACTACTTGTCATTCATATCATTTTCAATCTTCGCTATTTATTATATTGGCATGTTTGTACTTTTACTTTAGTCATTTTCAAGGAAATAATTGAAGTTCCTTGTAAATGACTACTAATCGAAACTAGTCGAAACTAAAATATAAAATTAACTGTATTAATTAAAATACTTCCTAATTATTACATAAAAATGTTTCACCACGGAATAAGTAAAAATTTAATTTAAAGCAAATTTTGTATAGGAGGGAAATTGGTTTTTCTTCCATTTTTTTGTATAATAAACTATAACTATCTGTTACCGTTTTTCAACAATTTCAATCTAAAGTACAAAATTAAAACTTTCGCTTATAATCAACAATTTAAGTAAGCTATGATTGAAACAAATGCAATTCACAATTGTTTTCTGACATGTAATAATACATTTAATTCTTAACCTGAAGGTATATTCATATGACGATCGATATTTAATGACGCTTGCAAAATATAAAGAAAATAGTTGATCGACAATTATTTAGGGAGATATAATTGCAAAAATTGGCATGAAAGGAAAAAAAAAGTGATAGAAATAGACGAAACTGAAAGGGACATGACTCTAAATGAAGGAAACATTGAACGAGAACTAAGAAAAAAATACTATAAATAACCAAATCTATCGCTGGGACGAAATACAGAAAACTAATAGCACAAAAAACTAAAAAAAGGAATAATGTCCGATAAGATCTATAATATTTATTTACGGATATATCCTTTTTAGAAAACTAGAACAAGTCATTTATATAACTCTTCTTAAAGCGCGAGACGGTGAGACGTATTTCCATGTGCTCTTAAACAAACGATTTCTAAGGTATTTTGAAAAAAAAATAAATAGTGCAAGTGTAATAGATTGAGAGGATATCAACTTCGTAATCTACTGACTACTAAAGCTAAGTAAATTATTTGAATGTGTTACAATACAAATTAAAAGTAATAGCCACATATGTGCTGGCTATAAAGGTGAGATTTATCTATTCACGCGCACGAATTGTGGTCTCTCAATCCTTTTTTGTCGTATATCTTTTTTGTGACTAGCTTAATCATTGGAATCTATACAAATACCTCAATTGTTAATTTCAAAATAAATAAACCTTGTAGCGGTGCTTTGTAAACATTTATTTATATAATTACATATGTACAGCAATATACAGGGTCGCTACAAAGTATGGAAACACGGCTCTCACGTGAAAACGGCTAAAAACATAACCACCAAAATTGGGATTTCTAAATGGGATATTTTCTTGAACAATTTGGCGTGAAAAAATCAAAAATGATTCTCAGAATTTTCACATACGGACGCCATCTTGAATTTTTTTAAATGGAATTCGATTTTTTTTATTTTACAACTTTTATAGACCTTATAATTCTGATTACAACCATATACCTTTTTTTAAAAATACTTGTCTTTTCATCGATAAACCGGACTTCGAAAAGTATGGAAACAGCGAAATATTTTGAGAACGGTTTATCGGAATGTCCTGAAATTTTGCAAAGGTTTAGAGTACGTTAAGGCCTTCAACTTGCATTTTTTTTATTTTTTCATATTCATTTGTTTTGTAAATATTCTATTTTTGGTCGAAATTTAAACATAAAAATTAACAATGTCAACTTAAAAAAATAGTTGCCTTTGAAAACAGTTTTCATTAGCCTGTCAAACTTGTATTAGTAAGTAACTGGTTGTTGCAAAAATGTCACATTTGAGTGAAAACGAAGCTTTGCCGAAGCTGCTAATCTTTTTAACGTAAATCATCCAGATCGAGCACCTATTTCCAGGTCAGTTGCATTTAAAACATAGGTTTAATGAAACTGGAACTGTTAAAAATCGTCCAAAAGTTGGACGACCAAAAACAGTTACAAATGAAGAAAATTCATTTAATCTTATGATAGATGTAGTTGAAAATCCAAAAACTTCGGTGCAGCAATTGGCTTTCAATAACAACATGAGCAGGAGATCAGTTCAAAAAATAATGAAAATTGAAAAGTATCATCCCTACAAAATTCAGCTGCTACAAGAATTGAATGAAGATGACTTTGATCACAGAATTGAATTTTGCGAAACAATGATGAATAGGATAAACCAGGACGCCAATTTTATTAACCGTGTGCTCTTTTCCGATGAATCAACTTTCTGCTTAAATGGACAAATTAACCGCCATAACTATAGATACTGGTCAAACAAAAATCCACATTGGATGGAGCAGATTCATATGCAGCGTCCACAAAAAATTAATGTTTGGTGTGATATAATTGGGCAGCATATTATCGGCCCTTTTGTTATTAATGGCAATTTGACATCTGAAACATATTTACAGCTTTTGCAAGAACAGGTTGTTCCCAGACTTAGACAAATATTCCCAAATTATGAAACTCAGGCTAATCCAGCTAAAAAAAATATGGTTTCAGCAAGACGGAGCACCAGCTCATTTCGGACTAATAGTACGTGAATATTTAGACGTAACTTTTCCCGGCAAATGGATAGGCAGGAGAGGAACAATTGAATGGCCTGCTAGGTCGCCCGATTTAACTCCACTTGATTTTTTCCTGTGGGGACATTTGAAAAATCGAGTTTATAACAACAGGCCACACAATATACAAGAATTAGAAGAACGCATAAGAACCGAAATTGCAAATATTCGTCCTAATATTTTAACTAGTTCATGGAGTTAATGGAGAGCACTTTGAACATATATTGTAAAATAAAAAATCATTTATTGTTTAATATTTTTTTTAAGTTTTGATCAACAATAGAACATGCATTTGTGGTATTGCAGCATTTAGAAAAAGTACTCGTTTGCCTGTTTCCATACTTTTCAAAGTCCGGTTTATCGATGAAAAGACAAGTATTTTTAAAAAAAGGTATATGGTTGTAATCAGAATTATAAGGTCTATAAAAGTTGTAAAATAAAAAAAATCGAATTCCATTTAAAAAAATTCAAGATGGCGTCCGTATGTGAAAATTCTGAGAATTATTTTTTATTTTTTCACGCCAAATTGTTCAAGAAAATATCCCATTTAGAAATCCCAATTTTGGTGATTATGTTTTTGGCCGTTTTCACGTGAGAGCCGTGTTTCCATACTTTGTAGCGACCCTGTATATATAACAATGATAGATGTCGGTGCATGGGGGAGCGGGGTCATTATCGAAGTTAAAGCATCGTCAAAGACCTTTCTTATTTGGACACCCGGTACGTGTCCAAATAAGAAAGGTCACCGGCTATATCTCAGGAATAAGACTCTTACAGCTTTCAAATGAAAAATATGTTAATAAAAGTGACTATGAGAAAATGCTGGAAATAAATTTCAAGTTCGTGACTCTTCCGGTAGGGTACGCAAAGGACAGTCGAAAAATAATACTGCAATTATCTCAAAAGAAGTTCAAATAATGACATCATAAAACAACACTTTTTGAAATCAAGGGTGGGGGAAGGTGCGAATTTATAAAGAGAAAATGTCAAATAACTCTTTTGTTTTTTTAACCGATCTTAATGATTTTAATGTCATACGAAAGAACTTATCATACTGATTAAAATAATTGTCAACAATCATACAAATAAGTGATTCAGTCGCCGCTAGGTGGCGGCAAGTTAAAAAGAATATAACTTTTCAATTTTCCTTACAAATTTCAAATGGAATGATATGTTTTTCTTAGTATCAATAGAAATAGAAAATGTAAGAAACATAGTGAAAACCGCATCTCAATACCTGTATTCTATCATAAGTTATAAATAAAAGAAAATTTCAATGTCATTGGAAAACTTTTTGAGGTTAATAAAATTTGTAAAACAAAAACAACAAAATTGAATTAGTTTGTCACCACCAGGGGACATTTTCTAAAGCGTGCGAATTTATTTGGATACACCCTTCCTTGAGATGTAAATAGATGGGGATTATTTTTTTGGTCACCACAATTTGCCGAATGTTCAGATTTTTATTTTTGGGGCAAATTAAAAGATATTTATATCAATTCAGGCCCACAACGAGGAAAGACATAATTTTTTGGATCTAAAATGCAAAAACTTCAGCAATAGATATACAGCTATTGCTAGAGTGGATGTTGCTGTTTATTTAGTTGTATAAAATTATGTGATTGTATTAAATATGACGATGGACTCAATGGGCAATTTTAAAAACAAAATTTTGATATAAATTTGGCGTTTAAAATGTTTTTTGGTTTTAATACACTTTCCACCTGTATTATAAGAAATATTTCTTTATTTAAAAAATGATAAAATTATTATTAAAATTAAAAAGCGCGCCCTACTGATGACAAAATAATTTATTTTTATTATTTTACATATAATTTAATTTATTTTAAATTAACACATACAATTCTTAAAATTTACATTAATAATTTTTAATTCTAAAAATTCTTTTAATTATAACTTATGATAGGATTTAGATATAGATTTCCACTAAATTTCTTACTTTTTAATCCTCTTTCTACTAACACTAAGAAAAGCTAACTTAAGAAAAATGGGATAATTATCTATACTTTAAGTTTGCGCCACCTAGCGGTGATAAAGTTAGTTATTTTTCTGATTGTTGTCAATAATTTTAATCAGTTAAAAAACAAAAGAGTTTTACGGACCTTCCCCCACCCTTTATTACAAGAGTAAGGCAAAAAAGTCTGTAACATTTTCCTATTATAAACTCATTATGATTTCAAAAAGTGTAGTTGTCTTAATTAAAACTTTTTTTGAGATAATCGCAATATTACTTTTCGACTGTTCATTACGCCCCCTACTGGAAAAGTTACGATCTTGAAAATTATTTCCAGCACTTTCTCATGGTCAGTTTTGTTAACATTTTTTTTTTTATTTTAAAGCTTTAGCACTCATAGTTCCTAAGATATGGCCGGCGATCTTTCTTATTTGGACACCCGGTACATTAAGCATAAACGATTTTAGTTTTCCTTTGATTCCCACGACATTGTGAAAATATATATTCAGTTTTTTGTTCTTAATAATCGAATGATGGCCATTAATGTATTTTGCCCTTTTTATCCTCAAATCCATTTGCGTTCTATCCTTGTTAAATTTTACATCCGTCAATGGCCTGAGTGACTCTTAGAATATCGATAGATTCTTGGGAAGTAGCAAACCTAAGTTTTTTTAGGACGCGGTTTCCTGCCAACTTTTTCCAAGCGGATAATTTTAACTGGATAAAATTTAACATGGGAATCTATCAAATCATTAATAGCTGCAATATCCTTAGTGACAATTAATTGCCTGTCTTCAACTTCGTGAACAATTTCAGATTTATTTAATAAATCAGAAGTGAGATTTTGCAAATCATTAAATATGGCCGCAGATTTAAGCTTTGTTATTCTATCATTTAGAGATTTAAATCAGTTAGCATGGACCGCAATTCATCTCTAAAGATCGACATAAATTCTTTTTTAAATGGAGATCAAATTGTATTGACAAGAGCGGGATAGGTAGTAGTGGGTATATCAACAGTTGAAACATCAGGTACAATATCATGACTGACATGATAAAGTGAGGTACGTATTGAATTCGCATTACTCAAATTTGACGCGCATTCTGTGCATTTGTAAAACTATCGTGAATTCACTCTGATAGTAAGCAACATCGTCAATAGTTAATTCGTCCAAACAATTAATGAGAATACGAATTTGACAATTAAAAAAAAAATAAAACTTTCGACCGAGGACCTTTCGACAACGACCACACCATCTTCGGCCTCTTTCAAAAATGTTATGATTTGTTCCCGTGTCAAAACATTGGACTTTTTGATTCAATAACCAGCATTTAGTTATTTCAAAAAAAAAGGAATGACAGCACCATTTAATATGAATGTTTTCCTTCGTTTCCAAATTTGCATTTAACATAGAATATTCTAGCCATGAAGATGATGGTAATAACTTTCGCGAACTCATCAAGAAAATATAAAATTACATTTTGGTAATATCTGTCACTCCCATTTCATTTTTCCAACTATTGAATATTTTGTACACTTTTTCTTACGCTGTTTTTGATTTCATGGGTAGCTAAATACCGCGCAATTCGCTACCTTTATTTACAATTTGTATTGGAACACTCATCGTTAACTATATTTTTATTTTCCCCGGACCCCTGTCCAAAGGAAAGTATTGTCATCGTAAAATTTTTGATTCGCCAATTTCAACGATTTTTGAAAAATGTATGTGTGTGTATTTCCGCGGTAGCGCATAAACGGCTAAATGGATTAAACCCAAACCTTATATCTAAACTTTTTATAACAGTAGAATGATCCGAAAAGCTTTTGGTTAGAATCAAAACTCATTTAGTATAACTTTGCTCTAAGCGATTTTTCATTTTTACTTTCCCCGGACCCCTGTCCAAGGGAAAGTATTGTGATCGTGAAAATTTTCGAATCGCCAATTTCAACAAATGTGCACGTTTTGAGGTCCCCTGAGTCCATTCCATCGAGTTTTGAAAAATGTCTTTGTGTGTGTGTCTGTGTGTTTCCGCGATAGCGCCTAAACGGCTAAATGGATTAAGCCCAAACTTTATACCTAAGCTTTATATAACAGTGGAATGATCTGAAAAACTTTTGGTCAAAATCTAAATTCATTAAGTGCAACTTTACTCTTAGCAATTTTTCATTTTTTAATTCGGATAGAAAAATGTTTCAAATAAAAGTTTTAGATCTTGGAAAATAAATAATTTCTGTTATAAAACTTTTATTGTAGGACCTCCGGTTTTCATTTTATAAGCGTTTACCTGATAAATTCCCTTAGAGATATTAATTATTGAAATAATTATTTTAATGACAAATAAAATGTCAAAGTGCCGTCGTATTCAGTACATTCGCAAAGTTTTAAAAAATGAAGAAGAGTGTGAATAAATGAGTTCAACACATTGTAAGGTAAGAAATAACAGACTTAATTATAATATTCTTCTAAATACTCGGTTTTAACTTTGAAAAACAACAATCAATTTTTTCTATTAATCATTTTGCTTTCCTATTAAATTTTCAATCAGAAACTTATTTGACCGTATTCACCGGGGAAAGTACCATGATGGACACATCACCATTTTTTATTTCGGATAGAAAATTGTTTAAAATAAAAGTTGTATATCTTGAAAAAATAAATTATTTTTATTATAAAACTTTTTATTGTAGGACTTTCATTTTATAAGCGGAAGCTTTTCATCTACCTGATAAATTCCCTTGGAAATAAACAATTATTGTTATAATCTCCTTTATATTGACTGTGGAGACATTAATTATTTAAATAATTATTTGTATGTCAAATAAAACGTTAAAATGCCGTCATATTTCATACATCTTTCGCAAACGCCTCCAGAATATTCCAGAAAAGAAATGTTGCAAAACTATTGTAAGGTAAGAAATAACAAATTAATTGTAATATTCTTCCAAATACTCGGCTTTAACTTTAAAAGACATCAATCCAATATTTTGTCCTTTACTATTAATTTTTTTTTCAAAAACTTATATGCCCGAATTCACCGGGGAAAAGTACCAGGCTGGACACATCACAATATATCAATAAATGATATACCATTGTATATTATTATTGTAAATAAGTCTATTTATTATGTTAAGCACAATGAACGGTGGCTAAATATTTGTACACAAAACAGTGTGATAACATGCAAGTATATTTGGCTGTTGCAGTTTATTATTAAACTCACTACTTAACGCACCATATGTCATCCTCTTCACTCCTATGTACGCAAGCATTTATGTTTGCGCAATGTTGTAAAAGCACTTCATTCTCGAGGGGATGGATTCCATCTATTAACATGCAAAATATTTGAACTATCTAAATCATAATTTAGATATTGAATATAAAATTATATTACTTTTTGAGACGCGCGTTTGGAAAATGAATTCTTTTAAGTAGATTCGAGTGAGAGGAATGAATTTGATAAATAATATATGTTGTTTACTGGTTTTGAAGAAATAAATTTATTATTTATTACCTTTTATTTATTTACAGCATACACATACAGGATGATTTATAATAGGTGTACATATCTTTAACATCATGTTTGGGAAGTCATTTAAAAAAATGGTGATGTGTCCATCATGGTACTTTCCCCGGTGAATACGGTCAAATAAGTTTCTGATTGAAAATTTAATAGGAAAGAAAAATGATTAATAAAAAAAATTAATTGTTGTCTTTCAAAGTTAAAACCGAGTATTTAGAAGAATATTATAATTAAGTGTGTTATTTCTAACCTTACAATGGGTTAAAATCATTTCTCCACACTCTTCTTCATTTTTTCAAACTTTGCGAATGTGCTGAATATGACGACACTTTGACGTTTTATTTGTCATTAAAATAATTATTTCAATAATTAAAATCTCTAAGGGAATTTATGAAGCAAACGAAATTCTTCCGCTTATAAAATGAAAACCGGAGGTCCTACAATAAAAGCTTTATAACAGAAATTATTTATTTTCCAAGATCTAAAACTTTTATTTGAAACATTTTTCTATCCGAATTAAAAAAATGAAAAATTGCTAAGAGTAAAGTTGCACTTAATGAGTTTTGATTCTAACCAAAAGCTTTTCAGATCATTCCACTGTTATATAAAGCTTAGATATAAAGTTTGGGCTTAATCCATTTAAACGGCTATCGCGGAAACACACAGCACACACACAGACATTTTTCAAAACTCGATGGAATGGACTCAGGGGACCTCAAAACGTGCATATTTGTTGAAATTGGCGGGTCGAAAATTTTCACGATCACGATACTTTCCCTTGGACAGAGGTCCGGGGAAAGTAAAAATAGTATGACTTTTTCCACATTCGTTCAGTGGATATTGACAGTAGCATACTATGGAATACTTTTTAATAGTGCAGGAATTATTCAATTGTGCAAAAATTTTGGGAGAAAATAAATTTCGAAATAACTCAAAAACTACTTACCCTAGATATGGAGATGATTAAGAAATTATAGGCATTTTTCGAAACGTCAATTTCAGATTAAAATTTGACAAATAATTTATTATCTCAAAAACTGTAAGAGCTATGTAGACATAAATCTATATGAGTGGTTAGGTATAAGAAAAAAATTAAAATACAGGGTGTTCCATTAAAAAAAAAAACAAAGTTGGTAGCTACATATTTCTGGTGCAACCGGAAGTGAAAGAATGCAATTAGGACAGTATCGTCGGCGTAAAGGAGAGGATACGCTGATTTATTTATATAATTGGGGTTAGGATTGTAAATATCATGGAATAGGAAGTTATATAGTAGCTGCGATAATGGGCAACCTAGTGGCAAACCTTGTTCGGCAGTAAAGGAATAAGATATGGAATCATGAAATTTTAATTGTAAAGATCTTTTAAGTAGGAAACTGTCTAGAAGGTTAATGATGCGTAGAGGAGTCAAACGTTTGTCTGATGTCTAAAAAAAATATTGCGGACTTTTGGCTTTCGAGACATGCTGTTTGGCAGTTGGATGTGAGAATGGATAAGGGCAATATAGTGGAGCGATTTTCAAGGAATCCAGATTGATAAGGTGGGATAAGGTAGATTCGAACAGTTTACCTAAAACAGGAAGTAGGGTAAGAGAGCGAAAGCTTGTGGGGTCGAGGGGGTCCTTGTCCAGTTTGGGAATGCAAACAATAGTGCCTTTTTTAAATTCTTGAGGTATATCTTGGGAGGAATAGATGTGGTTGAAAATTTTTAGGATATGGCTATGGATGTTAGTCGGGAGGGATTTTAGGATAATTTTAGGAATATTGTCGTAACCGGAGGCCTTTTACAAGGATTTATAAGATTAATACCAGAAATTTACTCTGTTTAAGAAATCGTTGTCGTAGTCTAAATTGTCCATCATTAATAAACCTGTCTGAAATGTCTTGCAAATATATTAGCTATTTCTGCCTCGTCCGTTACTGTCTTTTTTGTCACTGGGTCAGTGATATTTTGTATAAACTCCGTTTTGCGATATTTACTGAGCTTTTTAATTTAATGCCAGTATTGCTTGCCATGCAATTCGTTTATGCGTTCACAGGAATTTATCCATAGATCACTTTTATATTGTGCAATGAATGGGTCGAGTGTCTTTGTTGATTCTGTTAAATTCTTATTTAAGTTTTCTGTTATCAGTTTGTCTAAAGTTACGGCATAACTGTCTCTTATGTTTAATTAGTCTAAGGATAAAGTTTGACAGGGGATATTTGAAAGGTTTTGTTGTTATGGAGTGTTCTTTTGGATAGGTTTTGAAAAGGATTCTAAGAAGCGAGGGATATTATTAAGGTCGATTGAAGGTTTAAAGATATAAATTTGGTCATTTCGTTCGTCATTTTTCTTATATCACAATTTTTATAACAGCGAATAGTCTTGGGAGGGGATGGGTAAGGAGTATTGCTGTTAAGGGAGAATTTTATAAACATGTGGTCTAAGCATAGATCTGGGGTTAAATGACATTATGGATAAGATGACGAATATTTTTTGTACAGAGGAGAACATCGGGTGTAATTGACTGATGATCTGACATGATATATGGACACGAACAAAATTGGAATTAGTAATAAACGAGAAGAGTTGTTTCGATTTTATCTTGTTAATGTTAAAATAAATCTCCGATTAGGACAACAAGAATAATATTGTGCATTAAAGTTTGAAAAGTTTAATACTAAATTTTGGACACCCTGTATAATTTATCTCAAGATAATTTTAATATTGGTAATGTTATATATTATTTAATAAGTTCCTTGTATAATTTTATTCACAAGATCGATGGATTTTTATTATTTTTTTAAACCAATGGCGCAAAACCGATATTTTTGTTGCTGGTATTATTAAACCAATTTCAATAAAATATTTGTAGTATGTAGGTAATTATAAAAGTCACATAAATAATGTATAAAAATCCTCAAAGTAAAAGTCAAGAGCAGGGCTCGATATTTCAAAGCACTCACGTACAAAAATAAAGGAATTTCCACCGAAACTGCAGTACATATCTACAAAATGATTTGTCGACCCCTGCTTGAATATGCTCCCATCCTATTCCACAATCCTCGTCCAAATGTATTAAAAAATATTGAAATCGGAAATCCCTTGCAACCTTAACATTACTCCTAAATTCTTCCATTCATCAATTCATATCATTCAATTTGCAGACATAGACAAAGACGTTAAAAATCATGACCTTTAGATAACAAGACAAGAATTGGACAAGGACAGGCAGAAAGACCGATGGTCGATAGCCGTTTTCTAAAAACAACGTATAACATAGTATACGAATTATATTGTTAATTTAATGTATAAAAAATTGTCTGCAGAAATAAAGATATTATATACAAGGTGTACAGAAAATGAGTGAAAAGCTTTAGGTAGCGTGACTCTTTGACTATTTTTTAGATAAAAATATTAACGAAAATAAATCACACGGTCCTTCCTTAAGCCCCATGGGCCACTTAAAAGAACTATACATTTGGCAACGCTGGATCAAACAAGTGTTATTAAAAATAATCATACATTTCACATGTCAAATTTGAAGTTTAAGATCAAAATTATAGAAACTGTTCAAACTGGTATTCATCAGTTTATAAACAAATCGGGAGCCTCCGAGGAATAGAATTTATTACCCGGAGCAACATATCTTCTGTAATTAATTCAACCGCAGCATTTATTCTGTTTATAACTTCTACGTCATCCGCTGAAGGTGTTGCATACACCTTTTCTTTTAAAAAGCCCAAAATACAAAAATCGAGTGGATTCATATCCGGTGATCTTGCTGGCCATAGTATTGGTCCATTACGTCCAATCCATCTTTCGGGAAAATGTTCATCCAGCACTATGAGCAGGTGCTTCATCATGCATGTATAGCATATTGTTCAATAAATTTAATGGAACATTTTCTAGAATTTCTTCTAAAACATTTACATATTCCAATGCATTTAATCGAGTTGGAAGAAAAATTGGTCCAATAACACGTAAATTTAAAATACCAAGCCAAACATTTACCGAAAATTTTCTTTGATGCCCAAATTCTCTGACCATCCGCTGATTTTCGTCTGCCCAAAAATGAAAATTATGGCTATTAAATACTCCCTCCCGCGTAAATGTACACTCATCGCTCCAAAGAATTCGAAATAATAAGTTAGGTTCCTCTTGAATTTTGTTTAAAATTGTGTTACAAAACGCTTGTCATTTTCATACAATGGTTGTACTTTTCGGATATGAAAAGGCCTTAACAGATTTTGTATTAGCACTTTATACACTGTTGTTTGATTGGGAACATTTAATTGCCTGGCTATTTGTCTCGTACTGGAAGTAGGATCTTCATGAACAGCATCTAGAATTTGTTCCTCCAACTGAACTGTACAACGCTCCCTAGGTCTACCTCTGTTCACGTAATTTGGAACAAATTTACCAGATTCACGAAGTCTCTGGTCCAATTTGCGGAATGTATTACTACATGGGTGTTGTCGATTTGGATATCGTGTTCGATATTCTTCTCTTGCCATGATTGCATTTCCGTTGCAAAATCCAAATACCATATCAGCATATTCGTTAAACGAATACATCGTACAAAAAAACGCGTTGGAAAGTCACTTGAATAATTGTAGATTTACGTAGACTTTTTTCGAATAAACTAATCTCAAATCAATCAAATAAACGTCAATATTATCAAATTTGCAAACGAGCGTGCGTCGTTGCCAGATATATTTTCATTAAAAGAATGCTTCTGATGAAGTTATAAAATTGTAAAAATATCCGAATTATTAATCATTTACATCAATGGAATTATACGCGTGTCTAATTGATTGTTAATGCTATTGATTTTTTACAAAAAAATTAAAAAACAATACTAATTTATAGTCACATATTTAAAATTCCGAAGACCTCGTGAGCCTCAATAAAGAATCATACAACATTTCTTTATTTGGATTTTCTATTATAAATTAATTAATGAATTGAGTTACCTGAAGGTTTTCACTCATTTTCTGTACACCTTGTATATACACAGGGTGTTTCAAAAGTAACGGATAAATTCTATAAAATCGTAAATAAACATATTTTAGAAAAATGATCTGACACGTCGATTTTTAATTTTAAAATGCTATCCTGACATACATTTTTCAACCCCCCCATCTCTTCGCCCCTAAGGGGTGGCAAGCCCAACTTTAAAAATTCAAATAGTAAAGCACCCCTTTTGATACATCAAATGATAGATTTTTTATTCTGAATTCAACGAAACAAATATTATCAAAATTGGTTAATAAATAACGGTGATATTAGATAATGTTCAACAAGCTTTTATAGATAGATTAGGCATTGTCTCTTCGTTAACGGGCAACACTTTGAACATTTTATTAAGGATTAGTTACTTAAATTTGATTATTCTCTCAATTTTATAAATACATACATTTTGGTAAATATCACCGTAATTTATTAACCGATTTTGTTTCGTTGAATTCAGAATAAAAAAATCTATCATTTGAGGTATAGCAAGGGGTGCTTTACTATTTGAATTTTTAAAGTTGGGGTTGCCACCCCTTAGGGGCGAAAGGGTGGGGGGCTGAAAAATGTATGTCAGGATAGTATTTTAAAATTTTTTCTAAAATATGTTTATTTACGATGTTATAGAATTTATCGATTACTTTTGAAACACCCTGCATATATATATATAATGTGTAAATTAATTTTTAAAAATATACAATGATGACCTAACTTTGGGACACGCTGTGTGATCAAAAATATGTTCCTGGTGTATGTTCTAGGATCCAAGTAAACTCTCCAAAATTTCAAAGTACTAACTTAATTAGTAATTGAAATATCTAAGACGGGAGCTAAAAAACGGGACCCTCTATATGGTGTTTACTCCTATGGACGATTTGGTATTAAAAATTGCTTAGACGCGTAATATTAAAATAAAATAAATTTATTCGTAACAACGTGCATCTTTAATAAATAAAAAATAAACAATAAAAACTATAAAAATAGATTGAATTAAAACAAATAATATAAAATGAATTAAATAGGTGATTAAATAAATTGAGAAAAAGGCAAAGAATTGATTACAAAATGAAAGTAGGAAATAAGAAATGAAAATGAATAAAAAGGAATTAGAGAAAATATTACAAATTTCACTTGATTCAGAATTGGAGATAACTTACTTGTGCGGTGGTTGAGAGATAAGTGATGAGATGAAAACGAGGGACTTGGGGTGAGTGAGTGAAAAGACGAAGGCTCCAACAGCTGTGGTTCAAACATCAGAACAACCATGCCGAGATACAATGCTCGAAGACAAACAGGCAAGGTACATCAGACGATGCGATGGACCAAACCAGGAACCACGATACCAGCGAGGATATCAGGTGATGATAACAAACGATAAGAAACCATCCCCAGTCCAGCGAAGGCTATTCCGCCGGTTTCGCTGCCAAGTAGTTAGGTCCCTATCACATCGTAGACTTATATCGGAACTGCAAGTCGATCAAGACGATCTCGCCCAACACCAGCTCATTACACTAAACGATCTTAAGTAAGGTGTAATGAGGAGTCACTATCACGTTCACCCGAACCGGTGAACAAGAAGTATCAGTGTAGTGGATAATCTGATTGCCGAGGCTCCTCCACCAATGTGATCTCTCCGTCGATAATCCGGAGGAGAGGTTATGAAAGCTCGGAAGAAAACCAGAAGCCTTGCAGTCACTAGCGGTAGACATCCCTTAGCGGTTCCAATGACATTTTTAAAGACAGGGTTAGGGTAGTTTTTAAGATTAGTGAAGTTAGGCCAAGTTTCGTCATAAGTATATGTTAGGTAAAGTTCATATATCACATATGAACATAAAAACATTAATTTATCTTATTCATATCAATGAATTGCGTCATATGCTCTGGTAAATCATGAGCTCATTCATTGCACATTATCTCATTTCATTCAGTCATTATTAAGCTACGCTTTGCATACTCGTGGACGAGTTGAGGGAAACATAGAATTGGCATCTTGTTTTATGGGGTAAAAGTATTGGGTATGAGTGAGTATGAATGTTTAAAGAGAGAGCAGATGTTGTTCCTGAAGATTCTGGGGGTGGAAAAATCGACCCCCAGATATATCTTTCTGCAGGAAACGAATAGATGGAGTATGCATGTGGAGGCAATAGAAAGGATGGTGAAGTACGAAATGAGGTTGAGTGCGTCGGAGAGTGAAAGGATAGTAAAAGAGGTGTAGGAAACAAGTATAAGAGCGAAAGGAAAATGTATGAGAGGGCAGGGATGTCAAAGGTGTTGGCAAATAAATGGTTGGAAAGAGGGTTAAATGTGGGAGAGTGGATGAGAGTGAAATTGAGGGAGGTGGAGATGCAGGAAAGGCAGGAGTGCATAATGAGGAGTGTGAATTGGTCCCTACCGGAGTATTTGAGAAATGGTAGTTATATGAGGGAAGCAAGGATACGGATTGAAAGGGCAAGGTGAGGTTCGGAGGAGAGAGGGAGAAAGGTATGAATCGAAGAAAGAAATATGAGATGTGTGGGTGGTGGGGGCAAGGATATTTGGAGGCATATGAGTAAGAAGTGTGGGGGAGTTTGTAGAGAATGGATGGGAAAGAGCAGGAGTTTTGTGGATTGGATGAGAGAGGATGAGGCTGGCTAGGGATAATGAAGAAGCTGGTAAGGACTATGAGAAAATACTGGAAATAATTTTCAAGTTCGTATCTTTTCCGGTAGGGGGCGTAATGAACAGTCTCAAAAAAGTTCTAATAAAAACATCATAAAACCACACTTTTTGAAATCATGATTATATAAATTTGTCTCTTACTTTTGAAATAAAGGGTGGGATTTTTCTTGCAAATTTAAAATGGAATGGTATATTTTTCTTAGTCTCAATATAAAGAGCGTTATAATGTAAGAAATTTAGTGAAAACCGCATCTCAATACCTTTATTATATCACAAGTTATAAATAAAAGAAAATTTCAAATGTAATTTGAAAACTTTTTTTGCCACCACCATTCGCCGACTGTTCAGATTTTTATTTTTTGGACAAATTAAAAGATATTTTTATCAATTCAGGCACACAACGAAGCAAGACATAATTTTTGTAATCTGAAATGCAAAAAATTCAGCAATAGATATACTTCTAAATTTTGCGACATCATAACATTTCGAAACACCAAATGTTATTTTTTGTAAAGTTATTAAGATAATATTAATTCACAACAATTTTACAGAAAATTCATACTTTCACGATTACATCGCCCCCTGTTAGAAATTTAAAAAAAATATCCGTATAAACCCTACATATTTTTTTAACAAAATCCGATTTTCCCTCAAAACCATGACGATTATGATTCGGCATACTTTTCGGTAAAATGGTTTAATTTCAAAATATTCAAGAAAATAATGTAAAATGGGACACCCTGTAGACTTCCTGTTTTCACTAAATTTCTTACTTTTTAATCCAGTTTCTACTAACACTAAGAAAAATATATCATAAAAAAAGTATTTATTCACTTGGTCACAGTTATTTAAATAAAAAGAATTTGAAAATAATTAATTTGTAATAAATTGTAGGTGGATGTTGTAGTTTGTAAATGTACGTAGTTGTAACGACTTTGAAGAAAACACGTGGGTTAAAAAGTTGCTTCTATATTAACTGAACTGTACAAGCTTTAGAATCGTAATGATAATATCTACAAAAATATATACACAGAAAATGCAATGTAGAGGGGATGGTAGCGGTGAAATCCTTTTTCGCCCCTTTTTGAGCCCCCGAAGAGCGCTCACCAGATGCATTCGGCAAGTCCAAGCTGGTAGTTTCTTCCTGGAACGCGGCTATTCCGTCCCGCTTGGACCCCTGGAGTGGACTTAGATACGCATTCCAGCCCGGTTTATTGCGATAATAAACCCATTAGGGTCGAACGATGTAATGCCGAAAACAGTTTCGGAATGCAGGTAGTAATTTTCTTAAAAATGACTCGTCTAAACCGAACATAATTAATAAATTATTTTCCCTTTAGCTGCTGTGACATAATGACTTATGTTACATAACAATACCATATTGTATAATGCAACAATTTTTGAATCGAAAATATTTAATGCAACAAAATTAAAGTCAAAGTTACGTAATATAAGGCTATCTGCAAACAGGTGTTTTGGGATTTCGAGTGATTTCGAGGCTTTATTAAAATCCTAGCGAAAAGATTTTTTTGCACAAAACAATTTATCGAAATCGCGCATGACAATGGTTCGACCTGCCTATCCATATGTTATTGTTATGCAACAGCAAATGTCTATTATCAGACATTTGTTAAAGTACTTATGTAACATAAGTCATTATGTCACAGTAGCTAAAGGGAAAATAATTTATTAATTGATTATTTTCAATTTTTTTTATTTATATAAAAATATATCATTCCATTTATAATTTTTAAGAAATAGGGAAAATTTTCTATATTTTAAGTTGGCGCGACCTAGCGGCAATAAAATTAGTTATTTTACTGATTGTTGTCAATAATTTAAATCAGTATGAAAAGTTCTTTCGTATGACATTAAAATCGTTAAGATCGGTTAAAAAACAAAAGAGTTATTTGATATTTGCTCGTTACAAATTCGGACCTTCCCCCACCCTTTATTTCAAGAGTAAGACAAAAAATGTCTGTAACATTTTTGTTTCATGAAATTATCATGATTTCAAAGCTCTAGCATTCATAGTTCCTGAGATATAGCCGGTGACTTCTTATTTGGACACCCGGTACATCATTTATCATCTTAAAGTACACCATCGGTACAGTACATCGGGGCCGCAGTCCTGATCGCGAGTACAAAAAAGTTCAAAATTTCGATAAAATAAACATATCCTGTAAAACTGTACTTAACAATGTTTAATAACTATGGGTTTATAGGACAGAGCTGTGCTGATGGGGGATAAGTCTCGAAACACGTGTCCATAGGTAGCCTTGCAGTTGTGATTTGTGGATGCCGTTCATTAAATATTTTCGACTAAAACCGTAGAAATACCAGTGCAGAAGTACTGATATGCAACAAATACCTTGTTTAATCCAATGTTTAGTGGTATACAGGATGGTGCCAAATATGGAAAACTTTTTTTTATTTTAAGAGATATTGAAAAACCGTTTTCGCGACCCCAGGCCAATTTTTAATGATTAAAACAATGACGAAGAAAAAACTGATCTATCTTTAATCGTTTCCGGGTTATAACCGAAAGTTAACGACCAATCATTTTTCGAAGGTGCCTGTAATTCTATTATTATTAAAAATAGAAAAATATAATAAAAACTTCATCAAAGCAACATTTTATGCTGACTTCGAATATGTTATCATTTTTAGTTTTTTCGTAGATTCCAAATATATTTATAGTTTTTTATATTTTCTTGCGTTTTGGCAAAATTATAAACAATTTAATGAAACTATCATAGATTGCCTTGGAAACAAATGAAGAAAAAAAGAATAGTCATACGATATTTTTTACTTATTGTTTTATTGTTTAATAATGTAATATTTGTGTAACGAAAACGTGGTGACATCAGAAAAACGCTATGATCACTTCTATCAAAAAGAAAGATAACCATGCAGAATATTATTTCCAAAATTAAAGAATAAGTTAATTGGTTTTGGAAGATTTTACAGAGATATAGCGGGTAACTATAAAAACAAATTATGAAAATTAAGGAGTATGTATATTAGCCAGAGTGGAAATGAATCCAGCGGTTCTTGTAGGCAATGAGAAAGAGTAACTGAAATTGCAAACTCAAAATTATTTCGTATTAAAAAAAAAACAGAAATATATGCACAACAAATTAAATTTACCAGCAATTTTTTATGAACGACAACGAATGATATTTTGCATATGGTTTTTCACTATTTGATAAAGCCTTACTTAAAAATATAACACAAAATAGTGGAATGTTACACTAATCAATAATAAAACAATAAGTAAACAATATCTATCACTTTTTACTTTTTTCTTCATTTGTTTCCATGGCAATCTAAGATAGTTTCATAAAATTATTTATAACTTTGCAAAAATGCATTTTCGACTATAGTTACAATTAAAAAAATGAAATTTGAGGTTATAATTCGAAAACTAAAAATGATAAATAAAATGTGGAACATATTCGAAATCAGCATAAAATGTTGCTTTGAGAAGTTTTTTATATTTTTCTATTTTTAATAATAACAGAGTTACAGACACTCTCGAAAAATGACTCGTCGTCAACTTCCGGTTAATTCTTCATAGAATAATGAAAATATATACAGGGATTCCAATTTAAAATAAGTAAAAAAAATGCATCCGTTTGAAAATGTTGACTTTAACCGACACTGCTATTTACCTCGGTTCGCGGTAAGGGGGGTGCATTTCTTCACGCCCCCCATAACTATTAATGATTAATAGAAAAAAATGATTGTTGTCTTTCAAAGTTAAAACCGAGTATTTAAAATAATATTATAATTAAGTGTGTTATTTCTTACTTTACAATGGGTTAAAATCATTTCTCCACACTCTTCTTCATTTTTTTCAAACTTTGCGAATGTGCTGAATATGACGACACTTTGACATTTTATTTGTCATTAAAATATTTTTTTTAATAATTAAAATCTCTAAGGGATTTTATCAGGTAAACGAAATTCTTCCGCTTATAAAATGAAAACCGGAGGTCCTACAATAAAAGTTTTATAACAGAAATTATTTATTTTCCAAGATCTAAAACTTTTATTTGAAACATTTTTTTTTTCTATCCGAATTAAAAAATGAAAAATTGCTAAGAGTAAAGTTGCACTTAATGAGTTTTGATTCTAACCAAAAGCTTTTCAGATCATTCCACTGTTATTTATATAAAACTTAGATATAAAGTTTGGGCTTAATCTATTTAGCCGTTTATGCGCTATCGCGAAAACACTCAGACACACACAGACATTTTTCAAAACTCGATGGAATGGACTCAGGGGACCTCAAAATGTGCATATTTGTTGAAATTGGCGGTTCAAAAATGTTCACGATCACAATACTTTCCCTTGGACAGGGGTCCGAGGAAAGTAAAAAAATAATAGAATTTCATCAATGTGATTGTGTGTATATAGAAGTTATAAATAAAAAAAATATAATATAAACAAAAATTAAAAGTTGTAGCATCGAACTCTGGTCTGTGGGTTGCTGAGGGATAATGTTGGCCCTTACGTTATCGCTCCTTTGCATTACTTTATTTTAACTCTATAAAAATTATGCTTATAATAATAATTTATTAAAATAAGAGGACCCGACCGTTTAACACACCCACCACAGTTTCTAATACGATTGGCCGAAGTCGGAACAGTCTGCCGTGCTTGTTTAGAGGACGAATGTTAATTTTTTAGGCAAGCACTTAAAATAATTTTAATTAAATAAAACGCAACAATAAGCATATTAATATACTAAAAGGACTCTTGTCCTAGATTAAAAAAATAATAAGGATGCAGATTTTTTATTACGGGCTCAATATCAATACAAAAGAGAGCCTTTTTTAAATATATCAAATAAAATGATAAAAAGGATAGATTATTCAAAATTTACCAATAAAAAAATCGAGTCTCACCATGGGGATTCGTTTATTATAAGAGATAAAGGGTAGGTTTAAATTTGGCACTTTTGCAGAATTTCATTCTGATTAATATCTCGTTGAGAAAACTGGGTTAAGTTTCTTTCTTTTCAAGAAAATGAAAAAACTGAAAAATGCCATTTTCTTTATATCTTCATTATTTGAAGCAATATTTAAATGCAATGAAGACATAACACTTTTTATGGTCTAATTGATATATTTACTAATAATATGTTTCGTTTCTTCTGGACCATCATCAACTTTTTATTTCTTGTTGACGCCATATTCATTTTTTTATCACATTGAAATCCTATATTTCTTTTGTTAATATTAAAATTTTCCTTCATTAAAATGTCTACGTATGTAATTAACGTATTTATATCAAATATTTCTAGTGAATAACATTTACAAATTTTAGATTTTTTGCTTTTAAAATAACCCCTAAATATTTGCCAACATACATCTTTATATTAAATATGTTTTTAAATGTAGGAAAACATTTGCATTTGTTTTAGTTATAATTATAGACTATACGTGAAACATTCAATTTTGTACTTTGGATTGAAATTGTTAAAAACGGTAATAGATAGAAGTATAGTTTGTTATACAAAAATGGAAACAATTTTCCATCAAAATTTCATAAAAACATTTTGCGTATTATTTCATTCTGTATACAAAATTCCCTTCGTGAGAAAAAACTAGTTTTCCTTCGATTATTAAGCTTTTTTTTTCAATTATATTGCATTTACAGAAAATTTAATGTATTTTTTCAATTTTGAAACCTTCACGGTAGGAACGTACCTTGACGTGGAGTGGGGGCAAGGAAGGGTGTGGGCCAATAACCGGGGTTCAAAAATGCGAGCCTCCTTAAGGAGACACGGATCCCTGTGCTGCTGGGAGGTAATACCTTACCGCCAAGACGTTCCGAGGCTGATACAACCTCCTTGCTGTTCAGTCTCCTTCGTAGAATCGCTTCACCTCTATTCTGCCTCTCTTGGTGAACTCTTAAATTCTTCTGAGTCCCCTCCTGCAGTCATCCGAACTGATCGGACCTAAAGGGGGGATTCAAACCATCTTTAATCTTTTACTATCCCCATTCTTCCAAAACAACCTAAATATGGACTGTAAAAACGAGGAAATTAGTCTCAAGGTGGGTACACCAAAATCCCACCCCGCGTCAGTGGGCCGCCCCATCGGATCTGGAGGGGGCAACTGTCCATCCGTGTCTGGCCTTAAAGGCATACACGTTCCGTCCGGCAAGGACTCAAATAAGTCGGGGAAGGCTAAGGCAAAGGCTGGCCAGAAGCGACAGTCTTATAACAAAGAACAGAAGGGCGGCCCATAGGATCTGCCTAAAATTCGAGTCCGTTCCAGAGACCGAGCTCTCCAGCCAGGAGAAAGAGTCTCTAGAATGGGCTAGGAAAATTATTAGGGAACACGGGGAGAAACCTGCTGCGACCGCAATGCGAGCCACAAGGAGGGATCAATTTCACCAGCGAACTGGCAGCTGGTAGAGATAGCCCTCCTCAAGGTATATAGAGAGGTTCTTTTATCGAATCCAGGTACGGCCCCAAGGTGTCGAGACGCAGGTTGGCACCAGGGTCATGTTAAACTGGTGGCTTGTGCAGATCAGAGATCCGCTGATCTGTTAAAGTTGGCCATAGGGAAGGTAGTAGAGATCTGGCCAGGTGCTGCAATCGAAGCTGTGACAAGGGACAAGATCCCGAACAGACCTCGTTGTAGGGCCTGGATCCCGGTCGAGCCTGCGGACCCGCCAACCATTACAGAGATCATCCGTATAAACAACCCGGAGTTGCCGACGGATGACTGGCTAGTGGCTCAAAATATATAGAAAAGATAAACAGGACCACACGTTGATGTGGAAGCTGGCCCCCACCCTGATGTGGACAGCGAGCCTGTTCTGGAGGCCATGAGCCGCCTGCGTACGCACTCGGAGAGGACCGGAGAGAGCGAAAGAGACGAAGATCTCACTCTCTCTTCCTCATCCGAAGAGGACGACCTGAACACCACGGTCGTCAATCCTTAAAGCGGCAGGATGGCGAAGGTGATTCAGGTGAACCTGCATCACTGTAAGGCAGCCTCGGCTGCGCTCATCCTTACCCTCACAAGGGAAAGGTATGACATCGCCCTGATCCAAGAACCATGGATCGTAGGAGATCGGGTTTGCGGATTAGGGCCCAAGAACTTCAAAGTCTACTACATGCAAGGGGTAGGTAAACCTAGATCGTGTATCTTGATAAATAAAAGGCACTCTGCTTTCCTGCTTCCATGTTTCAGTGACTGCGACACTGTTGTCGTCTCAATGGAGAGGGGCTCGTACCAACTCTGGGTGGCCTCATCCTACATGGCCCATGACAAGGGAATCCTCCCAAGTAGCCTGGTTAGAGCAGTGGGAGAAGCTGACCGGAAGGGGGTGGATCTCGTCATTGGCGCTGACGCAAACGCCCACAACTCTATATGGGGCAGCTCTGACACCAACGATAGAGGTGAGTTGCTACTTGATTTTATTCTGGCTACTAACCTCTCCATATGTAATGCTGGGAGTGAACCGACCTTCATTACTTCAAATAGGCGCGTGGTTCTAGACGTAACTCTAGTCATGGATCAAGCGCGCAGCAAAATTAACAACTGGAGGGTCAGTGGTGAACACTCCTTCTCAGATCATAGGTATATAGAGTTTCAGGTGGATTTTCAAATCCCGGGGAACCCTATAATTACCAATAAAAAAACTAACGAACTGGGACACCTATAGAACGGTCCTCACTAAGGTCTTACCAAGCGAGATACCACACAAACCTTCCACTGAAGATGTGGACAGCTTGGTGACTACCCTCACTGGCGCATGCAATAGCGCAATGGACGCAGCCTGCCCTAAAATAATCCCTAGAGGAAAAAAGAAGCCAAAATGGTGGAACCAGGAGATCTCCTCCCTTAAGAAGGAGTGCAATAAGCTGTTCAACAGGGCAAAACGAACAGACGAATGGTCCCTGTACAAGAACAGCCTCAAAGCCTTCAAAAGAGCTGTCAGGCAGGCAAAGAGGACCTCTTGGAGAACTTTCTGCAACAAGATTGAAGAAGTCTCCGAGGCCAGTCGGCTCAGGAAAATTCTATCGGGGAACCCAGCGATTCCGGGCTTTCTCATGAAGCAGGGTGGTGACTGGACTACCTCCTGCGAAGAGAACCTAGAGGTGCTAATGGAGACTCACTTTCCCTCTGATTCGGAAGGAAGAGGAGTTCGCCTAACACCCAGGAAGAGCTGCCCGATGGATGATATCCTAACCAAAGAGAAACTTGCTTGGAGTGTGAGAAGCTTCAAGCCTTTCAAAACCGCAGGCCCGGACGGGATAATTCCTGCGGAATTACAGATGGCATCGGATATTATCAATCCCTGGTTGGAAATAATATTTGAAGGCTGCCTAACTCTTTCGTATATCCCGTTGAGGTGGAAAGAGACAAACGTGGTATTTATACCCAAAGTAGGGAAAATAACACACTCAACACCGAAGGACTACAGGCCAATTAGCCTATCCTCCTTTCTATTAAAGGCGCTAGAGAGGTTAGTGGAAGCGTACATAAGGGAACGCATAAATCCAGATCTCTGGTCGGCTAGCCAGCACGCTTACACTAAGGACAGATCAGTGGACACAGCACTGCACGCCCTTATAAGTCAGATCGAGAACTCCATGTGTAGATGAAGTTCACGTTGGCGGTATTCCTAGATATTGAAGGAGCCTTCAACTTTGTGAGACCAGAGGCGATTTTCGCAGCCCTGAGAAATCTACACTTGGACGAGTCGATATGCCTCTTTATTGAGGAGCTACTGGCGGAGAGGCATATTGTCTCCAAGCTGGGTGACTCATGCTCAAAAAGAAAAGTCAATAGAGGCACCCCTCAAGGAGGTGTCCTCTCTCCCTTGCTATGGAATATAGTTATGAATGAACTCCTCAAAGGACTAGAGTCTACGGGGTGTAAAACAATTGCCTATGCTGATGACGTGACCCTCACGGTCTCCGGCAAACACTTAGGCATCCTCTCTGAACTCATGGAACGGGCACTCCGCAAGGTAACCCGCTGGTGTGAGGAATGTGGGCTAGGGGTAAATCCCCTCAAAACTGAGCTTGTACTCTTTACCAGAAGATATAAGATACCTAACTTCAAGGCTCCCACCCTTAATGGCACGAGCCTTGTGGTAAAAGAACAAGCCAAATATTTGGGCATCTTAGTGGACAAAAAGTTAAACTGAAAGCCCAATATTCAAGAACGAGTAAGGAAAGCGCTGGTCGTGCTGTACTCGTGTAAAGGTGCAGTGAGCAAGAATTGGGGACTGAAACCAAGCGTCCATTGGATGTACACGACTGTGGTGAGACCCATTCTGTTCTATGGAGCTGTAGTATGGTGGACAGCTCTTGATAAGAAAATCCATCAGACGGCACTAGATAAGGTGCAGAGATCAGCGGAACTGCTCATAACGGGCGCGGTCAGATCTACTCCCTCCAAAGCGCTAGATATCATCTTAAATCTAGCTCCTGTTGACCTCTTCTGCAGGCATGTAGCAGCTACTACAGCTATCAGAATAAACTCGGTTGGGAAATTGAATAATAGCAAACAGGGTCACGGTAGGATCCTGAACGAGCTTGTCGATATCCCTCCGAAGACGGATAGCTGTATTCCAGAACTAGCTTTTGGTAACAAATTCTCCACCTCTATCCCGGACAGGAAGGAGTGGGCAGAGGGTAGGATTGTCCAAGAAAAGGACGTCTGGCTCTTTACAGATGGTTCCAAAAGCGAGGGAAGGGTAGGAAGTGGGATTTTCTCTCATGAACCCAACCTAAGAAAATCCTTTCGGCTCCCGAACCATTGCAGCGTCCTACAGGCGGAAATCATGGCTATTCGAATGGCAGCGGACTGGATACATAAAACCGATATTCAGGTTAACCATATCAGGTTCATCACGGACAGCCAGGCCACCATTGGGGCTTTAAGCGGTCCCTACTGCACCTCCAAGGTGGTCAGGGACTGTAAAATTATGCTAAATAATTTAGCGAACAGCTATGACGTTGTGCTCATTTGGGTTCCGAGTCACAGTGATATTAGAGGTAACTCAATCGCTGACGACCTCGCAAAGAAGGGAGCTAGAATGAGTAACCCATCTACCGAGCCATCCGCCGACATCCCCCTTGCGGAATGCAAGAAATTATTAAGGGACCAATTGATGTCATTGGTTAACCGAAGGTGGAGGGATGAAGACACGTGTCACACAAAAAATAGTTAGCCATGAAAAAGACAAAAGTAAAACAATTGCGGTTGTTTATTCTAAACACACATTAATTCATTTTCATATTTGGTTTGTTTCGATAAGTTTGTTTTGTATTTTTTTGGTGTTGTAAGTTTTTTTAAAGTGATAATGAATTTTTCCAACGAAGAAAAGCTTGATATGCTTGTTTGTTACATTCAGTGGAATAAAAACGCTGTGGATGCTGCAGAGCAATATTATAATCAATATATCGATCGTGGCAGCCATCTTTACCAACATTCAGAAGAATTTACCACAATTTGGTTGAGTACGGAAAACAAAGCCGAAACTTAAAAAAAACGGGATTAATGATGTTTTGGAAATTAACGTATTAGCATTGGCGATGATAGATCCATCCACATCGACCAGACAAATTGCAACAGAAGCAAGCATATCTCAACGGACTGTGGTACGAGTTTTGAAACATAAGAGAATGGTCTTCTGTATGTGGTACAAAAACATGTGTCAAAAGGATAATACGTTCCCTACAAAAATAATTTGGACAGATGAAACGCGATTTACTAATTGTGGGATTTTTAACCGGCACAATGAACATGTTTGGAGTCAGGAGAATCCACGAGAAGTTGCACAACGTAGACCACAAATTAAATTTGGATTTAATGTATGGTGCGGTGTGTTCGGATCGAGAATTCTCGGCTCATATATTTTTGATAACACATTGAATGGAAATGATTACCTTCGTTTTCTTGAAGAAACATTTGAAGATATGCTCGATGATTTAAATTTATCAGTACGGGCAAGATTGAAGTGGTTTCAACACGACGGAGCTCCACCTCATAGCACGTTGGCTGTGCGAAACTATTTAAATGATGCTTTTGGCTACCTAGATCACCCGACCTATCCGTTTTAGACTTTTTTCTGTGGGTGTGAAGAACAAAGTGTATCAACAATCATATCAATCCGTGGAGGATCTTAGACTAGCTGCACTTGAAACATTTTATTCAATTGACAGAAGAAAAGTAAAAAAAAAAAACACAAATTCTATTTGCGAAAGATGTACTTTATGCCATAATAATAATGGTGGACTTTTTTTTAAATATTACATAAGATACTCATCTTATGTAATATTTAAAATTTTCTTCTATAATTATTTTGATTATTTCGGAGTTATTTTACTTTATGTAGCTGTTGATAAATCTAAAGAAAGATAATAAATTAAATATTCATTTCGTTGCTATAAACAACCGCAATTGTTTTACTTTTTTTTTTCATGGCTAACTATTTTTTGGTGTATGGTAAAATTAAAAACGACTGTAACTTATTTTATTTTAAAAATAACAATGGCATATGTTATATAGGATTAAAGGGAAAAAATAGCCCTTTCAATAAAGTCATAGCCAACTATTGTTTCCATTTAAAAAAGGTAAGTTTGTGCCATATCTCCCAAAATATGGGCGAAAATTTTGTTTTGATTTTTGTTATTAATCTGTGTGAAATTTTCTACAACTTTGTCCTTTACAGTTTTTTTCTATCTATGATAATAATAGAGATATATTGATTTCAAAAAATTGACACATTTTACTTTTTTCAAAATATCTAGTTACCCTTGACTTTTTCAAACATTTTGAAAGTGTCAATTTATTCGTCTTAAGTGTAGTTTTTTCTTTCCCCATTTAACCATTTTTCTATCTCTTATAGTTTCCGAGATCCCCATAGAGAACATCGAAAAAAACTCACCCTGTATATAAAACTACTTTTAAAATGTGACGAAAATGTAAAATAGATTTTATCGTATTTCAGGTGGGAAATTAATAATAAAGAGAATTTATTTAGCACTTTTGCTATATACCGAGTGTCTGGGATAAGGGGTAAACATAGAAATTTAACATGTAAAATTAAATATGTGTAAAAAATAACTCCCCGATTAATTTTATAGAAAAATCGCAAAGGAATATTTTTTAGAGTATTAAAAGCTGTATTAAAAGTATCCATTTAATTTACGTTTGTACCAGAATCCACCTCAAAAATAATAAAAATAAGTTGCCATGAGTTTGACAAATGTTATGAACCCAGTTTCCACAAAAAATAAATATTTGGGTTCGTATTTTTAAGAATATCATTATTGGGCCATTTGAAATTTATTGAAAACCAGTATAAATTATGTTGATAATGAATAAATGATTTTTATTCCACTAATTACGTATTATTATTATGATTTATCACAAACGACAAACGTGCATTATAATTATTTTTCATCATTTAAATTTCTTTGGTAGCATTTCGATAATATGGATTCTGGTACAAACGTAAATTAAAAATATTCCTTTATTATTTTTCTCTGAAATTAATAGGCGAGCTAACAGTCTTATATACTCCTACATATTTAATATTATGTACTCTTTTAATAACATTTTGAATTTTATATTTTCTTCAGCTTTAATACTTTTAGGAAATATATTATATTAAATAGAATTTAAATTTGTAATTGAATTAAATTTTATTTATAGTATAATATTTTTAGTCAGACATGTCTGATAATTGGATGTATTTTAAAAAATGTTCTTTGAATTAATGTACTTCCTATATTACCCAAAACGGTTTAATATTATTTTATCTATTTGGTTCTGTGTCTTATATATTTTGTTTTGTTTAAAGTGTCCCATTATCTTGGAATTCATATCAACTTTATGATTTCAAATGGAATTCCCTATATATTATTTTTCTGTTGGATTTTCCTTTAAATTACCTTTACATCAATATAACATAGTCAGTAGTTTTGACTAGCCGTTACTGCAGAATAAAATATTTTCTAAAAATTTGGACAGTTGCAGTGGTATAGTAAAAAAATCATTACTTTTTTTGTGTTTTCAGATGGAGAAATGAATTTTTTATACATACTAAGATAATACAATTCTATTCAATAATAGCTTTAAATGTGGAATATTTTATACAGAGCGCTCGAAAAATAATTTTAAATATTTGACTTTTCTAACGGACCTATTTTTTTAATGACACCCTGTACTTTTATATTTTTTTCTTGAATTGTAATAAAACGATACAAATAATTCATTAAACATACTATATACCTATCTCCTGTATTTATTGAAATATTTCACATTTTATAGTATTTATATGACATTTTCACAATGAATTTAATAGTTGGTCATGAAAAACAATAGAAATGACAGTAATCAAGCATCAAAAATAAGGAAATTGAAAACCAAATTCAAAATAATAATATTTTCTATTTAAATTAACGTTGTGGAAAATCTATACGTGAGTACGAAATATTGGTTGATCTTATAAATGAGCCAAAAGTCATGCGAAATTATCATTGTCACAATAATATAAAACATTATTATTTGTTTCTTGCAGTCATTTCTCTGTTTCCATGGCCAACCACTTAATTAATTCTTAAAATTTCTTATAACAATACAAAATGTAAAATATTTTGAACTACGAAAGATAAGCATATAGCATGATAAACAAAAAATGTTCCTCTTTTTATGACAAGTTAAGAAGAAAATGAAAATTATAGGGTGCCATTTGAAAAAATAAAATTACATCGGTTTTTGATTTGCGAGTCGCCTTAAAAGAGTTCAGAAGAGCGCGCCTAATTTTAAGACGACTTGCAACAAAAAAAAATAATATCTCAAAATATCGGTTCGTTAATTGAAAAATTCCATCTTTCCCAAAAAGGGAAGATTCGCTAAATTTAAATTCATGTTTTAAAATTAGATAATTTTGATATTTTTTTATTTATTATCCATTTCAAGTGCGCAAAGAAAATACGTTGAATAGTTAACGAAAAAAAATCAAAATTATATAATTTTAAATCATGTATTTAAATTTAGCGAATCTCTCAAAAGCATAGTTCAAATAGGTCCGATGTCTGCTTCACACCAGAACATAGCCACAAGTTTCCTTTCTTTAGGAAAGAAAGAATTTTTCAATTATCGAACCGATATTTTAAGATATTATTTTTTTTTTGTGCTGCCTTAAAATTAGGTGCGCGAAGTTAATACCAGCTCCGCGCTCCGCAAGCATATTGACGCGTATTCGGAAATCTTTTTTTACGGCGACTGGCAACAAAAAAATAATATCTCAAAAGATCGGTTCTTTCTTTTATTCCCAAAAAGGGGAAACTTGTGGCTATGTTCTGGTGTAAACCAGAAATCGGACCTATTTGAATTGTGCTGTTGCGAGATTCGCTAAATTTAAATTCATGTTTTAAAATTAGTTAATTTTAATAATTTTTAATTCATAAACTATTTAAGAAATTAAAGTGGTTCTTTCATAATTTTAAGCGCACGTATTTCAGTTTAAACAGAAAAATTGCTTATCGCGTAGTTTTTGGTCGTGCATCAAACGGTGGACACATTGAACATTTATACCATATTTTTGAAAATTCCTCTTTTGGCTACAAAGATTGTTAATTTTTGATTTGTACTTAAATACGATTTTGTAAAATTGGGTCCATCATTTATAATAACCCTGTATAATGAATGGTTTAAGTTAAATTTAACATTTTATATTATATTATTGGGTAAGTTCAATTGGAGTGGGTGGGAATATTAAAAATCCGAAATAAAACGTCACAACTTGGGTACAACATTTTTTTTTTGTTTTTCATTTACAATAGCTTCATGTATACAGATTTATTTCTTTAATATATTTCTTTTAAAAATTTTAAAGTAGATCCGAGTGGGTTTATACATAATACATAAGTATTAAATAAAATCTTCAACGGAATAAAACGGTGTGCGTGTGCGCTCTCGCAATTGAACAGACGTAAAACCGCCACCACTTAGAAAAATAATTAATAAAAAAACAACACATTTGGTATACTCTGCCTCGCCACAAAAATAGAAAACTACTAAGAATTAACGTTTAAAATATAAAGAAAGAATAAAAATGCGCGCGCGTGTGATGTCACTCATTAAGCATTTGATGCAACAGTTACATACATACATTTTTTTTAAGATTTAAAAAATTAAATAAAAATGAAGTTTAACAATGTAATTCATAACTCTCAACTTTTAATATATTTTGATTACTGTTAATATTTTGTGGTCAATTGTTTTAACCTTGAAGTAGTTTAAATATTTATTTATTAGCAATATATTTGTTGAATTAAATGTAAAACAATTACATACATAATCTAAAAATCAGGTGTCAAATTACTAAATTCTTACAAAATACTTAAAGGTTAGAAAAATTGATACAATTTCATTGTTTACAAAATTTGTTTTTTATATATAATTCAACAATTCCAATATTATTAATTTTGCACATTTTTTTTAAGTTTTATGGTTTTAATTATATACAGGGTTTTTAAAATCGTGGGGATTTTTGTCGGATTCAGTGAGTTGATTTTATTAAGATAATTGTTGGTTATGTGAAGGAAATATGAAGATAAGAAATATGGAAAAAACAAACCAAAAGACCAACCAATTATGCAATGATAAAAATTTAATGACAAAAATAACATTTTTAGCTCTCAAAATTGATGTCTTTACTTGTATTATTATTGGGTGTAAACGGTGGCAAGTTTAAATTAAAGTATTTATTTTTATCAATATTTCACCAATATGCAATTTTTGAATCGTCACCTTTTCTGAAATAATAATGCTGATAGTAAAGCTCAAAATGATAAAAGTCAATTATTTGGTTATTTCTTACCTTACAATGACTTCCAAGAGTATATCTCAAAATTAAAACATTATTAGATTCGATAAAAAAAAACTGTACTATTATTAACAGGCAGTACCTATTACTACATACAATTGATTTTACTTTATACGAGGGATCGTTTTTAGATTACCGGACTCGGCTATTTTGAATTATAATGCAATTTTCGATTATGTTGTTGTTTAATCGCATATGCCTTGGTAACTTGTATGGCAATTTACAAAACAATTGCAACATTATTAGGTCGCGCATCAAAATGACTAAAATCAAATACCTGACTATTATAAAATTCCTAACAAACAAGGAAAACCCCCAAAAATTATTCATGAAGAGATGTTGGCTGTATACCGGGATTATTTCCCTTCCAAGTATTTGCGACTGGTTAAAATTGTTTAAATAAGGTCGAGAATCACTGGATGATCATCTCCGTCCAGAGCGCCCTGTAGAAGTGATTACTGCAGTGTTGTGAAAAAACCAAGTGTTTGGTACTGGAGAGTGCCAGACTAAAGACGCGACAATTAGCAGCTTCACTAGGAGTTTCAGAAACCACAATTTTCATAATTTTACACGATTACCTTGGGATGACAAAGGTTAGTGCAAGATGGATGCCGCAAATGCTTTAGCCATTCCAAACGCTTGTTCGGGTAGAGACCTGTGAACATTTCTTGGCGTGGCGTGGAGATGAACCAGATTTAATTATCAATTAACTTGTTACTGGAGATGAAACCTGGGTTCATCATTATGATCCTGTATCGAAACAAGAGTCGATGTAGTGGCAAGTTTAAAGTCACCCCTTCTACAGGAAAAATAATGGCAACTATTTTTGGAACTCTCAGGGAATTTAATTTAATTTGTAAAAGTTTCGTATTTTAATCCTTAATTTTAATCAAAATATCTTCACGTACTGACCAATGAAGCTTCTTCTTGAAAATAAATTTAAAAAATATATATTTATAAATTAAAATAAATAAATATTTGTTTGCTAACGTTTACTAATAACGAATTTTATTCTAAAAGTTGTTTTAATCTTTTTCTTTGCTTTTATTACAAATCGGTGTAAAAAACGGTATTAAATTTAAATAAAATTGATTTATATTTTTAATATTTAAACATTGCCACTTCATAGTATAATAACAATAAATATGAATAAATCATTACAAATCTACCAATGAAAGAAGTAAAAACACAGTTTAACTATTCAACCATTTTCGGGTTATATAATTGGAAAGATAGCGCAAGCGCCATGTTTTGCCTAATTTCAAGTGACATCGTGAACAATTCGAGAATCGTTTCGTCCACTGAAGGAAAGCGAACTTGTCCTGTATGTGAGGTTAGAAAACGAAATTCATTCAATAAAATGTTCAACCACCATTCATCTGCCACTGGACCTCAGTCTCGAAAGACGAAATGGTCTTCGCAAGTTATTCAACTCGAACCGTGTTTATGAAGGGATTCTCAAAAATACCTGACATTTTAAATTGCACGCCATACTTTTTGTGGTGAACATATACTACAACTAGCATCAGGAAGTATTGGTTTAGTAATGATTAATTACACGATCAAGCAATGCCCAGAAATTGTGAAAATGCATTACAAAAGTGGTGAAAATTTTGCAGAGACGGTTCAAAAGTCCGTCATAACGCACCATCACGCAACACTGCGGTGCATTTGATACAAAGAAAATGAGGTTAATGGTCCATTGAAAATACAGCCGCAGTGAGTGCGAGTGTTGACAAAAGTCCTTCCTCCTCGATTCGCCTTCGTGTTCAGTTCGTGTTCAGCAATTGGAACTTTTCAAAATGCAGCGATTTTTTTTATCCACATTTTCATGCTTATAAGATCCAATTGACACAAAACCTGCAACCAGCAGACCATGCGCAGCGCCGTACATTCGCCAATTGGATAGTGGAGCATTAACAAAACGATGCGTGAATTTTCCAAGAAAATCATCTTCAGCGATGAGGCGTATTTTCAATTTAATGGCTACGTGAATAAACAAAACTGTCGAATTTGGGGGAACAGAAAAACCACAAATGATCCAACAGCTTCCAACGCTTCTACTACGAGTTACAGTTTGGTACGGATTTTAGGTTGGAAGAGTGATTGGGCCCCGTACTTTTTCCGGAATGCTGCAGGAATAATATCTAACTTTTTATAGAGTGAATTGAGCGGCATGGACTTGGAAGATATATTCTTTCAACAAGATGGCGCAACCTGTAACACTGCGAACGAAGTAATGCAGTTATTGCAGATGAAGTTTCATGGTCATGTTAATTCGCGCCGCAGTGATGTGAATTGGCCATCAAAGCCGATTTGATGACATTAGACTTCTTTGGGTTTTTCTGAAAGGAAAACTGTGTGCCAATGATCCACAGACCACTCCAGAGCTCAAGAAAGAAATTAGACCCATCACTAATAAAATTAGTCCGCAATTATGCCAAAATGTCATTTAAAATGTTGTCAAAAGTATGATTGCAAAGAAGGTCGAGACGCCCATTTATGGGATATTTCGTTCCACGTATAACCTCCATGTTTGTACCTTACATTAAAATAAAAAACGTTCGTATTTTTCCAATAAATAATATTTTTGATTAATAAATTAAAATTTCAGGTCATTTTGAGACACCCTTTGTTTTTTGGTAGATAATTAATAGTTTATTCATATTTATTATTATTAAATTAAATTGTTTATTTTTTCCAAAATTTTGCCACTATTTCAGGGCTTCTTCGGAGAGCTTTAAAATAATAATGTAAATCGTAATAAGTGGAAGATAACGCAAGTGCCATCTATTGCCTAATTTCATGTGGCATCGTCAACGATTTGGGTTTACAAGGTACATGACCGGAAATCGCTGTTTCGTGCACTAAAGGAAGGCGAACTTGTCCTGTTTATGAGAAGAGGAATGGAAATTCAATTTTCAAATTGAAATTAATTTTTTCTTTCACAACTTTTCAAGACAAATAAATACAATAATTAATGTAATCGAAACATGAAAAAAATCTGTTAGGTAAAATATTGTTTGTATATACCAATACAGCGGATAATATTTCAGCAATATTGCATTAGCATTGCAATGTTGCACACTGCTTTGAAAGATTGACGCAACGTTGATGTTGTGATACATTGAAATGTTGCTACTCCACTGCAGTGCAATATTGCATTAGTGTTGCAAATGCATCACCAAGAGTGCGTGGCCCCCAACATAAGGAACACACCATTTTACTCGGCAGAGGTCGCATCAAACGCATAATTGGAGGGATTATACGGTCAACGCGTTTTTCGATTTGGTACCAGACAACAGGTTACGTGACGTCACTACAGCCCCTGAATGCAAGCTCCTCTTAGCGCTCTATATTCACTGTTTTTAAACTTGAGATTGTGTTGTTAGTGGTTTATTAAAATTTAATTATTAGAATTGAAAATAGGTTTGTACATTCATTATTTATAATATCGTAATTTAAAAATATGTTTACATTAAAATTATAAGTTAAAATGCCCGGAACTCCATGGGTAGATCAAAAATTTCCTATCATCGATTGCCTAAGAACAATAAATCCTCACTTAAAAATCAGATTTATGCTTGCCAAACAAAAAATGTTTTTAATCCTTCCACAAATTATATATGCAGCAACCATTTTAACACAGATAATTTTGAAATGAATTTACAGGCCCAATTAATAACTATGGTATCAAAGAAAACACTTAAACCCAACGGTATATATTGTATTATATGGAATTTCAAATGTTGTTTTTTATACAAAGAATTATTAAATTAGTATAAAGTGTAAAGCCTTACAATTTTTAATGTATTTTATTTTAGTAATAACCACTATAAATTTGAGACCCTCAGACTATTGGTGATCGAGAACAGTATTACAAAAAAAAAAGAAAAACAAAAAAACTATAGACTATGTTATAGCGCGTTCGTTTTCCTTTAATAATCCTTTGCGCGTCATGCGTTCACATTATTATGCAGGTATAGTTTCGTGCAGAATGGGCTGTAGTGAGTCACACCCCCTCGTAAATACATTTTCGCATTGACCGTATAGTCTATTAACCGTGTGCCTAGCAGCCTATACGAATTTTACAGGTACTAAACCACTACAGTGCAAATACTTTGATTTGAAATTGATTTGTCTCCCTTCATAGATGTGTTGCTCAAGACATGACTGAGACCCTGCCTCCGCTATCTTTAGTGATTAGTAACTTCGCTAATAAGATAGCGGAGACAGGGTCACATTTATGAGAACACTCTACATATCTTTCAGTGATCGTATAATGCAATCTTGCAATAATATTACAATGCAATATTGCCAATGGCGGACATTTTAATCTTGATGCAACATTGCTGCAATAATCTGCAATATTGCAATGCATTATTTATGCAACCTTTCTGCAATCTGTCTGTGCTGTATGGGTATTGTAATAATAGCCTTTTAATAATGTATTTACAATAACCTAACTGTAAATAACTTCATGCAAAACTGAATCCATACTAAACCAAGAACTTTTCTTTCTCAATTGTTTCTTTTTAATTTCATTAAGCAATAATTTTAAGTACTTTAGTTATTACCCTGCACATATTTATAACAAATTATTACAGGGTGTTCAATATGTATGGAACTGGTTTAATGTAATAAATAGTAATGTATTAAATCTAATTTGTTTGCATTGTATAGAAAATGTATTTGTTTTTTAAATATAGAAAAAAAAAATTATAATTACTGATGCCGTATTCCGAATGGGGCATATGTTACGTAATAATTGTATCGATTGGATCATTTCACGCATATGCTGCAGTTTAGCGCCCATAATAATTTGAAATTTCTCAACATTTCATGCCCGATTTATCGAGGTGGTGTAGACTATGGAGACATGTGCATTAAAGTCACGATCATGAAAGATCATTCAGTAAATTCGCTTTTAATCAATTACAAACAAATATCAAGCTGCTCGATATTTGTTTTGTGCTACAGTGAGAATGATCCGATCGATCACAAGCAAAGATCGAACGACACAATCTTCTTGATCGATCTTTCCCATTGCTAATAAAAATTAAAATGGATATTTCAGAAGATATCAAACTAATTGCATACATTTTGAACACCGTGCGTATTAAATATTTACTCATTCCAATGAATGAATCCAATCTCAATTATTTTTCCACAACAATAGAAACAATCATTATAAACACACCACATTCCTTTATACATAACTTTTTTCTTTTTTTATTTTTACTTTCATTACAAAATGAAAAATCAAACAAAAAAAAATGCGTAAAGCTCTATTCCGTTTACACGGCACTATCACAATTAAAATTCAGCACTCATTCAAGCATTTACATATATATATATATTAGAAAGAAAAACAAATTGTTAAAATTAATTTAAAAAAATACACCTGAGTGTCATACATAAAATAAATCCTTCTGAGTCAATGCTGGATGTGTGATTGCTGTTTGTTTTTTAAGGTCAATTCAATCGCAAAAAATAAACAATCAAGTTTATCTGATGAAATCGAGCATTCAAATATGTTTTTTTTATTTTATTTAGTCTTTTATAACATTGTTACATGGGCCTCTCTACTTCTTAGTGTGAGGTGATTGTTTGTCCTGTGTACGTTTTTCACCATATCTTTCCGTTTTGTGTGAGTTTTTTTGTTCGAATATACATTTAACTTTTTTGTTGAGTGCAATCCATTTAAAAGAGCAAATTATTTTAAAATGTAAGGAAAGTGCGGCTAGAACTTTCTGTAAAGCTCTTTTCGCAGCTTCTGTCACTGAATGGTGCATATTTTACATAATAAAGCTGTACTGATTGAAAAATTCAAATCACAAAAGGAATTTTACAGTAAAACTTATTAATATATTTCACCACTTATCTGCTGACAGAAACATATAGAAATATTAGATACAATAAATAATTGTGATAAATATTTACTGATATTTTCATAATCAAATCTGCAAACGACTGGATTTTGTATTCTGTCCATTGACAGTTTCACAACATGGGATAAATCAACAGTAATAAATGGAAGACGACGCAAGCGTCATCATCATTCATTTTGCCTAATTTCACGTGGCATAAATCAACCACTTGCCAACATTGGGGTTTATACATGAGCCACGTTAGACTTCCTAATATTTTCATAATAATAAATAACAAGCAAATTTATTTACAAATATTATCTACAGAAGTAGAAAAAGTATTAAACTTCTACTATTTATTTAACTTGTTATTTATTATTATTATGAGATTATTGGATAATATTTCTCACAATTGTCTCAACCAATTTGATTGAGATTGCTATATGTGCGTGCATGTCCATTCAGAATACTTTTATGTTAAAAATTCAATGAATGTACAAATGTGCCATTAAGAATTCAGCCATTATTTCTTCTTCATTGCAACCTTTATATTCCACATAAATAATAAATTGAACGTTTATGTAATTTCCTTGTGAGAGCGGGAAGAACTACAATAAGCCTTAAGAAAATTACATAGATTTTTAATGTTTTCCATCTTTTTTCACCAAGTGATTAATTGTTACATAATGAAATATTAATCATAATATATGAAAGATGACGAAAGCGCCATCTTTCGTATGATTTCATATGGCATCATGAAATGTTTTTTTTAAGTATACCTTAGGGTTTACCACCATTTAATTATCATTCATATGAAATTTGTCTACAACTTTATTATTTATAAAAACAGAACACTAGAAACAATTTCAATATTAAAACGCGTTTTTTTTTGTCAATTGGTAGGGCATTAAAACATGACTTTATTTTTGATTCTAAATGAAGCGACCTTAAAAAATTCACAGTAATCTAAAAACATGTTTTCATATACTCTTCACATTATAAACGATAAATATATTTACTACATTAATGCCTAGTTTCTCCAACGTGTCTTGAGACGAAGATTAATCAAGCACGATTTAGGCCCAACTCCAGTTAGCGGATTTTGAATGAAAGAGTGTTGCAACTCCGACTTATGTTCTCTATTAGCCGTGGTTCCATACCATTCCAGATAAGTTTTTAATTGTAATAGACAAGATCGACTCATTCGGATTCCAGCCCCAGTTTAAGAGAGATTTGCATTTATAAAATGCATCTTTCGCTAGGCCTATTCTGGCAACACTGCAATTATTTGCAAAGCAGCTTTGTGATTGGCTGTTTCGAATTTCCCACTACAATATAATGTCTGAAAAGAGATAACCTCTGAACTGAATGTCACTCTTTTTTAAGTAAGTTATGTTTCACTGCTTAAGCATTCAAAATCAGAGTCTCAAGCTCCGCATGGAAAACAGAGACATTTCTTTGTAGTCCAACAAAATAAGTCAAGGACACAGCTTGAGACCAAGATACGTCTTTAGATGTGTTGGAGAAACCAGGAGTAAATTAAAAATATGAAAATCTATTCAATCTTCACTATTTTAATTAAAAAAGAGGAATTGTATTAAAACTGCTCACCAACCGAAAAATATGTTAATATCGAGTATAATCAACCTCTAAAAAATAAACAAATGCCGACGACCAATAAAAACCTCCCCTGTAACCTCTAATCATTTTATGTACAACTATATTATAATATAAGTTTCTTTTTTTTTGTTAATTTTTCTTTCTTTTAATATTTATAAATAAATACATAAGTTATATAAAAGAAAAACCCGCTTAAGGTTTCTTTTTGTTATCTTCTGTCTTATAAGATTTTTGGTGTTGAGGGAGGTAAGTTTTATTTATTTATTTGTTTAATTATTTTCTTTTTTTTTTTTGGTGTATTGGTTTTCTTTTTTTTTTGTTTTCGGGAATGTACACCGCTAACACTATGCATCTGATAAGGCAGATTGTGTGTGGCCCAGATGTTTCAACTGGCGGTCGTCGTCTCGTTGAACTGCAGCAGGCAGCCGACCGCCCCGAAGTAGCCTTCGTGCTCCAGGAAGAGGGCCTTCATAGTGCCGTTGGACCAGTAGTCCATGGCGTATGCGAGGAGTTTCATCGAGATCGGGTTCACCCGTAAGAAGTTACCTATAAATAATACCTGAAACAAAAAATAGAAAAAATAATTAAGCATTATTTCGATTGATGACCTGTAAACGGATATGTTTAGAAACATAAATTGTGTTAAATTTGATAAATATTTGCCAAGCAATTTTTTAAAAACAAACATTATCGGCTTTCTATGTTAGCTTTAAGTTGAAATATAGGAGATTTTCAGTTGATGTGAAGTGAGTTAATCTGTTATAAGTATTTTTAGACAAAATTTTTCATGTTATCTTGTAAACCAACCTTTCCATTTGTTGGTTATGTGAAGCCAAATCTTATAACTACATAACATTTCAATTAACTGCAACTATTTGCACTAAATATATCCTAAGTTTGATTGCATTAAAATGAAATATACTGTAGTAATGGGCATGTTACTTATTTTTATACCTACTATATTATATTTCTCAAAAAAGCTTGAATGAAAAAAATATTGGCTTTTTTTTGCACAACTCACACATGGGTATAACCCAATCACCTTTGTATATTTGTAATTTGAAATTTGGGGGACAATCACATCATTCATGCAACGACCAGCCCAATCTTAGAACAGAACCAGGGACCCCTGCCTTACTAGCCTGAAGCTTAACCTGCGTTCCACCGAGGCGCACCAAAATTGGATTTTTTTATTCATTCACACGGGCTTTAGTTTAAATTTTCACAATTTATTTAAAAAACTTTATGCAGTAACTTTTAAAATCTTTCATAATTCAAATTAGGTGATAATGAGTATCGTACCAAAAGTCTCTCAGACCTATATGTAGATATTTTGGCATCCTTTGTAGGTACGTAAAAAAAATAAACGCAATAAAACAAATTACAACTAACAACTTCAATAGATAATTTAATTCATAACAATGAAATGAAAAATGTCCAAAAATATTTTTATACAAAAATAAAAACCGCAAAAACAAAATTTTCTTAAAAAATGCAATATTAATATAACCTTGAAATCCTCCCACAAGCATTTAATCCAAAAATCAATCTTGATCCTTTCCTTAGATCCCGCATTTGCCAATTAACTTGTGAGTATAGGGTCCAATCAGACGTAGTATGTAAATAGATAAAGCATGTGGCCATTTTCAGTGTGCCAACATCTGAGGTACGGCAAGTGTTTACTGCTGTTTTGTTATCGTCAGATGTTCTTTGCTTTCTTTGTATACAACGTTTGAAATCTGAATAAATACTACTTTTGTATTTATTCAAGATATCAATTTCCAATTTAGTAAGTTAATATTAAGTAGACATTGGTGATATGAACGGTTGCACCATCAGTTTCACCGAAAATTACATCAATTTTCAAAATTGTATATTCTAATTGTTATAAATTTATTAAATTATTATTCATACATTATAAAGTTTGTAAATGATCATGCTTTTTGGCAATTATTATAATTTAAGGATATTTTTTTTAACTTGATAAATCAAAATAACTCGAAAAATAATCTTTCAAAAAAATACTACGAATTTCAAATTGGGACCCCCATTTCTTATTCAAGAATCGGATTCTAGGGATAAAAATACATACGGTTTTATTAAAACATTATTTTTATTCATTGCAGAGGGCGCTGTAATCGCAAAAATTAAATTTAAAATAAATAAAAGGTTAGTGGCTTATTACGCATTATTTTCTGATTAACAACTCTAATGAATAAAGAACATGATCTTACTTTTTCAGGAAAACACTCAGCATACAAATTGACAGTATCATTGAAATGTATCCTACATTCACCATAAATAAAAAGAATTTCAATTTTTCTTGCAGAATGTCTCCATGCAATCCATGATGAAAAGTTAGTATAGAATGACATTAACTGTGCTATCTACAATTATATTAAATTTAGAAATTGAAATTTAAAAACTATTTTTTTTTTAATTTCAATTTGCACAATTTGGATAGCAAGCTGGTTTAGCACAAAAGTAACATATTGTCAATGTCTCTTTTAAATTTTCATCATGAATGAAGTATCCATGCAAGAAAAAAATGAAATGATTTTTATTTATGACAAATGCAGGAGAAATTTCAACAATTCTGTCAATTTGTATACTAAGCATTTCCCTGAAAAAGTAAGATCACGTTCCACTGACGGAAGTGTATAACTAAAAAAAAATAATGCGTTAAATAGCCACTAATCTTTTATTTCTTGTAAATTTAATTTTTGCGATTGCAGCCCTATCTACACGAATAAAAATAATGTTTTAATAAAATCTTATGTATTTTTATCCCTACAATCCGATTTTTGAATAACCCACCCCATCCACTGAGGGGGCAGCAGGGAGTTGGATTCAGAATAGGATGACGTCCCATTAGGAAATATTAATTTTTGGTTTTGTAACGTTTATTCGTACAATGCGTATTTTTTTAGTTATTTTGATTTGTCAGGTTAAATGGTACACCAGGTATATCCTTAAATATTGTAATATTAATTACATCTGTTCTTAAATTTCAATAAACCTGATGAAATTTCACATATAAATATGTTTACATAATTTTAAAATTTGCGATCAAATCGATTCAAGTGTTTGCAAACAGAAAACCTAACCTAAGATGATGCCACAAGCGGTATCCTATCCCCTACTACATTGTGCTTCCTCTATTTATATGCTAAATCTATGGGTCCGATAGTATTCGGGTTTAGACACGGAATTTATTCAACACAATAAATTCCCGTCCGTTATCCGAAATAGAGAAATCGTTTTGTTCGGCTCAAATCATAATTTATGCGATGGCACGTACTGCGTTTGCCAGCAGCAACTCGCCACCGAACATCTTGGTTCCAGATGTGGCATTCTGGATATTCAGGAGTACCTGCTTGGCCCTTTTTCTTGAGAAATTCGCCCCCAAAAGTGGCCCCCGACACCATCAACCCCCACTTTCTCCCCCACCAAAGCGTTTTCTTTGTATATATTTTCGTGTTATTTTAGTATTAAGACTTTAGACTTGTATAAGTAAGGTTGTTTTTAAATACATATTATTAAAACTTTAAAACATTTTTATATTTTCATACCGTGAACAAAATCGTACAAGCCGTTACAAAGCGCCGTCTTACAAACGACAAAGTGAAATTAAAACACAAAACTTTACAGATAGTGTTGACGTCATATATCGCTGCAATTTTAAAAGTGTGACATTTCAAAAATTTAAATGACCCTTATTTATTTCGTACATAAAGATCACCTAACACTCTAAAGATAAACTGCGCAGTTATTATGCATATTTAAGAAATAAACTTTATAATTAAGATAAATTAATCTTGTATGTACTTAATAATATCAAAACTTGAAAAAAAAAATTCAAGGAAGTTGCGCGAAAAATTAAAATTTCCAGTTTTAATGAAACATATGTCTGACCTTAAAAACATGCATATGTTAAAGAGCTGTAAGATAAAGTAAAGAGAGGACAAATATATAAACATGATTATATCGTTAGTGATTGTATGCTACATATTGAAGTTTTAGTCATTATATTTTATAATTTTTCAAAATATATGTGTATATTTTATCTATGATTCAAAATTATTTATCCTGAATCGTGATTGGCAATACTGATCTTTTATCTTTTGAGTACTAACTAAAAGGTCTTCTTAAAAAATAATCTATTTTAATCGATATGACAAGCGACAAAATAATTGAACGATATCCAACAAAATAATCGATGGACATTCAACTAAATAATTACTTAAACAAACGTATTTAATTTAAGATACTCACTTTGCACTTTATTTATAAATATATTTAAAAATTGACCTTTTGATATGTATCGATTATAAATTTAAAGATTTAAATATTTACTATAAATTTTTATTTTCAGTTCTAGAGTCCATGATTTTATTTTATTAAATGAATGTTTAAATGTACATTTAAATTCCATTATTTAGATAAATGCCTTATCTACTAATAATATTCGATTATTTAGTTGAATCCAGATTCACTTAATGATCGCTTATACAGGGTGAGCCACCGAAGTGCCCGTCTTCGATATCCCCTTTGTCATTAGAAATTAATCAATTAATAAAACTTGCTTTACTACTGAAGGCGCATAATGTAAAATTATTTTTATATATGTAGGATGTCCCATTATCCCGGAATTCATATGAACTTTATGATTTCAAATGGAACACCCTATTTTTTTTATTTGATTCCCTTTTAAATTATCTTTACAACAATATAACATAATTAGTAGTTTTGGCTAGCCGTTATTGCAGAACAAAATATTTTCTAAAAATGTTTACGGTTGCAGTGGTTAACTAAAAAAAGCATTACTTTTTGTTTTTTTTTGAGATGAAGAAATGAAATTTTTCATACATACTGAGGTAATACCCATTCTATTCAATAATAACTTTAAATGTAAAATATTTTTATGCAGGGTGCTCGAAAAAATAATTTTAAATTATTTTTATTTTTTTAAAATTATTTTATACTTTTCTATTTCTTTCTTGAATTATCATAAAAAGATACAAATATTTCATTAAGCATACTATGCCTATCTTCTGTACTTTTTGAAATATTTCACATTTTATAGTATTTATATGACATTTTAGACAAAACTTTTTTCACAGATGAGGCATGGTTTTATTTAAGCAGGTACGTTAATTTGCACAATATGAGGATGTGGAGTGCTGCAAAGCCCGAGGATTTTTATGTCGAAGAACCTCTACATCCCCAAAAAATTGGTATTTGGTGCGCCATAAGTTGCAGACGCGTAATAAGACCCTTTTTTTAACGGTACTCTAAGAAGTGAACAGTATAGAGAAGAAATTCTGACCCCCTTTATCGAACAACTTCATGATGAAGAATTGAGATATAGATATTTCCATCAAGACAAAGCAAGAGCACACACTGCTGCAGACGCTATTGAAATGTTACATGAATTCTTTGATGATCATATTATCAGATTAAAAACTGAACATGAATTCCCTCCTAGATCATGTGATATTGCAATGTGACTTCTTTTTGTGGCCATTTTAAAAAAAAAACTCCAAATATCAAGTGCATGTTAACAATTTGGTTCACCTGCAGGAGAGAATTATAGAAAAAAATAATTAAATTAACCAGAATCCTTTAATGTTGCAAAATGTTTTTACTTGTGTTAGGCGAAGGAGTGAAAGTTACCTGGATAGTGGCGATGGGCATTTTCAACACTTACTTTATAATTTAGAATAAATTTAGTTTGACCCGAGACTTCCAATGATTTTTGATTTTTGTTATACGCTCGATATATAAGACCCTATTATCCTTTCGGGTGTCGAGTGGTATAAGCTATATAGGCTAGTTCAGTTTGGTGTTCCACCCCCTTCTACATTTTTTATTTTGACAGTAAAATGTAACAAACGATATATATTTGTAAACGGCAAGAAATATTTAATGGTATCACCAAATTGACAATAAGATGACAACTGTCAAGTTAGCGATAGTCATTTTTTCTTTTCAAATGTCACTATATCTACTTTTTGTTCAATTCGGATAGGGGGCACTTTCCTGCACACGAATATCCATCACAACTATATGCTTAACAAACAAAAAAAAAAAAAAAATGAATAAAATATGAAAATATACAAATCAGTTTATTTTATAAAATACGAAAATTAAAATAAAATAAACCATTTCACTAAGTGTTCAAAATTCACATCACCTACTTACAACATAACTTAAACATGACTCTCCTCTATGTACACATGTTTCAAAACATCCCGATTTAATTTACAGCATTCAATGCAAATCCTTTTTTTGGATAGTTTCTTATTTTATTCTTTTTTTTTTTTTTGTTAGGCAAAAGTCTAGTTGTGATGGATATTTGGGTACAGAAAGTTCTTTAAAAGTTCTTTTCTATCGGTGAAAATGCTAAGTATAATTACAAAAATCCTAACCTAAACGTTAAATTTGATGGTTTTAACATTTTACATAAAATAACAGTTTAACAATTTAGTATTATGGGTTAGTCCAGAAGAGCCATCCACATTGATACCGAAACGAAATATTGATGGCCATAAAGTCTACCTATGCAAATTGCGAGATCAGTAAGGTATAGTGTACTATGAGCTGCTAAAACCTAATGAATGAAGTATTGTTGTAAAAAATAGCAATAGCGAACAACAGATGCAATGTCATCCTCTTGAGTTATGTTCAGACACGTTACAAGAGCTTCAAATGATACAGCAGCTGGAATGGGAAGTTCTGTAGTACCCAGTGTACTTACCAGACATATTTATATAATCTTAATTCCTTATACCACATATTGCAGTGTCTGATGTACTTAGATTTAATTTTTCATGAACTTCTTCCATGTTGTTCTGTGTTTGGATAATTTTGTAGTGTCCTCCCACATTAGTCCTTTTCTTTCTAATATTTCTACAACAATGCTGGCTCATGTTTTTCTCGGCCTTCCCACTTTCCTATTCTTCTGTATCTTCGCTACCCTTATTCTTCTTACTGGTCTTGTCTCTTCCATTCTTTGTAGGTGTCCCCACCAACCAAGTTGCCTTTCCTCTATTGTCTGAAGTATCGTTTAGCATTCTAGATCTTCTCTTATTATTTTGTTTCTTATTCTGTCTTTCTTAGTTATTCCCATCACTCTTCTTAAATACTTCATCTCTACTGCTTCTTTGTCTGTTATTGAGATTCCACGATTCGCAGATATACTGCCTTCTAATTCTCACTTGTTCAAATCAATTCAGCATGTCTTGGAATACAATTTATTTAAAAAATAAATGTATTCTTTTTGTAATGATTGCAATATATATAAAAATTATCTAGAATTTTCCAAAGAATTCAAATATGTAATAATATATAACAATATTTAACAAAAAAGGTAACTTTGTGCCGTCATTTGTTTAAAGGGCACCCTATATATACAATTTTTATGAAAAAAAAAGGGCAGTTAAAAATACTAATTGACTTTTTCAAGTGTTTTAGAAAAACGCTCGGACAGGTACAGGTCGATTAATATCTTTAATTGCGCATCTTTTTCAATAAAAACTGTATATACAGGGCTTCCCATTAACAAATGCCAATACAAAGTTACACTTATTTAATTGAAAGAAGTGATTATAATGATATATTTGTGGGATGGCAAGTATAACCGAACCAATAGGAGGTATAGCAAGACGAAAAAGTCTAGTAAGAGCTAGATGTGAATCTGAAAGGAGGGGAAGGAAAGTATGAATTGGAGAAAGTTATATTAAATGTAATCTGTGTGAGTGTGGGAAAGATATATGGAAACATTTGGGAGAGGAGTGAATGGATGAGAGACGATGGGTCTGGCATAAAGTACTAATGCATTAGGTTGTGTGTTTGGTGAGGGAAGAGGGAATGCTGGTGTTGTAATTGTAAAATGTGTGGAAATGTTAGGTATTATGTATTTAAAAGACAAAATTTTTATTTAAAATACACAATTTTGAAATTTTCCTGCATTTCGATTTACTTTTCACAGTTATTTCATCTCTAAAATGAAAATTAAAAGGAGAGACAAATTTAATAAGTTTGAAATTTCTGATTAATATTAATCATATATTGATTGTTAAGGCGAGTATAACACGTATATGAAATGTGGTGTTCATTTCATTTGAAAACTATGAGACCTAGAGAGTTGAAATTTTGACAACTTATAATAGTCATAATTTTAATTAAAAATATGGGATTACTTTTTTAAAAAAAATTGTTTCGTATATATAAAAAAAATATTGCTTAAATTTTTAAAAATCAAAAAAGTACTCCCATATTATTCAAGACAATGCTATTCTAGATATAACCTGTAAGTTTAATCAAGATATCACAACGCAGTCGAAATGGGGTTGAAATTAGTTTTGAAAAATTTAGTCCAGTAAAATTCTGTCGCCTTGCGGATCTAGCCTTAGTTCAAGCTTTTGTACACTCACTACCAGAATAACTCGACGCGGAGGTTTTCAGCTGGGCGATCATTATACGGCGTTCGGTATGCTTTCGTTTTTGTTTTCTTTTCTCGATAAATGAAAACAAAACCGTACTTTATTTCGCGTGAAATAATATTTTTGAATTATAATCCATAATTGAAATAAATTGTCAGTTTTATATACATGGATATTCGGATTCCAAATTAAACTTTCAGAAAATAAATAAAATTATTATTTTTTACAAAATTTTAAAAACATAAAATATTAAAAATTACGAATAATTTTAACACAAATATTAATAATTTCATATTTTGTATAACCTAAAAGAAATATAATATATTTTCAATATTATAATGGCCAAAGAGCATTGCAGATAGTCATTTTAAGGGGAGTATAGCAGATTTTCGCGTCAAGCGCGCGGAAAGACCCACAAAGTTCAGAGAGAGACATACGATACCAAATATGGTATGTGTACATTCGGAAAAAAAGTTTCAGTTCGCTGTACAATCCTGCTGATTGTTGCACTTTTTGCATTAGTAGGCTCTCAATTCTCGGTATGAATGGATGGCTGTTTATGCATGCATACATATCGTTTTATTTACACATACTGAAAATTTATGCAAGCTGTACTTTATTTATTAAATTATTATTGTTGTTAGATAAAATATATGAAAATTGTATTAAATTTTATATTATCGCTCCATACAATTTCATATTTTATTAAAAAGATATAAATATAGATATTAAACTTGTAATTGTTACTAATAATTCGAATGTGTCAATTAAATTTTGTTTATAAACAAAAGCCTATTAGAATAATTGTCAATAATAATTATTAAATTGGGCAATAGATGGCGCTTTATGTTACCTTGTCATATTAAAATAATAATGATTATGACGAAAAATAACAAAAATGGATATATCTTGAAAAATATTAGGTTTAGGTGTAGAATACCTTTATACTTTCTGAAAGACAATAAAATTTTCTACAGGATGGACCTATTAAATATAGGGTATGCCATTTAAAATAAGCTCGAAATTTGACCTTGAATGTGTCTGGAGATTCGTTGATTATCAAAACATCTTAAGATTTTGATTTCCTCTTAATAGTCTAAAATATTTACCCATTAGTCAAATATACTGATACATAATTTCGTTTTCATTCACCCATTTGAAAGTTATGTTTTTTTTCTAAACGTCAATTTTTCCAAAAATATTGAAATATTTCAAAAATTATTAGGTTTAGGCATATGAACATATTATGAAAGTTAACCTTAATTTTGATGTAGAATCTGAAAAAAAAAATAACTATGATTTAAAAAAAAATATAACTATGATACGCCAAGCTTTTATGATCCTAATAGACCTACATACGCCTGCAAAAGCCGATTTTGACGCACGCTGAGACACCCTGTATATATAAATGACGAGTCATCGAAGTGCCTGTCTTCTATATTTCCCTTGTCGTTAGAAATTCATGATTAATTTGTTAATAAAACTCGCTCTACAGTTGTAGAGGTTTACTAAAAAAATATCACTTTTTTTGATATAGAAAAATGAAATTTTGTATGCATACTTAAAAGTTTTACTTTTTAATTTTTTGTAAATAGGGGAACATTTTTTTACATAGTATGCTATATGCTTATATTTCGTAATTTTCAAAATATTTCACATTTTATACTGTTTTTAAGACATTTTATGAATTAATTAAATGATTGGCCATAGAAACAGAGAAAAGAATGAAACAATAATGTTTTATATTATTGCGACAATTAATATTTCATATGATTTTGGCTCATTTATAAGTTCAACCATTATTTCATACATACATGTGAGATGTAGATTTTCCATAACGCTAATTTAAATAGAAAATAGTATTTATTTGGAATTTGATTTTCAATTGCCTTTATTTCTATTGTTTTTCATATCCAACTATTCAATTCATTGCTAAAATGTCATATAATAAATACTATAAAATGTGAAGTATTTCGAGAAGTACAGAAGGCAGGCATTTAGTATGTTTAGAAATATTTGTATCTTTTTATTATAATTCAAGAAAAAAATTGTAATTTTGTAATGTGATTATATGTAAGTGGAAAAATATTCCTAAGTTAAAAAAATGTATTATTTAGTTAAAAATTATTCATTCTACAAAAGAATAATTCATAAAATTTTTTCTTATAATTTTAAACTTTGAAAGGAAAAGCAACTTTTCATTGTAAATTGAATCCACTCTATATTCAAATTTAAAGATCCTAAAGACAATTCTCAACACAAAATTGCAACATTTCGGTAACTGAATACATTAATTATTTATTTATATATTACATATCTGTTTACAAGTTTTTCATAAAGATAAGTGTAATTTTAAATTAATGCCGTTGTAGTTACAGTTTTCTTGAAATCAAGAGTACGTATGTCGTCAACTTTCTTTATAAACTTTTCCTTATGACAGAGTAACTACTACTTTCGTGACAATCTTCATTTTTCTTTTATTAATTTTATGGGTTTTCAACAAACAAAAACATGGTGATGATGTATTTTCCCCAGTAAATTTGGTCAAATGAGTTTTTGAATGACCATTAAATGTATATGAAAAGTTATTAAATGAAAATTTGAATTGTTTTTTAAAGTTAAAGCCAAATATTTAGAGTTATTTTGTTATTCCTTACCTTACAATCACTACAAATTTTCCCATACTAACATAGAAATTATTATCTACAACTTTTATTTGAAACATTTTTTTATACGATTTAAAAAATGATAAATCCTTAAGAGTGAAGTTGCACTAAATGATTTTTGATTCTAGCCAAAAGCATTTCAGATCATTCCACTGCAATCAATTAAAATCTTAGATATAAAGTTTGGGTTTAATCCATTTAGCTGATTATACGCTATTGCGGAAATACACAGACACAGACATTTTTCAAAACTTGATGTAATGGACTCAGAGGACCTCAAACGTGCAAATTCGTTAAAAATGGCGAAATGAACATTCTTATGATCACAATACTTTCCTTTGGACAGCGCTCCGAGGAAAGTAAAAATAAGTAATGACACATCTGTAACCAGCATTTTTTCTCTACTCAATGTCTAAAATGACTCAGAAAAATAACCAATACAAATAAATTAACATTGAAAATTATTTTTTCAGTTTTATTTCTATACACCCTGTGTATGTGTAGTAATTTTGAATATATAATTAGTCATACACTGAAAACATATCAATATTTTGTTAAATAGCTATCGGCAAAGCTTTTGGCTGTTATATTTTTTTATTTTGTGTTATACAAAATATGATATTATTAATATTTGTGTTATTATTCGTTATTAGTAATATTATATGTTTTTAAAATTATGTAAAAAATAATCAATTTAAATTATTTTCTGAAATTAAAAATAAACTGGCAATTAGTTCAGTTATGGATTATAATTCAAAAATATTATTTCACTCGAAATAAAATACGGTTTTTTGACTGTACAAAAGCTTGAACGAAGGCAAGATCCGCAAGGCGGCAACATTTTACTGGACTAAATTTTTCAAATAGTAATTTCAACTTCATTTCGGCATGTGTTATCATATCTTGATGAAACTTACAGATTATATTTAGAATAGAATTGTCTAGAATAATATGGGAGTACATTTTTGATTTTCGAAAATTTAAGCAATATTTTTTTTATATCTCCGAATCATTTTTTTTTTTTTCTAAAAAAAGTAAACCGATATTTTTGATTAAAATTATGATTAATATAAGCTGTCAAAATTTCAACTCTCTAGGACTCACAGTTTTCAAATTAAATGAACACCACATTTCAAATACGTGCTATACTCGCCTTAACAAAATATAGATATATGACTAATTAGATATGCAAAATCATTATGCATATACAGGGTGTATATAAATAAAAAAGGAAGATATAATTTTCAATGTTAATTTCTTTGTATTGAAGTGTCATTTTTTAGTCATTCCAGACATTGTGTAGAGAAAAAAATGCTGGTTATAGTCGTTACTCATTTTTTCTACGTATGAAAACCAGTAAAATTAATAAAAGAAAAATGAAGATGGTCACGAAACCAGTTGTTACTATGATATAAAAAAAAGTTTGTATAGTTGATGGCATACATATCCTTGATTTCATGAAAACTGTTAAAACAACGATATCAATTTAAACTTAACTTTGTTAAAAACTTGTGAATAGTTACCAGATATTTAATACATTTTACGAGAACTAGCAAATTAATATATCACTATTATACAGGGTTAGTGAAAATTACCAGTAAATCTAAATAATTCACAAACAGTTAATATTTTAAAAAAATCCACTTCAGATTTATTTCAACAAATTGGCAAAAAAATAAAGATTACAAAATTACAGATTTAAATTAAATGATTAATCAAATGTAATCTTATGCATTTATGAATTGCTTACATCTTAAAAACAATGCATTTTATTGTAAAAAAATTCCCACAAATAGTCCTTAAAATTAATCTTACATCAAAATGAAAAACGCAAATTTACCTAATTATTTTAGCAAATTGAACATAGTATATATTGAAATCCATGAAGCTTTTATTTTAAACTTTTTTTAATTCTTACGCTTAGAGAATAATTTAGGTGTTCTGCTAATTTTAATTAACCCTGTATGTAGATTTTCATTGCAATAAATATTTTTGTGAATAGATCATTACTTTTATTTTTGTGGGTTGTTGTACATACAAAAAATATAGCACTATTGCAAGCAATCATTTTTAGTCTATAAAAAGTTAATACAGTTATTTTTAGTAACTACTGCCATTTTCAATGTTTAAATTTAACACTATTTTTTATAAATATTGATAAAATAAGTGGTCTCATTATTATTTTCTTTTTTTTTTTCAACACTAATAAGTGTTATTCGAAATAATCCTTAGCCGCATATTTTTTAATCGTTTATTTCTTCAAAAGTATTAAATAGAAATGTCTTCCATTGATGCTGATAGTTATCCACATATAACGGTAATTTCAAAAAAGTCTGTACAACGGAGTCAAAACAAATTTAGTGCAAAAATTTGGATTGGAACTTCAACAAGTATGGAATCTACCATAATTGTAGAAGGATTTAAAAAAGTGTAGAAATGCATGGTGTAAAATATACAAAATTACTTGGGGATGGTGACAGTAGTGTTAAGAATTATTTAAAAAATCAAGAAGTTCCTCAGAGCAAATAAAATTAAATTTCATGAGGCTGAAAAAAAAATCAGCGAATTTCCTCAATTCATCCAATATAAAAAATACAGTAAATCGTATTTTTGGATCGCATCATAATTGTGCATCATATATTTGCACAGGACTTACATAAACGAGATATTTAAATATATGGGATGTGAAACTGAATTACACGAATAAATTTATTTTAAATTGTCAACACAATGGGAAAGTCGTACAAAAAATATAAAGGACAATAAAATAATATATACGAATGGATGTGATTCCGATGATGATTATGGAAATATTTCCGAAAATATGGAATTAACTAAGGAGGATTTTGATAATAAATTAAGTCAACTTGAAAATACACTATGAAAATCTCGGGAGGAAATTTTAATCATTGAATGAAATACGAGAGGACAACATTTAAATCAGATTTTGGACGATTTTGTCAGCCCAGTCCAAAAACCAACTTGAAAAAAAAAAAAACGTAAAGAATATTTATTAAAATACATTCAGAGGAAATAGTGCAACAAATTACAGATTGATACATGAAGATGATGCAAAAGGTAAATTTGAAGAAATAACTGGATTTAAATTAGAACCTTGTAGTATATTAATAGGAGAAAATGAATTCTTTTGTTTAGGTGTGATTGTCTAGAAATAGCTAAAAATATAGAACAATTTCTATTAAAAAATCACATAATTAATTCTTTCAAGTAAGAGAACAACTTCATCTGTCTAAAAGAACTATTTGTTATTTTATAGTATGGACACCTAATGAAATACACATTGAAAACATCACGAAAAATAATTCATTTTGGGAAGAGAAAATGTTACTGAAATTAAAAAAAATATATTATTTTTCTGTTGTAATGGAAATATTTAAACATGAAAATTGATGAGCAAAATTGATTATTTTAATAATACGAAATAATCAATTATTTTTGGTAATAAAATTACATTTTTTTAAATGATATACCCTGTATATAAAAATTGTAACATAACATATTTTACATTACTAATGATTTTAATAATTTATTTACCCAATATATTGATTTTAATAAGACAATTAAGATAAAACAAACATGTAGAATTAAATATTAATAATTAAAAATACTCGTAATATTCCAATAATAGTTTTTATTTGTTTTTTTAACAGTTAAAATAAAAATATATATAATATAAAAAAAATTATCCTACGGTTTTCGAAGAAAATTAAACATTGCTTTCAGCTCAGCATTTTAAAGTATTTTTTAAGTAAATTAAATAAAAAGAATTTGAAAATAATTAATTAATAAATTATTTTCTCTTTTGCTACTGTGACATTTGCTGTTGCATAAAAATAACAATTGTATAATGCAACAATTTTTGAATATTTAATGCAAAAAACAAAAACATTGCTTTCAGCTCAACATTTTAAAATAATTTTTAAGATTTATTTTTTACTTTTTACTTCTTTATAACTTTTTAATAAAATTTTTCATATATTTTACCTAGCAAAAATAAAATTTTAATAAATAAACTATACCTTGCATAAATTTTCAGCGTAAAATAAGACGAAACAATGTTTTCGTTCATTCTCATTTACACGCGTTTCCTCTCTAATTTAAAATGATGCGATATGTATGCATGCATAAACAGCCATCCGTTCACACTGAGAATCGAGAGCCTACTAATGCAAAAGATGCAGCAATCGGCAGGATTGTACAGCGAACTGAAACTTTTTTTTCGAATGTACACATACCATATTTGGCATTGGATGTCTCTCTTGGAACTTTGTGGGTCTTTCTGCGCGCTTGGTGCGAAAATTTGCTATAATCCCCTTAACATAAGAAATTAACACTAATTTAAAATATCAGTAATTTAAATCATTAAAATATGTTTCATCAAGTGTTTGATGAGTCCACAATTAAGAATTTATAAAAAATTAAGTCAGAGACTTAAATTATTTCAAATATATAATGATGTATAAAGAAGAAAGTATTGTCTTAATGTGGCCTTTCAAATTTTATTTCAAGAATTTAGTGTCTAATACAATCTGTGTGTTTTATGTTGGAGCGAGATTATTCAAAAGCTTTGTAATTTAAGCTTTGAATTTGTTAGTTATATTAAGAACAATGAGACAGTAATGTAATAATTCAATTTACTTATTTTTATATAATAGTCAGTAATAATAAATATTTGCATTTGCACATTATTTTCAGTAAGTGTATTTAAATTTTGAGAACGTTTTAAATTAATTTGATAGGTTAGGATTTAAATAATTTGATAATCGAAATTCTCGGAAATTTACTGATGAAAATCCCAAGCTATTTAAACAGACCTTCAACTGTTTGCAGTAAACACATCCTGAGTTTTATCACATAAATACATAAAATTTGCATATTTTGTGAATTAAATTCAAAGAATGCAGTTTCATAATGATCATAATTGCAATTTTTTTGTAAAAGCTTCTTCGGAATACTTTTGTCCACAATAGAACATGACACAGTTTATAATTGACAGTTAAATATTACGTTTAACTCTTTAGCTTAGAAATTTTGACTCATGTTATATAAGTACTTTAACAAATGTAAAAAGAAACTAATAATAACTAATAATTTATTTATGAAGATCTTCATAAATTATTAGTTATGTTAACATAGATTTGTGTATGTTTATACAGCTTAAACAACTTCAGGTGGAGATGACCTGTTTCCAAATGAATTATAAGAATGCAAGGTACAGAATCTTAAAAACAATATTTTTTTATAAATTAGTACATAACCCCTTTACAAATTTACCAATTTTAATTAAAATGTAAGAGAATCACGTAAATGAAATACACAACAAAATGAGAAAAACACTTCAACTTTATTGTTTCTGGTAATTAATTCAAGTATTTCGATCTAATTAATCCCATTTATTTAGACATAATAAAAACCTTATCAACAAGTATTTGTTTTGATTGAAATTTGCAAACGGTTTATAAATAGCAAGACCCAATTATGCTATCAGGATATACGAGGAGCGCAATTAGCGTAAACAAATACCACTCCACGTGTTTTTAATTTCAGTTCAAATTCCAGATAATTATCTAATGTTTACTGTATGCTACATTTAGAAACATGCGCGCAAAATTGTGTAAACATATCGATGAAATGTATTTTCCAATTAAGAATATTTTTAATTTGTAAAAATTATTTGTAATTATGATTATTTGTAATCAATTATAAATTAAAATTAAATTATAGATTTTATGTAAAAATGTGTTTTATGTAAATGTTATGGACTGTTGAAAAATGCATACTTTAAGGCTGGCGTTTACTAGAAAAGGAATGATGCGATGACAGAGATAGTTGCGAATCATCAAGGAGGTGATGCCTCTCGATTTTAATAGCGAACTAGTTGAGAAATATGTTAATTTATATATGTGTATGTGTTTTAGATTCTACTTTCAAAATAACTATCGTTTTTATTAAGGTTGTTAGTACCTAAACCTAACGATTTTTGAAATAATTGGAATTTTGTTAAAATCTAACCTAATTTTCAAATGTCAACCATTTGAAAAGTATTTAGGTTATGTATACTAAATTTTCAGGTATATTTAGCAATAGATCATATTTTATTTTTCAATTACAAAAACCTTTAAATTTGTACAGAGTGGCACAAAAAATAAAACTTACTAAATAAGAACTTTAAGTTGGTCAAACTTGTTTTTTTTTTCAAATAGAATGCTATATTTTTTAACATTCTATTAAATGAACTAATTATCTATTAAAAGTTTCCTATACCGCTAACCTCTAAGTCGAGGTGTGGAAAATGCAAAAAATTGTATCATCGCATCATTTGGGGTTTTCTCTTGGTGTATTGTTAATTTCTAGCTGGCTGTTGATTTACAAAATGTCAAATAATTTATCTAAACTGTCACTTCAATTTTCAAAACTCGTTTTTTCCTGTCATAGTATTATTTTGAATTTTTATGAATATTTGTATTATTATTATTTGAATGTAGGTACTGTAATACTTACTCAATTGTATTGATATATTTGTAATGTTTGGACAATGTTATCAAGAGACCTTATTAACCAACTGAAACAATACATATACTTTTTGCGAAAGAAGTAATTCTAAATCGACTATTTTAAAGATAAAATTTTAAATATTTTACGATTTTAATAATTGGAAAATAACATATGATCCTGGAATTACACTGGAAATTTGAAAATTAGGTTAGATTTTAACAAAATTCAAATTATTTCAAAAACCGTTAGGTTTAGGTACTAATAACCTCAATAAAAATGATAGTTATTTTGGATGTAGAATTTAAAAATATAATAATATGCAGGATGTTCCGTTTTAAAAAAAAATTACTTTGATACTTTTGTGGTAAATGGGACACCCTGTACATGAAAATAATTTTAGAAATTAGCCCTTATATTATTGAAATTTTACAAATATATTGATTTATTTATGATCATTTATCTTTTATTACAATCCTCTCAAGTAAAATTATTTGAAACATTACATTTTTTATAAATCTAAAAAAAAAAACATAATAATCCATTTTCGCTGTGTAAATAAACCTTTACAAAAAGATTCATTTATATTTGTATACTGCTTACTGAACACTATTTAAAATGTTTATTATTTTAGAATGTATTGAATCATAACTACATTCAATGTAGATTATTACGACATATTTCATTTTCTTTCAATAAATGTGCTAACTTTGGACGTAATTTTCTTCTAAACTATTAATCAGATTCGTTTTTAAATAGCTCTTTAGAAATCTGTGGAGTTTTAGGAATATTTTGATATATAATATGATGAAATTCATTTTTCAGGATTTGTTTGTTAGAGGAATTCAATTGGCACGAAATCGCTTAATCTTACATATGATAAATGCCAGCCTTAAAGAGACTTTAAAAACAGTTCCACAACAGTTTTATCCGGGTTTTAAAAACTTTTATTTGTAGAACAATCTAATTTTCTTTTCATTCGTCATGATTGAATGGTAACAGCCTAAGTCAAGTTTAAAAAATGAAAATAAAAAAATATTTTTGGACATGTATGACAGGCGATTTCATTATAAAACATTTCTGAAATAGATTTATTACGATTTCTTAAAAAAAAAACTATTTGTTATAAAGAATTTTCAGTTTGACATTTTAATTGAAATAAGGATTCCGTCCTACAAAGGGTTTATATTTAATACATAAATACAAATCGATTTTAAAATTGAAATATAATTTTATCTAAAAGAGAAATAACAATTTAACCAAATATTGTCATTTGCTTCAATATTGTTTAGTTGATGCGAGGTATGCAGGGTGTGTTGTGCCAACTCCAGGGAACAACACAATTTAAACAACGAGTTAATAGCTTTATACCCAGTTTCTCCAACAATCTCATGGCATATTTAGATATCAAGCTAGGTCTTGAGACTGAAGCTCAGCTTATTCTATTGCAATCGAGCTATGAAACATCAAAATTGATAAACATATATATATATATATATATATATATAGGGTGTCTCAGCATGTGCGCTGAGTAGCTTTACAGCTAAATGGTTTATTGTTTTCAAAATCGGTAAGTTGAGCTTGATAAATCTATGATTAAGTTAAGTTGAAGAAACTGGGATTTGGACATTTATTTCATCTAATATTACAGCAAGGTTTGTTGTGACATATTAGTTGAATTACTTTTTGTCATAATATAAAAAAATGTTTCAAAATAAAATTTGTTAAAAATTAAATTTTCTAACTGAAATATGATTTTCATTTGTTTAATCATGATATCATTTTTTTAATTCTTAGAAAATTTAATGAAAACAATTCTTTAAGGTTGACTGAATGAAAATTTAGCAACCAGAAAATTTCTAAATACTAAAATATTGGTACTGAAACCATTGTATTCGCCATAATTATGTCTCTTAATTTTACATCTGCAATGAATTGCTAACATTAATCTATTTTTAGAAACTTACTCTGTCAATGTTTTCTTGTTGGGCACACATCCTCGCAATGGAACCAATGTTATTCGTGATGGTGACAAGCGTTGCTTTGGCCAGATCCTCTCTGCTCACTTTGCTCCTCTTGTCCCGGGAGTTCATCTGACCGAAACTGAACAGACCCGAGAAACTTCAGTATCCATCCGACACACACACAGAAGCAACAATACAGCACGTGCATAATAATAAAGAAAAGAGAGAAAAAAATATATAAAAACATAGTGTGGGAAAGAAAAGATCAAGAAAATATATAAACATAATATTTCTTTATTACCTCAATTTTTCTTAGAAAATGTTCATAAAGCCAATTTTTAATTTAATATGACCTTTAACATTTGATATTTTAAGAATTTATTCACTGAACGAAATATCAATTATTGCATCAACAATTAATGTTAACGTAATATTAATTCAACATTTATATATCCATTTCGCTCATTGGGCATGTGTGTAATTCAAACTATATAATTTAGATAAGGACAAGATTATTCTTACATAATCTTGTAACTCGTGCTATTAATTTATTAGGAATATGAACAGAAATATAATAATTGGAGCTATTCCGTATAGACAATGATAAGTTTAACATGTATATTATTAATTAACTTCACATTTTATGTATATGTATCTATTACAAAAGTTACTTAGACTGTCATGATTATTCTTACATAATCTTGTAACTCGTATTATTAATTTATTAGGAATATGAACAGAAATATAACAATAATTGAAGCTATTCCGTATAGACAATGTTAAGTTTAACATGTATATTATTAATTAACTTCACATTCTATGTATATGTATCTATTACAAAAGTTACTTAGATTGTCATGATAAAATACAATGTACCTGTTAAACTTAATATTTCTCTTACTGAATAGCACCGAATATTACAATTACAAACACTTGCATTAAATATTCTCCAATAAAAAAATTGTTGCATTATACAATATGTTATTGCTATGCAACAACAAATGTCCATTATGTAATTCAATGTCTGGTGGGGTACAGGCCCGAGAAGTAGTTGTCACAGTAGCTAAAGGGAAAATGATTTATCAATTTAAAAGCTCTCTAGAAGAGAAAAGTTCTCGATCATATGGTGTAGACTCCTAAATTGAGATAATAAATAAAATGATTACATATAACAGGAGATGATAAGGATTCTAAAAAGAGAGAAAATGAAAGCTAAAATGTTCTACTAATGCGGTTTATTGTTGTTACCTGCTGGCGACTAAATCTCCGGGAAGTCCGAACCTCTCGTAATCTCCTCCGTAAATGTCTTTCACCAATTTGTCCACATGTGTGTGGTCTCCACCCGTTGCCAGCTCAATAGCTTCTTCAAATGAATTACACCCCGTCAATAGGCAACATAACCCCAAAAAGGTACCGCCACCTATACTGTAAATATTAAAATATACTCACAAAGTCTTATATGAGAAAATATTATAAATTAATTTCTGATACAAATAACACACTAATTGGGATTTGTGATTTGAACACATGTATATTAGGCATTCTAATCCAGCCATCATGTCAAAACTCCCGAAGTTGTAAGCCCTCCACTATACATAGGCTCACTTTTCAGCCTAATTAGATTACGTTTTTTTTTAAGTCAGTTAAAGTCAGTACATACCGTTTCATAATCCTGTTAATTACGTTCTGATGGGATTATGGAAGAGATGCAATGAGCATTTTTATTTCCACGCTCCCCCCCCCCCCCCATAATTATCATTATTTTTACATTTTATTCATAATACATCGAAAAAAAGAGTATTTTCCAAATGTAGCTGATATTTTTTTAATTGAATATAACATAAATATAAAAATTAAAATACAATGAAATAACAACAATAACAAAAAAATTAAAAAAAAAACAAAAAACGAAATTCAAGTCTGCATGTAGAAAAAAATTACCTATTCGATTCAATTTTTAGTTTTTCTTTTAAACATACCGTATGGATTTGTAAACAAATATACTGACAACCATTTGAAGGATCCTGCCCTTAAGGTAAAGTTTGGATTTTATGGTCTTTGAAAATTGAAATAATAATAATAACCGATGTGAAGTTATCCACGGTTTTCCAGCCATGGTTTTTCGGCTCAGCGCCTCCAGCATGGCGGATGCGCCGGGACTTTCGTGGTTCATCCACGGATTGTATTTCCCATTTATATACATTAGCATATTAATAGTAATCTGAAAGATTGCTTTGAATAACTGTAGCAATATAATTATTACAATTTGTAAGTCATCCACGATTTCCAACAAAAAATCGGGCCGAAAACCGTGGCTGGAAAACCGTGGATAACTTCACATCGGTATAATAATATAACCACTTATAACTTCTCACAACAAAGTTCATAATATGATAGTTTCATTAACCGTAGTATTTTTCTTACTGTATGTATTGTCTTATGGTGTAAGTCTTACCTGGTTCCGGAAACTCTTTTGTAGTTATTGGGGCCGGTGACAGAAAGCACGCTCACACCAGATCCGATGTTGACTATTAAGAAGGGATAGGGATTCGAGAAGTCGTAATTTACTTTCGAGCAGGATTCCTCTTCTGTTGGATTGGCCCAGTAATAACACTCTGTGGGATTTTGAGCATCGATGTACAGCATTCCCTTGATTAAAGAGTCGAACTCGTCGAATTTTGCCAACTTCATATTCACTTCCTGGAATCAATTAAACAAAATGTTATTTTTATGTTCTACTATATTACAGGTAAGCACTTAATCACCGGCTACATAAAATGTTCAATTTCATTTTACAAATGACCCACTGAAAACCAGAGAGCAAACACCATCCAGTTTTAACTTCCTCTCCATTGATGACCATACCTGTCATGATTGTCTGTGATTTTTTTGTTAGCCATGTCAAGGTGGTTGAGAAGGATGATATGTTGTTATTAAAGGCAAAATGTGGCATAAGCGTCTGCAAGACATGGTTGATAAGTGAAAGAGTATATGGTTAAAACGTCTTTCCATTCAGAGACAAGGTATTAGGTTTGGTAATATAACTCTGCTTACTACATCAATGCACCGATGTTTTTGTGTTTTCTGCATCAAATGCAAAAAAAAACGGCAAAACTCGGGGAGTAAGTGTACGAGTTCCAGTACAATATGGCAGACAAAACAAATGTGTCATGTGATAGTTTATGATAAATTGTTGGAATATTTATTAAATCTATTTACATTTTATGAAGGAATATGTATTTTCATCCGTTTACTTTCCCCGGAACCCCTATCCAAGGGAAAGTATTGTGATTGTGAAAATTTTCAAACCGCCAATTTCAACAAATATGCACATTTTGAGGTCCCCTGAGTTCATTCCATCGAGTTTTGAAAAAAGGCTGTGTGTGTGTCTGTGTGTTTCCGTGATAACACATAAACGGCTAAATGGATTAAGCCCAAACTTTATATCTAAGCTTTATATAACAGTGGAATGATCTGAAAAGCTTTTGGTTAGCATCAAAACTCATTAAGTGCAACTTTAGTCTTAGCAATTTTTCATTTTTTATTTCGGATAGAAAAATGTTTCAAATAAAAGTTTTAGATCTTGGAAAATAAATAATTTCTGTTATAAAATTTTTATTGTAGGACCTCCGGTTTTCATTTTATAAGCGGAAGAATTTCGTTTACTTGATAAATTCCCTTAGAGATTTTAATTATTGAAACAATTATTGTAATGACAAAACGTCAAAGTGCCATCATATTCGACATATCATTTGCAAACGCCTCCAGTTTAAAAAATGGTGATGTGTCCATCATGGCACTTTCCCCGGTGAATACGGTCAAATAAGTTTCTGATAGAAAATTTAATAGGAAAGCAAAATGATTAATAGAAAAAAGTGATTGTTATCTTTTAAAGTTAAACCCGAGTATTTAGAAGAATATTGTAATTAAGTGTGTTATTTCTTACCTTACAATAGGTTCAAATCATTCCTCCACACTCTTCTTCATTTTTGCAAACTGGAGGCGTTTGCGAATGATAAGTTGAATTTGACGGCACTTTGACGTTTTATTTGTCATTAAAATAATTATTTCAATAATTAAAATCTCTAAGGGAATTTATCAGATAAATGCTTATAAAATGAAAACCGGAGGTCCTACAATAAAAGTTTTATAACAGAAATTATTTATTTTCCAAGATCTAAAACTTTTATTTGAAACATTTTTCTATCCGAATTAAAAAATGAAAAATTGCTAAGAGTAAAGTTGCACTTAATGAGTTTTGATTCTAACCAAAAGCTTTTCAGATCATTCCACTGTTATATAAAGCTTAGATATAAAGTTTGGGCTTAATCCATTTAGCCGTTTAGGCGCTATCGCGGAAACACACAGACACACACACAGACATTTTTCAAAACTCGATGGAATGGACTCAGGGGACCTCAAAACGTGCATATTTGTTGAAATTGGCGGTTCGAAAATTTTCACGATCACAATACTTTCCCTTGGACAGGGGTCCGGGGAAAGTAAAAAATGAAGAAGAGTGTGGAGAAATGATTTTAACCCATTGTAAGGTAAGAAATAACACACTTAATTATAATATTCTTCTAAATACTCGGCTTTAACTTTAAAAGACAACAATCAATTTTTTCTATTAATCATTTTGCTTTCCTATTAAATTTTCAATCTTATTTGACCGTATTCACCAGGGAAAGTGCCATGATGGACACATCACCATATTTAACTTTCTTTTTGTCATATTTATAACAAAATGTATTATATGAGGGGTCGTTTTTATATACCTGGACTCTGCTATTTTGAATTATGATGCAATTTTTTAATCACATATGCCTTGGTAACTTGTATAGTAATTTATAAAACAATTGCAACATTATTAATTTTATTATCTGTCAATTTATAAGTCGTGCATCGAAATAATTAAAATCAAATACCAGGCCGTCATAAAATTCCTAATAAAACAAGGAAAACCCGCACAATTCATTCGTGAAAAAAGTATACAGGGATGATTGCCCTTCCAAGTCAACTGTTTGCGAGTGGTCAAAATTGTTTAAATATGGTCGAGAATCACCGATGATGATGATCTCCGTCCAGGGCACCCTGTTGAGTCTTATGCTCACCTTATGCTCCACGACAATGCACCAGACTTTCAAAAGCTGCTGAAGCTGATTGTAACTCGATTTGGCACCGAGTGACTATTTTTAGTTTCTGAATCTCAAAAAAAAAAAAAAAACACTAAAGGAGATCAAATTTAGGGACAATGATGAACTTACAGCAGCTATTGACATAGTTAGTAGTTTTAACTAGACGTTACTGCAGAAAAAATGTGTTCTAAAAATGTTGATAGTTGTAGTTTATAATAATAAAAAAATCATTACTTTTTTGTATTTTAAGGTGGAGAAATAACATTTTTTATATATATTACATGTTTTTCTGGGGTACGAGATGGCACTAAGAGAGTAATTTTTCTGAAAGTAGTGTTGATTATTTATTGGATTGTAGTGCCTGCCGAATTTTATCACAACGAATAACAAAATTTGTGAATGCGGAGTTGTTTGTTTATTTAGACCGTGCCAATGGAATCGTCGATTCATGAATGAGTATTGAATTACTGTATTATTAATTGAACTCGACTGATATTTACTTATATATTTTAAATGATTATTGAAGTAATTATTTGCTATTACATTGCTAGTACAAATATTAATTATAACTATACAACATATTTTTAATTCATAACTTTTCATTGCACATAACATCCTATGTATGATTAAATTAGAAAATATACTACTTGTGTGGATGTGAATCACTTGCTGAAGATGGTGTAGCAGAAAAGCTGACCAGTGATTTAGTTATGAAATGACTGTAACTAATTAATATTTTGTTTTAATTAATTTTCATGGCCTACAATAATTTTATTTTTTTTTTTATTTGTACAAAATCACAACGACTTTTTGTATAAAGATCTCTAAATATGGTCGTGTTTTTTTTTAATAAAAAGTATAATAAAAAGAAATAAATTAAATGTGAAACATTATAACACTTTATTAATTTTTTTGTCTTATTTTTAAATCATTTTTCATTGCGTTGATTATGCTATCCGACTGTTTACATTTCTTGCCTCTTGGTATCCTTTTAAGAATAATTTCTGGCAAGACGCATTCTTTATAAAATGCACTTAGGCTAGGCAGCAAATGATTTTTAAAAAGGTGTCTTTTGCAATTTTTTCAATGAAGATATCTATATCTTTATCAACATATATAATAAAATAACAAATATTTCTTTTCGAAATATTCAGCCCTTGCACCTAGAATAACAGATATTATATAATATGTATAAATGAACTAACAAATTACTTAAATAAAAATGATTTGAAAATTATTAATAAATTATTTTCACATTTAGCTCTGTGACTATTGACTTACCTACGTAAGTACGTTAAACAAATGCTCATTAAAAAAACTACTTCCCGGGCAAATACCCACGCCGGATATTGAATTACATAATGTACACCTGCTGTTGCACATCAATAAGATATTGCATAATGCAACAAATTTTTGATCCGAGAAAAATTTAATGTAAAAACAACTGATTTAATTTTGCTGATTGTATTTGAATTAATTTAATTGATTTATTTTAACATCTTTAAATTATGTAAGGCATAGCTGTACTGACGAGGGATAGATCCCGAAACACGTGTCTGCAGATGGCCTTATATTATGTAACATTCCTTTTGTTGTTTTTACATTAAATTTTTCTCGGATCAAAAATTTGTTGCATTATGCAATATTTTATTGATGTGCAACAGCAGGTGTACATTATGTAATTCAATATCCGGCGTGGGTATTTGCCCGGGAAGTAGTTGTTTTAATGAGCATTTGTTTAACGTACTTACGTAGGTAAGTCAATAGTCACAGAGCTAAATGTGAAAATAATTTATTAATTATTTTCAAATCATTTTTATTTAATATATTTAAATAACTGTGACCAAGTGAATGAATAATACTCTTTTCTATATATAACAAATTACGTTGCATAAACGGTAAAGCTGTATATACTGGGTGAGTCATTATCAATCCGGAATATGTATTATAATTATTTTTTTAAATATAACTTGCCTTGACTTTAAATTTGTCTAGCCCTATAAGTTGTCAAACATCGTTTGCAAAATGAATTTCAATTATATCAATAATGATAAAGTTTCCATAGTAAACAAATGTTTCCACTCCTTCATTAAGCATTAAGTAAAATTTCAAGTTTAGAAAAGCCTAAAAATTTGGATTTCAAGGGGTGCGCGAGTATTAGAAAAAATAAAATAAAAGTTTTTTATTTTATGAATTTAAGTGTATTTTATTCAATATACATAATAATAGATTTCAATAAAGTTATCTTTATTTTTCTTTTTTTCTTTTTAGAGTACACAAAATAAACATCATATTTTTCTTAATCAAATATATGATATACACCGTATAGGTATTTGATTTAATAAAAAATATATTTTTTATTTTCTCTCAATAAATAGATAGGTAGATAGATAATTACATTATATGTTCCCGATTAAAAATTCTCACCCAGTATATATATTTACCTGATAATAATACATGTGTTTTCTCTCAGAGGTTGTACCACACCCCTAGAGAGCGCGCCCCCTGAGGTGGTGGATAGGAGGAAGCCATCCTCTTGATGGTCAGAGGGTATTCTGTTACCCTCCCACGAACCAAAAAGGTAAGGAGGGAGTGAAGCGAATATAGACTTCGATATAAATGTTAGTCCCCATAGGTCATTAAATTACTGCATTATATTGTCGGGATTTATTGAATTGCTCTCTTGAGGAGATTCAAGAAAATCTAGCAACACAAGGCATCATTGAGGTACGAAGAATAAAGATGAGGCGAGAGGGTGTTATTCAAGACACACCGAGTCACATCCTCAAATTTAATAGGCCTAACCTCCCTGATAAAATCAAAGCAGGAATTCATAAAAGCCTCCCAGTACGTCTCTATGTACCCGCCCCACTCAGATGTTTTAACTGCCAGGAATTTGGCCATATATCCGCTCGATGTTCGAAAGAACAAATATGTATATGCGGCAAGGGCATTCACGACAGAACAAAATGCAAGGAGCCTCTTGAATGCATAAATTGTAAAGGAGCTCACTCGACGCGTTCGCGAAACTGCCCAAAGTATAAGGAAGAAGTGGCCATTCAGCAACTAAAAACGAAAGAAAAGATTTTGTATTTTGAGGCTAAAAGAATGGTAGTTTCTTCTCTTCCTACAGCTGGAGTCTCCTATTCCCAAGCCGCTGATTCTAAAGTAACGTTAACTGATGATTTGTTAAAACAAATATTGCCACAAATTAAAGCTATCATATGCGAAGTCGTCAAATCGCAGATGAAGGATCTAGTAGTAGAAAGGGAGGCAACTAAAATACCCCCTTCCCTGCTCACCCAGCCAAAGTGGCGAAGCCTGCGGGCGATAAACAGCATGGGGTAGCTAGAGCGCCCCAAACTGTTGGACAGCAGGTATGCGCAAAGGCGCCCCAGGCTGTCACAAAACGGAGGGCCACCACGACTCCCCAAGTTGTTAAAGAGTTGGCGGCCATCGCGGCACCCCAGTCAATTATACAGCAGGGAATATTAGTCCCTGCTGTACAAAAAATCTTAAAGGGTGTCTCCAGACCTAGGTCGTAGTCGGCGGGTGAAGAGGCCACAATAGATGTGGACCTGTACCCGTCGGTTGAAATAAAATCTAAAAGAGGAGCCACCAATGCCTCTCTCTCGTCATCCGATGATTTAAGCGTTGAGGACAATATGAGCGAGGGCGTGTACAAGGGAAGTGTCACAAAAAAAAAACTTGACTGCAAAAGGGGGTTCCAAGGAAATAACGACATCCGGAACTTTCCTTTTCAGTGCCAATAACTGCTATTCTGTTTCGTCGTATTTGTTAATTTATTTCTATTTATTTTATTATGTTGTTTGTAACTTTATGTTTTTCGTTCATGTGTTTGTTCAGGAATCAGGGTCATTTACAACTCTGATGTCGGGCATTAGAGTCTTTTACACCTTCGATGTCATTTTTGTTTTTAGGTTCAGTTACTTTTTATTTTCGTCGTTCTAACATCAGGGTCCTTAACAACCCTGATGTTATCTGTGTCTTAGGTTTTAAGTTCCGTGTTTGTGTTATTTATTATAACTTATTATTTAATGTTTGTGTAGTCTTTTAATTGTAGCAATGGTTGAAAATATAGTCCAATGGAATTGTAACGGTTTCAGAAAACTCTACCACGAGCTGAAATTACTCTTGGGCAGGCATGCACCCTTTTGTGCATGTCTCCAAGAAACACATTTACACCCAAACGATGAATTTCAGCTCAGAGGTTTCACGGTAGTGAGGAGGGATGTGATGCCTACGGTCAGGGCCATCTTGCCATCTTGTTGAGAGAGGGTCTTCCATTCAGGGAGATCCCTCTCACAACACAAGTCCAGGAAGGTAAACTGTGCATATGATTGTTTTTAAGGGATGGGTTATTTGAACGGCCATCAAATAACCCATCCCCTAAAAACAACCATATGCACAGTTTAAATAATAAATAATTGTAATACAACATCAAGTCAGTGCATCTAACAAACATGAGACCGGCTAGTGACCTCTGTAGTCGAAGCCGGTGAAGTGGGAGGGGTTTTAGTGGGTAGGCTTTCAGTCAACACCAGACTGGAAGGAGTCCCTCACTTCGTCCGTAACTTGATTCCCCTTCCACAGCCAAAAAAAAAAAAAATCATGTGTTTTTTTTTCTGGACACTGATGGTATACACTTAATTTCAACAAGTGAATCTTCACCTATTAGACCTAAAAATATTATTTTTACATTAATGTTATATACATGCTTTATTAAATATATACCATCAGGACTAGCTATTGACTAGTTAATTATGATAATATAATTCGAACTCCGGACCTAAATCCACTTAACTGACTAAGTGCGCCGGTGATCAAATCTCCATGTACCGCACATTCAGTTTGGTAATTTATAAATGAAAAAGACATTTTTCTGACTCAGCAAGACTTGAATCATCATTTACCGGCATTCCACATTCCAATTCAAAACATGAATCCAGAAATACAATTAAATTTACAAAGTGTATATGGAAATATTTCAATAAGGTCTTTCTTTGTTGTCTATCATGACATAATGAATGAACAGTCCGCGGCAGAAAAACATATTCCCAACTCAAGGCCGGGGCGCCGTATCGCAATTGCCGTACACGAATTCAACGTATCAAACCTAATTTATTTTCACATGTTTTCAGAAATCATAGTATACTTACAAGATATTACAAAATGGCACAATGCTTCCACCTAGTAATTAAAGACATACTCAAAAATTACATTGCTCTTATGGAGATTTTTAAGCAATGATTAATTTTAATTATAATTTATTTTAGATCAATCTGCTTAATACAACATGTTTATAATAATCATTTCAATAAATTTAAGCAATGTGAAGAAGAAATAATGTTTCTTGTGGAAATATTTCACGAATTTATGTGATTATTTGATAGTGTTCCACTATTTAATTTTTATTTAATTTAAGAATGATTTTATTTTTTAAATGAAAAGTGTCAATTTACTTGCAAAGCTTCAATGTACAATATATAAAAATTTCAACGCTCTATTTTCATTATTGTGGAAGATTAATTAATTAATTAATTGTTTGTTCTTATGGCCAAATAACATGTAAATTTCTGACCTTAAGGTAATACCATTCTATTCAATAATAACTTTAAATGTAAAATATTTTTATACAGGGTGCTCTAAAAATAATTTTAAATATGTGACTTTTCAAACGGACATAATTTAATTTAATTTAATTTTTATTCATTAATCGTACTTTGGACTGGATTTTTATATATATATATATATATATCTTTATTCAGACTATATAGATAATTTTAACAATATAACAATATAAATAATTACAATACATGTAGGTGTTAGTCTGTCTGGGCTATCGACCAGAGGTCTTTCTGCCCTGTCGTGAATTTATGATGAAGTTAAAGAAAAATCTATGCTAGCTAGCTGAACTGTCCTGATGATTTGCGCAAATGAATTGATGAATGGTGATTGTAGGATGTTTGTATTTAGGAAGGATATTAGGGTTACGGGGAATACAGAATTTTGTAAGAAGGTGTAGATTATCAGAATTATTGGCAAATTTTTTACTTAGGGCTAATATACGCTGGGCTATGGGTGGGATTTGGGTGGATTCATAAAGGTATTCGTTGGAGGGATTGTGAAGTGGGTTGTTGGGATGCCTGAGTTTGGTAAGGATTCTTAGGGAGGATCTTTCGGCGACTTGGAGGTGATACATAGTGGAAGGAATGAGTTGAGTGAAGAGTATAGCACCGTACTCAAGCAGGGGCCGGCAGATAGCTTTGTATATATGAGTGGCGGTTTTAATGGATATACCTTGTTGCTTGTACGTAAGAGATCTGAAATGCCGGGCCCTGTTTTGAATTTTAATTTTAGATGAAAGGATATGAGGTTTAAAGGAGAGTTTGGAGTCGAATAGAATGCCTAGGTATTTGCAGGTGTTTGAAGGAGAGACTAAGGTATTATTGATAGAAATTGTGGGAGACTGCGGTGTAATTTTGTGGAATGGGATAAAGAGTTTCGATTTAGCAGGATTAATTTTAATGCGCCATTTTGAGCACCAGGCTTGTATCGAGTCGAATGAAGTTTGTAGTGATCGTTGTGCTGCTTGAAGAGTGGGGGCATGGGTTATGAGAGCTGTGTCATCAGCGAAAAGTAAAGAATACTGGGATGGGTTAAAATATGTGGGGTCTGGATTGTATATATCATGGCAAAATATGTTATATAGGAGTGGGGATAAAGGAGAACCTTGAGGGACACCTTGTAAGATTGGAAATGAATGGGAGAGAGTTTGTCGTATTCTTACTTGGCAGGATCTGTTGGAAAGGAAGTTATGTATAAGAATAATTAAGTGACGCGGAATGTGTAGAAGGAAGCATTTGTAAAGGAGTCCAATATGCCAAACTGTATCAAACGCTTTTTGTACATCCAAAAATAGTACGGCTGATTGTTGACCTTCCAAATGTTTAGTTTGCATATTGGAAGTAAGGATGGATAAGGGAATTATTGTGGATCTTTTGGGAAGGAAGCCGAATTGGTATTCTGGGATATAATCAATCGAACACTTGAGGAGTTTTTGTTTAATGAGGGATTCAAAAAGTTTTCCGATGACAGGAAGAAGGGTAATAGGACGGTAGTTGGACACTAGTGTGGGATCATTATCGGATTTCGGAATGCAAACAATTATTCCCTTTTTCCATTGGGGAGGGAAGTATTGATGGGAGTAACAATAATTGAAAATTTTGAGAATAAATTGATGGATTTCGTTTGGGAGCTTTTTGAGAACGAATCTGGGGATTTTATCGAAACCGGGAGAGGAATTTTTACCAGAGTGCAATATTGTGTAGTAATCTGTCTCGTCTATTGAATCGTCTGGTAGTGGAGGTAAAGGAGTGTTGTCGAAAGCGTCGTACCAATTGTTTACCAAATTAAAAAAAAAATCGTCATAGTCGTTGTCTTTTGTCGGTTTAAACGTCTTCTCTAACTGTCCTGCAAAAGCTTCCGCTATCGAAAAATCGTCGGTCAGTATTGTATTGTCTGTCGGGTCTTTAATATTGTTAAAATTGTCAGATTTTTTGTATTTCGATAATTTTTTAATTTCCGTCCAGTAAGTCTTTCCTTGCATTTCATTTATTTTGTTACAAGTTTCTGTCCATTTATTTTGTCTAAACTCTAAAATTAAAGATTTGATCTGTCTATTCAGTTGGTTAAATCGTCGTCTAATTGAACTGTCGTCATTGAATTTAATGTCTCTGTAAATCTGTCTTTTATATTTTAACAGTCTGAGGATAAATTTTGGGAGTGGATATTTGTAAAATTGTTTTTTAATTTTAGGAGTATGTCGGGAAATGGATTCGGATAATATTTTATTAAAACGGGAAATAAGAGTAGGATTTATGTCTTCATCATTATTAAAAATTGTCAGAATGTCTTCAGCAACTTTTTCTACATTACAGCTCTGGTAATTGAGGATAAACTCGGGAAGTGGTTGAGCGGGAGGTGATAGGGTATTAAGGTCAAATTGGATTGCGAGGTGATCGGAGCAGATGTCTGGAATTAGTTTTAGGGAATGGATAATAGGGCGAATGTTGGAGGTGCATAGGATAAGGTCAGGAGTGGTAGATTGATTTTCGTTCATAATGAATGTGGGAGGCGTAGGGATTTTAATAAAATTGGAATTAGAACAAAAATTGTGGACATGTCGGGATTTTCTACTATTGACGTTAAAATCTCCAATTATAATAGCGTGATCGTATAGCGATGCTTTCGTGAAAATTGTGTCGTCAATAGTAGAATGAGGATGAATATAAACTAAAAATATGTGGATGGCTATATTATTAAAGGGAAGGGTGAAATGGAGACATTCATTTAAGGGATTGTTAATACGGGGAGGGTTAGATTTACCGAAAGGAATCGAGGGATGAAAGGCTGCAATGGAACCTCCTCGATGATTGCGATTAATGACTGAAGAAGGTGTCTGCACACTTCTCCAACCATTAAATGAAAATACATTTTTGGTCTTGGTTTCTGGATTTTTATTTAACAATTTTAAAATAACTGATATTAGAGAAAAAGACAAAAAATTGTGTTTTTACTCACTCTTATAAAATTCTCTTCAAACTTATATGCCCCTCCGCCAGTGGCACAGACAGTTGTCACTAGATTGGCCATGCCCTTCGATCTGGCCAATGCTAAAAAGTTGCCCATTTCACTGGTTGGGAATCTGATGAAATGTAATGTGCCACGTCTTCCTCTAATAATGGCGTTGTCCATCTGTAATTACAAATATAATTATATATTATTACATTTAGATTATTACGTCTTAAATCGATAACATCGGCACCATTCCGCAATTTTAAAACGGCGAACTGAATAGCGATATAAGAAGTGAGAAGGTGAAATAAACAAAGTACACAAAGACGAATATGAAGACACACAAGGGAAAAGATAAAAACAAATTGTAAAGGGCAGATAGCGAAATCAATCAGCGAGTGAGGTTAGACGAATAATAAAGTGGCACGAAACAATACACCGGCCGGGGAAGGCAAAGTTGCCAAACGGTGAAAGAAAACCCTACGGAAAAGTAAAATAATATACTCGAATACAAAAATAAAACGGAAATACAAGAAAACCGTAAAACATCAGTAGGAAAATCACGAAAGCGAGTTTAACTCCGAAAGCAAATGGATGGGAAAGAAAACAAACTTATAAGGAGAACAGTATTTGTGACTTAGAAGCTTTAAAAAAAAATTACAAGGAAAAGGCAAAACGAATGCCCAGTCGACTTCGAGAAGTGAGAAACAGATTTACTTATAAATCTATAAAAAAAAAAAAAATATAAAAAGTTCTAAAACTGGAAGATCTCCGCGAAAGGGTACTAAAGAACAATTAGATATATCAGAAAGAGAATCTCAAGTCGAGCAAGGAAAAATGGAAAAGACCCTGAAAGAAATAAAAAAAACTAATAAGAGACATGAAACAAGAGATAAATGAGAAAATAGAAGAATTAAAAGAGGATATGAAAAAGGAATACAACAAAAAAACATGAGGAAATGAAAACTGAATACCAAAAATTAAAACATGAGTGGGAGAAAAAGAAAGAGTGGAATAGAGAAAAACAACAACTTGAAAATGGGATTATCAAAGCTGAAGAAAATATTGAGAAACAAGAAAAAGAAAAGAGAAAGCTGAACTTAGTAATAAAAGAAGGATGATAACATAAAGCAAGCAGTGATAAAACTACTAGATAACAAACTACAAGTGAAAGCACCAATAGAAGATGTACACAAAATAGGGAAAAATAAAGATAAACAAGTCATTATAGTCAAAATGGGAAGCTGGGAAGCCAAGAGAGATGTAATGATGGCAAAAAACAAACTGAAAGGAACAAGAATAGTGATCGAAAATGATTTGACACAGAAAGAAAAAGAAATCCAAAATAATATATGGGAAGCAGCAGATAGAGAAAAATGAGAGGGTAAACAAGTTAGTGTAAGGTATCAGAAATTGGAGATGAACAACGAAACATTTGAATAGGACAGGAGCAGGGAACGATTGCAAAAAGTACCACACCCAAAAAACTAATAAATATAGAATTACATGGTGGATACAAGGGAACAAAGCAGGCAAAGAAAAACGTAAAAATTCTAAAAATAGGAACTTGGAATGTAAGAAGCTACAGAGATAAAGAATTAGAAATAGTGGAGGAAATGATAAATCAAAAAATAGAATTAATGGGAAACAAAAAAGAAAAGAAAGGGAATAGAGAGAATACATAAAGGATATTGGATAATATGGTCAGGAGTAGAAGAAAATGAAAGAGCGAAAGGAGGAGATCGACGAAAGAATAAGGTCAATAAGAATGCAAATAAACAAGAAGCCATGGACGTTTATAATAGCATATGGAGGAAATGAAGATGCAAAAAAAGAGGATAAAGACAAATTCTTTCGAAGAACTACAAGTAGAATTAGATCAAGGAGAAGAAAAAATACTAATCATGGTAGACCTCAACGGAAGAGTAGGGAGAAAGAACGAAGGATTAGAAGAAGTGATGGGGAAAGAGGGAGAGAATATTATAAACAACAACGGAGAAAGAATCATAAAATTAAGTACAGAAAATAATTTGATAATAACAAATACAAAATTCCAACATAAAGACATCCACAAGAGTACAACCCACACGGAATGGAAAATGAGAATAGAAGAGACAGAACACTCTGACAAAAGTAGAGTAAAGAAGAGAGAAGTAATAAAAACATACAAACTAAAAGAGAATAGGATCAGACGAAATACCAAGAAGAGCTGAGGAATCAATACCGAAAACAAAAAACAATGAGGAGTCGAAAAGAAATGGAACGTACTAAAAACAAACATACTTGAAGCAGCGAGAATCTGCTGTGGTACCAAAATGTAAGCAACAGATTAAAGAAAAGAACGAATTGGTGGAATGAACATATAAAAAAGAAAATTAAAGACAAAAAGGAAAGTTGGAGAAAATACCTAAGCACAAAAAACAAGGAGGACTACAGACGATATAAGGAGAAGAGGAAAGAAGTAGTGTAGGAGGTAAAAAAAAGCCAAAGAAGAGTCTTGGATAAAATTTGGAAAGGAGTTAGATAAACATTACAGAGAAAATCAAAAACTGTTCTATGGCACACTAAAACGATTTAGACAAAAAAAGGAACACAACATAATGAATATGGAGGATAAATACAAGGAGAAGCAGTACTAGAAGCAATAAAGAAACTAAAAAATGGAAAAGTGGCAGGAAGGGACGGAATTCAACCAGAAATGATAAAAGACCTAGGAGAAGAAAAAATAATAAAACTAACCGAGCCGTTCAATGAAATACTGAGAGTGGGAAAAACGCCAAAAGAATGGAATAATAAAACTAACTGAGCTGTTCAATGGAATACTGAGAGTGGGAAAAACGCCAAAATAATGGAATAATAAAACTAACTGAGCTGTTCAATGGAATAATGAGAGTGGGAAAAACGCCAAAAGAATGGAACACGGGGATAATACTGCCAATTTACAAAACTGGGGACAAAAGAGACTGCAAAAACTACCGAGGGATAACTCCTACAAGTGTACCTGGGAAGATAATGGAGACAATAATAAACAAAAGAGTAAGAGAAATAATAGACAAAACAATATAGGACAATCAGTGTGGGTTTAGAAAGGGAAGGAGCACGCAAGATCTAATTTTCTCACTGAGACAAATCTTTCGATTCCGGACTCGACTATTGCTGTGAGAAATTTATAAAGAAAAACAAAGAGTTACATATTACATTACACAGTAGTAGTCCAGGCTTAATAGCGAACGGATGTGCTTAAGACCTCTAAAACCCCAATAAAAAGCCATAAAATGGCCCCTGACTTGCGTTCTCAAAATGAAGACACAATAGCATTTTTAAAAAGTGTGGAGTTCAACTCAATAATAAACCATGCAATTGAACAGCACACGAGCCACCTGTGTTGTGAAATATGTGAACTAAAGGGTGTAATAACTGAACTACAAAGTGAAATTGAGTTGCTTTCAAAACCGGCCAAAACAACCACTAAAGAAGCCAAGTGAAATGAAAATTCCGCAGAAAAAAGAAAAATCCGAAGCAAATAATAATTATAATCAAAAGGAACCTGAAATCCCTAGTGCTCAAATCGCTCAAAAAATCACATCTTCCAAACCCATTGAAGATGAGGAGAAAGGGGAATGGCAAAATCAATCTAATAAAAATTCCAGACGAAGGAGATCTCATCGAACACACGGAACTAATGAAGAGGATATACACATCAAGAGTGGAATAAAATATTCACATTTCCATGTCTGCCGATTAGACCCATCGTTAACAGAAGAAAAACTTATCAACTACCTACAATCTAAAATTTTATTAACGTGAAGTGTGAAATTATGCAATCAAAGTATCCCGAAGATTACGCGTCTTTCAAGGTATCTGTACCCGTCAACATGGCAAAGGATATCATAAACCCAGAGCTATGGCCTAAACACGTTTTTATCGATAACTAGCATAAGTAAGCCATACGTATTTGAATGTACTGCAATATCCCTAACTCACAACACATGTGTTCTAGTAATAATTGTTGTATATAGACCACCAAATGGAAATATTGATGACTTTCTCAAACTACTCAAAGGAACTCTAAACAAAGTAGATATTGAAAACAAATTAACAGTAATAGTAGGAGATTTTAATATAAATTTCCTCTAAAACATAAACGCAAAACAAATGTTACTACAACTACTAAATAGCTACGGCTTCAAACACCTAATTAATAGTCAACAAACATTTTGAAATTTAAAAATAAATTAGATAATATTAACTGGAACTGCATATATAATGTTAGAAACATAAACGTCAACACTCAATAGGACATGTTCAGTAATACATATTCCAAGATAATGAATGAATGTTTTCCTTTAAAAAATGTTAAAATAAATTCAAAACCAAGGAAAATCATACCTCCTTCAGAGGATCTCAAAAATTGTAAAAAAGAGCTCGATATTTTATTTATTTTGTCACAGCATAACTAAGGATTATTAAAATCCTACAAATGTACGCAAAAGAAATACAATCAACTTCTAACAAAACACAGGTCACGTTATTACAAATCAAAAATTGAAAATTCAAATAACCCAAATAAATGTGTTTGGGATGTAATAAATAGCATAAAAGGAAAACAAACAAAAACATCAGACATACAAGTTTCAGGAACAGCAAATGAAATTGCCTCTGCATTTAATACACATTTTCAAAATATTTCCCTAATAGCAACCTTACTTAAATCTTCAATCAAATATGACGACAAGATACAGGAAAACAATAAAAGTATATTTATCAACTCCATATTGGAAACAGAATGTATAAATATAATCTCTAAACTCAAAAATACTCTCTCATGTGGATTTGATGATATACCAAGTGTCATAATAAAACAAACTGCAACTGAAATAGCAATACCGCTGACATATATCATAAATAACTCCATATCAAATGGTATATTTCCAGATAAACTAAAGACTGCCATTATCAAATCAATATACAAAAAAGGAAATGCTACTGATGTTGAAAACTACCGACCTATCAGTCTTGTGCGACTTTTTTCAGTTCTTGCGCCACTATCAATAAAATGCAACACGGGTACATGAAACGGAAATCTACCTCAACAGCCATATTCAATTTCATAGACAGCATACTAAAAAATTCAGAGAAAAGAAAAGTTACGATGGGAATCTTCATAGACCTGTCAAAAGCTTACGATTCAATAGACCATCAACTTTTATTGCTGAAATTAGAAAAGAATGGGATTAGGAGTACGGCATTGAACTGGTGGTGGTTCAAAAAAACGGTCACTTCAAACGCAATCACATTTTAACATTCTTTGAAATATACATACTTGAAACTATTATGTTCTACCACAAACATATTAAAGGACAAGACAACAAACTCACTAAGTATGCAACAAGAACAAACAATTACGTATATCCCAAACACGATCTCAAATGAACAGAAGATGGGATACATTACTTCGCAATTAGACTATTTAACTCATTACCTAATAATGTGAGAGCCATACTCTATTGCAGAATTTATTAATGCAGTATAGCTATTAGTATGTATGAAACAAATTATTGTTATATGTACCTATGTAAGCGTATATGTATGTAAATTTAGTGTGTATACATATATTTGTATTATTACATTATTATTAAGAGGAGGTTCCCCGCTACGCGGCCTTGAAACACGCAGGGAATTGAGGAGAAATTTTACACAGATTTTGTTCCCCTTACACTACGGCCGATGCATGTACTCGCGTATTCCCCTACATGTATCTTTCTTTTTCTAATACTTCCTCTTCTAATATTATTTGTTTGACACAGAGTTTATTTTAAATAGCGCTACTCAGAGAGAAAAATATCTGGTGATGCAAAACCGAGCATATAAGAAAAATAATCGTTTTTAATTCTAAATAAAATATTTTATTGAATTTCAATGTACATTGTAACATTTTAAAAGAATTCCAAGTCAGTTAAATTCTCAAAACATAGTTATCTATACGTGATATACAAAAATTGACAATAAAAAAAAACATAATAAATGTACAAATATTTGTGAGCAGTATAAAAATCTCAAAAACAATAAAATCTAGTTTTGACTTATCTATTTTAAAATTAAAATATATTTACTCATGCACAAGATATCCAATATATATATAAATGAAGCAACAGTCCATAATTATTTATTCTTATTTCCTTATGTACTACTATTCTCTCTTGTTAAATTATATTAATTTCCGAACATTCAATAAAATATAGTACAATTAAATAAAAATGATTTGAAAATAATTAATAAATTATTTCCACATTTAGCTCTGTGACTTTTGACTTACGTTACGTAAGTACGTTGAACAAATGCACATTAAAACAACTACTGTTTTCTATTTATAGTACAATTGTTCATAATTTTGTATCATTTATTTGGTAAATTTTATTTAAAATTTATTTTTTTTTTATTTTTCGTATATTTCTAATTGTCTCCACGTTTCATACATAAAGTATATGTACATTTTGAAACACTGTTACTATTCATGTGGCTATTTACAATATGAAAGTAATTAAAATGTAACTTTTATCTCTATATTAAAAAATAAAAATCTACATTTAAATAAACCCAGAAAATTTTGAAATTAAACCTAAATCAATTAAATCTCACGAAAGTACATTCTAGAAATGAATATATACAAAAAAAAACATTTTATTATTATTATGAGAAGCATTAGTAAAAAGAAGTACAATAGATCATAGAAATAAGTAAAATAATTTATTTTAATATTGTTTGCGTGCTCATTAGAACACTTGTAATGTTTCATATTATTTATGGTGTATAAAAGACCGAAACACGTCCCAGGAAACTGATATAAATAATATGAAGCATAAAAAGTGTTACAACACAAACTATATTACAAGTTGTTTCATCAAGAGTACAATGAAAAAAAAGTATTATATACAAACATCTTATTATATTTCAGACTATATAACAACAAAAATGTAGTTTAACAATATATACAACTTAATAAAAAGTATTATTTTAAATTTGGTGATTTGACATTCGGGAAATAAATAAATTGTGAGTTAGGGGAGAGTTGCATATATCGTACTGGTCACCAAAATCGTACCTCATGCATATTCCCTTAAATATATTACAATAATGCTATCTAACGGTGTATTTTAATACTAAGTTTGACGTATGTACTACATAACCTAAAAGTTATAGGTTTACGTGCCAGGTATGTGAATAAAAGACGAGTTTAAAAATCAGGTAAAGTTGATGTAATATTTTGAGTACTTTTGCTAAGCATTATGCTTATGAAAATAACAAAATACTTCTAACTTCAATGTTTAGTGCCAGCTTTTATATCTAAATTACATATTTACTACTTCACATTGCAGGTGAAATGTCTTATTTTTACAATAACCGCCTATTTAAAAAATAATTCATAGTTGCCTAAATCGTACTCCTGTGCAGTTTCTAAAATCGTACTGGTACGATTTACGCAACTGGCGTTATATCATATGCAACCACTGCAACTTCCTAATATTTTCAAATATTTTGTACGCTTTAGAAATCATGCCAAAAAGAATTTATGGTCAATGGACGGAGGACAATATGAAAAATGCAATAGAGGCATACCGTTCAAAAAAAATACAGATTCAATGAGTGCTGCAGGCGTTTTAATATACCAAAACCTACTTTCAAACGATAAATTGAGGGTGCAGTAAAAAGATTGTTATCATCAAAGAAAAGGAATGGAAATATCACAACATTACCAAAAGATGTGGAAGATCAACTTGTTGAACATATTCGTTTAGAATCATTATTTTTTGGTTTAAGCATTAGATATATCAGGAGTTTGGCATATCAAACAGTGGAAAAAAATAATTTGTCACACAAATTTAACCAAACAGTCCAGCTTGCTGGAAAAAAATGGTTTTATTCTTTTTTAAAAAGACGTCCAAATATTTCAGTAAGACAAGCTGAAAATACTTCCATGTGTCGGGCTAGGGGTTTTAATAGAGATACTGTGAATCATTTTTTTTTTTATTTATTAGAAACTACTGTCAAATCTAATGGTATTGATGCTTCTAGAATCTTTAATATGGATGAGTCCGGATTCTCTACAGTTCAAAAAAAAAAAATGTGCGAAAATAATTGGATTGGTAGGGTGGTTTGCGGAGAAAGAGGAGCCAATACTACAATTGTGGTTTGCACAAACCCGTTAGGCTTTTCTATTCCACCAATGTTTATTTTTAAAAGAAAACGATTAAATCCAGAATTAGGTAAAGGAACTCCTCCTGGAAGTTTAATAGAAGTTGCTGATCATGGGTTTATAACAACCGATCTTTTTGTCAAGTGGTTGCAACATTTAATTTATAATGTGAAACCAACACTAGAAAAAAAGGTCATTTTATTACTTGACGGGCACACATCTCACACTAAAAACTTGGAAGCTCTGGAACTAGCACAAGCTAACGGCATTATTTTATTGCAATTGCCAGGCCATACAACACACAGACTACAACCATTGGACATTGGAGTTTTTGGACCAATGCAAAGTTATTATAACCAAGCTTTAGACCAGTGGATGAGAAACCACGCTGGTCAATGTATTACGCAATATGATGTTGCAGCTTTAATAACTACAGCTTATTATAAAGCTGCCTCTGTTTGTAATGCAGCCAAATCATTTGGAGCCACTGGTTTTTGGCCAGTTAATCGCTTTATATTTAGCGAAGCCGATTTTGTATCCAGCTGAATTCTAAACACCAGAAGGAAACACCGAAACATAAATTTAGACAATGAAGTTGTAACTCTGGAAGATAATAGCAAAACCGATAATATGGCTAATTCTCTGATAGTTCCAATATCAGAGCTATCTCCCATTCCTAAAGCAACCATTAAGAAAAGAAGTGCTCAAACAGCCACTGAGCTGACAAGTACAAGCTATATAAACAGACTGAGAGAGAAGAAATCCACTTCCCAAGTAAAGAATAAGAATAAAGAAGAAAAAACAAAAAAAAGTAAAAAAAATTAGCATGAATAATGCAACAACCAGTTCTTCCTCAGATATTCTAGTAAACATAAATAAAGAAGATCGGTATTGCATTATATGTGATGCAATAAGATTAGAAAACATGATTGAGTGCATAGGATGCAAAACGTGGGTACATGAGGCTTGTGCAGGAGTGTCAAAAGAAGAAAGAATTTATTTATGTTGTAAATGTAATTGACATTTTTGTATTTTAAATGAGTTCTTTATGTTTTTAGAATATGTTTGTTTTTAATATGTTTGTTACTTAATAAATATACCCTAGGGAGCCAAATCATATTGTTTTATTATAGATGCATGATATTATTATGAAGGTACGATTTAGGGGACTATGGAGTACGATTTGGAATACCGGTTTCCAAAATCGTACTTTTTCAGTGTCTTTAATAAGTATATTTTTCACCAATAATAAACTTTTTTATCTATTTGATATGTTTTAAAATAATTAAATAAAGTACATTTGCGTTAGTTACTTTTATATATAACGTTTCCAGTTTGGAAATTTTAAGCGATTTCCTTAAATAGTACGATTATGGCAACTCTCCCCTAATTCATAATCATAGTCCTCCAGTTTACAAGATAAAAAAATCATAGGTACATTTGAACTAAGAAAATTAACATGAGGAATTACAAATTAATTGACAAAGAAAATTAAGCAAATATATTTTCTAATAATTTTGACATTTGCAGAGGTGTGCTAAAAAATCATTACTTTTTTTTCGGTTAAAGAAATGAAATTTTGTATACATACTAAGATAATATTATATTATTCAATGCAATACAAATTTGAAAAGTAAAATAATTTTATACAGGGATTGATATAAAAATAGGAAAATTTTTTATATAGCATGGTCTTTTGTAGTTTTCAAAATATTTCACATTTCATACAGTTTTTAAGATATTTTAAGAATTAATTAAAAGGTCGACCAGAGAAATAACAGTAAAGAAACAAACAATAATCGATATATACGATAACAAAATTGTAAATACTTATTTGCAATTATTTTATATTTCATTTAAAAATGATGTATGTTGCAATTATGTAAAATCTGTTAGAAATACTAATACAAATTTTTCTTTGTTTTAATTGGCGATATATTATAATAAATAATTTGTGTAAATACTTTTTATATTGAATTAATCATTATTTTTATAGCCTAAAAATTTATTTTTTGTTGCGATTTAAAATATGTAATTATCCCTATTATAAAATAATCAGTGTAGAAGTAAGGGAATATTACTGCAGAACAAAAAAACGGACATTACTAATTTATATTAATAAATTGATAATTAGAATTTCAAATCCGCAGCCTATGAAACTTTATCGAGTCGAAAAAAAAAAAGTCATCATAAATTATTTCGTGTTTGTAATGCGTCAGTCATCCGATTGAAGAAAAAACACCGCATCGACGAGAAACATTGTGAGAGACATTGACATTATTGAGAAGTGAGAGCGCCGGTGGAGAGGGCCGGCTGTGTGAGAAGAGTAGGGATAGCGCACCAGAAGCGACATCGCGCAAACCGTAATGAAATTCTAAAAATATGAAAAACACCCGATATTAATTGAAACTTATTTTAAGATCAAATTTTATAAAAACCAATATTACCATATTGGCTGAAGAATAAGCTTCCAATTTGTTGACGTCAAAAGTTTGTTTTTGTTGAATTTTTGTTTTAAATAAAGTACAAATTATGAGTAAAATATTCAAAAATCATGTTAAAATACATATATTTGCATGGAATAAATAATTTATAAAATGAAATAAAACGCACCACATTAAAATAGACATCTTGAGGAATATGTAGTTTGTTTTTTTATACGTATATGTAAAAAAAACAAAGCCGATAGAAAGGTGGGCGTTTGTTCGTTTTCGCGGTTATATGTGCGAGCGGTGAACCTCCTCTTAAATTTAAGCATTAGGATTAGGAATTACAATTAATAACACTGACGCTAATTTCATTTTGTATTATGTGCATTCTGAAAATAAAGATATTTTATTTTTATTATTTATTATATTATTATTACTATTATGCTTTGTGGATCTATAGAAAGCCTTCAATAGGATTAGAAGAAAAGATGTATGGGCTGAACTAGAAAAAAGAGGAGTCAAGAAGAAAATGATTAGAATAATCAAGGCCATGTAAAAAGATAACAAAAATATTGTGAGAAATAACAATGAAGAATCGGAGGAATATAAAACAACAACAGGATTAAAACAGGGAAGCATACTAAGTCCATTATTATTCATGGTAACACTAGATAGAGCAATAAAAGAAGCAAAGAAATATATGAAACCACCGAACATAGCATATTGGAAAATGAAAGAAATAGTAGAGATGATATTTGCGGACGACATGGCTATAGTAGCAGAATCGGAAGAAGACCTACAACATAACATGGACATACTCAATAGAAACTAAAGAAAATTAATATGACGATAAACCATAACAAAACAAAGACTATGATAGCAGCAAGAGATAGAAGAACACATCAAATAAGAATCCAAGGAAAAGAAATAGAACAAGTGGACCAGTTTAAATACCTGGGGTCATATATTGTGAGTAACAGAAAAATAGACAAAGAAATTGAAGAAAGAGTACGTAATACAAATAAAATATTTCAAATGATGAAAAATACATTCGTAAACAGAAAGGAGATATCAAAAAGGACAAAAACAGAAGTTGTGAAAAAAGTAGTAAGACCAACACTGATGTACAACTGCGAAACATGGACGACAACAGAAAAACACCCAATGAAAATAAATGCAGCAGAATGAAAATGAATGGAAAATAGATAATAAAATAATAACAGATCGAGTAAGAAACGAGGTAATTAAAGAGAACCTGGAGTTCTATTTCCAGGTTCTCTCTAATTACCTCTCTCTTCTTCAATAGACAAAAAAATAAAAGAAAACCAAATGAGATGGTACGGTCATTCATGTAGAATGTGAGAAGAAAGAAACGTAAGAAGAATATATGAATCAAGAACTCCAGGCAAAAACCAAAAAGGTAGACCAAGAAAGGAATGGAAAGACGAAATAAGAGAAGAGTTAGAGAAAAATGGGAAGAAACCAGAGAACTCACACAAAACAGAAAAATATGGCGAAAAACATACACAGGACAAACAATCGCCTCACACTGAGAAGTAGAGAGGAACATATAACGATGTTATATAAGACTAAATAAAATAAATAAAATATTACATTTAGAGAAATATATTCTTGTTTTCTGTATTGTATTTTTTTTTTTCTTGATCAATTTTGGATCCAGATTTAGAAAATTAGAATTCAATTGAATTGAATAAAATCAGCTTTAAATTAACCATTGTTTTTACAAAATACAGTTGAATGAACTATTCCTTAATGACCTGTAACTATGCAGCAACAACAATTATGCAATACAATTTTGTATAATCGAAATTCCTAAGTCTGAAGTCCTTAGATATACGAGAGGTCGTTTTTATATTCCCGGACTCGATTATTGCGGTGACTTCATGTCAATTTTGTTATTATTTATGCACATCTGTTAGAAAAGTCTGCCGCGCGACAAGCCATTCCACTTATTTTATATACTTTTGTGTTCAGCCCTGAATAAAGTTTTTTCAAAACAAATTGTATGACTTGTTCGGCCACCTGCATTGCTTGAATCTCAATACATTTTTTTAATTTCATATTAAAAAATAGTGAAACAATATTGGCAACGTACAAAACATTATTTGAAGCATTAAAATAATTTAAATTAACACAGGATTTACCCACATTCCCACTGATCGAGTCGACACTAGTGACACTAGTAAACAAAACATTGAACAAATCTTTAAATAAGAGTTATCAATCTAAATAAGGTAATTGTTGTTAACCTTAATACTGTATCTACAAACTATTGTCGAAAAAATGGTGATGTGTCCATCATTGTACTTTCCCTGGTGAATACGGTCAAATAAGATTCTGATTGAAAATTTAATAGGAAAGCAAAATGATTAATAGAAAAAATGTATTGTTGTCTTTCAAAGTTAAAACCGAGTATTTAGAAGAATATTATAATTACGTGTGTTATTTCTTACCTTATAATGTGTTAAAATCATCATCATTCTTCTTAATTTTTTCAAACTTTGCGAATGTGCTGAATACGACGGCACTTTGACGTTTTATTTGTCATTAAAATAATTATTTCAATAATTAAAATCTAAGGGAATTTATCAGGAAAACGAAATTCTTTCGCTTATAAAATGAAAACCGTAGGTCCTACAATAAAAGTTTTATAACAGAAATTATTTATTTTCCAAGATCTAAAACTTTTATTTGAAACATTTTTTTTCTATCCGAATTAAAAAATGAAAAATTGCTAAGAGTAAAGTTGCACTTAATGAATTTTGATTTTGACCAAAAGCTTTTCAGATCATTCCACTGTTATAAAAAGCTTAGATATAAAGTTTGGGCTTAATCCATATAGCCGTTTATGCGCTATCGCGGAAACACACCGACACACACACAGACATTTTTCAAAACTCGATGGAATGGACTCAGGGGACCTCAAAACGTGCATATTTGTTGAAATTGGCGGTTCGAAAATTTTCACCATCACAATACTTTCCCTTGGACAGGGGTCCGGCTAAAGTAAAAAGTAATAAAATTCCGGTTGTAATATATTTATTTCATACCACAATGGTTTTGGTATATACAGGGTGTTTCAAATTCGAGTCTCACCATGGGGATCTCGCTTATTATAAGAGATAGAGGGTAGGTTTAAATTCGGCACTTTTGCAGAATTTCATACTTATTAATATCCCGTTGAGAAAACTGAGCTAAGTTTCTTTGTTTTCAAGAAAAATGAAAAAAACTGAAAAATGCGATTTTCTTTTTTTATTTATATCTTTGTTATTTGAAGCAATAATTCAATACAATGAAGACATTCTTATAGCACTTTTTTATGATCTAATCGATAGCGTACTAATTTTACTAATAGCATGTTTCGTTTCTTCTGGACCATCATCAACTTTCTTATTTCTTATGGGCGCCATATTGGTTTTTTATCAGATTAAAATCCTTTATTTATTCTGATTACAATGATATAATATATCATACCTTTATTGTAATTAGTTATCTTCTTTTTTAGAATTGTCTTTATTGACACTAAAGAAGCACTCATTTTTAGCAACTAGATGGATGTCATTCTGTCATTGATTGTCAAAATTAAATATTACTATTTATTAAATATTTAAATCGTTCAATTTTTATTACCAAGAGTGTCTTTTTATAAATGTGAACCTATGTGTGGGTTTTAAGTGATTTAAAGGCAAAACAAAACTTGAATATAAGATTCAATTTTCTTTTAAAATAAATGTTTGGCCAAATGTGTATAGTCAGAACATAAATTATGAGATTATAAAACATTAATAATTTCGTCTCGAAATTCAATAAAATTCCTAGAGGAAATTTGTATACTACAATAAATAATTTAAGGAACAGCTTTGAATTTTTGTTGCTGCTAAGACTGTTTGTTTTTTTTTTTTAACATAAATTAAAGAAATATTTTTTGTGTTAATATTTTTATTAATATTAATGTTGATATTCTGCATATTACTATTTTTTTTAAAATAATCTTTAGTTTGTAAAAAAATCATTATGTAAATTTTTGTTCCATTGCAAAACTTTTTTATAAATATTGTATTCACAAAGCTACAAGTTACATTATATTTTCTATTGATTACTTTTAATTTCATGGCATGCGTGATTTATTACTATTAAAAAAATATTTTGTTAAGACTGTGTTTATTTATCAGAATAAAGATATCATTTGTGGTATCATTGTAATCAGAAAAAATAGAGAATTTTAATCTGATAAAAATAACAATATGGCGCCCATAAGAAATAAGGAAGTTGATGATGGTCCAGAAGAAACGAAACATGCTATTAGTAAAATTAGTACGCCATCGATTAGATCATAAAAAAGTGCTATAAGAATGTCTTCATTGTATTGAATTATTGCTTCAAATAACGGAGATATAAATAAAAAAAGAAAATCGCATTTTTCAGTATTTTCCATTTTTCTTGAAAACAAAGAAACTTGGCCCAGTTTTCTCAACGGGATATTAATCAGCATGAAATTCTGCAAAAGTGCCGAATTTAAACCTACCCTCTATCTCTTATAATAAGCAAGATCCCCATGGTGAGACTCGAATTTGAAACACCCTGTATAAAAAATGTTGTGTGGATATGCCTGGTTGTAGCTAAAATTGTTAACTATTTCACATACATTTAATTATTTACCAATAAAAAATAAAATTTATTTTATGAGAAATTTTAAGCCATTAAATAGAGTATCCTAAACATACTACATATAGTAATTTATGTACAAACAGATAAATATTTAAATAAACCTTTTGTCAGTTGGAAACTCATTTACATAGGTTTATTTTCATATGTGCAAATGAAGATGGGGTCACCATATTAAAGGTATTTCATTTAAATTGTAAATCTTGACAGTTTGGACTTATTTATTGGAACATTGGGTTTTACAAAATGCAGATACTAAAAAAACGTAATATATTCTTTGTTTCTTAATATTAGCTTCCAAATTTGGGTTTTTAAGAATTTGGTAGAGTGGTGCAGGTTTGTACATTAGGTTAATTAATTATTTTGATTAATCTAAAATTAAATGGAAAACAGACAGTTGCAGTTGACAGCATACTTGTTAACAAAAGCACAATGTGAATCAAACAAGAAAGATATGGAAAACCAAATTATGGGTAATTATGGGTAAATATAAATAGGTTATTAAAAATCTAGCAATAAAATAAATAAAACAGGTTAAATTGAATAACTTTAAATTCTCGACTAGTTTCGGGTTATCAGCCCAAAACAATTTAATATATTTAGTACTACAATATAAGCTACAAATTTTTGAATATCAAAACTATTAATTACATCAAATTAAGGGTCTTTATGAGTATCCTGAAAACGTCGATTATTTTATTCCATCTTTCCCATAAAAGATGGATTTTCGAAGAAAAAAATCACACTTGATTTTGATTCACTTGTTTTTAAATAGTGTATAATTATAGAGAGGTATCTCAGCGTCATGTGAAACACTTTGCGTAAAGCAAGACTACTTAACCAGATTTTAAATGTGGCGCCAGTATGTTGTCATACAAAAAAAGCAGTAACACCCTGCAAACCTTAAGATAAAAAAATGGTGACGTGTCCATCATGGCACTTTCCCCAGTGAATACGGTCAAATAAGTTTCTGATAAAAAATTTAATAGGGAAGCAAAATGATTAATAGAAAAAATTGATTGTTATCTTTTAAAGTTAAAGCCGAGTATTTAGAAGAATATTGTAATTAAGTGTGTTAATTCTTACCTTACAATAGGTTAAAATCATTCCTCCACACTCTTCTTCATTTTTGCAAACTGGAGGCGTTTGCGAATGATAAGTTGAATTTGACGGCACTTTGACGTTTTATTTGTCATTAAAATAATTATTTCAATAATTAAAATCTCTAAGGGAATTTATCAGATAAATGCTTATAAAATGAAAACCGGAGGTCCTACAATAAAAGTTTTATAACAGAAATTATTTATTTTCCAAGATCTAAAACTTTTATTTGAAACATTTTTCTATCCGAATTAAAAAATGGTGATGTGTCCATCATGGTACTTTCCCCGGTGAATACGGTCAAATAAGTTTCTAATTGAAAATTTAATAGGAAAGCAAAATGATTAATAGAAAACATTGATTGTTGTCTTTCAAAGTTAAAACCGAGTATTGAGAAGAATATTATAATTATGTGTGTTAGTTCTTACCTTACAATGTGTTGAAATCATTGATCCACACTCTTCTTCGTTTTTTTCAAACTTTGCGAATGTGCTGAATACGACGGCACTTTGACGTTTTAATTGTCATTAAAATAATTATTTTAATAATTAAAATCTCTAAGGGAATTTATCAGGTAAACGCTTATAAAATGAAAACCGGAGGTCCTACAATAAAAGTTTTATAACAGAAATTATTTATTTTCCAAGATCTAAAACTTTTATTTGAAACATTTTTCTATCCGAATTAAAAAATTAAAAATTGCTAAGAGTAAAGTTGCACTTAATGAGTTTTGATTCTAACCAAAAGCTTTTCAGATCATTCCACTGTTATTTAAAGCTTAGATATAAAGTTTGGGCTTAATCCATTTAGGCGCTATCGCGGAAACACACAGACACACAGACTCAGGGGACCTCAAAACGTGCATATTTGTTGAAATTGGCGGTTCGAAAATTTTCACGATCACAATACTTTCCCTTGGACAGGGGTCCGGGGAAAGTAAAAAGCTGAATTTGTACAATTTATTGATAGTAGAATAATAATAATTTGTGAATATAAAATTGGGGTGAAAAATATTTTTTTTCAAAGTAAATGTTTGAGCATTAAAATCGGGAATGGAACACTTAATTCAAGGATGTTGAGCCCATAATTACTGAACAATTTAGTTGGTTTCGAGAAATATAAATTTGGTGTGGAAAATATTTTTTTTTCCTAGTTATTGGTGTAGCACTTAAATCGGGAACAGGGCACTAAAATAGCCTTTAATTCTGGTATAGGTTTTATTGTATTCTGCTAATTTGGCCCTGCTACAGAGGTTTGTAAATGGGTCCTTGAATAAAAATTAAAGAAAAATGCCTTACAACTAATCTTACAACCATCTCGTAACAATAGCTGGGCTAAAAAGAAAACATACATCCATACATAGGAGCTATGTTCAATCAAATGAAATCATCACTGCATATTTAAGATGCATTGAACAAACTGAATGTTTATTTAGTTTTGTAAAAAAATTTCAATAAAAAAGATGAAGGATATAAAAATACTGACGGAGGAGGAGGTAGTAAGAGTTTATGATAAGGTTAAAGGAGAAGGAGCAGTGGGTCTGGAAATATTGAAAAAAAAAATATAGGAACAAAGAAAAAAAAAATAAATTCGCAACTTTTTTGAATAAGATGTGGAGGGAAGAGACGGAATACCAATAATTTGATGAGTGCATAAAGGGGGAAACAAGGAAGATGTGGAAAACTATAGGGGGGTCATGACGGTAGAAGACATAGAGGAAAAAAATCAAAAGTGTGAATGTTAAGTAATGCGGATGATGTTGTGTTACTTGCAAGTGAATGGTGTGAAATAAAAGATAGAGAGAAGATTGAACGGAAGAGTTGAATTAGAAGGGAAAGAGATTGATAGGGTGAAAGAATTTAAATATCTGGAATTTGTGTTTAAGTGTGTGGGAGGATATGTGTAGCATGTCAAACATTTACATCAAAACGCTAAAGCGAAATGGGGTGTATGGATTGAATGGAACTTCAAAAATGGCGTACAAACTGTGTATAATAATGTATGGTGTGGAAACGTGGAGAATGAGAGAATATCGAAGTATGAAATGTTGAGTAGATTAAGTAATGAAACATTATTGAAGGAAGTATAGAAAACCTGTATGAATGTAGGAGAGGGGGAGTGGAAAATGAAAAGGCGGGAGTAGTGGTTGAAATGAGAGGAGTACTTAAACAAGGCAGTGCAAACAGTTATACAATTATGGTATACCAATAAAGATATTTTTCTAATTTTTCAATAACCAACCTGTAAATGTGCGTCCCGGTGACCAGTTTTCCCATAAGCTGAATTTTTCGTGAGATACCGCCTAATGTTCTTCAGCACCTCGATCTCCGATTCCAGTTCGTCCTTGGTGATGTCTTTCGGTTCGAAATAGACCAATTTACACAAACTACCTCCTATATCCATCCCGAACCATGGCATAGCTGTAAACAAAACAACAGAGTGAATAATTACACATACTTATCAAGATAATAATTATGTTTTATTACCAAACAAACACAATCATTTAATAATAGAATATCATTGCAAATAAAAATAAATACAAAGTAACTTAAAAAAAAATAGAAATTAAGAGGGCTGTATGATAAGTACCCACGTTTACTGCCTGATGGCACCACTGACACAAAATGTGTATGTCATCATTTAGCGCCATCCTTAAAAGGATGACTGTCAAAATTTCAGACAGATTTATTGAGCAGATTTTTGTTTTGACAGTTCTTAAAAGTCACCAAGGTCCTGTTTATTTGCAATTATGGAGAATTTTGATTGGATTTCTTTTTTTGTTTGTGTTTTTTCGTTTATAAGGACCATGCACCTTCGATGATTGCCATCAGATATTGGTTTAATCAATTCAAGCATTTCAATGTGAAGAGCGCCGAGGCCATCCGATTGAGGTGACTACGGAGGATATTATTAATAAAATCCTTAATATCATGTTAGCAGATTGTCGGGTGAAGGTCAGAGAGATTGCTGATATTGTACATATATCAATTGAATGCATACAAAATATCCTACACGAAAAATTGAGCGTGAGAAAGCTATTAGCGAAATGGCTGCCGCGTTTTTATCGATTCTATCGGCCGGAAAAGTCATGACCACCGTTTTTGGGATTTGCAAAGGATTATCTTCACTGACTATTTGGAGAGAGGAAAGACAATCATAGGGTAGTAATATGCTGATTTATTGGACCGATTCAATACTGAATTGATAAACGGTCCCATTTAGCGAAAAAGTCCTTTTTTACCATAACAAAGTACCAGCTCACAGCAAAACTCTAGACTGTGCATATGACAGGATATGAGCCTGTGCCTATCACTAACAGTTCTACATTTAAATGCATGTAATAAGTTAATATATTGACAATGCTGTCCTCCTCAATACTGGAGCCCCCATCCATTTTAGCACAAGAGGGTCTGATTTCTCCGCGATCGACTTGGCACTATGTTCCCCCTGTTTGGCCACAAATCTTTTGTGGAAAGTCTTAGACGATCTGTACGGCAGCGATCATTTTCCCGTAGTCATAAAAACCATCATCCGGCAAGTGAGACAATCGGTTCCTCGGAGATGGTGCTTAGATAAGGCTGAGTGGCTTGGTTTTCAAGCCATTTTCACCATGCTTTCAATAGTCCGTGCCGATATTGTCGTGCAAGACTTCACACAACGGGTTCTAGAAGCAGTTTTTCGATTTATCCCAAAGTCAAGGGAAAAAATGGTTGGTACACCTGTACAAATTCACCCATCCAGGAAAATTTAATTGCTCAAGAAGCGACAAGCTGTCGCACGTTGAACAATTCTTGAAAGCAAAAAGAGGTCACGGGAGGGCTACGTATCAGCTATAACTGCAACCATACCGATCAGCGAAGTGTGGAAGAAGCTGGGTGCAATAGCGGGGAAGAAATTTCCTACGTTAGTACCCATCCTACGAACCCAAGGACGCAATATAGTTGAACACGCGAGATGGCGGATGCAATAGTGTTACATTTTTGTTCCGCTAGTAGTTCTCTTAATTACCAACAGAGTTTGCTGGAAGAAAAGGATGAAGAAGAAGCCCCTCTGGATTTCTCCTCGCAGGATCCTTTTTGGTATAATGTTAAATTTTCAATGCAGGAATTTGAAGAGGCAATTAAATCAACAGGTGACTCGAAAGTACCAGGTCCTGATGGCATCCTATACCAGGTTATCCGACAACTCCCCTCATCCAGGGGATATTTGCTGCATATTTAAAACCTGGTATGGGGCAAAGGAATTTACCCGAGCCACTGGAAGACTGCTACAAATTTGCCTCTTCTTAAACCAGACAAGAATCCTATGAGTGTAAATAGTTACCGGCTCATTTCATTGACAAGCTGCTTAGGGAAAGTGTTACAGAAGATGGTTAACAACCGCCTGGTATGGATACTCGAAACTAATGGCCTACTAGGCGGGTTTTCGTAAATACAGGTCAACCGTTGACCAGCTAGTCCAAGATGCCTTCCAAGACAGAAAGCACCTCGTAGCGGTGTTTCTTTGATCTGGAGAAGACGATATGACTTCGAGCTACAGAGTTCTCCAAAAGTTACACGAGTGGGGACTAAGAGGCCATCTGTCAATGTTTGTATATTATGGCTTCACAGCATACTCTTCGACCAGAAAAGCCCTAGATACTGTTCACAGGTGCTTATCGGACGAGTCCCACACCGAGTCTCCGTACGCCGTAACCGCTTCATATTGCAATACGCGGCGGCAATGCGTGCGAGGAGGGAACACGTCAACTGACGTCATTTTATTTCCGTAACACCACATAAAAGAAAATATGCGTTAAAATCTACTGTCAGTAGGCTGGTGTGCGTCCGCGCGAAGAAGCTGATGGAGAGTCTTAATTTCAGCATTCCAAGGCTATTCGAGGCGGTACCTTGGCTTATACCAAAGGTTAAGTATCGACTAAATCTGATCACCGAAATGAAAAGCGACACAAGCCCTCAAGATTTAAGGGGGCGCTTCTATGAGATCGTCGCAGAATACCCAGACTCTCCGCGGTTGACACTGACGGCTCGAGATCTGATCACGGTGTGGGCTCTGCCGTTGTTATCAACGGCATCACACATTCGTGATCACTACATGAGTGCGCCAGCGTGTACACTACCGAACTATACGCAATATATCAAGCTCTTCTCTATTGTATTATGATAAATCACCATAGCTCATTCATAATTTGCACTGACTCTCTAAATGCTATCCAGAGTATAACATCACTATACTCTGTCGATCCGCTGGTCCAGCTCATACAGGCCTCAATATTCGAAGTGTTCCGTATCCAAAAGACGATTGTTTTCGTCTGGACACCGGGGCATGTGTGTATCGAGGGCAGTGAGCTGGCCGATGAAGCTGCTCGTTAGGCAGCCGAAGCGAACGACATTGATGATATACCTGTGAGGCCTGACGATGGTTAATAAGAGAATAATAGAGGATTGGCAAGAGAGTTGGAATGGCTCTGAGAGTAAATTAAAATCAGTAAAACTCTCCGTGACTGCCTGGCGTTCACCAGTCACACTTACTAGGAGAGGGAGGTTTCCCACGACTGATTAACGGTTAGAATGTCCAGCCTACGTTGTCATACGAAGTAGGCTGAGGCTTAGTGATACTGTGGCGACAATACTGGCAAACGAACAGGGTACGGACCCCTGTTTTGCTTGAGTTTCTACAGCAAACGAGACTACTAAAGCGGTTATAGTGGGGTGTGCATGTCTTTAGTGTTATTAAATAAAACACTTTTACACTTTGTTTGTATAACTTGTTATTTTATTTTAGTGACTATAGTTTCGAAGCATAGAGCATCATTATAAAACTATCAAACTCTTAGTTTGATAATGATGCTTCGAAACTATAGTCACTAAAATAAAATAACAAGTTATACAAACAAAGTGTAAAAGTGTTTTATTTAATAAATTCAAAATGTATAACCAACCAAGTGAAAGCCTTAACAATCAACAAATCTTTAGTGTTAATTTATTATTAATTTATTTCGTTTCGAGTACAGTGGCATCGAAGTCCCTTTACAATTTCGGTGTCACTTTCTGTGTTTGTATAGTGATGTGCTTTCGTCTTAATTTATTATTATGTCGTGATGTGTTATGTGGTTTATTTCGTGTCATCTGTCTCAGAGTTCCAATACAAACCTTGGGGCATTTAGGTTAAGTCATTTATTTGTTCTAAGGTTCTGGCATCGAGGTCATTTTACAACCTCGGTGTCATCTTTGATATTAGGTTTAAGTTTTAAACTTATTTTAGTTTTAGGTTAGGTTTTATATATTATTTATTCTAGGTTAGATATGTGTATGTATATATTTTGATTTAGGTTTAAGTTTTTATATGTGTTTTGTAATGTTCTGACACAACCTAAATCAAAATATATACAATGTACATACACATATCTGACCTAGAATAAATAATATATAAAACCTAAACCTAACCTAAAACTTAAATAAGTTTTAGGCTACCCCTACTATGATACTAGTTTTAGAAAATCTGTGATGACAGTTTAGGCTAACTGAAAAGACAAGAGTTAATTAAGTTACATTGGTTAGCCACCAGTTAGAGAGACCGGCCAATGACCCTGGCAGTTTCTTTTTTTTATTTTTTTGGATGCCTATCCACTCATATGGATTTATATTTACATAACTCTTACAGTTTTTGAGATAAAAAATTTGTTTGTCAAATTTTAACCTCAAATTGACGTTTCGAAAAATGCCTATAACTTCTAGTAGGAACAAGATGAGCAGCAACTTGAATGTTTACCTATAGAACCCCTTAAGTATTAAAAAATCAATTAATTGAATGTGTCTTGTGTATTTTAGTGTGAAAACAACAAAACAATATTCCAGGTCAGTACATATAAACGCAGTAAAGAGCACTTTTAATGTATTAATATAAATGTGAAATATTTGGTACTCTTAATAATAAAATCAAGAATGCAATAACACTCAATTACAATAGTATTGATATGATTGTTGTGTGAGATGAAAACCATAAAATACTCCAAATAATGAAGATCATAATCATAATGGATTGTCATCAATCTTCCAGAGAACAATATTACTCAGTACTTCTTTGTATTCAAAGATAGTCATCATCATTATACTAAAAAATCTTTTAGTTATATAACTTATTTTTCCATGATTTTTATAGTCCTGATCGCCTATATGTTAACTTCGCAGCATATACATCATTATACACCGATGACACTATATTAATAACTCACGTTCCTACCATCTCAAAAGCCCTAAGCAGAAAGTGATTGTTGACACCCAAACCTGGTTTGCCAAATGGCGCATCAAAATAAATCAAAATTAAGAAATTATCATTACATTTGAAATTTTTGAGAAAAATTATCTATTTTTATCTTTGCACCACCAAGCGGCGATAAAATGACTCATTTTTGTCAATAATTTTATTCAATAAAACAAGAGTTATTTGACATTTGCCCATTATAAATTCGAAGATTCCTCCACTTTTTATCTGAAGAGTAAGACTAATAAGTCTTTAACATTTTTATTTCATGAACTCACCATGATTTCGAATAGTGTAATTTTAGAATGTCTTTATTAGAACTTTTTGGAGAAAATCTCAGTATTATATTTTCGGCTGTTCATTTTGCCCCTACCGAATGAGTTGCAAACTGTTAAATTATTTTTAGCATTTCTCATGACCAATTTTTCGGTATTATTTTAGCGACATACATCGTCATCATATGTAATAATATTTGCTGCAATCAGTTTAGCATACATTTAATTGCATGAAATATATTTTATTGTTCTATTTTTGTCACGATGCCCAGATCTTTATGTGTAAGAGGCTCCCATTTCCACAGCCTCACTAGCTAACGCGTCGCATCCAGTCAGGCGCACTTAGGTACTACGGGGACAGCGTATACAATTAGCGAAGCAGGGTGGGTCAACACATATATTAAGTCCGCTGTTTTTCCAAAGATGGCTCCAGTAGTATGTGCTGGTCGATTGTGACATAACCAAAACGTCATGAACCAAGCTTAGGCATATGGTAAACAAACCGCTTTGACACATTAGTGATTTTGTTGTTGCGTCATATACTTTTGGTTGTGTGAAAATGTCTGATTTTGTGCCAAATAATCATTTGCGGAAAGTTTTGCGCTTCTTCTTTCATTCGAAGAAAACGGCGGCTGAAGGGGATCGAGAATTCCACAAAGTTTACGGAGATGCTGCTCTAAGTGAAACAACGTGTCGTGATTCGCTCCGTCGCTTCAAAGACGGTGATTTCAATGTTGACGACTGCTCTTCTTGATTGTCGAGAACATTGCATTGGAGTGTTTCTCTGCTTTAATCATCAAGTTATCCCATTATGATTTTAATACTACAAGCATAAATCTGTATCGATCTTTTTTGTCCAATAGAATTCAGGTTGTTAAATTAAACAATGAAATGAAATGTTTTCCAACAATACTTTATAGATTAGAATATATAAATCACAAATCCGATCAAAGGTGTTAAATAAAGGTAGATATTTAATTATAAATTATATTCAATGGCTTTTTCACGTTTATTATTTGTGAAGATATTTATCCAATTGCTTATAACATAAATAATTACATAGCTACTCTTTTCTATTTAAATAATTATAATATACGTAGGTGTCAGTCTCTCTGGGCTATCAACCAGAGATCTTTCTGCCCTGTCATGAATTTATGAGGATATTAAAGAAAAAAATAATGCTATGAAGGGACGTTTTTATATTCCCGGACTAGGCTATTTTGAATTATAATGCAATTTTCTATTATGTTGTTTTTTAATCGCATATGCCTTAGTAATTTGTATGGCAATTTACAAAACAATGGCAACATTATTAATTTTATTATCTGTCAGTTTGTAAGTAGCGCATCAAATTGACTAAAAACGAATCCCGGCTCTTATAAAATTACTAACAAAACAAGGAAACCCCTAAAAATTATTCGTCTTGAGGTGCGCTTGTTGCATAGGCCTCGTTAGGCCCCTAATGTTTCCCCCCTTTAAGGTATCTGGACCCAATGTCAGCACAGCCAGCCTGCCTCATTAAGATAGGCTAGTAATGCCGAAAAACTGGTATATCCCTGATTTTCGCCATATCTGGCCATTCTTCACCCAGTATGGCTTTTTTTTTGTTACATCATCCCATCTACACCTAAATTTCTTTAGGGTATAGGGATGCAATGACTCATATAGGGAACTTAGAGGGGACGCAATAGTCTGCCGGGCGTATGAATGATCATACTAGATGCAGCGCCAGCCAATGCCTGAGTTTGTTATGGCACTCTTTCACTGTCTCTGAGCAGGTGTAGTTTCTACTCAGAGACTGTAGAGCATGACTGCTGTCCGTGAGGATTAGTAGACATTTGTTGTTTACACCACGCTGGATTATAATTTTCGCTGCGTGTGTTATGCCCATCAGCTCCAGTTGCTCAATGGTTGAACCTATACCCATTGGTATTTTCTTTTGAATGTTTAGGCTTCTGGAGTAAATTCCCAGGCCCGAACCTTCTTTCTTTAGGGATCCATCCGTATAAATCCTTATAGCAGATTCCCTCATGTATTTTGTGGTTTCGGTGGTAATTTCATAGAATGTGCTCACCACATAGGTGGCTGCACAGGAATCAATGCCAGCCTCTAGTTGAGGTATGTCTTTGCAGACTTTCCTCCAGAGGTGATTTCTCCTACTCTATTGCTCTCCCAAAAACCACTGCTACTAAGGCGAAGAGTAGCTGCTATGGCCTCTCTTACCACGTGAAGATCCAGTGGTGGAAGGCACAGCATCACTTCCATCGCCATTGTTGGGGTTGTATGTATGACATCTGTGATACAAAGACAGGCGGTCCTCTGGAACTGTGTCAGATGCCAAACCACTGCGCCGTCGTGCGTGGGTTTAGACCCCACGTCTTCCCCACAGCACGTTGACATTGCCAAAAGGCCCTCAGTGCTTTGTTCACTTTGAGTTCAATGTGTTTCTTCCAATTTAGTTTCCTGTCGAGGGTGACTCCAAGATATTTCACATCCTCGCTAAATTATAACATCGAATTCAATAATATTGGTGCTTGGGGATTCACCTTTCTCTTCCTGGTGAAGAGAACCATCTCCGTTTTGGCCGGATTAGCCGAAAGAGAGTGATGATCACACCAACTGGATAATATATTAAGGGCAATTTGCATCCTATCACAAATAGCACCTTCATGCTTATGTTGTGTTGGCTGTATATCGTCAACTATTTGCGAGTGGTCAAAATTGTTTAAATATGGTCGAGAATCACTGGATGATGATCTCCGTCCTGGGCGCCGCAGATGTTGAAAAAAACCAAGTGTTTGGTACTGGAGGATACAAAACTAAAGAAGCGACAATTAGCAGCTTCACTAGGAGTTTCAGAAAACAGTTTTTAGAATTTTACACGTTCTCCTTGGGAAGACAAAGGTTAGTGCCGCAAAAGCTTCCGACATTCCAAATGCGTGTTTAGATAGAGACCTGTGAACAATTCTTGGCACCCTTTTGGAAATGAACCAGATTTAATTATCAATCGACACCTGATGCATCGCCTTAAAGATGTGATTAAGCCATTTTGCATAAAAAACAATGAATATTTTTATACTGGATTAAAGATGTTATAGAAGCAGTGTTATACCTGTATTCAAAAGCAGGGGAACTATGTTGAAAAATAAAATCTAGTTTTTCCTCTAGTCTTTTGTTTTCATGCCTTGTCCGGGAATATAAAAACGACCCCTTGTAGCTATGTGAACTGTCCTGATGATTCACACAAATGAATTTATGAATGGTGATGGGAAGATGATTGTATTTAGGAAAGATATTATTGTTATGGGGAATACGGAATTTTGTAATAACATACCCCTTAGGTTATCAGGAATATTGGCATTTTTTTTTAAGGCAGCAATTAATAATTTTTATTACCAAATAATTAATAATCCATTTATTTAAAATGAATGTGTTTGTAAAAAGTAAACGACCAGGACTCCAGGCCAAATTATCTCATAACATAATTAACCTGAAGATAATTATATAACAGTAGTAATTATAACTGAAATAATAAATGAAAATATCTTTAACTTTATTATATTAATAAATATAAATTAAATAAAAATAATTAATTGATTTTAATTATTTTCAAAATTAAATTAAATTAATTGTTTTATTTATTTTAAATAACTATGACCAAATACATAAAAATTAGAGATGAGCAAAATCGATCATTTTTAAGATTGATCAACCTGTGATTAATCCCTTGAAAGATCAATCAATCGGTGATCGATCTGCAAAGGTTGGATTGAACAGATAGATCCTTAAAAATCAGATCGAAAAGATCAAGCCAAAAAGATCGAGCTGTACCGGGTGTCCGAATAAGAAAGGTCACCGGCTATATCTGAGAAACTATGTTAGAGCTTTCAAATAAAAAAATTGTTAATAAAAGTGATCATGAAAAAATGCTGCAAATAAATTTCAAGTTCGTAACTCTTCCAGTAGGGTGCGCAATGAATAGTCGAAAAGTAATATTGCGATTACCTCAAAAATATGTTTAATAAAGACATTATTGTTAAAGGATGGAAGGTACTCCTTTGAACGATTCTAGCTCAGGAAGCACGTGAAGAGCAACTAATCCAAAACAACTGGTCCAAATGATGATTAAGTATATTTACACGAACAAAAATTAAATAATATACGATTACAAAAAAAAAACGGTAAAGAAAATAACAGCAACCCAGGTGAACGGCGTCGACGGGTGCGGTCGTCGACGGAGAGGCAGGTAGCACGGACGGTGGTTGCTCTCTGGTTTCTGTCGGATCAGCTCTCCGGATTTATACACCGATTTCGTCGTAGGGGGTGGAGGCTGTCCTTTGTGGCACGATTACCGATTTGCACTTTTCGGATTACCAAAATACCGGCTAATGAGTTTCACGAGAAACGATAAAGAAAAGATTATCCTTTCTCGCGAAACGGATCGTCGCTTAATGGCTTTTGATAATCCGATTGGGCACAGTAGGTAAACGTGCGTTTGGGATAAACTCATTTTAATTATTTTGGAAAAATGAAATTGAAAATTTTTTCATGTGACCGGAAAAAATGTTTGCCGGTAACAAACGGCCCCGTGAAATGAGTTTATCCCAAAAGATGAGTCGCGAAATTCTCCTGGGCTGAAGTTGATTGGTCCTTGGGTTGCTGAGCGTCGTTCTTCTTGGGGCTGGACATGGCTGGACGGCGGCAGATGACTTGGGCGGCAATCCTTGTAGGGTAGTATTTGGATCCGAATCCAACGGTGTTCTGTGGGCGCCACGACGAGTAATCCGCTCGTCGTCGGTTGGAATAGCCGAGATTCGGTCATGACTATTCCCAAGGTCTAGTGGAGAAAAGCGTCACTGAGACCTTGTTCCTTGTTTATTTGTTGAAATAGCCGAGATTCGGTCGTGACTATTTCCAAGGCCTAGTGGAGATAATTCGTCACTGAGACCTTGTTCCTTTCTGATTTGTTGGAGTAGCCGAGATTCGGTCATGACTACTCCCGAAACTGTAGTGGAGATGCGACATCACTGCAGTCTCGTTCCTGGGGGTTTCCTGGCACTCTTCGTCCGGTTGATGAACGGCGGTGTCCAAGAAAAGTCGTCCTTAGCCTTGGATCCGGAGGCTAGCTGCGATGGTCCAAAGGCGGGCTACACGGGAAGTGCTGCTTGGTGGTCCCTGACACTCCGCTGTCGGACGGGAAACAACGGCGTTGAGGGAATTCGGTCCAGGTGTCCAATGTTCAACGGCCCCGTAGGTTTCTGGTGTGGCGATCTGCTGTTGTTTACCTTCTGGATTAGCTGCTCTCTTCAGGGTGTGGGCGTTGACTCGGCCACGAAGTTGGGCGCCATTTTGTTAAAGGATGGAAGGTACTCCTTTGAACGATTCTAGCTCAGGAAGCACGTGAAGAGCAACTAATCCAAAACAACTGGTCCAAATGATGATTAAGTATATTTACACGAACAAAAATTAAATAATATACGATTACAAAAAAAAAACGGTAAAGAAAATAACAGCAACCCAGGTGAACGGCGTCGACGGGTGCGGTCGTCGACGGAGAGGCAGGTAGCACGGACGGTGGTTGCTCTCTGGTTTCTGTCGGATCAGCTCTCCGGATTTATACACCGATTTCGTCGTAGGGGGTGGAGGCTGTCCTTTGTGGCACGATTACCGATTTGCACTTTTCGGATTACCAAAATACCGGCTAATGAGTTTCACGAGAAACGATAAAGAAAAGATTATCCTTTCTCGCGAAACGGATCGTCGCTTAATGGCTTTTGATAATCCGATTGGGCACAGTAGGTAAACGTGCGTTTGGGATAAACTCATTTTAATTATTTTGGAAAAATGAAATTGAAAATTTTTTCATGTGACCGGAAAAAATGTTTGCCGGTAACATTATAAAACTACACTTTTTGAAATCATGATAAGTTTGTGAAACAAAAATGTTACAGAAATTTGTTTCGTGCTCTTGAAATAAAGGGTGGGGGAAGGTCAGAATTTATAAAGAGCAAATGCCAAATAACTCTTTTGTTTTTTAACCGATCATAATGATTGTAATGTCATACGAAAGAACTTATCATGCTGACTAAAATAAATGGCAACAATCAGAAAAATATCTAACTTTATCGCCGCTAGGTAGCGCCAACTTAAAGTATAGATAATTTTCCCATTTTCTTAAAAAAAATCAAATGGAATGATATATTTTTCTTAATGGAGGATTAAAAAGTAAGAAATTTAGTGAAAACCGGAAGTCTATATCTAAATCATGTCACAAGTTATAATTAAAAGAATTTTTAGAAATAAAATTATTAATGAAATTTTAAGAATTTTATATGTTAATTTAAAATAAATTAAATTATAACTAAAATAACAAAATTAAATTATTTTGTCACCGGTAGGGGGCGCTATTAAATTTTTAATAATAATTTTCTAATTTTTTTAAATAAAGAAATATTTCTTATAATACAGGTGGAAAGAGTATTAAAACCAAATGGAAAAACATTTTCAATGCAAAATTTATATCAAAATTTTGTCTTTCAAATTGTTCAACTCCTCCACGGTTTAATACAATCACATAATTTTATACAATTAAATAAGCAGCGACATCCACTCTAGCAATAGCAGTATATCTATTACTGAAGTTTTTGCATTTCAGATCCAAAAAATTAGGTCTTTCCTCATTTTGGGCCTGGATTGATAAAAAATATTTTTTAATTTGCCCCAAAAATAAAAATCTGAACATTGGGCAAATCGTGGTGACCAAAAAAATAAGCATCCCCATCTAATCACCTCTCAAGAAAGAGTATATCCAAATAATTTAGCACGTTTAAAAAAAAAACCCTGGTGGTGATAAACTAATTCAATTTTGTTGTTTTTGTTATAAATTTTATTAACCTCAAAAAGTTTTCCAATGACATTTGGAATTTTTAATTTGAAATTTTCTTTTATATATAACTTACATTTTCACGCACTTTCTATTGATACTAAGAAATTTGTAAGAAAAATGGGAAAATTATATTGTTTTTAACTTAGCGCCATCTAGCAGCGACTGAATTACTTATTTTTATGATTGTTGTCAATTGTTTTTATCCGTATAATAAGTTCTTTCGTACGAAATTAAAATCATTAAGATCGGTTAAAAAACAAAAGAGTTATTTGACATTTGTTCTTTATAAATTCTGACCTCCCTCCACCCTTTATTTTAAGAGTAAGAGAAAAATTTCTTGAACATTTTTGTTTTATAAACTCATTATGATTGCAAAAAGTGTAGTTTTATGATACCTTTAACTGAACTTTTTTTGAGATAATTGCAGTATTATTTTTCGACTGTTCAATGCGCCCCCTGATGGAAGAGATACGAACTTGAAATATATTTCCAACATTTTCTCATGGTCACTTTTATTAATATTTTTTTTTATTTGAAAGCTGTAGGAGTCTTAGTTCCTGAGTAATAGCCGGTGACCTTTCTTATCTGGACACCCGGTACATTTTTTTCTGATTATTTTTTTTCAGCAGGATTGTTTTGACTCAAAATAGAATCAAATATAAATATCTATTTATCTATAATTATTTAAATAAGAATATTTTTTTATAATAAATGAAAGATGACGCAAGCGCCATTTTTTGTCTAATTTCTTGTGACATAAAAAAATATCCTCGGCTCAGATTTGAATAAAAACCTCGCTGATTATTAATATCAATAGAAAAGAGTATTGATTCACTTTGTCACAGTTTGTTTTAAGTACTTCCATAACATGATGTGATGTTATCTACGGTTTTCCATGGTTCATCCACGGATTTTAATTTCCTTTTCTTAACATTATAAATAAACGTGGATAACTTCACATCAGTAGGTAAGTCAAAATGTCAGTAGCTAAAGAGGAAATAATTTATTTATTTAGTCTGTGTGAGGTGGAAATAATTTATTAATTATTTTAAAATTCTTTTTATATAATTTATTTAAAAAATTGTGACCAAGTGAATGAATACGCTTAACTATCTATCTTAATAAAGTTCGCGATGGTATTACTTTGAAGTAAAGCTGATTTTCAAAATGATTATTAATGTATTAATTTTGTTACTCATATTTCTACATTTTTTATTAATTTTCCGGGCAGAAAGACCGTTGGTCAATAGACAATTGGCAGACTTTTAAAATATACATTGTAATATGTTATATGTAGATATTGTATTACGTTTGTCAATAAAGATTATGTATAGATTAGTGATGGGTAAGATCGATCAAAAATGATCAACTACTCGATCCTTGCAGGTGATCGAGCCGCTCGATCTTTTCGGACTACCTTCCAGAGTGGATTGATCATTCTATTTTGTATTATGCAAAGTAAGACAGCCTTTATAAATTTATTTACTAAATACATTTGTAATTTAACAAAAAAATACATTAATACAAAAAAAAATAACAAATTCAATATGTTATTAATTCTAAAAATTATTGTAATAAAAGTGGTCTTCTTATTTCTTTCGTAATTCACTTTTGTTGAAGAGCGTACTTGAAAATTTGCCGACGTCCATATTTTTGTGGCCTTGCCGATTTGTTTATGTTTTTAAGATATGTAATTTCAATATAATTCTTCAAAATATTATTTAATTTATATGGATAGTTTTTTGGCCGGAAAACGGACGGAATAATTTTATTTTCAAAGAATAACTTTACAGGGGTGGCTTCTCTAAGAGGTTTTATTTCGGAGGGATTGTGATTTTGCAGATACGTTTTAATATGAATAACAAGCAAATTTTATTTGGAGAGAGTTTTTACTGGCGTTATTTTTCGCAGGGATAATTTTACAGGGGTGATTTTTGAGAATGGTTGTAATTTATCAATTACGTTTCACAACATAATTTTCTGAGGAAGTGATTTTCCATGACGGATTTTTTTATGGGTTTTCTGCTTAACTCAATCGGCTCGATCTGTTTGATACTTCTGATCAGCGATATCTGATCAGCTCGATCTTTCTGATCAGATCGAGCGGCTCCATACTTCAACTGATCGATCATTGATTGATCAATCTTTGAAATGATCGATCTTGCCCATCATTAGCATATATATATATTAATTTTCAAAATATAAACTTATAATTTTGCATCTATTGCATTTTTGTTTCGATATTAAACATTTTATTAATTATTTTGATTGACAACAATTTTATTAATGTTCACATTTTTCAGTAAAGTAACTTTTAAAGATTTGACAAGAACATTTATATTTATGACGAATTAAAGTGATAAACATAAATTTATGTATACTCTAATAAATAACATATAATCATATTATAAATTATTTTAAAAACATTTACAATAATTGAAGATAAATAGAAAGGAGTTTCATTCTCTTGGTCACAGTTATTTAAATAAATCAAATAAAAATGATTGGAAAATAATTAATAAATTATTTCCACATTTAGCTCTGTGACTTCTGACTTACGTTACATATGTAAGTTAAACAAATGCACATTAAAACAACTACTTCCCGGGCAAATACCCAACAGGACATTGAATTTACATAATACACAAACTTTTGATCCGAGAAAAATTTCATGCAAAATCAAACAAAAGGAACGTTACTCAATAATTGAAGAGTTATACAGGGTGGAGTCATCGAAGTGCCCATCTTCGATATCTCCCTTACCGTTAGAAATTCAGCATTAATTTATCAATAAAACTAGCTTCACTTCTGAAAATGCATAATATAATTCTTTTTTCATATATACAGGGTGATCCATTCTGACAGAATTGATATCAACTTTGTTATTTTAAATGACACACCCAATATATTATATTTTTATTCGATTCCTCTTTAATTTGTCTTTAGAGCAATAGAACATGGTTAATAGTTTTGACTAGCTGTTATTGCAGAAATAAATACTAAAAAAATAATTTTTGTTTTTTTTTTGCGATAGAAAAATGAAATTTTAAATGTATACTTCGATAATATTATTTTATGCAATGGTAATTTTAAATGTAAAATATTTTTATACAGGGTGTTTGAAAATTAACGTTTAAAGTGTGACTTTTCAAACCGGTGCAATTTTATTGTCTCAAATGGCACCCTACACTTTTCAATTATTTTCTTAACTTGCCATAAAAAGAGGAACATTTTTTTATACAGCATGTTATATGCATATATTTCATAGTTTTCAAAGTATTTCACATTTTATACTGTTTTTAAGATATTTTAACAATTAATTAAATGGTTGGTCATGGAAACAGAGAAATGATAGTAAATAAACAAACAATAATGTTTCATATTATTGTGACAATTTTAAATTTCATACTCAGCTGTGGATTTTCCACACTAATTTAAATAGAAAATAGTATTTATTTGGAATTTCAATTTCCTTTATTTTTGATGCTGCATTACTGTCATGTTTTTCATGTCCAACTATTTAATTCATTGTTAAAATGTTATAAATACTATAAAATGTGAAATATTTTTCGAGAAATACAGAAGATTGACATATAGTATGCTAATGAAATATTTGTATCTTTTTACGACAATTTAAAAAGAAAATAGAAAAGTATAGCGTGCCATTTAAAAAAATTAAAATATGTCCATTTGAAAATTCACCCAGTATAAAAATATTTCATAATTAAAGTTATTATTGAATAGATTTGTATTACCTTAGTATGTATAAAACATTTAATTTCTCCATCTCAAAACACAAAAACATAATGATTTTTTAGTTTACCACTACAACTGTTAAAAATTTTAGAATTTTTTTTCTGCTGTAACAGCTAGCCAAAACTACGAACTATATTATATTGATTTAAAGATAATTTAAAGGGGAATCAAATAAAAAAAAAATATATAGGGTGTTCCATTTGAAATAATAAAGTTGATATGAATTCCGGGATAATGGGACACCCTGCATATATGAAAATAATTTTAAATTATGCGCCTTCAATAGTCAAGCAAGTTTTATTAATAAATTAATGCTGAATTTCTAACGACAAGGGAGATATCGAAGACGAGCATTTTGGTGACTCACCATGTATAATACCACATACATACTTGTATTTAGATTTGAAAAACGGCGAAGTAATCATAAAATATATGTATGCTGTTGGACTTTTTCCCTCGTCCCTTAAAATAAGCCAAGCCAAATAAGTTCACATACAAGTTTTTATTCCTAAATTAGAGATGGATAATAGATCTGCATACACGCTTCAGCGCCAAATATTTCTGCGAATAATGGCGAAGATGGAAACCCATCTCTTTGAATATAAAATTTGTCGTTGAAGCGAAAATTATTTTGTTCTAAGCAAATATTGATAGTATTGGTATTCTTATCAGTTTTGGTAATTTGTTGTTGATGTATGAACACACTTTATACATTGGAGTTTGGCAGTATGATACCACTGATCGAATAGGTATATTCTCCTTGTGAATTTTGGGCATTCCGTATAGAGTGGGAGCTCTCGGGTTCATTTCCTTAAGTTTAAATTTCTTCTGTTATGGTATATTTGTTGTTTGTTTTATTGTTTCTGTAATTTGTTTATGGAATCTCGGAGTTGGGTCTTTGTTTACTACTTAGAAGTTATTCTCAGCTATGAACGTTTCAACTTTTTCTACGTATTTCTTTTTGTTGAGTGTAGTAATCGTGTTTCCCTTGTCCACTTTACATATTATTACATCATGATCATTGCACTTCTGCTTGCTTGATGATTTTCTCGTCTTTGTTTTTTGTGGTTTTGAATTTAGATGCTTTTTTATGATCTTGGATCATTATATTAGAGAATGGTATTTTGTCCATTTGATTCGTTACATCAGCTTTATTTATTGCGATTTCCATTTCTACCACAAGCTCTTCGAAGTTGTTTTCAAGAGTGGTTGGGGTCGGGGAATATTTAAGTACTTTTTCCATTAACTTAATTTCATTAATACTGAAAGTCGGGTATGAATAGTTTTTTACTCTTTAATAATAATAATATCACGTTTATTGTCCAAACGAAAAATCCCAATACAGGACAAAATAAAAAAAAAATACATAATAATAATTACTTAAACTACTTTAAAAATATGTGGAATATAATAAATTTAAAATAAATTAATTATCTCTAACAAAATGGACTCTTAGTTAGAATACGTGGCTTGTCGTTGAATGTTGTAATAGTTTGATGTTACTGCTTTCTTTCAATTTATCCAGTTTTTTTCTTTTGCGCTGTGTAGTGTTGGTGTGTCACTTCATTGACATGTTCAATCATATCGGAAAGAAAGCAATCAAAAGCAATGTTGTCTCAACGTTTTGTGAGGTCCATATGCATGACCTTCAGGTGTTCACCTAGGTAAAACCGTCTAGTGTATCATTTCCTATTTTTCAATTCAATCCAGTATACGGTAGCTTTAGTTATTGTCTGTTTTGCGCGTTAATTTGAATTTGAGACACTCTTTGTTAAAATATATATATGATTTGAACATTTCTTCATCTTCAACTTGGTCTTTCTATATAAGTTAGCTAATTTCAACCTCTTTTAAGATAGCAGGGTCAAATGAGCAGAATGCACTGAAACTTATTCCAGAATTAAGGGCTAATTAAGGGCTATTTTAGTGCCCAATTCATAATTTTAGTGCTCCACCCTCAAGGGTGAAAACCCCAACATAACGTTAAGATAATAGGGCCATTTGAGCAGAATACATTAACACTTGTACCAAAATAAAGGGCTATTTTAGTACCTTATTCCCGATTTAAATGGTACACCCCTAACTTGGAAAAAACATGAATTAAGGGCTCACCATCCTTAAATTAAGTGCCCTATTCCCGATTTAAGTGCTCCACCCCTAACTTGGAAAAAAAATATTTTCCACCCCAATATTTTGTTTCTCAAAAACTAGCGAGCAGACTGCAACGAAATTACACATGAATTAAGGGCTCACCATCCTTAAATTAAGTGCCCTATTCCCGATTTAAGTGCTCCACCCCTAACTTGGAAAAGAAATATTTTCCAACCCAATATTTTGTTTCTCAAAAACTAGCGAGCAGACTGCAACCAAATTACACATGAGTTAAGGGCTCACCATCCTTAAATTAAGTGCCCTATTCCCGATTTAAGTGCTCGAACCATAACTTGGAAAAAAAATTCCACCTCAATATTTTGTTTCTCGAAAACAAGTGAGCAGACTGCAACCAAATTAAATTTAATTTATATCTATATAACAACCAAATCCCAAAAGTGACATTGTCGTACAATGGAGATAGCAGCTGAAGAAGAAGTCATAGTTTCATTTGTTTTCATTCACCCATTTGAAAGTTATGATTTTTTTTTCGAAACGTCAATTTTTCCAAAAATATTTAAATATTTCAATAATTATTAGGTTTAGGCATATGAACATATGATGAAAGTCACCTTTATTTTTGATGTAGAATCAAAGAATAAATATGGGGTATTCCATTAGAAAAAATATAGCAATGATACACCCTGTATATTTGAAACTAATTTTAGAATATGGTCCTAATAGACATACATACATCCGTGAAAGCCGACTTTGAAAAAAAATAAACCATTTTAACGTAAAGCTACTCGATGCGCATGCTGAGACACCCTGTATGTATATTATTTTTTGTTAAAATTCGAATTCTCTAAGTCATAACTTTAACATAGACATAAAAATCATTGTATCAATCTTATATTAAAGTTTAATGTTATTTATGAACATTTTGTTTAGTGAGAATGAAACACAAAATTACATGTTCTTAAATAACTCACCTATACTCATTGCAATGAGCACAAAAGAAACCACAAACACACTCAAAAACCACTAAAAATGCACAGCACTCACATACACACACTTTGAAAGTAAAATCAAGACTGATAACAGATCACACCAGTAATGGAAATTTTCAAGGTTTCACAAAAAAAAAGAAGGTAAATAATTAAATATTATTTATAGTGACACAATAACAAATCACATTGATAAATCATCCTGAATAATTGCACTCGCACTTTTTCTCCTACATTTTTTTTAAAATAAATTCACAGTTTTAAATAACTCCGTGCTGGAGCAACTTAAACACTAAATTACTCATTCGGTTAAGTGAAACGGCGTCATTAATGACTACTAGTGTAATTACATGGCAATTACAGCTCTATTTCATTAATGTGAGGTTTTCTTTATCTAATCGTTTAATATTTTTTTTATAGAAAAATAAAAAAACAACATACAAGTGTGTGTGTAAGATAAGGATTATTGCATGGAATGCCACTTTATTTAATTGAAGTTGCTTGAATTTTATCTATAACCTTGCCTGGTTTAATTTCACAATTTAATGTTTGTTTTTTTTAATTAAATCATAAAAATAAATACGAGATATGATTAACTGTTGAATAATGGGTTAATTGGAATCTCCACCCAAAATTCAACAAAAATATATAGGCCATTAAATTATGACTCCATAGTGCTTTATTATGATTACCTTGCTTGATGCCATACTAGTTAGCGAAAGATCCTTTCTCAGATTCCTTAGCATCTGACAACCCATTGTTTTAAGATTCAATAAAAATTATTCCAATTGATGCCAGAAAAACAAAATGGTACAGAATTAGAAATTAGTACATTAGAAAAATAACAAATCAAGAACCGATTGTATACATGGTCCTGAATCATAGCTCCCATCTTTGATAGCTCAGTTACTAATTAAGTTAGGACTTTCAAATTTTGGAAACTTTACTTTGGTCTTAGAACGTAATTCAGGAAAATATTTCTGATTATACAGGATGTCCCAAAAAAGAGTTATGTCATGATGATATATTTTTTTAAATTGCTTGATATACATTTTATTCATTATTTAGGTGCCTCTTATAATTACCTAAAATTATATTGAATTCGGTTCAGTAATACCAACCAAAAAAATTAAAAAGTAGAAAAAATTGGTTTTGCAACATTGGTTTAAAAAAATAATAAAAAATAAAATAGGATGCTGTGAATAAAATTATACAGGGTACTTATTAAATAAGGTCCAACAATCTTAATAGTCAAAGTTTATTGATATGAATTATACAGGGTGTTCAAAATTTAGTGTCAAACTTATTAAACTTGAATGTATTTTATTTTTCTTATTTTAAATTCGAAACTCAACCTTACCTCAATTCCTAATACATTAAAAGTTATTTACAAAGAAAAGTTTTTCTCAACTACTGCAATAGCCATTTTGATGAATAATAATCGAAGTTTGCTTTGAAAAACCTTTTTTGACATTGTAAACTGCAACTGTCAAAGTAACATGAGTCTACGTTAGCTAATCAACGTTTTTTTGACAACAAATTCAATCGAGATGATCTTATAGGAATGATTCTCGTATTTCTATAATACAGAAAGAAGTCATTTTCACCTCCAACTACACAAGAAAACATGCAGCAAACAATTAAAGACGCATTTCAAAATATTACAACTGACCTATTGCAAAGACCAGCAAAGTAAGTTCATGTTCGTCTTCATTTGTGCCTCCAAAACTTGCTGTCTATTTAATTGTATAAAAATATGTGCTTGTATTAAATATGACGGTGGAGTCATTGGACAATTTGAAAGACAAAATTTTGATATAAATTTGGCATTGAAATTTTTTTTCCATTTGGTTTTAATACTCCTTTCACCTGTATTATAAGAAATATTTCTTTATTTTAAAAAAATGAGAAAATTATTATTAAAATTAAAAAGCATCCCCTACTGGTGACAAAATAATTTAATTTTGTTATTTTAGTTATAATTTCATTTATTTTAAGTTAACACATAAAATTCTTAAAATTTAAATAAATAATTTTTAATTCTAAAAATTCTTTTAATTATAACTTGTGATAGGATTTAGATATAGACTTTCAGTTTTCACTAAATTTCTTACTTTTTAATCCTCTTTCTACTAACATTAAGAAAAAAATATCATTGCATTTGAAATTTTTAAGAAAAATGAGAAAATTATCTATACTTTAAGTTGGCGCCACCTAGTGGCGACTGAATTACTTATTTTTATGATTTTTGTCAATTGTTTTAATCAGTATGATAAGTTCTTTTGTATGAAATTAAAATCAGTTAAAAAACAAGAGTTATTTGACATTTGCTCTTTATAAATTCTGACCTTCCCCCACCCTTTATTTCAAGAGTAAGAAAAAAATGTCTGTAACATTTTTGTTTCACGAACTTATCATGATTTCAAAAAGTGTAGTTTTATGATGTCTTTATTATACATTTTTTTGAGTTAATCGCAATATTACTTTTCGTCTGTTCATTACGCCCCCTACCGGAAGAGTTACGAACTTAAAATTTCCAGGATTTTCTCATGATTACTTTTATTAACAATTTTTCTATTTGAAAGCTTTAGAACTCATAGTTCCTGAGATTCGAAAAACCGGAATGGTGATCACTAGTTATCCATAAGCTAGATGAATGATGGCTGAACATTTTATTAAATATGGAATGTTTTGGACAAAATACTGCAGGATTTAAGATAAATGTTGAACCATTCACCAACATTCGTTTCAAAAAAGGCAAGGATGCACGAAATGCTAAGCATACCCGAAAAGAGAAAAGTAAGTGCAAGTACTCTAACATCAGAACAAATAATAATAAAAATAATAATAATATTAACAATATCTTTATTAATGCAAAAAAACATATACATAGTTTACATAAGTCAAACAAATGTGTATTGCCGGCAGACTTAAGATAAAAAATATAGTATCATTTTGAGAGATATTCTCATCTCAGTAGTAATATAAATTAACACTATTAACTAATTATACAACATATTAAAATTACAGTTTAAATAATCGTCAAAGTTGTAAAATGCATTTTCTACTAGGAATTGTTTAACTTTAGATTTAAATGATTTAAATTCAAGTATTCTAAGCCCTGGTGGGAGTTTGTTAAAGAAAACAATATAGAAATAATTTGACTCCGTGATAATCTGATTCTTCTGTGGTACAGATTTCTTCTCTCTCTAGTATTATATTGGTGAATATCATCATGCAATATAAACTTGTTCATATTCTTTTTCATGTAAACATTCAAGAATAAACTTGACGGTAGTGTCAATATTTGCAAACGGACAAAATGATCTTTACAATCATCTTGATAACCAATTCCAGCAACTACTCTGATTAGTTAATAGAGTCTTTGTAGAGCAAACAGTCTGTGACGGCTAGACGAGTGACCCCATATTAATAAACCAGAAGCTAAATGGGCACGTATGATGGAAAAGTAGGCCGAACGAACCATAGCTGGTGATAGGTTGTTGCAAAGATTTCGTAAGAGAAATATTGATTTGTTTAATTTATACGCAACCTTCTCCCCATGAGTTCCCCATTGTAAACCCTGGTCTAGGTGTATTCCTAGGAATTTGACGTGTGTATAGGTAATAGCGTCGATTGATTTTTTTAAGGTGAATGTTTTGGTGACCGTCTTTTTCTCATTTAAACAAAGTCGATTGCTTCGAAACCAAGTTGAAGCCTGAATTAATGCTGATGTATTTATTGTGGTAATGGCATCCATATTCGAACCAGATGAAACCAGCGTGGTATCATCCGCGAACTGAATCACCCTACCACCATCAATATAATTGGAGAAACCGTTTATATAAATAAGGAAAAGTAGCGGTCCCAGAATAGATCCTTGAGGTACACCTCGATTTAAGGACATCTGTTCTGAATACTTACCATTGTAGAAGACAACTTGCTTTCTATTTGTCAGGTAACTTAGCAGCAATTTTTGACTGGTACAGTGAAATTTATAAACATGTATTTTATCAATTAAAGTATCGTGAGGTACACAGTCAAATGCTTCCTCCCTGAAGATGACCAATGGTCGAAACTAATTGGAGAAAATATAAATAAGTGAAACAAACCAAGTGTTTTAATTTCAATTAAATCATCCTGAATAAGATCTATAAAGTTAGCCACCGTTGACTGTCCTGCTTCATATGATTCAATGATTTGATTAATCAAATCCATTACAGATAATCCCTGGTGAAAACCATATTGACTATCTGAAAACAAGTTGTTCTCCACAAAGTAAGAAGTTATTTGCAATGGCATTACCTTCTCCAAAACTTTTGCAAAGACTGGTAGCAACAAAATATGTCTATAATAATTAATGTCCTCTATATTTCCCTTTTTATAAATAGGAATCACCTTGGCAACTTTTAATTCATTAGGAAAGTTACTGGTGGTTAAGACGAAGTTTATAAGTTTAGTTAGTGGTTCAACGACGACATCAGCAACACCTTTGACCAGACTCATATTTAGACCATAAAAATCACAGCTTTTTTTTAGATTTGAATGATTGTATTATGTTTAAAACATAGCAACATGATGTACACTTTATCACAGATTTAGTTATCATTATAGGATTAGTATCACATGTTTCCAATGTTTTTTCTATTTCATCAGGCACAGAAGTAAAAAATAAGTTGAAATTGTTTGGTAAAATTTTACATATTTTTGCTTGCAATTTGCTATTAGCGGGCCTCTTTTTATTGATTATGCTCCATAGCGATTTCGTTGGATTTGACGATGAGCGGATATTTGCGTCATTCGCGGAATTTTTCGCATTCTTTATAGAGCGTTTATATTCAGTTGACAATTTCTTTTTAAGTTTAATAAGTCAATAGTGGGGGTTCTGACAGCCATTTCTTTAACCAAGTTGAGAGTTTCTCTCATTTTTTTTTTATTTCTTTAGTAAACCATTTTGTGTTATGGACATTGTTATCATTTTTAATGAGGATTTTTTTCTGGAAATGCCGTTTGAAAGTGTTGGTTTACTATAGAAATAAATTTATTGCACATAAGCTCAATTTCGCAATCGTGTATTAACGACGTCTTAATTAAAAGCAAATTGTAAAATATTTAAATTCGTTTTGATGTAATGGGTCTAAATATGTGATATTTGTTTTTGACAGAAGTATTGAAATGAGCATGAAGCATGATACCATCGTGATCGGAGAAGTGAATTATTATGGGTTCAGCTTGCACCAGAGAAAGATTGAAGTTAATGAAAATATTGTCAAGGCATGCGGCACGCAGTTCCTCTAGTAGAAAAAGTAACCATTTTCATAAACCCAAAGCTAGAGAGAAAGTCGCAAAATATTGTAGTATCTGAGTTATTTTGACTAAAATTTACGTTAAAATCACCACAAATTGTTATATTGCTTCTGAGAATATATAATTTATAAAAAGCACTATTTATTTGATTTATAAAACTATTAAAACAACCATTAGGAGATCTATAAATAACAAGTAACACTAAATTAATATCCGGTATATAACAACAGCACATTTCACAATCTAATTCACATGATAAATTATCAATATTTATTACATTACTCTCCAACCCTGATTTTATCATAGCAAGAACACCACCGTGTATATGATTTACTCGTGAGAAGTGAGTTGCTACTAAGAAGCCATCTATATTGAGCAATGGAAATGATGATCCACGCAAATAGCTTCAATTTCTGGTATTTTACATCTAATCGATTGCACATTTAAAAATAAAATATTAAAATGATTTTATTATTTGACTTTGTTTAGCGAACGATCTTTGTAAAAATTTGGTTCTTAGAATTGCCTAAACATGACTCCAACGGGCCAGAAATCAGGATTTAAAACTGTTTGTTTGTGTACTACTGACAATGTAAGTGTAAAAGCTTTATAATCACCAGATTTTACTTCTAGCTCAGAGCAAGTAACCTCCACATCTGGTAATTTACTATGTACATAATCGGTTATTTGATTTATAGTAATGTTTTTATTTATTTTAGATTAGATAGATGAATGTGTGTATTGGGAATAAAGGCACTAAAGGAGGTGCTTTGAGCTTTCCCATAGTTTTTTGTGTTTTGTCTCTTTCTTCTTTTTGGCTGTTGAAATCCATCTTCTTCTACTGCTCGCGTTCTTCATATTCGCTTTTCCAGGTCCACTTGCACTCTCCGTACGCGCCAATGATCGAATATTCTGCGCAGGTGATTTAGGAGCCTCTTGCTCAGGAAAACGCGTCGGCGCCAATTTTCCATTCAGTTTTGGTGTTGATGGTGCAGATTTGTTGGCATTGGTCAGAACTCCCGCGTATTTTTTTGTTGATATTAACCTTTCCAGTGGTTTCGAGATTACATATTTTTAAGTTCATTCTTTCAATTTCTGCATCTTTCTTTGCTACTGTTGCCTCCAGATTCCCAACTTTTGCAATTAGTAGGCTATTGCTTAAGCGTAATTCGACAACCAACGCTCTAAGCATAACTACATTGACGTTCGGGTCAGCGGCCGCCTCAGTTATCTCTTCATCATTAATAATCAGATCTAATCTGCAGCACTTTTGTATCTTATACACACAACCATAATGATAGAAGGTCTTACAATTTGTGCATTGGATACCTGATTTTGCTATTGAATTGCACTTGCACTTCTTTGTTGACGGAGCACTATCACACATGATGAAAATACATCATCAGGATTGCAAATTATTTTTTTTTGGTAAGAGTGCAAGTTGCTTGCTACAATACTTTATAGAAGAAGATTAGAGTATAATGCAATCGCTATAAAAGGAAACAATTCATAGGAATTATTACCTACTACATCGAACTCACTTAACTAACAAATCATTTACCTATTGTCAACATTCAAGACAGATTGTAAATAAACTGGAGTAATAAAAAAAAAAAAAAAATAATGCAATCTTCTCTAAAACATTTCAAGGTGGAAATAAAAAACTGTCAGACAGTAAATGGCTTGCTACGAATCATAGTGACCCAGATATTTGTCCCGTACAATTGTTTAAAAAACTATTAGAAAAACGACCAAACCATATAAAGACTGACAGATTATTTTTAACGGTTAATCCCAATTGGAATTCCATTTTCTCAAAAGGACGGTATAAAAACATGCCTATCGGAATAAATGAAATTTCGAAATGGACTAAAGTTGGTGCTGAAAAAATTGGACTTGACATTAAAAACATAAACATATCAAACCATTCAAATAGATCATCAGCAATTCCAAATCTAACAAAGTCAGAAGTTAGTGAACATCAAGTAATAAAAATGTCAGGACACTCAAATACATCATCAATTAAACCGTACCTGCAATTAGATTCACAACACCATTCTCAATTAATAGATAGTTTACGGAAAATAGGTACTCATACTTATAGTACAACAACATCGTCGCAGATTACGCAAGCAACAAAAGAAAATGTAAATATTTACAATAATTGCACATTTCACTGCAATAATTTAAATTGTAGTATTAATAAATAAAATTGTTTTCATTTCTAATAAATATATTGTACCTTTTTTTATAATTTATATTGTACTTTAGATAAATGTGAACGCTGTTTTTAATGTCATGGAATAGTCTTTCCAAATACTATTCGTGAAGGCAATTAACTCGGAATAAACTTTGTTTTTAGTACATTTCGCAATTTTTATTTGAGCAACTAACAGAAAATATGCTCTAATTAAAATCGCTAAGCAACAAACTTTCATGCAAAAACGAAATTTATTCGAGTAAATTGCAATCACTTATGGTATTATGTGCGAAAATCTTGTTCTGTCAAATTTTTTAAGTAAGTCATAGCAACTTTGATCTTAATGTGAAGTGGCTTCGTGGTTCTATTGGTTAAAAATGTGAACCATAATAAATATTATTGAAATTATAATAGACAGATTAATATGCGTGAATAGAAAAAAGTTTTTATACTTGAAAAGAATATGTCAAAATCGATGGAATACGAATTAAACGGCACCGATATCACTTTAGCGCTAGTGTTTTAACGAGAGTTCAATGTAATAACTAACATACTACCGACCACGAATGTACGATTAGGCATGTGAAATTCTCACAGTAAATATATAAATGCATTCAATTCATTATGAATATTTTACCCATAAAGATGCATTTACTTCACACTGAATGTCAAATCATATAACTATTCATAAAAATTACTAATTTTTCACTAAATATAGCAATCGTTTCTAAATAAAGTCTAAGTATTGACTTTATTTAGATAAAGTTTCCACATTCCACAATCACAATTTCAAATGATCTTCACTCTCTTGTTTCTTCAGTACTGCATTCCAAAAACCATCAACCCTGCTTAACTACTGCTCCTTATTTCAGCAAACCATAAATACTAAATATTACTCTATCCCATAAATATTAAGCCTTATGCATTCAGGAATAAACATAAAAAAAATGTGAATTCTAGGTCGAACGTCAAAGCACTAACAATATATTAGGTGCGCAACTAAGTTCCCACTGTTTTTCAAGAGAAGGCTTCAATAGTAAGTGCTGGAACGATAAGAAGTTGCCCACGGATTTGCCTGACACATCCACCATTGCGGAGACGCAAGGTATTGTTAATTGTTAAATAATTGTTTATTGGAGTTGTAACTTGCTAAATATTTGTTTAATTTGAGCATTTTGTATGACTGCTTAGTATTTTACATTTGGATGTAATTTAATATATTACTTTATTCTAAAAATCGTCTTCAACATGTGCTAGCTTCAAAGTCCTGCAGAACTCTGTCACTTTTTATTTTCATTTTTTTTTTATGTTAATTTGTTGATAACATCCTATTGAAGTAATTTAGAGAGTATGTCTTAAATTTATTTTTTTATGAATTTTTAATTCCAGCAAGGTTCTGCAGAACTTTGAAAATTTCTCTCTAACATATACATTTTATTCATTATTCAGGTGCCTTTTATAATAATAGAAAAAAAAGGTTTGGTCATCGGTTTAAAAAAATAAAATAGGATTTTATGAATAAAATTATACAAGGTACCTGCTAAATTAAGTCTAGCAATCCTAATAATCAAATTTTATTGATATGAATTATACAGGGTGTCCAAAATTTAATGTCAAACTTTTCCGACTTTAGTGTATGTTATTTTAAATTGGAACCTCTGTATATTTTTACATCATTATATGCACAATTAAAAAATAAACATTTTTTTCTTTATAAAAACCCTACCTCAATTCCTATAAATTAAAAGTTATTTGCAAAAAAAGTGGTTTTCTCTACCATTGCTTTGAAAAACATTTTTTAATATTGTAAATTTCAACTATCAAAATAAAATAGCAACAGGCCTACGTATAGTTTATTAATATTAAATAAAAATGATTTGAAAATAATTAATAAATTATTTTCACATTTAGCTCTGAGACTTTTGACTTACGTTATGTAAATACATTAAACAAATGCACATTAAAACAACTACTTCCCGGGCAAATACCCACGCCGGACATTGAATTACATAATGTACACCTGCTGTTGCATATCAATACAATATTGCATAATGCAACAAATTTTGATCCGAGAAAAATTTAATGTAAAAACAACAAAAGGAACGTTACCTAATATAAGGCCATCTGCAGACACGTGTTTCGGGATCTATCTCTCGTCAGTACAGCTATGCCTTACATAATTTAAAGATGTTAAAATATATCAATCAAATTAATTCAATTACAATCAGCAAAATTAAATCAAATTAAACTAAATCAATTTAAAATGTGACCAAGTGAGTGAATACTCTTTTCTATTTCTACGTATAGCTTGTTGTATATAATAATTGTTCGTTTAAGCTATTTATAATCAGTTTTTTTGACAATGAATTCAATGAGCTAATGGGAATGATTTTCGTATTTCTATAATACAGGACGAACTAATTTTCATCTTCAACTACACAAGAGTATTTCAAAAAATACATCTGACTTATTACAAAGACTGGCAAGGGAATTTTATGCTCATCTTCATTTGTACCTAAATAACAATTGAAGACATGTCAAACATAAGTTCTAGTATGTAATTTATTTTAGAAATATTTTTCTTGTATTCTTTTAATATTATAAATAAAACTATGTTTTATACAAAGCTTAATACTTTCATAATGTGTAATTTAGACAAAGGTTTGTGAAATCTTTAAAACTGTCGTTATAATAATTGTAATTAGAATACATGTCTGCCAATAAAAGGTTTTTTCAATGCAACCTTCGACTTATATTCATCAACATGCCTATTGAAATGGTTGAAAAATCAGTTTTTTTGTCAATAACTTTTAATCTATTAGGAATTGAGATAGGGTTATTAAGAAGAAAAATGTTTGCTTTTTAATTTTGCATGGAATCATAAAAATATACAGAGGTTCCAATTTAATTTGAAAAGTTCACAGTACATTCAATTTTGGACACCCTGTACAATCAAAAATATTTTCCTGAAGTAGATCCTAGGATCCAAGAAAAGTCTCCAAAATTTTGAAGTCCTAACTTAATTAGTAACAGAGCTATCAGAGATGGGAGCTGAGATGCAAGACCAAGTATAGGGTGTTCCATTTAAAATAACAAGTTGATATCAGTTTCAGGGAAATAGAACACACAGTGAAAAAAAAAAGAAATGCTTCTATAGCAGGTGAATAAATTCTATTAATAAAATGTTCCTAAATTTAGAAAATATATCACCTGAACAAATTTACGCTAACAAATTGTCAACAAAATAATTATTTATCCTATTATTAGCAAGCCAGAATTATCATGTTACCAAATTGATAACATTGTGTAATAATTACACCAAATATAATCTGTGTGTATTAACATGTCCATATTTAATCTATGATTTGTTGATATTCACGTCACAGACAAACACACACACAAATTTACATTGTGTACTTAATATAAATGCGACGTTCACTCCAAGGTTTACCACATTACATAATTATTGACTAGAAAAAAAAAAGAAGAATGTGAATGTAACAGTTAAATATATAAAATATAAAAATGTTACAATTAAAGGTCAATTGTGTGATTTGATTATGTAAATAGTTTATTTTGTATTAATTACATTTTTTGTAGGTTGCTATTTAAAGCAATGTGGGCAAAATCCTAAGCAATGAGATTCACTTTAAATTTTATGGCTTCATTAATTGTAAAATTTTTCATATTTGAGATTCAGAATTAAGTTGATTAATTGAGTAATGTGAGATAAAAATGTTTTCTTAAATCACTGTTTATGGGTCCTAGAGCTTTCAAATAAACCCATGATAAGTTAATCACGGATATCTACAAAGTATTAAATCAGCAAGATTCAGATTACAGATCCAAAAATATTTTTTCAGCTTCCACTATTAAGCAAGAATGTTTGAGTAATCAATTTTTCAAAAATTCATAACTACATTTTTTTTTATTTTTTTGTTTTTCTGAAGAAATTTTCAAAAACTCGTAACTCCAATTTGCCTTATTATTGCTAACAATACTTAATATTAACTATTAAAACAAAAAAAATCGTAAATCGTAAAATTTTTATAATGAATTACTCTAAACATCTTGGCTTAATAGTGGAAGCTGAAAAAATAATTTTGAATCCGTAATCTTACCGATTTAATACCTTGTAAGAAAACAAAAGATTTCTTCAGAGATAAAAAGTTACAAAACATGGTCGATACGCTGGGCTACAAAATCCGTGGCTTCTAATCGGTTTCAAATAAAATAATTCCGCTAGGTAGCGTAATGAACAGTTGAAAATTAATCCTGCTAATTTTTATCGATTCGGGTTTGAGAACTTGCACACTAGGTGGCAAAGGCCGTAGAAAATGAGGGTGACCATGTTATTGACTAATTTAAAATTTCGATAAAAAATTTGTTTTTTGAATTTAATGACTTTATTTTCTGGTCCCTCTAATATTTTTTTGTAAAAACTTGTTTCTGGAATATCAAATTTGACATTTAATCTAAACTAATTTTTGCTTATTGCAAAAAGTGCGTTCACAATAAAAGGAATAAATTCGTTTAAATTGATGGTGATTATTTTCTAGAAAAATGCTCGATTAGTACAGGGAGTCTCATAAATAAATATTGGTACTTAAGTTGGGTAACTCCTCAGTGAGTCGGCTCAAAGAAATAGCTCAGTGAAGTGAGCTAGTGAGCCAAGCCGCTCAGTTTGAAATACTCAGCTCTTTTTGAGCAATGACTCGTTTTAATTCCTCCGCTCTTTCAGATTTATGTATCTTGATTTTTACGCGGTTCAGCATTCGATGTGGCGGTGGGGGTATGCAAAACTTAAATTGACATTAGACGAAAATTTAAAATGTCATATTGTTAAGAATACTTTGAAACTTATAAAAATGAATTTCCAGATATTTAGGTACACCGGTGTAAGTACAATGAATCGCTATATACATGTTTTTACACAGTCTTCTAGAGTAAACAGCGTGCGATTTTTTAAGTTAACGTCATACTGCTCTTTTTTCATAATATTTATTTCGGCCTTTGTAAAGTTGAAATTTAATAATAAAAATTGCGTTACTTTAATTAATTATAACTACTATCAAAATTAAAATAATGTGCTGAAACATATGTCATAAAATAAAGCAATTCATGTTTATGATTGTGTTATAAAATGGTTGCGACAAAGTATTTGGGAGCCTGCTGGGAACTTATTAAATGTGATAGATAATACCGCGCACTGAACAACTTTTAGAAATGTTCGACTTTGACGATTCATTGTACTTATTCATTTTTATGTTTTAAAGTATTCTTAACAATATGACATTTTAAATTTTCGTCTAATATCAACTTGAGTTTTGCATACCCCCATCACGCCTGAATCTTCGCGGTTCCAAATAACACACAGCGTGCCGTTTGCTCAGTGGGGAATTACACAATTGATCTTGAATGTTGATTTTTTATGTAGCACAAAGATCGACGCGGCGGCTGGCTCAGCTCGGATTTTTTGATCATGCATTTTTTACTTTCCCCGGACCCCTGCCCAAGGGAAAGTATTGTGATCATAAAAATTTTCGAATCGCCAATTTCAACAAATATGCAAGTTTTGAGGTCCCCCGAGTCGAGTTTTGAAAAATGTCTGTGTGTGTGTGTGTCTGTGTGGATATATGTGTTTTATAACATTAGAATGATCTGAAAAGCTCTTGGTTAGAATCCAAATTCATTAAGTGCAACTTTACTCTAAGCGATTTTTTATTTTTTGATTCGGACAGAAAAATGTTTCAAATAAAAGGTGTAGATATTGAAAAAATAAATAGTTTTTATTATAAATTTATTTTATTGTAGGCCCTTCAATCTTCATTTTATAAGCAGAACAATTTCGTCTAATTGATAAATTTCCTTAGAAATCAACAATTATTTTTATAATCTTTTTTATGTTGGCCGTGGAGTCTTTAATTATTCAAATAATCATTTTAATGACAAATAAAACGTCAAAATGATTTAAAATTTCGATAACACTGAATATGTTGCGATAACGAATAAAAATGGTAAAGATATTATATACAGTGTATGGAAATTGTAAGGTAAGAAAAAACAACAATTCATTTTGTCAATTAATATTTTTTCCTTTACTATTAAATGTTCATTCAAAAACGTATTTCACCGAATTCACCAGGGAAACTACTATAATGGTGTCCATCATAGTACTTTCACCATTTTTAGTATACCACTGCAATTTTTTTGAATTTTTTTTTTGCAATAACGGCTAGTTAGAACTAGAGGTGCGAGTTGGGACACGCGTGCGATCGACGGTGCGCAACGTCTGTTCAAGTTGGCGCATTCGCATTTGTCGCCCGCAATTCTCTCACCGAAATGTGACAAGTTCGTGTTGTTTTTGCGCAAAATCCATGCGCTTCAATGACTCAACCTGTATAATATAATGTGATTCATTATTTAAATAAAGTGTTCCTGCATGAGCAAAAATAATAATGAAACAAAATTTTTTTTTTTCATTTAAGTCATTTATGCATGCTGGTAATATTGTCCATTTCGAGCAGTAACTAGAAGTGACAGTTTACTTTGTTTATATAACTTTGATATTTACAAAGGAAATCAGTGTTTTATTTGAATGTAAAACAATACCAGGTTACTCACGCTATACTAAGCAGAGTATTGTGACCAAAATACAGCACTTTTTAAAAATTTTTATTCAGGTGTGTGGAGGGGCCTATAAGGGCTACTTTCTAAAATTATTTTCATGTTATACCCGGTGTCCCCAGAATTTAGGTATTCAAAAGAAAATACCTATGGGTATAGGCTCAACCATCGAGCTGATGGGCATAACTCACGCGGCAGAAATTATAACCCAGCATGGTGTAAACAACAAATGTCTGCCAATCCTCATAGACAGCAGACATTCTGTACAGTCTGAGCAGAAACTACACGTTCAGTGCAGTGAAAGAGTGCCATAATAAACTCAGGCAGGCCTCGACACACAACATAGTCGAGATCTCCTGGGTGAAATGGCACAGTATTGATACTGGAAAAAAGAGGGCCGATGCATTGGCTGGTGCTGTGGCTAGTATGATCATTCACATGCCCGGCACTCTTATGTGTCACCCTCTAAGTTTCCTATATGAATCATTACATCCCAATACTTAGGCGTAGATGGGATGATGTAACAAGCTAAAAAAAAATCATAAAAAGTATATTTTAAAACATCCTACTTTTATATTCTCAAAATATGTTAATAAAATCCATAGCAACAAATTAACGTAAAAATCTAAAAAATGTCAAACAGAGTTATATAACGTAACGAATGCAACCATTAGAAAATATAATATTCAATGTTTATTTAGAAAATCCATTATAGAAACTTAAATGTACGAGGATTTAGTATGTATATAATATAGAAGTTTTATTTTATTATTAGAAATATAAAAAATATTAATGCATTAACATCGGTGCTATAGACTTTCTAAGAAAATCATTCGGTACCCAAATGAAATATCAGCCGAGCAAAACCTGCGGCTGTCCAGAGAGAACTTGAAACATGTTATGGCTGTTCTAACTGGACACTGTAGACTTACAGCACATCTCCACAGATTGGAGATTGTTGAATCACCAGGCTCTAGAGGGTGCTATTTGGAGGACGAAACCGTAGAGCATATCCTTAGATATTTGCACAGCGCTAAAGTCCAGCAGAAAAACCAGAATAGCCAGTATGAAAATTATGTTTATTTACAAATTCATTATTATGAAAATGGCATTCGTCAGTAAATAATACATTTTCAAAAGAAATTTTCCTTTTCTGCCACTGTATCCAAAATCCACACACACAAGTTGATTCGCTTGTTGAAAAATCAATTTCGTTAAATTCCTAGCACCGTTGCATTTTATAGGGATATAAAATCTCTGTTTCTTAGAATTCCTGAAACAATTGATTAGCTCCGTTTAATGTTTAGTCATATACTATATTGGCTAATATTTGGATTTTCAATAACAGAGCCTACTACACTTAAAATATTTTCTTCGTTTTCTGTAACTTTTTTTTGTTATCGTGTTTTTATAATTAACATTTCCAGTTTCCATAAAATGATTTAAAAGTCCATCAAAAACAGCTGGCTGAGGAAGATTTCTTTCTGAAAACCTTTGGGCGTAAACTCGAGAAGCCAATAAACAATTTTTGTGAATTTCTCCAAATGGGAAAATCATATCAATACGGTCTTCTTTTAAGTAGATTTTCATATTGAATGTAAAGTAATGGATATTCAAATACAATTGATTTAAACTAATTGATTAAGGAATTATTTGCAATTTCTAAATTCCAAAGCCAACTGAAAATCATACTACTTTTAAAACAAAACCATCCTCAAAGTGCATAATAATCAATTATAGACATTTTCTGGAAAAATGCGATGGCTTAGAACTAACGATTATAGGAAACTTTTGTAAGATAATTAAAAGCAGTATTTGCTGACAACTTAAAAAATATGGCATTACATTAAATAATATTTACATATAAATAAATTAAGTTACAGTCTCTTAAAGCTATTTTTTGCTTACTTCCATTTTCTGGTCACCCTGTATTAAAATATAAGTTTCTTATAATTCGGAAATAAAATATTATTCATTTTTATACTGCTCTGAATATTTCGCATATATACCCAAAATAGTTCTGAAGTAGATGACATTTGAATTTGTTAAAATTCAATTTATTTCAAAAGGTTTAGGTATTAATAATCTTAATGAAAATGATAGTTACTTTAAACGTATAATCCAAAAAAGTATGATAATATATAGGGTGTTTCATTTAAAAAAAATAAAAACATAACTTTGATACTTTTGTCACAATACTCCGTTTCATATAGCATGAATAACACAGTTGAATATTTTGGTCTCAGGAATCTGAGGTTAAGCCATTTTCCAACATTAATAAGACACCCTGTATAAAACACTTAGAAAAATTAATAGTTACTATGAGAGAAAATTTATTAATAATCATTTGCAATAAACAAAAAATAGTTTAGATTAAATATAATTTAAATGTCAAATTTGACATTTCAGAAAAAACAAAAGTATATGATAATTATACATTGTTTTAAGTGTAAATAAAAAGCTGATTTCTTTAGTTTGTATAACTGTTTGTAAATATCAAAGTTATACAAAGTAAATCGGTGTTTTATTTAAACTTGAAAGATATGTATTTTTGTATGTAGAATAATATCAACATCAAAAAGATCAACTGCTCGATAATGTAGGTGATTGAGCCGCTCGATCTCTATGAGCGGATCGATCTTTTCGATAAGTTCGAACATTGCAATACGCTTCTTGAATTTTTTGGAGAGTCCTTTTTAGGCTTTTTTTTGTGTGGAGGAATAATTTTACAGGGGAATTTTTTCGAAGAGGTTGTGATTTTTCAGATAAATTTTTATATCAATAAGGTAAATTTTATTTAGAGGGTGTTTTTACAGGTATTTTTCAAGGAGCAATTTTTTGAGGTGTGCTTTTTTCGGGAGATAATTTTATACGACTTTCAAGGAATAATATTACAGAGATGATTTTTGTAATTTTCCAAATACGTTTCACTGCATGGTTTCCTAAAAGAGTGATTTTGGAGTAAGATTTTTTAGGGGGTTTTCTGATCAACTTAATTGGCTCGATCTGTTTAATCTCTCTGACCAGCACCATTGGCTTGATCTTTACGGTCACCTCTTCTTTCTGATCAGCTCGATACTTCAACTAAATATTACCATTCGATAGAGCATACACAAATTACTTAAGTGCAGACTGTTTTTATATATTTTCAGTATTATTTTTATCTCTAATAAATATCTATATTCACAAAATTTGTTGTTTTTTTTTTTTTTTTTCAAGAATTAACAGCGAAAATAATTGAGTTTTATTGACAACAATAATAAAATTATATACAACAGAATTATGATTAAGAAGAGATAATCTTTGAATGTTATATAAAACATTTAAAAAAATTAATAGTTACTATGTGAGAATATTTATTATTAATCATTTGCAATAAAGAAAACGTTCAGGTTAAATATAATTTAAATGTCAAATTTGACATTTCAGAAAATTAAAATGAGGCCTTTATTTCATTATACATTGTTTTAAGGCTGTGATTTTACGCCTAATAGACAGTGCCATTAGCGCCAGAGCGTGCAGTGGTTTTTACAAAATGTGTGTGTTTATTTTATTCCAACATTGATTTTTCAACCTAGCGGCAAACATCTGAACTACTAGATACTGTTCCACAATAAAAATGATGGCGTCGAACTAAATTTATTCTCGTTGAATATTTTATAGGATTAACAAGTTTACAAATAATATAATTATGAATATATTTAATATGGATATTTAAGAGGGACACTTTCCACATGCAGTTAAATGTGTTTAATATAAATCAGCAACGAAGTTGGCGTTGGAAGTCTCGAGTCATGTCTGTACTAAGATCACACTCGTCAAATGCTGGTTGCGGTCAACATGACAACCAGTACTTTACGCATGCGCGTGCGATTTTAGTTCAGACATGACTTTAGATTTCCAATGCCAACTTCGTCGCCGATTTCTGTTATACGCTCGATACATTTATTTTAAATTTCCACGATAAATTTGAACTTGTGTAATACACAATTTTACTATATTTTATGTACTGAACACAGCATTTATAAATAATATATCAACATTATACATTAACGTAACATTCATGCAATGTTTTTGTGTCCATTTTGCTTAGCTGAAACAGCTAAGCAATTGTAGCAAATATGTGGTAATTAAATTGTTAGGGGATATTTAAGAATATATATATATTCACAATGAAATTAAACAAGAAAAACTTATGGAAATGATCAATAAAATTCGATCAATCCCTTTTTTCAACTGCAAAAAATTACTTACAACTACTACCCGAGCATATACACCGCCGGACATATATTTGATTTAGTTGTACTACCATTTTTAGCAAATGGTCGGGCTGAATTGATATCAAGCTAATCTAACCGATATATATTTTAAAAAACAAGTTACATTAAAAAAATTTAATACAATGTAATTAATTATTTTTAAAAAGACGTTAATATTTAGATTAGGTTGTGCTATAATGTTTGATTCAATTTGATAAAGCTGACCGCAAATTGTTTAAGTATAATTTAAAATTAAATCCAAAGCATTTCATTCCAATGAATGAAAATTTTAAGAAAAAGCATTGTTTAATTCGGAAAAAAAATCATTTTGGGCTTAAAAATTTATTTTAATAAAAAGTTTCTACACTTACATGGATTATCAGACACCCCGTTATTGGAATCCATGCCGTTAACGGTGACATCCATGGCCATCTTCTTGCTGTTGTACTCCTCAGACATGTCGGCGATGCGTGTCCTCAAACAACCCTTACACGAATGGGGCGCCATGGTGGACACGGTGAGCTGCAATGTCGGAATGAGCCAAAGTCGTTTGGTCACACAAATAAATTCACAAAAAATTCCCAAAGAGAAAAAAAAAAGAGAGATAGTTCAATCCATCCACCGGGCGCAAGCACACTGTTTGTGGCACCGGCAATCACACACCGTACGAGTGATAGTGTCTCGACCTTGAACCCGGCCACGGATACATATGAAAGGAGAGTGGGGGGTTGGACTCATTTGAATTGAATTGTGCATGCGCTTCGACCGTTGTTTGTTATAAATATGCATGTGCAGAAGCTATCTGTTTCTTTCTTTATTTTTTTTGTGTTTATTGTAAATATTTGTGGTGTTAATTATGCAATTCATGGGGATCCGAATAAAAACAAGATTTATTTATCTTATCTTGCTTTAGTAACAATCGAATTTTCGTTTTTAATATTATTGTTATCTCAATTAAATAATTTAAATTGAAGTTTCAATTAATTACATTTCTGTGAGTAAATACAAATGATAAAATATTCTAAGTTTTTCTCTGTTTACATAAAAAGTGTTCTTTTTTTCTTCATTAATTGATTATCTTGTTTGACAACATTTTTCTTTTTATAGAAAGCATAAAAATTCTTTAATTATTCATGAATTGCACTATTTATCAATAGAATAAACCATATAATATTTAAAAAAATTAAATAAATATTATTCCAAAATAAAGTAATGTTTATCAATAGAAAAGAAACTGTGGAAATAATTCATTAATTATTTTCAAATCATTTTAATTTAATTTATCGAAATAATGTTTATTTGAGTTATGTGAAGATTGTATTATACACTGTGTTTTGGCAAATTGTGCTTTTGTTCGAAGGATTCACCTGAGTTTTTAGTTCTTTGGTAATTAATTACAATGATGGTTGTGAAGGTCGCAGGATATGGTGTAATGGCATGAACATTATAAACTCCTGGGATTAGATCATTAAAGACAGGCTAATTATTTTAGGGAGATTCTAAGAATTTACACAAATTAGTTCTGAGATTTGTGGGTACATTAATTAAGAGGGTATTAAGATTCTTATGAAAAATCCACCATAAGAAAATACATGGTAAGGTTGTGACAAAATATCTCAAATACGATTTAAAATAATTAAATTTTTCGTTGAAAATAATACCTATAATTATTTTCAACGAAAAATTTAATTATTTTATTCAGAAACTTTGCCTGGATTTAGATTTTATTAATCACTAACATAACCTCAATGTCTATTTTGAGAATTGTATTTTTAATGTTATAAAAAAAGGATATCTAGTGTCTTTTTAGTAATCATTATTCTGAATATGTTAAAATATTGAATTTCGATTAGCAATTAATATAGATATTTTGGCACGCAGAAATTGTCTGTAAAGTGCTGCCACTGTGGAGCGCTTGCAAAATACAACATTAAGTCCAGGAATGAAGCAGAGAAAGTAAATGTTGTTCTGGTGGGAAAATATGTGATATTTACAGGATAAATCTATTCGCAAAAAAAGATATAATTTTGATCCTTCTTAAGGTAGTGAAAATTATGGTTTTATTAATAATTATAAAACTATTTGACGTCATTGTTAAATATACAAATTCAAAAGTACAAAATTTTGTAGGGACCTTTTAAATTATTTTAAAATTTAAATTTTAAAATCGATTGAAAAGGTAGAGCTGTTCGATCTTGTAACATCGGCCTTTTCTGGTTGCGGATCGATTTTGTCGGCTGGATTTAATCGCAGATATATGTGTGATCAATCTCTCCAACTCAATCACCTAGCAGCTGTGATTAAGTATTTCCGTTTAGCATATATATGATACGGCGCCGACACAGTGCGAAACCCGTGTTTTGTTGTTTTTACGATGGTGGTTTATTTATTTATTTACCAATAAAAAAAATCTTTATTATAAAATTATATTTTTTAAAAAACAAGTGTTTCATAATTACTGCATTTTTTTTATAATTATGACCAAAATGCTACTTAAGTTTGCTGGTTTAAAAGAATAGTATTCATTATGATTATTCTATCTGGAAATCAAATTTAATAAATTAATTTAAAAATATGCATTGGAAGAAACAAACCGTATAACAACTGTGTTTTTTTTTGGGGGGGGGGCTGTGGAAGGGGAAATTCAGTTACGGACGGAGTGTGGGACTCCTTCCAGTCAGATGTTAACTGGAAGCCTACCCACTAAAACCCCTCCCACTTTACCGGCTTCGACTGCTATGGTCATTAGCCGGTCTCAAGTTTAAAACTATGCTCTGACTTATTTGCTTTTGTAATACTTATTTATAGTTATGTCAGGCATTGTTCATAAATCCTTACAACTAATATCACAGTAGGGACAGTGCCCGGGTTGTAAAAGACCCTGACACTGGAGCCCTTAAAACAACACAATTACACAAAACTTAAACTAAAATAAATAAATAAAACCTAAAATTAATAAAATAAAACTTAAAACCTACAATAAATTAAATAAAACTTAAATCTACAACAAATTAAAACCTAAACCTAAAACGAATTAAAACCTACACCTAATATCACAGAAGAGACGGCACTGAGGTTGTAAATGGACCTCAAATGCCGAACAATAAAACACCTATCCTAACACGACACAGAACAAATTAAAAGTGGCACCAAAGTTGTAAAGGGACTTCGGTACCACAAAAACAAATGGACGACACGGAGAATAAATTATAATAAATTAACACGAAAGAAAAACAACACAAACCCTATATTCGCTTTAAAATATTTGTTTCACATAGGAACTTTATTAGCTTCTCTACGCACCCCTTGTTATTACTTAAAATATACGCCACATCACCACCCAGCCTCAGCCTATCGCGTTGAATTGCGTAGGCTGGACATTCCAATAAGACGTGCTCCACCGTTAAACGGTCGTGACAAAACTGACAAATTGGTTCTTCGTCGTCGGCAAGGAGGTATAATGAGGTCATGTTGGTATGCCCTATGCGTAGACGACATAGGGTGACCTCTTCTCTCCTTGTAAGTTCCACCGGCGACTTCCAAGGTGTCACGAAGAGCTTGATTAATTTTAACTTGCTCTCGGAGCGGTTCCAACTCATTTGCCAATCCTCTATTATTTTGAAATTAATATATTGTTTGACGTCATCTGGCCTAACTGGAATTTCATCCTCTGTCTCCGCTTCTATTGCCTGACGGGCAGCTTCGTCGGCCAGCTCATTTCCTTCGATACCTACATGTCCCGGAGTCCAGAAGAAAACTATCGTCTTTCGCATCCGGGACACTTCGAATAACGAAGATTGTATGAGCTGGACCAAGTACAGCGACGTCAAACTTTGGATGGCACTTAGAGAGTCGGAACATATAAGGAAGGAGCTGTGGTGGTGGTCATAAATTATATACCTAAGAGCTTGGTAAAGAGCATACATTTCCGCTGTGTACACACAGGCCGACTGATGCATTGACCACGAATGCGGTGTCCCATCGACAACGATGGAACAACCTACTCCGTAGTCAATTCTTGAGCCGTCCGTGTACACGCATGGGGAGTCAGGGTATTCTGCGACGATATCATAGAATTTGCCTCTAATTATATCTGGGCTAATGTCGCCGTTTTATATGAGGTCAGATCCAATCGACACTCCACACTTGGCAATAACCAAGGAATCCGACCTCGAATACCCGTGGGAGACTAATATTTAGACTCCCATTAGCTCTTTTGCTCGGACGCACACCGGCCTACTGACGGAAGGTTTTCTTGCGTATTTTCTCTGCTGCTCAGTTACTGTAATAAAGTGTCGGCGGTTTAAATGTCCCTTCCTCGCACGCATTGCCGCCGCGTACTGTAGTACGTAGCGGTTGCGGCGTGCATTTAGAGGAAGGAAACCCGACTCGCAGCAGAGGCTCGGTGCGGGACTCGTCCGAAAAGCTTTTGCGGCGTATCTAATGCCTGCATGGTGAATAGCGTCTAGGGGCTTCAACCAGGACTTTCTTGCCGAAGAGTAAACTGTGCAGCCATAGTCCACCCTGGATAAAACCAAAGCGTTATATAGCCGCAACAGTACTTCTCTTCGGGCTCCCCAGTTGACACTGGCCAAGCATTTAATGATGTTTAAAGCTTTTTTTGACCGCTCGGCCAGTTCCTCGACATCGGCTCGATAGGAAAGACGACTATCGAGCCTCAGTCCCAAAAACCGAATATTATCAACTAGTTGTATCCTTGTGCCCCGTAAAGACAGCACGGGGTCACGGTGCGGCCGCCGGAGTCAACAAAAATGTATACACCTGTATACCTGTATACCTCTGGACTCCGCGTTGCTATTCACTTCATCGATGACAGCTTGTAGTTTGCGAGTAATGGCAGGGATGGTATCTCCTGCCATATATACTACCAAGTCATCGACATATAGGCATTTTTTGACTGGGGATTTAACACATTTTGCTCATGTAGTTTTTGGAGACCTCCATATCTCCAGGTCATATCATACGCCTTCTCTAGATCGAAAAACACTGCTACGAGATGTTTTCTCTCTAGGAAGGCGTCCTGGATGGAGTTCTCTAAGTGGACTAATTGGTCGATCGTGCTGTAGAATTTTCTAAATCCAGCCTGGCATTTCGCTAGAAGACCATTCCTTTCTAGCATCCATACCAGGCGATTGTTGACCATCCTCTCCAATATCTTCCCCAAGCAGCTAGTTAATGAGATGGGCCAGTAGCTAATAACGTTTGTTGGGTTCTTACCTGGCTTTAGAAGAGGCAAAATTGTGGCTTCTTTCCACTTATCAGAGTAGACGCCCCTAACCCATATCAGATTAAATACATCCAGCAAATATTCCCTCATGGAGGAGGGAAGTTGCCGGACAATCTGATATGGAATGTCATCGGGCCCCGTTGCCTTGGAAGAACCCGTAGACCTAAGTGCCTCTTCTAATTCATTTACGGAAAATTGAACGTTATAAGGTAAGAACTCCAATGAGGAGAAATCAAGAGAGACCTCTAAACTCTCTTTATTACCCAGGAAAGTCATGTTATAATTACGAGAGCTACTAGCAGAATGGAACTGAGACGCTATTGCGTCCGCTATTTCTGCCGTCTCTGTAACATCAACACCGTTTACTTTCAAGATGGGTGCTACAGCCGGGAATTTCTTCCCGGCTACTGCACCCACCTTTTTCCACACCTCTCTGACTGGTGTGGTCGGTGTGATCGTCGATACGTAGCTCTCCCATGATAGCCGTTTTCCTTCAAGAATGGCGCAACGAGCAAATGCTCGCCGCTTCTTGAAGGCTATCAGGTTTTCCCGGGTAGGTGATCGTTTAAATTTATTTAGAGCTCTCTTCTTCTCCTCTATTGCCACCTTTATTTCCTGGCTCCACCATGGAACAGGTGGGCCGGCCTTTCTCCCGCCTGATTTAGGGATATAAACACTAGCTGCTGCTAAAACTCTTTCTGTAAATTCCTGTACGGCCGTCTCGACATTATCTGACATCTCTGATGGGCGTGTTAAACTGGCTTGGAAACCAAGCCAGTCTGCCCTGTCGAGACACCATCGACGGGGGACTGAATGTCTTACCCGTTTTACGATGGTTTTTATGATTATAGGAAAATGATCACTGCCGTACAGGTCATTAAGAGTTTTCCATTCTAAATTTGGTACTATTCTTGGGGAGGAAAAAGACAAATCCACAGCAGAGAAATCTTCGCACATAAATGAGTATGGGATCCCGTGTTAAGGTGGACCGCGTCACACTGATCGAGAAAGTTCTCAATCAGTAGTCCAGGCGGGTCCTTCCTTTTGGAACCCCATAATGGGCTGTGGGAGTTGAAATCTCCCACTAATAAATATGGCGAGGGGAGCTGATTCTCTAGGTCCAGTAGATCTTCCAGAGTCCAATCGAATTCTGGAAGGTAAACGGTGCATATAACTATCTTGAGGGGATGTACAATACGAACTGCAAGAGCCCGGAGTCTTGTTCTGAGATGGATCTCCTCAAAAGGGAGATCTTCTCTCAGAACAATAGCAACTCCGCCGGCAACAGTCGGCACAACATCCCTTCTCACTACCGAAAAACCTCTGAGCTGAAATTCTTCGTACGGCCTGAAATGTGTTTCCTGGAGGCATACACAAAATGGTGTATGCTTACCAAAGAGTAATTTCAGCTCGTGTTAGTGTTTTTTGCATGACAGCTTGGAGTGCGCTAGCCACCCCTTGCTGTCCGACAGCTTGGGGTGCCCTAACGGCGGCCCCTCGCTGTCTTTCGCCCGTAGGCCGTGGCACGTTGGCCTGGCGAGCGGGCGGTGGAGGCATTTTATTTGCCTCCCTCTGTGCGTCACGCATTTGAGTCTTCACAACTTGTTCCACTGTATCTTTTATTTGAGGAAGTAGCTGCTTAAGTAGATCCTCTGCCAGTGTGACTTTAGTAGCCGCTGCCTGGGAATACGAGATTCCCGCAATAGGCAAAGAGGGAACAACCCTTTTCTTTGCTTCAAAGTACGTTATTTTTTCTTTAATTTTTATTTCCTGGATCGCTACTTCCTCTTGGTATTTTGGGTAGTTGCGGGATCGAGCAGAATGTGTCCCTTTACAATTTACACATTCTATTGGGTCTTCACAGCTCGTTCCCTCTTGAAGACTCTTACCGCATACACAAATCTGTTCTCTCGAACAGCGTGTAGCGGTGTGCCCAAATTGTTGACATTTGAAGCACCTAAGTGGTGCTGGAATATACAGACGCATGGGGAGGCGTGCCTGATATTGTTTACTTATGTGCTTAAAAATATATTTAAATTAAAATTATAACAAAAATAATAATTAAACACAAAAATTATGAATACAATCAACATTTTCCAATATTCAGGATATAAATTATTTATTAATACAGATATATACAGGATGTTCAAAAAGTTTTTGTTTGTCCTATCAATACAAGTGCTTTATATCATGTATTTATTTCAAGTGAATCGTTATAAAGCTAATTACCGATCAGATTCTAATCTATAACAGATGGAGAAAGTTAGAACAAAATATCCATAAACAAATAATGCTACACTAGATTAGAATATCATGAGTCCAATTTCATTTTAAAATAAGCAATAATGTGACCGATATTAATTGAAAAAAATATGATATAAAATGATTAATTTTGTTTGAATATCAACAATTTCAAATTCATTTTTTTGTATAATTAATATAAATCCTTTTTAAATTAAGCCAGAAGACAATAATATATCAATATTTAATGCAATAGAGAAACATTTAAATATTTATAAAGAGGCTTTTGCCACATACATTTTTGATATTTGCCTTATATTAAAAACTGCAACACAGGTTATTTACAATTTTAAATGGAAATTAAGGATTATAATCCTTATGAAATGATTCAATTTCTAAATTATCATAAATTCGGATGCAGTGGTCAAACTTTTTAAAATTAAATAAAAATGATTCAAAAATATTTTTTAAATTATTTCGTCTTTTGCACTTACTCTGTATAATTATGTTTATTGACATTTTATTTTCATATATAATAAAGGAATCAGAAATTTAAACATTTTTAATATTAAGATATACTTTAATTTTATATAGGTGCCTTGGACAATCTATATAGTGCTCTTGTAAATAGTACAGTACAGCAATTACTCACTTGTGCAAATATTTTGAGGGAAAAGAAAATTCAAAATATCTCGCAAGATATATCTAGATATATGGTTGTCTTGCCAACCAATTTATGATATAAATTCCATTTGAACAAATATAAATTATGATGTTTTTAAGTGGGCACTGAAATATTGACATTTTTGAAATCTCTATTATCAAAATAGACAAATGTTATTATTTTTTTTTTTTAATTCTATACAGATGGATTTACTAATTACTATTCAAGATGTCGCAGGCCTGTCTATCTTGTTCTTATTAGAAGTTATAATTTTTCAAAACAACAAAAAATTAATAGTAGGGTGCTCCATTTAAAATAACAAAGTTGATAGCCATTTCCAGTACAACCGGAAGTGCAACAAAGTGAAAATATTTTTCAATTTTTTCCTCAGTCGGGAACCGCGTAAACTTTAATTTATGACCCACCCCTATATTAATAGCAAATAATTCTCTCCAATCAGCTGAAATATGTATTGTTTTTAATAGGAATAATGCACAATTAATAGAATTGAATTTTATTATTCCTAAGTTAAATAATTATGCATGGCTCATCACAGATGTACCAAATTCTTCGATTATACGGGTTGTTGTAAATTAAGAGCACACCATTACTAATTTTGTTATTAGTTGAACTACAGAGTCGGTTAATTTAGCAAAGTAGTGGTAAATTATCGGGGAGTTACAACGGCGTATGCAGAAAAACAAAAGTTTTAAAGACATTAATGAAATAAATATTTGTTTAGATGAAACAGCCTATATATTATCATAATTTGACAGAGAAAATGATTTTTGACAAAAAATGTTATAATGCATGTTAATATTGTTTTTTCAGTAAAATCCAGATATTATAAATAATAAAATAGCAAAAAAAATATAAGAAGAACATTTGTTTCCTGAATCTGAGAGTTAATTTATTATCTACATAATTGATATCATTTTTTTATGCATTACAACAACAAAAATGAGTATTTCAATTTAAAAGATGTAATATGTTAATGATGTACATTGTAAGAGCAATGCTTTGAGGTTCGATCTAGAATTCACATTTTTTTTATTTAATATAGGATAAATTATATTTAAATAGATTAAATAGTTGACAATTTAACTTATTACATACTTTCTTAACATTATTTGTAAGTGTTTTGTTTTTTATAGTAACTTAATTCAATTGAAAACAAAATACGTAAATGCCAATAACTTCATTATTTGCGAGTAATTGTTGTATATATATATTTTTATGGCACTACGCACCTTGTGGAGCTTCGCCACTTCTTTTGAAGCCTTTACAATCCCTTTGGTGGGATGGATTAATCCCCATTAAATTAGTTTATATTATGTACACGTTCTTGAATTTTTCATTTTCTTCCCAGTCCTATATCGTCTTCTACTTCGTCTTGCCACCTACTTCTTGGTCTTTCTCGTCCTCTCTTTTTACTTGGTTGCCACTCCATTATGTTCCTTATAGTACTTGTCTCCCCTGACCTCCATACATGTCCTATCCATTTTAATCTTATTGACTTAATTATTTCCGAGTTTGTTTGTCTTCTTATTTCGCTTTCTCCTGATTTAATTGGTCCTAGTATTTTTCTCATTACCTTTCAATAATTTGTAATTTATTTTGGTATTGGTGTTTTAATGACATTATTTCTGCTGCATTGTTAATATGGGTATTATTATTGTTTTAAAACGATAAAAATACAAATATATAGTACTTTCGTTTTAATATTAATAGTTTTATTTTGTAATACTTTATGGTTTGCATAGTATGCTTTGTTTGCTGCTTGTATTTTCTATTCTATTTCTGTATCGCTTTCGCCGTAGTTATTTATTGTTACTCCCAGGTATTTTATTTTATTCACTTGTTCGAATTCGTGATTGCCTATTTTGATTTTTCCTGTGTAGTTATGTTTGCCAATACTCATAAATTTTGACTTGTCTTCATTTATTTTCAAACCCATTTTGCTCCCTTCCTCTATTATCTGTTTTAGAATGCTTTCCATTCGTTCGTTGCTTTGTTACTATTACAAGATCGTCCGCATATGCTATGATTTGGCTACCTTTTGTTCTTAGTGTGCCTCTTTTGTTGATGTTTCTGAGGATGTACTCTAGTGCAATATTGAACAGTGTGGCGGACAGTGAATCACCTTGTCTAACTCCCTTATTTATACCAAATAAATTTGTGTTTCCCTGATTTGTCCGCACTGTTGCATCATAATATATTAATGTTGTTTGAATCATAGCTATGATTTTTCTTGGGATTCGGAACTCTTTTAATGCTATGATTAATTGCTTTCTATTTACTGAATTGAATGCTTGCTTAAAATCTGTGAATACCATTTCGATGTTGATCTTATTCTCTATTGTTTTCTGTTATTTGTTTTATGACATGGATTGCATCTACCGTTGATTTCCCTCTGACAAAACCACATTGGTAATCTCCTATCATATTTCGTGTGTATATGTTCAGTCTTTTTTGTATGTATTGGAATAATCACATCTGTGTTCCATTCCGTCGGCATTTTTTCATTGTTCCATATTTCCTTTATTGGTTAGTATATTTCATGGTATAGTTTTTCTCCCCCATGTTTTATCATTTCCATAATAAATTCCGTCTTCGCCAACAGATTTCCCGTTTTTGCATTTTTTGATTTTAACTCTTATCTCTTCAATTGTTGGTTCCTCTACATGGTTATTTATTTCATCTCCTCTTACTATTTCTTCTATTTGTGTTGCCTCATCTGAGTCTGTCAATAGATCTTTGAAGTACTTTTCTCATATTAATTTAGTTTCATCTGCATTTTCTGCTGCTTTTCCATGTTTGTATTTTACTCCTAGATTTCTAATATTCATTTTCTTCTTTTGTGCGTTGATTTTTTTGGTAGAACTTTTTTGAGTTGTGGCATTTGTATTCTTTTTCTATTTCATCCATGCACGTTTGATTTTCCTTATAAGTTTGTTACATTCTTTTCTTTTCTGGTCATATTTCATCTTATCTTCATGGTTGTTTGTATCCATCTTCTTCTTAGGTTTGTTTTTTCATTGACTATAATGCAGCACTTTTCGTTCCACCAGTCATTATTGTAGTGGTTTTGCACTGCACCTATATTCTGTTCTGCTAATTCTAGCAATATTTCTTTTATTGCAATCCATTTCTCGTTTATATCATCATTTGCGTTTCGATTTTTCGTGAGTAGTTTCTTTTGTATAGTCTCTTCGTATTCTTTCCTTGTATGCATGTTGTTAAGTTTTTCAATACTCCATTTGTTATGTTCCTTCTTTTTCACAAGTTTCTGTATAATGCGGGCCATAACCATGTAAAGGTCTGTATCCGCATTTGCACCTTTGTATGATATTACATCCATTACATGTGTTTCTTGTTCCTTCCTAATTAGTATGTGATCAATTTGGTTACTGTACTGCCGACTGGGTGACATCCATGTTATTTTGTGTTTTTTTCTGTGTTTAAATTTTGTGCTTACTATTTTTGTTCCTGTTGATGCTGCTAGATTACATAGTCTACATCCGTTGTCATTGGATATTTTGTGAATGGTATGTTTCCATGCTGCTGCTTTATAGTCTTCTTTCCCGATTTGAGCATTAAAATCACCTGTGATAATTATTGTCTTCTTTGGGCATTTTTTGGTATATTTTTTCAATTTTTTCATATATCTCATCTTTCTATTTATCGTCTGCTGCTTCTGTTGGTGCATAAACATTTATTATCGATGTATTGAAAGGTTTTGTTTCTAGTCTCAAATAAGCCAATCTACCATTAATCGGTTTGAATTCTAAAATGCATTTCTATAATTCTCTAGTTACTATAATAGCTTCTCCGTTTCTGCCTTGTTCTTGTTCGTCTGAATATAATAGTGTGTATTCATTTTTATCTATATGACCTGATTGTTTCTATCTTATCACTTGTAGTGCTGTGACGTCGATGTTATACCTGATCAGTTCTCTTACAATTTCATTGGTTTTTCCTGTTTTCAGCATTGTTTTTATGTTCCACGTGCTTATTTTTATTATATTTTTGCCATTATTCGTGTTTCCTTTTCTTTTTGCCTTAGTCGTTATCGGTAAGTCCACATGATTCACAGTTTTTAGTTTTTCGTGTCATATACTCTTTTTAGTTCGTCCCATTTACATTTTGTAGCCCACTTTTGCATTGTTTCCCTTTTCCGTCTCCTCTCTAGCTAGTTGTCTTAAACTTTTTTGTATTTTCCTTTCATTCATGGTCATGTTATTATCTATGTATATCTTGGTTCCTTTTAATTTTCCTCTACTTTCTATTACTTTTATTTTATCTTTCCAATTCTTCATTTTTACTAATATTACCTCGTTTTTCATTTCATATGCATCCATAATTTTTGTTTCTATTTCTAATTTGTCCTTTATTAGCTGCTCGATTTACTTCGTGTATGTTTGTATTTTTAATAACAATGTTATTTCTTCGTTTTTCTTGTTCACGCTGTTCTTCTTTTTCTTCCATGCTTCATATTTTTTTACTTAATTCTGCTTTCACTGTTTTCCATACCTCTTCTTTCCTTTTTAATTCATTTTCTAATTGAGTAAGTTCTTGATTTAGGTTTTCACTTTAATTTTTCGTTTTGTTCATTGTTTTTATCAAAATTCTCGTTCATCTCCTGCCTCATTTCTTGTATTGCTCTTAGTATCTGATCCATCTCTTTGTTATTAGTAACCGTCATGTATCCAGGCGATCTAGCGATCAGTTTACTCTTGTTAAATATCTCACTCTCCTCTTGACTTTCAATACTTGTATCTAGTAGATTTCGTTTTGAATCTTTTTTGCTCATTGGTAATTTATGTTTAACAATTTACTTTTAATTTATGTAAGTTTGTGTCTATATTTATATGTTATGTTTATTTATACCGATGTAACACTAGGTTTTGTGTTAGAGGCCTCTTCCCAAGTCAACCTTACGGAGAAAGATGCCTCCATCTACTTTATAGTTATTTATTTAACTATTTTCATTATTATTTATTTTTATTTAGTGTTGTTATAAACCGGAAAGACGTTATTTATTTCTATATTCATTTAATAAAAATAATATGTCAGAGTTGAGGATCGAACCTGGGCTTTTAGTGTTGTTATCCTTCGTTTTTACCACTACACCAATTCCTTCATTAAGGGCCACTTCTACGATTGATAGCTTTGGCAGCGTAGACCTTCGGTATTAAGTATTTTAGTTTAATTGATTGGTAAACAGAGATCCGATTCTACAATCGTTTCAAATTTGCCACTCAGTTGGCATAAATGCGCATGCGCGACCAGCTGGTCAGCTGGCGTCAAAACCATAGAAAACTTAGTCGAAATGGTGAATGTTGACAACTCTATAAATAATCGCACCAACTTAGGTTGGAAGCTCAACTACTAAAATTCTAAAATACAGTTTTCTTTAGTGGTTAAATTTGATAAATACCATAAAGAATATAAATTTAATTTCAAAACTATATAAAACAGTATTAAAAATCTAACGATCCAACGATTTTCAAATGCAATAGAAAAAAAGTTTTATTCACTTGGTCACAGCTATTTAAAATAAAAGAATTCAAGAATATCATAGATATTAATAACTAGATAATTTTTAATTTATAAAATAGATAAATATATCAACCAACTATTTCTAATGTAACAACAATAAATAATTCATAATTTTGACTTCAAAACAATAAAAAAATATACAGTTATTTAAATTTGGTTGGTTATACATTTATTTCCAATTTTAAAGTTCCAATAAAAAGATTAAAACTGACATGAACAAATTATCTAATATTATGCATGTTTCTAAAAAGAGTTAAAAACTGCCTAAACAATGATAAATATATTTTCACGTTATGCATTCACTCTTCAGTAACCCCTATAAAAGGAAATGATTTTTAATAAGTTTAACGTATACATTATTAATTCATTTCACATTTTATTAATACATATCTGTTACAAAATTTATTACTCTAAATACAATGTACACTAGCAATATAAAATTTAACAAAACACTAAAATCACTAACAATACAATAAAACAAAGCAAGGATGTTTTTCTCATGCTCCGAGCACAGGTGAAAATACCGGAGTGGTACCACTCCGTTCGCCCCAATAACGCTTTACCTCACAATTGTAGAATCACCGCCCAAGGTTTAACCCTGCGTTAAATTACCAAAAGTGTAACTACCAATTGTAGAAGCGGGCCTAATAGCAGCTTTTAAATTAATGATTATGTAAATGAAAAAAACCATCACTAGTTATCCATACGCTAGATGAATGGTGACTGAACGTTTCATTAAATGTGAATTTCGTTTTCCTTGTTTGCTTAAACAGGACAAGTTCGCCTTCCTTTAGTGGACGAAACAATGATTCTCGGTCGTCTACCTTGTAGACCCAAATCGTTGACGATGCCACTTGAAATTAGGCAAAAGGTGGCGCTTGCGTCGTCTTTAATAAATTATGATTAATGATAATGTGTTGGAATATAAGTGTTGTTACCGGCGTTACATCGGAAACGCCGCTACATTAGATTATTTAATTCACATTCGCGAAAACATCGGACTCCAATTTGTTTTGCTCATTTCATTTACATAATCATTAATATCCAAATAACTCAAGTTCGCACCAACTTTATTGTCCTATTGTATAATTTTCTTCTTTGTAAATATTTGTAAATACGTTATTCTCCCCCAATAAACAAGGCAACGGCTTACGACTGTTTACGACCGCCATAAACCTTGGGACGCGTAGGGGCAGGTTCCAGCGTTACGGCACCCCGAACAATTCTGCTGAGGCATAATCCCTAGGCAAAGGGTACTGGGGAGAATCCACGATGGGCAGAAAAACCGACATCTGGCTGCCAACCATCATCGCCAGTCGGATCACCAGAAAGGATCGCGGTTCCAGGTAAATCCGCGAAACCGTCCCTTTCTGACAATTAGGCATCCGCGCATCTGCGTTTCCACCACCATCACCCCCACCAGTGGTGAGGGTTGATAGAATCGGTGGTTGGAAAGAAGCGGTGGAGATAAGAAAAAAAAAACAGTCAGTGATTATCATTCAGAAAACATCATCGTCAGGAAGTTATCAGTGAGTGAGCAAATCAACAACATCACGCAGACATCTTTCAATTATCATCATCGAGTTGGAACATTAGAGCGAGTCGTAAGCCGTTTTCCCTTTTGTTCATACATTTAGTTTTTTTTTTTTATCAAGTAACTAAACATATTTCATGTCATTACTTTTCTGTACTAAGTGTGAATAAATGTACATATACATATAATTTTTCTTTAACAAAAGTGACTAACTATTCCCACATTAATAACAGCAACCTATTAAGTGCGTACGTGACATAATTGCGGTAAGTCTATCTTATACATTTTTATTCTATTAACCTGAGTTAACGGAGGTGTTAGGGGAGAACGTTGGAGGAATTAATTATATACTTCTGCTTGAGAGGCACGATTTTCAATCCTTGTCTAATCGAAGGGACGCCAATAGTGCTTTATTTATGTACAAGTTGTTAAATAATAAGATTGACTGTGCTGAATTCCTGTCTCAAGTGAAATTATATGTTCCAAGACTCTCTTCTCGTAACAATATTACATTTTATGTACCTGTCGCTAAAACCAATGTCCTTCATAAGGCTCCTCTTTTTCATTTGAGTAAAAATGCTAATCGTTTGTTTGACGACATATTTTTCTCACCACAAATGAGACAGTGATTTAGCATAGTTTGTGAAATTCATTTTTTTTTATTATTATATAATTACTATTATTATTATTACTTATTATAAGTTTTTTTTTATAACATTGTCCTGTAATTGGTTCAGCTGTTGGGCAATAAAGTTATTATTATTATTATTATAACAATTTGCTTCGATTAAAAAAATATTTGTTTTATTGATATTTTGAAAATGTGATTGTTCTTTTGCTTTTCTGATTTTTCCGTTGTAATCCTCGGAAAATTTACTACTACTTTGCTACTTTAACCAACTCTCTAGCTCAACTAATAACAAAGTTCATTGAGAAAAACTTATGTATATAATAAAAAAATCAATAAGTAATAACATTTTAATCGTATTTGCAAAAATGTAATAAAGGTGTTATAATAACGAATGAATAAACAGTCCACTCTGCTAAAAACAACAATCTCATTACAAGACTATCATCGCCCGCTAAGTTGCAACGCGCCATGCCGCGCGACAGCCAGAATCCGCGTTAGCTCAAAAAATTTTTCTAGGAACGGGTCGTATTTAATTAATTTCAGAAATATACACTTGGTCAAATAACACTGTTTCAAAGAAGTAGTATCGAATACTTACCGCAACTCCGCCCATAAAGTGTGATTCACATTAATCCCGCTTCAAGGCAGCATTTTACGGGTCTATGTTTTTACTAGCTAAAAAAGTGGTTTTTGCTTTAAATTTGATTTAAAAATATTTTTCATAAAAAATTTTATTAAGATGTTATTAAAAAATATTTATGATAGCAACATGGTGTTCGTTTTTTTATTTTTTATATTTAAAAAAAAAGCGTTATAGTGCACTCCGCAACTAAAACAGAAATATCAGCGAAAACAGATTTTAAATATCTGTAATAATAACTAAAAATTCAACTTTATTTCAAAAGAAGGTGGTATCGCGCGCTCTTAATTAAAATTTTAAAAACGCAATATCTCCCTTAATTTCAAACATAATGGTCATAATTATATATTGTAAACAGTGAAGAATATTCTTTTTTAGACCATAGCCGACTTTGGTGTCCATATAAAAAAGTATAACTTTATGTTATTTCTCAAAAACCGTGATATGCAGAAAAAATCTGAGTATACCATTGGATTTTGCTTAAAAATAAATTAATTTGATAAATAGAGAAGTTATAGCGGTTTTTAAAAATGAAAGAAAATTGAGAAACGCAACCATTCAAGATTTAGCAAATATTTATTTACCAATAAATGTTTCTCAAAAATCGATCTCCTGACATCTTAGTTGGTTTTTCTCTATCTAGTCTGGAAATAAGTTTTCTGTTAAAACCATCCAAATGGCACCACCCTGTATATAGAGTTGTCATAAGGTATTATACACAGTTATTAGAATATTTGGATGCAAACCACTTAAGTACAAGTTAGTGATGAGTAAAGTATTTCTTTCATTACTGCTAAATCAAGCATAGTATATTTTTATTAATATTATAGGCCAGAAATGTCAATAGACCTTATTTGAGAAGATATTATGATTTTATTTTTTCAGATTATACAGATTTAGTAATAATATTAACGTTATATATTTTATCAATTGGGTCTATTGCCTACGGAGAATGTTAAGTTTTGTTGCCGCTAATTCAATTCCGGTCCAAAATCTCGCGACAGACGCGAGTTTTTTATACCTGTGGACAACAGAAAGAGATGGACCCAAATTATCCACGGACCCAGGTAAGAGCACGGACATTTTATGGTCCTATTTGTCATCTTGAGAAAACAAACTTTCTTTGCCGAGGCGGAAAGAAATTTACGACATTTTGTACGAGATGAATTTGCCCTTGGACGGACACGGCAAAAGGATCTCATTGTGCGAGGGTGCATTTTTAATGCAACAATAAACGCCGAAGCCAAGACGGGCAGTTTCAACATGTGGTGACAACATGGACGGCAACAGGCATTCGAACCTTTTCTTTCAAAAATGCAGTTCATTTGAACTGCGAACAGCCAACATTAATTTGTATTTTGCTTGTGATAAGTTTGTTTCATTTTGTATATATTTTCAAAAGGAAAATAAACAGAACAGTTGCTCGAACGTCAAATATTTTAATAGTCCTTCGGACAAGGTAATAATAATTATTCTAATAAGTTTAACATGCATGATATTATTAATTTCAAATCTATGAACACATATCTATTACAAAAGCTTTTCCATGCAGAATAGCACCCAATATTAGTTATAATTACATATTTATTTATAAATACTAAATTAATCCTATTCATTAATTTTAGCTACTTTAAATGACACATTTAGTGATATTGATTACTTAAATTAATTGAATTTGTCAAATACTAGTACAAGTGCATGGGATTTACATTTAAGAAATAAAGTTATTTTATAATTTTAAAATAACTTTATCTCTTAAATGTTTCTTAAAACTAACTTTGGATTTAATGAAAATGAATATTAGGATTGAATTATAATTAAATAGGAACATAATTTAAATTAATCTCTAATAATAATGAAGAATTTCATAATGTTATAAAATAGCAAGTGTGAAAACAACAGATGACGTTTGTTTATTTACAACAAAAAAACAATACCAACAAATTAGTATCATTGGTTACGCATGAAACTAACAATATAAACAAAAAAACGATGGGAAACTCACCTGCTTTCTGCATTTTGTCAAATTATCCTCAACAATCCGTTTTTCCCAAAAATAACCGTGCACACGTGAGTGTATCGTGCAAGAGAGCTGCACTCGTCATCAGTCCTCCACACTTCTTCACGTCACGCGATTTCTTCTCGTGTTTCAAAGACGGGATTTAAACACTCTATTATTCTATGGATTTATCAGTAACGAATTACCGGCACCTCGCAGGAACTTATCAATCATCCGGTGTCCAATAAAATACGCACTGGTCGGTCGAACGAGAGGAACTGGCCAATCGACGCAGGGGGCCGCCGGGATTTTCAATTTCGCACCAGGTAGGTTTCGTCGCGCGGAGGAGTGTAGATGCACCTGTTTGGAAAGAGGGGAAGGATTGACACGCGGCGCTTTTTGATGGTTTCGTCTGTTGTGCAGTAAAACTGGAACTCGGGGCGTAATGGAATGCGAAGGAGAGATTATTATTTGGCTAGGTTTTTTTTACAGTGATCGACGTTGCCGGTTCGCGAATTGTGGCGCTGTGACGAAATGTCGCCACGGCGAAAACCATTGGCGTATCATGACTTTTATAAAATTACAAGAGGAAATTAAATTAATGAAAACATAGTGTAAGTTTTCATTAATTTAGTATACTGCAGATTAAAATTAGTATTAACATCTACTTTAATAAATGAATAAATAAAAATATTTATGATTTTCAACAATTTTTATATTTAATTTCACTACAATTGTTTCGCTACGCTGTATAATATTTACAGAGATTTTACATTATATATATATATACATAGTTTTATTGCATGGGGTGGAGCGTGGTTCTTCCTTCAGCTTGAGTAGTGGGGAGTTAGAGAGTTCAATTTGTTCATTCAGCAATAAGCCCTTCGAGTGATTTTTATGAATTTCTAGGTTTTCGAGAATATTTAGTTTTCGTCCTTTGTTAGCGATATTGAGAATTTTGAACTCTTTGTCGAATTAGTGGTGCCAAGACATATGTAAATATTTAATAAAAACTAGACATTAAAATTGCCTTTAGAACCAATAATAATGTGTTAAAAATAATAAAAACAATAAAGATAAGACTGAAAAGGGTCAACACTGTGGAGTTTATCAGTTAAATTGTGGTGTATACAGAATTTATTTTTCGATAAAATTTGTTAAAAAGTAATAATTAAATAACGGAAAGTATCTATACAGTGTATCTTTGCTGCGGCAATTTTGTTTGTTTTTATACAATGGGGTCCGATAGTGCTGACGTCACATATCGCGGCAATTTTAAAAGTGTGGCGTTTCAAAAATTTAAATGACCCTTATTGAATACGTATATAAAGACCACCTAAAACTTTAGAGATAAACTGCGTCGTTATTATACATATTTAAAAAATAAACTTTATAATTAAGATAAATTAATGTTATATCTACTTAATAAGATCAAAACTTGAAGAGAAATTCAAGGAAGTAGCGTGAAAAATTAAAATTTCGATTTTTATTGAAACGTATGTCGGACCTTAAAAACGCATATGTCAGAGCAACGACGCTTGAGTATATGTATAAATGATAGATGGAATAGAAAATTTGAGAGTGGGAGGTATTTAATGGGAGATCTCATGACGTGACAGTAACTCACTTCGCACGCCTTAAGGGGAATCGGTACAGCTCTTTGGTGTGTTTCTGGCTCAGTAGATGGCACCGCTTTATATGGGACTTATAATGTAAAAGTTTTTCCGTTATTTCTCGAAAACTGTAGTTTGTAGGGGAAAATAAAAATCAACTCGTGTTCAGTGCAGTTAGGAGCATTTTTTCCAAAAATTAAGTATTTGTAAGAAAATAATTAAACAAAATATTTAAGGCTAACATTCGCGCCTGTGTTAAATAAAGACAAAACTGAAACAATACCAATACATTTTTGCGAGTGAAGAAAGAGGATAGTTAATTGAATCGTCGTCGTAGTTTTTCAACTTGTAATTTATCGCACTCCGTCGCCTCCGATTGGAGATTGACGCCTCGACATGCATTTCTAGTCCACGTGGACTCGTAAATACAGCATATAAACAAACAAACATAGAAAGAAATTGAATACGCTGATTTTTGAGCCGACAAAAAATCAATGAAAGCATCCAGCGGCATAACGCTCATATTTATTTACCGATTTGAATGAATTAAAAAATAAAATCAATGTCGGTTTAAATACTATAAAATAATAGTAATTATACATTTTTTCTAAATCAAGTTCACTGCCAAATAACAGTCATCTTTCAATTTTTCAGGGGAAACTCCATAACCGTGTTTATGAATGAAAAGTATTTTTATTATACTTATCTGAAAACACGTTGATTCCATATGCCTCTAGAATGATGGAATCGTCACTTTTTCAGGCGACCGCACAGAAAAAGTTTGTTTGTGCGATCATTCCGTGCACTAACCGATTTCCATAGCAACGATGTATTTTTCACTTCTGTGTTTCACTGACGTTTTATTTTCCGTCTGTGAAATTCGTAAATTTGTTCAAATGTACACAGACTTAGAATATACTGATATTGTATTTTGAAATAAAGTGCTTACCAGATCAAATTCCGAAAAACAGGTATTGCATTTAAATTTCTTTAGAATTAGTGTAATTATCAAATAATTTAAATATTTAGTTTTATATTGTTGTTTTCAGATAAGTATAATAAAAAATAGCGTTCATTACACGTCCAGAAATGGATTTTTCCGTGCTTGCATGACTTCCCGTGTTCGGCTACGCCTCACACGGGAACGGTCAGCGCGCACGGAAAAATCCTTTTTTCTGAACTCCTAATGAAATATACTATTCCAGCAGATCTCGGACAATGCAAATCGTATCAAAACAAAATAATGCATTGATTCCTAAATAATCACGTATATTCCTCGGCGACAATGGACAACTATCAAAGTTATATTTATACGCATTTTGCAATTAGTTAGTGACAAGTGTTATATTTAGTGTATTTTTATCTATTACGAATTGAATTTGATTTAAAAAAATATGGCCAAAAGGTACACAGATTCAAAATACCCTAAAAAAGTTAACCGCAATCTGTATCTAGACCAAAACAACGTCAAATGCTGGTCTATTACAATATTTGAATTCAAGGTAAGTAAATAAAATCAATTGCGTTAGAGGTTTTGGTTATTCACAAATAAAGTTTTACAAAATTAATTTTCGGGAGTTGTATGCTTTATTTTAGTAAGTGCATTTAGAATTGAGTACTTTTTATACAGAGTGAGTCACCGAAGTGACTGCCTTCGATTTCTCTCTTGTAGAAATTCACCATTAATTTATTGATAAAATAAATAGAAAAGAGTATTTATTCACTTGGTCATGGTTATTTAAATTAATTAATTAAAAATGATTTGAAAATAATTAATTAATTATTTCCACATTAGTGGCGGGATATTTGCCCGGGAAGTTGTTGTTTTAATTTGCATTTATTTAACGTACTTACGTAACGTAAGTCAAAATGTTACAGAGCTAAATGTGGAAATAATTTATTAATTATTTTTAAATCATTTTTATTTAATTTATTGATAAAACTTTCTTGAGAATTGAGGGCGGAAATCATATCAACTATGTTATTTCAAATGGAACACCCTAAATATTATTTTTTATTCGTTTCCTCTTTAAATTATCTTAATATTAATATAACATTATTAGTAGTTTTGACTAACTATTACTGCAGAAAAAAAAATTCTAAAAATTCCGACAGTTGCATAATAGTTGGTATACTATAAATTTTTTTTTGTGTGTTTTGAGATGGAGAAATTGAATTGTTTATATGTACTAATATAATAATAACTTTAAATGTGAAATATTTGTATACACTATAATAATAAAATAATTTTAAATATGTGACATTTCAAACGGACATATTTATTTAAATGGCACCCTATACTTTTTTTTGAATTATCATAAAATGATACAAATATTTCATTAAACATACTAGATGCCTATCTTCTATACTTATTGAAGTATTTCACATTTTGTAGTATTTACATGACATTTTAGCAATGAATTGAATAGTTGGACATGAAAAATAATAGAAACGAAAGTAACCATAAAAATAAAGGAAATTGAAAACAAAGTCAAATAAATAGTATTTTCTATTTAAATTAGCGTTATTGAAAATCTAAATGTGAGTACGAAATAGAGATTGATCTTATAAATGAGTTAAAATTTTAGTTTTAATAATAATAAAAAAAATTGAGTTGAAAGCATCTAAATTTGGCGCAATCTGTAAAAGCCGACAGAAAACAAAATGGGCTCCTCTCATATACAGTTTACTTTATAAGGAGCCGTTTTCAAATGAAGCCACAGTCTACCGACAAATAAATGAAAAAAATGCCTTATAAAAGTATGAAGAAACGACCAAAAGTTCCGTAACACCGTGCGGCATTTTTATCGATGAGACGTATGGTTTTTTGGTAGCATCTCCAGATAGACTCATAGAAAAATGGTCACGGAATTATCGAGGTGAAATGCCAAAAATCGATAGAAAAAATGACCATTAAAAAAACAGCAGCAAACGAAAAAAAAAAAACTTTCTTTTTGGATACAGATTTAAAATTAAAACGTAATCACAATTATTATTACCAAATCCAGGGCCAGATGCATATTGCAAAAGCCAACTTTTGTGATTTTGTCGTATGGACAAAACAAGACCTGTCAATTGAAAGAGTGGAAAACAAAAATTATTGATAAATTAATATTTTTTTATAAAAATATTTTATTAAAAGAAATTATTGATCCACGGGTATGTTCCTACATACCTAATATGCCTATTAGAGAGTAATCTTCAAACATGTGTGTGTATTTTCGCTTTATTTTAGATTATAAAGAACTTTAAACATTTTATCTGAAATAAAATTATATTTACACGTTATATTAAAATGTAACGAATTTAATTTTACAAACATTTTGTCTGAAATGAAATTTCGTCACGAAATTATTTCTTGTAAGTATACCTGGTGTTCGATAAAAAAAACGCCCAACGTCATAGCCGATAAAATATTTATTAACTGAACTATTGAACAAAAAACCAAAGCCAATGGCCGTTCAAATACTACTTTGTTGCCGAGGAATATGCGTTATTATTTAGGTATTTTTGAAATTTAATATATTGCAAAAAGTACTCCACATGTATAGTGCTCTCGATTATCTGAAATCAATGCAATTCTTCTTTTTTTATACGATTTGCAGTACCCAATGCGGTATTGAAAGATGACCATTATTTGGCAGTGAACTTAATTTTGAAAAAATGTATAATTACTATTATTTTATAGTATTTAAACCGACATTGATTTTATTTTTTAATTCATTCAAATCGGTAAATAAATATCAGCGTTATGCCGCTGGATGTTTTCATTGATTTTTTGTCGGCTCCAAAATCAGCGTATTCAATTTCTTTCTATGTTTGTTTGTTTATATTCTGTATTTACGAGTCCACGTGGACTAGAAATGCATATCGAGGCGTCAATCTCCAATCGGAGGCCACGGAGTGCGATAAATTATAAGTTGAAAAACTACGACGACGATTCAATTATCTATCCTCTTTCTTTACTCGCAAAAATGTATTGGTATCGTTTCACGTTTGTCTTTATTTAACACAGGCGGGAATGTTAGCCTTAAATATTTTGTTTAATTATTTTCTTACAAATACTTAATTTTAGGAAAAAAAGGTTTCACATGCGTACTGCTCCTAACTGCGCTGAACACGATGGTGATTTTCATTTTCCCCTACAAACTACAGTTTTCGAGAAATAACGGAAAAACTTTTACATTATAAGTCCCATATAAAGCGGTGCCATCTACTGAGCCAGAAACACACCAAAGAGCTGTACCGATTCCCCTTAATTAATAAAACTTGCTCAACTACTGAAGGCGAATATGTAAAATTATTTTTATATATACAGGGAGTCCCATTATCCCGGAATTTATATTAACTTTTTTTATTTCAAATAGAACACACTTTTACATTCGATTTTCCTTTAAATCATCTTTACATTAATAAACATAGTTGGTACTTTTGACCAGCCGTTACAGCAGAAAAAATGCTAAAAATTTTGACAGTTGCATTTTTATTTTATTTATTTTTATACAGGGTACTCGAAAAATAATTTTAAATATGTGACTTTTCAAACGGACTATTTTTTTTTAAAATGGCACGTTATACTTTTCTATTTTTTTTTTCTTGAATAACCAAAAAAAGATACAAATATTACATTAAGTATACTATATGCCTATTTTTTGTATTTCTTGAATTATTTCACATTTTATAGTATTTATATGACATTTTAACAATGAATTGAATATTTGGACATGAAAAACAATAGAAATGACAGTAATCAAGCATAAAAAATAAAGGAAATTGAAAAAAAAAAAAACAAATGCATACTATTTTCTAGTTAAATTAGCATTATGGAAAGTCTATATGTGAGTACGAAATAATGGTTGATTTTATAAATGGCCAAATTCATGCAAAGTTTTAATTGCCACAATAATATAAAACATTATTGTTTGCTTCTTTACTGTTATTTCAGAATTTCCATGGCCAACCATTTAATTAATTTTTTACAAAACATATGCTACAAAAAAATATATAAGGAATATATATATATATATATATATATATATATAACTGATATATAAATATAAAATAAAATAACAGTGAACAATAATAATAATATTTAAATTACGATACAATTAAATGTTGATATTAACCAATACTGGACAGATTAAGGCCATATAAACATCTTTTAACATGAAAAAATGAAGGCTGAAATAACGTACTAGTTCCGTTGTTACCCAAAAGATTGCATAAACGCATCATTCGTGACAATGGATTATGCAAACCATAATTAGTAGAATGAAAATTAATTTTAAAAATACAGACATTGGATCTAATCTCCCTAGATGGAACATGTAAATTTAACCGGCTTAAAAGATCAGCACAATCGATTAGGCCATTTAGCAGTTTATATACGAAACATACGTCAAGGGTCATAGAAGAAATTCTATGGTCGAGAGTACATAAGTTGAAAAAGTGTATCATACCGCTGTGGCTGAAGTTACGACGGTCGAAGCCTAATCTTCTAGAAGAGAATAATAAAAAATTACTTTGAACAGACTTTGAACATTGACAATAGTTTGGTATATGGAGACCAGACGCAAGAAGCATACTCAAGATGCGGCCGTACTAAGAAAAAATAGAGCTTACGAAAAGTTGGTATTTTGAAATCTCTTGAAAATCTAGTAATGAAGCCTAGTGCTTGTAATGCTTTGTTAATAATAGATTTAATGTGATTCTTAAAGTTAAATTTGGTATTAAAGAGAATTCCTAAATCCTTGACATCGGATTTATAAATCAAAGGTTGCTCACAGAGAATATAGTCAAAAATGGTTGGTTTTCGGCGATGAAAGGAGATAAAACAACATTTATTAATGTTTTAGAGCAACTTGTTTCTAATGCACCACTCTTCCAGATTATGTAAATCATTTTCAGTGCAAATTGATTGTCAATAGTCTGAATTCTTTTAAATACTTTGAGATCATCAGCAAATAACAATATATTGTTATTATATATAATCTGTCCAATGTCATTAATAAATAATAAGAACAAAATGGGCCCACAGTGTGAGCCTTGAGGCACCCCCGAGCATACTTTAATTTCAGATGAAATTAATTAATTCTTAAAATGTCATAAAACAAAAGATAAGCATATAGCATATCATACAAATAATGTTCCTCTTTTTATGATAAGTTAAGAAAAAAAAAATGAAAAGTATATGGTGCCATTTGAAAAAATAAAATTCCATCAGTTTGAAAAGTTATACATTTAACAATATTTTTCAAACACTCTGTATACAAATATTTCACATTTAAATTATCATTGCATAGAATAGTATAATCTTAATAAGTATACAAAATATTTCATTTCTCCGTCTCAAAAAAAACAAAAAAGTAACGATTTTTTTAGTACACCTCTGCAACTGACAAAATGTTTGTTAAATATTTTTTCTGCAGTAACGGCTAGTCAAAACTACTATGTTTTATTGCTGTAAAGACAATTTAAAGAGGAATTGAACTTTTATTAATAACTTAATACTGAATTTTTAACGATATCCCCTATATACAGGGTGAGTGAGTGACTCACCCTGTATATAGCCTATATAGACATAGAAAAAGCGTTTCACAAAGTGTCAAAAGGAAGAATCTGGGAAGGCCTAAGAAAATGTAAAGTCAACGAAAAACTAATAAGAGCAACCAAAAGTATATATAAAGAAACAAGGACTGTGATAATTGCAAAAATAAAACTTCAGAAGAATTTACAACAACCTAGCAAAACAATCGTCTGTCGATCGGCATCCGATTTGACAATACGGTACCGATTCCGATGCGTCGAAATCTATCCGTTGAATATTCGGAACCTTCAGATATGCATCTCACACGTCGCGATGCGTCGTTGCCTAATGGTTTCCCAACGACGGTTAAGTATATGTATAAAGGATAGATGAAATAGAAAATTTGAGAGTGGGGGAAATTTAATGGGAGACCTCATGACGTCACAGTAACTCACTGCGCACGCCTTAAATATGACTGAAAAAGCTACCGAATTCTAAATTAAACGATAACGAATCGGAGTTTTCTCTCTACCAACCGTTGTTTGGAATCGCTCCATCTTCGTTTTGAGTTGCTATCGACTAAACTAGAATACGGCCTTAGGTTATATTAATATAATTAATTTTCGTTTTATTTTATTATATTTATTACTAAAATAAAAAATACTATACTAATATTAATTAAATTTAATATTAATTTGTTTAATATTTGTATCATAATAAAATTATAATAAACAATAACGTCAAAAGTCGATATTTAAGTTGTATTTATTGCGTACAAATAAAAGTGTACTAGTTAATGAAAGATTTAGTCTTCTTCCTTCATAAAATTTATTGATTGCAAATGTATATTTCAGTCACGATGTGACCATTTCAATGCTTAAAAAAGTGTATTATTTTATTATAATAATACAGTGTAGTAATGAAAATAGTTATTTACGTTTTTACTCAGTTACCATAGTATGGATTACCTCTTCGAACAAGTGCATTTGTTGTGTAAAAACATAAAGAGTGCAACATTTTAAATGAGTGTGGATCAACGTAATAAAATAATACAAAAATATGTTACGTCCTGCAGACAAATAAATTAATGTATTACGCCCGGTGATAACAATTTTCAAATTTACTTTTCGCATGGTCGCTGAAAGACCAAAGTATAACTAAATAATGAAAACTATGAACGGGCATAAACAAAGAAGTAGAAAGCACGCAATATGAAAATAGGTTATGCTTGTTTTCGCCAGTGTACGCGCGAAAATATTCGAATTCGTCTACGTCACGAGGTCTGAATGACCAAAAGGGAGGTGAGAAGCAAGGGGGGCGTTGAAACTATGTGAGGCGCTAGTTCAGCATACCTTTACACATATGTATATATGTGTCACTCGATCTACCTTGATGGCTTCCCATTCGGAATCGTCATCGTTTACTACATGTCGACTCCGATCCGCTAACTAGTCGTAGCATATTTATTTTGGATTCGCCGTATATTTAATGTATATAATGCAAAACATTAATTATTTAATTAAAACTATCTGAAAATGTGCAAGCGTGTATTGTCATGACGAGTTATGACGAGTAAAAAATATTTATTTTTAAACAATGTGTCAGAGGCGTGTCGTAGTGGGGGTGGCAAAATTTCGCAAGAAATATATACAGGGTCTTTTTTAAACATGGAATATAAGCGCTCCAGCCGAGGTAGCTCTAAATATAAAAAAATCCTCGGATAGGTCGAATTTTGATTTATGACTTTTAATATTGTTATTTCGTAAAACTTTAAGTTACCGTACAATGTAAGTATAAAATATAAAACTATTATATTTTAAATTTCATTATAATCAAATATTTTTTCCCTTCAGAATAAAATTGAGGCACTTAGAAGCGAATGGATGTAATACAAGTAAGTTAATATGTATTTTTTATGTTTCATTTTTATTTACAGTAACTGTTCGAAAAAACTTCAAAAATGCCACTCAGAATGACATTGATAAAGAGATAAAAGGATGGTTCCAAAATGCTGTCGATAAGAAAATTTTACATTTTGTAATGGTTCAGACCCCACCTTTTATCAAATTTATAATTTGTAGAAAATGTTCGTTGTGTTCAAATCATAGCAACCCTTTAATTAATTGGCCAGGTTCGTTATTTATGTTAATATGCATTATTTACACTTACCGTGTCTTTTTATTATCATTAATAAATTATTCAGGAATGCTTATGTGTGAATAAGACGAACAAATGAAGCAAGCAACGCGAAATTTATTTCATAGTGACAGAAGAACAGTAAAGTGACACATTAAACAAATTTAAACAATTAAACAATTTTCACGCATTGTATACTACAAAAAAAGTGGGTTGATGCTCTGATTGTGTATGGGGAAAAACCCACAAAAAAAACATCAGAGAAATAATCAACAATAACAAAAGAGAATGAGAGTGTATAGTATTATGATTTTACCTGTTACCTGTTTATGAAGTTAAGTTGTGATCAACGACCCCTGTTTTATTTTAGTTCCCGATCCGCGTAATTTTATTAAGGCATCCGATATCTCCGGTAAGCTCTAACGCTCTTCGAAGACGGACCCTGTTTATTTTATACCCGAACCGCGTAATTAATTTAAGGAATCCGATATCTCCCGTAAGCTCTCACGCTCTTCGAAGATGGACTCTGTTTATTTTATACCCGAACTGCGTAATTAGCTTAAGGAATCCGATATCTCCGGTAAGCTCTCACGCTCTTCGAAGACGGACTCTGTTTATTTTATACCCGAATTGCGTAATTAGCTTAAGGAATCCGATATCTCCGGTAAGCTCTCACGCTCTTCGAAGACGGATCCTGTTTATTTTATACCCGAACCGCGTAATTAGTTTAAGGAATCCGTTATCTCCGGTAAGCTTTCACGCTCTTCGAAGACGAACTCTGTTTATTTTAAACCCGAACTGCGTAATTAGCTTAAGGAATCCGATATCTCCGGTAAGCTCTCACGCTCTTCGAAGACGGATCCTGTTTATTTTATACCCGAACCGCGTAATTAGTTTAAGGAATCCGATATCTCCGGTAAGCTTTCACGCTCTTCGAAGACGGACTCTGTTTATTTTAAACCCGAACTGCGTAATTAGCTTAAGGAATCCGATATCTCCGGTAAGCTCTCACGCTCTTCGAAGACGGATCCTGTTTATTTTATACCCGAACCGCGTAATTAGTTTAAGGAATCCGATATCTTCGGTAAGCTTTCACGCTCTTCGAAGACGGACCCTGTTTATTTTATACCCGAACCGCGTAACTAGTTTAAGGAATCCGTTATCTCCGGTAAGCTTTCACGCTCTTCGAAGACGGACTCTGTTTATTTTAAAACCGAACTGCGTAATTAGCTTAAGGAATCCGATATCTCCGGTAAGCTCTCACGCTCTTCGAAGACGGATCCTGTTTATTTTATACCCGAACCGCGTAATTAGTTTAAGGAATCCGATATCTCCGCTAAGCTCTCACGTTCTTCGAAGATGGACTCTGTTTATTTCATACCCGAACCGCGTAATTAATTTAAGGAATCCGATATATCCGATAAGCTCCACGCTCGTCGAAGACGGACCCTGTTTATTTTATACCGAACCGCGTAATTAGTTTAATTTACGGAATTCGATCGGTCACTTATTATTTGACGCATCCCCGATTCAAAATCGCAATTACAAAACTTTCTTACTTTTCGATCGTGGCCGCGTGGTCTCTTCGCGGTCTATTCCCCGACTCTCCTCTTTCCTATCAACTTCATTCTTTTATATCTTCGCTTTTCGCGTTTATCTCCCCTTTTTACTTTCCCCGGACCCCTGACCAAGGGAAAGTATTGTGATCGTTAAAATTTTCGAACCGCCAATTTCAACAAATATGCACGTTTTGAGGTCCCCTGAGTCCATTCCATCGAGTTTTGAAAAATGTCTGTGTGTGTCTGTGTGTTTCCGCGATAGCGCATAAACGGCTAAATAGATTAAGCCCAAACTTTATATCTAAGCTTTAAATAACAGTGGAATGATCTGAAAAGCTTTTGGTTAGAATCAAAACTCATTAAGTGCAACTTTACCCTTAGCAATTTTTCATTTTTTAATTCGGATAGAAAAATGTTTCAAATAAAATCTTGGAAAATAAATAATTTCTGTTGTAAAACTTTTATTGTAGGACCTCTGGTTTTCATTTTATAAGCATTTATCTCATAAATTCCCTTAGAGATTTTAATTATTGAAATCATTATTTTAATGACAAATAAAACGTCAAAGTGCCGTCATATTCAGCACATTCGCATTGTTTGAAGGTAACGATGTAGATGAGAATACCCCGATTTTTGAAATTGTTTTTATGGAATTAGGTGTAAACGTGTATGCTATGCTCGAAAATGAAGTTCGTTCAGGAAACTTACGGTTTTTCCGCAAATCGCATTCAAAGTTGAAATTTTGAGGTTATCCGTGTTCGTAATTTCGGCAAAATAAGCACAAAACGGATGTAATTTGCGTCGATGGTGAAACTTTCTCCAACAATTCGAAATAATTAATAACAATTATATTGGTATTTTCATCTTTACGGCTAATAACACGATATTAAATTTACTTTAAATTTGACGTCTATTGACGTTTATTTAAAATAATCGATATTTAATTTTAGATTCTTTAATAAATTACAGCCATTTTAAATTTTTATATTGAATATAGATGGCGCTAATTTTATCAGAATTGGAGATTATATTGGGCACCTAGAATAAAATATTAATGGTTCGAAAATATTTTATGACGATTTTAGGTTAAATAAAAAATTTGCTATTTCTCTACATAACAATATTATTTACTTTCATAAATGCAGATATCGTAAGTTTTTATTTGCTACTACTAAACCGCATATAATTTTACAATTGAATACTTTCAATCATTATTAAACATTAATTCATTTAAGAAAATCTTTAATGAAATAAATGAACTCTCATTTGAATAAATAAATTCATATATATATATATATATCGAATGTTTGTCCATGTAATTTGTTTCATAACGATTTTATAAACTAAGCAATAATTCTAGTCTTGTGATTTGCAATCTGATTACTTTCAATTGAATATTTATTTATATCATCTAACAAACACCTTATTTGGATAAATCAGTTATTTTGATGTTAATTTGATTATTTAGTGTATGTTATTTATTTCAATGATTATAAAGAAGTCATTTCTAATTGGTATAAGTACTGTATAATGTTATCGCAGACAATAATTCTTTGTATAATTCAGGTCTATAATTTAATTTTTATAGTATTTTTTATTAAAACAAAAGCGGTGTAAAAAGTGTTCTTTTCAAAGAAATATGTAATGGAATGATGGAAGGAGTCTGAGCCTTTATAAGTTTAAACAGCTGTAAATAAAGAAAGCTGATTAGTAATTAACACAGGTTAATATTTTTTTTTAATTACTACTACAAGTTTTCTTTTACTGTTTATTTATTTTTTTTTCACGCCGAAAAATTTTTGGGTTTATTCCTCCTTAAACCCAAAAATTTTTCAGGCTCCTGCAAATACTAGGCAGTTTAAGAGGTTTAGATAATAATTTCCTCTTTTCAAAATAATATGAGATGGAAGCAGGCGCAGTATTTATAAGTTCAACAAGGCAGTAAATAAAGGAATCCAAGTACTAATTAAAGAAGTAAGTAATTCGTTTTTTTTAATTACTACAGGTTTTGTTTTAATGTAATAATTTTATTTTGATACTGAAAACATTTTGGGGCCCAATGGATATAAGGCAGTGTAGGAGATGTAGTAGAAGAAGGTTTTGTTGTCTTTTTTTTAAAGTAAAATGGCGTGAAAATACCTTTTGTTTGGAACTTGCAAAAGAAAATTATGGATGCTAGTAGTAAATAAAGAACAATACATTTTGGTTTATTAATAAATAGGTGACACTTCCTAATATTAATATTATAAAATAAAACATTAAGAAAACTGTCGTATACTTCATTTTGCAGTGACAAAAAGATCGATGTTGGAAATTCTAATTATTAGTCAATTAATAATTACAAAATCTGAAAAAAATAATAATTAAGTTTTACTACAGAATAATCATAAGAAAATAGATTATGATAAATAAATTATAATTACAAATTTATAGTAATTTATATTTATTTAATTGAATTACATTTGTTTCCTTACCAAAGAGGAGACGTACTGAATCGAGTAGACTGAAGAACTTGTCTATCTCATTTTTCTGACATTCTCGTCTCCACTGGTATTCTACGAGTACTTCAACAAACCTGTTGTCGGGAATTCTCCTTGTACGGAACCAATCCTTTGCGAGTCTCCAACAAGATTCGATCCGCTGTGTATTGATTCCGCTCTCAAACACAAATGGATGATAGGGATCGCTGTGGTTAATAATTTTGTGCTGGTATCCATGATCTTCGAGCCCATTATATGCTCGCCACATATCAGTTATAATTTCTGTTCCTTCTGAAACATGTTCTTTTATGATAGGAATGAGTGCCTCCGCATTCCTAAAATTTTCCGGACAAACAACCATCCGGAAGTCTTCTGATCCATCCTCTATCATACCCAGAACCCAGTGACCTTCAACTTGTCTTCCTCGATTGTATTTTCTCTTTCCAAACTTTGATTCGTCGATTTGTACAATCTTTCCTGGACCACCAATTTTGTCACGATTTTGTTGACTGATTAAAAAATTATCAATCACAACCTCGCGACAAAAGTTGTAACTTAAGAAACAATTAATACGGTTTAATATTCAACTTGTAAAACTATTTTATATTGTATTACCAATCGCAGATTGTATGACTAGACAAGCATTCCTCTTCTCCTGGTAGCTTTGCCTCACTCATACATTTTTCATATGAGTCGTCTTCACAGAACGAAAACATTATGCTGTAAAAATATTATTGATTTAAATTTATGTGCTATTATCAATTATATTAAATTAATACCTGAACACTTTCTGCAACAAATGTTTTGCTCCTTCAAACCAAGTTCCTTTTGCAACACTAACATTAAACTTATGTTTTCCTTTGTTGCAACGGAAAACTCCTAGCCCAGACTGACTAGGTAATAAGCCATTAGCCTGACACCACCGGAATGCACTTTCATTATCCCCAAAATTCTCCAAAAACGCTCTCTTATTCCACATTTTATTACTGAAAGTGTTAGAAAAAATAATCAATTGGATAATTGTTAATAAATAATAAATTCATTTAATTTGCTTTGAATTGTAATGATATTAAATTATAATTGGAATATAATTTATTTTTATATACTTACTTTGAATTAACAAATACACAGTAACTAGCACTAAAAAGTATTGATTTAAAATTTTCCGATAATGGTAATTACGCTCAAAAACCACTTCAAAACAAAAATTGTGCAACAAAAGAAAATATCACTGTACATAACAAATAACAAATATGAAACAAAAACTGTTTAAAATATCTGTTACCCGGTTGGTAATGTAGATCCCACAAAACATTTTTATTTATAAGTAATTTTGTTAAATATAAATAAAACATTTTTTTATAGTGGGAAAAATTGAAATAAATACAATTATGTATGACGAAGATTTAAATTTGCCGCCGTTTTGTAAAATATATATATATTACAATTCGTGTAATCATAGATACTGGATTAAATTAGCGTCATCTATATTCAATACCAAGATTTAAAATGGCTGTAATTTATTAAAAAATCTAAAATTAAATATCGATTATTTTAAATAAACGTCAATAGACTTCAAATTTAAAGTAAATTTACTATCGTGTTATTGGCCGTAAATATGAAAATACTACTGTAATCGTTATTAATTATTTCGAATTGTTGGAAAAAGTTTCACCATTGACGCAAATTACATTCGTAATATGCTTATTTTGCCGAAATTGCGAACACGGATAACCTCAAAATTGCAACTTTGAATGCGATTTGCAGAAAAAACGTGTTTCCTGTTAAAACGAACTTCATTTTCGTGCTTAGCATACACGTTTACACCTAGTTCTATAAAAAATTACAAAAATCGGGGAATTCCCATCGACAAAGTAGCCTAATATTCTTCTAAATACTCGGTTTTAACTTTGAAAGACAACAATCAATTTTTTCTATTAATCATTTTGCTTTCCTATTAAATTTTCAATCAGAAAATTATTTGACCGTATTCACCGGGGAAAGTACCATGATAGACACATCACCTTTTTTTTTTAACATGGCACGCTTGCTCTTCTTGCCGCATTCCACCATTCTTCGCGCTTATCTCCCCCTTTTCCTGACTCATCGCGTTTATTTTTCTTACCGCATTCCTTCATTCTCCGCGCTCGTCTTCCCCTTTTCCTAACTCGACACGCTTCACTTTTCGTGTCGCAATTCTACCACTTTATTAAATAAAATGAAACAAAGATGATTCACACGTTTGCAGTTATTTAAATTACAATGAAATTAAACAAGGAAAATTTCTGGCAATGATCAATAAAATTCGATCAATCCCTTTTTTCAACTGCAAAAAATACTTGGTCTTTATTCCAAAGACGGGTAAACCCACTGAACAGCCCAAGGCCTACAGACCGATCAGTCTATCTTCATTCGTTTTAAAAGGCATGGAAAAGGTGCTGGATCTCCACATTAGGAATGATATACTTCCCCAGAGACCTCTGCATGCAGCACGCATATCAAAAGGGGAAATCAACCATCTCAGCACTGAGTGACCTCATTGGGGTTGTGGAGAGGGCCCTGGGTGTGCCTTCCTGGACATTGAGGGGGCTTTTGATAACACCTCCTTTGAGGCCATAAATAGTGCATTGTGTCATAAGGGTGTGAACCCATTAACAACGAGATGGATCAAATCCATGCTTCAAAGCACGGAAATAACGGCTAGAATTGGCAAGAATTCGAAAACCATCTTAACCAGTAGAGGCTGTCCTCAGGGGGGATTATTCTCCCCACTTTTGTGGTCTTTGCTGGTTGAAGACCTACTATTCACCTTATAAAAGGAAGGTATCCTTGCAATAGGGTATGTCGATGATGTAGTGCTGATAGTAACTGGTAAGTTTGAAAGAACTGTGATGGAGATAATCCAACGTGGTCTTGATACTGTTGCTAAATGGTGTAAAATCAATCCCTGGATTGATGCCCAGGTTTTTGTTTATACACCATTTAGCAACAGTATCAAGACAATGTTGGATTATCTCCATCACAGTTCTTTCAAACTTACCAGTTACTATCAGCACTACATCATCTGCATACCCTATTGCAAGGATACCTTCCCTTTGTAAGGTGAATAGTAGGCCTTCAACCAGCAAAGACCACAAAAATGGGGAGAGAACTCCCCCCTGAGGACAGCCTCTACTCCATCGATCGTAGTTCCCTTTACTAGGAAGAGGAAGCTAGATATGGACAATCCTCACCTGGGAGGGATAGAGCCATCCAGGGAAGTTAAGTATCTGGGAATTTATCTAGACCAAAAACTTACTTGGAATAGTCAATTGTTGCACGTCAAGGAAAAAGCTCTTACAGGCTTATACACCTGTAGGCCACTACTAGGAAAGACCTGGAGGCTCAATCTTAAAATGAAATTAATTTTACTAAAATAATAATTAGAGTCGATAGCTCATAACAGACTATTAACATAATTGTACCTATTGTTATAATAATTTTTCTTGTCATATTTTGTGAGCTAAGATGTTTGTATATAATAATTATAAAAATACACAAAAGAGTCGATAGTAAAAAAATAAGTGTATTATTTTACAAATAAAATAGTAGATTTTTATTTAAAAAATATTAAGTATGTATAACAATTATTATAGTTTCTTTGTCGTATAAATTACATATATATCAAACATAAAGAGGTTTTAATATTAATCAGTCTAGATGCTTTTAGATTTGTCAATGTTGTTATTGGGCGTCGCACCCCCACTGCTGAAATGGCTCTGCATCACTTGATATGTTTTATCGATGAGTGACCCCACATCCTCGCTGCTCATGCCCTCCGTCTTGATCTCAGGCAGAATTGAAATCTCAATTTCACCTAAAACAAAAATAACGAGGAGTATAAGTAAATTATTTGTCTATGCCCGTTATATCAAATGCGTTTTACAAATGGAATTTTAAGAAAAAAGTTAGATTTGTAATAGTTCCAACTGGGGTGTCTACAGAATTTATTTTTCGATGAAATTATCCATACATTGTATCGTTGCTGCGGCAATTTTGTTTGTTTATATTTAGTACAATGTAATTGATTCAGATTCTGACGGGTAAATCCCGCACGCGCTTGACCCCAAATTTAGGCGAAATCAACAATTAAGTTAAAATTGATTATTGTATACAATTTAATATTCTGACAGGGAAGTCCCGCACGTGTTTGGCCTCAATTTTACGTAAACTTGACATTATGCATAAAGAACTTACTATTGTAAAAGATAAAGGTTGAGATTTCAGACGGGGAAGTCCCGCACGTGTTTGAACCCAAAATTATGCAGAATTGGAAAATAAGCGGGAATCGAATGCGTGAGAACGGGTGTGGGCTTTCAAAAATGGAATAGCGTTCATGACCATATATGGTCAGGGCGAAAAATTGCAATTAAGTCAAAATTGCGTGAACGAGAAATGGTGAGAGAAAATCGGAAAGTTGGACGGGATTCGTGAACCGGAACGGACGTGAAATGAAGCAATCGGGTTTTTGAAAATTAATTGAATACTAATTACGGGTAGAAGGGACGCGGAAAGTACTCGCGGTCATGCGTAGATTAAAAAAGCCGGAAATAATAAGAGAATAAAAAGTAGAGAATTGGTTGCGGGTACGTGTGCTATGAATTAATTAAATAACAGATTTGTGAAAATGGGTCAAACAACTGCAGAGGTATCGGTCAAGTCTGAAATCAAGTAAGTTCAAATTTTATTCAAAGGAATAATAATTAATTGATATAATGTGGTTATTTAATGCATGATTCTTCACAATAATTAATGTTTCATTTTAGGGCCTGAAAAGTTGAAATAATGTATAGTTAATATAAAGTTAATCGCGAAAATCTAAGAATAAATTCAAAGTCATGTGCATGCGCTTTAAATCAACAAAGGATAATTAATTCAGTTCTATTTTTGTAAAGTTGATATTTTATTTGTTAATTAGTTATACAAAATCTACCATAATCAAAACCGTTTAAATGCTACCAACGTTCAATACAGCTCTCTATGTTATCTTCCTCCTCTCAAATTTAAAGACAATCACTCTTTCTTTCGATTTATTGTATCAGAAACTTTAATCCAAGCTAAGAGAGCTTTCTCTTTCATTCTTTAGATCTATACAACAAATAAATCGTTATAATATCATTATCTTTCTGATGATAAGTACGTATGTACTATTATAAAGTTTCGCCCTTATATCTAATTAATATCTGAATTGAAATTTTAATCTTAAACTTTTTACTCTCTCAAAAGATATACATAACTATATCATGAATCAATTACTTACGAAATGTAAGGCAAAATTTGATCAACGAATTAAATAGAAAAAGGAACACAAACTCGAACGAATAATTTTAATTCTCAAACAAAAAAATGTAAATAACACGAACTCGAACGAATAATCCTTATTCTCAGATCAATTTCATAAAAATGAACTACACGTTGTTGAAAAACAACAGAAATCACAATAACCTGAATACGTTTTAAGATAAAGCACAATTCGAACGATTATGCTGTGCCTACCCTTAAAACTACACACACATAAAATTAAAATAATTATAAATAATGCCAACAAAAAAAAAAAAAATAATCCAAATCTGAGAATAAAGTAATTATCAAAGATGTCGTTCCCGCCGACCTATTGCACACAGAACAGAAAGTACAATTTACCAGAAATTGCAATAGGGAGAGCAAGGGCCGATCTGCGATGAAACAAAAAATGAATAACACGTCAAAGATGTCGTTCCCGCCGACTTATCACACACATAACAGAAAGTACATTTTAACCGAAATTGTGATAGGAAGAGCAAGGGCCGATCTGCGACAAAAGCAAAAATTCCAAATAGTCATGCTCCGAGGCGGTTCAGTTTTAGTGGGCTTTTTCCGTCCTCTCGAAGCAAATGCGGGGCAGAAGCGCGCAGTCCCACACATTTTTTGTGTGTTTTCAGTCAAAATGCACATTACAAGCAAATTAAAATTTAAAATATGACAAAATAAGGCGCACACATATATAACAAACTTAATGAATGTAATCATTTATTAATATCCAAAAATGCCTTATTAAAATAAAATTAGTGCAGCTTGCCGTAAAACTCACTTAATGTCTTTTATTTCTTGTCCACAAGTCACCCTTTTTAATTTACAGGTGAAAACACGGTAAGTACCGATAATGCATGTTGACATAAATAATGGGCCTATTAAATAATTAAGGGTTACTACAAAATCACAAAAAAATAATGTTATTGAAATTTCAATTGTAAATTTTAATAATATCGGGAGTCGAACTATTTGAGATTTAACACATTGTGCCGTAATCGCCAGAAATGGATGACAGAAAGAATATTTAAAAATTGTAATAATAATAACAATAGTGTTATTCAAAGTGATTTTTTACGATTTCGAGTAATAGGCTAATGTAAAGAAATTGAAATTAATATCCATGATGAGGCTCGGCGCAACTACAATGGCGGAGGCACCGGGTAAAAAAAAAACGTGGATAATATCACAAATAAATATTATTATTACATACATAACCATCTTTATTGTGATATTTACAGTTACATTAAGGCTACGATTTTAATCGCCTAATAGACAGTGCGATTAAAGCGAGAACGGGCAGTGGTTTTTATAAAATGTGTCTGTTTATTTTATTCCAACTTTGATTTTACAACCTAGCTGCAAACATCTGAACTACTAGATCCTCTTTCACAATAAAATTATATCGTCGAACTAAATTTGTTCTCATTGACTATTTACTAGGATTAACGAGTTTATAAATAATATATTATGAAAGGGATTTATTCACTTAGTCACAGTTATTTAAATAAATTAAATAAAATAATTTGAAAATAATTAATTAATAAATTATTTTCTCTTTTGCTACTGTGACGTTATGACTTATGTCACATAAGTACTTTAACAAATGTCTAATAATAGACATTTGCTGTTACATAACAATAACATATTGTATAATGCAACAATTTTTGAATCGAAAATATTTAATGCAAAAAACAAAACAAAAATTAAAAAAAAAATAAAATAAAAGTTACGTAACGTAAGGCTATCTGCAGACACGTGTTTCGGGATTTGATCCCTTGTCAGTACAGCTCTGTCTAACGTAATTGCAGATAGTCTTATATTACGTTACTTTTATTTAATTTTTTAATTCTTTCAATTTTGTTTGTTTTTTGCATTAAATATTTCAAAAATTGTTGCATTATACAATATGCTATTGTTATACAACAGCAAATGTCTATTATTAGACATTTGTTAAAGTACTTATGTAATATAAGTCATAATGTCACAGTAGCAAAAGAGAAAATAATTTATTAATTAATTATTTTCAAATTATTTTATTTAATATTATGAATGTATTTAATATGGATATTTAAGAGGATGATGCATGCAGTTGAATGTGTTTAATATAGATTAGGTGTAATTTTGTAAACTCAATTAAGTTTTAAAAAAATATTTTTTTTTATTTTTTTGTTTTTTAAAAATAAAAATTATTTAACGTCGTTCATCAGTAAATAAGCTATATGCCTGTATTTAATGTTTATATTTTTTATAACTGTATAAGTTTGTTAATCTCTTAAAACGGAAATGTATTGATCCCCAATACATTTCCGTTAGCAGCCTTAAGTTTACAAGATTATTAACAAGATTGCTATCGTCTTGTAAATAAATATGTAATGTTTTATTATTATTATTATTATGTCTCGAAATGGTCGTTAAAATAAAAATTATACCTAAGTTAAGTAAAAACATTTAAAAAAATCTGTTGGTGCCATTTTGTTACAAACAGTTCAATATATAAACCCGTATTTTTTTTATGTCATTTTATAGCAATGCTGAAATGAACATATAAAAATTATCTTTAGTTTGGTTCTCATTCACATGATAAAAATATATACCCTACAACAATTTATTCACGCAACATAGCAAAATCCATAGGTTAATACAGTACAATAGGATTTTCTGAAGTGAGAGAAAGATAAAATATATAGCAGATGAATGGTAATAGTTGTTGTTACCATGACTACGCATTCGAAAATAAATATTATCCTGTTTATCAAATTTTGCTTCAAATTTGGAATTGTCAAGTGCCGCGATGTCTTATACTCTGGAAGAGAGAATACAAATTATTAAATGGGTATACGGTGGCAATTCGATGAGGGATACCGTTCATTTATTTGTGGCAAATTTTGAGAACCGTCCAATTCCACACGTTTCAACAATTTCAAGAATTGTTCGTGGTTTTGAACAGACTGGATGTGTGGCCAACAAGAAATGCCATAGAAGAGAACAAAACGCTGCAGAAGACCAGGAAAGACGGGACGTAATGATTTGCGCTGTTGCAGAAGAAGATTCGTCAAAAAACGGAGACGGTTCGAAAAGTTCTGAAACGAAATGGATACAAATCTTACAAAATTTCAACAGGTCATCATATATTTCCTGAAGATAAGATTGAAAGAATGGTGTTCTGTGAAACGATGATGGAACGTAGAAATGAAATTCCTAATTTTTTGAAGAATATTTGTTTTACGGATGAATCAACCTTTCCACTGTTAGGAAGGCACAATCCTAACGTTATTAGGTTTTGGAGTAGGGAAAATGCACACCACCGAATGGATTTCCGAACTCAATACCCACAAAAATTGAATGTATAAGCTGGTGTCATCGGAAATCATATTGTTGGACCCTTCTTCATTGAGGGTAATTTGAATGGAGTTAAGTATTTGAATCTTCTCCGTGATCAAATAATTCCAGCAATGAGGCAACTTCCAGAAGTAGAATTTAACCAAATATGGTATCAGCAGGATGGATGTCCTGCACACGATATGCTTAATATGCGTGAATTTCTAAACACTACTTTTCCGAATCGTTTAATTGGCAGAAGAGGTGATATCAGGTGGGCAGCCAGGTCTCCCGATTTAGCTGTAATTGATTTTTTCGTTTGGCCATACGTGAAGCAGAATGTGTATAATCATGTAAGACCTGCAAATTTAGAACAGCTTCGCCAAAGGATTATCAATGTATTTCGAACCATGTTACACCTCTAATGCTTCATAACGCGAGAAGGAACTTCTATGACATTTATTGTAAATTAACTTATCCATGTATTCATTTGTATTGTTTGTTGGTTCAAAAACCAGTTATTATATAATATGTGAATTTTACTCATGCTAGTTTCGAATGTGCAATAATTATTTGCAAATTTATTTGCAGTAAATCAATTTCTTAAACAATTAATCGAAATGTCAAGATATCTGTCATTCGCAATTAATAGCTGAAAGTATTACAAGTAACCATGGAATCAATTTGTTGTTTATTATCTATCCCGCTTCCTCCTATTGTTTGTGTAAGTAATACTCTCCAACACATAAAAGCTATGTTGCTAGAATTTATTGTAGATCGGTATATATAAATTAATTTGGATATATTCAAGGATATTATCATTTCTTGAAAATGATTGTTAGTCTAAACTAGTCGGAAATTAAGTTCGTAGGTTAAGTGGAAGATCAGCAACAGTTTAAGCTGTCTGAACTTCGTCTACACTCATAACAATTCATTTTGTTTTTTTTTCTGTGACAAATAAAGGTATTATTATTAATACATCAAAAATTACATGTCCAAACTTTCCTATTTATTTAATTAATTTATGTTTCTCACCACTGTCGAATCTCTTTGGTCCTAAGAAGGTGTACCTGGTGACGACCACCGGTTGAATGGGACACCTGGAAGCGATGGCCAAATGGAAGGCGCCCTTCTTGAAGGGCAGCAGGTCGTCCTTCATGCTCCTGGTGCCCTCCGGGAACATGAGCACCCTCGCCTTGCGGGACCTGATGATCTCCCCGGTGCTGTTGATCGACTCCTTGGCTTTGCTGCCGTTGAGGCGGTCGATGAAGATGGTGCCCCAGAGCCAAGCAGCCAGGCCGAACGGCCAAATGTAAAAGATTTCCTTTTTCGAGATTACCGTCGATCTATCCAGTATGGGCCATAGTTCGGCCAAAACTGTAACGACAAAGTAATTATTTAATTATTAAAGAAATAGTTTACTATATTTTTATTATTCACTTCTTGAATAATAATATCATATTTGTACAGAAGGATATAACAATTTTGTGTTTACATAAAACAGAGAATAATTGAGAATTTATATTGGAATTTATTTTAGGTCTATTACACATATTATATGAACTAGATCGAATTCCAAACATAACATAAATGTATGTATGAACGAATTCCATACATACATTTATTTAGTGCATATAATATGTGTAGTACACCTGAAATAAATTCCAAAAAGTTATCTCAATTATTCTCTGTTTTATGCAAATACAAAATTGTTATACCCTTCTTGTAAATCGTTCATATGATCACTGCATCGATGTAGATGTAGCAGTGCCGGCTAATACACAGGCCGGAATGTCGGAGTGGTAAGAACTCCCAGATGCATACGTATGTCTGGAATTAGAGCGCCTGCTCTAATGCAAGAGGGTTAAATTGTAACAATTATTTTTAGACGCAGTTGTAATGATAAATATTTATTTTATTCAAAAATATACTATAAATACAATGTATTACATAATTAAATTATATTAACTATAAAATATGGTATAATTCCAAATAAATTTAATCTGCGGGCGACTGAAACCATGCGTAATGGGAGTCCATAGACTCCGAGATTTCGATTTCCCCACTAACATTCCGGCCTGTATCTTTAGTAGGTATTGCCTACAGTCATTTTTCAGCATTTCTCGATACGTTTATACCGAAACGTAGGCAATTCCGTGTTTGTTATTGCTCCTGAATTCCTCTAAAGTTGTTGGCATAATCTAATGTCTTAATGTAACGCCATATTCGTTCAATTCAATTAATCGTCAAATCAGCTGTGTGGTATGTGATACCATTTTTTGCTGATATTAATTCTATCCATTTTTTTCTAGAAACAATAGTCTTCCTTCATGACACGATAGCGAACTTCATTGAACGTAACAAAGTGATTATGAAGAGCCGATTCCCCCTTCGTTAGTGTTTCCACCTTGCCGTGCGAAGGGGCTTCAGTGATCCCGTGAGCTAAGTTGACGGTGGCAGTGCTCCCGTGCCGAATGGGTCAAAGATGAAAGGGTAGACGAAGAGAGGTACAGCACCTACCCATGCGCAAGGTGAAACCATGCCGATGCAGGTTATTTATTAGTGATATCTGCACCGTTATACCGGGCTTTCTGTTGAATGTGGTCATGTCTCGCGGTCACTGAGTATGGGAACCTCGGTTTAACTTAACTCGGGTCAAGTGGTGTGATATCACATAATCTCCAGGTTAGTGGTGGAATAGCCTATACCCATATGCTGCGTTACCAAGGGAAATCCTGGTAATAGTTGGTCGGACTGCGGAGCTTGACAAACTCCTGATTTCAATAGCCAGGGCTCTGCTGCAGGTGACCGATAACTTCCCCTAATATTCGTAAGACTATAATGAGACCTAGAATAATAAAATTAAAAGGAATGGGTGAATCTTGAAGCTCGCCCAAACAAACCGAAGACCGAAACGCCTATGAAAGAGGGGCTGACGGAACGAAATGAGGAAGAACTCCTAATGAGCAGCGATGGAGAGCTGTCTGCGAAACTTTAGGATCTTGGTACTAAAAACCCAAAGAAATGCGTGAGCGGAGCCGCTGGAAAAAGGATGAAGTTCCTTATGAAGGTAAGAATGTTAGATGAAGATGATAGGTAAAAGGCATTGCTGCCCTAAAAACCCATGACAGCCCAGAAAAAGAATATGCGAGCAAGCGCTAGAGATCCGATGAGAGTACATCCCAAAAAGGGCCTAAGTGTGGAAAGCCTAGTGGAAATGAGCCGGAGGAGACTGAAAGCCCTGCGACCCACTCAAGAAAGACTTCTTGTAGTCAACTTGTAAAATCAATCAAAATGGGAGTGATCCCGAAAGGCTTAGGCCAGAAAGCCTAATGACTGAGGACCAGGTTAAACAAGTGCAGAAATCCATTCTGAATGCTATTTTGATAGGAAGGAAAGGGACTTTCAAGTCCACCTTTCCGCAGGTACATCAGCGTCCAGGATAGTTTGCAAATCGGAGAACGGCGGACTCAGGCCATGGGAAGGCGCCGAACTGGAAATCGTTGAAGCGGTAGAGATGTCGCACAATGAGATCTTCCCGCAGGCACATCAGCGGGGGAGTCCGATGTGGTCCAGGAAATCTCCGATGAAATCTAATTGTCGTATAATACGAATGAGGTCATACTTCCCAGAGAGCAAAGAGGAGAAGAATGAAAGAATCTAATTCTAATAAAGGGACATAACGACCTCAACACCTCCACGTGGAGGATCCTTAGGAGGAATTCGATGGACCCAACTGGAGATGATCATTTCGGGAAACATGGTCGAAAATTAAATATGGTTTTATACAAATCTCGTTAAGGGAGAGGAAAATAGACGACTGGGACAAACAGGTTAAATTAAAATTCAACACGGAAAAATCAGACGCTTTATTTATTAGGAAAAAAAAAAACAGGACAGACAAGAATGACATACAAAATGGGAAACAAATATATAAGGAGTTCAGTAAAAATAAAATACCTGGGAATAATAATTGACGAAAAACTCAGCTGGAGATACCACGTGGAATACATATGCAATAAAGCAAGGCGCATCTTGCAACAGCTGAAAGTAGCATGTAGACTGACATGGGGGGTCACTAGAGAGGCGGCTAAAACAATATATCTGGGGTCCATAGAACCGGGGATAACTTACGGGGCAGCAGTATGGGGCAAAAATTTGAAAGTCAAGGAAATTAAGAAATTAGGATCGGCTCAGAGAACCATGGCTCTCGGAGCCGCATCAGCCTACAAAACTGTATCGACCGAGGCCGCACTAATGATTGCGAATCTAATACCGATCGAAGAAAAAATATTAGAAGCAGGTATGCGATGGGAGACCAGGGAGAGCGGAGAACTAATTACGGATCGCGAAAATACGATGATAGAAAGGCGCGACGAAACCGCAATCAGTGGCCCCGGTATGGGCGGCGGTGTTGAGTTTGACGAAGTAGATAAAGAATTTAAAAACAAACGGGTAATATATGCAGATGGCTCAAAAACCGACGAAGGGTTGGGAGCGGCGATAGCTGTATATAAAAATGGTGAAGAAACGTATATAAGTAAAATAAAACTGGGGGAGAAATGCACACTTTTCCAGAGCGAACTTGTGGCAATAAAAACAGCAATAGAACATATTATTCGGGACGAACCAGACGAGCAATGGCACATTATTTCGGACTCTAGATCAGGCTTACAAGCACTAAAATCAATGAGGAAACCGACAGAATGAATGACGGACATTATTAAAAAAATAAAGACAGTTAAAGGGACGATAAAATTTCACTGGACAAAAGCACATGTGGGAAACGCGGGGAACGACAGAGCGGATGAACTGGCAAAGCAAGTGACGCGCGAGGAGAGAGCAGTAGCGTACGATAAAGCACCATTTTCGTACGCAAAACGCAAAATCCGCCAAAAAATAATTAAAAATTGGGATAAGAAATGGGAAAAAAAACTGACAAAGGACGGGCGGCATATACCTACATATGGAACTACGCAGAGAGACAGAATTTAAACACCGAAATAACTTACCAAATGACAGAAGTGATGACAGGACATGGACATTTTAAGGCTTACTTAAAAAAATAAAAAGAATGGAAATGGAAAACTGTGCATGCGGAAACGGGGTGGAAAATTGGGAACATGTAATGTTCAGTTGCAACAATTCATTTGAACAGAGAGAAAGAGTCCATGTCAAACTCAGCATCAAATAAAAGAGAAATTGAGGACATTAGAAGAAGCAAACACTTCAGGGAAGTCTTCAAGGAATTCGCGAGAAGCGTGAATTCTCTCGAGGTGCGCTGTAATCGGAATCGGGAGCCGGTAAATTAAACACCGGACAACGACATGCTCTTAAAACCCCAATAAAAATTAAAAAAAAAGATGCTTGGTGATAATCTGAGCGCATGGAGCTACGTTAGACTCACAGAAAAGGAGAACAACCAGATGGATAGGACAGATCAAGAAGTAATGGACGCGTAAGAAAGCCACGAAAACGACGCTGAGAAAATAAAGAAAATAACACGCATGGAATAGCTGTAAGGGGACGCGGGTGAAATAAAAAATACTAAATTTCTTACGACTATTATTTTAATCTTAAGGGGAATATGTGAGGGTGGAAAATTATTCAATAAAAATGAGGAATAAAACTTGAAGTTGTGGGAAGTTAATTTTAAGATATTGCAATACAACGTAATTTAATAAATAAAGAATAAGGGAGAGGAAGAGGGGTCAAGGGCTAAAACAACAGCCCGGAACTTCCGCCGCTAGGGACGACAACGCGCAAAGCAGAAGTGGCAGTAGGCGGCTACACAAAGGCCGCATCAGAGGCGACTGAAGGCGAAGAAACCCGAAACACCGGCCTAGATAAAGACAGACCACCCGGGGTGAAGATGAGGTGCCTACCATCACTCAAAGGACACCTGTACTGGTCCTTTAAAAAGGAAAAGGTGGGCAGTGGGCTTCTGCAGGAGCCCTGTATTAACCAGGGTAAAAAAACCACAGATATATGTAACCTCATTTATGACAGCAATTGTCCAAAACCAAGAGCAGTAATAATACTCAGGAAGGACATTAAGTTTGTACGGAAGACCAAGCAGTGGCAGTCGTGGAGATCCGAACAAAAATAGGTAAGAAGCGTATCACTATAGACTCGTTCTATTTTCGTGGTGATCTGGACAGCCCTCCACCAGAGGAATCAAAGAGCCTCGTGGAGCGCTGTAAAAGGGACAATCAACACTATATTCTGATCTGCGATGCCAACGCGCATCACATGGTGTGGGATAGTACACACATTAATCAGAGAGGTAAGCAACTTTTTGAATTTTTATGTACTAACGACATCGCGGTAACTAACAAGGGGCACAAGCCCACGTTCGTAAATGCAATCAGAGAGAAGGTTCTCGACTTAACTCTAGCTGATATATTTGCGGCGGGTTTACTAAAAAAATGGCGAGTACTTGATGAGCCCACCAAAAGATTGAATTTCACTTAGGGTATGGCAGCATTGAGATCAGAGAGGAAAGTAATCCAAGGCAGACCGACTGGGACCTGTACAACGACTATCTCAAGAGCGGAACCGAGGGCTTCCATCTCAACTTTAACACTACGGAAAAACTGGAAGTAACGGCGTCCCATTTCAAAGGCAAATTAATAAGTGCCCTCTCAACTGGCTAGAAATGTCCCTTGATGGAACAAAGAACTTGGAAAGTTGAGGAACGATGTGAAAAGAACAGTCAATCGGGATGCTGACAGAGTAGCACTGTCAGAATATAAAAGGGAATCGAGAAGGTCTAAAAGCAAAACCTGGAGAGAATTCTGCGAGGGGATGGACCAATGCACCCCAGCAGCTCTATCCTTGCTGCTGGGGCGCATTGGTCGCACTGGTCCAGGTTCTCTCCCAAGACCAGGACGGGGCGTTTCCGTTATAAATTCTTTCTATTCGCGCCAAAAGCGCGAATATGTAATTGTATATATTTCTTTGTTTATTATTTTCTTTATTTGAACATTTTAGATATTTTTTCTACGTTTAATTCGTACGTTTAATTTCATTAGAATTTTGTATTTGGAACTGAACGGCGATTTTACGATCCAGCGAGGACGAACCCTCAATAAACGGCCAATCGGCGCATTTTATAAATTTGCTCGGTGAACAATGGGAAAAGGGAAACGTGCTCAACAAAGGGCGATCCCAGATCGCTGGTAGAATTTCGGGGAAAGATCGTAAAATCTGGCACTCGGTTCCAAATCTGGATTTTGAAAATTTTCCACTATTTCACGTTTTTAAACCAGATGTTTTCTATACTCTTGCCATCTTTCTTCCACAAAACCATCCCCACCAACTTTCATCCTCCTGAAAATATTTGCATAAATTCTCTACCAGTTCTCCTTCATCCACGACTCGAGTAAGTTCTAATCAATTTTCTTAACACTTGTGAAACTTTTGTCAATCATATTTCTTGCTTCATTTCTTTTGCTTTAGTTATTATTTTATATTTTATTTTGTTGTTGTTTTCATTTTTTTGTAAATACTTAGATCAATAGTTAAATAAATCTCAGTTTGTTTGTTTAATTTATTGGCATTTTAAATTTTTTAAAACAAATCGATTAAAGTTTGTAAACACTTTCTTTAAGTAAAAATAATTAATTCTGTAAGGATAATGCAATACCTATAATTATAATTACATTATAATAATAAGGCGAGACAAATTTTAATTGTTAAGAGGAATTTTTGCACCCCTGTGAAGTTGGCCCCCAACTTTCAAATTTCATAAAAATTGTTGGAGTTCTGGTGCCCCCCACGTAGTTCTAGAGTTCCCTATACATATAAAAAATAGTTCCGCCCTTTTAACCTCTCCAAAATCAAATTAAATTAGAGGGGGGGGGGCTAACTTCACACTCATGTTATTTTAGATTTTTTATTTTGGAATTTTAAATATCACAATTTGTTGACAATATTCTTTTTATAAGTTAACATTTTTGCAATTAATTTTGCACTCACCACTGAAGTGGTATATTCAGAATTGTATAACCTAAAATCGTACAATGGATAATGAAACAAAACTAACACTGATTTATATTAATTACAAGTCTAATTAAAAAATGTCCAAACAAAAACAAAACATATATGGAATAATTTTATTCTTTAAAATTACAAACAAAGCCTTAATAAATATTTATGGTCAATAAAATCAAAAATCGACAGCGCCCAAAAATGACTTTTGACAGTTTGAAAATTTCAATCTTACTATATGAATGTCTGATAAAAAAAATGTTCAAACGAAAACTAGACATATGTGGCATTTTTTTATTGTTTGATATTATAAACAAAGCCCTAACAAACATTTATGGCCAATAAAATCAAAAATCGACAGCGCCCAACAATGACCTTTGAAAAATTATATAAATTTCATTGAATTCTTACTGTAATAATTTACTGAAAATAAATGTTTTTAAAGTTATTAGAGTATCTGAGGCATTTGATTATTAATGGGTTAATGCTATTTTCTAAATAATTGCTTGAGATAATATCAAATTTTTATGTTTTGTCAGATGGTGGAAGCGCCGGATTCGTGGCTGGAATTTCGTAGCCAACTTCTCATCGGTTATCGAACGGCGTTTACTCTTGTAAGGTGTATATGGATTAGAGAAGTAAGTGAGGGGAAGGAAAAGCGAGCATGCAATTTCGCTCTCAATATTTCAGGTAGATCAAATAAACACGAACCCAGTGGTTTATCAACCGCAAAAAAAGTTACCAGCTTTTTATGCGGTTGGTTAACCACGGGGTTGATGTTTATTTGATCTACCTGAATCATGTAAAAACGGATCGTACACAAATAAAATTAAGAAGCGAGTCGATTATTTTTACAAAAAAATTATAAGTAATTATTATAAAACTTATAAAATAATAATCTTACCTATTAAATCTACTACACTTTGATGATTTATGACGACAACACATCCACTATCTTTGACTATATTTTCTTTGCCCTTTACTTTACACCTTAAGCCTAAAACATGTTTGGCAATAAACCGCAAACCAGCTGCAGGAAATCTAAAAATTAAATAAACTCGTTTTATTATAGACATTTTTACACTACCAATATACGTTTTATCGTTTATTTAAGTATTGCATTGCAGAAGTAATTTAAGGTCACAGCGTTAAAGTGACGAAATTCTGACACACGTTTTGGGTGTATGTTTTCATTTCACGATTTTAATTATTTGATGTTTATCATTTGCATAACATGGATCAACAATTTAAATATGGTAACTTCCTATACGGGAAATGTTCTGATAATTGACTATAATTCTTCTATTCAATTGAAGTTGTTTTCGTTATTTACTTGTGGTTATTTTCAGAAATATGAAGAACCTGATATAAAATCAAATCAAAAATAGGTCAATCAACTATCAGAATATTTATCGCACCGAAAGTTAAAAAAATATATAGAGAGAGAGGTTTTTTTATCAGTATACATTAGGCGAACTGTATACCTGCAAAAAAAACCCAAGTCAAACGCATTGAACCGATTCATGTGTGTATGTTTAGTTGCCTATAACACACAACTAAACGACAAACCAGGGGGGTCGGATAATATTTGAAATTGGGAAACACGACTATAGTTGTCCACTTGAGCGCTGGAGGCGCTGAAATTTCAAGTGGAAAATTTAAAATACTTTATTTTTGGGTTTTTACAATAATTTATTTATTATTGGTGATTTTTATCGCCCTATAAGGTATATTTCTTAAACATTTATACTTTTAATTAAACACTAAAGATGTTCTAAATAATGATCAGTTTGCCATATTTCATTTTGATTGATGTAAATCATATGAATTGTTTTTGTCAGTTTTTTTATATTCGTCAAAAGTTTCTTAACTTTTTCTTATAAAACTACAACTGGTAAGTTATTATTTGTAATTTAAAATACGATTGCTTAATAATTTCTATGAATTGTATATTTTTGAAAGAGTATATATAACTTAAAATTATGGACCAACCGAGCAATAATTAATTATTAATAAATATGATTTATTTTCCACATTCTCAAATTATGTTTTCGGTCTATAAATCTTCATTTTTTATTATAAAGTTTATGCTTTTTACAATATTTTCTATCAGAAAAAAAGTATTTAACATAGACATTTTTGAAGTAATATTTACATCCATATTTTTCTAGATTCTTTAAGGAAAGGAGTTCATAAAATTATCCAGCTGAGAGATATCAATTAATTTAAATTATAACTGTTGTTAATATGTTTTAATTAACATATGAATGTAATAACAGGTTAAATGATACTTTTATAAGTTTAATATATTTTACTTAAAAATATTGTTTTTATGTTATTTTTCATGTATTTTTTCAGATAATTTGCAATTTCTTATTTGCATGATCTACTGATATTTTTTTTCTGTAAAATAGCACATTTATAAAAAAAACTTTTATATAAATAATTTGAAGTAAAATAGTGAACAAAAAATTATAAATAGAAAAATGTTCAAAAGTCCCACCATTAGTTATATTATAGTGTGTATATGAACCTAATCTCAAAATCCTTATAAAGGTTTGAAACTTGGGAAATAATTGTCCACTTGAGCACTGGATGGCGTTGCGCGCGTTTCCCGCTAAATACATGGATCTGGCCCTCTTATACTTTATCTCTATGCGACAAACGCTAAACTTCAAATTGTGTGAAATATTTGATCGAAAATGTATACAAATGAAGAATAAGTGGAATTTCAAGCATGTATTGCAATTCCAACAGCACTAGAGGAGGATAAGATATATTTTCGATGAATCCAAAGCGGCCATAGGATGATTCTAAAAATAATTAAACTAAAACATTTTCTTTGGAAGATTGTATGTTTCGTTCTCTTTATTCTATTGAAAAACGCAACAAAATAAATCATGACTAACACTGCATGCGTTACCGTCACAAGCAATTTCCTTTTTTTTAATCAAAAACACGTCACTTATTATTATGGAGAAATTACAGGTAAAAAAATATTAAGAGATTTTATTAAGACAATTTAAAAGAAAAGTGACAGTGAAGAACAATAAAACTTGAAATAAATAATTAGAATAAGTGCTCGAAATGACCACCAGAAACTGCAAGACAGTAACTCAGACGATCGGGAAAAGCAGACACCGCGTTTCCGATAAAATCGGGGTTTAGTTGAAAGTTATTAGTTATTCGATTTTTTTTAATTCTTCCAGAATGTGCATTTCGGTATTGTCATAAAAAGAAAAAGAAAATTGTTTAATTTTTTTTTAATTATCCTAATTGAAGGACTCGATCGTTCGGGTTGCGTATTATAGGCAACTAAACACACATACATCAATGCGTTTGACTTTGGTATATATAGGGGAAGAAATGTATACTGATAAAAAAATCTCTCTGTATATTCTACACAACAAATAAATAAGGCATTAATGATTGATTATGACTTTTTTTTCATTTGTTTTCATGCCAATCTAAGATTAAATAAATAAAATGAAACAAAGATGATTCACACGTTTGCAGTTATTTAAATTACAATGAAATTAAACAAGGAAATTTTCTGGCAATGATCAATAAAATTCCAACTGCAAAAAATACTTACACTGTATGTTTTTGCAGTTGGAAAAAAGGGATTGATCGAATTTTATTGATCATTGCCAGAAATTTTCCCTGTTTAATTTCATTGTAACTAAGATTAATTGTTTGTAAGTTTGCAAACACGCAAAATACCTAGACAAATATACAAGGTGTCCCTGAAATTCTGTACAAAATGTTACCACATATTCCTGGGTCTAAAATAATGCGATTTAACCAAATTTACCTCTATACCAAAATCGACGGTTATGGAGATATCGGTCTTCAAAAATTATTTTTGTTATTAAAATTTGTTAAATATCTTCTGATAGGCTTTAGATAGCAAAATGATACTTATTGATGTTAGGTTGAACTATCTTATTGACCTTCTTTTTTTTTCTAGATGCTACAGAAGTGGTAAAAAGTTGATCCTCAACTTACAAAAAACTTCATAACTTTTTAACAGATGGACCAATTTAATTTTTTTTTAATTAAAAATGTAGGTAATTTTATTTTAAAGTTTTTCTGTCTCTTGTTTCATTTTGATATTTATCATGGTTTTACCAGAAAATTGTTTTTAAAGTAAGTGCATAGCATACCTAGTGTTGATTAACAGTATTAATCAAGTATGTAATGAATGTTATATTAATGTCAGTTAACATTTCAAATAAAAATAAGCGATGTTATTAAAAGTTTTTAATCGATAAAATGGAAGAGTTTTCATTTAATGAATTAACTGACATGGTTTTGGTTTATGGATTTTGTAGTGGAAATGGAAGAGCAAGTGTTGGAGAATACAGACAAAGTTTTCCAAATCGACGCATACCAAACCACCAAACGTTTGCTGCAGTGGAGACACGTCTTCGGGAAATGGGCAATTTTAAACAGACTACAGTGAACCAAGGTCAAAGCTGCTTTATTAAAACAGCTGCCATAGAGGAAGAAATTGCCGAAAGAGTCGAAGAGAACCCCACTATAAGTACCAGATGATTGGGAGCTGAGATGGGTGTCGCAAAGAGTGTTGTCCATCCAATAATAAGGGAACAACTACTGCACCCCTATCGTATGAGATTAACTCAGGACCTTTTGCAATCGGACCCTGCTCAGAGACTTACTTGAATTTTGCCAATTTCTGAACAACCAACTTGGAGAAAATCCAAATTTTTGTAAGCATATTTTATTCACGGACGAAGCCGCTTTCACAAGAAAAGGCATGATCAATCTTCGTAGTGCTCATGTTTATGCAGATGAAAATCCCTATGCTACAAGAACAGGCCACTTTCAACACGAATTTAAAATAAATGTCTGGGCAGCACTAGTGGATAAATATTCATATTATTCTTCCAGGCAATTTAAACGGAGAAAATTATTTGGCATCTATAATAAATGTTTTGCCGGGCCTTTTAGAGGATCTGCCATTACGGATCATAAGAGACGTGTGGTTTATGCACGATGGAGCACCTGCACATTTTGCTGTAAATGTTAGGGATCATTTACATCAAACCTACCCAATCAAATGGATTGGTAGAGGTAATGATGCCCCAGTCAAATGGCCTCCCCGATCCCCTGATCTGACTCCACTGGACTTCTTCTTATGGGGCTACCTAAAGTCAAAAGTTTATAGTAAATCAGTGGAGTCAAGAGAAGAATTATGGCAAAGAAACGCTGCAAGTTGTTTAAAAAATAATGAGGGAATGCTGCAAAGAGTACATTTTAATTTATTATGTAGGATAAATATCTCTATCAGAAAAAATGGAAAGCTTTTTGAGCATTTATTGTAACATATGTTGTTTATTTTATTCTTGTTTTTTATTGTTGTTTTGATATTGTTAAATAATTAATAACATTTGTTTCAATAAAAAATCTATTTTTGGAGGCCGATATCTTCGTAACCGTGCATTTTGGTATAAGATATCCTAACCTTAGAGGTAAATTACCTTAAATCGAATTTTGGTCCCAGGAATGGAGTACCTCTTTAATATCAATTTTCTAGGAAAACCATGATAAATAACAAAATGAAACAAGAGACAAAAAAAAATTGAAATAAAAATACCTATATTTTGAATTGAAAAAAAAAAATTGGTCAACCTGTTAAAAAATTATGAAGTGATTTATAAGTTGAGGATTAACTTTTTACTACAGTAGCATCTAGGAAAACAACACCAATAAGTGTGCCAAATTTCACTTTGCTGCCAAAGGACAATCGGGAGATATTTAAAAAAATTCAATATTCAAAATATTTTTTGAAGGACGATATCTCCGTAACCGTGCATTTTGGTATAGAAGTAAATTTGGTTAAATCGCACAAGGAATATGTGGTATCATTTTGTACAGATATTTCAGGGACACCTTGTATATTTGGAATCTACGGAAAATCTACGAAAAAAACTGTATCCAATAATGTCATTTTCGACTATAGTTAGAATTAAAAAAAATCGAAGCTTGAGGTTATAACTCAAAAATAATAAATAAAATGTGATACATATAACATATTTGAAAATCAGCATTAAATATTGCTTCGAGAAAGTGCTTATTATATTTTTCCATTTTTAATGACAACGGAGTTACAAGCAATCCCGAAAAATGACTCGTCATCTTCCGGTTATAACCCGGAAACGGTTGAAGATAACTCTTTTTTTCCTTCGCCGTTATTTTCATCATTATTAATCGCGAAAGCGGTTTTTCGAAATCTCTTAAAATAAAAAAAAAGTTTTCCATATGTGGCACCATCCTGTACCATTAAAGTATTATTAGATATAATTCTTTCCAATGAAAAGCATAATAATTGAGTACTTACAATGCGTTTTTACTGCTCTTAGGATTGAGGAGCATCAAAGGAATCGGCGTGGTGGCAAAAAGGACGGAAGCGACCGCGTAAATGGACAGCTTGAGGTAAAACCTCGCCGTTCCGCTCAGCTTCCATGCTAGATACAATAGTACCAAAATAATCGTTGTCGTGCAAACCCAACAAGACATTTCTGAAAATAAAACAAACAATTATTATATTTTATATACATTATATTTATTTTACTAATACTACTAAATCTTCATAATCTGAAAGAGAAAAAATAATACATTGTATATAATTTAAATGAATTAAATATAGTAATAGTAATAATAATAATAATAATAATAATATTTTTTTTATTTTATTTTTAAGATTGTTACAAATTAATTAATTATCTAAGGACACCAACACGGAACCGTTTACCACATTACTTCGTGTTGGGCCTTTTCCTAGCGCTCATGTCGTAACATCTTGGGCGTCTTCTATATGTTTTTTGCGGAGAACATCTTCCACGAATATCGCTACTTTTCTCCATATCTCTTCGCATTTCAGCATGTTGTTGACAATTGTTTCCGGGGACAATTTGGAGATTTAAGATTACGATATTGCTCGCTGATTAGCAATATATCTATTTCTTTCTCCCGTACAATCTGGTGAAGTAGTTGGTCTGCTACCCAACTCCTATTTAAATTTGCTTGTAGTATATTAGTCATTGTTACGCTTTCTCGCTTCTTTGAGGGCTTCCTTGAATACAGGGCATCTACTGGATCCAGTTTGATGTTTTGTTAGTTCTTCATTACATCCCTTCTCAGCGCAGAGCATGCAATGTTCAGGATTTCTACACTATTTTCCTTTGTGTCCAGCTTTGCCACATTTAAAGCAAAGATTTTTCTTATCTATTCCTTTGCAGTTCCTGGCGAAGTGACCATAATTAAGACATCGGTAGCATCTAGCAACTCTCGGTCTTAGTCTGATTCGACAGTTAACTACTCCGATTAATATCCGTTCATCTTTAATTAATTTTGTCGCTCCTCTTGCGTTAATAGTAACAATGGCAATTTTTTGTTCTTTTTTTCCAACATTTATGATTGTCACACTTATATCGTTAGCAAGTTCACCTAGATTTTGCTTAATCGTATAAGTGACTTCCTCTTTAGTTGTCAATCCATCGAGGTCTTTGATTTCTAATGTTTCCTTTTCTTCTAAACAGCATACTTTTGCGCTTTCTCCCAATTTATTTTGGAACATCTTTATTTATTGTTTTGTTTCCAATTTTGACAAGAACTTTTCCTGATTCTGTTTTGCTTATAGATTTAATTTCAGCACCGATCTCAATTGGACTTAAATTTTCCCGAATTTCTTTTAATACATCGGCATATGATTTTCCTTCAGCTGGTTCAATTAGCAGAGCCTCCTTGCGTCTTTTATGTGTTGGCTTATTCCTTATTTTCTTCTCTCCATTTTTGTTTCTTTGTAGTTTATGGAGATTATCCATACTTTCATTATCAGATTCGAGGTTTATTTTATCTGCCTCTTGAGTGTAGTTTTCTTTTTGCGTATTTTGTGTATTCTTCTTTTGTCTTTTTTCTTTCTTTTTAGTTTTTTTATCTAGAATCTATTCGTTATCTCTATTATTTATATTCAGTATTTCTACATTATCTATAATAATAATAATAATAATAATAATAAACAGTAGAAAATGATTCCTGTCGAAAATGCCACCTTTTCCCGGAAACTATTGATCATATCACCAGCGGATGCACTCTATTAGCGAATACGGACTATACACACAGACATAACACTGTTGCTAAAATTATACACCAAACACTTATAAATAACCATAAAATTTCTCAAAATTTAGACCCCTATTATAAATATAATCCATTGCACATTTTAGAAACCGACACACATAAATTATATTGGGACACTACACTACTGACAGACCTAACAATAACGGCTAACCGACCAGACATTATATTAATTGACAAAATTTCCAAATTTACGTATATTATAGAAATTTCAGTACCAAGTGATAATAATATTTCAAAAAAATATAAAGAAAAATTTGACAAATACCAACCCCTTGCATTTGAAATTAAACGTATATGGAAACAAGAGAAGGTTATAATAGTACCTTTCATCATTTCGGTAACCGGTATTACACCGAAAACATTTCACCAAAATTTAAAACTATTAAATTTACCCGATCAAATACACAACACAATACAAAAGGCCACTATTCTTGCAACACTATCTACAGTGAGAAGATTTTTACAATAATTAAGAATTAAAACTTGTAATAATACCGTCAATTCTTAAAAAAAGAAACCAGTGTATAAACTGAGAAATAAATAAATAAATAATAATAATAATAGACCGTCTTTATTAAAAAAAATAAACAATACATTCAAAGAAATAAATGGAAAAGTTCTCTGATGGGATTTGAACCCGTGTCCCTCGATTTCTACGTTTTCTAGATACCATCAGAGATGTTTCTTTTCCACTTTATATTTAATTAATTTAAATTACACCTCAATGTTTTACTTTACAATTTTTGTAATTCATAGCAATCATGATGTTCGCGCCAAATACGCGAATTTGATTTGGAAATAATTTCAATTTATTTCTTCCTTTTCTATTTGTGTCAGTTTACATTTTATCTCGTATCTTTGTTATTTTTGCGTTTCCTAAAAACTCGTATCTTTGTAAGAATGCTATTGTGTTTGGGACCAAATTGAGATTTTATGATCAACGAGCAAGGACGAGCAAGGGGAATCAGCCCTTTGTCAAAATTTGTGCGCGAACAAGGCTGTTGGCACGGACATGTCCAACAAAAGGCAACCGGGGATGGGCAAATCGGCATCGAAAATTCTAGAAACGTTCATAAAATCTCAGATTTGGCCCAAAATGTGCTTGTTGATCTTCTACATCATATCTCCTTTTAACTCGTGCTAAAAAATCTCCATCTTTGTTTAGTCATTTCTCCTTCCAAAACATCTCAACCAACCATTCACCCCCTTTTCGTTTAATTTTTAATTTTCCTCTGCCACTTCTTCCACGACTTCAACACGAGTAAATTCTAATATCTCACTATCGTAAACTTTGTAAACGTTTTTGTTTGTAACTTTGATATTTTTCAATCGTGAACTCTAATTTGTTTTGCTCAAACTTATTATTAATTTTATCATTATTTAAACTAGTATATATTTTATGTGTTAAACTTTATCTAATTTATCTTGATGCACGTTTATTTAATAAATATTTTTTGTTAAGGTTGCGGTTTAGTAGAAAGAGATAGTTATATAGTAAAATGGAAATAATCGTTTGAAAAAGAGAGCCTTTCTTTTGGATTTAATAATATGAATAAATATTTACATTTTTATCTACCAAGTAGAAAGTATCAGTCTAAATAAAAAATAAATCGTTAATTTTCGTGTATTACGTCAATTTACTAGTTCAAGTTAGAAAAGAAAATTTATATAACTATCTCTTTTGTCTAATCCGCACCCTTAATATACAACGTTTTTACTTAATTATTTTAAAAAATAGATTGAATTCGTAAACACATGATGTTTTAAACAAACGATAAGAACTGGACAAAGACATACTGAAAGACCTACACAAAGGTTCTTCTTTAACTTTATTTAGTTTCGCTTATCATTTTTTTACTATAAATTGGTTTGAATTTACATGAAGTGTTTTATATCAATAAATTATTAAAACTTGGTTTATTCCTTTGTTCACTTTTTATTTACACATTTATTTATTTATGTTACGGACAAGTCTTACATAAGTCATACAAGAATAGTAGGAGATAAAATTATACAGTCATCAAAATATAAAATAAAAACTACACAAAACAAGTTAAAATATAAATTGAAATATAAATTGGATCAGATATCTTAATTTCCATTGTAATGCTATACTGGGAGTTTCAACACATTGCAGTTTTACAAATAAATAAAACTAAATTTAAGATATGAATGATTTTTGTAAAATAATAAAAAGACAGTTACAAACACGTTAAAATATAAGGTAATATTGTAATAATTAAGATAAGGGGACAATTACAAAACAAGTTAAAAATTAATGTAAATTTGAGTATATAAAACGTTTGATATTATAGATCAGGACAAGTACAAACATGTTAAAATTTTATATAAATTATAATGACAATAAAGTTAATAAAACAATGTAAGCGAATAATTAAATGATTAGAAACTAAGATCACAGGTCAGAAATTCATCGTAGGAATAGAAGGCACAGTTAATCAGAAACTTTTTAACTCTCGCTTGAATTCCCTAAGAGGGAATTGTCTTACATTTGCAGGTAATTTATTAAAGAATTTTATTGCAAAGTAGTTTGTGCTAGTATATGACTTGCTTAGTCTCATTTTTTTCTGATATATATTAGTCTTATATCTAGTTTTATGATGGTGGTGCGTGGAGGTTATATATTTGCTAGTGTGCTTTCTTATATACAATAGCGATTCTAAAATATATATAGATGGCTGTGTCAAAATCTCAAGGGCTTTGAAACTTGGCCTGCAATCTGGTCTAAAACCTACCCCATTTATAATTCTGATTGCTTTTCGCTGTTGTCTAAAAATTCTATGCCTGGAGGCAGAATGACCCCATGCTAGAATATCATATCTAATATGTGATACAATTGTGCCATAGTATGTAGTTTTAAGAATTTTGCTCGAGACGTTTCTAGATAAGTTTCTGAGACAAAACATGTTTTTGGATAATATGTTAGCTAGGTGATTGCAATACTGATCCCACCTGTGTCTATGTGTAAAACAAGAAAACATGTGCTCTCAGTAACTGAGTTCTCTTTGTGTAAAGAAAATACCATTCTTTTTGTTGTGGATTCATTTAATATAAATTTGTTTTGCTCGCACTAATTACTCACTAAATTATTTGTGATACAGTTTTTTGCTTGGGCTTCTGCAGCGGTACTACCCTCATCGAGAGTGGTACTGTCATCCGCAAATAGAAATGTATCCGAGTCCCCTATATGAGAGGGTAGGTCATTTATAAAAATGATAAATAATAGTGGCCCTAAAATTGACCCTTGTGGGACACCTCGCTTAACACGTCTATGAGTAGATTTATGTCCATGTAAATGTACTGACTGGCATCACGAGTCACGAGACACACAGTCAAAAGCTTTACTTAGATCTAAGAAAGAGACAATTGATGAATTCTTCCTTTCAAATGTTTCAAGAATTCTATTACTGAGAGCAAGCACAGCATCACCAGTTAACATACATTTACGAAACCCAAAGTGAGCATTAGTAAAAAGATTATTGTTTTCAAAATAATTCAAAATTTGATTATTTAATACTAGTTCTACAACTTTTGATAAAACCGGTAAGATGGAAATTGGTTTATAGTTGTTTATGTCACTGGGATTACCTTTCTTGGGTATAGGTATCACCTTGGCTACTTTTAATACATCCGGAAATGTTTTCGTACGTACGATTTCGTTTATTAACGTAGTAAGAAGCATAACCAGTATGTCTTTGACACACTTTATAATGTCTATGAATAGGTGTGGTTATCTGTACACTTACTATTTTTATTTTTCTGAAGAGCATCTCTCACAATTTTTGAACTAACATCACTAAAGCAAAAATTTAAATGATTTGAAACATTTATGTTTGGATTTGTAGATGCAGGGGGAGAGTTCTTGAGAAAATTCTCGGCTATGTTACTAAAAAAATATTAAAGTCATCACAAGATATATTATCACAGGTAGTTTTGATTGAAAGTTTATTTCTATCACAGTTTATCCAGATTCAATGCTGCCTTCGTTTTATTTTTTGCTCCTTGAATAAATGCATCAGAAGCTTTCATTTTAGTATTTCTTATTGCTGTTTTATAATTCAGTTCATAGCGTTCTTTTAGTTAATTAGATGTAGATGTGGACAAACTGAGTTTATTATTGATAATGTTCATATTGTGAACGAAATGTTCATCTAACGGGTAATTAAAAATTTTGATGTGTCCATCATGGTACTTTCCCCGATGAATTCGGCTAAATACGTTTTTGAATGAACATTTAACAGTAAATAAAAAATAAATGAAAAAATGGATTGTTGTCCTTACAATGGCTTGATAAAATTTCCATAAATATAAAATTTCTTAATCATTTTTATTTTTTTTTAATTATCCTCTTTATTATTTAATTGAAAAAAAAAGAGTAAAACAACTATACTGTATTTGAAAAGAAAATATTACGGTTTATTGACTTAACACATTGCACCGTGTGTATGTATTTACGTGCGATAAATAAAATAATTAAACGACCTTTGGTCCGTTCGCAGTGATACACACGCTGAATGGGTGTCATTATGCCGTGACAATGGGGACAATGCGTGGACATTGTCAACATCAACATCTCTTCGTTGATCGTCCGTGTTTGTCTTATTTCCAAGCGGTTTATTCAACCGTGAACCGTTGCATCACAATGCCCGCCGGTGATTCAATTGTAAACAGTTAATGACGCTCAGTGGAATCAATTTAAGATAAGAAAAAAAAATACAAACTTTAATCCATACTACTGAAGTTTGCAAATTAAATTCACTTATAAGTATTTTATTACTTTCCCCGGAACCCTTGCCCAAGGATAAATACAGAGAGTTTTATGTAACACCGAACATACTAGAATGTACTCAATGTAAATTTTCTTATGTTCAATGTGTACTGGAACGCATCAAAGCATTGAGTGCGCTGTGATTGGCTCTATTTCTAAAAATAATATAGTCAACCCAAACTACACCCTTACACGTCAAAAATGAATTACACTTGTCAGTTATCGCAAGCAAGTGATATTTACTATTCTGGCTCTTAAAGCAGAAGTAGACGAAGAGTTGGACATCTTTACGTATCAATAATGTATACAAAGGAGGATAAGATTTTTATGGTATGCATTGCAGTTAAGTATAATATTCATAATTATACATGTTGCACTTGACATAATAGTTGACATTAGAAATCATAGCCAATTACATCGCACCCAATGTTTTGATGCGTTCCTGAACAAATCGAACATAGGAAAATTTACATTGAGTACATTCTAGTATGTTCGGTGTTACATAAAACTCTTTGTATATATATATATATATATATATATTGTATGGACATTTTATTAAACCATTGTACGGTAAGAAATAACAAACTAAAGTATAATATTCTCACAAATACTCGACTTTAACTTTAAAGGACAACAATCAATATTTTTTTTTTCAATTAATATTTTCTTATTCGTTAAAAAAATGGTGATGTGTTCATCATGATACTTTCCCCGCTGAATTCGGTCAAATGCATATTTAAATGAACTGTTAAATGTTCTAACGAAATTGTTGAACTCATTTCTGTTAAGAATTATTAGCGAAGGAACATAAATTCCAACAGATTTGCACATCTAAATTTCAGAAAAACCCAATCATTGCTTAAATTCAAAATCAGAGCAGCTCATAGAAGTTATATTACCAATTTCTAAAACCAACTTCATGATAATCCTAAACAATTTTGGGCGTACATAAAATCTAAAAATCAGGTCCTTCTGGATTTCCTACTGAACTTTCACTAAACGATTTGATACACCTCTTGATATTGCTGAAAGATTTAAAGAATATTTTCAATCTGTGTATCTCCCTCGTTTACAATCTCCTCTAATCAATAATTCGTACTCCTACAGTAGCATTCCTAATTTCAGCTTCTCTTTTATATCTCCTGAAACACCTAAAGAATCTTCCTAAGAAAACCTCCTACGGTCGAGACCAAATACCTGCCTTTTTACTTAAAGACTGTGCGTCCATGCTCTGTCAACCGCTTTCAATTGTCTTTAACATATCAATTAATAAGTGCATATTTCCCGATAAAGTAAAGATCACCTCTATTTGCCCTATACCTAAAATATCTCTCAATTGTAACAACTTTGAGAAGTATCGTCCTATTGCTTTATTCTCTCATATTACCAAAGTCTTTGAAAAATCACTTTATGATCAAATTTATAATCATGCATCATCTTATATTTCTCAACAACAACATGGTTTTGTTCATAGACGTTCTATAACAACAAATCTTGCTATTACTACACATGACATTGCTAGGTCTTTAGATTCATCGGGGCAAATTGATGTGATCTACACAGACATGTCAAAAGCTTTTGATCGAGTGGACCGTAGTCTCTTAATTAATAAACTTGAACTTTTCGGGTTTTCCTCTAATTCGAAACTACTTATTTCCTCGTATCTCTCCCATCGTGAAACCTACGTTTCTTTTAATAGCTTTAAATCGGATTCTTCCTTTCCTAGTTCGGGGGTTCCACAAGGATCTGTCCTAGGGCCTCTTCTCTTCAATCTTTTCATTTCTCGAGTGTAATTAAGTGCAAACATTTACTATATGCTGACGACCTAAAAATCTATCCGTTTATTAGTACGCCTGAAGATTGTATACACTTGCAAAATCAGATTAATATTGTTTCAGACTAGTGTGTATCTAATAAATTACTGTTAAATTCAAACAAATGTAAATGTATGTCTATTACCAAAAAAAGTCAGTACATTACATTTAATTACTCGATCGATAACAACATTCTAGAAAAAGTGCGTACCTTTAAAGATCTGGGCGTTTGGTTCGATGATAAATTTACATTTAATTACCAAGTACAAACGCTGGCGGTCAGCTATTTTAAGGCTCTATACACCGTAATTCTGCGGACTTGCGAAATCCTATAGCTTCGAAATCTATATTTAACGCTTAAGTTCAATCTAAACTGGAGTACTGTTCTTTGATTTGGTTTCCTTACTCTCAACAAGAAATTTTATTAATTGAAAGTGTTCAAAGAAAATTTGCAAAATTTCTGCATTTTAAACTACTTGGGCATTACCCTCCTCAAGGATTTGATCACACTATGCTTCTTAAAATTGTCAACATTGAGTCCCTTGAACAAAGACGTCATACAGCTAGTATTTCATTTTTGTTTAAGATTTTACACAACCATGTTGACTGCAGTGATGTATTAAGCCAGATCAACTTTCATGCTCCAGTATTCAACGGGCGACATAAACCAACATTCTATGTTCACTTCAATCGAAATATGTCTGGTTTACGTTCTCCTATTAGCACAATGTGTAGAATTTTTAACGAACGGTTTAATGATTGTGATATATTTTGTGATACGCTTTCATCAGTATTATTACGCTACTAATTCTTTTTACAATTTGTAATCTTTTTTTGTATATTTTATTGTTTTCGTGTCGATATTTACTGGTATTTATTTATATTTATATTTATGTTTGTCTTGCTATTATTATAATGTAAAATTATTTTGTATTATCCTGTAATTGGGCTACTGTTTCCTGTTGGGTAATAAATGTATTATTATTATTATTATTAAATGTTCATTTAAAAACGTATTTAACCGAAATCAGCCGAGAAAGTACCATGATAGACAAATCATCACCATTTTAACTTCCCCGGACCCCTGTCCAAGGGAAAGTATTGTGATCGTAAAAATTTTCGAACCGCCAATATGCATGTTTTGAGGTCCCCTGAATCTATTCCATCGAGTTTTGAAAAATGTCTGTGTGTGTGTCTTTGTGTCTGTGTGTTTCCGCGATAGCGCATAAACCGCTAAATGGATTAAACCCAAACGAAATCTAAGCTTTATATAACAGTAGAACGATCTGAAAAGCATTTGGTTAGAATCAAAACTCATTAAGTGCAACTTTACTCTTAGCAATTTTTCATTTTTTAATTAGGATAGAATCCGAGTTTTGATTCTAACGAAAAGCTTTTCAGATCATTCCACTGTAATATAAAGCTTAGATATAAAGTTTGGGCTTAATCCATTTAGCCATTTAGGCGCTATCGCGGAAACACACAGACACACACACAGACATTTTTCAAAACTCGATGGAATGGACTCAGGGGACCTCAAAACGTGCATATTTGTTGAAATTGGCGGTTCGAAAATTTTCACGATCACAATACTTTCCCTTGGACAGGGGTCCGGGGAAAGTAAAAATGAAGAAGAGTGTGGAGAAATGATTTTAACCCATTGTAAGGTAAGAAATAAACACTTAATTATAATATTCTTCTAAATACTCGGCTTTAACTTTTTTAAAAGACAACAATAATTTTTTCTATTAATCATTTTGCTTTCCTAATAAATATTCAATCAGAAACTTATTTGACCGTATTCACCGGGAAAAGTACCATGATGGACACATCATCATTTTTTATATAGCTATAGTACACGATCCTCGCGTGATGTCCTTATTTATTTATTCGTTTTTTTTTGCGCACTCGCCTCATAAACGGAACATGAAAGCCACGTGAAAACGACGTCCATGATAAATTAATTTTTCCATTTTCACTCGGCCGTGCGGCGGCGTGCACGTTGATTCTTTCATAAATAACCGGCCAAGGATTTTCCGTTTTAATTGTTGCGATGTTCCGCTTTTTTTCTCTCTCTCTCGCTCCTTTTATTTATTTCGAAATTGCACAACGAAATCGAGAATGAAAAGGGAGAGCACAATGAAACGTGAAACGGATGGAGAATACGGAGGAAATTGTATGGCGAAAATTATGTATAAAAGCCAAAGGTTAATGTGGAGAAATATAATTTTTATACAAATTAAAAAAAAATGCAGAATTTTTTTTTGTTAACGATATTTTACGTATATTAAATAAAAATGATTTGAAAATAAATGATAAATTATTTCCACATTTAGCTCTGTGACTTTTGACTTACGTTACGTAAGTACGTTAAACAAATGCACATTAAAACTACTACTTCCCGGGAAAATACCCACGCCGGACATTGAATTACATAATGTACACGTTTTATTAAGAGTGTATTATCCATCGCATCATTTTTAACAATATTTTAGGAAATACCTTACTAATTTTAAAACATGTACTTTATATATTCGATGGTTGAAGCTATTACTTTGTGATACACGTTTAAATTAATAAGGTAATTTTTTTAAATTAAATACGTGTACGTGATTAATTTCCAAAATTATCATATACTTTATGTTAATTATATAAATAAAATTTGACTATTGGGAATTATAATAATATAATAGAAAAAGGGGATTTATTCACTTCATCACTTTTATTTAAATAAATTAAACAAACAGAATATGAAAATAATTAATAAATTATTTATGTAACATCAGTCAAATTGTCACAGTCAAAGAGGAAATAATTTATTAATTATTTTCAAATTCTGTTTATTTAATAATAAATTTATTGATTAACAGTAAACTGAAACCCAATTATAGAATAATACAAAATATTAAGACAAAAAATGTAAATAGTTGTAATAATTTAAAGGAATGGAAATTAAAATTCCATGGGTGAATCCGGCGCATCTACCATGGTGGAGGTGCTGGGTTGAAAAAAAAAAACGTGGCTGGAATCCGGCGAAGTTATCCGCGGTATTCCTGTAACATCGGTAATCAGAAGCTAGAGTGCAGGACCCTGTATACAATATATTTTAATTTTAGTCTGTCTGAATTGACCTACCCTAATTGAAATTAGAACACTTGGTTTGTTTCACTTATTTTAAGTAAAACAAACCAAGTCTTTTAATTTCAATTAAGTCATCCTGAACTAATTTATTATGATCGGGGTGATTTCTTTCGAAAAGTGCATTTCTCGACGAGTGCCATACAATTAATTGCGCTAATTCGCAACGGATCAGCATTTAATATTAATCGGGAACTGTACACCGGAGTGTAGGATTACGAAACGGACGGAAAGGTCTAATCGGTAATTGCTGCTTACTGTGATTACGAGAGTGATTAATTTGTTGACTCGGGTGTTCGCAGAAGAGGGAAGGGGGGGGGGGCAGAGTGTAAAATGTGTGATAATTAATATTTCGAGGGTACTTAATTAATTGATACATTAAAGCGCAGAGCGATGTGAAGAGAGGGAGGACTAGAGTGAGACAAAGAGAGAACAAGTGAGAGAAAGAGAAAACAAACGAAAGAGAGAGAGAAAGAACAAACGAGAGAGAGAGAAAACGAGTGAAATATAGAAGAGAGGGCTGATTGAAGACGTAGTGCTAATTTCATTACGCTAATTAAAATCTTTTGATTTTTCATACGATGAACGGAAAATATATGTTAATATTATCATGTTTTGAATACAATTTTAATTATTAGCTGTATATTCTTTAAAAGCACACAAATCAAAAATAAATGCAATTTAGTTCTATCTGACTCGCAGTCATTTCTAGCCAGTCTATCAAATAAAGAAATACATGATCCCATCGTACGCGACATTTTATTGGCCCACCATCATCTGGTAACGCAAAACAAAAACATTACTTTCATCTGGATGCCATCACACGTGGGTATTGAAGGTAATGAGTTGGCAGATTCTGCCGCACGTCTAGCAGCCGATGAGGATCAAATACTGCAAATACTGCCGACCAGAAAATTTGAAGAGTCTTCTCACATCTGCGGTCGGCAGAGCTTGGCAAAGAGACTGGTTGAAACTTGAAAGTAAGTTAAGTGCAGACTGTGACTGCATGGAGGTCATCGGAACCACTAGCAAGGAGAGAGGAGGTGGCACTTGTTCGCCTCAGAGTGGGCCATACTAACTTGACCCAGTCATATCTCCTTGCACCTACATGCAACACATGTCACAGCTCCTTAACTGTAAGATATAATACCAAGAAGAGTAAATGTTATGTATGGAAAGTGTTTGCGGATTTTTGCACCAGCAGAATATATACTTTAGATGCAAATTGTACGGTGACAGATCTGGCTTGTGTATTAAAGGATTGGGCAGCAAATATGCGAAAAAGGGATGGATCGAAGTTTAAGGAAACCACAGTTAAAACAATGTGGAATGTTACAAGTAAGCTTTTACAAGAAAAATACTACAACGAATATAGTATTTTAATAGACCTATTCAAATGTATTGAATTTAAAAAAGCGTGTGCAGCACACGTAATAAAATTGCAATCAAGTCCCTCTAAACGAAAAAATAGTTCGACACCGTTCAGTTCATCTCAAATACATAAAATTATAAACACTCCCGACGGACTGCAACGGAAATTTTACCACATCGCTGTAATAGAATTACCTTGGAGGGGCGGTGAGGCTGTTAATTGCTTGGTCGATTTTTTTCCATATTGAGAGGAATAATGATGGTTCTCCAACGAATAGTATAGAATATAACCCAGTATTCAGTAAAACTTACCAAGGCGGCTCAAATAAATGTACCAAGAGTAAATGGTTAATTCAACACACACAGTGACAGTAATAGATGCCCAGTAAAACTGTTCCATAAATTAATATCAAAACGTGGCACAAACATTAAGACAAACAGACTATTTTTAAGACCAAATCGCTTCTGGAAACATGAAAATGACATGTTGTATGATAATATGGCAATAGGAAAAAATATAATTAATAATTGGACAAAACTTTCAGCCGAGGCAATTAATTTGGATACAAAAAGAAACAAAATAACAAATCATTCGAACAGAGCAGCTGCAGTAAGACATTTAGCGAAAAATGGTATTCAATAACAACAACTACAGGGTATCCCAAAACAGAGTTATGTCATGATGATATGTTTTTTTTATCGCTTGATATACATTTTATTCATTACTTATGCACCTTCTAGGTTATTTATTTATTTACGAAAGTCCAATTACAAAGAATATAGCACCAATTCGTTCGTAAATTACAAATAATAAATAATAAACGGAACAAAATTTACATAAAAAGCACTAACAAACGTTAACATTTAAATGTTCACTACCCCGACGAGGTAATTTCCTCATACCAGCGCGGCTAATATAACCAAAATCAGCGTTGAACTTATTACAGTTATTGGCGATTCTGGCCAAACTATAGTTCGTACAGTAATCGGTTCTACAATACGGAACATGAAAAAGAACGAAGAAGCGCATAACTTTAGTAGGTACGTTGAATTGCATTTGATTGAGTAAATAAGAACTATTGATTTTCCCGTTAATCAAATAATTAAAATTTTATTGAAATCGGTTTATAAATGCCAATGAAAAAAATTTTAAAAAAAAATCAGTGAATAATAACCTGCACGGTCTGTGCGGTCGTAAAAAGCTAATTGACTTGTCACTCTGAGAGGGCTTGAAGTGTTCAAACAGCCCTTGCATAATAATAGAAAAAAACCCTTGCATTTCGTATTTCTCCCATTGTGCGTTTAATATAAAAAAAAAACAATTACGTTTAATAACAGTACTGAGTGACGTTTATACAAATTTTACGACTTTGGGCCTCAAGTAATTCGAATAATTTTAATCCTAGTAAGGTTAACGCGCCATCGAAATGAAAATACAAATTCCTCGTTGCGAAAAAATAAAACGAAGGGAGGATTTATTTTAATTAAAAAATGGTGATGTGTCTTCTAATTAAAAAAAAGTGATGCGTCCACTATGATACTTTCCCGGTGAATTCGGTGAAATTAGTTTCTGAATGAACACTTTACAACAAATTGAAAATTAAATTGATTGCAACAAACACCGTGAAGAAGCTAAAAAAAATAAAGAGTGTTTTTATTTAAAGTCTCACAAAGGCAATAGTGCAATTATCATTGAAAAAGTTAGATTTTATTAACAGTGAGAATATTATTCAAGAAAAAAAGTGATAACCATTTATTAGAATAATAAATATAATAAATAAATATAAATAAATATATTTAATTCAGAAGAAAAGCCCACCTCAAATTTATATTAGGGAAATCAATCAAATATTAAAAACCTCAGCATGTATAATAGATAAAAGACTCAGTTCAAGACTAAAAAAGAAAAACCCGCGAATGCCAGAATAATGCTGTCTACTTAAAATATACAAAGGGGAATATAAATTTAAATTAAATAAAAATTATTTCAACATTCAGCTCTGTGACTTTTGACTAACGTTACGTAAGTACTTTAAACAAATGCACATTGAAACAACTACTTCCCGAGCAAATACCCCGCCGGACATTGGATTACATAATGTACACTTGCTGCTGAATATTTCTCATTCATTTTAATAAATTGTATAAACAATATAACTTAACACCAACATATTATACTAATTCGAAACTGAGTCAATTACTAGATAATACGTTCGATAAGATAGAAGACCTTGACTAATCAATTCAATTAGTTGTTGCAACTGTGCAACACAACGCAACTAACAAATTAGATACAAAGACATATAACACATGTAAAAAATCTAAACCCAGAAAAATCAGCACTAGCTAACCATGTAATTGAAACTGGTCAAAAAATCACTATCATAAATTATTATATGTTATTGAAATTATTAATCATTTTCAAATTATTTTTATTTAAATAACTGTGACCAAGTGAATAAATACTCTTTTCTATTGATAAAAAAACATAAAATTATTAATCTAACTAATAAACGTAAAAATTCTAGTATAAACCCAATACGTTTCCGTTTTAAGGGATTAATAATGTTATACAGTCATAAAAAATAAACAGGCAGATAGCTTATTTATTGATGAACGACATCAGATATTTTTATTTTTTAAAAACAAAAAAGTGAAAAAATATTTTTTCAATAATTATTTTAATTTGCAAAAGTACACCTAATCCATAATAAACACATTTAATTGCACGTGGAAAGTCTTCCTCTTAAATATCCATATTAAATACATTCACAATATATTATTTGCATACTTGTTAATCCTTTTAAATAATCAATGAGAACAAATTTAGTTCCACGCCATTATTTTAATTGTGAAAAATTAATTTTTGTTGTTGAAAATTAAAGTTTGAATAAAATAAACACACACATTTTGTAAAAACCACTGCAATTTTTGTTGTTGAAAAATTAAAGTTTGAATAAAATAAACACACACATTTTGTAAAAACCACTGCACGCTCTAGGCATAAAATCTCAGCCTTAAAATTTCATTTATTTTTCTTATAAATGTCTCGCACTTGTAAAACAAAAATTCAGAGTCAATCAACTCACCTATTTCTATGATGAACGACACCGTCTAATTAAAACGCGTTCAACAGTTGTCGTTGTTCATTACGCGTGTATCGACTGATAATGAACAATACGCAAAAATTGCCGAAAAAACACTTTAAATAGTATTGTAATTTTCCGTGAATTCGATCCGCAACTTTGGACTCGAGATCGATCTAATCATCGCGTATTCCACCTTATCTAAACTGCACAGGGCGGCGCGTGCCATTTCAATAAAATGCTAAGATTAGATAAGCGCGATACCGCAATATGTTTTCATGATTGAATTAATGCTGTATACAATCAATAATTGAAATTTATTCGAGTACAATTTATTAAGAAAAAATAAATATTATATAATAATTTTTGCAGTTATTATTGGATTATTGCGACTTTTAATATATATATATATATATATAACAATCTTTATTACCAATTAAGTTTACAATAACGTAACAAACATTGATTATGTATATCACACAAAAATTAATTAATTGTTAAATGGCTATCGACCAGAGCTCTTTCTTCCTGCGCTTTTAATATAATTCGGTTTATTAGAATATTTTCAATTCAGGAAGATTTAATTGAAATTAAAACACTTTGTTTGTTTCACTTATTTATTTAACCAAATGTTTTAATTTCAATTAAATCATCCTGAATTAATTCAAAAATGTTTCACCACGGGTTAAGTGAGAAATTAATTAAACATAATATTTTCAATGTTGTTATTTTCTTTTTTTTAAGTTCACAGTCCTGAACTTTAAAAAAAGACAACAACAACATTGAAAATATTCTAATAATCCGAAACTAATCGAGAATTGAAAGTTATTCATTTTAGTCTGGGTTTTTATTTATTTTATTGGTAGAGTATTAATAATTATTACAAATTAGAATATAATTCCATCGATGAAGCGCATGAAAATTTATCGGGTTTCGATTGTCTAAACAACCCTTATCAATCGTTATATTCGGGGAAAATCACGGCCTTCGGAATACTTGGGCCTTATTTTTTCGAAGAATTTTGTCTACAATTTTACCGTTATTAAACAATGAAATATTTCTTTTTACATGCGGAACATGAGAGATTGGTCTGCGACATGAATGAATTATGGTTCCAGCAAGATGGAGCAACAAGTCAATTGAGCCTATTGCTTTGCACAAGCAAATGTCCATTGAGTATTTCAATGTCTGGCGGAGTATTTGCCCGAGAATTAGTTGTTTCAATGGATGTTTATTTTAAAGTGCCACATGAACGAGAACCTTTCTCCTCTAGGGTGTTTTGATTTTCTTTATTAAAATATGTTGGCAATAAAAGTAACCACATTATAGCTACATGTTATGTTATTCCAACGAATTTAAATAACACATGTGATGTTATATTTGTTTACTACTCCCAGCAAAATGTAAAATTAAAAGAAAAATCAAAGCACTCTAGATGAGAAGTTCTCGATCATATGGTACATCGATTAAAACAAATACTTCTCGGGCGAATACTCCCTCGGACATTGAACTATACATTGAACATTTGCTTGTGCATCTAATTTGACGCATTATAAAAGTTATGCTGCAAACTATTATTGCGCTTGATTGTTGTAATTTTACGGTTCCAAAAAAAACCGTAAAAAATGTAATTTTATTAGAAACAATTATCTTCCAAAGTTTTTTCATAGTGGATATATAAAACTAAAAATAAAAACACTTTTTTCCTTAACCTTAGAGGGTTTTAACTTGTAGAGCAAGTGATTTGAATCGAAAATTATATGAAAGATCTACCTTATTTTTTGTAGAAAAAAAAAACAAAAACAAACACCCTTTAAAGTCTTTCGCATCAGTTTAAAAACACACTCGGGCAAGATCTACGGATTTGATTCACTGTTTTATTTATATATATAAAGTGTACTTCATCATATATTACTGTAAATTGGTATATATATATATATATATATATAATCGATGTCCCCTTTTACCAATTGGTGTCGGGGTTGTAAATTGGTGAAATCAGTAAATGAATTATTATACAATTAGAACGAAGATTTCAGAACCTTGTGTATATTTAAATAATATCTTTGCGCATTGACTTGTAACATAAAATATGCGCATGATATATTTCTAATACAATAATTTTTAACTCTATGGTTGAGGCTGTTACTTGATGAAACTCGATTTTAGTATTTGGTAATAAAACAAGGTTTGTTTCGAGTTTCATAGATTTATTATAGACACTGCTACAATTGTTTCGATACACTGTATCTTCTTCGGGCAGGTGAAGGTATACTTGAAGAAGATACAGTGTATCGAAACAATTGTAGCAGTGTCTATAATAAATCTATGAAACTCGAAACAAACATTGTTTTATTACCAAATATTAATTTTTAAATAAATATTTACAAAACAAAAACTCTCTTTACAAATAATTAAGTGTGAATTTATTAACAAGCGTAAAATTACAGATAAAACATAGAAATGTGCGATTATAATACATGTATATACTTTCAATTTGTTTGCAAGAAACATTCTATTCTTGTGTGTGATATAATCTGAATGTTTTAAGTTAGGGTCGAGAGTCATAAATGTTAGATCAGAAGTACCTCAGGGCTCCCTCCTTGGGCCTCTGTTATTTGATATAATTATTAATGACATTATAAATTGTTTATTATTCGCGGATGGTATAAAGATATTTTTATCTTTAAAATCATCGGATGATGCAAATAATCTTCAGCTAGATTTAAACAGCATTTATAATTGGTGTGGGGAAATGGGCTTTATCTAAATATAGATAAATGCAAAGCCATAACATTTTCCAGACGTGCTACTTCAATGAATACTTCATACACTTGAAGTGGAGCTTGTCACTTCTATAAAATATCTTGGAGTTATAGTATTGAATTTTTGTAACCATATTTCGAAAATTGTTTCTAAGGCCTAATCAATTAATTAATTTCATTAAGTGAAATAGCAAGGATTTCTTTAATAGAAAGATTATGTTGCTGCTATGTAATTCCTTAGTACGTCCGTATTTAGAGTATGTGGTCAGTATTAACAAAATTTAAAAATACGGTGCGTATTCTGCCTCACACTAATTTGGCCAACTTTGATTTATTTGCATCTCTCAAAAACTATTTGCGAAGCCAATAATTTCTTTAGGCAGGAAGGCCGATAGCCGTTTTCCAAGGACAACAATATAAAATTGTCTTTGTCAGAAATAAACATGTTATATATATATATTTATAATTTCTTGATAATTTATAATTTTCGTGATAACATATGCTATGATTTTGGGTATTTCTTAATTGTGTGTTATAATTTTAATTTTTAATGTTAACTATTTATTATTTATAACCTAAATACATTAATAATACGTCTATTACTTTAGTATTAAGCTAAATTGTAAATGATCCGCCGTATATTGAACAAATAAATAAAAATTCCGCGCCAATTACGTGACGTGGCGTCTTTGCCTTCAGATTATACAGGGTTTTATTTCCTCGAAGAATTCTGTGTGAATTTTTATGCAAGAATTGTTTACCTGCGGAATGTGACAGATGGGACAGGGACATAAATGTATTGCGGTTCAAGATAGATGGAGCAGGGACATGAATGAATTGTAGTTCAGGCAAGATTGGGCAGAGACATAAATGAATTGTGGTTCAAGCAAGATGGAGCAGAGACATAAATGAATTATGGTTCAAGCAAGATGAAACAGGGACATGAATGAATAGTAGTTTAAGCAAGATTGGGCAGAGACGTAAATGAATTGTGGTTCACGCAAGATGGAGCAGAGACATAAATGAATTATGATTCAAGCAAGATGGAGCAGAGACATAAATGAATTATGATTCAAGCAAGATGAGACAGGGACATGAATGAATAGTAGTTTAAGCAAGATTGGGTAGAGACGTAAATGAATTGTGGTTCAAGCAAGATGGAACAGAGACATACATGAATTATGATTCAAGCAAGATGGAGCAGAGACATAAATGAATTATGGTTCAAGCAAGATGAGACAGGGACATGAATGAATAGTCGTTCAAGCAGGATGGGACAGAGACATAAATGAATTATGGTTCAAGCAAGATGAGTCATGGACATGAATGAATAGTCGTTTAAGCAAGATGGGGTAAAAGATTGAATTGCCTTTCCAGCAAGATTGGTCAGAGACATAAATGAATTGTGGCTCCAGCGAAACGGGGCAGACAATTGTCGCTAACGTCCATATCTAAGTCTGGATGATAATTTAATATTTGTGTTTACAATAATATAATAATATATAAATAATTATTTAATAAAATGTTCAGCCAACATTCATCTAGCGTATGGATAACTAGTGATAGCCATTTCGGTTGACGATGTCACATGAAATTAGGCCAAAGATGGCGCTTGCGTTGTCTTTCATTTATTATGATTAATATAAATAATTATGTTTGATTATCTCATCTAGCACTTAGTGAAATAAGACAGCAGATTTTTTTACTCGGCAAGATGGAGCAGGAACACGAATAAATTGTGATGCAGCGATTTCGGCAGATGTTTCTACGAAAAATAATGTCCACGATACGGCGATGTTAATTTTGCGATATATTCAGTGATTAAAAATATAATATAATTTATTATTTAAAATAATCTATATATACTGGGAGTAATAGATATACAAAAATGTGGAAATTTTCAAGTTTAATAAAATGTTAAACCATCTTACCATATCGCAATCTTGTAAGAACCTAAATTAAACATAAAAAAGCAATAATATAGCTTAAGGTTGCGGTTTATTGGAAAGAGATAGCTATATAGTAAAATGGAAATAATCGTTTGAAAATAGAGCTATTCTTTTGGATTTCATAATACGAATGTGTATTTACATTTTTTATCCACCAAGTATAAAGTATCAGTCTAAATAAAAAATAAATCGTTAATTTTCGTGAATCACGTCAATTTATTAGTTTAAGTTACAAAAGAAAATTGTAAGATATAATGAAATTAATAGGTCATGTCTGCTAAGTTATTTGAATGCAGAATTTAGTGAAATCCTTTAAATTTTCATTGCACAAGTTTTTATTAGCAAAAATTTAATTTAAAATTTGCTATAAATTTGATCAATTTTCATTGTTTTTCATAATTATTTTTCACAGAAACTAAACATTAAAATAATTTTTAATTTATCTGATGAAATTCCTGCTTATTTTAAGATTATTTTAATGTAACTCAAATTAGTGATTGCCCATATTTGTATAGCTATCTCTTTCTACTAAACCGCACACTTAAACTGAGTTTTATTGACGAGATATAGAGTGTTATATGCGACAAATTAAAGATTCGTTTCTTACTTCACGTTTTATTTGTTGCATTATGCAATATTTTATTGACATGCAAAGTATATATTTTATTGGCAGCAGGTGTATATTTATTATGTAATTCAATGTGTGGCGTGAGTATTTGCCCGGGAAGTAGTTGTTTTAATGTGCATTTGTTTAATGTACTTACGTAACGTAAGTCAAAAATCACAAAGCTAAATGTGAGAAAAATTTATTAATTATTTTCAAATCATTTTTATTTAAAGATTTTTATTCATTTAATACACTTATAGTATTTTAAAAATAAAAAGAAAGAAACGAATCTCTCATTTATCTTATCCATCTTTCCAATTATTATATTTATATGGAGCTTTAATTTTTATTTATAATTAAAACACACATAATTCCGTTTTTTGTATTATTTATTTTTATTGTGTATTTTATTTTGCGATTTTTTTTGTTTTCTAATTATACTTTAGTCACAAAACTTGGGAGGGGGAGGGGAAGGGGGGGGGCAGTTTAATATCGATTACGCTTCTGTATAAGTGAACGAAAGAAAGAAAGAATAAAAAGACGAATGGCGTCGCGAAACGATGCGATCCTATCTCGGCGCGTTTTCTCATTAATGGCACTCGTGAATGAAGGGTGGAAATTGCGCGGCGAAAGCACCGAAAACGAATCAAAAGAAAATTATCGTTTTCCCCTACATTTTCCCATCGATCCTGTGCATTAATCGGCCATCAAGTTTTGAATGTACATAATAATAGGCTTATGCAAGATGTTGAACAAAACAGAACAACACAAGATTTTCTATGTTGAATAACTTTTTTATTTAAATGTTGTTTTGCTGGGACATTTTAATGAAATTAAAAAAAAAAAATAATTAAACTTTATGCCGAGTAAAAAAAAATCAGCTGTTTTATTTCACTAAGTGCTAGATGAGAAAATCATCCTTGAGATAAATTATCACTCAAATAAGTTTTCGAAAAAGAAATAAACATAATTATTTTTTGGTCAAAAGGTGGCGCTTGAGTCATCTTTAATTTATTATGATTATTTTTAATAATAAGAGTACAAGGAAAGGAGAAAATAAATCGCCCAAGAAAAACATGGGAAGAAACAATAGATGAGATAGTAAAGAAAAGTGGCATCACAAGACAAAGAGAAATAAAAATGTCAAAAGACCGAAAGACGTAGAAAGGATGTGTATTTTTCACTTTAATGATTGTTTGAGTTACGTGAAGATGAACTAAACTATTAAATAATAATAATAATAATCTTTATTGCCCAACAGGAAATACATATTTTCCTAATTACATGACAAAATAGAAACAGTTAAGCTGCAGTTACGATTAATACAAACATAACATAACAGTATATATATGTAACATAAAACAAATGAGCCATCTTAAAGTATCCTTTGTGAATTTTTAATTATTTAGTTAAGTGAATCATGAAATATATCTGTAGTGTCTGATATTTTATTGAAATACAGACATACAATGCTGACAGGTGACTTTAAGTCGACATTAGTTCTATGTTGGTTTTTGTCTTCTCGGAAAAGTTGGAATGCGGAAACAAATTTTATCTAAAAATAAAGGTGAATCTATCTTCACATGCGGAATATTATATAGATATTTTATACATATAGTATACCTCCGAGCTTCAAGAGACTTAATATTAAATTTATCTAATAACAGATTTTGATCAAATCCTCTTTCCGGATAAATGTCTTCAATTTTGTAAAAAAGTAATTTTAAAAATCTGCGCTGGTCATCTTCAAGTTTCTTTATTTGAATTTGATTCCGCGGCAACCAGATCATAGTACCATATTCCAACTTGGAACCCTACGCCCATGTAGGTAGAAAGGGTATTTGCCCGGGAAGTAGTTGTTTTAATGTGCGTTTGTTTAATATACTTGCGTAACGTAAGTCAAAAGTCGCAGAGTTAAATGTGAGAATAATTTATTAATTATTTTCAAATCATTTTTATTTAATACGTCCATATTTTTTAATAATGTTATAAAATTAAAACACTTGATTTATTTTTTATTAAATTATTTATAATATTTATTGTAAAATTATTTTTGCAATTTGTTCAATACGGTTTATTTATTTTTCTACTCATATTAAATAATGACTAATATATTTTGAATGGAGAAAATTGTCCATATGGTTTATTAATATTTCATTACTCCGCAGTGTCCACCAATTAAGTTGCGAATTTTCCATTACACAATTTTTGTTTATTTCGATTTTATAAAATGATTTAATCCAATAGCAATATCTATCAATAAATGCAATTTCGAATGTCAAGTACCGACAAACCAGTTCCAGTTAAGTGTGGTTTTGTTGAAACAACCCGGGAAAAATATATGAAACAGTTTGATTTAAAAAAGAACAATTAATGAATATTTTCTTATAATTTTGTTAATATTTTTTGATAATATAATTTAATTCAATAGAATAATGCGTAATTATACGAGTACAAAAAAAAGGTATAGTATTCAACTCGTGAAAAAGGCCTTATTCACTCAGATAAATTACACCACTCATCTGTCGACTCTTGGTGTAATATTTATCTTCTTAAATAATAACAACCAAATTTTACACTCGTTGAACTATATGCTATTATAATATATATTGTAAAATTATTTTTGTAATTTGTTTAAATATGTTTATTTCTAAAGTAAATATGAACAAATTATTATTATAGTGGAAACATTGCTGAGAATAGAGGAATGTGAAGGAAATGTTACCAGCAGGGTTTAAATGGTCGATAAAAGGACCAGCAAAAGCACGGGTAAAGGCAGAGCGAAAAGGGGAATAATCGTGGGAATAAAGGATAAATTTAATATTCGAACGGTGAAGCAGGGCGAGGGTATTGTGTGGGTGAAGTGTAGTCAAGGGAAATGGCAATGGGATATAGGAGTGGTGTACATTAATAAGAACTGGGCAGATGTGAGAGCAGTGATAGACGGGAAGAGTAGTGAAGAAGGAAGATATATACTGGGAGGGGATTTTAATGCGAAAATGGGAGAGTTAGAGGGCGAAGTGAATGAACAGGGAGACCTAGTTGAAAGATCGTCACAGGACAAAGTAGTAAATAATGAGGGTAGAGTAATGAGAGATTGGATGATGGAGGAAGGATGGAATGTACTCAACGGATGCACGGAAAGTGATTGGGAAGGAAATAAGACATATGTGGGATAACAGGGCAATAAAGGGAGTAAAGAGACCAGAAGTTAGAAGAATGGAGGTGCAGGAAATTTTGGGGTCTGATCACTTCCCAGTAGTGGGGCAGATTGGAATGGATAGAAAAGATGGAAAGAAACAAGGACAGTGGGGTATAGGTTAGCGGACGGGACAACGGAAATTAAAAGGATGGGCCAACGTATGGAAAACAACAACTAGAATAACGTGAGAACTATGGAAGAAATGGAATAGGTCATAATCGGATGTGGAAGCAGGGTGAAAATAATGAAGGGACAGAGATGTGTATGGTTTGATGAGGATTGTCGTAATGCGAAGAGGGAAGTGAGAAAAGCGGTGAGAGGGTGGAAGTTAGGAAGAGCAGAAGAGAAGCATATAGCAGATGCAAGAGTTAGATACAACAAGTTATGTGAAAGAAAGAAAATAGAATCGCTAGGACGAGTATGCGAGGAGATGAAGAGGTGTACGAATGAGAAGGAAATGTGGTCAATTCTAAAGAAAGGCGAGATGAAAGGTCAGATAGGAGTGACATTGGAAGAGTGGATTCAAAAGTGTAGAGGAATGAGCGGACAACCATCTGGGATAGGGGAAAGAGAGATTGTGGAAGATGTTAGGGAATTCACAGAGGAGGAAATAGATAAGGCATTTGACGAAGTGAAGGAAGGGAAGGCGGCAGGACCTGATGGGTTAAAAGCAGAAATGTGGAAGCAAATTGGGAAAGAAAGTAGGGACAGATTTGGATATCTGCTGAATATGATGTGGAGAGGGAAAATGGAAATTAAAAGTGCATGGCGAGTGGGAGTGATGGTGCCAATATACAAGGGCGGAGATGGAACAGACATTGAGAACCATAGAGGGGTGACGATTATGAGCACAAGTTATAAGATTGCCATGTCGGTTATAAAGAACAGGATGGAGAAGGAGGCTGAAGAGAGAAGGCTTCTGCCGGAGATTCAGGAAAGGAAGGGGGACAAGGGACCAGATCTTTACGCTGGCTAGGATGATTGAGAGAGTGTTGAATGAGAAAGGGTGCATGTATGCAGTATTTTTAGACCTGAAAGCGGCGTATGACAGGGTACCGAGAGACAAGTTGATGGAATGTTTGAGGAGGAGAGATGTGAACAAGGATGCGAGAGAATGGGTGAAAAGGATGTATGAGGAAACGTATGTAAGAGCAAAGGTGGATGTAAAGTATTCAGAAAAATTAAGAGTGTGGATGGGGGTAAGACAGGGATGCCCGCTTAGCCCATTGCTATTCAATATATATATATAAGTGAATTAGATGAGGTGTTGAGAAAAGGGCAGGCGGGCGGGGTAGTGATTGGAAATCAAAAAGTATGGATGAAGTATGGATGCAGACAACGTGGTGCTAGTGGCGAGAGATTTGGCAGGAATGGAAGAGATGTTGCAAAGAGTGGAGAGGTATATGGATGAAAGAGGATTGCATGTGAATGTGAGAAAGACGAAATGGATGAAATTTAGGAATAAGGGAAAGGAAGGTAGAGTGAGTGAATTGAAGTGGAAGGGAGAGGTGATAGAGAGAGTGGAAGTGTTTAAGTACTTGGGCTTCATATTCAAGTGTACTGGAGGATATGGCGAGCATGTCAAATATATGCAGGGTAAGGCGTCAGGAATTATGGTGCAGAAGTGGGGCAGATGGTTGAAGGGAAACTTCCTGATGGCTTGCAAACTCTGGGATGCTTGTGTGAAGCCCATACTACTGTACGGCGTTGAAACGTGGGGAATGAAAGGATATGATGCATGTGAGAGAGAAGAAGACAGGTTCCTTAAGCAAATAATAGGGTTGGAGCCTAAAACTCCGGGCTATATTTTGCTTCAGGAAGCGAATAGGTGGAGCATGCATGGTGAGTCTGTAGAAAGAGTGATAAGGTATGAAATGAAGTTATGTGGTTTGGAGAATGAGAGGCTAGTGAAAGGGGTATGGAAAGCATGTGTGGGTGTAGAGAGGAGTGGGTGGAGGATGGACCGTAGAAGGATGTTTGAAAGGGCGGGGCTGTCTGAGAGTAGGGCAAATGAGTGGTTGGAGAGGGGAGTGAACGTGCCTGCATGGATAAGAGAAAAGTGGAAAGAGGTAGAAGAACATGAAAGGCAAGTATGTATAAGGAAAAGTGGGTATAATCCAATGTATGGAAGGTGGCAAGTGCATAGGAGTTTACCAAGGTATCTAGGCTCAAGGAGTTTATCGGTGGAGGAAAAGGTAACCTTGGCAAGAGCTAGGTGTCCATCCTCTGATGGAAGATATGGATGGGGGAGATGTATCTTAGATGTGTGTTTTGTGAGAGTGGCAGGGATACATGGAGTCACTTGGGTGAGGAGTGTGAAGGAGTAAGTAAAGAATGGTTGCTGAGAAGAAAGAGAGTTGATGAGTGGATGAGAGAGGATGGAGCTGGCGTAGAGATACTGAAGAGATTGGAGTGGGAAAGAAGAAATAGAATGATATTAAGTTGATGTGAAGTTTATATGCCAATAAAGGTTTTTTTTATTAAAAATCAAGCAATAAAACAATTAAACACAGATTAAATTGAATAACTTTAAATTCTTGACTAGTTTCAGGTTATTAGGCCATTTTCTAGAGAATTTAAAGTTATACAATCTAATCCGTGTTTTATTGGTTGATTTTTAATAATCTATTCATATTAATTTCATACAATACGAACTACCAATGTTTAAATATTAAAACCATTAATATTTATTTCTCTTTTTTAAGTTTATTTGATTTTAATTCATGATGACATTTTTTACATCTATTTCTTTTTAAATATAGTAGTAATAAAACGTATTTTCTGAATCATTATATTAAAAAAATAACCAACACTGTGACACAACTCATTGCGGTAAAATTAATTTACTTTACAGCTGTATGGTTCATAATTGACGCGTTATCATTAATGTAACCCGAAAGTAACCGCATACGACGGCGCGACACACTCGCCGAGTTGATAAGTTAATCAAGAAATAATTATATCTATTGAAATGCAGGTATTAGTCGGAATTAAAAAAATATACGCTAATAGGAAAGAGTTTATTCACTTGGTCGCAGTTATCTACATAATTTAATAGATGCGCAAATGAGCATGTCCTTCCTAAAACTCATAAAATTATAGTAATGTGTTAGATAATAACACATGCATGTTGTAATATTTATCTTCTTAAATAATAATAGCCAACGTTCTCACTCGTTGAACAATAATATCTATTGTAAAATTATTTTTGTTTATTGTTCATTTATTTATTTTAAATTCATCCTAAAAATTACTCTTTTATTTGAACAAGAAAATTGGTTGAGTGAGATTTTACTTCAAAGATTATATTATTACAATTACATTAAATTGTTACTTTGAATCAACATGGTTCCAAACATGCTTGAGACTTGTTTAAACCGATACTCGAGTCGAACGTAACAACAAGATCACACCTGCAGATCTTAAACACCGTCCATATTTGGACTTCGGTAATCCTTAGGTGAAAAAAATCTGCCATTTGAAATTCCGTCGCGATATAATTTACATTAATTTGTTTTCCTTTTTTTATAACGTCACGTATAAAATGATGTCAAATGCGGATGTGCTTAGTTCTGACGTAGAAAACTGGATTCTCAGCTAATAATATTGAACGCAAATTATAGAAACTTTAACTACATGAGGAAATCCCTAAGTATATAGCTTCGTTTGCACTTTTCGACGTTGTCATTTACTCTGCTTCTGTGGTAGACAAAGCAAACGTTCTTTGTTTCTTAGCGTCCCAGGGATATAGCACTGCTACCTAGCATAAATAGATAACCAGTGTACCATCTGCGATCTTCCACGCATCGGCGTCAATGTATCCCTGGAGTGGTTCCGTATTATTTTCATAAACTAGACCTGTCAATGTATCCGTTCAGGTAACGCAAAACTCTATTAGCAGCCTTTCATATATGATTCATATATTTCGATCCCATAGCAGTTGTTAAACTGAACTAAACTGCTCACGGCGAATGAAATATCCGGACACCATAGGAAATCTGTCCGCTAAAATCTATTTCTTTCTAACATCGTTTCCGTGACCCAGGTGGTTACGTTGACGTAAAAATTGCACATCTGCTTTAATATCAAGTAGTTTTGGTGAATGTTATTCCTTCAAAGTTATTTTGTAAAATATTAAGTGTTTTTAATACCATGAAAGTTTTTGTATAATTCGTGGCCATGACAAGATTAACATGTAAAAATTTGCATTTATGGGAAAGCGTTTTTACAGCTATCAAGTAGGCAAATAATTGTATATCGGTAAAGTGTAATTTTTTAATTTATTTAAATAACTGTGACCAAGTGAGTAAATATTCTTTTATATTTACAATATTTGAATTGTTGTCTAAATGATGCGGCATTTTGACATTAAAGAAATTGATATATTTACATATTTTTTCGTAGCTAGGAAACTTATCACATCCTCCTTAAACTTATAACATATTTTGTGTGCTTAATTTTATTGCACAGAAGTGTACGTCATTGTTGCGATGATTTAAAATGAAAATAATTAACTGTAATTATTATTATTATTTAATTATAATAATATACCATTTGAGTAATTCTTTCGCGTAAATTGCCGGTCCGTTTATTACGTCATAAGATGTAACATGACCCTTGATGAATAAAGTAAGGTGTAATTTTAATGACGCATGTGGCGGTTATTATTGTGTTGCGATAATATTTGCGTATTTTATTAACGGCCATTCCTCGCATAACGTGGGTACTTAATGACCCGCCATGAAATACGCAATCGTGACGAGTCCTTTATAAAAGTAACATAGTGTCTGAATTAAGAGCAAAGAAGAGTGGAATGCTTGGTAATATTTAAATTAATTGACACGCTGCAAATTCAAAAAGACAGAACAAAAACAGAATACAATATAAATAGAAAAGAGTATTCATTCACTTGCTCACAGATATTTAAATAAATTAAATAAAAATGACTTGAAAATAATAACAATAGTAACAATCTTCTTTTACATTGAATTTTTTTCGGATAAAAAAAAACAATTGTTTTACAAAGTGTCCCATTTTATATTATTTTCTTCAATATCTTGAAAATGAAGCAGGAGTCAACTTGAAAATTTTAAATGGGAACCCCTATTTTTTATTGCAGATTCTTAAAAAAAATATGTAGGGTTTATACGGATACATTTTTTAAATTTCCAACAGGAGGCGCTGTAATCGCGAAAGTATGAATTTTCTGAAACATTTACGTGAATTAATATTGCCTTAATAACTGTATAAAAAATAACATTTGTTATTTCGAAATGTTATGATGTCGCAAAATTTGCACAAAATAACCCTATTAAAAGACTTAATTTACAATGAAAATAATTAACAATCAATAAACATAACATGAAAATCTTTGATAAAATCGAATCATTCATAATTAGTTTTTTTATATCCTGTTTCTGTTCCCCCTAGTGTTTGGAACTGATATTTTAAGAAATTTAGGTATTGATTGAAACACCAAATGTTATTTTCTATTGTTATTGAGACAATATTAATTCACAAAAATTTTACAGAAAATTCATACTTTCGCGATTACAGCGCCCTCTGTTGAAAATTAAAAAATGTATCCGTATAAACCCTACATATTTTTTAACGCTCTTTTAGAATCTGCAATAAAAAATAAGGGTTCCCATTTAAACATTTCAAGTTGATTGCGCATTTTAATCAAGTTTCACAAATTTATTAATATAAATGTAAAATATGCGACCGAATTTTAAAAACGATAATCAATATGTTTTAATTTTGGTAATAAATCAAAAAAATAATTTGTTTTATATTTTATAACATTTTGTCTCATTTATACGAAAATAAATGAACATTAATTTTGTATTGGATAATTTTATAATTGTTCAAATATTGTGCTTTAGAAATTTTGTATTAAGAATTTCAATTATTACATTTAGTAAAGAAAATCATTAGTAAAGTAATACGTTATTAATACTTATGATATGAAATCAAATTAATTTGGACCACCAATGGAAATAACACTCCCAGTCGATGAGACATTTGATTTAAAAAAAAATCAATGGTGGCTACACTGAGTGAGATTACTGCTTAGAACTATGCTGTGTTACAAGTAACGACACGCGTTATTCTTACAAATTGAATTCATAAATAATGACACATATACTTTTCTTTATTTTGAATAGAAAATAGTATTTATTCATTCACTTGGTCACAGTTATTTAAAAATATTAAATAAAAATGATTTGAAAATAATTAATAAAATATTGTCTGTGACTTTTGACTTACATTACGTAAGTACGTTAAACAAATGCACATCAAAACAACTACTTCCCGGGAACATACCCCGCCGGACATTGAATTATGCAGCAGCAGGTATACTTTATGTGGTTCAATATCCGGGTATTTGCCCGGGAAGTAGTTGTTTTGATGTGTATTTGTTAACGTACTTACGTAACGTAAGTCAAAAGTCACAGAACTAAATGTGAAAATAATTTATTAATTATTTTCAAATCATTTTTATTTAATATATTCTTTATTTTGTTTTTTTTTTTTTTTGGTAGTGGAGACTTTAATTATCTACCAATGAATACAAAAACAAATGTCGCATGTGTCATTATTTAAATAAAAACGGTTGTCCTCTCTCCCAACTATAATTAATAGGAGAAAGGACAGCCACTTTTATTTAAATAATGACACATGTGACGTTTGTTTTTTTTTTATTCATTGGTGCCAACAAAATGTAAAATAAACCAAAAAAAAAGTAATCTAGAGGAGAAAAGTTTTCGATCACATAGTGTGTGGAATATGAAATAAAAAAAGTTAATAATAAATAAATTAAAAAATGTTGATATGCAAATAATCGTGCCTTTCCAGGTGAATTCCGTCAAATAAATTTTTGAATGAACATTTAATAGTATTAAAATAAAAATAGTTGTCCTTTCTCCCACTTATTTTTTTTTACTAGATATATTTCGGAAACTATGTTTCCATCTTCAGTAGTTGAAGTTTTATAAATATAAATATGTTGTTATGGTATACAACGCAATATTGATAAATTTAAATATTAAAAAAAAATCATGTTAACTATAAACTAATCTAAATATAATTATATATAATGTGCTAAAATTTATGAATTAATAAGATCTAAAAGGGGATTATCTAATGAACTAGTATCGAAATTTAAAAGATTACCTATGTGTTTTTTTTTTTCATTTCAATAGATTCCAACATGTTTAATTTTGATTCACGTGAAAATTTAAGAAGTTTAACATTTTCAATCGAAAATGTGTGTCCCGTATTTATTGAATGAAAAGCTACAGCAGATTTTTCAGAATTAAAGTTTTTAATATGGTAATTATATTCTTTAAATCTAGTTAAAACACTTCTAGTAGTTTGACCTACATATAATTTTGTACAATTGCTACATTTTATTGAATAAATACCAGAATTTTCTAAAGGATTATTTTTCAAAAAGGTGTTGCCTAATAACATTTTTAATTTTGTGCTTGAATATGGTGCAGGTATTAAATTGAATTTTTTAAAAATATTATTTAATTTGAAATTTATATATGGATTATATAAAATTTTTGCATAATTTTTACTTGAATTTTGTTCATAAAGTGGTGTTAAAGTTGTAGTATTTTTGATTAAAAATTTGTTTTTAAATTTATTAATTATTTTTGTTATTATTTCTGATTCAAAATTTAATTTTTTGGCTATATTATATATTAAATTAATTTCTGCTTTTCTATTTTCTTCTGTGATTGGATAAAAAATGGCTCGATAAATCATTGAATTAAATGCTGCTAATTTATGCTTATAATGTGTGTTAGAATCTGAATCAATGTTAATTACATTGATTCAGATTGTGTGAGTTGGTTTTCTGTATATGTTAAATTCTAATTTTGAATAATTTCTAATAATTAAAAGATCTAGAAAGGGTAATTTTCCATTAATTTCAAGTTCGTATGTAAAATTTATATTTTTATTAATAGTACTAATTTCGTGAATAAATTGGTCAATTTTAAAATTCTCGTTAATGATAGCGAAAATATCGTCTACATACCTGTACCATATTCTTGGGAAATTAACTATTTTTGATTTTGCTAAATTTTCTAAATTATTCATAAATAAATTTGCCAAAAAAGGATACAAAGGATTTCCCATAGCTGTTCCGAATGTTTGTTTAAAAAAATTGCCATTAAATTCGAAGGTGTTACATTCCATAACTAATTTAGTCATAAAGAAGATTTAATAGTAAATGAAAATTTTTTAAATGAAAAATATGAATGGATTTTGTATACCCCATATGCGGGCATTGTGTCCGTTAATTTTTAAAGTTATTTTGTCGCTGAAGAAACTCAACATTCTTCACAATTTCTAGCACATAAGCACACATTTAGAGATGCTTCTTTTGTCATTAGTATTAAGAGCTTGGAAAAGTTGTAATCGGTAGGCCTTGTCGTCGTCTCAGAACTTTCCATACAGTTGGTTGGGGTATTCCAAGTTATCTACCAGCTCTATCGGTAGACTTACTTGAACTGCGAACTAAACTTTATTCAATACGTTTGATATCCTCAGACACAACGCGGTCAGCCGGTGCACAGTGTTTCCTATAGACGCATTGGCGGACAAGAGTACGCGCGGGGGGTATTTTTCAACTTACAATATTAACGAAACTAAGTACACCATCACGTTCTCTATACTTCAGAACCCAGAAATACAAAATCTCAACATAATAACGTTAATACTTATTGAATAATTAATTTATAAACATGGGACAAATTTAGAAGATAAATTCGAACGAAATAAAAAAATCATATCTTTGTAACCACTTGAAATATATGTTTGCATTTTTGTTCTGTTTAAACTGAAACTTGTTCGCTTCAAATTGTGAAAGAATCACTTTAATATCTTAAATAGTTTATGAATTAAAAAATTATCAAAATTATCCAATTTTAAAACATGAATTTAAATTTAGCGAATCTCGCAAAAGCATAGTTCTAATAGGTCCCATGTCTGGTTGACCCAGAATTCCAATTTAATATTAACAATGTTTTATCGCTTATTTAACCAGGAAAAAAATCCGTTGCGATAATTGTTGACTTGAGTTTTCCATCGTGGCCAGCAAGGTATTGTTCATTTTCTTAAATGTAGAGAACACAACACTTTACAATTAGTGTAAGTATAAAAAATGCAACTTTAATATAATTAATTGTTTTAATATTTAGACATTGGTAGTTGATATTGTATGAAATAAATATGAATAAATTATTAAAAATCAACCATTAAAACACAGATTAGATTGAATAACTTTAAATTCTCGACTAGTTTCGGGTTATTAACCCATTTTCAAGAGAAAATTTAAAAAAAAATATTTATGAAGTTATTACAAATTTTAAATTCTCTTGAAAATGGGCTAATAACCCGAAACTAGTCGAGAATTTAAAGTTATTCAATCTAATCTGTGTTTTATTGGTTGATTTTTAATATTATATTCATATTTATTTCATAAAAAATGCATTAATAATTTTTAATTCCAAACATTCTTTTAATAATAACTTCTGTTAGGATTAAGAGAGAGACTTGCGGCCTTCACTAAAGTTCTTACTCTTTAACCCTCTTTCTATTGACATTAAAAAAATAACCATTGAATTTGAAATGTTTAAGAAAAATGTTCTACTTTTTAACTTAGCGCCATCTAAAATAATAAATTACTTATTTTATCTGCGCTAGATGGCAGATTTTTTGTAATTTTCAATAAATTTATGATAAGTTCTTTCATATGACGTTAAAATCGGTTTAAAAATAAAACCGATCTGAAGTTACCCACGGATTTGTCCAGATCCTCTTCCATGGCGGAGGCGCCGGGTAAATTATTTATTTTAAAAGTAATTCACATCTTATAAACGACTGAAAATAACTCAATTATATAATAACAGTGGCAAGATATATCCAACTTGTTTTAAAATAATTTTTACTTTCAATTATTAGCCTCGAATAAAGACTTAAACATATCAGATTCATGGTCCAAAACAAATCTGTTTGTCACAATTCAAAAACTTGTTTTTGTTCTTAGATTGTTGCTAAAGGTCTAAATAATCATTTAAAATAATAAAATCAGGGGTATGTATTTCGTAACTTTTTTTATAAAATTTTAAAGCACAGCCACGGATTTCGTATGGAGAGACGAACTTTTCTAAGTCCAAAACGAAGGTGTTTGTCACAATCCAGAAACTTGTTTTTCCTCTTAGATTGTTGCTAAAGGTCCAAATAATCATTTAAAACAATAAAATCTGGGGTATGTATTTCGTAACTTTTTTTAACATTCAGCCACGGATTTCGTATTGAAATCTCATTAAGCGAAATCCGTGGCTGAGTTGAGATTATTTTTAAAAAGTTACAGGATTTATACCCCTGATTTTATTATTTTATATCGGTAATTAAACTTTAGCAACAATTTAGTAGGAAAAAGAAGAATCTAGATAGTGATAAATATCATCTCCTTATACGGAATCCGTGGCAGAGCGTTATTTTTTTTTTAAGTTACGAAATACATATCCCTAATTTTATTGTTTTAAATGATTATTTGGACCTTTATCAACAATCTAAGAAGAAAAACAAGTTTCTGAATTGTGACGAACAACTTCGTTTTGGACTTAGAAAGTTCGCCTCTCTATACAAAATCCGTGGCTGAGATTTAAGAATTTATAAAAAAAGTTACAAAATGCACACCTCTAATTTTATTGTTTTAAATGATTATTTAGACCTTTAGCAACAATCTAAGAAGAAAATCAACTTTCTGAATTGTGACAAACACCTTCGTTTTAGACCATGAATCTGATATGTGTAAGTCTTTATTCGAGGCTAATAATTTAAAGTAAAAATTATTTTAAAATAAGTTGGACATATCTTATCACAGTTCTTGTATAATTGGGTTAATTTCATTCGTTTATAAGCTGTGAATCACTTTTAAAATAAATAATTTACCCGGCGCCTCCGCCATGGTGGAGGAGCCGGACAAATCCGTGGCTGGAAATCCGTGGGTAACTTCACATCGGTAAAAATAAAAGAGTTATTCGACATTTGTTCGTTACATATTCTTAAAAAATAAAGCATTTAAATTTATTTTTACCCCGACACCAATTGGTAAAAGGGGACATCGATTATATATATATATATATATATATATATATATATATAATTTATTTTTCATTAAAAACAAAATTAAATTTTACTTTTTTTTACATTAACGTCACTTTTTTATATAAAAAGTAAATGTACTATCCAATAATTTTATTAATAGCAGACATTTAACAAACGGGAACATCTGACCGCACAAAATAAATGTTTACAAACGCCTTTCATCTTCCATTTTATATGTTTGCATTTTTGATAAACAACAGGAGCGGCGTTTACGTTTCGTGAATCAAATCGACTTTAAACAAACGCGCACATATTGATGTTAATAAAATCTAGTTATATATTACAGTATAGATTCAATACGTTTTGACAAATTATAGAGGAAAAGGAAGTGGATTATAAACAGAAAAGAGTAAGGCATCTTTTTTAATGGCATCGTTATTCTAACGTATGCTAATTTGACAGCTAATTATTTTATTTATATGATAGCGTAATCATTTGTTTAAAAATATTATCTTAGACTAGCCAGACGTCTAAAAACTATAACAATAAATACAATTTTTAATTCAAACTTTTAATAAAACCTTAATGACAACGTCAAAAATGTAATGATAGTTTAATAAACAAAATTAAAAAAATATCCTTCATGAACGTAATTGAAATTTATTCTTAGTAATTTAATTAATGTAATTAAAAAAAAATCTGGCAAAATTCGTTATAATTTTACTGATTTGGTTTATAGTTGAATTTGTTGATATCAATTGGGGTAATACAATCCGCTTCGCAAGTGGGCATTTGTAACTATTGTGTGCGTTATTTACACTCTGGATATATAACCTCATTTGCACATTTGAATTAGCGAGGAGTACTGTTAGTAGTTGTTAGTTTTTTATCAAAATTTATTATAATTGAGCCGCTCGTTTTTAAATGGAAATTTTAGAGGGTATATCAGCGTCACGCGAAACAAAAATTGGGCATACAAAAATGGCGGTCCTCGCCGCATTTTGCACGTATGCTACACTCTTCTACCGACCTCACGCTACGTTCTGATATCCGTAGGTCCATAGCTGACATACATTGCCGAAACCAAATAGTTCCATGTCGTAGTGTATGTTTTCGCAATTTTAGAACAATTCAATTTATGTCGATCCGATTATCACAAAAAGCATGATAATTTTCATCAAAAGAAACGAAATAATATCGACTAGATTAGTCGAATGAATGGAGCATAATAGTATTCCTAGACGGCTTCTACACGTTCAGCCGATACGAAGGCGAACACGTGGAAGGCCAAGAACAAGGTGGGTTGATACTGTGTAGCAAGACACAAAAAATATGAACATTCGGAGTTGGCTGAATACGAAATGTTGCTAATTGAAAGGACTGGACTCTAGTGGCGCAAACCCCATTAGAATGAATTTATTATATAGACCGGATTTTTATTTAGCAAGGAAATACAATGGGGAAAACACATCATAAATTAGCACAAAAACATCTTAAACTCTCCAATTCTTAATTTCCTTATTACACTATATATTGTATTTCTAATACACTAATGCTTTTAAATAAAATTTAATATAATAAAATGAACTGAAATTAATGGTATTTTTATTTTCATTAAAAATAAAGAATATTTTTATTTTTAAAATCAAAAAAATTAAACAACCTTAATAATAAACAAAAATAAAATTATTGATAAAAAATGATATGTCAATAATTCTAAAATTAACTTAAATTACTCAAAATTCTATTTTTATTTTTATTAAATACACTGCTAAGAAAAATTCAAAAAGACAATCTTAATAATAAACCCAAAATACAAATTTTGATGCAGCTTGGGTCCCTCAAAAATGTCCAGAACAGGATTTTTGTAATTGCATTAAAATATACAATATCTTTAATATAGCTATCCAATTTTTATTGAAATCTACCGATTATTTTACATTTTATAGACTTTTGACCGCAAAATCAATTTTTCTTCCACTGTGCGGCAACGCGAAACAGCATAGGCTGAAAGCGAATTTTAGAGGAGGCCGAGACCACCCACAACGAGTTTTAGCGTACAGAAGTGGAAGATTATTAATCAAGCATCCTTAGAAACAAAACTACTGTCAGTTTATTTTCAATATAAATTGTAGCTATGATATTTTGGTATTATTTCTTCACATGCGTTATGTTTAAGTCCGATCCATTCACTCTGGATTAGTATCTGCCTAGTATTTAGCATTATGGCGATTTATTATTATTTACATCTTAAGTTTTAGTGTATATAGCTATTATAGGACAATACATTGAAACAAATAATTACACTCTTAATGAAGGGAAGACGACGCAAGCGCCATTTTTTGCCTGATTTCAAGTGGCATCGTCAATGATTCGAGTCTATAAGGTAGACATCGAGAATCGTTAATTCGTAAACTAAAGGAATGCGAACTTGTCCTATTTATGAAAACAGGAAACGAAATTCGTTTAATAAAATATTCAACCACCATTTATATACAGTGTGGATTATATTAAGTAACGTTCCTTTTGTTGTTTTTACATTAAAGTTTTCTCGGATAAATATATATTTTATTGATGTGCAACAGCAGGTGTACATTACGTAATTCAATATCCGGCGTGGGTATTTGCCCGGCAAGTAAGTGGATTATTTTAAGCACAAAGCAATATTGTATGTATTTAATAGTGCTGCTCGTAATCTATTTGGACGTACTTGTAGATTGCACAAACAAAGCAGAACTCATTTTTGTTTAATAATATTGCAGTTAATAATAAGGATTAAACGACATTAAAGTTTGTTTTATGAAAGGGCGTTAAATGCCCACGTTATACAAGGAATGGTAATTGGAGTCATTTATTTGATAAATAAAAATGTTGGTCAAACTAATTTACTCAAACGTTCGAGAAGACGTATTAGTGGCTGCGTCTCTTTCTGTTAAAGCCGTATTTGTTTCATTTCACGACGAATTTTATATGCCACAGATATAACATTCATTGTGAAATAAGACAAATACGGCTTTAACAGAAAGAGACACAGCCACTAATTCTTTTTACAATTATATCCTAATCGTATTATAATTTAAAAGTAATCTTAAAATGTATGCGCATTTCATCATTCGTTTTTCTGAAAAATAAAAATCAATAAAAATAAATAATATTTATGTAAATCCAGATAGTACTAGTAACAAATCGTTAATTTTGTCAAATTTCATTAACTTTCAATCAAATGCATGTAAGAATAGTCACAACGTATTTTTAGATATTTTTATTACCTCTGCGAATATTAAATGCTCGATAGAGCTGTTTAAAAAAGGTGAACCCAATAAATTAGAAAATTATAGACCAATTTGTATTTTGCCAGTGTTTTCAAAAATTTTGGAACAAGCCATAAACCAACGCCTTAGTGAGTTTTTTTATGAAATACAATATAATTACAGAAATGCAACATGGTTTTCAAAAACAAAAAATACAAACACGGCTTTAACTGCTACTCTCAGTAATATCAGGAGAAATATAGATGAGGGCGAATGCTCCATGGGACTGGCTATTTAACTAGGGCATTCGATACAGTTAACCACAATATACTTTTACTTAAATTTGAACGCTATGGTGTTAGGAGCGTATGTCTGAAATTACTAAAATCATATATTAGTAGTAGAGTACAATCAGTATCATATGGCAACAAAATATCAACACCACTGCCTGTTGAAATGGGTGTTCCGCAGGGCTCAATTTTAGGGCCAAGTTTATTTAATATATTTATTAATGACATTGTATACAAAACGCATAATATGCAATCAAATGATATGGTTGTGTATGCTGATGACACCACAGCTATTATCAGTGGTCAACGAGTTGATCAAGTCATAGTTGATACACAAAACACTTACTTAGATCTAAAGACCTGGTGCCAAAAAATAAACTAACTCTAAATTCTGATAAGACATGCTGTGTCTTATTCAGAAATATTAGATCAAATTTGGATGTACCATCTAATTTTCTATTGGATGGTTATAACATAGAAATATCAACAATGATAAAAATGTTAGGATTAACAATTGACTTTAAATTAAGCTGGGAACAGCGTATTGAAACATTAGCACTGAAACTTAGTAGAATATGCTTTTTACTTAAGTCTATCAATCAAAAGTGCTCTAAACAAATAACATTGACTGCGTACTATGCGTACTTCCATTCTAATATCCGTTATGGCATAATACATTACGGGCGTTGTAAAAAACTATTGTTTCAACGTCTATTTGTAATACAAAAACGTGTCATTCGAGCTCTATGCTCTATAAATTCTAAGGACTCATGTCGTCAAGGTTTTAAGGATTGTGGAATTTTAACATTAGCCTCAACCTATGTATATGAAGTAGCCATATTCGTTCGTCAAAATGCTCATATATTTTCACTGCCGCAACACAATTATCCAACTAGGCATAAAAATCAGTTTCAGCCACCAGTTCATAAAACGACCCAATTTGAAAAAGGAATCAGCTATAATGGCTACAAGATTTATAATTGTCTTCTTCAAGCAATTAAAGACAGTCCATCTTTATTCATTTTCAAACAAAAGCTCAAATGTTTTTTGATCGAAAGATGTTTATATTCAATTGAAGATTTTTTTGTTTAACAGATTGTTTTAGGTTATTATCTTATTAATTAGTTATAAGTTACATTATTTAGAGTATACGACGTTTTTCATTTGAATTTTCATATTGTTAACATTACTGTATATATTTACAATTGAAAATAAACTTTATTATTATTATTATTATTATCCCTTGTTCGGGAAGATAATTACTATCCCTCGTTAAGAGGGCTGGCTGTGTGTATATGAGCACTTATAGAGGTTTCAATGTTTTTATCCCAAATTAAAATTAAGCTATTCAATATTATCATAAAGGTGCGAATCTCTCCTCTGGCATATTTAAAGCCAGATTTCATCGTTACAAACGTTTTCTATTCATTTTTATTTATTTCGGCCATTGTAGTGTTTACAAAGTTTACAAAGTACGAAAAAAAAATACCGGAAATGCTTCATCTAGATTATACCTAAATAACTACATAAATAATTCGAATAATGAAAAATAAACTGTTCCATAACATAGCTAAAGAAAATAAATAGGAATAAATAAACAGAAAAGAGTATTTATTCACTTGGTCACAGTTATTTAAATATATTAAATATAAATGATTTGAAAATAATTAATAAATTATTTCCACATTTTGCTCTGTGACTTTTGACTTACGTTACATAAGTACGTTAAACAAATGCACATTAAAACAACTACCACTAATTTAAATTGATTTAGTTTAATTTGATTTAATATAATTGATTTAAATATGAAAACACCTTGTACACTTTTCTTCACTTACTTATTTATTAACAGATGTACATTTCGAACACCATGTATTCATTATCAATGTTTTACAAACAATTTATATTTCTTTCAAATCTTCACGAAACTCACATTTAATTAAGTGTATAATTGATTTAATTTTGCTGATTGTATTTGAATTAATTTAATTGATTTATTTTAACATCTTTAAATTATGTAAGGCATAGCTGTACTGACGAGGAATAGATCCCGAAACACGTGTCTGCAGATGGCCTTATATTAAGTAACGTTCCTTTTGTTGTTTTCGCATTAGATAAATTTTTCTCGGATCAAAATTTGTTGCATTATGCAATATTTTATTGATGTGCAACAGCAGGTGTACATTATGTAATTCAATGTCCGGCGTGGGGAGAAGTAGTTGTTTTAATGTGCATTTGTTTAACGTACTTACGTAATGTAAGTCAGGAGTCGCAGAGCTAAATGTGAAAATAATTTATTGATTATTTTCAAATCATTTTTATTTAATATAAATAAATAGGAGTTGATTTGCATTTTATTTTTTCCCGATCTAATTATGTGCAAATTATAAAAAAAGCAAAAATCATCCAAATTGAGTATTCATTCAAGTAATATTTTAAAAATATTATTGCGTGTCCAAATAAAAAAAATATCTTTATTCAGACAAATACCAATTACCAAATTGAGAACTTTCCTCCTCTGGAGTGCTTTGATTTTTTTCTTTATTTAAAATTTTGTTGACAGCAATGAATAAAAAACAAATAAAACCTCACATATGTCATTATTTACGAAATCAACCATGGGATTCTGAATGAAACGATATTGCGACAACGAATCGGAGTTCTCTGTCTAACAGCCGTTGATTGGAATCGTTCCATTTTCGTTTTGAGTCGCTATCGACTTACTAGAATCCCGCCTCAAATTATTCACTTTGATAGAATAACGTAACCTATAGCGTTTGGTTGTTTTTATTACCAACATTATTATTTTTTTTAACAGAAAACATTAAAATCACTCTAGAGGACAAAAGTTCTCGATCTGGTATTTTTCTGAAAAAAGATATTTTATATAAATCAAATGTTTTTTTTTCTATAATTGTTTAATGTTTTACATTTACAATATTTAATATGTACAGAAAATGAGTGAAAACCTTCGGGTAACTCAATTCATTAATTAATTTTTAATAGAAAATCCAAATAAAAAAATGTTGTATTGTTCTTCATTGAGGCTCACGAGGTCTTCGGAATTTTAAATATGTGACTATGAATTAGTATTGTTTTTTAAATATTTTGTAAAAAATCAATAGCATTAACAATCAATTAGACACGTGTATAATTCCATTGATGTAAATGATTAATAAATTGGATATTTTTACAATTTTATAACTTCATCAGAAGCATTCTATTAATGAAAATAGATCTGGCAACGACGCACGCTCGTTTGTAAAAGAAAAGGTGTATGCAACACCTCCAGCGGATGATATAGCAGTTATAAACAGGATAAATGCACACTTGTTTGATCCAGCGTTGACGAATGTATAGTTCTTTTAAGTGGCCCGTGAGGCTTAAGGAGGGGCCGTGTGACTTATTTTCGTTAATATTTTTATCTAAAAATTAGTCAAAGAGTCATGCTACCTAAAGCTTTTCACTCATTTTCTGTACACCTTGTATATGTTAAATTAAATAAAAATGATTTGATATTAATTAATAAATTTAGCTCTGTGACTTTTGACTTACGTTACGTAAGTGCGTTAAACAAATGCACATTAAAACAACTACTTCCCGGGGAAATACCCACTCCCACTTCCGAGAAAAATTTAATGCAAAAACAACAAAAAGAACGTTATTAAATATTATTTAAATCACTGTGACCAATTGAATGAATACTCTTTTCTATTTATATGTAAATTTTTTAAATTTACAATTTTTATACAGGGTGTCCCGTTTATTACGTGGAAATGGCTTAACATCAGATTTCTTGTACTAAAATATTGAATTATAATATTTTGGTACCTCGACAACCAATACGAGTAAAAGAGGATAAGAATAGGCACACGAATTCTGATGTTAAGCCATTTTCACACAAAAACGGGACACCCTATATAATTATTGTAAATGTAAAACATTAAACAATTATGGAAAAATAAGAAGTAAAAAACTGACGAGTAAATTCATTTCATAAGACAATGGACGACATTAGCGATCAAAACCTTTCTGACACAGCAACTGACAAGGACAGGCGCCTACAAAATCAGGCGGAAAGACCAACGGTCGATAGCCAATTGGCAGAAGAACTTATTTTTATGTTAGTTATTTATTGTATTTATTTATTATTATTACTTTGTTAAAAATAATCTGCCAATAAAGATTTATATACAGGGTGTTTCAAATTCGAGTCTCACCATGGGGATCTCGCTTATTATAAGAGATAAAGGGTAGGTTTAAATTCGGCACTTTTGCAGAATTTCATGCTGATTAATATCCCATTGAGAAAACTGGGCTAAGTTTCTTTGTTTTCAAGAAAAATGAAAAAAAAACTGAAAAATGCGATTTTCTTTTTTATTTATATCTTCGTTATTTGAAGCAATATTTCAATGCAATGATGACATTATTATAGCACTTTTTTTATGTTCTAATCGATGGAGTACTTATTTTACTAATAGCATGTTTCTGGACCATCATCAACTTTCTTATTTTTTATGGGCACCATATTGGTTTTTTATCAGATTAGAATCCTCTATTTTTTCTGATTACAACGATACCACATATGATATCTTTATTCTGATAAATAAACACAGTCTTAACAAAATATTTTTTTTATACTAATAAATCACGCATGCTATGAAATTAAAAGTAATCAGCAGAAAATATAATGTCATTTGTAGCTTTTTGAATACCATATTTATAAAGAAGTTTTGCAATAGAACAAAAATTTAAATAATGATTTTTTTACAAACTAAAAATTATTTTAAAAAATAGTACACAAAAAATATTTCATTAATTTATGTTCAAAAAACAGCCGTAGCAGCAACAGAAATTCAAAGGTGTTCCTTAAATTATTTATTGTAGTATACAAAATCCCTCTAGAAATTTTATTGAATTTCAAGACGAAATTATTAATGTTTTATAATTTCATAATTTATGTTCTGACTATACACATTTGGCTAAACATTTATTCTAAAGGAACATTGGGGTCTCATATTCAAGCTTTGTTTTGCCTTTAAATCACTTAAAACCCTATAAAATTAGGTACACACTAATAAAAATTGAACAATTTAAATATTAAATAAATAGTAATATTTAATTTTAAATTTTGACAATCAATCGACAGAATGACATCCATCTAGTTGCTATAAATGAGTGCTTAACTAATTACAATAAAGGTATGATATATTATATCATTGTAATCAGAATAAATGGAGGTTTTTAATCTGTTAAAAAACAATATAAGAAATAAGAAAGTTGATGATGGTCCAGAAAAAACGAAACATGCTATTAGTAAAATTAGTACGCCATCAATTAGATCATAAAAAAGTGCTATAAGAATGTTTTCATCGTATTGAAATATTGCTTCAAATAATAAAGATATAAATTTTTAAAAAAATCGCATTTTTCAGTTTTCTTCATTTTTTTTTTTGAAAACAAACAAACGTATCCCAGATTTCTCAACGGGATATTAATCAGCATGAAATTCTGCAAAAGTGCCGAATTTAAACCTACGAGCGAGATCCCCATGGTGAGACTCGAATTTGAAACACCCTGTATATACAAAAGTTAACCGTTAAGCAGGAATTGTTTAATGTTTTAATTGTATATTAAACAGACTTTCAAATTTTAAATAAATATAAAAATAATTTTAAAAATCCGATTGCTGAGACCGGTCGACAGGGTTTTAATTTCGCCCCTATAAATAATTTATTTATTTGACAATATATAAATAATCTGTTCAGTTGTCGAAATTTTCGAATTGAAATTTTTCCGAACTTACTTGAATTCCCTGAACGTTCACAATTTTCATTCAACGTAAGAAAAATTGAATCCTCCCTGCTTCCGGCACACACGCGCACATCAGAAATAATTCGAAAAGGACGCACGCGGAAAATCCGGAGGCACACCGGACATTTGGCCGCTACCGACTCTTTGTTATTTACAGGCTAAGATCGCTTCTGATTCTCATTCATCCGACTCGCTGTTTGTTTCATTCTGCTTCGTCCCGCACATACTAAATAAATCGCGGCTCCGACGCCGGCTCCAACACCAACGGGAACCGACCGTCCGCTCGCGCCGCGCCACCTGTGTTCAGTTTTCATTTTCTCTTGCTAGTGATAGTGAAAACAAACGGTTGCGGAAATTGAAAGGGAAATTTTATTTAGTTCGAGAGTGCATTCAGCAGGAATATTGCTACCAGTAAAAATTGAATTTATAGGTAAATTATAAGGTCGATTAAAAACATAACATCTTTTCACCAAGGTTTTACATAAGTCAGGAAATGTAGTATAATATATCATTATCTAAAAACAGTATATACATTTTAGGAAGCATATAAGTTGAGAGATAGAACAGATTAATATTAATGTATATGTGAACAAATAATAATAATAATAACGTTTATTGTCCAACTGGAGAACATTCCCAATTACAGGACAATTATATAAATCATATATAAATTAATTGCAATTTCATTTAAACAATAAAAATATTATGCGATTTTACCCAATGAAAGTACAGATTTAATTTAGCCATAATTTAAAAAAGTTAACAATGCATGATTAAAAATGATAAAGGATCTGCAAAAATATCACACATTAACAATAGTTAATTAAAACGATCACAGACTATGCTAATAGGTGACTTGGAGCCATACAATGTACGATTAGAAGCAATATAAAATGAGCTTCTGTTTCTACTGTTAAAAGTTGGAATACGTAATGTAATCAATTTTAAAATATCCGGACAATCAATTCCGTTATGAAGTACTTTATACAAAAACGTAATTCCAGATGTCCTTCTCCGTCGTTCAAGCGAATCAACATTGAATTTTTCCAGTAACAACTCTTGGCTATAACCTCTAACTGGATAAGTTCCATAAACTTTCAAATGTAAATATTTGAGGAATTTTCGCTGGACACTTTCTATAAGACTAATTTGTTGTTGAGTTAGAGGATACCAAACCAAAGAAGCGTATTCCAGCTTTGACCTAACAAAGGCATTAAAGAGAGATTTCAACGCTGTGATATTTTGAAGATCCAAAGAGTTTCGTAGTATAAAACTTAATGCCTTAAAGGAACCGCTGACCGTTTCATGAATATGCATATTAAATGTAAACGTATCATCAAACCATACGCCCAAGTCTTTAAATACACTAACTTGTTCTAAGGTATTATTACAAACAGTGTAATCAAACTTAATAGTATTAATCTTTCTAGTGAATGACATAAACTTGCATTTGTTGCTATTTAGAGTTAAGTTATTTAATGAACACCAATTAGATACTATACCAAGCTGATCTTGCAACTGCTGACAGTCCTAAAGTGATGAAACAGAAGAATATCATTTCAAATCATCAGCATAAAAAAGTGTTTACAATTAAGTGCAGCTGAAAGATCATTAATAAAAAGATTGAAGGGCCCAAAATGGATCCTTGTGGAACCCCGGAGGTTGGGAAATAGGATTTTGATTTAAAATTGTTAACAGAGACATAAGTTTCGCGATTATAAAGATAACATTGCAAAGGCAATAAATGACCAGCGTTAAATCCAAAGTATTCCAATTTTGCTAATAGTAAAGTGTGATCGACTCTATCAAACGCCCTAGACATATCAGTATATATGACATCCATCTGTCCGGAAGCATCCAAAACTCTAGAAATGTCATGTGCAATAATTGTTAAATTCGTAACAGTGGAGCGGCCAGGAATGAATCCATGTTGCTGCAAAGATAGATATGGAGCCAAGCGCACATACATTTGATCGTAGTTAGCCTTTTCAAAAACTTTTGCTAGATGTGATAGGATAGCTACCGGGCGGTAGTTGGTGATATTACGGGTATTTACCGAGGTCTTAGGTATAGGGCAAATTGAAGCAATCTTCAGTTTATTAGGGAAAGAAGAAGTTTGAATTGATAAATTAAAAATAATTGAAAGTGGGTAGCAAAAAATACGAGCACAATCCTTAAGCAAAAAAGCTGGTAAGTTGTCATCACCTGCGGATAACTTATTAGGCAGATTCTTTAAAAATTTTAAGATAGTTTCAGAGGAGATATGTGAAAAATGAAAAGAAGGTAAATTAGAGAATATTTCAAGACCGGTATTGTCCGATGAAGGGATAAAAACAGATTCAAAGTGCTTACGAAAACCATTTGAGATATCATCAGGCGTTTCATAGGTTTCACCATCACAAGTCATTCGGGCAGGTATAAATGAAAAAATTGACTTTTTTGTGTTAACATAGGTCCAAAATTGCTTTGGATTAGCAGAAAGTTGGTTTTCGGTGGTATTTATATAGGACTTATAAGCAATTTCGATTATTGATTTAATAAATAACCTGAGTTTCTTGAATATATAATCAGAATGGGGATCTTTTTTTTTTAGATTTACCTATACGCGCTTTTTCTTTAATTAGAACTATGATTTCACCAGAAAACCACTTTGGATACTCACGTCTCTGTTTGAATATACATTTAGGAATAAATTGATAAAGTGCACAATTAATGACATCATAAAATGAATCAAGTGCTGAATTCACATCTGAATGATTTAAAAGAAAGTTCCAATCAAGAGAAGCTAGGTATGAATACAGGCCCAAGTAGTCACCTTTTTTTAAGTTTAATTTTGTGGCACTTTCATTAATTGCAGCCATATTAAAATTACATGATATCGAGATATTAAGCGCAGGATGATAATTGTCCTCGTCAATCAAAGGATCACGTTCATGTTCAATTTTACAGTCCAAATTGGAATAGACTAAATCCAGTGTGTTATTTAAGTAATTTTATTAAATTGGGATAAGCCGAGGAAGGCACATGTATTAAATATAATCATTGCTTTTTCGGACTTGGTCCCACTAGTTAAACGAGGACAATTTAAATCTCCCGCTAGGATAACGCGGCAAATATTAAAATTAATTAGCCTAATTAGGTCAAAAAATGACTCAACTACAAAAGCTGGTACGTCGGGAGGACTCGTATATACGATAACAAGATAAATATAAGTGGTATTAATATTAATTTTACAAACTAAGTGATCAATAAGTGGGATTGCAGATTTAATATTATCCGTGGGTAAAACATCAAGATTATAAGAGTGTTTTGCAGCAATTAATACGTCACCGCCTTTAGAACGGCCAGATAATACAAAATCACGATCACAACGAATTATATTATATTGACTACTACTAAGAATTTCACTGTCACATACACTCGCGGAAAGCCATGTCTCTGTAAGAAGAATGATATCATAATCATGAGTTGTGATGTTAATGTATATATAATTCGCTTAACTTGGTATTGAGACGGCGTACATTCTGGTAGTAGGTACGAATGAATAACTCCTGTGGACAATTTATCTCAGATGCGACGTATAGAGGTGATATAAGGAACTCCATTGCGATATCCCATTTTTAAATTAGTTTCACCATTCAATTTCCGATCATCCAATTCACGTTTAATTTTATTGTGATAATCAATTTGCATTCTTGTTCTATCAGAATGAAATACAAATTTATCTTTACTGGATTTCCCATTACCTCTAAGTACCGACGTTGCAACTTCACGGCTATCAAAAATAATTTTTACGGGTCGTGGTTTTTTTTGCGGAATCTTTTTTACCTAATCTTATTACTTTCTGTGGTCTAGTCGATATCCTTCGATTTTTTGGAATGCTAATTACTTTTTCGGTATCATGAGCAGTTCGGTCAGCCGAGAGCTCGGAGTTTGATTCTTCAAGATTAAAAAGAATAACATTAGTTAGTCTACTTCGTCGATCTTCCAATTCGTTGATGATATCCTCATTGGATACACTGTGAGCAGTTTTGATATTACACAACTCAACATCGATCGAAGAACATTTATTCTCTAAAACTAAGATGCGAGCATCAATTTCATCGAAACGGTTGGCAATAGACTTTTTGATATCCTCAACAAAGCTATTGAGTTGTTCGGCAATAAGTTTTCGAATAGAGTCGAGAGTTAAGAATTCATTATTGTACGAACATTTCGTGCAGTGCCAATTTTGAAAGATAGTAGAAATCGTGGCTTGGTCCGATTCGCTTAACGCTAAACATTTTAAGTGATTGTATTTACTGCAACTCTTGCATTTGAGAAGCGGTGTGTTAGGTGTAACACCTTTTGCACACACTAAGCAGAAATTAGGCATTACGATAGATTAAAAATAGTAACACATGAAATTAGGATAATTACAAGGACACTAACACCCAGGGGCCAATCAGGGTGATTAACTAAGACAGAGACAGGTAGGCCGCGGAAGGTACACAAAATAATACAAAGGTTAAGAAAATAGAAGAATTACAGGCGCACAAATAAATGAAAATGAAAATAAATAAATAAAAATATAAATATATCGGCGCAAAAACGATCTCGAATTGGCACGAAGAACGTCGCACAAAAAATCGCACAAAAAAAAATAATGCGAGCGGAATAAAACTGTGTCGTTTGCGGCCAAAACGAATCAAATATTTTAAAACATGGCCTAAAATAATGATAAAATACTTATCTGGCACTACTATTACAACGCTGGTAATAAGGCATATATGATGGTACTATTATCACGTATTAATTTATCATAAATATACTTAAAATCATCGTTAATTAAGAGAGCAAACATAGCACAACCTCTCGCGTTAAAACGAACTACAAGAATTTATATCACAGTAAAATATAAAATATGAAATGAACGGCACTAACATGTTAAAATAAATATATAGACGGACATTTACATAAAAATTAAAATAAGTGTATATGTGAACATTAACTTACGAATTAAAACTTTAAAAACACATTGCCAAATGACTTTTACCTGGATTCTGGTGCAAATGTGCGTCTGCTTGTTAATTAAGACCTTTTTTACAAATATGTCAAGATGCAACAGCCAAGTGGTTGTTGCTAATAGTGCAATTTTGAACTGCCAGTTGGTAAAAAGTTGGGGTGCATTATTTAAAACTGCAGTGGGTGATATGAGTGGTGTGATGGATATGGTTTAGGGATAAACCCTCGTAAAACGGAATGCATAAAATACCAAACTTCGGGACACTCATACTGCAAGGTGTAAACTTAGAACTAAATGAGCAAGCAAAGTTTCTAGGTATAGTAGTTGACAGGAAACTGAACTGGAAACCCAGCATTCAGAAAAGAGCAAAGAAAGCAATGGATGCACTTTACTCTTGCAAGAATGCCGTGGTAAATGAAACCTAATAACGTCCACTGAATCTACACGGCTGTGGTAGGGCTTATTATGCTCTATGGGGCTTTGGTGCGGTGAACAGCTATGGAGAAAAAGTTCTACCAGGTCATATAGGAGAGGATACAAAGGTTTAATCCCTGAAAATAACCCCCACTAAAGCGTTAGAAATATTGCGAAATCTGGTCCACATAGACTTATCATGCAGCCAGTATTGTAGTAAGAATAAACTCGATAAGACTACTGTACACCAGCAAGCAGGATCACTCTGGGAGCTAGGCAACAAGCAAGGTGCAAAATTTCCGACCATTGAGCCATCCTATAAATACTTTAGGATGGTGCTAGAAGCACCCTAGCAAACAAAAGATGGAAGAATGAAGACGAATGTCTCATGACGAGACAACTATAGCCTAAACTCGAGCAGCGAAAGACTGTTAGCGAGTTGATATGAGGATAACGGTAGGGATTATTACATGCCACTGTCACCTAGAAAAACACAGGAAAGTCACGAAAGTGGCACTTCAAGACTATTGAAGAGACAGTTCTTCACTTCTTGGGTCAGTACCCCGCTCCGGAAGGAATCGGGGAACAATCCCTAGGAATGACTCGCATTAATATCTTAAGTACCACTTAAGATGGTAATCCTATCATCAACCCTAAATATAAATGTCCCCATTTTACAAAATTGATTGAGGATTTCTGTGTTATGAGGATTCGAGCCAAGTTTAACGGATAAACTTTCGAGGCGTTCAACTATGGTAGAAATATTGCAAATTTCTTAGAGGAGTGTAAATAATCCTTCCATTATGTTAAGGATTATTATGATGTTTTATTTTAGTAAGCACTTTCAAGGCTGATCGTTCAAGGTTTCTATTTACATTGCGGCGAGGATTATGGTAGAGAATCGCGGCATATTCGAGCGGGGGTCGACAGATCGTTAAATTTAATTTTATTGTAATTTAAATAACTGCAAAAGTGTGAATAAAATGGCGGAGCGTTTGCCCACGAGACTTGCTGTCTGACAGTATCCATCCTCACGATAGAGGTAAAGTTCAAGGAAACGGAACTGATAAGGAGGGATAACATCGGAGATGACTTTTAGAAGTTTTTGACAATGGACTCAAACAGCTTTCCTAAGACAGGAAGTAGGGTGATAGGTCGAAAGTTGTTTGCAAAAAAAATGCCCAAAAATGCCCAAAAAGGCACTTTTTTCAATATGATTTCTAAACGGTTAGAGATAGAGTAAAAATTCAAATTAGAGAGTTGTAGAGCTTTCAAGAAGCTACAACTTTTACGTTTACAGTTTTATTCTATCTCTAATAATAAATTTTTTATGACCCAAAAACCCCCAAAAATAGCTAAAAAATACACTTTTTTCCAAATAATTTCTAATTTTTGGGTAGAGTATATATGGATAAATATTTGGATAATGTAAGTATGGATATTATTGGGAAGGGATTTTATGACAAGTCTGGGAATGTTGTCATAACCAGGAGCCGTGTTTTTCCTTTGTAAAGGTTAGAGAAATAATCTTCCTCTATCTTGTCATCTGGGATGTAAGGAGATTGGTTAGATTTAAAGGACATATACCAGGAATTAACAAGTGTCATGAAATTACTGTCATATTCTATATTGTTGGAAAAAGTGTAAGAATTTTGAAAGTGCCTTGCGAAAATGTTTGTCATGTCAGTGTCGTCCGTTACTGTCTTGTTAGTCGCCGGGTCTGTAATCCTCTGTATAAAGTCTGCGTTCCTGTATTGGCTTAGTTTTTTTTTATTTCTTGCCAGTATATTTTTCCATGCAGGCTAACTTGCCTTTATCCAGAGGTCGCTTTTGTACTGGAGAATAAGGTTGTCCTTGTTTACTTTATTAAATGTCTGTTTAAGTGTCGTGTCGTCCGTTAGTCTAAAGTCTCGGTATAGTTGTCTTTTATACTTTATTAAACGAAGTATATATTTGGGAAGAGGCTATTTGTAGGGTTTCTTTATGATTATTGGGGAGTTTGACTGAATAGAATTGGATAAGGTATTTGTAAAGGCTGATAAGGTACACGGAAGAATTGATGGATTTAAAGAAATAAATTAATAATAATAATAATATATCATGAAGAAAACAGTAGAAAATGATTCCTGTCGAAAATGCCACCTTTTCCCAGAAACTATTGATCATATCACCAGCGGATGCACTCTATTAGCGAATACGGACTATACACACAGACGTAACACTGTTGCTAAAATTATACACCAAACACTTATAAATAACCATAAAATTTCTCAAAATTTAGACCCCTATTATAAATATAATCCATTGCACATTTTAGAAACCGACACACATAAATTATATTGGGACACTACACTACTGACAGACCTGACAATAACGGCTAACCGACCAGACATTACATTAATTGACAAAATTTCCAAATTTACGTATATTATAGAAATTTCAGTACCAAGTGATAACAATATTTCAAAAAAATATAAAGAAAAATTTGACAAATACCAACCCCTTGCATTTGAAATTAAAAGTATATGGAAACAAGAGAAGGTTATAATAGTACCTTTCATCATTTCGGTAACCGGTATTACACCGAAAACATTTCACCAAAATTTAAAACTATTAAATTTACCCGATCAAATACACAACACAATACAAAAGGCCACTATTCTTGCAACACTATCTACAGTGAGAAGATTTTTACAATAATTAAGAATTAAAACTTGTAATAATACCGTTAATTCTTTAAAAAAAAGAAACCAGTGTATAAACTGAGAAATAAATAAATAATAACAATATCTATTTATTTTCTACAAAATAACATATGTACAATACAACTTACATCTACATGTTGTTATGAATTCTTCTATTGAGTATGGTTCACAGTCAATTAAGAATTCAATTAATTTTGTTTTAAGTTTTTTGAAGTTATTTTTATGAATTTTTATTCTGTTAGTTCGTTCGTCACTTTTGATATGTCACATTTTTTAAAGTCAGTTATTGTCTTAGGAGGGGAAGGGAGTGGGACATCAATGTTAAGGGTGAATTTGAATTGTATAATGTAATCAATTATAATGGAGAATTCCGTAAAATAAAGTTAAAGTTAAAATTTTCCTATTTTCTGGGAAATATTTTCGAATTTTCCACAGTGATACAATCGTAGTTGAGTTCTTTTTATATATCTGATTTATGTGTTCGCCCCATTTTGAATTCTTGTTTATTTTCAAGCGTTAATTTGTTTAATTATTTTATTGTTATTGTAATGTTTGTTAGCTGTTTTTTTTTGGGTTGAAGATTGTGTATATTGTTTTTTCTTCATTTATTGTTAACAGGTTGTTGAAATACTATTTTTTCTAAGTTAAATAGATCTGCTTCTATTTTTGCTGAATTTCCTTTTGATCTTTTCCAGTATATAAAATGCATGTATCGTCGGCATGTATAGTGTTCCTGATAGTTTTTGTTCCATCAAACAATTTACATATGTTATGTATAAGAGTGGTGGTCGATTGCCTCCTTGAGGTATTCCGTATTCTGCCCATTTTGTCTTACTATTAGTTCTATTTAGTTCTTGCCGTCTGTGATCGGTTGATTGGGTACGTCTTTATTAATTTGAGTTCGTTGTTTTTAATTCCTATCGCATTTAATTTTTCAATTAGTTTTGTTTTTGATATTGCATCGAAGGCCTTTTTCATATCAATAAAGATAGCTACGACTATTTTCTTATTGTTTAGATTATTTTTTTATAGTGTCTATTAATTCATAAGCTGCTGACAGTGTTCCGGAATTCTGTTGAAAAGCATACTGTTGGCGGTAGATAATTTTATTATTTTTTATATAGTCTCGTAATTGTGTTTATATAACCTTTTCTAGTTAGGGAGAATAATAAGGATATTGATCTATAATCTTACAGTATTCAGTTTTTTTTTTTATTCATTATTGTGTTATATATTTACAAAAAATATTTACACTCGTCATCACCAAAATTACAATATAATGCCATCTGCAGACACGAGAAGTAGTTGCATTTGTTTTAAATCACTTACGTAACGTAAGTCAAAATGTCACAGTAACTAAAGAGGAAATAATTTATTAATTATTTTGAAATTCTTTTTATTTAATTTATTTAAATAATTGTGACTAAGTGAATGAATACTCTTTTCTATTAATATTAAAGAATTATTTTTCAATATTACAAACTATTAGAAAGTACAAATACTTTCTTGTGTCACCTCAAATGTAATGTATTTTTGATAATCTTGACCATTTTAAGATTTATTTCATTTTATTGTCATATTCACATTTTTCACACTTTACAAAAAAAGACGAGATCACGGGAATCCCATTATATTCTTTATAATGTATATTTTCATTATTTTTCTCTTTCTACCGTTATATCTAAAATTTAATTTTTCTTTATGTATTTTCCCGACAAATATTTCTTATAGAAACACGGAAAGAAAAAATCTTTGTAAATTTCAGGAAATTCGTAGTATTTTTATTATTTTTTCAAATAAATTGCAATCTTCACTTGATTTTGTCCCCAATTTTTTATATTTGATCCTACAACAAAGTGATTTATAAAAATGTTGTTTTAAATGAGGTTTATAACTTTTTATTTTTTGCTATATATATTTTCGTCCAAAAAAAGAACGATTTTTTCATAAAACTGTTTATATCTTCATAAAATGATAATTTTTGTTCCATTATACAACTTTGCAATTTTTGTTCTATTTCTATTTCAGTGTCTCAAGCACAGAAATCACCTGAACGGATAGTGGCCGGACCCATGAGTATGATCGCCTCATCCCGCTGAAATCATTGGGCAAGATCGAGGTGGGTCCTTTACTCAAGAATGGCTTCAGAGAGCCAAACAAGTCTGCGCTGCTGAAACGAAGAGAATAAAGAAAAGAAAAGAAAAGCCTCCGAGGTACAGGCCAAATAAACCTTAGTTTCTAATGCCACTAGAATCTCCTCTTACTAGGACCAGGGTTAAAAAATCCAGCCAGGAGAAGACCATGCTGTCCATCAAGATGTACAGGAAAGCTGCTGAAGGCCATCTGCGGTTGGTAATTTGGGTTAGATCGAATCCCTTTGAAAAATAACTAACACTGTTCTATCCTTTCTTCACACTTTATTTTCTAATGCTTAGATATATATTTCGAGTGCTATGCACTCATTATCAATAACAACTAATATACAGTGCATTTTTTTATCTAGGCCTCATAGGGATTTACATAGGAAAATCTTTTTGTCGTGTTAATGGTTTTTCTATGGTATGGATTTTGATCAAATTAAACACACATTTAATTTAGAGTAATATGTACAAAATTCAGTAGTTTTTAAACTATTTTAAATGCGTTTTATGTTTTTAAAATTGATTTTAAATGATAATAATTTTGAATATTTTTTTAAATAGTAGGCTTAGTTCACTGACATCAATCGTAATTGTCAAAGTGTTCCTATTTATTGTACTCCTTTTATTGAAAGAATGTCGGTTTATACCACCCAAGAAAAGGTTAAAATGGTGATGGAATACATAAAAGGGCTATCAAGTAGACAAGTGCGTGATCATTTCTCCGTGGAGTATCCAGGACGGCCAATTCCAAATCAGAAAACAATTCTAAAATTTTACAACAACTTTGTTAAATTTGGTTGTGTTAATGCGGAACATAGTGGAGGAAGAAAACGTGCAAATCGGGTTGTGACAGAAGACTTGAGGGAAAATGTGTGTTTGGCAATTGAAGAAAATCCATTAATAAGTGTGACAAAATTATCCAGCCAATTTCAAGTTGCACGAAGCAGTTGCTACCAAGCTTTGAAGTTGGAAAAGTTTTAAAGTTATAAAATTTACAATAACCACCATCTGTTAGAAAGTGATTATTTTCCGAGAATGGAATTCTGCGAGTATTGGATTAATAAAATTAATGAAAATCCAAATATAATGAATAGAATTCTTTTTACTGATGAAAAAACTTTCATATTGAATGGGTCAGTAAATAATCAAAACACAAGATTATGGTCTAGAAAAAATCCATATTTCTTCCAAACCACACACACACAATGGCCACAAAACGTATGGGCAGGAATGGTAGGTAACCATATTATAGGTCCATTTTTTATAGAGGGATCGCTAAATAGTGAAAAATATCAAAGATTATTGATGGAAAATATTTTTCCTACCATTGAACAAGTGCCAGTAAATGTTGAAATAATTTTCCAGCACGACGGTGCTCCTCCACATAGCACGCGACAAATTACTGAGTATTTAAATACTCAATTTCCGCATGGATGGATTGGGCGATTTGGACCTCTGAAATGGCCAGCAAGGAGTCCCGATTTAACACCGCTCGACTTCTTTTACTGGGGTTATTTGGCAAGCAATGTTTTTGACGTTATCCGTAGCAGACCAAAGGATTTAGAAGAATTAAAAGGAAGAATTCTCGAAGAATCTGCTAAAATAACTCTCCGGCAGCTTCAAAATGTGAAAAGACATTTTAAAGATAGGCTAGGTCATTGTTTAGCTGCTAATGGGCAACAGTTTGAACATTTACTTTAATGTTATGGTTTTTTTTAAGTTATTGTATTGCCTAGTTTAAGTTAATTAATTAAAGTTTATTGAATATTGAAAACTAATTTGAAATAATTAACTAAACCTTAATATCTTTCCAAAATAAGCTCTTTTGTGTAATCCATCACTATTTAAATCTTTTGTTGGTCTACACCGTGATCAACATTCATAAAAGATGTACAATAAACTAGAATACTTTGACAACTTCAGTAGATGTCAGAGAACTAAGCCTATTAATTAAGAAAATATTTAAAATTATCATTATTCTAAATCACCATTTAAAACATTAAATGCATTTAAAATAATTTAAAAACTGCTGAACTTTGCACAAATTACTCTAATTTAAATGTGTGTTTAATTTTTAATTTGATCAAAATCCATACCATAGAAAAACCATTAACACGACGAAAAGATTTTCCTATGTAAATCCCTATGAGGCCTGGATAAAAAATGCACTGTATATTATACTCTTCACGTAATTCAAAACTAATCATCGATGATAATATGGCTTCCTGGTCAACTGAGTTTAAAAGCATTAGAATATAAAGTGTGAAGGAAGTGTTCAACAGTCTTAATTATTTTGATATACTTTTCACATAACACAAAACCAATCATCCCTTTGAAAAAGTCGATCAGGAGATTAATTTAGGCCCTTCCCTGGTTGTTTTAGCAGCACCCAATAAGGAAAAAACTACAATCACGCTTTTATTTTTATTTAAATATGTCATTCTTTATATTTTTATATACGTCTTAATTAATAGCATATTATATTAAGTTTGTACTTATTGCTTTGTAATTGTTTTTTTTTTTTGCCTGTTTGCACAACAGTTAATCGACTGTGTGATAAATAAACAAACACCTGGGTAACAATTATTAGTTTTTCCGTCTTTAAAGCACTTGAATTGACTTCATCTTTCCCGCCTTACTACAGTGGTAATCAGAAGTACTATTATACAATACGAGAGTAAATACTTCTCAATAAATCTTTTAGTAAACGTTTAAAAAAAAAAATCTCGAATACATCAATTTTTATTTTACTGCTATTGTCACTTACTACAAATTTAAATTTAAAAAGGATACTAAAAAAATACATGTAAATTGTTTATATTGTATGCTTATTTCTTACTTAATTTGTGTATTGTTATTAGTTAATTCCTATTGTATTTTTGTTAATATATTGTATTGTTTTATTTTCTTCACATTTTTTATATTATTTTCTAATTATCGAGTGTGAGTCACTTCAGAAGCTCAGGATATCATCCTGCGCATCATGACCTGCAGGTGCAGCAGGATTTCTTTGAAGAAGATGGAGGAATCCTCCACGGAGCTGACATAGCAGTTTAAACGTAAATATCTGAAAACACGGTTTAACTTGTCTCGAACTTCAAGCACGTTTTTCTCGAAAGCACCTTTTGCCCGCAGACCGGAAAGATTTATTTTTACTTTCCCCGGACCCCTGTCCAAGGGAAAGTATTGTGATCGTGAAAATTTTCGAACCGCCAATTTCAACAAATATGCACGTTTTGAGGTCCCCTGAGTCCATTCCATCGAGTTTTGAAAAATGTCTGTGTGTGTGTCTGTGTGTGTGTCTGTGTGTTTCCGCGATAGCGCCTAAACGGCTAAATGGATTAAGACCAAACTTGCTACACTTTGAATTTACTGGTACCTAAAACTAAACCAACTCCAATTACCACTGATCCACCCCATATTTGGCCTAGCTAAAGTCAGCAGAGTAGGGGGGGTTCAATTTAAAATAAACGATACCAAAAGGGGGCGCCACATGGTTGGATGACAAATAGGGGTGAAATGGTAATCAGTAACCATGAACCTTATTTGGAGAAGGTAATAGCTAGACAAAAGGGCAACATCAAACTAGTCAAGTATCTTTCTGACAAAGGAACAAACAAAATTAAATTTTATTCAGCGTTGGCATTTTAAGATTAATAACAACAAAAAAAAATTAGCAATAATAAATAACGAAAGTGAGTTTCTTAGTTTAAGGCGCCATAGCGAAGTAATAACAATAATAATAATTAAAAAAAATATGCGTTCTAATCATTAACGGGTGCCTTGAGATAACGTTACCCCATTACAAAAACCCCAAGTTACAAGAATACAAAAAAAAAGTATATATATATTTCTATTTAAAAGGAACCAAAATCAGATATGCGTAAGATATTACCATAATAATAATCATTATTCCAGATGTTGTTTCCTTTTAAATTCTATGAGTTTACAAAACTTACAGCTTATTATCCCGTATGTATTACAAAATTTTATTTAAAAAAAAAGAAAAAGAAAAACAAAAATTTAATTGAGTTTAGTGAAATTATTTAATGAACCGTTAAAAAATAAAAAAAAATACGTATATTACTGAATCTTCGGATAACAGCAAAAGATTATATATATATATGTATAGTAAAATGAAAACTACTCCAACCTTTACTGTCCTGCGATGGTTGCCTCTTCAGGAGCACACTAGAAAGGGGTTTTCCAGCACAGACGGAAAATCTCCGGGGGGGGGGGGGGGGGAGATGTTGTTGCGTTATCAATCGGCCAGGAGGCGAAATTTCGGTCCGCGGATCCTCCAAAATCGGGCATCCGCTACTAGAAGTCGCGTCCGCGTTGCGGGAAGACAAAATTAGTCGGCTCCACGGACGGAAGTTACACACAGAAATGAAGAAATTGAAACCGGAACTTAAAGGACCTACATAAATTCCCCACTCGTTAAAATCACGAATTAAATGCAAAAACAAGCTTTGAAGACTCACCTAAGTTGTTGTGCGGTCCTACCGAGAGAACTACTGAACTTTTTTATACTCCGAAGAAAGAAAAAAAAAAAAAAAAAAATCGAAATGTGGAATTCGTTACAAACTCACGAAAATCAAAACTCATGCCACATATACTTATTAATTTAACTAATTTAATTAATAACTCCCTCACCAGAGGAACACTTCTTCGTGTTTAATTAATTAAATAAAGTTTGAATTTTAGTTCAGAATTGTAGTTCCGACGTGAGCTTCTTCACGGTCAAAGAGGAAAAGGAAAGGATTAAGGTGTATTGCCTTAATGTCGATAACGACTTCCCCCCACGCCTCGGAAAATTATTATTGCCAACCCCTGACATAACTGACCAGTTCAACTGGAAGAATTTCTAAAATCGAATTTCTAAAATCAAATTTCAAAAATTAAACGTAATCTGACGTCATCGAATCCGTGCGTCATGTGCCGCTTGTCTAAGATACCGTGCTACTTTAATTACATAATAACTAATAATTGTCGAACCGCAACATAGATGGCGCTACGCCCGAGTAACTTTATAGATAATTTAATTAAAACCAAATACCCATTACAACCGTTTATAAAGTCTCGGAAGTATTTAAAAGTGGGAGGAAACAATAAACTATTTTGATAACATTGATCGAGATTGATTGTGGATCACTAATATTCGCACTCTATGATTTTCCGATTCTGACAGCTGACGATCAAAACAATAACGATGTAATGAATAAATGTTTATCTCCTTTCTGTGGCCATCCTGAGATAATAAGGGATCTCTAAGAATCATGTAAGGTAAAACTAATTACTTTCTTAAGTAATAGAATTTATTTTAAAAGAACTACTCCGCCTAACCTCAAATTAACACCACAAATTAAACTAATTAATTATATCTGTGTTCCCACTCATAGATCTAATTAAACCTAACATCTTGTAGGGCACATTGATAGTAAATACCAGGGATTCAATAGGGAATACCCACCAGTGGTGTCAATAGGAGCTGGGCGAAGAAATGCTGCCCCCGGAGAGCGACAATTCCTCTCACAATGACTAGAAGTCATAACGGCACAGATAAACCGTAACATATTCCCCCCTTTCCTCGGGGAAAAGGGATTGACCTCTAAACGGTCAACTACCACCCTCTGACTAGAAGTACCACAGCCTAGGAAACTCACTAACTGAAAACTTATCACAGTCGCAGACAATTGTCGGTGTAAGAATACATAATGAATTATTGTTATGGAGTATCATTTCAAAAAAAAAAAAAATAAAGTACTACTTTTATAGCAATTTTGGGTGAGTCTGTTAACCCTTAACAAAACCAGAATCAACAATCAAACACTAATTACTAATGGGTAGGAGCATGGATTTAGTTTAATTAAGAAGTATGATCCCACTTATGTGGATAGGGCTTCATCTACGTCCCTTCATTCAGTGACTCAAACCACACCAACCTGAAGCCTCTTTATAAACGACAGTTTTTAAGAAAACCCTCCTTACGAGGAATATTTAACATAAAAAAAAAATCCGTCACTTCCAATTAACTCAATCAAGTTATCTACCCCTAACCTATCATACACACCCATCCAACCTGATACCTAACTAACTTAATATAACTAACTACAAGATAATTGTTTACTGTTCGCAATTTTTAGTCTTCATTGTAATCCGTCGGAGCTAACTTTAGATCTTTTGCATGCCAACAACCTAACAACCTACCATCATCAGGATGTTTTAGTTCGTACACCCAAGGAGATAATTTTTTATGAATGATAAAGGGCCCGACAAACTTTGGAGCTAACTTGGCACAAAAATTATCAGCTGCTTTTGACAAAACAAAATTACGTCGCCACACTTCTTGACCAACCTGAAATAGCACCGGTCTTTTCCGTAAGTCATACGATCTTTTGCCTTTCTCCACAGCCTTCCTCAACCTCACTCTTATATCGTTATACAGAGTAGCCAGTTGTTCCGACTTGATAAAAGGATCAGATGTCTGTCCTTCACAGATCTCTGGGTTATCTCTCGGCAAACCTGACAATGCTATTTCTCTGCCGAAATTCACAAAATATGGGGTACACTCTATCACTTCGTGTTTTGATGTTCGGATACAGCATGTAATTTGTTGGAGTAATTTATCCCAAGTTTTGTGATTATTCGAGGCGTACGAGGCGAGCATGGTCTTAATAACCCGATTCACTCTTTCGGTGGGATTAGCTTGCGGATGGTAATTTGCGGTGAAAGATATTGTGGTATTATATTTATTTGCCACTTCTCTAAATTTGTGACTTCGAAACTGAACACCATTATCAACGATGACTTTTGCAGGTGCCCCAAACATTAGAATCACATGATCCTCGAAACACTTAGCAACCGCTGAAGCCGTGGCAGTTCTTAGAGGAAACGTAAGACAAAACTTACTGAACGTATCATGTACCACAAGGATGAATCGAAAGCCAGTAGATGTTCTGGGCAATGGGCCCATCAAATCCATCGAAATAACCTGCCATGGTCTTACAGCATCTATCCGACTAACCATTTGACCGATTGGCGCTTTTTGTTCAGGTTTAAACCCAATACACACCTTACATTTCGAGATGTACCTCGCAACATCAGCTCTCATTTTAGGCCAATAATAATGTATCGCTAATCTATTGAACGTTTTGTAAGTACCCATGTGACCGGAGGTCGGGGTGTCATGATTAGCACGGATAAGACCGTTCCTCTCTTCTTTTGGGACTACTTTCTTCCAACAAGAGTCAGTACCTAAAGATGAATACCGCGGCTGAACATACTTGAAAATAGTACCGCTCTCCAACCGGTAATTTGGATATTTTTGAGGTCTACCCTCAATCTTCTCTCGTAATTTAATATACCATTTGTCCTCCACAGGTTTCACTTCGGTAACACAGTCCAGCCTCGCTACTCCCCGGGACAGACAGTCAGGAACCACATGTTCTTTTCCTTTACGGTGAATAATTTCGAAGTCATACTGTTGGAGGCGTACACTCCAACGAGCTAATCGACCTGAAGGACTTTGAAGGTTATTCAACCAAACCAGAGAATAGTGGTCGGTTATCACTTGGAAGTGAGAACCCTCCACATATGGCCTAAACTTTTCTATCGCCCACAATACGGCTAAACACTCTTTCTCAGTCGTACTGTAGTAACGTTCGGCTTTCTTTAAGGAGCAACTTATGTAACTTATTACATGTTCACCATCCGAATGCCGTTGCGTTAACACTGCACCGAGACCATAATCACTAGCATCGGTTTGGATTACAAATGGTAACGAGAAATCTGGACAAGAGAGAATCGGGGCGTTAACTAGGTTATCTTTAATTCTAGCAAAAGCTTCCTGGCACTCTTCACTCCAAGAAAATCGGGTTCCCTTTTTCGTGAGGGCAGTTATAGGTGAAGTTATGGTTGAAAAATTTGGAATAAACCGGCGGTACCAACTTGCCATTCCTATAAACTGTCTCACTTGGGTAAGAGTAGTTGGAGAGGGAAGATTCACTATAGCGGATACTTTTTCAGGGTCTACTAACAAACCGTTCCCGTTCACCACATACCCTAAGTATTTCAATTCACTTCTACAAAAATGACATTTCTCTCTCTTGAGGGTCAAACCGGCTGCAATCAGTCTACTCAATACTTTTTCCAAGATCGCCAGATGCTCTTCAATAGTTGCAGAGATGATGATGATATCGTCTAGATAGGCAAAACAATATGGTTCTAAATCGACACCAAGGACCCGATCGATAAGGCGTTGAAAAGTAGCTGGAGAATTATGTAACCCGAAAGGAAGCCGCTTAAACTGAAATAGCCCACGATTAGGTACCGTGAAGGCAGTAATCGGGCGCGACTTTTCTTCTACCGGTATCTGCCAATATGCGGACCTGATATCTAGACTGGATAGCACTTTGGCATCCCTTAGTCTATCCAAAATGTGACAGATGTAGGGTAGCGGGTAAGCGTCCTTTTCCGTAACTGCGTTAACGCGCCTATAGTCTACACAAAATCTGTAGGTCTGGTCCTTCTTCCGAACAAGAACTATGGGGGAAGACCAAGGTGAACTAGATGGTTCAATTACATCCTGGCGGAGCATTTCCTCCAATTCTAAGTCGACCTGTTTTTGCAAAGCGGGAGAGATCGGATAGTACCTTTGTTTAATGGGTTCTGCAGTGGTACGAATAACATGTTCTACCAAGGTAGTACAGCCTAGAGATTCTCCCATCTCTTCAAACTTCACCCTCAACAATTCCTCTAACTGTCTTTGCTGGGCTAAGGGGAATTTCTCGAGCCCCTCAATGGCACTTAAACTAGCCCCATCACTCGAAACCTCAGACTTCGCAAACCGCCAACAGTTATCTCTAAAGTTCGGTACTATCTCCATCCTCTTCCAGAAATCTATCCCTAACACTAACTCTTGTGATACTGATGGTACAACTAATACCTCTAAAACTACGGTCCTATTCTCCAATACTATGGGCAAACTGACGCTACCAAGAACGGTACATACCGAACCATCAGCCACTTTACAATTATTTACCCTCGAGGGTTTTACTTTCACCTTTAAGGATTTTAAAATATTCCACCCCTTGCTACCTAAAATTGTGTGCGAAGCTCCGGAGTCCAATAGTCCTGACAAATTCACACCAAATACACTAACAACTAAATATGGTCGCTCATCCTGACGCACACTCGCCAAAATATACCCTAACACAATCTGCTTTTTACTTGCCAACTCTATTAGGTGGTCATCACTACTAATACTTGTCGAGGTTTCACAGCCAATGCTAGGAGATATCACTCGACTTGATTTCTCCTGGACGGGTTTTCCGATGAAGCACAATTTGGGCAAGAAGACCTAATAACATTTGGTTTGCCGCAACCAAAACAGTACCTCCTCTTAGTTATCTTACACTGCGAGGAAACATGTCCTACTTGGTTGCAATTCCAACAAGTCAAATTGCCGCGAGCTGGTCTAGTATTATCTGAAGATGGTTTATTATCGCCATTAATCTCAGCCACACGAACAGTACGAGGCCTTTGATAACTTAGATTCGGCTCAACAGCTTTATGAGTTTTAGTCGAAGGAGGGGTAAACTTCTCGACCCGGGTGTTAGTGTCCTCAATCTTCCGACACAAATTAGTCAGATCGACTATTGTGTTCACTGTACATAAGGTCAGTGCCTGCTGATACAACGGTAAGAGATTCCTACGTATGATCGTTACTCTCTCATACTCGGTCGGTTTCACTGTTAGCCGACTAAAAAGATTCTCCATTACTGAGACATATAATAAAACGTTCTCCTGAGCTCCCTGCGTACGAGAACGAATCTCTTCCCACAAAGAATATTCATAATCGCACGGTAAAAAGGTGGTTCTAAGGGATTCTACTAACTGGTCCCAAGAAGAAATATTATCCCTAACAGAGCGGTACCACAAAAGTGCTGAACCCGAAAATAACTCAACCGCGGACCTAAATAATTGACCTTTCGTAACACCTCTAGATATACGCAACTCTTCGATACGTTCGAGGAACTCTAAAATACTCGATTGGCCATCAAAGGTCAAGTTCCACTTGTAAAGGGGCATACACTTAGCTGAAAAACCATCTGAATCGACCCCACGATTAACTTCTCTCGCTGGTAATTGTTCCAATTTTTGTGAAGCTTCAAGAAAATTGACTTTAGCCACATTAGGTGAGGACGAAGGTAAATGACAGTTCGGAATACAGTCGTTTATAGGTGCATCTATTAAGCTAGTGGTTTGAGGTATATTGCAAGCGCTCTCACTCTGTTTAATATTAATTGGGTGCACAAGTGTATCGAACCAAACCATTGATTCATCATGCGGTCCTGAATCATGATCTGTTTGGAGGGGTTTAGGGCGTAAATAACTACTAACTGACTTTAACAAAGATTCTACCTGGCCCAACAATTCATCTCTTTGCACGCGATCTGATTCAGAATTGACATTTAGGTTTGTCAATCGGTTCCTAACATGAATTAACCTCGTCATGATACGATCAATTTCGTTCCTAACATTCCCTTCATCCAAATTTTCAAAATCATCTTGTAAATCAAATACTTTCATACGACAAACATCAAATTCTTCACCAATTGGTAACTTAACAGAATTAAGAAGTAAATTTTCCTCACTACTTTCACCCCTAAGAAGACCACGTAAAATCTGACGGTTTTCTACAACAGTGTGACCTACTGCAGCACCACGAACCCTAATTTCATATACTAATTCATCTCGCAGTAATCTATTTATGTTCATCCTATACACCCTACTCTCCATGACTAGTTTTAGAATATTAAAGCTGATAACAAGATTAAAGCAGATAGACTAGGTACCAAATATAAAATTGCAAACAATAAAACACTCACGACAGCTACTAACCTAACAACTAACCTGAAGTAATACTTAACTTTCACAAAGAAAAATTTCCCACACGGAATCACTAACAAAGTCTATCACAGCACCTAAACTAACCTAAGTATTTTCCTCTTTGATCTGTTCCGATTCCAAATTACATACAACAAAAATCTCAATCACTATTTCAATTTCACCCTACTAAGATTTAAGTTTCCACCAACCATTGAAAATTAATAAGGGCCTGAAAATTTCTTAACAAAAAAAATCTTCAAAACCCTACAAAAAAATATATATCTTGAAAGACTAAATTTACCAAAGAAAAGCTTACTATTTTGACCTAACAGAGCTAAGTAAGTTAACCAGCAACAAAAAAAATCGCACAAGGGCTCAAATGAACAAAAGGGTCTACTTAACAAAACGGCTAATCAGTTTTGATGAAAAGGGTTTTACCTTTTAGGGCCCCACGTTGGGCGCCAAAAATTTATGCTACACTTTGAATTTACTGGTACCTAAAACTAAACCAACTCCAATTACCACTGATCCACCCCATATTTGGCCTAGCTAAAGTCAGCAGAGTAGGGGGGGTTCAATTTAAAATAAACGATACCAAAAGGGGGCGCCACATGGTTGGATGACAAATAGGGGTGAAATGGTAATCAGTAACCATGAACCTTATTTGGAGAAGGTAATAGCTAGACAAAAGGGCAACATCAAACTAGTCAAGTATCTTTCTGACAAAGGAACAAACAAAATTAAATTTTATTCAGCGTTGGCATTTTAAGATTAATAACAACAAAAAAAAATTAGCAATAATAAATAACGAAAGTGAGTTTCTTAGTTTAAGGCGCCATAGCGAAGTAATAACAATAATAATAATTAAAAAAAATATGCGTTCTAATCATTAACGGGTGCCTTGAGATAACGTTACCCCATTACAAAAACCCCAAGTTACAAGAATACAAAAAAAAAGTATATATATATTTCTATTTAAAAGGAACCAAAATCAGATATGCGTAAGATATTACCATAATAATAATCATTATTCCAGATGTTGTTTCCTTTTAAATTCTATGAGTTTACAAAACTTACAGCTTATTATCCCGTATGTATTACAAAATTTTATTTAAAAAAAAAGAAAAAGAAAAACAAAAATTTAATTGAGTTTAGTGAAATTATTTAATGAACCGTTAAAAAATAAAAAAAAATACGTATATTACTGAATCTTCGGATAACAGCAAAAGATTATATATATATATGTATAGTAAAATGAAAACTACTCCAACCTTTACTGTCCTGCGATGGTTGCCTCTTCAGGAGCACACTAGAAAGGGGTTTTCCAGCACAGACGGAAAATCTCCGGGGGGGGGGGGGGGGGAGATGTTGTTGCGTTATCAATCGGCCAGGAGGCGAAATTTCGGTCCGCGGATCCTCCAAAATCGGGCATCCGCTACTAGAAGTCGCGTCCGCGTTGCGGGAAGACAAAATTAGTCGGCTCCACGGACGGAAGTTACACACAGAAATGAAGAAATTGAAACCGGAACTTAAAGGACCTACATAAATTCCCCACTCGTTAAAATCACGAATTAAATGCAAAAACAAGCTTTGAAGACTCACCTAAGTTGTTGTGCGGTCCTACCGAGAGAACTACTGAACTTTTTTATACTCCGAAGAAAGAAAAAAAAAAAAAAAAAATCGAAATGTGGAATTCGTTACAAACTCACGAAAATCAAAACTCATGCCACATATACTTATTAATTTAACTAATTTAATTAATAACTCCCTCACCAGAGGAACACTTCTTCGTGTTTAATTAATTAAATAAAGTTTGAATTTTAGTTCAGAATTGTAGTTCCGACGTGAGCTTCTTCACGGTCAAAGAGGAAAAGGAAAGGATTAAGGTGTATTGCCTTAATGTCGATAACGACTTCCCCCCACGCCTCGGAAAATTATTATTGCCAACCCCTGACATAACTGACCAGTTCAACTGGAAGAATTTCTAAAATCGAATTTCTAAAATCAAATTTCAAAAATTAAACGTAATCTGACGTCATCGAATCCGTGCGTCATGTGCCGCTTGTCTAAGATACCGTGCTACTTTAATTACATAATAACTAATAATTGTCGAACCGCAACATAGATGGCGCTACGCCCGAGTAACTTTATAGATAATTTAATTAAAACCAAATACCCATTACAACCGTTTATAAAGTCTCGGAAGTATTTAAAAGTGGGAGGAAACAATAAACTATTTTGATAACATTGATCGAGATTGATTGTGGATCACTAATATTCGCACTCTATGATTTTCCGATTCTGACAGCTGACGATCAAAACAATAACGATGTAATGAATAAATGTTTATCTCCTTTCTGTGGCCATCCTGAGATAATAAGGGATCTCTAAGAATCATGTAAGGTAAAACTAATTACTTTCTTAAGTAATAGAATTTATTTTAAAAGAACTACTCCGCCTAACCTCAAATTAACACCACAAATTAAACTAATTAATTATATCTGTGTTCCCACTCATAGATCTAATTAAACCTAACATCTTGTAGGGCACATTGATAGTAAATACCAGGGATTCAATAGGGAATACCCACCAGTGGTGTCAATAGGAGCTGGGCGAAGAAATGCTGCCCCCGGAGAGCGACAATTCCTCTCACAATGACTAGAAGTCATAACGGCACAGATAAACCGTAACAAACTTTATATCTAAGCTTTATATAACAGTGGAATGATCTGAAAAGCTTTTGGTTAGAATCAAAACTCATTAAGTGCAACTTTACTCTTAGCAATTTTTCATTTTTTAATTCGGATAGAAAAATGTTTCAAATAAAAGTTTTAGATCTTGGAAAATAAATAATTTCTGTTATAAAACTTTCATTGTAGGACCTCCGGTTTTCATTTTATAAGCATTTATCTGATAAATTCCCTTAGAGATTTTAATTATTGAAATAATTATTTTAATGACAAATAAAACGTCAAAGTGCCGTCAAATTCAACTTATCATTCGCAATCGCCTCCAGTTTGCAAAAATGAAGAAGAGTGTGGAGGAATAATTTTAACCTATTGTAAGGTAAGAAATAACACACTTAATTACAATATTCTTCTAAATACTCGGCTTTAACTTTAAAAGATAACAATCAATTTTTTCTATTAATCATTTTGCTTCCCTATTAAATTTTCTATCAGAAACTTATTTGACCGTATTCACCGGGGAAAGTGCCATGATGGACACATCACCATTTTTATTTTCTATCCAACAAATCAACTTGCGCTTTTAGTATTTTGTTCTCTACAGTTTCTTCGTCAATTTTGAAATTTCCCATTGCGTAAATATTACTTTGAAGCATTCGCGTACTACTTATTTATAAATATTGCGCTATTTTAATTTGATCGTTTACGAGATATAGTTCCGCATTATTTGCATATAGTCAAATTTCAACTGTTTCTAATAAATTCAATTCAATTAATAATCCCTCTTTCAATAACAACATCAACATGCAATCCATTTCGAAGGAGCATCATGCATCGCGTGACCCGGACCGAAATGAAAGCAAATCAACGGGGGACACGTAAATTTCTGCTTCCCGACCTGGAAATGCGATTCGCAGACGGCTCAAAAGTTATCCGAAATGATGCAATTAGACGTAATGTGATGAGTGAGTGTGTCGTGTCGGACGATCGTCCGACCGAGAACAAAGGTCGTAACCGCGTGCACGTCGAATGACTAATGCCGTCCGCGATTAGAGCCTTCGCACTCCACAATCAACACACCACCTTGATGTCCAATGCGGATACAAACAATGCATACATAATACATTCGAATGTTCTGATAAGAGAGGTGATTATTCAAATAATTACATAATTATCGGATTATTATGTCGAAAAAAAAAACGTTTTTTTTTATTGGATCGCAAATATAAGGGTAACTTCATAAACCCTCTCTCATATTTATATTTATCCCTATCGACTCAGAATTCTAGTAATTGATTTTTTGATGCCAATTTCTTATCACTAAGAAAATGTTGGAAAGCATTTCTGCGATCTGCATGTAAACATGCTCTAAATAGTTAAAATTTTTCCTAATTTAAACCACCCTGATTATTTTACCGTTTTCAATATGCCCATGTTGTGCATTCTTATCTTGGATACGGTGTATATATATATATATATATACAGGGTGTCTCAGCGTGCGCGCCGAGTAGCTTTGCGGCTAAATGGTTTATATTTTTGAAAATCGGCTTTCGCAGGCCTATGTAGGTCTATTAGGACCACATTTTAAAATTAGTATCAAATATACAGGGTGTCCCATAAAAGCATGGCGTATCATAGTTATATTTTTTCTAATGGAATGACCCATATTTAATATTTTTTTAGGATTCTGCATCAAAAATAAAGTTAACTTTCATAATATGTTCATATGCCTAAACCTAATAACTTTTGAAATATTTAAATATTTTTGGAAAAATTGGCGTTTAGAAAAAAAATCATAACTCTCAAATGGATGAATGTAAACAGATGAAATTTTGTACCAGTATATTAGACTAATGGGTAAATATTTTAGGCTATTTACAGGAATTTAAAATCTTTAGATGTTTTGATAATTTAACGTAACTCCAGGAACACATTCAAGGTCAAATTTCATGCTTATTTTAAATGGCACACCCTATATCTAATAGCCCTATCTTGTAGGAAATTATATTGTCTTTCAAAAAGTATAAAGGTATTTTTTTACCTAAACCTAATAGTTTTCAAGATATATGCATTTTCGTTAACTTTTGACAAATATTTATTATTCATAATATGGAAAGTCGATATGAAGCGCCATCTATTGTTCAATATAATATTTATTATTATTATTCCATAAAGGCAAGTGTTTAGTTATTGTTTATAAATAAAGTCAGTTAACCTAACAAATGATTTTCGAGATATTTCCTAAATTAATACAGTAATTTTATTAATTGTGAATATACTAATTGCATTATTTATTTACACATGTGTAAAATATTTGATAAAAACTTGTTAGAATTGTAAAACAAATATAACGAAATACATCAAATAAATTGACGAAATAGAATTAAAAGTAATTTATAATAAATTTTCAAAAATACTACCATCGAATACATAATTCAATTTTATTTTAAATGATATTTTTGACATTTCTTAAATGATATTTTGACATTTCTCAGCATATTAGGTATAATACATTAAATCAGTATTATTAATTCTGCTTTCCATGTATTAAATTGTTGTGTGAGGAATGCTGTATATTTGATTTGACAGAAATAAATCCATGGGGATTAAATCAGAGGATCTAGGTGACCATGCTCTTCCAATTTATTGCTTATTAAACCACCTGTTTTGACGAATATTCAATTGAATTGAACTTGTAATTGTGTCTCCTCATTATTAGTTATTGTATTCAAGGTAGTTTTTTTAAATACTTCATACTGCCTACAGTTTTGAATGTATTTAAAACTTCCCCTACAGTCTTCTTATTAGGATCTCTTCCATCAGAGAGCATTTTGTACACTAAGAGACAATCTTAATAAAATTACATTATTATTAGAATCATGTTAATTCTTTCATTTAAGGGAACATTATTTTTTTCAATTGTTAGTAACAATACGAATGTGTCAATTAAATTTGTTTATAAACAAAAGCCTATTAGAATAATTGGCAATAATGATTATTAAATTAAGCAATAGATGGCGCTTTATGTTACATTGCCATACTAAAATAATAATGAAAATGACGAAAATTAACAAAAATGGATATATCATGAAAACTATTAGGTATAGGTGTAGAATACCTTTATACTTTCTGAAAGACAATACAATTTCCTACAAGATAGGCCTATTAGATATACGGTGTGCCATTTAAAATAAGCACGAAATTTAACCTTGAATGTGCTTCTGGAGATATGTTGAACTATCAAAACATCTTAAGATTTTAAATTCCTCTTAATAGTCTGAAATATTCACCCATTAGTCAGATATACTGACACAAAATTTCATTTGTTTTCATTCATCCATTTGAAAGTTATGATTTTTTTTCTAAACGTCAATTTTTCCAAAAATATTTAAATATTTCAAAAGTTATTAGGTTTAGGCATATGAACATATTATGAAAGTTAACTTTATTTCTGATGCAGAATCTGAAAAAAATATAAAATATGGGTCATTCCATTAGAAAAAATATAACTATGATACGCCATGCTTTTATGGGACACCCTGTATATTTGATACTAATTTTAAAATGTGGTCCTAATAGACCTACATAGGCCTGTGGAAGCCGATTTTGAAAAAAATAAACCATTTAGCCGTAAAGCTACTCGGCGCGCACGCTGAAACACCCTGTATATACACCCTGTATATACAGGGTGTCTCAGCGTGCGCGCCGAGTAGCTTTACGGCTAAATGGTTTATTTTTTTCAAAATCGGCTTTCGCAGACCTATGTAGGTCTATTAGGACTACATTTTAAAATTAGTATCATACATACAGGGTGTCCCATAAAAGCATGGCGTATCATAGTTATATTTTTTCTAATGGAATGACCCATATTTTATATTTTTTTCAGATTCTACATTAAAAATAAAGTTAACTTTTTTAATATATTCATATGCCCAAACGTAATAATTTTTGAAATATTTAAATATTTTTGGAAAAATTGACATTTCAAAAAAAAATCATAACTTTCAAATGGGTGAATGAAAAAAATGAAATTTTGTGTCAGTATATCTGACTAATGGATGAATATTTCAGACTATTAAGAGGAATTTATTTTAATTTCATAGTAAGTTTATCCGTACTACATGTCAAGGCCGCAGCGATTACGAAGCTAATCGTTTGTTTATGTGGTGAATTAATTTGCACATGAGGTTTTAACAGTAAGTGTAATTTCACAACTCGACATTGATAACGAACTTATTTGCCAACGAAATTAAATAGCTAATAGTGAGCGTATTGTGTTAGTTGTGAAACGCACTAACATCAGAATGCGATAACCTTTACATCAATTACACTTTTGCGTATTCAAAAAATGTTAGTGTATAATTTTAATTCGCGTAATTCTGGACGAAATCAATATTCTGAGCGAATATATAATTTAACCACCCCCGATGTCTTAATGTGCACCCCTAATCACGGATGTGAATTTAAGCCCAGATATCGGCTCCGATCATCTCTCAATCCTCTATTCCATTCAACTAAAGCCACCAAAGATATTTTTTAAACTGTAACATACAGAAACTAACCGAAGACATGACAAACTTTCTATCACAAACAGAAGCGAATGCGGAAAGCGCTGATCGCGCTGTACTCGTGTATAAGAGAGGGGGATTGAAACCAAGCGTTGTCCGTTTGCAATTTCAGAAATCTCCATTACACTTTTCCTTAATTTCCTTAAAGCTCTTCACGAGTAATTTGGCCTCGACGAAATGGAGCCTGAGGAAAATTCTGGTAGTCAGGAATGGAACTAAATTATTTGCTCATCTATGTGTTTTCGATGATTTTTCTATGGAAGAAATCCTTTGTTTATTTTCGCCGCGATCGGTTTTTAATCGGTGAAGAGGTGAAGTGCGGGGTGCACAAGGGAAACGAATTAATATTTCAAAAATTATTAGATTTAGGTATCTAAATATATTATAAAAGTTAACTTTATTTTTAATGTAAAAAAAATATAAAATATGTGGTAATCCATTAGAAAAAATATAACTATGATATGCCATGCTTTTATGGGACACCCTGTATATTTGAAACTAATTTTAAAATGTGGTCTTCATAGACCTATATACGCCTGCGAAAGCCGATTTTGAAAAAAAAAACCATTTAGCCTGTATAATATGAAAAATTAAATTAAATAATCATTTTCCTATTAGTAAAAAATGGTGATGTGTCCATCATGGCACTTTCCCCGGTGAATACGGTCAAATAAGTTTCTGATAGAAAATTTAATAGGGAAGCAAAATGATTAATAGAAAAAAGTGATTGTTATCTTTTAAAGTTAAACCCGAGTATTTAGAAGAATATTGTAATTAAGTGTGTTATTTCTTACCTTACAATAGGTTAAAATCATTCCTCCACACTCTTCTTCATTTTTGCAAACTGGAGGCGTTTGCGAATGATAAGTTGAATTTGACGGCACTTTGACGTTTTATTTGTCATTAAAATAATTATTTCAATAATTAAAATCTCTAAGGGAATTTAGCAGATAAATGCTTATAAAATGAAAACCGGAGGTCCTACAATAAAAGTTTTATAACAGAAATTATTTATTTTCCAAGATCTAAAACTTTTATTCGAAACATTTTTCTATCCGAATTAAAAAATGAAAAATTGCTAAGAGTAAAGTTGCACTTAATGAGTTTTGATTTTAACCAAAAGCTTTTCAGATCATTCCACTGTTATATAAAGCTTAGATATAAAGTTTGGTCTTAATCCATTTAGCCGTTTAGGCGCTATCGCGGAAACACACAGACACACAGGCACACACACACAGACATTTTTCAAAACTCGATGGAATGGACTCGGGGGTACTCAAAACGTGCATATTTGTTGAAATTGGCGGTTCGAACATTTTCACGATCACAATACTTTCCCTTGGACAGGGGTCCGGGGAAAGTAAAAAATTAGAAAACGTAACGACGTTAATTATCGATGAATGATGCGCAATTTTAATTAATCCCTGTAATTAAATCAATTGCGCACATTGTTTATTTGTTTGTTTACAACTTCCGTGCCGTCGTAAATACGCTATCGTTTACATTTTTTTCCTGTAAATAATTTCATAATTAATACACGTTCTTCCCGCTTTCTCTTGAAAAGTATACACATGCAACAATATCTATAAATTTGGTGCGACTTCTTTTTTATAATTTGATTTAAATAACTCTGACCAAATGAATAAATTCTTATTTCGATTTCTGTCTTTTTTAAAACTGTATAAACAAGACGTATAATTATATTAATTGTTTTTAAATTTCTTTGTATTAACTTAACTTAAGTTTTGTTTAGATACAAGGGCTGTATCATAAGTAACCGTGTTTACCGACTGATGGCGCCACTGAGGTAAAATGTGTATACCATCAATTAATTAAATAAAAATAATTTGAAAATAATTAATAATTATTAAATAAAAATGATTTAATTAATAAATTATTTCCACATTTAGCTCTGTGACATTTTTGACTTACGTTACGTAAGTACGTTATTTGCACATTAATGTGCATTTGTTTAACGTAACGTCATAATGTTACACTAGTTAAAGAAGACATAATTTATTAATTATTTTCAAATTCCTTCTATTGGTTTGATGTGCAGGTTCCATTACTGGCGTTATTGGCCCTTATTTTTTTGTAGACGCTTTAACTGTGAACTCAGAGCTGACATGATTAACAACTTCTTCTTGCACGACTTTCGACGAAGACGAATCCCAATCAATAATAATATCCCAGCAAGATGGGGTATTAGATGGGTTATAAAGTGCGTTAAGGGGGTGTCTGATTCTTGTTAGGGATCTTAGGGATGAACGTTCGCTTACTTGTAGGTTTTGAAAGGTGGGATTGGGGTAGTATAATAGGGGTCTACATATCATTTTGTAGATCTTAGTGGCATTTTTTGTAGAAATGCCCATGTTTTTGTAAGTTATACAACGGAAGTGTTTGACCCTAGCAGTAATTTTGTTTTTGATAAGGGCAGTGTGTTTTTTGAAATTAAGTTTAGGGTCGAAGGTGATTCCTAAGTACGCGATATACGGAGCAGGAAGGATGGGCTTTTGATAAATGGAGATGGTGATAGGAATAGGGATATTTATACGGCGAAAAAGTTAACAATGCATGATTACAGATGATAAAGGATCTGCAAAAATATCACACGTTAACGATAGTTAATTAAAAAGATCACAGACTATGCTAATAGGTGACTTGGAGCCATACAATTGCTATCGGGTAGGGTACTTCGGCCTTTAATTTGTTAAAAAAAATTAAGTGTCGAATGTAACTAACCGAATAACTTCCAACTTAGTAAAAAATATTTAAGCTTTTAGTGGCCTGAGAGGAAGGAATGAATCACTTTGAAAGTATAATAAATATATTACAAAAAAAATAACACAACAAAATATATACAAGTACAAAAAAATAGTAACAAAAATAATAATAAAATAAACAAAGACTTACGGCAATTACTTGTGACGGCGGGATGCAGACTTCCCTGAGTGGTCGGAGGGCTTGCTCTTTTATACAGTTAGCCTGCCCTCTCCCCCTGACCATCTCAGGTAAACAACCATCTTTCGCCCGAAAATATTTTAAAAGTTCAAAATAAATATCAAAAATATTTGAATGAAATTACATCAACGTGTAATATATATATATACATACATATGCACAGAAAATTGAAAACAACTATAGATATATAAAGTGTTTCCTGCCTTTATGCATAAACAATTGCCAGAAAAATAAACGTTACTTTATTAACAAATAATTATGTCTGGACGCAAAATAAAGTATAAATCGTTAATTTATATTAACGAAATTTTGTCCAGACATAAAGAGGACTAAGGCAATTGTTTATGCATAATTGTTGCGGCGTGGAAACTCGTCGGAAAATTAGGAAATTTTAAATTGCTTCCCACATCAGAATATTGAAGTTTTAATGATCTTCCATATGTTTCCCTGGCTTCGAACAACGACCATTGTAAAGCTCTCTCTTCCAGCTATTTAGTGGCATATGTGGCGTCCTGGTGTGATTCGCGGTTACGCGAAAAACAATCGGGTTTTTCCGATTTGGCCCGTTCTATTATAATCCGCGTACAAGCGTGGGGCCATAAAACCGTGACGTCACGCGCTTCTCGTTGTTACCCGGCCGAAGGGTTCGCTCGCATCGGTCCAGGTAGAGAGGTCAGGCCAGATGTGGCGGATCCGGGAAAATCCAGGGACAGTCGACCCTTTTGGTTGTGAGCCACTGGAGTACCAATAGCTGGAAGAAGTGTTGCTTTTCTCCGCCAGAGGGATGAAGTTGAATCTTCAGATGTGAGAGGGCGTTAGATTTCCGACGAGGTTCCATTATGCAACCTTAGTTCGAGTGGCGCGAACTTTACTCATTTGTAATAAAAATGAATAAAATATACAAAATATATTGACGGGACAAAGTGCCGGTAACACAATGTACGATTAGAAGCAATATAAAATGAGCTTCTGTTTCTACTGTTAAAAGTTGGAATACGTAATGTAATCAATTTTAAAATATCCGGACAATCAATTCCGTTATGAAGTACTTTATACAAAAACGTAATTCCAGATGTCCTTCTCCGTCGTTCAAGCGAGTCAACATTGAATTTTTCCAGTAACTACTCTTGGCTATAACCTCTAACTGGATAAGTTCCATAAACTTTCAAATGTAAATATTCGAGGAATTTTCGCTGGACACTTTCTATAAGACTAATTTGTTGTTGAGTTAGAGGATACCAAACCAAAGAAGCGTATTCCAGCTTTGACCTAACAAAGGCATTAAAGAGAGATTTCAACGCTGTGATATTTTGAAGATCCAAAGAGTTTCGTAGTATAAAACCTAATGCCTTAAAGGAACCGCTGATCGTTTCATGAATATGCATATTAAATGTAAAGGTATCATCAAGCCATACGCCCAAGTCTTTAAATACACTAACTTGTTCTAAGGGATTATTACAAACAGTGTAATCAAACTTAATAGTATTAAACTTTCTAGTAAATGACATAAACTTGCATTTGTTGCTATTTAGAGTTAAGTTATTTAAAGAACACCTATTAGATACAATACCAAGCTGATCTTGCAACTGCTGACAGTCCTCAAGTGATGAAACAGATGAATATAATTTCAAATCATCAGCATATATATAAAAGGTGTTTACAATTAAGTGCAACTGAAAGATCATAAACAGATTGAAGAGCAAAGGGCCCAAAATGGATCCTTGTGGAACCCCGGAGGTTGGGAAATAGGATTTTGATTTAAAATTGTTAACAGAGACATAAGTTCCACGATTATAAAGATAACATTGCAAAAGCAATAAAGGACCAGCGTTAAATCCAAAGTATTCCAATTTTGCTAATAGTAAAGTGTGATCGACTCTATCAAACGCCCTAGACATATATGACATCCATCTGTCCGGAAGCATCCAAAACTCTAGAAATGTCATGTGCAATAATTGTTAAATTCGTAACAGTGGAGTGGCCAGGAATGAATCCATGTGGCTGCAAAGATAAATATGGAGCCACGTGCACATACATTTGATCGTAGATAGCCTTTTCAAAAACTTTTGCTAGATGTGATAGGATAGCTACCGGGCGGTAGTTGGTGATATTACGGGTATTTACCGAGGTCTTAGGTATAGGGCAAATTGAAGCAATCTTCAGAAAGAAGAAGTTTGAATTGATAAATTAAAAATAATTGAAAGTGGGTAGCAAAAATACGAGCACAATCCTTAAGAAAAAAAGCTGGTAAGTTGTCATCACCTGCGGATAACTTATTAGGCATATTCTTTAAAAATTTGAAGATAGTTTCAGAGGAGATATGTGAAAAAGAAAAAGAAGGTAAATTAGAGAATATTTCAAGACCGGTATTGTCCGATGAAGGGATAAAAACAGATTCAAAGTGCTTACGAAAACCATTTGAGATATCATCAGGCGTTTCATAGGTTTCACCATCATTAGTCATTCGGGCAGGTATAAATGAAAAAAATGACTTTTTTGTGTTAAAATAGGTCCAAAATTGCTTTGGATTAGCAGAAAGTTGGTTTTCGGTGGTATTTATATAGGACTTATAAGTAATTTCGATTTTTGATTTAATAATTAACCTGAGTTTTTTGAATATATAATCAGAATAGGGATCTTTTTTTCTAGATTTACCTATATGCGCTACCTATGATTTCACCAGAAAACCACTTTGGATACTTACGTCTCTGTTTGAATATACATTTAGGAATAAATTGATAAAGTGCACAATTAATGACATCATAAAATGAATCAAGTGCTGAATTCACATCTAAATGATTTAAAAGAAAGTTCCAATCAAGAGAAGCTAGGTATGAATACAGGCCCAAGTAGTCACCTTTTTTAAAGTTTAATTTTGTGGCACTTTCATTAATTGCAGCCATATTAAAATTACATGATAACGAGATATTATCGTCAACCAGAGGATCATGTTCATGTTCAATTTTACAGTCCAAATTGGAATAGACTAAATCCAGTGTGTTATTTAAATAATTATTAATTTTATTAAATTGGGATAAGCCGAGGAAGGCACATGTATTAAATATAATCATTGCTTTTTCGGATAGGGGATTTGTTTGGAATAATTTTTATTCTCCATTTGGCGAACCAAAATTCGAGGGAATCTATTAGTTGCTGTAGGCTTTGTAGTGCTTTAGGTGTATGAGTTATTAAGACGGTGTCGTCAGCGTATTGCAGGACGTAGGAGGCGGGATTGAAATACGTAGGATTAGGGTTATATAAATTTGAACAGAAGATGTTATATAGGATGGGGGAGAGAGGTGACCTTTGCGGGACACCTTGTTCAGGGATGAATTTTCGGAATGTGGTGGAATGGATTTTTACCTGGAGTTGTCTATTTTGTAAGAAAAATGTTTAGGATGTGGACTAGGTGATCAGGTAGATTAAGGGCGTGATATTTATACAGCAGACCTCGGTGCCATACTGAGTCAAAGGCCTTTTGAATGTCAAGGAATAAGGCTACGGATGCCTGTCTTTCAAGATGGCTTGTTTCTATGTTGGAAGTAAGGATAATAATAATAATAACGTTTATTTCTATATACCACCAGAAATATAGAAAATATATATATGGCAACAGAAACAAGTCGGTTGGATACATGACACATAAAAATAAATAACAACTAAATAATATTTACTTCAAAAAATGCATTAATATTATACGGTTCCAATTCACACATAATCTCGAAAACGATATTTTTAAATTGAATATAATTATCTATAGATTTTACCCTATTAGGAAGATGATTTATTATTTTCAAGCATGAATAATAGGCGCCCTTTTCAAACTTGGTTAATCTGTGAGTTGGATAGTTATAATTTGTATTTCTTTAAGGGTAATGAGATGTTGGTGTACACCTTTGAAAAATGTATTTGTTTTTAAACCAGAATTTGGCACATTCGTGCACGTATATAACGATAAAAAGAGAAAGGGTAGTGGATCTTTGAGAGAGGAATCCAAATTGGTAGTTTGGGAGTAAATGAGATATGTGAGACATTATGTTATCTTTGAGAAGGGATTCATAAAATTTGTCGATTACTGGGAGAAGGGTAATGGGTCGATAGCTAGATATGAGGGATAGGTCTTGGTTTTGTTTAGAGATACAAATGATGACACCATTTTTTCAATCTGAGGGAAAGTGATGGGATTAATAGCAGACGTTTAGGATTTCAAAGATATAATGATGGATTTCAAATGGAAGGGATTTTAGGATGTTTCGTCGTATGTTGTCATGTCCTGGAGGGATATTTTTTCCGGAATATAAAATTTCGAAATACTCATCGGTCAATTCGTCAGTGGCGTTGGGTGAAAGGCTTTGAGTAAAAAAGTCATTGCACCAGTCGTTCACGCGTTTAAAGAACTTATTTTCAAATGAAGCATCAAGTGTATGTTTGTATATGTCTTCAAACTATTCTGCAAATTTGTCGGCTATTTCTTGTTTATCGTTAATTATCTCTTTGGTCGTAGGGTCAGTAATTTGTGTAACGGTATGTGTGTTTCTGTATTTACTGAGCTTTTTTATTTCTGTCCAGTACGTCTTCCCTTTGCTTTCGTTAATTTTTTTAACAAGCTGTCAACCATCTGTCGGTTTTGTATTGCTGTATAAGTTATTTTATGTCCTTGCTCAATTTATTAAATTGTGTTCGTAAGTCTGTGTGGTATCTGACTGTCGAATGTCTATATATTTGTCTCTTATATTTTATTAATTTTAGGATATAATTAAGGAGGGGGTATTTCTAGTTTTTTTTTTTTAATTTTAGGTGTATTGTTCGTGATGGACTGGGATAGGGCATTATTGAATTATGATATGATATTGGTATTGATGATTGTTACTTATAAAGTGTGTGACGTCCTGAGTGACGATGTTAATAGTGCAATTTTTGTAGTCAAGGATAAATTCTGGAATTGGTGGAGGTTATTTTTCCCATTTTTCTTACAAGATTCAAATGATAATGATAATTTTTTCTTAGTATCAATAGAAAGTGCGTGAAAATGTAAGAAATTTGGCAAAAACCGCATCTCAATACCTTTATTCTATTACAAGTTATATATAAAAGAAAATTTCAAATAAAAAAATTCAAATGTCATTGGAAAACTTTTTAAGGTTAATAAAATTTATAACAAAAGCAACAAAATTGAATTAGTTTGTCACCACTAGGGGGCATTTTCTAAAGCGTGCGAAATTATTTGGATATACCATTCTTGAGAGGTGAATAGACAGCATCCTCTTATTTATTTGGTCACCACGATTTGCCGAATGTTCAGATTTTTATTTTTGGGGCAAATTAAAAAATATTTTTATCAATCCAAGCCCAGAACGAGGAAAGACATAATTTTTTGGATCTGAAACGCAAAAACTTCAGAAATAGATATACTGCTATTGCTAGAGTGGATGTCGCTGCTTATTTAGTTGTAAAAAAATTATGTGATTGTATTAAATATAACGGTGGAGTCATTGGACAATTTGAAAGACAAAATTTTGATATAAATTTGGCATTGATAATATTTTTCCATTTGGTTTTAACACTCTTTTCACCTGCATTATAAGAAATATTTCTTTATTTAAAAAAAAATGAGAAAATTATTATTAAATTTAAAAATACCGGTGACAAAATAATTTAATTTTGTTATTTTAGTTATAGTTTATATAACACATACTATTCTTAAAATTTACATTAATAAGTTTTAATTCCAAAAATTCTTTTAATTATAACTTGTGATAGTATTTTTACTTTTTAATCATCTTTCAATTAACATTAAGAAAAATATATCATTTGAAATTTTTAAGAAAAACGGGAAAATGATCTATACTTTAAGTTGGCACCACCAAGCGGCGATAAAGTTCTTTTTCTGATTGTTGCCAATAATTTTAATCAGCATGATAAGTTCTTTCGTATAACATTAAAATCGGTTAAAAAACAAAAGAGTTATTTGACATTAGCTCTTTATAAATTCTGACCTTCCCTCACCCTTTATTTCAAGAGTAAGAAAAAAAAAATCTGTAACATTTTTGTTTCATGAACTCATCATGATTTCAAAAAGTGTAGTTTTATCATGTCTTTATTAAACATTTTTTTGAGGTAATCGCAATATTACTTTTCTACTGTTCATTGCTGCCACTACCGGAAGAGTTAGGAACTTGAAATTTATTCCCAGTCATGATCACTTTTATTAATAATTGTTTTATTTGAAAGTTCTAGTGCTGATTGTTTCTGTGATATAGCCGGTGACCTTTCTTATTCGGGCACCCGGTACAAATATGTTTTATGACCAATCTGCTCTCTGTTAATGTGTATGTGTGTAGGATGTAATATAATTGAGAAACAATTTTGTAACCTTTGACCGTATCGTTATTTCTATAATTAGTCGAGGACAATTTTCGATTATTTAATGATTTGCGAGTTTGACAACTGCTTTTATTTCGAATAACACATTCTACGTGCAGTGGTGGACTTAACAAGCGCTACAGGTGTAATAACCGATTAAGAAGTACCTGTTAAAATCTCAAAAATAAAACGTTTGATTTGATTTAATTTTTTCGTTACAGAATAGCCTCGAATAACATAAATAATGCATTGCACCCTTAATGGATTATGCATCCACCACAGTTTTTCACAACATCTAAATCAGCAAACAATCGTCTCTAAGATTCCTTACTAAAATTCGTCACCCAATACCAATATAATTCTTATAACAGAGAAAATCCACAACTTCTCCAAGAAAATTTCTCTTAAACAATCCAATTATGATATCTTATCAGAACTTTGCATTCCTAGAAATTTTCTTTTTGAGTATTCCTGGAATAAAATTCCATTACAGGGTGTCCCATTTTACATTATTTTCTTGAATATCTTGAAATTAAAGCATTTTACCGAAAAGATTGCCGAATTATAATCATCATGGTTTTGAGTGCAATAAAATCCATAATACCAGCATATATCACCGGTATAAATGGGATATGATGAACTTCATCTCTATCCACCGAGCCGAACAAAAAAGTCCCAGCTTCGGCTGAGAAAATGACCACTTTGAAAAAAATAAAAATGCATTGTAAGAATACGCATCTCTTACAATGTATGAAAAAAAAACTTCCGATTTGTGATTTTCAATCAAAATCCCTAAACAAGATCATCGGGTATTATTAAAAAGCTTAATTATAATTAGTTTCATGGCAATTTCTTTGTATTCCTCAATTTCACAATGACGCAGAAACCCACGCACAGTCGACTGAATACGAGAAAAACTGGTATTTATTAATAGGAAACGTCTTAACTTTTAATTTAAAATATTTTTATATAGGGTGCCGAAAAATAACTTTAAATATTTGACTTTTCAAATGGACGTAATTTATTAATTTTTTTGAAAGTCGCCCTATACTTTCCTATATTTTTTTTTCTGAAATTATAATAAAATAATATTTCATTAAGCATACTATATGCCTATCTTCTGTACTTCTCGAAATATTTAATAGTATTTATATAACATTTTAACAGTGAATTGAATAGTTGGGCAAGAAAAACTATAGAAATGACAGTAATAATTTCAAATTATAATTATTTAAAAAAAAATTAAAAAGGGGTGATATATTTGACGTATCCATTTTATAAACCTTAATATACAACAATGTATGCATATAATATTACATCAATTTTAACCTATATTTCAAATGTGAAAAAAATATATCACCCCCCACTTGACCCCTAAAATTCCAAAACGATTTACAACTATATACCGGGTGTCCAGATAAGAAAGGTCACCGGCTATATCTCAGGAACTAAGACTCATAGAGCTTTCAAATAAAAAATATGTTAATAAAAGTGACTATGAGAAAATTTTGAAAATATATTTCAAGTCCGTATCTCTTCTAGTAGGGGGCGCAATGAACAGTCGAAAAATAATTCTGCGATTATCTTAAAACAAGTTCAAATAAAGGCATCATAAAACTACACTTTTTGAAATCATGATGAGTTTATAAAACAAAACTGTTATAGAATTTTTTCTCTTACTCTTGAAATAAAGGGTGGGGGAAGGGGGAAAAATTATATATAAGAGCGATAAAAACTATATTTTTTTTGTTCTATGGCTTTAAAAAAATGGAATTTTTTGTTAAATCTTATTGTAAACAATTTATTTTATTTTAAATAACAATAAAAAAAAACTAGAATCGAACTGCAAATTTTTTTTTCTACGCCATATTTGATCGAACATTTTGAATTTTGATTTGTTCAAGCTAGACCTTAGGAATTTATTGGAGATCTCAAAAATGCCTGTATAGCAAATTTCAAAAAATTCGGATGTTTCCTACCAATAAATACCAGTTTTTCTCGCATTCAGTCCATTGTGCCACGTGGAGTAAAATTATCGAATGTGCGTGCTAGCAAACAACGAAATCATTAAATAATCATGTCTTTTTATCTCGGAACAAATAAATCGTTCCAACAATATAAACATATTTTCCTATTTATTTATTTTTTATTTCAATTTCCGCGATTGCATGCGCAATATAAAAATTACAATAGTTTACACGTTTTATATACCTTAGCTAAAAGTTATAGATTATTATAGATTATGAACCACTGAGTTCAGAAAAAAATATATTAAAAAATTCATCACGTCATGTTACAGAAATATTTAATTAATAATAACAATACAAGAACACTTTCTAAATCAACAAAACAAAAAATTAAATGTGACATATTCTACTTTGTTTCTTATAAAACAATGTAATTACGTTTCTAGTAACTTTCGAGGATACAATAAGTTATATTTTGCCCGAATGCAATGATTTGATTTTTTTAGGAGATGTTAATATTAATATGATTAATATTCATTGCAATAATGCGTGCAAATTTTTTGGATTTTCTGAATACATATAAACTTACACAAATAATTTCTAAACCTACACGTACTTGTCTTAACAGTGAAACTCTAATTGACGTAATTGTAACATCTAATAGGAGCATATGTTATGAGTCCGATGTTATAGATGTTCATAACATCGCGGATCATGATTTAATATCATGTACGCTTAAAATTGTATATAGAAAAGAAACTAAATTCATTACATATCGTAAAATAAATCATATATGCAGAGATGAATTCATTAGAGACCTAGAAACATCTAGTCTGAAAGATATTATCTGTGAGAATGATTGCGAACAAAAAGTTCTCCTGTTTAATCATTGCATAATCACTATTTTTAACAAATTTGCTCCTTTGGTAAAGCGAAGAATTACAAAGCAGCCGGCTCCGTGGCTTACAGATACTTTAAAAATGATGATGCGTTCCAGAGATGCTGCTTACAATAAATTTAAGCAGACTAAAAATCCAGAGCACTTTTCTATATACAAACAGTAGCGTAACATGGTGAATTCTGCCGTAACCAAGGAAGAGAAAGCATTTATTGAGTTCTCTATTAAAAATAACCCATTTTCTACTTGGAAATGCTTAAAAAATAATGGAATAAAAACCTGTAAACCTAAAATAATTTTACCTAATTGCATTAAGGATGTTAATGCTATTAATGAATACTTTTCCAATTCCTTTAATAGCTTAACACACCCAGTACTTAATAATTTTTACTTAAACAATATTCACCAAAATGTTAATGAAAACTCATTTGAATTTAAATTAACTACGACCGAAGAAATATCTCTTATTGTCAATAATATTAAAACTAACGCTGTTGGAACTGATGACTTCAGTATTTCCATGATCAAATTTTGTGGTCCTTTTTTAATTCCTTATTTAATACACATCATAAATTGTTGTATTGAACAATCTTATTTGGAAACCTGCAAATATTGTGCCTATTCCAAAAAACAACTCACCGTCAAACTTTAATGATCTTAGACCCATAAGTGTTTTACCTATTGTATCTAAAACATTAGAGAGGGTACTATATAATCAAATTGTAGAATATGTTGAAACTAGTTGCTTACTGCCCCCTACTCAATCTTGGTTTAGGGCATACTACAGCTGCACTACTGCTATATCTAATGTTTTAGATGATATTATAGCTGCAACTGACAAGGGTAATGTTACATGCTTAATTTTACTAGACTATAGTAAAGCCTTTGACACAATCAGTCACAACTTGATGGTTTCTATATTACATTACTTTGGTTTTTCCATTTCAGCGTCTAATTTAATAAATGTTTATCTAACGAATAGATATCAACGAGTTACTTTAGAGGGTATTTCATCTAACTTTATTATGGTAAAATCTGGGGTTCCTCAAGGCTCAATATTAGGACCTTTTCTGTTCTCAATTTATATTTCATGCATTACAAAGGTTCTAACAAACTGCTCTGCAACTCTTTATGCCGACAACACACAGTTATTATTTTCTTTTAAACCGAATGATGTTAGTTTGGCAAATGTTAAAATTAACTCAGATCTTTCAAACATCCTAGAACACTCACTCAATTTAAATCCCAATAAATCGACTCTAATATTATTTGGACCACGTAATTCTTTACAATATGTGAAAGATCAACTAAAAGTAAATATAAATGGTGTCACGCTCCTATTTCCTGATTCCACTCGAATTTTGGGACTAATCATAGATAATGATTTGCGTTTCAAATCTCATATTAATAAATGCATTTCCAGATCCTTTTTAAATTTAAAATTAATCTATTTTAGCCGACATTATTTAAATATCAAATTAAGAAAATTACTTTGTGAAACCCTTGTATTAAGCCATTTTAATTTTGGTGATGTAATATACAATGCCTGTCTGGATAATGCAACCAAGCGTCGTATTCAGAAAGTCCAAAACTTTTGCATTCGCCTAATTTTTGGTATTCGAAAGTACGATCACATATCAGAGAAACTAACCGAATTAAAATGGCTTAACACGAATAGCCGCCGAACATTGCATTGTTTAACATTTTACCACAAAATAATTACTACTCATAAACCTCCGTATCTTTACAACAAAATAATATTCCGTTCCGATGTTCATACCATCAATGTGAGATTCAGAGGTACTATCTCACCGCCGCTCCACAAGAGGCATTATTCCAGAGATGTTTTTCTTATAATATTTATAAATTATATAACAACATACCATCTCGCACAAAGAATCTCACATTGATGAACTTCAAGCGCGAGATATGTCATAATTTGTTCAGAAGTACTTGACTGTAGTGTCTAACCAGTGTCTTTATTTATTTTTTATTTGTTTAATGATCTTTAGCTTAAGTGTATCGATTTACTATGTGTTCTTGAATTATGGATAGATTAAGTGGAAGAGCAGCCGATCTGACTAACTATCGGACCGACTGAACTTCGCCTACACAATTTTGTTGTACATATTATACCTTGTATTTTTTGAGATATAATAAAGACATTTATTATTATTATTATAATTCGTTGAATCAATTTCCTTTATAAGGGACCGATAGTAATCCCCTAATATACTTTCATCCCATAAACCTTTGTGTTTTCAGATCCTGATGGAAACGCTCGCCCTGCTAGTCACTCATGCTACCTAAGTTTTTAAGAAATAAAGTTCAAATGCGAGTGAAGGAAATGTATTTTAAGAGACCAATCTCGTGATAATTTCGCAATAATTCAGCAACAATTTCCTGGTACCTCTCATTTTTTTTATTTCATAAAATTCCTTTAACAACTTTTTTAAACGATATCCAAGCATTTATTTCTTTCAAAGATAACATATTATAAAATTCTTTATCTTGCATGATTTTACATTTCTGTGGAACCACAAATATCCCATTTTTTTACTTTTGCTTCCGAAATACTTGGAAATATTTTTTGTAGATACTGGGAATGAGCACTGGTTTTATCCATTGCCTTCACAAAATTTTTCACGAGGCCTAATTTAATATGCAATGGAGGCAAAATTATGTTTTGTGGGTCTACCAAAGATATTGCTTTAACATTAATTTGTCCTGGAATAAATTCATTCCAAGCAGGCAATACTTTTATTATGTAGTGATTTTTTTCTAGTCCCATAAACACCAAACAAGGCATATTTCGTATATCCGCCTTGTTAACCCAATAATAAGCCAACCACCTTTAGGTCTCCACATATTTTTCAGTTGTGCTGTTCATAATTTATCGGTTTAATTAGAAAAGACATCATTTCATATGTCTCTTAACTGTTCACAGCACAACCAATTGGTAAAGATGGTTTTGTGAAGCAATACGGCTTTTAAGCTATATTTCGAGGTATCAATGAATAATCGCCACTCGTTTGGGTCATACTATGGATCAAGAGTATGATCCAAACTATGGATCAAGAGTATGATCCAAACGAGTGGCGATTATTCATTGATACCTCGAAATATGCATTGAAAAGTCCTGGAATATCCTGGCAGACACAAAACTCGCCCTTTTTAATGAAGAAATCACTGTAACGTTTACTCTTTTTCATATAATATGTCAATGCATACAAGTGACATATTTTAGGAAAAGTAGTGGTGTCAGTAGATACTATTATTGTAATCGAGAGGCAAGAAGCTCTGCCTTGAATCTAGACAGCTGTAAGTCTCTTACAAAATCGTTCAATTCACTTTGGTTTATCGTCTTCCATACAGAAAGTTTCATCTGAGTCAATTTCTTCAACAAAATCCTGCACCTCGTTACTTTGGCTACGTGTCATACCTGGACAAACAGGATGTGGTAGGATGTCTCAATGAAGTATTGGCATTGCGATAGAGAAAATATCAGGATAATCAATCTTATGTTTGTTTTTAGAATTAAAACTAGAAATATAATTTTTGTATGACACAGATACTGAAATTATATTCATTATCAATTTTAATAAATGAAACACTTTTTCATTTTGATAATGGAGAAAATATAGGTAAATAAAATATTAATTAAATTCAAAAACAGTAATTTAACATAGACAACCCAATATACAACATGTAGCCGCATCTTTAGGTTCGTAAATTCGAAATTACCAACCGTTAATTAATTTGAGCAGGTGGCGCTCGATTAATTATTTTTAGGGGAAATGAAAATTTGTAGTAAACTTCGGCAGTAATTGTCGAGCTGTGTGCTCAAGAGGTTGTTAAATGAAGTTCTGAAAAACACACGCTGTGTGCCATTGTGTTAAAGAAGAAATCTTTGTGAATCTTTGTGATCTTTTTACAACCATTGAATTCTAAAATTAAATTAAGCAAGGCCTACTACATCTTAAGGTAAATTTCCATATTTTCTATATTTTGTATTAATTTGTCGATTTTAAATTGTCTACATTTAACTAGCCGTTCATTTTGTTTTACTGTGTTGTTGCTGATAGTTAGTTCTGGGGTTGTTCACTAAAATCTGAAACTTGATTTTAGGCCTCGTTGGGGAAGTTAAATTTCATTAAAAATTTAACGATCCATTTTTAAAAATTATTGGAGTTTTTGCTGTTCCCGGAGGGGAGTCCAAATTTGAATTCTTCGCCACGGTGAATTCGTGGGAGCGAGTTAGGAGGATTTCTGGAAGGGCCGAGTATCTCTGTGCTTTGCAGTAGGTTCAGAGGACGGTGCGATGGAGTCGGAAAAGTTAGCCAGGAAAATTCCAGATAAGTGATTAATTAAAAAAAAATGGTTTGTTTTTTTAAGTGTAAGTGACGGACTGAATTACAAATTATTGCTTATTAGATTTTTTTATTTAGTTTATTGTGATTTAGTTAAATATTCATTTTCAACAAGAAGAATATATTTTAAAAAAAGGCAATACAAATTAAGAGAATAATGGAATTAAATTAATTATGTGTTTTTGGATTATGCTTTTCTAATTATAAGATTTAATTGTATGATATATGTGAAGAAGGGTGACGTCATTCTCTCTGAGTTTATTTATGATTATGGAATTACCAACTTGATTTATATTGGTGTATTTAACATCTAATTGATATTTCGATATCTTTCAATTCTTTTTGATTTAAATTGAGATGCGTTAATTTTTATTAAGGTAATTATTGGTATGATATATGCGTTATATTGAGTTTTCTTTTTTTGTGAATTGACTTATCTTTATTTTCATATATAATTTATTGTTTGCTAATAACTTTATTATACATATCTTTTGAGTTCATTAAACTTAGTGTATTATTTAAATATTTTTTTATTCATTATTTTTTTAAGACCTTTATTTTTTTCCTCGAATTTCTTGGTTATGAGAGGAAGTTTATTTTAGAAACTGCCTACCGACTAGGAGTTGCCGTACGCAGGTCATAACTGAGAAATAAAAAAAAGAATATAATATGATGAATATAAAAGACAAAGATGGAAACATCATAACAGAAGAGGGTAAAATAATGGAAAGGTGGAGACAATATTTTGAAGAACTTACAGAAGCACAGGAAGAGACAATAGAAACACTAGAAAAAATAAAATAACTACCAGAAATAGATAAAATACAAGAACAAGAAGATATGGCGATAGTGGCAGAGACATAGAAAGACCTACAACATAACATAGAAAAACTCGACAAGGCATTAACAAAAATAAATATCAAGATAAATATAGACAAGACCAAAACAATGATAATAGCTAGAGAAAACAAATTACATACAATAAAATTGCACGGAAAGCAGATCGAACAGGTAGAAAATTACAAGTATTTAGGAACAATAATAGAAAACATTGGGAATATAGACAAAGAGATAAATGATAGACTGGGAAGAGCGGGAAAGATATTTAATATGATGAAGACAACGTTCTTTGGAAGGAAAGAAATAACTAAAAACATAAAAGCGGAAATAGTAAAAAAGGTTATAAGACCTACAATAATATATAGCAGTGAAACATGGACCATGACGGAAAAACACAAAACGAAAATTAATGCAATAGACATGAGATTCTTAAGGAGAATTGAAAATAAGATCAGACGAGATAGAATAAGGAATGAGACATACAGACAAAACTTACAGATAGGACCTATTAATGATACCATTGTGAAGGACAGCTGAGATGGTTCGGACATGAAAGAAGATAGAACAGCAAGAAGAATTATGAAACAATAGCGCAAGGAAGAAATTACCGGGGAAGGCCGAGAAAAACATGGAATCAAATAATTAGAGAAGAAGCAGAAAAAAAGGACATAGACTGGAAGGACATTAAACAATTAACCAAGGACAGGAAGACATGGAGAGAAAAATATAGAAACAGACACTAAACAAAAACTCCTTACACCTAACGGTAGAAAGGACAAAACATTAAAAAAAATATTAAACTTATGGGTGAATATTTTACGCTCTTTACAGGAATTTAAAATCTTAAGACGTTTTGATAATTCAACGTAACTCCAGAAACACATTCAAGGTCTTGTAACGGTTCAATTTTTCATTAAGATTTTTTTATATAATTCGTATTATTTATAATTAAATAGTATCTATTTTTCACACAACTAATATTATTTACTAATATTAATTGATTTAGCGATGATTTAACTACGTATTGGAAGATCTCGTATTTATCTTATTTATTAAAATGTATACGCTATTATTTGTTTGAATTTAAGAGCGCTGCGCGCGCGCGGATTGATTTCGGTATTGTATGCGTTTACTCGGCGTTGGCGAGAAATAATCGTCTTCGGTTTTTTTAATCCCCTTCGGGGTTATGGGATTATCTTTCACACGGACACGGAGGAGTGTGCTGTGGCTGACGCGTTTGTGAATTTTATTCATCAAGTTTTTTGATTTACGTGCACCACTTTATTCTGTAATTATTTTGGAGATATTTGTATTATTCTGAAGAATTTTGGAGTTGATTGCGGAAATACTCTGAGGAGGATTTAGTGGACTTTGATCCGTTGCCGTGGAGATAATTCATTATCTATTTTTGTGAAGATAAAAACCCTCTGAAAGAGGTAAGGTTTATTTTAATTAATTCATCTTCAATTACCGTTGTGCTTCTGTTGTGTTAGTCTGTTTTTTACATAAAAAGAAAATGCTTATATGAAATTTCAATATTTTAGGGTTTTTTTTATTACGTTGGATTTTTTTGTTTAAATTTAAAAACCAATCGTACTATATTGAAAATCTGGGGATTAGAAGATTTTTTTTATTCCACGTGGGAAGTTCGTCTTCTATTCCATCATCTGGATTGATAACATTTCGTGGTTCCTGATTTCCCTGATTAGTTTCCTGATTGGATGCTGAAGTTTTTCCCTATCGGATTGATGAAAATACTTCACCCATACTTCATTCTGGGCTTCCATTCGGAATTAGCGTGCCAGGGGACTGATTACTGGACTGAATACAAGATACGTTTTTTTGTGTCTATTTCTTTGAGATTTGTTTTAAGGAAAATAAAGTAAAATAATACTAGTAGTGATTTTTTCAACTTCAACGTGTTAGACAATTTAGAAGTGAATTATTCTATAGATTAGTTTAGTGCTTATATAAGTACATCTATCAATGTGTATTTTATTTTAATTTGGCAGTGATTTAATTAAGTATAAGAGAATTTAGATCCATAATTTACAGTTAAAAAAAAAGAAGATATAAATAATATTTTTGATTTTATTTTCAATATGAATTAATAATTATAATTTATGTGAACCATGAATGATCATTTTTGGGGGAAAATTATCTTTTTACTATTATAGCAAATCTAAGTTGATTTAACTTGTGATTATTTATTTTCGTATGCTTTCGTTTATTATCTAACTAAATTAAATTTGATATACAGTGCATTTTTTATCTAGGCCTCATAAGGATTTACATAGGAAAATCTTTTCGTCGTGTTAATGGTTTTTCTATGGTATGGATTTTGATCAAATTAAACACACATTTAATTTAGAGTAATATGTACAAAATTCAGTAGTTTTTAAACTATTTTAAATGCGTTTTATGTTTTTAAAATTGATTTTAAATGATAATAATTTTGGATATTTTTTTATATAGTAGGCTTAGTTCACTGACATCAATCGTAATTGTCAAAGTGTTCCAATTTATTATACTCCTTTTATTGAAAGAATGTCGGTTTATACCACCCAAGAAAAGGTTAAAATGGTGATGGAATACATAAAAGGGCTATCAAGTAGACAAGTGCGTGATCATTTCTCCTTGGAGTATCCAGGACGGCCAATTCCAAATCATAAAACAATTCTAAAATTTTACAACAACTTTGTTAAATTTGGTTGTGTTAATGCGGAACATAGTGGAGGAAGAAAACGTGCAAATCGAGTTGTGACAGAAGACTTGAGGGAAAATGTGTGTTTGGCAATTGAAGAAAATTCATTAATAAGTGTGACAAAATTATCCAGCCAATTTCAAGTTACACGAAGCAGTTGCTACCAAGCTTTGAAGTTGGAAAAGTTTAAAAGTTATAAAATTCACAATAGCCACCATCTGTTAGAAAGTGATTATTTTCCGAGAATGGAATTCTGCGAGTATTGGATTAATAAAATTAATGAAAATCCAAATGTAGTGAATAGAATTCTTTTTACTGATGAACAAACTTTCATATTGAATGGGTCAGTAAATAATCAAAACACAAGATTATGGTCTAGAAAAAATCCATATTTCTTCCAAACCACACACACACAATGGCCACAAAAGGTCAACGTATGGGCAGGAATGGTAGGTAACCATATTATAGGTCCATTTTTTTTATAGAGGGATCGCTAAATAGTGAAAAATATCAAAGATTATTGATGGAAAATATTTTTCCTGCCATTGAACAAGTGCCAGTAAATGTTGAAATAATTTTCCAGCACGACGGTGCTCCTCCACATAGCACGCGACAAATTACTGAGTATTTAAATACTCAATTTCCGCATGGATGGATTGGGCGATTTGGACCTCTGAAATGGCCAGCAAGGAGTCCCGATTTAACACCGCTCGACTTCTTTTACTACTAGGGTTATTTGGCAAGCAATGTTTTTGACGATATCCGTAGCAGACCAAAGGATTTAGAAGAATTAAAAGGAAGAATTCTCGAAGAATCTACTAAAATAACTCTCCGGCAGCTTCAAAATGTGAAAAGACATTTTAAAGATAGGCTAGGTCATTGTTTAGCTGCTAATGGACAACAGTTTGAACATTTACTTTAATGTTATGATTTTTTTAAAGTTATTGTATTGCCTAGTTTAAGTTAATTAATTAAAGTTTATTGAATATTGAAAACTAATTTGAAATAATTAACTAAACCTTAATATCTTTTCAAAATAAGCTCTTTTGTGTAATCCATCACTATTTAAATCTTTTCTTGGTCTACACCGTGATCAACATTCTTGCAATAAAAGATGTACAATAAACTAGAATACTTTGACAACTTCAGTAGATATCAGAGAACTAACCTTATTAATTAAGAAAATATTTAAAATTATCATTATTTTAAATCACTATTTAAAACATTAAATGCATTTAAAATAATTTAAAAACTGCTGAACTTTGCACAAATTACTCTAATTTAAATGTGTGTTTAATTTGATCAAAATCCATACCATAGAAAAACCATTAACACAACGAAAAGATTTTCCTATGTAAATCCCTATGAGGCCTGGATAAAAAATGCACTGTATATTTTTTATATATATACAGGGTGAGTTTTTTTCGATGTTCTCTATGGGGATCTCGGAAACTATAAGAGATAGAAAAACGGTTAAATGGGGAAAGAAGTGTAGTTTTATAAGACGAATAAAATGACACTTTCAAAATATTTGAAAAAGTCAAGGGTAACTAGATATTTTGAAAAAAGTAAAATGTGTCAATTTTTTGAAATCAATATATCTCTATTATTATCATAGATAGAAAAAAACTGTAAGGGACAAAGTTGTAGAAAATTTTACACAGATTATTAACAAAAAATCCAAAAAAAAATTTCGCCCTTATTTTGGGAGATATGACACAAACTTACCTTTTTTTAAATGGAAACAGTAGTTGGCTATGACTTTATTAAAAGGGTAATTTTTTTCCCTTTAATCCGATATAACATATGTCATAGTTATTTTTAAAATAAAATAAGTTACAGTCGTTTTTAATTTTACCATACACCAAAAATTAGTTAGCCATGAAAAAGACAAAAGTAAAACAATTGCAGTTGTTTATTCTAAACACACATTAATTCATTTCCATATTTGGTTTGTTTCGATAAGTTTGTTTTGTATATTTTTCGTGTTGTGAGTTTTTTAAAGTGATAATGAATTTTTCCAACGAAGAAAAGCGTGATATGCTTGTTTGTTACATTCAGTGTAATAAAAACGCTGCGGATGCTGCAGAACAATATTATAATCAATATATCGATCGTCGGTAGCCATCTTTACCAACATTCAGAAGTATCACCGTTTTAGACTTTTTTCTGTGGGGTTATGTGAAGAACAAAGTGTATGAACAATCATATCAATCTGTGGAGGATCTTAGACTAGCTGTACTTGAAACATTTTATTCTATTGACAGAAGAAAAGTAAAAAAAACACAAATTCGATTTTAAAAAGATGCACTTTATGCCATAATAATAATGGTGGACTTTTTGAGCATCTTATGTAATATTTAAAATTTCCTTGTATTATTATTTTGATAATTTCGGAATTATTTTACTTTATGTTGCTTTTGACAAATCTAAAGAAAGATAATACATTAAATATTGATTTCGTTGCTATAAACAACCGCAATTGTTTTACTTTTGTCTTTTTCATGGCTAACTAATTTTTGGTGTATGGTAAAATTAAAAACGACTGTAACTTATTTTATTTTAAAAATAACTATGACATATGTTATATCGGATTAAAGGGAAAAAAATAACCCTTTTAATAAAGTCATAACCAACTACTGTTTCCATTTAAAAAAAGGTAAGTTTGTGTCATATCTCCCAAAATAAGGGCGAATTTATTTTTTGTTAATAATCTGTGTAAAATTTTCTACAACTTTGTCCTTTACAGTTTTTTTCTATCTATGATAATAATAGAGATATATTGATTTCAAAAAATTGACACATTTTACTTTTTTCAAAATATCTAGTTACCCTTGACTTTTTCAAATATTTTGAAAGTGTCATTTTATTCGTCTTATAAAACTACACTTCTTTCCCCATTTAACCGTTTTTCTATCTCTTATAGTTTCCGAGATCCCCATAGAGAACATCGAAAAAAACTCACCCTGTATATATATAATTGGAATTGTCATTTATTACGATTTTGATATATATATATGTGTTTTTTATTTTTAATAAATATTTATTTGGGGTTTATTTCTGTTCTTGACTTATTTGTCACATCTTTGATTATTGTTATTTTTTTCGTTTAGATTACTTGATGATAATTGGTCCAATATCAGTAAAATAATTAGTAACCGGTTATTTTATATTTTTTTGGAACCAGGGTGTAAATGGTTACTGACGCCCTTATTAAATAATTTCTTAAAACATACCCGCGACAAACCTCTTCGACACAGAGTTAGCTTGGTTCCTATTTATGCCGACTTATTGTGGACCATTTATTAGTGAAGTTTTTAATTTTTAATAAGTTGTGGCAGTCTACAACAATTATGTGAAAGCATTTATTTATTAATAAGAGATAACTAATGGTAATAATATATTTTTTCAACTAAAACAGTTTTAGTCATACAGAAAATATAATTATTTTTTAGCATTAAGCAAACCCACATCGGATTTTTTTAATGATGATAGGGATGCGCTCTGCTCACAGAAGAAAACTTTCTATTGTGTTAATTAAAAACAATGCCACGAGTTTTGATTTTTAACATGTAACTAATAACATTATTTCATTTCTTATAACTTACAACATTTTTTTAAACCCATCTTTAAATAGATATAAGATTTAATGGGTTTGAATTAAACAATTTTAATATGTTTGTAATGTCCTCATCTACACTTCAATTTTTAATACTGTATTTGACCCACCCACGAATGTTTGTATATTCTTACTGGAAATAAATGAATTATTATTATTATTATTATTATTATTAAACCTTGCCTAGATTACAAGCATTAAGATTACATCAATTATGTGATAAATTCTTTTAATCTCAAAAATTTTTATTCTATAGTATTCATTTTTATTACTTTTAATAAAATAAATTAAAAAAAAACAATATTTATAAAAAAAATCACCCTCTATGGAAATAGCACCATCTTTTTTTTGTTCACTTGCAATTAACTTTTTACGTTCGGTAACGGGTCTAACCTAAAATATTCGAAAAAAAAAACGTCTTATTATTTATTATTGAATCAAATAAAATTAGACTGGTGCAACGGGCAGAATTGTGTGAATAATGAATAAAAGCTTTAATTTAATACAAACGTTTCTCTCAATATGGAAAATATTGTTGAAAAATACTACATGAAGTTAAGTATTATGAAGCACTTCAACAGTGAATTATGACTAAACGGTAAATTTCCTAAAGCAGCGGACTTCAGATTAGTCATTTTCTCGCAAAACTTAATAGAGTAACCCAATAAAATCATTAAAAATCGTGTTTACTTATTCTGGATATCCCAATATAAACGCGTTAAACGTCAAAAATCGTAAATTTTAATGGCTCAAATTTAGAATATCCCATCACGATTTCTAAGGTTTACACATAATTCCGTCAGCAAAAAATAACAAAATCGTGATAGGATGTCGTAAAGTGCAATCATTTTAATTGTAAATTTTAAGTAAACAGTAAGTTTTGATAAAACTTTATTTCCGCGCGTTATTTTTACCAGATTTAGTCTTTATAAATACTAAATATATGATAATACTTCTTTAAATTAAGTTTTGAGCGTATTCTGTAAACTATGATTTACCCATAATTTTAATGTTTGTTTGTTTGTTGTTTTAATATTATTAATTTATTTTTAACTATCAATTTAATAAGTGTTTGAGTAATTATAAAAGATAATATTTACCTGCCTAATTAGGAGCCAAAATTAATTTAAAAAAAATGCGAAGCAACACTGCGGAATTTCTCAATCACATGGAAAAGGGGTGGCGCCGCGCCGCGCCGCCACTCTCCGAATCTCTTCAGTGCCTCCCGGTGGCTCCGTTAAAGGCGAGCATCGAGTCATCACCCTTTCCCATCTCCCCCGAAAGAAGAATTTCCCGCTGACACAGTTTCCACAGTTCACCCACTGACACTGACACGTCCGACGGTTTCGGCTGCTCGCTCTCACCCCTGGGGTTGTCTGCTCCGATTGGCCGCCCCACGGGGTTGCCTAGGTGATCGGAGAGGATGCAACGATCCGGCGTCGCTCGCCCACGCATCCGGAGGTTCATTCATAAGGTTTCTCGGATGGATTGGGAATCCTCTGGGAAATGCGCCCGTGTTTGGGTTTTGCTTTATTTGTTGAGCTTTCAGGTGGACCCGATTAAAATTCCGGAATTGGTTACTGTGCTTTCAATCTAAGAATATTTTTTTATGTTCAATAACTGGTGGGATACGCAATCGAACGCCTTTGATAAATCCATAAAATTTACCAATGCGAACAATTTCGCCTCCAGGCCACTCAGCACTTCATCAATTAGTTCCACTATCGCGTGAATTGTTGATTTTCCTCGATACTTTAGAGTCTGCTGAACTGGAATCTGTCATCAGAAAGTTTTTATTCGGAGTAGAAATTTTTTTTTTTTTTCGAATTTTCAAAAAGAGGCGAAAAAGTTCAAATGGGCACCCTCTAAAACTATGTTTTTAAACAATTAGTTTAAGCTGCAAAGGGTTGAAACTTTTTACAGGGTTAGTTTAAAGTCTGCTGAACTGGAATCTGCCATCAGAAAGTTTTTATTCCGAGTAGAAATATTTTTCTCGAATTTTCAAAAAGAGGCGAAAAAGTTCATAGGGGCAGGGGGTGCCCCTATGAACAAATAGTCAAACAAATAGTTTTCGCTGTAAAGGGTTGAAACTTTCTACATGGATAGTCTATAGTCTGCCATAAAAAAGTTTTTATTCGGAGTAGAAATATTTTTTTCGAATTTTCAAAAAGAGGCGAAAAAGTTTAAAGGGGCACCCCCTAAAACTATATTGTCAAACAATTATTTTAGGTTGCAAAGGGCTGAAACTTACTACAGGGAGAGTTTAAATTATGTTGAACTCGAATTTGCAGAAAATGTTAATTCAGTGTAGAAATATTTTTTCCATTTTATTTGTATTATCTTAAAATTAGGCATTCGCGTTTAAATTTAATTTAATAAGTTTACAACATTAAAACTATAATATAGGCCCTAGTATAGATATTACACGTCCTTGCCTAAGTCTGGATGTATAGAGATAAAATGAATTGAATTATAGATATTTTAAATATTTATTTAATCAATTTCAAGAAATTACATTTTGTAAAAATCTATGATGGTATTCCTTCACCAGTCCAGTTTGGATGCAGACGATTTATTAATTGCAATTTTTGCTCTTACATGTACCTAAAAAAATAAAATATTTTATTATACATATACAACCTCGACACCCAATACGGGTAAAAGAGGATAAGATTAAGAAAGAAATTATACATATATGAATAATAAAGAAACATAATAATTGGAAAGATGGCACGAGCGCCATCTATTGCCTAATTTCACGTGGAAACGTCAATGATTTGGGTCTACAAGGTAGACGGCTGAGAATCGTTGTTTCGTCCACTAAATTTAATACTAATTACTACTTAATATACTAATTTAATTAAAAATAAATTCGAGTCTCACCATGGGGATCTCGCTTATTATAAGAGATAGAGGGTAGGTTTAAATTTGGCACTTTTGCAGAATTTTATGCTGATTAATATTCCGCTGAGAAAACTGGGCTAAGTTTCTTTGTTTTCAAGAAAAAAGAAATAAACTGAAAAATGCGATTCTCTTATAATAAGCGAGATTTCTATGGTGAGACTCGAATTTGAAACATCCTGTATGTAAGGTACTCCAAAAATTCTTTGTATATATTCAATTTTTATCTGCATGAAAAAAAAAAACGAAAAACTCACGTCTATTAACGCACTGAGGGTAACAGAAGCATCTGTGATCTGAATAGACGTATACTTGATTTTTAAGGCATTCGTTCGGGTTCTGTGGGGATATTCTAACGTGAATACACGCGTCATCCCTGCAATTTGTAATCAATTCCGGGGGAACGACATCTGTAATAAAAAGTGTACATTTTAATTATAGAGAAGAATAGAAAGAATGCTTGTAATAAAAATAACACATTTTTTTGTAAAAATAAATCCTTTAGAATTTCTCACTTAATCTAATAAAATATAGGGGGTTTAAAACAGTGACAGCCATTTTATATTAATTTGTTTAGATAAGTGAATAAAATAGCTGATTTTTTTTTTCAACAATGAAAAGAAATATTAACGATAATAAATGAAAGATGGTGCTTGCACCATCTTTCACTTAATTTCACGTGGTATCGTTAATTAGACGAAAGATGGCGCTTGCGTCGTTTTTCATTTATTATGATTAATATCAACCCAACACCCGATAATATATATATATACAGATAGCTTTTTTTATCAGTATACATTTCTCCTATGTATACCTGCAAAATACGCGAGTCAAATGCATTAATGTATATGTGTTTAGTTGCCTATAGCACGCAACTGATCACACATATGCCAAATAGTCAACTAAACATACACACATTAATCAGTTCAATGCGTTTGACTCGCGTTTTTTGCAGGTATACATAGGGGAAATGTATACTGATAAAAAAAACCTCTCAGTATATATATATATATATATATATATATATATATACAGGGTGGCGCAAGATTCCGATGAAGTCCAATATCTCAGTTATTAAGAAATTTATAAAAAAATATTAATGACATAATTTGTAGCTACTGCAATGGTTCTTCATTGAGGCTCACGAGGTCTTCGGAATTTTAAATATATGACTATAAATTAGTATTGTTTTTTTAAATATTTTGTAAAAAATCAATAGCATTAACAATCAATTAGACATGTGTATAATTCCATTGATGTAAATGATTAATAAATCGGATATTTTTACGTTATAACTTCATCAGAAGCATTATTTTAATGAAAATAGATCTGGCAACGACGCACGCTCGTTTGTAAAAGAAAAGGTGTATGCAACACCTCCAGCGGATGATATAGCAGTTATAAACAGGATAAAGCGTTGCCAAATGTATAGTTCTTTTAAGTGGCCCGTGAGGCTTAATGAAGGACCGTGTGACTTATTTTCGTTAATAATAATAATTAGTCAAAGAGTCACGCTACCTAAAGCTCATTTTCTGTACACCTTGTATATATATATATATATATATATATACAGATGATGATGATATGATGATGATATCAGGTATATAGCCACAATACAACCCGCTTTCATCAAGTAGATGCCTTGAGACATTTCTGTAGAAATACATTTCAAAATTTAATTATTTTCAAAGCATTTTTATTTAAAAATTGAAATGGTTTAAAAAAACTTATGTCAAATTAAAACAGTAAAAAAAAAATAATTAAATACTTAATCACTTTTTTTTCATTTGCTCTGCAATTAAGTACTCACAAAGTAAGTATACAAATATCCATTGAAATAACTACTTCCCCGGCAAATACCCACGCCGGACATTGAATTATACAATAGATATTTGTTCTCAGTAAATAAACAGTTTCAAATTATTATAATTCATTCAATTAAGTACCTTCAATTTTTTCGCAATGTCCACAGCAGTCACCGATACTCAAATCGGGGAAAACATAAACGAGATTCTGTTCGAGGCACTTGTCCACTTCTTCCTGGACTGTCAAACAACTCGTGGCGGCACAACCGCTCCCGTATTGGAATTTCAGGAAAAATAACAGTAAAGTCGCAGCGACGAACTTCATGTTGAATTTAATAAGCCGATTATTAAATGGCGTTTTTTGTTGTCGTCGCCTTTATATATTTAAATAATACAAAAAAACATTATGCAAATTCGTTTTAAACAGTATCACCGCTTTGAAATATTGTATTTATTTATTTGTGTTCGTGACCGTGTTATGTAAATTTCGAATTGTCTGAATTCATTTTAATGTTGTCTGTGCTTAATGTGAGGTAATAAGCGGAAAGGTGTTAAATTTGTTTTGTATTGAAAATGCATAAATTAAATATTTTAACGATTAATCTTTTTTTTTAATATAACTTAAAATTCTGTATTAGTATTATATTGTTACGAAATCGGGTTTAATCACACTGTGAAATAAGTAAAACAACGTCTGTTTAAATTAAATAAAAATGATTTGAAAATAATTAATAAATTATTTCTACATTTAGCTCTGTGACTTTTGACTTACATTACGTAAGTACGTTAAACAAATGCACATTAAAACAACTTCTTCCCGGGCAAATACCCCGCCAGATATTGGATTACATAATGTATACCAGCTGTTGCATGTCAATAAAAATATTGCATAATACAACAAATTTTGATCCGAGAAAAAAATAATGCAAAAACAACAAAAAGAATATTAATTAATATAAGGCCATCTGCAGACACGTGTTTCGGGATTTATCCCTCGTACAGTACAGTACAGCTATGCCTATTTATTTATAGTACACTTAACACATTTATTATTACCGCACTGTCACTATTTATTTATAACGAGATGTTAAGCACTCGGACTTTCGTGATAGACTGTCTGACTGCAGCGCCACTAGCACGCGCTTATATAGCGTGCTTGTTTTTCGAACTTTCCGGAACTTTCGATGACGCCGCGTTTACCGTCGCTCGCTCCGTGGAACATTCCAGAGTGATTTTTCCAGTTACTTCTTTCACTTTCGTTACAATATTTTTAATTCAAACATCGGAACAGAATCGAGTAAAATGTGTAGGCCCCTCCATTTTATTTTTCCAGAAAACAATTTAAAAATTGCATATTCGCTGATTAAAATACATAATGGATAAGAGAAACTGTAGGAGGTTTTTGTTCCTTTTTTTCTGCAACCAAAATTCTACTTCACCAGGATCCATAAAGAAAATATTACAAAAAAAACACTGGGGATGATAATTGGGGTGATGTTAACTAAAATTTGTGAGGAATAAAACAGGCGGCGTTTTATTATTTTAGTTATATATAAAAAAATCAAATCAATTTATTCAAATTAAATATTACATTCGATATAAAAATAAGAGTTTACATTTTATTCTGTTAGATTTTTTTTAAACATCATGTAATATATATATTTTTTTTCCTTTGGTAAATTTTCCAAAACTGAAATCTTAAAATACTTTAAACAATATTGATATTTATAATAATACGGCAATAAGAACAATTAATCTTGAGGATTGTGTTTGATTTAAATAGAAAAGAGTATTTATTCATTTGGTCACAGTTATTTAAATAAATTAAATAAAAATGATTAAATAATTATATGATCAATAATTTTTGTGCTTGATTGTTATTATTATTTTATTATTACGCTTTGAATTTTTTGTACGAAATATATCGTGTAAAGTCAAATTCTATTTAACAATAAAATTTATTCGAATTAATGAACATTATTTCTGCTATATTTTTATTTAAAAAAAACACTAAAAGATAGTAATTTTATAAAATGTCAGTCTTTTAAATAAGATTAATTTATGTTTAATTAAACTCTCACTTAACCCGTAGTGAAACATTTTTTTAATACAATTTTGGATTAATTTAATTTAATTAAAAAACAATCGATGGTTGAGGTTTTTACTCCAAAATACATTATTTGTAAAAAGAAGCAAAAATGTTTTAAGTTTCACAAATTTTTTTCTAGAGACACTGTTAAAATAAATTGATCATTAGGCTGAAAATTAATCATCTGTTGTTTTATTTACAAATAGTTAATTAAAAACGTCACCTCACACTGAGAAGTAGAGAGGAACATGTAACGATGTTATATAAGACTAAATAAATAAAATAATTAAAAACGTGAAAACGTTTATAATTAATTATTTGTGAATAAAACGATTTTTTAAGTATGGCACAAAACGTAAAAGTGTTTTTAATTAACTCTTTGTGAATAAAACAACGGATTTTAAGTGTCGCAAAAATTATTATAGAGACACTGCTACAAGTGTTTCGCCAATACAGTGGCATCATCAGGCAGATGATTAATTGACGAAAAATTTGTAGCCTGTTTTTTTAATATTGTGAAATATAAAATATTTAATAATTTTATTTTCAATTCTAAGATAAAAGGAAAATTAGATTAAAAAATAATTCTCTAATTAAAAAAGAATAAACGTAATATATTTCTATAATCACAACAAAAATAATTTATGAATATATATTCTTTTAAAATCGTAAGATTAACAAAATTGATATTTACATCATTTAAAGGTCGGAAAAAAATTATGAGTATAAATTATTTTGTAATTATTATTTGCGAATGCAAACGAAAAAATATTTTCTGGGAAGTGTGCACAAACGCACAAGCATGAATAAGCCACGTTAGACCCAAAATAAAAAATTGTGCGATGAACTTTTTTTTTAAACAAAATATAATAAAGTAGAAAATACAAAATGATTATACTTATATATCACATATAAAATATCAACGGCTTTAGCCGTTTCAATTATTTATATTTTAAGAAATTATTATCATCTTACAAGACGATAACTTCAGTCGAAAATTGTAATATTTAATCGATTTCAATGACTCCATCTGAAACAAACAAAAAACAATGATTAATTAATTTTTGTTTACTTATTATTTAAGATATGTGCGCAGGAAAGGAGTGTGGAGAATGAAAGCGGGGAATTGAAATGGAGGAAGTAAAGTCCGAGGCAACAAAAGCGAGATTAAAGCTTGAATCTTTGAAGCGTTTACTTCGTGATACATTTTCAATATTAAGATAAAGAAAACACTTGGTAACTTTTTTTATACCACTTAAATGGTAACTGGATTTTTTTCTTGAATTAGTCAAGGTAGACCAACCTTGCGGTGGTTTTTATAACTATTGAACGCGCGCAATAGTTATAAAAACCACCGCAAGAAGCAACACTAGCCCCCATCCCGCATCACTTTACACTCTAGAAACATAACCTCATTTACACATTTGAATTAGCCACGAGTGTGGTTTTTTTTATCCAAATTATTAATTAAGCCGCTCGTTTTTTAAATGGTGTATAATTATAGAGAGGTATCTCAGCGTCGCGCGACACTTCGCATAAATCAAGACAGCTAACAGAATTTTTAAATGAGGCGCCAGTTAGTTCGCAGACAAAAATGGCGGCGTCGATATAATTAGAGTATTGCCGTTTAAACTCGGTCACAGAAAACTTGAAAACTTGACGTAGATACATTTCAAAAAAAATCATTTTAAGTATTTTTATAGCCCACTACTAAACGTTAAAAAAAAACACTGAAAAACCTACCTTTTTTCCACAGATCGTCCTCGTCTGGATTTTTTTTTTTTCATGAACACGTAATTAATGTATTGTGTGAAGGAAACGGCTTTTAAAGGCTCTCTCGTTTTAGATACACAAAACCTTAATTTACTTCAATTTACATTATATTGTAGGCAAGTAATTTAAATTTAGCGCCAATAGATTAGGTTGGTAGTACTTGTCAGCGAAGAGAATTATGTGTAATGAACAGAAGTGAAGTTTCCGACAGAGAGACGGTAGTTTTTTAAGAGTCCTCACGAGTGTACCGAAATTGTCGATTTTTATTCCAACCTTCCGAGAAGAGCTAGAGTTACGAAAAAAATTATACATAATCTTGAAACCATTTTATAACTCGTGTGTATCGCTTACGATTTTTGGTAAATTTGTTTTCAAGAAAAAAAAAATCGTGAAAATTGCAATTTTTCTCAATCACGAAAAAATCTTCAGAAATTGTCACCGATTTGAATAACGGCCTTTTGAACATTTCTGGAAATTTAAATTATCACGAAATTAACTGGGAAGACTAAAAAAATTCCACTTGCGAGGAAATTTCAGCGCCATCTAGCGGTAGCACAATATAAACAGGTGCATTTTTTAATTCATAGAATATTTGCAATGATGGCGGTAGTGTGCAATAAGTCAATTAGCGGGATTATTTTGAAAAAAAAAATGAGTTGATTATGTTATGATTTATGTACCTTTATAACGTTAATTAAGTTGTTTACAGTTGATAGAGATCATAGAAAGAAATAGTTAGGTAGAGACTTGATGGAAATAACCAAGCGTGGGTTTAGAATCGTCAAAATTGATGATTAAGACCCAATTTTTCAAACCTCAAGTAACGTTACTCTTATTTTTTTCATTCGGTTGGCAGCACTGTCTCATAATCCCGGTCAAATAATATTTGAAATTGAGAACCACAGCAATAGTTGTCCACTTGAGCACTGGAAGCGCTGTAGTCGCAAGGGGAAAATTTAAAATATTTTAATTTTGAGTTTTTAGTAAGATTTACTAATTATGCGTGTGTTTTGTAGCATTCTAAAGTGTATATCTTAAACATTTATATTTTAATTAAACATTGTCGATATTCTAAATAAGGATCAATTTGCCATATATTAATTTGATTGATGTATGCATGTTACTTATCTCGCATTCGTCAGAAATTACTCCAAGTTTTACTACAACTATAAAGCCTCGTAAGTTATTATTAACAACTTTGCTTGCTTTCCCTTAATTCTCAAAAAATATTTTAAAAGTACGCTGCTTTATTTTTTATTATTTTTTTACTATATGACTTATAATTTCTACATTATTTTCTGTCAATTTGAATTGTTATTCCAAACTCCACAATATTTAAGTTTATGAAATATATTATCCTCGATACCCAATACGGGTAAAAGAGGATAAGATTAAGAAAGAAAGAAATATATTGTAGGTGCTATTTTTTAAATATCCGCCTACGCGCGACATCTAACGCCGCGGAAAGGAAATGTATTATATGTTGGCTAGACTTATGAGTTTTTAGGGGAGCTATATTGAGGTTGAAAAATCATAGATTAAGGTTACGTTATGTGAAATTGTTGTTAGCGATTATTAAAGTTTTAAATAAATGCAGTCCGCCTAATTTCCACGAAGAGGCCATCCCCGACTACATTATTATGAAATATTTTTTCAAATCAAATTTATCTATTTATTTTCTTAGAAACCTTGAGGAAAGGAATGCATAAAGTTGTGCAGCTGGGAGATATTCATTAATTTGAATTTTAAATGTTAAATGATTTCACAATGTACTAACAGGTTAAGTTAAATATATTGTTTTTTTTTGTGTGTAATTTTTATTTTTCAGATAATATTAATTTCAAATTTTTATTTGCATGATCTAATGACAATTTTTCCTGTAAATATTTATACAGAGAGGTTTTTTTATCAGTATACATTAGGGGAAGTGTATACCTGCAAAAAACGGGAGTCAAACGCATTGAACATAATTTGAAGTCTAGCACGATTGATTTAATTGGCATATGTATTTTTAGTTGCGTGTTATAGGCGTATTTTGCAGGTATACATAGGGGAAATGTATACTGATAAAAAAAGCGCTCTGTATATATATACAGAGAGAGTTTTTTATCCGTATACATTTCCCCTATGTATACCTGCAAAATACGCGAGTCAAATACATTAATGTATGTGTGTTTAGTTGCCTATAACACGCAACTGAACACACATATGCCAAATAGTCAACTAAATATACACACATTAATCGGTTCAATGCGTTTGACTCGCGTTTTTTGCAGGTATATACTTGCCCTAATGTATACTGATAAAAAAACCTCTCTGTATATATATACCCATGTATTTGGCGGGAAACGCGCGCAACGCCACCCAGTACTCAAATGGACAACTATTTCCCAAGTTCCAAACCTTTATAAGGTTTTTGAGGTTAGGTTCGTGTACAAACTATCGAATAACAAATGGCGGGATTTTTGAATATTTTCACGATTCGATACTCAACCATCGTCGAGATAGGTCGTCTTAAGAGTCGAGCGGTTGTGTTCCCTCTCAGATCTGACCTTGATCCACCTCTTCTTGTGTGTATCGTAAGTTTGTTTTCCTATCTACTCTTTTTTTCTTTTTTAACATTTTTTGCTCTACTTAACCCTAAATTTGCACATTTCATATAAATATCTAGAAATTTAAATTGCAAGCGGGAATGGAAGTCAGCTCGGGGGGGCCTGACCCCCCTGAGCTGACCCAGAAAATACCCCCCATACTTATAACTCAATTTACCCCAGGTGATCGGTCTCCGTACATAGTATACGTTGAAAAAAATTCTAAAAAAAACATACCTACTCCGGCAAACGATGACACTTCTTCTTCATTGAACAATCTAGAACCTGATAACAATAACCCTGCTCTTCATGAAATGATGATTGGTAGAATTATTTATCAAGGTGGATATGATGTTATAACCTCACGTAGAGGCAGAAATAGAGTCTCAATTCAATTTAAAAACATGTTCGAGGCAAATAAATTTCTTAATTCCAAAGATCTACATGATAAACACTCATTAATTGCATATATTCCCAGCCAAACAATCTCCACCAAATTCATTATCAGGAATGTAGCACCCTCTCTAAGTGAGGAAGAAATTAAAAATAACCTAAATAGATGCAACCCCTTCAAAACACTTAATGTTAGAAGGTGGAAAAGAAGAATAACAGACAGAAATATAACCTCTTACCACAACACTCATACTGTCCTGGTTACTATTCGATCTAACTCAATCCCACTTAATGTTAAAATCTATAGTACTAACAGAACACCCGAAATATACATCTACCCTGTAACTCAATGCATATCATGTCTTAGATATGGACACACACAAAACCTTTGTAAGAGCAAATCAAGATGTTCAAACTGTGGCTCAAACAATCACACCTCAGATAACTGCACCCAAATTATTAAGAAATGTGTCCACTGTCTGGGCCCCCACTCTGCTTTGAAAATTAACACTCTTGCTAGAAACCGTATATGCCCTGAGTACCATCGCCAGAAAAAAATAAAAGAATATATGTCCAGACATAATGTTTCCTTCTCTGAAGCAAACTCTCTTTTCCCTCAATCCTCCACATTTTCCTCCACCATCACTAATAATAATTCTAATCCTAACACTAATTCCAATCTTACCCAACTCATCCCCCACCCTCAAAATTTTCCAACTCTACCCTCCACAGCACACTCAACATTCCCCCACCTCTCCTCACAAGGAACCAATAAATCATCCTATGTTACTGTACTAAAACAAAACTCAGGAAAAAAAAGTACATCCTCACTCACAGAAGAAGAAAAAACTTTCAAACAAAAATACTTAGAAATAATAAGCCGTACCTCACCTAATGCTAAAAAACCTTGTATTCTCTCTGCCTCCCCCACAGTTACTCCAGAAATAGAATGTGGTCCAGAAGAATTTAAATCCTTAGTCACAAATCTCTACACTGCCAACCCTGAAACATTCATTTATACAATCTCTAGCCTCATCCCAGTCGACACTCTTACTTCTATTCTCAACAACCTCTATAAGAACTCCAATGATAATAATCCACTGGAACATTAGAAGTTACCACTCAAATAAATCTAATCTACTCAACTTAATAGAAACATTTACTCCTGATGTAATAGCTCTTTCAGAAACCTGGAATAAACCTACCTCTCATATTAAACTAACAGGATACAATTCTGTGCTTAACTCGAGACACGATGGAAAAGGTGGAATCGCATTATTTATAAAAAAGTCAATAAAATTTGTAGAACTGCCCCTAAACACCATTCATTTCCCGGAAAATGTTCAATTTCTGTCCATCCAAATCAATTCGTTTATCTTAATACATGGATACATCCCACCCTCCGTACGATGCAATATTCACGTCTGGGAATCTATTTACAACCCTTCTTCTCCTCACATTATAACTGGAGACTTTAATGCCCATATAGCAAACATCAATGGGAGTTTCTCTAACACCAGTGGTAAATCCCTATATGAATTTATTGATCGTAATAACCTTATAGTTGTCTCAGACAACAAACCTACCCGCCTTTCACACAATAAGTCATTAAATAGCATTATAGACCTCTCCATTATCTCCCCAGACTTGTGCGCACTAACTTCCTCTTTTACACTCGAGGATTCCTATGGAAGTGATCACTTCCCAGTCCTCCCCTAACTCAATTTACCAGCTCACAACTACACCACTTATAAAACTGCTATTAACTCATCAAGGAACTATAAGCATGCAAACTGGGAAAATTACACTAAAGAACTCACTTCCTCCCTTGCTACTATAAATTCATATACAGAGTTTACTGAAAAATTACATACTGCAGCCAACAACTCCATTCCACTCCATCATCCCCGCAAACGATATCCATTGTGCCCATGGTGGGACACTGAATGTTCTATTATCAAAGAAAAAAGAAAAAAAGCCATCAAAGACTACTACCTTATCGGTACAACAGAAATGTTTATAAAAGCTAAAAAGCTCATAGTTTCCTCCAAAAAATTATTCAACCAAAAGAAAAAGAACTCCTTCAAAGAATTCTGTGAATCTATCTCTAGGGATACCCCCCTCTCAGAGCTCTGGAAGAAAATAAAAATATTCAGGAAATCCTTTGATCCTCCCTCATCAATAACAAATGATCCCACTACAATAAATTCATTTTTTCATAACCTCACTCCCCAATTTGTCAACCCTCTTTTTAAACTTGACCTTCCAAATACCACACCTAACTACCTCTCATGTAAATTCTCACTACCTGAGCTAAATACCATTCTAGATAAAGTTAAAGATTCCTCCCCAGGCCTAGATAAAATTTCCTACTCAATGATAAAAAACCTCCCCCACATAGGAAAATCCCACCTCCTAAAACTTTTTAATACATTTCTTACTACAGGTATAATTCCTGACATCTGGCATAAACAGATTATTTGCCCAATACATAAACACGGGAAACCCTATAACCTGCCTTCTAGCTATCGACCCATAGCTCTAACTTCCTGCTTAAGAAAGTTATTTGAACATCTCCTCAAATCAAGATTGGACTTCTGGCTGGAGAAAGAAAATATATATCCTATTTCTCAGTGTGGCTTTAGAAAAGGAAAAGGCACCATAGACAATCTCTTAAAACTTACTACAGACATAAAATCTTCCTTCATAAAAAATGAGGTTACGATTGCCCTGTTTATTGACATGTCCTCTGCATTTGATAATGTAATCCCTCAAAAACTTATGGACAGGTTAAAATCTCTTGGGGTACCGGCTGACTTGATCAGCTGTATCTGGGCACTTACACACAAAAAGGTTCTTTACTTAAAAGAAGATAACTCCCTTTCTAATCCTAGAGAATCATACATAGGTCTTCCCCAGAGGTCAGTACTAAGCCCAATTCTGTTCAACCTTTACACCCTCCCAATTGAATCCCTCCTCGCCCCATACTGTCAAATTCTACAATATGCAGATGATATTGTTCTTTATTGTTCTGGGTCTAATATCCAGTCCTTATACAATAAGATCAATCAAGCATTATTTGAACTCTCAGATTGGCTTAACTCACATGGACTGACACTATCTCCCCACAAATCACAAAATATCATCTTTAGTAAAAGGAGGAAAAAATTCCCCAATTATCAACTGTTTTTCGAACACACCCCAATCACTAAAGTAAATGAAGTGAAATACTTGGGCATGATATTAGACCCTTCATTATCATGGAAACAACACACCACAAACCTCAAAATAAAAGTCCATAATACCCTCAATATAATCAGATGCTTATCTCATATCTGGTGGGGCTCAGACCCAACCATCTTACTAACCATGTATAAATCCCTAATCCGCTCCCGTATAGAATACGGATTATTCCTAATGTCTCCTATTAATAAAACCATAGAAAAAATAATCAATTCCTTACAATTTACCTCTCTCCGGGTAGTATTGGGCTGCATGAAATCTGCCCCCTCCAGAGCTGTTGAGGTAGAAAGTGGATCCCCCCCGATATTTCTAAGAGCAGATTTTCTAGCTAAAAAATACTTCTTGAAGAATATCTCCAACAACAATCAATTAGTTACCTCCGCAATGAACTCCCTCTTAAACCTCTTTCAAGAAAATAATTTACCACTTACCAATCTCCTTGAAAGCTACTTAATTACTTCTTCTCTTAATATTTTCACCAGTAACAAGATACCCTGCTACACAACCTCCTACTTCTCAAACTTCTTCCCTATCAAAATCACACTCAATCTTAACATTTCTAGCTCCCCTTTTAACACACAAGACACAAATCACAACTTCATGAAAATCACAAAAAATAAATGGCCAGATTTCAAACTGTGTTTTACTGATGGTTCATATACACGCACACATACAGGGTGTGGAGTGTTTGTAAAAGACATTATATCTTGTTCTATTAACATATCTCACATCTCATCCATACTGACAGCCGAACTTACTGCAATTAATGAGTGCATCAAATTAATAAAATCTAATAGCATAAAAAGAGCTGTAATCTTTACAGACTCTAAATCTGCCCTACACTCCATCAAAGAAACAGGGATAAAAACCAACAGAAACATAGTAGTAACTAATATTCGATCCCAAATTTATGAATTGCACAGAAAGGGATACAATATCCAACTTTGCTGGATTCCCAGTCACTCAGGCATTGAAGGGAATGAAACTGCTGACCTACTAGCTAGATCAGCAGCCAATCTTCCTTTATCAGAATATGCATCTACAACAAAAGAATACATCAAGATTTAAAAAAAAAGCCTTAGACTCAAATGGCAAACGTTGTGGTCAGCATCTGCTTCCCACACAAGATACTTTTCACTTTACCCCTCACTCCCCCCTAATGTCTGGTTTCTTGATCCCAAGGTACAAGGCAGAAGATTTGTCTCATCCATTATTAGAATGAAAACTGCACATAACTCAACCCCAAGTCATCTGCATAAATTAAATGTACTTAACTCACCCAACTGTACATGTGGAGAATATGGAGACTTAAATCATATATTATTTTCTTGCTCAAACTACTATGAGAAGTGCAAAAAACTATATCTCTCCTTAATCACCCTAGGGCATTCCTCTCCTCTCTCCATCTACTCAGTCCTATCTAATCCTTCCATCCAAACATATATGTGTCTATTTTCTCTCTTATCAGAAACAAAAACTTATATTTAACCTAAACGTGTCCGTGCTATTTCTTTAAAGGTATCCAAACACTAACACTACTTCTAGTATAATCCACCCTTTTCCATAACCTACAACCGGAAACACCATATGGTCGACAGAGCTTTAAAGCTAGGGCCAAAATACCTCGCAGAAGAAGAAGAAGAATATTTTCACATTTATTATTTATAATTCAATATTTTTTAAAATTAAATTATTTATAAACAATTACTTAATATGGCAATTCAAAATTTAGTATATATATATTTATTATTATTTATTATACTGAATTATAAATAATAAATGTGGAAATATTAAAAAATCCCGCCATTTGTTATTCGATAGTTTGTACACGAACCTAACCTCAAAAATCTTATAAGGTTTTGAACTTGGTAAATGGTTGTCCACTTGAGTACTGGGTGGCGTTGCGCGCGTTTCCCGCCAAATTCATGGATCTGGCCCTCTTATTCTCTCTCTATCTCTACGACTTCACCAAAGATTATGACACAAGCGGTATCCTATCCCCAAAATTGGTAGATATATTTATAACAGGTAAGCCCTATTTTAGGTTTTCTATGGGTAGGCCTTTCGACCGCCTAGTAATGTTATTTAAAATGTGTGACAAAGAAAGCATTATTGCTTCCGTGGCGTCATCGCATCTCTCTTTCCCACTTACATATTAGACATTCTACATATTTTGATTTTTGAAGTTGCACGTTGTTGTCATATTGTGTCAGATTATTGCGATTACCATTATTTCATTCATTCTATTCCTTAATTGTTTACTGTTTTTGGTTTTTTCACTTCAATTCGTTTTTGTTTCGTTTTGTGTTAGATTTATGCCTGTTATAAATATATTTATATTCATTAGAATACTTGTAGAGTAAAAAATATTAAATAAATAAGAATAATAATGTTTCAAATTCCATATTATACCGCCACAACTAACCCCCTTCCCTTAATCCCTCCACTATGATGTAATCCGCCTTATATAAAGAAAAACTGTATGGTTTGAATTTACTTTTAGTTTGATAATGGTCGCGTTCAGGGAATTTTTAGATATATAGCGCTACAGCGCAAAGCGCTTGATGTTCCCTGAACACGCTTTCGATGTTATGAACGTTCACGAAAATATGGCGGTTTTGTTTACAGCTGCACGGCTTGAAAAGCGATCAAGCAGAAAAAATATATGCTTTACCGCTTGATAAAGCGGTACAGCGCCACACATAAAGCGGTACCGTTCAGCGAAACCGCTTTCGTAAAGCGCTTAAGCGCTACAGTTCCCTGAACGCGACCAATGTCAAGTGTAAATTGTTGAAACTATAGTCACTAAATATATAATTCTGTTATACAAACAAAGTTAAAAAAAGTGTTTTATTATAATTTCAAAATTGTAGATCTGGCAACATTACATTACGTGAATTCCTGTGTCGTATTCAAGATCATAAAGTACTAATCAGTATATGGACCTACTTTATATATAAATAAAAATAAATTGTCTTAATAAAATCTCTCTCACTTATTATTATGGAGAAATTACAGGTGAAAAATATTAAGAGATTTTATTAAGACAATTTGAAAGAAAAATAACAGTGAAGAACAATAAACTAGAAATAAATAATTAGAATAAGTGCTAGAAATGACCACCAGAAACTGCAAGATATTAACTCAAACGATCGTGAAAATTCTTCCACATTGTGCATTTCGATATTGTCATAAACACAAATAGAATATTGTTTAATTATTTTTTTGAATTATCCTAGTTGAAGGAATCGATTGTTCGGATTGCGTATTATAGGCAACTAAACACATACATCAATGCGTTTGACTTGGGTATTTTACATGTATACATAGGGAATATGTATACTGTTAAAAAAAAACCTCTCTGTGTATATATATATACAGAGAGGTTTTTTTATCAGTATACATTAGGTGAACTGTATACCTGCAAAAAGTCCAAGTCAAACGCATTGAACCGATTAATGTGTTGCCTATAACAGACAACTAAACGTCAAACGCTAAACTTCAAATTGTGTGAAATATTTGATCGAATATGTATACAAATGAAGAATTTCAAGCATGTATTACAATTCCAACAGTACTAGAGGAGGATAATACATGTTTTCAATGAATCCAGAGCAGCCAAATACCTTGATTGGGATGATTTTAAAAATAATTAAACTAAAATATTTTCTTTAGAATGTTCTATGTTTCGTTCTCTATTGAAAAACGCAACAAAATAAATCATTACTAAAACGGCATGCGTTGCCGTCACAAGCAATTTCCTTTTATTAATCAAAACACCTCACTTATTATTAATTTTACGGTTAAAAAATATTAAGAAATTTTATTAAGACAATTAAAAAAAAAAAAAACAGTGAATAACAATAAACTTGAAATAAATAATTACAATAAGTGCTCGAAATGACCGCCAGACACTACAAGACAGTAACTTAAACGATCACGAAAAGCATACACCGCGTTTCTGATAAAATCGGGGTTAAGTTCGATGCATTTATTATTAATTCTATGTTTTAATTCCTCCACATTACGCATTTCAGTATTGTCATAAACAGATGATTTTAAATGCCCCCAAAGGAAAAAATCATTGGGTGACAAATCTGGAGAACGTGGTGCCCACGGTATAGGACCGTACCTTCCTATCCAACGACCTGGAAACTTTTCATTTAAAAAGTTTCGTATAGCAATTGTAGAATGCGGAGGGGCTCCATCCAATTGTATCCATGGTAGTTGGATATTCAATCGTTCGAGATCTGGAACAATCTTAGTCCTTAGCATTTCTAAGAATATGTTGGATGTCAGGTTCTCATCAATAAAATACGGACCGATGATGTATCTATCAATCAGTCCTATCCAGACATTAACTTTGTTTTTATACTGCGTACGAGTAAAATTTTGTACATGGTGGTTAGTATGTGACCAATATCTAAGGAGAGATAAGGAAGAAGGTTAATACCATAAAATATTTAATAAATAAGACTAATACCTGAAATTTTGGGAATTCACTTCACCATTTAAAGTGAAAGTCGATTCATCCGTAAACAATATTTTCTGTAAAATTGATTCTTCATTATTGATGAGATTAAATAATGTTTCACACATCTCTGTTCTTTTTTCCTTATCTTCTGCGAATAATTGTTGATAATTTCCAAATTTGTAAGGTTTGTATTTAAACTTTTTTAAAGTCTTCAGCACTGAACTTTTTGATATTTTTAAATTTTTAGCAATTACTCGTGAAGAGGTTGTTGGATTTTCCTCGACGAAACACAAAATATTTAATTTAATATCCTCAGTTAATACATTACTTACTCTGCGGCGATTTTTATGCGAAGGCATGATACAACCTTCCGAACAAAATTGTTTTATTGTTTTTTGAATTGTCCGAATTGAAGGAATCGGCCGTTTGGGATACTTGGTTGAAAAAATGTCTCTTTCTCTTCTTATACTGTTAGAATTGTAATACATTGTTACAAATTCTACTTTTCTTCTTTTGTATACATTTTCGCCCAAATATGTCACACAATTTGAAGTTTAGCGTTTGACGTTTAGTTGTGTGTTATAGGCAACTAAACATATCGGTTCAATGCGTTTGACTTGGTTTTTTTGCAAGTATACAGTTCGCCTAATGTATACTGATAAAAAAACCTCTCTGTATATATATATACCAATCTTGGTATCCTATCCCCACCACATCATGCATCATCTATTTAAATACTACATCTATGGATTGTAAATTGATATGTAGGCAAGGTAGGCATATTGGTACAACTGATCATATGAAGAGAAAATCCCCTAGATGGCCATTGGCGTATTATTTTCTCAAAATAAATTAAATATTTAATCATAACTATGGTCCGGATTCTAGTTCACACAATACCGTTTTGCAATATGGCGGCGCTCGATGGCCGATTTACTCGATTTCTAGGCAAGTTGGTATTCTAGTTGAGTATCGTGTGAGAGAAGTCAGGCAACAATGTATTCCTGCAATTTCTTGCAGGCATGCATGCGTAATGAATGAATGAAGGCATGTGATATATTTCTATTACCGCGTTATTTAAATAAAATTACTGCATTGAAATGGTTAGGACAAAAATGAAAAAAAGTAATATTACTCGATCTTTATTGAAGGGATTTATCGAGTTTTGTTGATCATTGCCAGAAATATTCCTTGTTCATTTTCATTGTAACTTTATTGAAGGACTACATTTAAAAGGCGTCTAGTGAATGAATATCCTCAACGGAGGTCCATATTTCTAAAAAATTGTTGATCGCTTAAAAATACAATATTACATAACAAATTTTATATATTCCACTTCTAAAATAATTAGTTGATAAACAAATTTTATAAAGAGGATGGTTTAACGCTATCATAACTTAATTGTAACTATCTAATTTTTAATGTAAAGATGCCCGCTAATTTCACGTTATTTTAGGACGTGAAATAAATTAATGTTTATTTAAATTGAAAACCTGTATATAAAATGTCATAATTCAACAAAAGAAAAAGATGTATATATGTTTTAATGAAGATAGAACGCTTCTCGAGACCCTCACGATACACGGCAGGGTATCCTGTGAATATGACAGAAATCGGTTGCTCAATATTGTGCTCGAGACCAACTAGAATACGCTTTCGTTGATACATGGTATGGACTCGATACGATACTATGCTCGATACTGAACTAGAATCCCTATTTAATTTTTACACGTTGAAGTTCCGGACTTATATTCCTAATACCCTTTTTTTCAATTACTGCTTCAAGTTTGTTTGGGGTATGCATTCGATTTTTAAAAATACAATGCACAACTTTGCTAGTGTCAAATATAGTAACACTTTGGCCCGGATTCTAGTTCACACAATATCGTTTTGAAATATGGCAGTGCTCGATGGCCGATTTACTCGATATCGAGGCAAGTTGGTATTCTAGTTGAGTACCGATAAAACTCCCCAGATTATTCGGTAGGAAATTTAAATTGTCTGCAATCATTGTCGATTACTAGGTTTTAATTTGAGTTATATGAAGTTGTTTTAATACAATAAAGTAAACAAATAATAAATAGTGATTCACTATTGATAATGAGTACTTGAAATGTACATATAGTGTATAAAAATAAAAAGTGCCTGATATATGCAGTGTAGTTAACTACACCTCACACTGAGAAGTAGAGAGGAACATATAACGATGTTCTATAAGACTAAATGAATAAATAATAGTTAACTAGAATAGAGGTAGAACTCTGAAGTCCGGAAAAAATTCAAGTCTGTAGCCCAAGCTAAAACCAGCAATCCAAACAATGGGGTCCGATAGTGCTGACGTCACATAACGCGGCAATTTTAAAAGTGTGGCGTTTCAAAATTTATTGAATAGGTACATAAAGATCACTTAAAATTTTAGAGATAAACTGGGCCATTATTATACATATTTAAGAAATAGACTTTATAATTAAGATAAATTAATCTTATATCTACTTAATAAGATCAAAACTTGAAGAGAAATTCAAGGAAGTAGCGTGAAAAATTAAAATTTCGATTTTTATTGAAACGTATGTCGGACCTTAAAAACACGCATATGTCAGAGAGCCTGTAACATAGAGGTAGTATGGCTAGAGTATATGTTTGTTGACATCTAATTTATTAAGCAAAGAGTAAAGGAAAGATAAATATGTAAACATGATTATGTCCTTGATGACTGTTTGCTATGTATTGAAGTTTTAGTCATCATATTTCATAATTTTTCAAAATAGGTGTAAATTTTATCTATGATTCAAGATGATGTATTCTGAATAGAGATTGGCAACACTGATAATTTTTTTAATGGAATTATCAACATTAAAATGATTTCAATAATCGAAATAATCTATTTTAATAAATATATGTGATAAAATAATCGAATCGATATCCAAACAAATAATCCATTGACATTGAACTAAATAATTACTTAAATGTATTTAATTCAAGAAACTCATTTTTCACTTTATTTACTTTAAATATATTAATAAATAAACTTAAAAGTTGACCTTTATATTAAAATACTGAAAGAAATGTATCAATTATAAATTAAAGTATTAAAATATTCAGTTTAAATATGTTTTTCAAATTTTGAGTCCGTAATTCAATTATTTACATAAATGTTGAATCTATCAATAATATTTGATTAATTAGTTGAACCCAGATTCACTTAATGATCGATCATATTTTAAAAACATGAAGACAATTGACACCCAACACCCGAAAGGGTCCAATTGATTATATATATAAAGACAATTGATTATGACTAAAATGTTATTAACATAAAATAAACGCTTGAATATTATAAAAACAAAATTATTAGCTTCCCAATTATTGGAAATTAGTTTGACATTCTTTAAGGAGGAATCAATTTACTGTGAGGTTTTCTTCTGCTTTATTTAGGTTTATTTATATAAACTATACAGGGTGAGTTTTTTTCGATGTTCTCTATGGGGATCTCGGAAACTATAAGAGATAGAAAAACGGTTAAATGGGGAAAGAAGTGTAGTTTTATAAGACGAATAGAATTACACTTTCAAAGTATTTGAAAAAGTCAAGGGTAACTAGATATTTTGAAAAAAGTAAAATGTGTCAATTTTTTGAAATCAATATATCTCTATTATTATCATAGATAGAAAAAAACTGTAAAGGACAAAGTTGTAGAAAATTTTACACAGATTAATAACAAAAAATCAAAAAAAATTTTTCGCCCATATTTTGGGAGATATTACACAAACTTACCTTTTTTTAAATGGAAACAATAGTTGGCTATGACTTTATTAAAAGGGATATTTTTTCCCTTTAATCCGATATAACGTATGCCATAGTTATTTTTAAAATAAAATAAGTTACGGTCGTTTTTAATTTTACCATACACCAAAAAATAGTTAGCCATGAAAAAGACAAAAGTAAAACAATTGCACTTGTTTATTCTAAACACACATTAATTCATTTCCATATTTGGTTTGTTTCGATAAGTTTGTTTTGTATTTTTTTGGTGTTGTAAGTTTTTTAAAGTGATAATGAATTTTTCCAACGAAGAAAAGCGTGATATGCTTGTTTGTTACATTCAGTGTAATAAAAACGCTGCGGATGCTACAGAACAATATTATAATCAATATATCGATCGTCGGCAGCCATCTTTACCAACATTCAGAAGAATTTACCACAATTTGGGTGAGTACGGATCCTTTACAAAGCCGAAACTTGAAAAAAAAACGAAATTAATGATGTTTCGGAAATAAACGTATTAGCATTGGCGATGATAGATCCATCCACATCGACCAGACAAATTGCAACAGAAGCAAGCATATCTCAACGGACTGTAGTACGAGTTTTGAAAAAAAACATAAATATCACCCATATAAGGTATCAATTTCACAAAATTTACATGACGGTGATATCAATAAGAGAATGGTCTTCTGTATGTTGTACAAAAACATGTGCCAAGAGGCAAGATAATACGTTCCCTACAAAAATAATTTGGACAGATGAAACGCGATTTACTAATTTTGGGATTTTTAACCGGCACAATGAACATGTTTGGAGTCAGGAGAATCCACGAGACCACAAATTAAATTTGGATTTAATGTATGGTGCGGTGTGTTCGGATCGAGAATTCTCGGCCCATATATTTTTGATAACACATTGAATGGAAATGATTACCTTCGTGTTCTTCAAGAAACATTTGAAGATATGCTCGATGATTTAAATTTATCAGTACGGGCAAGATTGAAGTGGTTTCAACACGACGGAGCTTCACCTCATAGCACGTTGGCTGTGCGAAACTATTTAAATGATGGTCTTCCTAATTCATGGGTGGGAAGAAATGGACCAATCCTATGGCCACCTAGATCACCCGGCCTATCCGTTTTAGACTTTTTTCTGTGGTGTTATGTGAAGAACAAAGTGTATCAACAATCATATCAATCCGTAGAGGATCTTAGACAAGCTATACTTGAAACATTTTATTCTATTGACAGAAGAAAAGTCAAAAAAGCCATAAATTCGATTTTAAAAAGATGTACTTTATGCCATAATAATGATGGTGGACTTTTTGAGCATCTTATGTAATATTTAAAATTTTCTTCTATTATTATTTTGATAATTTCGGAATTATTTGCTTGACTTTTGACAAATCTAAAGAAAGATAATAAATTAAATATTGATTTGCTACGTTGCTATAAACAACCGCAATTGTTTTTCATGGCTAACTATTTTTTGGTGTATGGTAAAATTAAAAACGACTGTAACTAATTTTATTTTAAAAATAACTATGGCATATGTTATATCGGATTAAAGAGAAAAAAATATCCCTTTTAATAAAGTCATAGCCAACTATTGTTTCCATTTAAAAAAGGTAAGTTTGTGTCATATCTCCCAAAATATGGGTGAAAATTTTTTTTTTATTTTTTGTTATTAATCTGTGTAAAATTTTCTACAACTTTGTCCTTTACAGTTTTTTTTTTCTATCTATGATAATAATAGAGATATATTGATTTTAAAAAATTGACACATTTTACTTTTTTCAAAATATCTAGTTACCCTTGACTTTTTCAAATATTTTGAAAGTGTCATTTTATTCGTCTTATAAAACTACACTTCTTTCCCCATTTAACCGTTTTTCTATCTCTTATAGTTTCCGAGATCCCCATAGAGAACATCGAAAAAAACTCACCCTGTATATGTATAAATACATATAATCTTAATCCCTTTTACACTTTCCAATGACGAGTGATATAAGCTATATATTAGATTATAAACATTAGTGCAGCATCTATCAAGTAATTGGCCTTAGGTCAGTAGCATGTTTATATATAATTTAAGTCTCTCATGTAAAACATGTAGTTTTTATGCTTTTCCATTGTTCAGAAATGTTAAATGTTATAATAGTCCATGAAATGTTGTAGCCCAACTGGTAAATAAATTGTACTAATTTTAAATTTATTGTAAGAATATTATTTACATTGTCCATATACTTTAACCAATTGAGGAATTTATTTTAAGTAAATGCAGTGCAAAAATGCAATTTCCTTCTTTGGTTTCTATAATTCAAATTATTTTTATACAACATAGAGGTGGCACAGAGATCACACGTTGCTCGTATCACTATTATTATGTTCATATAAAAATATTATTGACAGTGTTGTTCATTATCAAATATTTCAATTTGTAATCGATGGTCATGACAATGAAATAATGATTTAAATTCATTTATCTACGTATTGTAAAGTATAGACTTGCACCATCGATTACATATTCTTTATTATGAATAAAATAGTGTTATTCAGTTTAATGCTTTAATAGAACATTATCCCTTTAATTATTTCTGGAAATGACCATTATACAGCCAATAACCATAAATTAATTACCAATTAGGATATAACATTTAATCTACGATTACAACATTTAAACATGATTAAACAATAGAGATAACATAAATACGTAATCAATAAGGTTGATTTAATTTTTTGAAACGCCACACTTTTAAAATTGCCGCGATATGTGACGTCAGCACTATCGGACCCCATTACCAACTCGCACAAAATCACATTTACGAATTTTAAATGAATATCAATTTTATTTATACAATCGGACGGGTAAAAACACTTTTGTACTTATACTACAGTTATTAATATAATATTTAGTATGAGTGAAAGGAAAAAAAAATAATTAATTAATTATATTAAGGCTTATGGATGATGGCATTGATCTTCTTCAAATAAAACTTAACACCCTCCTTGCTTATTACTTTACGAAGCACCACTACAAAAGAAAAGGACATGAAGCATGCATTATGTATAGGCTGTATCAAAATCAAAAGACCACCAAGTAGAGTTGAAAGTGTTGTGCACTGCTTTGCACTAATTTTTTTCATACACTTTCTCAGAATGCGCAGTGCAGAGCATGGACATGAGATGGGCATGGAACTGATTTGACTTTTCGGACGAATAGCATTTCCACCTCGGCGGATATGTAAACAAGCAGAACTGCCGGATTTGGAGCTCAGAACAACCACACGCAATCGTATAGAAGCCGATGCATCCATCAAGAGTCGCAGTTTGGTGTGGATTTTGGAGTGGTGGCATAATTGGAACTTTTTTTTTCGAAAATAACGTTGGAAAAGCCGGCACCGTCAATGCCAGCTGCTACAGAACCATGTTGACCAACTTTTTATGGCCTCAAATCAATACTTTGGATGTGGACAACCTTTGGTTTCAACAAGATGGCGCCACATGCTATACAAGACGACTAAGGCTGTATTCCGAATGGCGCATATGTAGCATATGTTGTATAATAACCGTTCCGATTCGATCATTTCCAGTGGGGGTCAGATAATATTTGAAATTGGGAAACATGGCTATAGTTGTCCACTTGAGCACTGGATGCGCTGAAGTCTCAAGTGGAAAATTTAAAATACTTTATTTTTGGGTTTTTACAATGACTTATTTATTATCGGTGACTTTTGTCGCCCTATAAGGTATATTTCTTAAACATTTATACTTTTAATTAAACATTAAAGGTGTTCTAAATAAGGATCAGTTTACCATATTTCAATTTGATTGATGCAAATCATATGAATTTACAGTTTTTTTTATTCGTCAAGTTTCTTCACTTTTTCTTATAAAACTACAACTGGTAAGTTATTATTTGTAGTTTAAAATACGTTTGCTTATTAATTTCTATGAATTGTATATTTTTGAAAGAATATACATAACTTAAAATTATGAACCAATCGAGCAATAATTATTAATAAATATGATTTATTTCCTACATTCTCAGAATATATTTTCGGTTTATAAATATTCATTTTGTTACCGCAGTTTCAGCGGAAACGCCGGAACTTTGATTTAATCAGTTTTGAATGATTTTCGGGCAACGTAACATTTAATTTTCTTTTTTTATTTTCATCGGCACCCACAAGTTTGTATTCATTAATGAACTTAAATCAATTTAATTTTAAAATGACTTAAGTTCGTATTAGATACATTGATAGTTGAATTTGTAAATTTGTATATATTTATTTTTAAGTTTAGGTAGGTTTTAAGGTATTTCCCTTCATCAATTTGCACTCGCATTAAGCACTAGTAATCCCGTGTTACGCCCAGGAGAGCCGTACCAAACATCTTTTCCAGGTATTCGTTACGCCCCAAAATTGTGCTTGGGCAAATCTCTTAATCTCTTTTATGGCACCCGGCTATGCAAAAATGCTTGGGTTATTGTCCGACGTAATTTTGGGAAAGTACGGAAGAAATGTGTTGGTACAGCTGCGGCATTATTTTATTTTATATTTTTATTTACATATTTTTTTTTTATTGTAATTAATCAAATCAAACTAAAACGACATCACCACTCATTTTGATAATTCGTTTTTTTTTTTTTGTTACAAATGATGTTCATCATTTTTAAACGTATATATATATATATATATATATATATATATCGACCATCGTCGATTGATAAGCAACAAAAGGGAACATCGTCGATTAACTACCATAAATGGTAGAAGTCCTATCGTTGGTACGGTGACTACAACTGCAACTTGTAAATATTAAAATTGTAAATATTATTATTTTTTCTTTTGTAATTGATTTTCAGTTAAGCAGTTGTAGCTCCGTACTGATTCCCGGCGATAGGCATTTTGAAAGGCGCATGCGCGCACCCCTGCGCTGACCAAAAGGGGTGCAGGCGCACCCACCTCAACCAATAAGGGAAGAGCTACTCCACCGCTGGGACTCTCTAATAAAACTATTTGAGGAACCCTCAAGCAGTTAGGGGTTTCACGATTTTTAAAGTTAGTAGTTTCTTAATTTTCAAAGTGGTTTTACATTTTTTTTTTGTTTTTTATGAGTGATGTTAATTTTTTTTCAAATTAGTTATTTCATTTTTTTATATAACAGTCTTTTGTTGTATTTATTTTTCCTCTTAATTTTTGAAGAGTGTTTAAATTTTAATTTGCTTTTATTTTGTTGCTCGCGAGTGCAAATCGGTAATTTAATTAATGTTTCGATTATTATTCTAGTTTTTGTAAATATTCACATGTACATATTAGTCGATTCATTTTAAATAAATCATTGTTTTATTGAATTAAATCTTGTACCGTCATACCTTCTAAATAAAAGTGCTAGTGTGTACGTGCTACCCAAGGAAGAAAAACGTCGACTCCAAACCGTAAAGTTTAGGGCAACACAGATATTTGTGTAACTCCTTTTATTATTATTATTATTATTATTATTATTATTATTATTATTATTATTATTATTATTATTATTATTATTATTATTAAGCCAAGCCGAAGTCTAACAGGAAGCACCACATTTTTGTTTTATTATAATATTTCGGCAAGCGTGGTGCCACCCCTGTTACATTTTTTTATTATATAGTTTATGCTTTTTACAATATTTTCCATCAGAAAAAATGTATTTAACGTAGACGTTTTTGAAGTAATATTTACATCCATATTTTTGTAGATTCTTTAAAGAAAGGAGTTCATAAAATTATCCAGCTGAGAGATATTAACTGTTGTTAATATGTTTTAATTAATATATGAGTGTAATAACAGGTTAAATGATACTTTTATAAGTTCAATATATTTTACTTAAAAATATTATTGTTTTTATGTTATTTTTGATGTATTTTTTCAGATAATTTTATTAATTGCAATTTCTTATTTGCATGATCTACTGATATTTTTTCTGTAAAATAGCACATTTATAAAAAAAACTTTTATATAAATAATTTGAAGTAAAATAGTGAACAAAAAATTATAAATAGAAAAATGTTCAAAAGTCCCGCCATTAGTTATATTATAGTGTGTATATGAACCTAACCTCAAAAACCTTATAAATGTTTGAAACTTGGGAAATAGTTGTCCACTTGAGCACTGGATGGCGTTGCGCGCGTTTCCTGCTAAATACATGGACCTGGCCCTCTTATACTTTATCTCTATGATCATTTCACGCATATGCTACAGTTTCGCGCCCACAATAATTTGAAATTTGAAAGTTTTGCGTCACGCCAATATTTTAAATTTTGACTTTTTTAATGGAAGTTTTTCATTGTTAAAGCGCCTTTTAAAAGAAATATAATATTATTGTATTGTTTCGTTTTAAGTTCAGTGTTTGTATCTATTATGTATTTTTGTGTTGTATATTGTATTATTCATGTAAATGGCACACCGTTGAAATAAATAAATTTCTGAACATTTCGTGCCTCATGTATCGAGGTGGTGCAGACTATGCAGGCATGCGCATTAAAGTCACGCAGATAATCGTCAAGATTAATAGAGTATATATCGAGTATATGTATAAATATATGTGATTATTCACAGCATAATCTATTATTAATTTCCAGTTAATTTCGCTAGCCTTCCTTTTCACAGAACCAAAATAAACAATTATGAAAATGTTTATTAAAATTCCAATTATAATAAATGAAAAATTAATTTATTTGGAAGTACAGTCAATTGAAGTAGAAACTGTTTTAAATCTTTGGACAACTGAAAAACTGTTTGTTACTTTCAAAATAAATAAATATCCAATTAAGTAATTAATTTTTGAATAAAATATAATAATATTTTTTTTGTTTTTTTTTTATGGAACAAGGAAATTCAATGATTAAATATATATATACAGAGAGGTTTTTTAAACAGTATACATATCCCTTATGTATACATGTAAAAAACCCAAGTCAAGCGCATTGATGTATGTGTTGCCTATAATACGCAACCCGAACAATCGATTCCTTCAACTAGGATAATTTAAAAAAACAATTTAACAATTTTCTATTTTGTTTATGACAATATCGAAATGCACAATGTGGAAGAATTTTCACTATCGTTTGAGTTAATATCTTGCAGTTTGTGGTGGTCATTTATAGTATTTATTCTAATTATTTATTTCAAGTTTATTGTTCTTCACTGTTACTTTTCTTTCAAATTGTCTTATTAAAATCTCTTAATATTTTTTACCTGTAATTTCTCCATAATAATAAGTGACATATTTTTGATAAAAAAGGAAATTGCTTGTGACGGTAACGCATGCAGTGTTAGTCATGATTTATTTCGTTGCGTTTTGCAATGAAAATGTTTTAGTTTAATTATTTTTAGAATTATCCTAACTGAGGTATTCGGCCACTTTGGATTCATTTAAAACATGTTTTATCCTCCTCTAGTACTGTTGGAATTGTAATACACGCTTGAAATTCGACTTTTTCTTCATTTGTATACATTTTCGATCAAATATTTCACACATTTTGAAGTTTAGCGTTTGACGTTTAGTTGTGTGTATAGGCAACACACATTATTCGGCTCAATGCGTTTTACATGGTTTTTTTGCAGGTATACAGTTCGCCTAATGTATACTGATTAAAAAACCTCTCTGTATATATGTATATGTAATCTAAAATCCCCATCTACCATAATGGTGGTGTAGGGGCAATGATTAAATACGTTGTAAATTACTTGCTCCATATTTTTAGATCCCGAATTGTTAGAAAAAATGTATTTTAACCAATGAAGAAATGTACTGAACTGAGAGAATTTATTACGTCGCTCTATAAAAATAGTGCTGGTGGTAAAAGGCGGCTGGTTATTGGCGTTATTAGTATTTTGAGATATTAGGGGAGGCTTCATTTCGTTTTTTTTTTTTTTAGTAGAGCTGCCACTGAAGTTGATAATTTACTGCCTTCCAACCGTTCCAATTGAGATTGGTGTATATGCGCGCATGCCCATTCGGTACGCTATTATGTAGAAAACCAAGTTTCGTACATATGCGCCATTTAGAATACAGCCTTACGATCGAACTTTTGCGCACCAAGGTCGATAACCGCATAATCAGCATAATCAGATAGGAGTCGGGGTGATCGAAAATGTCATCATTAATTTTGCAACTGAATGGCATACTGTAAAGCCAGCAGAGGGAGCCACTTGAACGAAATCGTAAATGGTAGAGTTTCAGCTTCACAATGTAAAAAAAAACAAATAAAAAATATCAATGCGAGCTCATTAATCGCATTTTCAAATTTATAAGGTATTTGAAATGAAAAAAATATTTATATTATGGCAGAAAGACCTCTGGTCAATAGTCAATTCAGGACTGATTTATATGATAGTTTAGTATTGTATTGTTTGTATATTGTATATTTATATTAGAGCCAAATCCTGTTGGTGATTTGTGATGTGACTGGAAGTGGCCTGATGATATGCTCCAACATGTATATTTAAACATATTCGTGAGGCCACCTTCTATTACCTCACAAATACCCCACTAAAAAAAATACTTTTATGAAAAAATTAAGTTCCTTGCAATTATGTCAACCACGAAAAAGAAATCTCAAAAACTTCTGATTTTATGGAATATCTTGACGATCTATATTTATCGAGATATTCCAGTACAAAAAAATGTTTCAGATAAAAGTTTAATATAATATTAAAAATCAACCAATAAAACACAGATTAGATTGAATAACTTTAAATTCTCAACTAGTTTCGGGTGATTAGCCCATTTTCAAGATAATTTAATTTTTTTTTTCTGATTTTTATTTATTTGACAACCAACTTCAACACGTGGTGATTTTTGATTTTGATACAGCCTGTATGTAGAAATGATTAATATAGAAATAAAAGAAGCTAAAACTAAGAGTCAAAGTCAAACACAATACAACAAAAAAAATCAACATTTACCTTGTTTCGGTAGAGCCGCCGCACTATTAAACATAACCACTCCCTTGTTCTGCGTCGCAGTCCCTGAAGCCGGTTTAGGGCCACTGACATCATTAGAAACATTAAACGACGTCCGTTCAACACTCACACTCTGCTCGGGAAACCTAGCCGGCACACTTTTCTGTTCGACACCTACACTCTGTCTACGTTTCACGTTATGTTGATAAACTTGTCTCGTATTTAAGTTCAGCGCACTTTGATGTCCTTGATTGAGATTGTTCGGTATTGTTAAAGTTTGTGATATCTGCGCTGAAGTAGTAGTTGTTATTGAAGGTGTGTTCATGGCAGGCATTTGGTTGATAGTCGGTAACAATGGTGGTTGGTTTCCAACTGTTCTCGTGACTGTGATTTGTTGAGGTATTTGAACATTTGCCCTGGAAGAGAAGTTTATTTGAGCATGTTTGCTGGACATGAGTAGAGCAGGAAATTTGTATGCTCATGTGGAATATTTACAGATAATAAAGCAAAATAGTAACAGAAATAATCTACATTTAATAAAACGTATTCATCTAGAGTATGGATAACTAGTGATGAGAAATAATCTAATCGATCTATTATTATCTTAATATTAATGAGGTTTTATTGGACCAATTTGGGATTCAATACACCGATTACAGATTTTATTAGTTTTTTTTTTTTTTTTTTAAGGAAATGTATATTGTAAAAAGGAGATTCCGTAAATAAATAAATGTACACGTATTCCTGGGGCTCTTTCCAATGAATACACCACATATAGTTGTAACAGATTTTTTTTTAATTATTATTACTATTTTATTGTATTTTTATTGTAATAAATAAATAAATACATAAATATATTCATTGAAAATAACGATATATTTATTTTATTTAGTGTTATATAACATCGTTATATGTTCCTCTCTACTTATCAGTGTGAGGTGAATAACGATATAAATGATTAAAATTCTACAAAATATTGCTCCTGAGAATTCAATTGTAATTTAAATTAATTGTAAATTTGTATTTATTATTTCTAAATTAAATATAGCTTACTATTGTTATTATTTATTTAGTCTTATATAACATCATTATATGTGCCTCTCTACTTCTCAGTGTGAGATGTTATTATTATTATTTTCCTCAGTCTTTCATCTGAATATCTCAGGGTGTTTTGTCTACACATATCGGGGTATTCTTATTAACGGTATGGCGTTTTTTTTGACTAATACACTCTTTTTGTCACATTTTCTGTGTCACAAAAAGAGTGCGCTGTGTTTTGAATAGCAAATTGTTTCCTCAGAAAAATTGTTACAGACTAAATTCGAGAGTATTAAATTACTCCTCTCCATTCTTTACATACCAATTTATGTCCTGATTTTGCAAAGGCTGGCGTTCACTTGGAGCCAAGTCCAATAAGTTCAGGAACACATCTTGTAAATCATTCTCATGCTGTTGTTGATCTATGCTCGAACGTCGTATCGGTTTAACAATGCTGTCTGTAATTACAATAAACAACTGATATTAATTAAATAATTATCTTAGGTAAATGAAAGGATTTCTACTTGTAAAAAAAAAAAATATTCGTAATTTATGATAACAAATTATTAATAAACTCATTGAAGTTGGAGGTCATCATTTCGAGCATCTACTATAAATGAATTGTGATATGTTCTTATATTCTCAGAGTAACGTCTGTATTGCTGATAATCATTTAAAAATAATTTATGTTTACGCCTATGGCGGTTTTTGTTTTAAATTTATAACACAGTAAATAGGAATAAATTTCTTTATTACCTAAGTGTGTATTTTAGATAATAATTTATTTATAAAACAAATAAATATTACAATGTAATAAAAAAAATAAACTAAAAAAAAAAATACTATTATAATTTGTTACAAGTTAAAAATAATATATACAAAATAAAAATAACGAAAATGATGATTCAACAAGACCAGTGAAGATTTCAACAAGTTTCACATATAAGAAGGGTTACTTACTCGTGCGAGAGACGATAGAATGTGATGTTGGTTTGAAGATAAAGTTTGAAGAAGATTTTGATAGGGTCATGATTGGTTGAAAAATAGTGGGTGGAGTTTGAATAATTGCAAGAGAGTAAGAAAATCTAAAGTGAGAGACAGATAAGTTTCGAGAGGGTACGAAATCTAAAGAGAGAGACAGAAAAGATAGGACGTAAAGAAACTTGACAAATTAACAAATTCCGGAGGCTGCATTTTAACTCTTATCAGAAATAAACCCCCGTCTCACGTTGATATGGTGTCATATTGTATCAATCACCTTCGACTAAGCTCAAAGGCCTTTTCAAATTTCGTTATCGAGGAAGGTTCATTACCCCAAAATCGAGTCGTGGGGCGTAGCTAATTGTAGAGCGCTTCTTTGATTAGCCACGCCGTTTGTGTCAGTCGTAATACAGCCTCGGGTTCGTGGATTTTGAGTTTTTAAGAAATACAAATTCTGTTACAATTCATATGAAACTGTAAATCTTTCAAAGAGACAAAATGTAAAAGTTCGTATAATTTACAATAGAAACAAAATATAAATGTCCGTACGGTTTTCTCGATCTGTCGCGAAGAATTTAATTACATTGATATTAAGTTATTTTTTAAGATTGTAGAAATAAAATATAATCTTTAATTAAAGCGCGATTCGAAAAAAGTTATTTATTTTCTGATGTCAATCCAAATCGGAAATAAAAAGTAGAGGTTTATATTTAAAATTTGAAAGTTGACTGCTACCCAGCATTTCCCTCAGGGGGAGGGGGGGTCGGATAATATTTGAAATTGGGAAACACGGCTATAGTTGTCCACTTGAGCACTGGATGGCGTTGCGCGATTTTCCCCCTCTCCTCAGGGGGCGGGGCAAAAATTATTACAACAGGATAATTTGCCCCCTCGAAAATATTTTTTGATAGAATGCTTTATTATTTTTATTATTTATATCTCAATTTAAATGAAATACCCTTTATAACTAGTCATAATAAATGAAAAACAACGCAAGAGCCATCTTTAGCCTAATTTCATGTGACATCGTCAACGATTTAAGTCTACAAGATGGAGAATCATTGTTTATTCCACTAAAGGAAAACAAGAAGTTGTTTTGTTTATGAGAACAGGAAACGAAATTCATTTAATAAAATGTTCAGCCACCATTCATCTATTTATAATTATGTTGGCTATTTTATTCATTTTGATGCGATTCAAAAACTAATTCTGAATCGATCCATAACTATTATTACGGGCATAAATGAGTTTCTTCAACAACCATTCGTCGACGGTGCTATTTAGAAATTAAACAATAGATGGCGCTTTGTCCTATTGCTATGAATTAATTTTCACAATTATATCGTTCGATGCAAAATATGAGTTATTTCATTGGTTAAAATAAGTGAAAACAGCATGTTTTGCATATTGTATTTCAACTCTTTATTGGTAATTGCTAGTATTTTTGCGTATTTCATTTTATAATTGATTATTTCAGTTAACATAGATTCATTACATATAGCTGGGAGTGCCAATGTCATAATTTACAAATCTGTCAGCGTTTACAATGAATCGAAAACGGTTTGAAGCAGGCCGGGCTAGCTCAATAGAAAATCTGTTGCTCCGACTTCATCGTTTCCATGACCCAAAGATTGCACATTTGCTTTTATATCAAGTGAGTTTTGGTGAAAGTGTTTGACATTGTGTCAAAGTTATTTTGTAAAATAATTGAAGTGTTTTTATTACGACGAGAATTTTTGTATAATTGGTGGCGATCATAGATTAGATTGACGACTCCTAGGGGTGATTTTAGTTCGCCGAACCACTCCATAAGGGGGCGCTATAATCGAAAATTATGTCATGTTCTGCTGTTCGGGGGGCTTCTTAAAGTGCGTGTCCCGCACTTTAAGAAGCTGTTTTTGAATAACAACACAAAACGAGAAATTATAACAACATAATTAAAGTATAAAATATATATTATAAATAAATTTTGCATATAAATATTTATTATGCAATTAACAAAAATAATATTTACAATTAAATTTCACAAAACATTGTCCACATTCTCTTTATGAAAAATTTGGGGAATGTATTTTTATCTGGACCGTCATTGGTAATTTATCTGGTTTTCCAAAGGGCGACATCAGTCATGCACATGTTAAACACTTCCAACACACGGAAAGATTTTCACCAACACTGTCTGCTCCGGGGTGATTTTTTTTATTAACAATTTCGAACGAATTTTGGGAGACAATAGACGCAACGATAACCTCACTCAACTCAAACTTGATTTTTTTGTGAATTGTTCATAATTGAGGGAAATTTGAAATTCCGACATTAGCGCCCTCCCATCGAGTGGTTCGGCGAACTAATTATGTGAACTTTGAGAATTATATAGAATTAGCTGGGTCTGGTGGCCATGACAAGATTAATTTGTACACAACCTGCATCTGGGGGAAGCTGTCCTCGGCGTCTTTCAGTTATCAAGTAGACAAATAAATCTATATCGGTAAAATATAATGTTATTTCTTAAGGAATACTATAATGTAAGAATGTACTCCATTAATTTAAGATTTACCCATTACGATAATATACATTACAATGTATTTGTTATACACTCTTTTATTTAATTTTATCGTTATATATGGATAGTGTGTGGATTAATTTTATAATTATTACAAAAAGCTGACAATTGTAAATATTTTCAATGAAAATAATTCATTTTTAACAGAATCAGCTGTGTGAGAATTTTCTTACTATAAAATAAAACCTCGCAATAATAAAAGCATCTCTGACGAGATTAATTACAACGAAGGAACAAATTATTTTCTATTGTACAGCGCCACCTGAAATGCGGAAACGTTGTTGAATGTAAGAGAAATAGTTTTGTTTGAGAGAGAAAAAGCTACTTTTAGCGTTAAAAAAAATACACAGAGCTGATTGTCTGTTATAGTCTGTGGTTTGAAGGATTTACTTTGAAGGTAATAAAAAACACCAACTTGGTTTCCATTAAAAAAAAAATAAGTTTATGGTATACCTCGAAAAATATATAAAAAATTTTTATTATTTAGCGTAAAATTATCTAAATCTTCGCCTTTTAGATTTTTTTCTATCCTTTTAATAACCGAGACAAAATCATTTTAAAAAAATCGGCTCCTTTGATATTTTTTAAAATATTTAGTTACCCTTGACTTTTTTGAAAATCGTACAAGTAGCTTTTTATTGAGCTCATAATAAATCTATATATATATACGAATATTCCTCAAATAAACTTCTCTAACACATTTAACAATTTGTTCATTGTATAATAGAATATTCTCCAATGAGCAGAACATGATTATAATTTGTGACTATCAATAATATTTGATTTCAGTCAGAAAACAAATCATCATCGACTTCTTCCTTCCTAGAATTAGATCATACTTTCTTAATCTAATCCTCTTTTACCCGAATTGGGTGTCAAGGTTAGAACATACTTACAAGGCATTGGTTCATTTATCCTTCGTATTCTAGTATGATATGCAGGTGGAATATTCGATGTCGAAGGAACTTGCATTTGAGTTACCATTCCTGATTGAGCTTCACTGATATGTTGAGGTAGTTGAGGCACAGCCGGGAGTTGTTCTTTTTCTGAAATAATGAAATTAGTAAAGATACGACGGTTTTGACCTTTATTAAATCCATATAAAATTTAAATGAAATCACTTGCCCAAAAATGATGGACACACTAGATCTAATTGCACGGTGTCGAACAATAAATTTCATAGTGCTTATTATTTAAATCGTGACTCACGTTTTGCCATGTTGAAGTTTTCCCATGCCTGTTTAATTTGGTCCTTATCGAGCTCCTCGTCCACGAGGTTCTCCAATAAGCTCTGGTGCTCGTGGTACTTGAAAATTTCATTTTTATGCTTCTGCAGCAGCCGGGCTAAAACCTCATCGACTGGCAACTTTGGTGTTGGAGCTTCCTCAGTCACATCAACCTGACATCTAGATAAATTAATTTAAATTATTTATTTGCAGGACTCACCTCACACTGAGAAGTAGAGAGGAACATATAAAGATGTTATATATATATAATCTTATATCCTTCTACCACATATTGGTGTAGGATAAAGATGTTATATAAGACTAAATAAATAAATAAAAATTTACAGGACTGCCGTGTTTAACATTTTTATTTTTACTTCTATCCCGAAATGTATTCTCATTTTGTTTGTTGTTCCAATCAAGATTGATTGTTTCCACTTTTGTTTCTTTTTACCCAAACCACTTCCAACTTGCCCGCATAATTTATTTACATATTTCATTATTTTACATGCATAAAATTGTAACTTGTTCTCCCCGGTAGCACACAGTTAAAGCGTCAGGCTAGTAAGTTTGATTCCAGGATTGGGATAGTCGTTGTATGATTAAATTAAATTAAATTGATTGATTGAGTTGTTAAATCCATTGATAATGGTCACTTTGTGTCCGAAATGTACATTTGGTAAAACAAATAAAGTGTGAAGAAAGGTTATTAGTGCTTTATTTATCAATTCGTTGTATGATTGTTCCCCAAATTTGAATTACAAATATATAAAAGTTACTGGGTTATATGCTTGATCAACTGATACCCATGTGTGAGTGGTAGTGGTGCAAACAAGAAATTGTATCAGGAGTACAAATAAGTTTCCGCCGTTTGACAAAAGATGGCCCCACCTTCTAGTATGTTGTAATTATCACATGTATAAAACGTAATATCGTAAGTTTGGACATCGGATAACAACATAATTTTGAAGAATTTGTAACTCTGTATCGGCATCACATAATTTGTTTCGTGTGAAAATGTCAAGTTTTGTGCCAAATAAGCGACATTTGCGGGAACTTTTGATTTACTTCTTTAATTTAAAGAAATCTACAACTGAGGCGGATTGATTACTTGTAGAAGCATATAGTGAGACTGCTTTAAGTGAGAGAAGTTGTCGTGAGTACTACTACTCAGCAATCTCACAATACGCTTCTACAAGTTTAAAAATAATGAGTTTGACGTGGAGGACAAAGAACGTAGTGGAAGGCCGAAAGTGTACGAAGACACGGAATTGGAAGCAATATTGAAGGAAGATTCGTGCCAAACTCAAAAACAGCTTGCACCTATATTACAGTGACTCAACAATCAAATTCATATGATTTAAAACCGTTGAGATTGATTGAAAACCAAGGAAATTGGGTTCCATATGAACTAAAGCCGAGAGACGTTGAACACCGATTGTGCACGTGTAAAATGCTGCTTGCCGGGTAAAAAAAGGTTTTTTTTTAAGGCCGGAAATTTTGACTTCGGCGCTAATCGATTAATTGAATATTTTGAACTTCAACTTATCTCACAATTAATTGAAAATAATCGACTAATCGAAACTAATTGATTAATCGAAAATAATCGGTCGGCTGAAATAACCGACTAATTGAAAACAGATAAAATAGTCGACTGAAACAAAAAAAAAATTAAAAGATGACAAACTTTAAGGACACAATTGCATTTTGTTATTTTGACTTTTAGCAAGCAAATTATATTATTCAAAATAATAGTTATGAGTTGTAATTATGTTATTCTTATACAAATCTTTTCAAATAACATTTAAATTTAGAGAATATTAGCAAAGATTAAATAAATGTAAAAGAAATAAAAAAAATATGTTGCTTATTTTTTCATACATTGTTCATATAATGCACGATATTATTAAACATTATTTATGATAAATATTAAAAATTATGGATAACTCTGTTACATTGATAAATATACCGTCTAACCGAAACGGTTCAAATAATCAACTAATTGAAACGATTAGAATATCCAATTAGTCGAGAGCAATCGGTCGGCTAAAATAACCGTCTAATCGAAAACGGTTAAAATATTCGACTAATCGAAGCGATTAGAATATCCGACTAATCAAAAGTAATCGGTCGGCTAAAATAACCGACTAATCGAAACTAATCGATTAATCGAAACTAATCGGTTAATCGAAAACGGATAGAACATTTTTCCAAAAAACAATATAATCGATTAATCAAATTTGTTTTAATCGATTAATCGATTAGTTTTGCCAGCCTTAGTTTTTTTTGCATCACAGGTGATGAAAATTAGATCTGGGATCAGCTTGGTGTTGTATATTATGAGTTGCTTAAACTGAGCGAAACCATTACTGGAGCTCTCTACCAAACACAATTAATGAGATTGAGCCAAACACTTGAGGAAAAACGCGCCCATTAGTACTCCAGACACGACAAAATTATTCTCCTACATGTTAATGCTCATCCGTATGTTGCGGCATTGGTTAAAACCTATTTGGATACACTCAATTGGGAAGTTCTATCCCACCCGCCATATTCACTGATTTTCACTTATTCCGGTTGAAGGCACATGGCCTATCAGCAGTGATTTACATCATATGAAGATACTAAAAATTGGGTCGATAGCCACAAAAGATGAAGAGTTCTTCCAACGTAGTGATGGACGATACTTTGAATAAAAGGTAATTTACCGTTCTTTCACAATAAATTCCTATCTTTTTTATAGAAAATAGCAGAAACTTATTTGTGCTCCTGATAACTTTTTTGTTTATTGAGACAAAAATATTTCTGTTTGTCAGTAGAATTTATCATTGGCACATTTAGCTCTGTGACTTTTGACTTACGTTACGTAAGTACGTTAAACAAATGCACATTAAAACAACTACTCCCCGGGCAAATTATTTTCAAATCATTTTTATTTAATATTAGTGTTGGGCAAAATCGAATAATATTAGTAATCGAGTATTACTAAATGTGTCATTTTAAGTATTTAAAATGAAAAAGTAACTTCAAATTTATGTTTATTAACAAATGGGAAGTTATTTTTGATATTTTTATAATAAGTAACATTCTTAAAATTATAATATACTTAATTTAGCAATAATAAAAGATCGACTTTGCCCATCACTATTTAATATATTTAAATAACTGTCGCCAAGTGAATAAATACTCTTTTCTATTTATATCATTGGCTATTTTATCAATGATCATTAGCTGTTTGGAGTCGGCATGTAATTCTACACATAAATTAGTGTCTAAGTGCCAATCCATCTGTTTTCCCGTGTTTCGAGAAAGCGGCCCTCTTAGCTCAATAAAACGCATACAATATTAATTTTAGATGAACACGGAAATTCCAAAAAAATTCCCTCGACTTTTCTAGTTTTCTTTTTCCTGGTTATATCTGATGTTATCTAATAATCCATATATTTAATAAATTAAAAACTTTTTACCTTGTATCTATAATTTAGATTGTCTGTTGTTGAATATAATTTAATAATAATAATGCCTTTATTTATCACAAAGAAAAATACAAAATGAAATGTCATGAGTGTAGGGGAAGTTCAGTCAGCTTAAACTGTTATTGATATTCCACTTAACCTACGAATAATGAAACTTAAATATAATTGCAATATGTGAGATAAGGTACAAACATATTTCGACGTCAATAATCCCGAATTGATTTTGTAAATTCAAAGGTCATCACGTAGTAACAGAGAACGCGAGTGACATCTGAAGCTGTTAAATTTTAACTGTTTTAGGTTTTGGGGAACTTTATTGTATAATTTATTGATGTTGTAAGAAAAACATCTGGAATAAATTTTATGTTAAGGTTGTCGAAACTGTAGCAATAAACAATCCAAGTTATACAAAGAAAGTACAGACTTACCTATACAACGCTGAAAGATCTGAGCACTTGTAATGCCTGCCAACTTGCATCTCGTCGATGACTCTGTTGGACACTGCTTGCTTCGTTACGGACCTCTCATAGAGCACTTCCTCCATTGTGCCCTGTATTTAAAGTAGAATTAATTTTATGCATACACATCAGAGAAAAGACTATTTTAAACTATATAGAGAGAGAGTTTTATGTAACACCGATTTCCTATATTCGATTTATACTGGAACGCATCAAAGCATTGGGTGCGATGTGATTGGCTACGATTTCTAATGGTATTTCCGTCAAAAATAAATTATATTTGTCAACTATTATGTCAAGTGGATAATTATGGATATTTTACTTAACCGCAATGCATACCATAAAAATCTTCTCCTTTGTATACATTATTGATATGTAAAGATGTCCAACTCTTCATATATCTCTCCTTTAAGCACCAGAACTGTAAATGTCACTTGCTTGTGATAACTGACAAGTGTAATTCATTTTTGACGTGGAACGGAGTAGTTTGAGTTGACTATATTATTTTTAGAAATAGTAGCCAATCACATCGCATCAATGCTTTGATGCGTTCCTGAACAAATCGAACATAGGCAAATTTACATTGAGTACATTCTAGCATGTTTGGTGTTACATGAAATTCTCTGTATATATAACATCTTTATTCAGACAATTTTTAATACAATTTAAAATATTTACAAGTGTTTATTAATATTTAGTGTTTGACTGTCTGCTATCGACCGACGGTCTTTCTGCCCTATATTTTAAACTATTTTATTAAATTAACGCATTTATTTTTATTATTACAGAATGAGCCTAGGAGTTTTTTTTTTGATAAAGGCAAAAATGCAAGTTAGATGGCTGAAATTGTGAATGGCGATATTTAATTTATAGAAAAAAAACTCGTTTTTTCCACTTTGGAGTTTTAAATTCTTCGAATTTATGAATTGTATATTTATATTGAGCCCAACACCAGTAAGGGTACAAGGGTTTTTGATAATATATATATATATATATATTTAGATTGAGGAATAATTATTTCCCAGGAAATATTTTTTTTATAAAACTAACGAAAAATGATTTAATTTTAATGGATATGTGGGTAGAGAAGGGGCACTGGAGTGATAGAGAGCAGGAAAGCGAGGTTCTGGAGTGCGGGTTAAAGGCGATGGAGGATATGAGGGGAAAGTTGGAGAGGATTAAATGGGAGGAGGTCAGTACGATAGAGGAGATGGAGGAGATAATAGTGGGATGTGGAAGGAAGAGAAAGGGTGAGAGAAAAGGTGGTGACGCATGGTTTGATGAGGAATGCAGGCAGGCAAAAAAGGAGCTGAGGAAGGCAGTGAGGGAGTGTGTAGGAGGCGGAGAGGGAGAGAGGAGGGTGGCGGAGATAAGGAGGAGATATGAAGATACATGCGAGAAGAAGAAGCTGCAGGCGGTGGAAAAAGCGAGTGAGGAATTGAGGGAATGTAAGAACGAGGCAGAAATGTGGAGGGTGCTGAGGAGAGGGGAAAGGAGGAGACAGGTTGGGGTGTCATTGAAGGAATGGACAAGGAAATGCAGGGAAGGGAGCGGAGTACCAGGAGGGAGCGGAGTACCAGGAGGGATCGGCGAAGACAGACGTGGGGACAGAGGGGAAGAGTTCACGGAGGAGGAGGTGGAAAGGGCGTTCAAGGAAGTGAAATGTGGAAAGGCGGCAGGGAGGGATGGTATAAAGGCGGAGATGTGGAAGGAGATTGGGGAAAAGGGGAAGAAGAAATTCAGAGAGTTATTGAATCAGATGTGGAGGGGGGAGGTGAACTTACCGGAGGCTTGGAGGGTGGGGATGATGTGCCCGGTGTACAAAGGAGGGGACGAGAAGGATGCGAGGAGTTATAGGGGGGTAACGATAACTAGTATTGGTTATAAGCTGGCAATGATGGTAGTGAGGAATCGGATGGAGGTGGAGGTGGAGGAGAAGGGGATACTGCCTGAGACGCAGGGGGGGTTTAGAAGGGGAAGGGGGACGAGGGAGCAGGTCTTTACCCTGGCGAGAATGGTCGAGAGAGTTATGGAAGAAAAAGGATGTATGTATGCGGTGTTTGTGGATTTAAAGGCAGCGTATGACTCGGTACCGAGGGTGAGTTTGATAGAGTGTTTGAGGAGGAGAGGGGTGAGTGAGGGGATGGTTGAGTGGGTGAGGAGAGTGTATGAGGAGACATGGGTGGTGGCGAAAGTGGGGACGGATGTGTCGGAGTGTTTTAGGACTTGGGAGGGGCTGAGGCAAGGGTGCCCGCTGAGCCCGATATTGTTTAATATATATATGAGTGAGTTTGAGGATGTGAAGAGGAAAGGGCAGGCGGGAGGGGTGGTGATGGGTAAGAGGAAAGTGTGGATGTTAGCGTATGCGGATGATGTGGTGTTGATGGCTAGAGAGTATGAAGGAATGAAAGAAATGTTAGAAAGAGCAGAGAGGTTCATGGATAGGAGGGGGATGAGTGTGAATGTGGAAAAAACAAAGTGGGTGAGATTTAGGAACAAAGGAAGGGAGGGGAAGGTGAGAGAATTGAAGTGGAAAGGGGTGGTAATTGAGAGGGTTAAAAGCTTTAAGTATTTAGGGTTCATATTCAAAGGGACAGGAGGGTATGAGGAGCATGTGAGGTGGGTGCAGAGTAAAGCGAGGAAGGCGTGGGGGATGGCATGGGGGAAGTGGGGGAAATGGATGAGGAATAATGTGAGAGTGACGTGTAAGATATGGGATGCGTGTGTGAGATCGGTGCTGATGTATGGAGTGGAAGTGTGGGGGACGAGAGGGTATGAGTGCATGGAGAGAGAACAGATGTGGTTCCTGAAGCACATGTTGGGGGTGGAAAGGTCCACGCCCAGCTACATAGTGCTTCAGGAGACGAATAGACAGAGGCTAGAGTACGAGGCAATGGTGAGAGTGGTGAGGTATGAGATGAGATTGTGGGAACTGGAGTAAATGAGATTGGTGAAGGATGTATGGATGACGAGCGTGTGTGGGGGTGAGGGTAGATGGAGGGGTGAGAGGAGGAAAATGTATGAGAGGGTAGGGTTGTCAGAGACGAAAGTAATGGAATGGATAGGGAATGGGGTGAAGGTAGATGAGTGGGTGAAGGGGAGAGGGAAGGAGGTGGAAGGGCAGGAAAGGCAAGGGAGTATAGAGAGAAGTGAGTACAATGATATGTATGGGAGGTGGCAGGTGCATGGAAGGGTACCGAGATATTTGATAGAGAGGGGATGGAGTAGAGAGGATAGGGTGATTGTGGCAAGAGCGAGGTGTGGATCGGAGGAGAGAGGAAGGAAAGTATGGATGGGGGAAGAATATGGAAGGTGTGTTCTGTGTGAGCACGGAAAGGATACGTGGGGGCACTTAGCGGAGGAATGCGAGGGGGTGAAGAAGGAATGGGTGGGAGCGAAAGGGAGTAGGTGGGTGATAGAGTGGATGAGAGAGGATGGGGTCGGGGTAAGGACATTGGAGAAGCTGGGGAGGGAAAGGGAAAGGAGAAGGGAGGGTGGTAGTAGAGTTTAGAAATTATGTTTATGTTTATTTTATGCCAATAAAGGTCTTTTTTTTTTTTTTTTTTTTTTTTTTAATAAATGAAATACGTTTTATGTTGTTTGTATAATTTGGATTGTTTATTACTGGCTACAGGTTCTATAATCTTTCTATAATAACATGCTATGAGGTGTGGAAATTAAGTGATGAGACTGATTTTTTAAATTAGTTTTATTCGAATAAAATTACAATTGAATGTTGTCTCCTTCAAAGTAATTCTCTTGGGAAGCCACACAGCGTTGGAGACGTTTCTTCCACTCCTCATAGCAGTGCTGGAACTCGGATACTGGGATAGCCTTCAGCTGGTCGGTTACAGCTATTTTAATGTTTTCGAGTGTCCCAAAATGACGGGAAGAGGAAAAAGTCAGCAGGACTCAAATCAGGTGAGTAAGGAGGCTGAGGAGCCATAGGAATATTTTTATTGGCCAAAAACTGGTTTATTGATATTGCTGTGTGACACTGCGCCGCATTGTCATGATGCAGGATCCAATTGTTCTTGATGTGTGATCTCACACGAATGATCCTTTTTCGGAGTCTTTCAAGAACTTCGCGGTAAAAGTATTGATTTACTGTTTGGCCTTGAGGCACAAACTCTTTGTGGACAATTCCCTGGCTATCAAAGAAACAAAACAGCATGCATTTAATTTTTGATTTGCTAATTCTTGCTTTTTTGGGCCTTGGAGAGCCTGGCGTGCACCATTGCATGCTCTGGCGTTTTTTTCCGGGTCGTATTCAAACACCCAACTCTCGTCACTAGTGATGACATGTTCCAAAAAATGTGGATCATTTTCAATCGATTCCAAAAAGTCAAGGCACCTTTCCCTTCTAATGTCCTTTTGTTCCTGCGAAAGGTTTTTTGGAACCATTTTCGTGTAGATCTTTCTCATCCCCAATTCATTGGTCAAAACGTGATGAACGGTGGTGTGACTTAAATTCAACTGTTCCCCCATCATTCTGATCGTTAACCGACAATCTGAACGCACAAGTTTCCGGATTCTGTCGACATTTTCATCGGTTCTTGCTGTTGCAGGCCATCGACTCTCTTCCTTCTGAAAACCATCGAAAAACCTGGGCTCTTGACAAAACACTGTCTCTGTAGGCCTCCTGAAGTTTTGCAAAAGTTTATGTTGCACTGTACCCAAGTCTCAAGCAAAACCTGATAGCACACCGTTGCTCGAAATTAATGTCACTCATTTTTAGAACGCACTTCAAAATATGGTTTCACGAGAACAATGACTACGCACAGCGTAATGACTCGATCAAGTTCAAACTTGTACTGAACGTCTATCGCATGTCCATCTGTCACCCCTCCAATCCATGTGCTTCCAGTGTTGCCATATCAAACGCTATGCTGCCAATCTCATCACTTAATTTCCACACCTCATATGTCAATATCAAAACAAAACTTTTATTTTCCATTTATTAAAATGCAATTACAATGTATAACAAAGTTTATGCTTCGACACTTAACTAGAAATGATTATTTGCTTATAAGTAGAAAGTGTATTTATTAACTTTGTTAGAGTTATTTAAATAAATTAAATAAATATGATTTGAAAATAATTAATTAATTATATAGTTTCGAGTTTACGTAAAGTGTTTAATGACGAAATAGAAAGACTGTCATTCCTTATTTCACTTTTTATTTTTATTATTAATAATAAACTGGTTAGTTTGTTATTGATAATGAGCACATTGTGTCTCGAAATGTACATCTAACATAAAAATAAAAAGTAAAGTAAAGAATAACAGTCTTTCTATTCTGTAAAATTATTTTCACACTTAATCCACATTAAAACAACTACTTCAACTTTGACCAATACTGTTACAGTTCTTTCTTTCTTTCTTAATCTTATCCTCTTTTACCCTTTACTTTGGGTGTCGAGGTTACTGTAACAGTTAATTACATGAAATTTTTGAAACAATTTCAGAACTACAACTATATGATATAGAAACTTACCATAGAAATCAGTCGATAAATATAGCACTCTTTAACTTGCCCGAATCTGTAGATGCGGAAAATGCTCTGCTCGTTGAAAGAGGGATTCCAACAGGCCTCCATAAGAATCACACGATTGGCAGACACTAAATTCAATCCCAGTCCTCCCACTTTATGGGTCAACAGGAATATCCTCAATAATATAAAAAAAGAAATTGTATAAGAAATCTATTATTATACTTAGTGCAATGGTTCTAATTTTATATATATATATATAATATTTTTAAACAAAGTATAGACCAAATATATAATCCATGTATTTAATAAATTAAACCCTTTTTACCTTGTATCTATAATTTAGATTGTCTATTATTGACTATAATTTCATGCTAAGGTTGTCGAAACTGTAGCAACAATAAACAATCCAATTTATACAAAGAAAGTATTAGATTGATGCAAAAGAAATGTCGGATTTTAACCATTAACTTTAATTGAGTATAACTTTTTATAGAATAAACTTTATTAATCAAAATAAGAACCATTAGAATTAATACAACTTTGCTAACAAGAAACAAGTTTATTTATGCCGATAGCATAGAAATCTGGAGTTCTTGAAGCAACGAAAGAATTGAAGGCGGTTTCAGCATATCTTTATTTTTTAAGCATTTATCACCCAAGAAGTTGTCCAGATGCTTGAAAAAGTGGAAATCAGTAGGCGACAGCTCGGGCGAGTATAGTGGATTGTCGAGAATTTCGTAGCCCAACTCATGCAGCTTTTGTCTTGTCACAATTGAAACATGTAACCGAGCGTTGTCATGAAGAAGAATTGGGCCTTTTCTATTGACCAATGCCGGCTGTTTTGTCGGAGTTTTTGGTGCATTTCGTCGATTTGTTGACAATACTTCTTCGCTGTGATAGTTTCACCCGGATTCAGAAAGCTGTGATGTATCAAACCCACAATAGACCACCAAACAGTCACCATAACCTTCTTTTGATGCATATTTGGTTTGGGGAAGTGCTTGGGAGCTTCATCATGATCCAGCCATTGGACTGAACGTCTTCGGTTATCATAAAGAACCCACATTTCATCACAGGTAATGATTCAGTTGAGAAACGGGTCGTTTTGGTTGAGAAGAAGTAGTGCAAATGACACATCAAAACGGCGATTTTTTTGATTTTCCTTCAGTTTATGCGGAACCCATTTGTCAAGCTTTCTCACTTTCCCAATTTTCTTTAAATGTCGAACAATGGTTGACTGGTCAACATTGAGCTCTTCAGCAACTTTTCTTGTTGTTTTGCTTGTGTCAGCTTCAATTATGGCCTTCAATTGGTCATCATCAACTTCTGATGGTCGGCTACCGTGTTTTTCATCTTCAAGACTCTCATCACCATTACCGAATAGGACGAACCATCGTTGCACAGCACATTCATTAGCAGTATTTTGACCAAATGCTTCGTTGATATTGCGAGTCGCCACAGCTGCTTTTTAACCTCATTTAAACTCATACAAAAATATCACTCTTGATTGCTTCTTTTCTAGCATTTCTAGAATAATCAAAATATAACAAAATCATAGAATATTTATAATAAAAATATAGAGCATATTCTAAGCTTTAAAATAATATATATAATGTCAATAATTATTAAAACAAATATTAAATTTTTAAACCATAAAGTTAAATAATATAAAATCCGACATTTCTATTGAATCAACCTAATATATTAAAAGTAGTAGCCTCATAAATTAACAAACTTGGTTGGGTTATATACTTACCTAGCAGCACTGTTTTTATCATTAAACTTATTACAGTAACGCTCACGTAATTCCATATTAACTTTTCCATCCATTCTGTAATAATTGACCCCGTGCTGCCATGAAGGATTACGCAGCTTTAAGAACTTCTCGATGAGATCCAGGTCGAGCAGAAATTGAGTAAAAATTAATCTAGAAAACAAAGTTAACGTTAGTTAAGTAACATTCTCTGTTAAACATTCATTTAAACAAGTTTGAACGCTCGGCAAAAGCTTTTAGAGCTTGGATGGGATATACTGCCATACCCAGTATACTATCCTTGCACTTAATGAGTTTTTATCCAATTCCTTTTTCGAGTTCAGACTAGGTACCTAGATAATCTCGAAATTGTAAAGTGACGTTTTTGCGCCTGTATCCATTTCCCCCCCACATTTAACAGACATAATTAAATTTGTAAATATGTAAAATAATAATAAGAACAAGCTTGTACATACACACCAATATTTTTTTTTTAATCTTTTTTCCTTTTGTACCGTTAGGTGTAAGGAGACACAACAATATACAAAACTTAAAAAGATTTCACGATACATTATTTTTGAATTAAAAATGATTTGAAAATAATTAATAAATTATTCTCACATTTACCTCTGTGACTTTTGACTTATGTTCAGTAAGTACTTTAAACAAATGCACATTAAAACAACTATTTCCCGGGCAAATACCCACAGTAGTTGTTTTAATAATTTATTAATTATTTTCAAATCAATTTTATTTAATATATTTAAATAACTGTGACCAAGTGAATGAATACTCTTTTCTATTTACATTATTTTTGGTTAAACTAAGAAGATACCCTTACAAAGTCGCCAGAGAAAAGGCGAGTACCAGCTAACAGAAAAGTGTGTTGCGAAAAATGATCACCATTATTATTATTACTTTTCCGAGTAAATTATTTGTTTTCAACTTCTAAAATTTCGATTTAATTTTTTTTTTTTTTTTTTTTCTATTTGTGAATATAATTTTTTTTTGTTTATTATTTGTCATTGTTCAAACTTTATTGTAAATATATTTATTTATTTATTCAACGGAGACACCTTTTTTACAAAAATATTGAAAAAACTTAAACTTAATATTAACAAAGACATATTCGATATATAAAGACATTGACTAGCATTACAACTTAAATTTATTAGAAATCGATTCTACGGAGTAAAGATTTGAATATATTTATATTTGGAGCGAATAAATCAAATTATACATTGTTTAACAAATTCATTTTTACTTTTAATTTAAGGTTTTAATAAATAAAACGCTCACTTTCAAACTTTAATATTTGTTGTTTTTATTTCGCAACAATTATTTCGCTACACTGTAGCATCTTCAGGCGAAGAATGATAATCTTTTATTTACATAATCGGGTTATATACAGTTAGGTGGTGGCGATAGTGGTGGGGGTAGATTAAACATATTTAGCAGAGAATTTTTCTTTTTGTAGCTACCCAGATTTCAGGGTGGTAAACAAGGGCTGTTTATATTAACATCTTTGCCTTGTCCCTTGATATATCTAGTTTCATTCTGTTAAATTATTGCGATACACAGTCGACAATAACCATTAAAATAGTGATATTTTAGTGGTTATTGTCGATTTAGCTTGCTTGCTTGCTCAGAGCAATCATGTACCCTCGTTCTTCGAGCAGTTAATGCTTTCTCTTTTATCTCTGAAAACTGTGCTAGTCCGGCCGAGGGGTAAGTAACCTGATAGACTCAACCGCTTGAGTCACATTTACGACTAACAAGCGTACGAAGTTAATACAAATTTTAGATCATAATAATTTCGTCACCTCACACTGAGAAGTAGAGAGGAACATATAACGATGTTATATAACACTAAATAAATAAATAATTTGGTGGCTATCTTCACCACAGAAAATGACAAAACTCAGAATGAACATGAAAGACTTACAATTTATCCCCGACCCTTTCACACTCCTCCACGATGGACAGCATGATGGTCAACTTGGGGCCGTAATCAGAGTTGGTCTTGTAATCTTCCGGCGTCAGTTCCTCCCACCAGCCGACTTGAAAGCTGTTCTGGCTCTGGACCTCCTCTTCCACATTCAAAATATCAAGCACCACTTTTTTTTGTTGCTTTTTAGGAGGGACTTTCTTCATGGAGGTCTCCTGAATAAATGAAGTACAACAATTTAATTAACGAATAAACCAGCTCGCAACTGTGCTAATGTAGTGGAGTTCATTAACATATAATTCATGACCGCCAAAAATGCATTGCAAGCACGCACCAATGTCGATACGTGTGTGCGAGCAATAATTACTATTATTTACTACGTGATGTGTCAGCGAAAGGAACTGAATAATTGTTATCAAAACAATAATGTAAACGTTAAACACCTACGATATAAATATGTAATCACCCGACAGGACACACAGAGGGAGAAGCCCGGCCACTCTCAGAACTCACTAGTTGTAAGTTATCGATAAGTGTAAATCTGTAAACGATTGACAATAAAAGATGCCATACGTGTAAGTACTCAGTTTATCCATAATTACTCCTATTACACTAATGTCTCCGAATACCACTATTATTACTAAGGCTGGCAATTTTGACTTCGGCGCTAATCGATTAATCGAAGTTCAAAATATTCAATTAATCGACTTATCCGTCAAATAATTGAAAATAACCGACTAATCGAAATTAATCGAAACTAATTGATTAATCGAAAATAATCGGTCGGCTGAAATAACTGACTAATCGAAAACGGATAAAATAGTCGACTAAAACAACAAAAAAATGAGAAGTAGACAAACTTTAAGGACATAATTGCATTTTGTTATTTTGACTTTTAGCAAGCAAATTATATTAAAAAAAAATAGTTATGAGTTTTAATTATATTCTTCTTATACAAATCTTTTCAAATAATATTTAAATTTAGAGAATATTAGCAAAGATTAAATAAATGTAAAAGAAATAAAAAACATATGTTGCTTATTTTTTCAAACATTGTTCATATAATGCACGATATTATTAAACATTATTTATGATAAATATTAAAAATTATGGATAACTCTGTTACATTGATAAATATACCGTCTAACCGAAACGGTTCAAATAATCAACTAATTGAAATGATTAAAATATCCGACTAATCGAAAGTAATCGGTCGGCTAAAATAACCGACTAATCGAAAATAATCGATTAATCGAAACTAATCTGTTAATTGAAAGTGATCTGTTAATCGAAAACGGATAGAAAATTTTTCCAACAAACAATTTAATCGATTAATCGAAATTTTTTTAATCGATTAATCGACTTAATCGATTAATTTTGCCAGCCTTAATTATTACAAACTATTAACCGTAATATTTTTGAAATGTTTATATATATTATCAAAAACCCTTGTACCCTTACGGGTGTTGGGCGTGAAATGTTTATAAGAAGTCAATTTTTATTTATACTCGTTACAATTCGTATATTGCTTAATCAAATTATAATTCAGTTTTTAATATATATATTGTCAACATATCTTTTTTAAATTGAGTGATTTCATTGGCTAGTCTCGCATTTTCTTCTTTTATTATATGACTTATAATTTTAGCGAAAGGTGATTGTATTTTCGTCAGCTCTTGATCATAATTCATAAGCCATTTTTGTAGGCTGTGCACTAACCTTTTAATCTTCTTATACCCATTTTGTAATACGTGTATTTCATTCTTATCATATGTTCATTTATTATAAAACAATAAAAGCAATTGTTTTCACTTTATTAGATTTTATTAGTATCTGAAATGTACACTTAGTGAATTATAAAATCTGTGAACTAAAGTGAATACAATTATTTTTATTCTTCTATATTGAAAAGCTTCACGTAATACCATAAAGTAATTGTATCTATGAGTATGTCACAAACAGGAAGAGCACTATGATACTCATCATTAAGGATTAATGATTTAGGGGTGGAAGGGCAACAAGCACACTGCAACCACATATCAGATCATAACCTCTGATCCATTATAGTGCCTGCCTCCCATAGTACTCCATTATCATAATAGTATTCCATTATTTATTTCTTTTTTTAATTTATTTAGTTAGACTTACATGTTCATCCTTAAGGTAAAGAGCATACGGATGAACCCACGTTGGACGTAGACTCGTGAAATCCGAAAACAATCTCCTCTCACCATTGGCATACGAATTGCACGACTCCATCACCTTTTTGTAAAGGGCCACCTGCACGGGATGCATCTTCACAAACAAAACATAATCGTGTTTATTGGGAAGATATTGTATCAGCTCTTTTGCTTCCATCCTCTGAAAGAAGATAATTTAAATTAAAAAAATATATATATAATGGGTTGTGTTGTATCTTCAATTAACTATAAAAACATTTCTGACTGTTAAATGTAACCAATTCTCAGGTATCGATTTTATAATGATGGTGGAAATGTTTAACATTGCAGTTTTAATTAAATTAAAAGAAATTAATTTGAAAATAATTTATTATTATTGTTTTTTTTTTTGTTATTTAACATATATATCATCTTGATTATCTGTGATTTCATACATTTTTTCTATTATACTACACACATCGTGTGTGTAATTAGGCATTTATTCATTTATATATGCGAAACTTTTGCTCATTTATCTGCAGATAGCGTAAGACTGACTTTCACTAATCTAAGCAAGGCACATTATTATCATCTAGCGGCGCCAATTAGTTTTTTTTTTCTTGTTGTTATTATTTCTTTATTTTTGTTCTACAATCCACTATACATAAATATTATTAATTATATTGAAACAAGAGCGAAAGGAAGAAATTACCAGGGAAGACCGAGAAAAACATGGAATGACATAATTAGAGAAGAAGCAGAAAAAAAGGTCATAGACTGGAAGGACATTAAACAATTAACAAAGGACAGAAATACATGGAGAGAAAAATATAGAAACAGACACTAAACAAAAACTCCTTACACCTAAAGATTAAAAAAAAATGTAGATTTGTAAAAAGGTAAATCCATTAAATAAATAAATAACTCTATCGATTCTATAGAACTATTGCATAATATGTACCTTCTACTACACGACTCACACATCATAGACTGTTATTTAAATTAAACAATTATTCCTTAAATATTGCCATGAATAATGTAATTAATAGATTAATGCGTACAGTTAACTCATTGCCATTGGTTTGAGTTATTCATTCTAAACACCACATTTTCAAAAGAAATATAAATTTTTATTTAGTCACAAATGATCTTTAACCGTTACAATTGCAGTGTTTGTTTGCATTAAATTAATACTTTTTTTATTTATAATCATATGTAGACTAATCAGTATGTATATTTATTTAGCTCTCTTACTGCTGTAAGTATCTAACATATTTGTAATTTAAAAATTGTAAAATGGAGTATTTTGTAAATAAAGTATGGGATATTCTAAGCCAAAGGGATGTACCAAATAAGTTAATAAATGCTATTAAAAGTCTATACAGCACAAATATAAACTATGTAGCTACAAGGAATAGAACATCAAATACATTCCAAGCAGGAGGAGGACTGAGACAAGGAGGTGTCATGAGCCCAATGCTATTTACAATCCTTATAGACGAAATTATGAAACGATGCCGACCACACCTGAGAGCACTCAATCTGGGATACAACCAACTAAGACCCGTAAAAATAACAGAATGTGCATTTGCGGATGATATAGTGATAATAGCAGGGAGTAAGAAAGGATTACAAAAAAATATCAATGCATGGAATGAAACTCTACACAAATACGACATGAAAATAAACACCGAAAAGACAAAAGTGATGGTAGCAGCACAAGAAGAGGAAAATGTACAAATTACAATAGGGCAAGTGCAACTGGAACAAATGAAAGAATTTAAATACTTGGGAGTGATAATACAACAAAATGGCAAACAAGAACAAGACATAACCAAAAGAATTGAGAAAGCAGCAAAATTGTATTATACACTAAACCAAAGATTTATAAGGAAAAAAGAAATATCACAAAAAACAAAATTAACAGTTTTCAAAACCATATATTTACCGATATTGACATATGTGAAACCTGGACACTCAATAAAAAGACAAAAAGCAAAATCCAAGCAGCGGAAATGAAATTTCTACGAGGAATAAAGGGCATAACTACAAGAGATAGAGTAAGAAATGTAGACGTAAGAAGAGAACTGAATACAAAGGATGTACAAAAATATATCGAAGAAAGACAACTAGGATGGTGGGGACATATACAGAGGATGAAGAAAATAATTCCTGTAAAGCAAATATGGGAAGCAAGGACAACTACAAACAGAGGAAGAGGAAGACCAATAGAAAACTAGGAGAACAGCGTAACAAAGGCACTACAAGAAAGAGGAATAAACATAAGAGAAGCAGAAAAAATGGCTGAGGACAGAAACAATTGGAGGAGAGTCATTAAGAAATAGACAATGAAGAAAAACCCCCGACACCAATTGGTAAAAGGGGACATCGATTATATATATATATATAATATATTAATACTTATTATTATTATTATATTCTCAGACTTTCATTAAAACACATGGTTTGTTTCACTGATTTAAATCAGTCTATTAATTAAATATGTTTCACCACGGGTTAAGTGAAAAATTAATTCAAAACATTATATTCTCTTTCATAGATTTTATGTAACAAGAAAATGATGCAAATGATAACCCAGACATTTACATTGTGTTTTTTGTTCACGTTTGTAAGTTTGCTGATTTTTATTTGTTTGATAGAAGCTGTGGTGAATTGATAAAAATGAGCAGATATTAAGTGAATGCGGTAAGACAATCAATGAAAAGACGTCAAAACAATATGACACTATTTTATTAATTGATAAGGCTTCTACTTTATTATACATGTTATTAGATTAATGAAAACACTTTTTAACTTAATCGATGTTTGTGGATTGATTTTACTTCATTAAACTCCATAATACACTATTTGTCATCTCACACTGAGAAGTAGAGAGGAAGATACAGAGAGTTTTATGTAACACCGAACATGCTAGAATGTACTCAATGTAAATTTCCCAATGTTCGATGTGTACTGGAATGCATCAAAGCATTGGGTGCGATGTGATTGGCTACGATTTCTAATGGTAATATAGTTGTTATGGCTTTACCCGATTGTCAGCCGTAATCCAACCCTAATTAACATAAACGCTGTCCGGGCCTGGCCCAGGGCAATATTTGTGTATTGTTTGTGTTCCGTGAAAAGTGCGGTACGACCAACCCTCGGCGGAAATGGGCTCAGAGAAATTCCAACATCTGGTAAACAGACAGTTTAAGGGAGGATGGTATCAACCCCCTGCACCCCCGAGTCGCCGCGGAAGAAGAAAAACGGCATCGAGCCGGAGAGATGAACACGAGACACCGAAGAAGAAACATCGCGAGAAATTATTGTAAATTGTTATTGTTGTTAAATTAATACAGTCACTTTAAACTAAATTCTACAATTTTGTTATTATTTCACACTTCGAACAACAATTAACAATAGTCAACCCAATTTACACTATTTCCGTCAAAAATAAATTATATTTCTCAACTATTATGTCAAGTGCAACATGTATAATAATAGATACTTTACTTAACCGCAATGCATGCCATTAAAATCTTCTCCTTTGTATACATTATTGATACGTAAAGATGTCCAACTCTTCGTATATGTCTGCTTTAAGCTTCAGAACAGTAAATGTCACTTGCTTGTGATAACTGACAAGTGTAATTCAATTTTGACGGAAAGGGTGTAGTTTGGGTTGACTATATTATTTTTAGAAATAGTCAATAGCCAATCACATCGCACTCAATGCTTTGATGCGTTCCTGAACAAATCGAACATAGGGAAATTTACATTGAGTACATTCTAGCATGTTCGGTGTTACATAAAACTCTCTGTATAACGATGTTATATAAGACTAAATAAATAAATAAATACACTATTTGTAAATAAAACAACAGTTTTAATAATTCTATCTTAAACATTTATTAACTTGTTATATCTATAGCGTACTTGGAGAGAAATTAAAATAAGTTTAGATTAAGTATGAATGGATGACTTACCTGAACAGTATTTTTAAGGATTGAGTGCAGGACATGGCTGCGCATCTTCATTAATTGTATGTCAAATTCGGTTGAATCGTCGTATTGTCCATTTATAATGGGGTTAGCGAATCGGTTCATGAACTCTTTGTGCGTACCCAGTAGATTTGGCTTCACGAAATGTACCATCCAATAATCTGTAATATCAATATCAATTTAGTTAATAAATAACGGAATCTCCATTTCCAAATTACAATTATAATTACATATTAAAAATTTTATAAGAAAAGTGTGACCCTCTAAAAAGATTACAACACATATGTATTAAAAAAGGCAAATTACCAATCACAAATTACGACAAAATACAAAATAAAAATAATACGCATCAAAATATTTATTTATCAATCCCAAACAGTTAATTGTGAAAACAAAATGCAACCGGCTTATTCCTATCTTCAAGTGATAATAAATAAATATAGATAAAAACAATTATGTAATATCCGTGCGGCGTAAATGGGCTGTGAAAACTGCAAATGAAGAGCATAAAGTTAGAATTGGTAGACAAATCGTTCACATACCTCATATATTTTTATTATAAAAATTGCTATTGAATGGTCTCATGCTTTTAGACCAGGATATCCATCCCAACCAGCCCTCTGAACCAATTTTGTTCAGTCAATAATGATTTATAGAGTGTATGGAATATGTGAGATTTTGTTACTTCTGGGCTTTGTTAGGAGTGTTGGGTTACAATTCTAAATAACTTCAATTAAAGAAGGAACTAATGGTAATGAAATGTTACTTAGAAATCCTGAATACAGGCTTTACATTCTTTTTGTAATTGTTTAATACCAGATATATTAGGTGTAGTGAAAATAAATTCATTATTTTTCCAATAGATGGCTCTAGTTATCTGTACAATGGCGGCCAACGAAATGTGAACGGTATTTTGTTGTCATAGAGAAATTGTTTAATTTTGTACAGATTTATCAGAACTCTTAACAGTGGCGTAACTTAGGTTTTAAAGGACTATTATTCAATTGCTAATTACAATGCTAAACATATTTATTCTTAATACAAGTAGAAATTATGAAATTAATATTTTGTAGGACCACCATTTGCTGTGATAACTTTTGCCAAACGTGTACTCATGGATGAAACTAGATTCCTCATATTGTCGTTGTCAGCCAAATCCTCCCATGCATTTTCAACAATTTCGTGAAGTTCATCTGCATTCCTAGGTTTAAAATCTCTTGAGTAAATCTTTTTTGTAGGTATCCCCAAGCATTCACAATTGGATTGAGATCAGGGCTATTCGCAGGCCAAGGCAATACTTGGATGCGGTGGTCATTTAGCCACTGAGTCACAATTCTTGCTGTATGGATAGGACTATTGTCCTGTTGAAATATAAAATTTTCCGGAAATGTTTGTGTTACTGAAAGCAACATTACATATTCTAAAATATCCCTGTATTTAATAGCATTTAAAATGGCCATTTATTTTCCAAATTATTCCGGGTCCGTCTACACTGACCCAAGCCCAAAAATTAACAGAAAAACCACCACTATTTGTTATTGGACGGGTGAGTCCTTCTTCATACCTTTGGTTTATTGGCCTATAAACTCGTAGGCTCCCATTACTACATGATTGAAATACTTTTTCGTCAGAAAAGACGACCGAGTTCCAAAAATCATCCCCGCGATACACAAATTCGTTGGCAAACTCCAATCTTCGTTGTTTATTGTTTTCTGAGAGGAAAACTTTCTTGGCTGCTTGAAAATTTTGTAGACCTGCAGCTTTAATATTTCTCCGAGCAGTTCTAGTAGACCCCGCAAAACCCGTTACTTTTCGAGCATCTAAGGCACTATCAAATTGATTTTCTCTGAGATGATTCACCAATGCAACATCCTGTTCTTCATTAGATACCTTTCCTATTCCAATTCGGGTGGCCTTCTTAAATGTTGCCTTATTTCAATTCGCCTTTTCAAATTATGTATGCAGGTTTTGCTTACATTCAAATCAGCAGCTATTCGGCTAAGAAACCAGTTTTCTTCTAGTTTAGCTATTGCCCTGCTCTTCTCGTCTAAAGATAGATGTCTAGGCATATTTTTGGATGACTTTTATAAATCTGTCATTCAAATGTTTGTTTTTGCACAAACGCGACGCTCCTGATTAAAAGTCATATTCACATAGCTAAAAAACATCGTTCACATTTCGTCGGCCGCCATTGTACCTTGCGTTGTATAAGTGCGATCGGGTTCTAATAGATGGCGCAATCCAACACCGAACAACAACCGCGCGCTCAGCGAAGGACGCTGATCCGGATGGTGTTTGGCTACGGGGAATGGGAGGAAGGCTTAAGAGGCCGGATCCCCAGCCATAGAGGAATTACCGGTAACGAATAAGCCGACTCTTTAGCTAAATCAGCAAGGGAACTCCCCCCCCCCCTTTTTAGTTCTCCCCACACCATGACTACCTAAATACTCTCAAAACTAGTTTAAAACGCAAGTGGCAAACAATTTGGACGAGAACCTCCTCGCACCTTAGATACTTTACTCTCCATCCGACTATTCCACCCAAACCATGGTTTTACGACACTAAGGTTCGCGGCAGACGATTCATTACATCAATAATACTCCTTAAAACTGCCCACAATTCATCCCCAAGCCACCTATACAAAATCAAAGACATCCCCTCACCTAATTGTTCATGCGGTTCGTTTGGCGATGTAGATCACATATTTTTCTCTTGCTATAATCACTATAATGGTATGTCAAAATTTATACTCTACCCTCGTCTCTATTGGACATACTGCTATGTATTCTATGTCTACAATTCTCCCCCTCTGTTCTATCAATACCTATCTCACCCTCTTCTCATTCCTAGCCAACACTAACACTTTTCTATAAATATATATGATTGTCCCCAATCCTTTTAGCAACTCTCATCCACTAACTAACTACAAACCTACCCCCTATCTCCAAAGTCAATTAAATGAAGCAGTAGCTGATCAACAGAGCTGAAAGGCTAGAGCCATAAAACCCGCAGGAAGAAGAAGAAGGCTCAAGAGGAGCGGGGTTCGTTGATTTTCAGGAGAGAGCATCGGTCGCGAGATCAGCAAGGGCTGACCCGGCCAGTGTCAAACTTCGGGGGACCAGCAAGGACGGCCAGCGCTGGAAAGAGACGATCAATGATCCCACGAATACGTACAACGCCACATCCTTCGACAGACGGGACTATATAAATCACAATGAAGATCATTGATGACTATCTCAATTTTTTTGCCAACAGGCAGGGGGGGGTTTCTGTGAGAGAGGCATCATGAAATTACCTTCAAAATGACAAGGTATTTGACCTAAATCGGATCATTCTAATTATGAAAATCAAAGCCATCAATTCCATGCAAAAATAATGGATTTCTTTTTATTATATCTTATATTTGGAATTAATTTTCAAAAACTGCAAATTCAACTTCATTTTATCAGAAATCTGTAATGTTCAAACTCACATGAAAACGTATTAAAATATTAAAATGTCACATTCTGCCACTAACGAAATAGTCTATGAATATATATTGTCATTATTCTAAGATGAGGACAAACACAACATCCATGGATCCGGGACAAGTATATTTCGTTAGAAATATCTCTTGCCCCGGTGGGATTCGAGCCCGAGCACCGCAACAGGTGAATTTCCAAGACCAGCGCCTTGACCGCTCACCCACCGCGGCTCCAATAACTTTGTTAATTGTGCTTTTTTGTAATGTTTTTTTTTATAATTATATATTTAACATCTTTATTGACAAATAACGTTACATTTTACTATGTGTAGTATGTGTGTTTACAATATTTACAGAATTATTTCAATTTGTTATGTAACTGTCATTGTCAAATGGCTATCGACGCGGGGTCTTTCTGCCTTTTTATAATTATTTTCGTTAAAAATGCCCTTTTCTACCAAATGGTGTTAAAATATATAGGGTGTTCCATTTAAAAATTGTTTGAATTGTTAATATTTTGAATACACAATGTTCTTTTTTTTGGTTCCTCTATAAAAAAATTACTACTACTTTACTCTCTAGCTCAATTAATAACAAAGGTGCGCACTTAATTTAGAACAACCTGTATATTTCATTTAAATAATACTTACACTCTTGAAGATTATTCTGTATGGGTGTTCCAGTGAGGATGATCCGACGTTTCGTTTTCATCTGCGAGAGCATCGCAGATCGTTTCGTTTTTGCATTCTTCAGTTGGTGTCCTTCATCGCAGACGAGTAAATCAGGCCCTGCAGAATTAATTAAATACAACATCCCATCTGCCAAATATTACATTTTGTATAAAGTTGCACACCTCACACTGAGAAGTAGAGAGGAACATATAACGATGTTATATAAGACTAAATAAATAAATAAATAAAGTTGCAAGAAGATTAAGAAAATTAAAATCTTTGTAAAGAGCGTTTTAGACTAACGACTATAAACTAACTAAAGGCTAGACGTTCTATCCTGCACTCCAGAGTGAACATATAGCCTTCTTTTTATGGAATAACCCTTTTTAATTTACGCTTTCTATCTTGAGAACCTTTCATTCACCTAATGTATATGGTCCTTTTTTATGGAATAATCTTTGGCTAGATCCTGCATACATGTACCGGGTGTCCAGATAAGAAAGGTCACCGGCTATATCTCATGAACTATGAGTGCTAGAGCTTTCAAATTAAAAAAATGTTAATAAAAGTGATCATGAGAAAATGCTGGAAATAAATTTCAAGTACGTAACTCTTCCGGTAGGGGGCGCAATGAACAGTCGAAAAGTAATATTGCGATTACCTCAAAAAAATGTTTAATAATGACATCATAAAACTACACTTTTTGAAATTATGATAAGTTCATGAAACAAAAATGTTACAGAAATTTTTTTCTTACTCTTGAAATAAAGGGTGCGGGAAGGTCAGAATTTATAAAGAGCAAATGTCAAATAACATTTTTGTTTTTTAACCGATTTTAATAGTTTTAATGTCATGCAAAAGAACTTATCATGCCGATTAAATTTATTAGCAACAATCAGAAAAATAACTAACTTTAACGCCGCTAGGTGGCGCCAACTTAAAATTTAGATTATTTAAATAATTTTTAATTATAAAAATTCTTCTAATTATAACTTGTGATAGGATTTAGATATAGAATTCCGGTTTTCAATAAATTTCTTACTTTTTAATCCTCTTTCTACTAACATTAAGAGAAATATGTCTTCCCTCGTTCTGGGTCTGAATTGATAAAAAATATTTTTTAATTTGCCCCAAAAATAAAAATCTGAACATTCGGCAAATCGCGGTGACCAAAAAAATAAGCATCTCCATCTATTCACCTCTCAAGAAAGGGTATATTCAAATAATTTAGCATGCTTTAGAAAATGCCCCCTGGTGTTGATAAACTAATTCAGTTTTGTTGTTTTTGTTATAAATTTTATTAACCTCAAAAAGTTTTCCAATGACATTTGAAATTTTTAATTTTCTTTTATATATAACTTGTGATAGAATAAAGGTATTGAGTTTTGGTTTTCACCAAATTTCTTACAATTTCAGGCACTTTCTATTGATACTCAGAAAAATATATCATTCCATTTGAAATTTGTAAGAAAAATGGAAAAATTATATTCTTTTTAACTTGGCGCCACCTAGCGGCGACTGAATTACTTATTTTTATAATTGTTGTCAATTGTTTTAATCAGAATGATAAATTCTTTCGTATGAAATTAAAATCATTAAGATCGGTTAAAAAACAAAAGAGTTATTTGACGTTTGCTCTTTATAAATTCTGATCTTCCCCCACCCTTTATTTCAAGAGTAAGGGAAAAATTTCTGTAACATTTTAGTTTTATAAACTCATCATGATTTCAAAAAGTGTAGTTTTATAATGCCTTTATTTGAACTTTTTTTGACTGTTAATTGCGCCCTCTACTGGAAGAGATACGAACTTGAAATATATTTCCAACATCATGGTCACTTTTATTAACATATTTTTTATTTTAAAGCTCTAGAAGTTTTAGTTCCTGAGATATAGCTAGTGACCTTTCTTATCTGGACACCCGGTACTGTGTAGTGTTAAATCGACATATCAAATAATAATGAATTTTGTGCATCGAAAATGTACGATAAATTATTGCTATTGCTATCGCCATCTCGTGGTTGTAATTCGTATTATACTTACTGTACGTTCTTAATTTGAGGCGTCAAGTAACGCTGATGTATAGGACAGAATCTAGGATTGAGCCAATGCTCATGAATACAGTAATATGTCCTATATACGATAAATCTGTTTATGTTTTAATTTAACATCTAGCCTCAATCTTACTTCTGCTCCTCAACTAATTAAGTATTTATCATTTTCGTATTATACGACAATTGTGTTTCATGGAAGATTCCTGGACCACGTCGGACTAATTAAGTAAATGATTTATTATTTATTTAATAATTTTACGTTTTCTTATACAGGGTGTCTCAGCCTGCGCGCCGAGTAGCTTTACGGCTAAATGGTTTATTTTTTTCAAAATCGGCTTTCACAGGCATATGTAGGTCTATTAGGACCACATTTTAAAATTCAAATATACAGGGTGTCCCATAAAATCAGGGTATATCATAGTTATATTTTTTCTAATGGAATGACCCATATTTTATATTTCTTTCAGATTCTACATCAAAAATAAAGTTAACTTTTATAATATATTCATATGCCTAAACCTAATAATTTTTGAAATATTTAAATATTTTTGGAAAAATTGACGTTTCGAAAAAAAATCATAACTCTCAAATGGATGAATGAAAACAGATGAAATTTTGTACCAGTATATTAGATTAATGGGTAAATATTTTAAGCTATTTACAGGAATTTAAAATCTTAAGATGTTTTGATAATTTAACGTAACTCCAGAAACACATTCAAGGTCAAATTTCATGCTTATTTTAAATGGCACACCCTATATCTGATAGACCTATCTTGTAGGAAATTGTGTTGTCTTTCAAAAAGTATAGAAGCATTTTTTACCTAAACCTAATAGTTTTCAAGATATATCCATTTTCGTTAACTTTTGACATAATATTTATTAATTAAAGACGACGCAAGCGCCACTTTTTGCCTAATTTCAAATGGCGTCGTCTTTAATTAATTATGATTAATATCGGGTATATAACTCCAACACAATTTCAGTTTCGTTGACGATGCCACTTGAAATTAGGCAAAAGGTGGCGCTTGCGTCGTCTTTAATTAATTATGATTAATATCGGGGATATAACTCCAATACAATTTCAGTTCAGTCGCCTTCATCAAGGCATTGCACATGGAACACACTAGTCTGATGAGGTTCGAAAAACCGAAATGGCCATCACTAGTTATCCATACGCTAGATGAATGGTGACTGAACGTTTCATTAAATAATATTTATTATTCATAATATGGAAAGTTGATACAAAGCGTCATCTATTGTTCAATATAATATTTATTATTATTATTCCATAAAGGCAAGTGTTTAGTTATTGTTTATAAATAAAGTCAGTTGACCCAACAAATGATTTTCGAGATATTTCCTATATTAATACACTAATTTTATTAATTGTGAATATACTAATTGCATTATTTATTTACACATGTGTAAATTATTTGATAAAAACTTGTTAGAATTGTAAAACAAATATAACGAAATGCATCAAATAAATTGACGAAATAGAATTAAAAGTAATTTATAATACATTTTCAAAAATACTACCATCGAATACATAATTCAATTTTATTTTAAATGATATTTTGACATTTCTCAGCATATTAGGTGTAATTGATCTAAATGTATTATTAATTCTGCTTTCTATGTATTCAATTGTTGTGTGAGGAGTGCTGTATATTTGATTTGACAGAAATAAATCCATGGGGATTAAATCAGAGGATCTAGGTGACCATGCTCTTCTAATTTATTGCTTATTAAACCACCTGTTTTGAAGAATATTCAATGGCATTAAACTTGTAATTGTGTCTCCTCATTATTAGTTACTGTATTCAAGGCAGTTTTTTTTTTCAAATACTTCATACTGCCTACAGTTTTTAATGTATTTAAAACTTCCTCTACAGTCTTCTTATTAGGATATCTTCCATCAGAGAACATTTTGTACACTAAGATACAATCTTAATAACATTACATTATTATTAGAATCATGTTAATTCTTTCATTTAAGGGAACCATTATTTTTTCAATTGTTAGTAATAATACGAATGTGTCAATTAAATTTGCTTATAAACAAAAGCCTATTAGTATAACTGGCAATGATGATTATTAAATTAAGCAATAGATGACGCTTTATGTTACATTGCCATATTAAAATAATAATGATAATGACGAAAATTAACAAAAATGGATATATCTTGAAAACTATTAGGTTTAGGTGTAGAATACCTTTATACTTTCTGAAAGACAATACAATTTCCTACAAGATAGGCCTATTAGATATAGGGTGTGCTATTTAAAATAAGCACGAAATTTGACTTTGAATTTGATATGTTGAACTATCAAAACATCTTAAGATTTTAAATTCTTCTTAATAGTTTGAAATATTCACCCATTAGTCAGATATATTGACGCAAAATTTCATTTGTTTTCATTCATTCATTTGAAAGTTATGATTTTTTTTCGAAACGTCAATTTTTCCAAAAATATTTAAATATTTCAATAGTTATTAGGTTTAGGCATATGAACATATTATGAAAGTTAACTTTATTTTTGATGTAAATTTTGAAAAAAATATAAAATACGGGTCATTCCATTAGAAAAAATATAACTATGATAGGCCATGCTTTTATGGGATACCCTGTATGTTTGATACTAATTTTAAAATGTGGTCCTAATAGACCTACATAGGCCTGCGAAAGCCGATTTTGAAAAAAAATAAACCGTTTGGCCGTAAAGCTACTCGGCGCGCACGCTGAGACACCCTGTATAAAGGCATAATTATTAATTAATTTTTTTTATTCACTATTACTAACCTGGATCAATTAACGCTTCCTCGATTAACTTTTTCTTCTTGACCGTATTGATTTGGTTGGCGGTGAAACTTACATACGCCTCGTAGCACATGATCAGGACGCCCCCAGTTTCCCGCCACTCGGAGATGACGCGAAACCTGGAAGCGCGGCACTTTTGTTGGTCGTTAATGCTGTGCACGTACTTAATCGTGTCCTCCTTGGCCAACTCAACGGCCATGCTGAACTCATTCTCCCAGTTGTAAACGGTCGACAGCGGACATATGATGAGGACGTGTTTCGTTTTCGTTATGTCACTGTATTTGAATAGTGTGTGCAGTAAGGTGATCACCTAAAAAAAATAAATTATAAAAAAAAGTATGCATTAATTAAACAAGAGAATAAAATAGTAAAACCCTATCCCACAAGGGTAGAAAGAGTCATTAAATATATACAGGGTGTTTCAAAAGTAACGGATAAATTCTATAAAATCGTAAATAAATATATTTTAGAAAAATGCTCTGACACGACGATTTTTATTTTTAAAATACTATCCTGACATACATTTTTCAGCCCCCCACCCCATCGCCTTTAAGTGGTGGCAACCCCAACTTTAAAAATTCAAATAGTAAAGCACCCCTTGCGATACCTCAAATGATATTTTTCTTCCGAATTCAACGAAACAAAAGTTATCAAAAACGGTTAATAAATAACGGCGATATTTACCAAAATATATTCAAAGAAAGGCGTAAATATTCGAGTAGGCACTGTTGAAGCGGCCATAGCAATATCATTAAAACAATTGCAAATTGTTTTTATTTATGTCAAACACAATTCAGAGTTTTTTGTGATTGAAGTAATATTAGCAAATTACTTACTGAAACCGAAAGAATCGAAGTTTTAATGATGATTGGGTTTAGAGATATAAGCCGGACGCATGAAGAAGTTTGTGTTTTGTTCAATGAAACACACCCGGAGCGTCCGCTCATATCGCAGTATACAGTAAGTCGAATCGAAAAAAATTTTCACAATGTACGGGATAAGCCTAAGGCAGGACGTCCATTGATCTTAAATGAAAATAGACAATTGGATGCTATTTTAGTGGTGCAAGAAAATCCACATTCAACCCTTGTGGAGGTCGTTTCACAAGTTAGTGCGTCTAAAAGTACAGTATCCAGATTATTCAGAAAACATAAATTTCACTTGTATAAAGTGAACTTGATACAAGAATTGACGGATGATGACTTTGATCGAAGAGTGCAATTTTGTGAAATAATGATGAAACTCTATAATGAAACTCCTTGCTTAATTAAAAACATCGTTTTTTTCTGATGAGGCAACATTTTGTCTGAATGGTACCGTCAATAAACAAAATTGCCGTTACTGGGCTCCTCAAAATCCGCATTGGATGATTGAAGCGAACACACGATATCCTCAAAAGCTTAATGTGTGGGCTGTTGTGGTGGGTTTAAGAATTATTGGACCATAATTTTTCGACACAACACTGAATGGTGAACGTTACCTGAACTTTCTCCGAAATGAAGTACTACCTACTTTAGCGGTATTGTTTCCCAACGCAGAATATCCTGATAGACCCGATGACAGAATTTGGTTACAGCAAGACAGTGCGCCTCCACATTATGCCCGACCAGTTCGGGAATACCTCGATCAAGTACTTCCTAATCGGTGGATTAGTAGACGAGGTCATATTAAATGGCGAGCAAAATCGCCAGATTTAACCCCACTAGATTATTTTCTTTGGGGTTATTTAAAAAGTAAAGTTTATTTGTATAAACCTGCAAATATTGAGGAGTTAAAGGAAAGTATCCGTACAGAAATTTACGTAATTACTTCAGATATCTTAGATAATGTTCAACAAGCTTTTGTAGATAGATTAGGGCATTGTCTCTTTGTTAACGGGCAGCACTTTGAACATTCAATTAAGGATTAGTTACTTAAATTTGGTTATTCTCATAATTTTATAAATAAATACATTTTGGTAAATATCACCGTCATTTATTAACCGATTTTGATAATTTTGTTTCGTTGAATTCAGAATAAAAAAAATCTATCATTTGAGGTATCGCAAGGAGTGCTTTACTATTTGAATTTTTAAAGTTGGGGTTGCCACCACTTAGGAGTGAAGGGGTGGTGGGCTGAAATATGTATATCATTAATTAATTTCAAATATTTTTTTTATTTAATTTATTAACATAATAATATTGGTTCTACCTGAAATGTCTTTCCGAGGCCCATGCAATGAGCTAGAACACAGCCGGCGCCGGGATGAGTCTTAATCATCTCCACTGTTTCATAACAAGCGTCCCACATGAATTGCACGCCACTGGTTTGGTGGGCCTTGAGTCGTTTAGTTAAATACGGGTTAACTTCGATTGTCGTATCCCCCGTAGCGTCCAACACGAGACCCGCTTCTTTCAGAGTCTCACGAATTTTTTCCAACTGAAATATTAAATCGATAATTATTATGAACAAATTTATAAACACAGATTAATAATAAAATATTAATGGATTATTAAAAATCTAACCCGACACCCGAAAGGGTAAATGGGATTTTGATAATATATACAAGGCGAATTGTATACCTGCAAAAAAGCCAAGTCAAACGCATTGAACAGATTAATGTATGCATTTTTAGTTGCCTATAACACACAACTAAACGTCAAACGCTAAACTTCAAATTGTGTGAAATATTTGATCGAAAATGTATACAAATGAAGAAAAAGTCAAATTTCAAGCGTGTGTTGCAATTCCAACAGTACTAGAAGAGGATAAGACATGTTTTCAATGAATCCAAAGTGGCCGAATACGGTTAGGATGATTCTAAAAATAATTAAACTAAAACATTTTCTTTGGAAGGTTGTATGTTTCGTTCTCTTTATTCTATTGAAAAACGCAACAAAATAAATCATGAGTAACACTTCATGCATCACTTATTATGGAGAAGTTACAGGTAAAAACTTGAAATAAATAATTAGAATAAGTGCTAGAAATGACCACCAGAAACTGCAAGACAGTAACTCAAATGATCGCGAAAATTCTTCCACATTGTGCATTTCGATATTATCATAAACAGAAAAAGAAAATTGTTTTTTGAATTATCCTAGTTGAATCGATCTTTCGACTTGGGTATTTTACATGTATACATAGGGGATATGTATACTGTTAAAAAAACCTCTCTGTATATATTAAAAATCTACCAGTAAAATGAATGAAAACACAGATTAAAATGAATTAAAAAAATTCTCTTTTAAATGTGCTAATAACTTTAACAATAAAGTTAATATAAATAAATTTTTATATTAATTTTAGTTTAACACTTATTCTTATTTTGGATATTTATGATTTTGAATTATTGTTTTTGTATTTTGTAATTGTGAAATTTGTAATTTATGTAATCCTTAATCTAGCCTTAGGGCTGTTGGGTTAATAAATAAATAAACAATTAATTCCGACCTTTTTAAAATTATGAGTACGGTTTTCTAGGTGTTTCTCTTCTTTAATATTTAAATTTATTAGGTACTACCAGGGTATGCCCACTCTTATGGACTTGTTTATAACATAATTTTAGTATGGTGAAAGGACCATCAGGGGGCGCTTTCGCCGTAGAAACCGTACCTAGATATACCATCTAAATGAATTTCTATGATTCCTTTGTTCCTCCTGTTGTGATTAACACTTACATTTTGTAGGTTATAATCGTTTCAATAGAATTATTAGCAATTATTGCCAAAACGGTTAATGACCTTGAAGTCGAAGCCAGCAAAGTGGGAGGGGTTTTTAGTCGGTAGTCCTCCTACCTGGAGGGAATCCGACACTTCGTCTGTAAATGGATTTTCCTCTCTCACAACACAAAAAAAAAAAATATTGCCAAAGTATTACATTTTTTCTGGATTACAACAGTGTACTAGTTAGTTATTTGTCCATTGTATGCTTCAATGTTTTAAATAGAGTATTTTTGCACTTAAAATGTCTGTGCTATAATGTAATATTTTTACAAGTGTGTGATATTTTTAACGGATTAATAAAAAAGACTAAATAACATACATTTACTGTTATAAAATGTAAAAGTAAAAGTCTACAAATTGTCAGTTTTCAAATAATTAATAAAAATAATAATTATTTTATTTTTTATATATATTTTTCCATTATCTCCATTTACCTTTTCATTCAAAGTATACTTGAGGTAAGTATTATTATTATTTTCATTATTTATAAACCTCAAGCATCCAATATACAGGGTGGGCCTGAAAGGCGTACGATTTTAAAAACACTCTTGTGTTTGAAGCTTCAGAGAGGGGACTGCGCGGGTGGTGGGGTTAAGTAGCCCGGTTCTGGGAAATTTAGTCGCGATGGATCACTTCACAGGAGCGCAACGTGCATTCTGCGTTAAACATTATTACAAAAATGGCGATTCGTGCGTTATTGTTCGGCGTTTATTTCAGCGTGAGTTTGGATTACATGACCTAAATCAGTGTCCGAACGAAAGTGTGATTCGATCGTGGGCCAGAAAGTTCGAAGCTACTGGTTCGACTCTCAAACAGAAGCCTGCGGGACGTCCAAGGTCAACGAGAACAGAAGACGCAATTGAACAAGTTAGATCTTCAGTTCAACGTAATCCTGCTAAATCGACTCGAAAGCGTTCAGCCGAACTTGCGGTATCCAGAACATCTTTGCGTCGCATTTTGTTGAAAGATCTGAAATTGCACCCGTATAAAATTCAAGTTGTGCAGGAATTACAGCCAAATGATCCAATTTTACGAAGAGCCTTTGTTCAAACAATGTTGGAACGCTTTCGGAGTGTCAACAATATTCTGTTCTCCGACGAAGCCCATTTTCACATGAATGGGCATGTGAATAAACAGAATTGCCGTTACTGGCCTGCAGAGAACCCACGTGCAAAACACCAAAAGCCTCTGCATTCGCCAAAAGTAACCGTTTGGGCGGCCATGTCAGCGCACGGAATTATCGGACCCTACTTCTTCGAAAATCGACAAGGCCAATCTGTCACTGTAAATTCTGACCGATACATAGCCATGTTAAGGGATTTTTTCTTTCCACAACTGCAACAATTTGAAGCCTATAATCGTGCGACATGGTTTCAACAAGATGGCGCGACACGCCATACAGCTAATGCCTCTTTGACGGTCGTAAACGAGATGTTTGCTGGGAAACTGATATCGCGCCGAGGTGACATTGCATGGCCTCCTAGAAGTCCAGATCTAACGCCACTGGACTTTTTTTTGTGGGGATATCTAAAAAGTAGAGTCTACTCTAATAACCCAGCCACGATTAACCAGTTGAAGACCAATATCCGGGAAGAAATGGCAGCTATTCCCCGTGCAATGTGCCAGCGAGTTTTTACCAATTTGAGGTTCAGATTCGAAGAATGTTTGCAGCGCGATGGTGCACACCTGGATGACGTTATTTTCAAGAAATGAATTTCCCAGATGTAAATTTTTATAGAAATAAAAATTTGTATGTGAATTGTACTTAGTTTTTTTTTAATGATTTTTTCAAATTCGTAATTATTTCTGGCCCACCTTGTATTTATAACATTTTTTTTAAAGCAATACTAAACCTTTGGAGAAACTCAAAAATATCTATTTTCACTTCTTAATTGTACACATGTAAATTTTTCAACGATTATTTTCAATAAATATGTTTGAAAATATTATTTAAAATGTTGTTACTATAAACATTAAATATTTGAAAAATATATATTACTTTACGTTTGATTATCATATACATACATTTATATATTTAGTTGCAATATTGATTTTTGTTGCATATGTTTTGTAAAAAGGAGATACCATAAATAAATATATTATTATTACTTTAAATAATTTAGATTCCCTCCCGGCCGATTTCGCCTGTTTTAGAACGGTGAAAGGACCGCCAGAGGCGCTAAACGCAACTCGGTCGTAACATGGGAGTGGGCTTTCTATATCTATTAATTTTCTATGGGTACTACATTTGTTGCGGTAGACGAACTTCAAAAGTCGGGCACAAACATTTATATTAAACAAACAAGAAAGAATGTTTTAACAAGATTCAAAGAATTAGATACAATAACCCAGACAAATCAGCAATAGCACACCATTCCATTGAAACTGGACATAAATTTTCGTTAAATAACCGGAAATTATTAAAATATTCCAATAATTATCATTTAAACTGTATAAAAGACATCCATATAAAATTACTAAGGCTGGCAATTTTGACTTCGGCGCTAATCGATTAATCAAAGTTAAAAATATTCGATTTATCGACTTATCCGACAATTAATTGAAAATAACCGACTAATCGAAATTAATCGAAACTAATTGATTAATCAAAAATAATCGGTCGGCTGAAATAACCGACTAATCGAAAACGGATAAAATAGTCGACTAATCAAAACAATTAGAAAATCCTATTTACGTAACCGGTAAGTTCAACAGAAAATTAATCATTAGTTTGAGTAAACAGTTTTTCATTAGAATAATTAATTTTATTGATAAATTTTGACAATCATGTCACAATCATCGTGTAAATTATTATAATCATTAAAAAATAAAATATTGCCCATTCTAATTTATTTTTACTTTCTTTAATCTTGTAAAATATTACTGATATGAACAACTTCTTTGAAAAATGCTGAAGATAAAACTTTGTAAGACGCACATGTAAAAAGAATTTCGGGCCTTAAAGAAAAATATTGATCATTGCTATTAAATTAATACTTAATATTTGAATATTAATATTTTGAATTTGGATGAAGGTTAGACCAAAAGCATATTATACGCGTTCGATTGCCACATCTAGATACATTATTAGATTTAATAAATTATTATATGCAGAGTCATAAAATAATTAATATTATATTTAAGTGTAATCTCATATTAATGTCTTCAACAACAAAAAAATGAAAAGATAACAAACTTTAAGGACACAATTGCATTTTATTATTTTGACTTTTAGCAAGCAAATTATATTATTCAAAAAAAAAAATAGTTATGAGTTGTAATTATATTCTTCTTATACAAATCTTTTCAAATAACATTTAAATTTAGAGAATATTAGCAAAGATTAAATAAATGAAATAAATGTAAAACAAATAAAACAATTATGTTGCTTGTTTTTTCATACATTGTTCATATAATGCACAATATTATTAAACGTTATTTATGATAAATATTAAAAATTATGGATAACTCTGTTACATAGATAAATATACCGTCTAACCGAAACGGTTCAAATAATCAACTAATTGAAATGATTAGAATATCCAATTAGTCGAAAGTAATCGGTCAGCTAAAATAACCGTCTAATCGAAAACGGTTATAATATTCGACTAATCGAAGCGATTAGAATATCCCGTTAATCGAAACTAATCGGTTGGCTAATATAACCCACTAATCGAAAACTGTTAAAATAGTCGACTAATCGAAACGATTAAAATATCCGACTAATCGAAAGTAATCGGTCGGTTAAAATAACCGACTAATCGAAAATAATCGATTAATCGAAACTAATCTGTTAATTGAAAGTAATCTGTTAATCGAAAACGGATAGAAAATTTTTCCAACAAACAATTTAATCGATTAATCGAAATTTTTGTAATCGATTAATCGACTTAATTGATTAATTTTGCCAGCCTTAGAAATTACATAAAGATAATCTCCTTATTAATTTTGATTTAAGCTCCCTTGATAAAAGCCCTATTAGAATTAATATAATTGTTTGTTGGTTTTCATCGATACATTAGTTTTAATTGTCGGTATTTAAACATTGATAATGATAACATGGTGATCGAAATGTACACTTCTGTGCAATAAAATTAAGCACAAGTCTCATAACAATGTTTAATCAAGCTACGATTGAATAAAAAAATTGCATGCAGCCCACTGCTCGGAGGTCTGTTTCCGAATAGGCCTTAACAGGACCAATTCTAGGCTTAAGCTAAAAATTTTATTGAAACCATTTGAACCCGACACTCGCACTTACATTTTTCCTTTTTTCCTTCAACCTCTCGATGTGTTCTTTTTCCTGTTTGCCCGCTTCGATAGTGCTCTGTTCCAAAGTGTCCTCCGACAGAACAGCTCGGATATTCTTCCTTCCTCTTCCCCCAGCAGAATCTTGACTCATGATTAAATCCACACTGTCAATAAATTATTTTTAATTAATGGAATTTACTGTTTTTTTTTTCCTGAACAATTGTATTCTCATATTAAATTAAAGACAACACAAGCGCCACCTTTTGCCTAATTTCAAGTGGCATCATCAACGATTTGGGTCTACAAGGTAGACGACCGAGAATCATTGTTTCGTCTACTAAAGGAAGGCGAAATTAGGTGACGCTTGCGTCGTCTTTAATTTAATACGATTAATATCGGATATATAACCCCAACACAATTTCCATTCAGCCGACTTCATCAAGGCATTGCGCATGGAACACACTAGTCTGATAAGAAATGACCATCATCCATACGCTAGATGAATGGTGGCTGAACGTTTCATTAAATGTGAATTATTTCTCGGCTTGTACTTTATCTTTCAAGAGAATAAATGAGGAGCTTCAATTGGTTTTAAAGGTTTACATAGGGGGAATGTAACACATTCAAATAATGCAGTGTCCAACGTATTGTTGCATATTGCAGTGACTAAACATGTCAATTTGATTATTAAATTAAATATCACTCACATTTGTATGTCCGATGAATCCGAAGCGGTCGATTGAACCTCAAAAATATCATCATCCTCACCACTGAAATAAAAATGCTTGTAAGAAAAAAAAAAAGAAGATAGTTTGGTAAAAAATATTTCACAAAGCAATAGGACATCAATGGCCGGTTTTACAACTTCCATTTGACTGGTGATTAAACATAATGTGAGGACAAAATACCGCTCGTTATTTCATATCTTGGACGAAATCCGATTATTATCCGAATGTATGCATTAGTAATTCTCCTTCTAGGCTCCGCCCACTGCGTCTTCTAATGCAATCGGAGAATGCTGGCGCCATCTATTAAGACAATTCTCGTATTCGAAATGTCTCTCTTGTTTTTCATTCGATTGTTATTATTTTATAATGTTGAATTTACTTCTATACATAGAATTGTGTTATCATTTTATTTTTGAGAAAAACTTATTTATAATATTTTGTTATTGCATAAACAATTTGTTATAAACAATATGAAAAAAAAAAATTATAGCACAACTAGGTTATTTTTTTAATATTTTTTTAGAGAAAATTTAAATAATTTATCAGTTACCGTTTTTGAGTTGTTTGTCAGGCACTGTGTTTAATACCCTCTTAAACTCAGCTAGAGCAGAATTCATCATGCTCGTACGCATAGTTTCACTTCCCACACTAGTTATATAATATGCTATTACCACAGCCATCACTTATCAGTTGTAATATCCCGAGGACGTGGATAATGCAAAATAATTTAATAAATTTTCGAAAGCACGTTGTTTAGTAACAACCCGACGCTGCAGGCAGAGGTTTGTTACTTAAAAGCAACGTGCTATCGAAAACTTTAACAATTATAAGTATTTATCAATGTCTGAGGGATATTTGGTGCGAACATTTCTTGCAAGTAAATTATTTATTTAACATTATTTATTGAAAATACAATTATTAAATGAACTGTTTGTAAAATTAAATTACGACAATGCCAAACCGTGAACGTGAGTGACATTTTTATATAACGATTACTGCACGTGTTTATATTGCTTAGCAACATCATAGCGATAAGCTCCCATTAGGTGATTTCAGTGTAAGTTTATGTTGATTGCTTATTTTTGCACACGTGACTGAGAAGTAAGCGATTTAATTGGATGCTTATTTCAGCAAGAAATGTTCAAAATACTATTTGTTCATTAACCATTGTTTCTGATTTTCAACTTTTAATAGGGATTTACACAAATTAAATGATTATTACATTTGTATAATATGATAATTATTAAAATAATTAAATAGCCCAGTAATCAAAGAAGAATTATTACCTGTCATCATTCTCTGATTTGATTTCCACACGCTCATCTTTACCGGCTGTTTCCTTTTTGTCCTCGATTTCATCCAATCTAGTTGTAAGCAAACTGTCCAATTTCCATTCACTATTTTCATCAATCTGAATAATGCAAAAAGAAACATATGGAAATAAAATAGTATAAGATTTTAACATTGGTTTTAAAATGATTAATTGAAGTTTTTCAATATAGAACAATAGAAACAATTGTATTCACTTTACTTCACAGATTTTATTATTTATATATATATATATATTTTATTTTTATTTAGTCTTATATAACATCGTTATATGTTCCTCTCTACTTCTCAGTGTGAGGTGTATATACAGGGTGAGTTTTTTTCAATGTTCTCTATGGGGATCTCGGAAACTATAAGAGATAGAAAAACGGTTAAATGGGGAAAGAAGTGTAGTTTTATAAGACGAATAAAATGACACTTTCAAATTATTTGAAAAAGTCAAGGGTAACTAGATATTTTGAAAAAAGGAAAATGTGTGACTTTATTAGAAGGGCTATTTTTTTCCCTTTAATCCGACATAACATATGCCATAGTTATTTTTAACATAAAATAAGTTACAGTCGTTTTTAATTTTACCATACACCAAAAAATAGTTAGCCATGAAAAAGACAAATGTAAAACAATTGCGGTTGTTTATAGTAACGAAATCAATATTTAATTTATTATCTTTCTTTAGATTTGTCAAAAGCAACATAAAGTAAAATAATTCCGAAATTATCAAAATAATAATAGAAGAAAATTTTAAATATTACATAAGATGCTCAAAAAGTCCACCATTATTATTGTGGCATAAAGTACATCTTTTTAAAATCGAAGTTGTGGCTTTTTTGACTTTTCTTCTGTCAATAGTATAAAATGTTTCAAGTACAGCTAGTCTAAGATCCTCCACGGATTGATATGATTGTTAATACACTTTGTTCTTCACATAACCCCACAGAAAAAAGTTTAAAACGGATAGATCGAGTGATCTAGGTGGCCATAGGATTGGTCCATTTCTTCCCGCCCATGAATTAGGAAAAGCATCATTTAAGTAGTTTCGCACAGCCAACATGCTATGAGGTGAAGCTCCGTCATGTTGAAACCACTTCAATCTTGCCCGTACTGATAAATTTAAATCATCGAGCATATCTTCAAATGTTTCTTGAAGAAAACGAAGGTAATCATTTCCATTCAATGTGTTATCAAAAATATATGGGCCGAGAATTCTCGATCCGAACACACCGTCTACGTTGTGCAACTTCTCGTGGATTCTCCTGACTCCAAACATGTTCATTGTGCCGGTTAAAAATCCCACAATTAGTAAATCGCGTTTCATCTGTCCAAATTATTTTTGTAGGGAACGTATTATCTTGCCTCTTGGCACATGTTTTTGTACCACATACAGAAGACCATTCTCTTATTGGTATCACCGTCATGTAAATTTTGTGAAATTGATACCTTATATGGGTGATATTTATGTTTTTTTCAAAACTCGTACTACAGTCCGTTGAGATATGCTTGCTTCTGTTGCAATTTGTCTGGTCGATGTGGATGAATCCATCATCGCCAATGCTAATCGCTAATACGTTTATTTCCGAAACATCATTAATTTCGTTTTTTTTTTTCAAGTTTCGGCTCTGTAATGGATCCGTACTCACCCAAATTGTGGTAAATTCTTCTGAATGTTGGTAAAGATGGCTGCCGACGATCGATATATTGATTATAATATTGTTCTGCAGCATCCGCAGCGTTTTTATTACACTGAATGTAACAAACAAGCATATCACGCTTTTCTTCGTTGGAAAAATTCATTATCACTTTAAAAAACTTACAACACCAAAAAAATACAAAACAAACTTATCGAAACAAACCAAATATGGAAATGAATTAATGTGTGTTTAGAATAAACAACTGCAATTGTTTTACTTTTGTCTTTTTCATGGCTAACTATTTTTTGGTGTATGGTAAAATTAAAAACGACTGTAACTTATTTTATTTTAAAAATAACTATGGCATATGTTATATCGGATTAAAGGGAAAAAAATATCCCTTTTAATAAAATCATAGCCAACTATTGTTTCCATTTAAAAAAGGTAAGTTTGTGTCATATCTCCCAAAATATGGGCGAAAATTTTTTTTTTGATTTTTTGTTATTAATCTGTGTAAAATTTTGTACAACTTTGTCCTTTACAGTTTTTTTCTATCTATGATAATAATAGAGATATATTGATTTCAAAAAATTGACACATTTTACTTTTTTCAAAATATCTAGTTACCCTTGACTTTTTCAAATATTTTGAAAGTATCATTTTATTCGTCTTATAAAACTACACTTCTTTCCCCATTTAACCGTTTTTCTATCTCTTATAGTTTCCAAGATACCCATAGAGAACATCGAAAAAAACTCACCCTGTATATATATATTCTTATAAAGTGACAGATTTTCTAATAATCGAGTTTTTATAACTCGCATCCACTTTTTTATAAATCGGTTTAATAGTCTCTTTAAAATGGTCGATTTAGAATTACTTCTTTAGGAAAAAGTATATGTATTGTTTCAGTTGGTTAATAAAGTCTCTTGATAACATTGTCCAAACATTACAAATATATCAAAACCTTTCTATTTTGAAAAATATTTTGTGTAAGTATAATAGTACCTACAATCAAATAATAATGATACAAATATTCATAAAAATTCAAAATTATACTGTGACAGCAAAAAACGAGTTTTGAAAATTAAAGTGACAGTTTAGATACACTATTTGACATTTTATAAATCCACAGCCAGCTAGACAGCTAGAAATATAACAATGCACCATCAAATTCTTTGAGGTTTGCCGCCTCACGGGCGACACATCAAAAGATTTATTGCTTCTCAATTATTCTAAACTAGTTTATTCCAGATTATTCGTTCATTTTGCCAATATAAGGGGGTAGATGGCCCGAACGTTAGTTCAGTTCTATCTGAGCGACCGAGGTGATAACTAGGACAAGCAATATCCTAGCGAACTGCTCGAGCCTTCAACTTGCTTTGTGACTTTGTGTCCATCTTGAGTGGTTACTAACTATAGTTTGTTGTTAAGTTTATTGAACGAAAAGTAAAAAAAATGGTGTTTGGTAGAGAGAAACGAAAAGTAGGTACAGAGGGTCGCCATTTTCAAGAAAAATTGAAGAATTCCTTTTTATCTCGCACAATGGTAAGCCTATTTGTTTGCTGTGTAATGAATCCATTTCAGTAATGAAAGAATTCAATATAAAAAGGCATTACTCAACTAAGCATGCTACGCTGCACTCACTGACAGGACAATTAAGAACAGACAAAATCCAGAAGCTTACGGTAAATTTGAAAAAACAGCAACAAATATTTCATAAACAAAGAACACAACTTGATAATGTTGTGAAAGCTAGTTTTATAGTTAGCTCAAAATTGGCAAAGGCATTAAAACCATTTGCCGAAGGAGAATTTATCAAGGAGTGTTACTAAGTACCACTTAGCTTGAAAACAGTGCAATCGGGCATTAATGTTCTTATTTAGTAAGCTTTATTTTTTGGGCCGCTTTGTACAAATTTAAAGGTTTTCGTAATTGAAAAATAAAATATGATCTATTGCTAAATATACTTGAAAATATAGTATAGTAATTATAATATAGTAAATAATAATAATAATATAGTATAGTAATTAGGTTAGATTTTAACAAAATTCCAATTATTTCAAAAACTATTAGATTTAGGTACTAACAACCTTAATAAAAACTATAGTTAATTTGAACGTAGAATCTAAAAATATAATAATATATAGGGTGTTCCATTTAAAAAATACAACTTTGATATTTTTATGGTATTTGGGACACCCTGTATAACATGAAAATAATTTTAGAAAGTAGCTCCTACTACCCCTACTCACCCCAGAAATCAAAATTTAAAATTAGGAAGTTAATAACAACTTTAGGTAAAATCAGAATAAATGTAAGTATGAAAATATTTTTTCGTTTGAAAAATCAAGCTCCATTGCATAGGAGTAGGTTTAAAGGGCATACAAATTTAATGAACCGTCCACATGTAATAATCTATGTACATATGCCACTGTGTGCTTTGCATTCATTCTGTGATTTCTAAATTTGCCTCTAAAAATGAGAATAAAAACATATCATCCATTGAGTAATTCTTTCGATGGTACGACAAAATTCATCAAATATATTTATGCACTGTCTCATTATACACTAAAAAATAACAAACAGCATATTCACTCATTTCAATAAAAAATAGAACGCGTCAGTGTCGGTTATCGAATACGCACACATACACATATGTAAATTAAATAAAAAAACAAACTACAGTGTTCTACATATTTCTCAATTAGTTCGCTATTAAAATCGAGAGGCATCACCTCCTTGACGATTGGCAACTATCTCTGTCATCGCATCATTCCTTTTCTAGTAAACGCCAGCCTTAATTTAATGAAAACGCAAAGTGATAACTCCGTATAACTCAGATCTTACTACTTCACAGATTATATTATTCACTAAATGTGAATACAACTCTTTTTATTTTTCTATATTGGTCAATGGGAAAAACCCTACACCCATATGGGTAGAAAGGGTCATTGAATATACAGAGAGTTTTATGTAACACCGAACATGCTAGAATGTATTCAATGTAAATTTCCCTATGTTCGATTTGTTCAGGAACGCATCAAAGCATTGAGTGCGATGTGATTGGCTACTATTTCTAAAAATAATATAATCGACCCAAACTACACCCTTCCACGTCAAAAATGACTTACACTTGTCAGTTATCGCAAGCAAGTGACATTTTCTGTTCTGGTGCTTAAAGCAGAGATATACGAAGAGTTGGACATCTTTACATATCAATAATGTATACAAAGGAGAAGATTTTTATGGTATGCATTGCGGTTAAGTAAAATATCCATAATTATGCATGTTGCATTTGACATAATAGTAGACAAATATAATTTATTTTTGACGGAAATACCATTAGAAATCGTAGCCAATCACATCGCACCCATGCTTTGATGCGTCCCAGTACATATCGAACATAGGAAAATTTACATTGAGTACATTCTAGTATGTTCGGTGTTACATAAAACTCTCTGTATATTCTATTAATATAGGAATTTCTCAATGTAATTAATCTTCGATATCTTTAGCTAGTAGGGAGCGCCTCCTATTATTCTGTCCAGAATGCGCCAGAGTTCCCACATCGTCATTCCCTACATATCTAACCTTTGCAATATATTTTTTTTTTTTACCTCGACACCCAATACGGGTAAAAGAGGATGAGATTAAGAAAAAAAGAAATTCTTTTTTTTTACAAACCTCTTTCTTGATACTTTTTCTTATTTTTTTCTTGTGCTTCACTTTCTTCCCTTCCTCATTTTTCTCATTTTCGCTTTCATCGTCCTCGTCGTCGAACGAGGTCACAGAATCGCTGTCGACGATCCCGTTCAGGATCGCCATTTCGTCGTCATCCGTACCACTGTCCTGTTCTGGGCAAGTCGCGTCCAACGACAAAACCGGACCACCGTCGTCCGATTTCGGCGGTAAATCTCCGTCGCTGGCTTCGGAGTCCGACGACGATGAGGAGCTGAAATGTGCCGCCCGTTTCCCGAGAGGTTTCACAAGGAGTTCCGAGCTGTCTGTGAGCGCCGGGCTTGGGCTTCTCTTGAGGTATTGGTTTGTCCTGGACATAACAAAAAAAATACATCTCCAATAATTTCAAATATAAATAGACATAATTATATAAAGTTACATCATTTTGATAAACAAAACTTTGGTTACAGCGGTTTTTAAAAATGACAGGAAATTGAAAGAAACTGGGCGTTTTTTTTCATTCAAAATTTTCGATATAGTTTTTATCAAAAAACGTTTCTCAAAGATTGATCCTGACACCAAAGTCGATTTTTCTCTATGTAGGTTTTCTCTGCTAAAATCATCCAAATATCACTCTACCCTGTATACCTGATCACATCAACACCCAGTATAAAATATGAATATGAAATATATATGCATTATAGCTACAGCATTTGTTTTAACTTGTACGTGCCTTACGTATACGTATATATAAAAAAATATTTACATCAATCGGTAATAAAATTCATCACATAAAGTCCTCTCCTCATTGCTGATTGTAATTGAACAGGGATATATTGTTGATTCCTGACTCGTTTGAATTTCATTGGCGTTTTCGTCATTTTTCTCCATGATTTTCCTCCGTTTTGCAGGTCTTTCATACTCCTTTTCCTCATCAGAATCAGTCTCGCTGAAAATTGAAATTGTTCGCATTAGCCATTATGGTTGGTATTCAATACTAGTACATCTCTTTCAATACCAGCAACTTTTAATATCAATGATTTTTTTCTGTAAATAAAAAAAAACCAGAAAACGAATGTTTTTAATTACATATTTAATTAATTTGAAACATTCAAACAGTTAAATGTACTAACAGTACCTTGTCTGCTTAATGTATATCAAGAAAAATGAGCACACATACCGGTTGTACCATTTAACCCGACAAATGAAAGTAACCCAAAAAATACGCATGGTACGAAAAAATTTTACGAGACCAAAAATTAATGCTTCTTAAGGGGACATCATCCCGTTCTAAATTCAGACCCCTGCGGGGTGAGGAACAACTTTGACATTTCAAATTGGAACCCCCATTGTTTATTCAAGAATCAGATTCTAACGATGGCGCTGTAATAGCAAATACTACATTTAAAATAAATAAAAGGTTCGTGGCTTTTTATGCATTATTTTCTTTAGTTGTACACTCCCGTCAGTAGAAAATTGACTATCCCCTGTAGGTATTATTTGTAACATCTGTAATTAAGTGCCCGCAAACCTTGATATATTTTGTGATCCTTTATTTTCTTTGTTACTCTATGTTAACGTAAATCTACTATTTTAATGTATTTATTTTATATTTTATTATGTTTTTAAAATTAATTTGTATTCATCAATTTTTATTTATATAATTGTCTTGTTATTGGGAACATTTCCTGTGGGGCAATAAATATTATTATTATTATTATTCGCAACTCTAACAAATAAACAACATAATCTAACTTTTTTAAGAAAACGCTCAGTATATAAATTGACAGCTTGTCGAAATTTCTCCTACATTCACCATAAATAAAAATCATTTCATTTTTTTCTTGCACGGACACATCATATTGGGATCTGACATGAGGGCGGGGCTTAGTTTCCTCAGATCCAAAATGGCGTCGTTCGCCATAAAGATTCGAATCTGCCAGTGTCTGCTTTCGGCAGTTTTACGTAAAAATGTTTATAAGAATGGAACAAATTTGGGCTTGGGCTGGTTCCAACCCAGCCCAGAGGAATTTTGTTGAGGGAGAGCGCGTTCTCCACGCCGGACACATAATAAAATGTGGGCAAAAGCCAAAAGAAAGACGACGCGACGGGCCAGCGCGAAATCGTGAGTTTTTGTTTGCAAACATCGAATTTGCGAAGTGCACCCCACGAGATCGGAGGGACGATCGCAAAAGACGGAACCGTGATGGACATGCGGTGCTCCTGCAAGGCCGGTCTCGGGGAAAAATGCAAACATATAATGGCAACGCTCTTATATTGTTACAGGTTAGTACAGTGCCTTTCAAATGTTAAATTAATGCGAATAATAGAATCTGTATACGTGATTAGTTTAAAACAAGTAATTTTGCGTTACTTATGATGTTTTGAATTGTTAATAAATGTGTTGTTGATTATTGTTTTTAATTTAATATTAATTTATCGCAAATTTAAATATGGAAAATTATGATTCGCAATAACGTTCAAGTTCTACCTTTTCAGAAATCCCGTTGAGGAGTTGTCTTGTACTGACGACAAATGCTCATGGAGGCACACTTTCAAAGAAACGCTCGAAAATTATTCGCCAGCTGCGCTTGAGCAACATTCTTGCTTCAGCACCCCTGATACAGAAAGCAAGTACTCCGTTGAAGCGATGCGTGATACCATCCTCAGGAATTTGCCGAATTCTGCTTATGCTAAGCATATGTAAATTTCAAGTTTATAAATTTTCCGTAAATATCAAGTAATTTAAAATGTAATTTAATTTAATGTAATTCCGGTTCGCGTTGGCGACGGTTTGGTGGTTTTCATCGCTCATATCCGATAAAAAAACAATCTTTATCACCGATCACAACACGCCGCTGTCGGGCTTTCTTATGACGAAACTAGTTCGCCGTTGTCTCACCAGGCGGCGTGTTGCTTCATGTCAGATCCCAATATGATGAATAGTTAGAAGAGAATGATATTGACAATATGTGACGTAGAATAATTGTACTAAGCTAGTATGCTAACCACAATTATGTTAAATTTACAAATTTAATTTAAAAAAAATCAATTTATAAATTTAACAAAATTGTGGGTAGTTTAGTACAAATATTTGTCACTATCATTCTCTTCTAACTTTTCATCATTGATTGCACAGACATACTGCAAACAAACAAAAAATAAAATGATTTTTGTTTATAGCGAATGTAGGAAACATTTCGACGATGCTATTAATTTGTATGCTGAGCGTTTTCTTAAAAAAGTAAGATCATGTTCTTCATTCGTTAATTTTCTACCTACGGAAGTGTACAACCAAAGAAAATAATGTGTAAAAAGCCATTAACTGTTTATTTTAAATTCAATTTTTGCGATTACAGCGCCATCTGCAATGAATAAAAATAATGTTTTAATAGAACCGTATGTATTTTTATCCCTAGAATCCGATTCTTGAAGAAAAAATGGGGGTTTCAATTTGAAATGTCAAAGTAGTTCTCCGCCCCGCCCACAGAGGGGGCAGCAGGGGTCTGAATTTTGAATAGAATGATGTCCCCTTAGGAAACATTAATTTTTGGTCTTGTAACATTTTTCCATACGATGCATATTTTTCGAGTTATTTTGATTTGTCAGGTTAAATGGTATACAATCAACAGACTTATGAGCACGATACTCATAAGCGGGATGATATCCGCCAAAATTAATTTTGTTTATCTAAAGCTGAAACAGGTCCCCGTTTCTACTCGATTCGTCAACTAAACGCACTATCACCTAATATAAAATCATTACCGACAAAATTATTTAAATCGAAACATATCCACGAATTAGATACGGACTCTTTGATTTACAGATTTATTATGTTTACCATGGGACCCAGGCTGCATTTACGACAGTCAGTTTGTGCACCCTAATACACAGGCTGTAAATCTCTTTGTCCGAAAATTTTGAACGAATCCTTTGTGCTGATTTCAGACGTGATTTTTACGGGATAATAAAGATTTTCTATCAGCAGAGTTTTACAGCCCTAATCTTGAGATATGCAGCCTGGATCACGTTTTAAAACTTCCAAGTACTTGTACGCTATCCTACTTTTCCCTCAACCTTCTTACTCTCCTTTGGTACCCCCTGTGACTTCCTTCAACCAATTAAATTATTTTCCCCAATTTGTCCCCAAGATTGAATTCTAAGAGCACCACTTGTATTGGCAGACAGCCGATTGAAGGTGCTCGAGATAGCTGAGACAGTAGACATTTCAAAAGACCCTCGTATACAAAAAGAAAATGTATGTACTGACAATATTCATCTTAATTACAGACGTGTAGAGGAAAGATTGCGGCACCGTCAACAAAATTTGGAACAGTTAGACATTATTAACAACCCCGTGGACCTATACTATGGACCTGGCATCTGTGTTGAAGTTGAATTTTTTTTTAGATTTATTCATAGCTCAACTTTCAAAAGCGTTTTTCTCAAAATAACGTTTTTAAAGTTGGTACTCAAGACATCTCCAAAACTAATGAACCAATTGCAATTATTTTGTGCTTATTCTATACATAATTATCTAATCTTTACTATATTTTGGATGCCAATAGAGTTTTTTTTGTTTTATTAATATTTTTTTCGCGCTTCTCGCTGCGTTATCCCCTGAAAGATCTAATCTTTCATGTGATTCATCACAAATTAATCGATCTCAGAAAAAGATTGATTTTGCCCATCTCTACTTTCATTTATAAAGCTTACCTTATTGATATATCGGAATTATCTATGTCATTTTCCATATCGGAAATATCCCATATTTCATCCAAAATTTTAATTTGTTCCATTAATTCTTAAAAATAAAACACACATTATTAATTTGAAAATAATGTGATTTTATGTTGTAATTTATTTGAATGAAACTCACCTTGCTTTGATAATCTTGTCTTTATATTACACGATTTATTTTCCTTATTATTTAAATTATCACAGACGTTTTTCTCACCTGAAATTAATTTCAATTTAAAAATGTTAGAGGTTAAGTGAACGGAGTAGTTAATAGTGTTTTCTGTTTACTGAACGAGTGCTCGAGTTCCAGTGAAATGTGACAAACAAACAAGTCATATGATGAATTGTTGGAATATTTATTAAATCTACATACTTCTTATGGAGGAATATGAACTCTTGTCCATTTTTAGTCATATCTATAGTGTATTCATATTCAAGAGGCAGAGCGTATAAACAACAATCACATTAACGATGAGAATACTCAGGATCAGACGTGCCCACAAATATATTTTAAAAACAATTTATTGTTCCTTTTTTCTCCGTTTTTTTTTTAAGAGACTTATTGGCATTTCAATGCCTGACTCAGTAGAAGACATTTTAAAACTCTTTCCAAATACAATTTTAAAACACACGGCAATCGACGACGGATTTAAAATTCAAACCGAACAGGTCAGGAATACGCACCACCAAATGACCAACCACAAGAGTCTATTGAAGTGCGCACGTGGCTATCAAGCAGCCGGGTTTGTTTATCTTCTTGAATACAATGAAATGTATATCTCTCATGACATCCGGCATAGTTACAGACGGTTTGTGTTTTGAAATCGGCTGCAAATTGATCACAGCATTTTTTCGAGCAGCGTATTAATAAATAATAAATTTATTATTTTTTTTTTTACATGGAAATGTTTTTTTTATTTTTTTAAATATGCCACCTAGCCTTCGACTTATATGTGGCAATCGCCCTTTTTTTCATTTTTTTCCACTAATTGAGAGAGTCACTCTCTTTTTAAATGTACTTGATTTCACTTCGATCACAATATCTCTAGGTATACTGTTAAACAATTTACGTAGGTGTATTTCCTTACATCGCAGTCCATTATGTCTCTCCACTTTATATAGATTATTATTTATATATATTAATAAATGAATGTTGAATTTCTAAAGACAAGGGAGATATCAAAATGACTCACCCTGTATATATATTAACAACTATGCCCGATACTCAACTATAATACCAACTTGCCTCGATATCGAGTAAATCGGCCATCGAGCCGACATTATTATCGTGCGATGTTTTGTTTGTTTTTATTCCCTGGTGCCAACAGAATGTATAATAAAGACAAAAATCAAAGCACTCTAGAGGAGAAAATTTCTCGAGCATACGGTATTTATAGTGATAAGTAAAAAAAAGTACCTGACAGAATTTCTACTTTATCATCTTTTTCGCCTTCTTTAGATTTATCGTCTTCTTCATCAACACTATTGCTTGAAATATTCTTTGTCTTAATATTATTTTCTGAAAAATAAAAAAAAATGCAAAATAACATATTTTCTTTCACAATCGCATAAAAACACAATAGCATTTTAGTTTCACTGTTTTTTTTTTTATTTTTTATTGTAGAAACACTGCTACAATAAAGAACACAACATACTATTGTGTTTTTATTTAATTGTAAATATCCAGTTTCATCAAGTGACAGCCTTAACCAACATTTGCATTCATATCGACACAAACATTTTGTCTGTGAAATCAATGAATAAATATACCTGATATAATTTCTGTGGCACTACTGTCTCCATCATTGATGCTTTTATTTGAAGTTTCTTCAACTGTATCATTGCTTCCTATAAAAAAAAATAAGAGAAGTAATTATAGTCATTCAAAGGATCAATATACAGGGTGTATAGATAATGTTGAGAGATGGCTTAAACTCAGGTTACCATCATTAAAATATGATGATTCAACAAAACTTATCTATATACAAGAGGTCAACCCTTGTTATTAAGACGGATTTTATCTTAAAAATTATTATTATTTAAAAAAATGAACAGAATAATAATTTTATTGATAACAATTGAATGTTTCATTCGATCATCGAAGTAATTAAGTAATTATTCTAATTCTTTGTGGCTATTCTGTATGGGTAATGTTAAGATTAACTAATTAATTAAATTCACATTCTATGAATATATATCTATTAAATAAGCTGCTAGACTGTGAGAATATTAATTAACGCTATTACCATGTGAATTTTCACACAACTCACAAATACACAATAATGTAGCAATACCTGAAAGTGTTTCCAACTGTTCAACATTTTTCTCGACGCTGTTTTCTTCCCGAGGTTTTTCTTCAATGTGATTTTCTGCAAAAAGAAGCCACTATGAGGTGGATTAAATAAAAAGGAATTTGAAAATAATTAATAAATCATCCTCACATTCAGCTCTGTACTCTTTTATATTTACACTATGAGGTAGTTGAATATTAACGATGCGTTAACACTGCAATTTCTTAATAACAAATTATCAGTCGAAATTAAATCAGAATAAGAAATATTACATTAAAAACTATTCAAGGCTATTCTGACTAGTCGAAACTAGATATTGCAAATAAAGTTTAAAGTGGTATAAAAACATGGTAATTATTATCAAGCTTAGTTTAGAATATCAAAATGTACTACAAAATGGATACCTTTAAGATTCAAAAACTGACCTTACTAATTTTTCCCCTTGATATTATCACTTAAGAGGAATATAACAGGGGTATAGATTTTTGAATTGATATAACTTTTTAAGGCATTATCCTAAATTTTTGAAATTTTGGCAGCTTGAATTAAATATAATTATCTGTCCGACTATGTTTTGATTTTTTTTTTAAATTTAGTAGTTTCGGAGATACGACTAAAAAAAATGTCAATTTTTAAAATAAAAAAAAAAATAAAACATAGTCGGACAGATAATCTTGTATTACATCCAAATATGAAATTTTATAGTGATGCGATTATCCATAGCCGTTAAAAATCAATTCAAAATTTCGCTCTGGAAACTGCTGCCGCCGTGCAGAGAAACCTACGTAACGAAGCGGATTCGCGTGTCGTACACCCTAAGCCAAAAGTTTCTCGCGCTGTGATTTAAAATGAGCTGTTACGATTTTGTTTCGTATTTACGGCAATACACATTGCAAATTTCAGTATATTATTATCCATTATAGAATTACGTATAATTACAACAATTATTGATTTTTGTATACAAAACCCGATTTGATTATTTAATTACTTACATATGTATAATTGTACATATTACATACACTTATTGTTGGTGTTAATATTGTTTTTTTAAGTAACTAATAACAGGTTCTCAAAAGCGGTCCTTTGTAAGTAAGATTTGCAAATGTGATGTTACGAGTAGTATCAGTATTTTCATTTATAAACATGATTGATATGAAAATTAAATTTTATAAAAACAATATAAACAGAAACACTTAGTTTTTTACCAAAGGCAGTCGAAATTTTGAAATTCTAATAAAATGCTGTTAAACATTATATGTATATGAAAAACGAATGTCATGTAAACCCTTTTTAAAAATAGTGTATGGATAATTGATCTCATTTACGGTAAGGATGTACATTAAATTAACCTTTCATTCAAACTGGACATTTACACTAGTACGTTTGATTTGAAAATTACATAAAAAACAATATGTTTGCTTTATGTTCACTAAACACTGAGAAAAAAATCTACATAATAGAATGCTTATAATGCATTTACAACCATTGCAATGATTTAAATCCATTCGAAAATATTTTGAACTGTATTATTTGTTTTTTTATTGCATTATTTGCCAGCTAGCATATTCATCATAGATTCGGCGCTATACACACTTAGCAAAAAAACGTGGCATTAACAGTGTGAGAACATCTGATTTTCTATTCGCCGTGTGCATTGACAATTTATTAAATAATTTGTATTTATTTTTGGTGTACTTGTGTTTGTGTGTGTGTGTGCGTTATATTATTAACAAGGACAATATGGGAAACAAAGACTTAAAAAAGATAAAACGTGCTTACACATATAAAAAATCGAGAAAACAGTAAGTATGCTTTCATATTATTCTGATATATGATTTACATCAGCCGGTCTTTTTAATTTCGGGATAATTTCTGTTTCCGTTATTATTCCCGAAGTACAGTGTGTTTTCGGAGGCACACGTGGCCCTGGTTCTGCGCGTGTGCCGTATCATAAAAATATGAAATAACGGCCGATCTAAACTTTCAGATGTTTTTAAAAGTTGAAATATTTCTGAAAGATTACAATTCTATTACCACCACTATTGACACAGTAATAAAATGATATCATGTTTTGTATTGTAGACGTTCACTTTGTTGTACATCATAAATACACTTGTAAATAAAACAATTTGTAATAATTACTTAACTGTTATGGAAATTTATGGAAAAATTCACATGAGCCGCTGTCACTACTTGACCAAACGTCTAGACAAAGCACAAGCAATGTTGATGGTCCAGATTAGATTACCTTATACAAGTAGACCAAAATGATCACGAGAGAGGAACGTTTTCTTTGGAAGGCAGGAGGATTGTAGATATTAACTATTTGTGGAAGCAAATTCAAGAATTTCAGCACATGCCATCGTTTGGGTGTACGTTAAAAAACTGCAACATTATTAATGAGAAAAAAGTTGGACTTGATCTAGATTTAAAATTGAGTGTAACATGTGTAATTCAATTAATGTTCTGGACACAGAAAAGTCTGAAGAAATTCTCGATGTGACAACTACTGCAGTATTAGGTAACCATTTTTATTGTAGAGATAGTCATGACTCATTTACATATAATAAAGCGAATAACTATATTTATTAGAGATGGGCAAAGTCGATCTTTTCGATCTTTTTTGTCACTGCAAAATGAAGTATATGATAATTTTCTTAATGCTATTTATAATATTAAAATTGGGAAGTGTCTCCTATTTATTAGTAAACTCCAATTTATTATTATTTATTAACTGTAGCCACTTAAATTTGGTTATTTAGAAATACTTGATTACTAAATTCACTCGATTTTGCCCAACACTAATATTTATTTGTGTGATGATTTGCCGAACAAGTTAGAAAAAAACATATTAACACTATTATTATTAGTTTATTGGCGGAATCTCCTTTTTACAACATAATTATAAAAGATATTACAAACAAGAATGTTAAAGCAATTAATACATTAATTAAAATTATTAATTAATAAATTAAACTGAATTAATATTGAACAATATTGTTTAGTAAAAACTAAAATTGTATCTGGCTAAAAATAAAAATAAATCTTGCATGATTGGAAAAATGAAAATAATCTTGAATAAAATAATATTCATATAGCGAAATAATGATTATCTTTAATGAGGCTAAAGAAATATTAAATATGTCAAACTCTCGACATCAATTAAGTTTATTAATATTACACAAAACTTAATTTGCTTTTAATACGATTATTTTGTTATAAAATATTAGATTTTTATCATTGTTAAAATAAATATTGACAAAATAATATTTAACTACTGTCTATTTTTATTTCTTCAGGTACTTCGTCGATAGGATGTGGATATTCACAGTTGGAAGAATTGACATCTATTTTGAACATTCCTAATGTCAACTTTACTGCCTATAGCAAAATTCATACCAATTTAGAACGTGTAGTTCAAGATGTGCTAATGTAGCAAATGATATTAGCTGGTAAAGAGGAATACAAAATTGCCATCGAAAATGGACACATTGATGCAGATGGTTATCCTTGCGTTACTGTAATAGCAGATGGTGCCTGGTCGAAATGCTCTTATAAAACCAACTATAATGCGTTATCAGGTGTTGGGGTAATAATTGGCGAAGCAACGAAGAAAATATTATATGTTGGAGTAAAAAACAAATTTTGTATATCATGCGCCAGATATAAAGCACAGCAGAGAGATATTCCCGACCACATTTTTGCAAAAAATGGGGGGGTAGTTCAATATCAATGGAATCTGCTATAATCGTTGAAGGTTTTAAGAAAAGCTTGGAGACGGTGACAGTAGTGTTACGAGAAAACTTTTAGAAGAAAAACCATACGGTGAAACAATTGTACAGAAATTGGAATGTGTAAATCACCTGTTAAGAAACTTTTGTAATCGTTTAAGGGATATAAGCAAAAAATCGAAAAATTCATCTGGAGTTACTATTCCGATAAAATTAAGAAAACTTTTGGACAGTAATGTTATGAAATTTCGCATTGCCATAAAAAAAGCAGCAGATTTTCACAAAAAATCAGATGCATGTAAAACAGACAAAATTTCTTTTTTAAAAAGAGATATTAAAAATAGCGTTGATCACATTTTTGGACAGCATATAAACTGTGACCCATATTTTTGTAAAGGAAGTAAGCCCGAGGAACAAAATTTAGTTCCTCAGTTAACAGATTGTAGATTAAAGGAGGATATTTTAAAATGCATGCAAAGATTACTGCAAAACGTATCATCCCTGCTTCTAAACAAAACAAATAATTCGGCTGAGCAGTTCAATAGTATAGTTAATAAATTTGTCGGTGGAAAGAGGATAAATTTTAGTTTCAAAGCTTCTTATCAAACTCGATGTTTTTTGGCAGCGATTTCATACAATTGCAAAGAATATTATATACAAAAAATCATAGAGTTTATGGGATCAAAAGCATTAACATATATGACAAAATTTATTGAACGTCGACAACTCAAATGTACAAGAAATACATATAATAAAAAACACACAAAAACATTTAAATACAGAAGCTTTGCTAATGCAGACGAAGACTATGGAAACGTTACTGAGGACCTAACGGACGACGAGAAAAATATAAGAATGAAAAAATTGGAATACATTCTGAAAAAAACTAGTGATGAAATAGTCGAGATAGAAACAAATACGAGGGGACAAGCCTCCAATCATCTGTGGCACAAAGAACGAGCCTTTCGAATTACGGCAACTAATTTCGGACGGATATGTAAATTGAAATCAACAACTAATCCAGAAAAAACTGTGAAAAGTATATTATATAATACTTTTAAAGGAAATGCGGCAACTAGGTACGGGCAGCTACACGAAGAAACTGCTAAGAATGAATTTCGCGAGAAAACGGGACTATTTGTGGAAAATTGTGGTTTCTTCATAGGCGAAGGAGAACAGTACTTTTTAGGCGCAAGCCCAGATGGATTAGTTGGTGATGACGAATTAGTGGAAATAAAATGTCCTGCTAATTTAGAAAAGATGGGAATTATTGAAGGAATACAACAAAAAAGATTGATTTCTTAAAAGTAAATAAAAGTGGCAGCATTGAATTAAAACGAAATCATAACTATTTTTATCAAGTACAAGGGCAATTACAAATATGCAAAAGGGATGTTTGCTATTTTGTAGTGTGGACGCCTCACGAAATACATATAGAAAAGATTTACAAAGATAATGAATTTTGGAAACAAAACATGATAAACAAATTGCAACATTTTTATTTCTCAGCATTTGTATTGGAATTAATAAAAAACGATATATAAAGAGGAAAAGCAGCTATAATATTATTTCCTCATTTATTTCCCTATTTGTCATAGCACTATTTTTTTTTTTTACTTTTATTATGTCGGGTTTCTCCAACGTAAGTTAATTGAACAATAATAAAATTAGGATATGAATTTAGTGAAGATGATTTTAAGTTAATAAACTAGTAATCCACTTTTTTCACTGGTTTATTTGAATACACTAAATTTATATTTCGTTCACTAATTGAACACATTCAATAGCTGTACGGAACTTAGTACAGCTAGTGCTGTATAAAATTAATTATAAAATTGATAAAATGCAGCAAACTATATTTCTAATCAAGAATTAAGATTATAAACCGTACATATTGTTTATTATAAAATGTGTTTTTATATTTTGATAATAATGCGCTTTTATTGACGTACACGTTTATACATAATGCACCTATTCAATAAATGCTCACGTAGACAAAAATGCGTCTCGCGCGTTTGGTTTGGGTGGCCCTAGTCTCGATAGCAGAAGACCAGCAACGCTGAATTATTATTACGCTTAAAATATATAATTGGGCCGGGTGGGCTGATTTTGCACTGTGTGTACTCGGCTATTTTGCATGGGTCTCGGTGAAATCTCGTTCTAACTCGGTATCGTTCTGTCCCTCTCGGAACTCTCGTTCGTTTACTAACACTCCTTGCGGCTCGAGCTGTTATACCCCTCTTAAGGGGAATCGGTACAGCTCTTTGGTGTGTTTCTGGCTCAGTAGATGGCACCGCTTTATATGGGACTTATAATGTAAAAGTTTTTCCGTTATTTCTCGAAAACTGTAGTTTGTAGGGAAAAATGAAAATCACCATCGTGTTCAGCGCAGTTAGGAGCAGTACGCATGTGAAACCTTTTTTTCCTAAAATTAAGTATTTGTAAGAAAATAATTAAACAAAATATTTAAGGCTAACATTCCTGCCTGTGTTAAATAAAGACAAACGTGAAATGATACCAATACAGAAAGAGGATAGATAATTGAATCGTCGTCGTAGTTTTTCAACTTGTAATTTATTGCACTCCGTCGCCTCCCATTGGAGATTGACGCCTCGACATGCATTTCTAGTCCACGTGGACTCGTAAATACAGAATATAAACAAACAAACATAGAAAGAAATTGAATACGCTGGTTTTGGAGCCGACAAAAAATCAATGAAAGCATCCAGCGGCATAACGCTGATATTTATTTACCGATTTGAATGAATTAAAAAATAAAATCAATGTCGGTTTAAATACTATAAAAAAATAGTAATTATACATTTTTTCAAAATTCAGATCACTGCCAAATAATAGTCATCTTTCAATTTTTAAGGGGAAACTCCATAACCGCGTTTATTAATGAAAAGTATTTCCAGCAGATCTCGGACAATGCAAATCGTATCAAAAAAATAATGCATTGATTCCCAAATAATCACGTATATTCCTCGGCGACAATGGACAACTCTCAAAGTTGTATTTATACGCATTTTGCAATTAGTTAGTGACAAATGTTATATTTAGTGTATTTTTATCTATTACGAATTGAATTTGATTGCAAAAAATATGGCCAAAAGATACTCAGATTCAAAATACCCTATAAAAGTTAACCGCAATCTGTATCTAGACCAAAAAAACGTCTAAATGCTGATCTACTACAATATTTTAATTCAAGGTAAGTAAATAAAATCAATTGCGTTAGAGGATTTGGTTATTCACAAATAAAGTTTTACAAAATTAATTTTCGGGAGTTGTATGCTTTATTTTAGTAAATGTGCATTTAGAATTAAGTACTTTTTATACTGAGTGAGTCACCGAAGTGACTACCTTCGATTTCTCCCTTATAAAAATTCAGCATTAATTTATTGATAAAATAAATAGAAAAGAGTATTTATTCACTTGGTCATGGTTATTTAAATAAATTAAATAAAAATAATTTGAAAATAATTAATTAATTATTTCCACATTAGCGGCGGGATATTTGCCCGGGAAGTTGTTGTTTTAATTTGCATTTGTTTAACGTACTTACGTAACGTAAGTCAAAATGTTACAGAGCTAAATGTGGAAATAATTTATTAATTATTTTTAAATCATTTTTATTTAATTTATTGATAAAACTTTCTTGAGAATAGAGGGCGGAAATCATATCAACTATGTTATTTCAAATGGAACACCCTAAATATTATTTTTTATTCGTTTCCTCTTTAAATTATCTTAATATTAATATAACATTATTAGTAGTTTTGACTAACCATTACTGAAAAAAAAAAATTCTAAAAATTCCGACAGTTGCATAATAGTTGGTATACTTTAAAATTATATTTTTTGTGTGTTTTGAGATGGAGAAATTAAATTGTTTATATATACTAATATAATAATAACTTTAAATGTGAAATATTTGTATACACTATGCAAATAAATAAAATAATTTTAAATATGTGACTTTTCAAACGGACATATTTATTTAAATGGCACCCTATACTTTTTTTTGAATTATCATAAAATGATACAAATATTTCATTAAACATACTAAATGCCTATCTTCTATACTTATTGAAGTATTTCACATTTTGTAGTATTTATATGACATTTTAGCAATGAATTGAATAGTTGGACATGAAAAACAATAGAAACGAAAGTAACCATATAAAATAAAGGAAATTGTAAACAAATGTCAAATAAATAGTATTTTCTATTTAAATTAGCGTTATTGAAAATCTAAATGTGAGTACGAAATAGAGATTGATCTTATATATGAATTAAAATTTTAGTTTTAATAATAATAAAAAAATTGAGTTGAAAATAAGAGGACAGGCCGATAACGGACAGCATCTAAATTTGGAGTAATCTGTAAAAGGCGATAGAAAACAAAATGGGCTCCTCTCATATACAGTTTACTTTATAAGGAGCCGTTTTCAAATGAAGCCACAGTCTACGGACAAATAAATGAAAAAAATGCCTTATAAAAGTATGAAGAAATGACCAAAAGTTCCGTAACACCGTGCGGCATTTTTATCGATGAGACGTATGGTTTTTTGGGAGCATCTCAAGATGGACTCATGGAAAATGGTCGTGGAATAATCGAGGTGGAATGCCCAAAATCGATAGAAAAAAATGACCATTAAACAAGCAGCAAAGGAAAAAAAACTTTCTTTTTGGATACAGATTTAAAATTAAAAAATTTTCACAATTATTATTACCAAATCCAGGGCCAGATGCATATTGCAAAAGCCAACTTTTGTGATTTTGTCGTATGGACAAAACAAGACCTGTCAATTGAAAGAGTTGTCAGAGACGACAATTTTTGGAAGGAAAACAAAAATTATTGATAAATTAATATTCTTTTATAAAAATATTTTATTAAAAGAAATGATTGATCCACGGGTATGTAGGAATGTGCCTATTAGAGAGTAATATTGAAACATGTGTGTGTATTTTCGCTTTATTTTAGATTATAAAGAACTTTAAACATTTTATCTGAAATAAAATTATATTTACGCTTTATTACTTACTTTTATTTATTTTATTTTTTTATTTTTCTGAAATAAAATTATATTTACACGTTATATTAAAATGTAACGAATTTAATTTTACAAACATTTTCTCTGAAATGAAATTTCGTCACGAAATTATTTCTTGTAAGTATATCTGGTGTTCGATAAACAAACGCCCAATGTCATAGCCGATAAAATATTTATTAACTGAACTATTGAACAAAAAACCAAAGCCAATGGCCGTTCAAATACTAAGAAATACGAATATAACATAAATCACGTAGCGTGGCTCCTTTGTTGCCGAGGAATATGCGTTATTATTTAGGTATTTTTGAAATTTAACATATTGCAAAAAGTACTCCACGTGTATAGTGCTCCCGATTATCTGAAATCAATGCAATTTTTCTTTTTTTTATACGATTTGCAGTGTCCGAGATCTACTGGAATTACTTTTCATTCATAAACGCGGTTATGGAGTTTCCCCTTAAAAATTGAAAGATGACTATTATTTGGCAGTGAACTTAATTTTGAAAAAAATGTATAATTACTATCATATTATAGTATTTAAACCGACATTGATTTTATTTTTTAATTCATTCAAATCGGTAAATAAATATCAGCGTTATGCCGCTGGATGCTTTCATTGATTTTTTGTCGGCTCCAAAATCAGCGTATTCAATTTCTTTCTATGTTTGTTTGTTTATATTCTGTATTTACGAGTCCACGTGGACTAAAAATGCATGTCGAGGCGTCAATCTCCAATCGGAGGCGACGGAGTGCGATAAATTACAAGTTGAAAAACTACGACGACGATTCAATTATCTATCCTCTTTTTTCGCTCGCAAAAATGTATTGGTATCGTTTCACGTTTGTCTTTATTTAACACAGGCGGGAATGTTAGCCTTAAATATTTTGTTTAATTATCTTCTTACAAATACTTAATTTTAGGAAAAAAAGGTTTCACATGCGTACTGCTCCTAACTGCGCTGAACACGATGGTGATTTTCATTTTCCCCTACAAACTACAGTTTTCGAGAAATAACGGAAAAACTTTTACATTATAAGTCCCATTTAAAGCGGTGCCATCTACTGAGCCAGAAACACACCAAAGAGCTGTACCGATTCCCCTTAATCAGAATTATTAATTATTATTATTATCTATATTTATTTATTATAAAGTAAATTGAAATTGAAATGCTTTAATTACCTCACATTGAGAAGTAGAGAGGCACATATAACGATTTTATATAAGACTAAATAAATAAAGACTTAATTAACTCTGGTTGATAGCCCCGATAGACAGACTAACACCTATATGTATTGTAATTATTTATTTTGTTAAAATTATCTGTATAGTCATTCAAATATTCTTTGAAATTCTGCAAAACACAAATTTAGAAATAATTCTGTTTAACTGTATTAATTTCCCTAATTAACTGTGAAATTATAAATTATTATTTAGGGCTGTTGCCTAAATGGCGAGGAATATTAGAAACGAAAAAATTACATTACATACCAGATGAAGTTCGGGCATTTTCATAATATGCTTCTATTTCTCCGAAATCAAGAGACTCGGTATCGGAACCTGCGTATTTATAAACAAAATAAGCAAAAGACAAAAATGAAATGACAAAACCCAATACTGACACCAACAGTTAGTAAAATAAAGCAGCTTTCTACAAGACTATACCTCGATCCCAATGTTAGTGGAAAATATGAAATTAATAAATAAGAACACCAAACTACTACCACATAAACTCAAATAAGAACAAATATTATTCATCTTTATTTGTTAAATACAAATAAAGATGAACGATTGTTTTAAAGCAGACATGTATTATGTTTCTTGACATTTGACTAGCGATTATAATCATAATAATATAGAAAAACACTTGTAAAAACTTTTCTTCACAAATATTTATTTTTTTTTTAGAAAAAAAATTTATTTAGTCTTTTTTCTAAAAAAAAAAAAATAAATATTTGTGAAAAAAAATTTTACAAGTATTTTTCTATATTAATCATTCAAATCTTCACACAACTCACAATCACTCATATCATAATCATAATATATTGTAAATAATGATTATTCTTATGATTTTTATCAAGAATGCCAAAAATTAAATAAAATTTTCAACCATCATTCATTTATCATATGGATAACCGATGATGGCTCTTTCAGAACGTGCCAGACCAGTGTGTTCCATGCACAATGCCTAGGTGAAGATAGTTGAATGGATTTTGTGATTAAATAACCTGCCATGAATCATATAATTGGAAAAATAGTACACAGCGCCATCTTTTGCCTAATTACATGCGACATTATTTCCTGTTTTCATAAACAGGACAAGTTCCCTTTCTTTTAGTGGACGAAACAACGAATCTCAGTCATCCATTAGCAAGACAAAATATAAAAATTTGCATATTTTTTTTTAAACCTTTCAGTTTCACAATATTTATTGTAGATACACTGTTATTTCATCAAAATAAAAATATTTTCTGATTTATTGCCTAATTGAGATTTATTGATTTATTGCCTGATTTTGACTTAAAATCATCTTTAATTGCCTAATTTTTACTTTAAACTAATTCTCAGTGGTTAATTTTGACATTAAAGTCACTTGACCTTACAGTTACCCTTATTACCTAATATTGAAAATAAAGTCGCCCTCATTGCCTAATTTTGACTTAAAAGTTTCGTTTATTGCCTATTTTGGACTTTAAACTCATTCTCATTGTAATAAATTAAAGATGACGCAAGCGCCACCTTTTGCCTAATTTCAAGTGGCATCATCAACGATTTGGATCATATGGATTGCCTAATTTGACCTTAAGACTTACTGTTATTGCCTAATATTGACATTCAAGTCGGTATTTATCTCAATGTTTGCCTAATTTGGATTCTTAAGTCACAATACTTGCCTAATTTTGACAAAAAGTCACATACGTGGCCTAATATTGACAAAAAGTCACACTCATGGCCTAATTTTGACATAAAAGTCACACACATGGCATAATTTTGACTTAAAAGTCTCTTTTCTTACCTGATTTTGACTAAAAAGTCAGTATTTGCCTCAATATTTGCCTAAATTGGATACGTAATATTTACAATAGTCACTCTAATAGTCTAATTTTAACTTAAAAGTCTCTTATATTGCTTAATTTTCACTTTAAAGTCATTCTCATTAGCTGATTATGACTTCAAAGTCATTTAAAACTTCAAATTTTGACCTATTACTGCTTGATATTGACATACACGTCAGTATTTACCCTAATTAAGATTCTTAAGATACATTCTTTGCCTAATACTGACAATAAGGTCGCCCTCATAGTCTATTTTTGATTTAAAAGTCCCATTTATTGCCTAATTTTGATTTTAAAGTCATTCTCATAGCCTGAGATGACTTAAAAGTATATTGCCTAACTTTGACCCTAAAGCCACTCTTACTGCCTAATATTGACAAGTAGGTCAGTAATTATATCAATTTTTGCCTAATTAGTATTCTCAACTGATAATATTTGTCTAATATTGGCAATAAAGTCAACCTTATGGCCTAATTTTGACTTTAAAATATTTTTTAATTGCCTAATTTTCAGTTTGAACTCATACCCAATTATTTGCAAATCATTTTTATTTAATATATTTAAATAACTGTGATCAAGTGAATGAATACTCTTTTCTATTCAGACTTAAGTCTGTTTTATCGCACAATTTTGACTTTAAACTTATTTAGATTGCCTAATATTGACACAAAAGTCTCTTTAATTGTCTAATTTTGACATTAAACTCATTCTCATTGCCTGATTTTGACTTAAAAATAATTTTTCTTGCCTAATTTTGACTTCAAACTCATTCCTATTGGCTGATTCTAACTTATAATTCATTAAGATTGCATAGGTTTGACCTTAAAGTCACTTTTATTGCCTAATATTGACATGCAAGTCAGTATTCATCTCAATATTTGTCTAATTCGGATTCTTAAGTCATAATCATTGCCTAATATTGACAATAAAGTCACCCTCATGACAAAATTTTGACTTGGAAGTCTGTTTTATTGCCTAATTTTGATTTTAAACCTATTCTCACTGTCGGATTTTGAATCAAATCTCTTTTATTGTCCAATTTTGACTTTAATCTCATCCTCATTGCTTGATTTTGACTTTAAAGTCATTTAAATTGCATTATTTGTATCTTAAAGTCACTCTTATTGTCTAATATTGATATGCAAGTCAGAATGTAACTCAATATTTTCCTGATTTGGATTCTTAAGTCAAAATCATTGCCTAATACTGACAATAAAGTCATCCTTATAGCCTAATTTTGACTTAAAAGTCAAAATCATTGCCTAATATTGACAATAAAGTCACCCTCATAGCCTAATTTTGACTTAAAAGTCTCTTTCATTGCCTAATTTTGAATTTAACCTCATTCTCGTTGCCTGATTTTGAATTAAGTCTTTTTTATTTCAAAATTTGACTTTAATCTCATCCTCATTGCCTGATTTTGCTATAAAGTCATTTAGATTGCATAATTTGTATCTTAAAGTCACTCTTATTGCCTAATATTGACATGAAGATTAGTTTTTATCACAATATTTGCGTTGTTTGCATTCTTAAGTCATAATCATTTCCTAAAATGGGTAATAAAGTCATCCTTACGGCCTAATTTTGACTTTAAAGTCTTTTTTATTGTCTTATATTGACTTTAAATTCATTCTCATTGCCTAATTTTGACTTTAAAGTCTCTTTTATTGCCTAATTTTGAGTTTAAACTAATAAATATGTATCACAAAGTAACAGCTTCAACAATCAATTAAATGATCAAGAAAATCTTTGTAATTCCTCAATAATTACTTCCCTTATAACTGAATCGACAATCATCAGCTGCCTGATGATGATACTGTGTATTGAAACAATTCTAGCAGTGTTATCTACAATAAATCTGTGAAACTTAAAAACAAAACCGTGTGTTTTATTGTTATAATCAGTTATAATGGAATTTCATCAAGTAACAGCCTCTACCATAGAACGTTTATTAAATATAAGATTTACTGATCACTGAGGCTTCTACTTCGTTATACATTGTGTAAGATTATAATAAAACACTTTTTTTTAACTTTGTTTGTATAACAGAATTATTCTGTTATAAATACAAAGTTAAAAAAAGTGTTTATTATAAATATAAGATTTGCTTGGTTCTAACATGCAAAGCATGCATATCTTATGTTTAATAAATACGTTACACTTACCACTAATACCTATCAGCACTGTAGTATCTCCAGAAAGAAAGCCGGCATCCTCTACTTTTGAAACATCCAAAATTACTGTATCCAGAGAAAGATCGCCTAGATTGTCTTTCTGTGAATTTGTCATCGGACTCCCAAGTTCGGAAACTGATGGTTCAACAACAGCTTCTCGGGGTGTTACAACCAATTCTTTTTCCTCTGAATGATCAACAGCTTCTTCTTTGGGTGGTGCGTGTAATTCTTTCTTTGGTGCAACAAGTGGAATATTTTCAGAATTATCTGTATTATTTTTTTTCGGTGATTTATTCAATTCCTTCTCAGGTGCAAAAGGTGGAGTATCCTCTGAATGAACAGCATCATCTTCTTCTTCGGGTGTTTTTTCAATTATTGTACCAAAAGAAGGATAATGTGTTTCTTTCTCCGGTGTAAAAATTTCACTATCCTCGGAATTGACTTCTTTTGATGTGAAAGGTGGAATATCCTCGGAATCACCTTCTTTAGGCGATGCATCCAGTACACTCTGCGGTGCGGAAAGTGGAACATCCTCAGAATCAACTTCTTTGGATAATGCATCCAGTTCTCTTTCTGGTGCAAAAATTGGAATATCCTCGGAATCAATTTCTTTGGATAATGCATCCAGTTCTCTTTGTGGTGCAAAATTTGGAATATCCTCGGAATCAGCTTCTTTGGGCGATGCATCTACTTCTCTCACTTGTGCTAAAATTGGAATATCTTCAGAATCAATTTCTTTCGATAATGCATCCAGTTCTCTTTCTGGTGCAAAAATTGGAATATCTTCAGAATCAACTGGTGACGCATCCAGATTTCTCTTGGGATGATCAACTTCTTTAGTTGTCGTATCCAATTCTTCCCCGGTTGCAGAAACTGGGGTATCCTCGGAATTTTCAATGGCCGTTGCATCCAATTCTGGAACATTCGTCGATTGCGAAAAGACGTCATCGTCTTCAACTTTCACTACAAGAACAATTCAATGCTTCAGATTATTATGGAAGCAACAATTACTCATTACCTGGTACTAATGTAAAAACATTTAAATGCGTTAGATTATTATGGAAGTAACAATTGCTCATTACCTGGTACTAATGAGGTCGCATCGTTGTCCCCCAGTATTCCGTCCAGAATTTGTTCAAACTCGTCCTTGCTATCTGGAACAGTCAAGAAATAATATTTTATAATTACAAAACAAGCAAAAAAAAAAAGGACATGATTTAATGATGATTTGTTTGTCTGATTGAGATGTCAAATGAAATGAATTTTAAAATCATAATCAAAAATTTTTAGATATCCGTGCTATTCCCCGAGTAATATCTAGCATTCTTTCTTAAAAAAAAAAAACGGATTTCCATATACGAAATTTATTTTAACTTCCCAAAATAAATTTGTTTCCTTGCTTCCGGGATCCAAAGTGTATCGGATTTATAGAATGTGTTTAAAAAGAGGTGTCTACTATATGATACGCCTCTAAATAAACAAAAGAAATCAAATTTAAATAAATGAAACACTTTTTACTTTGTTTGTATAACTCAACAATTAACAAAAGAAATGTTTATAAATTTAGGTTGAATATGGGTTGATTTTTTAATCTTATTAAGGCTGACGTTTATCGTATGTAAAATTAAGCGATTTCGTGCCAATTGAATTCCTCTAACACACAAACTCTGAATAATGAATTACATCATATTATATATCAAAATAATCCTAAAACTCCACATATTTCAAAAAGGCTATTTAAAAATGAATCAGATTAATAGTTTAGAAGAAAATTACGTCCAAAGTTAGCACATTTTATGCAAAGGTGATCGAGCTGCTCGATCTTCATGAGTAGCTCGATCTATTAATCTGCTCGAGCGGCTCGATATTTTTGATCGGCTCGATCTCTTTAATCGGCTCGATCTTTTCGGACTACTTTCCGGAGTGAATATTATATCATGTAATGCAGCTCGGCTAGAGCAATGTTTGAGCGAATCTATCGGTCTAGGTAAAATCAATCATTGAATCACACCATTTCTTTATTTTGTTTACTAAATACAATTGTAATTTAACAAACAGAAATACAGTAAAAATAAATAATATGTAGAAAATATTTCTTCTAGCAATTATTGTAATAAAAGCGATCATCTTAATTCTTTCATAATTCACTTTCATTGAGAGAGCGTAATTAACGATTTGTTGACGTCCACATTTGCTGATTTCTTTATGTTTTTAAGATGTGTTATTTTTTTAATCCACTTTATACGGATATTTTTTCTGTGCGGAGGTGGATTAATTTGATTTTAAAAGAATAATTTTACAGCGGTGGTTTTTCGAAGAGGTAATTTTTAAGAAGGGTTGTGATTTTACAGATACGTTTTAATATGAATAACAAGTAAATTTTAGTTAGAGTGTGAGTAATTTTTTGGGGAGTGCTTTTTGCGGTGGATGATTTTATATGATTTCAAGGAATAATTTTATAGGGGTGATTTTGGAGAGGGGTTGTAGTTTTCCAGATACGTTTCACAGCGTAGTTTTCTAAGGAAGTGATTATCCAGGGGTTTTTAAAGGTTTTTATGATCAACTTAATCGATTCGATCTGTTTAATTCTCCTGATCAGCGCTATCGGATCGATCTTTCTGATCAGCTCGATCCTTGCGTTCGGCTCAATCTTTACGATCGACTCAATCTTTTACGATAGGCTCGATCTTTCTGATCAGCTCAAGCGGCTCGATACTTCGACTGATCAATTATTGATTGATCGATCTTTGAAATGATCAATCTTGCCCATCACTAATATTTTTACTTATTAGTATAATTATTATTATTAAGACCAGACGAGATAGAATAAGAAATGAGACATACAGACAAAACTTACAGATAGGACCTAATAATGATACCATTGTTGAAGGACAGCTGAGATGGTTCGGACATGTGTGCCGCATGAAAGAAGATAGAACAGCAAGAAGAATATATGAAACAAGAGCGAAAGGAAGAAATTTCCGGGGAAGACCAAGAAAAACATGGAATGACATAATTAGAGAAGAATCAGAAAAAAAGGACATAGACTGGAAGGACAATTAACCAAGGACAGAAAGACATGGAGTGAAAAATATAGAAACAGACACTAAACAAAAACTTCTTACACCTAACGGTAGAAAGGAAAAAGATTAAAAATATATATATATATATATAATTATTGAAAGAAAGCGTTTTTATAACACCGACGATGCACATGCCATTCTAAAATAATAAACATTTTAAATAGCGTTCAGTAAACAACATAAAAATATGAATGAATCTTTTTTTGCAAATGTTTGCACCAGAGCTTCCATATCAAGGACGGGTTAACAACTTCCACCACCGTATTTTACACTATCGGCTGTAGTCGTGGAAGAAAGAGAGAAACGGTATGAAATGCACGATTAGAGGATGTACGTTAATTTTTCATGCATCGTATTAGAATTAGCGGAATTGCTGAAGACCACATAATTAAAGATTATTATTATTGTGCAGTTTTCTATTAATATTAATCTACACTATGAAAAATCATCTTTCATTTCATTTATTTTGTAAAATGAAACAAAAACACGGTATATTTTTTTATTTATTACAATTAATGTAATTATAATTTCGTTTACTTTTATTTAAAAGTATTAGAGTATTTAACTCTTTCAATTTACTTTCTCAAAAATCTGTGAGAAATGTATTGAAACCTTTTTTGAAAGAAGAAAAATTTTGCAGTTCATTACTGTTCGTATACAGGGTGTCTCACCCTAAAAGTATTTGGATTTTCTATTGATAGATTCTAATGCAATTTTCACTGTTTATGTCCGATTATACCGGAAGTACGTACAATGGAAATGAATTAATGTGTGTTTAGAATAAACAACCGCAATTGTTTTACTTTTGTCTTTTTCATGGCCAACTATTTTTTGGTGTATGGTAAAATTAAAAACGACTCTAACTTATTTTATTTTAAAAATAACTGTTATATCGGATTAAAGGGGAAAAAATAGCCCTTTCAATAAAGTCATAGCAACTATTGTTTCCATTTAAAAATAGGTAAGTTTGTGCCATATCTCCCAAAATATGGGCGAAATTTTTTTTTTATTTTTTGTTATTAATCTGTGTAAAATTTTCTACAACTTTCTCCTTTACAGTTTTTTTCTATCTATGATAATAATAGAGATATATTGATTTAAAAAAATTAACTCATTTTACTTTTTTCAAAATATCTAGTTACCCTTGAGTTTTTGAAATATTTTGAAAGAGTCATTTTATTCGTCTTATAAAACTACACTTCTTTCTCCATTTAACCGTTTTTCTATCTCTTATAGTTTCCGAGATCCCCATAAAGAAAAAAAAAACTTACCCTGTATATATTATCTTACTATTTTTATTATATCAAAATGCATTTTATCTATAATTGAAGATCATTTCTGCATAAAAGGTAATTTTTATGAATATTCAAATATTAATAAAAACGGTTAGGTATAAGCATGACAACTTTTTACCGCTTTTTTTAATAAAATCACACGAACGAAGAATCCAAACTTACAGTGAAAATGATTTTTCCTTAAAAATGAGAATAAAAATATAATAGGATGCATTGAATAATTCTTTCGATGATACGACAAAATTCATCAAATATATTTATAAACTGTCTAAATAATAAATTAAAATTAAATTTCATTAATTTAAAAAAAAATCGATTGCGTCAGCGTCGGTTGTCGAATACACAGACACACACATAAATAAGGAAACCATACTGCAGTGTTCTACATATTTCTCAAATAGTTCGCTATTAAAATCGAGAGGCACCACTTCCTCGACGATTGGCAACTATCTCTGTCATCGCATTCATTCCTTTTCTAGTAAATGCCAGCCTTAAGTAGATTATTTATTGCAATCAACCCCTACACCACCATTATGATAGTTGGTTTCCATTTTTTTTATTATGTCACTTAGTATACTATATTTTTCAAAATGTGTTTTGTTAATCGTATTATTGTGACTATTCTCATTTTATTATGTATGTATGTTACTGTATGAAATGGAATCCTTTAAGTAAATAAATAATTAAATAAATATACACAAAATAATAACAATTAATAAATTTTATTTATAACAGCAATGTTTTGATTAAATCATCCACGAGCTGTACTCACCACTTTTACCCTGCTTTTCCACGATATTCTCCTCCACCAAAAACAAATCATCATTCGTCAGATCATCATCCGATCCCTTGACCGTACTCAAATTCTTCTTCGGCACCTCCCTCTTAACCTCTGGCTTCGGCGGCACGTCCACCCTCTCGCACTCCCTCTTGAACCTGTTGTACAGCGTAATCAACTCCTTCTCCGCCATGAAACTCGCGCTCACAATCGAGGCGATCACGTTCTTCTTCGAGTTGATGAAGAGAGCGAGCGAGACCCCGTTCATCACGGGCGCCTCTATCTGTCTGATTGACCGGCATTTCTGCATCGTGCTGTACGCGAAATCCCTGCACAGGGACACCACCCGGTCGCTGTATTTCAGGCACAGCTCCGTATCGTCGTCGACGTGCATCTCGCTCAAGTCCGGGACCGAGATGTCGAAGTCGTTGCACGCGTCGAGGGAGAGCCGGCGTTTTCTCCTCGCAAAATCCATATCGCAATCTTGTAAGAATCTGAATTAAAAACAAAACAATAAACTGACTGTTTTATACAGGGTGTATGAAAAGTCAGGAGACACATTTGCTATTACTACCCAAATGATAGATGTTCCACGAAAGTGATACACTTATAAACCCAAAACAATAATCTTTCAGTAGCTCTAAAAACAGAAAAAGAAAAAAACGTAAATAAATATAAAAATAAGTTGTTATTCTTGGAGATCTTCAAGTAATCTAACAACTTATTTTTATATATATTTACGTTTTTTTTCTGTTTTTAGAGCTACTGAAAGCAGTATTAAAATTAATATAATATTAAATATTCCTATAGGTATAACTAGAAAGATAAGTATTATTAAATTATAGATTTATTTTGTTTTTTATATAAATATTGGTTTTTCTAATATGACTGATTTTTTTAAAGTAATATTAGACATTATAGTCATTATACATACAGATATAGTTCAAAGGTTAAGTAAGATAAAATGTTTTATTTTTTATAAATACATATTATATTCTATGTTATGTAAAGATTATTATTTTTTTTTTTTTCAAAATCTTATATAATCACTGTGATGTCCAACATCGTAGATTCCTTATTTCCATGAATTGATTTAATTAACCTTTTTTTTATTTATTTCTTTAACCCTACACCCATATGGGTAGAAAGGGTCATTGAATATATATATATTTATTTCATTACAGAGAAAAATCGTAATGAATTAGTAAGTTATTTATTAATAATCCATTATTACTCGATGAGTTATATCATCTCAAAGAAACAATAACTGCAATTGTTATTGTTTTTTTTTTATTTACATTAAATAAATGAAAACTCGTGTTAAAACAAAATTCGAATCAATAAAAAGCGTTAGCGTTTTTAATAAGCGATATTACACAAAATATTTTCATCCAATTTTTGTGAGTGTTGTTATAAATTTGATTAAACCCTTACCTTTTCAGCAAACTCATTTTCAATCAGTCCATCTTTAACTACAGACCATTCAATAAACCATATTTTCAACACAATTTAAATCAGCAATTATTTAGAATTAAACAACACAAAAAAAATCATTTCAACGAGAATAAACAAAACAACACTTTTTTTAGGTTAAATTTCAGATACTAACAGTGTTGCCAAATCCGTAAAAACTAGTAGTAGTAGTTCCGTGAACTACCCTGTTTATTATTCTAGGACACTACGGTTCGTTTTGTCGAAAAATAGCGGAGATCGATGAATGGATTTAAATGAAATTACTCACTGGTTTCGGTGTTTGTGATCCGAGGGCACTTTTATAAACGTGTGTTTACGTCGGGGTAAGTGAGATAATTACGTTTTATTATGCAGTATTTTGGGAAGTTAAATGCCCGATGTCAACGTGCAGAATTGTTTCTTTCGGCTTCACCTGCCGGCGACTTTATTAACTGCGAGTCATAGATAAGGGACAAAAGTAATAAGCGTCATTTAAGGGGAGATTCATAATCGCCCGGGAACGAGAATATAAAAGGGATCGTAAGAGAAAGTCCGCAGGGCGATTATGAATGGATACAAGTAAATTTTATGATTCATCTTTCCCATTTTCGTTCCATTCTTATTCCTAATTTTCAATAAAAGATGATGAAATACTCTATGTTTTCAATTGATAAATTAGCAGATAAATTCATAGCAGAGGCCGTATTCATCAAATTAATCGTACGTTTCAGTCGTACAAAATCTGTTATTTAAATTGGAATTTACATGTAAAATTCGCGACTGTACAATTGAAACGTGCGATCAACTATGCGATTGTAAATGAAACGATATTGCGACAGCGAATCGGAGTTCTTTCTTTATTAACCGTTGATTGGAATGCTCCATCTTCGTCGCTATCGACTAACTAGAATCCGGCCTCAATTTTAGAAATAAGGTCAAGAATGGCATATATTTATTTATATAAAATAAACATATATATCCAGCAATCTTGCCTATCGGTTGTCTTATAATATATAGCTAGAACCTCCCTTTTCCACTTACATATTCGAAATATTACATATATTTAAATTTTCGGAAATATTTTTTTTCTAAAATGAAGTTGGTTACACTTTTGAGGTACATGACCATAGATGTATACATACATAGATGTAAATACACACTAGATCTATGTATATAAATAAATATATACATCTATGGGACAAGGTCTTTGCCATAGATGTAGATATAATAATATAATTTATATATATATACTACTTATTCATAGATTGAAGCAACCATGGAAATAGTATATAAACATAGAGTTAGAATTATATTTTACGTCTATGTATATAAATATATTATATTATTAATACTTCATCTATGGCCAAGGTAGATCGAGTGACACATATATAAAAGTGTACTAGTAAATTAAAGATTGAGTCTTCTTCCTTCATTAAATTTATTGATTGCAAATGCATATTTCACGATGTGACCATTTCAATACTTAAAAAAATGTATTATGTTTTTTATAATAATACAGTGTAGTAATGAATTTAGCTATTACCATTTTTTACTCAGTTACCATAGTATGCATTTGTTTGTGTAAAAACCTAAAGAGTGCAACATTTTAAAATATTGTGGATCAAAGTAATAAAATAATACAAAAATATGTAATGTCCCGCAGACAAACAAATTAATGTATTACGCCCGGTGACAACAATTATCAAATTTACTTTTCGCATGGTCGCTGAAAGACCAAAGTATAACTAAATAATGAAACAATGAACGGGCATAAACAAAGAAGTAGAAAGCACGCAATGTGCAAATAGGTTATGCTTGTTTTCGCCAGTGTACGCGCGAAAATATTCGAATTCGTCTACGTCACGAGGTCTGAATGACCGAAAGGGAGGTGAGAAGCAAGGGGGGCGTTGAAACTATGCGAGGCGCTAGTTCAGCATACCTTTACACATATGTATATATGTGTCACTCGATCTACCTTGGGATGATATAACAGAGGTATACCAGCCATAGAAGTAGTATATAAATATATTATATTATTAATACTTCAGTTATGACAACGACCTTTTCCCATAGATTTATGTATACTCATAGACAACTACATCTATGTATGTTGATAGACTGCTTCCCAACGTAACTGTCAATCATTATGTTTAGCGTTTTCGATAGGGAATAGGCCGAATGCTTTTAGAAAAAAATGTAGACTTGAAATGGGAATCGAAAAAAAAAAAAAGAAGAAAGAAAAGCAAAGTTTATTTTAAAATACACTACGTTAACAGCCAAGGTAGATCGAGTGACACATATATACATATGTGTAAAGGTATGCTGAACTAGCGCCTCACATAGTTTCAACGCCCCCCTTGCTTCTCACCTCCCTTCGGTCATTCAGACCTCGTGACGTAGGCGAATTCGAATATTTTCGCGCGTACACTGGCGAAAACAAGCATAACCTATTTTCACATTGCGTGCTTTCTATTTCTTTGTTTATGCTCATTCATTGTTTCATTATTTAGTTATACTTTGGTCTTTCAGCGACCATGCGAAAAGTAAATTTGAAAATTGTTATCACCGGGCGTAATACATTAATTTGTTTGTCTGCGGGATATTACATATTTTTGTATTATTTTATTACATTGATCCATACTCTTTTAAAATGTTGCACTCTTTAGGTTTTTACACAAACAAATGCACTTGTTCGAAGAGGTAGTCCATACTATTGTAACTGAGTAAAAATGGTAATAACTAAATTCATTACCACACTGTATTATTATAAAAAAATAATACATTTTTTTAAGCATTCGAATGGTCACATCGTGACTGACATATACATTTGCAATCAATAAATTTTATGAAGGAAGAAGACTCAATCTTTAATTTACTAGTACACTTTTATTTGTACGCAATAAATACAACTTAAATATCGACTTTTGAGGTTATTGTTTATTATAATTTTATTACGATACAAATATTAAACAATTTAATTAATATTAGTATTTTTATTTTAGTAATAGATATAATAAAATAAAACGAAAATTAATTATATTAATATAACCTAAGGCCGTATTTTAGTTTAGTCGATAGCGACTCAAAACAAAGATGGAGCGATTCCAAACAACGGTTGATAGAGAGAAAACTCCGTTTCGATATCGTTTAATTTATTATTCGATAGCTATTTTAATCATATTTAAGGCGTGCGCAGTGAGTTACTGTGACGTCATGAGATCTCCCATTAGATTCCCCCCACTCTCAAATTTTCTATTCCATGTATCCTTTATACACAAGGTAGATCGAGTGACACATATATACATATGTGTAAAGGTATGCTGGACTAGCGCCTCGCATAGTTTCAACGCCCCCCTTGCTTCTCACCTCCCTTTCGGTCATTCAGACCTCGTGACGTAGACGAATTCGAATATTTTCGCGCGTACACGGGCGAAAACAAGCATATTTGTTTATGCCCGTTCATTGTTTCATTATTTAGTTATACTTTGGTCTTTCAGCGACCATGCGAAAAGTAAATTTGAAAATTGTTATCACCGGGCGTAATACATTAATTTGTTTGTCTGCGGGACATTACATAATTTTGTATTATTTTATTACTTTGATCCACAATATTTTAAAATGTTGCACTCTTTAGGTTTTTACACAAACAAATGCATACTATGGTAACTGAGTAAAAATGGTAATAGCTAAATTCATTACTACACTGTATTATTATAAAAAACATAATACATTTTTTTAAGTATTGAAATGGTCACATCGTGAAATATGCATTTGCAATCAATAAATTTTATGAAGGAAGAAGACTCGATCTTTAATTTACTAGTACACTTTTATTTGTACGCAATAAATACAACTTAAGTATCGACTTTTGAGGTTATTGTTTATTATAATTTTATTACGATACAAATATTAAACAATTTAATTAATATTAGTATTTTTTATTTTAGTAATAAATATAATAAAATAAAAGGAAAATTAATTATATTAATATAACCTAAGGCCGTATTTTAGTTTAGTCGATAGCGACTCAAAACGAAGATGGAGCAATTCTAAACAACGGTTGATAGAGAGAAAACTCCGTTTCGATATCGTTTAATTTATTATTCGATAGCTATTTTAATCATATTTGAGGCGTGCGCAGTGAATTACTGTGACGTCATGAGATCTCCCATTAAATTTCCCCCACTCTCAAATTTTCTATTCCATCTATCCTTTATACATATACTCAATCGTCGTTGCTTTATACATATACTCAAGCGTCGTTGGTTAACAGCTATGGTTCTGTGCCCTAAAAGTGCTACCAACTTAATTAAAAAAAATCTGCTCATAGAGTTAGAATATTTATGTATGACTATGTTTGTGGAGCTCGGCAACCAAATGTACTCATCTATTTTAAAATAAACCTTGCTTTTCTTTCTTTTTTTGTTCCGATTCCCATTTCAAGTTTACAATTTTTTTTCTAAAAGCAAGAACAGGAAACGCCGGTGATTAAGCGGCACGCAACACCGCCCTACTGAAACATCCACCCATTCGCGGATTACGGAAAACCGATAAGTGCACCGCGATAACGGCGAGACCGCAGGATTTTAAAACTTTTTCCCCACCAGAATCCTCCGCAATAACCGTTCGCTTCGCAGTTCGGCCATCCCGGTTCTATGATCCCGATATTCCATCCGGCTCTTACAAGTGGTTGGCGTGGTTGCGACGATCGCGCATTTTTTGATGCCACCGCGCTAACCATGGACAAACCGAACGTTTTGCTGCTGGGCGGTGAGTTTTGGTAGCGAAACGGCGGGGGCGGTTCCGTCCCCCGCATAACCTAATTACAGGCCGTTCACTTTTTCCGGTTGTTCGCAGGTTGCGGGTTCATCGGGAGGAATGTCGTGCATCATTTGGTGAAGAACGGGCTCGTGGGGTACTTGAGGGTGGTGGACAAGGTGCCCCCGCAGGTCGCCTGGCTGAATCCCATGCACCAGGAGAGCTTCCAGAATAGCGTCGTGGAGTTTAAGAGTGCGAATCTTATCAATTCCGGTGAGTGTGCAGAGGATTTATCTGTGTTTCTGATAAGGGAACAATGCATCGGGTGTGAGTATCTGTAGGGAATTTAAAATTATATGCGGCTTTATATGGAACAATGGTCGCTGTGTGTCGTCACTTTATTGTTGCAAAATATCGAAAAGTAATGAAGCAATTTGTCTTGTGAAATGATATAAAAACAAAAGGCAAATTACTATTTAAATATAATAACTTGTATTAATTAATACAAGTTATTATATTAAATAGCAGCTTGTCTTTTGTTTTCTCCAATTATAACATTCACAAAAAAACTGTTTAACAATAAAAACAAATTGATTATTAAAAACTAGTAATTGGCAAGATCAAGCCACTCATGGAGATCGAGCAATCGGTCTTTTTTATCGATCTTGTCCATTGCTATTAAAAATTTATAGAAATGATATTTTATATACATATATAACCCTTGTACCGTTTCGAGTGTCGGGTTAGAAATGATGTTAATAAATGTAATTAATTCTTGGAGGATCTTAAAGGCATTAACTTCATGGAACATTTCGATATTAAAAAATAAAGAAACTTGTTCCTTCTTGTTTACTTTTCGAAGGACTATTGAATAATATTCAAAATAATTTAACTTAAAGATGTATATTGATAATTACAACACCACATATACAAAATGTACAAAAATGAATTTATCTTCGCCGATTTTAACTACTCAAAGTCTCGAGTTCGTCTGGTCTTTTCTTCTCATCGCTTTCTTCCCGAGGGTTACTCGCCGGAAATGCGGAAAAACACTCTCCACTAGTCTATTGTTCCATATCTGGGCAGTGGTGGTGTGTCCGCCATATGATGGAATTGCAGGACGCTTTCTCTTCGTTCACCGAAACCAGCTAGCACGATTTATTGCCGTATTTTCGGAAACGCGCATAAATCTTCGAAACGGAACACTTAATTATCCGCACTTTTACCCCTGGACAGGAGCCCCTGTCATAAAATGTAAATTTGTTGGGACTAGCTAGGTAGTCGCAACAAAACTATTGTTGCATTTCATAAAATCTTTGGATATAAAGTTTGCAGACTTCCTAATTAATTTCAATATTCCTTGGTATAATTCAGTTTTTATTTATTTATTTAGTCTTATATAACATTGTTATATGTTCCTCTCTACTTCTTAGTGTGAGGTGATTCACAGTTTTATTTGTTTTTTCTTTCTTTCTTGAATAATATTATGACTTATCACTTTGCGAAAAATATATTTATATATGTATATAATCAGTATGCTACCATATGGTGTCGATTGGTGAAATATTTATCCCTTAAATATTATTATTTGTTTTTTTATGTAGAGTCTTGCAAAAACGCTTTCGTCCCGCCGGAAAACGCGAGCTGGGATTACGTGATCAATTGCGCCGGAGAAACGAAATGCAGCCAAACGGACCCGGTTTACAAGGAGGGCGTGTTCAAGCTGAGCGTCAACTGCGCCAATCAGGCCGCCCTGCAAAAAGCGAAGCACTATGTGGAGATATCTTCGGGGCAGATGTACTCCTCGGAAAAGACTCCCTGCAAAGAGGACCAAAACGCCGAGCCTTGGACGTACGTCGCAAAGTGGAAATTAGAAGTGGGTAACCCTTTAAGAATATTTCGAATTTTCATTTAGTCTTTTATAATTGTTTATGTGCCTCTCTACTTGAAAATATATTTTATATCCGAATGTTTAATATACACTCATGGATAAAAAAAAATTCAGACACCGAAGTAAATGTCTTTTAGCATAAGAAAAATATCTTCGTTTCAGTTTTTACATTACTTCTTCTTCTGCTATTCCTTGTTGCCCCTTAGGGCGTCGGGTAAGTTTTTACATTACAAGAAGTGAAACTTTATCTAAAAAATAAGGATTGGAAGTAATAAACATTTAATTCAAAAAGAAAAAGTCGTGAAACAGTAAGTTGTACAGAATTGTCAAATCAGGGTATGCTGTTTATTCAGCTTTTATTACATGGCCTGCTTGTGTTGAAAGAGTATTTGAACTGTCAGTGCTGGTATTTATCTTTTAACAAATATATTATATGAAAATGGTCGTATGTTTCGGTCGTACGAAATCTGTCATTTCATTAGGAATTTACATGTGAATTTGACAGTTGCGTATGACCGATTTCATGCGATCGATATCAGGAATAAGACCCCAGAACAGTACTTTTGAACAAAAAGGGACTAAGTATTCGATACATCGCTGCTTTCTTGAATATTTCCAGGAGTACAGTCCAAGACGCAATACAGTAACATTGCCTAACTGGGGAATGTACAAGAAGGCCAGGATCGGGCAGTTTTTGCATCACAAACTGTCAAGAAGATTGGAAAAGAAGAACTTTTTTTATGCTAAGAGACATTTACTTCAGTTTTCAGATTTTTTTTCTCTACTAGTGTATAAATTTAGCCATAGATTTAGTATATAAATAGATGAAGCATGATGTGGTGGGGATAGGATACTGCTTGTGCCATCATGTTAGGTTATGTTTTCTGTTTGTAAACACTCGTATTTGTAAACAAATCGATCGATTTAACCTGAATTTTAAAATTATCCAAACAGTAAACGTATTTTTAAATGAAATTTCCCGAGGTTTATTGAAATTTAAGAACATTATTAATATTACATTATTTAATGATATATACAGGGTGATTTTTTTATCTTGAGACAACTAAATATATTGAAAACTAAGATTCTTATCAAGAAATGTTTCGAATAATATTTGTTTGTCTCAGAGGGGCCTATTGGATGATACCAATCTCGACCTGCCATCCCCACCCCCTGGGTGTGGTAGGTGGGTCAAGTTGCGAATTTTAAATGGAAACCCCTATTTTTTATATCGGATTCGGATTCTCTGTAAAAAAATACGTAGATTTTGTTTGAAACATTTTTTTGTTTTTCAGTAGATGGTGCTGTAATCGTATAAAATACAAATTTTCGCAATTCTGGTGAAATTGCACCAGGGGATGAAAAAAGTGACTTTTTGACGTACACAAGACGCAATCGATTTCCGTTAACGTCATCTTGCAATGTTTGTTCAATTTTATATGTTTAAAAACTTTACAAATTTTCAAAAACTTATTTTATTTTTATTTTGGAACGTTTTAGCAATAAGATCTTGGAAGAGTTATAACTTTTTTTTAGACCTATTTCATTCACTTTTAAATGATATAAACGATATTATAGCAATTTGGAATTTGTTTCATTTGATATTTCAAAGTTACCCCCCCGCTCTCTTTCAGAGATTGGGGGGTGCTCACTCTTATAATTCTTACATAAGATAAGATTCTTAAAAACACCATCACTTTTTTTTCATCCCCTGGTGAAATTTCACCAGAATTGCGAAAATTTGTATTTTATACGATTACAGCGCCATCTACTAGAAAACAATAAAAATGTTTCAAGCAAAATCTACGTATTTTTTTGCGAAGAATCCGAATCCACTATAAAAAATAGGGATTCCCATTTGAAATTCGCAACTTGACCAATCTCCCACCCCTTGGGGTGGGGGTGGTAGGTCGAGATCCAATAGGCCCCTCTGAGACAAACAAATTTTATACGATACATTTTTTGATAACATTCTTAGTTTTCAATATATTTAGTTGTCTCAAGATAAAAAAATCACCCTGTATATATGTGTATACACACATTTATATTATAATAATAGCATTTATATGAAAAAAAATCTTTAAATTATAATAATTGCCAGAAGCCTTTTTTCATGGCTTTTGGCAATTATTAGCATGATCATTTATTAAGTTTATAACCAATGGAAAATCATTTAATAAATTTATAACAATTAGAATATGTTAGCATGCTGAAAACGGCTGCATGCTTTATCTATTTACATACTATGTCTATGAGTGAGCAGTTATTGATGTAAATAAATTTATTATGTTGACAATTTTCACATACAAATTTTTTTATATATATATATATATAATATACATTATTATGCAATAATTTGCAAATTTAATTACATTTAATTTATTATTTTTAATTAAAGACCGATTATATAATTAGACCCAAATTGTTGATGTGCTACTTATAATTATGCAAAAGATGGCGCTTTGTGTTATCTTTCCAATTATATGGTTATTATTGTTTATTTATTTATTATTTTATTACAGGCTGAAAAGGAATTTGAAAATATCCCCGATTTGAAATACACTATATTGAGACCGGGACTCGTCTACGGTTTGGGCGACAAGCAGGGACTAACGTGCCGGGCAATGATATCGGCCGTCTATCAGAGAATAAACGAGACTATGAAATTGCTATGGAACGCCGATCTGAAATTGAACACCGTCCACGTGGAGGATCTGTGCCGGGCGATTTGGTTCGTGTGCCAGAGGGACGATACGATCGGACAAGTGAGTTATGAATCTTAATATTGAATATTTTAATTTATTTTACGAAAATCTCCTTACCACAAAATGATAAGCATTTACATAAATCATCACAAATAATATACACTGTGCCACAAAATTAACGCAAAATTCGAAGTTTTGTTTTAAAAAAATAATTTTATGGTTTTTCCTGAATTGAGCCTTCTTCTCTTTTTCTGTTTATTACAAAAACTGGAAATATGTATTAGTAGGCTAAAAACAAACCTTATTATCTGTCAAACAGGTCTTTGTTTTCTTGTTAAAAAAGGCGAGTATCGTTTGATAAGTACGTTCTTTGATTTCTGGAAGTTTATTTAGAAAATTGTAAAAACAAACAAAAATGAATCCCTCTGGACGAGTTTCAAGAAATCTGACACATGAAGAATATGCTGTTGTAGTGGCGCTGCAAGGAGAAGGGTTTACTGCAACTTACATTGCCCAACATTTGCATGTTGCTAATTCCACAATATCGCGAGTTCTTTCCCGCTTCAGAGAAACAGGACGTCACGAAAGAAGACGCGGCCAGGGTCGAAAAAGAATCACAACGCCGAGAGAAGACAGATTTATGCAACTTCAAAGTTTAAGGCAACGATTCCTAACGAGCACTTACCTGCAACAACAATTTGTTCTAACCTATGGTCGTCGACTAAGTCAAGATATGGACTGAAGAAGACTTGCTGAAGTTGATCTTCGACCCTATCAAGCCGCTAAAGGTACTTTGTTAACCAGAGAGCACCAACGAGAGCGCTTAAGGTTTGCACAAGAACATCTTAATTGGAACAATGCTGTTTGGGGTAGACGAGTCCAGATTTTGTCTGTATAGTGACAACCGTCGTAGAAGAGTATATTGACATCCTGGTGAAAGATACAGCCAGGCGTGCATACGAGGAATGGTGCAATATGGTGGAAGCTCTGTCATGGTATGGGCAGGCATCACATCGCAAGCAATAACAGCGTTGGTACACATTAATGGTGGTCGGTTAAATGCACATCAATACATCGAAGAAGTGCTTGAGCATCATGTTGTACCATTTGCCCCACTTATTGGGGATAATTTCCTTTTTATGCAAGATAACGCCAGACTGCATATCGCAGGAATTGTGAACCAGTACTTTGACCATGTGGGAATTGTTCGTATGAACTGGCCAGCACGAAGTCCCGACCTCAATCCCATTGAGCATCTGTGGGACATTGTAGGGCAGAAGATTAAATACTTGCAGCAACTTCCTGCAAACCTTCCAGAGTTAAAACTCAGATTAACGCAAGTGTGGGAAGAAATTGAGCAGCTAGAAGTCAGAAGTTTGATTGACAGTATGCCACGAAGAATGCGAGCTGTCATCAATTCTCGAAGAGGCAATATTCGCTATTAAGACCAACTGTACGACTGTTACACGCTATTTTGCGGATCAGAAGAATCATTATTATTTTTGTATTATTACAGTTTGTTGTTTATTTTCACATTTTTTGTTCACAAATAAGCAAATTAGTTTTAATAAGTAGCTATTAGGAACCACTTTTGGGAAAAAAATGGAGAAAAAAAAAATAAAAAACAATAAAATTAATATTTTAAACGAAATTTCAAATTTTGCGTTAATTTTGCGGTGCAGTGTAGTTAAAACAAAACAAAATATATTTAAAATTTATCAGCAAGGTGTTTTAAGGTCTGAGTTCTTTTGGAGCAAATTCCCGGATTAATGCCTGTTTGCACTGATTTTACTTTAAGGCCTCCTTAAAAGTTAAGAAGAGAATAGTAGAGATTGGATTGCACCGCTCATATAAAATCTCTGCTTAGTTAAAGACTCCTAAGTTGGGGGGAATGTCAGTGCCTAACTTTATGTCGTCTATAAAACGTATTATTCTCATTTTCTAACCTTGAAGTCATAGAAAATTATTATTAATTTTCGAAAATCACAATTATTTGGAGTAATTAATATTATAACGATATTAATTATAGTAATCAAAAGAAACTTTAAATAATATATTTATTTAAGAATGTATACATTTCACCATTTTTTTATAACATTATCGGTTCATTTTTAAAGAAAATGATGAAATGTATACATTCTTAATTAAATATATTGTTTAAAGTTATCTATAAACTTATAATATATAATTAATGGTTTTAATATTTAGACATTGGTAGTTCATATTGTATGAAATAAATATGAATAAATTATTAAAAATCAACCAATAAAACACAGATTAGATTGAATAACTTTAAATTCTCGACTAGTTTCGAGTTATTAGCCCATTTTTAAGAGAAATTTTAATAAAAAAAAAATCTTAAGGGGAATCGGTACAACTCTTTGGTGTGTTTCTGGCTCAGTAGATGGCACCGCTTTATATGGGACTTATAATGTAAAAGTTTTTCCGTTATTTCTCGAAAACTGTAGTTTGTAGGGGAAAATGAAAATCACCATCGTGTTCAGCGCAGTTAGGAGCAGTACGCATGTGAAACCTTTTTTTCCTAAAATTAAGTATTTGTACGAAAATAATTAAACAAAATATTTAAGGCTAACATTCCCGCCTGTGATAAATAAAGACAAACGTGAAACGATACCAATACATTTTTACGAGTGAAGAAAGAGGATAGATAAATGAATCGTCGTCGTAGTTTTTCAACTTGTAATTTATCGCACTCCGTCGCCTCCGATTGGATATTGACGGCTCGATATGCATTTCTAGTCCACGTGGACTCGTAAATACAGAATATAAACAAACAAACATAGAAAGAAATTGAATACGTTGATTTTGGAGCCGACAAAAAATCAATGAAAGCATCCAGCGGCATAACGCTGATATTTATTTACCGATTTGAATGAATTAAAAAATAAAATCAATGTCGGTTTAAATACTATAAAATAATAGTAATTACACATTTTTTCAAAATTAAGTTCACTGCCAAATAATAGTCATCTTTTAATTTTTAAGGGGAAACTCCATAACCGCGTTTATGAATGAAAAGTATTTCCAGCAGATCTCGGACAATGCAAATCGTATAAAAAAAAATAATGCATTGATTCCTAAATAATCACATATATTCCTCGGCGACAATGGACAACTCTCAAAGTTATATTTATACGCATTTTGCAATTAGTTAGTGACAAGTGTTATATTTAGTGTATTTATCTATTACGAATTGAATTTGATTGCAAAAAATATGGCCAAAAGGTACTCAGATTCAAAATACCCTAAAAAAGTTAACCGCAATCTGTATCTAGACCAAAACAACGTCTAAATGCTGGTCTATTACAATATTTGAATTCACGGTAAGTAAATAAAATCAATTGCGTTAGAGGTTTTGGTTATTCACAAATAAAGTTTTACAAAATTAATTTTCGGGAGTTGTATGCTTTATTTTAGTAAATGTGCATTTAGAATTGAGTACTTTTTATACAGAGTGAGTTACCGAAGTGACTGCCTTCGATTTCTCCCTTGTAGAAATTCACTATTAATTTATTGATAAAATAAATAGAAACGAGTATTTATTCACTTGGTCATGGTTATTTAAATAAATTAAATAAAATTGATTTGAAAATAATTAATTATTTCTACATTAGCGGCGGGATATTTGCCCGGGAAGTTGTTGTTTTAATTTGCATTTGTTTAACGTACTTACGTAACGTAAGTCAAAATGTTACAGAGCTAAATGTGGAAATAATTTATTAATTATTTTTAAATCATTTTTATTTAATTTATTGATAAAACTTTCTTGAGAATAGAGGGCGGAAATCATATCAACTATGTTATTTCAAATGGAACACCCTAAATATTATTTTTTATTCGTTTCCTCTTTAAATTATCTGAATATTAATATAACATTATTAGTAGTTTTGACTAACCGTTACTGCAGAAAAAAAATCTAAAAATTCCGACAGTTGCATAATAGTTGGTATACTATAAAATTATATTTTTTGTGTGTTTTGAGATGGAGAAATTAAATTGTTTATATATACTAATATAATAATAACTTTAAATGTGAAATATTTGTATACACTGTGCAAATAATAAAATAATTTTAAATATGTGACTTTTCAAACGGACATATTTATTTAAATGACACGCTATACTTTTTTTTGAATTATCATAAAATGATACAAATATTTCATTAAACATACTAGATGCCTATCTTCTATACTTATTGAAGTATTTCAGTTTGTAGTATTTATATGACATTTTAGCAATGAATTGAATAGTTGGACATGAAAAACAATAGAAACGAGGGTAACCATAAAAAATAAAGGAAATTGAAAACAAATGTCAAATAAATAGTATTTTCTATTTAAATTAGCGTTATTGAAAATCTAAATGTGAGTACGAAATAGAGATTGATCTTATAAATGAGTTAAAATTTAGTTTTAATAATAATAAAAAAAAATTGAGTTGATAACGAACAGCATCTAAATTTGGCGCAATCTGTAAAAGGCGACAGAAAACAAAATGGGCTCCTCTCATATACAGTTTACTTTATAAGGAGCCGTTTTCAAATGAAGCCACAGTCACCGGACAAATAAATGAAAAAAATGCCTTATAAATGTATGAAGAAACGACCAAAAAATTCCGTAACACCGTGCGGCATTTTTATCGTATTTTGGGAGCATCTCCAGATAGACTCATAGAAAAATGGTCGCGGAATTATCGAGGTGAAGTGCCCAAAAGCGAAAAAAAAAACTTTCTTTTTTGATACAGATTTAAAATTAAAACGTAATCACAATTATTATTACCAAATCCAGGGCCAGATGCATATTGCAAAAGCCAACTTTTGTGATTTTGTCGTATGGACAAAACAAGATCTGTCAATTGAAAGAGTTGTCAGAAACGACAATTTTTTAAAAATAAAAATTATTGATAAATTAATTTTTTTTATAGAAATATTTTATTAAAAGAAATTATTGATCCATGGGTATGTAGGAATATACCTATTAGAGAGTGTGTGTATTTTCGCTTTATTTTAGATTATAAAGAACTTTAAACATTTTATCTAAAATAAAGTTATATTTACTCTTTATTACTTACTTTTATTTATTTTATTTTTTTATTTGTCTGAAATAAAATTATATTTACACGTTATATTAAAATGTAACGAATTTAACTTTACAAACATTTTGTCTGAAATGAAATTTCGTCACGAAATTATTTCTTGTAAGTATACCTGGTGTTCGATAAAAAAACGCCCAACGTCATAGCCGATTAAATATTTATTAATTGAACTATTGATCAAAAAACCAAAGCCAATGGCCGTTCAAATACTAAGAAATACGAATATAACATAAATCACGATTATCTGAAATCCATGCATTTTTTCTTTTTTTTTTTGATACGATTTGCAGTGTCCGAGATCTGCTGGAATTACTTTTCATTCATAAACGCGGTTATCGAGTTTCCCCTTAAAAATTGAAAGATGACTATTATTTGGCAGTGAACTTAATTTTGAAAAAAAAAATGTATAATTACTATTATTATATAGTATTTAAACCGAAATTGATTTTATTTTTTAATTCATTCAAATCGGTAAATAAATATCAGCGTTATGCCACTGGATGCTTTCATTGATTTTTTGTCTGCTCCAAAATCAGCGTATTCAATTTCTTTCTATGTTTGTTTGTTTATATTCTGTATTTACGAGTCCACGTGGACTAGAAATGCATGTCGAAGCGTCAATCTCCAATCGGAGGCGACGGAGTGCAATAAATTACAAGTTGAAAAACTACGACCACGATTCAATTATCTATCCTCTTTCTTCACTCGCAAAAATGTATTGGTATCATTTCACGTTTGTCTTTATTTAACACAGGCGGGAATGTTAGCCCTAAATATTTTGTTTAATTATTTTCTTACAAATACTTAATTTTAGGGAAAAAAGGTTTCACATGCGTACTGCTCCAAACTGCGCTGAACACGATGGTGATTTTCATTTTCCCCTACAAACTACAGTTTTCGAGAAATAACGGAAAAACTTTTACATTATAAGTCCCATATAAAGCGGTGCCATCTACTGAGCCAGAAACACACCAAAGAGCTGTACCGATTCCCCTTAAATTCTTTTTAAAATGGGCTAATAACCCGAAACTAGTCGAGAATTTAAAGTTATTCAATCTAATTTGTGCTTTATTGGTTGATTTTTAATAATTTATTCATATTTATTTCTTATAATATATAGGTTAGAATAGTTGTACATCAACGCTAAGGAACCTTTAGTGAAGTTAAGCTGCCAACATCGGCGACTTAAATTTAAGGAGACCTTAGACGTTATGTGTTCACGGTGCAAACCAAATGTCATGAGTTAAGGATTACTTAGCACTAAGGAGTACTTAAACAAAGCGGTGCAAACGGGTATAAAAGAATTAAACAAAATCGGTTACTTGTATTATCTATCTATTATCAAAAAAATATTTCAAAATATAATATATACAGGGTGACCCATTTTAATTCATCCAGTGGAATATCTTGACAAATATGCATCATACAAAAAAATGTTTCGGATAAAACTTTAATGGTTTTCGAGGGGGACATCCGATGCTGTAAAAATATGTTTACTGCGACCCCCCAGGGGGCGTTAGAAGTGGTCAACTTTACAATCTTAAAATGGGAACTCATATTTTTTATTACAGATTCGGATACCACGCCGAAAATGATAAAAAGTTTTATCTAAAGATTTTTTTTTAATCTTGATAGATTGCGCGATTCCAACACCCGAAAGGGTAAATGGGATTTTGATGATATATATAGATGGCGCGGTATTCGCAAATTTAAAACCAAACAAAGGGCTTTCATAGGGTGTAAAATATACATTGTACAAAAAAAAAATGTTTCGGGCAAAAGTTTTATGTTTCTGAGAGGGACATGTGAAAATAAATTTTTTTGACACTCCCCGGGGGTCGGAGGAGGTGGTCAACTTTGATATCTTAAAAGGCAAGACATATTTTTATTTGAATCATGGACAATGACAGAAAAACACTAAAATTGAATAAACGCGATGGAAATGAGGTTCTTCATAAAAATAGAAAAGACAAAATAAGGAATGAGACATAGAGAAAAAAACCTACAGATAAGACCAATAACTGAAAAAATAATGGAAGGACCAATGAGATAGTTTGGTCACATTTGCAGTATGAAGAAAGAAAGAAACACCAAGAGAATATTAATTTAATTAAATAAAATGAAACAACACATTTGCAGTTATTTAAATTACAATGAAATTAAACAAGAAAAATTTGTGGCAATGATCAATAAAATTCGATCAATCCCTTTTTCCAACTGCAAAAATTACTTACACTGTAAGTTTTTGACAAATATCTATTGAAACAACTACTTCCCGAGCATTTATCCCGCCGGAAAAAGGGATTGATCGAATATTATTGATCATTGCCAGAAATTTTCCTTGTTTTCTTTAAGAGAATATATGAGGCGCCAGGAAAAAAACAAGAAAATATTGGAGCAACGCAATAAGAGAAGAGGCACAAAGGAAAGGGAATACATGGGAAGAAATAAAAGAACTAGCATAAGATAGAAAGAAATGGAGAGAATTCTATCGTACAGAATAAAGAAACATGTATATTTAATGTATTATGTATGGGTACATTGGGTCTAGAGGAGAAAACTTCGATAAAAAATTCAAACTCCAAGGTGTCATACAAACTGTACCAAGGGATGGATGGTTATGCTTTAGTTGTTCGTGAATGGTCTCCTCTGCATAGGAGGCGCCACCAGTATAGGAGCACTGCTAGTGGCAACTGTTTATTTCTGCTTTAATCGTGGAAACATGTTGTCCACAATTAAAAAAAAACTATTGTAATGCGAAAGGGGTTTTTAGTCAGCAGTCTCCTCCTATTCAAGATGTAGGAGTCTTATTTCATCTGTAAAAAAATATGTCAAAGATACTATATTACCATAACAGCTTGAAATTGTCAAGACGAAATCTAAAGTTTGACTGGTTTGAAGTGATTGCCAACAAATCGCTGATTAACACAAATTTTTTCAGTTCAGGGTTTGCATTTATGCAAAGTCAACAAAGCAGCAGCCCCCTCCACTAAATTCAGAGTGCAATAACGATTCTTCGTATGAACACGGTTGATACCGTTGCGGAGTTTATTCTATATATACATATTTTACGTAATATGAATTACATTTTTCAGCCTTACATCTGAAAGGATAGAAAGGCATCAAGATTAAAGAAATAAAGAAAGAATAAATATATATATATATATACACTTTCACCTCACACTGAAAAGTAGAGAGGAACATGTAACGATGTTACACAAGACTAAATAATTTATACACTTTACAAAAAAACAAAAGCTTGCGATTTTTCACATGAAAGACAAAATAAATTATAAGTGTGATATACCTATGAATTCAGAAAAAAAAATGAAAATGCACTGTTTTTTTTTAGGTTGCTTCACTATAATATCTGTATATAAATTGATAATATTTTTTTTATTTATTAGGTATACAATGTAGTGGATACGGCGAATTCGACTCAGGGCTCTCTATCGAACATAATGGCCGAATTGTTCAACATAAAAGTCGACTATTACGGCAACCTGGTGTCTTCAGTGCTGGACTTGGCCAACGCGGCCGACGAGGCCAACGACAAACACCTGCTGCCGTGGGCGGAGGCCTGCTCGAAAGACGGCATCCAAAACACCCCGCTCTCGCCCCACATGGACTTCGAGCTGCTCCTCCACAAGCACCTCTACTTGGACGGGGGCAAGCTGAAAGATCTCGGCTTCGCCTACAGCATCCCGAAACCGACAGTCGACGGCGTCAAGCAGACCGTCGACTACTTCGTCGACATGAACGTGTTCCCCCCATCTCTCTCCCCGTCTAATTGATATCGATTTATTAGTTAAACCGCTTTATTGTATGTGATTGAGGTCGTACTTATATTTGCTTTCCATTCCTTTAGGATTAAGGAGACTATTATTGTGATGTTTTAAGAGGTTAGGATTTATTATTATTATTATTACGAAAAGGAACACGAGTTGCGAGTCAAGACGGGCTGAAAACCGTTATATTAGGTATATTTGCTCAATTTGTTACTTATACTAGATATATACATTGCATATATTATCCAGGGGTCCTATGAAACGAGTCAATACTTCAAATTACTCTTATAATATTATTATTAATTGATTTATTGTAGGAAGTGACTATATTTTCATGTATTCTTGTTATTATATATCTATTTTGATATAATCATGACAGTTTTTTTTTATAAACACACTCTAAATCCTTCCTTTCTTTTTAAATACTAATTTTTTGTTCACTATATTTACAGAAAAGGATACGAAAGATTCACAAAACTGGACCACATTTTTGCAAAAAAAAAAAATCACCTAAGAATAAAGGAGAAAGCATTTGGCCGAGTCTCCAGAGAGAAAAGAAAATACTGTTTTTGTGAAACTTGCACTGATATTTTTCAATCTTAATTTTAGTCCAGTATACTAGTATTTTTGAAATCCCATCATTCAAACTGCATCCTTAAAAGTCATAAGCTTTATTTTATCTGGAAGAAGTAATTCAAATTTAGAATGAAGAGGGTGCTTAATTTTAATTAATTTAAAATAAAGCACGTAACCAGGAAATATTGTTTTATTTCTTATTAAATTCACGTTTTTTTTTCTATACAAACTTCTCTCATTTAAAAAATAAAATGAATCGTCTCAACAACTTGATTAAATTCTATAAATATAAATACAGTATTTGTACGGTCACTCAGAAATCGATCAGCGTGTAGGGGTCCTCACTCTCGTCCAGCGCGTGAGCCCCGTAATCCGGCCCCCTCGGAGTAATCACAATATTGATCTTCATTTGATCGTTATTTCTCCCGATTAGGTATGGACTGGAAAGCTTGGTCCTTTCCGCTGTGGCCGGCGGATTGAAATCCTCGAACGGGATGAAGTTGTCGATATTCAACACTCGGTCTTGTGACGTGAAGTGGTGATACCGCTCGATCACTCGCATTATGTGTTCAGTACCGCCTTGTTTTGCGTATAAGAGGATTCCGACCCGGACTTTCATGTTTTCGTTATGGTTGATGTCGCCGCGGAAGGTGAGGGATAAGCGGACTGTTTTCATTATTTCCTCGGGGACTTCTAAGGTGCCTTGCCAGACGATTAGATAGCATTTTTGGAACCAGACGCCTTTCGGGTATAAATCGACCATCCATTCATAAATTTTATCGGATTCGCATTCCGCCATCGACATATGTGAGGAAAAAACGTATGTGCTGGTGAAGTAATTCGGTAAACCAGAAATGTTTTCTATTAATAATATTGCGCTGTAGCAATCACACGTGTATAAACGGGGGGTTAATAACAACCGCCCCTCTTCAGTTCCGCATAAACTTTTAAGTTGCTCAGTGTGTCCCGAATGATAAAACATCCCCATCGCCATCCGATCCACGAAAAACTCTTTATGCTCCTTAATCAGCGGTGACAATAATAGATCCGCCAATTCCCTTGGTGACATCATTGGAAACCTAATATAACTCATAATAACCTCCACTAAATCCTTCATGTGCAACTGCAGCTCCGATTTGGGCAATCCCGATTGTTGCAAGCGGATTTTTTGCAAATCCAGCCATCGCACCACGAAATTATACAAAACCATTTCATTATAAACAACTATGTCGTTTTGCTGGAGAACCGTTACGAAAAGCTCAGCGTCGAAATCGCTGAATTCCGGCGTGTTCGCCACTGATTCCAGGTTCCATTTTATGTAATTCAAGCAGCGCTCAGCGACTTCTTCATGCCCGCACTGGATCGTGTACTGCAGCCAGGAGAAGAGCACGTTGTGCGCTGCTGCGTGCGAGACGTGTTTACACATGTATTCTGTACATAATCTCGTTAAACTCTGAAAAACAAAAGAAAGATTTTCATGAGTAAAATTTAGAAATTGCATTTATTCATTTGCCTTTTGGGCCTTTGAACATTTTTTTTATACAAACAATTACACTGCCAAACACGTAAATAAAAAATGAGCTATGAATTGGAGAATTTTCAATGTACGACAATGAGATATAATTTAAGTTAATTAAATATAAGTGGAAAAGAAACATCTCTGATGGGATTTGAACCCGTGTCTGTTAAATTATATCTCAATGTTGTATATTGGAATTTCTTAAACTCATAGATATTAGTATAATTGAAAAGGAACATCACTTTAATTAATTATTGAAAAAATGAATTATTCTGAAAAATTTGCCTTGAACAAAAAATAGTTAAAAAAGTTAGACATCTGTTTAATCTGTGCTTCATTAACAAAGGGTTCCGCTTAATGGCGCAAAAATCTTAGATGTTAATATATACTAGATGCCTATCACGGCAGTGAAAAGTGATGCATCCGGTGGCCATTTGGAAAGTGGTTGCATTTTTTTATATACAGATTGCACGTGTAATACGGAATTACGTATTCTAATAATAATAATTTCCGAATTCCTCTATCAGTCCGACTTGAGTAGGTACAAATCTTTTCCCACTTGTGAAACTTTAAACTAACCATGGGATGGGATTTGAACCCGTGTCTGTTAAATTATATCTCAATGTTGTATATTGGAATTTCTTAAACTCATAGATATTAGTATAATTGAAAAGGAACATCACTTTAATTAATTATTGAAAAAATGAATTATTCTGAAAAATTTGCCTTGAACAAAAAATATTTCAGAAAAACCCTCTCGTAAGGTTTTTCAATTATTTCACCATAATCTTTTGGGTAGGAGTAAAGAGGCACACTTTTAAAATTTAAATGAATTTTATTTTGTATTAGGAAGTGGATAAGACTTAAAAATGTATGGAGATTTTATGTATGGTCTTCAAAATTGCTTAACAGATCTCACAACTGTTATTAAAATTTCTAGATAGGGGGGCTATTTACGCCACCGCTCAAGAATACAAGAAAAATGAAAAAATTACTACAAGAAAAATTTAATTCACCAGCTAAATTGACTTAAAAATTTGCTGAACAATTTGTTAACCAGAAATAATCTTTAATTTAAAAAAGACATTTATTGTCCACAGAGTTGGGCATACTTCGGAAATAGATTATTTTAAAGGATGAAAGACTTTTTACTTTGTATAACTTGGTATCCGAGTTATACAAACAAAGTAAAAAAGTGTTTGATTTATTAAAATTGTATTACAGCACGTTCAATTTTATATTTCAATTCCTTTCATTTTAGTTGCGATAAATATTACAATACTTTCTTTTATTATGAATGGAAAAAATTAAACACTCTTAATAATTTAGAAAATTAAAAAGTTCATTTTAAAGGATTCACAATACAATAACAAAGCATAGACTTTTGATTAAAAATAGAAAGGATCATTGAATATAGCATGTTCGGTGTTACATAAAACTCTCTGTATATATAAAAATTAAATAAAATAATAAATATAAATATAATATTAAAAATTAACCACTTAAAATAAAACACTTAATGATTTTCAACTATTTTTTGTATATTTCACGACAATTGTTTCGCAACGTTGTTGCTTCTTCAGGTGAAGAACTTATAATATTTACAAATTTCTTAAAACTATCTTTATATACAAATTTAAAAAGTGGAGGTGGAAGGTCTGGGGTTTTCCATCCGTAGTAGTGGTGAGCTGGAGAGATCGGTCTGTTCGTTAAGTAAATTTCCTGATGGGAAATACTTATTAATTTCCATATTTTCTAGTAATGTTAATTTTCTTCCTTTCTTCTCTTCGTGGAGGATTTTAAAATTGTGTTGTTCTTTTAACAGGTGGTTCGCGTATGTTGAAGAATTTTTCTTGTTGATAAAACAGGTGTAATGTTCATTTATTCGTTCTTCGAATGTTCTTCCAGTTTGTCCTACATAAACTTTAGGGCAGTCACTGCAACTTAACAAATAGACCCCACTGCTCTGAGTTCTTTCAACCTTATCTTTATTATTTTTTATTATTTTCCCCAAGTTATTGTTAGTTTTAAATGCGGTATTTATTTCTAATTTTTTTTAAACTTTTGCAAATGGTCTGACTTAAACTGCCATTAAATGTAATTGACCCATATTTTTTATTGTCTTTAGGTGTTCGAATGGGGTAAACTAATTGGTTTAATATCTGCTTTTCTTTATGCAAAACTAATTTATTTATCGTGTCGATTTTAAAGTTATTTCTAACTGCGATGTATTTTATTATATTTAATTCTTTTTCTAAATTAGTTTTAGTCATGGGGATTGAAAAAGCTCGATGAATCATTGAACGGTAAGCTGCGAGTTTATGTTGAGTTGGATGGAATGAGTAAAAGTTAATAGTACTATCGGTATGAGTTGGTTTATGGAAAATCAAGAAATCGTGTTTGTTGTCTGTATTTTTTATAGTGATATCTAAGAAGTTTATTATTGATTTATTTTCTTCAATTTTCAAAGTGAATTTTATATTTTTGTGGATATTATTTATTTCATTCAGCAATAAATTTAATATTCTGTCCGTGCCATTGAATGCGACCAAAACGTCGTCAACATATCGCCACCAATACAGGCAATTTTTGAATTGCGGCAATTTGCATATTTCTTCCTCAATACTATTCATAAAAAGTTCAGCCATTAGTGGACTTAAGGGGTTTCCCATTGCCAGTCCGTCTGGTTTGGTGTAGAAGTTTTTATTGAATTGGAGGTAATTTTGTTCTATGCAAATATCCAGAAGGGCCAATATTTCGTTTATGATTATTGGATTGACGTTTTTCTCATAAAGTTTATTATTTATTATGGTTTTAATTTCTGCTGGCGGGATATTGGTGAAGAGATTCGTTACATCAAATGAGACGAATTTATTATTCGGTGGTAATTTCAGATCTTTTATTTTATTCACTAGTTCTGTTGTATTTTTTATTGAAAATTTTGGTTTAAACTCTAAATAATTGATCAGAATTGAATTTAGTTTTTTTAGCTAGTTTCTCACAAGGTGCGTTAATATAAGATACCACTGGTCTTATCGGATTATTGGGTTTATGGAGTTTAATTAATCCATATAATTTTGATGGTTGTGGATTCATATTAATAATTGTGTATTTTTCTTTATCTGTCAAGATGTTATTTATATTATTTAGAGTTTTACGGATGTTTTGTTGAAACTTTTTAGTTGGGTTCTTTTTTGATGGTTGGAAATTGTTATTTGACATAAATCCCTCGACTTTATTATTATATTCTTGTTTGTCAATTGCTATAATGCTGTTACCTTCCACCTCCACTTTTTAAATTTGTATATAAAGATAGTTTTAAGAAATTTGTAAATATTATAAGTTTTTCACCTGAAGAAGCAACAACGTTGCGAAACAATTGTCGTGAAATACACAAAAAATAGTTGAAAATCATTAAGTGTTTTATTTTAAGTGATCATGGATTTTCAAAAATTAAGTGCCTCCACTATCTACGATAAAAATCAACCAATAAAACACTGATTAGATTGAATAACTTTAAATTCTAGACTAGTTTCGGGTTAATAGCCCATATTCAAGAGAATTTAAAGTTGATTTTTAATATTATATTAATATTTATTCAATACAATATGAACTACCAATGTCTAAATATTAAAACCATTAAATAAAATAATATTTCTTATATTGCGTTTATTTTTGATGAAATAACTTCATTCATAATCGATACTCATTTACCGGCATTAGCCAATGTTGAGTGAAATAAATATTGCAATACATTAATTTTTAAATCAATCATTCATTCTTCAACAGATGGCTCTGCTTAATGGCGGGAAAATTGAATGCAATGGTACCAACTCATTTTTTAATTCAAACTTCCATGAAGCGATAGCTCTGTTTAATGGCGGAAAAATTAAATGCAATGGTACCAACTGATATTTTTTAAATTCAAACTTCCATCAAGATATGGCTCTGTTTAATGGCGGGAAAATTAAATGCAATGGTACCAACTCATTTCTTTTAATTTAAACTTCCATCAATAGATGGCTCTATTCAATGGTGGAAAAATTGAATGCAATGGTATCAACTAATTTTTTAATTCAAACTTCCATCACAGATTAACCAGATAGCAAGGTTAATGTAAATTTATTGCCGCTTCAGACAAATCTTTCTCTTCTCTACTTGAATATTATGATATATATTTATTTCACTCTAAATGTTTGATGATGTTAGAGGGCAGTACTATATAGAGTGCACGCATTGGCGGGTTTTTTGAAATTATATAATATTTTATTCTCATAGAATATGAATAGATTTAATTTGTAACTGTTTTCGAAGTAATTCTATTTTAATTAGCAAAAAGACTGATCCTCCTTGTTATAACACTATTTTTGGAATGGATGATTTTTTTAATTTAGACTGAAAAGTGCCCGTTCATCAAAATGAAAATTACAAACCAAAACAATACCAAAAAATTCCACATTCAGTTCACTTTCTGATGACAAATATAAAAGCTTTTTCACTTCCATGTCGTCTTCTTCACAAATTTAACAATTTAAAGCAATATTTACATTGAAATATCATATTTTCAAACAAATTTTGACAGAATGCACGAAGTAAAGTGGCTGACAATTTTGATTTTAATTGTAAACATTAAAATAAACAAAACAACTCATACATGTGTAGGGAGATCAATGAGACGAGTTATAATTCAAAACTTGTGTTGTATTTTTACTTCTCAAAAGAATGACTGATAAAAAACTATGGCGACGTTAATTTCCTAAAAACGCAGCCGCCTTACATGTATTAACATATTGAATTTCTAGAAAATAATATATCTATTACATTTTACTCTTTAATATATGACATCTATAATGTCGATAGCGAGCAGCGCCACCTGAATTCATCATAAAACAGGAGAGAGAAGTATTGTTCACACATTGCATTCATATGTTAGAAAGAGAAACTGTAGCGGCAAGTTGACGTATGAAGTTAGCCATCTGTTTAATCTGTGCTTCATTAACAAAGGGTTTCGCGTAATGGCGCAAAAATCATAGATGTTAATATATACTAGATGCCTATCACGGCGATGAAAAGTGATGCATCCGGTGTCCATTTGGAAAGTGGTTGCATTTTTTTATATACAGATTGCACGTGTAATACGGAATTACGTATTCTAATAATAATAATTTCCGAATTCCTCTATCAGTCCGACTTGAGTAAGTACAAATCTTTTCCCACTTGTGAAACTTTAAACTAACCAATCATTCAATTCATATTTAATGAAATGTTCAGCCACCATTCATCTAGCGTATGAAAATTAGGCAAAATATGGCGTTTTTAATTTATTATGATTAACATTAATTTCATCTTCAATTTCTTGTTTTCCTTTTTTTATCATTTATTTTTGGTTGTATATTTTTATTTATTATTTACTTTTAGTTAAATAAATGTTGGTTTGCTTAATCTATACGCATTTTTAATTATTTAAACAAATCGATCAAGTTCGTAAGCATTCAAGTCAGTCTGATTGTGGCTTTTATTATTCACTGAATTCTTGCTTTTTCAGAAAGTTTCCGGTCATTTCTTTTTCTCATCTGTAGAATTCAGGATGATTATATTAGGAAGAGAATTGGTTAGAAATCGATTAATCTCACAGATGAAGATGAAAATGTCATGCACATTTCGCAATGCGAAATTAAGAACCTACCTTACCTTAACCATATATTTATCGGCCAGGCAGAGTATTCCCATGACGTTGGTGTGTGTGATGATGATCTTGCCGGTATAAAAATATTCCAAAAAGTTGTGAAACACCGGTTCACACTGAGGTAGTTCTCGAAGGACGATTCGGCTCTCGTGCCACTCGCTCCATTCAGGTTTCATCAGCATTGCCTACAGAAAGTACATCTTGTCAATAACAAATAGCCAAAGGAAACCAACAATAAAATGAAACTTGCAATAACTAGCAAACTTCTCATTTAATGTTTCAATGCTTAGATATATATTTCGAATGCTAGAGACTCGTTATTGTCGAAATACAGGGTGGACATTTTGCAAAATGTCATAAAATTTCGACACTTAATTTTTGAAAATCCATAATTATCACCCCACACTGAAAAGTAGAGAGGAATATATAACGATGTTATATAAAACTAAATAAATAAATTACTTTTTATTAAAAACAAATGTGTTTATGATTTTCAACATTTTATACAATTGTTTCATCACTACGCTGCAGCTTCTTCAGGTGAAGAAATTAAATACTTTATTTAATTCTTACCAGAATGTTTGATTGTAAACGCTCTGGTAAATTCTACAGAGTGATATTTCTGTATAGTTCAATTGTGCAACTTACTTGAAATACATCACTGGAAGCACAAAGGATCAATCTGTGGGCACCGTGGACTTTAGTGCCCACAGATAAAAAAACGTCACACATTATACTGTCGTGATAGAGGTTCCGCATTATTTTCAGGACATTGTCCGAGTTATCTATCTGAAAAAAAAGTAAAAAAAAAGAGGTAAGTAATATCGATTTAATTACTCACTATTTTAAATTAAATGTGTTAAGTGTGCTGTAAATAAATAAATAGACATTGTTTTACTTATTTCTGAGAATGATTAAACCAGATTTCATAACAATACTTTAATTAAACTAAATTTGAAATTCTCTTGAAAAATGGGCTAATAACCCGAAACTAGTCCAGAATTTAAAGTTATTGAATCTAATCTGTGTTTAATTGTTTGATTTTTAATAATCTATTCATATTTATTTTATACATACAACACAATGTCTAAATATTAAAACCATTAATTATAAATCGTAAATGATTCGCCGTATATTGAATAAATAAATTAATATTCAAGATTAGCCTTACACCTGAAACGGTAGAAATGCACAATATATAAACATTTGAGTTGGATTATTTCATTAAAAAAATATATCGATACTTACTGTCATTTGGCACGAGGAATCATCGTTATAATTCATGTTCACTTCTTTCCGCCTCGACTTGCAAGTGGGTTCGCCCGAGTGATCCTCGCCAGACGGTGAATTCATCACTCGAATCTAGTCTCCTCCACCTCCGCCCTTTTTACAACTGCACAACAACTAGAACTAGTCGAAACGTGTTTCGCTTCTTTGCCTTACCAAAACAATATGCTGTTTTCTTTTTCGAGGGGAGAGTATTCCCTGGTGTAGTTTTTAACCTAGAAATGTTTCCAAAATTCCGAGCGTCACACCGGTGTTTACCTGCCCTGTCTGCGCGAACTGCATTTCGCAGATGGTTTCGCGTGTCGTTGGATCCTGTCGTTCGCTCGAGCCGGTGGTTTTATTAAATTTGAAAATAATGCATCGACCATAAATTAAAGGTATAAAACAAAATGGAGTATGTTTGGTTGTATACGTTGCGGGACTGCGCTGTGACATTCCGATTAATATCTATTAATAATCTATGCGTTTCGACGAAGCAGTGGCGTAACGTAAGTATTTCTTTATTAAAATTCGGGGCTATTCTGTATTAGAAATGTTATATTTAACGTGTGCTCGTTAAACTCGCTTAGACTGTGATGATATTCTAAGCGAATTTTGAAACTGACATGTATACTTAGATTGTGAGGTTAAATTTAACATTTCCCGTACGGAATTACCACAAGATTTTTTAATAACACGTAGCCCTCTTTGTGGGGTTGGAAATTAGACGGACTGCATTTGTTTAAACTTTAATAATCGCAACAATTTCACATAACGTAACCTTAATCTACTAATCATTCTCTATGATATTTTTAACTTAAATCCAAAGAGGATGAAATGTATTCTAGTTACTCTATGCTAAATCATAGATCAAAATATTAATATTTTGATCTATGCCTAAATACAACTCCCCTAAAGTCTTATAAGTCTAGCCAACATAAAATACATTTCCTTTCCGCGGCGTTAGATGGCGCGCACAGGCGGGTAATTCAAAAATAGCGTCTACAAACAACACGTTTTATATATTTTTTTTATTAATTTAAAGCAAAAATGCTAAATAAATTCTTTTTATTATTATTACTCTGCATCGTCCTGAACCGTTATCTCAATTAACGTTCAGCGCCACGACCGCCGTTAAAATTGTACAATATTGTACAAGTTATCATAACGTTTTACATTGGAAATAAATTAGATGAAAATATTTTGGTGTCTGCTATTTCCAACGCAAAACGTTATAATAACTTGTGCAATATTGTACAAGATGTCATAACGTTTTACAACTTTTCGAGGTTATTTTCAATTTTTTTAGTGGCGAGTAAAATTGAATTTTGAACTTTAATAAATGTTGTTTCTTTTTGCAAATTAAATTTAAACTACAAAAAACTTAATTTTTATACATCACTCCTTCAGGTATCCATAGAATGTGAATAATAATTGAGAAACGTGTGCGTATTTTTTTTTTTTTTCAATCTGCCATAATCCGTAACAAGTATTATTTTCTTCGAAAACGTAATTTTTACTACATTTTTTTTTTCAACAAGAGCACTTTGGGGATTCCAAAATAAACTCATCTAATTTATAATTCTACTCTACTCTATTACACAGTGCCAACCTACGTAAAATATATTCTCCAACAATAATTAACAATTTATTTTGATAAATGGAACGAATAAGGTATAAAACATTTGGGGTATGTTTGATTGTATACGTTGGTGACGTTTCGGTGCGTTGTTTCGACAAAGCGGTGGCGCAACGTAAGTATTTCTTTTAAATATTTGTATTCGAAAAATGTGAAAATCGGAATTTAATCTCATTTGACTTATATCAACAACACAATGTATATTGATAAAAGGAATGAATTTGCGATAATCATTTTTTACACGAGTTGTATTTGTATAGATTATTTCGAGATTAAATAAATAACATTCACTAGGATACTGATAAAATGACGGTATGAGCACAATACTACTTTTATTATTAACCCTTAATCGGGAATTGTAACCATGTGGTAACATCATTTATATATGCAGGGTCCTGCATCACATCTCCCGTCTTCAATAGCTCAGTTACTAATTAAGTTAGGACTCTGAAATTTTGGAAACTTCAGGATTTTTAATTATACAGGGAGCCCAAAAAAGAGTTACGACATATTTCTTTTTTATTTGCTTGATATACTTTTTATTCATTATTTAGATGCCTTTTATTATTACCTACATATCCCCAACATTTTATTGAAATCGGTTCAGTAATACCAACCAATAAATCAAGAAGTAAAAAAAAAGATTTTGCGCCAATGGTTTAAAAAATTTAAAAATAATAATTAGGATCTTGTGAATAAAATTATACAGGGTAGTTGTTAAATAAGGTCTAACAATCATAATAGTCAATTTTTATTTTTATGAATTATACAGTGTCCAAAATTTAGTGTATTTTATTTTTCTTATTTTAAATTGGAACCCCTGTATATTTTTATAGCATTCCACGCAGAATTAAAAAATAAACATTTTTCTTCCTTAGAACCCTACCTAAATTCTTAACAGATTAAAAGTTATTGACAAAACATTTTTTTCGACCTTTTCTATAGGCATTTTGATGAATAAAAATCGAAGGTAGCTATGTATGTATGTATGTGTGAAGGTGTGCTGTAAGCCCCTAGCCTCCCTTCATTACAGGCCCGCCTTCCCCTGCTACAACCAGACTGTCCCATAGAGGTAATCCAGTATCACAGAGGCGGGCAGGTTTCTCATATCGGCCATGTTAGGGTAGCTTCCCTTATCTCGCAGGTCGCCGGACACTCTATGAGTAAGTGCCTGGCTGTTTCGTCTTCCTCCCCGCAGCATCGACAGTCTGGTGTCTCTGAGAGTCCCAGCCTGAATAGGTGAGCGTTGAGTCTACCGTGTCCTGTGAGGATAGCTGTTATCCTCCTTAGGTTCTTCCTGCCTAATCTGAGATATCTGCTTGCCGCAGACTTGCTCGGACTAGCTTGATGAGGGTTGCAGGAGAAATGGGTGCCAGCGGCTCTGGGGACTGAATGTTCAGTTTCGCCGCCGCTTTCGCCAGCATGTCAGCCCTTCTATTGCCCCCGTCAGAACTGTGTCCCTTAACCCAGGATACCTTTATCTCATTATACTGAGATGCCTTGGAGAGCTGTCTGTGACACTCCCTAATCGTGTTGGAGCAGCTGAATTTGTTCCTCAGAGAATGGAGCGCCCGTCTGCTGTCCGTGAGTATCAGTATCCTCTTGTTCGTTATTTTGCGGTTGGAAATGGTTTCAGCCGCAAGCGTTATGCCCATTGTCTCCAGCTGGGTGATATCGTTGTATCTTCCCATGCCTAGTTTCGTTGAGATGCTCAAAGACCTGGAATAGATTCCAATCCCTGAGCATTCTCCCCTAATCGAGGCATCTGTGTATATACTAGAGTAGGACTGCATAGGTCTGTGCCAGCCTCAAGAAGAGGAATATCTTCACAGGCAGCCCTCCAGAGGCCGCACCTTACCTCCCCACATCCCATGATTTTTTAGACGAATGGTGGTTGCCAGCGCCGTCGTTTCCACGTATAAATCTGGTGGTGGTAGGCATAGCATCACTTCCATCGCTAACTTTGGCGTTGTGTTCATTGCGCTCGTTATCGATAGGCAGGCGGTCCTTTGTACTGTCCTGAGCAGTTTTATGGCGGTCTGTACTTAAGTTCTAGCCCACCATATCACTGCTCCATAGACCAACATGGGTCTGATTATAGTTGTATAAAGCCAAAGAGTTACCTTTGGCTTCAGTCCTCAGGTTTTGCCTATCGCTCTACGGCATTGCCAGAAGGCTCTGATCGATTTTTCAGTTTTGTTTTCCAGGTGCGCTTTGCAGTTCAGTTTGCTGTCGAGAATGATACCTAGGTATTTCACTTCGCTGCTGAACTGTAGCGTCATGCCTTTGAGTTTCGGTGCCTTCCGTTTCACTTTGTACCTTCTGGTGAAGAGAACCATCTCCGTTTTCGTCGGATTGACAGAGAGGCAGTGTTCCTCACACCAGTTGGCTATTATGTTTAGGGCTGCTTGCATTCTATCACGCAGCACCTCTTCGTATTTTCCGCTGACGATTAAGGCAAGGTCGTCTGCGTACGCTGTTACGTGAAAATCGTTGTTGTGCAACGTTTGCAGTAGACTATCCAGAACTAAGTTCCATAGAAGAGATGAAAGTACCCCCTCTTGTTGACAGCCTCTGTTAATATTGCATTGGATTTTATCCTGCTCCGATGATACTGTTATGTTTCTGTTTGTCAGTAGGCTTCCTATCCACTCATGTATTCCGGTAGGGATGCCTCTGCGAACGAGAGCCTGCTCTATCTTCGTTGTAGTGGTTTTATCGGAAGCCCCTTCAATGTCAACGAAAACTCCTAGTGCCATCTCCTGCCTGTCCAGGGTTCTCTCGATCATGTTCACTACGTTTAGTAGGGCAGATTCCGTAGATTTATCCTTGGTATAGGCATGCTGTGTCAGTTGGAGTGGTCTTTCAATGAGGGCAGTTCTTTTGATATAACTTTCAACTATCCTTTCAAGTGTTTTTAGCACAAACGAGGACATTGTTATCGGTCTGTACGCCTTGGCAGCCGTATAATCCAGCCGCCCAGGATTTAGAATAAAAGTCACTCTAGCCTGCCTTCAGGTTATCGGAATATGTGCAAGCGCTATGCTTGCCCGAAAAATTGTTGTCAGCCGTTCCAATAGTAACTCCTGTCCCCATTGGAGTGGAGCAGGAAAGATACCATCCGGACCCGGTGACTTGAAAGGGGAAAAGCTGTTAATGGCTAGGCGAGTGTCTTGTTGGGTGATTATCTCATTGGCAAGTCCCCAGTTAGTCCCAGAGATAATCACATCGCCTTTAACAATAACTTCAGCAGGGCTATCCTTCGTAAGATTACAGCCTGGGAAGTGTATGTATAACAGTAGTTCTAGACTTTGTCGGAGGTTACCAGTGAGACTGCCATCCTCCTTTTTCAGCATTCCGACGGGTTGTCTTGCATCCCGCGAGAGTACTGATTTTAGCTAGATAGCTCCGACGTGCTTTCGATGCTCTCGCAGAACGCCCGCCAGACTTCTCTCTACCTCTTCTTTATGAGTTTTTTGTACTTCTTAAGGTGATCCCTGTATCTGGACGAATCAGAGTTAGCTTTCGTACGTAGTGCTATAATGTACAGCTTTTTCGTATCCTCCTTGAGGGAGCCAAGTTCCTTGCACCACCACGAGGTTCCTTGCACCACCATGAGGTGGTGCTTGTGTTCTCGTCTCACCATTTAGGTGGACACGCTTTCTTATAAGCTGTAACGATACAGTGTTGTAGTGTAGATGCCTGGTTATCCAGTTTCTTCCTACCGTCTATATTCACAGTCGTGCCGCTCAGGAGTTCCGTAAGGTGCATGATATTTGCCTCTTTGTCGGTCGTCCTGAGGTCACGTACTTTCTTTTTGCTTTGTTTTCTCAGTGCTGCCTGGAAGGTGATCTATCTGTGATCAGACATGGACACTTCCAGGCTGACTGTCCAGTCAGTAATGTCCTCAATAATAGATTGGCTGACCACAGTCAAGTCAATGACGGTGGCGCTCCTCGCGTTCACAAAAGTAGGCTCTTTACCGCGATTAAGGATTTGGAGGTCATTACTTGTGATAAAATCAAAAAGAAACCTCTTTTATCCGTTGTTCTACTCCCCCATGCTGTATGATGCGAGTTGGAGTCGCATCCTATTATGCATGGGATCCTGACCTGCCTACAGTAGTTGACCGCCTCCTCCAAGTCCTTTGTGGGTGATGGGTGAGATGCATCCCCTGGGAGGTAGGCGGATATCAAGATAACGTCTTTCCCGTTTAGTGCCCTGCTAGCCCTCACGACCGTGATGTCACCGTCGGATAGCTGCGGTACCAGCCAGTTGCGCTGGCACGTCACCAGGTACGAATATCGCGGTCCTAGGACGTGCTGATGGCCTGCAAAAAAGATTACCATTAAGTCTGCCCAAGCCACAGATCCTGGATTTTACAATCCAGGATTCTTGTATGAGGGCAATCGTATCTGCACCCACGTCCAGTCGCCTACAAAGGGTAGCAGTGGACGCGCGTGCATGTCCAAGGTTGATTCGGATGAATCTTACCTTGCTAGCCATTTTAGTTTTCCCTGGAAAGCTACTTCTCCCCCATGTCCACGTCAGTGAGTGTAAACCTCATCTGACCCGTCCAGGAGGTTTTGAGGGTCCAGCGTTGGTGTTGAGCTATCCGAGTCGGTAGCTCCCATGTCCCTGTTTATATCGAGAGGGGAGTAAGGTCGGTTCGACTGCCCTTGTAGGGCGTTCACATCAACCTTCATCCTCTTCTCCTCTTGTCTGTTGCTCGTGGAAGCTAGCTTCAGAGGGGCCGACGACGATGACGGCGGACATGTCACTTTTTCCTCTTTGCGGAGGGGTGAAACGTCCCGCCGTCCAAATGGTCCTGCTACCGGCTTTAGGGGCGTCGATGACGGTGGGCATTTTGTTTACCCTCCCTGAGGAGGGGTGAGACGCCCTGTTGTCCCAACGGCCCTGCCACGGGTTCTCAGCTAGGTCGGATTCTGACTGGGACAGTAGAGAACCTGTATTTAATTTTGTTTCCCCTCTCTCCCAGTCTGATTTTATCTTCCTCCGGAATGCCTACAACAAGTAGGTATCCCCGAGGCTTGTCGTAGCCCGAGCGGTGAAAGACCGGCCACTCTCGAACTCGCAGATCCCTGTTGTGCCCCGCCAGCAATGCTATGACCTCTAACAGAGTCTGCCCTGCCTCGAAGTCCTCCCTCGGTATGAAGAGGGAGACCTTAGTGAGGTTAGGCAGTCTATCCTCAGTCGCAGCAATGAGGCTGGCCTCAGGCCGGCAACGATCCTTTTTAGCCACTCAGCCGATTTATCGTCGTCACAGTGCACCTTTATATACCCACCTGTAAAAGTGCACTGCTTGAAACCTGGTGGGTCTCTTTGGCTGGGGGGACCCAGCACCACTCTGTTTAACTCTCTGAAAAGGGCTCTCCTTATTAGGGTAGCTCTCTCTTCAGTGAGCCTCCCGTCGATGCTGGATTTGTCCCAGACCATCAGTTTAAGGTTGCTGGTCGCAGCGTCCCTGTAGGACTTTGTGGGCTCGCCACTAGCAAAAACCACTTACGGTCCCTCACGCACCGCACGTTTAGGGGTCGGTTCAGTGGAATTATTAGAGCGAAGCCTCTTGTCACCAGTTTTCCCCGCTTCTGCCTTCTCGGAGGTTGTACTAGGGGTTAAGTTGGCGGCTTTCGCCAGCTCATCCCTCAGCTTCCTCCTTCCCTTGAGTTCTGCACCACAAGGTCTTTTCCTATTCGGTCTAGCCCTCTGGTGCTGCGTCTTTGGGTTGCTGAGATGAGCGTGTTTGCTCGTTCTCGCTGCCCAATCCTTCCTCTTTCTTCTCCCGGTTTTTTTTCTTATCCATGGGATCAAGATCTTCATCGTTGCGGTCCCCACCCACCATGGAATCCAACCTAGGGGAGTGCCAACTTGACACCCAGAGTTGCCGCTTCGATATAGCCCCCAAAGAGAGCCTGCGTCATGAGGGTACAGTGCACTCCCGACGACCGGGTACCACTCCAGTCGCCACAAGCACACCTCCCTACGCGCCTGCTGTCACCAGAGATTCCCCGCCGGCCCTCTGACGGGACGGCACAGCCGATTGATTGAAGTCGGGAAAGCTTCAACCGCCCGTCGAGGTAAAATCCAGTCGAAAGTGGTGTGTTGACTCCACGCCCCCGCAGGTAACGCTTCATCTCAACCACCAGGATCCCTTCATCCACCGACACGGGTCGCCACGCACGGCACAAACACGTGGGGTTGGTATTCAGCTATATACCATCCTGCGGGGAAGCCAAGTAGCGTCCCACGCGATGACATATGCGGATCCCTCACCTCGTCCAGGCCCCATCCGTATACGAGGGACATCAAAGGTAGCTTTAAAAAAAACATTCTGTTAACAGATATATCATCTGACTTCAATTATTATAACGACAGTTTTAAAGATTTCATAGATCTTTGTCTAAATCACACATTATAAAAGTATTGAGCTTTGAATAAAACATAGTTTTAGTAATAACATTAAAGTGATTGAAGAAAAAATTTTCTAAAATAAATTACATACTAGGACTTATATTTGACATGTCTTCAATTGTTTTGGAGGCACAAATGAAGACGAAAATGAAATTATCTTGCCAGTCTTTGTAATCAGTCGGGTGTAATATTTTGAAATACGTCTTTGATTGTTTTTGACAGTGGCATTTTACAATGTTAAATAATGTTTTTAAGGCAACCTTCGATTTTTATTCATCAAAATGGCCATTGAATAGTCGAGAAAAACAGTTTTTTTGCAAATAACTTTTAATTCATTAGGAATTGAGGTAGAGTTGATACGAAGTAAAATGTTTATTTTTTAATTCTACAGAGAATGATGTATCAATATACAGGGGTTCTAATTTAAAATAAGAAAAATAAAATACATTCAAGTTTGAAAGTTTGACACTAAATTTTGGACACTCTGTATAATTTATGTCAATAAAATTTGACTGTTAGGATTGTTAGACCTCTTTTAACAAGTACCCTGTATAATTTTATTTACAAGATTCCATTTTATTTTTTATTATTTTTTTAAACCAATGCGGCAAAACCAATTTTTTTCTATTTTTATTTTTTTTAGTTGGTATTACTGAATCGATTTCAATAAAATGTTAGGGATATGTAGGTAATCATAAAAGGCACCTAAATAATGAATAATGGTTTGTTATAGTTTACTGTCAAAATAAAACAAAAATAGAATGGGGTGGAACGCCAAACTGAATCACCCTGTATATGATAGAATTCATTCTTATATATTAAAAAATGTCAAGCCGATTATAAGATTTTGAAATTTGTATTTTTTTGTGTTTGTCATAAAGAATATTATTATCAATATATTCTATATGATTAAAAATTCTTTCTTTCTTTCTTTCTTAATTTTATCCTCTTTTACCCGTATTGGGTGTCGAGACATTAAAAATTACAAATTTCAAAATCTTATAAACGGCTTGACATTTTTTAAAAAGAAAGAAATGATTATTAATTGACAATTAAATTTGGCTGAATTTAATGAAAGTTAGTTGAAGATTTTTCTTTTTTTAAAATAAATTCAGCCTAATTGTTAAGAGCATTCAATTTTAAGCCTAAACTATTTAGAAAAATAATAACAACATTTTAACTCGCTTTTACTTAATAATTGGAGAGATTATTAAGTAAAAAATATTCTACTTCGATATACATTGTTTTAAGTTTTAATAAAAACATTGATTCGCTTTGTTTGCATAAGTTATACAAATAAAGTGAATCAGTGTTCTTATTAAAAAAAATAATTTCTATTATACATTTCACTATAAGCATGTAATTATTTGTAATTATTATTTTTTTCTTTTGCGGTCCCTTTTCTTTTGGCACTGTTGCTGGTTTCGTTGACCCAATGCCCCCTAAAACTATTGATTCAACTCAACCCTCGGGAGAGGGAGAGATTCTGAACGACTGCCAAGGCCAATATATAGGACGCGTCGAAATCAGTGCGGATTCGAGAGGCTGTGGAACAAACAAAAAAAACACTCGCGTTATAAAACGCGGAGGCATTTTTCAAACTACGCTACGAGACTCTTCACAATTTTAAAAAAAGAAAAACGTGGATACATTTTTGAACAATATGGTATTTATTTATTTATTATCCAACAGTTTACAGGAAACTAATTACAGGACAAATTAAAATTTAAAAAAATCGCGCTACATAAGATAGTATAATATAATAACTTATATAAAATATTAAATAAGTATATATTGCCAAAAAATATCTATAAAAAAAATAAATAATCTAGAATAAGGAAACATAACAAAAATTATTATAAATGTGAGTTTAAATGACACAGCAGACTTGGAAGATCTACATTGAAAATGTCAATGTCATTGGAAATCGATTTTATAGTATTGCACATTGACATGATGGGAGAATTAAGATGATGAGTAGAATTTGTCCTATCACAATAGAAAGTATATTTGTGTCTGCTTGCTTTCCTATGAACATAGAAATTTAATTTTGACAAGACGTAGGGGTCACGTTTATCGTTATGTATAACTTTATACAGAGAGCTTTTTTATCAGTATACATTTTCCCTATGTATACCTGCAAAATAGGAGAGTCAAACGCATTGATGTATGTATGTTTGGTTGCCTATAACACGCAGCTGAACACACACATGCCAAATAATCAATTAAACATTCACACATTAATCGGTTCAATGCGTTTGACTGGCATTTTTGCAGGTATACACTTCTCCTAATATATACTGATAAAAAACCTCCCTGTATATAAACACACTTTCAGCTATTCTACGTCTTTGAGCAAGAGAAGGAATATTAAATTCTTTTTGTAGTTGATCCGTCGGGTAACCTTGTACGGGGTAATAATTATGTTGTTTGTAGTATAGTGCCTTCAAAAACTTCCTTTGAATATTCTCTATTTCGCAAATGTGTACATGATAATAGGGATTCCAAATTATGGAGCGATATTCAAGTTTGCTTCGAATAAAAGCATAATAGAAATTTATAAGTGGATCTACACTTGTAAATGGTTTACCGTTTCTTAAAAGAAAACCAAAAAGCAAAGAGGATGAAATACTATACTAGTTACTCTATGCCAAAAGGCTGTAACTCGATTTGCGCAGATATGAGATGTGATGATTGAAATTCAATTTATTATCGAAAAATATTCCTAAGTCCTTAAATGTTATTACAACTTCTAGAAGTTTGGAATCAATATTGTAAATATAGTGAATGGGATTAAGCTTGCGAAAAAACGACATTGATTTACATTTTGCAATATTTAAATTTAAAGCGTTATTGATGCTCCACATGTGAGGATTAATCAAATCACGCTGTAAGTTCAAAGAATCGTCAACAGTATCAATTTTTTTAAATAACTTTAAGTCATCCGCGAACAGTAGACAATTTGACTTTAAACTGATAACTATGTCGTTGATAAAAAGTAAGAACAGTAAAGGCCCTAGATTTGAGCCCTGGGGAATACCCCTTGAAGAAATAAACTATTGAGATTTCACTGACCAGTACTCTACATATGCTAGATAAAGTTTGGGTGGCCTCATGGCTTGTACCACCGCGACCTTTGCAGATCTATTGTGGATCACTCTACATATGCTACTCGATTATGCAAATAACTTTTAATTAGTTCTACTAAATTATTGTCGAAACCAAAGTTGTGTAGTTTTTTTAATGATTTGTCTATGATTTACTTTATCAAAGACTTTTGTGAAATCTGTACAAATCACATCAACTTGAGAACGTTTATCGAGAGCACTAGATACAAAGTCAGTGAAAGTACACGAGTTTGTTGTTGTTGATTTATATTTTACAAAACCATGTTGATTTGGGATGATATGTAAGCTACAGTGATTATATACGGCATTGTATAACATTATTTCAAATATCTTAGCAAAGTTGCAAATCAGTGATATAGGCCCGTAGTTGGTAATTTTGTCGATTTCCTTTCCTTTGTAAATAGGAATAATTTTTGATATTTTCCACATATCGGGAAACACATTTGATTTTAAGAGGCATTGTTCCGAATCGACCTTGAAGCTTTCTTATGGGATTTCTTAATAAAAATGCGTACTTTTAGAGAGCTTATTAATGGAGATAAAGATCTACCTACTTTTCTGCAAAATCTTATGACCTTTTTCTAGAACTTATATCGATCAAAAATTTTAATTTGATTTTAGGTTTTTTCTAATAAATAATTATTTCTTACTAGATTTTTACTCATTTTCCGTTCATATTTATAATTCGATATATTTTTATTACGCTTAAAACAACAAATCGTTCCTAAACACAACAAGCGAGCACGCGGGCTCAGTTTATTTACTTATGGAAGTATCGGATTTCGGCGGCCAGACAATTTGAATCATCTGCTATTACAGCTAGCGAACGTGCCGCTTTGAAAAGGTAAACGAATTCGAATTCTGTTTTTAATTATGGTAAAATAATAAGTTATACTACAAGATATGTTTATATAAAAGTATATATTTTTTAAAATCTACATTTTTTATGTTACTTTATTATACATACAGCGCTATAAAAATTCTAGTCTTTATAAACCAGTGGACATTAGGCTTGTCATATCACGGACCCCGGTATTATAGAAATTAACAAAATCAACAAAATTTACGTTGTGTTTCGTAGTAACCCAGTAATTAATTTATTATCCAGGTTCGTTGTTTGTGTTAATAGGTATTATGAGTACTTACCGTGTCTTGCTTTCATTTATGTTAGGATATTTGAATGGACAAGAAAAATAACTCGAACATTGGGTTCAACATATGCATTGTTTATTGTATTGATTTATGACATTTAAATAAAATCAATGAACATATACTTCTCTTTAATATATACATGTTTTTTATTATTATTAAATAATTTTCTATAAGCCATATGCATATTCGTTAAACTCAAAAAAAAAAACTATGTGTGGGACTGTGCTAGGAAGCTCTTTCCAATTATTATGATTTTATCTGTTTAAACTATACTGAATTTAACTATTTGAATTTATTGAAATTATTATCTTTTAATTACTGAATTTATGTATTAAAATATACTGAATATCCCATCTTGAAATTTATTGAATTTACCTCTTGGAAAATATTTATTTATTGCAATCACCCACATAAGAATCAATTTGAACACAGTGACATACAGATGAAATTACGTACTGACATCTGCACCCCACATATGCTCGAATAATTATATGAAAGTGACCACGATATACCTGTTAGGAAGTCCGCGACATTAAATGAGTTGGTGTGGCGAGATAAATCTACAGCCCTATAATATTTAATATCGTTTCTCCCCACAGAATCTTCCTACACTCTGGAAAATGTGAATATATCGTAATAACTCACATGATAATTGAATCAGAACACAATGACATGCAGATGATAATTGTTATTTTCATCTACACCCCATATATGTCCGACCAATCACTTGAAAGTGACCACGACATACCTGTCAGGGAGTACGCGACATTAAATGAGTTGGTGTGGCGAGATAAATCTACAGCCCTATAACATTTAATATCGTTTCTCCCTACAGAATCTTCCTACATTCTCTTCTTTTCTTTCACCCCAAAAAAATATAAATATCTTGAAGCAAAACTTACGACTCGCAACACCGACAAATTCCCGGTCTTCGTCTCGAAAGGAAAGCTCATTTCAACATTAATTTTATTATTTTACGATCACGCCCGAAATCTATAACAGTGCACGGTCTTTTTTTATACTAAGTTTTAACCCCGATTAAAATCACGAATTATTTTTTTCTACTCTACTTTCCACGACCAGCGTTCAGAACCGAATGCCCTCCTCTTTTTCTTCCAACTTCTCTCCCGATCAACTCTTTTCTTCCCCCACCCATAATTTTTAAAAGAATCTCCTCAAAATATGACCATATATGGTAACGCCCGTTAAGTTCACATTCTTTCCCACACATTGGCTTTTTTGTTTACATTTTTTTTTGTGGCGCGCTCGTTAAAGCGACCCTCTTCGGATTGAGACCTTATCTCCAGACAAAAATAAACTATAACGTCTGCGTTTTATTATATTATCTTAAAATTAGGCAGTCGCGTTTAAATTTAATTTAATAATTTTAGAAAAATTAAAATTATAACATGGATCCTAGTTAGATATTACAGGCTACAAAAAAACAGTTGAGAAAACCTGGATTTTCATAAGCTAGTTTTCCCGAAAAATCGAATTTTCTTATTGGCAGTCTAATTCGTGAAATATTCTAAGTGTCGAGTCAAATATCGACAAGAGTTACATATCCCAGGTGGACAAATTCTACTCTATATTAACCAGTGGACATTAGGCTACAAAAAACAGTTGAGAAAACCGGGGTTTTCATAAGCTAGTTTTCCCGAAAATTCAATTTTTCTTATTGGTTGTCTAATTCGTGAAATGTTCTAAGTGTCAAGTCAAATATCGACAAGAGTTACATATCCCAGATGGACAAATTCTACTCTATATTAACCAGTGGATAGTTGGCTACAAAAAACAATTGAAAAACCGGGGATTGGATCAGCCGGGTTATTGCTGTAAATATTGCCAGCTTCACACACATAAACAACATGGGTTTGAGTGGGGGCATATACTGAATCTAATTTATTGTTATATGATTCTTACATTGTCGACGCCTTGAAACGCGGTTTTCAAGTTGATTCCTATAGATGGATTTCTCCAAGGCGTTTGACTCTGTTGATCATGCGCTATTACTCAACAAGCTTCATTATGTTGGCATTTCTGGTATTTTTTTACGTTGGATAGAATCTTACTTAACAGATAGGTTGCAAGTGGTTAAAATTGGGCAGATAACATCAAAACCCCTAAAGGTTACTTCTGATGTTCCTCAGGGTTCGCACCTGGGTCCCTTATTCTTCAACATTCTTCAACGACGCTACGAGCTGTTTTCGGTATGCGAATTGTTTACTTTTTGCTGATGATATGAAAATATATATGCGTATTGAATCGACTCTTGATGCAAAATGAACTTGACCACTTTTATAGCTGGTGTAATGATAACAGCTTAACGCTAAACATCAACAAGTGTAATATCATTACTTTTTCAAGAAGTCCAAGGTCGTTCATTACAAATGATGTTTTCAACGATGTTGCAATTAATCGGGTTGATAGGATAAGGGATTTAGGTGTCACTGTGGATTCGAAGTGGTCATTTGCACACCATATCTCAAACATTGCCGCGAAAGCTTATCAGATGCTGGGTTTTGTAAAGCGTAACAGTAAGAACTTCACAAATAGCAGAACGCTGGTAACGCTGTATAATTCGTTAGTGCGCCCCCACTTGGAATATTGTTCAACGGTTTGGTCTCCGTACACTGATTGTGAAATTAAGAACATTGAGCAAGTTCAAATGAAATTTGTAAGGTACCTTGCCTTTAAATTTAGTATTGATCAGCTCTACTTTGATCTTTTGTCGACTTTTGGCCTTCGCAGTCTTAAAGAAAAGCGTGTAGAAGCTGACATTAAGTTAGTATTCAAACTGCTCAACGGGTATTTGGATTGCCCTGGAATTGGTTGGTATACGGGTTCCACCGCGCTCTCTTCGGTCTGATAGTACGTTCCATATTGGTTACAGGCGCACGGATTATGCGAAATATTTTAAATTTTGACTTTTTTAATGGAAGTTTTTCATTGTTAAAGCGCCTTTTAAAAGAAATGTAATATTATTATATTGTTTAGTTTTAAGTTCAGTGTTTGTATCTATTATGTATTTTTGTGTTGTATATTTTATTATTCATGTAAATGGCACTCCGTTAAAATAAATACATAAATAAAATTGTGATTAAGCCTTTTTGAATTGAATAAATTTTAATTTGAAATTTGTAACACAGCAAGTCGCTTGTATCTAATAAAACAACAACGTCTGTATAAATGTTTTATTTTATACAATCTCTTTGGTAACTAAATTATTCAAATGGAACTCACTGCACGGAACATTTTCCTTTTAAATTACTGATTACATCTAATTAATTCGAGGCAATCGATTCGGCAATGAAGGAAAACAATGCCCCGCGTTTCTTCCGCTTACGAGCGAAACTTGTAAATACACGTGTTAAAATCGCCGCAATCGGAGGAATCGCGGCGTTATTATGTAATTGTGGAAACGGGTAAAATCGTGCGCCTCTGAGCGCAGAATCGTTTTATCGAACGCGGATTCCAGGGCAGGAAATTTTGAATTCGTCGCGTTTAATGCAGGCAACACAACATACACCCGTGCGACCGCGCACGCCTACTCCTATCGACGTCCGCGGAAATCAAATGCGAAAACCATTCAGCGCCGAAAGTCCGAACTGCGAGCGTGCGAACCGAGAAGAAAAGCGGATTGTAGTTTGAAATAAAAATTCAATTCAATTCGAGTTATTGCGTTTTCGTTTTTTTTTGTTTGTTTCGCGGAAGGAATTGAATTCGGTGGAGATAACGATTCGGGGCGAGTCATGCGCACTCGAGTCGGGCCCGTCACGGCCATGTTCGCACGTTCGCGTCCGTCGGTTTAGATTCTCGAAGGCGGTGCGTGTGAAAATCGTGGATTAAGTGCGTGCAGAGCCGGCGGCCGAACCTGACAGCGAAAATGTCGGGCAACATGGGAATGGAGCAGCTTATTCCCATCGTGAATAAGCTGCAGGATGCGTTCACGCAGCTCGGCGTGCATATGACCCTAGACCTGCCGCAGATAGCCGTGGTGGGCGGACAGTCGGCGGGCAAGAGTTCCGTCTTGGAAAACTTTGTCGGCAGGTAAATTTAAACCGACCATTACAAATCAGCCCCCTTCGCTTATTATCGATCCGGACGGATCAACAAGGCCCCCCTTTGTAACAATCACACACACACACATACACAAACACGGATCTCGAACATTATCGACCTGCGCGAGACATTTTTTTCAAACACTGACATTTCGATGACGTTTCGAGACGCACTCTTTTTTTTTGTCTTTCTGGAAGCCCCCCGGGGGCTGCTTACTCATCTTTGCATCACAACAGATGATTAATACGCAATTAACAAAATCAATCGTGTTCCACTTGTTTTTATCTCGGATTCCATGGGTGACTTGATTGTCTCGAATCTAGGTTATGAATATAATCACTGTGGGATTAAATCTAGTAAATTGCCTTTTATTAATATTAATGCAATCGAATTAATTCCTTCCAAATTATCCAATGGAATTACAATAACGAGGACAACAAAATCAATAAAATGAATATACCGAGTTGAATGTAACACGGGTGTGAAGTTAGCCATAGATTTCAGAAATTAGTCATGAAAGGGTTAAGTCATTGTTTTTGAAAATTTCTTTCACTGAGACATTCGATTTACTTTATATTATACATTGAAATAAGCAAAACCCCTCCCGTGCCATTTAATAAATTTCATTTTTAATTTTCAGTAGCGTTTTTTTTTTTTTTTTTTTAGATAATTGAATTATTTTTATATACACATATTATTTATTATTATTATATTTATATCCTTACACCTAACGGTAGAAAGGAAAAAGATTAAAAAAAAAATTATATTTATAATTATTTGTATTATTGAGAACCCCCTACACCACCATTATGGTAGATGGGGAATTTAGATTATATATATTATTGAGAACCATACTATTTTTTACAACCTTATTATTCTCGGATTGCATGCTCACAGTTTGTACTTTTGGCGCTGACTGATTTTTTTATTTTCATGGACGTCGATAGACTATACGTTTTTTTTCTTTGTATTACTAAAGCCCCTTTGCACCGCCTTGTTTAAGTACTCCTTAACTCATGACATTTAGCTTGCAGCGCATGCGCACTACGTCTAAGATTTCCTTAAATTTTATTTCCTTAACTTCACAAAGGGTACCTTAGCGTTGACATACGACTGATTCTAACCTACACATTATTAATTTATAGATAATGATTAAAGTAGAGAAAGCGAACCAATAATGTTATAAAGAAAATTGTGAAATGTATAAATTTTTAAATAAATACATTGTTTAAAGTTTCTTTTCATTACTATAATGTTTATAACGGTAATAATTACTCCAAATAATTGTGTTTTTCTAAAATTCATAATAAGTTTCTATGATTTCAAGGTTAGAAAGCGAGAATAATACGTGTTTGTAGATGACACGATGTTAGGCGCTGACATTCCACTAGATTTTCCCCCAACTAAGGAGACCTTGTTCAAGCCTTGTTTATATGAGTGGTGCAATCCAGTCTCTACTATTCTTTCTTTAACTTTTAAGCAACTCTTAACTAAGTAAAATCGGTGCAAACGGGCATAAAAGATGTATAGGGATCATACGTCTTTTAGTAATACAAAAAAAATACATTTTTCACACCGGACCTACCTCGCCCTCAAATTAATTTAAATCTTTCTTTCTTTCTTAATCTTATCCTCTTTTACCCGTATTGGGTGTCGAGGTTAATTTAAATCTATACGCCCTAAAAGCATTAATTTCAAAGATTTTCTTCACTCTAAATAAATCATTGGTTGGGAGCCGGGGTGGGTGAGCGGTCAAGGCGCTGGTCTTTGAAATTCACCTATCGCGGTGCTCGGGTTCGAATCACACCGGGGCAAGAGATATTTCTAACGAAATATACTTGTCCCGGATCCATGGAAGTTGTGTTTGTCCTCATCATAGATTAATGACAATATATATTCATAGACAGTTTCGTTAGTGGCTGAATGGAATTTACCTATGCCAAAAATGTCCCTCATTTCATCATTCCTTAACCTTAATATCCTTTCAATCATCCTTCCTTTAAAAAAAAAAAAATCATTGGTTGGGTTCAGCAGACTCCACGGGTGCGACTGTTGAAACTAATCGAATTCTACTAAAGAATGTTTTTACTATAAGTAGATATATTTTTTTAAATAAAGACGTCTTAATATTCATAAAGTGGCCATATTTGACTTAACATATTATACAAAACAATTGAAAATAAACAAATGATTTTTGATAAAGCATGGGATGGAGCATTTCTCATTCTTCTTTTAATAAATCGGAACAAAAAAAATGTAAATTCCTTAAAGAAATATTGCTTTTTTATCCCCATCAAATATATTTTTCACTCCACTCTTGAATGTGTTTTCACATTTTATACTGTTTTTTTATGGATTAATTAAATAGTTTGCCATGGAAACAATAGATATGACAGCAAAGAAACAAACAGCAATGTTTTATATTTGTTATTGAATTTTTTACAATCGAAGTATTTATTATCAAATTTTTGTGAAAACATGTACGAACTTTCGAAAAGGGACACTTTTTTATTACCTGCATCTTTGTCTGCTGTATTATGCAAAAATTTTTGATTTGAGAATATTTAATGTAAGGAGCAAAAAAATGTTATGTAATATAAGACCCTTTGAAGACACGTGTTTCAGGATCTATCCCTCGTCAGAACAGCTCTGCCTTACAAAATTTAAACAATTTTGTTGTAACCATATCTCGAATCAATGTCATCCATATTTTTAAACAAAAAATCATTGATCGTGGTGCGGTAATGATCTCTACTGACTGTAATGCGAATTCCGGCTTCATTTTTGAAGAAATAATGTCCAATGATGCCACCATACCAAACTTTTTTTTTTTTTATTCTATAGAGTCTCTTGTGGATTGGCCTCACCCTATATATGTGCCAATTTTGGTTATTAAGAAACCCGTTAAGCCAAAAATGAACCTCAGAGATTGGGCACAATTTTGCAGAATAAAACGATAAAACAATGTGTTAGCTCTTTTTTTATTTTCTATTTTTTCTATTGTTGACTTTTTGAAACTGCTTTTTTGTAAACAATTTGGTATATTATGATCATAAATATCAGAGCACAGTATGACATTTGTAAATTCTGTCTAAGGAAAAAAAAACAGCCTTTATAAGTTCATTCTCGAGTTGAGCAGAATAAGTAAACACGATTTTTAATGATTTTTTTTTGGAGCTAGTCTATGCAAAACATGATGAATCTGAAGTCCGTGTAACGATCGAGCGGGGATCCAAAATGATTTTAATTTAATGTGTGACTATTTTATTTTTAAAGCTTGATTAGTTAACAAACACGACCGAGAAAACAGACTGCTGGTGGTGTTCCCTTTTTGGGAGTCGAAATAGAAGTGATCAGAAAAATACAAATTACAATTAAGAATATTAGATAAGTGGGGCACGCATAAGCCGGGGCGAACTTTGAATTATTTGTTCTTCCCAGGGTTATCTGTGCCCTCTTTAACAAACAAGGTTCTGGTAATGATATTTTCGCGCAATTGAAAAGATTAAGAAGTAAACAAACGATTCATATCATTAACAGAATTTGAAATACAATAATAATAATGGGTACATTACATCCGTTTCTTTAGGAAAACTACCGTTTAGTCGCAATTCACTGTTAGGAAAGGTTTCCGAATGGTGTCACAGGATTTTTAAAATTTTGAAAACGGAATCATGGGTAAACGTGCGTGAAATGAACGAATCCGAAGTCAAACTCTGTAGGAAACTTACCGTTTGGTCACAATTCGCATTTAAAGTCCCAATTTTGAGGTTATAATTGCTCTGATTTTCGACTAAATAAGCACATAGAGAATTATTCATCGACTATTATAAATAATACATACATATTTAATTAATGATTTTTTAATGAAAATAACTTCGGTTAGTTTAGTTTGGGTTAGTTTAGGTTATGTTAGGTTAGTTTGGGTTAGGTTAAGTGAGTGTGCAAACATGTTTGGAAACATAGAGTTAGAATAACTAGAGGAAGCATACGCACCGTTTGTTGTGATCCAACATACAGGGGAAAAACGTAAGGGGAATACACAATTTGTAAACACAAGTAACTTCACAGCTGATTTTGACGCCTAACCCAATACACAAACTCGTCAGTGCTTTATTGAATTACTAGCTCGTATTGGTGTTTTTGACTAGATTTTAATTGTCTGTGTTTTGTTTGCTCATTTCTGCTTGTGTTTATTGTCTGATTCGTGATTATTGTTATATTGTCATTGTTTTATTTCGTGAATTCTTCGAAACCTTTATTGAAGTCATTGGAAATAATTCATTTACGATATTATTTGTGTCTTACGGTTATTATCCTGATGTCAAAATATAAAATTATATTTATTTACAATTTCGAATTACCATCAGGTCTGTTTATGTAATAATAACATAACAAGTAATAATAAGTCTGCATATTTTTGGTCAATTAAGATATTAATACTGTGAAATGAACAGATATTTTCATGATTCGACGATGCTAAAGAATTCCGACCATCATAAACAATAATAAATAATTTGAATTTAAGCGGGAAATCGAACAGCTGCGACGTTCCACTTGTGTTTATGTTTACGTTTTCAGACGCGATATATCGGACTACAAACATTCCCTATCCCCACCACATCATTACTCGTCTAGTATATTCTATGTCTATGTTTGGAAAGTATTCTGACAAAACGTGCAAGTTGTACCAACCTATCCAATATTTTCATTAAAAAATCATTAGTAATAAATATGTATGTATTATTTATAATAGTCGATGAATAATTCACTATTATTTTTTATTATATTGTACAAAATACGCTTGATTTAGTGGAGCGGTGACGCCATCAATTTTTGCCATCATAAATTAAAATATCTACTATTTACAAATGGATCTAAAATACATATTGATTTTTTCATAGAAACGTAATTTTCTGTATAAAATTAAAATCGTGATTTTGGCCGAATAAATGAAAAAATCGCAACAAATTTAACTTTCGTCATAAATTAGAAGATTATTTCATCATGTGTACGATTTATACTTGCAATGTGCTTATTTAGTCGAAAATCGGATCAATTATAACCTCAAAATTGGGACTTTAAATGCGAATTGTGACCAAACGGTAAGTTTTCTACAGATTTTGACTTCGGATTCGTTCATTTCACACACGTTTACACATGATTCTGTTTTCAAAATTTTATATATCCCGTGACACCATTCGAAAACGTTACCTTTGTATCAAACTAAAACTTCTACTCATTATACACAAAAGAAACAGTCCATTACATCAGTCTAATTTAATTTCACCATTAAATATCAACAAATTGAATTTTATTCAAAAATTTTAGGTTAGGCGCGTTATCGAAAATCATAGAGTGAATATATTCTTGTCCATGTCGAAAATGATAAATTAATTGCGGGTGAAAAAAAAATAGATGGCGCTATTTTCATAAAAAATTATTATAAAATAATTTAAATACTGTTTTTAAATTCCACTGCATTAAAAATAATAAAAAATAACACACATTCTTGTGAACATATGTAATTATAATTACTGTGATCGTGATACTGATATGCTGATAACCAGCATTTCACGCTTGTGATCTTAGTTCAGACATGACTTTAGATTTTCAATGCCAACTTCCTCGTCGATTTTTGTTATACGTTCGATATAAATACGGTGAAATTAAGCTAAACATAAAATTTTCAAATGTACCCACTGATTTTGTTAATGAAAAAAAAAAAAACAATCAAATACAGTGATAAAATTATTCTATTAAATTATTATCAAAGCACAATGATTTCCTCTATCGTGTGTAGTAGTTTATGAAAAAAAAAAAAGAAATTAGTCACATTAAAAATCAAAAGCCATTGCATAATTTATAATTAGCATTAAATTTATTATGTAAGCTTAGCAAATCACTATTGTCATTTATTTGTAAATTTTACATAAAACTATTGAAAAAGAGTACGTTGTGTTTGAAATGTACATATAGTGATAAAAATAAAAAAGTGAAGAAAGAAATAAAATATTACTACATTATATATTGTTGTGTGTTTGCTTTATGCTAAGAAATGTTTAATTCTCTCTAAGACAGCAAAAGGAGGTTTTGGTTGAAAAAATATATTATTATATAGTTATCTAAAAAAAAAAAAAAAATAAACGGACTTCAGATTGATAATTTTCAGGCAAAAATACATGTTTAAAAAAAATATACCTAATCTAGTTCATCTATTATTTTGTACACACATATAGATTTTTTAAGATCTTAGAAGTTATCAAGGTCACATCATCTGATCTCAAAAATATATATATATATATATAATCTAAAATCCCCATCAACCATAATGGTGGTGTAGGGGTCAAAAATATATAAATTCTGAAATATATATTTTTTGCAAGGAAAAAGTTCTAAAAGAAAAAAACTTGCCACCTTAATTTTTTTTGTTTAATATTTCATGTATTTGCTAATTTCCCAGAGAAGTTGTGGGAAAAAAAGCAAGTTATTGAATGAAAATCTGATTTAGAATTTTTCAAAAATTAGTTATAAACATAGACGTAGAATATACTAGACGAGTAATAGGGAATGTTTGTTGTCCGATATATCGCGTCTGTAAACAAGTGGAACATCACAGCTGTTCGATTTCCCCAGCAGAAGACATCTCCTACCAGATTCAGTTGTTCAAATTAAACACAAATTATGTATTATTATTTATGATGGTCGGAATTCTTTAGCATCGTCGAATCATGGAAATATGTGTTCATTTCACGGTATTAATAACTTAATTGACCAAAAATATGCAAACTTATTATTACTTGTTATGTTATTATTACATAAACAGACCTGATGGTAATTCGAAATTGTAAATAAATATAATTTTATATTTTTACATCAGGATAATAACCGTAAGACACAAATAATATCGTAAATGAATTATTTCCAATGACTTCAATAACCACGAATCAGACAATAAACACAAGCAGAAATGAGCAAATAAAACACAGACAATTAAAATCTAGTCAAAAACGCCAATACGAGCTAGTAATTCAATAAAGCACTGACGAGTTTGTGTATTGGATTAGGCGTCAAAATCAGCTGTGAAGTTACTTTTTCTTTGTGTATTCCCCTTACGTTTTTACCCTGTATGTTCGATGTCAATAAACTGTGCGTATGCTTCCTCTAGTAATTCTAACTCTATGGTTATAAATAAGTTGTGAAGAAACAAAATATGATAAATAACCTTAAAACGGATTCGCTTCGAGACTGTCAAGCGAGTAGGTTGTTTCCTTGTTTTTGATAGTATGCACGTGGTCTTTGTAAGTTTGTTTATTCTATTTTCCTTTTATTATATATATATAACATCTTTATTTCTGCAGACAATTTTATATACAATAAATTAATAATATAATTCTTATAATATGTTATACGTTGTCCTTAGAAAACGGCTATCGACTATCGGTCTTTCTGCCTCCCTTTTATTATTTTTTCCCATTCTCTTAATTAATTTTTCCATTATAAGGAGTAAATATTAGTTAAATTTCACGTCAATTATGGACGTAGACTCGGGAGGGCCGGGCCCTACCGGAAATTTACCGATTCAGAATCGTATTCTTATAAAGCAGTTTAATAAAGGAGATAAAGTGCCATATTTTGTTTATGTAGAGAGAAAAGATGATTTTAGTCCTAATGATAGAAATGATGTTTCTAATAATAATACTGTTTTACACGAGATGACTGTTGGTAAGATTATGTATAAAGCTGGTTATGATGTGATAACCTCTAGAAGAGGTAGAAATAGAGTTTCAATTCATTTTAAAAATATAAATAATGCTAACAAATTTCTGAGTTCGGAATCTTTGTTAAATAATAATTCTTTAAACGCATTCATTCCCAGTCAATTTATTATTACTAAATTTATTTTGAGGGAGGTTGAGCCTTCGTTATCCGAAACAGAAATTTTGGAACAATTAAATGTCTGTAATTCTTTTGTAACCTTGGCAGTAAGAAGATGGAAAAGGAAATCCATTGGAAATGAAGAAACTCTGTTGTTGTTACAATTAGAACAAATGCAATGCACTCAAAGGCATTGCATTTGTTCTAATTGTAAACTATATAGTACTTATAAAACTCCAGAAATGTTTATATTTCCTGTAACCCAATGCGAATTCTGTTTCAGATACGGACATACAAAGAGCCTGTGCAAAAGTAAGATTAGATGTTTGAAATGTGGAGATATTGCTCATCTCACTGCTAATTGTTCTCAATTAGATTTTAAGTGTGTTCATTGTTCTGGTGCTCATTCATCAATAGAATTAGGTTCTCTTTCAAAGAACCGAATTTGTCCGGAATACATTAGACAGAAGAAAATAAGAGTATATGGCCGGGTTCAATGTGTCTTTCTCTGAAGCAAGTAATTTATTTCCAAAATCAAATATTTCTAATAATACAAATAATAGCAGCTTCTATAAAATTTATAACAATTTAGTTCCTAATCAAAATAACTTTCCTAATCTCTCTTCCTCTTTCAATTCAACTAATCTGAGTCAGGTTTCAAACAAAAAATAGCTATGTCACTATTCTAAAAAATAACTCAAAAAGAAGAATAACTCCAACTAGTGTAAAAGATATTGAATTCAGCCAAAAGTACTTGGATATTATTAACCCGAGTACTCCATCGCCTAAAAAGATTTGTTATAGGAACTCTTCTCCTTCCACTTCTTCAGAGCATATGGAATGTAATCCAGAAGATATTAGGGATTTATTTATAAAATTGTTTTCAGCAGATCCTAATTTATTTGTTAAATCATTAATTAGTATAATACCAGTCGACACTCATTTACAACATATACAGAATTCTAACAGTAAACCCTCCGACAATGAAAATAATACATTGGAATATTAGAAGTATATTTGCCAATAGATCTAATTTGTATAATTTAATTGAATCATATAATCCAGACATTCTATGTATTTCTGAGACTTGGATAAAATACAATGTTAAATTTAATATTAAAGAAATAAATATGAATAAATTATTAAAAATCAACCAATAAAACACAGATTAGATTGAATAACTTTAAATTAATTCAATATAATCTGTGTTTTATTGATTGATTTTTAATAATTTATTCATATTTATTTCATACAATATGAACTACCAATGTCTAAATATTAAAACCATTAATTAATATTAAAGGTTTTCATTCTGTATTAAAATCTCGTTTGGATGGTAAAGGTGGTATTGCTATATTTATTAGGAAATGTATATCTTTTTCGAAAATTGATTTGGATTCTAATGCTTTCAGAAACAACAATTCTCAATTTATTTCTATAAGATTTTCTAAATTTAATCTTTTATTTGGATATATTCCTCCCTCTGTCAGATGTAATCTGGCATTTTGGGAATCAATTTCCTCTAATTCAGTTCCCTACATTATTGTAGGTGATTTTAATTCACATATCTCGTACATTAATGGTTCACATTCTAATTCCAATGGTAAATCTCTTTGGGAGTTTATTGAAAATAATAATTTATTGGTTGTTAATGACTCTAACCCTACTCTTTTTTCATATTCTAATAATAATACTAAAAGTATTATAGATTTATCTATTGTGTCACCTAGTTTAGGGGCTTTAATTTCTTCCTACACACTAAACAATACTTATGGAAGTGACCATTTTCCAGTTGTTTTGGATATAAGTATTAATGTTTCTGGAAATTTTACTCACAAACATTTATTTAAGCCATCTAGAAATTTTAAAGCTGCAAATTGGGAATTGTTTACAAAAGAAGTATTGGAATCTGTTTCTAATGATTGTTCCTACTCTAATTTAAGTAATAAGTTGAATTGTACAGGGAATGAGGCAATTCCTTTACATTACCAATTTTATCGTCGAACTTTGTGTCCATGTTGGGACGATGAATGTAGTATGCTTAAGGAAAAAAGAAAGAAGGCTATAAAAGATTATTATCAGTTTGGTTCTACAACTAATTTTATTATTACTAAAAAAGCTATTGCAGTTGTAAAAAATCTTTCATCAAAAGAAAAAGAAAAGTTTTAAAGAATTTTGCGAAACTATCTCCCGATTTACCCTTACTTCGGAAGTTTGGAAAAATATCAAAATATTTAAGAAATCTTTTGAACCTGTTTCTTATGTTCCTATAAATGATAAAGTTAGTAATTTTTTTTTTTTGTAATTTAACACCCCAGTGGGTAACCCCTCAATTTAAATTTAACTTTGCTGACTCAAATAATTATTATCTTAATGCTAAATTTACATTGGCTGAATTAAACTCTGTTTTAGACATTGTTAAAGACTCTTCTACGGGAATTGATAATATATCTTATTCGATGATTAAACATCTTTCTTTTGAGGCTAAATCTGTATTATTGAAGTTATTTAATCAGTTTCTGTCGTCTGGTACTTTACCTGAGGATTGGCAAAAACAAATTATTTGTCCAATTTTGAAACCTGGAAAGGATCCAAACTCACCATCTAGTTATAGACCTATTGCTTTTACTTCATGTGTAAGGAAAATTTTTGAACATTTAATTAAATCTCGTCTAGATTTTTGGTTAGAATGTGAAAATTTGTATCCATCAACCCAGTGTGGATTTCGTAAAAGTAAAGGAACTATAGATAATTTATGTAAATTAATTTCTGATATTAATTCTGCCTTTTTAAATAATGAATTTACTGTTGCTCTTTTTATAGATTTTTCTCCTGCATTTGATTCAGTCATTCCTTCTATACTAGTGAAAAGACTAGAAAATATAGGTATACCTCTTTCTTTAGTCAGATGTATTTGGTTTTTAATTCAAAAAAAGGTACTTTACATGAAAGAAGACTGAATTTAGTAACCCTAGATTTTCTTATGTTGGTCTCCCACAAGGGTCTGTTCTTAGTCCTTTATTATATATTTTGTACACCCTTCCATTAGAATCAATTATTACTCCTTATTGCAATATTTTGCAATATGCAGATGATGTTGTATTATATTGTTCCGGAAATAACATTCAATCTCTTTATAACAGAATTAATCAAGCGTTATTTGTGTTATCTGATTGGTTAAATGTTCATGGTTTATCGTTATCCCCTTTAAAATCTAAAAATATTATTTTTATGAAAAGGAAAAGAAAACTTCCAAATTATACCTTGTTTTTTGAAGGTAAACCTATTACGAAAGTCTCAGAAGTTAAATACTTGGGTTTATATTTAGATTATTATATGTCATGGAGATCACACATTAATGACCTTAAATCTAAAGTTAATAATCTTTTTAATATAGTTAAATATCTTTCACATGTATGGTGGGGTTCAGACCCTGCAATGTTATTAGCTGTCTATAAATCTTTAATTCGATCTAGAATAGAATATGGTCTATTTTTAATGTCTCCTATAAGTGAAAATTTAATTAAAGTAATTGAGAGACTACAATTTTCTTTTCTTAGACTAGTGCTTGGATGTATGAGATCCGCCCCTTCTAGAGCTTTAGAAGTGGAAAGTGGAATTCCTCCAATATTTTTAAGATCAGAATTTTTAGCATTAAAGTATTTTTTGAAATGTATTTCTAATAATAATTCATTGGTTTTATCTGGAATGAATAATCTGTTAAAGTCATATGAGGTTAAAAAGAAACCTTTCTCTAAAATCTTGGACAACTATGCTATTGTTTCATCTTTTAATATTTTTATAAGTATGAACCTAAATATCATATTTCTCTAATTTTTATCCAATCAAAATTATTTAAAATATAGATTTAAATGCTTCTAGTTCGAGGGGTTTAGATATGAACTCTAGATTTAACTTGATTGCCAGAGATAAATGGTTTAATTTTAAATTTTGTTTCACTGATGGTTCCTATACATCAACTCACACGGGTGGTGGTGTATATATAGAGGATTCAATATCATTTTCATTTAACATAACTTATTCCTCCTCCATTATTACTGGTGAATTATCAGCTATTTTTGAATGTCTGAAGTTAATTAAGGTGCTGTCTATTATTAAGGCTGTTATTTTTACAGATTCTAGAAATGCATTGTATGCTATACAAGAGAAAGGTATTATTCCACACAGGAATTTGTTGGCATCTAACATTCGTAGCCTTATTTTTGATTTATATGAATTGAATTATAATATCACATTGTGCTGATTTCCTAGTTATGTAGGTATAACTGGGAATGAAACTGCGGATTGTCTTGCAAGATCAGCAATTGAGTTGCCAATAACTGAATACTCATCTCCTTATACAGACTATTTTAAGGATTTGAAGACAAGTCTTCGACTTAAATGGCAATATCTTTGGTCTGATTCATCTTATCATACTAGATATTTTGCGCTTCATCCAGTTATACCTTGTGAGGTTTGGTTTTTTAATCCAAAAGTTCGGGGCAGGAGGTTTGTTACCTCAATTATTAGAATTAAAACAGCACATCTCTCTACTCCAACTCATTTATTTAAATTAAATGTAGTTTTATCTCCTAACTGTGAATGTGGGGAATATGGTGATATAAATCATATATTTTTCTCTTGTAAAAATTACTATCAGAGTTGTGACAGATTGTACTCATCATTAATTTCACTTGGTCACCCTTCTCCTATTTCTACTTACTCACTGTTATCACGTCCATCTTTTAATACATACTATATCCTTTATTCCTTTTTATGTGAAAATAACATTTATGTGTAATTCCTATTGTGAGTCTTTGTTTTTAGGATTCCAAGGGATTCCATACTAACTTTAACCTTTCACAACTTAAGTCTCGAATGTAGTACTGGCCAACAGAGCATATTTGCTAGGGCCATTTAAACCACGCAAGAAGAAGAAGATAACTTTAGAATATTAAAAAGAAAAAACTATAAAAATGTGAAGATAGGTTATAAATATTTTGAATTAATTTCTCACTTAACCCGTGGTGAAACATATTTAATTAATAAACTTTGATTAATACACTTGTTGTTTGAAACAAACCAAGTGTATTAATCAAAGTTTATTAGGTTATAAATGCTTTATTCTTCAAATTAATTTAAAATATGTTACTATTTTTTAAAATATTAGGTGGCTGCTAACTTTCAAATCAGGAACGGGAATCAGTAAAAGAAATCCGCAATTTCATCATCTACTAAAAAAAATAACTCACTATACATGCTACTATTTTTATTATCGGTATTTTTGATGCATTACTCAATAATATTCAGCATAAACAATCGGAATTTCGAATTTCAAACACAATTATATTCAAGGTTATGGTTAGCTGATGCATCCAGCCAGTGAACAAAACCGTTAATTAATTGAGGGCCATCATTCGCGTCAACAATGAAATTTTTGAATTTTCAACGACCTTGCTCTTATCACTACATTTATCACCACACCCGTTTGGAACAACAAAGCTTTATCTTTATAACTCGAATAAAATTTATCACACAATTACCTCCAGATAATTAATTAATATTTCTATTATAATCAATCCATTAATCGAAATTTCACTTTACGAAAGGAAAAGTCAGATGGAATAAAATGCTGTAAACTTATCTTCCTCGACACCCAATACTGGTAAAAGAGGATAAAATTAAGAAAGAAAGAAAGAAAGAAACTTATCTTCACTGGATGTTTATTTGTACAAGATGTATATTTTGAACATTATCAATGGATGTACAATTGCAAATTTTATAAACGCAAATATGTTGTTCATTCATAATCGACAATCATTTACCGGCATTAGCCAGTGTTGAGTACAATTATTTATTTATTTATTGACGGTATCTCATTTTACACTGATCTACAAAGATTAGTTACGCATGTAAATGTAACAAAATATAAAATAAATTAAAAGAATAACTTAAATATTATAAGCAATGCTTAATAGTAAAACGGATAAACAAACATAATATACAAAACGGCTAGAATTTAAAATGAAAATGAGTGTATGAATGAATATATATATTGTAATAAGTTAATTGTTATAAATTATTTATTTTATTTATTTATTTAGTCATATATATCATCGTTATATGTTCCTCTCTACTTCTCAGTGTGAGGTGATAAATTATTTTATCGCCAATCGGCACTAAATACATCTATTATTATCGCCATTTGCGGCACTAAACCGTCCCATTATTTTACTACTTTCAACAAGTAACATTATGGGACAATACTAACAAAATCTAAGGAGGTCGAATCCTGTCAGTTTAGTTGTCAAAAAAAAACATGAGTAGTGAAGAGTTTGAAATACCATGTACTCCACCAGAAATACGCGAAAGAGCGATAGAAACAACGCTCGAAATTCTTCCAAATAAGTCTAGACATATTTATAATCGTCAACACGATTTATTCACAAGTTGGTGTGACAGAAATAACATTAAAAAAATTAGCGAAAACGTTCTCTTGACATATTTTTCTGAAAAATCCAAGGAATATAAAGCAGCAACATTATTGTCATATTATTCTATGTTAAAAGCATCTCTTTCGGTAAAAAACGACGTTGATATAAGCCAATATAAGAAACTTACGGCGTTTTTAAAACAGAAATCAAAAAATTATACGCCAAAAAAATCGAAAGTTCTCACACAAGAAGAAATAATACAGTTTCTATTGAATGCACCAAATGAAATATATTTAATGATGAAGGTAAGATAGTAATCAATTATCGAAGCATATTTGTTATTAATGTAGATATTATTTTAGATTTGTGTTATTTTTGGCGTTGCTGGAGCCTGCCGTAATAATGAATTAGTAAATCTTAAAGTTGATGATATAGAAGACAAGGATACTGTATTTTAATTTAAATAAAAAATCCTATACTTTTTCATTTATTTTTAAGATTGGCGATAAAATTTTGTATGCACCACGTCAGTAAAATATCTTTATCGAACTCGTCTTTATTCACCTCGCTCGCTCCGCTCGCTCGTCTCATAACCTCAGACTCGTTCGATAAAGTCTTATTTTACTGACTTGGTACATAAATAATTATTATGATTGAAAAAAAAAATTGAAAATCTTGTAAAATATTCAGTTTTAAATTATTTTTTTATTCATTTATTTACATAATACAATGTATTGCAGAAATATTCTGGTGTCATCCACGTTACAATAGCGCATGCTGCCACTAACTTATAAAAGTGTAATAGGGCCGGTGTCAGTGTTTTATCAAAAATTTTGCATTAAAATACTAATTAATTACTCAACTTTTTATTTCGTGACTGAAATAAGTGAGTTTGCAAAAAATTGGGGTTATGTAAAATTAACTTGTTTATTTTGACAGTTACAAAAAAATTGTGGTAACGTTTCCGAATGGTGTCACGTGATATATAAAATTTTGAAAACGTAATCTTGGGTAAACGTGCGTGAAATGAACGAATCCGAAGTCAAAATCTGTAGGAAACTTACTGTTTGGTCACAATTCGCATTTAAAGTCCCAATTTTGAGGTTATAATTGATCCGATTTTCGACTAAATAAGCACATTGCGAGTATAAATCGTACACATGATGAAATAATCTTCTAATTTATGACCTAAGTTAACAAATTTGTTGTGATTTTTTCATTTACTCAGCCAAAATCACGATTTTAATTTTATACAGAAAATGACGTTTATATAAAAAAATCAATATATATATTTTAGATCAATTTGTAAATAATAGATATTTTAATTTATGATATCAAAAATAGATGGCGCCACCGATCCACTAAATCGAATGTATTTTGTACAGTATAATAAGAAAATAATACAGAATTATTCATCGACTATTATAAATAATACATACATATTTAATTAATTATTTTTTAATGAAAATATTGGATAGATTAGTACAACTTACGATCTTTAGCAACATGCAATGCTCATACTTTAAATTCACAGATATCTGAGTAAGTTAAGAAAACCACTGTGTGATTGTTTTAATAACGTGGTAATTTATATTTTTAGTCAAAATATGCATAATAACCTAAAATAGTAACAATTTTTGCACCAGAAAAGTTTCACTCATAGCTAAAGTATTTGAAATACTCTAATAATTGTCAGAATACTTTCCAAACATGTTTGCACACTCACCTAACCTATACTAACCTAACCTAAACCAACCTATACTAACCTAACCTAAGTCAACAAAACGTGCAAAAGGTCGTAAGTTGTACCAATCTATCCAATATTTTCATTAAAAAATCATTAATTAAATATGTATGTATTATTTATAACAGTCGATGAATAATTCTGAATTATTTTTTTATTATATTGTACAAAATACATTCGATTTAGTAGAGCGGTGGTGCCATCTATTTTTGATATCATAAATTAAAATATGTATTATTTACAAATTGATCTAAAATATATATATTGATTTTTTTACAAAAACATCAGTAAACGTCATTTTCCGTATAAAATTAAAATCGTGATTTTGGCTGAGTAAATGGAAAAATCGCAACAAATTTGTTAACTTTCGTCATAAATTAGAAGATTATTTCATCATGTGTACGATTTATACTCGCAATGTGCTTATTTAGTCGAAAATCGGATCAATTATAACCTCAAAAATGGGACTTTAAATGCGAATTGTGACCAAACGGTAAGTTTCCTACAGATTTTGACTTCGGATTCATTCATTTCACGAATGTTTACACATGATTCCGTTTTCAAAATTTTAAAAATCCCGTGACCCCATTCGGAAACCTTTCCCTTCAAATTATTAATAAGTCGTTTACTTTTTCATTCTGTAAGTTTTTCGTTTGAAAATTTATTTCGTGACTGTTAAAATAAGTGAGTTTGGAAAAAATTGGGGTTGTGTAAAATTAACTTGTTTATTTTGACAGTTACACAAAAACTGTTTGAAACAAAAGTTGCTTGAAATCTAATTGCGAATGATTTTCATTTCAAAATCGTTTAAACTGTAATAATAAACGAATTAAGGCGGAAAAACCTTCGATTATTAGCCATTTCATGTAATATATGTGAATATAAATCTACAAATACATTGTAAATAATTATCTAAACTATGTATAAATGTTACATGAATAAAGATGTTTAGTAGTAAACGAATTACAATGACATAACCCCAAAAGTTACGAAGAAATCACGGATCGTGTAAATTACGCAGGATCGCGATTTGGTTTTAAAATTACAAATACCAGTAAGTTGAATTAAATAATCTTTATTCCAACTACTGACTAAAATTAAGATAACCAGAAAATGTAACAAGTTTTAGAACTTAGAAAATAATCGATAACGTTAAAGCAGAAGCGACTGAAGAGCACGATGTTATGTTCACAAAGGTTGAGACAACACTCTCTCTCGAAGAAGGTTTTACAATTTACTTTTAAAAATGGATATTTAATGACAAGAATAAATAGAGAATTTTATAGAAGAAGAAGGATAAAATATAACTGGATAAGGATTCTGGGGATTTTGACATCTGGTGGTTGAGTTGGAAAACGGTCGTTTACGACTTAATCTCTCGCTCACGGATTATCTCTTATTGCCGTCAATTCGGCACGATCTTGACAAACTGAATAGAAAAGTAGAAAATTTTAAACAATGGTTTATTGCTCCTTCGGTCGTTTCGAAAATAGCTTAAAATATGAAAAATCACGTTCGTCCTATTTGATAAATTTCCAGATTATAATTGGAAGTAAATTTTGCGTTAACAGATCGCTTATATTATACTTACAGTAGTTATTGAACCATTTTTAGTTATTAATTAATTGATTTGTATATTTTTTTTTCTGATATTTGTACTTTATATGGTTGGACAATAAAGATTATTATTATTATTTTTACAATTAAAAAAGTTCTCTTAAAAAAAAAAAATCTATACCAAAATCAATTGTTTACGATTATTGTTTTAAATATTTTTCCAGCCGTCGAAATAAGTGAAAAAACTGATTTTAAGAATTCATATCGATAATTACGAAAAATTAATGATACAAATAAAATTTCACAAAAGCTCTACAAAATTTTCCCACACTATTTTCAATCGAGCGTATAATAAAAATCAACGACGAAGTTGGCATTGGAAATCTAAAATCATTTAAAACTGAAACACTCAATTCTCCCCCTCTAAATAATCCACCACCCAAATTACTTCTGAATCATTAATCAACAAGCTTCTCTGGAAACATTAAATGATATGATTCGAGTGTGTCGTTAAAAGAGTCGGACAGTTGCAGTTTCCTGTTTACTTCCACAAATTGATTAGAGCGAATGAATTTATTTTGCAAATCGTGTCTGCTGGCCACTGTGTGTATCACAAGCGTAAATTCATCCGTGTATTTCCATTACAACATCTGTAATTACAGTGGAGAAGTCGGTGTACTTGTTAAATTTAGCATGAAAACAGTGCCGCTGTCAAACAGGAAGTCGCAGTTTATTAACCGAGGAGACAAACTGAAGTTGAGAGTATTTAAGTGGTGTTACATTTCAATAAAAGGAAAGGAAGAAAAAGTGATAGATTTGGTGTAAATGTGATATTTCTTCGATTCACAAACCATCCAAATTCGTTGCTGCATACAAATTGTATAAAATTTCAGCAATAACAAAATAAGAAAATTTTGAATGCACAGTATTATTTTACTCGACACCCAATACGGGTAAAAGAGGATAAGATTAAGAAATAAAGAAAGAAAGTATTATTTTATCTTGTTAATTAATCCTTCGTTCATAATTAGAAGGACAAAACTGTGAATTTTAAATATTTTATATAAAATGTATTATATTGTATTACACTTAAATATTTTATTAAAATCGTAAACATATTTTTTTTATTGTTTGTGAATCGACGATGTAAAAATACAAAATAATGGATTATTATAAAATAGACAATAAACAAAAAAATTTACGTTTACTAAAAACGTAAACGTAAATTTTTTTATTAATCCATTATTTTGTATTTTTACATCGTCAATTCACAAACAATAAAAAAAAATACGTTTACGATTTTAATAAAATATTTAAGTATAATACAATATAATACATTTTATATAATCTTATTACTAAATGGCTATCGACCATCGGTCTTTCACCCATAAAATATTTAAAATTCACAATTTCGTCCTTTTGATTACAAACAAAAGATTAATTGACAGGATAAAATTATTTTTTTCAAAATTTTCTTATTGCTAAAATTTTATACAAATAAATTACAATTTGTATTCAGGAATAAATTTGGATGGTTTGTGAATCGAATAATTATTTAATTATCAAGCCAAAATTAGTTGATAATAATTTTATTATGAAATGAACCACATTTGTTTTAACAATTAAAAACATAAAAAAAAACAAATAATAAGTCTTAATTGTTTCAATATTAAAAGTAGGCCAACTTGTAAATTTCCTTCTGAAATACATTTTTTTTTATCCATTTTCCTTTCTACCATTGGGTGTAAGGAGTCTAAAATACATACGTTTCTATAACGAAACCTAAATATTTTTTTAATGTTTTTAATTGTTAAAACAAATGGATGGTAATTTACATTCGAGTCGGCTTACTTTCAGCATTGAAACAATTAAGACTTATCATTTGTTTGTTTTTCTTGTTTTTTTGATTGTAATGAAGAATAATTTGGTATTGTTTATTTAGCGTTCGGCTTTCACTCATTGCAACACCCGGCAAGGTTCTAGATTGCTGAATTTTTTCATTGGCAAAGAACGAAATCAACAGGGGAAAGTGAATGAATAATTTGTGCGAGTGCGAATCCGTCTTTTGTAAGGATTTTATAATAGTAACAAGGAATGAATAATATTTTTTTTTTGTTTATGAGTAACCCTACACTCATATGAGTAGAAAGGGTCATTGAATATATACAGGGTGAGTTTTTTTCGATGTTCTCTATGGGGATCTCGGAAACTATAAGAGATAGAAAAACGGTTAAATGGGGAAAGAAGTGTAGTTTTATAAGACGAATAAAATGACACTTTCAAAATATTTGAAAAAGTAGGTAACTAGATATTTTGAAAAAAGTAAAATGTGTCAATTTTTTGAAATCAATATATCTCTATTATTATCATAGATAGAAAAAAACTGTAAAGGACAAAGTTGTACAAAATTTTACACAGATTAATAACAAAAAATCAAAAAAAAAATTTTCGCCCATATTTTGGGAGATATGACACAAACTTACCTTTTTTAAATGGAAACAATAGTTGGCTATGACTTTATTAAAAGGGCTATTTTTTTCCCTTTAATCCGATATAACATATGCCATAGTTATTTTTAAAATAAAATAAGTTACAGTCATTTTTAATTTTACCATACACCAAAAAATAGTTAGCCATGGAAAAGACAAAAGTAAAACAATTGCAGTTGTTTATTCTAAACACACATTAATTCATTTCCGTATTTGGTTTGTTTCGATAAGTTTGTTTTGTATTTTTTTGGTGTTGTAAGTTTTTTTAAAGTGATAATGAATTTTTCCAACAAAGAAAAGCTTGATATGCTTGTTTGTTACATTCAATGTAATAAAAACGCTGCGGATGCTGCAGAACAATATTATAATCAATATATCGATCGTCGGCAGCCATCTTTACCAACATTCAGAAGAATTTACCACAATTTAGGTTAGTACGGGTCCTTTACAAAGCCGAAACTTGAAAAAAACGAAATTAATGATGTTTCGGAAATAAACGTATTAGCGATTAGCATTGGCGATGATAGATCCATCCACATCGACCAGACAAATTGCAACAGAAGCAAGCATATCTCAACGGACTGTAGTACGAGTTTTGAAAAAAACATAAATATCACCCATATAAGGTATCAATTTCACAAAATTTACATGACGGTGATACCAATAAGAGAATGGTCTTCTGTATGTGGTACAAAAACATGTGCCAAGAGGCAAGATAATACGTTCCCTACAAAAATTATTTGGACAGATGAAACGCGATTTACTAATTGTGGGATTTTTAACCGGCACAATGAACATGTTTGGAGTCAGGAGAATCCACGAGAAGTTGCACAACGTAGACCACAAATTAAATTTGGATTTAATGTATGGTGCGGTGTGTTCGGATCGAGAATTCACACATTGAATGGAAATGATTACCTTCGTTTTCTTCAAGAAACATTTGAAGATATGCTCGATGATTTAAATTTATCAGTACGGGCAAGATTGAAGTGGTTTCAACATGACGGAGCTCCACCTCATAGCACGTTGGCTGTGCGAAACTATTTAAATGATGCTTTTCCTAATTCATGGGTGGGAAGAAATGGACCAATCCTATGGCCACCTAGATCACCCGACCTATCCGTTTTAGACTTTTTTCTGTGGGGTTATGTGAAGAACAAAGTGTATCAACAATCATATCAATCCGTGGAGGATCTTAGACTAGCTGTACTTGAAACATTTTATTCCATTGACAGAAGAAAAGTCAAAAAAGCCATAAATTCGATTTTTAAAAGATGTACTTTATGCCATAATAATAATGGTGGACTTTTTGAGCATCTTATGTAATATTTAAATTTTTCTTCTGATAATTTCAGAATTATTTTACTTTATGTTGCTTTTGACAAATCTAAAGAAAGATAATAAATTAAATATTGATTTCGTTGCTATAAACAACCGCAATTGTTTTACTTTTGTCTTTTTCAGGGCTAACTATTTTTTGGTGTATGGTAAAATTAAAAACGACTGTAACTTATTTTATGTTAAAAATAACTATGGCATATGTCATGTCGGATTAAAGGGAAAAAAATAGCCCTTTTAATAAAGTCATAGCCAACTATTGTTTCCATTTAAAAAAAGGTAAGTTTGTGTCATATCTCCCAAAATATGGGCGAAAAAAATTTGTTGATTTTTTGTTATTAATCTGTGTAAAATTTCCTACAACTTTGTCCTTTACAGTTTTTTTCTATCTATGATAATAATAGAGATATATTGATTTCAAAAAATTGACACATTTTACTTTTTTCAAAATATCTAGTTACCCTTGACTTTTTCAAATAATTTGAAAGTGTCATTTTATTCGTCTTATAAAACTACACTTCTTTCCCCATTTAACCGTTTTTCTATCTCTTATAGTTTCTGAGATCCCCATAGAGAACATCGAAAAAAACTCACCCTGTATATTGTTTATGAGTAAGACTGTAATAATCTATGAATTTACAATTTAAATTTTTCATACAAATTTAAATAAAGTATGTTTTTTAAACACTTTCAATGTTTTAGTTTTTATTAAATAGTTTTCTTTTTTTATTCAATGAACTCGCACGCATTTAAATTCATTGTTTAAATTAATTATGAGAAAATACAATATAAATATATTAAAACGTAATTTATGTATGTTATCAGTGGATCACATACAATTTTATCAATTGTGATTGTTAAAATGTTTGTGTGTCCTCATTTTTATTTGAAGTTCAATAACAATATTATCTCTATTATCTTTTCCTCTTTTTTTATAATTAGGAATTCTATGAAAAGGATTATTCATAATTCTAGTAAGAGGCATATCAGAATTTACACAGGAATTGTTGCCTGGAGTGCATAATTGAAATGTTTTATTAATGCTGCAAAAATAATTGTTTACACACAATTATTGCAATAAATTGCATTTAAAAATAAAAAAAATCGCATTAATGAGAAGTTATTATAAACAATAATAATTGTTGCTACAACATTGTGTGTAATTATTTTGTATACAAAATTCATTGTTATTATTATTATTACATTTTTTTTATGATTATTTTCAATTGATTCATTATTAATTGCTCTTGGATAGTTGGATGTAAAAGTAAAATTCTAAATTATGTTGGGATTTATTTAAAAAAAAAAGTATTGTAGGAATATTTTTACATACGGAGAATGTTGGTTATTTGTTAAAGCAGAGCGTGAAAACTGATGTTGGAATAACATGCTGACTCTTTGAATATTCAGAATAGACTCGCATTAATTACAATCTTACAAGAGATATAAAGTATATTGATACCAAGGATTAAGGATTTAGGGTTGGGAGGGCAGCCGGCACGCCGCGCCCACTTAGGCCATGAACTCTGACCCATTGTAGTGCCTCCCATCCGGGTGGCTAGACCCATTCAGCCGCTCCTGCAATTACCAATATTTGGTCATGGGTCAGTTTCCATCCGGAGCCTTCACGATTTCGGGGCTTCTCACTGCTCATGGAACTCCTAATGGTTGACAGCGCCGGGCATTCGTGAAGTATATGCCTTGCTGTTTCTGTTTCTTCGTTGCATCCTCTACATAGGTCATCTTCCCCAATGCCCATTCTTAGGAGGTGCTTACGGAAGCCATAGTGACCGGTAATAAACCCGGCTAGAGCTCTGGTGTGCTGCCTGGAGTGTCTAAGGAATTTCTTGGCCTCCTTAGGGTCAGGTTTGGGGAGATAAGTTTTAGTTTGACAGCACGCTGTTAGTTTTCTCCATCTCTCTTGGTGCATCTTGGAGGTAAATGCCTTTATTAATTTTGTTAGAGTTCTGGGTGTCAACTCTATTTTTATTTTGTCTGCTTCCAATGCCCTTGATGCCTCCTTAGCTAGGCTGTCGGCAGTGGTATTGCCTATATTTCCCTCGTGGCCTTTGATCCACATCAGGGTTATGGAATTTCTTTCCGCAGCCTCGTTTAGCCTCTTCATACATCTGTAGATCAGAGGTGAGGTTACCTTAGGTTTGCTTAGAGCCTTTAATGCAGCTTTACTGTCTGTGGCTACAGTGATAACTTGTTCGGTTAGGTTTCTCTCCAGAATAGTATTGGCGCACTTCATGATCGCATATATTTCCGTCTGTGTCACTGTGGCATGCTCGTCCAGGGGAATCGAGCAGTTTATGTTCAATGCACTAGAGAACACCCCAGCGCCACAACCGGTTCGTGTTTTCGATCCATCAGTATATATGGTGCACACCTCTTCTACTGATGAACTATTCTTGATTATTCCATATCTACTGTTGAAGTTGAATGTGGGGGTCATCAGATCCAGTGCGCCCTTCAATGTGGGGCCCCAGGTGATAATCTGCATATGCCCTTCAGTCAGATTTAATCTTGACCATGTGCCCATGGCTCTGAGTCTCTCTGCTGTTAGCCTTGCCACCTCCTTGATATGAAGATCAATAGGTGTCAAGCAGAGTAGTGTTTCCATCGCAGCTGTAGGCGTTGTCCTGAATGCCCCTATTGTGCACATACAGGCAAGCCTTTGTATATGGTCAAGTTTTGCCTTCGCTGTTTTTTTGTCTGTTCTGGGCCACCATACAATGGCCCCATACACCAGCATTGGTCTTATTATTCCTGTGTAGATCCACAGTGCTATTCTAGGGGATAATCCCCACGTAGTGCCTATGGCTCTTTTGCACTGCCAAAAGGCCCGGCTTGCCTTGTCCGTTTTGTGTTTTATATGGTTTGCCCAACTTAACTTAGGGTCCAGCAGGATTCCGAGATACTTTACCTCTTTTGCTAGGGTTAGTCTAGTGTTAAATAATTTTGGTAGTATCATTACATCAGTTTTATGCTTCCTGGTGAATAATACTACCTCTGTCTTCGTGGGGTTGACTGCAAGCGCGTTGTAATTGCACCAGTTCTCTACTATACTTAGCGCTTCCTGCATTCTGTTGCATAGGAAGTTCTCATATTTACCATTGAGTAGTATTGCCAGGTCGTCCGCGTAACCTATCGTGAAGTATCCCTGGTTATTTAGTTTTGCTATCAGATCGTTTACTAGTATTGACCATAGGAGAGGTGATAATACACCACCCTGAGGGCAACCTCTAGTAACATGTGCCTGTATTTCCTTGTCTGCTAGTGTCAGTATCACCTGTCTACTGTTTAGCAGGTTATTTATCCAGTTACTTAGCATGTCTTCGACTCCAGCTGCCTTTAACGATTGCTGTATGCTTCTGAACGATGCCTTGTCAAAGGCCCCTTCGATATCTATAAATGTACCTAATGTTGACATTTTATTGATGAGAGCTTGCTCTATTCTTATCACAGCGGCATGCAGAGCTGATTCTGTTCCTTTGCCCGCTGTGTATGCATGTTGTTGTTTATGTAATGGTCGGCACTTGAGTGTGTGATCTCTGATGTGCCGGTCGCATAGTTTCTCCATCGTCTTTAATAAGAATGATGAGAGGCTAATTGGTCTAAAGGCTTTCGCTGCCGTATAGTCATTTTTACATGGCTTAGGTATAAATATGACTTTCGTCTTCCTCCATGTTGTTGGAATGTAGCCATGAATTAGGCATCCTTTGAATATTTCATGTAGAATTCTCATTAAATCCCTAGGTGCCCATTGTAGTAGAGCTGGAAATATGCCATCTGGCCCTGGGGATTTGTATTGTTTGAATGAGTGAATAGCCCACTCTATGATCTTTATTGATGTGATTTCTGACGCCAACCTGTCATTTACTCTACTGTCTTTGAGTGTGTTGTCAGAGTTCAGCATTAGATCTTCATTATTGAGAATCTTACTTCCTGGAAAGTGTGTCTCCAGCATTATCTGAAGGGTTTCGGTCTCGTTCGAAGTATATGTGCCATTCCCTTTTCTAATTTTACCGAGGTAGTGCGGATCCTTGGATAACACTTTCTTTAGTCTAGCCGCAACACTGGTAGATTCTATGTCCTCACAGTATTGCCTCCAGGCCTGTCTTTGTTTTCTCCTTACTTCAGCTTTGTAGCTTCGTAGGTGTGCTTTGTAGGCATTCCAATCCTCTGTTTTCCTACTGTTTTTCGCCTTGTTAAATAATTTGTTGGCTGTTTTCTTCATGTCTTCTAGATTTTTGTTCCACCACGATGTCTGCCCTCCTCTTTTAGGGGCACTGGTTGGGCAAGCCTCGTGGTAGGCCTCTAGAATTGCTCTAGTAAGTTCTATTGTGGCCTCTTCAATCTCGGCTATGTTACTATAGTAGTAGTTGGAGTATATTCGGTCGCAAGAGACCTCCAGAAGTTTCTTATACAGATCCTTATTTGTCCTACGGGGGTTTCTGTGTTTCGTGTTTGTTGTGCACTTATTCATAAACAGCTTGAAAGTTAGCCATCTATGATCTGACATGGTTATCTCACTGTGCACTTTCCATTCTCTTAGGGTGTGCATTATGTTTTGAGAGGCAAGTGTTATGTCAATCACCTCTTGTCTTATCGCGTTTATGAACGTCGGTTCATTGCCTGTGTTTATTATATTGAGTGAAGTTCCCACTAGATATTCCAGTAGTGCCTCACCTCTTTTATTGGTATCGGTGCTACCCCAAGCTGAATGATGCGCGTTGGCGTCACACCCTATAATCAGTTTCCTCTCCTTCGATTCGCAGTACGACACTAGCCTTGCTAGCTCTTGCGTAGGTGGGGGGTACTGCGAGTCGTACGGCAGGTAGGCCGAAGCTATGAAGAGGTCATCATCTAGCCTGGCTACTGTTAGGTCTCCACATGTTAGGTCCATTACCAGGTGCCCTTTAATGTGGGGAGGTATATATATGCCTGTTCTGGGCCTGTCTGTGTTACTATCGTAAATTAGCTTGCCAGGTAGTTGACTAAACCCAGCAATCTTCGTTTTTACTATCCATGGCTCCTGAACTAGAGCAATGGTGTTTTTGTTCTCCATTAGGTGTTTGCAGAGCGTAGTTACTGCCAGTCTGCAGTGTTGTAGGTTCGCCTGTATTACTGTGTAACTTTGTTGGGCCATTTTGTTAGTTGCAGATAGAGTGTTAGTAGGTAGGTAATAGTATGTAATATATATATAAGTATATGTATTACGCTTACCTTAATTTGTGCTTCCCCTGGTTATGTTCTTGTCCTTGGGGGGGAAACATTAGTTGTGTGTGAATTACTGGGTTTTTGAGGTGGAGGGATTCGGCTCGACCTCCATCTCCATCTCCGCCTCAGTTCGTGGATTAGGGACTATGGTGCGGTCCTTAATTTCATCTGCTGCCACCGGGGTTGAGACCGGCGTAGAGTGTTCCATTGGGGACTGTGGTGGGGTCACATCCTCCTCTTTTTTGGCTTCTTCATCTTCCTCCTTGCCTATTTTTAGGAAGATGGTTGAGAAACCCAGGTACAGGAAATTACCTGCCCTGGATTCCTTTTCCACCATCCTTTTCGCTTCCTCCTCAGGGATTCCCAACACCAGCAAGTGGCCTTCCTCCTTCTTCTCGTAGTGGAAGACCGGCCACTCACCAATGCTGTGTTGAGGATTCAAAATAGCTAATTCCTCAATTAAGTCCTCCTTTTTGCTGTATGAAATGGTTGCCGTCGCCGGCACCCACATGGAGGCTTTCCTAAATTTAGGTAGTTGGTCGATCCCAACTACCTTTAGTTTGGCTCCTTCCCACGGGGTGAGAGTAGTTGTTATCTGTGACAACCAGTCCCTCGTTTCCTGGTCATCATCCTTAGGATCTCCCCAGAGAACTTGAGTCCACGAAACCTTGGCGCCCAGTTCCCTATGGTTGTCGTCTTTAATTTGGCAAGATGAGCCACCCTTAGACTGCTTTGCAGAAGGGTGGCTTCTTCTTCATTGAGTTTCCCATAAGGGTTTTTATTATTTAGGATTGCCACCCGGAGTGACTGCAGCGCAGCCTCCCGGTATGACATCGTGCCAGGTTGTTGTTGAGATGCCTCCTTTATTTTCTTTAGGTCTCGAGGGGACGCGCTGATATTATCACGTTCCCTCTTCCTTTGTGCTTGACGGCGTCTAGCTTCGGCGCCGCTTACTTTGTTATTAGCACGGCGAGCGGTTGTGGTCCCGCCGGTTCCGCCCCTCCCCAAGAGCGGTGATTTGTGGGTCAGCGGGGGGTGCATGCACCCTCCCTTCTGGCCCTTTTGCGGAGGTGGGGGGTCCTGAGACCCTACCCTACTTCCGGAGCTAGTATGCGATGGGGGGTCCGGAGACCCTCCCGCTCGCCTCTGGGGTGGGGCTTCGCCTTCACTCCCGCTGTTTGTGCTTGATTTTTGTTTGGTTTTTTGTAATTCGCTCATTGTTGTTCCCACGAGTAGCAAGGGATTAATAGGTCCACCGGTGCAGAGCCCCGCGATACACCGGTAAGGCTACTTGCAACCAGGGGTCGCCATCTCCCTGGAGGTCGTCACAGTAACAACTAGTCTTCTATCTAGCCACGCATCCCCTCGGCCTGCTCCACACCTTAGGATTTAGGATTTTTATTGAGGTTATCTCCTCTTGGTCCGAGCAATTAAGCTAAGACCCCCCGATTCCCTCACAGCCCGCGAGACATGACCACGTCGGCTGTAAAGGAACCATGGTATAACAAGGGTATGCAAGTCTACAGACTGCATAGCACCTCGGCAGCGTACGCGCCCCGTGCAAGTCCCTTGGCCACGTTACTACAGCCGGGATTGGGGGGAGTTGGTCCGCGGCGATGGCTTTTGCCCCACTACGCAGGGTTTTACACCTGGAGGAGGGCTTATGGCATCACTAACCACAACGCATACGCATCGTGGCATGCCCCTATCCGCCACCTGGGTCGCGCTCGATAGCCACTCCACAGCCACGAGATATTGCTACAAACTGCTTAAAACTAAAAGTGTCTTTACATAGTCGAACACAGATGGCAGTTTATATCACTGAGCTTAAATTTAACATTATTAACATATTATCTGTTAATATAAATCATTAAATAAGTCTAATAATGGACATAGAAAAATGATCACTCTTCATTTTTTATATAACATATTAAATAGCTACCGTTTACTGTTGTTGAGATATTTAGTCTCAAATACAAATTTGGTATAGAATTTTTAACCAAAGTAGGCCGCGCCAGAACAACTAATTTATTTAGTTGTGAAAGTTACGTTTAATATCATATTTAGTAAGTAAAGTACATTTTATGTTATATTTTGTAACACTGGTGCAGTTAAACATACTTCTTCAATAAATGATTAATTTCATTGTTAAAAACTAACAACAACTATATTTTTTGGTTATTATTCGAAAAATATTTAAAATATTACTATATGCTTGTTAAATTGATTTATTTAAACAATTCATGTTGACTGAAAATACAAAAATAGATACTAAATGAAATAATTAAATACTTATACCATTATATTTTGTTAGTATTAACATTTTTATGTATTTATTTCATGCATTCGCATCACTATTAAATTGTTTATAACTTTTAAAATATTAAAAATTGACCTGATAAATCGTATATAAAAAAAGATTCATTTCAAGTGCAGAATCTAAAATCGATATAGAAAATATAACATTCCATTTAAAAAATCATATGTTTGATACGTCACGTGATTATTGGACACCCTGTATATATAAAACTAACTTTAAAATGTGAAGTTTTACAGTAGCTACAAATTATGTCAGTAATATTTTTTTATAAATTTCTAAATAACTGAGATATTAGACTTCATCGGAATATTGCGCTACCCTGTATATATATTTAAAATTATTTGCAAATTTATACGTTCATATTTGTAGGTTTTGTCAATATGAATTAATTTTGTGTACATATTGCACGCATACTTTTATTATTACTTGAAATTGATGATATCTCATGTGTGAATATGCATGTGCTGCATGTGTTTGTGGCTTTGTGTGACAAATGCAGTTTAATGACACCGGTTTTATCTCTAACATTTCAGGGACTTCCTTCCTAGAGGCTCCGGCATCGTCACCAGAAGGCCTCTTATCTTGCAGCTCATTAACTCACCAACTGGTAATGTTTTTTCTTTCTCCTCTCTCATCCTTTTTTTACTCTTGTAGTATATTTTTAGTCTTTTTTTAATTAAGAAGTGTTTTATTTGAAGGTTAAAAATGTATTCGAACACCATATTTATATTATCTTCAACTTTTGTTAGTTATTTACAATAATTTAATAAAAATGTGCATTTAATCTATAATAAAAAAAAATGGGTTTCCATTAAAAAAAAATATATATATATTTTTTATTGTAGATTAAATGCACATTTTTATTAAATTATTGTAAATAACTGACAAAAGTTGAAGATAATATAAAAATGGTGTTATTGTAGATTCTGCAATCGAAATATAATTTCTACTGAAATTCTGAAATAATGTTTTAATCGATAAACATCCTGTAAAGAAAGTAAACAACTCAGACTTACAAAATAACTTATTTTTTACAACACTTTTTGTCTCTTAGTAATATATATGAATAGATTAATAAAAAAATTAAATAACCTTAAATTCTCGACTAGTTTCGGGTTAGCCTATTATCAAGAGAATTCAAAATTAATGGGAAATTATATACCGCAAAAATTTTAATTTAGAAAGTTTGGAAATATTAAAAGAAAAACTAAATAAACGCAATTTCAAAATGTTATTATTATTATTTTTTAATATTAAAGTGTGATTAACTTATGTATTTGTAACATCTTGTATTTGTTATTAAATTATATTGAATTTTCAAGAACATGCGGAATTCCTGCATCAGAAGGGCAAGAAGTTCGTGGACTTCAACGAAGTCCGGCTGGAAATCGAGGCGGAGACGGACAGGGTCACCGGCAGCAACAAGGGCATTTCAAACATTCCGATCAACTTGCGAGTATATTCCCCTAACGGTAAGTGAAACGTTGTGATTCCATCAAAGAAGTGATTAGAATAATCGATGCTCTACTGTAAAAAATTATCAGTGGAAAACTTAAAAATTAAATCTGGTTTAAACTAAATCTTAGAGAGTTATATTATGCAAAAATATTATTTACAACCTTACTTTATTACGTTTATCAGTGTGTTAATTGGTCATAGGGGAACAATCAAATTGAAAATGGTTTGGCAATGATGATTGATTGATGCAATACAAAAATAGAACTTACAAGGATTAAGCTTTTGTCAAATTAACTTTGTGTCAAACTGTTGTTTTTTGTGCAACAGAAAATTGATTTAACTTGAGGGGAATCGGTAGAGCTCTTTGGTGTGTTTTTGGCTCAGTAGATGGCACTGCTCTATATGGGATTTATAATGTAAAAGTTTTTCCATTATTTCTCGAAAACTGTAGTTTGTAGGGGAATAAGAAAACCGCCATCGTGTTCAGCGCAGTTAGGAGCAGTACGTGCATGAAACCTTTTTTTCCGAAAATGAAGTAGTTGTAAGAAAATAATTATACAAAATATTTATGGCTAACATTCTCGCCTGTGTTAAATAAAGACAAACGTGAAACGAAACCAATACATTTTTGCGAGTGAAGAAAGAGGATAGATAATTGAATCGTCGTCATAGTTTTTCAACTTGTAATTTATCGCACTCCGTCGTCTCTGATTGAAGATTGATGCCTCAACATGCATTTTCTAGTCCACGTTTGCTCGTAAATACAGAATATAAACAAACATAAAACGAAATTGAATATGTTGATTTTGGAGCTGACAAAAAATCGATGAAAACATCTAGCGGCAAAGCACTGATATTTATTTACCGATTTGCTCCTAACTGTGCTGAACACGATGGCGGTTTTCTTTTTCCCCTACAAACTACAGTTTTCAAGAAATAACGGAAAAACTTTTACATTATAAGTTCCATATAAAGTAGTGCCATCTACTGAGCCAGAAATACACCAATGAGCTCTACCGATTCCCCTTAAGCTTGACAAACCATTGACAAATTTAACAAGTGTTTGACGAGGTGATTATTAAAAAATAATAAAACTTTTATTAATGTAGGCCAATATATTTTTTATCATTTTAATAAATGCAATTTATTAAAATGGCGGAAAGACCATTGGTCGAAATCCAATTAACAGATATGACGGCAATTCCACCTTTGCAGTGGAAAGGATTGTTAATAGTGGACTGTATGCGAGTACGTTTTACGGTAGTGGTGCAACTCGTCTCGGGACTTACCCTGGTACTCTATTCTTCCGGTCTTTGTTTGCTGGAACGTCCTACACGCGTGCCTTCTTTTTTTTTAACTCTTAACTTACAGCGATTGATGATGATACAACACAAGACGATCACATAGTGGTCTCAACCACCATCTTTCTTCTACTGCCATTTCGTCCATCGCAAGTTTTCGTGAAGTCGCGCATGGGCATAGCCCCTAACCAAGCTGCACGAGTGCAATACAAAATATATAATGCGCGGCAAATAAACACGCAAATTCATTGATCCTTAAATACCGAACAAGATATAATATATACATTTGATTTTGTAATTTTTAATGTTTTTGACGATTTCTTCACGATTGTTTCATGATTTTTGACGATTTTTCATGATTTTTGACGAGTGTTTCATGATTTTTGACGAGTATTTCATGATTTTTGACGATTTTTCATGATTTTTAACTATTGTTTAATGATTTTTTGACGATTTTTCATGATTTTTGACGATTTTTCATGGTTTTTGACGATTGTTTCAAGATTTTTGACGATTTTTAATGATTTTTGACAATTTTTCATGATTTTTTGACGATTTTTCATGATTTTTGACGAGTGTTTCATGATTTTTGACGATTTTTCATGATTTTTTGACGATTTTTGACGATTGTTTCGTAATTTTTGACGATTGTTTCATGATTTTTGACGATTGTTTCATGATTTTTGACGATTTTTCACAATTTTTTTCATAATTTTTGACGATTTTTTCACGATTTTTGACGATTTAATATCTTTTACTGTATATATCTGTTAATAAAGATTGATTTTCAGTCCTTAACTTGACCCTCATCGATTTACCGGGTCTGACCAAGGTGCCCATTGGAGATCAGCCAGTGGATATCGAACAGCAAATCCGAGGAATGATCATGCAGTTCATCAAGAGGGAGTCCTGCCTCATTTTGGCCGTCACACCCGCCAACACAGATTTGGCCAATTCAGATGCCCTAAAATTGGCAAAAGAAGTCGATCCACAAGGTAAGGAATACATAAAAGTTATTATTTAATCTGAGAGCCTTACACCGAATGGTAGACAAGGCAATCGATTATATATATAAGTTACCTGACGCCAACACAATGGACTTCATTTATTATTATGAATAGAATTAATTGTTCATTTATACATATTCTGTAAATTGATTACTCTGTTAATTATTATCTTATGCTTATTCGTCACTTTATTGTAATATAAATTGTATTTTCCATTGAAATAATTCAGATACGTATTATTAAAGTTAGAACGTGTAACGTCGTTGTTATAAAATAAATTCTTTTTAAAAAAACAAATCGTGGAACAGTAAAGTTAATCTATATATATATATATATATATATTATTTAATTTGACATTTCATAAAAGACATATAAATTATTTGGGTAATTGGAGGGGAATTTAAATTGCGTTTTAACAAAATGAATAAATGATTCTGTAACTACAGAAGGGAGTTTTGATCCCAATTGGGAAACAGTCCATGATAACTTGAATAAAAACACTTAGACTGGGGAATGGGGAGTCCGACGTGGTCCAGCAAATCTATGAAATTCAATTGTCGTATAATACGAAAATGATAAATACATACCGATAAGGTTAAAAAAATGTGAGTCACAATGAGTGTCAACCATTGATAATGGTCACTTTGTGCCTGAATTATACATCTGGTAACAAATAAAGTAGTGAAGAAAGGATTCTAAGTGTTTTTATTCAAGTTATTATCATCTTCACGTGACTCACTCAACCAAAATAGTCCGTGTTGTAAACAACAAAATCTATAATTTCTGTTATAATAAAGACTTCTACTTTGTTGTATCATCTATTCACACTCTATTTCTCAGTCTACAACAGACGGCCAGCTCCTATTCTTTCTAATAAATTCATTTCGCTTGCACTCTAAATAGTGTGTCCACATTCCAGGTGGCGCAGTGCACAGTCAAACAATTTACAGGAAACTCTTCCTTTTTATTATTATTATTTTTTTATTTATTTATTTAGACTTATATAACATCGTTATATGTTCCTCTCCACTTCTCAGTGTGAAAAAAAAAATTAAAAAATATTATGAGACAACATTTATGTGTCTGTCAAGTACCACAGAATGATTCTGTACGGTTTTTTGAGAATCGAATCCCGTTTTTCTAGTAATCTCATTGATTACGTTCGATGTTTTGGAATGTGGAATAAACGGCGAGATGGACCAATTAACAAAAACTGGAGTCGTTTCAACTTTGTATTTTAAAACGCGTCTCAGAGAGTTCTGTTTAATCACAAACACCCCGCTTGCGGCCTCAACCGCTCCCTCCTATTCCCCTCCTATTCTTAAACAGGGGTTGGACCGAGCGCAGGTACCCAGGGCCTTAACACTCATCAAAGACACATTGTTGTTTATTAAAAATAATTTTTAAAAGTACATTGCATGGCAACCTTACTTTTTTAGTAAATTTACAAAATTTTTAGATGTGTTTTTACAGAAATAACTTAAACTACTTTAATTATTTCAAACAATACTTAAAACTAACGAAAATCTGAAAGGAAACAGCCATAATATTTATTTACAAGGAATTAAACATATTTACAGCTTGTTCAATTTATTGACAGTTGTGTTCTTAACAAAGATACATACTACTTCATCATTTTATCGCTTTCGATGCAGTACAAAGATACATTATCAAGTAGTTACAAATAAAATACAAATTATCATCATAATGAATGGAAGACTACACAAGCGCCATCTTTTGTCTATTTATAAACAGCACCTTTTTTTATTATCCTCATGAGAGTGTTTGTGTTTGCGCAGGTATTCGGACGATCGGTGTGATCACAAAGCTGGATCTTATGGACGACGGCACCGACGCTCGTGATACCTTGGAGAACAAATTACTGCCCCTCCGAAGAGGCTACATCGGTGTAGTGAACAGGTCGCAGAAGGACATCGATGGCAGGAAGGACATCACTGCTGCCCTTGCTGCCGAAAGAAAGTTCTTTTTGAGGTAAAGATCACCGAGTCATCTTTGAATCGATCAGTATTAGAAATACTCGAGTTATTCCCTGAACTCAAATGTTTTTTGTAGCATTTTTGATTTCCTTGTGTGTCACTTTGTGATACTTTTCCTTAAGATTATCTATCTTGCCAAAGACGAAAATGAAAGTAGTTTAGGCACTTGTAAAGTAATAATTGTAATTAGACAATAATTTTATTTAGTCTTATATAACATCGTTATATGTTCCTCTCTACTTCTCAGTGTGAGGTGAATTAGACAAAAAGTACTTTAACATCAAAATTGTACAATAAGTGTGGCATAAAATAACTTTAAAGTACAATTAGGTAATAAAAGTGACTGTAAAAACAGAATTATTTAATAAAAGTGACTGTAAAGTAGAAATTAGACAAATAAAAGTGACATGGCAGAAAGAACAATCGTCTTCTGAGGATTTAACCCTTTGGATGCATTTGACGGTTCACACTCATCGTGTGCATGTTTTGGTGTATTTAAAATTATCGAGTCTAGCTCGTTATTTAATTAATTTAAGGAAAGCTTTATGCCTTGTCCTTATTATGTATATATTTTATTATTTTATTTAGTCTTATATAACATCGTTATATGTTCCTCTCTACTTCTCACTGTGTGGTGATTATGTATATAACTAAAATAAAAGACATCTTACAGAAAATATATTATCGATAATGTTACAAATTAAATGCTTTTCAGATATAAAGAAATCTGATAATAAATCGGTAGCTAAAGGGTTAAAAATGTAAAAGATTGCAATGAATGATGTACACGAGTCACCTGTCTCATGGAAAATTCACATTAAATGTATATGGATTTTCTATTGATGAATTTCAATACAATTTTCACCATTTATGTTATAGTAAATTAATTGCTTGTTTTTTTTTCTTCCATTTTAGTCATCCATCCTATAGACATATGGCGGATCGTCTCGGCACTCCTTACCTCCAAAGGGTGCTGAACCAGCAATTAACCAATCACATCAGAGACACCCTCCCGGGGCTCCGAGATAAACTGCAAAAACAGTTGCTCACACTCGAGAAGGATGTGGAGCAGTTCAAGTACTTCCGACCGGATGATCCCTCAATTAAAACCAAAGCTATGTTACAGTACGTTTCAATCTACATTGTTTTAATCAAATTATTCTAAAAAAAAAATTCTGCAATAATAGGCTTTTATCCTTTAAGTAATTAATAATTAACCCTTTCAATTTTGAGATGGCGTTTGAACGCACTAAATCGGTGATAAAACAAAACAAGTTGTCATGTATGTAAAGAAATGTGAAAGAAGAGATATAAGGCCTGTGTGCGAAGAGTGTGACATACCTTTGTGTGTGATACCATTTAAAGAATTTCATACACTAAACAGAAATATTGTGAGAAGCTTTATACCATACGATCAAGAAGTGCTTTGATTTTATTTCTTTATTTTATATTTTGTTGGTACCAGTTTAATAAAAACAAATAAAACGTCACATCTGTCATTATTTATCAAATTTATTAGAATAACATAACCTATAACGTATGCTTACTTTAATTGCCAACTTCATTTTTTTTTAATAAAAAAATTCAAAGGACACTAGAGAAGAAAAGTTCTTGATCATATGGAATTAAATGAAATAAAAATAATTTGAAAATAATTAATTTACTCAAACCCTATAGGGGTAGAAAGGGTTATTGATTATATATATATATATATATCATTTACTAAACTGAATACTTTCTAGGATGATCCAGCAGTTGCAGTCGGATTTCGAGAGAACAATCGAAGGTTCCGGCTCGGCCCAGATCAACACCAACGAACTTTCAGGCGGTGCCAAAATCAACCGTCTGTTCCACGAGCGGTTTCCGTTCGAGATTGTCAAGATGGAGATCGACGAGAAGGAGCTTAGGCGTGAAATCGCGTTTGCCATCAGGAATATCCACGGTATTAGGGTAAGACTCTGAATGTTACTATACCAGGCGGATTAACTCACATTTTAGCCACAAAAATAAATTGCAGTGATTGGTTAAAATATAAATATGTTTCCCGCCGGACCTTGGGGAGTGGAACAAAACTTAAATTTGAGGTTGTTTAAGTTTGTGAGTTATACCTATTGTGAATACATATTCAAGAGGCAGCGGAGATAAACAAACTTGGCTGGCTGTGTGATAGCTATGTGGGCTCGACGATAGCCACGTTCTTTTGAGAATGAACGTGCTTTAGGTTTTAAAATGTCTACAATATGATCATGTTAACGGAACATTAAAATATTGTCAAAAGCCTAGTAACGCCTTTGCAGCGTGAAGTTAGCTACGTTCCGCCACTCAAACTTGACGTTTTATGTAGAGTCGTAGAGCATGTACAATACGAAATACGGCCACGAGATGGCGATCTAATTATGGTTGTACAAAATATGTCTGTAGAAAAGGGGGTGTTAGATTAAGCAATTTATAAGTTCTGCAAAGATAAAATAACATGAAAGAGCGATTCCCTTAAAAAGGGGGTTAGGTTAGGTAATTTTTAGGTTTTGCATAGATAAAATGATATAAGAGTGATTCTCTTAAAAAAGGTTAGAGAAAGTATGGAAAATGTAGGAGACTGTACTTAACGTTGGCCATCTATTGTCAGTATGAGAACTAATGAGACCATTAGATGAAAACACACGGATCACCGGATGACCAACTCAATGTAAAAAAAAGCGACCCTTCAATGTACACCACCTGAAGGCGGCGCTACCATCGGCCAATAAAACTGGCGCCAAATTTTAAATTGTGGCGGTATATTTAAATTTTTGCATTATTGTAATATTAAATTATAAAATGTATATTTTATTGATGTGCATAATAAAATTATTTATTAAAGATATAAATAACTCTATTATACACAAATTTAAATGTACTCAAAATAAAGGTATGTAAATAATAATAAAAAAATAATTTAATATATATATTTTATAAAATGTATAATAAATTAATATACAGGGTGTCCCATTTTAATCTTTCAGGTGGAATATATCGAGACAAGTGCGCCCAATCGAAAAAGTTGTCTAATGCAAAGTTTAGTGGTTTGCAGGGGGACATTAGATTCTGTTATCAATTTCACCACTCACCCCCCAGGGGGTAAATAACAGGGGTAACTTCTGAATCTTAAATGGGAACCCCCATTTTTTATTGCAAATTCGGAAAGTGTGAAAAAAAACTAAGTAGGTTTTACTCAGAAACTTTTTTTGTATGGGCAACAGGTGGCGCTGTAATCGTCAATATTAGATTATTTTACACTTAATCTAGAATTGATATAAAAATGCCACCTAATGATTACAAAATAATCAGATTCCAGACATAAGCGCAATGCATCAAGGTGTCAACTTGATGCATTGCTGTACCTCCCCCCCCCCAATATTCTCCACCACCAAGATTCATTAGGGCAATTTTAAGTCTAATTAATATCTTGGAATTACTTCAAACTGCCACATTGTATTGATAAAAAAGTTAAATGAGACGACTGGAAATCGGGGGGAGAGGGGGGGCTTACAACGTCCATTTAGAAACATTTTTATTTTTGTCAGTCAGCCTTTGACGTTTTGAAGTCGCACTTCTTAGCGAAAATGTCGTTCGCGTTCGCAAGGCTTGCAAGGCGGCCTTCCTGCGCTTTTGGATGACATCCCGTACGCCACAAGGTTAACGATGTGGTTTCAGCAAGATGGTGCACCTCCGCATTTTGGACGAATTGTGAGGAATCATTTGGACGCCGCATATCCATAAAAGTAGATTGGTCGCGGGGGGCCTGCGCAATGGCCACCTAGATCGCCAGATCTAACGTCTCCAGACTTTTTCCTCTGGGGATGTGGTCACATTGAACACCTCCTAAAATGATCTTCTTACTCAACGAAAATTTTACCTAAAACTGATCCGTACAAAAAAAAATAATAATTTTGACATCTTTCTCTTTGAACTGCACAATTTCATTTCGAATTTCTATTACCCTTGTACCTTTACAGACGTCAAAGTGGTGGTGGTAAGTAGATTAGCTTTTTCAATTCAATTTGTTTAAACTTTTTCTCTGTAATCATTAGGTGGCATTTTTACATCAATTCTAGATTAAGTGTAAAATAATCTAATATTGACGATTACAGCGCCACCTGTTGCCGATACAAAAAAAAGTTTCTGAGTAAAACATACATAGTTTTTTTCACACTTTCCGAATTTGCAATAGAAAATGGGGGTTCCCATTTAAGATTCAGAAGTTTCCCCTGTTATTCACCCCCCTGGGGGGTGAGGGGTGAAATTGATAACAGAATCTAATGTCCCCCTGCAAACCACTAAACTTTGCATTAGACAACTTTTTCAATTGGGCGCACTTGTCTCGATATATTCCACCTGAAAGATTAAAATGGGACAGCCTGTATAATAATAGAAGAATTGGTATGCTCCTAGTCTTGATCATATTTAAAAGGTTCTTGATGCGATTCATCAATTTAAATAATTCCATCGATGCTGTTGGCCTTCGAAGGGAGACCTAACAGTAATAAAAAAAATCAATTTTTACATTAATATTTAAATTAAATACAGTTTTAATTAATTAAATACAAATAAGACTACAGATTTGGAAAGTTGTTTACTTTATGAGAAAAAATCCAAATATTTCGTTTAATTTTTTGTTAAATCGAATATTGTGAGCCTCTTTAAAAATCGTACCCTTCACAAAACAAAACATTTATGTGAAAAAAATTACAATGAAATTAAACAAGGAAAATTTTTTCTGGCAATGATCAATAAAATTCGATCAATCCCGTTTTCCAACTGCAAAAAAATTACTTACACTGTAAGTTTTACAAACATCTATTGAAACAACTACTTCCCGAGCATTTACCCCGCCGGACATTGGATTACACAATAGATATTTGTTGTTGCATAGCAGCCATACTGCGAATTGCAACGGTTTGAGTCGAAATTATTTAATGAAAGGAAACAACAAATAATAATTTCGACTCAAACCGTTGCAATTCGCAGTAGGGCTGCTATGCAACAACAAATATCTATTGTGTAATCCAATGTCCGGCGGGGTAAATGCTCGGGAAGTAGTTGTTTCAATAGATGTTTGTAAAACTTACAGTGTAAGTAATTTTTTTGCAGTTGGAAAACGGGATTGATCGAATTTTATTGATCATTGCCAGAAAAAATTTTCCTTGTTTAATTTCATTGTAATTTAAATAACTGCAAATGTGTGAATCATCTTTGTTTCATTTATTTAAGTGAAAAAAATTATAAAGGAAAAAATGTAAGGTTATGTACTTACCATTTCGTGTTTTGTGGAAAAAATATTTTTCCACTCCATTGTCGTAGAATTCACATATTTCGCAGCGTTTTGCCTTCCTTGTAATCACTCGCACTATTTTATCAAATAATTTAATAAATATCGTTCGCTTATTTCACCCAAGCAGAAAATAAATGCAAAGGTTGCAAATTATTGGAGGGAACCGAAATGTGCATCGAAGATGTTTGTTGACACCTATAGTACAACTTTAAAATTAAAATTACCATATTTACAGTTTCCTATTAAGATTTTCCACTAGCACCTTTGCCAGCGGTGTACATTGACGTTTCATGAGATAGAGCTATAGGGATATTAATGCATTAGACAAAGAAATCGAAACGGTTTCAAATCGTCCATAAGAGTTAACCCCCCCCCCCCCTGATGAAAACATAAGGAAAGTCTCGCTCAATGAATGAAATATTTTCATTGATTTCTCAATTAATTGCTGTTTTAACTTAACAAACGTATGCTGCATTGTAAAGAAAGGTGTGTTAAATAACAAAATAATGCTTCTTAGTGTGGTGGAAATACGAAAAATCAGGGACATAACCTCCCGACTTTCGAGCCAATTTGTGAAAAAAATATAAGTGAAAACCACTAAAAATCCACTCCTACATCTATTACTTATCATAAAAAAACACTGCTTTATAGCGGATTTATAAAAAAATAAATTTGCAGGGGGGTGTTATACTAGACTTTAACCAAAATATTTAGTTTCATTTTTCCTTTCCCCCACTACCCGAGGACTAGCGGGAAACAAATTTATAGCACAGTGCACTATTTTTACACATGTCAAAACTACTTAAATTGCAAATGGCGGTTAATTAATATGCAATAGCTTAGGTTAGGTAGACAACAGCCCTAAGACTGTGCACTTAGGGCCCATTGTGATATCATAGAGATATAAATCCTTCCCCCCATACAACCTTATTCGAGCACCTAATGAACCTGATCAGGTCATTCACCTTTATAGGTGAGAGATCCGCCGGCTCATTTGAATAGTGCAAAGCGAGGTACTTAATTCTTTTACCCTCAAGGTCCGGATGGACATTGTCCTAGATAGTGGAGTATTGTGCTTATACAATAGATTATATTAATTGTAGCTCAGGGGGCCTATTCTCAACACCGATGCTTTTTGTCATCAGTGAGTGTACTCACTGAAATGACGTAATTTCAGTGAGACCGTATTCTCAGCATCCGCGTGAGTTGTCATCGACTCAAGATTGCACCGAAAACGCGTTCGTTCATGCGGTTGGTCTTGGGCTGGTGCATAAACTCATCTCGCGCTTTTTAACTGGGGTGAAGTAGGAGGCATCGGATTCTTTGTTATGCGTGAAGTTGATGTTTGTTGTGAATTTAGAATTTTGTGTTTGTGAATAGACTTTATATTTTAAGCTGTATAGGTACATTTTGGGATGAGAAATGTGTTGTTTTTTTCCGTAAATCGATTTTAAGCCACATGCGGTCCGAAATGATTCTCTTGATGTTTTCCTAATTATGCAAATGACTTAAAGTTCCGACGGGAATATTGCAGGTAATCCACTTATTCAGGGGTAAACACGCATTATCGGTTAATGAAAATAGAAAATAAATTCTATGAAATTATGCTATGAAATAAATTATGTTTTGTTTTACAATTTGGAATTATTTGCTAATAATTATGTGTTTAATTTCATTATTAAATGAACTTCAATTTTAGAATTTTTAAAATAACGCATTTTAAACGTATAACGTAAAACAGTTAAACAGATATTTAATTTATAATAAGACTTACGTAATCGATATAAAATGTTATATTTGCATTTAGTTTTGTCATTACATATTATAATAAATTTTAAAAGTATATAATCTTACATGTTAATTGATTTTATAGGAATACAAGATTAGGATTATTTGAATTTCTCGCGCCAATAAAGGAAATTACAACATTGCCGGATCAATTTAGTGGCAAAATGCATGAGTGAGATCGCTCGACTCACCGCGCGCTGAGAATAGGGTCCACGCGATTGCATCGTTTTTTGGTGACATAAATTCGAGTGACATTATGCATCAGTGACTCATTGCACCGATGTTGAGAATAGGCCCCCAGATCATTTTTTTTACTTACATTAATTTTTAATTAATTACGCAACTCGCCTTCGTAGGTCGGCCTGTTCACACCAGACATGGCCTTCGAAGCGATCGTAAAGAAGCAGATCAACCGCCTGAAGGAGCCGTCCATCAAGTGTGTGGACCTCGTCGTTCAGGAGCTGTCCAACGTGGTCCGCATCTGCACCGAACGCATGAACAGATACCCGCGACTGCGCGAGGAAACGGAGCGCATCATCACGACGCACGTGCGTCAGCGCGAGCAGATGTGCAAGGAGCAACTGCTCCTGCTGGTGGACTGCGAACTGGCCTACATGAACACCAACCACGAGGATTTCATTGGATTCGCTAAGTACGTAGTGGCTAGCTTTCCCTTCCAACCCGCTTTGTTTTTAAGCGATTAGATTAATATTCCTTGGCTTCAGAAATGTAGTAAGGATGTTTTTTTTTTTTTAGATTATGATTTTTAGTTTCAACTGAAGTCATATTTTAAAACAGCTCAAACATATATATAATCAGTATCCCCTTTTACCCTCCTTACACCTAACGGTAGAAAGGGAAAAGATTTAAAAAAAATCCCCTTTTACCATATGGTGTCTGGTTACAGCTCAAACATAAATATATTTACAGTGTTTTCTGCTTACACAGAAATGAGGGCTTAGACATATTGCACTGCCCAGGTTTTCAAATATTACATGCAATTCCACACTGATTCTGAAAAGTGAAATGAGATAAATATGAATTAAATAAAACGGAGACGATTCACACATTTGCAGTTATTTAAATTACAATGAGGCAGAAAGATCATTGGTCGATAGCCAATTAACAGAATTTGTAATTTCTTAGTGTGGATTCACAATGGACGTAAGCGTAAGGGATACATAAGCATAAGAGTTACATAAGAATCACATAATATTTACTGTTCACAATGTACATAAAAATTACGTTCAACGCATGCGCCGTACATTTTCGTCGGCTTCTGATGACATTTGTTTAACCTAACCTACACATTTTAGTGGTATATTGTCATCTCTGTGTTCATGCTAATCATGTGTGATAATGATACCGAACGATTGTTAAAAACCAACGACGGCCATTTTAAAGTCACACGCGAAATTGAAATTAAACCCCAAATAAATAATAGCATACATCGCTGCTTAATTGGTTGCCTGATATTTTTGGTTATCCACATAGATTCTATATCTCTATGACATAGATGTAGTATATAATAACCTATATCTATGGATATCCATAAGATTTATGTAAAAAGTTGAAATTTACGAACTTTCTTATGTATTACGTACGAATAATTATGTTCGACCATAACCATAACATAAAACGTAATTCATTGTGAACAACGCCATTGAAAAACACAAAATCAAACTTTATGTAATTCTTATGCTTATGTATCCCTTACGCTTACGTCCATTGTAAATCCACACTTAATATTTATTTAGTATTTTTTGCTGTATATATCTATTAATAAAGATTATTATTATTAAATTACAATGAAATTAAACTACGAACATTTTCTGGCATTGATCAGTGAAATTCAATCAATCGCTTTTTTCAGTTGCAAAAATTACTTACACTGTAAGATTTCAACAAACAACTACAATAATTTTTCTAATTGGAAAAAAGGGATTGATCAAATTTTACTCAACATTGCCATTAAATTTTCTTTGTTTAATTCAATAGAAATATGAATTGGTAGCCAATTTCAAAACATAACCTGTCTACAATTATGACACTAGGGAATTACATTTCATTATAGATACAAAAATTTTTGTAACTGTGGTTTACTCCAACTTCCTTTAACTTCCAAATGAAACACAATATTTTGAGATATAACTTTATTAATCGCTGGTCAAATTAACACTGTCCTCTGCGCTCGTTGCGCTCTGTTTTATCAAATAAAAAAAACACAGGTACAAAAAAGGCAATACAAAATCTATTTTTATATACTAATACAAATACACCACAGTTACAAAACGATATCTAAAAATGGACCATATTTCACCTATCATATAGCACTGAAATTCGTGGACTCACTGCCTGAGTCAGTGTTGTTTTCTTGAACTCAGTAGGGTCGAATTCTTATTTTTATGTAAGCAGAAATCTATTTTGACAGTGTGTACTGAAAAAGTGGAGAAGCAGAAAATTCAAAAATTTCGGCACAAAATAACACTGTAAATTCAGCATAGATACTCGAGCAATTCCTGTGTAACAGAATTGTTTCTATTCTAAAATACTATGAAACAACATATCGTCCCATGTTATAGCAATAATATATTTTATACGCATGAGCATACCCAGAGGGACCGACGAGAAGTTAGCCATGGATTTTGCGCCTCCACCATTCGGACACACACTATTTTTCAAATATTAAAAAAAATTATATCTCCCAAGGTGTATAACTTATTTGCAAAATTTCTTCACTAAATGTTTAAACAATATATCCGGAATGATTATAAATTATCAGGGAGTTAAAACTCGCTTTTGTTAAATTTTTAAACAATATATTGCTGTCGCTCGTATTGTAATAGCACATAAATTACTTAAAAAAATCGTATCTCCCAAGACGTATACTTTATTTTCGAAATTTATTCACCAAATGATTAAACAATATATCTAAAATGGCTATAAATGTTTAGAAAGTTATAACTCTCTTTTGTTAATTTTTTAAACAATACATTGCCGTCGCACTTATAGAAATCACACACAATTATTTAAAAAAATCACATCTCCCAAGGCGTATACTTAACTTTCAAAATTCTTTCACCAAATGTTTAAAGAGGTGTCAAATCTGTAGCCAACTTCTCGTCATTCGCAGAGTGGGGGCCTGTCTAAGTGGCTGAAACATTTTCCTATTTTAAAAAAAATCAATACTTTTTTTTGTGATAAATAAATTAAAGTTAAGCCATTTCCCAACGTTACAGGACATCCTGCATATCAATAAATAGAATAGTAACATTCAATGATCACCTTACATTGAGAAGTAGAGAGGAAGATGTTATATAAGACTAAATAAATAAATAACATTCAATGACACCCTACACCCATATCGGTAGAAAGGGTTATTGAATATATTTATATAATACTCAATGGCACCTCACACTGAGAAGTAGAGAGGAACATATAACAATGTTATATAAGAGTAAATAAAATAAAATATTCAATGATATGCAGGATGTCCCGTTAAAGTAGGAAAATGGTTCAACTTTAAATTCTTTTGTACAAAATATGAACTTAACTATCCACAAAAGTGGAAAGCTGGAATTCATCTTCAAAGTTAAACACAAAGATATTTAATTCAGGATGATTTAATTGAAACCTATTTATTTATTTAAATCAGTGAAACAAACCAAGTGTTTTAATTTCAATTAAATCATCCTGAATTAATTCAAAAATGTTTCACCACAGGTTAAGTGAGAAATTAATTAAACAAAGATATTTAGTTTCATTAACTAATTTGTTATTAAAATCTAAGACAAAAATCGGTTGTTGCATCTTATGCATATTCACTTTGTGGTACATTTTAATTACTCTTTCTAAATAAAAAATGTTTAACGTGGATTAACGACATTTTAAAGTCTTTTAAAATAGAAAAGACTCATTTATTCACTTGCTCGCAGTTATTTAATAAATTAAATAAAAAGTTGTACATTATGTAATTAAATGTATGGCGTGGGTATTTGCCTGAGGAGTAGTTGTTGTAATGTACATTTGTTTAAAGTACTTACGTAACGTAAGTCAAAATGTCACAGAGCTAAATGTGGAAATAGTTCATTAATTATTTTCAAATCATTTTTATTTAAAGTCTTTTATTTGCAAAGTGTAACCCATATTTGAAAAGTGTACAAAAAATTGTTTAAACTAATAACACTAATTTTATTATAAAAAGTTTGGTTTTTATAATAAAAAGTGATTACAATAAAAAAGTAATTAATGCTATTAATTTAAATAGTTAAAGTGTATCACAAAGTAACCGCCTCCACCAATAAATACAAAAAATTGGGTTAAAAGTCTTATTCTGTCTCTTTATCAGTTTCAACAATCACCAACACATTGAAATTAAATTAAATAATTAATTCTGACTCAACATTACCCATATATTTTATACCTGTGAATACTATTGACGCTCACATATATATATTTCTTTCTTTACAATTTTTACACGACATTTTTGTAAGTATTGGCTATGGTACAAAATTGACATTTTTAACACTTTTTTCAATTACAGGATTATTTTTATTATCCGCATACATATCTCGTACGCATACTTCACTTCGACTTTATTTAATAACTTTGAATTTGTTAAATCTATTAATGGAGACACTTCGTGTTGTTGATCGATTCGATTCCATAAATTAATTCACATCGGGGAAATTCACATATGTTCTATAAATCACCAAACATACCTTTTAGTTAAATAGTAAAGCCCAAAGAAGTGAAAATTATCTCTTATTAATTGTGCAACATTCCATTGATTAAAGAAATTAAAGTTTTAATCTTCTTTATTTAACCGATCACCTCCCACTGAGAAGTAGAGATAGAGATGTATATATATATAATCTAAAATCCCCATCTATCATAATGGTGGTGTAGGGGTGAACGATGTTATATAAGAATTAATAAATATTTACCCGATGCCCCAAGGAGCAACAAGGGATAACAGAAGAAGAATCTTTTTTTATGTTGGTTGTAGTAAAAGTCTCAGTAGTTTTTCCGAATTGTTTCATGGGATCTTTAATATTATGAAAATGGAATCATGTGTAAACGTGTGTGAAATGAACGAATCCGAAGTTAAAGTCTGAAGGAAACTTACCGTTTGGTAACAATTCGTATTTAGTCCCAATTTTGAGGTTATAATTAATCTCAACAGACAAAATAGCCCAATTACAGCGTAATTAACAAAAAAATCAATATGAAACATTAATATATATATATATATATATATATATATATTATCCAAAACCCTTGTCCCTTACGGGTGTCGGGTGTAATAACATTTTTTTGTCATTTCACACTTCTGCTTCCAGGTCCATGTACCGGGTGTCCAGATAAAAGAGGTCACCGGCTATATCTCAGGAACTAAGACTCCTTTCCAGCATTTTCTCATGGTCACTTTTATTAACATATTTTTAATTTGAAAGCTCTAGCACTCATAGTTCCTGAGATATAGCCGGTGACCTTTCTTATCTGGACACCCAGTACAAAGTTTGCCCACTCCTTCTTGTTCCTCGCTAGTGCTTTAGCATGGTTTACTGTTATCTCCTTCTCTTTTATTATCTTTTCCAGTTCTCATGTTTTCCTAGGTAAAACATTAATAATAACAAATATAATCGAAAATCGTATCAATTATAACCTTAAAATTGGGATTTTAAATGCGAATTTTGACTAAACAGTAAGTTTCCTTCAGACTTTGACTTTTCGGATTCGTTCATTTCATACACGTTTACCCATGATTCAGTTTTCTTTATCTCTTAATCTCTTTTTACCCGTATTGGGTGTCGAGGATTCCGTTTTCAAAATATTAAAAATCCCACAACACAATTTAGAAAATAAATATCCCTAGATATATTTCAAAACCTATGATTCCATCCTCACAGTTTCCAAATTTATGGAATCTATAAAAACTTTCAAAGGGCTGAAAAAAACAAACAAATTTTGTTAAATCTCACCATCAAGGAGTCAATTAATGATTTTAATACAAAATAATTAACACTGTTGTATACTTTCTTCACACTACAACAACAGTGTGTTAATTATTTTGATTATACTTTCGCGTTACTTAAAATCAATCATCAATTTTAATACGAACTTAGTTTTTTTTTTAATTCAGCTGAAGTATGTGTTAAAGATATGTATGTACCCGATATGATAAATCAAAAAATACTCTGTGTGTATTTTGAGTGGTTTTAATTTATTCTTAGAATATTCAATGACAGTTTAATATCAACAACATCTATACGTTATTCAACATTGATACTATTACAAAATTACATTAAATACTTGTTTAAAACAATAAGAAGTTAGCAATAGATCCAGCAATAGATTTCAAAAATTAATATCTCGGAGAAAAGAAAAGCAAATCGAAAAATGTTTTAAATATACAATTAAAAAAGGTCTAAATTAACACCACAGAAAATATCAACCCCTAATTTTCACCCCTTATATTTTTTCATCCCCATCAAAAAAAGATTATGTTTTTTCTCCAAGTTCGCAATTTTCCATAAAGTTCTTTATCTTCATGTTTCGCCAACTCGTTCGTTTTTTTACCCCGAGGCCTCAGTTATAAGCATATTGTTAAAAACTGTTTGTTAACATCATTATTTAGTCACACTAGCTTTAAATATGTAATAAAATAAGTATCTGATTAAAACCAACCCCAAACCAAGTAACTACCCCTATAAACCATAAATTATCGAATTAAATGCAGCCGTTTTTATTAAAGTTTCTGCAATTTATCATAACTGAATAAAAATTCCCATTCTTATTATTAATAAGCATACTTTCATAATCAAAAATCAAAAAAACGTTTTGAACCCCACTTCATCCACTAAAAAAATAATTTCTCTCGCGCCTTACGGACACCATACATATCTATATAAATGTCGGTTTTTCACAATTTCCGCAGAGAGCCATAACTAAATAAAAATGCTTATTCTTATCATTGGTAAGTGTACTTTCATAATCAAAAGTCAAAATAACGTTTCGGACCCCATTTCACCCCCCAAAAAAATATTTTCCCCCACTTCATCCAAAAAAAAAAAAAAAATTTCCACCGCGCCTCGCAGACACCATACATATCGATATAAATGTCAATTTTTCGCAATTTCCGCAGAGAGAGATACTTATTTTATTACATATTTAAAGCTAGTGCGACTAAATAATGATGTTAACAAACAGTTTTTTAACAATATGCTGATAACTGAGGCCTCGGGGTAAAGAAAATGTTTTAGGGGTGAACGAGTTGGCGAAACGTTTTTTTTTTATTTCTGATATTGAAAGAGCGTGGGATGAAGATAATTTTGAGATAAAAAAGAACTTTATAGAAAATTGCGAACTTGGAGAAAAAACATAATCTTTTTTTGATGGGGATGAAAAAATATAAGGGGTGAAAATTGGGGGTTGATATTTTCTGTGGTGTTAATTTAGACCTTTCTTAATTGTATGTTTAAAACATTTTTCGATTTGCTTTTCTTTTCTCCGAGATATTAACTTTTGAAATCTATTGCTGGATCTATTGCTAACTTCACACCCGTTTCAGTTTCTATTGGGGATCTATTCTTGAAACTAATTTTGATTTCACACTAATGGCAAACATTACAAAAAGTAGACATTTTGTGTAATCCTGTTATACAGTGTGTCCATAATGAAAGGTACAAATTTAATTAAAATGCTGGTAATTATTTTCAAGAAAAACATTCATACAGGTCGATTAGTACAGGGTGGACCAAAAGTTTGTTTACATTTCAAATTTAATGAAACGTTCAGCCAGCATTCATCTAGCGTACGGATAACTAGTGATGGCCATTTCAGTTTTTCGAACCTCATCAGACTTGCTTGCGCCGTCTTTAATTTATTACATTTCGAATGATGATTTATATGTTTCTCTCTACTTCTCAGTGTGAGGTGTCTGATAATATTACTAAAAAAAAATTGCTACCCTGAAGGATCGGCATATATATTTCTTATACAAAAATAGTTGTCGCATTAGCGCATCAAGGGAAGGGAAGTCCGAAGTGGTTCAGACAACAAACAAAAAATGAGAATATCTTTCGGGATCACCTAATAAGATGTTCATGAGCGACCACTTATATTAATCTGTGACTATTATATATATAACCAAGCCACAAATAACCGTTTCGTCGCATTGGAAAGGCTGACTGGACCCGCTCATATATTATACAACATTAAACGTTAAAATTCACCTAACACTTAAAAGTAGAAAGGCACATGTAATGATGTTATGTAAGACTAAATAAATAAATAAAATTTAGTGTATGAAATAAATATGAATATAATATTAAAAATCAACCAATAAAACAATCTCAATCTAATCTGTGTTTAATTGGTTGATTTTTAATATTATATTCATATTTATTTCATACAACATGAACTACCAATGTCTAAATATTAAAACCATTAATTATATTAAAATTTAGTGTAATTCAAATGGTTTTTAGTTACCATTGGTATGAAATAACACTAATTTCAAGAATACAGACCCCTTAAAATTATACTTACAATAATTATTTCTTGAAAACTATTAAGGGGAAACGGTAGAGCTCTTTGGATGCATTCTAATGAGTGTCGGGGTGTCAATCTCCAATCGGAGTGCGATAAATTACAAGTTGAAAAATTATGATGACGATTCAATTGTCTAACCTCTTTCTTTACGCGTAAAAATGTATTGGGATCGTTTTACGTTTGTCTTTATTCAACACAGGCGGGAATTTAACTTTAAATATTTTGTTTAATTATTTTCTTACAAATACTCAATTTTTGGAAAAAAAGGTTTCATGTGTGTACTGATCCTAGCTGCACTGAACACGATGGCGCTTTTCGTTTTCGTCTACAAACTACAGTTTTCGAGAAAAAATGGAAAAACTATTACATTATAATTCCCATATAAAGCGGTGACATCTATTGAGCCAGAACACACTAAAGAGCTCTACCGGTTCCCCTTAATTACAAACAAGAAACTTTCTTAAATAAAATGTCTATTATTTTTACAACTATGCTGTTATTGAATATTACGGAGTCTTATTTCTGAAATTATAATTGTACAGTCTTTTAAATTAAAGAATTGTCATTTACATGAAATATTGAATTACAGTCTTCTTGGTTTTAATAGTTTGTAAACTTGCTCAATATACTAAATGAATACTTTATAATTAGTTATATTGTGTAAATTTAAATACTTGTTTTGTTTCATTTTTTTTTTTCAGTGTTTCGATCCTTGATTCAAATGTTCATGATTCATTATTCAAATTCAAACTAGTTTTGACTTTGAACATGATCATAGTGGATCGAAACGCGTGTAAAGCAACTGAAAATAAAAACATGGAACAAATTTTAATTTACCCCATGTGGAAATTTGGTTTTATAAAAACAAAGTAGCAGAACAAGTATCGAATATATATTAAAAAACTTTTTAATTAAACTGTAGGGAAATATCTCGTGAAAATGGGAATTTGCAGATGGTCGCTTTCCATTTAATTAATCTCAATATTGTATCACATTTCTTCAATACATGGATATAAATATAATTTAAAAGGAATATTAGTTTAATTAATTTGAGGGAACATAATAAACTATTTTCAAATTTCTGTTGTAAAAGTAATTAATTTTACTTATTACTAATTATAATAACCCTACACTCTTATGGGTATAAAGCGTTTTTTTTGATAATATGTATATATATATACAGAGAGGTTTTTAAATCAGTATACATTAGGAGAAGTGTATACCTGCAAAAAACGCGAGTCAATTGCATTGAATCGATTAATGTGTGTCTGTTTTGTTGATTATTTGGCATATGTGTGTTTAGTTTAGGCAACTAAACATACACACATTAATCGGTTCAATGCGTTTGACTTGCGTTTTTTACAGGTATACATAGGGAAATGTATACTGATAAAAAAAGCTCTCTGTATATATATATATATATATCTTAATCTTATCCTCTTTTACCCATATTGGGTTTCGAGTATATATACAAGGTGTACAGAAAATGAGTAAAAACCTTTAGGTAACTCAATTCATTGATTAATTTTTAATAGAAAAATCCAAATAAAAAAATGTTGTATGGTTCTTCATTTAGGCTCACAAGGTCTTCGGAATTTTAAATATGTGACTATAAATTAGTATTGTTTTTTAAATATTTTGTAAAAAATCAATAGCATTAACAATCAGTTAGACACGTGTATAATTCCATTGATGTAAATGATTAATAAATCGGATATTTTTACAATTTTATAACTTCATCAGAAGCATTCTTTTAATGAAAATAGATCTGGCAACGACGCACGCTCGTTTGTAAAAGAAAAGGTGTATGCAACACCTCCAGCGGATGATGTAGCAGTTACAAACAGGATAAATGCACACTTGTTTGATCCAGCGTTGCCAAATGTATAGTTCTTTTAAGTGGCCCGTGAGGCTTAAGGAAGGACTGTGTCACTTATTTTCGTTAATATTTTTATCTAAAAATTAGTCAAAGAGTCACGCTACCTAAAGCTTTTCACTCATTTTCTGTACACCTTGTATATATACTAATTATAATTGTAACTTACCATTATAATTGAACTCAATAAGAAAATTATTTCATACAAGTATTAAGATAATTGATGAAAACCAAAAGAACAGCCAATTAATTAATTTCAGGAATAAGCTCCTACAACATTGATATTATTTTCAATTTTATCGATGTTAAGTTTAAATTATAAATGGTTCAGATTGTAATCAAAATATTTACTTAATGATTTATGTGTGTATTATCCTTATTAATGTTGTATGCTTTTACTTTAAATTTCAACCTGTTAACATCCACCAACTGCATATTCTTAAACGAATAAAAGAAAAAAAAATGGAATGTTCTGGATGTTGACGGGTTAATTATGCATGTTATGTATTTATATAAAACATCATACCATACTATTGAAATATTATGATTGTTTTATTACATAGGCACAGGCAGTATTCTTTTCGTTTGTTTGTAATACATATTTTTTTAATTTTCGTTTTTTAAAGTTTTATTTGCACTTTTCTATCTCTCTCTCTATTTTCATTTTTCTGAATGAAAACGAAACGTCGAAGAAGAAAAAACAATTCTAAACCGAATACCCGTTCTCTTACAGTACAATGCTGGTCAGTGCCCAAAAGTTAGTACACAAGTCTGTCGTGTGGTGTGTGCATCACGTGTGATCGGGGTTTTTGATTTTGCAGCGCCCAGAACCAGTCGGAGAATGCCGTCAAGGCGGGCACCCGGCACCCGCTGGGCAACCAGGTCATCAGGAAGGGCTACATGTGCATCCACAATCTGGGCATCATGAAGGGCGGCTCCAGGGACTACTGGTTCGTGCTCACCTCCGAGAGCATCTCGTGGTACAAGGACGAGGAGGAGCGCGACAAGAAGTACATGCTGCCCCTGGACGGGCTCAAGCTCAGGGATATCGAGCAGGGTTTCATGTCACGGAGGCACATGTTCGCTTTGTTTAATCCCGACGGCAGGAATGTTTACAAGGTAAACAACCAAATTTATTATTACTTATACCTGAAAAGAGTGAAAGACATAATTAATAAATAAGCGCTTTGTTTTGCGTTTGTTCTATAATATTTGAATGTAGAAATACGGCAACAATTTAATTGTACTGTTGGCGCTATTTTTGAATTGCGCGCGCCATCTAACGCCGCGGAAAGGAAATGAATTTTATATTGGCAAGATTTATGTGATTTTAGGGCATAGATGTTAGTTAATATACACTAGATGACTAACTCCCTATGCATGAAGCAAGAAATAAGTGTAACCTCAAAGTCACACTAGATTTTCTATGGATCACAGATTTTATGTGGCGGCCATTTGCTGTTGAGTAAAAATTTTAATTTTAATAAATGAAACACTTTTTTACTTTGTTTGTATAACTCGGATTGATTTTATTGTTGACTATAGTTTCGACAACCTTAACGTGTCATTATCAAAACAAAAGTGTTTTGTTTTGTTTTGATAATGACACCTTAAGGTTGGTGAAAGTTATACAATGTAAAAAAATGTAGAAGCCTCAACAATTAAAAAGTTAAAAATTTGGATGTCGAATATTAGTTAATATTGAATATGTAATTGAATTAATAAAAAATATTTAATTTTTAACAAAAATAATATTTTCTTTATTTTTTTTTACAGGATTTCAAACAATTGGAATTGAGCTGTGAAACCTTAGACGAGGTGGACTCGTGGAAGGCGTCCTTCCTCAGGGCCGGAGTCTATCCGGAAAAACAGACTGATCAGGTCAACGGAGAAGAGGTATTTACAGTTCCTTATTATTTATTCCAATTAAAGTATACAATTTAATTCAGAACAATAATGACAAAACACACAAGTCTGTCCACATTGTAATTTTTGTAAATACACAAGTTCTTGCGACAAAGATTGAAACACCAACATTTACACATAATAAACAATTTAATTATTTTTTTTATAAAATTATTTAATCTACAATTTAACCTTTGTTTTTTTTTACAATTAAGATATTTAACGTTTTTTTTTTTATTTCTTCTTTTAAACACCTTTTAAATGTACAGCACTGTTGTCTCGCGATATGAATTGTTTAATTGAGTGTAATAAATGCTTGCTTTGTTTCAATCTCCCCCCAAGAACATACAAGTGAGTGTGTAATTAGTTCTTATCCCTATATTATTTTATATTGTTACTACTACTTGTTGTGTACTAATTAATTATACGATTATTGTAAATTCTAGCATTATTTGCACACTATTGCACACTATTTCAACACACGGAGCTTTTTCTTCAACACTTAAAATGTCTGCAATCTATACAAAAAAGGGATAACGCAATAATAATAACGATTTTATTTATTTATTTAGTCTTATATATGAGCTTCGTGAAGATTTGATGGATATATGAAAACACTTTTCTTCACTTATTTTATTTAAGTTATTTCAAAACATTAATATTTGTTGTTTTTATTTCGTAACAATTGTTGCGAAAAAAAAGTTAAAGTTTGAAAGTGAGCGTTTTATTTATTAAAACCTTAAATTAAAAGTGAAAATGAACTTTCAACAATTAAAAACCTCAACAATCATTATTTTTTATACAACTCGATGAGCATAGTTTAAGGGTAGTTAGATATATTCACACCTCACACTGAGAAGTAGAGAGGAACATATAACAATGTTATATAAGACTAAATAAATAAAATAAATATATTCAATAGCTTTGAAGCCGACATAATGAGTTATAGACATTAATCATACTAGCCGTGAAAGCTTTAATTGTCATGAACTGTTTATTTAACTGTTATGAAGGGTGTCTCATGACACGATGCTCATTGCTTGAGAGCGTATTTTTTAGGTAATTTATAGTCGAAATTGCAGTATATACTTTTGTCCATTATTTAATAGTTATGGGCAATTTAAGAACATTAAAAATAAGCAAGTTTTATTAATTACAAAAATGCCTATCACTCAACACATGACTCATCTTATTAGCTTCTGAGCTGAAAGTGTTTAACTACTCTGAATACACTGAAATGGTGACATCTGATTTCAGTGTATTCAGAGTAGTTAAACACTTTCAACTCAGAAGCCAATAAGATGAGTCATCTGTTGAGTGGAGCCATCTTTTGTAAACAGACTGAACTAATTCTTTACTCCCAACAGAAATTGAGGAATGAAACCCTTTCGAACTTCAGAAATGCATTCAATAAATATCATTTTATTAGTTTGCAAGCATATTTAGTATTTTCTTTAAATTAAAGTTTTTAAGGACAAATTTGAAGAACTCATTTTGATAATGCAAGTAAGAAAAAACTTTAACTTCATCATTTATTGAGTTATCTCGTAATTAATTATATTAATTCGTGGTTTCTAATTTTATAATTTGTTATCTGCTCGTAAATTTAAGAGGTCTTATAATTCTTCCAAATTTTATATTAAAAAGTTCAAAATTTATAAACATATTTGATTTATTTCACAATTTAATTTTTTTTAACATCATTTCCAAAAGAAAGAAATGATAGCTACTACAAACTTAAACTAAAAATAGAAATCATAATAAAAGTCCTTACATAATAATGAAAATATATAATAATGGATATACAGGGCTATGTTAAGTTTAAGGCGTACGTTAATTTTTTCATCACAGTCTAAGCAGCTTTTGTACATAAAATGTGAATTTAAATAACAACATACACATTTCCCATACGGAATAGCTCCGATTAAGAACAGACTCAAACTAAAAATAGAAATTACAATAAAAGTCCTTACATAATAAAAAATATTTCAGCAATAATTGACAAGTTTGTATAAATTATTATAGTCTCATTTCAAATAATGATCTATACCATTCAAAATGAGGTCTTCAAATATTTGTCGTAAACATTATTATCGTAATAAAACACTTTCTACTGTAAAATTTTATCTGTAAACTTCCACCTCTGAAAATTGAGCTCTAATGATTTAAGAGTAGTTCTTCTTTCCTTTCCAGAAGCCTGTGAAGGCAAGTAATTAGGTTGCCGCAGTCCAGTGGGTTTATTTAAACAATTTGGGAATAATACACAATATTTCTATTATTTCAAAATTTTATGAAATATCAGTTATTTACTCGATTGAGACAATTTTAGTTATAGAGGATATTTAAAAAAATAATTTTGTAAACACAAAATATATTTATTAACTGCAGTTTCTGCAAATCTGCTTCCCATTATCAAGTATAATATGATAGATATATATATATTATCAGAACCCTTTGTACCCCTACACCCTGGGTTATAATTAGAGATGAGAGTTGGGACACGCGTGCGATCGACGGTGCGCAACGCCTGTTAAAGTTGACACATTCGCATTTGTCACCCGCAATGCTCCCACCGAAATGTGACAAGTTTCTGTTGTTTTTGCGCCAAATCCATGCGCATGCATGGATCGACCACGTTTTCGGTCCGTATATTCATAAATGTATCAATTATGCCGATCGTAGAAGTCTCAGTTTGTTTATAGAAATACGAATAAGTGTTTGTGTAGATATTTTTTTTTACTCAATTAAAATAACATCGTGCGGCCCGCGCATACTCACGCTAAGGCAATGCACCGAAAACACAGCCGATTATGGGACATACGAAATGCATGGACTTGGCGCAAAAACAACAGAAACTTGTAACATTTCGGTGGGAGCATTGCGGGTGACAAATGCTAATGTGTCAACTTTAACAGGCGTTGCGCACCGTCGATCGCACGCGTGTCCCAACTCGCATCTCTAGTTACAATGTGATAAAATTAAAAAAAATATATTTTTTAAATATCTTTTAAATTATGTATAACAAACTAGAAGCCTCAACCATTAAGAATTTAATTTTAGTTATATTTGGAAGTTACCCTACACTCTTATGGTTATAAAGGGTTTTTTTCTTGATAATGTATATATATTTGGAAGTTGTTGAATTGTCTTGCTCTTTCGATTGTAAGACGATACATTGTGATGATTTTCGGATTTGGTTGCATGAAGATATAAAAATGAATTTTTAATAAATTTTTTATTTAATTCAACTGTAGTTTCACAAGTTATGAGCTTAATGATACAAAAAATAACAAATATTTACAATTGGAAATATATAAAAAGAGCTGCTTTCTTCTCCTTTGGGAATGGATTAGTTAGCCGAGCTGTTTAAGATTTTTGAAGGTGTCGTCTCTACTTTAAGTAGTTGGCAATACTTGAATTTATAGTCAGGGGCGGATGGGCAGCATAATAGTTGCCCAGGAAATAATATATATATATATATATATATATAGTGTCATCCCACCAAATCACTTCCATCTGAGATCGCAGTCGAGACAGAACACTTGATTAATTTATATTTCAGGTATCATTATTAATTAAACCATACATAAAAGAATAATTGTTATACAAAGTAATAGACAGTGTTTTCATTTATATTCGACACTGTATAACGAAGTAGAAGCCTCTATAGCCAATGAAACATTTATATATATATATAAAATTTGAAATAAAAGAAAAAGTTGTGTATTATTCAATTGACAATCACAGTATGTTTTTCTTTTGCTTCACATTTAATTAAAAAAAAAGAGTATTTGATAATTTCCACACACTAAAATAACAATATTAACACAGTCGTGTAACTTGGCGTTGTTTTCACATTAATAACCCCGGTTTGCGTTTTCAAAACTGAATTAATTGTTTTTCTCGTCTTTCCAACGTTGCCACAGGGCGATAACTACCAGGTTTGTGTCTCGTTCAAATTTATTTTGAATTAGCACAACGTTTTGATTGAGTGAATAAAAGTTTATTATTTGGTTTTGGTAGTGATGCACTGTGTTATATTTTTCACTCTCTCTTTTTTTTTAAATGTAATGTAGGTTTAGCAGTTTTTATTTTATTTATGATGATTCAGTAATTTACTGTATTTGTTGACTTCAATACGTTACAGGGTGTTTCAGACTACTAGTCCGATTGATTATATTATACTAATTAAAAAACACTTTGTATTGTTTCATAGGTTTTTTTTTTTAATTTTACGACTAGTTTCTGTATTCCTTGAGGGTTATTATAAAGGAATTATTCCTTTATAATAACCCTCAAGGAATACAGAAATTTTCAAAGGTACTGAACTATGTATACAAACTGTTTTAAGTAAAGCTAAATGAATTTCTCCTATAATGACATCCCTTATTACTTGAATTTACTTAAAAGAGTTTGTATATAAAAATAATATAAAAGTATGACAAATGTAGTTCGGTTTTTTTAAGTTCAATTAATCGGCCCTATCAAAAACGCTATGTTTGACAGCACGCCATTCTTCAAGGTTACGTTATATGGCTGTTATTCCGTATCGCGTTATACCGTTATCTCAGTAAACGCTCAGCACCATGACAGCCGCTAAAATCGTTGAAAATAGCAGGCACCGAAATAGGTCCAGTTATATCATAGCTTTTATCCGCTTTTTGAGGTTATTTTCAATTCAAATTGTTTTTTAACGGTAGTTTAATAAATATTATTGTATTTTTGGCTTATTCTCTTCTAAAATTGAATTTAAACTATCAAAAAAGAACATTTTTATACTTCACTCCTTCAGGAATCCATAGAATGTGCATAAAATTGAGGAGCGAGTGTGCCTTTTTATAAATTTTCCCATAATTCGAAACAGGGTTTTTTTTATATTAAAGATGTAATTTTTAATGTATTTTTTTAATGAGGGCACTGCAGGGGTTCAGAAAACATAGTGATTTAAATGTCAAACCCCTTTACTAATGATGTGATTAGTGAAATTTACATATCAAAACGACTCGACAGTGCAATAAAACATTACTGCAATTTATTACAATCATATAACAATTTATAAACTTTAAATCAGAGAAAACCAAAGCACAAATTGATTTTTTTTATGATCGTCTTATGAACATTTCAACTTGACATGGAAACACAAGTAATTTGCATTTTACAGATGCTTCGAGTACGTTTTTTTAATAAAGGATACAATCGCACTGTTTATGGATGTTTGATGCACTTTGGTTTTCTTTGATTGCATAGTTTACACACACACACACACACATTTTTCTTGGTTAGAATTCAACCATTCAACAGCCATTCGATGAGGATAACGTTGAAATTTATCGTCCTTGTCTTACTATTTCGACATATAATAACCTCTCTCTTTCTACCGACACATCAAAACTATATTCTTTTTTAACACTGTAGGAATAACATGTCACTCGATACGGAATTATCCAGAAACATTGCCGCACACGCTATCGTAGACCGTTATTCTAACATCACTGTCAAGCTTTATGTTTAGCGTTTTCAATAGAGAATAGGACCGAATATTGTAATATTGTACGTATTGTTAACTAATACTGTATGTTATTACAAATGGAAATAAACTATATTATTATTATAATTTGTGGAAAATGAAAAACTTCAGGTAGACTCTAATGATTAGAAAAGAAAATTCTTTTCTTGGAGGTTTATTTATTACGTAACATTTTCAAGAAGTGTGAAACAAGTAGTATAAAACACTCTGTATAGTAAAGAAACAAATATTTTAGTTTAATTATTTTATTTATTTTCCCCCATGCTTTTGATTACAATGGGGAGCAAATTATTAAAAAAAAGTATATTTTCTTTTTTGCAATAGTGTAAATAAATTAAAATAAAATATTTCTTCTCTATTTCATAAATGTACATATTTTGTTTCATTTATTTACACTGCTAGTGTTTTTCAATGGCTACGTTCAACAGACACTACCAGCTTGATTGGTCGAATCAACTAAATGTATAAATCCAGTTGTGAGCAGTCAACCCCTCCACTACGACTAAATGATCTATTGTGGCTATGGTTTATAGTAAATAACTTTAACAAACAACATATTTTATTAGTCACTAATTAAAAAAGTCACCTCACACTGAGAAGTAGAGAGGAACATGTAATGATGTTATATAAGACTAAATAAAATAACGTTCCTTTTAGTAGATCAGCAGTAGTTTATGATTTCACTGTTGTAATCCCCAGAAAATTACAACTAATTTAACCTACTCTCTAGCTCATCTAATAACAAAGGTAGCAATGATGCACGCTTAATTTAGAACAAAGTGTATAATTCATTCATTCTATTATTACGTAACACTACAAACAACTGTATTTATACATTTTTAATAATTTCGACCGATGGCATCTGCTGAATGTAGCTAAGGTGTTACAAGTGAGTGTGGCGTTTTATATTTGAAGGAATTGCGACGGCGATATAAAAAATTGGTGTTTGATTTGTGTGTTTTGTTGTTCCAATGTGGAGCAGTCGAACGAGAGCAGCCAGAGCTCGATGGACCCGCAGTTGGAGAGGCAGGTGGAGACCATCAGGAATCTGGTGGACAGTTACATGCGCATCGTAACCAAAACCACCCGGGATCTGGTGCCCAAGACCATCATGATGCTCATTATAAACAATGCCAAAAATTTCATCAACAGCGAACTGTTGGCACATCTATACGCCAGCGGTGATCAAGTACGTAACAATAATAATTAAAAAAATATTTCAATTTGTATTTTTTATTGAAAAAAATTAAGTTTGCTGTAATTTTGGCAACAAGTAAATTAATTCCAGAGACGTTAAATCAACCACCCACAAATTAGTCGAAAGTCAGCGGGACGTGGGGCGAGAGGGGTTTTGGCGGGTATAATCCCATATTCAAATTTAATATATATAATTATAGTAATATTAAAAAGGTTATATAAATGAAAGCATTAACAAATTTATTTAAAAAACCAATGATTTATTTTTTATCTTATGTTAACAATAATTATATATATTTAAACATTTAAAATTAACAAGTTGAGTTTTTTGTTCAGTTATAAAATTATATTTATTTATTTATTTCACGATAATTATCATTACAAACAATATATAAAACATGCACTTAATATCGAGAATGTGAACATAAATACAAGAATTACAATAAATAAATAAGAATATACAACTTAATAACTAATAAATTAATATATTAATAAACGCAATCAAGATTAATAACAGTCAACTATCTGCGAAAAGTTGATAAGAAGCTAAAGAACAAATCAAAGTTATTTGACGACAAAAGACAATTACCGGTGCGCATCAATCTACAAAGAGGACCATTTGCGATAAACCTAGAACGGTGCATCTTTTCCCGAAATACAAAGTGTGACCTAGTGGTGGCACCGGATTGTTGATACCGGAAATCAATGTTGCTTAAAAGTTTCAGGGCAAATAATGTATACATTCAGCAATTTATACAAAAAACACATGTCGATAAAATTTCGTCGATAGAGTGTGTTGTCAAGTCTAAATTAACCATTAGGAGATTATAATTCATGTGTGTGTTTAGAATATTTAATCGATATGCAACATGACGCAAAAACTTTCTCTGAACTTTTTCCAACATATTAATTAAGTAATGCTGATATGGATACCATATTGGTGCTGCATATTCTAGGATTGGCTGTACTAACGAACAGTAAAGAAGCCTAAGCGTATCAAAATTAAAGTCAGACCCGATGCGTAAGATGAAACCTAAGGTTTTGTATGCTTTTTTAGTAATCGTTAATACGTGCGTCCTGAATGACATGTTGTTTTTAAAGTAGACACCCAAGTCGGAATACTTGACTTGGGTGTCTGATACACGTTCCAGTGTGATATTATTTAAATTATAAACATAATAATATGTGTGTTCACTTCTAGAAAACGTGATATATTTGCATTTACATACATTTAATGCTAGTTTATTATTATTACACCATTGATGCAAATAGTCCAGGTCGCTTTGTATACATTCCATATCACTAACAGACGCAATAGTGTGAAATAATTTAAGATCATCAGCGTAAAGCAAATATTTGCAGAATTTTAAACCCATCGGCAGGCCATTAATGAAAAAGTTAAATAAAATAGGACCAACGTGGGAACCCTGAGGTACACCTGATGACGCTTTTATTTCCAATGAGATACAGCTGCCTAACCTAACCATTTGGTATCTATCTGAGAGAAAGCTTTCGATCCAGGTTACAACCTTACGAGAGAAACCGATACAATGTAATTTATGAATTAGAGTGCTATGGCACAGTGTATGTTGAAGGCCTTGGAGAAATCAGTATAGATAGCATCTACTTGATAATGACTCTCCAAGGCATTCAGCAGATAGTTTTGATAGACCGTTAAGTTAGTAGTTGTAGATTTACCTGAGGAAAAACCCATGTTGGCCATCAATAATTATATTTTTAAATTGCCATCCTAGTTGAACACTCACGATTCGATCTAACATTTTCGGAATGGCCGATTGTATGCAAATACCGCGATAATTGGTAATATTTTCTCGATTGCCACATTTAAATATTGGGGTAATAAAACTTTTTTTCCATGTGAGTGGGACATGTTGTTGATCCAAGGAGAGTTTAAATAGTAAAGTTAAGGGATGACATATTGTGTATGCACATCTTTTTAGAAACAATTTAGGAATGCCATTAGGGCCACAAGATGTTGATGGTTTTAACCTACTTATCTCATCAAAAACATCGATAAAATCAACATTAAAGTTAAAGGAAGGATCGGCGCACTAGAAAAATATACAGCAAATAGATCAACAGATACTTGTAGATTTGTGCTTTTATTGTCATTTAGAAACATATTCGATAGAATATCCTTTCTATTTTTATGTTCCTGAATAAATTTCCAGAAATTATTACTATTATAGCGAATATTTGATTCAGTTACGCGGAGATAATTTATATATAATTCTTTATTTAATCAGTTACACCTTCGGCGCAATTCATTAAAGATTAGGTAATCCTTTGGCCTACTGGTTCTTTTAAATGTAGTATGGGCAATCCTTTTGTCCTTAATTAGATTAACTAACTCATAACTAAACCATTTTGGATATTTATTGCTATAGTGGATTTTTTTTTTTAGGAACAAACGAATTTCTTGCGAAATATAATATAGAATAAAAGACATCCACAGCATAATTAATATCAACACATGCTTTTTTTTACGGTTATATTGAAATTATTGCTAAAAATTAAATCGAGAAACCTATTACTTTCGTTAGGAATAGAGTTAATTTGGCTAAGATTTAAGAAGCTAAAACAGTCGATAAGTTCTCTAGCCCTCGGGGATGTCGTGGCGTTAATTGTCATAGTGAATTGAAATTTTAAAAACCAAACATTTAATTTGGCAGATGTAAAAATATATTATTGGAAGCACTACAAAATGTAAAAAAGTGAAAATTGGGAAAATTCTGTTCAACATATCATCAGAGAGGAATTAAAAATGTCCAAATTGGATGGAATAATAGATAATTCAAAAAAGCCATTGTTAATTTCTCTTCATGATGAAATTGACTCATAAATAACATAAAAAAAAAACGTAAAATATCAAGCATTTATGATACACGTGATAAAGCAGAATTTTATTTTGTGAATAATTTAACTCAGGTGTATTTATCTTTTGCAATAAATAAAATTAAAAAGTTCATAGTTTTATTTTTCTTTTAAATTATTAATATGTAGTCTATAATTCAGATATTTTTTCGATAAATTTAAATATTATATAAAAATAATTATTTCAGGCTTCGGCACTTACTCCTCCTAGTTATTAAACAAACTATAGTGATAAAACCATACTGATTTTGCGATAGATATGGTAACATATGTGAATAAATTTGATCATACAGGACTTTATCAAAAATTTTAGCTATATGCAAAGGCAACACTATTTGTCTATAATTTTCAATATTCCCGTTATTTAAAATTGTTTCCAGAATAGGACATAGTGACGTAATTTTTAGTTTACAAGGAAACACACTGTCTGATAAACATATTAAAAATATCCTTATGGATTCCATTGTTACTACGTAGTGATTCATATTCAATTAATCAAATATAAGTATTTTGTTATGTTTTTTACCACTTTTAAAAGTGGAATAATGAATAATTACAAGTAGATAACATTCTATACTCTTTCATGCATTTTCAATTATTATTACACCAGAAGCTAGGTCTCTTCTGCATTAGTGTTTATAAATGGTTTTGTGTGATATTTCAGTAAAATTAAAGTTAGCAATATTACTGGGTTTAAAATTTATAGTCAACTGGAATTGTGACAAAAAACTTATTCAAAAAATTGTTTGAGCTGGAAGAGTCCAATACTTCATTTTTAAAAGTCATTTTAAAAGAAAATTTAGAAGAATTTGATTTCTTTTTTAGTTAATATATGACCAAAATTGTTTTGGATTTTCAGATAATTGATTTTCTATTTTTTTTGTAAATATAATTACAATGGGCAAAATGAACATATTGTAAACTTTCTGTAATTGTAAATGTCCCAATAGAGATTTGATGTTTTATCAATTCGTAACATTTAAATTCTAGTCTTCGATGATGGAAGAATCACCGGAGGAAGCTCAGAAGCGCGAGGAGATGCTCAGGATGTACCACGCGTGCAAAGAGGCGCTCAGGATCATAGGAGATGTTTCAATGGCGACAGTGTCGACCCCGGTGCCGCCGCCAGTGAAGAACGATTGGCTGGCCAGCAGCTTGGACAACCCCAGACTGTCACCGCCGAGCCCCGGTGGACCCAGAAAAGCTTCTCCTTCCATGAGCTCCATGGCATCCACAGGTAATTTTAATATACGAAAATGTTTAGTTTCATTAAAAATTTAAATTATTTTACTACTACAATATCTTTATTCAAAGTTATTTGTTTTACATATATTTACAATAAATAATGGTATCTTTGTTTCTATCTTGCTTGATTGAACAGGTTACCAATCTATGGTCTTTCCGCCAGAATTATTTTATTTATTAACTAATTTAATAAATATATACTCTGTTTTTTTTTTAATGCGAACAAATTTTGAGTGTATTTGTTGCGAGTCTTGCTGCGCACTGGAATATTTTAAACATTAGATTTCTTGGTTAAATAATTCAAACATAATGATTAATTTTTATTTGAACGTTTTGACCTTTATATCTGGACTTATGCAACTCATTGCATGAAACACACGTTATAGTCAACCGTTCAAACAAGTTATACAAAATTGAATTTAACCCTTTGACATACCAAGACGATTGTGACACGTCATTTGTTCTCAGCTTCAATGTTAATTTTGACATGTCACAGACGTCCGCAAAATCGTATCAGCTTTAAACGGAGTTAAATACTCTTTTCTATTTATTAAACGGAGTTAATTATTAAATGTAATTTAATGTAATTAATATGATTAGTTGATTAGTGCCTATCCTAGTTATCTGTATCTATGAGTGCATATTACTTTAAATGTAAAATGTATGTCAATTGGTTAATGTTTTATATCATTAAGGGTGCGGTTTAGACGAAAGAGATAGCTATATATTCAAGTTAGATTGCTGTTGTGATCAATGAACAATATTGTATTATACATTAAAGTAATCTTAAAATAAGCAGGAATTTCATCAGATGAATTAAAAATTATTTTAATGTTTAGTTTGTTTGAAAAACAATGAAAGTTGATAAAATTTATAGTAAATTTCAAATTATATTTTTGCTAATAAAAACTTGTGCAATGAACATTTAAAGGATTTCACTAAATTCCGCATTCAAATAACTTAGCAGATATGACCTATTAATCTCATTATATCTTGCAATGTTCTTTTCTAACTTAAACTAGTAAATTGACATAATACACGAAAATTTACAATTTTTTTTATTTAGACTGATACTTTATACTTCGTAGATAAATACATATTCATATTATGAAATTCAAAACAATGGCTTTTTTGTTCTAACGATTATATCCATTTTACTATATAGCTATCTCTTTCTACTAAACCGCAACCTTAATATTTTTAATACCTAGTGAATATTTAATAGAATGTTCAGCTACCATTTATCTAGACGATGCCATATGAAATTAGGGGAAAGGTGGTGCTTGCGTCGTCTTTCATTTATGATTAACAGTAGATCATACATCAATATGTTGTAGGAATGTCCGCTATGAACACTAGAGTCGGAGCTGGTTCCCGCCAGCCCTTCCATTTCACCCACAATTTTAAATTATAGTTCAGCGATATCCCGTCATAGGCTCACCCTCCCCCTCCAATCTCTCTTCCTTGTTTAGAGCAGTCGGAATGGGTACTCGGAGTCCGTGATGTATACCTAGCCTTGGACCATCAACTCGTCTCGCGCATTGCTCTAACTCAAAAAACGTCCTGTGTATATCGAACTGAATTGAATTATAATAATAATCTTTATTGTCCAACTAATTATGAAAGGTTCATCACATATTCATCAGTTATGTCGTGAAAAAGCGAATCATTAACATTTATAAAAATGTATCTTTATATAACACGAACTAATATTTGACTATGTCTCTTGTCTCGTCTATTAGCGTAGAATCATCTGCTTATATCATGACACTCATGTTATCGATCGTGGACCAAAGTTCGTCCCCCGTCGTCTAACTACGCGCCTCACCCCTCACTCCGTGCACCCACTTGAAATTTCTATACACTCCACCATTTTATATTTTACAGTAATTTGTCCTGTCATTCCTTCTGAAGCATGCACGCTATAAATTTTAATTTTAGTCAATACAAACTATTTTACTCAAACAATGATTGGAAATATATAATTGAATTATTAATTTATAGTTAATTACTAGAGTGAACTTTACTTTCTTGAATGTTATTAATTCTACTGATATAGAAATTTCTCTGAAAATGGGTATTTGATTTGCATTAAGGTATTATTCCCAATAATACCATCAATACTAGTAAAGTAGGGACATTTTCATTAATGTAAAGTCCGCAATTATTAATTTTTGCACCAATGAAAGTGTTACTGATTATTTAACTTATTTTCGAAGGACCAATTTGTAATTTCGTAGAAATTACAAATAAAGAATAATTTAGTGTTACTAAAAAAAATGATGGTATATTGTTAAACACCAAAATATATAAATATTTACAATTTAACTATTCGCGTCGTTCTTTACTCGTTGATGTCTTGAATGCTTCTCCTTTCTCTTCTTCTCAAGTCAATTTCTCCCAGGGGTTGAGGGAGGCGTGTAAGGTTGGGTGGTCGTAATGAGAAAGCTTCTGATTGGTTATTGATACCTCGTGATCACCACCACCTCAACATTGTTGCCAAACTTCTGCAACCGCATCTTGGTTCGAAAGATTCTGCTGCGCAGATGTTTCGAATTCACGCTAAATCGGAATCCTCCTTAGGCTGTTTTATGACGCATTGTCCGCTCGCGCACTTTCGGATAAACACCATAAAACTAAGCCGTCTTTTGAAAACTATATATACATAATATAATATACATTAAGGGGCCGTTACTTAGAACGAACCCGAAATAATAATATGCAAATGCGGAGGGTTGGGGTTGCAGCAAACCAGGTAAAGTATTCGAGGCTCATTTGCCATTTCATAATTTGTAAATTCATTTCTCAAAAATATTTTTTTTAACTAATTTTATTTTATTACGATCAGTAGATTGCCGAAATTTTAATATTCATCCCAAATTTGAAGCAGTTACAACTTGTCCGCGCTCAGTATGCCATACAATATTCACACTCTGATTTATCGTGTTGATAAGAATTAAATATAATATAATTATTCATTCACTACTTAAAAAAAAAACCTCTAATATTTTCTTGGCCTTTTGGCAATAATGCATTTTTATATTTAAGTTGACCTTGCACTCGGTACACGTAATTATGATTTTTTTTAATTTCAACTGACCATTTGCATTTTCAAATTCACACAATGTTTTGTTATATTTTAATTCCTACCGAATTTTTTATTTCTGATTGAAAATAAACATTTAATTTCAATTATAATTGTGCTATTAATAATTCCATCAGGACTAGCACCTATATATTTATAATTTTTATGAATATCCAGTCCACATGGAGAGACTATTATATTATTAAATCCAATTTCTAAATCCAGAACAATGAATTAATCGGCACACTTCACGCTAGGTACTTGGCATTTTTCACAATTTGATAGTTCTCCGTCTTTTTCATCTCACTTTTTTTATGGGTAACTTAGCACTCATGGCGCTGCTTGAAAACAAACTGCGTCGTCTATCTCTCTTTTCGAATAGCCTCACATGCCCTCCAAAAAATGAATTTTCAATGTTAATTTTCACGATTATTCATTGATTATTTGTTATGATCATGATCTCATATGAAAAGTATTACTATTATGTAGGACACTATTTGTATTTATTGTAATTTTCTTGAAGAGTATCTTAAATATATACAAAATGCTGTGAATATAGACGATCTCCGATATATATTATTTAATTTAAGCAATATTTACGTATGAAAATTCTTCATGTCCTCCGCTGTACTATTCTCATCCATTTTTTTGTGAAATGCCTTCTTAATTATTGTCTAATTTAATTTTCCTATAGTAAAAATCTATTTTTTTTTAACAAATATCATTTATTTATATTTATTCTAATCATATATATCGTGTTCATCAATATTAACAAATTAGAAATGACTAAAATGTCATGATTATGCAGCGCTGAATTCTACCATAGACCCACCGTTAATACCCAGTGAATACTTTAAAACTAAGGCGTAAAAATTTCGATGAGGATAGGGTGGAAAAGAGAAAGGAGAAGACGTAATTGACAATGAAATATTTAATGTGTCAATAGAGTGTAATGAAATGCCAATAAAGGTCTTTTTTACTTTAAAACTGAACATACTGGGTCTACATTTCAAAAGCAACCCTTCCGAGTAACTGTAAACTGACATAAACAAGATTTTGGAAAAAAAAGCATGTATATATTTTCTTAAACTGTATACATAATTCGCGAAGAAAATATTTGACAGACTGATGGATATTTTACCTGTTTTCTGCACTTGTTATGTAATACAGTACATTACAGGGGAGAAAATATAAGTTAAAAATCAATCAGTGAGTGAAGTATTGTCTTTATAAGGTATATACAGAGAGTTTTATGTAACACCGAACATGCTAGAATGTATTCAATGTAAATTTCCCTATGTTCGATTTGTTCAGGAACGCATCAAAGCATTGACTGCGATGTGATTGGCTAATATTTCTAAAAATAATATAGTCAACCCAAACTACACCCTTCCATGTCAAAAATGAATTACACTTGTCAGTTATCGCAAGCAAGTGATGTTTACTGTTCTGGCGCTTAAAGCAGACATATTCGAAGAGTTGGAGATCTTTACGTATCAATAATGTATACAAAGGAGAAGATTTTAATGGTACGCATTGCGGTTAAGTACAATATCCATAATTATACATGTTGCACTTGACATACTAGGTGACAAATATAATTTATTTTTGACGGAAATAGTGTAAATTGGGTTGACTATATTACCATTAGAAATCGTAGCCAATCACATCGCACCCAATGCTTTGATGCGTTCCAGTACACATCGAACATAGGGAAATTTACATTGAGTACATTCTAGCATGTTCGGTGTTACATAAAACTCTCTGTATACAGTTTTGAAAACAAATTGTACTTCAGCCAGTATTCTATTTTATATATATATAATCAGTATCCCCTTTTACCATATGGTGTCGGGTTTTATTTTAATATATGTGGCAATATTTATACAACATTTTTCTTGACTGTGTGAAGAAGCATTTAGTGTGTTATAAATACACTTTGCTGAAGAAAATAAGCTATTAAAAAAATTAAATCTAATATATTTTGAATCATAATAAATGGAAAATAGCATAAGCGCCATCTATTGCCTAATTTCATGTGGCATCGTCAATATTTGCATATGGATTCCATGCTAGATGAATGGTGGTTGAACATTTTATTAAAGTAATAATTTTATTTTTAATTGGATTACCCACGCATATTTGAAAGTATTCATCCGTTATATATTTGAAACTAATTAAAAATTATTTAGTAAAAACCTTAATTTAACTTTACGTATATTTCATCAGAGAACAGTTGACAAAAAAAAAATGTATTTGTTGGTATTGTTAATCCATCCCATCATTTCCCCTAGCAAAGAAACAATTCCAAAAGTCCTGCACCGTCCTATGAAACGAAACTATTCCTGATTAATCTAATCCTGTTCCTCCAAGTTTTTTCTTTTTTTACAGGTAAATATTTTCTAGTTATTTCTTTCCTCATAAAACATGTATACAAAAAAGTGAATTCTACAAAAAGAAATGAGACAAAAAATGTGTGATTTTTTTTTGCTTACAAGCAAATCTGTACTGATTAGGGATTATTCCTTTACAGATGGTTTATTTTACATAACATGTTTTGTTCTCTACATTAAATATTAAATATGCTCGATTAAAAAAATTGTTGCAAATACGGCAAATGTTTACAATCAATGTTCGGTGAGGTATAAGAAATGGTTTTTTCAATGGGTATTTATTTTTAAGTACCATATGATCAAGAAATTTTCTCCTCTAGAGTGCTATGAATTAAAAAAATGATATTAGCAATAAAAGTAAATACACACTTACTTACCAGATTATGTTATTCCGACAAATCGGGGATTTGATTTGATAAATAATGACAAATGTGATGTTTTATTTGTTTTTATTCACTGCTACCAATAAAATGTAAAATAAAGAAAAAAATCAGAGCAGTCTATACTAAGATTACAATAACCAGAACACTGATTTATACCATTAAAATAAGTGAATGTATTGACAAATATTGGCGCGAAATTCAAATCTAGTTGAATATAATACACTGCGTGGGAAAACAATAGAATAAACTCCAATAATTTTGCCATGCAGATTTTCACTTGATGGACCCGCGTTTTTACTAATTATAAAATTAAAGAAATATTAAGACAGAATGAAACTGTAATGGCGGACGCTGTCACAGCTGGCCTTCACATTTCATAACTCTACAAATAGCAATACATTTTAATTAATATTTTCTAGGAATTTAATATTACAATTAAGTGATACAGCTTAATTCATTATGAATAATGTTATTTAAATATAATACTCCAATATTAAACTTAATATTACTACACTTATGCCGGCAAGGAGCAAAATGACAGAGACCACTAGACAGACAAGTGAGTTTTCCCGCAATTTCAACCAATCACTGAACAACGTCAAATTTGCCCTATCCTTCCCTGCTTGTAATCTTAAAAAAATGGACTATAGAGGAGAAACATTTTTGGTCATAAGCTACTTATGTTACATAAGTTATTGTTGCTAAAGAGAAAATAATTATTTTTTATTAAAAATGTTCAAAATTTCTTCCTATTAAATTATTTTCTTTAATGTTGAAACAGATTTTTCATTTGTTTCTTATGATAGCATTTGTAAAATGATATCAATGAGTGTTTATGTACGTTTTAGGTGGGTCGAGAGCTCCGCCGCCGCCACCCAGCTTAGGTAGACCGGCACCCGCCATTCCGAACCGACCTGGAGGAGGAGCGCCACCGATGCCCCCGGGCAGACCCCAAGGCCAGGCACTACCAGCCCCGCTAATACCAACGTGAGTATACTTTCACCCTACTGTAAACCCTTAAAAAAAAAATCAATCAATCCCACCTAATAATCTAACTAGCCCCCCACCCCACTACTCTCTTTAAATCAATCAACAAATGAAAATTAGTAGTCTGCTGTGAATCACAGCTGAGGTTGTGATTTTGTTTTGCAGGAGACGCTAAACGACATCTACTAACCACCACTAACTCAGACATATATATTTAGTAGCAAATAGTCGAATTATTAGAGACTACTTATAATCTACATCTTCTTATTAATAATAGTTATTAAAAAGGAAACTGATTAAATTACTAGCCGCATTGCATTTATCTTTAAATCTTGTTGATTAATGTACACACGAAATACACACATTCATCTCTTCAGACAAAAAGAAAAAATTATACACTTTAAATTAAAAATAGTGAGCTTTAGTATTTGTTGTGATTGTAATTTTTATGTAGATTTAGTTTGTTTGAAAAAAAAGAAAGAAAAAACAAAACGTTGTGTACATTGTGTTAGCATTATCACTGTTGAATATTCAAATGATATATTTATCACACGGCAGAGTTCCACTCTTGAAAGTTCCATTTATTTCGAAACATAAAAACCGATAGCTGTGTAAGTTAGTAAGAAAAAAAATGATTGTGCCGCGGTGGTAAGAGTTGTGTATGTGATCTGTACAGCCGGCCGGGCGGCGGGGGCGTCCAAGTTCCCCAGCAGGTGCAGATGGCGGTCGGCAGGGCCGTCACCCAGGCGGCTGTCAGCGAGCTCTCCAACGCCTTCAAGTTTCACAAGTAAATATTCACGCAGACGAGCGGCGCTCTTTTACGTTTGTTGTTGTTGGTTGTTGTTCCCGCCGACTAAACCCATTAATTCACCTCAAATGTACACATATTATTAACACACACACAGACATGTCGACACTTGATACAATTTAAATAAATAAAAGAAAATGAATCGTTGTTGTTAAAAATAAAGAAAACGTATTATTGATATTTAATGAATTAATTGATTAAAAGAAGTATGATGAAGAAAATAAATAATCAGCTGAATATGTATATGTAATTGCTTTTAGGGTTTTTTGTAGTCTTACACGAACGTATTTGGATTTGTTGTTGCATGCGAGTTGTCCCGATTAAAAAAAATAACATTTTATTAAAACATTAAAAAAAAAAGACTACTACTAAATCTTTGAGAAAATAATACATTACATATATATTGTAATAAATAAATATTGTCATAATATTCCCAAATAAGGGCTATCTGGATCAAATCAGAATTTTTGTGATGTGTATTTCTAATTTTTTTTACACTATAATGCATTTATATTCATTTATTTAATGTGGCTTGACTGCAGCCATGCTTTAATTATTGGATATAAAATTCAAAAAAATATATTTTATTATAATGTAAAAATGAAATCTGTGAAAATTAAGAAATTTCCTTTTAATTTATGCAGATTTTGATTGTTTTTCAAAATGAAGGACGGCACGAGTCTGTGTCATCAATAAATACATTACGCATTATTGTTTACTACGACAGCACAGCTCGTTCTGCTTACAATTATTAATTTAAATATTCACAAGTATATTTATAAACATTCACAATTTCTATAAATATATCGAGCGTATAACAAATCTAAAGTCATGTCTGAACTAAAATCACATGCGCACGCGTCATGTTGACAAGTCACGCGTGTGATCATAGTACAGACATGACTCGAGACTTCCAACGACAACTTCGTCGTCGATTTTTGTTATACGCTCGATACATTCCTATCATAGTATTTCCGAATTTCTGAATATTATAAAAAATCTCTGGAATGTCAGTGACTTTTTTTTTTCTTCAAATTAAATGTTTTAATAAGTGTTGTTTTTTTTTTGGACTTTCGCGTTGATCGAATGAAAAACGAAATTTTTGGAATTAAACCGAATCGGCAGGTGTGCTACGTTTAAGCAACGCACATACAAATTTTACCATTACGATAAGATCTTCCGAGTAGTTGAAATCTCTATGTCTATTTAACTGTAAGCTTCTATATATATATATATATACATACATACATATAAATATCTTATCTATGAAATTAACTAGATGAAATACGATTATGGTCGGTGAAATGAAACAATAAAGGAAGAGAATTGTGAATTGTAAGCTTAATGTTTATATAATTATTTATTTTATTTAGTCTTATATAACATCGTTATATGTTCCTCTCCACTTCTCAGTGTGAGGTGAATGTTTATATAAAAAGCATATTTTCTTTTTAAGGAGTAAATCTTCTTCTCGAATCCTTATACCCTTCAGGGTAAATCTAAATCCGAGAAATTGTGGAAACAAAATATATCTCGACAGGATGAAATAATTAAAATTCAGGAAGAAAATTTTAATTAATTTGCATTACTGAATATTAAGCAGAGACTTACACACAAATTATTTAATCTTGATATAATTATCAACATTAATGATTAAGCCTAAATTAAATGAATGAAATAAAAATTATTTGAAAATAATTATTTCCACATTTAGTTTTGTGACGTTTTGACTTACATTATGTAAGTACTTTAAGTCTCCTTCTTAAAATAATTTTCAGGGTACAAAGTGTATCCTTCTAATGTTTCACAGCAAGATAAAGTAATTTGTGGTATAGAACAACGTCCAACCGCAAGATGTATATTCTTGTTAGACAGGATATGATAAATATTGAATAAACATCCTACAAGTGCTACTCGGCAAGTTGTTGAATACTTTCTGATACTTATACTGGTTATATCCGAAAGCAAGTGTTAGGTAAGTGTCTAATAAGTATGTCCAACAGTAAGATGTACATTTTTGTCCAACAAGAATTTTCATATATAAATATAATTTTAATATGTATCTAATAATATTAGAATGTCCAACAGTAAGAAGTTGGATATACTTGTTAGACAGGATATGATAAATATTAAATAAACATCCTACGAGTGTTAATCAGCAAGTTGTTGAATACTTTCTGATACTTATACTTGTTATATCCGAGAGTGTTACGCAATCTTGTCTAATAAATTTGTCCAACAGTAAAATGTACAATTTCGTCCAACAAGAATATTCATATATAAATATAATTTTAATATGTATCTAATAATATTAGAATGTCCAACAGCAAGAAGTTGGATATTCTTGTTAGACAGTATATGATAAATATTGAATAAACATCCTACAAGTGTTATTCGGCAAGTTGTTGAATACTTTCTGATACCTATACTTGTTATATCCCAGAGTAAGTGTTATGCAATCTTGTCTAATAAGTTTGTCCAATAGTAAGATGTACATTTTTGTCCAACAAGAATATTCATATATAAATATAATTTTAATATGTATCTAATAATATTAGAATGTCCAACAGCAAAAAGTTGGATATACTTGTTAGACAGGATATGATAAATATTGAATAAACATCCTACGAGTGTTAATCAGCAAGTTGTTGAATACTTTCTTGTACTCACACCACTTATATCCAACCATAAGTGTTGGACAATCCTGTCTAACAAATATGTCCAACAGTATATCGTACATTTCTGCCCAACAAAAATGTTAATTATATAAATATAATTTTTATATATATCTAATATTATTAAAACGTCCAACAAAGATATACTTGTTAGATATGATATGATGAATATCCTAGAAGTGTTGCTCAGCAAGTTGTTGAATACTTTCTTCTACTCACACCACTTATATCCAACCATAAGTGTTGGACAATCCTGTCTAACAAATATATCCAACTGTAAGATGTCGTACATTTCTGCCCAACAAGAATGTTAATTATATAAATATAATTTTTATATGTATCTAATATTATTAGAACGTCCAACAGCAGGATATACTTGCTAGACAGGATATGATAAATATCCTATAAGTGTTGCTCAGCAAGATGTTGAATACTTTCTGGTACTTTAACCTTTTTATATCCGTCAGTAAATAATTTATTTCTCTTTAATTTTAACAATCAATTTAAAAAAAAATCTTTCCTATTTAATGAGATAAATATCTAATTATGAAGTAATTAAATAACTATGATCAAGTGAATACAATTTTCTATTACAGGATATTTATTAAAATTAAAACACTTACTTTTAATTTTCAATTAAAAATCCTGTAATAGATCGAAAATGTTTCACTACAGGTGAAAAATTAATTAAGCATACTCTTTTTTTATTATCTAATTATATTACATATTGAATAACGTGTAGATGGGAATCATTACTTTCGTAAATTCCTTTACTGTTTCACAGCACCGACCATAAAAGCATACAATAATAATGAAAAAAAAACGTCGGCTTCAATGTTTTTCCCTGCACATAAACACCTACCAACTATAATTTAGCAACAAAAAGCGAGTGTAAGTATGTATCAAACTACATAGTTGAATAAATATGAAGAAACGAAAACGAACGTACTTGTATACGTTCGACGAGCAGTTTGAGGATTTTTTTTATTTTCTTAAAAGTACAAGTCAATTGAATTGTTACAATGCAATATTAAAAAAAAACTAGTTTGTAAGTTGATAAAAATTGGATGAACATAATTGTTGATAATTAAATTTAAAAAAAGTTATAATAATTATATTGAGAGGAAAAAAAATAGTGAGCGGCACTACCCCCTTATATATATAATAAAATTAATACCAGTTTAGATTTACAAAAAAAAAAAAGAATTACTATACTGAATTTAAAAGAAAACAACAACACACGTGTAATTGTTAAGTTTAATCCAAACAAATCTGAATGTATGTACATAAAATGTAAAAAAAAAGAATATAATCATCTTATTGAAAATGAAAGAAAACAACAAAAAAAAAATTGATTAAATAAGTAACACTCTTGTTAGACGGTGCGCGATGTTGTATTTATATGCACTCTCAGAAGATGTAGTTATATACCATTATTATTATTATAATAGCGATTAATATTTAAAAAAAAACAACAACAAAAAATGATGATATAAATATATTAATATATATTATGATAAGTGATTAAATAAACATGAGAAATGAATGTGTAAATATAGGAACTATACTATTAACAAAGTTGTTTTGGTGTGCTGATTTATTAATTGCCTTTTACCATTACTCTCTTTCTCTCATTCTCTATTGTTTTTTCCCGAATCTCAGTCTGCATTTGTGTTCCGTTTGATTTAATGTATGCTTCCTATTTTTTTTATTTTTTATACACCCATCATCCCTTTTAACCGTATTTAATCCTGTAATTTAGTTAAAAATATTAGTGATTATATATTTTAATAAAGCCTTATACCTGAAAGGGTAGAAAAAGGCATCAAGATTAAAGAAAGAAAGAATACATTTTATTAATAGGTTGAATTTGTTTCACAACTTAATTTATTTCGACTCTCGTCATTATCAAGGAGTGTACTTATTCGAAACCAGTCGGAGGAAATAAATTAACTGGTGAAACAAATCGAGTGTATTTTTCAACCTATCAATATTGTGATCACATTTCATCAAGTGATTAAAGAATATCTTTCTTTCTTAATCTTATCCTCTTTTACCCATATTGGGTGTTGAGGATTAAAGTAAATAATAAGTAATTAATTTTAGTAAAAACACATTGTTGGACATTTCGTTTGAAGGTTGTTTTCATTTATAACTCGACCCATTAAGCAAAATGGATATAAAAAAACAATACGACGATATTAATACAATGAAAAGGTCGTCGTTTTCAAATTAAATTACATTTTTCAGGCAAATATATTTTGTTTTTTTTTTTTAATTAATCGATTATGCCAGAGCATACTAAATATAATTGTTTTCTTCAGTTTTTAACCATAGATTTCTTAGAAACATTTAATTATTGAAACAATCTATTTTGCTCATAATTACAACAAATGTCTAAGAAAATCGTTGTTTCGTTCACTTTAAAAATTATAAAATAAAACATTTTTTTATTTCTTCATTTGTTTATTTATAAGTGAAACAATAACCGAATGTTTTTATTTTAAATATTTCATCAAACGTTTTTTATTTATTGTATGGTTGAGGATTTTATTGTTGAAACTCCGTTACAAATACAAACGTTTGTATAGAAATGAAACATTTGGAGTGTCGAAAAATTTTCTTTATTGGACTACAATAATTGTTTCTTCACGCAGTGGTTTAAATTGCCGTAGTGCAATCAAGAAACTTTACCCGTCAAGTGTTTTATTTCTATTTGTAATGGAGTTTCAATAAATAAAAGCCTCGACGGTACAATATATAAACATTTTTTTTTTAACTTATAAATTAACGGGTGAAACAATAACAATGTTTTATTTAGTCTTAATATAACATCGTAACCTCGACACCCAATACAGGTAAAAGAGGATAAGATTAAGAAAGAAAGAATATAACATCGTTATATGTGCCTCTCTACTTCTCAGTGTGAGTTGACAATGTTTTAAAATAATTTAAATAAAAATGATTTGAGAATAATTAATAAATTATTTCCACATTTAGCTACTGTGACACTTTGACTTATGTTACACAGATGCACATTAAAACAACTACTTCTCGAGCAAATACCCCACCATTTGCTGTTACATATGAATAACATATTGCATCATGCAACATTTTTTAATTCAAGAGTATTTAATCCCCGACACCAATTGGTAAAAGGGGACATCGATTATATATACATATAGAACATTTAATGTAAAGTGCTTATTTATATATACATATATATAAATTGAGCGTATAACAAAAATCGACGACAAAGTTGGAGTTAGAAGTCTTGAGTCATATCTGTATTAAGATCACACGCGTGAAATGCTGGTTGCGGTTAAACAGTGTTGCGTGTGATTCTAGTTCAGACATGACTTTAGATTTCCAATGCCAACTTTGTCGTCAATTTTTGTTATAGCTCGATATAATCAATTGCCTTGTCTACCATTCATTGTAAGGTTATGTAAAGTACTTATGTAACGTAACTTCATTTTGATTTTTAAATCCATTTTGATTTACGTTACATAAGTACTACAGGTTCACTTTTTGGGTCAGTGCCTCGCTCTGGAAGTAATCGGGGAACAATTCCTAAGCATGGCTCGCATTATTGGGTTGACAGACCTAGTAATATTTAAGATGGGGGGCCTGGTCAACTACATTAAGAGCTCCAATTGGTTCTAGAGGGTTGTATGGGGGGAAGCAATCACTTTACTCTATGTGGTAATACAATGGGCCTTGAATGCCACCTAATGTAACCTAAATGTGGAAATAATTCATCGATTATTTTTATTTAATTTATTTTAATAACTGCGACCAAGTGAAAAAAATCCCTTTTTTCTATTGAAACAATGTTTTATTTTTAATTTGCAAATTTTCCACACACTACAAAAAAATCCCAACCTAAATCTAAATATTCCTGCAATCCCGTATCCGACCATTGTTTGATTTTTATAATAACTGAATGTGTTTGTTTTGCATTTATAGGAACTAAAAGTTTGTGATTGCCTGTTTTATTTTTAAAACAAAATAAATTTTTATAAATAACAACTTTACTATAATTTATTACTGCAACCCACATTTACTTTTACCAACTATTAATATATTTACATTTAATATTTTTTTAAGCTATACTCTGTTTTTTTATATATATAATGCTACCAAATTTAGGGTGTGTTTACTGTAAATAATTGCAGTCCTACTTCAAAAGCGGGTATTTTAACCATCGGACTTCTTACACCTTACGAGTAAAATAAAAAAAATCAATTTTTGCATAAATCGTAATTTAAACTCGTGTAGAATATATGTAAATTGTAATCATTTTCTTTTATTTAGAATTACCAAATGTACATTTTGGATGATCGTAATTTAAACTTGTCTAGAATGTATGTAAATTGTAAATTATATACAGAATTAGAAAATGTACATTTTGGATGCAATGCAGTCATTAACGACAATACGGTTGGAACTGACGAGAAGTCGGCCATGGATTATTGGTGTCCGGCACCTCCACCAACACTCGAATTATGATCTAACTCAATTGCCAATTAATAATTGTGTTACTATATATTAAATAACATGTAATTATTAATAAAAATAACAATTTTAATTGTTTTCGACCTCTCAAAATGCTAAATAACTACAGGATCGTAATTAACAAAGCCTAATTAACAATTTTATTGTAGTGCCCTATGATTTTTTCGAATATATAAATGTTTAAAAAGGAAGCACCCAACCACAGATTTTTTATATTTTCAAAAATTGTTTGAAAAACTGTTTGGACCTTTGAAAATCCAAAATAACCACAGGACCGTATTAAACAATGCCTAATTAACAATATAAAACAATTTGTTTATAGTGCCCTTATATCGTAATTAGCAAAGCCTAATGAACAATTTTATTGCAGTGCCTTATGATTTTTTCAAATATATAAATATTTAAAAAAATACCCAACCACAGATTTTTTATATTTTCAAAAATTCATAAGTGACTGTTTGGACCTTTGAAAACCCAAAATAACCACAGGATTGCATTAAACAATGCCTAATTAACAATATCAAACAATTTGTTTATAGTGCCCTTTGGTATTTCCGATAATTCTGTCGCCCAGCCACAGATTCCGCATATTTTCAAAAATTCATAAGTGACTGTTTGGACCTCTGAAAATCCAAAATAAATACAGGATCGTATTGAACAATTACTAATTAACAATATAAAACAATTTGTTTATAGTGCCCTTTGGTTTTTTCGAAAATATAAATATTTGAAAATTCGCCCAGCCACAAATTTCGTATTTTGTATATGGTGTCTGTGGTGGGCGACAGGATTTTCATATATTTATGATTCTCGTAAAAATCAAAGGGCACTATAAACAATTTGTTTTATATTGTTAATTGAACTCTGCTAATTACATTTCTGCAGTTGCTTTGGATTTTCAGTGGTCCAAATAGTCACTCACGAATTTTTGAAAATATACGAAACCACAGGTTGAGAATCTCATTTTTAAATATTTATATTTTCGAAAAACCCAAAGGGTACTATAAATAAATTGTTTTATATTGATAATTAGGAATTGTTTAATACAGTCCTGAGGTTATTTTGGGTTTTCAGAGGTCTAAACAGTCACTTTTGATGAATTTTTGAAAATATATGAAATTTGTGGCTGGGTGTTTCCTTTTTAAATATTTATATATTTAAAAAATTCATAGGACATTACAATAAAATTGTTAATTAGGCTTTGCTAATTACGATCCTGTAGTTATTTAGCATTTTGAGAGGTCCACACAGGCAGGTTTGAATTTGTCAATATTCTCTGAACGGCCGGTTAAGTTATAAAACAATGAAAATTGTTATTTTTATTAATAATTATATGTTATTGAATATATGTAGTATGTTAGTAATGCAATTATTAATTGGCAATTGAGTTAGATTATAATGCCTGTGGCGGTGGATGCGCCGGGTACTAAAAATCCGTGGCTAACTTCTCGTCGGTATGGTTGGACATTGCATCTGAAGTGTAAATTTAGTTTAGAATTACCAGAGAATAAAGGAAAAATTATTACAACGTATTTTACATGGAAATTATAATTCTTCAATGAGTTTCGATTTTTTTCCAAAATTTTAACAAAGCGATTAAATTCTGAAGTAATTATTTAGAGGTTATTATACAAAAATATGTTTAAATTAAATCTTTTTTTGTACACAACCGAACCAAAGTAATCCCTAATATTGAATACATGCATTACTTACCTCAAAAATTCTCCTCAAAACAATCTAACTTCCAAATACTCTCCCAATTATGTATCCCCGGAAATGACAATATTAATCCTAAATTTAAAACTTTTTCTTCACACTCTATTCCAGCTTATATTAAACCATATTTTAACATTCTCTACAACAACAAAAAAAAAAGTGAATCGTGGCTATTGGATTGTAGCCGATTGTCAGTACATATTATATTATTATTTTCTTTTCTCTGTAACATATATATTATATGTATTGGCAATAAAAATCACATATACAGAGAGTTTTATGTAACACCGAACATACTAGAATGTACTCAATGTAAATTTCCCTATGTTCGATTTGTTCAGGAACGCATCAAAGCATTGAGTGCGATGTGATTGGCTACTATTTTTAAAAATAATATAGTCAACCCAAACTACACCCTTCTCCGTCAAAAATGACGGATATCATAATGTCAGTTATCGCAAAGCAAGCGACATTTACTGTTCTGGCTCTTAAAATAGAAGTAGACGAAGAGTTGGACATCTTTACGTATCAATAATGTATACAAAGGAGGATAATATTTTTATGGTATGCATTGCGGTTAAGTATAATATTCACAATTATACATGTTGCACTTGACATAATAGTTGACATTAGAAATCGTAGCCAATCACATTGCACCCAATGCTTTGATGCGTTCCAGTACAAATCGAACATAGGAAAATTTACATTGAGTACATTTTAGTATGTTCGGTGATACATAAAACTCTCTGTATATATATATATGTATCCAGAAAGAAATAACAAATATTTAAATTTTTTTGAGAATATTTTTATTTACAAGTAGTGCAATGACTTGTAAATGAAACAACAGTTTTTTAAGTTTCACGAAATTTATTGTAGAAACACTGCTACAATTGTTTTGCCAACATAGCATAATCAGGTAGATGTTTAATATTAATCATAATGTGTTGACAATAAAATTTGTGAAACTAAAAAATTGTTTTATTTACAAATAATGTATTATGGAGTTTCATCAAGTAAAAGCCTCAACCATCGAGAATTTTGAATTGCTTTGTTCAAATTAAATAAAAATATTTGACATCTTATTGGCCGTTCGGTCTAATTTAATTATTGTATTTTCCTTCAAATCCTCGACACCCAATACGGGTAAAAGAGGATAAGATCAAGAAATAAAGAAAGATTTTCCTTCAAATAATCCAATAAAGGCAGAAAGACCACCAGTCGATAGCCATTACATGAAATTATAACATACATATTGTAAATAATACGAAATTGGCAGGAAAAAATTGAGAATAGAAAAACTTAGAGACACAAGCAGAGATCGGCCTCAAGAAGTTCTGATTTAGAAAGCACAGCCCCTACAAGCGCAGTAGAGCCACTATATATTATATTATAAATAATATTTAATTTTGCAAATTTACACGAATAAAGATGTTACATATGTATACACTAATAAATTAGAAGTTGGTTTTACAACACAATATGTGAATAATTTTGCCTTAACCTAAAAGACAAAACCTGCATCACACCATTAAATTTTAAAAATATCAAATTTGAAAAAAAAAAAAACAGAGTAGAGTGTATTTATTACTGATCAATAATAACGCATCAAAAAATATCAAATTTAGTAGGACGTATAACGAAAAATAATAATAAAAAAAAGCAGAGTATAGTGTATTTATTACTGATCAATAATAATAACGAAAAGTGTTTATTATTCCCATTATTTTTTTTATTTTTAAATCATTTAATTTACCGGATTATTTGATTTGAGATAAAAAAAATCTGTTCTCCGGTTTAAAACAATTTTGATTTTATTTTTATTTGATTTGTTGGTAATTGCAGTCGGCCAGTGCCCAATGTACCCCCTAGAATTCCGGACAGGCCGTACACAGGGAGGCCAAATTAGGTTAGTGTTTTGGGCGCGGAGCAGACACCCCAGGGACCATTCGAAACCGTACAATAACGTAATTAAAAGAAAAGAAAAACAAAAACAGGAAAATATTTAAAATAACTCAAGTGAAATTGTGATCATCGTAACTATACTTCGCCCCATCCATAATTTCCACTCATTACAATTTAACAAATGAAATTAATTACTAATAAGGATGTTTTTTAAAGCTTTGTATATAATATAAATACCTATTTTTTATTACAGATTATATTTGTACTACACGTGTATTATATTAATTCTTGGTGTATAGTGTTAATCGATATCTATTTATTTAATTTACTACGATTTATATACTCATGATGTAAGCGAACGGAAGGACCGGTGGTCGATTTTCTTTTTGTTTTCCCGATATACTTGTACAAACTAGTCTGATTGTATAGTATTATTAGATGATTTTTGTTTTTAATTATTATTTTAAAGTCGCACAGTCATTCGTTGAAGCTAGGGTAGCTTAACCTCAAAGATGTATTAATAAAGATTAGTGGGAGGACGGATCGAGATTGAAGAGGTTACAAACTTTCTTAACGCTTAATTTATTGTAGTGTTTTATGTATATTTCGTTGTTTTTAGCAGTAAAAATAAAATTATTTTTTTTTTAACATTTTTTTTTTATTATTGAAGCTCCTGTTATCCGTCAAATGCTTGCTTAGAGTTGTTGATTAAGCTGCTTCAGACTGCAATATAATAGCCGGCTAGTAAGCCAGTGGTCCTTAGTTCAATTCCAGGATTTGGCTGGTCGTTGTATGAATCGTGTGATTGTCCCCCAAAATTATATATATATAATAATCAGTATCCCCTTTTACCATATGGTGTCAGGTGTCCCCCAAATTAGAAATTACAAATATACAAAGGTTACTACGTTATATGGTTAAACCGATACCCATGTGTAAGTGGAGCAAAAAAAAATTACTGGCGTTTTTATTGAAAGGTAAGTATTAATTTTTTTGTTAAATAAAGAATTATTTCTTTCTTAATCTTAGCCTCTTTTACCCATATTAGGTGTTGATGTTAAAGAATTATTTACGCGTAAGTATTGTTCTGAATATAATCACTAAGCTCTGGCCGAATGTTATTGTTTAGTTTCAGCTTTTACAGATTACTGTAAAAAAAATGTAATAAAATAACATACATTATTATATTATACAAATTTATTGAATTACTTATTCTTAATTCTGAACATTGTCATTCCTATTATGGAAACAATCATGATTCTAAAGCCGGCTCCAGAACGGCACCGCTGTAAGCTAAATCCCAGTAGTGTTCGACTTTGTGCTTTTTGAAATGTTCCCTTGCCATCTTCTCAGTCGGACACACCTTGAATTTGACCTCGCCGAAATTCCTCTGCTTGCTCGTACCCTCCCAGACGAGTGTACACTTGTTCGGGACCTCGTTGCCGTCGGGGTCTTTTACTAAATCTTCTTCCCATTTTATCCTGTTAAGCATTAATCTAAAATATAAAGTAAAAGCTATAGACAATAGAAAGGAGTTTAATCCACAATTTGTCCTGTTTTAGAGACCAGGAATTGAAATTGATTTAATAACTTTTCTCATTTATTTTATTTTAAGCAAAAACTTGACCAGCTCTTTCTTCCCAACCTATCCTAGAGTGAACGAACTGTGATTCTGCTTAGCCATACAGGAGGGCAGTTTGTGCTTTTATAATTTAGTGGTAGCATGCGCTAATGCAAAGCGGATGAAATCCAGAATATTTCTACAATCAATTTTATAATATTAATATTTTTTGATAACAATATAAATTAAAAACAGAAAGACCGATAGTCGATAGCCATTTTCTAAGGACAACGTATAACATATTATAAGAATTATATTGTTCATTTATTGTATATAAAATTGTCTTCGGATGTTATATATATAAGTTACCTGATGCCAACACAATGAACTTCATTTATTATTATGAACAGAATTAATTGTTCATTTATATATAATCTGTAAATCCCTTACTCTGTTAATTATTATCTTATGCTTATTAGCTACTTTATTTTAATATAAATTGTATTTTGCATTGTAATAATTCAGATATGTATTAGAGTTAGAATGTGTAACGTCGTCGTTATAAAATAAATTCTTTAAAAAAAACAGTAAAGTTAATTTATATATACCGGGTGTACCATTTATAACCTGACAAATCAAAATAACTCAATTTTAATAAATTTACTTTGTTTGTATAACTCGGATTACAAACAAAGTAAAAAAGTGTTTCATTTATTAAAATTGAATTACAATGTATAACAATTAACAAGTCAAAATAACTCGATAACCACGCATCGTATGAAAAAATGTTACGATACTGTTTTAAATTCAGACCCCTGCTGCCCCCTATGTGGGTGGGGCGGGGAACAACTTTGAAATTTCAAATTGGAACCTCTATTTTTTATCGAAGAATCGGATTCTAGGGATAAAAAATAAGATTTTATTGACATATTTTTATTCATTGCAGATGATGCTGTAATCGCAAAAATTAAATTTAAAATAAATAAAAGGTTAGTGGTTTCTTATGCATTATTTTCTTCAGTTCTACACTTCCGTCAGTAGAAAATTGATTAACAAATGTAACAAATGAAGAACATGTCTTACTTTTTGAAGAAAACACTCACCATACAAATTGATAGCATCGTTAAATTTTTTCCTACATTCACCATAAATTAAAATCATTTCATTTTTTTCTGAGCGTTTTCTTGAAAAAGTAAGATCATGTTCTTCATTTGTTACAGTTGTTAATCAATTTTCTACTGACGAAAGTGTACAACCGAAGAAAATAATACGTAAAAAGCCTCTAACCTTTTATTTATTTTAAATTTAAATTTTGCGATTACAGCGCCATCTGCAATGAATAAAAATATTGTTTCAATAAAATCTTATGTATTTTTATCCCTAGAATTCAATCATTCAATAAAAAATAGGTGTTCCAATTTGAAATTTCAAAGTGGATCCCCGCCCCGCCCACATAGAGGGCAACAGGGGTCTGAATTTAGAACAGTATGATGTCCCCTCTCCCTACACCTAACGGTAGAAAGGAAAAAAAGATTAAAAAAAAAAAGATGTCCCCTAAGGAAGCATTAATTTTTGGTATTGTAACATTTTTTCTTACGATGCATATTTTTCGAGTTATTTTGATTTATCAGGTTAAATATTAAATGTTTACCTTTTATATTTCTTTTGCTGCCTCGGCCCGCCTTCCACCACAACGACCGAACAATCCGGATACATCATAACGCACCCGGTCATAAACAACTGCTTGGCATTCGTCTCGACTTTAAATTTCTTCGAGGCCAACTCGTGCAGATCCCGAATCCTGTAAATGGCCACAAAGACCCCGAGCGAGGTATCCTCCTTGATTTTTTTAATCTTCTTGTCCCGTTTCTGTTCGACCGTCAGCTGCCGGGCGGCGTTGGCCTCCTCGTGCGCCTTCTGGCGTTTCGCCATCTGTTCCCGGACGTGCGCCTCGATCTTCGTGGGATCCTGCACGGCTTCCGTTCCGAGGACCCGCATTAGGTTCGAGATGCGCAGTTTCGGTTCCGGGGGCGCCTCCAATCCCAAGCGGATCTTTTCTTGCTCCTCCTTCCACATCTCGCGCCTGTTCTGGCGACGGAGCTTTTTGCGCTCTTTTTTAGTGAGGAACACTGGCATGTACACCGGTTTTATTGGATCGGCTAAATGGAAAAGAAAACACATTTTACTGTAATAGATGTAAATAAAGAATTTGTTTAAATTGTTATTTAAAAAAAAGTAGCATTATTTTTACTATTTCCACTTAAATTGTTTTTTCTCAGAAAAATTCTCAAACTTCCCTTTATTTTCGACCAAATCTAAAATAAACCTCCTCTTAAGCTACTCTTTGATTGTTTTGTTTATTATTACATCCCACAAAATCCACTTTGAGGCATGTACTCAAAGACAAGGTTGGCTGCAAAGAATCCTACAACCCTGTTGGCCGTAGATCCAACAGGGTTGTAGGAAGAATACCCATTCTAAAGCCATCTGAGGACATCTTTCAGAGGGGATAAACTCCCAAAAATTCACCTCTGCTGAGCGTACCTCCCCAATGACAAGGATGTCATAGATAGACTTAGATGTTGGAAGTTGTGCTGACAAGGCTCGAGGAGATGAACGAGGTCCTCCACATGAGGAACTAGTCAATTTTAAACAAGGTGAGGGAAGGGACAGACGTGGACCTTCTTTGTGAACGACAAGTCTATGGAAAATCTAAGGGCAATGGGCTTTAGACCCTACTATGGTTTCGGGCAGGTGTTTTCAGGACTAAACCCAGGGCCATCCAATACCGCCCATCCCAGAAAAACCCTACACTATTACAGTGGAGTCATCAATACCTCGCAGACAGTAGGGGTACTAGTAAGGTACCTGGTCCGTCTTGCTCTCTGTGACTCCACTTAAGGAACATCTTCCATGCCCAATGGGTAAGCGAGAAAATCCAAGAGGGATAAGGCGAGATGCTCCCGGAAGGGTGAGAAAGCGTGAAAGTCGATGAAGGGGAGTGCACCTTCCTACAGAAAGCAACGACCATGCCACTGAAATGAGTGCAGTCGAACATGCACCAGAACATCCATGGAAGGCTCTTCGAGGAAAAGTGCCTAAATATCATTTTCCTCAAAAAAACATGGCTTGGACCTTTGCGGAATATAAGGGGCCTAGAATGTAACTCTAGTAAGTTACTCCCACAGTATTCTGGAACCAAATCAGGATGTGCATAGGGAAGGGTACTCCTGGTGGCCTTAGATGCCAATGCACACCACACAGTGTGGGGAAGTTCTGGCTTAAACCTAAGAGGTGAGTACCTTTGTAATTACCTAATGAGGGAGGGGTTAGACATCTGTAATATTGGCACTTTCATTACAAAAAAACAGAAGATAAGTCCTTGACATTACCTTCTGTAGTAACCACTATACATCCAGGGCTAAGAACTGATCTGTAGTGGATGAACCCTCGGGTTCCGATCATTGTAACATTCCATTCAATATTGAGTTAGACTTTAAAGTCCCCAGAAGCACAAACTGGGACGGCTATGCAACCTCCCTTAAAGAACATTTCAGGGGAATGGTAGCCGCTATTAGCAACACAAATGGTATTGAAAGGGTGGTCAATAACATTGAAACAACCATCAAGGATACATACTGTAAGAATTGCCCACTTAAAAAGAAGAGGGATAACAGGAATACCTTTTGGTGGAACCACAAACTAGAAAAGAAACAAAGAGCCATTCGAAAAATATTCAATAAGGCAAAAATGGGTGGCAACTGAGATGAATAAAAACATAACCTACAATAAGCTCATCAGGAAAGCTAAAAAGATTCTGAGGAGAGATTAATGACACAGTTGCCAGTGCCAGACCTCCCAGGGTACTCTCCAGAGATTGGGCATAACACCTTGGGGCATTAGTCAAACCTAATAGGGAATACATCGACTCTAGTAGAGAAACTCTTAAATTTCTTGTCTTTGATCACTTCCCGGATTGTAAACTGCCATGAATGTGTTACCGGCGCTTTATTCAAAGCATCGTTAAACACTCATTCAGCAATTATTTTTATTTCACAAGTAATAAACGGTCCCATTTTAAGTATTGCTTCATTAAATTTTAAAATGAGTAAAGTTCGCACCACACATCTAGGACAAACTGGCACTAGCAGATGCAGCACCATGGAAGCTCGTTAGCGTTCTCCACATTTGTTAACTCGAAAAATTCACCACGAGCATCATTTTTTTGTTATTATTAAAAACGGTTCATTCTCTCATCTAGTAAAACCGACAACAACGCCAAACTCAAATCACACAAAATTCGTTTCAACCATATAAATCACTTGTTGATTCTTTGTAGGTGAAGCGTGTTATTCAACAAACAGTTCGGGCTGACACAATGTGGAAAATGCTTTCCAGACGAGTTTCCACGGGAAAACAAATATGCACAACATCAACTATTTCACATTATGCCTGGGTATAGTTAATTTTCACCTTTTTTTCACATATTCATAGCCAACCCAGGTATAATAATCATGTGAATAATGTTTTTTTTATTTTATTTTTTTAATTTTTTTAATCATAATTATTCGTGCATATTTGTTTTTTTTTGAGTAGACCAATGTATTCACATACTCAAGCTGCATCTGCACACATAAAGTCGATATCAAAAATCATACTTAAAGTACGATTTATTCAGTTTTATTTCAATTAAGGGCCACTTCTACAATTGATAGTAATAGCTTTGGCAGCGTAGACCTTCGGTATTAAGTATTTTAGTTTAACTGATTAGTAAGCAGCGATCCGATTCTACAATCGTTTCAAATTTACCAATCAGTTGACAAAAATACGCATGCGCGACCAGCTGGTCAGCTGGCGTCAAAACCATAGAAAACTTAGTCGAGATGGTGAATGTTGACAACTCTATAAATAATCGCGCCAACTGCGGTCGGAAGCTCAACTACTAAAATTCTAAAATACAGTTTTCTTTAGTGGTTAAATTTGATAAATACCATAAAGAATATAAATTTAATTTTAAAACTATATAAAACGGTATTAAAAATCTAATTTAGATTTCAAAACGATTTTCAAATACAATAGAAAAAAAGATTTATTCACTTGGTCACAGCTATTTAAAATAAAAGAATTGAAGAATACCATAGATATTAATAACTAGATAATTTTTAATTTATAAAATAGATAAATATATCAACCAACTATTTCTAATGTAACAACAATAAATAATTAATAATTTTGACTTCAAAACAATAAAAAATATACAGTTATTTAAATTTGATTAGTTATACATTTATTTCCAATTTTAAAGTTCCAATAAAAAGATTAAAACTGACATGAACAAATTATCTAATATTATGCATGTTTCTAACAAGAGTTAAAAACTACCTAAACGATGATAATAATATTTTCACGTTATGCATTCACCCTTCAGTAACCCCTATAAAAGGAAATCATTTTTAATAAGTTTAACGTGTACGTTATTAATTAATTTCACATTTTATTAATACATATTTATTACAATAGCTGCTTAGACTGTGATGATAACATACACGTTAAAATTAACATTTTCTGTCCGTAATAGCCCCGAATAAAAGCTAATATTTAGCAATCTAACATAACCAATTTTATGAAATATAAATAACTGAACCTGTACTAAAAAAGCTCTAAACACGATGTACACTAACAATATAAAATTTAACAAAACACTAAAATCACTAACAATACAATAAAACAAAGCAAAAATCCACAATACGAGCGAGTCATAACCAACCAAAACATTAAGGACGTTTCTGTTCTGGACGATGCGCGGCTGCGCGCTCGGTCTGACTTCAGGTTTATCTCATGCTCCGAGCACGGGTGAAAATACCGGAGTGGTACCACTCCGTTCGTCCTAATAACGCTTTACCTCACAATTGTAGAATCACCTCCCAAAGTTTGACTCTACGTTAAATTACCGAAAGTGTAACTATCAATTGTAGAAGCGGGCCTAAGTAACCATTTTTCGCCTCAGGTATCAAATTCACATATGCGCGTGTGCAGCATAACATTTCACATATTCTGAGCTGCACACCGTATCAAGATTTTTATTATTAATATTTATTTTCTTTTTTTTTTAAATTTCAACCCGAAACGGCTCTGGCCGTGGTCAGGCGAGAAATGGTTCACTTACCCCCCAAATTCGTAGAGGGGGAAGGTTTTTGGAGCGCACTGTACATAAGCTTAGCGCCCATAACCTAAGGGAGATAATCTTCAAGTAATCTTCAACTGTCAAGTGCCAGTACCAGTGTCGTTGTTTGTGTCGTGTTATTATTATTTATTATCTTCTTGTTATATATTTTTTTTGTACATAATATTTCATTTTTTTTTAATAAATCCAATTCTTTTTTTTTATTATTATTGAATTTGTCTTTGAATAATATATATATAAGGGAAATAATAATTTCGCGGGTGATGCTGTTAGCAGAAGAGAAATCAGGTAAGTCATTTTATTTTATTTTGTGACCGTAGATACATTTTTTTTTTTTGTGACCGTAGATAACTCTACCGAGGGGCTAATCGCGTAATCACGGGGGATTTTTTTTAACTCACAAGTTTCAAGTCGTAAACTTCCCCCCGTGATAAATGACACGACACCCTGTCCTGACAGGCCCAACAAAACTAACTGGGAGGTGACTAATAAAGTTGTTACATATGGCGTGGTGTGCTAAACACTTAAACTGACAACTCTACTAGGGGATATCTATAAAGAAGTGTTCTGTCGAGCTTCGTGTGGTCGCTGTTAGTAGACGACCTGCTCAAAATAATTTACTCCCTTGTATCAAACGCCTTATCAATTTGTGATAATCCGTACCCCGATTCCGAATGTAGGAAGTGCTGGAGACCACCTGCTATAGGATTCTGAATGAAACACTATTGCAACGGCGAGTCAGAGTTCTCTCTCTATCAATCGTTTGGAGTCGCAATAGACGTGATCGACAAATTTAGAATCCGGCCCCTGTAAATGATGTTTGACAGAAAGTCTCAGCGTTAATCCAATTAAAACTGTAACAGTTCCCTTTACTCGCAGAAGAGTAGCTAATTGAACCCATGCGAGGGTTAATTAGACAATTTGTAGGGGACACTAAATATCTAGGCATTATATACAGTGCTGTTTGGAACACCCAGTACATCCTGTGTGGTGGGGGTACCAACATGGAAGGGATCTCATTGTGTCTTTCTGATGTCATCTTCGGGACTTAATGCATAAAACATCATGATGTACCGATTAAGATAAAATAAATCCCATTTCTTTAAATTGCGCCCGTTTTTTTTTTAATAGCCCTTCAAAATTGCACTGTTTGTTTTGCCGCACCCTGTACTAGACAAAACTTCAAACTGGAACCCGCATATGGAGACGACCAACAAGGTCCGGACATCCCTTTATACATGTCAAAGAAGCTGCTGCAAGAACTAGGGGATAGCGACCAGATATGAACACTGGCTATTCACAACAGTCGTTAGGCTGCGTAGTGATGTGGTGAATAGCTACAAGACGTATAGGGGTGAAGAAAAAACTTGAAAGCCTGCAGAGAATGGCTACTGTTGCCATCATGGAAGCTATGAGCACCATCTAACAATGGTACTGGAGGTTCTACTAGATCTTACTCTCCTTATTATTGAAGGCAAAAACGGCAGTTTGAGGTTCTCTACCCAGGTAGAAGCCAATGGGTCGGGAATAAATTACCAACAATGGTAGGGTGTATGCTATTTTCCTGACGGATCTAAAACTACCCAAGGGAGCTGTACCTGTCCCTTGGGTAGTTTTAGATCCGTTCATCAGCTGCAAACCTAGACTCGAATGTAGCTACAATCTAGGTGTGCATGCCACTATCATTCAAACTGAAATGTTGTGGTGTGACAGAGAACTCGCCTCTAGCACACAGGCTGTTTGAGTTAGACAGGGAATTTTTCTTATCTTACAAAAATTTCCATCCTTGAGCTGATAATAATGAATATAAGAAAAGACGCTATGTTAATTTATGTGTGAATACGACAACATTATCCAGCAAGGATTGATGTACCCTATCGTTTTTTTGCGGAATTATCCAACGCCAGGTCATTCTGCTTGAGGAAGAAAAAGGCATCTTCCCCCACTTTTTTAAATATATTTTCTATTGCAAATATTGCCTTGTAAGAATGAAGTTGAAATAAAAAGCGCGCAGTTTTGAAAATTTATTTCATATCTTCGAACAACCCAGTCGTTATGACGTATCTTCTTACAAAAGACATCATCTTTCAAGACAATAGGCCAATCAATTACACTGACAACAAATCTGCAATATCTATCTTTACCTCTAGCAGATGTACATCGCTGCAGGTTAGAGACTGTAAAGAATCTCTGTCTAAGATTAGGAAAGTAAACCTGGTGTCCGAGCACCCATAGCCTGGACACTCTGGAATATCAGAGATTGAAAAAGCGGGCGCACTGGCCAGGAAAGGGACGATAAAACCGATGCTGAGTCCAGAACCAGCCTTCCCCAACATCCGGTAACGGCAACAATACACAGATGGATGAAAGAGGAGATGCTACAGTGCTGGAGGAACGCTCCCGGCATGAGATTAGCTAAAACTTCTCTCCAAGGACCGTCCGGAAAACAGAGCAAGCACTGCTAGATATGAGCAGAGGCGATCTCAGAGCTGCGATAGCCATACTCACTTTGAATATTATGATTAAACAAAATATTTTATTTTTTAATAATAAATATAAATAAATTATTAGAAATCTACCAATAAAAACACAGATTACGTTAGGTTGTAGTGGCAGCTGTAGGCTCAATTAGGCCATTTAAAGCCTATTGTGTTACCACAGTAGGCGAAAAGGTTATTGCTTTCCTCCTAACCTCTAAAACCATTTGGAGCTACTAATGTATTAGACTAGGCTTCCAATCAAACACAGATTAAAAATAACCCGAAACTAGGCAAGAATTTAAAGTTATCAAACTCTTGACTAGTTTTATTTTCATGACAAATACAAAATTTTTAAAGTCAATAATTTTTGTATATGTCTATAAAATATTTATCAAGTACACTATAATTATTTTTCGACTAACTTTTACAATTACTCACTTGGACACCTCATTTGAGTCGGATGCTCGACCAAGTTGTTTATAATCTGCTCTTTGATGGCGATCTTCCCGTCTTTCATAGTGTCCATGTTGTCCTCCAAAATAACAGAATCCCACCATTCCATCTCCGGTATGTCCTCACACAGACCCTCCGATTTTGCGATCAGCGCCAATTTGGTGGCAGACGAAATGCCCGTCTTTTTAGCGATCTGGGAAATCTCATTCTGCAACTTCTCCAATTGCGCCTGAAATAAATTTTCAGAGAAAGATTAGCCTATTGTATGATTACTTACGAAACTGAAAACAAAAGTGGTTTTTCCTCGAGTTCAATATTTTTTCTTTTTGAATTTTTTTCTAACCTCGACACCCAATACTACCCATATTATAAGCACGTCACCCGACACTTGAAAGGGTATAAGGGTTATATGATAATATATATATATATTATAAGTGCGTGTAAGAGGAAAAGCCTCAACAGAAAGAAAGATAAGAAGACAAGATTAAGAAAGAAAGTATATTTTTCTTCAATCTTTAGAAACAAGAAACTAATGTTATTTCAAAAAGAAAATTGAAGAAAATAAATTGATTGACTGCTGCTTTTTGTTGTGCAAGGACTACACAACACCTATGGTTTCCAAAAGGAGTAACCTCCAAAAGAAGTCACTCGCCCTGTCCGGGACTCAAACTCGCATATCCGCCGAGACTGAATTGTCACGACCAGCGCCTTGTCCACTCAGCCACCAAAGCTCCAAAAAGACATTAATGCAAAGTTTCTAAATCCACATTGCTCAGTGGGAAACCGATGTTTTTTTTTTGAAAGAATAAGAATATCCAACGCCCTAAAGGGCAATAAGGGATAGCAGAACAAGAAAGAATAAGAACTGTTTTTCTGTTAAGTTAATCATTCATTTTAATGGAATAATGAATTTAAAAAAATAGTGCATATATCAAATAAATGTCGAATTAAAAATAAAAGATAAAATAAATCAAGTGCATTGTATTATTTGATTTAAATATTGAACATATTCTACCTCAATAATTGTAAAGATAGCACAAGCGCCATCTATTTCCTAATTTCAAGTGGCATCGTCAACAATTTGGGTCTACAAGGTAGACGACCGAAAATCTTTGTTTCGCCATTGCAAATGGAACAGACTGGTGTGACGAGTAAGGTTGGTAGTTGGATGTTTTATTATAACAAATGAATAAGAATATATATATATATATTATCAAAAGCCCTTGTACCCTTACGGGTGTTAGGCAATAAGAAAATATAATATCCAATAAAACAAATAATTCAAAATTTTATACAAAAAATATTAAAATTATGATTTAAATAAAAAAAAATATTTAATTTATTTAAATCACAGTCTTTATATATATATATAAATATAATCAGTATCCCCTTTTACCATATGGTGTCGGGGTGGTTAGTTATTTAAATAAATTAAATATTTTTTTTAATTTAATTCATAATTTTAATATTTTTTTAATTATTTGTTTTAGTGAAATAGAAAAAAAGTGAATAAATCCTTTTTCTATTATTAAAAGTACGGACTTGTGTAAATGTTTGGAAATTACCTTCATTCGTAACCTTTCGGCGAGCTGTTGAAATTTCCCTGGTTCATGAAAACGCAGCGCCCGCTTCCCCCTGGTCGGTGGCTTAATCCCGATCCTGCTATCATAAAAATTTGCCTCTCCGGAATCTTCGTGATGTTTATCGTTCAACTGCGACTTAAACTGCTCCCTCTTCTGCGCCCTTATATTAGCCTTCAAAGTGGGCGCCACGTGCGTCAACTGCACCGCCTTCCCCGTCTTATCCACAGTCCTACCCTCCTCGTCCAAAATCAACGGCGTCGGCTTGCTAGCCGGAGGAACGGGCTGCACCGTCCCCAAAATCCCCGTCGACAGCTTGTTCTTAATCTGCGCCTGCAATTGCGCTATCTTCCTCGCCTTCTCCGCGTCCCCTCTATTAATCAGGCCCACCGGTATCCCGTAAATACTGGCCGGGGGAATCTGCAGGTTCGCTATGCTGGCTGCGGCGGCCGCGCTCTTCACCGACGAGTCCAAATTCCGCTTCCTCTCCTCTATCTGCTTCTGGGCCGTCTCCATCATCTCCTTGATCCGGCTGCTCGACAGCTTCTTCTCCTCGTCACGGCCGCTCGACGAGGAAGTCTTCGATCTCTTCGACTCCTTATCCCGGTCTCTGTCTCGATCTCGGTCCTTCGAGTCGTCATACGACCTCTTTTTCGACCTGTACCTAACATCGTCAACCAGGTCAAATAGCTTATCGGCTAACCTGGAAGCCTTTTTGCTATCTACATAAGACGAAAGTTTATCAATAGTTTTGCGCCTATCATAATTAGAATCTAAACAGTCAATGGCTTTACTGACCAGTGAGGAGTCGCTAGAGCCGACCAGTTTGTACACGGCTTTATCGATCGACGGTCGTAATTCTTCGATTTCCTTTCGACTCAGGTAGGACATGATTTTTCTTGTGGTTAGGTTCTATTTCTTCTTGTATATTTTTCTGAGTTCTTTAAAAACGACAAACAAACGTTAATTCGATGCTTGAGGTTATGTTTTCACGTCAATTCTTATAAAAAGAAAAGTAGGAGGACAGAGAAAGAGCGTCGATCATAGAGATATAGCAGAAACAGTTACATAGAAATAGAGAACACAATTCTATAGACATCGAAATTCAAATAGATTTACATATATATAATCACAATTTTTTTAAATAACATTTTTAATTTTGGTTTCTTATTTGCTAAAATGTTGCGTACAATGGTCATTTTAAGTATTTGTTTCACTTTCTATTATATTTTTTTCAAATCTATTAGTATTATATCTAATATTTTTCAATAAATATGTAACTCATAGCGTAAATGAGCATTTCAATTGAGAATAAGAGTGTCAGGGGGGTTATTTCTGAAATGTATCGTACGTTCCCGTCGTACGAAATCTGTCATTTAAATAGGAATTTACATGTGAATTTAACAGTCGCGTACGACTGAAACGTGCGATCAATTAATTTCAGGAATAGATTGTACGGTAGTTTCGAGGGTCGCATGGGCGTTTCGTACGAATCGGTATATTCTCGAGTGAAATCATACGACGAAATGTACGAAGTCGTATGAAATTGATCGTAGGATCGGATCGGACAGACGCCGCATGAAAATAGAAAGCCGAAACGACGACTATCTTGGACAACGTAAATGCAAAATTAATGGGAATATGAGAATAAAGTTGATAAGGTGTCATAGAGTTAGATTATATTCTACATCTATGCATAAATCCATTCATTTCAAAATTATAAATATAACCTCAAAATGTACGTAATTTTAAAATTATCTTTTGCCCTGTTGTTTTTATGTAAATTCGCACTTTTTGAAGAAGCAGACGACACAATCGAAGACCATTTGGGAACGCACACTCCGTATAGTTTTGTAGGTAACAGGAACGTGGATAAATGGAAATACAAAGGTGATTAATTAATTGTTCCAATTTGATAACATAGAAGATAATAAAAAAATCATAGGATTTGTGTAAATGTTACAAAGCTAATTTGCATGCAAATTAGTGAGATATACACATAATAATAAAATTCCAAAACATTAAGAAATAAACTACTATATATTAATGTATATTCTAAATTTTTATAGATTAGAAAACTAAATGGAATGTATGAATGAAACAAGTATTTGAACTTAAAATGTTGACCATTGGACACAACAATTTAGCAAATAAGAGGCCTAAAATAATAATAAATGTGATTTAAAATTGTGATTATCTGAAAATCTATTTTGAATTGAATAAATTTGAATATCAGAAATTTGTGTTAATAAAAAAATGTCAATACATTTTATAATTCAATGCATCAATTAGATTTTTTTATTTATTAGTTTTTTGTAAATGATATACATCATATTATAAAATGGAGATTCCATAAAATAAATAAATTCAGTATAAAAGTAACTATTCATAATAAACACAGTGTTTTTACATTCTTTTTATTTAATTTATTTAACTGTGACCAAATGAATAAATGCTTTTTTTATTATTATGAACACAGTGTTTAAAATGTACATTTAGTGCTCAATAAATTCTCACTGTTACTATTATAAAATTTCACATAATTTGCAAATACATATGAAATTGTTTTAAGGATTGTTTCTTTGCAGTTTTATTCAATTTTTTTTAAGAGAGATAAAAAAAACGACTTGAAAATCCTTTTGCACTATATGAAAGTTTTTGAATAAAACACTTGATTATTGTTTTTATTAATTTTATATACATTTCTGATCAATTTCGATCAGATGACCATGATCAAAGAAATGCAAATGTTAATGAATTTACAAGAGTATGTCGCTTCTTAGTTATTGTTATTGGGATACAAATTTACAACTGCAGCAATCAGTGGGATGTGTAATTGGTTGCTTTTATCCCTTCCTTTATGGATTTCTTAATGTAAAATTGTTCCCAGTAATTAAACCTTCTTGATTTGTTACCACATTTTAAGGGTTTAAATTAAAAGGTGTCTTTCTTCAATGCAATGTTTCGCGTACCCAGTTTTGTATTGGTTATCAATTATGGATTTTTTGTATTCTTATAATATTTCTGAAACCCCATAGAAAACCTAATATAATTATTGCAAATAACTGAAATAATATGTCAAAGTATTATTATTGAAGTATTATTATTATTAACTAACCGGTTTAAAAACTCAGTTTTTTTTTTTTGATATTGGTAACTACTACTAACCTTTTATAAACCTTACTAAATTAACTTAACATTATTAGGAAATACTGGGATACACTCTTCACGTCTAGGTACCCGTCAAGACGACTTTCTTTAAGACAAACAATTTTCACTAGGTAACGGAAATAAGGGAATTATCCACAAAGGTTAAGACATTAGGAAATTTCAACAAAATAGATTATCCAACGTTTTATGATGAACGCTATTTCTAGATCTCAAATTCAATTTTTTTCAAAAAACAATAAATACTTTTGTAGGTACTAGTATTGTTACTTGACATAAGGTAAGCGATAGTATATGGGGCTATGTGATCTTTATTCAGATCCATCAATAATTGTTTACGTTCTCGTATATATAAAGGACATTTGAAAAGGATATGATCAATATCCTCGATATCTCCGCAGACACAATTAGGTAATTCAACTAAGTTAAGGAGATATAAGTGTTTCTTGTACTTTGCGTGGTTACATTTAAGTCTACTTACTGTTTTAATATAGTCTTTATTAATCATTTTTAAACCAAGGAACTCGTAATGGTGTTCTATGAAACATTTTATAATACCTTGCTTTTGGATTAATTTTATATTCTATAGTCCAACTATTAAAGGTCTTTTCACTAACTTGTTTATAAATGTCACTGATTGGACATTTGTAATTAAAAGTTATAAATTTCTCATCTAGCTCACAGGCTTTTTTGGCTAGAGAGTCAGCATGTTCATTACCATATAATCCCGAGTGACCCTTGGCCCATAAAAGTGTAATAGTGGAGCCATTTCTTTTTATATTAACCATTTTTGTTATTATTTGAATAATTAGATGATTTTTGTTAGAATTTAATTTAAATGATTTTATTTTTTGTAGAACACTCTTAGAGTCTGATACAATTAAAAATTTGCCTGCGTTATTTTTTACTGAACCATCTGTAAAAATTAGATAGTGATCCACAAAGTTACTTTTAATATAGTGTTGAAATTCTTGGTTAACTACTGATGTTTCGGTTGATACAAATGGTGCATTAAGTATTACATTAGGGATATCTAAGCATTCATAATATGGAACTTTAAAAATCGGTAGAACTGTGTCTACTAAAATATTTTCTGTTGTGTAATCTTGATTTATTTTTTCAAATAATGGGCAGGACGGTTTTTTCATCCAATATTTACTTGTTAAATATTCTGTACTAATCCTGCTTATTTTATTAAAAAGACTGGGACGATATGATTTTATTTTTAATAAGTATTTAGAAATTAATGCATTCCTTCGAAAAATTAGGGGAATTTCACCTGCCTCAGACATTAATACATCTATTGGGGTAGAGTTCATTAAGGATAGGCATTTTCTAAGGCACTTATGTTGAAATACGTCAATTTTGTGTAATTTACTTTTCGCAGCTGCGCCATAGAAAATACTTCCATAATCAATAATGGATCTAATATATGCCTTATAGAATAGTAATAATATGTTCGGGTCTGCTCCCCATTTTGAATTAGTTATAGATTTAATAAAATTATATCCCTTTTCAGCCCTATTTAAGACATATTTAATATGAGAGTCCCACCTCATATTAGTGTCTATATTAATACCAAGAAAATTTATACTGGTTTTACATTTAATTTCCATATTATTTATTTTCACAGTTGGTGGAGGCTTATATCTTTTCCGAGTAAAGATGCAGGAAGAGGATTTATCTCCAGAAATATCTAATCCAATTTCTAGCAACTTATTTCTGATGTTATTTGAGTCATTTACTAATATCTGGATCCCATTATCAATATCCTGGTGTATACTGAATAAACACAAGTCATCCGCATATTGGAGGATTTGAACATTCTTATTGAGCAATTTATCTAGGTTATGTGTATAAATGATATATAACAATGGGGATAAAATTTCTCCTATAGAAGTATATCTTTTTTCTAACATATAACCGTTGACTCTTAGATGTATCTCTCTATTTGAATATAAAGATATAATATTATTAATAAATTTTGCATTAAGACCAATTAATTCCATTTGTTTACATCTAGAAATGATGCTAGCAAGTGTTTATTCCCTGAAAGTGCTGAGTATATATTTACTATTAAGTTTCCGATGCTATCCATTGTAGAGTTTCCTTTTCGGAATCCATACTGTGTTTCTGAAATTTTAATATTTGATTCCATCCACCATTCTAATCTGTTCATTATTATTCGTTCAAAGGTTTTCATTACACAACTAGCTAAGGCAATCGGTCGATAAGAGTCGCAGTTATTAGAGGGTTTGCCTGGTTTCAGAATTGGTGAAATAATGTACTTTTTCCAATCGTCAGGGAACACCCCAGATTCCCAGATTTGATTGAATACTTTTAGCATATGTTCTTTAGATTTTGCTGACATGTTGTACAACATAGAGTAGTGTATGTTATCTAAACCCGAAGCCGAATTTGATGTCGCTTTTAATGCATAATTTAACTCTTGAATTGAGAATAAATCAATAAGGAAAGAATCATGGCTGTTTATATTCTCGTGGAATATTTGTGTATTTGGGTTTACGTAATCAGGACAGATCTTCTTAAGAAATTCAGTTGCCCATTCAGTGATTGGTGTAACGCTCCTTGGAACTGCAGAGGACTTAATTACTCTAGCTCTATGCCATATAGACTTGATTGGCGTACTTTTATTTAGAGATGAACAAAACTCCTTCCAACTCTTCCTACGAACGTCATTGATATTTTTTTTAAATATTGCATCTGATCTACTGAACCTATTGTAGTTATCGTAATTAATATTTTCTCTATAAATTCGTAATGTCTGTTTTCTATTCTGAAGTGCTATATTGCATTCATTGTTCCACCAACAAAACTGTTTCCGTGTGCTAATAGTAGACTGAACGTACTTTGGTATAGAAATATTAGCTGCTTTTTCAACACATTCAATAAATGTTGAGTATGCCGTATTATCCTCTAAGTTTTCTATAAGTTTATCCAGAGTATTAGAATACAGTTCCCAATTAGCCAAGTTAATTTTATATTTTTTGCTATTTATAAGTAAGAAATTCTCAACTTGTGCTGTTTGATTAAGAATGGATATAGGGTAATGATTTGACCCTAAGGATTCAAACACTACTTGCCAATTAAGCATGCTACCTATTTGAGGAGAAGTTATTGTAATATCGACGGCGTTCTCTTCTTTAATGGTGGTACTAGTACCGTCATTAAAAAAGATTAGGTTACAGTCATCTAAAGCTTGGAGTAGCTCTATGCCTTGTGGATCAGTACGCTTGCATCCCCAAACAGGGTGATAAGCATTAAAATCTCCTCCCAATATAAAGGGTTGAGGTATTGACATGAACATTGTTTTCCATTCTAGTGTTTTAATTTTAACCCATGGGGGTACATAAATTGATATAAGAATAATATCTGGCTGATTTTTATTTCTAATTTTGATTCCTACAATTTGTACATTTAATGGTATATTATGTAATTGTATTCTTTCATACATAATAGAGTTTTTTATTAAGATCGCAGCGCCTCCTTTACCATCAGCTCTATCATGTCTTTCTATTTTGTAACCTTTAAATTGAGTATCAAACTCAGACCTAAACCAAGTTTCAGACATTAACCCAATATTAATGTTATTTTCTAAAAAAAATATAGAATAACAGAAAATTTATTTTTCATTAGTGATCTTGCATTTAGTTGTATGATATTTAGAGGTAAAAATTGAGAAAAATTTAAATTAGTCATTTATGAAATATTTAATATTCTGAAAAGTGATCTGAGTGGTCATCAGACCCAACCTTTCCTGAGTTTAACCTAACTATTAGTTTATCAAATAATTGCATTATATTATTTTTTAATTCATTCAACTTTGGTGCAGAGTTATCTGTTGCTTCATTTATTATTTTGATGAAATCTGAGAAATTTTCATTTAGTGTCGATATAGTTTCTTTAGAGAAAGGACTACTCCTGTAGGGATTGCTAATAAATTTCTTTGGCTGAGGCTCGCAAACCTCTGGAGATATGGGAATAATGTTTGCCTCCTTAGTAGATGTGGGATAAATCTTACTAACATTTACCTTACCATTATTAAATCTTGGTCTTTTAAATAGGCTTGCTTTATTAAGTTCTATCTCAGGGTTTTCTAGTCGAGGGAAATCATTATCATAATCCAATAAAGCATAATAAGGATTAAAACTTTTAAAATTTGTATTTTGATAAGCATTGCCCATTAAGGCATTATTCTTCTTAATGTTGGATCTTTTAGTGTATTCAGGACAATTTTTATTTAGGGATGAATGATCTCTTGCTTGACAGTGAACACACAATAGTAGAAATGTATCCGTACATTCCTTACTATTGTGGTTTTGACCACAATATCCGCATCTAGGGAAGCTTCGACATTGTTTGCTTCCATGATTGAATCGTAAACAATTATAGCATTGTAGGACAGGCGCAATGTATGGATCGACCAAACATCGCGTTCCATGAATATAAACATACTCCGGCAAAAATTGACTTTCAAAAGTAACAATACAAGTATTACATATATTACAAAGGATGCCTTCTTTATTTTTTCTTTGAATACGCTTAACTGCACAAATTTTGATTGAACTTTTTATTTCAGACAATATTTGTTCCTCACTAAAACCTCTATAAATATTCCGGATTACACCCTTTTTATTAACCAAGGAGATAGGAATGTATGTTTTCATGTTATTTGTTTTAAATACGTCAAGGTTTACTATCGTATTTGCTGCTTTGCCCGATGAAGCTTCTATTTTAATTCTGTTTCTACCAGCTCTTGCGATATTAATAATGTGTTTATTTATGTAATTATGAGAAGAGAAAAGCATTTTACCAATTTGCATTGGATGCATATTTCCTACATTTTGATCATCGTTTCCTTCAACATAAATAAAATATGGACCTTTATCTGTTGCTTTAAATTTGATTTCTTTCTTATATTCAGAGCGAATAATTGTGTTATCAAGGATTTTGACTTTTTTACTGGCTATTGACTCGTTAGTTTTGATGCGGTCGTCCGCACATTTTTTGTTTATATTCGCGCGGTCTTGAAGGTCATCCTCCACGGCACACGTGTTTTGGGAAATTATCGTATTGATATTTGTAATATTACTGTTTTGAGAATTTAATTGCAAGTTATTTTGGGACATATTATACTCCACTTCAAACTGATCAAATGTATCACGGGGTGCACTTAATCTATAGTACTTATCGTTCGCCGGCGGCGGGACATCCAACATTTCAACTTCTTGCATTTGAGCTGTTGGCGGGTTATCTGGATCCGGGGGCTCTTTAGAGCCCCCCGAATGGTCACTCATCGCTTAATCACCCACTATTATACGTGATACAACCAGATATCACTTAATTATTTTTACGCGATTTGAAATATATATATATATATATATATATATATATATATATGTATCTATAATTTGGGAAACGCTCGCTTCGATGCGCACGTGACGGCTTTCTCGAACCGGAAACTCAGTTGTTTTTCAATACGAACTTTATAAATTTAATTGGTCATTTAAACTGATATATTCTACAATTATTTGCTACTAATTGAAGAATATATGCTAAATTTAAAATTTTAGTTAGTTCCACCGGTTACCATTGTTTCACTAAATTGTTATGAGTTTGCATTTAAAAAAAGTAAATAATGCATGTCTTCCAACAACCCACATAGCACAAAATATCCAATAGATATATTACATATATCCCAAATGTGTAAATACATTTGGCAATATACAATGGATATTCAATGTATATTCTGTAATGAATATTCTTCAAAGTATGTTCAATGGATATCATTTCATGAATTAAATATAGATATTTATTTTACTATATCCTATGGATATCCATAGAATATTTATTCCGTACATTTTCAAAATTGCAACTCCATTGAATGCTTAATGGATATCCGCGGATATTCCAATAGTCGAAAAGAGAAATTCAATGTATGGGTGTGTTTGTGCTATGTGGGAATGTAAATTATAAGCATTTGCTTCATTTATTTGTTAAGGTAAGCCGCAATAAGACTCTGGTCACGGTGGAGAGGCTGACTGTACCCACTCATTTTGAATATCACTATTATTATTATTTTATTTTGTCTTATATAACATTGTTATATGTGTGTCTCTACTTTTCAGTGTGAGGTGTATTATTATTTAAACAGTACACATATATTTGCTTCATAAATATTCAATTATTGGATAAACCTCCTTTTAATAGCAACAAAATGTATTTCCAAGAACGATTAAACATGCAAATTACAAACAATTATTATTTCGCATTCGACAAATCTATCTTCAATAACAACAAAATTTCGAATACAAACACATAATAAAAATAAACCATATGAGTCAGATGTTATTAAACCAATAGATGTTTGTCGAGTACAATTTCATAAAGTGAAAACACATTTAGGTTATCTAAATCATCTGTCACTAATTACATCGATACAATATCGAAAATGCCCTCGAGCTAGAAAAGGCTTTTGTGCTCTTCACATGTGGGTAAAAAAAAAACACACGAACTCAACGACCTTGTTCTGGTCTGCTCGACGCCCGCAGTGTTTTGTGAATATAAATTCGAGTGTAGTAATTATCATGGCTCATTTTTGTACAGCACTTCACACTAACCGGTTGAGTTGGTTATATAAAAGTTGTGAGAAAGATAATTTGTAATTAAGACAGAATTGTTATAAACTTTATATGGTGAAAAGGATAATTTATAATCAATACAGCATTTTTAAAAATATTAAATGGTGAAAAAGATAGTTTATAATTAAACCGAACTTTTATTAACTTTATATGGAAATAAGCAATAGACTTAAATAACAAACTATTCATACAACAATAATAGACAGTAATCATACTTTTTGAAATATTAAAAAAAACATTAAAGATGTTTGTGAAATTGTTCAGTATTTTTTCAATGTTGGTTGTTGTGATCGGTTCCGAAGAATGTCGCGATACTCTTGAGCTGCATTTGGGCACGAAAACTCCTTACAAATTAGTAGGCAACAACAACTACAGCAAAATTAGTTATCCAAGTAAGTTAAAAATCAATTATTAATTATATATAAAATTATTGGCAGGATGAAAACAAAGTTTTCAATTAATTTACAATTTTATTAATTATTGCAAAATAAGCAATTATAAATTCTTGAAGTCTATGTTTAAAATATGAAATAATATTAATATTTGAGTTCACTTTTTTTTCAATGTTTGAAGGTGGTTAATTTGTTGAAAAATTAAGTTTTATAATTGTTATCACTCCCGAGTATGTCCCTATTATATGATGCTGGCTTGGGAGATTTAAACAAATTTAACAACAATACAATAAATTTACAGTATATACAATTATTCGTTTTCACTAGAATGTTCATAAATAAAACAAAGAAATGTTCAGGTTATTCTAAATTAAGTGTGCACTATTGTTAACTTCGTTTGACTAAAAATGTCAAAATTGAACGTATATGTTTTTGCTTATTATTATAATCAAAATAGAACAATACAATTATTTAGTATGAAAAGTGGCAAAACAGTTTGTCTTGTACGGTACAGAATGCACATCTTCTAGATACCTCCAAATGTTTTGGCAAGAGTGCAGCTTTGTCGTATAGAATTTCAGTAGGTATATGACGTTTAAAATTATTGTTCTCTGACAAAACATCAGAATCATGTTTCCTTTCTCTTTGGGGCATATCAGCCCCTATTAATCCAAGAATTAGGTTGATTCGGAACTCTTTCAATCTAAGTGTTGTTGACTCTGACTAGTTTTGAACAGAATAAATGAATTTAGTAGTGACACTTCTAGAAAATACTAGAATGTATGATACTTTTTAGATTAACAACTGACATCACAAATTGATATTAGCATATACATTTTATCAACGTAGCCCATATTGGTGTTATAATCTTTCACTACTTTGGGACACTCAATTTATTCACAAGTTTTGTCCTCCTTTCTTATAAAAATTGTTTCATTATTAATGGGATTATGATAATTACTCAGAAACAATACTGCTTTTCGGTCCATCTATTTTAGAAATACAATGCCATCCTTACTAACCCTCCAGTCACACAGTCCTCTGCAATATATTATCATTGCTTAGGTCCTGTGCTAACCCTTTCCTACCTTTTTTTACAGTTCCACAGGCATAAATGCATTTTCCTTTCCCAACTAATTCATTCATTAAATCCAAAACAAAGTGCGTTCCTAATTTTTTTTTCTTTTGTTTAAGAGACTTTCCCTGTATAAAACTTGAATCGACAGATATACCCAGATTCATCCACCCTAATCCACACCTTATACCCGTTTAATTGGTTTCTATTCTATAGATTTAGTAAAGAAATTAAAAATCAAGTTAATCTTCCCCCGAATGCAAAACTGTTATCATTTGACGTTAAAAGTCTATTCACGTCTATTCCAACGAAACAATTAAAAACTCTGTTAGAAAAATTAATCAACAACACGACACATCCAGTTGAACACAAAAGAGATGAGAATTCTAATCAATATCTGTATTGATCAAAATTATTTTGTATTTAACAACAAGATATTTTTTCAAACAGATGGATTACCAATGGGATCTCCATTGTCCCCATTATTGACAGAAATTTTCATGTCAAACTTTGAAGAACTTTTATTCAAAGACAACAGGTGGTGTTAGTTGAAGTTTGCCGGTTTTACTAGTAGCTGTCGCTAGCAATATGTATAAATTTTTATGATTTGGCATGTATGTCTTTTGTTTCTATTGACATTAACCTACAAAAATACGCAAGTCACATTCCGCTAAAATAATAGCGTCATATTTGTTTACCTCAGTGAATATGTTGAGTTTTGTTCCAAGTAAATCGCATTTGCGGCATTCGTTGCTTTTCTTATTTCATCAAAAGAAAAAAGCAGCTGAAGCTCACCGGTTGCTGGTAGAAACTTATGGTGAGACATGGTTTCGTCAATTTAAAAGTGGAGATTTCGATTTGAGAGACAATGAACATCCTGGTGCAGCGAAAAAGTTCGAAGACGAGGAATTACAGGCGTTATTGGATGTTGAGCCAACCCAATCGCAACAAAAACTGGCAGAAACACTAAATGTGACTCGAGGAGCAATTTGCCAACGTTTAAAAGCCATGGGAAAGATTTAGAAGTATGGAAAATGGGTGCCACACCAGCTGAACGATAGACAAATGAAAAATCGAAAAACCGTTTGTGAAATGTTGCTTCAACGATTCGAAAGGAAATCTTTTCTGCATCGAATTGTCACGGGGGACGAAAAATGGATTTATTTTTAGAACCAGAAGCGAAAAAAATCATGGCTTTCACCTGGTGAAGCCGGCCCATCGACTGCAAGGCCAAATCGCTTTGGCCGTAAGACAATGCTCTGTGTTTGGTGGGACCAGTGTGGTGTGGTGTACTATGAGTTGTTAAAACCTGGTGAAACGGTGAACACGGATCGCTACCGACAACAAATGATCAATTTTAATCATGCGTTGATCGAAAAACGGCCGGAATGGGCCCGAAGACATGGAAAAGTTATCTTGCACCATGACAACGCGTCGTCTCATACCGCTAAACTGGTGAAAGACACAATAAAAACACTTAATTGGGAAATATTATCGCACCCGCCGTACTCTCCAGACCTCGCCCCGTCCGACTATCACCTTTTCGCATCGATGGGACACTCCCTTGCAGAGCAGTGCTTCGCTAATTTTGAAGAAGTCGAAAAATGGCTCATCGAATGGTTTGCCTCGAAAGAGAAAAAGTTTTTTTGGGATGGTATCCATAATTTGCCTGAAAGATGGGCGAAATGTGTAGAAACCAATGGTCAATACTTTGAATAAAAAAATTTTGAGATTCCTCTGAAAATTAAGTGTTTTCTTTATCGAAAAAACTGGCAAATTTCAACTAACACCCCTGGTAAACATATTCTTTATTGGGCAAGATATGTGGATGATGTGTTTTGCATTTGGGATGGAACCACACAAAAATAAGATTGTTTCACAACATTTTTAAATTCAATAAATAAGAATATTATATTCACGACAGAAATAGAACAAAATAATAGTTTAAATTTCTTATAACAAAAACATTAGACAATACATTAGAATATAAAATCTATAGAAAATACAGCTTCACTGATACAATTATTCCAAATGATTCCAATAACCATAATAAAATTAAATATAGTACTTTTCACACTCTCATTCACCGCCTTGTACATATACCACTAAACGAAACAAATTTTAACACAGAACTAAACATAATAATAACGATAGCAGTCAATAATGGCTACAGTAAACAAATTATCAGCAATTTACTAAAAAAGAAAAAACAAAAACGGTACGAAAAATATTTCTACTGCAAAATAAAACCTCCCAAGAAAGAGTGGCACAGATTGAATTACGAAATAATTACGAAAACTTTTAAGGGGTATGACTTTAATATCATAATGACAAACCCACTCAACCTACACAGACTTCTTGTAAATAATAAAAATGAAGTTGAAAAATTAGACAAATGTGGTATGTACGAAATTAAGTGCAGTGATTGTGATTGTATATACAGGGTGTCTCAGCGTGCGCGCCGAGTAGCTTTACGGCTAAATGGTTTATTTTTTTCAAAATCGGCTTTCGCAAGCCTATGTAGGTCTATTAGGACCACATTTTAAAATTAGTATCAAACATACAGGGTGTCCCATAAAAGCATGGCGTATCATAGTTATATTTTTTCTAATAGAATGACCCATATTTTATATTTTTTTCAGATTCTACATTAAAAATAAAGTTAACTTTTCTAATATGTTCATATACATAAACCTAATAACTTTTGAAATATTTAAATATTTTTGGAAAAATTGACGTTTAAAAAAAAAATCATAACTTTCAAATGGGTGAATAAAAACAAATGAAATTTTGTGTCAGTATATCTGAATAACGGGTGAATATTTCAGACTATTAAGAGGAATTTAAAATCTTAAGATGTTTTGATAGTTCAACATATATCCAGAAGCACATTCAAGGTCAAATTTCGTGCTTATTTTAAATGGCATACCCTATATCTAATAGACCTATCTTGTAGGAAATTGTATTGTCTTTCAGAAAGTATAAAGGTATTCTACACTAAAACCTAATAGTTTTCAAGATATATCCATTTTTGTTAATTTTCGTCATTATCATTATTATTTTAATATGGCATTATTGCCAGTTATTCCAATAGGCTTTTGTTTATAAGCAAATTTAATTGACACATTTGTATTATTACTAACAATTGAAAAAATAATGTTTCCCTTAAATGAAAGAATTAACATGATTCTAATAATAATGTAATGTTATTAAGATTGTCTCTTAGTGTACAAAATGTTCTCTGATGGAAGACATCCTAATAAGAAGACTGTAGAGGAAGTTTTAAATACATTCAAAACTGTGGGTAGTATGTATTATTTGAAAAAAACTACATTGAATACAGTAACTAAGAATGAGGAGACACAATTACAAGTTTAATTCCATTGAATATTCGTCAAAACAGGTGGTTTAATAAGCAATAAATTGGAAGAGGAGGCCACGTAGCATGGTCACCTAGATCCTCTGATTTAATCCCCATGGATTTATTTCTGCTAAATCAAATATACAGCACTCCTCACACAACAACTGTATACATGGAAAGCAGAATTAATAATACATTTAGATCAATTACACCTAATATGCTGAGAAATGTCAAAATATCATTTAAAATAAAATTGAATTATGTATTCGATGGTATTTTTGAAAATTTATTATAAATTACTTTAATATTATTTTGTGAATTTATTTGATGTATTTTGTTATATTTGTTTTACAATTCAAACAAGTTTTTATCAAATAATTTACACATGTGTAAATAAATAATGCAATTAGTATATTCACAATTCATAAAATTAGTGTATTAATTTAGGAAATATCTCGAAAATCATTTGTTGGGTCAACTGACTTTATTTATAAACAATAACTAAACACTTGCCTTTATGGAATAATAATAATAAATATTAAATTGAACAATAGATGGCGCTTTGTATCGACTTTCCATGTTATGAATAATAAATATTATGTCAAAAGTTAACAAAAATGCATATATCTTGAAAACTATTAGGTTTAGGTAAAAAATACCTCTATACTTTTTGAAAGACAATACAATTTCCTACAAGATAGGGCTATTAGATATAGGGTGTGCCATTTAAAATAAGCATGAAATTTGACCTTGAATGTGTTTCTGGAGTTACGTTAAATTATCAAAACATCTTAAGATTTTAAATTCCTATAAATAGCTTAAAATATTTATCCACTAGTCTAATGTATTGATACAAAATTTCATCTGTTTTCGTTCATCCATTTGAGAGTTATGATTTTTTTTTTTCGAAACGTCAATTTTTCCAAAAATATTTAAATATTTCAAAAATTATTAGGTTTAGGCATATGAATATATTATAAAAGTTAACTCTATTTTTGATGTAGAATCTGAAAAAAATATAAAATATGGGTCATTCTATTAGAAAAAATATAACTATGATACGCTATGCTTTTATGGCTATGAAGGGAAAAAAATAGCCCTTTTAATAAAGTCATAGCCAACTATTGTTTCCATTTAAAAAAAGGTAAGTTTGTGTCATATCTCCCAAAATATGGGCGAAATTTTTTTTTTTTGATTTTGTGTTATTAATCTGTGTAAAATATTGTACAACTTTGTCCTTTACAGTTTTTTTCTATCTATGATAATAATAGAGATATATTGATTTCAAAAAATTGACACATTTTACTTTTTTCAAAATATCTAGTTACCCTTGACTTTTTCAAATAATTTGAAAGTGCCATTTTATTCGTCTTATAAAACTACATTTCTTTTCCCATTTAACCGTTTTTCTATCTCTTATAGTTTCCGAGGTCCCCATAGAGAACATCGAAAAAAACTCACCCTGTATATATATATCGGTTTAAATATTTTTCACCACGGGTTAAGTGAGAACTTAATTAATAATTTAATAATTATTTTCAAATTCTTTTTATTTAAATTATTCATAATTTTGTCACTATTTTTTTCTTAATCCATTGGTAAGTCATCAATATCTGCCTCATTACCATATGATATTTCTTCTTCCAGAAGTGCAATATAAGAATCTTTATACGAGTAGACTTTTCGACCTAAATAAGAAACAAAAAATTACCTTTTCGCCTAGAGTCCCCTGTATGAGACCACAATATTTGAGGTGTTAAAATTAATAGTTATATAATAGTAAAATATATTATAACTAAATTGTTTTATAAACAGAACTTACCTGTCATGTTAAAATTCAAAATGAAACTGTTAAGAGCCACACAACGGAATATTAACAGACACTAAAATACATGCACTTAATGTCTAGTCAGTGATTAAAAAAAACATGCTTGATTATTGTAAGAGGGGATATTTATGCATGTGATAAAGCATGTCGCTACAGTGTGGAAAATAAGAACTATTTAAAATGTGTCCCCGCAGCATACTGGGACACAAAGGGTAAATGGATGTAAACAAGATTCTCTTTTATTTTTTTGATTACACCATTGTAATCCCCAAAATTTCTCTACTACTTTTCTAATTTAACCGACTCTCTAGCTCTCCTAATAACAAAGTTAGCAATGGTGCGCAACCTGTATATACAATATTACAAATTATTCACTAATATAAAAAAAAAATAAAAAATGCAAATTAAATTGTACATTACTGGAATATCATATACTGATACTGGAATACTGTAACTTTGGCTTAGTAACTTAGTGAGGTGTCTTTCACTCTTAAACATTGGTGTTTGGTTATAACACATGTACTATAATTGGTGCTTGATATTCTCATTGATCACCCCTCAGAGTTTTGGTGCATTTTAATTATAACTCGTAAGTACCTGGACTCATTACTAAAGCAAATGAAGTTCCACTCTATATGCCAATTGAATCTGGCTTGATATCATTCCAAGCGACGAGCTTTGTGCAGCTGTGACTGGTGGTATTACAAGTCGGAATTTCAGCTGACAAAAAAAAAACAAATACATAGTCAAATCATCTACTAATAATAATTTTATAAATGATGCCCATCTTCATTTATAAAAGTGATAATTATTTGGTGAAACTTCATAATTGATTGTTTCCCAAATCTCTATTGCATGCTGATATTTAATTGTTTTATGGCCTGAAGATTAACAGTTCAATGGTCCAAAGTATATTTCTGAAATTAACAGATTTTTAAATTACCTGAAAGACTAATTTTTATATCGAAATAAAATGAGATTCAATGAGAACCATTCTGGAATTGAACCGCAAATTCAAAATTAATCAGAAACGGCGTATTACAATAACCTGCCAATGATATATGAAGCCGATCTTTTTGTATTGAGTAGAACAAGAATATATGATTATATAGGTGAGAATAATTGTGGTTCCTGAAGCAATTTCTGGGGGTTAAAAAATCAACCCACGGATACATACTGCTTCAGGAAACAAATAGGATGAGTTCGATACATGAGGCAATGAAGAGAGTGACAGAATATGAAATGAAGATGTGCGGATTAGAGGAGGACCTGATTTGGCTCCCTACAACTTTTTCCAATTCCCAAAACTGAAAAGACCTATAAAAGGGCAGAGATTTGCAACGTATGATGAAATAAAAACTGCATGCATCACTGGAGGAGTTCATGACTATACCAAAAAGTGCTTATGAGAAGTGGTTTGAGAACTGGTAAAAGCATTGGCACAAGTCCATTGTATTACTTTGAAAGGGACAATATAAATATTGATGAATAAATAAATATTTTTGATAAAAATATGAAATCACTGTACACACCTAGTACACACATTTCAAGCACAATGTACTCTTTATCAATTCTATTTTTTTTATAAAATTGACAAATGAATAAAGTTATTCTATAATTAATCAATTTTGTTCATCGCTATTCCAAAGAAAATTTCCATTTATTATTTCTTTTATTATTATTTTCATTAGGTTGCACCCCGAAAAAAATATGGATGCTCACGAGGCACGGAACGAGAGATCCGAGCGAAGACGTCATAGAAGACATGCAAACAAAACTGCCACAACTAAAAGACTTAATACTAAAAAGCAAAGATGGTATATTTTAATTTCAGTTAAGCTAATTAATTTAAATCTGATTAATTCCCATTGGATTATTAATGAATTTGTAAATTAAAAAGAAACTGCACATTTTGATCACAAAGTGATCGCCTTCAGTGATAATGTGATCATTTGGTATTAAATAAATTAACTTTTTTAATTTGAGTTGTATAAAGTAGCGATGAACAATAAAAAAAAAACTAATAAATCATTAAAATTTTACCAATAAAATTAATAAAAATGCAGATTAAAATGAATAACTTTAATTTCTCAACTAATTTGATTTATGTTTTTATCACATTAGTTTTTTTTTTTTTGTTTATCGCAACTTTATACAACTCGAAAGTTAATTTATTTTAGTATATTTATTTTTAGTAGTCTTGTTAAAAATGGACTAATAACCAGAAATTAGTTGAGCATTTAAAGTTATTCATTTTAGTCTGTGTTTTTATTAATTTCATTGTTAGAGAATTCATTCAATTGATTTATTTATAGAAATCTAAATAAACCCAATTTTTACAAACCCAAGACTAAAACATATTAAAATTTTACCATTAAAATAAATAAAAACACGGATTAAATTAAATCACTTTAAATACTCGACTAGTTTCGTGTTATTAAATTTTTAATTGTCTTGAAAATGGGCTAATAAACTGAAAATAGTGGAGAGTCTAAAATGATTTCATTTAATCTGTTTTTTTTTTAAATTTATTGGTAAATATTTAATTCATTATTATAATATGACCAATCTTAAACACTGATCGTTCATGTTCATATTTTTTAAAAATACCGATAAAATTAAAGTTTCAGAATAAAAAACGGTTCGTATACTTTACATACATGTTTTTTTTTTTTTTATTGTTTATTGCAACTTCGCGCATCCTTATAAAAACTTTCGAGTATAATAAAGCTAATTTAAATCATTAAAAATGCCACAGTAAGTTTATTTCCTGAGAAACAAAGTTGATATGTTGCTTTCGTGTGCATTAAATTATTTTCTAGTTCAATTAACACAAACTGACATTAAAAGATTTCACAAGTGGAAGCCGAAGAAGATGAATAAAGAAAAGGAGAAATTTTTAACGTCGGAAGGAGGAGAGGAAATGATTGTGATTGCGGAAAGGATGCAGGCTAGATTCCCTGATGTTTTACCAGGAATTTACAGTAATACTTCATATAAAGTAAGTTTAAGCTGAGTGTGTTACCAACTACACCACAAAGACGTGATGACAAATCTCCATTCAGTGCTTCAAATTTTCATCAGAGATGTTTCTTTACCACTTATATTTAATTAATTTATATAATTTAAAATTAATAACAATTTAATTTAAGTAAGTTTAATACAAAACTAAAAAAAATAAGAGTCAAACTAATAATATTTATATTATACACTTCATTAAAGAAGTGAAGAAAGGAATATAATATAAATGTTACTATCAAGAAACTTTAACGAAATCTATACGTCAAAGCTTCAGTTTATTTGGCTACATCTGGCCAAAAAACACCAACAAATGTCTTCGAATTGACCCTAATTCAATTTGTATGTAATAATTAATTAATATGTCACTATTTATGCCAGATGTGGCAAAATAAACCGAAGCTTCCACATGTAGATTTCATTGCATTTTTATTTTATTTTGTGTGTTAGGATTCTTCTTCAATTTTGGATACGTTTATCCTAAATATGTGCATCCTTCACTAACAATTCATCTAAAAATTGGGAGAACTTGGACAGTAACATCACTGTCCAACCATGACAATTGAAAAAAACCACTAGAACTGGACAGAGAAAGGCAGAAAGACCGACAGTCGATAGCCATTTTATAAGACTTAACTAGTAGTAAAAGATTGTAATGATGTAAATATTGTGATATAATTTAATGTAACATATAGAAATAAAGATTTTCTATATATATTAGCCATGATTGATTTACTTTTTGTTTTAGTTTAAATACACAGCAACACAACGTGCTGAGAAGAGTGCGAAAAATTTTGCAATCGGATTGTTCGGCAAAAAGACAGCCAAAGACGTTTGGTACCCGAAACCTTCCGGAGCTGATCCAATACTCAGGGTAAAAATAGTGAGTTATAAACAAATCGACAAATAAGCATCTCTGTCTTTCAACAGTTCTACAAAGCCTGCACTAAATGGTATAAGGAAGTTAAAAAAAATCCGGAATCGCAGGCCGAGTTAGAGAAATTTAAAACCAGGGACGTAGTTCTGGATAGTTTGAGAAATGTCGAGAAAAAGTTGGGATTGAAAGAAAACAGTTTGAGTTATGGTTAGTAGGAACAAATATTTATTTCAGTTAATGACCTACATTTTTTTTTCACAGCATAGCATAAATGTTGTTGTTTTTATTTTATTATAATGACAATGTAGTTTTTACTCTGTCACCAAATATTATCAATAGAAATAAATATGCAATTGTATTCAAAATAGCGGCTGCACTGAGTGAGCGGTCAAGGTGTCGGTTTTGAAAATTAACCTGTTGTGAAGATTGAGATAAAAGATATTTCTTACAAAATATACTTGTTCTGGGTCAATGAATATTGTGCTCATCATAGATATATGATATAACATTTTCATTAGTGGCAGTATGGGAAAACCTATACCAAAATATCCATGTCCTCATTTCATCTCTTTCTAAATAATAATTATTATATAATCCATCAAACCATTTCTTTAAAAAATATGTTAAAAATAATATACTTCTTTTTAAAATTACATTAAAAATATTTCAATTATTCTGTAATTTCCAGATGATGTGTTTTTAATGTTCTCAACTTGTGCATTTGAAACTGCTTGGAATCGCAAAAAGGGCTCCCCCTGGTGTTCAGCTTTTGACTTAAACTCAATCAAGGTAAGTAGTAGCCTGTACCACTAAGAGATGGTGCTGCATAAAGTAAATAATGTTACTTGATGGTTAAATTCAAGGAATTTTTAGACTTATAATAGCACACAGGTAATTGTTTGAAAAAAAGTTGTTGCTTTAATTTCTGAGTATGTACAGAGTGGCCCAAATTGCGTGTTACTGTAGGGAATATCTGTTATTAGAAGAAGAGAGAAAATTACTAAAAATTCAGCATGCTAAAATTTCGTATTTTTCATATTGCATAATTAAAAACTTATTTTATTTAAAGCATAACACAATACTAATTGTTAAGATAAACGTAAAACAAAACAAAAAAATAACATAAACAAAATAACACTGTTGCAGTAGGCTTCTGCAATTGTTTGATAGAGTATTTAAAGTTATATAAATAAATTATATCTTGATAAAATGAAAAATAACTAACATGGTATATCAATGAAAAGAAAGAAAATTAACCTATGTATTAAAGACATTGCTAACTTGTATTTAAAAAAAATACAACTTTGTGTTATATATTAAATTAATGCAGATAAAAAAATATATGTGAATTGCCTTCAATTTTCCTTGAAAAAAAACATGCAATTCTTATTTTTGATAAAATAATAAATAAATGAGATGTTAATAAAAATGGAAATATTCAAAAATATAAACCCCAAACGTAAATTTCTCACTATAACTCTTCATGAATTCATTGCATCACTTCACCACGTTAATGACAGTTAAATTACGAACATAACCGACAGTGACTTCTGACATAGACAGTTAAAAATCACCATACCTCTTTTACATCAAAGACATAAACACGAAAAACCAGGTGGAAAGACCATTGATTGATAGCCAATTAACAGATATAAAATATACATTTGATTTTGTAATTTTTAATATTTAATTAATATTTTTTGCTGCATATATCTGTTAATAAAGATTATTATTATTGGAAATATTGAAGGGTATAATTTAAAAACAAAAGATGATAGTTAATTTTTGTTTTCACTGTTGAGTTTGTCTTGAAAAAAGAGCTTGAGAATACGCCATCCATTTTTTACTACCGATATTCCCTATTATCACTTGCAATTTGGGCCACCCTGTACATATTTCATAAATAAACAGCAGTTGTTATAATAATTCAAAGAGCTCCATATCACACAAAAAAAAGTTTAATTGTTAAATTATGAGGTAAAATACAATTGTTGAATAAACTCTACTGTTTTTATAAATCAGGTCAAGTAACTTTCCAGAACTTAATTTCAAAAATTGTTTTTTTCATATGACGCTGGTGAAACATACTGCACTAATTGACATAAGTACTTGGTGCAGATTCACAATTTTTAGACAGTCAAACTTCCCTTGATAATAGTCTAACAATTTAAAACTAAATTGATAGATAAAGCACTAATAACCTTTCTTCACACTAAATATTTAGTGTCAAATCCATTGATAATGGTCACTTTGTGTCCGAAATGTACATTTGGTAAAACAAATAAAGTGTGAAGAAAGGTTATTAGTGCTTTATCTATCAATTCAATTTGATCTTCACGTAACTCAATCAATCAATTTAATTTAAAACTAGTCAGAATAAAGTGTTAAAAACATAAAACAGTTGCAAGTGTTTCCTTAATAATCTTACATCGCATTTTAATTCAACCGGAACAATATTTCAAGAAATATGTATTGTATCAAAATATTTTTTGGACGCAAGTTTAATGATTTTAAGGGTGAGTTGAGGTATATCTTTTTAATCTTAAATGAAAAACCATGTTGTTTGTAAATAAATTCACTTGGTCACAGTTATTTGAATAAATTAAATAAAAATGATTTGAAAATAATTAATAAATTATTTCTACATTTAGCTCTGTGACATTTTGACTTACGTAACATAAGTACTTTAAACAAATGCACATTAAAGCAACTACTTCCTGGGCAAATACCATTTATTTAAAAAGTACTTACATAACGTAAGTCAAAATATCACAGAGCTACATGTGGAAATAATGTATTAACCATATTGTTTATTAAAGACTTGAATTTAGCAACAAAAAATATGTTTGAAACATTTTTTTAAATCTTGCATTATAATCGCAAAAATAAGAAGAAAGAGAGATAATTGCCATTGTATCTCAGCAAAGCTGATAAAGAAACGTTTTTTGAATCAAGAATATTTTACACAAACAAAGACTTTTTTTGTTGATTGTTAAGGCTTTCACTTGGTTATACATTTCATCTTGCTTCGAAACTATAGTCACTAAAATAAAATAACAAGTTATACAAACAAAGTGAAAAAGTGTTTTATTTAATAAACAAAGACCTAAAAAAATAAGTATAAAAGACCATTTGTATACAGGATTTTTTCCCTCGTCAGTACAGCTTTGCCTTGAATAAATGTTCAAAAATGTACCTTTCAATTTAAATAACTGTGTTCAGGATGTTACAGTGAAATAATTTTCAGATGGCCCCCTCAAAACCATTAAACTTATATATGATTTTTTTTGTAAGATTCATATTTCTTAAGATATTCCGCTGGATAAATTAATTATATTACGTAAATAAGGAATAAAATAATTTTTTAATTACTTCTTTAGATATTTGAATATGCGGATGATTTAAAACATTACTGGTTGGACGGTTACGGATACAACATCACCTACAAACAAGCCTGTGCCACTTTCGGCAACATGATCGACTTCCACGAGAGTAAAGAAGATATGCCCAAGGCCATCTTGTACTTCTCTCACTCTGGCACATTATTAAAAGTGCTCTCACATCTGGGTCTGTACAAAGATGATGAGCCCCTCAAGCATGATAAAATTGACCCAGATAGAAACTGGAGGGTCAGCAAGATTGACGCTTTTGCTTCGAATTTGGCTTTCATATCTTATGAGTAAGTTATGATTAGTTTGATGGCAATAAAAATAAAATGTGGTGTGAAACAAAAATTGTTAGATATATATTTAGAGTTGGCCACAAATAGCTGTCATTAAAAGTTTATGGGGTTCCTGACCAAGGAAACATTTGAAAAAAATCTACATTGCACGGTTGAGAGCAATCTCCTCATGGAAAATATTTTAAATTTATATTATTTCTGGTTGTATATAATGACTAGTAACTTTGTTATTTTAAATGGAACTCCATATATATATATATATATATATATATTTCTTTGTGGATTCCCTGTTCAATTGCTTACCCACTCATATATATTTATGTCCACATAACTATTACATTTTTTTAATTAATTGTTGTAATTGCAACAAAATTTACATAGGACAAACTCAAAGAAATATTTTAACAAGATTCAAACATGTCGCACACATCAATTACCTAAATCCAGGCAAATTTGTGATCACTAACCATGAAATTGAAACAGGCCCTAAGTTCATGTTAAAACTATTGAAACAATCATCAAATTGTTAATTAAATATGCTCGAAGCAAGTAAAATTAAAAAAAAAACAGAAATAAACTTCTAAATTTTGATTTAAGTCCGCTCAATAATGTGTTATTAGACTTGGTGGAGATTTAATATATCCAGCTCATCACGGGTTTTCCAAATAAAGGGTATTTGGAAAACTCGTGATGAGCTGGGTATATTAAATCTCTTTAAACTTACCTATATTATATAATAATACTGGGTTAAAGTCATAAAATATAAATCCATAGAATACATATCTACCAATCTTGCAATTTATCAGTTCATTACAATTTCTATTGTTTTATTCTTTCTCCTTCCAAAATTTTACTGCTTGTAATTTTATTGTTATTAATTCTTTCTTGTATCTTTTTGTGTTAGTTATATTAAATTTAAAAGTCATTTTTTGTGAATTGAATCTTAATATAGCTATTGAAATAATAGATCAGGTAATATTGGGTTAAATGAATAATTGTGATGTAAATTCTTGTTCAAAATACTTCCTTCATCACATACTTTACTGATGGTAAGAAGAATTGTTCACATTTACAAATATCTTTTTTTAATTTTTCAGATGTGGTAATGAAATAAAATTGTTAATGCTACATCAGGAGTCCATATTGCGGTTTCCATGTTGTCCTGGTGAGGATTTGTGTCCTATATCAAAAGTGAAAGCTTACTATGAAGAAAGTATTTCAAAATGTGACATTGACGAAATTTGTTCACTTTAAAAATTAATCTCTGTTTTTATATAGTTTATTATAATTGTGCTACTAACTAGTGAGATTTTAATAAATTCTAGTTTTGTTAAAAAAATATATATTTCCCTATTTTTTATTAAAATAAATTGCAGTTATCGATTTTCAAATTCAGAATGCTTTATATTCAAAAATAAATATACAATAAATCTGTTTTAAAAATACATTAAACTTAACATTTCCCTTACAGAGTAGCGTTGAATATACATGGTGAGTTTTTTTTGATGTTCTCTATGGGGATCTCGGAAACTATAAGAGATAGAAAAACGGTTAAATGGGGAAAGAAGTGTAGTTTTATAAGACGAATAAAATGACACTTTCAAATTATTTGAAAAAGTCAAGGGTAACTAGATATTTTGAAAAAAGTAAAATGTGTCAATTTTTTGAAATCAATATATCTCTATTATTATCATAGATAGAAAAAAACTGTAAAGGACAAAGTTGTAGAAAATTTTACACAGATTAATAACAAAAAATCAAAAAAATTTTTTCGCCCATATTTTGGGAGATATGACACAAACTTACCTTTTTTTAAATGGAAACAATAGTTGGCTATGACTTTATTAAAAGGGCTATTTTTTTCCCTTTAATCCGACATAACATATGCCATAGTTATTTTTAACATAAAATAAGTTACAGTCGTTTTTAATTTTACCATACACCAAAAAATAGTTAGCCATGAAAAAGACAAAAGTAAAACAATTGCGGTTGTTTATAGCAACAAAATCAATATTTAATTTATTATCTTTCTTTAGATTTGTCAAAAGCAACATAAAGTAAAATAATTCCGAAATTATCAAAATAATAATAGAAGAAAATTTTAAATATTACAAAAGATGCTCAAAAAGTCCACCATTATTATTATGGCATAAAGTACATCTTTTTAAAATCGAATTTATGGCTTTTTTGACTTTTCTTCTGTCAATGGAATAAAATGTTTCAAGTACAGCTAGTCTAAGATCCTCCACTGATTGATATGATTGTTGATACACTTTGTTCTTCACATAACCCCACAGAAAAAAGTTTAAAACGGATAGATCGGGTGATCTAGGTGGCCATAGGATTGGTCCATTTCTTCCCACCCATGAATTAGGAAAAGCATCATTTAAATAGTTTCGCACAGCCAACGTGCTATGAGGTGGAGCTCCGTCATGTTGAAACCACTTCAATCTTGCCCGTACTGATAAATTTAAATCATCAAGCATATCTTCAAATGTTTCTTGAAGAAAACGAAGGTAATCATTTCCATTCAATGTGTGAATTCTCGATCCGAACACACCGCACCATACATTAAATCCAAATTTAATTTGTGGTCTACATTGTGCAACTTCTCGTGGATTCTCCTGACTCCAAACATGTTCATTGTGCCGGTTAAAAATCTCACAATTAGTAAATCGCGTTTCATCTGTCCAAATTATTTTTGTAGGGAACGTATTATCTTGCCTCTTGGCACATGTTTTTGTACCACATACAGAAGACCATTCTCTTATTGGTATCACCGTCATGTAAATTTTGTGAAATTGATACCTTATATGGGTAATATTTATGTTTTTTTCAAAACTCGTACTACAGTCCGTTGAGATATGCTTGCTTCTGTTGCAATTTGTCTGGTCGATGTGGATGGATCTATCATCGCCAATGCTAATCGCTAATACGTTTATTTCCGAAACATCATTAATTTCGTTTTTTTTCAAGTTTCGGCTTTGTAAAGGATCCGTACTAACCCAAATTGTGGTAGATTCTTCTGAATGTTGGTAAAGATGGCTGCCGACGATCGATATATTGATTATAATATTGTTCTGCAGCATCCTCAGCGTTTTTATTACATTGAATGTAACAAACAATCATATCAAGCTTTTCTTCGTTGGAAAAATTCATTATCACTTTAAAAAAACTTACAACACCAAAAAAAATACAAAACAAACTTATCAAAACAAACCAAATATGGAAATGAATTAAAGTGTGTTTAGAATAAATACTGCAATTGTTTTACTTTTGTCTTTTTCATGGCTAACTATTTTTTGGTGGGTGGTAACATTAAAAACGACTGTAACTTATTTTATTTTAAAAATAACTATGGCATATGTTATATCGGATTAAAGGGAAAAAAATAGCCCTTTTAATAAAGTCATAGCCAACTATTGTTTCCATTAAAAAATTTTTTTTTTTGATTTTTTGTTATTAATCTGTGTAAAATTTTCTACAACTTTGTCCTTTACAGTTTTTTTCTATCTATGATAATAATAGAGATATATTGATTTCAAAAAATTGACACATTTTACTTTTTTCAAAATATCTAGTTACCCTTGACTTTTTCAAATATTTTGAAAGTGTCATTTTATTCGTCTTATAAAACTACACTTCTTTCCCCATTTAACCGTTTTTCTATCTCTTATAGTTTCCGAGATCCCCATAGAGAACATTGAAAAAAACTCACCCTGTATATGTAAATAAAATGAGATCCCGTAAATACACAAAATTAAAAATATGGCATATAAATAGATTTAAAGAAAGCATAAATTCACATATGGATAATTTATAAATGGCCATTACCTCTGGCCCATTCTATTGCCCCCCATCCTGGCATTACGTCCAGTCTGGCTATCTCCAGTATTTTGTCGTGCGTCAACTTCCACTTAGAATCATCAAAATTTTGGGGCTTCTCCCTGCTCTTATTTTCTTATCCTTGACATCGCCGGGCATTCATGAAATATATGCTGTACTATTTTCGTTTCTTCATTGCATCCTCTACATAGGACATCCTCCCCAATATAGAAGATGCAACCAATAAATTAATAATCTGTACATGAGTTACAATTATAAGGATTATTCTATGACCCATAGTGACATCTGTTATTTAAAATGTTTATAAAATAAAACGGATATGATTTACACCATTGCAGTTATTTAAATTAAAATATTTTATTTATTTCTAAAAATAGTCGTCTGACCAAAACTAGTCAGTTATTTTTAAATTAAAAAAAAAACAAATTGTGTAATAATAGCCAAGTGTTTCATTAATTTTTAAACCAAATTTAAAAATTCGGTGTTTTAAGAGTTCCAAGTTTTAATAAAAATTCAAGTCACCTTGTAACAATTGCTGTTTCAGTCCAATATCACACCATTATTAACTTAATTACAAAAAAAACACACAATAAAAACAAATAAACAAGCTGATGAAAAACTGACATCATTCTAAAGGCAATTGTTACATGGCTACTTGATTTTTTTATTAAAACTTGGAACTTGATTGTTATTAGGTTTTTGGTTTTAAAACTTTAAAAGCAATTATCTCGAATATTTCAAAATATAATATACTTTTTAGCACATTGGATCTTAAAATGTCATGCTATTTCCAAATTCAGCATAAAAATAGGGTTTCCAATTAATGATCGCTTACATCATATCTCAAAAACAAAAGCGATAATTACAGATACATATTTTAGTCTCATTTCAAATAGAAATTGACCTGTTCGAGGAACACGTTTACTAAAAGATTTATTGTGATAGTTTCAGACTCGTAGAAGTAGAATATTTATTTAATTCTAACTCTATGTTTTAGACATCACATTCGCTCTGTATATTGAAGGTGCTATTTTTGAATTATTTTTATTTAATTTATATTCATATGTTTTTCACATATTTTGCTAAAAATCGTTGATGAAAAAATCGTTTTAGTATTAAATTATAAAGCTTTTTTTTCATTTTACTTTAATTCTTGAAACACTGAATTAATTTAATTGTTGTAAATTCATAAAAAAATTAAATATTTGTATAATATTATTAACTTCACTAGCCTTTATAATAAGATTATTTTTAGTTTTTAATAAAATTTCCGGAAAGGTTTCCGAATGGTGTCACAGGATTTTTAAAATTTTGAAAACGGAATCATGGGTAAACGTGGGTGAAATGAACGAATCCGAAGTCAAAATCTGTAGGAAACTTACAAATTATTATTATTATTATTATTAATTATTATTAATTATTTACAAATGGATCTAAAATATATATTGATTTTTTTACATAAACGTCACTTTCTGTATAAAATTAAAATCGTGATTTTGGCTGAGTAAATGAAAAAATCGCAACAAATTTGTTAAATTTCGTCATAAATTAGAAGATTATTTCATCATGTGTACGATTTATACTCGCAATATGCTTATTTAGTCGAAAATCGGATCAATTATAACCTCAAAATTGGGACTTTAAATGCGAATTATGACCAAACGGTCATAATGACTTCGGATTCGTTCATTTCAAACACGTTTACCCATGATTCCGTTTTCAAAATTTTATATATCCCGTGACACCATTCGGAAACGTTACCAGGATAGATGGAATAGAAAATTTGAGAGTGGGGGGAATTTAATGGGAGACCTCATGGCGTCACATTAACTCGCTGCGCACGCCTTAAATATGATTAAAATAGCTATCGAATAATAATTTAAATGATATCGAATCGGAGTTTTCTCTCTATCAACCGTTGTTTGGAATCGCTCCATATTCGTTTTGAGTCGCTATCGACTAAACTAAAATACGACCTTAGGTTATATTAATATAATTAATTTTCCTTTTATTTTATTATATTTATTACTAAATTAAAAAATACTAATATTAATTAAATTGTTTAATATTTGTATCGTAATAAAATTATAATAAACAATAACCTCAAAAGTCGATATTTAAGTTGTATTTATTGCGTACAAATAAAAGTGTACTAGTAAATGAAAGATTGAGTCTTCTTCCTTCATAAAATTTATTGATTGCACATGTATATTTCAGTCACGATGTGATCATTCGAATGCTTAAAAAATGTATTATTTTTTTTATAATAATACAGTGTAGTAATGAATTTAGTTATTACAATTTTTCCTTAGTTACTATAGTATGTGCATTGGTTTGTGTAAAAACCTAAAGAGTGCAATATTTTAAAAGATTGTGGATCAAAGTAATAAAATAATACAAAAATATGTAATGTCCCACAGACAAACAAATTAATTTATTACGCCCGGTGATAAAAATTTTCAAATTTACTTTTCGCATAGTCGCTGAAAGACCAAAGTATAACTAAATAATGAAACAATGAATGGGCATAAACAAAGAAGTAGAAAGCACGCAATGTGGTAATAGGTTATGTTTGTTTTCGCCGGTGTACGCGCGAAAATATTCGAATTCGTCTACATCACGAGGTCTGAATGACCGAAGGGAGGTGAGAAGCAAGGGGGCCGTTGAAACTATGTGAGGCGCTAGTTCAGCATACCTTTACACATATGTATATATGTGTCACTCGATCTACCTTGCATATACTCGACCGTCCTTGGGAATTCCCATGGAGGTGTCACTAACAATATTGCAGTGGCGTAGTTAAAATTATAAAATCTTTAAAAATTGGTAATGTAATCCTAGTTTCGGGTTATTAGCTCATTCTCATGAGAATTTTAAATCTTAGAATGGGTTAATACTTTAAATTCAGGTTTAAAGTTATTCAACTTAGCGTTTGGTTTTATTTTATTTTAGGTTTTTAATAATGTTTATATTTATTATTCAATTTGTAACAGTATTTATTAAGCAATCTTGTTTTTTAATCCTTCAAACAAATAAAAAACATATTTTGTTGTACAAAGGAACAAAATACTTTTGTTTGAATAAAATATGAATGTATTGAATACCCTCCAATTAAGAAATAAATTATGTAATTTAATGTTTATTATATATGAGACAGGTTTTTTATTGTAAATGTTTCGTTTGTGTTAGTTATGTTTTTCACAGATTGTGTAGATGAAAATGCATAACAAAATTTCAAATGACCCGCGCAAAAAATAAATCATATGTCAGTGTGGCCCCAACTCTCAACTTTCTCCATCCTTATTGCGCCCGCGCGTTCCATTTCACTTGCGCACATCATTTCCCCTGTTCGGAACCGTGATTTTAGTAATTTTAATTTTGCAACCAGAATAATTCCCTCTGGCACACACACACAGTCAAGCGAAATAAAAATAAGAAAATCATCCGCACGCGAAACGTCCCGGGGCTTCCTAAATCCACCACCTGCACCGGTAAGCCGCCCCCACTGCACACCCACCACCACCGATCAACCCTCCTCGTGTCAGACACAAACTCACACACATTCACATACGCACACACACATACACACACACGGCCAGACGGACAAATCGACGGTGGTGCATGAAGGTTAAAACGTGTTTTCCAATTCCACACACATTCAACGAAAAAGAAAACTCGACGCCGCCGACGCGATGGGCAAGAAGAAAAGGCAGGGCGAGCCGAACGCCAACTCCGACGAGTCCACGGAGAGCTCCGGCGAGTACAGGGGCTCGGCCCTCGAGTGTGCACACATCAAGAGGTCCGTGGACCTGGCCAGAGTCAAGAAGAGCCTGTCCAAGGGCTCGATGCTGACGGATTGTGAGGAGTGCAAGGGGTGCCCGGAGATCCCCACAGAGAACGGACTGTACGAGGTGGACACGTCCCTGTGGATGTGCCTCAAGTGTGGGAACCAGGCGTGCGGTCGCATGAGGAACAAGCACGCGCTGCACCACTATGAGACGCCACATTCCGACTCGCACAGCCTGTGCCTCAACACGAGCACGTGGAGCGTGTGGTGTTATGTGTGTGATGACGAGGTGAACGTCACCAGCAGCAAGAAGCTGCTGGAGTGTGTCGAGTTCCTGAAGAGGTGCTCCGAGGGTGGGAAGAAGAAGACGGAAGTAACCGAAATTGAAGATAAGGTAATTACTTTAAGTTACTCATCGTACCATTCAACTTCATTATTTAAAACAGTATTACAAAAATAATGTAAAAAAATAATAATGCATAAAATTAAATCAATACAATTACTATTGTTTATATAAATAAATACAGCACTTGATGTTCATGATGGTTGTGACCATAAGTACGAGGTAATTGTGGTAAAAACATAGTAAGTGTTTATTCAGTGATATAAATACAGCATTTTTCAATAAATATAACAAGAACGAAGAATCTTTCTAATGATATTGTAGAAAATAATTTTAGTGAAATTTATATGTCAAAGTATCTGTGACTTATTTAAAACAAAATTTGTATTTTTACAGATTATCATTAATTATTTAAAATAATCTTTTAATTATTACGATTTGGGCAAGATCATTCAATCAATAATCGATCAGTTGAAGTTGATCAGAAAACTCCTCAAAAAATCTTACTCAAAAATTACTCTCTTCGAAAACTACGCCGTTAAACATACTTGGAAAATTACAACCCCTCAAAAAAATTGTTCCCTGAAAACCAAATTCCTACCAACCACGTCGACAAATCATTAATTACGCTTACTCAATAGAAGTGAATTATGAAAGAATTAAGACCTCTTTTATTACAGCATTTGCTAAAAGAAATAATATATTAAATTTGTTAATCGCCGCTCGATCACCTGCAAGGATCGAGCAGTCGATCTTGACTTGACCATTACTAAAAATAGTCAATATTTAATATCAAAAGCTGGTGTTATTATAAGTAGTCATGAGATTCTAATTATAATGATCAGATTCAAATCTTCTTAAATTGATTCAAATCCTTATAAAACAATTGAATCATATAATATTGACAGCAATGTAAATCTTATGACAACTTGTACTCAACTGTTAATTAAGTTATTAATTAAGATGAAGAGCCATACGAGGACAAGCGAGCCATTTTTGTGGTGCTGACATCTGTTGTGCAGAATATAAATCAATATTTTTAATTAATAATAGCCGGTACCTAATATCAGAAATAAGCCAGCATTATTAAAAGTATTTATAGGATTCTAATGATTGAATTTTTCGAATTTTTTGTACAGTTTCTGCACTGATGTCATTGTAAATTTCATGAGTAATGTCACAAACTTGGCTCAGTTCAACTGTTAAGATGCACAGGCACGAGCACGCCATTTTTGTGGTGCTGACATCTGCAAGGAATATAAATCACAATTTTTAATTAATAAAAGCCAATATCTAATATCAGAAATAAGCCGGCGCTATTAAAAGTGTTCATAGGATTCTAATTCTAATGATTGGATTTGAATCTTTGTAAAATGATTCAAATTCTTATAAAACAATTGCATTATTCAAATTTTCTTAGAGTTTCTGCACTGACAGCAATGCAAATTTCATGAGTAACGTCACAAACTTGCACTCAGTTCCACTGTTAATTGAAATATTAAATAAGATGCACAGCCATAAAGGGTCGAGCGCTCCATTTTTGTGGTGCTGACATCTGTTGTGTGGAATATAAATCAACATTTTTAATTAAAAATAGCTAATATCTAATATCAAAAATGACCGGGCGCTTTTAAAAGTATTCATAGGATTATTATTCGATTCCTATCTTCATAAAATGATTCAAATACTTATAAACAATTGAATCATTCGAAAAAAAAAAATTAGTTTCCGCACTGACAGCAATGTAAATCTTATGGGAAACATCACAAACTCAGTTTAACTGTTAATTGATATATTAAATGAACACTTAGAGCGAATTCACAATTATCCTGGAATGATAAAGGAACGGAAATGGGACAGATGAATCATAGGATTTACAAGTATCGATCTACATCACCTCGGGAAGGGCCCTGACAGACTTTCTGTATATTCTGGGACAAGTGACCTATTTTTTGGTGCTGACATCTTTTGTGCAGAATATATCAGTATTTTTAAATATTGTAACCGCAAGTTACAATTTGTGGAAAATGTTCTGACAGTTCAATAATTTTGTTTTTGTGCCTAACAATAATAATTAAGCTCACTTTTTTGTATTGGATATTAACACTTTGCTCTCCTCATGTCTCGTAAAACTTTATTTGGCTTCTCACTGGTCATTCATGAGATTATCGGGAGATTATAAATTGTCAAGTTTTACTAATCTCGTTGTTAGTTGTCAACAAAACTATAAGTTTTTAACACAGGTCCTCTATTTTCATGAAATTTCAAATAAATACATTTTTTATAAGATTGATGAAGATACGATTTTAAAGTATGGATAATGAGGATGAATACGTAGACTGGCCTCAGCCATTAAGCCACCATCACAAATTTATATATATTTTTAACACAAGTTTTTTTCTAAAATGTCAAAAAAACATATTTTTTTGAATTTTATTTTATAAAATAAACAGAATATGCTTATTTAATTCATTTTGATGCATTTTTTAGATGAAAATTACGGGTTTAAAGAAGGTACTCACTGTCAGTCCTGTGACTGATGTGACTCCATTGGAATACTTCAATATTTGTTCTCCCTCTTTTTTTGTTTTTGGAACATGCATGGCAGTTCCTTCATTTTTGTTTATTCATTTCGAAAATAAGTAATACTTGATGTTGCTTTATTTAACTGGAAAGACTTTCGACCGCATCATGATGAGACTATGCGATAGTAGCAAACTTCAAGTTTTGCTCAGAAGCAGGTACATGATCTTTTACACAGTTTTTTGTAAGATACCACTGAACGCTATACATGATATCACTATGGTGTCGCAGGATAGCATAGTGTTAATGAGGAACAATGTAGCGCTTCCGACAGGATTCGCAGCTGTAACATCCAGGAACTGTCGGAAGCATTACGGTTTCCTTTCGAAATATACAGTGCATTCACAATGACAGGAACAAATTCATTTAAATTGCTCGTGATTATTTTTGAAAAAAATACGCTCGAACCCTTATACAGGGTGATTCAGTTTGGTGTTCCACCCCCTTCTAACTTTTTGATTTTTACAATAAACTATAACAAACCATATATATTTGTAAATGGCAAGAAATTATCTATTTAGTGATGTCACCAAATTGACAATAAGATAACAACTGTCAGCCATTTTTTGTTTAATTTGAATAGGGGGCACTTTCCTGCACCCAAATATCTATCATAACTATATGCTTAGCTAACAAAAAAAAAAGAATAAAATGAGAAAATATCCAAATACTTCTAAACATAACTCTCCTTTATGCAAGACACCTTGAATGCAGACACATTTCAAAATATCCCGATTCAATTTTCTGCATTCTATGCGAATCCTTTTTTTTAATATTTTCTATCCTGTTTGTTCCTTTTATTATGAAATTTTATATATATAAAACTGATTTTTTTTTAAATTTTCCTTTGTTGATTATTTAAATTAATTTATGCAGATTATAATTATCGTAATCAGGTTCTAGAGGTTCTGTGTCTATAAATGGTTCCACTGGTAGAGGTTTTCTGGACAATCGTTGACCATTAAATATTTCTTGATAATTAGTCTGGTTCGTGATGAAAGCCCTTGGTTCCTCATCTCAGGATCTGTTCCCAAAGTGCTCTCTTAATTTCCTTAAATTCTTACCTGTTTTTTTGTCATTTTCTCACATTTGTTTTCTGATTGCACTACTCAAAAAAAAATGTTGGCACGACGTTTTATGATTAAAAAAAACAAACTAGAAATCTAGTAGCATTCTTCGTAATGAATTTCTAAAATTTGTTGTAAACAATAGGACTATATTACTAATACTAATAGTCGCAGCTGAATCCTTGAATCGATTTGGGATTGATGAATCTCGGAGACAAAAGTGGACACAATAAATCTGATTGGGACAACAAACAAAATGAGAATTCTGAATCAATCCCTGACTATTACTATGGGCTAATGGAAATCATAAGCATGACAACTTTATTTTTATTTATTCAATATTATGTCGTGTTGTATAAAATTAAAAAAAAAATCATATGAAATGATAGAGCTCTTCTAAAACTATACAGAATAATTCATTAAAATGCAATAAAAATTCTTTAACACAATCGGAGCATTCACAAGTGGAAATACATACTTTTTCAGATCCTTTTACTAGATGTACTAGTAGTGATTAATAAATGGTGGAAATCTCGTATTTTTTTTTCCACCATTTGGACACTAAATGACGAAATGGATATTGCTGGAAAACTATGTGATGGAATCCCCAGTTTTCTCAACAGGTTTTTTGTAGCCAATTATCCAGTGGTTAATGTGGGCTAGAATTTGTCCACTTGGGATATGTAACTCTTGTTGATATTTGACTCGACACTTAGAATATTCCACGATTTGGACACAAAATAACAAAAATCACTATTGCTGGAAAATTAAGTGATGGAATCCTGATTTGCACTGCTTAAGAATAGGTTAGCCGATGTGTTTTTATGCCTAAAATATATCTTTATGCTCCTCATTGTATTTCATGAAACAAAAACATGCACATGCAGGGCTATGAGAGCATTTAACCATCTACTAAATTAGTTATTTTATTAAAATCAGATCAATGAGGAAGTGTGCAAATTTGCTGCACTCCCCCTCCCCAAGATCCTTAATCTTAAAAATCATAGTCTGATTTCAATTCTAAGGAATAATATTATATTCTAAAGATACTAAAATAGAGAAATACAATCAGCGTTAAAAAATATTGATAACAAAAACGATAAGATAAATTTGATAATTTTCATTAAAAATTATTGAAATGATTATATAAATCATTTCAATAAATAAATTAAATAAAAAGAATTTGAAAATAATTAATAAATTATTCCCTCTTTAGCTACTGCGACATTTTGACTTACATTACATAATTACTTTAAAACAAATGTACAATAATGGACATTTGCTTAATTACAATTACAAATCCCGAAATACATGTTGGGATTTGTAATTAAAAATAATAATTTAATTACAATTTATTTTTCGTAGTCATACAATTTTTTTGACATTTACGAAGAACGATGTGAAGTCCACCATGGCGGAGGCGCCGGGTAAATTATTTATTTTAATGGTGATTCATAGCTTATAAATGAATGAAAATAACCCAATTGTACAAGTGCTGTGACAAGATATGTCCAACTTAATTTAAAATAATTTTTACTTTTAATTATTAGCCTCGAATAAAGACTTAGACATATCAGATTCAAGGTCCAAAACGAAGGTGTTTGTCACAATTCAGAAACTTGATTTTGTTTTTAGATTGTTGCTAAAGGTCTAAATAATCATTTAAAATAATAAAATCAGACGTATGTATTTCGTAACTTTTTTTTATAAATTCTTAAACTTCAGCCACGGATTACTTATATATATATAATTTAATTTTATGAAAGTCACAATTTCTAAATAAATATTTGTCAACTCTGAATGAAACAGTTGCGAAACTAAATATAATTATTGTTTTTATTTTTTATAATAAAAAACTTCTATTACTCTTTATTTATTTATACAGGTTATAGATGTAGAAACATCAACAAAGATCCCGATAATCGCCAACCACCTGCTCACAACTGCACTGAAACTGCCTAGAGCCAGAGGCCTCACAAATTTGGGCAACACGTGTTTCTTCAATTCCGTCATGCAATGTCTCGGACAAACACCTTATTTATTGCAGTTATTGGAAGAGACAAAATTACCGGGGCAGTGTTTCAAACTTCCCGGGGGAAGGCTGTGTTTGGATGAAAAAGAGAAGAAATACATCGATTTGGATCCATTGGGTGGTTAGTATATATAAGTTTTTTTTTACCTTTTGATGTAGGGTTGAGTATATATAAGTAATTAATTATATTATGAAAATATATTAAAGCTAATATCAGCTTCAATCTGCAAATAATTAATAAACCATTGTTATTCTATGGTGGCTTAGGATGCACATTTGTCAAGCTTGTCATAGATTTATTTATTTAATATATATATAATAAATATTAATTAATATTACTACTATACACAATGTATAAAGTTTACACAAATTCGCCTTAAATCCTGCAAACCTAAACCTGATCAGTACCTAAACCGAACTGTTTTTGAAATAATTGCAATTTTCTTAAAATCCAACCTAATTTTCAAATTTTAATTATTTGAGAAGTATTTAGGTTATGTACGGGAAATTTCCAGTGAAGTTAAGCAATGGATGATATTTTATTTTGCAATTATTTTTAACTTGTTATTAAATGCACGTTTTAATTATCTTATCAAAAGTTTCCTATAACTCGAAACTCTTAGACATTTTGTTTTTGCGAAAAAGGCATAAAATTGTTTTTTTTTACGTCATTTGTGGTGCATTTTTGATTAATAATTTAATAACTTTAGTTGGCTATGGAATTTAGAAATGTCAAATGTTTTACTTGATCCATCCATCACTTTAGCTTTCAAATTTACTCCGTGCAATTTTGTGCCTTTGTGGAAATATAAATCGGATAAAATGTAGACCCCCTATTCCACATCACCCTACAATATATTTTTATTAGTAATTACCATTTCTATCAGAATAATGTTAGTAGTTCAGTATATTCACAATTTTATTCTTATAAAGTGACAGATTTCCCAATATATGAGTTTTTATAACTCACATTCCCTTTTTTATAAATCGGTTTAATAGCCTCTTTAAGATGGCCGATTTAGAATTACTTCTTTAGCAAAAAGTATATGTATTATTTTTGTTGGCTAATAAGGTTTCTCGATAATATTGTCCAAACATTTCAAATATACCAATGCCCTTCTATTTTGAATAAATACTTTGAAAAGTACTATACTACCTACATTATTATTTGAATAATAATGTTACAAATTCTCACAAATATTCAAAATAATACCATGATAGCAAAAAACATGTTTGAAAATTGAAGTGACAGTTTAGATAAATTATTTGACATTTCGTAAATCCGCAACCAGCTACAAATATAACAATACACTAAGAGAAAACCCCAGATGATGCGAAGATTTGATTTTTTGCATTTTCCGTAAACACACCTCAACTTAGAGGTTAGAGGTATAGGAACTTTTGATGGATAATTATAATGTTCATTTAATAGAATGTTAAAAAATATAGCATTCCATTTGAAAAAAAAAAACAAGTTTAACCAACTTAAAGTTCTTATTTAGTAAGTTATAGTTTTTGGGCAACATGGTACAAATTTTAAGATTTTTGTTTCGTTGACATATATAACCTAACCTTCCAGGGGTGGTAAATCAAAGTTTTTGATAGTGTTTTTTCAGGATGTTGTTTCGAGTATTCTTTTTGGGTTGTTTTTCGGGGGGTATTTTTAGTTGTTTGTTTTTTTTTAGTACATTTGGGGGTAGTTTTTTTGGGAAGTAGTTGCCCGAGAAGTAATTGTTTTAATATGCATTTGTCTAAAGTAATTACATAACGTAAGTCAAAATATCAAGGAGCTAAATGTGGAAATAATTTATTAATTATTTTCAAATCAATTTATTTAATTTAACACAATTTTACTATTAACAGGTACATTGGGAGAATGGATGCCGCTTCCGAAATCGCTGGCAGAGACTCTGCGAGAACTCCAAAGTGGCCGCCCCGAAGTTTATAATCCACGACATTTGCTCTCCCGCCTTACCGTACGCATGCCACAATTCGGTGGCGGGGACCAGCACGACTCTCACGAACTCCTCAGGCACCTTCTGGAAGCTGTCCGTGAGGAAGATCTCCGCCGTTACCAAACGATTATTCTAGATAAACTGGGATTGAGTAAAAAGACGTCACCGGCAACCGTCGAGGGTGAAAAGAAGAAAATCGTTAAGTTTTACGGGGGACAGGCCTCTGATCTTCTTCTACCCACGGAACAAGTGTTCAGAGGAGTGTTGGTCAGTACGTTGCAGTGTCAGGACTGTGGTCATAAGTCACATCGAGATGAGTATTTCTTGGATCTTAGGTATGTAATAAAAAATATAGGAATGAAAAAAAAAACACTTTATTCTTTGGACTCAGATATGGGTATCAATCTGACATATTGTAACCATTTTACCAAGTTACCCTTATAATGATTTAATATCAAATTGGCGAACAATTACATCATTCATACTATGACCAGTTTCTAGAATCGAATTAGAGACCCCTTGCATGCTAATATGCCACTACAAGTCAACTTTTGTTTTTGAAACAGTCATTTTTAAACTACATATTAACCCTTTAACCCCGACACCAATTGGTAAAAGGGGACATCGATTATATATATATCTATATATATTAACCCTTTAGGTATATTTAAATGAATGAATTTGAAGTTTTCAACATTGGTCATTTGCACTGCAAATACATTGAAGATAAAAATATTTAAGTGAGTCATGGCCTACATACAAATATTGGCTTTTGATTTTGACCAACAAAATGCTATATACAGAGTGAGTCATCGAAGTGCCCGTCTTCGATATCTTCCTTGTCATTAGAATTTCAAAACTACTTGTTATATTGATGTAAAGTTAATTTAAAGAGGAATCGAAAGAAATATAATATATAGGATGTTCCATTTAAAATAACAAAGTTGAAATGAATTCTGGGAAAATGGAATATATGAAAATAATTTTATTATGTGTCTTCAGAAGTCAAGCAAGTTTTATTAATAAATTAATACTGAATTTTCTAACTATATGAGAGATATCAAAATTGGGTACTTCGATGATACAATGTATCGATACAACCAAGCTGTGAGAAACATGATGAAATTAAATACAACATTTTTTTTTTCAAACGTGAAATAAGGATTGTAAACCAATTTAGTACTAAAAATGTTTTACCAAATGAAAAAAAAAGGTATTTCCATGCAAAATCTTATTTACACTACATATATATCAATGCATAGTTTAAATTTGTAAATTATATGAAATTATTTCTTGCGATTTTTATAACTATTAACATTTGGCAGTTTACCAATTTCTGAGAAGCAAACTCCACCTATTCTACGTAGAAAAGCCGAGGATATTGATGATAACAAAATGTCGAAACACCAAATGAAGAAAGAGAAAAGACAACAAGCAAAAAAGAACAAAAAGAGCAAGGTACACAGGTCTGCGAATTCTATGCCTACAGTGAGCAGCACCACAGGAGGTGACACTCCCATGGAGGATCAAAACATGATGCCCGCTGGTAGCAGTGATAGTGACACTGATGCAGATGTTGAGGACAATGTGGAGGTAAGCAGTCAACTAAGAATAGCAATAATCAGTTTTGCCATGTCCAGTTGACTAACAATCGGGGCTTTAATCAATATGAACTAGTTTTGTATACACTTACTTTCTTTCATATTAAATGCACCACCCATTAAAAAGTAGACTAAAATTTTGAAACTAATCAATTAAGAAACTATAAAAGTTTAGCAATCCAACCTGCTTCAGGAACCTTCTTGTAACCACAGTAGTATAGGTCTTGCTTTATCCTATTGGAAAGTGGCATTCTGCAACATCCGCATGAAAGGTACTAACACCGATTCCAGAACATTGTCGATGTAACGGCGTATGTTTAATGTGGCTGGAATAAACGTAAGGGATGACCATCACCCAGTACATATCACCCCCAAACCATAACCCCAGGTGTTAAAGCTAAGTGTCATCTTTGAACTCCAAATTCCTTCTTTCCCCTTAATGTCGCCGCACCCTTCTATCAATCTCATTCACTCATAAACGAAACTTTAATTCATCACTGAAGGTAAGGATGGTATGACTGAAGCCAAAAGGAAGAAATTCTTTTGTAAACAGTTGCCATCGACATGTGTCAGTTCAAAGCTCTCGTCCAATCCAGAGCAATCAACATTTTTGTTTGAAATCGATCGCTGGTAGCCATCCGCCTAAGGAGTTGGTCTTCATGTGCGTTGCTTCTTCGGGCGGGTCTTTCAGAGGATGGTGCCTCTGAATACCTTCCAAACTGGACCATAAAGACCAAAATAAATGTCAAATAAACTGACATTTTTTAGGTAGAAATATATTAATTGCTAGGAAGAAAATATTGAAAGATGGAGATAATAATGGTACTTGAAACATACTAGTTGAGTTTTTTGGTGAAAACTTTTATTTTTCTAAGTTAATAATAAAGCATTATTTTCCAAAGTTTCAATATTGTAGTTTTAGTGGGTGGTGGATTTCATATGAAAGTGTATATTGTAAAGATCTGCTAACTGGCTATCGAACAATGGTCTTTCCGCCTTCTATTAATTTTTAAAAACCTACAAAGATTTATTCAAATTATTTGAACATTTTGTAAATATAAATATTGATTTATTTAGGATTCGTCCAATAACATCCACACACCAGAAGATGGTCCATCTAAAGGAACAGAATCCGGTTATAACTCTGATAAAAACGGAAGTCCTGACAACGTAACACCCGATATGTGCGTTGATGACAGCGGGATTCCCAGTCCCACGGTTGGCATGTTGAGCGTGTCACCTTTGGGGCCTGGCAGTCCGGAAAATAGTCCTGCTTCTAGTGAGACTAATATCGATATGGGCAGTCCGATTTGTGGCAGGACCACACCAAATGAAGAGTAAGTCAATTATTGCAAAAATAATGAATATCCCTTTTTCTCGAACCGGACCAAAAGTACATCATTATTTCATTAAAATTTGTATAGAAAGTAGTCCATAGCAACTGTTGTATAACTCATTTCATTACCAGACAGTAATTTACAATAGAAAATTAACCAGAAATATATATACAAATATCTTTTTTCAGGGACTTTTACATTACATTAATTGTATAATACAGCACTTATAATTTTGAGATTGTCCTTTCATAGGTTATCGACCTGAGGTCTTTCTGCCATAACCAGAAATACTTTGGTGATAAATATGAAACTGTGTTTAGATGTCTAAGAAATGAGATTGCTTAAAGCCACCTCAGCAAGATTTGTTTCTTAGAAATTATGATGTATACTATTAAACTATTAAAATTTTTATTTCATTCCTCACATTATTAATTTTACTCTCACTACCAGACAATTTTAAACCGTACCTTCAACTTTAATGCAATTGGTTATAAATATTTTTTATATATTTAATTTATACTTATTTTAATTACAGAATGAATGAAGAATTTGATAGGCCTGAATCAAGACTATCTTTTGTCCACAATAAGAACACTGACCTGAAGGTTGACCTCGCGAAGCTTTCTTTAAAGAATGATAACAAAAATGTTGACTTGGATAATCGGATAGAAGACGGTGCTTATGGTGGGATTGAAGACGATGATGATGAAGAAGACGATAAGGTAATTAAAATTTTATTTATTGGGTTTTTTAAAATTAAAATGAGGATTTAATGCTCAAGTATCATTGCAAACAAAATATATTTTTATTTATACAAGGTGGTCGGAAAAGGTGTGACACTATATGTATGATTTGTACATCATAAATGTTACTAATTTAACGAAATACTTTCTCTTATTTCTTTCAATGTATCAGTTTTTATGTTATGTATTGCTGTAATTCATATTTTGTAAAAGGTGTAAGTCCTTGCCGTTCAAAATAGAATTTTTTTTGTCTTTAAAGGAAAATATAATATTCAAAAAAAAAGTTTTTTTGTGAATATAATTTAAAAGCTATATCAATTTAATTAATTGAATGGAGTTTAACCATTTAACTTTAAATTTATTGATTCTAATTAGTATATGTGTGAACAATAATAACAGTTTTCACTTATTTGTATCAATTGTTTTCTTAGATGGACGTTGAAGACACCGATATGTGGGAAGGTACCATTTCTGATAGGTACAACATTGAGGAGGGTGAATGTTCTGTGCAATCGTGTTTAAACCAATTCACTACCTCAGAACTGATGACTGCCAACAACAAAGTGAGCTGTGAAGTGTGCACCAAGCGTTACGGTGGTCCTGACAAAAAAACAGTCTACACAAATGCTAGGAAACAACTCTTGATTTATAACCCACCTGCTGTACTCATTTTGCATCTTAAACGATTCCAGGTAAATATCAAGTAATATTTAATGAATTACAGAGTGTTGTAATCAGAGATTGGATGTAATGTATTATTGACTAAATTTTCATTAATTATTGTATGGCAATTTAAATTGACATTTGTTTATTAGTAATTTATTTTAATTTGCATTGGCGATAAATATTTAATGGTAATGCAGATTGAATCGCATTGGCATTACATATTTTAATGGCAATGCATAATAATGCTAATTCCAGTTTCAACCCTAGTTATAATTTATTTATTCCATTTGATTAAGAAAGATTCTATTATGTAGTGCTTCGAATTTATAAAACAAACTGACAACTGTGGGTAAAAAAAGTTCAAAATGAAATGATATTTCTAAAGCGAATGGGAGTTCTCTCTCTATCAACCATTATTTGAAATTACTCCATCTACGTTTTGAATTGCTATCGACTAAACTAGATGCCTAATTTAATAAAATGTTCAACGACCATTCATCTAGCGTATGGAACTGGAACTGGTGATGGCGATTTCTCATCAGACCTGTGTGTTCCAAGAGCAATACCTTGATGAAGGTGGCTGAATGAAAAAATAAAAAAAGAAAATAATTTAAATGAAATAATTGGTACATTTATTTCCTAAAAATTATTTTTCTGCTTGAAACCTAAAAATTATGTTAAATTTAAATGAATTAAATAATAAATGAATAAGTGAGTTTTTTTTTTTATTTTATTAAAATATTAAGTTTAAAGTTGGATATGAAAATTCAACGATTTATTAAATCTTAAATGTATTACAATCTGTTTGTTTAAATTTTGTTTAGAGTTTTTATTTATATTTATTTAGGTATATCATTTCCGTCCGGCGAAAGTATCAAAATATGTAAAATTCCCAACACTATTAGACATCGCTCCATTCTGTTCAAACCGTTCAAAAACCCTACCGACCTTCGAAGCGGGCCAGACTAAAGTCCTCTACTCCTTATACGGGGTTGTCGAACACTACGGATCCATGCACGGTGGACATTATGTTGCCTATGTGAAAATCCGACCTGACCTGCCCGAAGACAGCTACAGGTGGCAGTTCCTCCCGAAGAATCAGAAAAAGGACGAGAAAATGAAAAAACCTGAATCGGAAATAGTTCCACCACCCGGAAAATGGTACCACATCAGCGACTCTCACTCCAGCGAAGTACCCGAATCGAAAGTACTTTCAGCAAATGCCTACCTGTTATTCTACGAGCGTATTTTGTAAAAAAATTAATCCCCTTCCGATTGAATTTTATAACAATTATTTTTTAATAGATTGATTTTTTCTTTTTTATATATCGTAAATTAATAAAATTAGGGAATTTTTATTGTACCATTATTGTAATTAAGTGAGATGTTTTACGAATTGGAATTGAACATAAAAAAAATTATGGTGGTGAAGAATAAATAAATAGAGGTTGTTCCTTCTTGATAATATAAAAAAAGAGAAACCCAGTTCTTTATTTTTTAACAGAACTTGTCAAACTATTGAAATGACTTCGGCTGGAACCTTTAGTCGTATCACACTAAATTTTATTTGAGTTTTCGTTTGTGTTTCATTAGTACTTTTAAACAGGTTTATCAATCAATTTACAGGTGATATTTAACTCTTGTTCCATTGAACATTGGGTGACATATACATATAGCTTGCATATATTATGTCTATGGTTTATTAAGATTTGTATAATTTGTGATTTAATTAAAAACAATTTAAAATTAGAAATATTTAGTATTTTATTTAAAAAGAAAAACAATTATTAATATTTCTAATATTTAAACATAGGTATTATATATTACAATAATAATGAATTTGAATACATTATTAAAAAACAATAAATTACAAATAAAAACACACTAAATTGAATTTAAATTCTCTCCTGATGCCCTAAAGGGCAACAAGCGATAGCAGAAGAAGAAGTTTTCAGATTATTTCTTCTGTCAGCTGTTTGTGGAGACTGTTTAATTAATGAAATAACAATTATATATATCATTTTTTTTACAAACATTATAATATTTACAATACATATATTTAAATATAGGGTGTTCTACAAGCTCTATGACAGATCTTTGCCAGATGATAGCTCTCATAAAATCAATGGTGATTTGGATCATTCCTTATTTGGTTAGCTGCATCTTGAATTCTTTCAAGTAACTGCTGATGGGTAGTAATTTCAAGATTGTAGACCTGCTACTTCATGTGTCCCCATAAATAGAAATCCAAAGGATTGAGATCGGGGCTACGAAGTGGCCATGATATTGGACCTCCTTGACCTATCCATTTATTTGGGAAATGTTCATTTAACCAAGCAGCAACTTGTCTTCCTCTATGTGGTGGTGCGCCGTCGTGCTGATACTACATATTCTGGAAGTCGTATTCTAAGAAATGTCTATACAGATCTGCATTTAAACGATGATTTAGAACATGCACAGGTAATAGATTATTGTTGAAATTGCCACCCAAACGTTGACACTGAATCGTTGCTAAAATCGTCTTGATCTAATTGCATGTGGATTTTGCAACGCCCATACATGTTCATTATGATTATTATTTATGCCTTTCTTAGTAAAGCACGCTTCATCAGACCACATGACGAATGACGAGCGTAATGAATCTATCATTAGTCGCGTTCAGGGAATTTTAGCGGTTAAGCGCTTTACGAAAGCGGTTACCCTGAACGATACCGCTTTATGTGTTGCGCTGTACCGCTTTATCAAGCGATAAAGCATATATTTTTTCCGCTTGATCGCTATTCAAGCCGTGCAGCTGTAAACAAAACCGCCATCACGGATCACCGGATGTTCAACTCGATGTAAAAAAAAGCGACCCTTCAATGTACACAACCTAAAGGCGGCGCTACCATCGAACAATAAAAAGCGGGAGTCAAATTTTAAATTGTGGCGGTATATTTAAATTTTTGCATTATTATAATATTAAATTATAAAATGAATATTTTATCGATGTGCATAATAAAATTATTTATTAAAGATATAAATAACTCTATTATGCACAAATTTAAATGTACTCAAAATAAAGGTATGTAAATAATAATAAAAAATTAATTTAATATATTTATTTTATAAAACGTATAATAAATTAATATATCAGAATTGAAGAGTTGGTATGCTCCTAAGTCTTAATCATTTTTGATAGGTTCTTGATCGGATCATCAATTTAATGATATTAGGAGAAGAGTCGTGTGGATGCTTCTGGATGAAATTCCATTGATGCTGTTGGCCTTCGAAGGGAGACCTAACAGAAATAAAAAAAATACATTAATATTTAAATTAAATACAGTTTTAATTAATTAAATACAAATACATATAAGACTACAGATTCGAAATGTTGTTTATTTTTTGAGAAAAAATCCAAATATTTCGTTTATTTTTTTGATAAATCGAATATTATGAGCCTCTTTAAAAATCGTACCCTTCACAAAACAGAACATTTACGTGAAAAAAATCATAAAGGAAAAAATGTAAGGTTATGTACTTACTATTTCGTGTTTTGTGGAAAAAATAATTTTTCCACTGCATTGTCGCCGGATTCACATATTTCGTAGCGTTTCGCCTTCCTTGTAACCACTCGCACTATTATTATCAAATAATTTAATAAATATTAGTGATGGGCAAGATCGATCAATCCATGATCGATCAGTTGAAGTATCGAGCTGATCAAAAAGATCGAGCCGATTAAACCGATCGAGCCGCTCGAAAAGATCGAGCCGTTAAAACAGATCAGAAAGATCGAGCCGATCAGAAGGATCAAATAGATCTTACTCAAAAATCGCTCCCTTAGAAAACTACGCCGTAAAATTACAACCCCTCTCAAAAGTCACCCCTGTAAATTTTGTTCTTGAAAATCAGCCAAGTGGAAAACAATTTATTGCAGGTGTGTTTAGTAAATAAATAGCTATTATAAATTGAATTAATATTAATCTTTATTAAAAATGTACTCTATTTAGTCACAATTATTAAATTACCTTAAAAATAGTAATTTTTAAGGTAATTTAATAGTAATAGTAACTTCTTAGTAACGGCAACGATTATAATAGTTATAGAAAATTAACTGTTTATCTCATTTCTAGTGTCCAGTTACATTTTTACGTGACCACTTTGATGATAAGTACTATTTTGTTCGTTAAATTAAATAATTATTTTTTTTTTCAATTTAAATAACTGTTGTCTATTAAATAATTTATTATTTGACAGTACTTAAATCAATAATAATAAAAAGTATTTTAGAATTTAAAATTAGATTCATTCAAGATATGTAACATAACTATGAAAATATGGAATAATTTCAAATAAAAAAAACAAATATTTTGAATAATAATGCTGAAAGTACTTAATACATCTTAAAAAATATAAATGCAACAAGGCCGGAAAAATGTCGACGCCGACAAAAGTACATATGTTTTGTAAACATTCTCGTGGAACAAATATTAATTACAATTATACAATTAATTTTTAAGTAATATCTGCCTATTGGAAATGATATTCTATTTATTACTATTGTAAATATGTCTCTAGAAATTAATATCTATTTACTAAAACTATTTAACAAATATGAAAATTAATTACAGAATTAATAAACGGTCCGTGTTCAAGCGGTTTGAAATGATCGAGCCGCACATAGAGATCGAGCGGCTCGATCACTAGCAAGGATCGAGCAGTCGATCTTTTTTGATCGATCTTGCCCATCACTAATTAAAATAATTATTTTAATAATTAAAATCTCTAAGGGAATTTATCAGGTAAACGCTTATAAAATGAAAACCGGAGGTCCTACAATAAAAGTTTTATAACAGAAATTATTTATTTTCCAAGATCTAAAACTTTTATTTGAAACATTTTTCTATCCGAATTAAAAAATGAAAAATTGCTAAGAGTAAAGTTGCACTTAATGAGTTTTGATTCTAACCAAAAGCTTTTCAGATCATTCCACTGTTATAAAAAGCTTAGATATAAAGTTTGGGCTTAATCCATTCAGCCGTTTATGCGCTATCGCGGAAACACACAGACACACACACAGACATTTTTCAAAACTCGATGAAATAGACTCAGGGGACCTCAAAACGTGTATATTTGTTGAAATTGGCGGTTCGAAAATTTTCACGATCACAATACTTTCCCTTGTACAGGGGTCCGGGGAAAGTAAAAAACGAAGAAGAGTGTGGATCAATGATTTCAACACATTGTAAGGTAAGAACTAACACACTTAATTATAATATTCTTCTTAATACTCGGTTTTAACTTTGAAAGACAACAATCAATTTTTTCTATTAATCATTTTGCTTTCCTATTAAATTTTCAATTAGAAACTTATTTGACCGTATTCACCGGGGAAAGTACCATGATGGACACATCACCACTTTTTTGTATATAATATACACGACCAGCCTAAAATATAGATGTTAATATACAGAGAGTTTTATGTAACATCGAACATGCTACAATGTACTCAATGTAAATTTTCCTATGTTCGATTTGTTCAGGAACGCATCAAAGCATTGAGTGCGATGTGATTGGCTATTTTTTCTAAAAATAATATAGTCAACCCAAATTACACCTTTCCACGTCAAAAATGAATTACACTTCTCAGTTATCGCAAGCAAGTGACATTTATTGTTCTGGCGCTTAAAGTAGACGTAGGCAAAGAGTTGGACATCTTTACGTATCAATAATGTATACAAAGGAGAAGATTTTTATAGTATGCATTGCGGTGCAGTAAAATATTCATAATTATACATGTTGCACTTGACATAATAGTTGACAAATATAATTTATTTTTGACGAAAAGAGTGTAAATTGGGTTGACTATATTACCATTAGAAATCGTAGCCAATCACATCGCACTGTGATGCGTTCCTGAACAAATAGAACATAGGAAAATTTACATTGAGTACATTCTAGCATGTTCGGCGTTACATAAAACTCTCTGTATACATTTTGTATTTCGCTACACTGTGGTTTCTTCAGGTGAAAAATAAGTGATCTTGTTTTTCACCCGAAGAAGCCACAGTGTGGCGAAATACACATAACCCGAAAGTTATAACAATCGTGTTTACTTTAAAGCATTAAATCAATTATTAAAAGTTTATCAATAAATCAAAATTAATTGAGTAGTTTTTCAGATTATCCAAAGACCAATGGTCTTGCCGCCCGTATGTATTATATTTGTTTCATTATTGTTTTTTTATAATTTATTCATATTTATTATTACCATATGAACTACCAATGTTTACATTTTAGAAATGTATTTTATTTAATATCTTTAAATAACAATTTATTAAATATATTTATTCGATACCTGCAAGGGTATAATGATTCGAGAAGAAGATTAAAATTATTAATTGCATTTGGATTTGTTTATTTCTTTGGCATTATTAAAAAAAAAAAACATTAAGAAAATATGAAATATAATTATTTATTAATATGAGCCAGTTTTATTTTGAACAACAACTATTTATTTTGCGATATCTTGTAATCTTTATCTGCTAAAAGTAATAATGCATTGTATATAGTTTAACATAATATTATTATAGAAGTTTAGGTCACTTTCTTGTATTTTCTCCTTTTTTTATTTCTTTACTATCTCGAAAGTTTTTGTGTTATTCGAATTGCGTAATATATACAATTATTTTTTGTGCTGTATATTGGGTTGCATATGTCAGCTGCATAAAAACGTAGTTTGTTTAAAAAAATAGTTGAATTACCGAATAAATAATGAATACATAAGTTTGTTAATTAAGTAGTTTGATAAACAATAAAAGAAACTTTGTTAAAATAATAATAATTATGATGTAAATAATTAATTGTTATCTAATTGTCGTGTTTGATAAATATATGACACACTGGTTAGTAATGTTAAATAAACGCAAAACAAATGAATTACATAAGCGCGCAATTATCGGCATTAGGCGCGCGGTTTATTTTTGGCGGGTAAATAAACAAAAGATGCGTGAGAGCGCGCGGGAGGTGCTGCCCCCTGGAGCCGACCGCCGGCCAACAACCGAGGGTTGACAACAAAAGAGCGAGAGAGAGAAAGATCTTAACCGCAAAAAGCGAGGTTTTCTGGCGAGCGCACGGTCGTTGAATCCATGAAACAGCCGCGTTTTTCGTCGGGCGGTTGACGCGGACTGACTTAAAATAACCCGCGTTCCGGTGGTGTTCCCCGTGAATTATGAAGAGGCGAAATGCTGAAGTCGGTAAAATGAGAAGACCCATGAAACGGAACAAAATCGCTGAAGGATTTTACGGAAGGTACGATGGGCCGCTTAGAATGCGCAGTGTTTGGTGCACCGGGATTGCGGTCGTCACAGTCTAAACGTACTTTCAGCTGTGTATCATTCAAAATGGCTGTATTCGAATTAAACACGCTGAAATTTCAGCCGGGGGGGGCACCGAAAAAGTCGGCGAGTCGAAACGGGGCCCACATTCGCAGATCCCCCGGAGTTTTATCTCACGACACCCCGGACAAAACACTGTTGCGGTCTGTTAGGTTAGGTCGAACAACTGTCAAAACAAAACAATTGAAACCCTGTTACTCACTTTATCTAAGTGATTTTTTTACTATTTCTAATCTCTAAACAATAGAATTTTTTGAAAAATCCATATCTATATATTCTGCCACAGCCGATTCTCTACTTTTCAGTTATGTTTCAGTCACATATGTTCCCACACAACTGCCTCTTACTCAATAGATTTTATTCATAAATTTATTCATATCAGTATTGGATAACACTTATGCTTAATGATTTTAATTTTTAATTATCTTCCTTATATATCAGGACGAAAGAGTTGATTTATACACAAACCCATATAATTAAATTCTATTTATATTTGCAAATAAATAAACAATATAAATTATTATTGGCCAAAATCAAATGATTTTAATAATCGAGAATTTTCAAATTTAATTAAATAAAGTTGACAGGAGCAGAAAGGCTAATACCTACATATATTGTAATTATTTATTTTAAATTATTTTGTGTTTTTTGTATATTGTATAACCAATAAAGATGTGTTTACAAAAGTTGACAAATAACAAGAAATTGTTACTTTTATAATTGTTCCTGATGAACTAGGTAGCATTAATCAAATTATTACAAGTATGTGATTTCGGTATCTGAAAACTTTTCAAATTGCAATATTATTATATTATACATGGCATTCTTGGGAATATGCCTAAGACTTGTGCAACAAATAGCACTATGCTCCGGCGAAAGAAAAAAGTAAAAAAATGTGCACGTTTTTAGCCGATTCCTTGCATTTCACAGCCGCCTTTAATCTTTACGTGAGTTACAATTATTTATATAAGGATAATAAATAATAATTGTTTTGATTTGACAGCCTTAATAAAATTATTATTATAAGTATATAATAATTTTATTAATGCTGTTTATGATTCATAAACAGCATTAATAATTAATTAACTTAAATTTGACTTTATTCTATTTAACCATTAATCAGCTCACTGAATAAAATGTTAATTAAAAAATGTTATAATTACATTAACCATTAATCCCTACATTACCATTATGGTAGATGGGGATTTTAGATTATATATAATTACATTAAACGCTAATATAACATTGATGCAATGTTTTTATGTCCTTATTTTTTAGTGGGAAACTATTGAAAATCCCATTTGTGTTTAAGATTTTTTTTAACATTATTATTTGCAATATTTTTTAACAATTTATATAATACAGTATGCGGGGCTATTCTGTATGTGAAATGTTAAATTAAACGCACATTATTATATTAGTCTAAGCATGTTTTATACTTGGTATGCATACTTAGATTGTGAGGTTAAAAAGTAATATATATGTTAAATTTAACAACCTCAATGATGCAGCTCAATATTGGGTCCAAGAGAATCCATTGCTGTTCAACGTAATTGCATTTTATTTATAAGATAAATACATACAACTTTCTAGTACCATAGTCCTAATTGGACTTTGGTGTGCGGATACAAACCCCATTAACCAAACCTCTGATAAGAGGAGGAGTAAATGAATGCACTAACTAATTCATTATAAAATTGGCAGATGTGTGGTATATTAAGATTTCCAGAACTGTGTCAATACTGTCCTGAAAATATTGCAAGCAATATTTCAGCCAGTCTAACAAAACAATAAACAAATATATGACAAAATAAATTTAAATATTATTTTGTTCAGATTAAATGATTGAAGTGGTATTTTGATTAATTTCTTAATATTGTTGCTATTTAACGTAACGTAGATGGTGCTTGCATTATTTCCCAATTATTATGATTCTTTTTATTTTTTTTTTAATTTATTAGTTTACTTTTATTTTATGGAACATTTTAATAGAGTCATACTAAATTTGTTTTTACTTATTTTCCAATAAACTAAATGCTGATTCACAATTGCTCGGGAACGAGAATGGAAATGGATCGTATACAGAAAATCCATAAGGCCCCTTTCCGGATGATTTTGAATCAATAAACGTAAATCCTATGACTTAACCTTCCCGTTTTCATTCTCGTTCCCTAGCAATTGTAAATCGGCCCCAAAATTTCTTGCAATTGTGATTGCTTTATTAATTCATATTTAAATAAAATTCGTAAGGCAGAAAGATATATGGTCGATAGCCTTTATTTGGGAATTTATTATGGGAATTTTATTATAAAAATATTTAATGTATTGTTTTTCTCAGATAATAAAGATTGAACGTAAACACACATCACAGACTGACAAACTATTATTCACTGTTACTAAGCTTCCCAGCTTTACAAAACTCAGCTTTTAAAAATGCGTACAGGAATGGAAATGCTACATTATAAAATAAAAATGCGAAAATTTCCATTCCTGTACACTGAGTTTTGTAAAGCTGAGAAGCTTAGTAACGTTTATCAGACGGTAATGTGTGTTTACGTTCAATTTTTATTGTGAGTTTATATCCGAAAACATTTAAATAAAATAACTTATTTCTCATTACAATTATGTTGGAAAATCGGGAAAAATGGATGTTGCTTCAAAGTTTTCCTATTTAAATTTTCTTATAAAAAAATAAAAATAGTAATAAATTAACAGAATATTCTTAAAGCTACAAACTACAAAAACAACTACCGCCACAACTAACCCCCTTCCCTTAATCCCTCCACTGTACGGTTTGAATTTACTTTTAGTTTGATAAAAAATAAGTGTGAATTGTTGAAACTATAGTCACTAAATATATAATTCTGTTGTACAAACAAAGTTAAAAAAAGTGTTATATTATAATAGATATTTGTATTTTCTCGAAGTACCAGGTTCTTTTACACAAGAAAAAAAATATTTTTATAATTAATGTATTTATTTTGCTTTACGGTCTCTATCATGTGAAATTAGTTACAATGTTCTCAATACAAATGCTTGAGGATGAGTGACTTCCCTCTTTGAGTTTCTTCGGGGCAATTTTTTTTCGGGCGAGGGTGGCGGTGTAGGTTGATTCCTTTTTTTTGAATTACATTGATGCTTAGGTCCGCTTTCTAATTTATGCACCCTTTGCAAAGAGAACCGGCCAGCTCCACGCTTTCTCTTCTTCCCGGACACAATAGCCATTCTTCTATGAGACTTGTTGTTCCTAATGGGACCCGTTTCCGTTGGACAACCACCTATTTCCTTCAGCCGCTGTCCATCCTTGACATAAGCAGCAACAAGTGATGTTAAGTTTAACGTGTATGTAATTTTTATCATAACAGTTTAAGCAGCTTGTTACTGGTACTTCATGTGAAGTGTTGTAACATATTTTGCAAATAATAATAATAATAACTATTATTACTTCATCTGGTTTCAAATGATTAATATCCGCATCACTGTTATGTAAATGAAAATAATCCTTTTACAACAGCTCAAAGTAAATCTCTTGTCCAGATCATCACATCTGGCAGCACAAAGGATTTTTTTTCTGGTAATTACTTGGATAAATATATACTTCTCTCAGTTACCTGACATCAGGTAAAAAAAAAAAATAACAAACCATTTCTCGTTGTCGCCTCTTGTAATTCGGAATGTTCCCTTACTTAGTAACTGTATAGGTACGTTTAGCTGAGATTAACCCACTAATTGCAAGAGGCACAATGAAAATAATAAAGTGGTGGTTAAGAAAGTGTGATGGAAAATTGTTTTTTTTTTTTAAGAAAGTAACTTTGACAGAATGTCAAAACATTCACAAAAGTAACTTGATATAAAAGCAGATGAGTAATCTTTGGGTCAACATTTAAAACTAGCGTCACAATAGCAATGAAGATCAGCAAGTAAGAGGAAGAATGTATGCATTCTATTAGAGAGAGACAGATTTTAGTGCACGGATTTCCTATGGAGCTAGCCCATAGCTAGTGCTATTGTACTTAGGCCCAATTTTACAAACCTCAAGTAACGTTACTCCGTTACTCTTGATTTATTCATTCGGTTGGCAGCACTGTCTTGTTAATGAATTGGAGAGAATCATAGACATCAACTTTTATTCCGCGAATACGTTACTTACGGCTTACTTGCGGATTGTAAAATTGGGCTTTAGGCGGCCGGATTCTACCTAATGAAAATTGTTTGTTTTAAAGAAAGTTGTCTAGATGTCTATCAAGATGACGTTAAGTTAATTTATCATTGTTTATAAAAGGTTGCTGGTGGATTGGTCATAGTTACCAATATCCAATAAAAAAAAACACTGTTTTTCTGTATATAAATAATATAAAAATTAAATAAATAATAATTAAATTTGCAATTTTGAATGTTGAAATTTCTTAATTGATTTTAAGGTATTAACAAATTTCATTATTTCCAGCACTCTGTTGTATTTAAAGTTCCTGATCCTGTGGGCACTGGTGATCCTGGCCGATTTCATACTGGAGTTCCGTTTTGAGTTTTTATGGCCGTTCTACCTGCTGCTGCGCTCCGTCTACGACTCGTTCAAGTACCAGGGCCTGGCGTTCTCAGTGTTCTTCGTGTGCGTGGCCCTAACCAGTGACATGCTCTGCTTCTTCTTCATACCGGTGCACTGGCTGTTCTTCGCGGCCAGCACATACGTCTGGGTGCAGTACGTTTGGCACACGGACAAGGGCATTTGCGCGCCCACCATAGTGCTCTGGATGCTGTTTGTATATCTGGAGGCGGCCGTCCGACTCAGGGACGTCAAGCACATGCCCGGCCATCTGGACTTGTGCAGGCCGTTCGCCGCTCACTGCATCGGGTATCCTGTGGTCACGCTGGGATTCGGATTTAAGTCATATATAGGTATGCTTTTTTTATTTAATTTAAAGTATATATACAGGGTGTCTCAGCGTGCGCGCCGAGTACCTTTACAGCGAAATAGTTCATATATTCAAAATCGGCTTTCGCAGGCCTATGTATGTCTATTAGGACCACATTTTAAAATTATTATCAAACATATAGGGTGTCCCATAAAAGCATTGCGTATCATAGTTATATTTTTTCTAATGGAAGGACCCATATTTTATATTTTTTTCAGATTCTACATCAAAAATGAAGTTAACTTTCATAATATATTCATATGCCTAAACCTAATAATTTTTGAAATATTTAAATATTAAAAATTGACATTTCGAAAAAAATCATAACTTTCAAATGGGTGAATGAAAACAAATGAAATTTTGTGTCAGTTATAATCTTAAGATGTTTTGATAGTTCAACATATCTCCAAAAGCACATTCAAGGTCAAATTACATGCTTATTTTAAATAGCACGCCCTATATCTAATAGGCCTATCTTGTATGAAATTTTATTGTCTTTCAGAAAGTATAAAAGTATTCTACACCTAAACCTAATAGTTTTCAAGATATATCCATTTTTGTTAATTTTCATCATTATTATTATTTTAATATCGCAATGTAACATAAAGCGCCATCTATTGTTTAATCTAATAATTATTATTGCCAGTTATTCTATTAGGCTTTTTTTATAAGCAAATTTAATTGACACCTTTGTATTATTACTAATAATTGAAAAAATAATGTTTCCTTTAAATGAAAGAATTAACATGATTCTAATAATAATGTAACGTTATTAAGATTGTTTCTTAGTGTACAAAATGTTCTCTGATGGAAGACATCTTAATAAGAAGACTGTAGAGGAAGTTGTAAATACATTCAAAACTGTAGGCAGTATGAAGTACTTGAAAAAAAAAAATTCCTTGAATACAGTAACTAATAATGAGGAGACACAATTACAAGTTTAATTCCATTGAATATTCGTCAAAACAGGTGGTTTAATAAGCAATAAATTGGAAGAGGAGGCCACGTAGCATGGTTACCTAGATCCTCTGATTTAATCCCCATGGATTTATTTCTGTCAAATCAAATATACAGCACTCCTCACACAACAACTAGCAATTAGTATATTCACAATTAATAAAATTAGTGTATTAATTTAGGAAATATCTCAAAAATCATTTGTTGGGTCAACTGATTTTATTTATAAACAATAACTAAACACTTGCCTTTATGGAATAATAATAATAAATATTAAATTGAACAATAGATGGCGCTTTGTATCGACTTTCCATATTATGAATAATAAATATTATGTCAAAAGTTAACGAAACGAATGGATATATCTTGAAAACTATTAGGTTTAGGTAAAAAATACCTTCATACTTTTTGAAAACCAATAAAATTTCATACAATATAGGGCTATTAGATATAGGGTGTGCTATTTAAAATAAGCATGAAATTTGACCTTGAATGTTTTTTTTGGAGTTACGTTAAATTATCAAAACATCTTAAGATTTTAAATTCTTGTAAATAGCCTAAAATATTTACACACTAGTCTAATATACTGGTACAAAATTTCATCTGTTTTCATTCATCCATTTGAGACTTTTGATTTTTTTTCGAAACATCAATTTTTCCAAAATTATTTAAATATTTCAAAAATTATTAGGTTTAGGCATATGAATATATTATGAAAGTTAACTTATTTTTGATGTAGAATCTGATAAAAATATAAAATATGGGTCATTCCATTAGAAAAAATATAACAATGATACGCCATGCTTATATGGCACACCCTGTATATTTGAAACTAATTTTAAAATGTGGTCCTAATAGATATACACAAGTCTGCGAAAACTGATTTTGAAAAAAATAAACCATTTAGCCATAAAGCTACTCGGCGCGCACGCTGAGACACCCTGTATATATATCACAGACTACAACAGTCAGCTTTGTGTATTTTTTTATCACTAATAGTAGTTCTTTCTCTTACAATAAAACTATTTTTTTCTCAATAGCATTACAGCTATTGTAAAAAGCTGTACAAAGTAAAATAATTTACAGGAATCTGTCATAATTAGTGCAATGATTTTATAGTAACAAAATATCCTATATCACCCCGTATAGGGGTGTTCCACCCCGAACCATATATATTTGTAAATGGCAAGATTTCTCTATTTAATCATGCCACCAAATTGACAAAAAGATGACAACTGTCAATTTAGTGATAGTCAACTTTTTTTTTCAAATGATATCATATCTATTTTTTGTTCAATTCGGATAAGTGACAATTTCCTGCACCCGAATATGCATTACAGCTATACACCTAGCTAACAAAAAAATGAATAAAACTTGATGCTGTAAAGGCACAGACGACTGGTTTTCATAAATTCAGATTTTTACATATTAATCTTATCATGACCACTAATTGTGCAATAACTTCTTTAGTATTAAAAACACTTAAATTATTTTACAAAACGACTGTGACAGACAGAACATCAAACACATTCACCAAAACAACTTGGTCTGCAATCTTTGCTTCAACGTTTAAAACTAGTGCCACTTAGGCCATGATAACAATGAAAGATCATCAGAGAGAGATAGATTTCCTATGGAGCTAGCCCTGCTTGATATTCATGTTTCACATTTAATTTTGAACACTCTGTATAATTCATATCAATCAAATTTGATCATCATGAATGTCAGACCTTATTAACATAGTAAATTGAATTTGAGAGTCCTTACCATGGCCCGATTATTAAAAAAATTAAATAAATGGCATCCATATGACCAAAGAACGATATTTTGGCAGATTTTACTACTATAGCATCTTTATTCAGACAATTTTGATACAATTTTCTTTAAAATATTTACAAATATTCACTAAATATTAATAATTAATATTTAGTGTTAGTCTGTACAGTCTAAATCTACTATATGTTATTAATATTATATTTAGAGTTAATTTAACTGTCTTGATGAAATGAGCTGATGAATTGAAGAAGAGTTTTTGCTGTATATGCATATTTGGGAGTAATGTTTGGATTTCAATGGATGCAGAATTGATTGATAATTTCAAAATTGTTGAGGTTTCTGGTCTATCAGGACTACCTTTGTGGTTTTGTATAGAAGTTCATTGGATGGGTTATAAAGAGAATTTCTGGGATGTCTTAATTTAGTGATGATTCTTAGTGCTGACCTTTTGGCTACTTGTATATGGTATCTAGTGGAGGGACGGATTTGACTAAAAAGGTTATAACCATAGTCCAACAAGGATCGACAAATCAATGTATATATATGGACTGAAGTTTCGGTAGAAATCTCTTGAATTCTATATGTAAGTCCCCTAAAGTGTTTTGCCCTTTCGTTTATTTTGGATTTTTCGGAAAGTATATGTGGTTTAAAGGACAGTTTTGTGTCGAACAGGATACCAAGGTATTTGCAGGAATATATTGGATTGAAGTATTATTAAAGGACAAGAGTGGTGAACTGGGAGTGATTTTATTGATTATGACTGCTGAATTTTTATTTGTTATAACCTGTCTGACAGGATACTATTTAGTAAAATTATGAGATGATGGGGAAGATTTAAAAGGAAAAATTTGTAAAGGAGACCTTGATGCCAGGCCTTTTCAATATCGACAAAGAGGGCAGCGTTTTTTTTCCTTCAAGGTAGCATGTTTGAATATTGGTCGTTAGGATGGAGAGTGGAAGTATGGTTGATTTTTTAGAGGAAAATCCAAATTGGTATTCTGGGATGGAGTGTGTACAGGAATTTAGGATTTTTTCTTTAATTAAGGATTCTAATATTTTTCCAATTACCTGAAGGAGAGTAATAGGACAATAATTAGTTCTAAGTTAGGAATCAATTCCTGGTTTAGGAATGCGTACTTTTACACCCTTTTTCCAATTTGGTAAGAAATATTGATTTTTGTAGCAGTAGATAAATATATTTTATTTATTTACATAATACAACAGATTGCAGAAATATTCTGGTGTCATCCACGTTGCAATAGCGCTTGCTGCCACTGACTTATAGGAGGTGGGCCAGTGCCATTCCGTACAGCTAAGCAGGACCATAGTTCATTCACTCTAGGATAGGTTCGAAAGAAAGTGCTGGTCAAGTTTTTGCTTAAAAAGCTGGACAGATTAGGAGTTGACGACGATCGCTGGTATCAACGGGGGAAATTAAGGAGTTAATTTAATCGACAAATTAACTGCCCCGATTCGGAATCAATTATTGATAATTAAAGATTTGGCCTGATATTCCAAATCGGATCCTGTTGATTTCCTGCTAATTCATCGGCAGAGGGAATGCCACATCTGGTATCTGGTATAAGGGGAATGCGCAGTTACTCACAACACTTAGGCCCATTGTGCTACCTCCCGTAGATCACTCATCCTCAGTGCCGAGGTGGGTAAATCTCTTATTAAAGCCATTTCAGGCCACTTGTTACCTAGTATGGATTCCCTTAATGAGGAGATGCCAAGCCGTCTCATCTTCCATGCTGCACGCTCTGCAAGTCGGAGAATCACTTATTCCCATTTTATAGAGGTGCCCTTTTAGCCTACAGTGACCTGTGAGGATGGCAGTTAAGAGCCTTAGATTCCTTCTAGTCAGCTGCAGGTACTGTTTCGCTGATTTCTCATTAGGATACATAAGTGTTTCCTTAGAGAATTTGCAATCCTCAATATCATCCCAGTGCTTTCTAAATTTCTCTAGGGCATTGGTATGTAACATGGTAAACAGGAAGACAGGAGCGAGACGCACTAGCGGCTCCGGTGAGAGAATGTTCCTCCCAGCTGCAGCTCTTGCGAACGCATCAGCTCTCCCGTTTCCTGTGTCCGTATTGTGCCCCTTCACCCAGCAGACTTCAATGGTGTTATGCATTGCCGCCTGTCTGAGTTTTCTGTGACACTCTATGACGGTCTCTGACGTGGCATAGGTTTTTTGCAGAGACAGTAGCGCTTGCCTACTATCCGTTAGGATTAGTATGGCCACATTTGACAGCTTGCAGTTAATGATGTATTCAGCCGTAAGTGTTATGCACAATCACTTTATAAAAATAAAATAATAAATGGTACTTACCTGGATTTCCCAGGTATATTTTCGTTGGAGACTATGTGCGTTCAATTCCACACATAATTAAATCAATTATGATTTAATTCCAAATTCAATCGTATTTGAGTTACATTATGTAATCTGGAAAGTAGTGCGTAATATTAATTACTATAAGATAAAATAGAAAAAAAAACTAATGAAAATAAAACTAATCTAAATCATTGTTGAGTGGTCTCTTGCTGCTTAAAAAATTAAAGCATATATTTAAGATTCACACGTTAAGGATTACCTGGGTTGTAAACGTAGAAAGGTACGCGTTACGGTACTGAGCCTATTGTTCGATACCGGGCCTGCCCTAATTGCTAAACTTTGCCAGATTAAGGGAAATTTTCTGTTTACAACCCGCTTCATGACCAGAGGTAAATAAATGTAATGTTGTTTTATTATTTTAGGCTTCCGGATGCGACAGCGAAAGCAGCGAGATGTCGCCAAAGAAAACGAGTTCTACTTGCAGCTAATGCAACAAGCGCTCCCGCTCGAGTCCAACGCTTCGACACTCCAAGTCCAGGAGACGAGCCAAACGAACATCACCACACACAATCACACACCCAATCCGAAGACACACAAGCACGAACAGAAGCAGCAACAGCAGCACAACGGGCACGTCCCGAACGGGGTGCCCAATGGTGTGCACGTCCATTCTGGTCACAGCAATAGTCAGAAGTCGCACAGAAAATCTGTGGATAAGGTGAAAGAGAGTTCGTCGTCAGTGACGACAGAACAGCAGGAACACCGAGAGAGGCACTCGGATAAACAGAAAGTGGGCAACGGGACGATAACGGGGGCGGGGCTGGAGGAGGCCGCGCCCCCGGAGCCCGAGCCGCGACCCGTCCACAGGAGGAGGGAGAAGAAAGAGCAGGATAAGGAGAGGGAGGCGGCGGAATATCTCCAGCGGTTGGAGATGGATGTTAAGAGGTTGAGGGTCGATTTGCAGAGCAGTCGGGCTAGTGAGCAGGAATTACGCTTACAGGTAAACCACAATGTTGAGTATTGTCTTTTGCAATCGGATATTTTTTAAGCATAAAAATATCGATATGTGCAATCCACATAACTTCTCTGTACAATTTAAAATTAATTTACTTTACTAAATTGACCTGAAAAAAACATTACATTGTATTGTTACATGTAACTCCAAACGAACTCACGTTTAAAGTCGCATTTAACATAATATTTTTCTCCACGTAAACTGTTTCCATATATATGTACCTTTCGAATGACAATTACATTTTTTTTATATTTAAGTGTACTTCCGTACCATTTATGAACAATGAATTTAGAGTCAATCATGTACCAAAACATAGTACGAGTTGTTAAAAGGAGGGAAGGAACTCATTTCAACGACTCTAACTCGGGAAGCACGGGAAGAGCAATTAACCCAAAACGGCTGGAAAAAATAAAAAAGTATATTTACACATGAAAAATATGTACAAAAAAACTTATAAACAATTAAATTAAAAAATGTGGTGAAAATAACAGCAACCCAAGTGAACAACGTTAATGGAGATGCAGGGAGCACTGACAGTGCTCTCTGATTTCTTTTGGATCCCTTCTCCAGATTTAAAGACCGATTTCTTTATAGAGGGTGAAGGCTATCCTTTGTGGCACGATTACCAATTTGCACCTTTTGAATTACCAAAAGTCTGACTAATGAGTTTCGAATCATGGCAATGATTTCTAGAAGCTGATTGGTTCTAATTCATTCATGATTCGGCTCGTGGTCTTTGGTGTGGTATAGTTTTATAGTATCTGGTATTAGGGAGTGTGCAGTTACGCACAGCACATAGGCCTCATTAGGCCCATTGTGCTACCTCCCGTAGATCACTCATCCTCAGTACAACCAGCCTACCCTATGTAGGTAGTCAAGTATAGCCGAGGTGGGTAGATCTCTTATGAAAGCCATTTCAGGCCATTTGTCACCTAGAATGGACTCCCTTAATGACGCGAGTGCTGGGCATTCACATAGGAAATGCCAAGCCGTCTCATCTTCCATACTGCATGCTCTACAGGTCGGAGAATCACCTATTCCCATCCTATAGAGGTGCCCTTTTAGTCTACAGTGACCTGTGAGGATGGCAGTTAGGTGCCTTAGATTCCTTCTAGTCAGCTGCAGGTACCGTTTCGCTGATTTCTCATTAGGATACACAAGTGTTTCCTTAGAGAATTTACAACCCTCAATGTCATCCCAGCGCTTCCTAAATTTCTCTAGGGCATTGGTATGTAATATGTTAAACAGGGAGACAGGAGCGAGACGCACTAGCGGCTCCGGTGAGAGAATGTTCATCCCAGCCGCAGCTCTTGCCAGCGCATCAGCTCTCCCGTTTCCTGTGTCCGTGTCGTGCCCCTTCACCCAGCAGACTTCAATATTATTGTGCATTGCTGCCTGTCTGAGTTTTCTGTGACACTCTATGACGGTCTCTGACGTGGTATAGATTTTTTGCAGAGACAGTATCGCCTGCCTACTATCCGTTAGGATTAGTATGGCCACATTTGACAGCTTGCGGTTTATGATGTATTCAGCCGCAAGTGTTATACCCATCAGCTCAAGTTGGGTGATGGTTCCGTGAATCCCCATAGGAATCTTAGCCTGAATCTTCAGAGTTCTGGAGAAAACCCCGACTCCCGATCCATCTCCCTTTTTTGATCCATCTGCGTAGATCCTTATAGCCGACTCTCTCATCCGTTTTGTGGGTTGGACAGTAACATTGTAGGGTGTGCTCCGTATGAGTGTCGGTACACAATAGTCAGTGGTGGCCTCTAATAGAGGTATATCGTTGCAGATACTCCTCCAGAGGTGTCCTCTGACTTCCCCACAGCTGTTTACGTTCCAGTTCCCACAGCTCTGAAGACGAAGTATAGTCGCCAGAGCCTCCCTCTCCACGTGAATATCAAGCGGTGGAAGGCATAGCATAACTTCCATCGCCATTGTCGGAGTAGTGTGCATGGCGCCTGTAACACTAAGACAGACTGTCCGCTGCACCTGCGAGAGTTGCTTCCCTATACTCTTCTGCTTGGTCCTGGGCCACCAAACTGAAGCCCCGTATGTGAGCATCGGCCTTATGACAGCTGTGTATAGCCACAGCGTCGTGCTTGGTTTTAACCCCCAGGTTTTCCCCACAGCCCGACGACATTGCCAGAAGGCCCTTATGGCTTTGTCAACTTTAATATCGATGTGTGCTTTCCAGCTTAATTTACTATCGAGGGTTATGCCCAGGTATTTCACCTCGTCGCTGTACTGCAACATCTTATTCATTAGTATTGGTGCTTTTTTGGTCACCATCCTTTTCTTGGTGAATAAGACCATCTCCGTTTTGGCAGGATTCACCGATAGGGAGTGATCATTGCACCACTGCGAAACTGTATTTAGAGCACCTTGCATCTGATCGCATAGGGCATCTTCAAACTTGCCACATACAAGTATGGCCAGGTCATCAGCATAGGCTGTCACAAACAATCCTAATAGCTGAAGTTCATGTAGCAGGCTATCCAGAACCATATTCCAAAGTAGGGGTGATAAGACACCCCCTTGAGGACAGCCTCTAGTCTAGTCTTATAGTCTTATGTAATAAAAAATTTAATACTGTATCTTCCCAGACAAAATCTTATGTACACGCAATGAGGTTTAAATACTTAATCCATCTTCTAAAAACCTATGTCATTAGCGTACTTTCTGAAGCACTAACGGTATAAATTCAACCCATAATTGCGGATCAAACCATGCCTTTTGAAGTAAGATCGGCAGGTCCTGGATCGCTGACCGTATTTTTATGGATGAGAGTACCAGATATTTTGGAAAGGCATTGATATTTTAAAAATGTGTATTTCATTGTAAATTCTATTGATTTTATCCAAAATATCTAAAGCATAATACGAATTTCCAGACATATGTTTAATATTTCTATAGTCTTGTAAAATGTTATGAAGAAGAATTCAATAATTTTTGACTTTAATTCCTTTTAGAAATTATCGAATAAACCACTCTACCTGAAGATTGTCATACCTTTTCCGACCACTTTGAATGGAAAATATTATGGAATACTTGCGGCTGAGGCGCTCGAGAGACGTTCGTCAGTAGATTAAGGGCCACTTTTACAATTGATAGTAATAGCTTTGGCAGCGTAGACCTTCGGTATTAAGTATTTTAGTTTAACTGATTAGTAAGCAGCGATCCGATTCTACAATCGTTTCAAATTTACCAATCAGTTGACAAAAATACGCATGCGCGACCAGCTGGTCAGCTGGCGTCAAAACCATAGAAAACTTAGTCGAGATGGTGAATGTTGACAACTCTATAAATAATCGCGCCAACTGCGGTCGGAAGCTCAACTACTAAAATTCTAAAATACAGTTTTCTTTAGTGGTTAAATTTGATAAATACCATAAAGAATATAAATTTAATTTCAAAACTATATAAAACGGTATTAAAAATCTAATTTAGATTTCAAAACGATTTTCAAATACAATAGAAAAAATGATTTATTCACTTGGTCACAGCTATTTAAAATAAAAGAATTGAAGAATACCATAGATATTAATAACTAGATAATTTTTAATTTATAAAATAGATAAATATATCAACCAACTATTTCTAATGTAACAACAATAAATAATTAATAATTTTGACTTCAAAACAATAAAAAATATACAGTTATTTAAATTTGATTGGTTATACATTTATTTCCAATTTTAAAGTTCCAATAAAAATATTAAAACTGACATGAACAAATTATCTAATATTATGCATGTTTCTAACAAGAGTTAAAAACTACCTAAACGATGATAATAATATTTTCACGTTATGCATTCACCCTTCAGTAACCCCTATAAAAGGAAATCATTTTTAATAAGTTTAACGTGTACGTTATTAATTAATTTCACATTTTATTAATACATATTTATTACAATAGCTGCTTAGACTGTGATGATAACATACACGTTAAAATTAACATTTTCTGTCCGTAATAGCCCCGAATAAAAGCTAATATTTAGCAATCTAACATAACCTATTTTATGAAATACAAATAACTGAACTTGTACTAAAAAAGCTCTAAACACGATGTACACTAACAATATAAAATTTAACAAAACACTAAAATCACTAACAATACAATAAAACAAAGCAAAAATCCACAATACGAGCGAGTCATAACCAACCAAAACATTAAGGACGTTTCTGTTCTGGACGATGCGCGGCTGCGCGCTCTGTCTGACTTCAGGTTTATCTCATGCTCCGAGCACGGGTGAAAATACCGGAGTGGTACCACTCCGTTCGTCCTAATAACGCTTTACCTCACAATTGTAGAATCACCTCCCAAGGTTTGACTCTACGTTAAATTACCGAAAGTGTAACTATCAATTGTAGAAGCGGGCCTAAATAATAATAACTAGTGATGGGCAAGATCGATCAAAAAAGATTGAATGCTCATGCAGGTGATCTTTTTGATCTTCTCGAGCGGAACGATCTTTCTGATGTTATTAATAGACAGAGAGGCGTTATTTAAATGTGATTAAAAAATATTTTGTGCTCAAAAGACAATTAAGAATGTGTCTGTCGTCGGAAATGATCATTTACAAAGGAGATCGCAGCCAGGACAGTTCGTTTGATTAATTTAATTTAACATCTTTGTAATTATATAAGGCAGACGAGGGATGAAATCCTGAAACACATGTCTACAAGTAGTCTTATGTTATGCAACATTGTTAAAGAATGGACTGATTTAAATGATAAACAATATGTATTTACCAAAAAAAAAAAAAACACGAGAAAAATAAACTTATGAACAATAAAAAAAAAACGTAATGAAAGTAAACAGCAATCCAGGTTAACAGCGTCAGCGGTGAGGCAGGTAACGTGGACGGTAGTTGCTCTTTTATTTCTGGTGGAGGCTGTCCTTTGTAGCACAATTACCGATTTGCGCTTCTGGAATTTTTTATTTTGTTCTTTGCATTAAAATATTTTTGAATCGAAAATTGTTGCATTATACAGTATGTTATTGTTATGCAACAGCAAGTATCCATTATCAATGTATATTTGTTTTAATGTACTTACGTAACCAAAATAATTAACACCGTTGTATTCTTTCTTCAAACTTTATTTTCTAATGCAAGGCACTCATTATCAATAACAAATAGTTGATCTTTAAAGTTAAAGAATTTAGCGGTATCTTAGTCTATTTAGAGGAACCTGTTCTATAATTGATAATCCACGATTTATTGTACTTACTTTAATTAATTTGTATATCGTCGTAGTTTGAATATTTTTAAAGAATTATAATGCTCAAGAGTCTTAATAAGGAAGGAAATCAGATCAAGGTGCAGTTTATAGGTGAGAAGAAATGGGTTACAATAAATTTATTTATATGGATTTATATTTGAAAAATATAATGAAAGTGGATTTAAAAGTAATAAAATTAAATTTAATATTATGACTTTAGCTCTGAGATATGTACATATAGCCCGTCGCTTTCATATAAAGTGAGATAAGTTGTAACATAGAAGATGTACTGGAAAGTGTATTTGGAGAGCAAATTAGAGCTTGTTTAAAAGCATTTTATTTACATTAAAAAGTTAATTGTCTAAATCAGTTTAATTTGAATATAAATAATTAGTTCCTAAAGTATTAAATAAATTATTATTAATTTAATTATTGTAAAAGAGAAAATATTAGAACTTATAGTTAATTAGTATAGTGATAAGAATTTCAAAATTTGAAAATTTAAATATTTAGAAGAAAAATATATTTTTTACCAACGTAAGACAAAATATCACATTGGCTAAAGAAGGATTTATTATTTTCAAATTCTATTTGTTTAATTTATTATAAATATTCTTTATAAAAAGACACATTTTGACTTTGTGTTCATTTTTTATTTCAGGTTGCTGCATTGACAACCAGTGATAAAGTGTTGAAAGGTGAGCTGCTCGCCATGCAAAGGGAGGTGGAAGAGTTGCAAAGCAAACTCCAGAGCTGCAACAGTTCAAAGTCGCAAGACAAACAGACCATCAGTAATTTAGAGAGACGAGTGGCCGAAGAGAGGAGAGCCAGAACAAACGCAGAAACACAACTAACACAGGAGAGGAAGAGCAGAAAACAGGATGAAGTGCGAGCCGCGCAGGTAATTGTTGTAATTTTAGTCGAAAAAAAAAACTCGTGATTTTAACTACAAATATTATTTCTTATAAAACACTGAACTGAACTTGTTTGTGAAATAAGGGCCGGTTCACAATTGCCTGGAAATGAAACAGAAACGGATTGTATACAGAAAGGCTGTAAGACCCCTTCCTGGGTAATTGTGAATGGATGCATGTATATCCTATGTTTTTTTTTTCTCATTTACATTCCACACTTGTTTCCGGATGATTGTGAATTGGCCTTAAGAATAATTTCAATTTTGTTTGTCCTGGATACTGGTTCATATGGCCATATCAATTTTTATTTAGGATAAGACAGGGATGATAGCATTAATCAAAGAGACCAAGTTAGATGACTATCTGAGATAGATCCATAATAGATCTTTTTTGATCAATTAATAGGAAAAGACAAGGTCTCTATTAACACCTTACAGTTAAGCATCACCCCTTAAGTTTAACATATTGCATAAATCGAAAGTCTATACATTAAAGATTTTTTTGAACATTTCAAGTTGATCTGATAAAAAATAAAACAAAACATTTTTTTTAATGAACTTTCATAATATGTTTTGATTATAAATGATTCCTGTTCCTTCGAGAGCTGTTGCCGGACAGTGAAAACCTTGACCACCAGTTTTTTATGAGTGTATACTAAATAAATGTGTTAAAATGGATGTGGAAAATATTGCTTCCTTTTCAAGGAAAAAATATTAATATGAAGGCGAAAAATTAATAAAACACTTTACTTGTATAAGTGCATAATATAAGCAAAGTGTTTTATTATTTGTTTACCTTCACATTAATAATAAACATGTTTCACAAAATAATGGCTTCAACAATCAATTATTAAAAAGTGTGCTATTTTTTTTGCGGATAAGCATCACCCCTTGAGTATCACAATCATTTTTTAAACAGGTTGCGGCTCAAAACGTCAGGGGCGAATGCACAGAGGCGTGCAGGCAACGGCGCCGCGAGCTCGAAACAGAAATCGGCAATCTGCGGTCGTCGCAGAGTTGGGCCGAGGAGAAGGTCTCGGTGTTGGAGAGGGACAACAGCACTCTGGCGGATCAGCTCCGGGACACAGACCTGCTGGTGTCGGCGCTGAACGCCATGCAGGAGAAAAATCAGCACTTGGAGAACTCTCTCTCGGCGGAGACCAGGATAAAGCTTGATCTGTTCAGTGCGCTCGGCGAAGCCAAACGACAACTCGAAATCAAAGAGAGTAAGTTATAATTGTTTTATGCATTTTTTTGTAGCCATTACTTGAAGAAAATAACGAACATGTGTAAACAATGATACTTTATTGGAATGCCATTGGGATGTGTTTAACTGACTATCGAGCCCAATACTTGTAGTAAGACTCATAACTTGTAATGGACCAAGTTATGAGTCTTACTACATAAATATTGATCTTTGTTTATCTGTTAGTATGAAATTGTGCAGATTTCAAGATCTAATATTCTAATGATTTCAAGATCAATAGTAAAAATGTAAATTTTAGTTTCTTTACTGTTTTTTGTTCAACTGTTGGTCTGAATTGCTTGCTAAAGATTTTAGGGTTGGTAGCTTAAGTTTTATCAATTATCACAATGAGATAAAGTGAGTCTGAGATTCAAATGATTCGAAGGCAAAGTAAAAAGTAAGCTTTTACTTGATGAAACTCCATAATGCACTATTTGTAAATAAAACAACAGTTTTTTTAAGTTTTACAAAATTTATTATAGAAATATTTGTTATACCTGAAAACTCTTGTTTTATAAGTTTTCCATTTATTTAAAAATATTTTTTGTTGTTATCTATTTGTAAATCCGTTATGGTAAATATCATCAAATATAATTATGTTGGGATTATAAAAAAGTTTACATTCACTTGTTTATTAGGTTGTCTGAGGGCGCAGGAAAAAGAGATCGAAGAGCTGAAAAGCAAGATCGCTCAAGTGCTGGCGGTCATGCCGAACGACACGTTCGGCGGCCCGACGCCCAGCAGTGCCATGTCGAGGGTCCGTTTGACGGCCGCGACGACAGCGTCCGACGCGGCGCCCGGCTCCACCCTCGACCCCAACGCCACGGCCTATACGCCCAAGGGATCCCTGGTCGCCGCCTCCACCGAAGCCTGAGTACGTAAACGACATTCAAAACAAATAAGAAAAAAAAAACACTGCGCCCAAAACTTCCCCCCTTCCCTCCCCCAGGTTTCGTCACACGCACTCTCCATTTTCAAGAAAGAAAGAAAAAAGAACTCCCTTGCGTCCATGCCCCTGTTGTGTTACAATTTATTTTATTTTTGTTGTTTTGTTGAAGGAAGAAAATGCACAAATATACTAATGTATGAATAATACACTGATTTTATTTCAGAGACGTACTATTAAAAAATATTTTTTTCTAAATTCTGGTTTAAAGGTAAATAAATTAATAATCTTTTCTTAACTTAAAAAAAAGTTTTTATTAATATTTATCAATTACAAATTTCATAATAGTATACAAAATAAGTTTTTGTCTGTATATACAGCACATCCATAAAGAATGCAACAAATTAATTGAAACTGCAATCTGGTAAATTTCTGAATACAGAATCAAACATCATTATATATTTAAGTATACGTAAGTTATTGTAAATGTTTGGAAGTATAGGTTACATATACAGTGCGTTCACAATGAAAAGAATTAATATATTTAATCTGATGGTGATTATTTTCAAGAAAACTGCTCGGACAGATTGATGCGCATCTTTTTCACTAAAAATCGTATATACATGAAATTCTGCAGCACTTTTTTCTGCACTTGTATCACATCTCATGGGTAACGTAAGTTACAAAGTAATTTTTTTGTAGTAAAATTAATATTATTTTTACCCAATTCATACAAGTTCAATTAAACTTAGTGCAGAAAAATGAACTAACTTAGCATTACTTATATCAGTCACAAAAAATCTTTAACCTTTAACCAATAATTTTTCTTTTAAAACTACATTGCAGTTTTTCGCCCGGGTATAAGAACAGAAACAGAAGAGATGAGTCATTGGATTTATGCATATCGATTCACTAACGCTCAGGAAGTGGCTTTATGGACTTTCTGTATACGATCCGTTCTCGTTCCCGAGCAATCATAAATTGCCCTTTAGAAACCTGCTCTTTTATTAGTGTAACTCTCATAAGAAGAAATTGTATCTAAAGTCTGCAAATTCGTTTGAATATCTATTTTTGGTATAAATGTTTTTTAAAATTCGGAAAATGAAAAAAAAAAATATTTTCTTACTGCTTTTAATGTGAGTGCACACGATTCAAATCTATGGAAGGAATAGAAGTAGTGATACTTTTAAAAAAGAGCTTTAACAAAAAAAAAAAACATTCCAATCATTGTTGATGGGTAGATTTAACTTAAACACTTGGTTTTTGTTTCACTAATTTTCTTTATTTTGCGACTAGTTTTGGTAAAACGACCATTATCAAGTTGTTAGTTTTCTTATTAACTAATTACTTAAATGCGGTAACTTAGGGGATTAAGATTCTTTTTTAAAAAGTAAACGCACACCAGATATTGATAGTTATCATAACAATTCTTTTGTTTTGTGGTAAAACCCCAATATAGAAGCAACTAGCTATGGGATTCTAAATGAAATGAAATTCCAACAGTGAATTGACGTGATCGACTAAACTAGAATTCAGCTTTTGATTCCATTTTTGCTGCTAGCTCCTTTTTTTTAAATTATACAAACATTTGAAGTATGACTCTTACTTTATGATAACCCCCATCTTTATTTGCAAACATTAAATATATTTACATTATAACAAGAGTATAACAAAAATCTACGACGAAGTTGGCGTTGGAAATATAGAGTCATGCCTGAACTAAAATTACACGCGCACACCTAAAGTAGTAGCTGTCAGGTTTAAATAACTTCTAATTATCATAAACACGCTTGTGATCTTAGTACAGACATGACTTGAGATTTCCAATTCCAACTTAGTCGTCAATTTTTGTTATACGCTTGATATATACTTAAATATAACATCATTATACTCGGTAGTGGATAGATTATATTATTCTAACAAATTGAAGAAATTTTAATTTGAAAGGTTAAAAATTAGTTAAAATATTTCACCTAATGATCAATTTAAACTAAATTGAAATTAAATTGTTGAATAACAACAATAAATTTAATTATAATAGCAAGAACAACTTACAGTAAGTAGAGCTTAAAATCTATATAATATGAAATGAAGAGTGCACTCACTAAATGTTCCAGGGTGATAATTATAATGTTGGCGATTTTATATGTTTGCAACATTTTTGATCATATAGTATAACAACTTGTTGGTTTGAATAAAACACTTTAAACTTTGTTTATGTGAAATTAAATTTTATTTGTTGACAATGACAAGTGTAAATTTGTTGAAACTATAGTCACAATAAATAAAATTTAGTATTATACAAACAAAGTTTAAAGTGTTTTATTTAATTGATAAACAATGTACAACAAACCCTTAGAAAATATAGTGTGAAGAAAGGATATAACAGTGTTAATTATTCATGAATATACTCTTCATAAAACTCATAAACATATATCGATGTATAACATAGTTTAAGCCTCGGTTATTTACAAATTAACTTCTTAGTTTTTTTGTATTACCTGTAATAATACTCTAAAAGGTAAAATTAGTCGAGTTAATAAAATATTTAATTTTTAGATAATGATAAATAAATTAAGGTATGGGCAGATACACAAAACACATGGGAACAAAAACTAAACAGAAATTGGAAAGATGAATCATAGGATCCATTCACAATCACCCGAAAGGAAGCCTTATGGATTTTCTATATACAATTTGTTTATGTTCTCATCCCCGGGCGTTTTGAATCATCCTTATATTTATCATTATAAATCTAAAAGTTAATTTATTATTACAAAATTAAAAAGTCTTCTGGCGTGGTGTATTGCACAGTAAACTAGGCTGATTCATAGTCCAGGGTTCAATTCTTAATTATAAAGTATTTTATTTAAATGAATGTTATATATATATTAAATTAAAAATGTATCAGAGTATAACTTAATTTTACAACGGATACATTTTTTTCATTAATCACTTAGTATGAAATTTCGATAACAAATTAATTAAATTGCGTAGGCTTTCACGCCCGGTATGACTCATAATTAATTGGGCCGTGGTCGTTTGTAATAAACTCCAATCAATAGCCTGGAAACCAAAATGATGAATAAATTAATTTATTAAAATTCATATTATAATAAATCCGATAATATTTAAAGGATAATTTAAAATAATATTTCACTATATAGTGAAACAAACCAAGTGTTTTAATTTATCCTTTAAATATTATTAGTTTAAAATATTTCACCAAGTGATAAGTGAGAATGTTATTCAAGAAATGTAATAAATCTGTTTTTAATTAAACTACTTGATATTTTGAGTAGGGGAAGTCCAAAGCAATTCAAATAAAAATAAACAAAAGTGAAAATAATCAACCAATAAATTGAAATTGAAGTTTTTAGGGCACTTCGACAACATTAGTCATTTGCGTCATACAAGAAACAAAATGATAATAACTAACATCTTTATTTATATACAACGTTACAATATTTACGAATATACATATATTTATAATGATAAATTTAAATTTGTATATAAATTGGCTATCGACCGAAGGTCTTTCTGCCTTACAAAATGATATTTTGAGTAGAATTAATGAAATAATTTTCTCAAATGTTAATTTTTTTGTGTCTGTGAGAGGGGAAAATCCATTTACGGACGGAGTCTGACACTCCTCTCAGATTTTGTCCGGGAGACTACCGACTAAAAACCCCTCCCACTTTACCGATATCGATTGCCAGGGTCAGTGGCCAGTCAAATATTAATTATTTTACCTTTAAACCAGTTTTAATTTCGAATAACACAGTGTGTGACGGATCGGAATTTTGGTCTTGTATTATAAAAAAAAAAAGCTTATTTAATGTGATATATTATTTATGATTATGATGACGGTACCTTGAAACAAACAAACAAAAAAAGAACAATTTAACTTAATGTCGGTACTGAGTTCGTACGAATAGCTCGCTAATTAAATTTTCATTTGTTTCGTTCTCATACATGATTTTTTTAACAATCATTTCGTTTTTTGTTTTGATCTCTTATTGTGACCCATCATCAAACCGAACTAAGTCACTAATTTACTTTCGTACTAAAAACCCCCTCCCATTCTTCACAACCCATCATTAATTTATTTCTCTTACTCGACCTTTCATTCAACAACTCCACATAGTGTATATTTTTAATTTAATCGACGGAAATAGTTTTTCATTTTTTATTATCAGGGAGATTCGAAACGTTATCAACTATCAATTACTTTCCTTCGGCCACTTTAAAGAATTATCGTTTTCTTTCGGTTTGTTTTCCTTTCTTTTTTTTTTTAGATAAACGAGCTCCCGCAGACTAAAAGTTTAAAAAAACAACTCAATCCTACCTTTTTTTATTTGAGGGATTTCGCTAATTTATTGTACTTACGTTAAGTGAATCTGTGTTAATTTTTTAAGTGAACTTTACAATTTTGTTTCCTCTTTTTTTATATAAAAAATATATACAAAATGAATTCAAGCTATTTTTTATTTTATTTATTCCCATTTCATTTTCATCCGGTCCTTTTCATATTTGCACAAATAATTGTAACCTGAGTGTAAGGGCAATTGGTGGAAACGAAAACGGAATGAGAAAGATGAATCGTAGGTTTTACGTGAATCGATTCACAATCGCCCGAGAAGGAGCCTTACGGACTTTTTGTATAAAATCCATTCCTGGACGATTATAAATCGGCCCTTCCAATTATATATTTAAGTTTCGGTTAATCTAGTTTAGACAACTGTATCGTTTTTTAAAATATAGTTAAATTCAATTATGTTAAAACAAACAAAATTTATGTATCTTTTAACATAATTGAATTTATCATTATATTTTATAAAAAAATATGTAATAAAATTTATTTGCTCAACAAATGCTGGGTTTTGTAATATGAAGTTTTATTATGATGAACAAAATACACAATTCCTTGCTTCACTTATTTTATTAGTCTATAACCAGTGGCATAGATAGGGAGGGGGTTCTAACAACCCCCCACACATACACAAAAATAACGTTTTAGCAATGCTGTAACAACATTATTTTCATGTTAATGACTACTAAATTCAGTGCTCAGTGGGTTGTTTATTTATTTTTTTTTTTTTTTCATTTTTTTGTCATTTGTATTACATTATTATTAAAAGTAAGAAATCATAAATAAAAATTTATATTTATTAATAAAAATAATAATTGAAGTAATTAATTGTATAATTTGTTAATGATAAAGCTCTTTCCAATTATTTCTAATTTAGTTTTCTAAACTAGAATTATTTAATTATTACAAATTATATGTTAAATTATTACATTTTATTTGTAACTGTATTATTTATTTATTTCATTATTTCTGTTTTTGTTCATTGTAAATAATATAATACAGGCTTATATTATTTACATTTGGGAGCTGCTCCACAATCTAAACAAAGAACACACGAAAAGTATCAAATGGGTGATTTTTCTACAGAACAAATTTACAACTTAGACTGTTAATTAAAAAAAAATATATTGTAAAATGTGATTCTTCAAATCCTTCCGCCAGTGGTTCTGAAATCGTGTTTTTTAGTGTGATCTCTTCCTTCGTGTAATTGGTGTTTATATAAACTTATTTACTGTTTCGATTAATATATGGACAAAACTTACTCTTCTGTTGGCCATTTGAAGAGTCACATGCGTAATAGATAGGCAGTGTGTGTGTAATGGCATTAATCTGTCATAATTCATATGGTTTTTGCTCTCTCTCTGTGTTAAACCATTAAAAAAAATGAAAGAAAAACCTTTCAAAAAATATATGAAATTAATTAATTAAAACAAATGGTGTATATTTTTATTGAACGTTTTATCATGAACCTAATTTTTAAAATAAATCTATCTAGTATATAACCATTTTATAAAACAAAAAAAATCAGTGCTTACATTAAATAATTTATCAAATCAATCAGTATTTTCAGTGTACAACACTGATGTATATTATTATTAATTGTCACAATTACTTAATTGGGAAGAAGCCTGGGAGAGAGTGTGGCTTGAGATAAATCAATCTTTACAAGTTTTGAATTTTACCTTTGTGTTAATAAAAGGCTATGTTACATAATTAATTATACAAACAGTTAAATTAAATTAAGTAATACAAACATATAGGATTACAGAATTAATTATTACTTAATAAATTGTATACATCAGTGCTGTACACTGAAAAATCTTCCATTTCATATATTAGAGACTAAATTCTATAATAAATCTCAATTATACTACATATAAATATTATCGTTTTGTCAAGTTTAAAGAAAATCAAGAAATTTAATGCAAAAAAGCATTATTTACTAAATGCAAATAGATTCTCAAAATTTCAATTCCTATCTATGATTATACTCCTAAAATATAGCCGAGCATGGCAATTAAAAAAAGTGTCGCCATCTATAGTCAAATTGTCTTTGCCATGTTCGGTAAACGTTTTGTAAATTTCTTCTCGTTTCTTATTATGGATGATGCAGTTCTTAATTTGCTTAATTTAGGGTTACATAAGTGATCATCGATTATTTACTCTTTAAATTCTGAAATAAATAGTTGGCGATTCTGATAATAGAATTTCTTTTGTTTGCCATTTACGGTTGAATGAAGATACGTGATTTTCTATTATTGCCGTTCCATTCATTCCTCACTATTTAAATTCTGAAATAAATAGTTGGTATTTTTGATAATTTATCTTTTTTTGTCATGTTCGGTAAACGTTTTGTAAATTTCTTCCCGCTTTTAATTATAGATGTAGTTCTTAATTTGCTTGCCATTTACGGTTGCAAGAAGTTAGTGATATTCGATTATTTACCATCAAAATTCTAAAATTAATAGCTGGCGATTTCGATAATAGATGACGACTTCTTTTATTTGTCATGTTCAATAAACATTTTGTATATTATTGTTGATTAGCCAGACAAATCATAGAATAGAATTATTTGGTAGCAGTAGAAGAAGGCATAACAATTATTTAATTTTACAGTACAGAACTCTTCAAGTTCCACCTCTATTAAAAATACTGGTAGTTCATTTACAACCACAACAAAGGTAGTTCATATACACAAAACAGTTTCTTGTAAATGTCAACAATGGAACGTTTGAAAAATATACAAAAATTAACTAACCTGTAAAAATGAGCAATTTCAAAGCGTCCTGCAGTAAAACTTTGGTAAGAAACACGAAGCAAAGAGTTCCGACAACGACTGTGTCCAAAGAATCTCAAATCGAAAAGAAACCAAAGCAGCCGGTTAGGAAAAAAGTGGTCAAACAGGATGAAGCGAAAAACGATTTGGATTTAGGTTTGCCGAGTATTAATACGAGCAAGACGGTTGTGAAGAAGATAAAAGAAGTCGAATCGTTGAAGAAAATTAGGAGTAAAAGTGATGGAGATGCCGGCGAGGGAATTAAAATTACCATGCAAGAAAAGGTTAGTAATTGTATTAACAAAATGTTGATATAAATTGAAATTACAAAATTCTGTTTTTTTTCGAAACACTGAAAAGTTGGCAAATAAAGTCTTTGTTTTTAAAAGATTTATTTCACAACTTATCAGTGTTATTTATAGAAATATTTAAAATCCGGGTTACTCATTTTTTAAAGCTAAATAAAATGTTATTATAATTTATTGAATAAATAGATTGACATTGTTTACTTGTTCTGGATACCTATAACAAAGTCTCATCCCTTTATTGCTTGCCGCAACTGTCTCTTTTCTATGTGTTTGATGGTAACAAAAACTATAGAGTAAATTTCATGTATTAATTTAGTACACATTATACTTTTTATAACAAAGCCTAGATTAAAGTCACATTTGAAAAACTGGGTCTCAATGTTTTCTATTGTTATGCTATTTTTAATACTTTATAAAGATTGTTTTTTTTTATTATATTTTAGGTGACAAAACAAATGAACTTCCCATACGATCAACAAATCTACAAAGACTTAATCCCATTATGTGTGAAACCAACGGTACAAGTACTCCCATCGAGGCCACCATTACTACAAAAAGATGTCGAACCAAACTTACATGATTTTATCAAACGCAAAACATTTCCTGAATACACTTTCGAAGTAAACATGATCTTGAAAAACCAGAAACCAATCCGGGAACACAACGGATTTAAAATGCATAAATTAACACAACAATGGTAATTTTAAATAATTTTATTAATTAAAGTGATAATAATGAAATAATATATGTTTATTATTTTTTACGATGGTAACATACCTTTATTTCGTTTCCACTGTGCACCGCTTTTTCTATTGTGATTAGCTCGCGAGCCCTTGTGGACTTCTTTGTTGTTCCGATTTTTATTGACAGCTTTCGTCTGCCCCTGGCCTTTCGGTTTTCCCACAACATCTTTGTTGTTAGAAAACTTCCTCTCTTGTCTTTGGCGCATCAAAGCGGGATCTTCACAGAAGTTCTTTTTATCCTTAGGCATTTTATTAATTTGCGACTTGCTTTCGTCCTCAGAGGAACTGTCACTGGGATCGCTGACTAAGTCGTAACCATCAAAGCGATTTTCCATGTATTTGTAAGGATCGTCCTTGTCGTCTGTCGGTCGAGCGGGTGCTTCGAAATCTTCACGATCATCGTATTCGTCATCGTACATGTCGTAAGTAGAGGAATTGTTTTTGAGGATGAAGTTTTTGATTTCTTGCATGTCGGATTTGTCGTTGAGAAATTCTTTAGGGTTCTTCTGCCTGGGTTTCTTGCCTTTATAGGCTAAGATGGGTTGTTCGGGTTCAGGCTCAGGGGGGATTCGTATCAAGCTGACGGGTTCTTTTAGAATGTGTGGCGGGAGGTTGTTGTCCAAGATTGCACTTATCACAGATTCCGGGTTGTAATTGTACGATTCCAAACATTTTAAAATATAACCTGTAAAATACAAATATTATTTGTTTCTCATTTATAACTTGGTAAGCAATTACTTCCAATGGGCCTTAAATGTTACTTAACCTACAATTTGGCAAAACGTTTCTACAATAGATATGGATTATTTGTAAATAAAATCTTGATAAAATTTTATTTATCATTACCAGTAATTTTTCATTGATTATTTTTAAAACCTTGATATTTGTTATTTTAGATAAACAGTTTTTTTGTCTCTCAAGCAAAAACTAATTTTTCACTAAAATGATGAAATTCATTGACTTTTACAATTTGTTCTTATAAATGACCATCACTAGTGATAGATAAAATCAATTTATTAAAAAAAAAATACAAAATGTTATGGATCACAAATAAAGAATTGTCAGGTACAGTTAAAAATTGACTGTCCCCTTAAAATCCATTAAAAAGTACCATATAAATTATTATTTCTAACTTACCGTCGCCATAATCCGGAAACGTATCTTGAATTATTAAAATTTTGTTCTCTATTTCAACTTCTGATGGTTTTTCTGATCCTTTAATTATCTCCTTTTTAGTTGATTCCATCATAGAGGATGTGCTCGGCTTTGGATTAGGGCTTAGTGACTTAATATCCGGTAGTGGTTTCAAATTCGGAACATTGTTTAAACATTGTGTTAAGTAATCAATTCGCATTTTGTCACTTGACTCGCATTAAGGAAGAATATTAGAAATGAGCAAATTTATAATTCTTTAATTAATTTTTTACTATTGTGTCCAAAAAATGCCCGGAATCTGTTTATTTAAGATACACAGATAAATATTTTCACCGAAATATATATATATATATATTTTCTTAGGTTGGTAGCATTATTACAGGCATCCACATCAAATTGAATTAAATTGAATTAAATTAAATAAAAAAAAATTGAATTAATTAATAAACTACTTCCTTTAGTGCATCTGTGACATTTTGACTTACATTACATAAGTACTTTAAAACAAATTTAATATCTGGCAGAGTATTTGCCTGAGATGTAGCTGTTGTATATTTATTTTAAAGTACTTTCGTAATGTAAGTCAAAATGTCACAAATGCAAAGGAGGAAATAGTTTATTAATTTTTAATTAAATTTTCACTTATCCCGTGGTGAAACATTTTTTATGTAATAATTATGAAGTATTTTAATTAATACACTTAGTTGTTCGTTTCACCAAATGTTATATTTGAGTTCAGACTAGTTTCAACGAGTAGTCGTTTTCAAGGAACTAATTAAATTAAAAGTACAAACATGCTGATACAAAATTGAAAAGATTGACAATGACATAATAATTGAGACATAGTATTCATATGTTTATGTGATTTTTTTTTCCATCTCTTATTTTTTAATTCAAAATATAAATATCTATCATTATGACTTTATGCAAAAATAATTATTACAATTTAACCTGCTTGCATGTATACATCGGGGAGTCCACCCCACTCCGACATTCCTGTATATTTAGTAGGCACTGGTTATACCAATAAAGTTTTTTTTTTAATTCTCTAAAAAAGGATACTGTTGCGGATAAAAATCACAAATGTACTGAAGCTGTACATCAATATTTTTGGCATTGTGATAGTCAATAATGAAGTACTCTTCATCCATTGCTAAGGTAATCAATGTAATATAATCTTCTAAATATTCCTCTTGTTTCTGATGATTCCTGCAAATAATTAAAATAATTTTGTACAACATAAAGCTATATACAGGGTGAGTTTTTTTCGATGTTCTCTATGGGGATCTCGGAAACTATAAGAGATAGAAAAACGGTTAAATGGGGAAAGAAGTGTAGTTTTATAAGACGAATAAAATGACACTTTCAAAATATTTGAAAAAGTCAAGGGTAACTAGATATTTTGAAAAAAGTAAAATGTGTCAATTTTTTGAAATCAATATATCTCTATTATTATCATAGATAGAAAAAAACTGTAAAGGACAAAGTTGTAGAAAATTTTACACAGATTAATAACAAAAAATCAAAAAAAATTTTTCGCCCATATTTTGGGAGATATGACACAAACTTACCTTTTTTTTAAATGGAAACAATAGTTGGCTATGACTTTATTAAAAGGGCTATTTTTTCCCTTTTAATTCGATATAACATATGCCATAGTTATTTTTAAAATAAAATAAGTTATAGTCGTTTTTAATTTTACCATACACCAAAAAAATAGTTAGACATGAAAAAGACAAAAGTAAAACAATTGCGGTTGTTTATAGCAACGAAATCAATATTTAATTTATTATCTTTCTTCACATTTGTCAAAAGCAACATAAAGTAAGTTCGTTAGCTGATGGATCCCTTGGACAAAATTTTTTATAGGAGGAGAAAAACATTATTCAGCTACCTTTATCAAGGTATAGTACATGGAATACACTGGTCTGACTATGTCCAAAAGAACAAAATGGCCATTATTAGTCATCCATATTCTAGTTGTATCGTGGTTGAATATTTTATTAAAAGAAATCGAAAATTATTTAGATTTTTAGACAAACATCACTTACTCAGTATGTATAACATTCTCAATAGCCTTTTCAACAAAACCATCGTAACAATTAACAAACTCGAATCTCGCCACAGCAATATTTTCAAAAATCCTCTTTTCAATATTTGACCAATCGAAATTAACCCCTCGTCGGTTAGCCAGGACTTTATATAGCCGGGGAAAGACTTGATTGTAAAAAAAGGTTAAACTGAAATAAAAAATATTTTAATTAAATAGGAAATACATTTTGGTAAATAATAATTTTTTTTAATCTTTTTCCTTTCTGCCGTTAGGTGTAAGGAGAAAAATTAATTATAATAAGTAAAATATATTACTTTGTTTTTGCCACCATTCATTATTTTAATTTGATTATAACTCACATTTAAAAAATAATATATTTTAAGTATTATTAACGCATTACCACAAAGTAATTAAAACACTTCGACCAGATACAGGCCGGAATGTCGGAGTGGGGAGGACTCCCAGATGCATATGTACGTCTGGGCTTGGAGCGCCTGCTCATCTCACTCACTGCTCTAATGCAAGTTGGTTAAATTGTAACAATTATTTTCAGATGCAGTTGAAATGGTAAATAGTTATTTTATTGTTATTATTAAAAAAATAAATTATAATAACTATAAAATTTGGTATAATTCCAAATAAGATATACAGGATGCCCGTTTTATGAGCTCAACCATGGGGATTTCGATTATTTGAAGAGATACGAAGTAGGTTAAATTAGCGTTGCGCTTATAAAACAGGTACCCTGTAAAATTTAATTTGAGTGATAGATGTTTCCGTCACAACGGTTTGTGGGCAACTAAATTAACGTGCATTCGGAATCCATAGACTCCGAGATTTCGAATTCCCCCACTCCAACTTTTTGGCCTGTACCTTTAGTAGACACTACTTCGACTTTTGAGAATGATTTGAATTGTAATCATTCTCTAAAGTCAGAACTAATCACAAGTAAATAAAGTTAAGTGGAATAAAAGATATAATAATAATAATCTTTATTGTCCATGAAAAAAACCACATATTAGATAAAAACATATAAAAATAATAATGCTTAACATAGTAAATGGAAGATAACACAAGTGTCTAATTTCATGTGGCATCGTCAACGATTTGGTCTAGAAGGTAGACGACTGAGAATCGCTATTTCGTCCACTAAAGTAAATCGAACTTGTCCTGTTTATGAGAACATTAAACGAAATTTATTTAATAAAATGTTCAATTAAATGCATAACATATATCAGGTGTGTCAAAAAAAAAAAACGAACATATAAACTACCCTGAAGACTTATTAAAAGTTTCTCTTTACAAACACTGGTATTTTTAATGAGTAAAACCAGCATTTCTATTCAGCAATTAATCCGTATTGTACCTTTGCAATGGGTTATCAACGCAGATTTAGCGTGAATGTTGTTTATTTAGTTAATTTTTCATAAGGCTGCATTTGATGTTTTTTTTAATACCTTCCTGCTGCTATGGTAACATTATATTTAATTATTGTTTTAATTAGAAGATAACGGAAGCCGTCTGTTATCTTCTAAATAAACCATACCACATTCTTCTTTGCTTTTTAACAAAATACTCCTAATGGATCATTTTAATATCATTTTTTTTATAAATAAATATTATATGTAGTGATTGTCTGTTAATTTGGACACACCCCATATAAGGAAGTAATAATTACAAAAAATCTTATTTAATAATTTATAAAAAATATTTTTTAATAAAGATTATTATTAAAATATTTACAATATTATTGCACAAAGATTATTGACAATATTACTGCACAAAACAAAATGATTTAGTGTTTTTATTAAATTCTTCAAACCTTCTAGGTAATTCCAATTCCAAAGCCAATGAAATTTCATTAGAAACTCCGAGAAATGCGTTCAAGTTGCAAATGGTGTCTGTTAATAATAACATCGCGTCTGCATACCAATAGGGATCGAAATTGCTCGGTTTGGGTCCTATACTTAAAGGTATAATCACAGCACTTTGATCGAAACCACAAATATATCCACCTATCATTTCAAATACCTAAAAATAACTAAGTTTTGGTGTATATTCAAAAATTATTTCATTCACAGCCCAACAAAACCATAAAATAAAAGATTGACAATCGCCCAGGAATAAGAATAGAATTGTAGGATTTACGTGTATCAATTAACAATCTCTCGAGAAGGAGCTTATGGACTTTCTATATACAATCGCTTCTCGTTTCTAAGCGGTTGTGAATTGGCTCTATGTCTTTTATGTCATACAAACTATTAGGTTTATATATATATTTGAAAATTAGATAAATACAATTATTTTTTAATTTAGTAGGCTTCGCCTGTAAAATAGTTAGAATACATTTTAAGTATTAGTAAAATGGAAAATATTTAAAAAATTTCTAACTACACCAAAATTTCAGTTAATCTCGTTTAACTTTTTAATAAAACTACGTAATAATGAACAAAATCCTTTTCATGTATTCCGTCACCATTTTTACCTTTTCCTGAGTAGTATAGATCCAAGATTGGTAGATATATATATTTATTTATAAGATAGGCCCATTTACCAGTTTATGATTTTGATAACGTCACAGGAGTTCATGTAATGTAATGTTGCCAGATCTACTATCTATTTCAAAATTCAAAAGTAAATTTAATTACATTTATACGTAAAATGCATGAAACTTCTTGCACTTAGAACAAAACAATATAAAAGTTGGAATTTTAAACATTATTATTCCTTGAATAAAAACACTTGGTTAATTCCTTACTTCACAATTTTTATTTTTTTCGTTAGATGTACATTTCGTACACTATGTGTACATTATCAATAACTAACTAATTCTTACAACTAAAATGCGCTGTAAATATACAAACGAGGGAGCCCATCACTCAGCAAATACTGGACATACTTTTTTGGATAGACAATTTAACTCTTTTAAAACAGTCGAACTCATACAAACTAAATATGTTAGAAGTGATTCAAATGTATAAATATAAAGAAAAATTGCTTAATTTCGATCTTAGCCCTTTAGAAAATCCGCTATTAAATTTGTTACCTGTGAATAATCCCTAAGACAATAATATTGTTTAACCTACCGACACTCCTTTTCAATCCACCGCCCTAATTACTTGGTTTTTCCCGATAATCCCTCGTTTGTATATTTACCACGCATTTTAATTGTAAGAATTAGTTAGTTTGTTACCGGCGATTAATTTTAATCGTCGTCAACAAAATTAAAAATTTTCAATTTTAATTTTTTTTTTATATAAAATGAGTTTTGGCCAGCACTCTACCTGCCGGCTGCCGCGGATTAACCATCGGGTCAACAATTACCTGACCCGAGGTTGGAAGATCACCGCCCGGCCCTCCGGATTATCGTGCAGCAATTAAGGCCCGAGCAGCAGATTAAGACACCCAGGGAGAGGACACAGGCCGCCGTTGCAATTTGAAAGAAGAGAGATTACAGATTAACGTAATTCTTTCAAATTGCATTTTAACGGTTGGATTTAAGAATTCGTTGGAAATAATTATCTTGTTTACGATAGTTATTTTCCAGTGAATTCTTTGCCAACGGCCACGTGGTCCTCGAAAATCATCCCTACTCCGGACGATTTTCGGTGCTTAAATACGGGATGCATTCACCCAGATCTTCAGTCCACTCTGGTGCTGTACAGGGGGCAGCATGTGGATTCATGAGGAACTTTTGTTCCTCGAAATTTAACCTTCTTTCTGAGACAGGAAACTCTGACCGACGCAGACGCCAGATGTTCCAGACGTCGTTCCTGCCAGAAGAAGTCGACTCCAGGACCAGTGCTTCCTGAAGTCCACCAACGCCGAGCTTCACGGTTACTGGTGTAACCGTCTCGACGCCACACCGACGCTACTAGTGTAGTGTCCTTTGCTGTTGCCGGATCCAGTCCAATCCAGGAACCTGCCGACTCCAGGAAACTCAGCCCGACGCCGACGTTAGCCGTTCCGCCGTCGTTCCTGCAGTCAACACCGACGCCAAGCACCTAGGTTGCCAGTACAACCGCTTCGACGTCAACACTACGAGGGTAGTGTTTGTTCCTGCCCCTGGATCCAACCCCGACGCAATAACCCACGGACTCCGACGCCGAATTCCGACGCCGATCACAGGACGCCGAACTGCCGCCTGAACGCCGCCTCTATTCCGACGCCGACGCTACCTCAGGTCTACCTACATGTACACTGTGTGACTACTCTCTCTGTTTTTTTGTTTGTTTGTTTGTTCTTTTTTTGCTAAATTTTGTAAATAAACTATTTAAAAACCAATTGTGTTTTAAAGGTTAGTTGCTTCGTCTTTAAATCAACCTGAGCTAGTTGATAATCAGCGTGAGGTACCTTCCCTCCAGTTGACAAGTTATTGATAATGTACATATAGTGTACGAAATTTACGTCTAACGAAAAAAAAAAAATTGTGAAGTAAGGAATTAACCAAGTGTTTTTATTCAAGTTACATCACTTCACGTTATACTCAAACCAAATATACAATTATTATTATTCCTATTTATTTTATTTAAATATGTTCATAACAGGCATGAAACTAACACAAAATGAAGCAAAAACGAATTGAAGTAAAAAATCAAACACAGTAAACAATTAAGGAACAGAATGAATGAAATGATGGTAATCACAATAATCTGACACAATGACACAACGTGCCACTTCAAAATTCAAAATATGTAAGTGGGAAAGAGAGATGTAATGATGTCTCGGGAATAAACAATGCTTTCTTTGTCACACATTTTAAATAATATTACTAAGCGGCTGATAGATGTACCTGTTATAATATATATCTATGAACCTTGTTATAGATGAACATTTTTGCAACTAAATGTTTGCAAAAATTTGACAAATATGCGGATTGTTGCATTAATGTCTATCACTGACATTAATGCAACAATCCGCATATTGATACAAGCTTACTATTTGGAAAAGATATATAAAATTATCAACTTCTTAATTAAAAATTACTCAAAAAATGTTAAAATATTGTATATTAAATTTGATTAAAATCTATCCATAAAAAAAAAAACATTAACAAAAGGTAAAGTTTTTACTATGTAAATCCCTATGAGACATCGTTAAACAAACGCACTGTTCTCATTTATCACTTTGTGAAAAATGTTGGCAACTTATTTATAGGTTTTGATATAAATCCACTTGGTTTTGTTTTACATATAGTTTTATTTTATTGTAATCCTTAATAATAGCATTATGTCGAAACTAGTTGAACAATAAAATGAAATTATATGTAAAAAAAAAACAAATGAAAATCTATATATGTACATTTTATGTTTTATTTGTAAATGTAAGAATTGAATTGTAGATCTAATACTTATATACAATATTTCATAAACTTTTATTCTTTGTAGCGAATAACTGAGTATTGAGAATGAATAAATTTATTATTATGTGATGCGTTTTTTACATAAAATGTTGATCAAATATTTGATATGAAATAATTTAAACAAGATGTTCACAAATAATAGTCACTACAGCTTCCTGAAACGCCTCTCAAGACTAGGTATATATGAGGAGAATCTATGCAGTGGGTGTAATGAAGAAGGGTAGACGGCAGGATACATCCTTACCGAATGTCCAGCGCTGTCAAGTATTACCGGCAAACATTTTTTTGCCCATCACAATAATATTTTCAATTTTATTTTTTTGTAAATAACCAAAATAAGTTTTTAAAATATTTTAAAATACTTTGTTCAAATTTATATAATAATCTTTAATATCACTTAGACAATAGTTAGTCTAGATGTAATTTTCTTTTTCAATAATATTTTGAACCACAATTCAAATATTCATTAAAATTCCAATACAAAAACTTGAGGTTACAACAAGGGCTACTGACAAAAATATGGTAGTTGTTGACAGCAGCACGACTTTAACAGCGTGCGGAAAAAATTCTAGATGCTGCACGATTCATACAGTGATGCCGTTCAGCTTTGACCATGACCATTATTTAAGTTGTATTACGAATGGGGCATATATTACATTAAACCATACCAATTAAATCATTTCACACAAATGCTGCAGTTTCGTACCTGTAACAATTTGAAATTTCTGAAAATTTTGTTTCCGATGTATCGAGGTGGTGTTGACTATGCAGACATGCGCATTAAAGTCACACGGATAATCACAGCATATTATTAATTTCGTTAACCTATCTTATTACAGAATCATAATAAACAATCGTGAAAATCTTTACTAAAATTCCAATTATAATAAATGAAAAGTTATTTGGAAGTACTGTCGACGGAAGTAGAAATGGTTTTAAAAGGAACGTGTGTATTTAAACTGTTTCTAATCAATTATAAATCTTTGCATAATTGAAAAACTATTTGTTATTTCCAAAATAAATATCCAATTAAGTAATTAATCCTTGAATAAAATGTAATAATAGTCAAATATATTACCAAGGTCTGTCTATTTTCTTGAACACGGAAATTCAATAATTAAATACGTTGTAAATTACTTAATTCATATTTGTAGATCCCAAATTGTTAGAAAAAATATATATTGACCAATGCAAGGATAAGGAAAATGTTGAATATGATATGGAGCTGTATTCTGACACAGAATTGAGAGGATCATTATGGTGCTTGTGGTAAAAGGGGGCTGGTTTTTGGCATTATTAGTACTTTTTACTGAAGTTGATAATTCACAGCTTTCGAACAGTTGCGATTGAGATTGGTGTATATGAAACAGTATCTGTTTATACACATTTGGTACGCTATTATGTAAAAAATCCAAGTTTCATACATATGCGCCATTCGGAATACAGCCTTAATCTCAGTTCAAAAAGTCGATTTTTTTGTTGAGATAAATCAATACTACAGAGTCCTGCATCACAGCTCGATAGCTCAGTTACTAATTAAGTTAGGACTTTAAAATTTTGGAAACTTCACTTACATCTTAGGATGTACTTCATGAAGTTTTTTTTGATTAAACAGGGTGTCTCAAAAAAGAGTTACGGCATGATGATATATTTTTTTAAATTGCTTGATATACATTCTATTCATTATTTTGGTGCCTTTTATAAAATTTTATTGAAATCGGTTCAGTAATACCAACCAAAAAAATTTAAAAAGTAGAAAAAATTGGTTTTGTGCGGTTGGTTTAAAAAATTGATAAAAACTTAAATAGGATCTTATGAATAAAATTATACAGGGTACTTGTTAAATAACATCTGACAATCCTAACAATACAATCAAATTTTATCGATATGAACTATACAGGGTCTCCAATATTTAGTGTCAAACTTTTAAAACTTGAATGTATTTTATTTTTCTAATTTTAAATTGGAACCTTTGTATATTTTTACATCATTCTATGCAGAATTAAAAAACAAACATTTTTCTTCCTATCAACCCTATCTCAAATCCTAATAGATTAAAAGTTATTTGCAAAAAAAAACTCGTTTTCTCCACTATTTCAATAGCCATTTTGATGAATAAAAATCGAAGGTTGCTTTGAAAAACATTTTTTTAACATTGTAAACTTCAACTGCCAAAGTTAGCTTTAGTAATATTAAAATTATAAATAATTGTTTGCTTAAGCTTTTTATAAGCAATATTTTTTGACAACGAATTCAATCGAGATAATCTTAAAAGAATGATTCTCAAATTTCTAGAATACGAAAATAACTCGTTTTCACCTCAACTTCACAAGAAAACATACAGCAAACAATCAAAGACGTATTTCAAAATATTACACCCGACCTATTACAAAGACTGGCAAGGCAATTTTATGTTCGTCTTCATTTGTGCCTCCAAAACAATTGAAAATATGTCAAAAAATATGTAATTCATTCTAGAAATATTTTTCTTCGATCCTTTTAATATTATAATTAAAACTATGTTTAATACAAAGCTTAATAATTTTATAATGTTTGATTTAGACAAATATTTATGAAACCTTTGAAAATGTCCTTATAATAATTGTAATTAGATGACATGTCTGTCAATAGAATGTTTTTTCAAAGCAACCTTCGATTTTTATTCATCAAAATGTCTATTGAAATGGTCGAAAAAACAGTTTTTTGTCAATAACTTTTAATCTGTGAGAAATTGAGGTAGGGTTGTTAGGAAGAAAATGTTTGTTTTTTAATTCTGCATAGAACGATATAAAAATATACAGGAGTTCCAATTTAGAATAAGGAAAATAAAATACAATCAAGTTTGACACTAAATTTTGAACACCCTGTGTAACTCACAATAATAAAATTTGACTATTAGGATTGTTAGACCTTATTTAATAAGTACATTGTATAATTTTATTAGTAAGATCGTAATTTTTTTTTATTAATTTTTTAAAACAATAGCGCAAATCCAATTATTTATGCTTTTTTATTTTTTTAATTCTAGGGGTGTGTAGGTAATCACAAAAGACTTCTAAATAATGAATAAAATGTATATCAAGCGATTTAAAAAAATATATCATCATGCCATAACTCTTTTTTGGGACACCCTGTTTAATCAAAGATGAAGTACGTCCTAGGACCCAAGTAAAGCTTACAAAATTTCAAATTCTTAACTTAATTAGTAATTGAGCTATCGAAGACGCCCTTACAAGGATTTCTCTACAAAGTTCCTATGTAGCTTTTTTGTCATTTAGCGCGTCCACCAGGCCATTTATCATTGCAACTGACTAGAAGAAATCTTAGGCACTTAACTGCCATCCTTACTGGTCACTGTAGACTAAAAAGGCACCTTTTTCATATAGCCGCTAGTTTTATGGCAAAATGTTGATTAAATAATCAACATTTTGCCATAAAACTAGTTCAGTTCCAGATGAGTTCATAAATATTTTCAAATTTGGTTTCAAATTACGGTGGAGTCCAGAAGCGTTTCACCCGATGACCCATGCACAGTGTGCACCATGACGCAGCTGCTACTCAGTCTACATAGCTCATTTTTATATGAAAAAATTCTCAAATATTCTTCAAACATAATATAAGTAAGTGTCCCCTTAATGCAACATTTTTTTATGTCTATTTGTTCAATGGAATCCCTGAAGAGGAATATATTTGTTTTAAAAATAAAAGAACCATGAATTCTTTTAGTAAAATATTGAAGATAAAATATATTCGTTCTAAAATTAAATAATTGACGAACGTAAAAAAAAACATTAAAGATATTTATTTCAAAAAAAAAGCAAAATGAGAAGTAAACAATATATCTACATATTGTAGAAATTTCAATGTACAACATTGAGGTATAATTTAAATTAATTAAATATAAATGGAAAAAACCATCTCTGATGGGATTTGAACCCCTGTCCCCCGATTGCCGGTCGGGGCGCTACCAATTACACCACAGAGACCTGCAATATTCATTCAGTGCTGCAAGTCCACCTGTATTCAATTTATATAGACATTGATGACGGGCCCGAGGACGGATCACAGTGCTAACCTGTTCCCATCTGAAGTCAAATAATGGAATGGAAATGCAAATGTCGCAATTTTAATTAATTAAATTATACCTCAATATTGCACATTGAATTTTTTACAATTCATTGATATAAATATATACCCTACACCCATATGGGTAGAAAGGATCATTGAATATATATACATATATATACAGGGTGGCGCAAGATTCCAATGAAGTCCAATATATAAGTTATTTAGAAATTTACAAAAAAATATTACTGACATAATTTGTAGCTACTGTAAAACTTCACATTTTAAAATTAGTTTTATATATACAGGGTGTCCAATAATCACGTGACGTATCAAACATATGATTTTTTTAAATGGAATGCTATATTTTTTATGTCGATTTTAGATTCTACGCTTAAAATTAATCATTTTTGACATAAGGTTTATTAGGTCAATTTTTTATATTTTAAAAGTTATAAACAATTTAATGTTGAAATAAATGGAAGTTTGGGGCCTTATTTTTCAAAATTGAAAAACGATGTAAAGTTTCTGTTAACGAAATTTAATTAAAAAAATGCTTAATAATATTAGGATTAATCGTTTGTTACCATAAAGCAAATGTTGTGTACAGGGTGAAACAATACACAAAATGATTTTTTTCTTTTTTCACTTAAATGGAACACCATATATTTTTTATATCACTTCAATAGAAAATTGGTTGTTCTTTAATTTTTTTATAATAAACTATACCCCTATTTGTTACCGTTTTTTAACAATTTCAATTCAAAATACAAAATTATAAGTTTCGCTTATAATCTATAATGTAAGTAGGCTATAATTAAAACAAATGCAATTCATAATCGTTTTCTGACATTTAATAACATACTTCCTAACCTAAAAGGATATTCAAATGACAATCGATATTTAAAGGCGCATGCAAAATATAAAGAAATAGTTGCTTATTTAGCGAGTTATAATGGTTATTGGGACATATTTTTTTAAGAAAAAATTGTAAAATGTTTAAATGCTATTGAATTAAAAAAAAAAATGACATGAATGTGTGAAATAAACACATAAAAATGTTAATACTAACAAAATATAATGATATAAGTATTTTATTATTTCTCTTAGTATCTATTTTCGTTATTTTTTTCAGTCAACATGAATTGTTTAAATAAATCAATTTAATAAGCATAAAGGAATATTTTAAATATTTTTCTAATAATAACCAAAAAATATAGTTGTTAGTTTTTAACAATTAAATTAATCATTGATTCAAGAAGTATGTTTTACTGCACTAGTGTTACAAAATATAACGTAAAATGTACTTTACTACTAAATATGATATTAAGCGTACCTTTCATAACTAAATAAATTAGTTGTTCTGGCGCGGCCTACTTTGGTTAAAAATTCTATACCAAATTTGTATTTGAGATTAAATATCTCAAAATCAGTAAACGGTAGCTATTTAATATGCCATATTAAAAATGAAGAGTGATCAATTTTTTATTAAAATAGCATAAAAAATATGGGGTGTCCCATTTAAGTAAAAAGAAAACAAAATCATTTTGCGTATTGCATCTTGTATATAAAAATTTGTTTTAAGAGAAAAAAAGAGCATTTCTTTTATTATTAAGTATTTTTGCATTTGTATGGCGTTGACAGAATGTTTATTTCATTTTTCATTATTGAAATATTAGGCTCTAAACATCTATCTTCAACATTCATTTGTTTATAACTTTTAAAATATGAAAAATTGACCTATTAAATCTTATATAAAAAATAATTATTTTTAAACGTATAATCGAAAATCTTCATAAAAAATATATCATTCCATTTAAAAAAACATATGTTTGATAGGTTATGTGATTATTTAACACCCTGTACATATGAAACTAATTTTAAAATGTGAATTTTGACAGTAGCTACTAATAATGTAAGTAACATTTTTTGTGTATTTCTTAATAACTAAGATATTGGACTTCATCAGAATCTAGCGACACCCTGTATACATATGATATAAATATAATTTAAAAGGAATATAAATTTAATTTAATTAAACAAAATATACTTACTGTTATTGCTTGTTCTATAAATTTCCTAAAATTTTCCTTATAAGAACTTTTATTCTTTCTAGAGTAGGCATCCAAAACTATCTTAACAAAATGCAGGTCTGTGTTTTTGTAAAGTAAGCATAACCTCGCAAAAATGGGGAACGTTAATAATTTTACTTTATCAAGAAAATTTAGAATTGTTGATTCACTCATAAACTCAGTCTAGAAAAAAAAAGAATCATTAAATTAATACAACAATGGATTAGAAAATTAAAATTGAAAATAAAAGTATTAAATGTATTTTCCTCTCGCAATTGCGACATGATTTATAGAAACGTAAGTATGTAAAAAATATCCAACTGGAAAAATACCCTATTGAATATTGAATTACACAAGGGGATGGGAGAGGAATACAGAAGGTATATGTGTTGTGTGGTAGGAATCGATACATGGGAACATTGGATGAATCAGTATGAAGTGATGAAACATGTGAATTCATTAAGTCTTGGTGATGAAGAGAGATTAATATATCGATGTTTGTATGAGAGCGGAATAGAAGTATGCAAGGCAATAAAAATGAGAGAAGAAAAGCGTAGCCAAGTGATGGTTGAGAATAGATGCAAGGATATAAAACAAATTAAATTGCAATTAGTAATAAGAGCGGAGAGTTAGCTTAGGTGTTTTATAGTTTGTCATTTTAGGTCCATTTACAGCCTCAGTGCCGTCTCTTTGGAGATATTAGGTTTAGGTTTAGGAGGGGTTTTAGTGGGTAGGCCCCACACTCCGTTCATACATGGATTTCCCCTTCCACAGCCACCACCACCCCGGGTGTCCAAATAAGAAAGGTCACCGGCTATGTTGAATGTGAACTTTACAAAGAAGCCTCTATATGTGTTATGAAAACGTGACCGTTTTGAATTCATGAATCAATAAGTGTTTTGCTCCATTTATGCAATTTCTGCATGTAAATTACGATTGAAATAAAAATTTATACATTTTAAATTGTAGTATTTTTATTTCGGCCAAAAATTATAAGCTTGAAAGCCGTTTCCTATTTAATTGTAACGCAAATGACTGGAATTTTATTATTGATTATTAATGAGATTAAAAAAATGTTCTTTCTACTATCTATTTTTTTTTTTTTTTCAAAAAGGTACTCACTTCGCAAATATCTTTAAATCTGTGGAAATTTTTAAAATGTTACTAGATTGAGGTATATTGAATCTACATATGCTAATTTCTTTGGTATTCACTTTGCAAAAATAATGCTGATTTGATGTATAATAATGTTTCATAAAAATGTAGTGATTTTTATACTGATATAGTGATATATTTTGTAAATATTTTAACTTTCTATTTATACAGTGGTGCAAACTAAAAAAATGTTATTTATTAATTTATTTTTACATTTTATTGATGTAACCAATTGATTTATATGATTTTTTTAACTTGATATTTCATTAAATATAAATGAAATATTATTTCTAAAATAATAATAAAAGACATACATAGGAATTAAAAACTGTATCATAATAATAATACAAATATTTTTAATTTTTAACTTATGACTTGTTAAGCATAAGAAAAATATCCAAATTTTATATTTAGGATTTCAAGTCTGTGTTTAGTATTGGAAAAGTGCATGTTTCGTAGATGAATTTAACAATTATTAATTTGCCTTTAAAATTATTTATTAATAAATGTTTAAGCATTTAATGTAATACTTATATATTAAACAAAAGATATTATGAAGGATAATTTTATTTATCTAATTATCTCTTTTAAATGATGTTAGAATAATTGGAATTGAGGAAAAACAAATTTTTATTAAATTATTTTAAAACATACAACATTTAAAAAAAAAAAACATAATAATAATTAGTAAATTCAGTAACATATTGTTAAAAAAACTATCTATCAATTACTAAATTTTAATTGTATGGTATTGATTAAAACTACATTAAATGAATAACCTGACAAGAGGTAATTAATTTTCAACATATTTAATGATCTTTTAAAGTGCTTATACAATGTAAGTCATAGCAGTCGCTAAAGAGGAAATAATTTAATAATTAATTACTTGAGTAAATTAGTTATTTTCAAATTATTACTATTTAATTTACTCACATGTGACCTAGCAAATAAATATTATTCTACAAATCCAAGTAATGATTAAAATAATGATAAATCACAACATTAATAGAGAGACAAAATTAATATATATATATATATATATATATATATATTCAATGACCTTTTCTACCCATATGGGTGTATTGTTTAAGAAAATTAATAAGAACAATAATGTATTAATATTTTTACTAACTATATTACGTTTCTGAAAAAAAAAAAAATCCATTTGTTTCTTTCCAATTTGCTATATGTATAAATCAATTATAAATGCCACTTATAATAAAACTTTTTCAGGGTTACCAATATGCATAAATAATCTTAATAAAAAATATATAAAATTCTTCTTCGTATTGTCTTATGAGGCTTTTGATATATTAAATGTGTATTTGAAAAATATTCTCTAAATATTTTGAATGAAATCAATAGAACTTAAAATCAATTATACATTTATAAAATATCAATGATGTAGGTCATTATTAAATTGGGAGTTTCAACAATTTTTAACTTCTTCACTAGTTTATTTGAAAATATCAGAATTATGAAACGGTAATCCAATTTTTTCAATAGAAGACTTCAATTACAATTAAAAAAAGACAAATTGGAAATAGCCCTTTCTTTGTGCAATCACCCCACAAAAAAATCATATCTGCGACCCTCTCCCGAGCCGATATATTAAATTTTCATTTCAGACATACATATTTTATTTCACATTAATTATTTTCTTAATTACATTATCTTACAAAAACGCCAAGTGTCGTGTGAAAACAATAATAAATCCAGATTTTTTTCTTGTACAAAAAATATATTAGAACACAACGAAATATACGTGTGATTTCCTATGTTACCTCTGCCGACTCACCACGTAGTTTGTTACATGAAAATTAATTTTGGACTTGGTACATAATTGTTGTGCCAACTGAGCGTCTTTCTATGTTGTTTTATTTATAAAAGTGTTTGTTAAATATAATAATTTAAAATCCCTGGTAACATTTTTGGAATTAATTTGTTTTTTTTTTTTTGGATTTATGTACCGGGTGTCCAAATAAGAAAGGTCACCTATATGTCAGGAACTAGAGTCCTAGAGTTTTCAAATAAAAAATATGGTAATAAAAGTGACCATGAGAAAATGCTGGAAATAAGTTTAAAGTTCGTAATTCTTCTGGTAGGGGGCGCAATAAACAGTCGAAAAATAATACTGCGATTATCTCAAAAAATGTTCAAATAATGACATTGTAAAACTACATTTTTTTGAAATCATGAGGAGTTTGTACTAGAAATATATTACAGACAATTTTCTCTTACTCTTGAAATAAAGGGTAGGGGAAGGTCAGAATTTATAAAGAGCAAATATCAAATAACTCTTTTGTTTTTTAACCGATCTTAATGATTTTAATGTAGGACGAAAGAACTTATCATACTGATTAAAATAATTGTCAACAATCATAAAAACAAGTAATTCAGTCGCTGCTAGGTGGCGCCAAGTTAAAAAGAATATAACTATTCCATTTTTCATACGAATTTCAAATGGAATGATATATGTTTCTTAGTATCAATAGAAAGAGCGTCTCAATATCTTTTATCTATCACAAGTTATGAAAAAAGAAAATTTCAAATGTTATTGGAAAACTTTTTGAGGTTAATAAAATTTATAACAAAAATAACAAAATTGAATTAGTTTGTCACCACCAGGGGGCATTTTCTAAAGTGTGCGAAATTATTTGGATACACTCTTTCTTAATAGGTCAATTGATGGGGATGCTTATTTTTTGGTCACCGAGATTTGCTGAATGTTCATATTTTTATTTTTGGGGCAAATTAAAAGATATTTGTTATCAACCCAGGCCCACAATGAGGAAAGACATCATTTTTTTGATCGAAAATGCAAAAACTTCAGCAATAGATATACTGCTATTGCTTGAGTGGATGTTACTGTGGACTCATTGGACAATTTGAAAGACAAATTTTGATTGAAAATTTGGCGTTTAAAATGTTTTTCAATTTTGTTTTAATACTCTTTCTGCCTGTATTATAAGAAATATTTCTTGATTTAAAAAAATCAAAATACAAAATAATTTAATTTTGTTATTTTGGTTATAATTTAATTTATTTTAAATTAACACATAAAATTCTTAAAATTTATATTTATATATATTATATATATAATTTTTAATACACTCGCTTGCTAGTCGCCGTAGAGTGCAGACGTACGCTCCAGAGTTTATAAATAATTTATCGATTTGGCTTCATTAACATTTTACATTTTAATAGTGGTAATTCCCACCAATTACAACTATACCCATAACTATGGGCACCGACTCTGAGGGAGAGTTTAAAACGCCGAAAAAACGAGGGAGAGGAAGACCGCGCCACGATGACACGGACAGCTCCATCAGTGACCTGCAAGAGGTAACACACCACACAAAAAAACTTAACAAAGGAATAAATTCACCAACTAACACACCCAATTTGCCGACACACACATACAAACACACATACACATTCAACACCACCCAAGACATGAGCCGCGTGCAAATGGCTCAAATATGGAGCAACAGACAATTTGACAATACAGCCATTATTATTAAAACGAAATTAGGATTTTTAATAAAAACCAACGCCGAACTACAAAAGACACTAAACGAATTAAATACACTATGCACCGAAAAAATTATCACGCATCACTCGATCGTGACCTCCAAAGCAGCCCCAGAAAAAAGAACACAATCCGCATCGTACAGCTGCATTATCAAGTCCGTCGAATTAGAAATTCAAGACCAAACAATAAGCGATCATTTAAACAAAATGGGCATAGAACATCGCTATTGTAAAAGAATTATCTCACGTGCCACAGATCAAAAAACAATCTTTATTAGAATAATCACCGCATCACACGAGGCATACTGCACACTTTTAAAAAACAAATTTCCTTTCCTTAACAGAATATATAAGGTTATTGAAAGTATCGCTCCCGCTCCAATACCAGTGCCGTGCAATAAATGTAATTTATTCACCCAACAACTTCAAGACAGAAATAAAATGTGCTAAATGCGCCGGACCGCACAGTACTGCAACTTGCAAGACATCGCTACCAGAAAAATGTACTTCATGTAAGGAAGAGGGGCATGCAGCCTGGTCGATGAAATGTAAAAACCGTCCAACAAAACCCATTGAAGGGATACCAAACGTTAGAATACAACTTACTAACAAAAAATCAGCTGACATAGACAAGTCATTGACTTAAAACTCCCGCGTCCATAACTCATTTACACTACATGACTTTATACTAGACACTTACGCCACGGAAATAAATAAACCAACGAACACAGACAGAAATGAATTGCTCAAAAAACTACGTCGCAGTTTCGCAGAGTCTTACAACATAGACACGCATGCTTCATTTTCAGGCAATCGTGTATTCATAGTCATGTTTGACCTAAAATTCCCAGATATAATTCCCACAGTAGTTCCTACAGATGGAGTGTACACAGCTCATGCACCGGTTACCCTTTGCTAGTATACGATTCCTTTATTCCAACATAAACTCCCTTCCCAGTAAATCTCATCTCCTTTTCCATTACCTTTCTAATAACCCTATCCACGTGAGCCTACTCGTTGAATCCAAGACTAAAAATGTATTTTCATTTAATGGTTGGAGAAGTGTGCAGACACCTTTTTCAGTCATTAATCGCAATCATCGAGGAGGTTCCATTGCAGCCTTTCATCCCTCGATTCCTTTCGGTAAATCTAACCCTCCCCATATTAACAATCCCTTAAACGAATGTCTCCATTTCACCCTTCCCTTTAATAATATAGCCATCCACATATTTTTAGTTTATATTCATCCTCATTCTTCTATTGAAGACACAATTTTCACGAAAGCATCGCTATACGATCACGCTATTATAATTGGAGACTTTAACGTCAATAGTAGAAAATCCCGACATGTCCACAATTTTTGTTCTAATTCCAATTTTATTAAAATCCCTACGCCTCCCACATTCATTATGAACGAAAATCAATCTACCACTCCTGACCTTATCCTATGCACCTCCAACATTCGCCCTATTATCCATTCCCTAAAACTAATTCCAGACATCTGCTCCGATCACCTCGCAATCCAATTTGACCTTAATACCCTATCACCTCCCGCTCAACCACTTCCCGAGTTTATCCTCAATTACCAGAGCTGTAATGTAGAAAAAGTTGCTGAAGACATTCTGACAATTTTTAATAATGATGAAGACATAAATCCTACTCTTATTTCCCGTTTTAATAAAATATTATCCGAATCCATTTCCCGACATACTCCTAAAATTAAAAAACAATTTTACAAATATCCACTCCCAAAATTTATCCTCAGACTGTTAAAATATAAAAGACAGATTTACAGAGACATTAAATTCAATGACGACGGTTCAATTAGACGACGATTTAACCAACTGAATAGACAGATCAAATCTTTAATTTTAGAGTTTAGACAAAATAAATGGACAGAAACTTGTAACAAAATAAATGAAATGCAAGGAAAGACTTACTGGACGGAAATTAAAAAATTATCGAAATACAAAAAATCTGACAATTTTAACAATATTAAAGACCCGACGGACAATACAATACTGACCGACGATTTTTCTATAGCGGAAGCTTTTGCAGGACAGTTAGAGAAGACGTTTAAACCGACAAAAGACAACGACTATGACGATTTTTTTTTTAATTTGGTAAACAATTGGTACGACGCTTTCGACAACACTCCTTTACCTTCACCACCAGACGATACAATAGACGAGACAGATTACTACACAATATTACACTCTGGTAAAAATTCCTCTCCCGGCTTCGATAAAATCCCCAGATTCGTTCTCAAAAAGCTCCCAAACGAAATCCATCAATTTATTCTCAAAATTTTCAATTATTGTTACTCCCATCAATACTTCCCTCCCCAATGGAAAAAGGGAATAATCGTTTGCATCCCGAAATCCGATAATGATCCCACACTAGTGTCCAACTACCGTCCTATTACCCTTCTTCCTGTCATCGGAAAACTTTTTTAATCCCTCATTAAACAAAAACTCCTCAAGTGTTGGATTGAATATATCCCAGAATACCAATTCGGCTTCCTTCCCAAAAGATCCACAATAATTCCCTTATCCATCCTTACTTCCAATATGCAAACTAAACATTTGGAAGGTCAACAATCAGCCGTACTATTTTTGGATGTACAAAAAGCGTTTGATACAGTTTGGCATATTGGACTCCTTTACAAATGCTTCCTTCTACACATTCCGCGTCACTTAATTATTCTTATACATAACTTCCTTTCCAACAGATCCTGCCAAGTAAGAATACGACAAACTCTCTCCCATTCATTTCCAATCTTACAAGATGTCCCTCAAGGTTCTCCTTTATCCCCACTCCTATATAATATATTTTGCCATGATATATACAATCCAGACCCCACATATTTTAACCCATCCCAGTATTCTTTACTTTTCGCTGATGACACAGCTCTCATAACCCATGCTCCCACTCTTCAAGCAGCACAACGATCACTACAAACTTCATTCGACTCGATACAAGCCTGGTGCTCAAAATGGCGCGTTAAAATTAATCCTGCTAAATCGAAACTCTTTATCCCATTCCACAAAATTACACCGCAGTCTCCCACAATTTCTATCAATAATACCTTAGTCTCTCCTTCAAACACCTGCAAATACCTAGGCATTCTATTCGACTCCAAACTCTCCTTTAAACCTCATATCCTTTCATCTAAAATTAAAATTCAAAACAGGGCCCGGCATTTCAGATCTCTTACGTACAAGCAACAAGGTATATCCATTAAAACCGCCACTTATATATACAAAGCTATCTGCCAGCCCCTGCTTGATTACGGTGCTATCCTCTTCACTCAACTCATTCCTTCCACTATGTATCACCTCCAAGTCGCCGAAAGATCCTCCCTAAGAATCCTTACCAAACTCAGGCATCCCAACAATCCACTTCACAATCCCTCCAACGAATACCTTTATGAATCCACCCAAATCCCACCCATATCCCAGCGTATATTAGCCTTAAGTAAAAAATTTGCCAATAATTCTGATAATCTACACCTTCTTACAAAATTCTGTATTCCCCGTAACCCTAATATCCTTCCTAAATACAAACATCCTACAATCACCATTCATCAATTCATTTGCGCAAATCATCAGGACAGTTCAGCTAGCTAGCATAGATTTTTCTTTAACTTCATCATAAATTCACGACAGGGCAGAAAGACCTCTGATCGATAGCCCATACAGACTAACACCTACATGTATTGTTATTATTTATAATGTTATATTGTTAAAATTATCTATATAGTCTGAATAAAGATATATATATATATATAATTTTTAATACTAAAAATTCTTTTAATTATAACTTGTGATAGGAATTAGATATAGACTTCCGGTTTTCACTAAATTTCTTACTTTTTAATCCTCTTTCTACTAACACTAAGAAAAATATATCATTCCATTTGATTTTTTTAAGAAAAATTACCACTAGGTGGCGCCAACTTAAAGTATAGATAATTAATATAATATAGTGGTAATAAAGTTAGTTATTTTTCTGATTATTGCCAATAATTTTAATCAGTATGATAAGTTCTTTCATCTAACATTAAAATCATTAACATCTCTTAAAAAATAAAAGAGTTATTTGACATTTGCTCATTACAAATTTGGACCTTCCCCCACTTTTTATTATACGAGTAAGAGAAAAAATTCTATAACATTTTTGTTTTATGAACTCATCATGATTTCAAAAAGTGTAGTTTCATGATGCCTTTATTAATTTTTTTTTGAGATAATCGCAATATTACTTTTCGACTGTTCATTGCTTCCTCTACTAGAAGAGTTACGAACATGAAAATTATCTCCAGCATTTTCTCATGATCACTTTTATTAACATATTTTTTATTTGAAAGCTAGCTCCGGGGATTAAATGCAAACAAATATTTTTTTATACAAACCTTTACAGTATATAAAAAAAAACAAGCACAAATAAAGTCAATGAGAAATAACCGAAAAAAAAAAAATCGTAGCACACACACCAAAAGGTGACAGAGTACAAAAAGAACCAAGACAGTGTCAGTTGCGGCGGCAAAATCAGGTGGCGTCCATTGAAAATGTAAGTTACAATTTTTGTTGCCGGGGATTAAAATAATCGCCGGTAACAGTACACATTTCAATTAATAATTATATTTAATATATATATATATATATATAATCTAAAATCCCCATCTACCATAATGGTGGTGTAGGAGTAATAATTATATTAAATATTTAATTTAAACTTCATTAGTATATAATTGTAGTGAATTTGATCAATATATTTATTTTGTCTTTAGAGAAACTTGTTTTTGTTGTTATGATTACATTTATGCAATCATTGCAAGTTGTGTGCCGTCAGTTCTCCTCATACATTGCATAAACTAGGCACATTGTGATGAAAGGGCCTCTAAATATTTTCAGTCCGTACGTTAGCAATAATTCGTGTGACCTCCGCAAATTCAGCTGTGCCGCTAGCGATCAGGAGACTTGTCTGTTGGCAGTTTTGTCACGTGGGTGAAAAGTTATCGCGAGAGAGCGATCACGCATGTTCGCATAAGCGTTATACTTCTTTATAAATTCCATATTCAATGCCGGCTATATCTCAGGACTATGGGTGTATTTTTTTTAATAAAACAAGTCATGAGAAAATACTTGAAATAATTTTCAAGTTTGTGGATACTTTGACCAATTTGAGGATATTAGTCGTTCAATTGTTTAATTTTGTTATGAATTTTATTGAAATAAAAAAGTTATTCAAATGAAATTTTTATTCAAAATGTTCTTTTGTTTACAATTTGTGATAGGATAAAAATATGGACTTGCAGTTTTCACTGTAATTTAAGATAAATACATCATTACATTTGAAATTTTTGAGAAAAATGGGAAAATCTACTTCTTAACTTGATGCCACCTTATTAATCAGGGTAAGTTATTTCATATGACATGAAAATCATTAAAATCGCATAAAAAACAGAAGAGTTATTTGACATTTGCTCATTACAAATTCGAACCTTCCCCGCCCTCTATTTTAATAGTAAGGGTAAAGAATTGCTAACATTGTTTATTGATAAACTCATTGCGATTCCCATAAGTGTAGTTTTAGAATAGCTTTATCTGAACATTTTTTGAGAAAATCGGCCCTATTCCCTATCGAAAACGCTAAACATAATGGTGGACAGTTACGTTGGGATAGCAGTCTACGATAGCGTGTGCAACAACGTTTCTGGATAATTCCGTATTCCGTATCGAGTAACATGTTATTCCTGCAATATTAAAAAAGAATATAGTTTTTATGTGTCGGTAGAAAAAGAGAGGTTATTATATGTCGAATTAGTAAGACAAGGCCGATAAATTTCAACATTGTGCTCATCGAATGACTGTTGAATGGTTGAATTCTAACCTAGTAAAATGTGTGTGTGTAAACTATAGAATCGAAGACAACATCCATAAACAGTGTGATTTTGTCCTTTATTAAAAAACGTACTCAAAGCATCTGTAAAATGCAAATTACTTGTGTTTTCATGTGGAGTTGAAATGTTCATAAGGCGATCATAAAAAAATCAAATTGTGCTTTGGTTTTCTCTGATTTAAAGTTTATAAGTTGTTATATGATTGTATTAAATTTCACTATTCACATCATTAGTAAAGGGGTTTGACAATAATCACTATGTTTTGTGAACCCCCACAGTGCCCTCATTAAAAAAATACATTAAAAATTACATCTTTAATATAAAAAATCCCTGTTTCGAATTAGGGGATAATTTATGAAAAGGCACACTCGTTCCTCAATTATTTATGCACATTCTATGGATTTCTGAAGGAGTGCAGTATAAAAATGCTCTCTTTTGATAGTTTAAATTCAATTTTACAAGAGAATAAGCCAAAAATACAATAATATTTATTAAACTACCGCTAAAAAACAATTTGAATTGAAAATAATCTTGAAAAGCGGCTAAACGCTATGATAACTTGACTTATTTCGGTGCCTCCTATTTTCAACGATTTTAGCGGCTGTCATGGCGCTGATCGTTGACTAAGATAGCGGTTTAGTGTGATACGGAATACGAAACAGCCATATAACATAACCTTGAAGAATAGCGTGCTGTCAAAAATAGCTTTTTCGATAGGGAATAGGGCCGAATCACAGTATTATATCTTTGAGTGTTCATTGCACCCCCTTACAAATTTAAAAATTATTTTCAGCATTTTCTCATGATTTGGTTGAAAAAAAAACAACTTAAAAACTCTAAGACTCATAGTTCCTGAGTTATATTTGGACACCCGGTATTTGCATACAAATATAGATATTCTTGATGGTTGAGACATGTTAATTTAAAGGATATATAAATACATAACTGTATAATACAATGTAAATTTATTGATTATACTTGATAATGGTAAGCTGATTTGCAAAAACTGCAGTAGTTTTAATAAATTTTTGTACAAACAAAGTTATTTTTTTAAATATCCTTTAAATATAGATATGTTTAGTTTATTTCATTTATACCATATGATCAAGAACTTTTTTCCTCTTGAGTGCTTTGATTTTTTTCTTTATTTTACATTTTGTAGGTACCAGTAAATAGAAACAAATAAAACATTATGTGTCATTTTTTATCAAATCAAATTCTTCAATTTGTTAGACCAACATAACTTATAGCTAACTATTACTAATTTTATTGCCAACATCATTTTTTATACTATTTGTAAATAAAACAATATTTTTTATTAGAAAATATCATTTACACAATTATTTAAATAAATTAATTAAAACATAATTTGAAAGTAATTAATAAATTATTTTCAAATCATTTTTATTTAATATTTTTTTATTGTTTACAAATAATGTATTATGGAGTTTCATCAAGTAAAAGCCTCAACCATCAATTTTTTTTTTTTAATAAAAAAAAATCAATATAATCTAGAGGAAAAAAGTACTCCATTAGAATTTCATTTACCTCAGATTGTTTGTATGTAAACAATTTACAAAACAACAGCAACATCTTATAGTGTATTGTTGAATACAACTCGAAAGCCCCTTTGTCCAAATTATTAACATCGTACCAAGGCAGAGCGTTGAAAACAAAACTTTTAATGACTCTGGCAACAATTGGATCACAGGTCACGTAGCACCAAAACTGCTGATATGAACAACTTAACAAAAAATCGATTCCTTCTAAAAATTGTTTGTTTTTAAGGAAAAATGCTTCGTTTTCCTCGACGGACACTTCCGGAAAGTAAGGCTGGAAGAAGTGGAACGGATGATTTATTTCCAGCCATCTCTTATCCTGTAATAAAAAAAGAGCAATAAGTGGAAGATCAGTCATAATAAATGGAAGATGACACAAGCGCCATCTTTTGCCTAATTTCATGTGGCATCGTCCGGATCCAGACCACCGACCTTCAGTAAACAATTAAATGAAGCATGTTTTAGGAAAAATTAAAGTTAGGGCCAATTTTACAATCCACAAATAAGGTGTTAGTAACATACACACGGAATAAAAGTTGATGTCTATGATTCTCTTAATTTGATTATCAATAAGACAGAGCTGATAACCGAATGAAAAAATCAAGAGTAACGTTATTTGAGATTTGTAAAATTGGGCCTAACTGAAGTAAAGAGAATAATTTTTATTATATTACAATAATATATTTGAAAATCGATTTAAGAAAATCGACCTTTCTTTGTTTTAAATCGTACAATTGGCTTTTTATTCAGCTGGTAAATCTGCACTTCTTTGCCCATTTAACTGTTTCTCTTTTTCTTATAGTTTCCCAGATCCTCATAGAGGACACGAAAAAAAGAAACTCACCCTGTATATAAATATTTGTGGTTGTGATGATTTTCTATAATAACTAATAATTCTATATCTATTATAATTTCTGAAAAAATGGGGAATACCCTTTTTCTATAATATGTTTGGAATTATAACAAATTATTATAAATAAAATTTATAAACAAAAACAGAACCTTATATGATTCTGCAACCACGGGTCTTATTCCTGAAATCAATTGCATGAAATCGGTCGTACGCAACTGTCAAATTCACATGTAAATTCCTATCTAAATGACAGATTTCATACGCCCGAAACGTTCGATCAAATTCAGGAATACGGGCCCTGAAAAACATCGCACGATTTAACAATTTAGTTGCGCACCCTCATTTTAATTACCAAACTACCACTTATAAATAGAATATATAAACAACTCACCAAGGCTGGAATTCTCTCAATTCGAACATCATAATTCTTTTTAACAGCGTCCTCGTCGATGGCCTAACAATCAAACATTTAATTAACGGATTACACGCATTCTTTTTAAATACTCACTTCATTCTTGTCACACTTCGCGGTCTTCTTGAGGTTTTTATATTCTAAATTCAATTCATTCAAAGGCAATTTATTGGGGTTCTGAAAATAATCTAGGTTATGTGATCCAATATTGTTGTCGCGAGCAGTTGTTTTTTACCTGTAATGAGTTGATTTTTAACAAATAATCCATTTATGTGTGGAATTCTCCCGATCAGTTTCGAATAAAATCAAGTTATGATAAATTATTTGATTAAAAAAATAACAGTCCCACTACAACTTATGTTCGTTTTCGACAAGTTGGTGACAGAATTTAATACAGTCTACAGTTGAACGATGGTTGACAATGCGTCATTTGAATTTAGTAGACCTTGCGAATAGATTTACCTTGAATCAAGTTTTACCATAGATATATATGCATACCATAGATGTTTATTTTTAGTCATCTAGTATAAATTAACATCTATGGTATATACATTTATCATAGATGTTAATGTAAATTAATTAGAGTCAGTGTAGTCAAATGTATATTCTATGTCGATGGAAATTCAATAGATATAGTATATAACACAATAGTGTATCAATGGAAAAGCAGCGCTATTTGGAGGCTTTGTTGGTTTCATCAATTATTATTATTATTGGCAGTTGTGCCAAATTAATATTTGTTTTTGAAATGAAAATATAATTATATAATAAAATCAAAATTCATTGTATTAAATGTTATAGACTTATAATTATAGTCAGTACTAATATTTATAAAATTATTGTTTTGTCATGTTTTTAATGCGCAGTGGCGCCAACCTTTTATTTATTGTAGTAATAAAAAATATATTTAAAGAACATTAAAGAGCAATTAATTGTATTAAATTTTAATGGTTAATCAATTTTATTACAATTAATGCTAGTAGTAATAATATTTATATAATTATTGTATATTAAATTTACTTTTAGAAATATTGAATTTTACCTGTAAAATAACCCCCTTTTGTTTTCATTTCCCCGTGTTGGCAGCAATGAACCAGTCATCGCATGATCTCCAATTGGACTCGGGCTTATTTTTCAGTCTGCCAAACGAAAATAAAAACTAGAGATCGCGAATCCAGTGATGTGCAGTTTGTGATAATAAAAGAACCGACCGTAAAACCTTCACTTAGCGGGTGAGTAAAGCTCCCACAGGAAAAAATCGCGCCACGTAAAACACGCTGGCCTGCGCTCGAGTGTGCTTTAAACGGGCGCGTTCGGCCCCCTTGTTTCCGCTTTACATTCGCACCTAGGTTATGTAGCAGGTTTGGAATTCTTTCACCTCTGATTTAGTTTGTTTTTATAATTTACAGGAGAGGGTGTTTTCGGGATTGAAAGGCATTATTTGATGATTGATATGCAAATTAACGGGTGTCTAACACGAGGAATTGATTCAGTTGTTTTGTTTGGAGGGAATTGGTTCACGGGTTATTAATGCTTTCTTTTTAATTCAATTAATGCAAGTCATTCAAGAGGGGAAAAAAGTGGGTTTGTGTTAAGTGGAGTGTGAGGATTAGGAAATTCGATACAGAGTTTGCTGAATCGAATGCAATTGCTTAATTGGACTCAATGATTTTTTTTTTAAATGAAAGAAGAAATTAATCGGTGCTATTCTGTAAGGGAATTTTTATGTTTAACATCTACGTTATTTTTTTATCATCACAGCTTTTACATTCTTCAACTAGTAACAAATAATTGTAGAATATAACAGTTTAAATATATAATCATTTGCCTTGTCTACCATTCGGTGTAAGGCTTAACATAGTTTATAAGTTCAGTTAAATTTCTGATTGTTCGATATAAACGAACAATCGGGGCCATTCTGCAAAAGAAATATTAAGTTTAAAGTGTTTGTTATTTTTTATGATCACAGTCTAAGTAGCTTTTAATATATATATGTATATACATAGAATGTGAAATTAATTTATTAATGAATAATAAACTTAACATTTCTCTAATGTAAGTAATAGTTTTAATATTTAAACAACATTTCATGTTGTAAATAATAAATATGAACAGATTATTAAAAATCTACCAATAAAAGAAATAAAATAATGCAAGTCCATAAGTGCATTCCATTAATTTTGTAGATTGTGTTTAGATAAAGTTTACAGGGTCTTGCCATGGCTTTATCTGATTTTTCTTTACTTAAAAAAAATCTTATTTATATATATTGCTCAAAACTTTATCTGCAATAGATAAGATACTAATAAGTTGCTCATTTGATATTTAATGGCTGACATAAATAGAGTTCATTTAAATTTTAAATTACTAGCTTTTATCTTTGGACAATAAGGTTGTTATTTTTGAACAATAAAACATTTTTAAGTTCATTTAAAGAATTTCAATCATTGTTAAAATGTTATTTATGTTGGAATAATATGAAAATATATTGTAATTATAAATAAAATTTCACCAATATAAAACTTTCAACCTTATACCACCTCCAAGTATCTGATTGATTCTCTCTAAGAAGTAAAACTAAAAAAAGTTTATTTTAAAATACAAATGTAATTTTATACATTATTCTACACGCAACTAAATTAAGGAATTGTTTTTATATAATTGAAAAGATAGCACAAAGCACCATCTTTTGCTTAATTTATAAGTGGCATCGTCAATGATTTGGGTCTACAAAATAAATATTAAATAAAATGAAATAATGCTTTTCAATTTCATTGCTTTTCTTAATTTACCTTTACAGTTCTGTACATACGCAGTTCTCGATGGTGTATGGAATCTGGCCGATTATCATCACCGCCAGTCACGTAGTCATTTTTTCTTTCCATCCCCACAGCTGACGAACTACCAACCACCCCCATTTCGAAAGCACGGGGTCTCACTTTTTTTTACTAACCGAAACGTTTGTGTGTACATTTAAGAATGGCTGGGAAAAAGTCTCGCTCGAGGACCTCACAGAACAACCAACAACAACAACACCCCGTGTCGCTAACCACTAACCTAACGAGCCGTCCAACAGGTGGCGGAGCGGCCAACGGGCCCGCCGGCGGTGCCCCGTCGTCAAGGCCCTCGCCCGACGACCTGTCCAACTTCACCAAGCAGCAGCTGCAGGCCGAGTGCCGGCGCAGGGGCCAAAAGACCACCGGCACCAAAGTCGAATTGGTACGCCAGCTAAACGACTCGAAATATAAAAGAGAGAAAAGGCCAGAACCGTACACTGTAACCGTTCTGTAGTTAGTCACGCTTGAAGCCAGCTTTTTGTTGTTGTTGCTGTTGTCGTTATTATTTTTAACTTTGTTCTGCTTTTGCATGTTGATTTTTTTCATAACCCTCTTGCTTTGTTGATTTATAATGTGTTAGTTTAAATGTTATTTTCCATCAAAGAGACTACATGTGTTATTATATGCTTATTATGGTGTTTTTTTTTATAAAGAATCAAATGAGCTGGTTTAGAGCTGAAATCAAAAATGTTGCTCTAAAATAGAACTGACAAGAAATTAGCAGTAAATGCACCTCCGCTAAAAATGCTATTTTTATTTTTTTCCTAAATTCTTGATGTAAATGCAACAAAACTTGTTACCAATGCTTATTTAACAATTAATATGAAAATTAATATTTGACATGATTTTTTTAAATAAAAAAAATATATGTTTTGACCGGCTCTAAGAAAATCCAACAATGTACAAATAAGGTACATTTATTTATAGCAATTTTCATGTACAGTACTGAATACTGTAGTGCCAACTGCTCTATAGTCAAGAACCCTTGAAGAACCTCTGATGTGCGGAGGTGGAAGAGCGCACGCAAGAGCTTATAAAAAACTTATTATAAAATCGCATTAAAGTAACATTCTTTTTTGCTGTATAAATTGAATTTTTCTCGGATCAAAAAAAAAAAAATGTTGCATGATGTAATATGTTATTAATATGCAACAGCAGGTGTACATTATATAGTTCAATGTCTGGAAGCGTATTTGCCCAAGAAGTAGTTGTTTTAATGTACATTTGTTTAAAGTACTTACGTAACATATGTCAAAATGCGACAGAGCTAAATGTGGAAATAATTTATTAATTAATTTCAACTCATTTTTATTTAATTCATTAAAGTTTTATTGACTAAATTTTATTTTCATTGTTTAAATTTGACTTTAATGACACTTTTAATGCCTGGTTTTGTCTATTTTGTCCCTTAATTTCGGCTAAAAGATTTCTTTGTTAGAGGGTGTAAGTTACCTTTGCCTAATTTCAACTTTAAAATCAAGATTAAGCAACAAAACCTAATCTTGATTTTAAAGTCTTTTTATTTCTTGTACTGACTTTAAAATCTATCTTGTTACCCAATTTTAATTTTCAAATTATGTTTAGCAATATTTGCATAAATTCGACTTTAAAGTCACTTTTATTTGCCTAATTCCAATGTTGTAATCTCACTTGTTGTGTAATGTTGACTGTGTCATGTGTACAATAGTCACCTGTATTTTTATCTCATGCATGTGGTATATGCAATAAATTACAGAAAAATAGCAGGAATACATTACTGCAGTACTATACCCACTTGTTACTGAACTATACTGCATTCATATTCAAGAGGCAGCACAGGGTCGGACCCTTTCACCCACAAATATATTTTAAAATAGTGTTTTTCAGCTCAACACTTAAATGTCCCATTTTCCCCCGTTTTTTGGGGGGACTGATCAATACATTTACCGGCAGTTCCTCGCCTGACTCAGTAGAAGATATTTTAAAATGCACGACAATCGATAACGGGCCAAAATTCAAACCGAACCAGCCAGGAATGTGCACCACCAATCACAAGCGTCTATTGAAGTACGCACTTGGTTATCATTAGGCAGTAACTTACACTGTCTTAACAAAGCAATTTTTTATCCAAAAAAGGGGGACAAAATAAATATTAAAGTTGAAATCGGGCAATAAAAGGGTCATTAAAGTCAAATTTGGACAATGAAATATAATAATAATTAATAACTTATTTCCACATTTAGCTCTGTGACATTTTGACTTACATTATGTAAGTACTTTAAACAAATATACATTAAAACAACTACTTCTCGGGCAAATACTCTGCCAAACATTAATTTATATAATGTATACCCACCCACTGCTGCATCAATAACATATTGCATCATGCAACAATTTTTTTTTAATTTTAGCCTGGTTTGTTTATCTCCATTGCTAGAAATATTCATACATACGAAAAATTTACTCACTCACAGATAAATATCTTTGAAATTATTCTGTGTTATTATTATTATTCACATTTTTTTTTAAAATGTTCCACTCAATTTCACCTAAAATGATGATTTCACAGTTTTATGGTTTTTTCGGTAGTATACTATCAAAACTTGGAATAATTGATTGAGGCGGATACATGTTGAAATTCTAAATCTTTAATATAAAAAGAATAACAGTAAAAATTCTATTCCAGATTTTCTTATCCTCTATGTTATCAAAAACTATCATACAGTTATTGCATGAATAAAATACAAATCATGTCACCTTCATACTCTGCTATAAGTTTTTTTTGTATTTTTATTTTTTGATTACAACAGATTCATTATAGCACTTTGTAAACATTTCTACATGTTGGAAACATTTTTCAACTGAAATTAGTCAACACAAATAATTAATGTTATTGATTAATAATGAGCTTAAAACAGCTCAGAAACAATTATTGTATTGAGAAATTTTTATTAAGGGAAATCAGTAGAGCTCTTTGGTGTGTTTCTGGCTCAGTATATAGCACTGCTTTATATGGAACTTATAATGTAATAGTTTTTCTCGAAAACTGTAGTTTGTAGAGGAAAACGAAAAGTGCCATCATGTTCAGTGCAGTTAGGAGCAGTACGCATGTGAAACCTTTTTTTCCGAAAATTAAGTATTTGTAAGAAAATAATTAAACAAAATTTTTGAAGTTAAAATTCCCACCTGTATTAAATATAGACAAACGTATGATGGTTTTGACCACTACTATGTGGTAATTCATGTTACTTGACGTTGAATAAAGGTGTACTATGAAATGATCCCAATATATTTTTAACAATAAGTAAAGGGGATAGATAATTGAATTGTTGTCGTAATTTCTTAACTTGAAATTTATCGCACTCCATCGCCTCTGATTGGTGATTGACGCTTCAACATGCATTTTCAAGTCCACGTGGACTCGTTAATTCAGAATATAAACAAACAAACATAGAAAGAAATTGAATACGCTAATTCAATGTTTTTTTTTTTTCAATGTAAAGTCTAGCGGCATAACGCTGGTATTTATTTACCAATTTTAATTAATTAAAAAATAAAATCAATGGGGTCCGATAGTGCTGACGTCACGTATCGCGGCAATTTTAAAAGTGTGGCGTTTCAAAAAATTAAATCAACCTTATTGATTACGTATATAAGGATCATCAAAAACTTTAGTAGTGAACTCTTCAGTTATTATACATATTTAAGAAATACGCTTTATAAATAAGATAAATTAAACTGATATCTTCGAATTCATGTAAAAATTTGAAGAGAAAATTATGGATCTTGTCTGAAAAACGAAAATATTTAATTTTAATCAAACGTATGTCGGTCCTTAATAGCACACATGTGTCAGTTGCGACCAAAACATAACCTTAGTTTGTACAATTCTCGTTTTCTCTTGGCAATATTTTGTGATTTACAGTGGTTGTTTAAATAAAATTCAATTTAAATTCTGTAAGTATTTATGTTATCTCTATTGTTTAATCATGTTTAAATGTTGTAACCGTAGATTAAATGTTATATCCTAACTGGTAATTAATTTATGGTTATTGGCTTTATAATGGTCATTTCCAGAAATAATTAAAGGGCAATGCTCTATTAAAGCATTAAACTGATTAACACTACTTTATTTATAATAAAGAATATGTAATCGATGGTGCAAGTCTATTCTTTGTGATACGTAGATAAATGTATTTAAAGCAATATTTCATTGTCATGACCATCGATTACAAATTAAAATACTTGATAATGAAGAACACTGTTAAAAATATATTTATATGAACATAATAACAGCTATACGAGCAACCTGTGATCTCTGCGCCACCTCTATGCTGTATAAAAATAATTTGAATTATAGAAACCAAAGAAGGAAATTGCAATTTTGCACTGCATTTACTTAAAATAAATTCCTTAATTGGTTAAAGTATATCGACAATGTAAATAATATTCTTACAATAAATTCAAAATTAGTACAATTTATTTACCAGTTGGGCTACAATGTTTCGTCGACTATTATAACATTTAACATTTCTGAACAATGGAAAAACATAAAAACTACATGTTTTACATGAGAGACTTGAATTATATATAAACATGCTACTGACCTAAAGCGAATTACTTGATAGATGCTGCACTAATGTTTATAATCTAATATATAGCTTATATCACTCGACATCGGAAAGTGTAAAAGGGATTAAGATTATATATATTTATACATATATAGTTTATATAAATAAACCTAAATAAAGCACAAGAAAACCTCACAGTAAATTGATTCCTCCTTAAAGAATGTCCAACTAATTTCCAATAATTGGGAAGCTAATAATCTTGTTTTTACAATATTCAACTGTTTATTTTGTTAATAACATTTTAGTCATAATCAATTGTCTTTATATATATAATCAATTGTACCCTTTCGGGTGTTGAGTTTCAATTGTCTTCATGTTTCTAAAATATGATCGATCATTAAGCGAATCTGGGTTCAACTAATTAATTAATATTATTGATAGATTCGACATTTATCTAAATAATTGAATTATGGACTGAAAATTTGAAAAACTGAATATTTTAATACTTGAATTTATAATTGATACATTTCTTTCAGTATTTTAATATAAAGGTCAATTTTTAAGTATATTTATAAATATATTTAAAATAAAGTGAAAAGTGAGTTTCTTGAATTAAATAAATTTCTTTGGATATCGATTCGATTATTTTGTCACATATATTGATTAAAATAGATTATTTTTTAAGAAGACCTTTTGGGTTGTACTAAAAAGATTTTTCGATTATTGAAATCATTTTAATGTTGCTAATCCCATTACAAAAATCATCAGTGTTGCCAATATCTATTCAGAATACATCATCTTGAATCATAGATAAAATTTACACATATTTTGAAAAATTATAAAATATGATGACTAAAACTTCAACACATAGCATACAGTCACTAAGGACATAAGCATACTTACATATTTGTCTTCCCTTTATTCTTTGCCTAATAAATTAGATGTCAACAAACGTATACTCTAGCCATACTACCTCTATATTACAGGCTTTCTGACATATGCGTGTTTTTAAGGTCCGACATACGTTTCAATAAAAATCGAAATTTTAATTTTTCACGCTACTTCCTTGAATTTCTCTTTAAGTTTTGATTTTATTAAGTAGATATAAGATTAATTTATCTTAATTATAAAGTTTATTTCTTAAATATGTATAATAATGGCGCAGTTTATCTCTAAAGTTTTAGGTGATCTTTATGTACGTATTCAATAAGGGTCATTTAAATTTTTGAAACGCCACACTTTTAAAATTGCCGCGTTATGTGACGTCAGCACTATCGGACCCCATTGTAGATAATAATTACAATTTTTTTTCAAATTTAACTTTATATAGTGAAGTTTCAACTTTGAAATAGCTAGGTATACAAGATGGCCAGAAAAGGTGTGATAATCTTCGTTCATTAAATTTTGATAAAAAATATAAATAAAAAAATATTGTATTCTTCCTCGTAATATCTCACGAGGCTGTAAAAATAATAAATGTGTTAAACTTACAATCAATTACACATTTGTAAAATTTAAATAAATTGAAAACTTTAACAAATTTATAACGTCTTTAGAAGATTTTTAAGGAAAAATAGATCTGACAACTATGTATTTTCATATGTAATCTTATTAAATTTCACTTCACTTTGACATATACTTGTCATATTTTTTTTTGTGAAAGTTCATCATACTTTCTGAAGATACATTCAATGAGTATGCAGATATGCATTTGATATTTGGCTTCTGCAATGGTAATGCAACTAGTTACAAACATGAAATTAATCAATGAACCACTTAACCTGATGATTATCACACCTAGAATGAAATGGAACAAAAAAGTGAAGCTACTTAATTTACGTTTTGTCATATCTGACATAAATGTCACATTGTGTCGGTAGCTCATTAGTTTGTCTTATTCTTATAGATGTGTTTTTTCTTATAAATTAGCTATTTTCACAGCTAAATAAATGATGGTTTACACAGTAGAACAAAATGCACTTACGACTTATATTATAATATTTTGAAAATTACACAGGGATCTCGATCGTGTTTTTAACTGAACACCAATTATTAGATATTATGTTTCTGAATCTAATTATGCCCTATATGTTGATTTTAATTTAATATTTATACCAGCTCTTATTCATATGATTTATTTTCCGCAATAATTTTAGTATTCATTGAAATAAAATTAGATGGACAGATGTAATTTATTGTAAAGTAATGTAAAACATTTGTTATTAGTCTGTATTTTTGATAATAAGGTAGACAGTTTTGAACAATATTTGCAAAAATTGTCTTTTATGTTTTAAATTATTTATTGATTTAAATTTAGCGGGTGTGTTCCATTAAGTTTATTATATGTTCACATTTTGTTATTATTATAAATGCAACTTTAATATTTAATAAATATAATAGTTCATTTCTTAGAAATTAAATATTAAACTAATATAATATTTGCACTATTTATATACTCTACATTAAGTTGTAAAGCACCCAACATTGTTGTGTGGTTTTTATTCATGTTTGACATAACTTTACAATATGTTATATAAATTACCTTTTTCAATGCACATTAATTACAATTTTTAAATAGAAGATTAATTTTAATTTTTGTGGACTCAGGAAAAATATGTCTAATGTAATAAAATTGTAAAAAATATAGGCAGCCATTAAAAAAACTAAGTTAGCTATGATTTGATAATGAAGTTATTATATGAAATCAAAATTGATGTTATTTCTTAATATTTAAAAGGCCATAGTAAAGGGGTTTGATCCTTTTCTACCTAAAACCTGAACCCCTCCAGTGTCTTCATAAAAAAAAAACATTAAAAATAGGGTGAATAAAAAATATAACTTTTTATTGGCATTTGTTTATTGGGCACCATGTATATACAATTGATAGTCCAGGAGATGCACAGTTAAAAACACTAATTGACCAATCTGAAAGTTTTTCCAAAATTTCTCATCTGAATATAATTTATTTAAAAAAATAAATTTGTTCTATATGTTACGATTGCATTGTACAGGGCTATTTTATTTTCGTAAACAGTTGAAGATGGTTATAATATATTATATACAAAAAATATCTACAATTCTCTGAGGAATCCAAATATCTAATAATATAGAGGGTGTTCTATTTAAAAAAGATAACTTTCTATTGGCATTTGTTTATGGGAACCTCTGTATATAATATTATTGGTGAAAAAGATGCACAGTTGATTGAAATTACTAATCGAACTGTCAGAGCGTTTTTCTCGAAAATAATCACCAGCAGTTTAAATGGATTTGTGTATTTTCACAGTACCTGTTTGCAAATACTTTCCCATCTCGTTTGGGAAATGTTTTATAAAATTTAAAATAAATGTTTAGCTATCAGTTGTAAAACACCTAAAACATAAAATAAATATCTATAGGAAAAAGGATTTATTCACTTGATCACAGTTATTTAAATATATTAAATAAAAATCATTTGAATATAATTAACAAATTATTTCCTCTTTAGCTACTGTGACAATTTGACTTATGTACTATAACAAATGTCTAATAATAGACATTTGCTGTTGCATAACAATAACATATATGATGCAACAATTTTTTAATCGAAAATATTTAATGCAAAAAACAAAAAAATAAAATGAAAGTTACGTAATATGTAACTTTCAGTTTTAATTAGTTACGTAATATGAGGCTATCTGCAGACACATGTTTCATCCCTCATGAGTATAGCTGTGTCTTACATAATTGCAAAGTTGTTAATTAAATTGATTAAAATTAATTAAAACGCACCGTCTCCTCTGAGATCCCCGATGGAAGTGATCGTTAGAGGACGTTTTTTGGACGGGCGGTCGCGCGAATATTGCTAAATTGTTTTATACAAAAAATCTTTTCGACTCGGATTTTAATAAAGCTAAAGAGGAAATAATTTGTTAATTATTTTCAAATTCTTTTTATTTAATTTAAAATAAATATCTCTGAAAATTATATTTATGCCATAAATTTGTCGAATCAATTTGAAATTTAGAATATGTATTTTCAAAATACAGTGCCAACTTGCATTTTAATGGTACGGGTGTTCATAATTTTACTAATTTGACAGCCTATTAATATGTAACTATTCTAGTGGGATCTGTAGGGAAAAATTCAAGATTTAAAATAGCAAAGTGAAAGAATGTTAAAATATATTCCATGAGATGAAATTTTTTCAAATGTTTCCTCGATCAACAACCCTATAAACTTTTTAATATTTGTGGCCTATTCATAATTTTATGAATAAATTTAGTTTATAATTTTAATTTAAAGATAATTTTTCAGCACATATGTAACAAATTTTATTTTTTAAATTGTAGTAAATTTAATAAATTAGTTACAGATTAATCTATAAAAAGATATAAATGAATTTTATTTCAGTGTCAAATTCAACATATTACATTCAATTCTCTTAAATTGTTTAAATATACGACGAATTTTAGTCAGAATATGTATGCGAATAAAAAAATTAATGTAGAAAAGAAATATAAACGACAAGGAGAATGTTTTTTCTAATCTTTATAAATGTTATCAGAAAAACAAACATTATTGTATTCCATTTTTAGTAAAATAATTTTTACTACGATTGTTTAAAATGCTGTTATGTTTAATTGTTAATAGCTAATTTCCAATATCAAAAGTATAATTAATAATTATGTTCTAACATATTTTTTTTAAATAATTTTAAAACCGTTTCAATATACAAACTACATATGCAGATCGATTAAAAAGTGCGGTCTATAACCAGAAAATAAATAGGACGAATATGTGTGTATTTGTTTAGAAATAAAAAAAATATTGGAGGGGAGACTGAACGCGCCCATTACGTGACTATTTTCGCCTGACAACATTGACTCCTTAAATGTACTCTTCCAAGGCGTTCGCGGGTTAGATACAGACATAAGGGGAAAGAATTTTTACATCGGAATTGGTCAGCTAATACAGTGCACTCTTAAGGATTGAATAAATTCCATAAACATTTTATAAGTTTAATATAAGAAAATATTAGAATTATATACAAATGAGTAATCAAGTGTATATACTTAGATAATTTTTGAATGCTTTGCCAAATTTCCTGTTCAATAATAGAACGAATTTTTGGCAAGAACAATTGTTGTAAATATTGAAATTCACAATGAAAATGGTTTTACAGATTGAAGGTCAGCATAATTTGCAAACAATTTTAATTATCTGGTATAATCAATTACAACAATGTAATTATTGCAATTTTTTAATGGAACCCTCTGTATTTTATTTTTTTATTCGAGTTATCTTTACATCAATATAACATGGTTAGTAGTTTTGACTAGTCGTTACTTGAGAAAAAATATTTTCTAAAAATGTTGACAGTTTTAATTATCTCGAATAATCATATGTCCCTCTCTACTTCTCAGTGTGAGGTGATTAATTACAACAATGTAATTATTGCATTTGTTTTTATTGTCTTGAATACTTTTTTTTTTGGGCTGTGGAAGGGGAAATCCAGTTACGGACGAAATGTGGTACTTCTTCTAGTCAAGCGTTGACTGGAAGCCTACCTACTAAAACACCTCCTACTTTACCGGCTTCGACTGCTAAGGTCAATAGCCTTGTCTTGAATACTATGTGGATTTATAAATGAAGATAATTATTCAGAATCTACTTTTTTTTTAACTACTTTAAGAATTCAATGGTTGAGGTTGTCACTTAAGAAGCAATTTTTAAGACATAAACCACTTCATACATTTAGAAGAGATATACATAACAACCTTGTTATCTAAATAAAACATGAAACATTTTTAATTAATAATGATAGGGAACTAAAACACTTGGTTTTTTTTATGTTTCATCCTGTATGTTGTGTATATCCAAACGTGACCATATGTCCAGTTTAGGACAATTGTGTTGAATGTTTGAAATAAAAGTTGAATATATTGAAGAAATAAGTATTTTCTATAATTAACTTTTCGTTGTATCATCTTCAGTTCTTCAGTTATACTCTTAGTGATTCAGATTCTTATTTAATTTTTTTTATTTACAATAAAATATTCATTCAAAAACTTATTTGACCGAATTTACCGGGGAAAGTGCCATGATGAAGACATCACCATGTTTTTAATACACTACCGCAACTGTCAACATTTTTAGAATTCTTTTTCTGCGGTAATGACTAATCAATACTAGTAACTATGTCAATTGATGTAACGATAATTTAAAGAGGAATTGAAAAAATATATAGGGTGTTCCATTTAAAATAACAAAGTTGATATCATTTTCGGTTAAATGGGATAATTTTGCATTATGAGCCTTCAGCTGTCAAGTAAATTTTATTAATAAATGCATGCTGAATTTTTAAGGACAAACATCTTTATTCCCAAACATCTTTACAATATCTATTTATCTATACTTCTATTACACATCTATTACACATTTATGTTTAGTAATTGGCTATCAATCCAAGGTTTTTCTGCACAATATTGATTATTTTATATTCTTTGCCGATTTTTAATCGGCGTGGGATGTTTCAAAATCATCAACAAACAAAATCTTCCAAAGACTACATTATCTACATCACAAAAATTTGCATTTCGTTTGTCGCCCGCGATCCCCTTTAGAATTCCTCTCATCACCAAAACACTATTGTCGCCTTTATTTTCATTTGTTTTGTTTACGTTGACGACCGCGACCGTGAGACATTCCGACCATGGAAAACATCATCGCTGCGATTTCTCGACTTAGAAAGCCGGCGTCTTTTTTTCTCTCCCGATCCCGATTCTGATAAAAGATCGCGTGTTTCTTCTCTTTCACTCGTTCCCCTTTCACTTGATCATGCGGGCAAGTGTACTTGTTTTGTAGTTCGATTTCATGCGGCGAGATGTTCGAGTCGTTGACGACGCTCTTTAGGATTCAGACTTTCGTGAGTAAGATAAATGTGAATTGAGCATTTTTGATGTAAATCGAGATCAACAACGAAAATATAGCTATGCCAGATTTGATTTACAAAAATAAATTTAATGATAAAAAAATGCTAAATATACCCAAGTTGATAGCTTGAAATTAATTAATTATTTAATTGAATATTTACTAAATTACAGAGTAACTAATCAAAATGTCCATACCAAAAATAAACAATAACAAAATAAAAAGGTAGATAATTTTCATATATTTATTTTTATATATATTAAAATAGGAATCAAAATATAAATACAAAATTTACATAAACTGCAACTAAATATGTCACAATGAAGAAAATTGTGATGTGTATATATATATAATACAAAATTTTTAATTTAATTTAGGTATTTTATTTTGTGCAAAAATATTGTGTGCTTGTTATTGAAATATTTTGCAACTGTGTGTTTTTTTTTTGTTGTTGTTCAATTTCGCTGACGTCCGCAAAATTAACGCGCAATTATTGAAATATCTATTGATAGTAATTCAATATAAATATTGTACATGGTAAATGCAGGTGAATTAATTATTATATTAGTTTTGGGAATATAAAGAAAGGATAGTCTGTTTGACGAACTAAATATTTGGGTATTTGGAAGTTAATTAACGATACAGCTTTAAAATTTTAAACTATTTAATTGTTTGTCCTGAAGCTGTAACATTAATTAATTTCCAAATACCCTATTCTGTTTATGAAAACACTCTCTTCTTGATTCTTTTTCTGCCCAAAACCAAGGACAATCGATTAAATAGTTTAAAACTTTAATATAGCTGTGTTATTTACATCTTTTAAATTACTGATCACTGAGGCTTCTAATTCGTTATACATTGTGTAAGATTATAATAAAACACTTATTTTAACTTTGTTTGTATAACGGAATTTTATATTAAGTGACTATAGTTTCAACAATTTACACTTGTCATTATCAAACTAAAAGTTGAAGCTATGGTCACAAAATATAAAATTCTGTTATACAAACAAAGTTAAAAAAGTGTTTTATTATAATCTTACATCTATTAGTTAAGGATTCGTATACCTTGAATAGTTTTCTTACTTAACATTTGGTGAAACATGTTGAAATGCTTTGATATAAATTTAAATAAAAAAAAAGTTGGTGCACATTTAACAATATGGTGCAATATGTAAAAAGTAAACTAAATTCTAATTTCGGTTTCTAAAAGAAACATTTCAGTATCAGCCATTGGTTACTTTGTGCCCAAAATGTATATCTAGTGACAAATAAAGTAGTGAAGGATGGATTCTAAGTGTTTTTATTCAAGTCTAAAAGTAACATTTATCAACACAGTGCAACATATGAAATGTAAACTTTTGAAAAATTTTATATAATTTTGACTTACATTTCTAAAAATGCCCATCTGAACTAATAAAATAATTTTTTTTTTTAAAATTAAATACACTATATATGTGTCCTTTTTTCGCGAAGCCACAAAAACATGTGATATAATTGTCATGAATAAAGAACCGATCATTATTTTGAAAGTGTGTTTAACTTTTTAAAAATCTTAAAATTTTAACGAGTATGCACTTTCAAAAATAAACAGCCTCAACATTTAAGTTAATAAAATCTTGTTTAAGTTTTGATAGTTAAGTTCAAATTATTTTTTTTTCTATTTTTATATAGAATATAAGTTTATTTATACTTACTTATACCAAAAACTCTCATTTGTTCCACAAAATAATTTGTGAAACAAACTGAGCATTTTTTAAAATTAAATTTACATCAAAATAAAAATTTATTTAATTTATGTTGATGTAAATTTAATTATAAAAAAATGCTCAGTTTGTTTCACAAAATAATTTGTGTGAATTTTTTTATAATTAAATTTACTTCAACATAAATTAAATAAAAACAATTTGAAAATAATCAATAAATTATTACCTCGTTGATTACGTTGACATTTTGACTTACGTTGTGTAATGTACATTTGTTACACAACGTAAGTAAAAAAAACAAACAAAAAAAAAAGCAAGTACTTGCCTGAGGAGTAGTTGTTTTAATGTACATTGGTTTTAAATATTTACGTAATGTAAGTAAAAATATCACAGTAGCTAAAGAGGAAATAATTTATTAATAATTTAGAAATTCCTTTTATTGAATTTATTTAAATAACTGTAGCCAAGTGAATGAATACTCTTTTCTATTTATATCAACATATTTCAACATGTTACACCAAATGTTAAGTGAGAAAACTATTCAAAATAAATGAATCCCTAGTTAATAAACGCAAACCACAACTCAATACTATCTTATTGAAAACTATTTAATGGAAAAAATAGTTCTGAATATGGAATAGAAAACCTCATTCAATTGGAATGAAATGCGTTCTTGGCATTTAATAATCATAATACACATTTTTTTCCTGGCGATTTTGAAAAAAAAAAAACTGCTTTCAGAAGAAGTGTTCTAACATGCATTTGACATATTTCATCCTGTGTTTACTAAAAATGATTATGGGGATTATTCTGCAAAGGAAAAGTAAAGTTTAATATGTACGTTATTGTGTATAATCACAGTCTAAGCTGCATTTTAAAATATATACAGAGAATGTGAATTTATTTAATAAAGTTCACGTTAAATTTAGCTTTTCCCTAATGGAATAACCCCGTATCAGTTGGTAAAGAAGTTTCAGATGACTATATACTTTTGAGGATGCATTTTCATGAATTTAGTAATGGCTTGTCAATGAAAATCATTGCCAACATATTCAATTTGTTGAGGTTGCAGATAAAGTTCAAATACACTTTTTTAAAGGTAAACTTGTATTTTTATTTATGTGAAGTTTCGTTGATTACTGAGGCACTTAATATTGGAAAATACATGCTTATTTTAATAAATAAATAAAATATTTTTGGTTTTCAACTATTTTGTATTTATTTTCACTACAATTATTTCTTCGGGTGAAGAATTCTTCACCTAAAGAATTGTAGTGAAGTAAAGAAAACATTTAACTTTTTTATACCACTTTTATTTTACTTTAGACTAGTTTAAATTACATGATAATCATTCTCAAGCTAAGTGTAACTAGCCACTACAGTAAAATAAAAGTGGTTTTCTTTACATAAAAATATACCAGGAAGTGAATGCCTCCAAGATCCAAGAATTGTAGTGAAAGTATACAAAATAATTGAAAATCAAAAATATTTTATTTATTATTTGTTTTTCTGTAGCTTAGCGAAACAATTGAAGTGAAAGTAAATAAAAAAAGGGTTGAAAATCAAAAATATTTTTTATTAAAATAATTATGTGAACTCTCACAAGATTAAAATTTCCCTGTCTATCTTACTTCCCCTCAGCTGTATGATCTATGTTATTATTTTCGTAGAGTGTATGTGCGCAATTAATGTTTCTTTATTGTTTTCTTTTTTACACAACATACAATCGTTGAACCTAAATGCATTACGATTGATCTTTCCAGCTGCAACGTCTGGGCCACAAGATGTCCAGCAAACGAAATGCAACGCTGACCAACGTGACGTCCAATGGCAGTGCATCAACAGCAGCCGACCAGACCCAACACGAGGGCAAACAGATGCAGCAGAAACGCGCGCTCAAGCAGAAGGAGAGGGAGGAGCGTGAGTCGCTGGTGCTATGGAAGAGGCCCATCACCACCATAGAGTATTTTACCAAAGAATTATTTATTTTAATTATTACATATGGCAAAAGGTGAGTGAAATAATATAAAAACTTCTTTTAATTTTTTAAGAATCCATGTTTTTTATGTTATATACTTATATTTACTTAAGCCATGTTAGGCGATTAAATAATGCTGATGCAAATTGAAATGAATTTTAATGACAATTCAATGTAATTCTTTTAATTTTTGAGAAATTTATGATCTTTATGTCAAGTACTTATATTTACCATTGATTGAAAAATTATATAGAGAAGCAACCATATATCACAATTTGTACTTTAAAAAAGTTTCTGCTAAAAGATAGGTCTGTAGTCAATTGGTTACCGAAAGTGAAACAGGCACAACTTTTAATCATTCCTTCTCACTTAAAAGGCGCGAGGCTGCTTACATAGTTGCCAAGGTTAGCTAGCTTGCTTCACAAACAGATTTGGTGAAAACGGAATCGAATTTTCAGCTCAACCCAAGTCAGATTACTAATTTAAAGCAATGCAAAAAATTAATATACTTAGAAAACCCATCTTGTGATTTTTCTGCTCTCACTAATTTTTATTCGACTTGTAGTATGTTTTTTGACTTTCTTTTCGACCTTTTATGACTTTAAAAATGAGTGCCTTCAAGTTATCATGTAAGAGATGTGTATATTTTAATTGCACAAATACTATAAACAAAATCACTGAACTATTTTTTTTCAATGTTTCTATCAACGATCAAGAAAGTGTGAATAATTGGAAAATTAAATAAAAATAATTTGAAAATAATTAATTAATAAACTATTTTCCCTTTAACTACTGTAACATTATGACTTATGTTACATAAGTACTTTAACAAATGTCTAATAATAGACATTTACTGTTGCATAACAATAACATATTGTATAATGCATCAATTTTTGAATCGAAAATATTTAATGCAAAAAACAAAAAACAAAAAAAAAACACGACCCTCCTGTCCAGATACGACCTCTGTGTTCATTTCAATCGAGGATCTCAGAGGTGACAGTGCGTTTTTAATTAATTTAATTAACAAATTTGCAATTATATAAGGCACAGCAACTGACGAGGGATAAAATCCCAAAACACGTGTCTGTAGATAGCCTTATATTACGTAACCCTTATTTTATTTTCTTTTTCGCATTAAATATTTTCGATTCTAAAATTGTTGCATTATACAATATGTTATTGTTATGCAACAGCAAATGTCTATTATTAGACATTTGTTATAGTATAGTAGCTAAAGAGGAAATAATGTGTTAATTATATTCAAATGATTTTTATTTAATTTATTTAAATAACTGTGACCAAGTGAATAAATCCTTTTTTCTATTATTAACAATTGGAAAGAAAATTGTGGCACTCCAGCAAATTTGATTAGCATATTAGTAATTGATTTGAATTTTATTTGTTTTCAACCAAACTATGCAAATTATTCAAGTAATCTTTTGAAAAATATTATTTTGTGTCTACATAAAAAGATATTTATTTACATTCTACAATAACCATCAGCACTCAAATGATATTTTGCATTATCGTATTAAACCATAGTAAATTTTATATATGAAACTAATTTTAAAATTTGAAGATTAATAGTAGCTACAAATTATGGAAGTAAATTTTTTTCGTATATTTTCAAATTACTGAGATATTTGACTTCAGCGGAATCTTGCGCCACCCTGTATAATATAAACAACTTTTTTTGTGAATTAAATCTTTATGAATTTAAGATATGCCAATAAAAGTTTTTTTTAAATTCAATGGAATGAAATAATGGAAATTGCAATGATTTGACACAAAGTCATAAACGCGCAATTTCAAACATACAGAGAGTTTTATGTAACACCGAACATACTGGAATTTACTCAATGTAAATTTTCCTAAGTTAGATATGTACTGGAACGGATCAAAGCATTAGGTGCGATGTGATTGGCTACTATTTCTAATGGTAATATAGTCAACCCAATTTACACCCCTCCCATCAGAAATAAATTATATCTGTCTACTATTATGTAAAGTGCAACATGTTTTATTATGGATATTATACTTAACCGCAATGCATACCATAAAAATCTTATCCTTTCTATACATTATTGATGCGTAAAGATGTCCAACTCTTTGTTTAAGTCTGCTTTAAGCGCCAGAACAGTAAATATCACTTGCTTGCGATAACTGATAAGTGTAAGTCATTTTTGACGTGGAAGGGTGTAGTTTGGGTGGACTATATTATTTTTAGAAATAGTAGCCAATCACATCGCACTCAATGCTTTGATGCGTTCCTGAACAAATCGGACGTAGGGAAATTTACATTGAGTACATTCTAGCATGTTCAGTGTTACATAAAACTCTCTGTATATGGGAGAGGGCATAGATGTCATGGGTTTCAATGCTGCATTCCTTGTCCCACATTTCAATAGCATTATGACCTGGCTGATAGGTGTACCTATTAAAAATACATATATATCTACGAATCTTGGCTGATCATAATAAATATCATTTGTAATTTTATGCAAATGCAAAAATGCATTTCACAGATAAAAATTTTATTCGATCCGTTTAGTTATGAAATTAGGTGTAATAACATAATTTTTGAGCAAAAAACAATAACATATTGTTTTAAAAGTCCAATTAAATGATTATACTCTAATGCAAAAAATAATTTCATACTTTCTTGAATTGGCTGCATCATAGATTGTAATTTTCTTGAATTCAAATTCTCTTTGAAATCCTCACCATTTCTCTTATTTTTAGGTTATTACAAAATAAGAGTTTAGTGTTGTTCCTGTTGTCGCTCGTGATGGGCAGCGCACTTCTTGTAAATGTGGCCGGGCCCCACCAAAATTATGTCACACAGGTGTATATGAAATTGCTGTGGTGCGCTTATTGGACGGGATTGGGAATCCTGTCGTCCGTGGGCTTGGGTACGGGTTTGCACACATTCATACTTTACTTGGGACCGCATATAGCCAAAGTGACACTGGCTGCGTACGAGTGCGGATCACTGGACTTTCCAGAACCACCTTATCCAGATGAGTAAGTAACCCAGAATTATTTTTCTTATATAGAACAACATTTTTTACAGAAACACTTTAATTTTGTATAACTTATTGTTTTATTTTAGTATCTATAGTTTCGCGGCATAGAGCCTCGAATGGCTAATCTGTATGGATAATGTTCAGCATTGCATGATCATTATCCGTGAAGTATCCTAGTTCAAGTGGATTTTCTATAAATTATAATAAATCCAAATCTGTTTAGACTGTGATTATGAACATAACAGATATGTTAAAATATACGTTTTCTTTTACAGAATAGTCCCTATTATAAAACTTTTAGTTTAATGCCTCAAAAATATAGTTACTAAAATAAAATAATAAGTTATACAAACAAAGTTAAAAAGTGTTTTATTTAATATAATCAAAATGTATAACAAATAAATATAAAAAAGGGCCATGGCTAAACTCAAATACACAAAGGACAAAGAATTCTACATTAAAAATTAATGTTATAATATTCCTGTAGCAATTAATAAGATGGTAATTCATTTAGTAAGGCAATCTCTCACAACTCATTGTGTTGTATGTTGAGTTGTGAGAGATTGTTTAAAAAGTATAAATATCTTTAGAACTATTTCCTTTGTTGCATCTGCCAGGTCAACACCTGCTATAGAAATATTTTATGTGCAATTGCATTTAAAAAAATATATAAAAGTTAATATTTTCCAACAAAAGAAGTAAATTCCACACCAAACAAAACAGGAATCCATTACATTACAAGTAAATCATTTTTTATAGTGTACTCTTATGTTTTAAGTAAATAAAGTATGTAAACATCTACAATCAAATGAATAAACCTTTTTTTTCCTATTATTCTTATGTTTAGTTGTTGAAATTCATCCTAATAATTCTCATTGCAGCATCATATGTCCAACAACTAGTGATACGACAAAATCCGCTGTTGTTTCTATATTTGCAATAATGTCCAAAGTGCGATTAGAGGCAATGTGCTGGGGTGCTGGTACGGCACTCGGGGAACTCCCTCCGTACTTCATGGCTAAGGCTGCTAGACTCTCGGGGTAAGTTCCACAAAGAAAACCCATGTAGATAGGTTTTATTTTTAATTTCATTTTATTATCATAGGATCGATCCCGACGATGATGACGACGATTTGGCGGAGTTTGAGGAGCTCCAGAAGAAAAAACGTGAGGAACTGACACTGATGGAGCGGGGGAAGTTGTTTGTTGAACACATTGTTCAGAAAGTTGGTTTCTTCGGTATTCTCGCGTGTGCCAGTGTAAGTATACAAAAAAATAAATTCAAAAGTAAGATAAGTCAAAAATGCATGTAAATGAATAACAATTTTTGGATCAAGCCTCAAAGATTACCAAATTTGTAATGCCACCCCCACCACTGTATAACCTTCTTGGAATATATTGAGTGTTGCACTCATCTTGTTTAATAATTGTAATTGCTGTGATACATGATTAAATCAGTGATAATCAGGATAGTATTTTTTTAATAGCCAACCCATATTTTCGAGAAATATGTCCTAGAAAAATGTTACTATGATGTTCCTATGAGTGTCTTAAAGTAAATGACTACAGGGTGAGTCATTTATTTTGAAACACCAAACAATTTTATTTTACTATTATCGAGTCATTTCAGTAATAATGTTGTGATACAAGTATTTATAATATTAATTGTTACACAGATTCCAAATCCATTATTCGACTTGGCCGGAATTACGTGTGGCCATTTCCTGGTCCCGTTCTGGACCTTCTTCGGCGCCACCCTCATCGGCAAGGCCGTAATCAAGATGCACATCCAGAAGATGTTCGTGATCATCGCCTTCAACGAGACCCTGATCAACACCGCCCTCTCCTGGCTGACGGTGATACCGATCGTCGGTCCCAAACTGGAGACCCCATTTCGGTCCTTCCTGGACGGCCAGAAGAACAGACTGCATTCCGGCGGGGCCAAAGCTACCGAATCCAAGGGGAACATTCTGAGTGCCGTTTTCGAGAAATTCGTGTTTGCTATGATTCTGTATTTCGTCATATCGATAGTCAACTCGTTCGCGCAGAGTTATCATAAAAGGTTGAGTAAAAAAAAGGGCAGTAAAGCGAGTAAGGATTAGTAAAAATTGTGTTTTTTTTTATTAATTACGGATTTTTTTTATTTCTTTTTGTGGTTTATTTATGTTTTTCGATGATAGGGTTAAGTAGGTGAATTTTCAAAAAGTGGCGGATTGCTCAATCTTCCAAACAAACAAAAAATACAGCAGAGACTTTGCAGTAATGTATGAAATATATACACTGAATATTTTTTTCTATTTTAATGGTGCTAACGTTAAAATAAAGAAATTATAAAAACACCAATAATTTAGGAAAATGCCAAACTCTAAACTAAGCAGTATGTTTATATTAATATTATATAATATTAAAAAGAAATCTAGTCTAGGATGCTGCAGGGTAACAAAAGTTTGGCAGTTTTAAAGACATGTAACAAAAGCTAATATTTTATTACGGTTTTATTCAAGGAATTCAATTCAATCAAATGATCATTTTTTATCAAGACAAAAAAACAATGAATTAGTTTCTCATCTAACTCTCTAAAACTTGTTAAAATTCATAACAATTAAAGGTAAAATTAAATTAAGCACTTAAGGCTGGCGTTTATCGTATGTAAAATGAAGCGATTTTGTACCAATTGAATTCCTCTAATAAACAAACCCTGAATAATGAATTTCATCATATTATATATCAAAATAATCCTAAAACTCCACAGATTTCGAACGAGTTATTTAAAAATTAATCTGATTAATAGTTTAGAAGAAAATTACGTCCAAAGTTAGCACATTTTATGCAAAGAATGTGCTATATTTTTACTTATTAATATAATTTTTGAAAGAAAATTAAATATGTCGTAATAATCTACATTGAATGTAGTTATAGTTCAATACATTTTTTCGTCAGAAAACAATGCTGTTTACTGAGGAAAGTCGTTCCGAAAATATCATCAATTCCCGTGAAATTCGGCCATATTGAATAAAACCGGCAACTTGCATATAGTTTTCTGCATTTGACTAGACAAATATTAGTTCATTAAGTCTCATATAGATAGCGGGAAATAGTGTACTATATTTTAATAAATGTTATTTGCGTTTATCATCTTTAAGTTATTTATAAAATTAATGTTATGAGTAATAATTTAAATAATTAATACTGTGGAAAAACACAAACAAAGATTTTAATTAATTTTCAAGAGTACTCAATAGATGTTTCTCCCCTCTTCTTGATAATGTTGTGTATGTATGCTTATTGCTGTTTCACATTCAATGAATATGAGAAAGACAAAAATATCTTTTATAGTTATCTCTGCGCGTCGCGTTTTTAAAACACCGACGATGCACATGCCATTCTAAAATAATAAACATTTTAAATAACGTTCAGTAAGCAGCATACAAATATGAATGAATCTTTTTTTGCCAATGTTTGCACGGTGAAAAATTATTATTATGGATTTCTTTTTTATTTTATAAAAAATGTAATGTTTTCAAATAATTTTATTTGAGCCTTAGGATTGTAATAAAAGGCTAATGATCTAAAATAGGTCAATATAATTGTAAAATTAAAATTATTATTAAAAATTATTAAATTGTATCAAGTTACTTCACTTACTGTTTCATAGGTTCTTTTGAACTGTATGTTCTATTTTTTTTATTTTTGAAGTATACATTTCAAACCAAACACTTGTTATGGGGTAGCAGTTTTCGTCATATTTCACAAAATATATATAAATGTTTGCCTTCATATTTCCCGATAGGCCATTTTTAATTTCACTTTTATTTTATTATATTTACGGATACAAAAATTAATAAAAAAAATTATAGAATGATTGTAATGTAAGCAGAGATTATACTTTCCAAAAATGTATCTAGTTCTACACTATGTGTGGGGTTATTCATCCCAAATATAGAATTTTAAATTTTGGCATACTTATGACATATGATTATTAACATTGATGTCAATTTTTTTATAATTACAATTTAAAATAAAATGGAATCCCGGCCAGGGAAGGTTCATTTTTATTTCGGATAGAAAAATGTTTCAAATAAAAGTTGAGGATCTTAAAAAATAAGTAATTTTTGTTACCAAACTTTTATTGTAGGACTTTCAGTTTTCATTTTATAAGCGGAAGAATTTCATCTACCTAATAAATTCCCTTAGAAATAAACAATTATTTTTATAATCTTCTTTGTGTTGGCTGTGGAGATATTATTTATTGAAATAGTTATTTTAATGACAAATAAAACGTCAAAGTTCCCTCATATTCAACATATCATTCACAAACGCCTCCAGTTTGAAAAGAAAAAGGGTGTAGAGAAATGTCTTTAATCCATTGTAAGGTAATAAATATCACACTAAATTATAATCTCCTTCCAAGTACTCGCCTTTAACTTTAAAAGACAACTATCCATTTTTTTCAATTAATCATTTTTGATTTCCTATTAAATTTTCAATCAGAAACTTATTTGACCGAATTCACCGGGGAAAGTACCATGACGGACACATCACCATTTTTTAAAGAAATTTAAAAGAGAATAGGACGTTTGATAATGCTATACAAAAATATTTAGTTATTCAAGTTCTACACTTCCATTTAAAATATTTGTCTATCCCAAAAAAGTATAATCCAAGAACTGACAATACTAAAACAAATGGTCAATGAGGGAAAATAAGAAAATTCCTTCAAGATAAATGAGTGAGTAAAGCGCAAATCATATTTTCTTTTTCATATTATATATAATGTAACATAGGAAAATTTAAAACAAAAAGAAATGCTGCGATTTTTTATTATATTTTATTTCGACGGAATGTTATTCGCCATTAAGAGTGTTATTTTAATATTCTTTTAATAAACCAATTTATCTATAAAAAATATCATAACTTTGTAAGGTTTCAACTGTTTTTTAGTGGAACCTCTGTAGATTTTTATGCAATCAAATTCTCTATCCATTCATATTAGCATTAAAAACGATAAAGATAGATGGATTCGAAATTTAGGTCTGTAGAATTGGCCTGCTAGATTTCCACATCTTTCCTAAAGAATATTGATGCACGCGTAAATAGAACACGAATTACTCAATTATGAAAAAAAAATGTTAGGAAAGAAATTTAGAAATAACTCAAAAACTACTTGCTCTGGATATATAGATATATAATATTTTGATGTTGCAAATTAATTTGCTAATCGATTTGTGAGATAAAATATTGAGCATTCCATTTAAAAAAATGAATTATGCTGTTTTTAATTGGGCATTGAAATATGGATCTTATGGAAATACCTATTGTCAAAATTGACAAATGTTTTTTTAATACTAGAGGGATCTATTAGTAAAAATTGAAGATGCCGTTCATCAGTATATTTTGATTCTACTAGAATTTATAGACATTTTTCGAAAGGTCTATTTGGTGTTAATATTCGAAAAATAAATTTTTAACTCAAAAACTGTAACAATTATGTGGATATAAATTCATATAAGTGGATGGACAATTAAATGGGGAATCCAAAAAATAATAATATGTAGTGTTCTATTTAAAATAACAAAATTGGTAGCCATTTCCGATATAATCTGTCAAGAACCCCGTAAACTTTTAATGGCCGTTATTAGTGGCCCACCCTGTATACATAATTTTATCCATTTTATTTCACTAAATTACACCTTTAATTTGATGTATATATTATCTTACTATTTTTATTATTTCAAAATGCATTTTATCTCGCGAAATATAATTTGAGGATCAATTCTGCGTAAAAGGTAATTTTTATGAATATTCAAATATTAATAAAAACGGTTAGGTATAAGTATAACGACTTTTTACCGCTTCTTTTAATAACATCACACGAAGAATCCAAACTTACAGTGAAAATGATTTTTTCTTAAAAATGAGAATAAAAATATAATAGCATGCATTGAGTAATTCTTTCGATGATTCGACAAAATTCATCAAATATATTTATACACTGTCTAAATAATAAATAATATATTCATTAATAAAAAAATCGATCGCGTCAGCGTCGGTTGTCGAATACACAGACACACACATAGATAAGGAAACCAAACTGCAGTGTTCTACATATTTCTCAAATAGTTCGCTATTAAAATCGAGAGGCCATCACCTCCTTGACGATTGGCAACTATCTCTGTCATCGCATCATTCCTTTTCTAGTAAACGCCAGCCTTAATTTAAATTTGTTTTATTCAATCAACCTTAATTGATAAATTTGTATGAAAAAAACAAAAATAATAATTCTCTATTAATCAACCTTAAATGATAAATCTTCATGAAATAATAAATTAATATAATGGATTACTTGAATGTGTAGTTCAAAATCAAATTAATTGTCTTTATTTGAACATCCTCAATTTATAAATATGTCTCGTTAGACATTTCTTGTATAAAAAAAAAATGTTGTGTTGGACATTTGTATAATGATTTTAATAATGATGAAATATTCTTAATTTATCAAATCATTCTCGAGAAATCACACTTTTGTAAAGAAAGCCATCAAAGGATAGAAAGCAAAAAAAACATCCAGTGTTTATATTTTCCAACGAGCATTTTTCCATTACTGTATATTTTTCTATGTGCGAGTATAAAAGCAAATGTGAAACAAAACACAAACACGGGAAACTGCGTTGTTCCAATTGGAATGAATGTTCTTTCTATCTCCCTTTGATTACAGAAAACGATTGGGGCGGACTTTATCGGACTCTGATTTTAGTAGCAATAAAATGTTAATAGACTGAATAAATGTAATTGGTACTAAATGAATTGAAAGGAGTAGAACCCCTGAGGAGGAAAATTTTACCAAAAAAAAGAATGAGTAAATAAATGAAAGGAAGATAATAAGTATTGTGTGATTGTAAGTGAAGAATGTTTTCCAGTTAAAAATTGAAACTTTGTAGGAGGAATTTTAAAATAATTTTATTCTTGAATGTTTTCGAATGAATTTCGATTGAAATAAAGAAAATTAAAAGGGTCTTTGAATGTATTTTCAATTAAAATAAAGAAAGTTAAGAGGAAATATCATGTCTTGGAATTAGTTTTCGATTGAAATAAAGAAAATTGAGAGGAAATATGATTTTTTACTAAAAAATATAATTTCTGATTACTAATTTATATAAAGATCTTTATTCAGACATTTTCGGCATTTTTATACATAATATATTATATTTGCCCAATATTACTGATATTAATTTAGAAATATAAGAATGTCTCCAGATAGCCTTGTAATTATTATTTATGACTTCCCTTCATTAAATATTTTCGACTCAAACCTTTGCAATACTGTGTACTGTGTGTAATTCAATGCCTGGTGTATGCTCAAGAGGTATATATTTCAATAGATGTTTGTCAAAAAACTTACATTGTGAGTAATTGCCGTTGGAAAAAAATGATTGATCAAATTTTACTGATCATTTCCACAAAATTTTCCTTGTTTGATTCCATTGTAAGAAATTTCTTCTTTGCCAAAAAATAAAACCTAAAATAAATTAAGAAAGGGGTTAGGCCATATAAATTTTGTATGTTACAACTTTTATTTCAGCACTGTTATAAAATGATATTTTTCAAATTTACTTTAACCCTCTATTAGTCGCACACATTTTTTTAGACAAATTGAATCAAAGACATATGTACAACCTAAGTTTGAGTTTGACTAATAATAATAATTGACAGAAAAACTGTCGGTCGATAGCCATTTTCTGAGGTTTAACAATTTGTAAATGATTCTGTTTATATGTATTATAAAATTATATAATGCATTATTTACGGAGACCATTTACAAATACACATTAAAACTTAAACAATGGCACATATGAAATACAAGAAATTTAAAAGCCACCAAATCATGGTTCACATCTATTACCTTGCCACAAAGTAAGCATTTTAAGTCGCCCAGTGACTCAGTAAAAAAGTCAAAGGGAATAGCATTGCTGTGGTGAAGCATCATTAAACCCACCATTATTGAAATAAAACAAAATTAACCTTTTAATTTCAAATATTCTAAATTTGACATGAATTTATCTTCAACCAATTCCCCAATTGTTTTCTTTTTCTGGATAATATTTTTCAATGCAATCACACTTCCCCTTATAAATTAGAATTATAAAGGGAGAAATTGAGTAGGTGAAAAACCCTTTCATTATGTATTATTTACATAAGTGGAAAATTAAGAAAATAAAAATAGCATCCTCATTCCTATTTTATACGAAACGTTTGATGTTTTTTCAAAAAAAAGTAGTGAAATTTGTATTGTATAAAAAAGCGCCATATTTAATGTATATTTTCATTTTGTAGATCTAAACTTGATTAAGTCTTCATTCAAAGCATAAACTACCCCATTGTGCAAAATGGACATAAAAACGTCATCTATGTTTAATGTTGGTGCAAAGTTATTTCTGATCATTTTGTTCAGTGGAAATCCAACTTATTTAGGGTATTTTTTAAATTGAATAGAAAAATCTCGTGTTGGATATTTCTTGTATAAAAAATGTTAGTTTGGACATTTCATGCATAAAAAAGCGTCGTATTATATATTTCTTGTATGAAATAAATGTCGTATTGAACATTTCTTATATAAAAGAAATGTAATATTTGACATTTCTTGTTTAAAAAATGTCACATTAGACATTTCTTGTATAAAAAAATAGTGTCGTATTGGACATTTTTTATACAATGACTTTAATAATGATGAAAATTAAATTAATTTTGTATTGTAGCTATTTAAATTGAATTAAATAAAGAATAAAATGTGGAATAATCAATGTATATTAATTATTTCTTCTGCTACTGCAATCAAAGAACTTTGAAATAATTAATTTACATTGTTTATTTTCACAACTTATTCTTTATTTAATTCAATCTCTTAATTGCACTACCAAACAAAAAATATATTTTCCTTTGATTATCTCTATAATTATATATTTAATTCAGTAACATTATTTCCACAGTAGAAATATTTTTGAACATTTTTAAAGAATGCTGTGTTGAACATAAAATTTGTACACTTTGGCAGTGGGATTTCGGATGGGTCTATAGCGAGTAAAAACAATGTTGGAGCAAATCCATAGAATTCATAGATATGAAACTGTTCATTGTTTCAATACCATTTCATTAGGAATCTCTTAGTTGTGTAATTGAATTAAGCACAGAATCATATAATTGGAAGATAACACAAGTGTCTAATTTTCAACAATTAGCCTTACAACAAATAGTAGGCAAGGCAAACGATTATTCATATAATAAAATGTTAAACAACGATTCATCTACTTTCCTGTTTTCATAAAAAGGAAAAGTTTGCCTTCTTTTAGCGGACGAAACGGCGATTCTCGGTTATCTACCTTGTAGATCCAAATTATTAACTATGCTACATGAAATTTGGCAATAGATGGCGTTTGCGTTATCATCAATTATTATATATACATATATTTATGTTTATTGTAAAAAAGCTCTGTGTTTTTTAACGCTAAAAGTAGCCTTTTTCTCCAACAAAACTATTTCCCTTTCACTCAACAACGCCTTCGCACTCCAGGTGGCGCTGTACCGGGTGTCCAAATAAGAAAGGTCATCGGCTATTCTCAGGAACTAAGACTCCTAGAGCTTTCAAATAAAAATAAGTTAATAAAAGTGATCATGAGAAAATGTTGGAAATAAATTTCAAGTTTATGTCTCTTTCAGTAGGGGTGCAACGAACAGTAAAAAAATAATATTGCAAAAGAACTTATACCGATTAAAATAATTGATAAGTCGCCACTAGGTGGCGCCAAGTTAAAAAGAATGTAATATATAATATAATTCCCATTTTCTTACAAAATTCAAATGGAATGCTATATTTTCTTAGTATTAATAGAAAGATCACACGTTATAAATAAAAGAAAATTTCAAATGTCATTGAAAAACTTTTTGAGGTTAATAACATTTATAACAAAAACAACAAAATTTAATTAGTTTGTCACCACCAGAGGACATTTTCTAAAGTGTACGAAATTATTTGGATACACTCTTTCTTGAGATGTGAATGGGGATACCTTGGTCACCACGATTTGCCAAATCTTCAGATATTCATTTTTGAGGCAAATTCAAATGAAATACAAAAACTTCAGCAATAGATATATAGCTATTGCTAGAGTGGATGTCGCTGTTTATTTAATTGTATAAAATTATGTGATTGTATTAAATATGACGGTGGACTTATTGGACAATTTGAAAGACACAATTTTTATATAAATTTGGCGTTTAAAATGTTTTTCCATTTGGTTATAATACCCTTTCTACCTCTATTATAAGAAATATTTCTTTATTTAAAAAATGAGAAAATTATTATTAAAATTAAAAAGCGCCCCCTATTGGTGACAAAATAATTTAATTTTATTATTTTAGTTATAATTTAATTTATTTTAAATTAACACTCAAAATTCTTAAAATGTACATTAATAATATTTAATTTTAAAAATTCTTTTAATTATAACTTGTGATAGGATTTAGATATAGACTTCCGGTTTTCACTAAATTGCTTACTTTTTAATCTCTTTTCTACTAACACTAAGAAAAATATATCATTCCATTTGAAATTTTGAAGAAAAATAAAGTTAGTTATATTTCTGATTGCCAATAATTTTAATCAGAATGAAAAGTTCTTTCTCTTGACATTAAAATCATTAAGTTCGGTTAAAAAACCAAATTCATATATTAAATAAAAATGATTTGAAAATAATTAATAAATTATTTTCACATTTTGCTCCGTGACTATTGACTTACCTACGTAAGTACGTTAAACAAATGCACATTAAAACAACTACTTCCCGGGCAAATACCCACGCCGGACATTGAATTACATAATGTACACCTGCTGCTGCATATCAACAAATATTGAATAATGCAACAAAAATTTTTGATCCGAGAAAAATTTTATGTAAAAACAACAACAGGAACGTTACATAATATAAGGCCATCTGCAGACACGTGTTTCGGGATCTATCCCTCGTCAGTACAGCTATGCCTTACATAATTTAAAGATGTTAAAATAAATCAATTAGATTAATTCAAATACAATCAGCATAATTAAATCAGTTATATTAAATCAAATTAAACTAAATCAATTTAAATTAAATTAAACCAAATTAATTCAATTTAAATCAAAACCGAATAAAATTAAACGAAAAGAATTGAATCAAATTAATTAAAAAGAGCGACCCTCACCTGCCGCGCGCTGAGATAGTAATGACCGGCGAAGGAGGACGTGCGCTCGTGTATTGTTGTTATCGCAAATTCACAAAAAACTTCTCTCGGTTCGGATTTGAATAAATGCCTCGCTGGCTATTAATATAAATAGAAAACAGTATTCACTGTGACCAAGTGAATGAATACTGTTTTCTATTTATATTAAACCAAATTCATATTTGCTCGTTACAAATTCCGACAAAAAAGTCTGTAACATTTTTATTTCATGAACTTATCATGATTTCAAAAAGTGTAGTTTTATAATGTCTTTATTCAACCTTATTTTGAAATAATCGCAATATTACTTTTCGACTTTTCATTGCGTCCCCTACCGGAAGAGTTACGAACTTGAAATGTATTTCCAGCATTTTCTCATGATCACTTTCATTGAATTTTTTTTATTTTAATGCTCCAGTACTCATAGTTCCTGAGATATAGTTAGTGACCTTTCTTATTTTGGTACAAAATAAAATAATTTACAGGAATCTATTCCTCTTTTATAATTAATCTCTTTGGAGAGATACTTTTATTAGTGCTGGGTTTTATTTTATGGTAACATAGAATATTCCCACAGTTAATAATTCTGTTAAAAATGAATTATTTTTTTTAGGAAATATTTACATTTATTTGCTTTTTGCTATAATTATAAAATAAATTCTAACAGTATCCTTGTATAACGATAGAATCAAATGAAAGAGAGTATAACAAATACATTGAAATATATATATTATCATCATAATACTATATATATTATACTATTAATTAAAAAATTTAAATTGAATTTTACCGATGTACAATTATTTTAATTAAATTGGTATTTTTAAATTATATTTATATCAATGAATTGTAGAAATTTCAATGTATAACATTTAATTAATTTAAATTATACTTCAAAGTTGTACATTGAAATTTCTACAATTCGTAGATATAAATACAATTATTGGTTTACTTAATAGCAGAACGTCAAACACATTCACAAAAGTAAGTTGATATAAAACCAGATGTGCGTCTTTGCGTCAACGTTTAAAACTAGAGCCACCTGAGTCACGAAAATGATGATCTATAGCTAATATAATCAATAAGTAAGAGGGAGAATACATATCTCAGAGAGAGACATATGTAATAACTTTTTTATTCAATTAATTGTGAAAAATAGTTACAGGATTTACCCTACACAAGGTGTAACCCCAGACAAACATATTTGGTCAGTGGTATAACGTTTCTAATTTAAAAACAACCATATTAAGTTGGGCATTTTCTGTGCACTACTCTTTCTTTATTTTTTCACTGTAGATATATTATAGTTTTGTACACATGTGCATATTTTCTGAAGTATGGTAACAGAAGTTTCTGATGGTGTCTCTTAAAAAAAACTAAATTTGTACAATACATGCATTCAGTTGACAAATCTCTTTTTCTTTTGTAAGTAAAATTGTGATTGTTGTTTTCTTATAAATATTTTTTTGTTTATATTGTTTTGTTTTAATTTTAAATATATGTGAGTATATTTAAATTACCTTTAGTTTATTTATTGTAGGATTTTAATAAAGACAAAACAATGATGACAACTCTTATTTTTTTAATTATCGTATATAACAGAGGTTGTTTATAAAAAGATAATTTTAATACAGTAAATGCCTTATTTGCTACACTCTTGATGAAATGAAATTATAATATTAGGTAATTTCAAATCAGAACAGTAATTTGGTTTAAAATTCTAATATTCAGTTTCCTGGCACGTGTTTCGGTCAATGATCACCATTCTCAAAGCAATTACAAAAATAACTTATTATTTTTTTTTCAAAATAAGTTTTGTGAATCCTTTAAGAATGGCTAATCGACTGTGAATGCATTATACTTGATCAATAAGCAAGCAAGGAAGATTGATCAGTCTGTAATATCTAGAGTCAATGGTTGTATGTTTCGTTCACTTTATTCTATTGAAAAACGCAACAAAATAAATCATGTTTGAGTTACTGTCTTGCAGTTTCTAGTGGTCATTTCTAGCACTTATTCTAATTATTTATTTCAAGTTTATTGTTCTTCTGTTACTTTTCTTTCAAATTGTCTAAATAAATAATAATAATAGGTGATGTATCTTTCATAAAAAAGGAAATTGCTTATGACAGTAACAAATGCAGTGTTAGTGCATTTGTTACTGTCATAAGCAATTTCCTTTTTTATGAAAGATACATCACCTATTATTATTATTTATTTAGACAATTTGAAAGAAAAGTAACAGAAGAACAATAAACTTGAAATAAATAATTAGAATAAGTGCTAGAAATGACCACTAGAAACTGCAAGACAGTAACTCAAACGATCTCGAAAATTCTTCCACATTGTGCATTTCTATATTGTCATAAACAGAAATAGAAAATTGTTTCATTGTTTTTTTAATTGTACTAGTTGAAGGAATCGATCGTTCGAGTTGCGTATTATAGGCAACTAAACACACACATCAATGCGTTTGACTCATGGAGATAAAGTATAAGAGGGCCAGATCCATGTATTTAGCGGGAAACGCGCGCAACGCCATACAGTGTTTAAGTGGACAACTATTTCCCAAGTTTCAAACCTTTATAAGGTTTTTGAGGTTAGGTTCATATACACACTATAATATAAGTAATGGCGGGACTTTTGAACATTTTTCTATTTATAATTTTTTGTTCACTATTTTACTTCAAATTATTGATATAAAAGTTTTTTTATAAATGTGCTATTATACAGAAAAAAATATCAGTAGATCATGCAAATAAGAAATTGCAATCAATAAAATTATCTGAAAAAATAACATATAAAAACAACAATATTTTTAAGTAAAATATATTAAACTTATAAAAGTATCATTTAACCTGTTATTACATTCATATATTAATTAAAACATATTAACAACAGTCATAATTTGAATTAATTGATATCTCCCAGCTGGATAATTTTATGAACTCATTTCCTTAAAGAATCTAGAAAAATATGGATGTAAATATTACTTCAAAAACGTCTACGTTAAATACAATTTTTCTGATGGAAAATATTGTAAAAAGCATAAACTATATAATAAAAAACGAATATTTATAAACCGAAAACATAACTTGAGAATGTGGAAAATAAATCATATTTATTAATTATTGCTCGATTGATTCATAATTTTAAGTTATGTATATTCTTTCAAAAATATAAAATTCATAGAAATTAATAAGCAAACGTATTTTACTACAAATAATAACTTACCAGTTGTAGTTTTATAAGAAAAAGTAAAGAAACTTCTGACGAATACAAAAAAAAAACCGTCAAAAACAATTCATGTGATTTAAATCAATCAAATTGAAATATGGCAAACTGATCCTTATTTAGAAGATCTTTAATATTTAATTAAAAGTATAAATGTTTAAGAAATATACCTTATAGGGCGACAAAAGTCACCAATAATATATAAATCATTGTAAAAACTCAAAAATAAAGTATTTTCCACTTGAGACTTCAGCGCCTCCAGTGCTCAAGTGGACAACTATAGCCGTGTTTCCCAATTTCATATATTATCCGACCCCCCCTGGTTTGACTTGGGTATTTTACATGTATGCATAGGGGATATGTATACTGTTAAAAAAACTCTATTAATATATATATATATATAAATTACAAGTTTGCGGGAGCAACTTTGCTTTTTAAAAACAATTTTTATTTGAGATGTTAGCTCATTACAATTCAAACTTAGACTGAACTAAAATTAATGGAAAATGTATTTATATAATTACAATTACGCTTATATCTAATGTGCGATAACAAAGTGCTTACTACCTATTTATAATAAGAAATGTATTTAAAACAAAGAGGATACGTTATCTAACAAAGGAATAAATGAATAATAGCATTGTGTGACCATCTGGTTACTCCTCACCCCTTAGATTTTTGCACATCCTGGGAGAGAGATTTCAACGTCCTTTTTATATTCTTGTTTAATATTTTTTCTAAAATAGCGAAAGTAAATAATGCTACAAATACTAATTATTATTATGAAATATAACAAAATTGTCCAGACACTTGGTTTCACTGAAATTACATCATTGTACATTTTAGGTATTCGAGCGTATCCGGGAATGTCTTCGAGATTTAATCGTTTCAAGTTTATTTTGATATTACTTAAATTATAATGTTCAAGTTTTAATTCTGAAGCACTTATTATCGTCGGACTTCCATACGTTATTTCTTGTGTGGGAATAATGTTGTCCTTGTAGGTCATTGAACATTTGTCCAATTTGATGATGAAGATCCCACGTAGTCCTTTGGTCTGTTCCTGATGTGGACAGGTAATCTTTAACATCTCTTCTTCGGGGAATACAGCGAGATATTGGTTTGTTATTGGAATATTTTCCAAATGATTCCGTTCAATATTCAAGCTAGAATATTGACAATCGACTGGTTTTCTGTTCAACAAAAGATTGGTTTCGCAATCTGGTTTATAGTTTAAAATTAGTTTGCTTGAACATTGAAAGTATTTACTACTTTGATGACACAAGCTGTTTAGAGGCCAAATTGTATTATCAATTTTTGATTTTAATAAATATTTTATAGTAGGTATAATAGTAACAAATTCAGATTCTAGCATAGTGGGAATAGGATACAAGTAATATAAATCAAATATTTTCTCATAATTAATGGGTAATGTTAGGAAATAATTAATGATTGAATTTTCGACTTTACAATTAACAGTAATAATTGATTCATAATCTAAAATGTTTTCAGATTTCAATTCGAAGGGTAATTCTTCACTATAATGATTAGATATTTTAATTAATTCCTTAAGTAGGTCTTGAGGAGTAATAATGTCAGTATGTAAAATTTTAGATTTACAAAATGACAATGAATTTATTATATTTTGGAGAATATCTGAAATTAACCCAAATAATAAGATCATTTGATTAAAAAGGTCTTTAACAAATAAAATGTGTTGATGATCAATATCTGTGTTCAATATTGCATTTAGTTGCATTATTCGTGATTTAAGTATATCTTGATTGTGTTCAATATCCTTAACAGTTTTGTTAAATTTTGCGATGATTTGGGAGTTAACACTATAGCCAAAATTTAATTGTTCTTGCAATTGATTTTGATTAGATTTCATGTGATCAAGAATTTTATTAATTCTTTCGTTATCAGCGGCATCCATGTTACCGGTGATTGTTTTTATAATTGAACCAAGCCCATCAATTAATCCTCTTTTGTTTCTTTTCAATTTAGAGTAAGATTGAATAATCTGAATTTGATGAAATACATTATCTCTTGATTGATTAAGTATTTTATTATAATTTTGAAAGTCTCGTTGGAACTTTGAAATATTATTTATTGTTGACATTAAGTATCTATATTGATTATCCAAATTATTAAATTCATCAAATACGGGTTTTAAGTTGTATTCATGAACGAATGTATGTTTCGTTCGTTCAAGTTTTGCTACTCCTAAGTGAATGGGTAGTAGTCCTACATTATGGGTGATGTCGGTTATTTCGATTCCAATAATTGCAGGGATGATGACGTACCTGGAAGTGATTCGTCTAATTTAGATTTTTGAATGTAGATGTGAATAAGAGTATTCGATTTATTGAAAACATAATTGATCATTTTTCGTACAATATTGTATTCTAGCTGATCCAACCCGCATCCTAATTTCGGGATTGCAAGTTTATTAATTTTATTTTCTTGGCAGAATTGTTTGAGGTTAATTAGTGTTTTTAAATAAATCTTTAAGACTAGGTTTTTCAAAATAATGTTCTTTAGTTATAAGATATAGAATATATCTTTTATCTTCTTTTAGATAACAGAGTGAATACAATTGAGCTCTCTGTTTGTGTAGTTGTTGAACTTTTCCAAATTTTAACTTAAAATCTTGAGCAATGCCTGCACTCATTTTTAAATCTTTACTAACACAGTGAGCAAGTGAGAAATCATTAGGAGCATCAAATAGATCACCTTTGATTTCTATAACATTATTATTAGTCTCAATTTCATTTTTGTTTAATTTATTATTGAAAAGTTCGAAACTTAATTCACTATTTATATTTGTCCTAGCTCTAGGCCTTTTGACGTTGGATAGGTGAATTTTGTTTACAGTATTATGGTGTTTAACATCTATTTTAGCGGTTTTTAATTCATCGTTGATCTTTAATAAATTTTCCTTTTTAAATTTATTTTTACTCTTAGCTTGTTTTTGTTTGTTTTTAATAAATACTGTTTGTGGTATTTCGGGCAGATCTTCGCGAGATGCATTTATTTTCTTTATTGTTTTATTTTTATTTTCTTCGATTCTTTCGTTTACAATTTCGTACAATATTTTTACTTTATTTTTGTGATTTTGAACATAATCATTTAAAATGTGTGTCTCTAAATCAACACTCATTGGGGAATTATTATCTATATGGCCAGATATAATTTCTATAGGTTTAAATTTAGTTACAGAGTGAATCGAATTATTGTAGGCTAATAGCGCATACAATATTTTTGTGTCAATGGGTTCATTTTTATAAATATCTTGATTATTTAGTAATCTTACATGTTCTATCAATGTAGAATGTACTCGTTCAACCATACCATTAGATTCGGGGTGTTGTGAACTAATAAAATGGAGATTAATTTTATGAAGATCCATTAATTCCTTAATTACACTATTTTTAAATTCGAGGTGATTATCGGCAATTATTTGAGTAGGAATGCCATGATGTGAAAAGAATTTTATTAAATTGTTCGCTATTTCTATAGCTTGATAAGATTTTAGTGTATAGAGTTGTGTATACTTAGAAAATGAATCGATTATCGTTAGGAATTTTTGATTTTCTATTGTGATGCTATCTATATGAACAATTTGAAATGGTCTGACTGCCGTTGGTGTAATATTAAATTTTAATTTTAAAGGTTTACGGTCGTATTTCGAAACTAAACATACCTCACAATTATTTATAAATTTTTCAATGTTTACTCGCATTTTAGGCCAATAATATTTTCTTTTAAGCTGAGCCTCGGTTTCATCAATACCTCTATGGTTGGTTTTACCTTCATGATAATTTTTTATTATTTCATCTATATCATTTTCATTTTGTATATCTATTAATAATTGTGTACATTTTACAAATTTTATATTTGAACTACTAAAATATTTTTGTACTACTGTACAGAATTGTTCATAAGGGAAATTTTTAAAATATAAGTGATATTTCACATCGGGAACTATATATTCTTTTATGAATTTGACAATTTCTGTTTCAAAGTTAATTTTTGAAAACTCTATATTTATCCTAGATTTTGTATTATTAAACAAGTTATTAATTTGTGGTAATGAGGGGGATTGGTCGATTTGAGAAATTATTATTTGATTATTAAAAAGGTTGATAGCTTTATCGATTATCGGAATATCGAATGTTGGATTTTCAACATTTGAGTGAATAGTAATATCATCATTTTCATTTACACGTGCAGACATAGGGGGTTGAACTATCATTGATAATTTATCATCTGGTTGATTGATAAATGATTCGTCAAATTCTCTAATATAGAAGCTTTCGTTTTCCTTGTACTGTTCGTTAACATTTAATTCTATTCTAGATAGAGCGTATGCGTTTTTATTTAATGATCCTTTTTTATAAGTTATTTTAAAATCGTACTCTGATAATTTAAGTTTCCACCTAACTAGTTTCGAGTTTGGTTCTTTAACATTCATAAGCCATTGAAGGGGCTTATGATCAGTAACTATTTCAAAGGGTCTCCCATATAAATATGGTCTAAAGTATTTTACGGACCAAACTATCGCGAGTAATTCTTTTTCTATTGTTGAGTAATTTATTTCGGATTCATTAAGGGTTCTACTTGCATAAGCGACGGGTAGGTCATTACCAATTCGTCCTTGAGATAAAACTGAACCGATAGCATAATTGCTAGCATCGGTGGTTAATATAAAGGGCTTTGTAAAATCTGGGTATTGGAGAAGAGGTTGATTTGACAATACTTCTTTACATAAATGAAAGCAATTTTTATATTCTAGATTTTCGATATCAATTTTTGCATCTTTCTTCAAGCATTTTGTTAATGGTTTTGTCAAAGCCGCGAAATGTTTGATAAATTTTCTATAATACCCTAAAAGTCCTAGAAATCCTTTTAATTGTTTTGTGTTTTTTGGTATAGGAAAGTTTTGAATAGAACGGATTTTGTCAGGATTAGGTTTCACTCCTGATGGTGTAACAATATGTCCTAAATACGCTACTTCTTTGCGGAGAAATTCCGATTTATCTAATTGGATTTTTAAATTTGATTCGCGTAGTCTATTGAAAACTTCTTTTAATCGAACAATATGTTCTTGAAGACTAGTGGAAAATATTATTATGTCATCCATGTAAACGAGACAAGTGTTATTCTGTAACCCTCTTAAGACGTCATCCATAACGCGTTGAAATGTAGCAGGGGCATTCTTTAAACCGAAAGGCATTCTTAGAAATTCATAATGCCCGTTTTGAGTATTAAATGCGGTTTTTGGAATATCGCGTTCATCAATCTCTATTTGATGAAAACCCGATGCAAGGTCGAGGGTTGTGAAATATTGACATTTACCGAGTTTGTCAAGAAGATCACTAATATTTGGTAGAGGATATCGGTCACCAATAGTTTTTTCATTGAGTTTGCGATAGTCCACTACAACACGCCATTTACGTTGCCCTGAAGCGTCAATTTTTTTCGGTACAACCCAAATAGGGGAAGACCATGGGCTAAATGATGGTCTTATTATATTTTGTTTAAGCATTTCTTGTACTTGTTTATTTACTTCTTCTCTGTGTACTTCTGGATAACGATAGGTTTTTGTATACACAGGAATTTCATCAGAGATATTTATTTTATGCTTAATTTTATTAGTGAATGTCAATTTATTTTCATTGACATGAAAAATATCTGAATAATTAGATATTAAATTATTAATAAATCTTTTTTCTTCATCGTTCATATGCTCTGTACGTATGAGATTAAGATTAAATTTTGAATTATTTGTATTAAGTAAATTAAGGTTTGTGTTATTTTTGTTTTTTGTATTTAAATGCTTAGTCGGAAGGAGATTATATTCATTAATTCCTTCGACGATAAACGGTTTCTTTAAGATAACGTTACTATCAACGTCGGATGTATTAATTACAGAGCAGATAGCTCTCTTGTTTTTCACAACTGTTAAACATTCTGGAATTTCGATATGTTCTATCCTCATACAAGGTATAATTATGTTACCATCCGAAATATTATCGATATCGACTTCAATAATTTGCTGACTTTGGGCAGGTACTAATATTCGCTTAGCCTGCGAGTCAGATATATTATCATTAATAATTCCATATTTAATTGGAATTTCACAATTAGGACCGATTAACAAATCACGTCCAAAATCGATATTTAACCTTAATTTTTTAAGATGATCTAATCCTAAAAGGATATCGAATGATTTATGGAAATTAAATAAAAAGAATTTTAATTTCGAAGCAAAGTTATTTTTAAATATCTCCGAAAATGAGATTTCAGTGCTTTTATTTCCTTTTGATGTACCATGTGCGCTGGTTACATCAAATAAATCATTTTTTATATTTTTATTAAATAGTTTATAAGCTATTTGCGGATTTATAAATGATCTAGTACTACCGGAATCTATTAATATTTTTAATTTTCTATTATAGTCATAAATATGTGGAAGTTTACTACTAAAGTTTATGAGTCCTAAGGATTCGATTCGGGATTCCGAGTCGAGGCGTCTATGTCTAAAAAATGATTCTGGTCAGCTTGCTTTTCAATATTATAAAGTTCATGACCTTGGCGATTAGGGTTATTAGGTCGGAATGTATGAGCCGTTGTGGTTGACATAGGCGTTGGCTGATTTTGTTGTGCGATATTTTGAATGTTCTTATAATTGTTATTAGGATTTGAATAAAAATTTGGCCTATAATTATTATTATGAAAATTAGATGAATTTGGGTAATTCGGTTTTAGTCTCTTTTGAATTTGATTAGTGGTCGTAGGAGTGTTATTATTTCCTCTTTTATATTGAAAACTTGGTCTATAAAAAGCATGGTTATTTGGATTTGTGGGCCTAGTCGACTGATTTAAATTTGAACGATTAGGATTTAATTTAATGCTAGACATTTGATTGGAAATAATTTCAGTTTGGAAATCGTTTGTTAACATATTAAGGGCTGCGTTTAGATCAGCTGGGGCTTTTACTCTTAAATGCGAGCCAATAGGGTCGCGTAATCCGCGTAATAGGGCTTTTAAGCAATTTTGTCTAAAAAAGTGTGTAAGTGTATTTTTTTGTTCGGCCGTAGCGCCGTGTGAATTAATATATGATATTTGTAAATTTAATAGGTTTTGGATTCTATTATAGTAATCAAATGGGGACTCTTGATGGTTTTGTTTTAGTGTACAAATCTCAAAATTCAGGCTATAGTGATCTCTTTTGTCACCGTAGGCATTTAATAATGCCTGTTTTAAATCATCCCAAGTAGTTATTATACTAGACGCAATATTTTTTGCTGCATTACCTTTTATCTTTGCTAAAATTGAAGACATTAAATAATCATTTTGGAAATCATTAGGATTTCCAGCATCGTAAAATTTTGTAACTAATTTTTCGGAAATTTCGATGAACCGTGATAATAATTCAGGTTCACCATTAAATTCTGGGATCATGTTCAGATATTCTGATTTAAGTTGGTAAACTTGACCTTGGCCTGGATTCGCCATTATTCTAGGTGATCGGGATCGATCTCGGGAGGAGTAATTATTGGGATATGAATCTGAGTCTGAATGAGAATCGGAATCTAATTCCAATTCGCGAGATAACATGAAGTTAGTAAATGCCTCTAAAAAACTTGTTACTCACCAAAGAATCGACAGCGTTTTCATCGCGGGATTCGCTGAATGGAGCCGTATGAAGTTGCTGACGACGTTGTCTTCACGTGCTGATGACCCTGAGGAGTGGATACTCGATTTTTGGAGTCTCTCCAGGTGACGATGTGACGTGATGACTGCAATTCTCTCGTTCCGGGGTCCGTTGAGCTGCTTTCTCGATTTTTAGAGAACTCTTAGGTACTTCGGTCGAGCGAATTTACACTGATACCCAATTAATCGTTGAAACGAAAAGAATACTATTCTTTTGGGTATCCTACCGACTGCGCCAATTACAAGTTTGCGGGAGCAACTTTGCTTTTTAAAAACAATTTTTATTTGAGATGTTAGCTCATTACAATTCAAACTTAGACTGAACTAAAATTAATGGAAAATGTATTTATATAATTACAATTACGCTTATATCTAATGTGCGATAACAAAGTGCTTACTACCTATTTATAATAAGAAATGTATTTAAAACAAAGAGGATACGTTATCTAACAAAGGAATAAATGAATAATAGCATTGTGTGACCATCTGGTTACTTATATATATATTAAATTTTTTATTTAATTGATAATATAAATATATATATATGATAATATATATATATATATATATATATATATATATATATTAATAGGTCCGTGCATAAAAATGGGTCCATAGCTGAATATACTGTGATGATAAAAATAACGTACTCGTCAGACTTAACGTTTCTCTTACAGAATAGCGCCGATTAATTAATTCAGTGTGTCTATATCTATGAATGAAAATAAAAATCGTACAGTTGCCTGTAATCTAAATGGTCAACGACATCTCTTTTTCAACAGCTGAAATAATGTTTCCAATCCGGAACGTGCTGCCTCTACCGGATCAATCCTGAACAAGCGAAAAAACCGTTGCACTGACGTCACTTTTAATTCGATTCAAATTTATTCCGTCCTTCCGGAAGTCCCACGAGCGAACGCAACAAACCGGCTGCGCCCGTTCTTTTCGCTCGAAACGGTGACGTAACCGGCAAACATCCACCTTTGGGTATTTATAGAGGTGATATCGCCTCAGTGTGTTTGTGTGCGTTGATATCGATCGGAATGCTACGCCGATGATATCACCGATGTAATTTAGGAAAAAAATATATATATAAACAAACCCGAATTTCGCAAAACGTTTTATTTAGATCAGGATTATTATTGTAGGTTTTAAACACGCGATGTTGACCCAAATAGATTTGGGGGAGAATTGGGTTAACGGGGATTTATTGCTGTTTCCACCCCTCATTTTCGTGAATTGCAACCCAAAGGGGTACAGCCCCTATTTTATTTCATTCGGATATTTTTGATGGTCGTGTGGTTAAAATAATTGGTATAACCTAAATAAACTCTGTAACATATTATTAAAAGAAGAAATTGAATTTTAGTATTTAATACAATGCGGGTATAGGTAGATAAACCATTGTCATCCTCATTTTTGGATTTATTTATAATAATTATTAACATTTAATGAAAGAGTATTTTTGGGATTTAAATGATTTTATATATTATTTTTTAAACATTGGTAGTTCATATTATGATAAAACTTTATTGATTGAGTTACATGAAGATCGAAACGCACTAATAACCTTCACACTTGTTAATAATTGAAGCTTCGACTTTGTTATACATTGTTTATCAATTAAATAAAAAATTAAATATTGTTTCTATAACACTAAAAAAAATAGTTCAATTTTGCTCTTCTTTTGTGAGTCCCTGATTTTTTTTTTGTTCTGGGCATTGAACTTTTTGAAACAAATACGGCTCACTTTTTCCCTCGTGCGATCATCGAATTCCACTGGATGTAGGAATGATGTAAGTACCATGTGGATATTAATGTACGTGAACAGGGTGTCTCTTCTTTGGAACTAAAATATTAAATTTCTTCTTTAAGTTACATTTATTCACTATTTTCTTGCAGAGATTATGTTAATTTTGGTTCTTATTTGAATGGATTATGGAATAACTTTTAATTACACTTTTGTAGAAAATGTAGGTTAAGAGTGACTTGTGTTACCTTTTAAATGTACTTTTTTGCCTTAAGAGCTTCACTAGCATTAATTAAAGTGTGAGGCTTCAACTTTGTCATACATTGTTTATTACCTAAAACAATGTATTGCATTGTTTAACCTTCACACTTTTTATTTTATTTCAAATGTACATTTCGGTCACAAAGCGAGCATTATTAATGGATTTAATACATTGTTAATGTGATATCATCGGGGTAGTGTTAAATTAATACAGTGTTTAATCCATTGCATATTTGGAATAAAATAAAACTGATAATAATCTACCAATTGATGATACAATTTAGGCGATACTCTGGTGGCAAAATTTTAAACACTCTTCGTAATCAATATCTGTCTTTCCACATAATTTACCAGCTGAAGCAACAATAATAAGTTATAAATATTCTCTTATACAGGGTGTCTCAGCGTGCGCGCCGAGTAGCTTTACGGCTAAATGGTTTATTTTTTTCAAAATCGGCTTTCGCATGCATATGAAGGTCTATTAGGACCACATTTTAAAATTAGATTCAAACATAAAAGCATGGCGTATGAAAGTTATATTTTTTCTAATCGAATACCACATATTTTATGTTTTTTTTTTTTCAGATTGTACATCAAAAATAAAGTTAACTTTCATAATATGTTCATATGCCTAAACCTAATAATTTTGAAATTTTAAATATATTTCGAAAAATTGACGTTTCGAAAAAAAAACAATCATAAATGGGTGAATGAAAACAAATGAAATTTTTGATCAGTGTATTAGATTAATGGGTGAATATTTTAGGCTATTTACAGGAATTTAAAATCTTAAGATATTTTGATAATTTAATGTAACTCCATAAACACATTGAATGTCGAATTTCGGGCTTATTTTACATTTCTCAGCATATTAGGTGTAATTGATCTAAATGCATTCTTAATTCTGCCTTTCATGTCTTCAATTGTTGTGGAAGCAGTGCTGTATATTTTATTTGACAGAAAGAAATCCATTGGGATAAAAACAGAGGATCTAGGCGACCAAGCTACGTGGCCTCCTCTTCCAATCTATTGCCTATTAAATATTCTATTTAAATATTGACAGTCAATGAAAAATTAGGTTGCGCACCATCGAGCTGTGACCATCTGTTTTGGCGAATATTCAATGGAATTAAACTTGTAATTGTGTCTCATCATTATCAGTTACTGTATTCAAGATTGGTTGACACACGTGAATGTAGTTACGTACCCGAAGCGCGTTCAGAATTTCGAGATCTTAATTTAAAACACACATCAAATTGAATAGCATTCAAGCTCAACTGGATACTTTTTATCCATTATACACATTTATTATTAAAATTACATTTGAAATTCAATTTAATGTGTGTGTTTTAATTTTGTTTTATTTGTAGAATTTTGATATTTTATATTCATATATACATATAAAAATATGTGATGTGTCCATCATGATACTTTCCCCGGTGAATACGGTCAAATAAGTTTCTTATTGAAAATTTAATAGGAAAGCAAAATGATTAATAGAAAAAATTGATTGTTGTCTTTCAAAGTTAAAACCGAGTATTTAGAAGAATATTATAATTAAGTGTGTTATTTCTTACCTTACAATGTGTTGAAATTATTTATACTCTTCTTCATTTTTTAAAACTTTGCGAATGTGCTGAATACGACGGCACTTTGACGTTTTATTTGTCATTAAAATAATAATTTCAATAATTAAAATCTCTAAGGGAATTTATCAGGTAAACGCTTATAAAATGAAAACCGGAGGTCCCACAATAAAAGTTTTATAACAGAAATTATTTATTTTCCAAGATCTAAAACTTTTATTTGAAACATTTTTCTATCCGAATTAAAAAATGAAAAATTGCTAAGAGTAAAGTTGCACTTAGTGAGTTTTGATTCTAACCAAAAGCTTTTCAGATCATTCCACTGTTATATAAAGCTTAGATATAAAGTTTGGGCTTAACCAATTCAGCCGTTTATGCGCTATCGCGGAAACACACAGACATTTTTCAAAACTCGATGGAATGGACTCAGGGGACCTCAAAACGTGCATATTTGTTGAAATTGGCGTTTCGAAAATTTTCACGATCACAATACTTTCCCTTGGACAGGGGTCCGGGGAAAGTAACAATTCCTATCATATTGTGTTATTATTATAAAATAAAAACCAATACGGCGCAATTGTATCATTTTTATTTATAGAATATTATATAGTTTGCTTTCTCTTATCAGGAAATACAAAATACGTTTTTATTTTTTCTTTGAATAAATCCCATATTTTTTGTCTGTTTATGAGTTATGTATTTAGGTTACTTGAATAACAATCAGCTTTTTTACAAATTCAAATATCTGTAGTTTTCAAGGGTACTCTAGAACAATTAAAACAAATGACTGCTTGCAAAAACCAACACTACATTATTGGAATAGATAAGAATACTTTAATACAATTTACTAATAAAAAAGGATATGCTAAAAATGTTATACTTAAAAAAGACATGTTCCGGAATAATATTTTTAATAAAGAATATCCCAAAAACAACAGAAAAAAGGATTTATTATTTTTGTCACAGTTATTTAAATAAATTAAATAAAAAGAACTTGAAAATGATAACTAAATTATTCTCTCTTTCAAAATGTCACAGTAGGGAATAAGTTATTAATTATTTTCAAATTCTTTTTATTTATCTCAAAAATGTTATTTGAAAATAATATTGTTCATAAAATCTTTAGTTTGTTTAGTTCAACCACAAAACTTTGTGGTAGGCAAAATAGATTTTTTTATAATAGAAAAGATTTTATTCACGTGGTTGCAGTTATTTAAAATAAATACAAATTTGAAATTAATTAAATAATTATTTTTTCTTTAGCTACTGCAACTTTTGATGTGGATAGGAGCGTCAAATAAACCATATAATTCATTAATAATTAACACTGTTGTATCCTTTCTTAACCCCGACACCAATTGGTAAAAGGGGACATCGATTATAATTATATATATATATATATATCCTTTCTTCATATTTTATTTTCTAATGGTTAGAAATATATTCCAAGTGCTAAGCACTCATTATCAATAACAACTAATTCTAACAACTGCTGTGCGGTTTACTTACACCTACAAGGAGTAAAGGGAAAACCGATTTTTTATTGAAGTTATATTTATGACGGTAATCAATTTAAAAGCGGGTTATTTAAGAGGCTCAAATCGAAGTTCAATAAATTATTTTCATTTTTACGCATTTTTATTGCTGCCAGCATATTCAATTGATAATTATTGGACTCATTTATGAGTTTTATTTTGTTGATGTTAAATTTATGCCCTGTTATAAAATTATGGTGTAATGATTTTGGCTTTTAATGTGGTAACTGTGTTCCTTGCATCTAATATTTAAATTTCGGGTTGTTTGGCCGATATACACTTTTTCACAGTTACAACATTTAACCGAATAAATTCCGGATTTTTCCATAAAATTACTTTTGCTAAATATTATAATGAGAGCTTAACACTTGAAATATATATCTAACCATTAAAAAATAAAATATGAACAAAGGATACAACAATGTTAATTATTCATAAATATATACACATCCAATGACCCTTTCTACCCATATGGGTGTAGGGTTTATTCATGAATATACTCTTCACAAAACTCAACAACATATATCAACCATATAATTATAGTTTGAAGGGTACTTTAAATCAAATTGCTGCTACATTCGGGGCTATTCCATATGGGAAATGTTAAGTTTAACCGTGAAGTCCAATATCTCGGTAATTCGAAAAAATGCGGAAAAAATACTTAGATAATTTGTAGCTACTGTTAAACTTCATATTTGAAATTAGTTTCATATATACAGGGTGTCCAATAATCACATGACATATCAAACATGTTTTTTGCGGTTGCGGTTTAGTATAATGGAAATAATCGTTTGAAAAAAGTGATATTCTTTTGGATTTAATAATATATATTTACATTTTTTATCTACTAAGTATAAATTATCAGTTTATATTAAAAATAAATCGTTAATTTTCGTGTATTACGTCAATTTACTAGTTTATGTTAGAAAAGAAAATTATAAGATATAATGAAATTAATAGGTCATGTCTGCTAAGTAATTTGAATGCAGAATTTAATGAAATCCTTTAAATTTTCATTGCACAAGTTTTTATCAGCAAAAATATAATTTGAAATTTGCTATGAATTTGATCAATTTTCATTGTGTATCAAGATTGTTTTTTATACAAACTAAACATTAAAATAATTTTTAATTTCTCTGATGAAATTCCTGCTTATTTTAAGAATGCTTTAATGTATAGTACAATATTATTCATCGATCACAACAGCAATCTAACTCGAATTAGTGACTGCCCATATTTATAATAGCTATCTCGCACCCTTAATGAAATGAAACGTTTTTTTATAATGATTTTCGATTCTATGTTTAAAATTAATCAAAAGTTATAATCAAATGAAAGCTGAACTTGATAGATGTTTAGAGCCTTATATTTCAAAAATTAAAAACCAAATAAACATTCTGTCGAAGCTATAGAATAGCAAAAATACCTAATAAAAGTTTTTTCAAATATCCATTAGTCAAAAGTTGCAGTTTCTAAAGAAAAGATAATTATCTAATTTTTATTAATGAAGGAAGATGTATAGTGAGTCGAAGCCAAATTCGAGACAGTCGGTTCGGTAGACAATCAGTCACCACTCATACGCCAAAAGAACACCAGATAGGCCGACAACATCGCCGCTGTTCATGAAAGTGTGCAGGAGAACCCGAATCACTCAATTCCTCACCGTGCACAAGAACTCAACTTGACTCTCACACGTACAATATCCAACTGAGCCAGGAGCTAAAAGTTAATTACTATAGAAACGCCGTTTGTTAGCGGTATGAAGCATTTGGAAAATGATCCCAATATTGGGCAAAAAATCATCTTTAGCGATGAGCCGATTTTTTGGATGAATGGCTATGTTTAACAAATAAAATTGCCATATGTGGGACAGCGGCAATCCCACGAATTTCACCAAATGATAATGCCGATTTGATTCATATTTTGGGCCAATGGCATCATTGATCCGTACTTTTTCAAAAACGACGATGGTCACGATTAACGAAGAATTCGAATTGAACGGTATGGATGTTCACATGTGGTGTTAGCAGAATAGCGCTAAGTGCCACACAGCGAATGCCACGATGACACTTTGCATAAACGATTTGAAGGTATGGTTGTCTGAAGTCGCAGGTCAAAAATAGCGCAGGCCATTGCTCAAATTCAGCCGAATCTATGCGGATTGACCTCTTAGATCCGTGCCACTATGAGAAGCCGCGGCGGACATTTGAACTATGTCATATGCCATAAAAAATGGCATAACTGGACATTCGAAATAGAAATAAAATTCCATTAATACCTCACGCACAGCTTGTACCATTCCATTTCAACATCGACCCGCCCTTATTGGAAAACCCTATAGTTTCGACTTGCTGTCATTAATATCAATAAATATTCATAAACCCTTGAGAATGACAACAAGTTGAATTAGTTGGATAAATAAAAAGTAAAGTGAAGCCAAATAAAGTGTTTAACATGAAGAGTTCAAAAATATACATGCTACAGAAACTTTATTATTAGAACTTAAAAAATGTATTTCATTTCCACTAAATTTCCTTGCTCTTAACAAAACTGAAACATTTTATGGACTATACCGTCTCTTTAAAAATAGTTAAGCTGGAATTTAATCACCTCATAAATAACATCATGATGTTACCATAATTATAAAATATGTTTTATTTTTATTATTTTCTTTAGTAATTGTCATTCTAAAAAAAAACAAACAACAACTTATAAACCCTTTAAAACAAAGTTTTTCAATTGTGGCTTGGTTTAATTAATTATTATTTTCGTTTATGAATTATTTTCAAATAAAACAAAACTCTGCAGATGGCTTTATATAAAGTAACGTTTTTTTTGTTTTTGCATTACATTTTTCTTGGATCAAAATTTGTTGTATTATGCAATATTTTATTGATATGCAACAGCAGGTGTACATTATGTAATTCAATGTCCGGCGGGGTCTTTGCCCGGGAAGTAGTTGTTTTAATGTGCATTTGTTTAACATACTTACGAAAAGTCAAAATGTCACAGAGCTAAATGTGGAAATAATTTATTAATCATTTTCAAATCATTTTTATTTAATTTGAAACAAAACTCTGTTTAAAATAGAACTGAAATAATATTTAATATTGTATTAATTTTGTAAATAATATTTGTCTTTATTCCACAAGCAACAGAATTATTTACATTATATTATTTTGTTATTGTAAACAAAACATGATTATTTTATTCTGAAATTGGCTATTGACCAAAGTTTGGTAAATATTATACTTCTTTCAATATTTCTTTTCAACATTGATGTATTTAAGCGAAGCGTACGTTAAAGCCTCAATTAAAAACCAGGCCTTAGCTGTTACGATGGATATATTAGTCATCCACACACTCATCATTAAACTCCTTACCCACTTAAATCAGTAACAAGATATATATATATATATAATCTTTATATGTATATATACATATATAAATAATCTTTATACCCGAGAGGGTATAATAGAGATTTAAATGATAATCAGACTATTCTGTATGAAAAATGTTAATTTTAATGTGAAAGATGTTAATTAATTTAACATTTTATAAATATATATCTATTATAAAAGCTGCATAGACTGTGACTTTAAGATATAACACACACGTTAAACTTAACATTTCCAATACGGAATAGCAGGGACATGAGACATATTGAAAAGAAACCCATCTTTTAAAATAAATCTATTTTTATTTATATTTACCACTACAGAAGCTACACTTAAAAAAAATGTTTTTTTTTTTCAATTTCGTTAAACTTACTAATACAAATGCATTTCAGACACCTTTAAGGCACTTCGAAACAAAAAACACAAATACACAGGACACAAAAAACGAAAGATATATTTTTCGGAAAACCCTTGATTCGAGGAGAGATTCACACATAACTCTAAACGTAAACATTAAAAAAAACATGTTCAGGGATATGTTGGTCCCTAATTTGATCTTAGTTTAAACTACCTTGTTCTACACTTGGAAAGGGTAACAGTTTATATACTTACTGTAAAGTAATTCAAACTAAAATCAATATAAAATGTGCAAATAAATAAAGTAAACTTAGTTTAAGCAATTATGGAATTAAATAACTTGTATTGTTAATAGTTATTTTTTTCTTTCCTATTTACTATTTTTTTTTTTTTTCATTTTCACTATTTTAATATAGCAAAGAATGAAATACACGTTAATTAATTTCTAATAAACATATTCCACCTCAAAAAGAATTGAAGTTATTCATAATTATTAAAAAGAAACTTTAGTTGTGTTATTCCATGTACTATTCTTAGTTTTGATTTCTTCAATTTAATTCAATTAAAAAAATTACAAAGACACCATTAAAAATGATGTGGATAGTTATTTCATAAATTAATCTTTTCTAATTTAACTAATGAAAAGTCAGCAATGGTTTCATAAACTGAAATTAGTGTAATATAATCTTGGTTTAAAATGTTCAGCCCATCATTTACAGAAACACAGAAATACTAACTTTGTTTTCAATGTATAAAGTATTGTTTAAGTAATAGACTTCTATCTAAAAAGTTTATTTAGGTTATAATTTAAATCCAGATTTTATTACACTTTGATTTAAATTGAGTTTACGAATAACATATTAATCTAATTCAATATTATGTTATCCTACATCTAAGGGTAACATAATTTAAGATTAATCAGGTTCATATTAATCTCAGTCAATTCTAAACATTGATTGAGATTAATATAAGCTAAACTTAGTCAATTCTGAATATTGATTGAGGTTAATATAAGTTTAAATTACTGTTGAAAAAATACATTCATATTTTTAGAACCAAACAGAATCACCATTGTGAAAGCCGTTAAATTTACACCCCTTCAACGGCTCAGACCTTTAAACGATTTTTGAAACCAAACAAATTTCTCATAAGCGCCCCTTAATAAAAAAAAATATATCATTAACTCTAAATATTTATTTGAATAAATGAACACAAGTACAAAAGAAAAAAAAAGGAGGAATTAATGTAAACGTAAAGCGACTAAATGTAAAAAATGAAAAAACAAAAACATATAAAATACTTGTAGAACGTGCAGGTAAAAATGCATCATCTTAAATCCTAGCTAGGTAAGTAATAAAAAAATACATATGGAGTAATGTAAAAGACAAAATATGTGTACGATGTTTTGTAAGGTCTTTTTCTTACAGATATCCCATTTACAATTCGACACGCACGCACAGTCATCTTCGTTTTTTTTTTTGAGAGTATTCAAATTATGATTTCGTCATGTAAACAGAGCCGTATCAATTGTTTCTATTTGTACTGATCATTACATTACGTTTATTTAAATACGATCTATAATTTTGTGAAAGTGGAGATCATGCAATGTTGAGAACGATTGACGAGCTCTTGTCGCAAAATGGAGCTATGGATTGTTTTTTTTTTTGCGATTAAAGAACAACCGACAGCTCTTGGTCACTTTGACGAAATAAAAAACAAAACAGCACTATTTTACAAAGTACGTTATAGTGCGAGTAAAAAAATATATATAATAAAAATATACAATTTTTGTTTAAATACATGTATCAATTTAAATTTATTAAAATGCAGTGTAAAATGTAAATGCACTCTTTTTTCAAACTTTTAATCTCAAGACTATAAAATCCATAAAGTCCATACAGTTAAGATTTACTTCAACTTTTTTAAACTAATGTCTTAAATTTAAAGCTGCACTTGAAATTTAAGAGATTTAAATCAATAAATGTAAAGATGAGATTTTTAATTTAGATATTTATAGTAAGGAGTAAGACACTGTTATTAATTATGTCCAATTTTAAATCAAACTCTGTTTAAAATACGTAGTTGAAAATCGGAAACAGTGTTTAATTTAAAACGGATCTTAAAAAATTAAATGCCTCAATAATCAATGATACCAATGTGTAACCCATAATGTAAGCATTGTTCAGACACAAAAGGGTTAATTTGTTAATAGTGTTTGAAACTATTAATGTGTCCAACACATGACATTACATATATCCAACACAGAAGAGCTACCTTTAACCTTTTAATAAGTAAACTACCTCTTGTTTTGACTTATGTTCAGACATAAAAGGACTACTTTATTTAATAACGTTGGACACTATTAATATCTCCAACACATGACCTTACACAGAGGGAGCTAGCTTTAACATGTTAATAAGTAAGCACATTTTTGTTTTGTCTTTATAATTTGTTGATAAGTAAAACACTTCACTTTGATTTAAAGAGAATTATAGAATGGAGCTAACTTTGTTGGTAGTGCTGAATACTATTATTAACAGTGTCCAACATATGACCTTACATTTATGAAATGCAGAAAATTCAGCTTTGTTAATAGTGTGTACACTTTTTTTATTTCGTCATCGTTCAAATTGTAAATGCGAGTTATGTATGCAGAAAACATATCCAAAATAATCCTAATGTAAATCTAGCATTTGTTATAATTAATTTATATTAATTTTCTTCAATCCATGCGGGTTGTTTGTGTGTATGTGTATAACTTTATTTTTCTCTCATTTGTAAATATAATTATATATATAATATAAATTTTCTTTAGTATTACATACTACCACCGCAACCGACTTCCTCTCAAATAGAAAAAAACTTTGCTTACTTAATGTATGTGTATTAATTTTTAATCGTCCGTTAGAAATAAACTCTTCTTTCTCTTGTATTCTCTCTCTCGTCGAAAAAGGGAGAAGACACTTTACAAACTAGGAAGGGAATGGACGCGAAAACGGGTCCGATATAAGTTCATGTGTACGTTTACTTTAGCGCGCTCTTTCTTTCGTGTTACATCAGCTTACATTTCTCGTCCCCCTGCGGGTCACCCTGCTGATGGTGAAGGTCCTCTGAGCCAAGGTAGTGGGCGTACTCCCGGTGCCTGGATGCTGATGATGATACTTGTCTGCGAACTCTGAAATAGATTAAAACTATTGTAAATTCTTTTAGTGACAATTTACTCAATTTACAGTAATTAAATACATTATATTTTGTTACCGGCGTCTCAGCGGAAACGCCGGAACTGTGATTTAATTAGTTGGTTTTATAATTATTTCTGGGCAACGTAACTATTTTTTTTTACATCGGCACCCATTTGTTTTTAACTTATTAAATCAATTTAATTTTAAAATGACTGAAGTTCGTATTACATGCATTGATTGTTGAATTTGTAATTAAGTATAATTTTTTAATTTAAGTTTAAGTAGGTTTTTTTAAGATTGATTGATTGAGTTACGTGAAGATCAAATTGAATTGATAGATTAAGCACTAATAACCTTTCTTCACACTTTATTTGTTTTACCAAATGTACATTTCGGACACAAAGTGACCATTATCAATGGATTTGACACTAAATACAAAACAAAATATGACATGATATATAGACAGGCGGATTATAATATAACGGAGGTGGGAGTAAAAATATGGAAAAATGTGAATTAAGAATAGGTCAAACACAAATTAAGGTAATACAATTAAATCTAACAGGGTGTTTTGAAGCGGACTTAAATCGAAATTCATAAGATTATTTACGTGTTTTTTCATTTGAATGGCTTCCAGCATATTTAATTGATAATTTGAGGATTGTTTTAATAATTTTATATTATTGATTGTTATTTTGTGACCGGTTTCTAATAAATGGTTGGCTACTGCAGATTTTTCGTGGTTTAAATATTTGGCATGTGCTAAGTGTTCTTTAAATCTGACGTTAAGGTTTCTCTGCGTTTGACCAATATAAACTTTATCACAATTAGCACAATTGATAGAATATATACCAGATTGGTCAAGATCATCTGGTTTGTTAAATGTGTTCCCTAGAACTTGCCGAAGTTTGGAATTTGAATAAAATGCGGGAGTGAGGTTGTACTTTTTATATAATTTATTGAAATGATTTTCTGATTTAGGGAAATAGATTAATTTGACGAAATGTTTATCTGTTTTGGGGGTGATTGGTGTAAGTAGGGTGGTGTTACGAAGATTTATTTTAAAAGGAATTCAACATCATTCATAGTATAGCAAGAAATCTTAAATACAGTCCATACACCATAAACAAATTAATTAAAAAACATGAATTTAAAAAAATATAAAATATAAAATTATTAAAACAATCCTCAAATTATCAATTAAATATGCTGGAAGCCATTCAAATGAAAAAACACGTAAATAATCTTATGAATTTCGATTTAAGTCCGCTTCAAAACACCCTGTTAGATTTAATTGTATTACCTTAATTTGTGTTTGACCTATTCTTAATTCACATTTTTCTGTATTTTTACTCCCACCTCCGTTATATTATAATCCGCCTGTCTATATATCATGTCATATTTTGTTTTGTATTTAGTGTAAAATCCATTGATAATGGTCACTTTGTGTCCGAAATGTACATTTGGTAAAACAAATAAAGTGTGAAGAAAGGTTATTAGTGCTTTATCTATCAATTTTTTAAGATTAGTGGGTATTTTCCCTGTATTAAACTTACTCTCTCGTTTAAGCGCTTTTAATCTTCGTTATGCCCACCCAGCACCCGGCTATTCAAAACACACAGGCTATTGTCCAACGTAATTTTAGGAAAGTACGGGAAAAATGCTTTGGTACAGCTGCGCCATCATTTTATTTTTTATATTGAGTTTAATTTATTTTCTTATTTGTTTAACCACGGTACCACCAAATTAGTCCTGTTTTAATTTTCATTATCCTATCGTCGATTGTGAAAAAGGGAACATCGTCGATTTACTGCCATAAATGGTAGAAGACCTTTTGTTGGTACGGCAGCTACAACTGCATTATGTAAATAGTAAAATTGTAAATATTAAATTTTTTTTTTTTTGGAATTGGAAATCAATTACGCAGTTGTAGCCCCGTACTGGTTCCCGGCGATAGGCAATTTGAGGGGCGCCTGAGTGCACCCTCGCATTGGTTGAAGATGGACGCACACGCAACCATCTCAACCAATGGGAGAAAGCAGTGCCTACTAAAGACACAGGCTGGAATGTCGTAGTGGGGAAATTTCCAATCTCGGAGTCTGGACACTCTGAATTCGACGGAAACATTACTCGCTCGATTTCAATTAAATGCCTTATTTGGAATTATACCACATTTTATAGTTAATAAAATTTTATTTTTTAATACATTGATTTAAATATTAATTTTTAGAATATATTTTTGCATAAAATAAATATTTATCATTACAACTGCATTCTGAAAATAATTGTTAAATTTTAACCAGCTCACATCAGAGACGAGCAGGCGCTCCAAGGCCAGGTATACAAATGTATTTGGGAGTCCTCCCCACTCCAACATTCCGGCCTGTGTCTTTAGTAGGCACTGGAGAAAGGCGATCCCACCCCGTACACCCTACTAGGGGCCCTACTAGGCTACTTGAGGAGCCCTCAAGCAGTTAGTGGTTTCACGATTTTTAACGTCAGTGGTTGATTAATTTTTTAAAAGTGGTGTTATTATTTTTCGCATGTGTTTTTTTTTAAGTACTAAAAGTATTTTTTTTTAAGAATTTACTTCTAAAGTTTTATATATATATCTTTTTTCTTTCGTCAGTAACTTTAATTTTTTTTCGAAAGTGCAAGCTAGCCATTTGATAAATAAATTATTTGTTATTGTTTATTAAACATATTAAATTAAATCTTGCACCTCCAACCTTAAATAAAAGTGTGTGCGTGATAACAGAACAAGGGTAAGAGAACTGAAACTTCTGAATAGAGGGAGAAAGGTAAGTGATCTATTTTTATTATATTATTGAGCCAAGCCGGAGGCTAACAGGACACACCACATTATATTCATATTTCGGCTAGCGTGGTGCCGACATTAAAGAACTTTAAATCCATGCAGTCCCGTAACTATTTGTTTCGTTTTTATTTCATGTAATTATTCAAAATACGTGGTCAATATAATCATTTTTTTTTTGTTTTCAAATCGAAAATTCGTTTTGAAAGAAATATTTCTTCTTCGTTTATATTTTCTCCGTTTTTCTTATTTCCAATTTTTCAATACATTTTTTGTTGTTTTGTAATCGAGAATTAATTAAAATTGTTTATTTAATTTGGTTTTGGTTGATTATATTTATTTTTTATTATTATTTGACCGGATATGTTATTTCTTTTCTCATTGGTTTTATTTTTTTAACAATATGTAACTCTACGGGGCCGATTAAGTTCAGGTTTATATTGGAGTCTGCTTAAAATTAATTTTCATTAGTTATTTTTCTCGCCAGTAAAGATATCAGGGATTTAAGCATATATTATTTTTTTAAGTCAAATTATCGTATTTTTTTATATGTTTGTTCATTGGACGAATATTAATTTATCCGACGAAAATAATTATTGATGGATCCGATTGTTTTTTTTTTGTTGTTTATCTTTAACAAGAGTAAATATGAGTAGTAAAAATCATGAAACTACTTCGGCAGCTTTGTTTTCCAATGCTACTTCACGTTGTTCTCTACCTCCCACATCAGTTAATCATTTCGAATGAAAAAAACGCGAATTGATCTCGCAAAAAGAGCGACTGGAGCGCGATATACATGAATGGTAGGAGATGCAAGCTGATTGCGAAGATCAGCTCCGTGAAATTGATAACATTAGTGGAAACAAAGATTACACTGTATCCCATACGGAACATATCCAACAGCAGACTCTTCAAGTTGATTCAAATAAAGACATTTTGGGATATATAAACGAAATCCGCGACAGTTGTACAAACCAAACCCACGAAATGCGTGAAGATCTTCAATGCGAGCGACGTGAGCTTCGGCGAGACTTGCAAGAGTTATTAGAACGTGGCCAACCTCGTACACATAGCGTATGTAGCAGAGATAGGTACGATGACTACATTGAACGCGATTGTGAGCAAAGACGATCGAAAGTCGAGCAAATTGTGGAGCAGTCCGATCATAATGGTGCGATTTCGGCTAGAAGTATTGTAGAAATTATTCGGAAAATAAAAAGAACCGAATCGGAAGGTACGTCACAACTCAACGACTGAGATCCGCATAAATTCATCTGGGCTTTAGAACGAGAATTTCTCGGATTTGGATTAGAAGACTGCGAAAAGAACAAGCGAGCACTCCCAATTAGATACCGAATATGCCGCGAAATTGGGTGACTACTTCGTGGACGATATTCCCTGGGATCAGGCCAAGAGTTGTTTTACGATTCCTTTGATCCCGATACTGCAGCCCACGACGAAATAATTGAGCTGATGGTAACACCACAGGGATATACAGAGCCTGATGTGTTTGCTCTAAGAAAGCAAAAGTTATTTAATCGCTATGCTGCGAAAGATTGGACAGAGGATTTTATGACGAAAGTCATGTGGAAACTTTCATCCTCGTCAGTGGAAGAATTCGTATATAAAGCAGCCCATATCTCCGCGTCCGAGTCGAAACCACTTCCTATCATTATTAATAATGGAAACAAGCCGATATCAATCGTTAAACAATCGTCATCAGCTCCTAGACCTGAACGCAAGTGGTATGAAAATTCAGGTAGACCGCGAACTCCAACACAGGACATGTTTACTTGCAATGTTGAGCCCGTCCTCCAAGCCCAGAAAGAACAGCGTACTCGTGCACAAGGTGATCGTGCCAAAATGAATGAGCCTACGAGGAACCCCACACCACCCCCGTCTCCCTCCGCGTCCAGGAAGCCGCAACCGCTGTCGCCAAGGGAGGCACTGGTATAGCCAGTGTACGAGCAGGGAAACGGGATGCAGAGCGGCCAAGAACAGCAAAGCTCGTCGTGAACCGCCCTTCAAAACCGATTGTTACTCGGAAACGTTCTCACCGCTCAAAATGGAAACCTATTACGAACGCTAATGGTGCAATAATGTGTGAAAGTGATAGTGACTTTCCCCCCCTAGACTTTAAAATAGATGTTTGTGCAACGCTTTTGCCCGATAACCCCTCACTGAAGCAGATTTCTACATTATCGTGGCATTTTAATCGACTAACTATGCTGCCGTTGGTATTTGATCAAAGGACAATTACGTGCCTTTTGGATCCCGGGACCGTACAAAATTTTGTGAAGCCGCAACGATCACACCGGTTAATTTAAAAACAAGCTTAGCAAGCAAACAAGCCACGGCAGACGTATCACTCACTTAAATTTCTTCTTGGGAAACGCAGAATTCAGTGAAGAATTTTATGTGATGCCAGAACTTCGGTATGAAGCTATCCTAGGGCTCGGATTCTTCATAAAACATGATAGACTGCAGCAAACGGTGTATTCATATTGGGGATTACGTCAAACACTTTTCTGGACGCAGGAAAATTAGCACCGCGATGATGAAATTCCCGAATTTAACCATGGATTTACGGATAATTACGCAGTGTTATTCGATGAATTGATTCAACGTTTTGCTCGGACTTTTATTCCCAAGGATCAGTTTACGCACCGCCTTCGTACATCGGATTCAATTAAAGCATACGAATCCCATTCGAATAAGGCCTTATCGAGTAAATCCTGAAAGAAAACAGGAAATCGACTGACAGATTGCTGATTTAATAACGCAGGGAATTATTGAACCTTCAGTTAGTCCTTACGCATCTCCTATCGTTCTAGTGCAGAAAAAGGACGGCGAGAATCGTTTCTGCATAGATTACAGGAAATTAAACGATGCGACTGTTTCTGAACCCACTCTAGGAGATGCGAAAATATTTTCTACGCTTGATTTGAAAAGTGGTTACTGGCAGGTACCGATGGAGGAAAGTTCGAAACAGTATACGGCCCATTATCAATTTAAAGTGATGTCGTTTGGTCTGAAAAATGCTCCAGCAACTTTCCAGCAGCTTATGAGCCAAGAAGTTCTCTCTGGTTTTCTTCATGACTTCGTAATGATATACCTAGGTGATATTATAATTTTTTTCAGTACACCAGAGGAACATCTCTTCATCACCTTGCCCTCGTCTTTGAGCGACTTGATCAATTTGATTTGCGGTTGAGCAAGGATAAGTGCTCATATGGAAAGTCATCGCTTGAGTATTTAGGCCACATAGTCGAGGTTTACACGACCCGCCCCCTGGAAAAACACATCAAATTCGAGACCACAGCGTGCCGAAGACGCGGCGGCAGCTGTGGAAATTTATCGGTTTATGTACTTGGGTGCGGCAATATATATATATATATATATCATGTTCATGTTTTGTAAATAATTGGTTTATTTCATTTGATAAATAAATTATTTGTTATTGTTCATTAAACATATTAAATTAAATCTTGCACCTCCAACCTTAAATAAAAGTGTGTGCGTGATAACAGAACAAGGGTAAGAGAACTGAAACTTCTGAAAAGAGCGAGAAAGGTAAGAGATCTATTTTTATTATATTATTGAGCCAACAGTAGCTTCATCAGGCAGATGATTAATTAAGTTGTCACAGTGTAAATCAATAAAAATAAAATCTCCGAACACACCCCTTTTTTAACACATAATCTTGTCAACTAAAGTTGTGCTTATGACCTTAAACTGATTCAGACTGTAAGTCTTAGTAATTTCAACAAGATAAGACAAAGTTGGGTCACTTAATATTGTTAAATGCCCTGTTAAATATATATTCCAATTATTAGTGTAGTGCTGTATGACTTGGAAATGACCCAGACTGAAGGTGCGAGTAATTTTAACATCATGTGGTCTTGAAATTTTATTTTAATTATTCGTAAAATTGCTATATGACAGGTTAATTACTGAAAATCATATTTCATTATCTTTATAGTGCTTAAAGTTGTGTCAATTATTATATTAATAATCTATTGAAATTTCTATAAAAAGTGTGATGAATTTTATTTTAATTACAATTTTCCCACTAATGAAATCCCTTAACACAGATTAACAAGATAATAGCAAGGTTAATGTAAATTTATTTCTGCTTGATATAAATCTTTCACTTTCACTTAATTGACTAAATAATTGACAATGTCAGAGGGCAACACTATACAGAGTGCATATGCATTGTCATTTTTTTAAAACTATATGATATTTTACTGTCATAAAACATAGGTAGATTTAATTTGTAATTGTTTTTGAGGCGATAAAATTTTTGATTGGACTGTAGAGTGCTCAGGAGAAATTGGCTTACATAAAAATGAAAATTATAAATCCGTAAAAAAATAAATCCACGCCAAGTGCACTTTTTGATGAGAAATAAAAAAGTGTTTTCATTTTCACGTCGTCATGTCCACAAACTAAACAATTTGAAGTAGTATTTTCATTGGAGAGTTCTGAAAATTGGTGAAGCAAGCGTCTACACGCTATATAAGCGTGCGTTAGCGGCGAGGCAAGTAGTGTATTACGAACGTCCAAGTGCTCAACATCTGATTATAAATAAATAGTGACAGTGTGATGTTAATAAATGTGTTAAGTGTACTGCAAATAAATAAATACTTATTTCCGGGTCTGATTAAACCCGATTTCGTAACAATATATTAGAAAGAATTAGCCATCTGTTTAATCTGTGACCCTTATGATTTTCAAACACATTCCAAATAAATAACATTTTCTTTATTTATAATTTTGTTTCAAGTAAATAAAAACTCACCTTTCGGATGCGGCTACCTCCTCTCCATTGCTGTTGATGATGACGGTGGTCATGTTGTCCGCCACCAACCACTTCTGGCTCTTCATCACTAAATTCGTGGGAGGCTCGTGCTCCTTTCCTGCATCTGAAGACCAGATGGTGATTGTGCCATTTGGCTCCAACTTGACCGACCGGTGGAACTTGAAGACTGCTTCATTGTCTCCGGCACGGCGAACCACCTGCCATCCACTCAATGAAATCTCCTTTGAACCTGACAAAAACAAAATGAATTGATAGAATAAAAAACATATTACATATAACGACAATGATTTGGAACAGTGTTTGACGAAATTTGAATTATTGAATCATGCAATACAATCTTTGCATTCAGCACACACAACTAGCGGAACTCACTGGTCGTAAGAATTAAGTTATTGTTTCATAATAAATGGAAGACGACACAAGCGCCATCTGTTGCCTTTTTTATGTGGGATCGTCAACGATTTGTGTCCGAAAGTCGTTGTTTCGTTCATTAAAGGAAGGTCAATTTGTCCTGTTTAAGAGAACAGGAAATGAAATTCATTTAATGTTCAACCACCATTCAGCTAGGATATGGATAACTAGTGATGGCCATTCCGATTTTTAGATAAATGATGGATAAACATTTTATTCAATAAAAAGTTATTGTTTGATATAAACTTCAGAAATTTAAATGAACGTAAAAACTGTGTTATATTCAACAATTATTTGCTACCAACTGAAGAATAATGCTAAATTTAAATGTGTGGTTAGTTTAGTCGCATCGGTGGAGTCTGCTAAATGCATTGAATCATGCTATCATACATTCAATGTAATTTTTTCTCTAAATAATCTTGAATATGAGTTCAATGTCATTTCTCGCTAAATGACCTTGAATATAAACAAATGTCATTTCACTAAATGTTCTTTAAAACGAATTATAATTTTGCAAATGTGCAGAACATAGTAAAATCGGCAAAAACCCCAAAGTGCAACTCTACTTTTTTATGGTTTGTTTGTGAACATTTCAGGTTTTCTAAAAAAATTTCTAAATTTGTATTTTATATACGCTTCGAGTCCGTTTTTCAATAAGGATAAAAATAGTGCATCTTCTAATTTAATACACTAGTACAATCATATAATTAGAAAGATCGCACAAAGCGCCATCCTTTGCCCAATAGGAAGATAGCACAAAGCAACATCTTTCGCTTAATTAACACATATCCAAGTAATTCTTAACAAATTCATTATATGAATATTTGTGGATGTATTGATTGCATTGTTGGGTTGGCATTTGTGAGAGAATAACCAATCAATACAAATATTCATACAATTATCTTGTTAAGAGGCGCTATCATTTGCCTAATTTACAAGTGCAATTTGGGTCTACAAGGTGGACACCCCAGAATCATGGTTCGTCCACTAAAGGAAGGAGAGAGAACTTGATCTATTTATGACCAGGAAACAAAATTCATTTAATAAAATGTTCAGCCACCATTCAGTAGGGAATGGATAACTTGTGATAACCATGGTCTGATGAGGTCTGAAAAACTGAAATGGCTATCTCCAGTTATCCATTTGCTAGATGAATGGTTGAACATTTCATTACATTTAAGAAATTAGCTGAATATATAAATTATGTTATTTACTGTTGTTTACTACTAAGGGCCGTTTCTACAATTGATAGTAATAGCTTTGGCAAACCAATTGGTAAACAGCCATCCCCTTCTATAACCGTTAAAATTTACCACTTAGTTGGCATATAAGAGCATATGCGTGAAGTGAAGTTAATAACAGTGAGCAACGATAACCTGAAATTTACGAAAATGGCAGAATTGGAAGTGAATGTGTTTGAATCCATAAGCGATTTGGAGATCATTTATTATGTGGAGAGATTTCGAAAACCCAGATGGTATTCAAGATCAAGGACATTACACGGCTGCACGCTCGTTTGTTTGGTCTTACATTAGGTTTATCTTATGCTCCAGGCATGGGCTAAACTGTCGGAGCATTAACACTCGTCCCAATAATACTTTACCTCACAATTGTAGAAACACCGCCCAAGGTTTGACCCTTGGGTTAAATTACCAAAGGTGTAACTATCTATTGTAAAAGTGGGCCTAAATGAAGAAAATAGCTGTATTTAAATGTTCAGTTAATTCCATCAGACCATTGAGAACCACTGTGATTGGCGTCACGCAGAAGTCAACCTGTTTTTTAATGGATGTAGTATAGTCTGAATATTAGCCTTTTTTTCATTTTATCATCATAACATGTGTGAATATGCCAGTATTTGTACCAGTCATTAAAAAATTGCATTAAATTTATTTACTAATTTAAAACTTTTGAAACTACTGCAAATTAAATGTAGGTGTACTTTAGTATTACTATAAATAAAGAACACTTGGGTTTATTTCTCAAATTAATTTGAGAGTATTTTATCATGTTTCACTAAGTGTTAAGTGAAAATCTATTCAAAAACCTGTATTATGTGTTCTTTGAGGATAATTGCCAAATCACAAATTATTAATTGGTTGACTATTCTGTAAGCGATAACTTTCTAATTATTCAAAGTTGTGACTCACCCTTGTTGTGCAATTTGACGTAAGTACCATCCGCGCAAACCTCCGCGACTTCAACTTCCCCTTTGCACGAGCTGGTCACGCTGTAATCGGATAGAGCGGATTCCTGGCTCTCGTCAAGGAGGGTGCGCTTACGCTTGGCACCGGCTCCAACGCGGATTGGAGTGCGCGTGCGCGAAGAGCTGCTGCGGACCGTCCTGCTCATGCTGCTATCAGCGGCTATAAAGAACAAATAATAATAATAATAATAATAAAACCAAACATAGTTTGAAGAGAATAGAATAGTAAATTTTAGCAGAGTAGCATTTTATACCTAAAAAATGTCCACTCACACATGGGTATATATTGAAACCTTTATAAATATTTTTAATTTCAATTGGGGGACAATCACACCATTAATACTTAGATCAGTCTCATCAAGCCATGGAATCGAACGTTAGGGCTGATAAAAAATAATGAATTTTATACATTAAAATATATTTTCACATGTTTAAAGTGATTCTAACAGTACGATGTCATAAAAAACCTTGTTGAACTAATTATTTAAGAATTTAAGTATCAATGCTTGGATGAAACACATTAATCATGGCCAAGTAACAGCTTTAATCAATCAAGGATTGATGAATCCTGGATTCTTGAATATTATTCGTGGATCCAAAATTTGTTTAGTAATAGTCTGGGATTATGTCAACTATACTAAATTAATACCTTGTTGAAAACTTTGGGCAAGCTCTGAAACATAGAGAAATTGTGCTAGCGCCATGCCAACGTTCTAGCAATAAAATTTCTGATACAGCAGGCAGACCCTGTTTGTAGAGCTTTGAAATTGCACTAGCATCATGCAAGGGGTGCATCTAGCAAGGTGCTAACACAATTTCATGGCTCTACGAACAGGGTCTGACTCTATCAGAGAAAATATATTGCTAAGACATTGGCAACTTTTTTAAGTGGGGACGCTGTAATGCTGAGAATGTTTTCAGATATGGCCGTGAGGGAGACAAAATCATCCCAATAAAAGCCGTTTCCTTTAGGTACACTAAAATTACCTACAAGCTCAAAGCTACCTTCAGGTAACCACATGGGTTTTATTCATCATTCTCTGTCTTATTTCACAATTTTCACTATTCTATGAAAGATTTCCTGGACCACATCGGACTCCCCAAATAAAACTTACTGAAGTTAGTGATTTTTACTTTCCCCGGATCCCTGTCCAAGGCAAAGTATTGTGATCATAAAAATTTTCGAATGGCCAATTTCAACAAATATGCATGTTTTGAGGTCCCCTGAGTCCATTCCATTAAGTTTTGAAAAATGTCTGTGTGTGTGTCTGTGTGTTTCCGCGATAGCGCTTAAACGGCTAAATGGATTAAACCCAAACTTTATATCTAAGATTTCTATAACAGTGGAATGAACTGAAAAGCTTTTTAATTTTTTAATTCAGATAAAAAAAAGTTCAAACAAAAAATGTGACCTTGAAAAAATAAATCGTTTTTGTTGTAAAACTTTTTTTGTAGGACCTCCGGTTTTTATTTTATAAGCGAAAGAATGTTGGCTGTGGAGACTTTTATTATTTAAATAATCATTTTTATGTCAAATAAAACATCAAAGTTTGGTCATATTTAATAAATTATTCATAAACGCTTCCAGCTTCAAAAAAATTAATTTTAATTTTTCCTTTCCTATTAAATTTTCAATCAAAAACTTATTTGACCGAATTCGCCTTGATGAACACATCACTATTTTTTTTTTTTTTTTGGGTTAGATGCTAGAATCTGTTCTACACCTCTTATCTTGTTGTTTTCGAAAAACAAACCATTAAATTACAATTAAAATAATGAATTTTGTATGTCGAAAATGTAGCATAAATTATTGCTATTGCCATCGCATGGTTGTAATTCGTATTATTCTTGCTGTACGTTCTTCATTTCAGACATCTGGTTTGAGCGCTGTAACATGGCCAACTTCATACTGTATGTAGGACAGATTCTTGGATTGAGCCAAAAAAAATTCATTACTATAATATGATAACTAGTCGTATTTAAACTAAACCATATTTTGGGTAGTTAATTTCATTGTGCATCGGACACATTACTTCGGATGTGTAAGGATTCAAGGAGAAGAGAATTTTATTGCGCAGAAGTGTAGATTTATTTGTTTCTTAATATTTACCTCCATGGGGAGTGATATTCAACCTAGCCTCCTCGGACTCCAACAACTTCCTGTAGGCAGAAATCTCCAAATCCAACGAGATCTTGATGTCCATCAGATCCTGATACTCCTGTAACTGGTGAGCCATATCGTCCCTCAGCCTCGACAGCTCGTTCTCGAGCAGCGCCAAGTCTTCGGCGTGTCGAATCCTCTCCGTTTCCAAGATCTTCTCCAAATCCCTGACCCTGTTGTTCAGCGTCGTGTTGATGCCCTCGAGCTCGTTGATTCTGGCACTCAGGGAGTCGATGCGCGTGCGCACCGAGCGCAGTTCCTCGATGGCAGCGGACGCAGCGCCCGAATTGCGGGTGGCAGCGGCTTGGGCGGCGTTGATCTTGGTTTCGTAGAGCATCTGGATTTCCTGACGGTTGGTGGCCATCTGGCCCTCGTACTGGTCGCGCAGTTCCTGGAGGGCTTCCTGGAGTTTGGCTTCATATTGCTCGGCGAGGCGGCCGTCGATTTCGCTGATTTCCACTTGGCGTCTGGTGCGAGTTTCGGTTAGTTGTTGCTGGAAGATCTGAAAAAAAAAAATTAATTAATAATAAGACATACAGACAATAATTTTAAATATTGCATTGGAACAAAATTCATTAAAAAAGGTAAAAATTAGTTTAAAATAAATAAATAAATTTTATTGCCTAATCCAATCACAGAACAATATAAATATAAAACATAAATAAACAATAGTAATAATAGAATATACAAAAAAAATCAACACTGAGCGACAATACACATCACATTTGTATGTGATTTTAAGTCTGACATTGTTCTATTGAAATTAATGTAAAAAGTTGATTTATTTCTGCTATTGAAAGGTGGAATATGAAAATTAATTTGTTTCAAAATATCGGAACAATTAATTTTGTTTTGAATTAACTTCTATTAAAATGAAACAAATGATTTATTTCGTCTATGTTCTAGTGATTCAATATTAAATCGATTAAGCAATAAAACATGACATAGCCACATACCGGATAATTAGCAGTATTTTTAAAATACAAGAATTTACGCTGAACACTTTCACTTAAATTAGTTTGTTGTTGGATTTGGGGCTATCAGATCAGTGATGCATACTTTGACCGCATATATGCATTAAAGAGAGATTTTAGAGCATTAGGATTCTGAATATTTATGGAATTGAAATGAATAAATCTTAATGCCTTAAACAATATTGATTCTACATGACAATAAAAAGTAAGTTTATCGTCAAACTACACTCCTAAATCTTTAAAAGATTTTACCTATTGAATCCTACAATTGTTGACTGTTTAATTTGATGTGATGTAGTTAGTTTTTTCAGTGAATGTCATAAATTTCCTGATAAATATCAGGATTAATATTAAGCCTGTTAACATTACACAAGTTCGAAATAATATCTAGTTGGCGTTACAAATGTATTCAATCAACAGTAGCAATGTCTGAGTAGATTTTCAAATTGTACAATAAGAGTTTACAATGTAATACGTTTGATAGATTGTTAATAAAGAGATTAAAAAGGAGTTGTCCCAAAGTAGAACCTTGTGGAACCCCAAGCTAGGATATATGATTTATATTCAAAATAGTTTACTGAAATAAGACTCTTCTAAAAGAAGAGTATGATAAACTCTGTCAAAGCATTTAACAGAGTTTATCATACATTATGTAGTGAGTAATAATAGCTAAATTAGTAACTGTAGAACTGTCTAGGAATAAAATTAGAGATGAGCAAAATCAATTTTTTCGATGTTTATTTATTATACTATATGAAAGATTTAACTAATGTTAAAACATAAATAAAAGGTATATACCCGAGAAGTAGTTGTTTTAATGTGTATTTGTTTTAAAGTACGTACATAACATAAGTCAAAAAAGTTGCAGTAGTTAAATAGAAAATAATTAATTATCTTCAAATTGAAAATGTTGTAACACTAAAAATGTATTTTCAATGTTGAATTAATTGTGGGTAAATAATATATTAATTTAAATACTGTTGTTGTGATTTTGAAATTAAATTCGCTGTAAACAGGAATGTGAAAATGTACAGGTACAAGGTTAGGAGAACCATAAACCTCGGCACCGTTCCATCTATTTAACATCCACAACATATTTTTTGTTACTGTCACAATCATTTTATTATTATTTTTTAATTGCAAAAATTACGCCAGAATTATGATTAATGATTATCAAACAATGAACTTTGGTTGAGTTAGTGTGTTGCTTAACGTAAATCAATTAGAAAACAATTGCAAGTAACAAAAGGAATGAAAAAACACCAGAGTATTAATTTGCTCGCAATTATATAAAATAAATTTAATAAAAGGAATTTAAAAATATATATTTTTTTAATTAATCTTCTAGTTAATATAAAAAAATATAAAAATGTTTCACCACAGGTTAATTGAGAACATAATTTTTCATAAAGTTACATAAATTGATTTCTAATAAAAAAAAAGGTGGCCTCAGTTATTTGAAATCAATTAAATTAAAGAAAAATTTATAAAAAGACCTCTGGTCGATAGCCAATTGACAGATAATCCATAATACATGTTAAATTTATCTTTATATTTATCTTTATATATATGTGTATATATTTATCTTTGAGATTTATATTGTAAAATTAATTTTAAATAAGATAGTTTCTTTTTTTGTAAGTGAATACTAATAGATTTAAAAAAAAAATGATTATGCGTAAATCTATTTTAGTTGAATAAATTTAAATTTTATATCTGATATGCAATTAGAAAAAAAAAATGTATATCTGTCAATAAAGATTACATTATATATAAATTGAAATTTGAAAATAATTCACTTACATAATTGAATAATCAATTAATTACTTATATAACAATTTGATTGTTTAATAAAATGTTTTTATTCAATTATAAAAATTATGTAACAAAATAGAAGCTTAAAGAATCGTAAATAAATATTGATTCATTGTTTACCAATATTATCAATCAATAAATTCTTAATAAAACAATAATCTACAAAATTAAGTTCTATTATAATCCATTATCTTATAATGAAAAAAAAAAACATTCTGTGCACGTGTGTGCTTGTAGTTTAATTAGGTCACAAACACACCTGCTGAGTAGACGATCAATAAAATGGTGATTCCAGTGGGAAAAACCTTGCATGTTTCTGCAATTTTATTACCACTAATGAATTCTACCAAAAGTGGATTATTTGTTTGCTAATTTTCTTTTGTCGAAATTCATCACTTATACTAAAATTGTGGAAACATGTGAGGCTTTCAAAATTATAATAATGCATTCGAGTATTCCATCTGTTAGTTAATTCTTGATATTTATGGAAATGTTAAGGCTTTCCTCAAGAACCGAGATGAGATCATTTTATTTATAGGTTTTCTGAAGGCTGGCTGCACAATCTGATTACCATAAAAATGTTATTAGCAAGTGGCTTTCTATTTATTTAAACAGAGTATTTCATTACTGCACTCTATATATAGATATGTCTAAATATTAAAATGATTAATTATAATTATAATTTTTTATATAAAACGAAAAACTCTTTATGTTTTGTACAAATTTCTGTTTTTTTTTCTCAGTTATCACATTTCATTAATCAATGTGTGTTTGTAAACAATTGTGAATGATTGAGTAACTTTACTATTATATGAGATCATACTACAAGTGAGAGTGTGGCTATTTTCAGCCCAGAGATGTCTCTTTCTAGCAAGCTTATAACGGGATCGAGGTGAAGGTCAATCGAACACACACACACAAACAGCTAGAGCCTCCAAGAGAGGCTTGGATTAACTCAAGCGAAAATAAGGCCAAGACAACACTAGTTTTCGGGGTTTATATTTGGTTGTAGTTTAAAAATAAGAAATATTTTAATTATACAATAAGGATTAACAATTTTGAATTCTTGAAAATTATTGAACTGTCTAGAACTCTGAACAGATTTTTTTGAAATGAACAGCATTACAACTCATGAATAATATATATATGTATATATATATATATAAATATAATAACAAATCGATAATCTCAATTACAGCAATAATCAAATTTTATTGTTATTTGGGACAAACAAACAAAAATTAAAAATAAATCGCCAAGTGATGATAATTTAAAGAATTTTTCTTTTCTTTCAAGAATACTTAAGCACATGCAAAAATCTCTTATTCATAAAAATTGACAAATCCAAAACGTTTACAAATCCGACCGAGCCGGGTCACACTCTAAATTTACCCGAAATGACATCACTCCTTGCTTTATCTGTCAAGGCCGTCGGCTCATGTGTGCCTTTTAAATATTCCCTCAGTATGCAAATCGATGTATAATATTATGCGTAAGTGAAAATATTCGGTAAAGGCAAGGATTACATTGTGCTGGAAGATGTTTACTATTCCATTCAAGTTACGCTCAATGAACTGGGAATCTCACAGAGAGCATTTAATGACCTCACCATTACTGACTGCTGACATGTTTGTGTTGAAAAATAAACTAGTTTTTGAACCTAATAATATTTATTATTGCGTTACTAATCTCTACATGTATCACAAGAAAATAAAAGTTGTAATAAATATTGTAAATACACAGGGTTAAGTTATTAACGTTCTATGAAACGGAGTATTTTGGCCAAAGATTTCTGGTGTATATTAGGGCTACTTAATATTATACAGTGTGTCACAATAACATAAAAGTATCGAAGTTGTGTTTTTTTTTTTAAATGAAACACTATACAGGTTATTCTAAATTAAGTGCGCACCATTGCTAACTTTGTTATTAGTTGAGCTAGTGAGTCGGTTAAATTAGCGAAGTAGTAGTAAATTTTTCGAGGATTACAGCAGTGAAACCAGAAAAACAAATGAGCATCGGGTTTTCAAGATATTAACAAAACAAACATTTTTTTAAATGGAACGCCCTACATATTTTATCATTATTTGATAGAGAAGATAATTCTTAACAAAAAAGTTATAATACACTATCACAAAAAAATCACAAATAATTTTTTTTTGTGTTTTCAGTTTTTGTAAATAACAAAATAGTAACAAATAATGAAAACAAAACTTGTTTTTTCAATCTGTCAGTTATTTCACCATCGACTTAATCAATATTAACCTTGTTTATTGGAAAAAATAGTTTTTCAATATATAATATGTTATTGACGCACATTGTTAGTGCAAGGCTTTGAAGTCAAATCAAAAATTCACATTTTTTTATTCAATACACCATAATTGACGTTTAAATCTATTAAATAGGTGGTAAATTAACTTATAATAAATGATTTTATCATTATTTGTTAGTGTTTTGTGTTTTTTATAGCTACTTGATTTCATTGAAAACAGAATGTTACAATGCCAATAACTTCGTTATTTGTGATTTTTTCATAATAGTCTATTCTTGTTTTGTAAAAATACCTTTTTCATCATATGGTGTTCCAATTAAAAAAATGTTTGTTTTCTTAATATTTTGAATACGCAATGTTCTTTTGTTTCTCTAATTTGACAGTTGTAATTCCTGAAAAATTTACCTCTACTTTGCTAATTTAACCAAATCTGCAGCTCAACAAATAACAAAGTTAGCAACGGTGTGCACTTAATTTAGACACCTGGAAGGGAATAAGGATTTTAGAAAAGAGAATTTATGTTAAAAATAACTGTTGTTATATTATGTTGTTGAATTAATTCAAATTTTGTTAAAATCTAACCTAATTTTCAAGTTTCAACTACTTGAGAAGTGTTTAGATTATGTATGAAATTTTGAAATACAGGGTGGCTAGAAAAGGTGTGATAATCTTCAGTTAAAGTGGTTTTTTAATCAATTCTAAATAGAAAAAAAACTAAAAAATGAAAGGTTTTTAAAATAAAAAAATAAATTAAACAAAACACAAAAAAAATGGGTAATTATTCAATAAGCTTCATGAGACCATTATTATCCTAAATATGTGATTATAATTTGTTTTAACATTGCATGTATAATTACTGCTATTAATAATCGACTTATCATTAAATAAACATTTGCAATGTTTAGCTGGATTTTAATAGAACTAATTTTAATCAAAATATTTCAAAAATATTACTGATTTCTAGTCACGTATTTGTTATATCAATGGCCTCGTGAATGTTAATGAAGAACCATACAATATTTTTTACTTAAATTTTCTATTTGAAATTAATCAATGAACCACTTTACCTGAAGATTATCACACCTTTTCTGGATACCTCGTATATTACTTTCCAAATTTCTCGTATCGAAACAAAATGCTCATGTCTCCAATTTCTTCTCCTGAGACTTTCCCCACCCTAAATCTTGAAATAAATATTAATTAGATTTTATAAAAAAATATTTTTCTGAGAAAATTAAATTTATATGTATTAATAATCATTGTTGCTCGTGTGTATTTAATAAAGATGATTTCAGTGTGTACACATTAAATGCGAGGGAATTATCAACTTGAGTAAACACACAAGCACACCTTGAAGTTTTCATGATTATATTTGAGCTGTCCTCGCTTTACGTGAATTTATTCAGTACACACTAAATTATAAAATACTTGTAAGAATAATTTATGTAAATAAATAATTATACAGAAAAAGATTTCAGTTTCTTTTCACACTATTGTTATTCGGATAGACTTTGGAAAGTTTGCAAATTAGTTCACCGTTTTTTAAGTTTTAAATAATAAATAAGGAACTCATCAAACCTTCCACACAGTTTTTATCACCCGGAGTGTAATTTTTGTAAACACTTAAAAAAACTGTTTAGAAAAATAATTAAAACTTTTGAAAAAAAAATCCAGATGATTTCAAAGTACTGATGTGAGTGGAAGCAAAAAAATTTGCCTTTTTTCTAAGCCTTAAATCTGTTTTAATAATTTTACATCATACTAATCAGGGACGCTAAAACTGCCCGCCACCGGGCCTAACAAAAACACAGATTAATAAAGTATAGCAATTTAGGTTGGGTAAACAAGGTACAATATTCCAGGTTAAGAATATGAAACTGAGAATATTGACCAGACTCCACTATTTGTAAAGTTTATTTCTTATGTCAAAACACATTTATTCTACTCTGTTACTGGCGAACATTTAATCGCCGGTCACATAAATAAAACTTTCAATTTTATATTTCAAAAATAATTCCCAAAGGCACTTTTACCGAATGTACCAGAAAAGCTCCAATTGGATTACCGAAAGCCATTAACAACTTGTTCGTTTTGTGAGAAAGTATAACATTTTCTTTATCATTTCTTGCAAAACTCATTAGTCGTAATTTTGGTAATCCAAGAAGTACAAATTGGCAATGGTACAATAAAGGCCAGCCTCCACCTCCTAAGAAGAAATCACGTGGGTTGCTGTTATATTCACTTTTTTTAATATAATTGTTTATAAATTTCATTTGTTTATAATTGTTTATAAATTTCATTTGTTTTGTGTGTGTGTGTGTAAATATAATTATACAATACACATAAATTATCACGACTTAAGTTTCGACAGTATTAATGTCATTTTCAAGTGTCGTTTTATAATTACAAATGAGTTGATTAGTAATGGTGGGGGACTTGTAGATTAGGGTGCCAATAATTGTTTTTTTCTTAACTGCGGGGTGTGGGTTAGCGGATTAAAGTAAGTTGAAATAGTTATCATTTGGACCAGTTGTTTTATGTTAGTTGCTTTCTCATGCTTCCTGAGCTAGAGTTGTTGAACAAAACTTAAGTCGTGAACCTTCCCTCTTTTAACAGGACATTGACCAGACTTCAATATTTGTAAAGTTTATTTCTTACGTCAGAACACATGCATTCTACACCAATGGAGTGTAACTTTATTTTATACCCACTTAATCAAACAAGAAGAAAATAGCAATAACAGAATAAAAATAAATTAAAAATGTTTTAACGATGTATTATATAATATTGATTAATTTAACTTGATTTATTTAACTTAAAATATTTCCGTGACTAATTACAAATATAAAGAGAAACATCCTTATACAATATTTTTCATTTCATAATGGAACAACAGAATTAAACTGCAATATGACTCATGCAATAATTATTCAGTAATATCTGTGGTATTGAGCTTATCTCGTATAATTTTAATTACCTAATGGGCTTACTCAATTCAATGCAAAAAAAAGTGTGATAAATCAAAAAAAAAACACTTCGAGATCAATTCAAAGAAGTCCATTAGGCCGGAATACAAAGATCTGGATTTTACAAGGGCAGTTTCCGTATATTTGAGAAGCCAGATGTTTTAAGTCATAAATTTGTTTGTGATTTTCTTTTATTAGCCTGTTTTCCAGCACAATTATTTCAGTCGTAAATGTTTAGATTTGATGGCCCCATGAATGTTTTACAAAAGTGGAATTCAAAATTGTTGTTTACAGAGGGTGCTAAATATATATACTTTTAACAGATGTTGAAGAAAAAATTCCATCATGTCAATGGTTTTATCCACTCTTAAAATTGAAATATTTTATACAATCTCTTTTATGTATATAATTTTTATTGACAGATATTACAAAGAAAATATACAAAATAAATAATGAAAGTTATAAAATCAAATATATAATTTATGTTATCAATCTGTGGTCTATCAGCCTGAATCACTTTTTATTATAATAAAATGAGAAAAGGATTTTAAAAAGAAAATAATTAACAGGTTGAGTGCCATGGCTATTTGGCGAAATCTTTGCCCCGAGTCAAACTTTTTTTAAATTTAGATAAAAAAATGGTGATGTGTCCATCATGGCACTTTCCCCGGTGAATACTGTCAAATAAGTTTCTGATAGAAAATTTAATAGGGAAGCAAAATGATTAATAGAAAAAATTGATTGTTATCTTTTAAAGTTAAAGCCGAGTATTTAGAAGAATATTGTAATTAAGTGTGTTATTTCTTACCTTACAATAGGTTAAAATCATTCCTCCACACTCTTCTTCATTTTTGCAAACTGGAGGCGTTTGCGAATGATAAGTTGAATTTGACGGCACTTTGACGTTTTATTTGTCATTAAAATAATTATTTCAATAATTAAAATCTCTAAGGGAATTTATCAGATAAATGCTTGTAAAATGAAAACAATAAAAGTTTTATAACAGAAATTATTTATTTTCCAAGATCTAAAACTTTTATTTGAAACATTTTTCTATCCGAATTAAAAAATGAAAAATTGCTAAGAGTAAAGTTGCACTTAATGAGTTTTGATTCTAACCAAAAGCTTTTCAGATCATTCCACTGTTATATAAAGCTTAGATATAAAGTTTGGGCTTAATCCATTTAGCCGTTTAGGCGCTATCGCGGAAACACACAGACATTTTTCAAAACTCGATGGAATGGACTCAGGGGACCTCAAAACGTGCATATTTGTTGAAATTGGCGGTTCGAAAATTTTCACGATCACAATACTTTCCCTTGGACAGGGGTTCGGGGAAAGTAAAAATATGCCAGAAAAACGGCAGCGAACACCGGTGCCCAATAAAATTGTTTTCAGAAAAACAAAGCTCAGTCAGATTGATATGCATCAGGATTTTGAGTGGACGTTTATGGATAATTCCGTATCGAGTCACATGTCATTCTTCTTCCAATGTTAAAAAAGAATCTAGTTTTTTTTTCTCTCACTCACACATGGGCATTGGTTTATCTTAACCATGCAAACCCAAGTAACCTTTGTAAATTTTGTAATTTCAATTTGGGGGACAATCACACCATTCACACTACACCCATGGAATCCGGAATGAGAGCTCTTCATTAGAAAAGTCTCTCGCCCCGGGCAAGACTCGAACCCGCACTTCCATGGCGACCCAACAATCAAGACCAGCACCTTGACCGCTAGGCCACCGCGGCCCCAAAGAATCTAGTTTTAATATGTTGGTATAAAGAGATAACTTACTATATAGTAAAACCAGGGAGTCAAATTTCTACCTTATGCTCACCAAAAAACTGTTGAAATCTACCTAGTAAAATGGAAGAAAAGCGCAATGAAAAATCATAAACTAGTGTGATTTTCCCCCTTACAGAAAAACAGATTCGAAACTCGTGGACTCGAAATGTTCACAAGATGATTTTGTAAAATCAATAATTTTCTCCGATTTAATGTCTGTAAATATTTATATCATTTATACCAAACATCTTTATCAAGACAACAACATTACATATCTATATTATTTAATTAAATTATAATAATAATTCATTGCACCATTAGTAGAGGGGTTTGACCTTTTTCTAGATGCCTATATTTTATTACTTTAAAACGGTAATCTCTAAGTAGCAAGCCACTCAAGCTGATTGTAAAGATGGAGCCAAAAACAAAGATCATGCTGGTCCTAAAGATCGAGCTAATGGCATTGATTAGAAGGATCAAACAGATCGATCGAGTTGATTAGAATACCCCTAAAGAAATCTTACTCCCAAATCACTCCCTTAGAAAACTACGCTGTGAAATACATCTGGAAAATACAACTCCTCTCAAAAATCACCCCTGTAAAATTATTCCTTGAAATTCATATAAAATCATCCCCTGGAAAAAGCACTCCTTAAAACATTACCCCTCGAAAAATAACACCGGCAAAAACACCCTCTAAATAAAATATACCAGTTATTTATATTAAAACTTATCCTAAAAAAAACACTCAAAAAAATTCTTGTAATTTCTGTATAATTTTAAATAATGCATAATTATTAATAAACATTTGTAATGATATACAGTTTTGTCAAATTTGTAATAATTATTATTAGCAGTCTGTTAAATAGCTTGATTAGTCATCATTATTTATAGCAATGAAATTATTGGAATACTTTTTTATGCAGCCATAGATTTCTGTTTGGCAACACTGTAAAATGCTTGTGATGAAAAAATGTGGACACATGTGGGTGAAATAACTAATGCAAAACAAGTTATGTGCTGGTTTTAATTGGAATATTGGCAACAATATATAATAGTCACAGAAAAAAAATCTTATTTAATGATGAAGAAAAATGTGAATAGGATTGTTTAATACACAATGTTATTAAGTCAGAAAAAATCTTGTTTATATGCTTATTGTAATAAAGATAAATGTGAATAAGATTACTGTATAATTTTTTATTCAACAAAGATAGTGGCAGTTGTAAAGTTATCAATTGTTTTTTTTAATGATGACCTAAATTTTACACATTCGTTTTCAAGAAGTTTTTTTTTATTCCATTTTTTACCATATAAAAGTTTAAATAGGTTACATAAGAAGAAAATCAACATAAATCATCTCAAAATTCCAATAGAGGTTTTTTAATGAATAAATTTAATGAATAATTCTGTCACTTGTGTGGAATAAAAATATATTATTACTGTAAAATCTAATAGGTAACAGAAATAATGGCAAGCTTATGCAATATTAATATTTTTTTAATAACTTTATTAGTCATCATTATTTATAGCAATAGAATTAATTATTAAAGCACTTTTCCATGTGGACTTTCATTTCTGTTTGGCAACACTGGAAAATATTTGTGATGAAAAAAATGTGAATAAAGTGTGGGTGAAACAAGTTATTCAAAACAAGTTATAGATTTAATTGATTCAACAGTTATTAAACAATGTTCATTACAAATTGATTGGGTGAGTTATGTGAAGATCAAATGTAATTGATAAAAAAGCACTAATAACTTTTCTTCATACTTTTATTTTTAATTCCATATGCACATTTCGGACACAAAGTGACCATTATCAATGGATTAATACTAAAGTTCACAACAATATATACTTAAAGGATTACAATATCTGGCGGTGGGAAGCAAAGGTAGGTAATTGAGGAAAAAACATAAATTAACAGTTGAGACGTAAAATAAGGGTAGCGGTATGGGCGGTAGAAGCGTATTAGGGAAAATATAGATTATTTTCGGATTTTTTCATTTGGATCTCTTTCAAATTTAAAATTGAAATTTGATTTTTTTTTAAGTTCCCGTTTAGAGAATGGGTACCAGTTGCTAGTAACATTATAAAATCTAACATGCAAGGGCTGATTTACAATTGATGAATCGTACAATTTACTCGTATTGATTCACAATCGCTCAGGAATGAGAATGAAAACAATGAATTTAGGATTTACTTAATTCACTATCGCCTTTTCTGTACACAATCCATTTCTGATTGTGAATCGGACCTAACAGAAAACAAATAAAAATAACTTTTTGCAATAGAATTGATTATTGAAATACTATATGAAATAGTATTTCAATAATCTTTCACTTTCATTTCTGTTTGGCAACACTGGAAAAAGTTTGTGATTTAAAAAAAATGTGAATATGTGTGTGGGTGCAACAATTATTTCAAAACAAGTTACGTTCTGGTTTTAATTAATTTCAATAAAATTTGTTGCACAATCGATAAATTTGATATAAAATGTGATGGTGTTTCTATTTTAAATAGCTCGATCAGTCCTGATTATTTATAGAGATGAAGTGATTGAAATACTTTTTCATGTGTTTGGCAACAGAGGAAAATGTATGTGATACAAATAATTCTCAAAAATGTGGGTGCATTTCATGCTATGTATTTTTCTGTATATTTTCAAAACGTTTTCCTAAATATCTTCGTGAATTCTTTTGTTCTGTTTATTGTATAATATTCAACTAGGCCGGTTTAGGTCGTCGAGGCAAGCTGCATTTTATGACATGAAATTCACTGTAAATCACCGTAAATTGTGTCAATAAAGCCTTTTGTCAATTTTGTTGAATTAAGATAATGCTTTCCCTCCAAATTCAATAAAACAAACTCCTAAAATGCAGCCCTAACCAAGTGTTTTTCTCCCATCAAATTTCCTTTACTATCCTGCTCTTTCTTATGTCAAACTATTCATCTCTTTCTCTAAACATTGTTTTCCTCATTTTAAAGAGAAAATGAGAAACTTTGTTTTAATATTTTTTGCATGTCATCTTGACACAGTTAAAAATAAGATTTAAACTAAAGTTATTTTGTTATTTATCATTATACTTTATCAGCAGAAAGTTTATTCCGATATAAAATATAAATATAATATATATATACAGGGTGTCCCGTTAATGATGAGAAATGGCTTAACCTCAGGTTCTGGGGACTAAAATATGATGATTCAGCAGAACTTATCTGTATACATAAGTTAACAATTAAGCCAGAATTCATCTTCAAACTTAAACAAAATAATTTTAATTTATTGATAACAATTGAATGCGTTATCTGATTTGAATGAAATTTACTATGGTTTAATATGATAGTATAACACATCATCTGAATTAATATGAGCACCATTACTTGATGGTAAGTGTGAAATATAACATAACCTATAAATAAATAGCTATATATCTCTTTAGTTACAGAAGAAATAATATTTTTAAAAATATTACTTGAATGAATGGTCGATTTGGAGTATTTTTTGTTTCTTTATAAATTTCGATAATTTGCATAGTTTGGTTGCAAAAAATACAATGCGAAACAATTCCTTCTATTTATTTGGTAAAACGCGTATCTAGTTACCTTGAAAATGTAAATAAATGTGACTTATAAGTTATTAATATAATTATTTGCTATAAATTTAGTATTTGAATCATTACTTATTTATTAACATGTTAATTTTAAATTGTCTTAGAAAATAAATGTGTCCAGAATGCCTTGGGTAAATAAGTAATGATTTAATAACTAAATTTATGGCAAATATTTAATGTAATAATTACATAATAATAAGTCACATTTTTTACGTTTTCTGGGTAACTAGATTCGCATTTTACCAAACAAATAGAAGGGATCAATTTTAATTTTATTTTTTTACGACTAAACTGTGCACATTATCGAAATTTATAAAAAGATAAAAAAGAACACTCCAAATTGAGCATTCATTAAAATAATATTCTTAAAGATATTATTACTCATCTTAATAAAAAGATATTTAAGTATTTATTTATAGGTTAAGTTATACTCTTACCATCAAGTGATGGTACTCATATTAACTCAAATGATTTGTTATATTACCATATTAAACCATAGTAAATTTCATTCAAATCGAATAACGCATTCAATTGTTATTAATAAAACAAATAATATTTTATTTAAGTTTGAAGATGAATTCCGGCTTAAAGGTTAACTTATCTATAGAGAGAGGTTCGATTGAATCGTCATATTTTGGTCCCAGGAACCTAAGGTTAAGCCATTTCCCAATATTAACCTTACCCTTTTAGGTGTAGGGTTTGTAAATATAATAACAAAGAAAAAAATAAATATCTTGAAAAATTATTAATGGTATTTACATTTTGCTACTTTAAATAGCTTGATTAGTCATGATAATTTATAGTAATGAAATTATTGAAATACTTTTTCATGTGGACTTATATTTCTGTTTGGCAACACAGGAAAATAATTGTGTTAAAAAAGCAAATGAATCAACTATTTCACATGAAATTATACCAGTTTTAGGTAAGATGAACAACTTTTATCTTGCCTTATCTTCTCTAATTTGAAAATAATTAAATAAATGAAACACTTATCACTATTTAAAGAACATTGTTACCAATTATAACACATTATTTTTCGCAAAACAGAAATAACTCTCAAATTAATTTCTCTTTTATTGTTTGTTAAATAATTCATTATTTGAAATTTTAAGATGGAAAATTAATATTTACTATTGATATGAAATAATCACACACAAAACGAAATTCTGTTTTCAATTTAAATGATTAAATGATTTTATCAATTCGTGAAATTGAAAATACTATTTTATTCAATTCAAATATAATGTTATTTCGGATTTTGTTTTGAGGTTATATATAATGTATATTACATAAGGTATAAATGGCATTTTTTTAAAGTTGGATCTTCATATTCTGAGGTTCGCTCCTGCTTAGTCTCAAACTAAGATATTGAAAAAATGAGCCAAATCACATAATATTCAGTGTTTTTTTGGCCGAATTTTAAAAATTACTCAAGAGTAAACTGTCTTTATTTTGTCAGATTATAAGAAAAATGTATTTAAAAAAGTTGTTTATAATTAAAAGTTATGGAAGACTTTTAATTGTCATACAAATCAGCCTACTTTGATTTTTTTTTTATCAACATGAGACTTTTTATTTGTGGTTTTAATGACATATGAACCTTTAACATAACAAAAAGAAACAAACAGAAACTACAATTAAACAGATTATTCAAATATGCTACGACCAGCCGCTGCACATCATCATACATATTGGATTTCCTGAATTGGAATAGCATCAATTTTCTCTCTCAACGAGAGTTTCAATAGATTGAAGTATTTGTTTAAAGGAGTCGCATAAACTTTCTGCTTAAAATAGTCCAATAAGTAAAAGTTCATTATGGCTCCCAAAATTATTATACAAGGAAAGCAAAAAAGGCACATTGTGACCTTCATTTGAAATAACAATTAACCATTAAAGATAAAATTACTATAATTTTTATAGTTAAAGCTAAAGAATGTCATTTTCTTTCAGTTTATAAAAAAAAATCATGGTTTAGATTATTTTTCATTAATGGATTTCCGAGAAATTTGAAGATGGTTACATTTTCCCTTACACTACAGCGCAGAAAAAAAATTATACAACAATGTTGCATTGTTTGAGCAAAACGGCACACCGAAATGTGTACCGCTCAGCCTAAAATGCCATTCTGGTTGTGATTATTCTGTGTATCTATGCATATAAGGAAATGTACATTAAAAAAAATATATTACAGTAATAATATTAGTATTAAGTAACTATAAAAATAATTTTTTGAAAATCCTGAATTATTTTTGTCTTAAATCATTTTTATAAAATTCATTAACAATCTGTAGTTTCTGATAAATGTATCATTAATAAAAAATATAAGTTAAATTTTCTGCAACATTGTTTACATCAATTTAAATAGATTCTGTCATGAAACTCCCTAACCATCGTGCCTATCTACACCACTGTATATAAGTATATTATGTTGTATAATTTTTAATTTACATTTTATTGTTTTATAAGTTAATAACATAAGACATTTTATAAATATATATGTATATATTTCTTGTTATTTTTTTATATATATATAGTAAAAGTGTTAATTAAATTCTCTTTATTATTATTTATGCATTTTCCCCAAGCTGAAGAAGTTTACATTTACTAAGATGATGTAATGATTATTATATACTAAACTGACCTGATCTTTGAAAGACAACTCCTCCCTGAGACTCTGATTGTTGTTCTCCACATCGACACGAGCCAACGATTCCTCCTCGAGCTGCTTCCGCAGCTCGTCCACGAGCTTCTTAAGTTTATCCCGTTCCTTCTCGAGCTCCTTAGCGTCAGCGAAAGCCTTCTTCGCGTCTGACTGCGCTTGGTTGCACTTGTGCAACAGATCATTCGCCCTCGTCTCCAGCACCCTCACCGAATTATCCGCAATCATCAGATCCTTACTCTTCTTCGCTAGATTCGCCTTCAGCTCCTCGTTCTCGTCCCAAAGCCGCTTCGTATCGATCTCGAGCTTGGCCTTCTCGCGGTGCGTCTCATCTAACAACCTACGTGCATCCGACAGCTCATGATCGTACATCGACTTTATATTCGAAACCTCCCTGGTGACGGTCTCCTGCGAGGATTGAATCTCCCTGGTCAAACGGTTGTTCTCGGTCTCCAGGTAGCGCACTTTTTCTATGTAGCACGCCAGACGGTCGTTAAGATTCTGCAGGTCGGCCTTTTCCTGGAGGCGCGAGTGGCGTGTCGGACTGAGGGGGCTCGCCGGCCTGGGGATCCCCTGGGACGACGGCGTGCCGGCTTTTTTGCCTTTCGTCGACATGTTCTCTTTCGGTTTTGTCACTAACTCTCTACGGTAAACGTGTTCGTTATCGTTGTCCGGCTGACACTACTGCGGACACTGCTGCGAGCACACACTGGGCGCGTCGAAATTTCGTTTAATAATAAGGTCGAGGTTTTCACTATTTTCGGACGATGATGTAAACTTCACCGCAAGCATAGCGTCTAATAACGGTTATGCTATAGGTGGGGCATTTTTCGCGCGGAAAAGAAATCTAGAATTAATACACGGCGCCATCTATTAACCGAAAGTGAAAGTGTTTAAATATAATGTATACTAAAACACATCTATGAACACAAACATAAAATGAATTATGAATATTCGGGGCAATTCCGTACGTAAATTGTTAAATTTAACGGTCTTCACAAGTGTACCGAAAACGTCGATTTTTATTCCAGCCTTCCCAAAAAAGCTAGAGTTACGAAAAAAAAATCACACATTCTTTTGCCAAATTTAAGACCCCTGTGTATCGCTTAAGATTTTTGGTAAATTTATTTTTTAGAAAAAAAAGCATGAAAATTGTATTTTTTTGTCAATCACGAAAAAATCTTCAGAAATTGTCACCGATTTGAATAATCGATACACATTTTTGCCCCCTGAACATTTCTGGAAATTTAGATTTTCTCGAAATAGCAGTAAAATTTTCACTGTGCGCCCACGCCCTCTAGCGGTAGCCTAATAGAAATAGGTGCTGTTTTCAGTTCATAGGATATCTGCAATGATGGCGGTAGTGTAGTGCAGTCAAATAGCGGGATTATTTTGAAAAAAAGTTTATTCTAACCTCTATTCGGCAGATTTTAGTTGTTAAAATTATTATCATAAATTACTCTTGATTGATATTATAAAATTTTAAAAAGCATTTGAGATTATTTGAATTTTCTGTTTCATGTTTGATATTGTTTCTATCATATTCCTGAGCTATAAACGGGATATTAAATATAATCGGTTAAGAACCAAATCTATATTCATCAAATGTCTTATTCAACTAAATAATCGTATTGATTGTAATTAAATAGACATTCAACTGGGTGCTCGATATAAGTGCTATTATAAGTGAGAGTTCTCAATGATTTTTCTCCTGCTAGAATCAAAATACTAAAATTCTAACTGCAACTCCACAACTATTGTTAAACACTACTAGAATGTTTAAACAAGTTCGATCTTTGCTCAAACTGTAAAAATTATTATAAAAAATTGGATTGCATAATTAGTTCGAAACTTAGTTTACATTAAAAGTAAGCTTAAAATCAATAATTCCCTAAAGATATACGGTTTGTTTAATTCAATATTTTAAATACTCAATATTATTCTGTTCTAAAATAACTTTCTACTTTGAGCGTTTAAAATTTCCACTCTAAGCCCTCGATTTGTTTATATTTTCTGAACTGTGTAAATTATTAGAATGCTTTGAACAACGTGAATTGTTTGAACAACTCGAGTTAGTTGAACTGTTTAATCTTTCAACTATTCAAAATTTCAAATACAATACTTCAATCTGGCCCGTTACTAATTATTAACATTATTCAAAAATTGATAATTCAAGTAATTGAGATTATAAAAATATATATAATAAAAAGTTTGAGGGGGCAAACTGAAAAGAGGAAGAAACTGGATACAATTGTCATGTATAACTACTTAATCGAGCCTATTCTGTAAGGGAAATGTTAAGTTTAACGTGTGCGTTCATTTTTATCTTCACAATCTAAGCAGTTCATGTAATAGATATATGTAATAGAATATGAAATTAAAAAATTACATACACATTAAATTTAACATTTCTCATGCAGAATAGCCCCGAATATTATATTAAAAAAATATATATGAAATATTCGGAAAATATATTTTCATTAATGATAATACAATTACTTCAAATAGTAGACACTATATTATTCGGTTTTCTGGTTCTTTTACTGTTTATTTGTTAAGAAAATAATGTACGTTCAAGGAAATTGTAGTGTAAGAAGGTTTTATTTAACATCATAATAAAAACAAATGTCACATAACCTCTCCATAGATTTTATTTTTAATAAAAGTGCATTGTAAATACGTAGAACCAAATATGTATTCTGAAACTTAGAAATCCCTTATATTTATTTTCACTTAACATCAGAAACAGAAATTGCAACAATCAAACGAGGAAATCGTAGGTGAAATAACAAAACATATGATTTTGACAGATACGGAATCAAAAGAATGGCGAAATACGTTAGAAAGAGACAGATGCACAACGAAAAATTTATCTTGAAGTGGGGTCCGATAGTGCTGATGTCACATAACGCGGCAATTTTAAAAGTGTGGCGTTTCAAAAATTTAAATGACCCTTATTGAATAGGTATACATAAAGATCACCTAAAATTTTAGAGATAAACTGCGCCATTATTATATATATTTAAGAAATAAACTTTATAATTAAGATAAATTAATCTTATATCTACTTAATAAGATCAAAACTTGAAGAGAAATTCAAGGAAGTAGCGTGAAAAAATTAAAATTTCGATTTTTATTGAAACGTATGTCGGACCTTAAAAACACGCATATGTCAGAGAGCGTGTAACATAGAGGTAGTATGGCTAGAGTATATGTTTGTTTATATCTAATTTATTATCTAATTTATTAGGCAAAGAGTAAAGGAAAGATAAATATGTAAACATGATTATGTCCTTGATGACTGTATGCTATGTATTGAAGTTTTAGTCATCATATTTCATAATTTTTCAAAATATGTGTAAATTTTATCTATGATTCAAGATGATGTATTCTGAATAGAGATTGGCAACACTGATAATTTTTGTAATGGAATTATCAACATTAAAATGATTTCAGTAATCGAAATAATCTATTTTAATAAATATATGTCATAAAATAATCGAATCGATATCCAAACAAATAATCCATAGACATTCAACTATATAATTACTTAAGGGCAGGATCCTTCATTTTATTTTCAATAAAAAATGCATTGTAAATGTGTTCAACCAAATATGTATTCTGAAACATTGAAATCGCATTTTTTATTTTCATTTTCACTTCATTTAAAATCGTAACCAGAATTTTAAACACAACAAAACGAAGAAATCGTAGGTGAAATAACAGAACATATGATTTTGACAGATACGGAATTAAAAGAACAGCGAAATACGTTAGAAAGAGATAGATGCACGGCAAGCATGGCTCGAAAGGAAAAATGCAAGGTAGATCGAGTGACACATATATACATATGTGTAAAGGTATGCTGAACTAGCGCCTCACATAGTTTCAACGCCCCCTTGCTTCTCACCTCCCTTTCGGTCATTCAGACCTCGTGACGTAACGAATTCGAATATTTTCGCGCGTACACCGGCGAAAACAAGCATAACCTATTTTCACATTGCGTGCTTTCTACTTCTACGTTTATGCCCGTTCATTGTTTCATTATTTAGTTATACTTTGGTCTTTCAGCGACCATGTGAAAAGTAAATTTGAAAATTGTTATCACCGGGCGTAATACATTATTTTAGTAATAAATATAATAAAATAAAACGAAAATTAATTAAATTAATATAACCTAAGGCCGTATTCTAGTTTAGTCGATAACGACTCAAAACGAAGATGGAGCGATTCCAAACAACGGTTGAAAGAGAGAAAACTCCGATTCGATATCGTTTAATTTATTATTCGATAGCTATTTTAATCATATTTAAAGCGTGCGCAGTGAGGTAATGTGACGTCATGAGGTCTCCCATTAAATTCCCCCCACTCTCAAATTTTCTATTCCATCTATCCTTTATACATATACTCAAGCGTCGTTGGGAAAAATGTATCTTGAAAATATTAAATTCGTTCCCCTTTTGCACTCCGCACTTCGCCAAAGCGCGAATAAATACGGATCGTGACGAAAATAAACGAAGGATTTGTTCAAGGCTAAATTACTCGTGAAGAGCATTAAATGGCCCCTGTTACATTCTAATGTATGCAATCCCCACATCAGTTAGTTCAATGCAATGCCTAATACGACTACCCTCAATCTCGACCTTAAATATCTGTGACCAAGCGAATACTCTTTTCGAAATTCATAGATGTATAATGCCTTAATAAAAAACACCTTCTTTAATTATTTCTTATTTATTTGTTATAATCACATTATTTTTAAAAAATAATATAATACAATAAAAACACAATTATTTAAATCTCATTCTATGCAAATTGAACATAAATGTCACCAACATTATTCAATGAAAAACACGGCTTTAATAATAATTATTTATTTTGCAACATTATTTATAAAATCTTGTTTTATTGCATAATTATAATCAAATTAAACTCATCTTCTTTTGAAACGAAACAATTATATTTTTTTATAAAATATTTTCATATTATTGTATTGGCAAGACTGCGAACTCATGTTTTTATTTGCGCGGGAAAATAAATACATTTTGCACGCAAAAGCTCTTTAAATAAGCAATATTATAAATAAGGTTCAATTTGAATTGCAAAAAATGATTTCTATTAACAGTTAATATTTTTTGAACTGCTCTAGTTTAAAATTGTTGAAAAGTAAATACTGGCATAACCTAAAAAAAAGTGATAAGAAAGAAAACAGAAAAGAGCGTTCTCAATTTACAAGATTATTAAAACGTGGGAAATTAAGGAATATAATTTATATGTAAGTATACAGAGATTATGTGTAAAATTATTTGTATTTTAAAAAAATAATTTGTTTTTATTCGGGGCTATTCTGTAAGGGAAATGTTAAGTTTAACGTGTACGTTATTTTTTATTATCAGTCTAATCGACTTGTGTGATAGATATATGTGAAGTTAATTAATAATGTACACGTTAAAATTAACATCTACAGAATTGCTCCAATTATCAGTATGTTTTATAATTAGTGTTGAGTAAATTCAAGTGATATTACTAGTCGAGTACTTCTAAATAAGCAATTTATATAGCTAAATTTAATAATAATAATAGAAAAACAATTAATTGGTGCTTATTAATAAATAGAAAATGGAAAAACCACAGGTCAATAGCTCATTAACAGTTATGAATTATATATAAATTTGATTTTGTAACTTTAATATTATAACTTTTAACAAAAGTTTGGTAACAAAGAAGTTACAATTATAGATTAGTGTATCAAATAATTAATTTCTAAATAGGAGTTTTATTTTTTTATTAGAAAAGAGCAAAAAGAAAATATAAAGTCCTTCTTTGAATCTGCTGAAAGTCATATGAAGTTTTGCAAGTTTAATTAATTGACATTTTTAGAATGTACAGTCCATTCACATGCAGGCAAAAATTCAACCGTGTGACAGAAAACAACGAAGAAGAGTCAATTGAGAATGTAAAAGATGAAATAGAAAATGTTCTATATGGTTCGAAATTGTATAGTATTGATTATGATGGGCAAATGGGGCCAAAAGGTAAGAATACATTTTTTACTTTATTTGTTATGACTGAAACTTTGATATAATGTTATGGTTTCTTTCACATATATTTTTATATCAGTATTACATTTTATTGTAATTATTCTTGGTATATATAGCCTTAGATGTAAGGAGTTCTTGGTATATTAAGTTTTATATTTTTTAATATTCTGATTTAAGTTTTATGTATTCTATAAGTTAATAACATAAGACATTTTACTTTGTCCCTCGTGTAAAGTTTGCGAGCGATAGCAAGCTTCATAAGTACTCTGGACTGGCAAAGGGTAGTGTCAAGTTTGCAAATGACAAAGGGCTTTATAAGGAATTGGACTAGCAAAGCCTAGTGTGAGGTTGTGAGCGACAGCTTATGCTGAGTAGCAACACTTTATGAGCAAGAAATTATGCTGAATCACTTGCATGATTTTGTTTTTTAATTTGTTTTTAATCATGTTTAAAGATAGCACTCTTTTCATTTATTAATTTGCAGGTATGGGCATCCAAAAGTACCAACTAATCGAATCATCTAACATCCTTTACAACATCGCCCGCAAATTGTGGCATCAAGCCGAAGATTCCTTGGAATTGGATGGCACAAATGCCCCCTTAAACGACACTCGCTCTTATATCCTGGACCTGCTGAACTTCACACGGATCACCATTCAAAGCAACCACTATGCAGCCCCCTTAATCAAACACAATTTGAGGATATTCAAAAATCCGATTACGCACGTGACTGAATTAGAACCAGAATCCATTTTGAAATTAATAGCCGGAACGTCCCGGCATGCAGAAAATCCAATCTCACAATATTTTCACATGTATTTGGATTGTTTATGGTTGTTGTTGACGCTCGGTGAAATTGAAGTTAGTTTTATGATCCAACAGCTGGCTTATTACAATCTCAAAACTTACGAGCGGAATAGGAATTTCGCCACTTGCAAATGCATCAAGACTGTTTGGCTTCGCTTGCAGTTATTCTGTGAACAGAAAAACTTGAATTTTTGGGAGGAATTCAATACGGCTTTAGAGTGTTACGATGAGGAATTCCTGATAAACTACATCCCCTTTATTACAAGATTGCAATGCTTCGACGCGGATGGAATTTACACAGGCCCAAAAAACCTTCGTGTTTCTGAAAACTTGGATTTCCTCAACGTGAAATGGTCGTCGTTCACGAAAAACACCACGCAAGACTTACTGAAGCATTTAAAAACAATCGAGCCGTTACTCTGCGACCTCTGGTTAGACAACGTAAAGTTGGACTTTCTTTACACAACTTGGGATTATTTTTATAAGAAATTGGAGGACATCGAATTGGAAATTGATTTTCCTGTGCTGTTGGAAAGGATTAATAATAATAATGTTGGTGATTGTGGGTACTTGCTGTTCTTGAGGATTTTATCGGTGCAGTTGAGGAAACATAGGGGGTTTTGGAGTAAGTTCAGGGGGAGGATTTACACACGGTTTTCACCAGCTAAATTTGTTAAATTGAACGATAAGGGGGTTTTCAATTTAATGTTGCTTATGGTGGTCGCTTCTGAAGTTAGTTTCGATGAAATCACAGGGAAAATTTTGGACCTGTTGCAAGCTTTTTCAAATGATAGGAAGAGTAGCATCGTCGTTTGGAAGATTTATTTTATTTTGGTAGGTATAAACTTTATTTCAACAGACATAATAATTAGTATACTATACAACATTTTTTCACACAATATAAGGCAATTCACAATCGCCCAGGAACGGACCGGAAATGGAAACGGATCGTATACAGAAAGTCCGTAAGGCTCTTTCTCAGGAGATTGTGAATCAATACACGTAAATTTTATTATTAATCTTTCAGTGTGTTCCCATTCCTGGGCCATTGTGAATTGGTTCATAATTTTTATTATGCGCTAGAGCGTAGGTTAGGTTGTAATAGCCATTGTAAATGAGCCAATTATAGAAAGTCTGTAAGGCCTCTTCTCAGTAGGTCATTTTAGGTTAGGTTGTAGTGGTTACGATTTTGTGGGAGGTGCGCTACCTCATCAAGGTAGGCCAGCAGCCCGAGACAGGTAGATCCCTGATTGTCACCATTTCTGGCCATTCCTCATCTAGTATGGCTTTCCTGCTGGACTTTAGCGCTGGCAATATCCAAGGATATGCTCCGCGGTTTCATCCTCCAAACAGCAGCTCTATAGTCTAGTGATTCTTCAATCACCAAACTGTGGAGTGAGGTTGTAGTGGTAGCCACTACAATACTGTAGACCTAAAATGGCAAGAAAGGTTAGGTTAGGTTGTAGTAGCAGCTATTGGCTCACTTACAATGGCTCTCACTACAACCTAATAGGTTTCTATAATTGGCTTGGTTGGGTTAAGTTGTAGTAGCAGCCATTGGCTCACAATGACTGCCACTACAACCTAACCTAGCCATACTTTTTTTAAATTATAGAGAGGTGGAATGCGTAACGCACTACCATTCTACAGTGTGTGTGGGACTCCTTCCCTCTTCAAAGGGCCCTACCCACTAAATCAACTCTCTTTTTGTCTTGGTCCTGTGGAAACACCTTTTGGCATGCTTCGCACGGAGAACCATTTCTGCGCTTTGGTGCCAACCATTTTATGTGTTTTTTCTTGCGTCTCCGTCTTTTCTTCGCAACACTTTCTGCGAAAACCGTCAGATAATCCTACTTCTCCTGGGACTCTAACATCAACGGGACCAGCGTGTCGGCGCTCACTTCCATTCCCGTTATCCACCGCTGATTCACAGTACGGGCATTGTTCGCTGTCTGCTTTTCGTATCTGGGCGTGTAATGCCTGAAAACACCCGAGCCCTGTTAGCATTTGAGTCGTCCAGTCGTATCACCAACCCTTTCATATCTCGGACAAGCCTTTTCATCTATTTGCTTTTATCGCCCCGTTCATCTCTCATCTTTCCTGCCACTTCCGCATTGTTTGCACGCGAGCTTCTTTTTTGCGACTTTCTGGTTCCAATTCAGCTTTTATTTCTCTGAATACCCTTGCCCTCTCTTCCAATAGTAGATCCGCCGAGGGGTAGGCTCTTGTAATCTGGAAGGCTCCGGTTCTTTCTGTCTGTCTTAATCGTTCCCTGTTTCTGGCGACGCCTAGGCAGCCGTTCCAAGCCGCGTTTCGACCGCGCAACGCAAACTAGTAGACAATGCTTACTTACCTCCGCTGTGCCCCCGATGTTTGGCATCAACCCTGTCAATGCTCTCTCGGTCCTGGCTGCCGGCCCCTCAGCCTCCACCACTTGCCTGCCGTGGTATCAATATGCCTCCAAGATTACACCAAGGTACTTGATCTCTTTCTGGACATGCACTTCGATCCCAGCATACTGATTGTCTCGTCACTGCTCTTCTGCGCCCTTCTAGCAGAGAGACAAGCTGCCTCTGTTTTTTTTTTTGCGGAGTTGGTTCTAGATTCATCACCTTCAGACAATCGCTTATCATCGATGTCGCGTTTTCTGCTTTGACTTTTACGGTAGTCAAGACTCTTTGTGCAATGACGACGGCCAAGTCATCTGCGAACTCATCTGGCTAACTCCGTCTGGCCCTATTACGGACCCCTGCGGCACTGCTCCAGCTAGACCGATTCGTCTGATTATCCCTTCGTCCTCATATAGGAGCCATCTATTCCTTAGGTAATTCGCCACCACCATGTTCCTAAGATACCTTGGAAAGGTCTCTTTCCTCCAGAGCCGCTCCGATAGCCTCCCATGGGAGAGAATTGAAGGCGTTTCGCACATCTAGCGTGTGACGTATTTTTCTCTTCACGTGCACTAGTGAAGTTACGGCTTATCCAAGGGACTTACCTTTCTAAAAACAAATAATCCCTTGCCCAGATCACTCAATGGAGACAGGGTGGTTCGAAATATATTTTTACCTAAGGGTGCCACGTAATTTAAGAAGGAATAATTAAAGTAATACTAGAAGTCAAAATTACGAAACTTAGCAACTTCACTAATACTCATATGACAGGTTTCAAGAACAAAGATTCCAATGTAGTTAAACCCCAAAACTTGTCATTTATCCTATCCCCCTTTTATCAACTCATTCGGAATTCAGCGCATACAGCGCAGAATGGTTCAGCAATATTGCACTACCATTGCAATGTTGCAAATTGCTTTGTAAGATTGAAACAACGTTGATGTTGCTACACAACTACAGTGTAATATTGTAGCAATATTGCATCACCGGTAGCGCGTGGCGCCTGACATAAGGAGCGTGCCGTTTCCCCCAGCAGAGGTGGCTTTAAACGTATAATTGGAGGGATGGTCTCGGCAGCCTTTTTAACGGACGCGCGGAAAATCAATGTTCAGTTCTATATGAACTTCACAGATGTTACACCACTGCGGTTCAATTACTTTGATTTGAAATACAAAACAGCAATGCCCTGTGAGCAATTATGTGCGCAGTGGCCATGCTCTTCGCCTCTTATCTCGTAAGGCCATCTCGTCGCACTTCTTCGATGAAACAGGTCTGCGGGTGGAATCCCTGCCAAGACTTCTGCAGCGTACGTATAGATGGTCTTGCAACCCAGGATTATTTGGAGAGCCCCTAGTCTTAATGTTCTTCTTAAGATCTTTCTATTTCTCTCCTTCTTTGCGCCTATAGCCCAGATTTGGGAGCCATACAACAGCTTAGATCACGCCACAGTGGCAAGTAGCCTTTTGTTGCCTTCGCTGGGCAAGGTTCAGCATTAACCTTGCCAGTGCGGTCTCCGTTATATAAGCCTCTATGGCCGCTTTCTCGATGTGAGGTGTGTGGTTACGTTTATAGCTTATCTCTATACCCAGGTAGGTCATTGCTATTTTTACAGGTACGTCCTGTCTGAGAATATTTAGGTTGAGAAGGGTTCCATGTCCCGCCTTTACTAGTTGAGTGGAGGGTGGCATCTGTTTTAGAGGGGAGGTCGGTGTTTAGTAACTCGTTATAGGCCATGATCTACATTAAGGGTCCAAGGATTGACTTGGGACTTATTTTTGCAGACGAAAAGTGATCTGTTTGTTGCTATCGTCTGCTATGAGCAGTCTACCTTTGAGGTAATCGTTTATTATGTTTTGCAGATATCCCGCTATTTTTCTTCTTTCGATTTCCTTGGCAATGGACGCGTTCAGGGAACTGTAGGGCTGCAACGCTTTACGAAAGCGGTGTCGCTGAACAGTACCGCTTTATGTGCTGCGCTTCAGCACTTTATCAAGTGGTAAAGCATATATCTTTTCCGCTGGATCGCTTTTTAAGCCGTGCAGCTGTAAACAAAACCGCTATATTTTCGTGAGCGTCCTTAACCTCGAAAGCGTGTTCAGGGAACACCAAGCGCTTTGCGCTGCAGCGCTACATGTCTAAAATTTCCCTGAACACGCCCAATGATTCTCATTCTTCCCTTCCCGATACCGCTTCTCTCCTTCACTCTCATCCTCCCTCCTCTTCTGCAAATTACAATTCGACTTCACGATAATATTCCTCTTGGCCGCCTCACTGTCCGCCAAATTATGATTATACAGTAAAAAAATCGCCCACTCTCGATTGCACATCCTTTGCACTCTTTGCAGATCGGAGGTTGAATTCCGAAGCTGACTTGTCCACCTCCTGGTTGTACTGCCTCGGCTGTCTGAGGACTCCTTTCGGGGTGTCCATTACACGGAGAATTTTGAATGTTTAATGCCAGAGAAACAATATTTTGGTCAATGTGGTCGGAATTTGAACTTCAGGAACGCTTTAGATTATTTCAGCATAATTTGCCAGAGAGATCATCTTTTGGAAGTGGGGAATTGTTTAAAATCACTCGAAATTATTAATTAAAATAACAAATGTTCTTTCTTTGTTCACAGATGGAGCTGTACATACAAGCAGACAAAACCATCGAACCAATAACATCCAAACTGACGCCCTTATTCTACGAAACCTCTTTGAATCGCTCACAATTCCATCTGCTTTCGTTGCTCCCGAAAGAAATGGACCGGCTGACGTCGATCACGAAGAACCTCAAACTGAAACAGGAAACGCTGTTCTCGCAATGGATGGAAAACTACACGAAAGCATGCACGCATTCTGATCTCTTGAACTTCCTCAACGTGCTGATTATGGTGGTCGAGAGGATTGTGGAAAGTAGTGTTTGGTATATTTATGAGAAGAGCTTGATCCAGTTTTTGATTCCCAGTTTGAAGAGGCTGGCGTTGAACGGGGTCGAAATGGTCGGGAGTCTAGCGGGGATGATTGCGTCGAATTCTTCGGATTTACAACAAATAGCGCAGTATTTCACTTCGGAAAATATTCCGACTGTTGTTATTTCAGCGTTTTTTTCTTCGGTCAGTAGGAATGTTGATTTGCCTTCAGAATACGATGCGGTGATTTTAAAAGCCTGGTTCCAATGCGCTTTGATCGGCGAAGCGAATTCAGATTTCACAAAATACGCCCTCTCTGTTAATATGGTGAAAAATTTAAATTTAACCCCCAGCGGTACGAAATTTGAGGACTTTCTCGAAAAACTCTGCTTGAGCAACAATAAAGAATGTCTGAAAGCCTGCTTTGAGGGTCTTGAAAAATGGTTATCGAAACACTTGAGCGCGAACAACGACGCCAAAACCGACCTCATCTATTACCACATGGGGCTTATATTCAACTCCTGCGCGTGTGCTCTGTACAGCAGATCTAACGCCTCTTGTCCGCTCAGCAAATTCATCGACTTACTCCTCCTCCCAACCGAGGTCTTAAGAGGAATCCGCCCGAGCAACGCTGTTGTGAAATCCATGCAGAAAAACTGGCACCTCTTCCTGAACCCAATCTTCGAAATGTCTTCCAGCGATCCATACTTGGAAAGAATTGCGAAAGACATAGTCGTGCGCTACATCCCCCTTTTCGACGAGCAAGCTTGCCCTTTGAAACCAATCATCGAGAATTCAGAGCTAACCACATTCGTTCTAACAAAAATGAATAATGACTTCTTTCTACAGGGCTCCACCAGGAACGAACATACCGTAAAAGCCTTGGCGATAATCAAAAACCTTTTAGAGCAAATCCCCAATATTCGATACCCGAAAGAACTGGTCGGATTAATCCTGCCTGGAATCTACGAGGTTTACATGTTTAAAAACCAGAAACTCCCCGCGATTGACGTGCTGAAAGTCATTGTGCAAAGCGAGGTTTACGTTAGAGGAGATTTGCAAAGTGTTTTTAGGAAATCGCTGGTCGATGTCACGAAAAAGCACCTGCCGTTTAATACGAATTCCTACTTTCAGATGATGTATGTTTTAGCGAGGATTATCGGAAATGAGATCAGGTTGGTTTTGGGGGAGGTTAAGGAGGAGATTCGGGTGGTTGAGGGAAAAAGGGGGCAGGGTTTTGATAATAATCTCAGGATTAGTTACGATAAACTGATTAAAATGTTGGAATGATTGATTTTGGGCGAGAAACATTTGTTTATTTCATTGTTGTTAAACATGATGAGTTATTTTAAGAATTATAATTAGAATAAGCTTTGACCCTACATCCAAAAATCCACACATAATCTGTACTCTAAAATCTCTCTCTCTCACGAATATCTTCCTCCCTCTTACTTATTGATCATATAGGTTATTAATCTTAATCGTTACCGTTGGTTGCCCAGGTGGCGCTAGTTCTATAGGTTGATACAAAGATTTCACATCTGCTTTTACATCATTTTATTTTGGTGAAAGTATTTGACATTCACTTTATTTTACAAAATAACAATAATTACTGAAATTGATAAAACATACGTATGGAGAATGTTATTGTAGGTCATTTCAGAAATAAATTCTGCACAAGAACATGTCAAATATATATATAGTAAGATTTGTTCAATGTATCGTTTAGTCTAGTGCGGAAACCATAAGCGTTGCTAGTGTCGACTCGAGCAGAGTGATGCAGGGGAAGGAGAAATCCCGCGTTAATAATTTTAATGCTTCAAATAATGTTTCATACTTTGCCAATATTGTTTCTCAATTTTTTAATATCAAATTACAAAATATAATCTCATATATAATAGTGAAACAACAATATTTTCGACATATAGGATAATCTTATAAACTTAAAAATGTACTTCTAATAATTGAACAATTTTTCCTCTATAACTCTTGAGACATTTCAGCGTTTAACCCTTCAAATAGTGTCCGGGACACACTACCAAACTTTGAACTGAAAAATCATATGACATTTGCTTTTATATCACTTTATTTTGGTGAAAGCGTTTTACATTCTCTGATTTTTCCTGGATTAATTCAGAATTGAGAATTAATTCTTGGATCGTATCAAAATGTATAAAATAGTCAACATAACTATAGATTGCAAACAATCCTTCGATCAACCAGTAGCAGTCGCGAATCCGGGATTCATTCTAGAATTAATGAATCCCGGATTCGCGACTGCTACTGGTCCAACGATTAAGCTGCATCTATTAGTACGGCTATAAGTGTTTTAATATTTAATAATAATAATTATAATTCTTGTATAATTGGTGGTTTTGAAAAGATTAGAAAAAGAATTACTGGCCGTCTGTTGTAGTCTGTGATTGACATCAAAAGCTGAATTGTCATGCAACATAACGTCAAATTAAAAAAGGTATTTAGGAAACTACACCACTTAGCACTGAAAAAAAGCTGAATACACTAGTTCAGCTTTCCTCTCTGTAGCCCCAATCGGAGTACTAAAAGAAATTATGAGCCGGTCAGTTTGGCGAGAAAAAGATTATCGTTCCTCGCCTAACAGACCGGCGGTTATTGGTATTTAATTTGCATTTATTGATGTTTCAAGTTTTTGTTTTTTCAAGAAATCTACCGTTGAAAGATGCAACGGTTGTGATGAGATTTTTTCTTGGCTTATACTAATTGTATCTTAAATCGATGTTTTTAATTTATGCACTTTTTTATGTTTGTAAACAGGTTTGTTTTAAAATAAAATTTTTATGTGTACACTTTCATTTGGATCTTAACCTCTAATCCTAGTTTGCAGAAATTAAAAACTATAGCCCCACTAATTATAATGATTAAAAAAGAAAATATTCGAATTATATACGATAAATAATTAGAAAAATTACATTATGATTGTCAGTCAACTAATGGTGCGGCACAGTATACGTAGATGTAAATGGCAAGGAAATTATTCAATTCATTTAAAGAAAACACTTAACTTCGAGTATTATTAAACAATTGAATAATTTAATGTTTAATAATAATTATTGGATTTTTATACCACTTTTATGGTGGCATAAAAAGTTAAGTAATTTCTTCACATCAAAATTAAAAAAATGTATCACGAAATGGCCACCAAGATCCAAGAATTATTCATTTGTTTAAGGCTGCGATCATTAAAAAATAAACATAAAATAGAGGCAGATAGCTTATTTGCTGAGGTACGGCATCACATATTTTTTATTATTTAAAAATAAAAAAAAAGTGAAAAAATATTTTTTCAAAAATTAATTTAATTTACAAAAGTACATTTAAACTGTATAAATATATTCCATTATACGTGGAAAGTCTTTCTCTTAATGTATATATTTAATATATTCATAGAAAACAGTATTTATTCCACTTGGTCACAATTATTTAAATATATTAAATAAAAAATGATTTGAAAATAATTAATAAATTATTTCCACATTTAGCTTTGTGACTATTGACTTACTTACGTAAGTACGTTAAACAAATGTACATTAAAACAACTACTTCCCGGGCAAATACCCACGCCGGACATTGAATTACATAATGTACACCTGCTGCTGCATATCAATAAAATATTGCATAATGCAACAAAATTTTGATCCGAGAAAAATTTTATGTAAAAACAACAAAATTAACCTTACTTAATATAAGGCCATCTGCAGACACGTGTTTCGGGATATATCCCTCGTCAGTACAGCTATGCCTTACATAATTTAAAGATGTTAAAAAAATCAATTAAATTAATTCAAATACAATCAGCAAAATTAAATCAGTTATATTAAATCAAATTAAACTAAATCAATTTAAATTATATTAAACCAAATTAATTCAATTTAAATCAAAACCGAACAAAATTAAACGAAAAGAATTAAATCAATTTAATTAAAAAGAGCGACCCTCACCTGCCGCGCGCTGTGATAGTAATGACCGTCGAAGGAGGACGTGCGCTCGTGCATTGTTGTTATCGCAAATTCACAAAAAACTTCTCTCGGTTCGGATTTGAATAAATGCCTCGCTGGCCATTAATATAAATAGAAAACAGTATTTTGTTGCATTATGCAATATTTTATTGATATGCAGCAGCAGGTGTACATTATGTAATTCAATGTCCGGCGTGGGTATTTGCCCGGGAAGTAGTTGTTTTAATGTACATTTGTTTAACGTACTTACGTAAGTAAGTCAATAGTCACAAAGCTAAATGTGGAAATAATTTATTAATTATTTTCAAATCATTTTTTATTTAATATATTCATACTATACAGGGTGAGTTTTTTTCGATGTTCTCTATGGGGATCTCGGAAACTATAAGAGATAGAAAAACGGTTAAATGGGGAAAGAAGTGTAGTTTTATGAGACGAATAAAATGACACTTTAAAAATATTTGAAAAAGTCAAGGGTAACTAGATATTTTGAAAAAAGTAAAATGTGTCAATTTTTTGAAATTAATATATCTCTATTATTATCATAGATAGAAAAAAACTGTAAAGGACAAAGTTGTACAAAATTTTACACAGATTAATAACAAAAAATCAAAAAAAAAATGTTCGCCCATATTTTGGGAGATATGACACAAACTTACCTTTTTTAAATGGAAACAATAGTTGGCTATGACTTTATTAAAAGGGATATTTTTTTCCCTTTAATCCGATATAACATATGCCATAGTTATTTTTAAACAATTGCGGTTGTTCATAGCAACGTAGCAAATCAATATTTAATTTATTATCTTTCTTTAGATTTGTCAAAAGTCAAGCAAATAATTCCGAAATTACCAAAATAATAATAGAAGAAAATTTTAAATATTACATAAGATGCTCAAAAAGTCCACCATTATTATTATGGCATAAAGTACAGCTGGTCTAAGATCCTCCACGGATTGATATGATTATTGATACACTTTGTTCTTCACATAACACCACAGAAAAAAGTCTAAAACGGATAGGTCGGGTGATCTAGGTGGCCATAGGATTGGTCCATTTTTTCCCACCCATGAATTAGGAAGACCATCATTTAAATAGTTTCGCACAGCCAACGTGCTATGAGGTGAAGCTCCGTCGTGTTGAAACCACTTCAATCTTGCCCGTACTGATAAATTTAAATCATCGAGCATATCTTCAAATGCTTCAAGAATTCCCGAAGGTAATCATTTCCATTCAATGTGTTATCAAAAATATATGGGCCGAGAATTCTCGATCCGAACACACCGCACCGCACCATACATTAAATCCAAATTTAATTTGTGGTCTCGTCGATTCTCCTGACTCCAAACATGTTCATTGGGCCGGTTAAAAATCCCACAATTAGTAAATCGCGTTTCATCTGTCCAAATTATTTTTGTAGGGAACGTATTATCTTGCCTCTTGGCACATGTTTTTGTACCACATACAGAAGACCATTCTCTTATTGGTATCACCGTCATGTAAATTTTTTGAAATTGATACCTTAAATGGGTGATATTTATGTTTTGTTTTTTTTTCAAAACTCGTACTACAGTCCGTTGAGATATGCTTGCTTCTGTTGCAATTTGTCTGGTCGATGTGGATGGATCTATCATCGCCAATGCTAATCGCTAATACGTTTATTTCCGAAACATCATTAATTTGGTTTTTTTTTTTCAAGTTTCGGCTCTGTAATGGATCCGTACTCACCCAAATTGTGGTAAATTCTTCTGAATGTTGTTAAAGATGGCTGCCAACGATCGATATATTGATTATAATATTGTTCTGCAGCATCCGCAGCGTTTTTATTACACTGAATGTAACAAACAAGCATATCACGCTTTTCTTCGTTGGAAAAATTCCTTATCACTTTAAAAAACTTACAACACCAAAAAAATACAAAACAAACTTATCGAAACAAACCAAATATGGAAATGAATTAATGTGTGTTTAGAATAAACAACTGCAATTGTTTTACTTTTGTCTTTTTCATGGCTAACTATTTTTTGGTGTATGGTAAAATTAAAAACGACTGTAACTTATTTTATTTTAAAAATAACTATGGCATATGTTATATCGGATTAAAGGGAAAAAAATATCCCTTTTAATAAAGTTATAGCCAACTATTGTTTCCATTTAAAAAAAAGGTAAGTTTGTGTCATATCTCCCAAAATATGGGCGAAAATTTTTTTTTATTTTTTGTTATTAATCTGTGTAAAATTTTCTACAACTTTGTTCTTTACAGTTTTTTTCTATCTATGATAATAATAAAGATATATTGATTTCAAAAAATTGACACATTTTACTTTTTTCAAAATATCTAGTTACCCTTGACTTTTTCAAATAATTTGAAAGTGTCATTTTATTCGTCTTATAAAAGTACACTTCTTTCCCCATTTAACCGTTTTTCTATCTCTTATAGTTTCCGAGATCCCCATAGAGAACATCGAAAAAAACTCACCCTGTATTATTTGTGTACACATTAATCCTATAAATAGTCAATGAGAACAAATTTAGCTCCTTAGACGTTTGCCGATAGGTTAAAAAAATCAAAGTTGGAATAAAATGAACACATAACTTTTGTAGTAACACTCACATCTGGTGCTAACCGCACGTACATTAAAAAGTGCCCACACGACGCGCAGCAGCTTACATTGATTTTTTGTGATTCCAATTCATAAAAAAAATATGCGAATTTAATGACTTTTCAATAAATTAAATTAAATAAGGAAATGTTATTATTGCGGAAAATGTTATCTGAGATGAATGGTCAATTTTAATTCAATAATCCCACTGAGCAAGGAAACATTTCAAATGATATATAAATATTGTCCATGGATATTAAAATAAAATATTGCATTAATGTAATGTTGCATTACTTATATTGCATAAATATTAAAAATAATAACATTGCATGTTTAACATTATATAATTGTTGAAAATGTAAAATTAAAACAATATTGTATTATTTATATTGCATAAATATTAAAAATAATAATGTTGTATGTTTAACATTATATAATTGTTGAGAAATTTAATTTAAGAGGGGTATAACAGCGCGAGCCGCGAGGAGTGTGTTAGTTAGAACGAGGTTTCCCCGAGACTCATGCAGAATCGCCGAGTACACACAGTGCAAAATCAGAGGCCCTATTCTCGAGATCATGCGCCGTGGTCGTATACGACCGCGTCGAACGGTGGGTCGCTTCACACGTCCGTACGTTTGGTATTCTCGAATTTAGGCGACCGAACGAACGTCAGTGGCATGAAAAATGTCTAGTGGGGTCGGAAATTTTCTAGTTACATAAAATTAATATGCTCCATTTCTCATTTAAATATTTAAAATATTCTATTAACTATTATTATAAAGTGTATTACATCTGAATATGTTATGAAATGTTGTTGTTTGGTGTAACATAATCAAAAAATTTTGGACGATTGTGATCGTGAATTTATTTATTAGTATTTGTGACTATAATTAATTACAAATTTCAAAATGGATTTATGTGCACACATTTTCATTTTACCATTGAGATAAGAAATTTTAACAATCACGATTTTGCTTCATTAAAAATCGAAATATAACGTTGTTTTAATTACTTACAAGTGGAATAGTTCCGGTTTTAATATTTTTTTTATGTAAAATAAACAACGATTATTTTATAATATTTATATTTTATTATTTTCTTCACTCATGTATTTTTTAATACTAAATGTACATTTCAAGCACAATATGCTCTTTATCAATAGTTTTTTTATTTAAAATTGACAAATATTTTTTTATATATACAGAAGTAAGGAAAGGAATAAAATATAAATATTATATCAAGAATAATTTACGTACTCACCAACAAATGTTTTGAAACCAATATTTTTGTTTATTCTTAATGAATTATTGGAGATTAAAATAGTAAAAGTATAACAAACAATAGTAATCTTCTTTTAACACAAAATAAAATAAATTTATAATTCCATTATTTAATTTTTAAATAAAAAGATTATTATTTCACTACAAATATTTCACAAATTTATTTGTATTATAAGGTGTTTATTTTGTAAGCTCAATTAATCGAAAAATTAAACGAAATATATCTATATTTAATATTCGTACATTTTAATTCCATAAAACAATGTTTTAGATGCGAAACATAAAACTATTCAGTTATATTTTCCATGTTATTTTATTTGTACGATTCTATCTTTTTTATACAATTATTGTGACACTACTTTGAATAATAGCATAATAAAGGATTTATATTAAATTTAAATTCTTTGCAAAAATATTTAAACTCAGGTTCATAATATTATATAATTTAAAATTTCCATTTGTTGGCAACTTAATATTAAAACATGTTTAGCAAGTAGCTTCACAATGTTTTTATTTTTATTAAAGTGTTAATAGCAGATTTAATGTTCAAAATAGATGTCAATTCTTCCAACTGTGAATATCCACATTCTATCAACGAAGGACCCGAAGAAATAAAAATAGACAGTAGTTAAATATTATTTTGTCAATAATTATTTTAACAATGATAAAAATCTAGTATTTTATAACAAAACAATCGTATTAAAATCAAAAGCAAATTAAGTTTTGTGTAATATTAATAAACTTAATTGATGTCGAGAGTTTGACATATTTAATATTTCTTTAGCCTCATTAAAGATAATCATTATTTCACTATATGATTTTTGTATTTAAGATTATTTTCATTTTTTCAATCATGCAAGATTTATTTTCTTTTTAGCTAGATTCAGTTTTAGTTTTTGCTAAACAATATTATTCAATAATAATTCAGTTTAATTTATTAATTCATTAATTACTTCCCGTAATGTGTGATTTTATACTGTACATGAATGTTTGTAATATCTTTAATTATTAAGTTGTAAAAAAGGAGATCCCGCCAATAAACTATTAATAATAATAATAGTGTTAATATGTTTTTTCTAACTTGTTCGACAAATATCACACAAATATATATAATTATTGGTTTTTTATATGTAAATGAGTCATGATAAATACAATAAAAATGGTTACCTAATACTGCAGTAGTTGTCACTTCGAGAATTTCTTCAGGCTTTTCTGTGTTCAGAACATTAATTGAATTACACATATTACAGTTAATTTTAAATCTGAATCGAAGTCCAACTTTTTTCTCATTAATAATGTTGCAGTTTTTTAACGTACACCCAAACGATAGCATGTGCTGAAATTCTTGAATTTGCTTCCACAAATAGTTAATATCTACAATTCTCCTGCCTTCCAAAGAAAACGTTCCTCTGTCGTGGTCATTTTGGTCTACTTTTATAAGGTAATCTGGACCATCAGCATCGCTTATGCTCTGTCTAGACGTTTGGTCAAGTAGTGACAGCGGCTTATGTTTCTGTTAGCATTTTGTTTTCATAAAATTAAATTTTCATATCAATCTTATTTATAAACGAAAATACTGGTAATACTCGTAACATCACATTTGTATCTGACTTACAAAGGACCGCTTTTGAGAACCTATTATTAGTTGCTTAAAAAAACAATATAAACACCAACAATAAGTTTATGTAATATGTACAATTATACATATGTAAGTAATTAAATAATCAAATCGGGTTTTGTATACAAAAATCAATAATTGTTGTAATTATACGTAATTCTATAATGGATAACAATATACTGAAATTTGGAATTTGATTGCCGTAAATACGAAACAAAATCGTAACAACTTATTTTAAATCACAGCGCGAGAAACTTTTTGCTTAGAGTGTACGACGCGCGAGGCCGCTTTGTTACATAGGTTTCTCCGCACGGCGGCAGCAGTTCCCAGAGCGAAATTTTGAAATGATTTTTAACGGCTATGGATCATCGCATCACTATAAAATTTCATATTTGGACGTAATACAAGATTATCTGTCCGACTATGTTTTATTTTTTTTTTTTTATTTTAAAAACTGACATTTTTTTCAGTCATATCTCCGAAATTACTAAATTAAAAAAAAATCAAAACATAGTCGGACAGATAATTATATTTAATTCAAGCTGCCAAAATTTCAAATCTTTAGGATAATGCCTTAAAAAGTTATATCAATTCAAAAATCTATACCTCTATTATATTCCTCTTAATACAATATTGTATTTTTTACATTACTCATACGACTTTCTTTAGTGGTCGAGACAACGATTTTGGTTTGTCAACCTTGTAGACCAAAATTGTTAAGGATTCCACCTGAAGTTAGGTATTAGATGACGCTTGCACTGTCTTTCTAATTTTAATTATAATAATTATAAATATATTGAAATTACTTCAGAAATCATTTCTCAATATTTACTTAAATCATGTATATCAGGTTGCATATAGTACGCATTTGCACATATATATCAGGGGGGGTCGGATAATATTTGAAATTGGGAAGTTGTAGTTGTCCACTTGAGCACTGGAGGCGCTGAAGTCTCAAGTGGAAAATTTAAAATACTTTATTTTTGGGTTTTTACAATGATTTATTTATTATTGTCGTCCTATAAGGTATAAGGATAAATAAGGATCAGTTTGCCATATTTCAATTTGATTGATGTAAATCACATGAATTGTTTTTGACAGTTTTTTTTTTGTATTCGTCAGAAGTTTATTCACTTTTTCTTATAAAACTACAACTGGTAAGTTATTATTTGTAGTTTAAAATACGTTTGCTTATTAATTTCTATGAATTGTATATTTTTGAAAGAATATACATAACTTAAAATTATGAACCAATCAAGCAATAATTAATTATTAATAAATATAATTTATTTCCCATATTCTCAAAATATGTTTTCGGTCTATAAATCTTCATTTTTTATTATGTAGTTTATGCATTTTACAATATTTTTTATCAGAAAAAAATGTATTTAACATAGACGTTTTTGAAGTAATATTTATATCCATATTTTTCTAGATTCTTTAAGGAAAGGAGTTCATAAAATTATCCACCTGAGAGATATCAATTAATTCAAATTATAACTGTTGTTATTATATTTTAACTAATATATGAATGTAATAACAGGTTAAATGATACTTTTATAAGTTTAATATATTTTACTTAAAAATATTGTTGTTTTTATGTTATTTTTTCAGATAATTTTATTAATTGCAATTTCTTATTTGCATGATCTACTGATATTTTTTCTGTAAAATAGCACATTTATAAAAAAACTTTTATATCAATAATTTGAAGTAAAATAGTGAACAATAAATTATAAATAAAAAAATTTCAAAAGTCCCGCCATTGGTTATATTATAGTGTGTATATGAACCTAACCTCAAAAACCTTATAAAGGTTTGAAACTTGGGAAATAGTTGTCCACTTGAGCACTGGATGGCGTTGCGCGCGTTTCCCGCTAAATACATGGATCTGGCCCTCTTATACTTTATCTCTATGCATATATATCAGGGGGGGGGGGGTCGGATAATATTTGAAATTGGGAAGTTGTAGTTGTCCACTTGAGCACTGGAGGCGCTGAAGTCTCAAGTGGAAAATTTAAAATACTTTTTGGGTTTTTACAATGATTTATTTATTATTGTCGTCCTATAAGGTATATTCCTTAAAAAATATACTTTTAATTAAACATTACAGATGTTCTAAATAAGGATCAGTTTGCCATATTTCAATTTGATTGATGTAAATCACATGAATTGTTTTTCACAGTTTTTTTTTTGTATTCGTCAGAAGTTTATTCACTTTTTCTTATAAAACTAAATCTGGTAAGTTATTATTTGTAGTTTAAAATACGTTTGCTTATTAATTTCTATGAATTGTATATTTTTGAAAGAATATACATAACTTAAAATTATAAACCAATCGAGTAATAATTAATTATCAATAAATATGATTTATTTTCCACATTCTCAAAATATCTTTTCGGTCTATAAATCTTCATTTTTTATTATATAGTTTATGCTTTTTACAATATTTTCTATCAGAAAAAAATGTATTTAACATAGACTTTTTGAAGTAATATTTACATCCATATTTTTCTAGATTCTTTAAGGAAAGGAGTTCATAAAATTATCTAGCTGAGAGATATCAATTAATTCAAATTATAACTGTTGTTAATATGTTTTAATTAATATATGAATGTAATAACAGGCTAAATGATACTTTTATAAGTTTAATATATTTTTAACTTAAAAATATTGTTGTTTTTATATTGTTATTTTTATGTATTTTTTCAGATAATTTTACTAATTGCAATTTCTTATTTGCATGATCTACTGATATTTTTTTCTGTAAAATAGCACATATATTAAAAAAACCTTTTATATTAATAATTTGAAGTAAAATAGTGAACAAAAAATTATAAATAGAAAAATGTTCAAAAGTCCCGCCATTAGTTATATTATAGTGTGTATGTGAACCTAACCTCAAAAACCGTATAAAGGTTTGAAACTCCGGAAATAGTTGTCCACTTGAGCACTGGATGGCGTTGCGCGTGTTTCCCGCTAAATACATGGATCTGGCCCTCTTATACTTTATCTCTATACATATATATCAGCATAGAGTTAGAATTACTAGAGGAAGCATACACACCGTTTGTTGTGATCCAACATACAGGGGAAAGACGTAAGGGGAATACACAATTTGTAAACACAAAGTAACTTCACAGCTGATTTTGACGCCTAACCCAATACACTATCTCGTTAGTGCTTTATTGAATTACTAGCTCGTATTGGTGTTTTTGACTAGATTTTGATTGTTTGTGTTTTATTTGCTCATTTCTGCTTGTGTTTATTGTCTGATTCGTGATTATTGTTATATTGTCATTGTTTATTTCATGAATTCTTCGAACTCATTATTGAAGTCATTGGAAACAATTCATTTACGATTTTCTATGTGTCTTACGGTAATTATTCTGATGTAAAAATATAAAATTATATTTATTTACAATTTCGAATTACCATCGGGGCTGTTTGTGTAATAATAACATAACAAGTAATAATGAGTCTGCATATTTTTTGGTTAATTAAGATATTAATACCGTGGAATGTCAGATATTTCCATGATTCGACGATGCTAAACAATTCCGACCATCATAAACAATGATCAATAATTGTTTGGCATTTTCCTGCATTTGAATTTAAGCGGGAAATCGAACAGCTGTGAGGTTCCACTTGTGTTTATGTTTACGTTTACAGACATGATATATCGGACTACAAACATTCCCTATCCCCACTACGTCATTACTCGTCTAGTATATTTTACGTCTATGTATATCAGGGGGAGTCGGATAATATTTGAAATTGGGAAACACGGCTGTAGTTGTCCACTTGAGCACTGGAGGCGCTGAAGTCTCAAGTGGAAAATTTAAAATACTTTATTTTTAGGTTTTTACAATGATTTATTTATTATTTGTGACTTTTGTCGCCCTATAAGGTATATTTCTTAAATATTTATACTTTTAATTAAACATTAAAGATGTTAAATAAAATGAAACAAAGATGATTCACACATTTGCAGTTATTTAAATTACAATGAAATTAAACAAGGAAAATTTCTGGCAATGATCAATAAAATTCGATCAATCCCTTTTTCCAACTGCAAAAAATACTTACACTGTAAGTTTTACAAACATCTATTGAAACAACTACTTCCCGGACATTTCCTTGTTTAATTTCATTGTAATTTAAATAACTGCAAATGTGTGAATCATCTTTGTTTCATTTTATTTAATTTAATTGAAAACAATGCTGTTTTTTCACGCCGAGTCGATATTATTTTTTGCTCGGAGCCGATGAATCCGCTCAATGCGCGCGTCCTTCACCGCGATCACTTCCATCCGCGATCTCGTTGAAGACGGTACGTAAAAATTAATTAATAATTAAAAATTGTTTAACAACTAAGGGCTTGCAGGGCATAGCTGTACTGATGAGGGATGAAATCCCGAAACACGTGTCTACAGATAGCCTTGTAACTATTGTTTGTTGTTTCCTTTCATTAAATAATTTCGACTCAAACCGTTGAAATTCGCAGTAGGGCTGCTATGCAACAACAAATATCTATTGTGTAATCCAATGTCCGGCGGGGTAAATGCCCGGGAAGTAGTTGTTTCAATAGATGTTTGTAAAACTTACAGTGTAAGTATTTTTTGCAGTTGGAAAAAAGGATTGATCGAATTTTATTGATCATTGCCAGAAATTTTCCTTGTTTAATTTCATTGTAAATTAAAGATGTTCTAAATAAGGATCAGTTTGCTATATTTCAATTTGATTGATGTAAATCATATGAATTGTTTTTGACAGTTTTTTTTTGTATTCGTCAGAAGTTTATTCACTTTTTCTTATAAAACTACAACTGGTAAGTTATTATTTGTAGTTTAAAATACGTTTGCTTATTAATTTCTATGAATTGTATATTTTTGAAAGAATATACATAACTTAAAATTATGAACCAATCGAGCAATAATTAATTATTAATAAATATGATTTATTTCCCACCTTCTCAAAATATGTTTTTGGTCTATAAATCTTCATTTTATGCTTTTTACAATATTTTCTATCAGAAAAAAATGTATTTAACATAGACGTTTTTGAAGTAATATTTATATCCATATTTTTCTAGAATCTTTAAGAAAAGGAGTTCATAAAATTATCCAGCTGAGAGATATCAATTAATTCAAATTATAACTGTTGTTAATATGTTTTAATTAATATATGAATGTAATAATAAGTTAAATGATACTTTTATAAGTTTAATATATTTTACTTAAAAATATTGTTGTTTTTATATGTTATTTTTTATATATTTTTTCAGGTAATTTTACTAATTGCAATTTCTTATTTGCATGATCTACTGATATTCTTTTCTGTAAAATAGCACATTTATAAAAAAAACTTTTATATCAATAATTTGAAGTAAAATAATTAACAAAAAATTATAAATAGAAAAATGTTCAAAAGTCCCGCCATTAGTTATATTATAGTGTGTATATGAACCTAAACTTAAAAACTTTATAAAGGTTTGAAACTTGGGAAATAGTTGTCCACTTGAGCACTGGATGGCGTTTCCCGCTAAATACATGTATGCTGAACTAGCGCTTCGCATAGTTTCAACGCCCCCCTTGCTTCTCACCTCCCTTTCGGTCAATCAGATCTCGTGACGTAGACGAATTCGAATATTTTTGCGCGTACACCGGCGAAAACAAGCATAACCTATTTTCACATTGCGTGCTTTCTACATCTTTGTTTATGCCCGTCCATAATTTCATTATTTAGTTATACTTTGGTCTTTCAGCGACCATGCTAAAAGTAAATTTGAAAATTGTTGTCACTGGTCGTAATACATTAATTTGTTTGTCTGCAGGACATAACATATTTTTGTATTATTTTATTACTTTGATCCACAATCTTTTAAAATGTTGCACTCTTTAGGTTTTTACACAAATAAATGCACATACTATGGTATCTGAGTAAAAATGGTAATAACTAAATTCATTACTACACTGTATTATTATAAAAAAATAATACATTTTTTAAGCATTGGAATGGCTGAAATATACATTTGCAATCAATACATTTTATGAAGGAAGAAGACTTAATCTTTAATTTACTATTACACTTTTATTTGTACGCAATAAATACAACATAAGTATCGACTTTTGAGGTTATTGTTTATTATCATTTTATTACGATACAAATAGAAATTACAAATATTAATTAAATTGATATTAGTATTTTTTATTTTACTAATAAATATAATAAAATAAAACGAAAATTAATTATATTAATATAACCTAAGGCCGTATTTTAGTTTAGTCGATAGCGACTCAAAACGAAGATGGAGCGATTCCAAACAACGGTTGATTGAGAGAAAACTCCGTTTCGATATCGTTTAATTTATTATTCGATAGCTATTTTAATCATATTTAAGGCGTGCGCAGTGAGTTACTGTGACGTCATGAGTTCTCCCATTAAATTCCCCCCACTCTCAAATTTTCTATTTCACCTATCCTTTATACATATACTCAAGCGTCGTTGGATCTGGCCCTCTTATACTTTATATTTATGATATACAGAGAGTTTTATGTAACACCGAACATACTAGAATGTACTCAATGTAAATTTTCCTATATTCGATTTGTTCAGGAACGCATCAAAGTATTGGGTGCGATGTGATTGGCTACGATTTCTAATGTCAACTATTATGTCAAGTGCAACATGTATAATTATGAATATTATACTTAACCGCAATGCATACCATAAAAATATTTTCCTCCTTTGTATACATTATTGATAAGTAAAGATGTCTAACTCTTCGTCTACTTCTGCTTTAAGAGCCAGAACAGTAAATATCACTTGCTTGCAATAACTGACAAGTGTAAGTCATTTTTTACGGAAAAAGGTATAGTTTGGGTTGACTATATTATTTTCAGAAATAGTAGCCAATCACATCACACTCAATGCTTTGATGCGTTCCTGAACAAATCGAACATAGGGAAATTTACATTGAGTACATTCTAGTATGTTCGGTGTTACATAAAACTCTCTGTATATATATATATATATATAGTATATAAACATTATATACTACATCTATGTATGTCTATGACATAATATGTAACTTAACATACATTAGATTTGTACGTTAAATTGCATATTACTCGTGATGGTTCGTATTGCATGGATATTGCTTTATCAATAGTACAGTAATATTTTTCGGGTAATAATACCATAAAATATTGCCGCAGGCGGACATTCAACGATTCTGCAACATTAAAGCAACATTAATGCAACTTAAAACGCAACATTAATGCAATGTGTTATGCAATGTTTTTTTGCTCAGTGGGATATAGTACTATTTTTCGGGAAAGTTCAGGGTAATTTCAATAATTTTTGCTATAAATTGAAAATAAATTTTACAATGCCATAAATATCGCGGAAATGTAATTGTTTAAAATTCAGTTTGTTATTTGAAATGAACATTTCACATATAATTTAATTAATATTCCATTAAAATATTATTGAGTGAAAATATATAGGCAATGGTTATTAGGTACAAAACGAAGAAAATAAGCCGATTTTCCTCCTTTTTGCATTATTTTCCACTTTACTATTCCATTGTAAAACTGGCAAATGTATATTTTTTTTTCTTATTGGTAAGTCATTCTTCAAATATACAGCGATTATTTTATTATTATAAGTAGTAGTAAATTAAAAGCCAAATTCATGGAATAATCCAGAAGCCTGGAGAACAAATTAATAGAACACAAGAGAGAAATGGAGCATAAGTTAAAGGTCTTAGAAGGAAAAGTTACAAAAGCAGATAATCACTCAAACACGGTGCTTCAGAAGTAACTGAATTGAACCGATTGATGGAAGAATTACAAGATGGAGAAAAATCCATTTCTGGACGTGTAATGAATGCTATAAACACAGCAATCACCCAGTTGAACAAGTGAAACCACACCTTAAGTACAATTCTTGATTAACTGAAATAATTAACATCAATAATTAGAATTATTTTGAATTTTCACTTCATTGTTCAAATAAATATTGTGATTCAAATAATTTCAAAATCGAAATTATTACAAGTTAAGGAAGAGATTGGTATTAAATCTACCAACTGTAATCTGTAGATTTATAAGTAAATTATTGAAATAATATTTATTTATTAGAAGAATTCAATATAACATTTATCTATAATTCAATTATGTGCTTTGTAACTATCATAATGGTACACTGCGTATATCTTAATTGGTGGGTAAATACGGGACTGAATATATAGCTTGAGAAAACTAAAATGGTTTTTTGGCACAATTGGTTGTGTCCAAAACTGAAAATCTAAACTGAAAAATCAATAATACGTAGATATTTACCTCTGATGGTTTTCATAACTTGAAGACTACTAATTTTTATATTATTTTTTTGTCCTGTCCAAGAGTAATGTTGAGCTGTTTCATTGCTGAATACTAACACTCATAATTATGGCACTTATTTTAATATTAAGTAGAACTTTAAAATTTTGCAAGTATATACTAGATTAAGTTATAATACTTTTTTGCTGAAACAAATAAACGCGACTACTCAAATATGAGCATTTAAATAATTGCTTGAGTGTAAATAAAATGTAAGTTATTTCCATCTAATGATAAAAAATTATAAGCAATTTTTTAGTCAAGTGAATATGAAATGTTGAATCAAGAAAAAAAAAAGATAAATACATGTTTTTAAATAAACTGATTTAGTTTTAATAGTAATAAAAATAACATCTAATAAATGTAATAAACAAACCATAAGATATGGAAAAGAAACATTGAGAAGAAATAAAGTAATATTAATGCATAATTCTTATTATAATTATCCTATATAATACATCAAATGCTTACCATTTAATTTTCCACATATTCGCTCAATAATTTTTCTTCAAATTCTGCAATATCGCCTACTGCTTCTATTGGTATTTTAGGTATATTTTTAAAATCATTTTTATTATATGGAATTCCTTTGCATTTGTTTGTGATATTTTCAATTTTTTCATGTAGAGTTTTAATTTCCATCTTAATTTCGACTAAATATTTAATAATTGTATAGAATTGTTCTTTGTTGAAACTCGCTGAAATATGTTTATTTATTTAAAATCAGTTTTTGTTAAATGAATGTTTTCAATGGGCCTTACGACCTTATGTATAGCTTACCATTGGTACTTTGCATACTTAATGAAGTTGATGGAAGTGAACTTTGATTTTCCAAATCTATAAAATAAAAAATAAAATCATTGAATATCTACAAACAAAAATATTTATGAAGGTATACCCTCTTTATTTTTACTATTTTTACTTCCCAAAAGGGTTTTGAGGACCCCTGTGTCAATTAAGAACACAAAATGTATATGCGTGTGTGTGAATGTATCAAGATAAAACCTATAATTTAAACTTTTTGTGAATAAATTAGGATGCTGCAAAGATTTTGCTGAAAATCGGAAAACTGGAAGTGATACAGTAATCTTATAGTTTTTAAATAAAATTGACATTTCAAATAAAAAAATAACTATAGGAAAGAGTCTGTTTCAAGTTACACCTGGTATAAAAAATAATATATGTACCATTTTTTCCACATTTTCATCCTCAGAATTACTGCTGGAATGAAGGATGAGTGGTGGAGTAAAAGCTAATGTAGTTGCTGTCCATTTTTTCCACGTCCACAGTCCAAATCGCTTTCCGAACAAGAAGTACTGGCATATTTTACCTCCCTTTGTTTTGCCATTTTGTACTCATCTTAAATCAAAATATATGTTTCGAAGATAAAAATATACATCTTAATATATTAGTTAAGATGTATATTTTTATCCTTATATTTAATTTTGCACTCTTAATTATTTGAGGGTATTGGTTTATTACATTTTTTTTTTCAAAAAAAGTAATTTTAGTGCCACTTGCCCTTTTTTGATATTCAAATTAGAACTTTTTTTGGGAATTCTAATTTGTTACAATTTGACATAATTGCAAAATTTTGTTAAAAATGTAATATCATTAAAACTTTAGACACAATTTTTATAGTAAACACATAATTGAGTGTATTGAGTGTGTCAAAATATTATTCAGCTCAAAATGTTAAAAATACTTGTAAATTCCCATGGATTGTTCTCCATTCATTATCTTGTATATGTTATTTAACTGCTTTGAATTTTTATATTATTATAAGAGTATAATTTTAAAATTCTTATTACCAAATTCTTGAATGATTTTGACTTGAAAGGGTTGCCAATAATCCTGAGCAGCTTTCTTCTTTTCCACCATTTTAGATGTGACTTTTCTTCCATCCTTTGGCCACAAACAATAAATATCATTATTGTAATACCACTCTTTTGGCACCGTGGATATAGATGAGTTGTCCTCTTCTAAAATTTGGACTAGAACATAGTTCTGTAAAAAGTATTCATATTAAAATAATTTTATGAAAACTGTTTTCTATATCTTACTTGTGAAATTAATGAAGTGTAGCCACATAAAAATTGTTATGCTTTATACATTTAAATTTGACATTATCCAATGTTGTAGTCTGAACATTATCACAAATATCATCAATAGCAGTAAAATAATACAATAATTCAGAATTGCATGGTGAAAGGTAAAATGGTTTGGTTTGTAATAAATAGATTTAATTATATTAAATAAAAATGATTTGAAAATAATTAATAAATTATTTTCACATTTTGCTCTGTGACTTATGACTTACGTTACATTAGTACGTTAAACAAATGCACATTAAAACAACTACCCACGCCGGATATTGAATTACATAATGTACACCTGCTGTTGCACATCAATAAAATATTGCATAATGCAGCAAATTTTTGATCCGAGAAAAATTTAATGTAAAAACAACAAAAGGAACGTTACTTAATATAAGGCCATTTGCAGACACGTGTTTCGGGATCTATCCCTCGTCAGTACAGCTATGCCTTACATAATTTAAAGATGTTAAAATAAATCAATTAAATTAATTCAAATACAATCAGCAAAATTAAATCAATTATATTGAATCAAATTAAACTAAATCAATTTAATATAAATAAAACGTTGCTTATTAACTACACTGAGATATTTGCTAAAAGTTATTCTTACCTTCAAAAAACGAGGTCGCTGCGATTTTTTTAAAGTTGAGCTTGCTTATGCATGATACTTGGAGAAAAAAATTGTAAATTGGCAACACTGTAACATAACAAAAAACTAAATGGACAACAATGTAGAGGTTGAAAAATGTCATTAGAAAAGTTGAATAAATACAGGGTGTTCCATTAAAAAAAAAACAAATATTTTTGTTATACCGCAAAATTGGGACACCCTGTATATTTGAAAATAATTTTACACCATAAAGATCAATAACTTTTTGTACGAAACATTTTTTTGTTTTTTTTCACAGGAAAGACGCTAGGAAAGCCCGACGCACTGTTGCAGGACCCTGTGTAATACAAAAAATGTAAAAAATTTAATAGGATGTACATGATAGGATTCTTTTAAAATAAAATTCGTAGGTACTCAATAATACAGAATAATAATCTTACATCTTTCATTAAAACTCGAATAAAATCTGAAACATAAACATTTTTACTAATATTGAACTCATTTCCAGACCACTCAGAAGGTAGAGTTCTTGGCTATATATAACAACATTTAAATACTAAATACAAAAAAACAGTGAAGTATATCAATAATTATGAAGCAAAAGTATCAAAGGAGCTAAATTGCATTTTTTTTAAATTAATTTATATTATTAAGAATTCACGTAGCAAAAGACTTTTCATTTCCAAATACTTAACTAACATCATAATTGTTGAGGCTGCTACTTTGTTATCATTGTAATTAAATTTTATTAAATGTACTTTACACTTAAATATACAATGAGAAAATAAATAGAAAAAAAATGTAATCAATACTTTGAAACTTGGCCCCTTGTTATATCTACTCTACAGTTAGAGTATCTAAACATACTATCCATCTATTTGCTGCGATATGTCATTAATAGTTTCAGTTTTAATTCGAACACGACTGTGCCAATTTTTTTTGCAATATTCCTTTATTATCTCTTGAAATTCTAATTGTAGCTGAAGTGCCGTTTCTTCCGGGAATGCCTTCAACTGTTCTTTTATGTACTCAGCAAATACATCATATTCCGTGCGTCCATTATTTCCAACATATATGGGCTGTAGATTGAAATCTGTTGACGTTGTGGTGGTGCAATCCGTTTTGTTAGTAGTGGTAGCACCGTTGGTACGATATGTTATGCTATGAGCTGACTTTGTTGCTTCAGTAATTCGATCAATTTGTTCATTGGAAATTTCAATAGTTTTTTGTTTATTTTGAACAGAGGTGCCAAAAACAATTTTTTGTTGCTTTGTTGGAGGTGTGATTGAATCCGTTGATTCAAGCATATCATGTCCACAAGAATAGGATTGTTGTCTTTTCCTTAACCGTGGTTGGTTATTGCTGTTTGCGACTGGTCCAGTATTTGTTGATGAATTCAATGACTGTAAAAAAATAAAATATATGAGCAGAGACAAGTTATGTTTTGTCTGTGATATGAGTAAGAAAGCATTACTTACAAATAAATGAATACTCACTACATTAATTTGGTCATTTTTTATATAACGCTAGTTTTTTTTATATATCACGCCTACCGTTGCTTTAATTAGAGTCATTTTAAACTGATCTAATAACAATATTAAGAGGGATCAGTACCAACGACGTTCGAGTATATGTATAAAGGATAGATGGAATAGAACATTTGAGAGTGGGGGGAATTTAATGGGAGATCTCATGACGTCACAGTAACTTACTGCGTACGCCTTAAATATGATTAAAATAGCTATCGAATAATAAATTAAACGATATTGAAACGGAATTTACTCTCTATCAACCGTTGTTTGGAATCGCTCCATCTTCGTTTTGAGTCGCTATCGACTAAACTAAAATACGGCCTTAGGTTATATTAATATAATTAATTTTCGTTTTATTTTATTATATTTATTACTAAAATAAAAATACTAATATTAATTAAATTATTTAATATTTGTATCGTAATAAAATTATAATAAACAATAACCTCAAAAGTCGATATTTAAGTTGTATTTATTGCGTACAAATAAAAGTGTACTAGTAAATTAAAGATTGAATCGTCTTCCTTCATAAAATTTATTGATTGCAAATGTATATGTCAGTCACGATGTGACCATTCGAATGCTTAAAAAAATGTATTATTTATTTATAATAATACAGTGTAGTAATGAATTTAGTTATTACCATTTTTACTCAGTTACAATAGTATGGATTACCTCTTCGAACAAGTGCATTTGTTTGTGTAAAAACCTAAAGAGTGCAACATTTTAAAAGAGTGTGGATCAACGTAATAAAATAATACAAAAATATGTAATGTCCCGCAGACAAACAAATTAATGTATTAGGGCCGGTGATAACAATTTTCAAATTTACTTTTCGCATGGTCGCTGAAAGACCAAAGTATAACTAAATAATGAAACAATGAATGGGCATAAACAAAGAAGTAGAAAGGACGTAATGTGAAAATAGGTTATGCTTGTTTTCGCCGATGTACGCGCGAAAGTATTCGAATTCGCCTACGTCACGAGATCTGAATGACCGAAAGGGAGGTGAGAAGCAAGGGGGGCGTTGAAACTATGTGAGGCGCTAGTTCAGCATACCTTTACACATATGTATATATGTGTCACTCGATCTACCTTGGATCAGTACAATCATTTGAGTTTCTCAGGGGCATCGTGGACAGGGACGGGGACGAGGTAGAGCGAAGGCAGAACCGTACCGCGAATTCACAGCCAATAAAAACGCATTTAGGATCGTGTCGAAGTTAGCCGAAAATCTTATTGCACACGCATGCAGTTCGCAATGTGCAGTGAACTGCTGCCCGTATATTTTGAGAATAAATACACCATTGAGATTAAAGTGTGCACGTACACTTTGTAATAACCTTGACTATACAGGGTGAGTTTTTTTCGATGTTCTCTATGGGAATCTCGGAAACTATAAGAGATAGAAAAACGGTTAAATGGGGAAGGAAGTGTAGTTTTATAAGACAAATAAAATGACACTTTCAAAATATTTGAAAAAGGCAAGGGTAACTAGATATTTTGAAAAAAGTAAAATGTGGCATTTTTTTGAAATCAATATATCTCTATTATTATCATAGATAGAAAAAACTATAAAGGACAAAGTTGTAGAAAATATTACACAGATTAATAACAAAAAATCAAAAAAAAAAATTCGCCCATATTTTGGGAGATATGACACAAACTTACCTTTTTTTAAATGGAAACAATAGTTGGCTATGACTTTATTAAAAGGGCTATATTGTCATTTTATTCGTCTTATAAAACTGCACTTCTTTCCCCATTTAACTGTTTTTCTATCTATTATAGTTTCCGAGATCCCCATAGAGAACATTGAAAAAAACCCACCCTGCATATTATATTTTATAAAAATCGAAGATTCTTTCTACGAAAAAATATTTTGGAAGTATATTTCTAAATAAATATGAAATTAATATTTTTTTAGACATATATAAATATAATAAAATAAGATTTTAATAATTATCTTATTTATATAAAAGACAAGAAATATATGAACAAAACAATACGGATTTTTTTTATTATTATGAATTATACAGCGTGTCCAAAATTTAGTTTCAAACTTGAATGTATTTTCTTTTTCTTATTTTAAATTGATCGAATGTAACATATTACTACCTATAATGATATTTTTCCAAATTTGTTTCCATTCGTTGGGTTACTTTAATTTCTCGTAACTATTTTAATATCAATTTTAACTGCCAGTTTACCTATATACTGTCTTTTTAATAAAATTTCAATTTCACGTAATGACAAACAGTTTCTTCAGTGTATTTGAATTAATTTAAATGATTTATTTTAACATCTTTAAATTATGTAAGGCATAACTGTACTGATGAGAGATAGATCCCGAAATATGTGTCTGCAAATGGCCTTATATTAAGTAACGTTCCTTTTGTTGTTTTTGCATTAAATTTTTCTAGGATCAAAATTTGTTGCATTATGCAATATTTTGTCATTAATGTGGTGAAGTGATGCAATGAATTGATTAAGAGTTATTGTGTGGAATTTACGATTGGGGTTTATATTTGTATTACGTGGGATACATAGGGAATTCATGAGGTTAAAATTTGTGGGATTTGAGGCGAACTTGTGGGCCAAAAAGGAAAGTCTGTTCTATAGGAGTGATATTGGTTACTTTATAAAGAAATGGATTTGAGGGATTATGTAGGCGGTTTAGGGTATGCCTGATCTTTGTTAGCACTCTAAGGGCCGCTCTTTCAGCGACTTGTAAGTTTTTAAGGGTGACTGGGTAAGCAAGGATGGCGGCATAATCGAGTATGGGCGGCATACCATTTTATAGATATACACAGCTGTTTTTGTGCTTATTCCCTTTTGTTTATAGGTAAGGCTTCTGATGTGTCGTCTGTTTCTTTACTTTGGCTTTTAGAATGCTGGAGTGGTCTTTAAAGGTGAGTTTAGGATCGAAGAGGATGCCTAGGTATTTGTAGAGGGTTGAGGGATAAATGATTTGTTTGTTTATTGATATGGGGAGAGGATGATTATGTGATCTGTGGAAAGGGATTAAATGTTGGGATTTGTTGGGGTTTATTGATATTCTCCATTTCGCAAACCACGTTTGAATTGTGTTGATAAGGCCTTGTAGAGAGAAGAGGGTAAGTGGATTTATCTATGTGTTTAGTATCGGGATAGTAAATGTCGTGGACTAATATATTGTAAAGTAGAGGTGATAAGGGGGAACCTTGAGGGAGCCCTTGTTCGGGGGTAAAGGAATTGGATAAAGTATCGCGTAATTTTACTTGGAGGGACCCATTTTTAAGGAAATTGTCGAGAAGGTTAATAAGGTGTGGCGGGATACTTAGGGAGTAACATTTGTACAGCAAGCTTCGATGCCAGACAGATTCAAAGCCTTTTTATGTCTACAAATAAAATGGCGGAACGTCTGCCCTCCAGGCTCGCTGTTTGGCAATTAGATGTAAAGATAGATAACGGTATGGATGTGGATTTATGTTCAAGCAATCCAAACTAGTAGGGAGGGATAATGTCGGTTACTAAAGCAAGGAGTTTATTTTTAATTATGGATTCAAACAGCTTACCCAGGTGATAGGTCGAAACCTGTTAAGGATCTAATGGGTTATTGCCAGGTTTGGAGATACACGTGATAATGCCTTTCTTGCATTCACTCGGAAAAAATTGGGATGCGTAAATGTGGCTGAAGATTTGGATAATGTATTTGTGGATATTGTTTGGAAGGGATTTCAGTAACCGGGGGCAGTGTTTTTTCCTTTTATGAGGTTTTCAAAATATTCGTCCTCCTATATGTCATTATTAGGGACGTAGGAATTGTGGTTAGATATCATCTTCTGGAATATTAGTGAAGGAGTAGGAAATTTGGAAATGGGTAGTCAATATTTTTGTAATCTCCTTGTCGTTGGATACTGTTTTGCTTGTTGTGGGGTCTGTGATCCTTTGGATTTCTATATTGGCCAAGTTTTTTTTTTTATTTTCTGCCAGTATTATCTGCCGTGCAGACCTCGGCCTCTCTTTCGTGATACCGTGATGAATGCTGTGTCGCCCTCAACTGCGACGTGTATGCGGAACGTGGATCTGCAGATTCGTTCGAATCAGAAGACATTTTAGGACTATAGCCCTTTTATATCTGATTTTGTCGTTCTCTTCACAATATTCGTGATGTGCGATAACGGAAAATGCACTTAATTGCTGAATGTTTTTTTTATAATTCACTTAAGAGCGTATTAAGAGGTCAAAGGTCATCGACGATGAATGGGGTGTAAAATTAGAGAGAGACAACTGCAACCACTCTCCATAATTGAGGCGTTGCATAGTGCAGCGCGAAATTCGAAATAGGTAATGCCGAGCAAGGTAGATCGAGCGACACATATATACATATTGTAATGGTTAGAACCCTACCTGTCTCTTGACAGAAATTCATGTCGTGTTGTGTAGTAACCTTAAAAAAAAACAGATCCGTTGCTTACGCGAATGTCCTTTTTTTATGTTGTAACTTTCCTAAACCAGGTAAAATAAAAATAAAAAGGTAAAAATAATTAAAACACTAAAAGAATGACATCAAGGTGGTGATTTATTGTCTTATTGTTACACAATAAATACTTGATATCAAATATATTTTGGGGAAGACGCGAATCAGCTCTTCTACATATTGGGATGATAAAAAAAACCCTTAAAAAAAACTCATCCCGAGCTGATACTCACACTTGACCTACAACAATTCACTCAAATTGTCTGTAAGCCAAGCCTGGGTAGAATTTACAATAAATTGATACAATAAGTAAAAAAAAAGAATAATTACAAAAATAATTAAGTACAATACTTGCGCTGTCAATATCCACCGAATTTCCGCATCGTCGCGAAAGAAATCCCACATGTGCGTCGTACTCGCGCTTGTCTCCGAAACCGATTTTCCCCTTGTCGTCGCGTACTCCCGGACCTGATGACTATTCTCGCGAAACCCCCGAAACTAACGACCGACCGTCACAGCGTCTCGATCTGAACTCCCCCGCCCGGTACTATCCGCACGCCTTTTATTCCAGAATCGAACAAAGAAACCCGGAATTTTAGTGCGATCGTCACGTACGCATTTTTTTTTTTCGAGATTCCTTCTTATCGCCCGTAGACTAAACATCTGCGATCCCCCTCGATTTCACAAGCGTACCCATTTAGGGCCCGGCGCCACGCTGGCGGCGCGTCCCTACAGCACGGACCACCCAACCGAATACAAAAAAACAAAACGAAACAATACCGCAAATTAAAATTATACGTCCATACCAGGTATGACCCATTACAATATGTGTAAAGGTATGCTGAACTAGCGCCTCACATAGTTTCAACGCCCTTCTTGCTTCTCGCCTCCCTTTCGAGCAATCAGACCTCGTGACGTAGACGAATTCGAATATTTTCGCGCGTACACCGGCGAAAACAAATATTACCTATTTTCACATTGTGTGATTTCTACTTCTTTGTTTATGCCCGTTCATTGTTTCATTATTTAGTTATACTTTGGTCTTTCAGCGACCATGCGAAAAGTAAATTTGAAAATTGTTATCACCGGGCGTAATACATTAATTTGTTTATCTGTGGTACATTACATATTTTTGTATTATTTTATTACTTTGAACCACAATCATTTAAAATGTTGCACTCTTTAGGTTTTTACACAAACCAATGCACATACTATAGTAACTAAGTAAAAATGGTAATAACTAAATTCATTACCACACTGTATTATTATAAAAAAATAATACATTTTTTAAGCATTGAAATGGTCACATCGTGACTGAAATATACATTTGCAATCAATAAATTTTATGAAGGAAGAAGACTCAATCTTTCATTTACTAGTACACTTTTATTTGTACGCAATAAATACAACTTAAGTATCGACTTTTGAGGTTATTGTTTATTATAATTTTATTACGATACAAATATTAAACAATTCAATTAATATTAGTATTTTTTATTTTAGTAATAAATATAATAAAATAAAATGAAAATTAATTATATTAATATAACCTAAGGCCGTATTTTAGTTTAGTTGATAGCGACTCAAAACGAAGATGGAGCGATTCCAAACAACGGTTGATAGAGAGAAAACTCCGATTCGATCACATTTAATTTATTATTCCATAGCTATTTTAATCATATTTAAGCTGTGCGCAGTGAGTTACTGTGACGTCATGAAGTCTCCCATTAAATTCCCCCCACTCTCAAATTTTCTTTTCCATCTATCCTTTATACATATACTCAAGCGTCGTTGGGGTGCGCATAGTGGATTTCTCGTTAAGATTCTTTAGTTCCGCCCTCGCTACAGGGCCGTCTAGTGCACTTTCATAACTGTTCACATTCAACGTTTATAACGCACGCGCCGAACTCATTTTATATAAGTTAATAATTTCTGACTGCAATTTACGATTGTAATAAAAATATATAAAAATTTTAAATTATAGTATTTTTATTTCAGTCAAAAATTACAAGCAGATATATGTAATATTATTATTGAATATTATTTCTATTTTTTTTTTCAAAATTGTGAAATTCAAAATGTTACTAGATTGAGATATATTATTTCTACATATGCTAATTTGACGTATACTAATATTACATAGAAAGGTGATTTTTGTACTCCTAAAAATGGTTAAAATAAATAGAATTTATAAAATAATAAGTAATTAATCATTTTTAAATTATCGTAGTGGTATATTTGCAAATATTTTAACTATTTTATACTTTTACCGTAGTTCATACTAAAAAATATTGTTTATTATTTAATTTTTGTAAATATAGTAATTGATTTATATGATTTTTTTAACTTAATGTTTCATGAAATATAAATGATAGAAGTGTTATTTTTAAAATTATAATAAAAGACAGAACGGAATATTTTTAATTTTGAATTTATTTATTTATTTATAAATTTGGCGTTGTTATTGATCAGTAAAATCAAGTGTCTCACTGTACGCGTTATATGCGACAAATCGTATTTAATTCTTATGTTTATGCGCCCATACCCCAAATGTGATGTAGGGTCGCTTAACTGCTGCCGCTCGTTATTTCATATCTTAGACGAAATCCGATTATTATCCAAATGTATGCATTCATAATTCTTCTTTTAGGCTCTGTCCTCTGCGCCTTTTAATGCTATCGGAGAATGCTGGCGCCATCTATTAAGAAAATTCTCGTATTCGAAATGTCTCTCTTATGTCTCTATTATTTTTTAATGTTGAATTTACTTCTATCCATAGAATTGTGCTATCATTTTATTTTTGAAAAAAACTTATTTATAATATTTTGTTATTGCATAAACAAATTTGTTTATAAAAAATATTTGTTATAAAAAATATATATATAAAAATAATAATAAAATGATAGCACAACTAGGTTATTTTTTAATATTTTTTTAGAGAAAATTTAAATAATTTATCAGTTACCGTTTTTGAGTTGCTTGTCAGACACCGTGTTTAATACCCTATCAAGGAATGCGTCCGCTCACGACGGTGTCTCGCTCGCGAAGGTATTTCGTATTATATTTGAGAATAATGACTATGTAAATCAAATTTTGAATCAATCAAAAAAAAAAAACATAGTCTGATAAAAATTCTTTGTATTATTCAATCATAGTGAACCATGAATTAGATTTTATTATGGTATGGAGGTGTTCAGTATTAAAAATGTTATTGTTTAAAATTGACAATTTAAGTATGGGTAATATATCTATAATAAATAAGGTGGTGATTTTCATAAGGATCCCTCATGAAAGGGTTGTAGCGCACTAAAATTAAGCAATTGAACTAAAGTGAATGCTACCAGATTTAAACAGTCGTTTGTATATCTGATTGCTTAATTCTAGTGGGCGATAATCGCACATGAGTGATCCTTGTGAAACTCCTTGATAAAATTCTATAGAAAGGGGAACAATTGTTTATAAAATAATTAACTTATTAATTTTTGAGGCTTCTTCCGTTGAATGTGAAATTTACTTGGATTGTTTATTATTTACAATAAAAGAATAAAAAAATTAATATTTATGGCAAAATATGTTTTTAATTGGAATTTATTAAGGTCGATGTTAGAAATATTATTGATATATACAGGGTGTTCCAACAATCTCATATTGTTTTTTTAGTTTCTCTATACAGGGTGTCTCAGCGTGCGCGCCGAGTAGCTTTACGGCTAAATGGTTTTTATTTTCAAAATCAGCTTTCACGGGCGTATGTAGGTCTATTAGGATCATATTTTAAAATTAGTTTCAAATATACAGGGTGTCCCATAAAAGCATAGCGTATAATAGTTATATTTTTTCTAATGGAATAACCCATATATTATATTTTTTTCAGATTCTACATCAAAAATAAAGTTAACTTTCATAATATGTTCATATATCTAATAATTTTTGAAATATTTAAATATTTTTGGAAAAATTGACGTTTGGAAAAAAATCATAACATTTAAATGGATGAATGAAAACAAATGAAATTTTGTATCAATATATTAGACTAATGGGTAGATATTTTAAACTATTAAGAGGAATTTAACATAAAGCGCCATCGACTGCCTAATTTAATAATTATTATTACCAGTTATTCTAATAGGCTAGTGTTTAAATTAAGCAGCTTTTATTTATAAACAAATTTAATTGACTCATTCGTATTATTAATAACAATTGCAAAACTGATTTTTTTTTCCTTAAATGAAAGAATTAACATGGTTCTAATAATAATGGAACGTTATGAAAATTGTCTCTTAGTGTACCAAATGTTCTCTGGTGGAAGACTTTCTAATAAGAAAACTGTAGAGGAAGTTTTAAATACATTCAAAAATAAATAAATAAATAAATAAATAACTTGAATACAATAACTAATAATGAGCAGACACAATTACAAGTTTAATTCCATTGAATATTCGCCACTTAACCCAGCCCATAATTTCTACTTACCAAAAAAAAAGTAACTAGCGATTTATATCAAACTTATATCAAGCGTATAACAAAAATCGACGACGGAGTTGGCGTTGGAAGTCTCGAGTCATGTCTGTACTAAGATCACACGCGTGAAATGCTGGTTGCGGTTAACATGACAACCAGTACTTTACGCGTGCGCGTGTGATTTTAGTTCAGACCTGACTTTAGATTTCCAATGCCAACTTCGTCGTCGATTTATGTTATACGTTCGATATTATTGATAATTAAAGTTGTTATAAAAACTACACCACCATGCATTTCACGACGAAATATTCTTAGGAGTTCAAAAATATCATTCCGCGTCCAATTATTTTGAGAAAGTTGATTTATTAGGAAGAGGTAAAAAAAATATAATTTATTTTCCATCAGTTTTCAAAATCAATATAATAATTACTGTAACTAATAAACTGTGAAATATTTCGCAATGTAACCCACTCTGTTGTATTAAGCACTTCATTCTGCATTGAATGGTATACTCGAAGTTGATTGCCACCCGGTAGGAAGGGGTGAAAAACATATTATTTATTTACCATCAGTTTTCAAACAAGACAATAATTGCTGTAACTAATAAACTATGATATGTTTCACAATGAAACCTTCTCTGATTTATTAAGCACTTTATTTTGCATTGAATGGTATATATGAAGTTGATTGCTACCCCGTTGGAAGGGGTGAAAAAAATATTATTTATTTTACATCAGTTTTCAAAATCTAGTCAATAATTGCTGTCACTAATAAACAGTGATATGTTTCACAATAAAACCTTCACTCTTATGTTAAGGACTTCATTCTCCATTGAATGATGTATGTGAAGTTGATTATCACCCTGTAATTAAAGGTTTCATTCTAGGTCAATTGGCAAAAAAATATTAATCTCTTCAACAAAAATTGTAATTTTATTTGGATATAAAAATGTTTTAAATAAAAGTTGTTTTTGTTATATAATTTTTTACTCTAGGACCTTTAGTTTCCATCATGTAAGCTGATGGTTCCCTTAGAAATAATAATAATAAAAAAATAATTTTAATGTCAAATAAAACGTCAAAATGCTTTAATATTTCAATAACGCAGTAAATGTTTCGCGAATGAGTAAAAATGGTTATGAAATTAAAAATAGTGTGGGGAAATTTTATAAGACCATTGTAATGTACGACAAAAAAATTATAACATTCTTGCAAGTACTCGGCTTTAACATCAAAACACAACAATCTACTTGTTCATTTAATTATTTTTAATTTGCTATTAAATGTTCATTCAAAAACGAATTCATCGGTAAAGTACCATGACGGACACATTACCATTTTTGTATAAACTAATGTGAATTTAAAAAATTATAAAGAGAATTATAGTATCTTTAAATGTTATGCTTCATACTTTAATAAATTTATCGTCGCACTAGAATATAAAATTAATTTATATAGTGATATTAAAAATATCTTTTCCATTTAATATTTGAGATTGACAACTCAGCCTGTATACAGGGTGAGTTTTTTTTCGATGTTCTCTATGGGGATCTCGGAAACCATAAAAATGACACTTTCAAAATATTTGAAAGGGTAACTAGATATTTTGAAAAAAGTAAAATGTGTCAATTTTTTCAAATCAATATATCTCTATTATGATCATAGATAGAAAAAAAAACTGTTAAAGGACAAAGTTGTAGAACATTTTACACAGATTAATAACAAAATATCAAAAAAAAATTCGCCCATATTTTGGGAGATATGACACAAACTTACCTTTTTTTAAATGGAAACAATAGTTGGCTATGACTTTATTAAAAGGGTTATTTTTCCCTTTAATCCGATATAACATATGCCATAGTTATTTTTAAAATAAAATAAGTCACAGTCGTTTTTAATTTTACCATACACCAAAAAATAGTTAGCCACGAAAAAGACAAAAGTAAAACAATATTATATATTTCTTAACAATATGACATTTTTAATTTTCATCTAATATCAATTTGAGTTTTGCATACCCCCATCACGCCTGAACCTTCGCGGCTCCAAATGACACACAGTGCGTTTGTGCTGTTAAGGACCGACATACGTTTGATTAAAATTAAATATTTTCGTTTTTCAGACAAGATCCATAATTTTCTCTTCAAATTTTTACATGAATTCGAAGATATCAGTTTAATTTATCTTATTTATAAAGCGTATTTCTTAAATATGCATAATAACTGAAAATTTCACTACTAAAGTTTGTGATGATCCTTATGTACGTAATCAATAAGATTGATTTAATTTTTCGAAACGCCACACTTTTAAAATTGCCGCGATACGTGACGTCAGTACCATCGGACCCCATTGTCGAATTGTCAATTATCAAAAAATATTTTTCCTGTATAATTGATTTTTTTTTGGGGTCGAAAATTGTGAAATATATCACCGTTTATTAGTTACAGCAAGTATTGTCTCGATTTTGAAAACTGATGGAAAAACTTCGTGTTTAATGAAATATTAAAGGTTTCATTTTGAAACATTTTACCGTTTATAAGTTACAGCAATTATTGTTTCGATTTTTAAAACTGATAGAAAGTAAATAAAATTGTTTTCACTCCTTCCTACAGGGTGATAATCAATTTTCTCAAAATAATGGGACGCGGTATAATGCATTTGAACACCTGAAGAAGATTTCATCGTGGTTTAGTTTTTGTAACAACTTCCATTATCAATAATATAAGTTTGAAATAAATCGCTCTTATATTTTTGTAAGTAGAAAAGATGGTTTTGGTTGATTCGTGAAATTTTAGTGATGCATATTTATCACTTAGAAATGCAAATAGTTTGTAGTTCAGAAATAAATAATTTCTCAAAATTATATTGTTCGGGTATCTTCGGAAATTTTGTTGCTAACATTTTAGTGCTAACTTCACACTGGTCACTTAAGAGGCTATTAAACACAGTGAATGACAAACTAAAAAAAATCACTAAAAAATATTTAAAAAATATCCTAGTTCTGCCATATATTTTTTATATTGTTTATAAAAAATTGTTTATGCAATAACAAAATATTATAAACAAGTTTTCTCAAAAATAAAATGATAGGCCAATTCTTTGGATAAAAGTAAATTCAACACTAAAAATAATAATAATAATTGAATGAAAAACAAGAGTGATATTTCGAATATGAGATTTTCTTAATAGATGGCGCCCGAATTCTCCGAAAAAAGGGATAATAATCGGATTTCGTCCAAGATATGAAATAACGTAAATGCGATCCTACACCACATTTGGGGTAAGGGCGCACAAACATAAGGATTAAATACGATTTGTCGTACATAACGCGCACAGCGAGACACTTGAATTTACCGTTAAGTAGCAACGCCATAGACATATAAATACATAAATAAAAATTAATAAACAAACATAAAAATATTTGTGGTAGCCAGCTGAATTGTCATGCAGTGTTCTAATGATTTCATGAATGTTGAGGTACGGATAAGTGTATTTGGAAGGGATATTTAAATTTTGATGGATACAGAATTTTATTAGGAGGGATTGGTTATAAGGATTCTTTGCACATTTTTGGTATATGTTTATTAAGCGTTGGGATATGGGAGTCATTTGGGTTATATTTCAAGATATACTTCTTGTGTCATTTTATATATAAAACTCATTTTCTTAAATATAAAATAAGAAAATGACATACAACTAAATTGAAGTTTCCAAAATAATAATAAATTTTTAAGAATAAACACTGGAATTTATTATTGTAGATTTCATTAAATTTACAGCGAAATTTCATACAGCGCCGTTTTACCGTCGGTGCCGAGAGCGCCTGTCGAGTACAAGCGTACGAGTCATGCCGAATCGGCCCAATCGGCACTATCTATTTCGAATTTCGCGCTGCACTAAGAAACGCCTCAATTAATGGAAGTGGAAGTTAATTTATTTGTTGTTTTTCGTTATATTTGATTTATAATTATAACAAGGATTGTGTAAATAAATAATGCAATTAGTGTATTCATAATTAATAAGATTAGTGTATTAATTTAGGAAATATCTCGAAAATTATTTGTTGGGTCACCTGACTTTATTTATAAACAAAAGCTAATCACTTGCCTAATGGAATAATTGGCAATAATAAATATTAAATTGAACAATAGATGGCGCTTTGTATCACCTCTCCATGTTATGAATAATAAATATTATTCATAATAAATAAAAGACGACGCAAGCGCCATCTTTTGCCTAATTTCAAGTGGCATCGTCAACGATTTGGGACCACAAGGTAGACGACCGAGAATCATTGTTTCGTCCACTAAAGGAAGGCGAACTTGTCCTGTTTATGAAAACAGGAAACGAAAGAAATTCACGCTAGATGAATGGTGGCTGAACATTTCATTAAATAAATATTATGTCAAAAGTTAATGAAAATGGATATATCTTGAAAACTATTAGGTCTAGATGTAAAATACCTTTATAGTTTTTGAAAGACAATACAATTTCCTACAAGATAGGAAATTTTATTGTCAGATGTAGGCTGTGCCATTTAAAATAAGAACGAAATGTGACCTTGAATGTGTTTCTAGAATTACGTTAAATTATCCAAACATTTTAAGATTTTAAATTCCTGTAAATAGCCTAAAATATTCTCTCGTTAGTCTAATATACTGATATAAAAATTTATTTGTTTTCATTCACCCATTTGAAAGTTTTGATTTTTTTTCCTAATGTCAGTTTTTCCAAAAATATTTAAATATTTCAAAAATTATTAGGTTTGGGCATATGAACATATTATGAAAGATAACTTTGTTTTTGATGTAGAATCTAAATAAAATATAACAATGGGGTATTCCATTAGAAAAATATAAGTATGATACGCCATGGTTTTATGGGACACCCTGCATATTTTAAACTAATTTTAAAATGTTGTCCTAATAGACCTATATATGCCTGCGAAAACCGATTTTGAAAACAAAAAAAAATTAGTGGTAAAGCTACTTGGCGCACACGATGAGATATCTATTATTCTGAAATGCAATATCGATCCGTTTCTTGAGCAATTTTTCAGTTTTAACCATAATTCGAGACGACAAAATAAATTTTTAATATTTTCTATATACTGGGTGTTCTTTTTACAAGATTTTTCAGGATTTGTAAGATGCCGTTTTAAAAATTACAAAATTCCGATTACTTCCGAGATCCCCATGGTTGAGCTCGTAAAACGGACACGAATAACGGTCATTAAAAGTTTTAACAGCCTAAACTAATTAATAGCCTTAGCTTCTAAGCTATGTTGATCAGACCCAGTAGATTAAATCTTGGATTTAACCATGAATTATTCAAAATATAAGATAAAAGGTACTTACACTAACTCGTTGTTCCACAATATCAGGTACTTCTATATTATTATCCTGGACATATTTCAATCTCGCATTTAATATTAGAGACTGTATATCCAGTTGTAACTGTATGGCCACACTATCCGGAAGTTTTTGCATGTGTTTTGAAATATATTCACCAAATAATTCATAATTCTTCGATGGAATTCGAAGATTTGAAATAATTACAGGCGGAAAAATATTTGTCTCGGAAACATCTATTTTCGATTCTACAACGTCAGTATCGTTCAGCACACTGTCTTCAATTTCTTCTGCTTTATATTCTGAAGATGTCGGTATAACTTCTTTTGATCCACTGCTGTTTTCTTCAAATTTATTTATCGGCAAGCAGTCCTGAAAATTAAAACGTTCTTACGACATGATAATATGAAAATACAAGGTGGCCAGAAAATAAGTGACTATATTCAGGTATTTTTGCTTATAACTCCATCGAGACAATTACAAGAAATGTAGATTTTGTAAAAATGGATCAAACAAGTATTAAATAATAATCATAAATGTAAAAAATCTAGTATGATACTTAGGGCTGCTTCTATACTTGATAGTAATAGTTTTGGCAAAGTAGACCTTTTATATTGTGCATTTTAGTTTAACCGATTGGTAATCAACCTTCCGCTCCTACAATTGTTTCAAATTTACCAGTCAATTGGCATAAATGCGCATTCGCGACAAACAGCTGTTGAGCTCGTGTCAAAACGAAGTGAATAATATTGAGCAATGTGAATATGTGAATCCAATAACGATTTGGAGATCAATTATTATATGGAGAGATTTCCAAAATCCAGACAGCATTCGCGCTCGTTTATTTGGTCTCGTACGGTCTCACATCAGGTTTATCTCATGCTCCAAGCACGGGCTAAACTGCCGAAGCGATAATACTCCGTTTGTCCCAATAATGCTTTACCTCACAATTCTAGAATCACAGCTCAAGGTTTGACCCTTGGGTTAAATTATCAAAGGTATAACTATCAATTGTATAAGCGGACCTTATTAGATTCGAATTATATAAGTGGCTGAACGATCAGCCCTGAGGGTGCTTACAAAATTTTGGCATCAGGCATCACACAAATCCCCTTTATAACCCCTCTAACCTCCTACTATGTTAAATCCAAATCGACTTCCATTGATATCCAACTAAACAACCTAACCAAAAAAACGCTAGAAAAAGCAATATTTTTAACATCTTATGCCTTCCCCATAATCTAAACATTAACCCAAAATATAAATATCCTCCTCATACTCAATTTGACTTTATCTTATCACTGCATGACAGACAATTAGGCACTAGCGATCATGACTCTAGTTGACAGAAACATCTAACTATACTAGAGACCATGGCAGAATTTTCTATATGCAAAGAAAGACCTCAAGTCGATTTGGACGATTATTTTCATATGATGACATTTTTTTGTAATATATTCATTTGGTATATCTGTCAATATAAATGTGTATTTCACATTTAAAATTATCAATGCCTATCTTAGTGTGCTCATAAAATTTCATTTCTCCATCTCAAAAAAGAAAAATATAATGATTTTTTCTTCTATAACGACTATTCAAACCTACTATGTGAAATGGGATAAAATAAATAAATTTTTAATTATGCATCTTCAGTAGTCAAGCAAGTTTTACTAATAAATTAATACTGAATTTCTAACAACTAGGGAGATATCGAATGCAGTCACTTCAATGACTCAACCTGTATAAATTAATAAATTCGCCAACAAAAATATTTTTCATATAAACGACATTTTGAAAATAAAGATATTTGATGAATATGTCACAGATAGTTGAAATATTCAACATTTTTACTCTATTGCTCCTAAAAAAATAAACTTCTGCCCTTCGGGAGCACATGTGACAGTAGAAATCTATTTCCATGACGTCAAAATCTTGACTTGTCTCAAGATACATTCCCCCCCCTTGTGTAAAACAATAGCTTAAATATTATTTCTGTAACAACTTCTTAATTATTATTTACCTGAATAGAGAAATTATCCTGTAAATTTTGAGCGTCCTCTATAGCTTCTGCCTTAATGTGTACTTCAACATTCTTTATTGAATGCCCTCTATCCTGGTTAAATGAATCATCACAATTATTTACCTCATTAGATAAATTATCCTGAAGCATTTCAGCTTCTTCACTAGCTTCAGTCTTCATGAATAAATTATTATGAGAAATTTGAGTATCCACAACAGGTTCATTCCTAAAGGGTAGTTCGATATTTCTTGATGAATATTCTTCATAGCGGTTGAATGAAGTATCAGGTTTTGTGGCAGATCCTTCATGGAAAATTTGAGAATTCACAACAGGTTCATTCCTAATAGGTAGTTCGATATTTCTTAATGAATATTCTTCATAGCGGTTGAATGAAGTATCAGGTTTTGTGACAGATCCTTCATGGAAAATTTGAGAATTCACAACAGGTTCATTCCTAATAGGTAGTTCGATATTTCTTAATGAATATTCTTCATAGCGGTTGAATGAAGTATCAGGTTTTGTGGCAGATCCTTCATGGAAAATTTGAGAATTCACAACAGGTTCATTCCTAATAGGTAGTTCGATATTTCTTAATGAATATTCTTCATAGCGGTTGAATGAAGTATCAGGTTTTGTGGCAGATCCTTCATGGAAAATTTGAGTATTCACAACAGGTTCATTCCTAATAGGTAGTTCGATATTTTTTGATGAATATTCTTCATAGCGGTTGAATGAAGTATCAGGTTTTGTGGCAGATCCTTCATGGAAAATTTGAGTATTCACAACAGGTTCATTTCGAATGGGTAGTTCGATATTTCTTGATGAATATTCTTCATGGTGGTTGAATAAAGTATCAGGTTTTGTGTCAGATCCTTTATGAAAAATTTGAGAATCCACAATAGGATCAGTCGTAGGTGGTTCTTTGATGTTCTTCACTGAATTTTCTCCTTCTTGGCTGATTAAAGTATCCGGTTTTGCCGTCCTATACTTTCTGTAATAAAATAAAACACTTAAATTGTTGAAATTAAGAAGATTACACTCTTAAATGGCATCTTTTGTTGTTTGACATAAACGCCACTGCATAGTGGTGTTGTATAAGTTACAGGAAAAGTATAAGTAACTGATATAAATTACTTTAAACCACTATTAATGTTACATAATGGTTGAGTTCAGTATACTCATTGGTGGAAATAACCTGAATGTACAAATTGTATTATATTCTGAAATTATTTGCTACTAACTGGAGAATATTGCTAAATCTAGGCCCGGCGCAAATTTAACCCAACACACGCAGAGCACATGCACAGCCCACGCATGTGTTATTCTGTAGAATACCAGAATTGATGGGGTGGCGCATATTGAACCCAATCAATTCATAGCACAGACCTATCCTGCTTTCGCGTGGTTCAAGTTGTACGAGAAACACAGTTTTGTGGGTTGAACGTAGACATGGAAAAAAAATACTGAACTAGTGAGAGATAACCCGGTATTGTATGATACAAGTCATGCCGATTTTGTGAGAATAAAACTGAAGGACGAGTTATGGGAGAACTAGCCAGGGAATTAAATTATACCGATGGTGAGTGATATTTTATGTATATTTATGTATATTTTTCTAAGGGCGGTCATCTTGTCGCAATGACGTCATTCGACATTTTTTTAAATGACCCAAGAAAATGTATTAATACTTTTTTATAAAGATTTTTCTGAGATTTTCAATGATGTAATAATTTCATAGACTTGCATTACATTTTCTTTAAGGAAAATGCAAAAACAAAACAAACAAAAGTTGGCTATTGATTTTTTTATTATAAATATAATACAATTAATGACTAAATATAATGTTAAATGATGTTTCAAAATGTTGCCAAGTTTGCCTTGAATGGTTCACAGTTTGAACACTTTGCGATTTCATTTTTTTTTTTTTTGAAAAAAATTATAATAGTAGTTAATTAGTGAATATTTATTAGTTTGAATAATTTTTACAGTTTATATTATATGGCACATTATTTTTGGCCATTTACTTTATTAATATCTAATAAAAAATCTATGGCCAACTTTTGTTTGTTTTGTTTCTTGCATTTTCCTCAAGGAAAATGTAATGCAAACCTAGGAAAAAAATACACGGTTGAAAAGCTCAAAAAAATCTCTAACTAAATACAATGACATAACCAAATTGTTAGAATTTTTTTCACTATCAATAAAATGTCACTCTAACTAATCATACTGCAGTGAGAATAAAATGTGAACAGAGTTTACATGTTTTAATTAATTTAAACATTTATTCAAAATTGTCCTCTTTCTACTGCTTTACGTTGCCATTCAACAAATCCGTCAGCAGAACTGAAACATTCAGTGAACTTTTCCCTAATAGAAAACGCTTCAATAGAACTTCTATCAGTATTTCATCAACTTCCTGGGTACTTAGATTTGAGAGGCTCTCAGTTCTTAAATAATTATGAAGCACAATTGTGGCTAACACAATTTATCTATGGTATCCAATTTACATTCAAATGGTCTTTTGAATACTCGAAATCTAGCTGCTAAAATTCCAAAGCTGCTTTCTACTGTTTGTCTAGCTCGGGATAATCTATAATTAAATTTTTTCTTTGATAATTACCAGTGACTCTCACTTTAGGATATGGACGCATTAAATTCGGCATCAGGGGAAATGCTTCATCTCCGATGAACACATATGGGGTTGCTGCAATTTTTCCAGGTAATGGCTTTACTTCGGGCAACTTCAGTGACTCACTGTATAGCATTTTTCCAAATAGGGAGTTTGAGAAAATATTTCCATCACTAAACCTACCCATAGAACCAATATTCACAGTAGTGAAACGATAGTATGCATCGACGGTCGCCATTAAAACTATGGAAAAGTATTGTTTATAGTTGAAGAAAGAAGAACCACTCAGACAGGGTTTTTGAATAGCGATATGTTTCCCATCGACTGCTCCTAAACAGTTAAAAAATTGCCATTTTATTTCATAATCTAATGCAATTATCTTCCACATTTCCACTGTTGGTTTAGACATATAAATAGGGTGTAAATGTCATCATATCGCTTCACATACATGAAGCACAATGTTCGATACGATTCTCTCTCACATTCTATAATTTAGTGCTATAGTTTTAAACATGTCATTAGTGGCCAAATACCTAAAAATACTACCTTTAGGCTAAAAATACAGTAGTTTCATCGTAGTAGTAGCAGTAGTAGATGTAGCCTTTTGTTGTTTATTTATATTATTTAATTATATACAAGGTTAGTCTAATTTACCAAAACGCCTAAATAATTCTTCAACCGCAAACATTTTCAAAACAAATTTCAAATAAAAGTGATGTAAACAAGATAACGTTTAAATAATAAAAATAATTAATAAATTATTTTCACATTTAGCTCTGTGACTTTTGACTTACGCTACGTTAAACAAATGCACATTAAAACAACTACTTCCCGGGCAAATACCCACGCCGGACATTGAATTACATAATGTACACCTGCTGTTGCATATCAATAAAATATTGCATAATGCAACAAATTTTGATCCGAGAAAATTTTTATGTAAAAACAACAAAAGGAACGTTACTCAATATAAGGCCATCTGCAGACACGTGTTTCGGGATCTATCCCTCGTCAGTACAGCTATGCCCTACATAATTTAAAGTTCGAAATGTACATTTAGTATTAAAAAAATACATGAGTGAAGAAAAGAATAAAATATAAATATTATAAAATATTGGTTGTTTATTTTTCACTAAAAGAAAATTTATTAAAACAGGAACTATTCCATTTATAAATAATTAAAACAACGTTATATTCCAATTTTTAATGAAGCAAAATCGTGATTGCTAAAATTTCTCGTCTCAATGGTAAAATGAAAATGTGTGCATCTACATAGAAATTTGTGACTTCATAATTATTTATAGTCACAAATACTAATAAATAAATTCACGTATTACAATCATCTAAAATTTTTGGGTTATGTTACACCAAATTGTTGAGCTCGTTAACAAAATATTTTAATTTAACATTTCTTTCAACATTTGATAACATATTCCGATATAATACACTATAGCATATTTTAAATAATTAAATGAGAAATGGAGCATATTTATTTCATGTAACCAGAAAATTTCCGACCCCACTAGACATTTTTCATGCCACTGAAGTTCTATCGGTCGCCTGAATTCGAGAATACCAAACGTACGGCCCATGCCAAGTGACCAATAATTCAACGCGGTCATATACGACCACGGCGCATAATCTCGGGAATATGGCCCCAGATTTTTTTGCGTTGTACTGTGGGGAGAGCTTATTTGAAGAGATAGAGCACCGGTTAAATGGGGTTACGTATTTTAGTGCCTATTAATCCGCCGCGTGAATACAGGTATACAAAGATATTACGAACTAAGTCAATGAGCCATGTACCTGGTTTGAGTAAAATAAAATGGTTTAAATAAATAAAAGCAAATTCTTATTTAAAATTGTTGTTTTAAAGAAAAACAACGTTTTTTTATATTTTAGATGTTTACTCTTCAAAGGTTAGAGGAACACTATTTACAAATATGTATAAAGTTTCACAAATCTCCCCCGCATGCAGAGGAGGTAAGGGGTGGAACGTTTCATCCATAAAGGCGTAGACAAGGTTAACTATATACAAAATATGACAACACTGTCTATTTATAAATTTTCTCTAGAAACCGTTTAGTGTTAATGGATATCTAAAATCCAGGAATCGTACAAAAGAGTAATAAAACAATTTAAAATCTATTGAGCGCTCTTTCACAACAACAAAAAAACCGTCTTTCTCATCTCCTATATAATTCCTACGTACTGACGTGATTTCAATTTCAATACTCACGTGGCAATAGATTTTGATAAAAGTGAAGAAAACCTATTTTCTAAACAGTAATGAATTAAACGTTAAAACTTCATAAATCATTTTATTAACCAATTATATACGTTACCACAACGTATAGTTGTGATTACTGCATTAGTTTGTTGGAAATTTTGATATAATGTACACATAAAAGCAGTTTTAATTTACCCTTAATCTGCTTCCAAATTTAAAATATCAGCCAATAAATATGTAAGTAATAGCCCGTATGTCTCACAAAATATATCCGAAGTTGTGGAGACTTTATGGTTGTTAATTAAAATAATAAAAAATACACATTATAAAATCGCGTGTTGATTGCTACAATCTGCATGTAACAGATGTTCTTCTACGGGCGGTCATCTTGTCGAAATGACGTCATCTACCATTTTTTAAATGGCACCAAACACAAACAATAAAGTAAATGATCAAAAATAATATGCCATGAAATTTAATCTCTAAAATATTTACTAATTGTTATTATAAATTTCTTAAAAATTCACAACAACTGAACGATTGTTTTTTTATATTTTTTTTTTCAAAGAAAATGTAATCTAAGCATATGAAATGATTATTAACTACATCGTTAAAAAGCTCAGAAAAATCTCTATAAACAAAGTATTAATAAAATGTTGTTAGTGTCGTTTAAAAAAAATTGGGATGATGTTATTACAAGTGGTCGCCCTTAACTAAATCTGTTACTACATGTAGTTCGTAGCAACCAACACCCGATTTTATAATATTCAATCTTATTCAAAAAATGAAGTCGCTACAGAATAATGAAATTACAAATGGTTAAGTTAAACTGGACGAGAAACGATCTAAAAATACATACTTTTGTAAACACTTTTTATAACAGTATTATGAAATATGAAATTATTGTATAAAATTCAAACGCCAATGAGTTATAAGATAAAGTACAATTATTAATCTGTATTTTTTTTGCCTCCACTGTTTTCTTTTAACTACTCTTCGAAACTATTGAATAGAGTATTAGTTGTAAAGAAAATAAAGCAACGCTGCAGCTATTAAATTATTTATTCAGAATATCTCCTAAACCATAGGATATTTTAAAAAACTTCTAGCCGGAAATATGTTTGACAAAATATAATTAACAAAGCGTATGTGCTAATTATAAAAGGTATTTTATAGAAATAAAATACATCTCTATAATAAATCACTGAAATAGAAAAATAATACATGTAAAATATACTTAGAACAAATAAAATGATGCGTTAAGACCGAAATAAGTAAAACGAGAACACTACGAAAAATTGGATTTAGAGTGAGTCGGTTCTGTCCCGCTAATACCGCCATGAAAGATACTTTTTTACTTGTCATAAAAAGAGAATATTAGCATGCCATATGCTTATCTTTTGAAGTTTTCAAAATATTTCAAATTTAATAATGTTTTAAGCCATTTTAAGAGTTTATGAAATGGTTGATCATGGAAACAGAGAAATGACACTAAAGAAACAAATATTGATATTAATGTTTTATGTTATTGCGACAATTAAAATTTCGGATGATTTTGGATTTTTGTTAATTTTTAAGATTTCTATTGTTTCCATGTCCAACTATTCAATTCATTGTTAAAATGTAAAAGTATAGAGTGCCATTAAGAAAAATGAATTGAATTTGAAAGTGATATATTTATAATTATTTTTCGATCACCCAGTATAAAAAAATTAAAGTTATTATTGAATAGATAGATGTTATATTAGGATGCATAAAAAATGCATTTATCCATCTCAAAAAATAAAAAAGTAATGATTTTTAGTACACCACTGCAACTGTCAAAATGATTAGAAAACAACGGCTATTCAAAACTACTATCTGATTTTTTTTTAAAGACAACGGAGATATCGAAGATGGGCACATCGATGACTCACCCGGGATGAAAGTGCCTCCGCGCCCTAATTAATGAGCCTTTGATGGATTTATAGCTCTTTATTCCGCTCGCACCTTCTATGTCCTCCGCAGCGTTGTCCAAAAAAACTATATGCGGTTGGTCGTCCTTCTCCTTACAATCACGTTTGCACTTAATTAAAAATTTTAGTTTTTGTATTTCAGATGCATTAGCATCGTGGTTATGTCCTCGCGTCGTCCGAAAAAAATCATTACAAAACACTGCTCTTCCAGGACAAGCGGTTCTATAACGGCATCTCAAATAAACGATGTCATTGCGTTGCCTATCGCAAATATATATGTATCCCTCATGGATATAGTAACACTTCCCGTAGATATCAGTAATAAATTCCATTATGAAAATGATAATGTACAATACAAAACATTGCGCCCCAAATAGTTCAAAGTTTGTCAATAGACTAACCGCTTTCGTTTTTGAAACCTGAATTTATGCAAACTTTACTACTCCTTAACCAATCAGTCGGCCGGACGATACCGACTCCCTCGCCCGCAGCTTAGTCACAGTATATGTATGCAGTAGGGTCGGTTGGTATCGGCGCCTTTGAACTATTACGGAATGGAAAATTCTCGCGCAGCTTACGGTGCAGCCATAAAACGCGTGCAGATAGTGAAGATCAGGGGGGTGACACGCTTATGGGACTTTGCTTTTTTTGAAACAGTTAAGGGAGCACGAGCTAGGCAGCTGATGACGAGTTTTCTATGGAATCTGGCGTGTATCTAGGCACGTTTTATACATGAAACGCTATTTATTCCGTTTTCGGCCATTTTTACTTTTCCTTTGTTTGCTTTGTGAGTAGGCACGTTTTTCTTAATTTTCACAATTTGTGAATAATAGGAAGTCGGTAAGCTGTTAATAAGTTCAGTAATTAGATTTACTATTAATTGAAAGATTATTATATGTATTTGGTTAGTTATAGTTTGGTATTTTTAAGTAATTTTAATAATCACTATTATTTACATATCTAGGTTAGCTTATCTTTTAATACGTGTTTTAAGTTTTTCACAATTTGTGAGTAATAGATTATTTGAAAGCTGTTTACAAGTTCTGTAATTAGATTTACTATTATTTGATAGATTATTATAAGTATTAGGTTTAGTTAGGTGATTTTTAACAATCGTTAATACATACAAGTAAGGTTAGTTTATCTTTTAATACATATTACTTGTAAAAAATATTTGTTATATATTTTATATTGTTATTTGTAATTATTGTATTCTGGTGATGTTTTTTGTGTTATTTTATGTTTATTGTTAATAAATAATTTTGATATCCCACATTCTTTTTTGTCTTAATTTTATTTCTTCCTCTTTGTATTTATAATTAATGAATAAATACAAAATAAATGTAAGTATTGATTGGTATTAATTAATAAAGTTAATTAACAAAACGAATTTATTGAAAATAAGGAATATATTTATTTGCACACACACACACACACACACACACACACACAGATGTATGCGAGTAATGTGTGTGTGTGTATGCATGTGTTATCGCACACACTAACTTGTGTCTATGTGTGAGTAAATTTCACATTACAGATTTCTGTTTTTTGACCAACACATTCACACACCTACACGAACACCAACATAATATATACGTTAGTGTTAGTGCTAGTTCGGAAGCACCAGCCAGGTGGCGACCAAAAAGCGTTACATAGGATGTCGCTTCCTTAGAGTTCCGTCGTGAAGATAAACACAGAGCATATAATAAAATTAGTTCCAAATCTGAACACTAAACACTTTTTGGCGTTTTAAGGCCATCGTACGCATGGCTTGATCATAAAATGGCGCGAAAATTAAATTTTTCCACAATGCATACTACGAATTAAAATACGCATATTATGTTGATACATGCCATTTTAATTGAAATAAAATATATTCAACAATAATAAAGCGAACCATCATCAATTAGTAAGTATATAATCAAATATTATTTAATAATACGCATGAGTATATAATTCAGTAATATATTTTAAATATTTTGTTTTTGACATAAAATAATTTATATTCATTGAAAAATAATATTATATATTTTTTGCATTAAAACAACATTTTTATAGAAAAACTGTGCAATAAAACTATATTTCAATGTCAACCTTCATATAGTTAACCAAAGTAGTGCTTCTTTTCAAAGAAGTAAATGTTAAAATTGAATGTTTCCATTAAATATTCCATCCATATCGTGAAATGACTCATTAAAATAATATTTAATTATATTAGGTATCAAATCTAGCAGTTTTGTAAGCTACGCGAGGTAGCCTCTATTCTGAAAATATTCGCGGCAACTACTGCATACGTATACTGCATAGATATTAACACTATAATAAATGACTAACTTCCCTATACCTAGCCCAAAGAACGCATAAACGTAAACTATCGACATGGCGGCGGCCATTTGTGAAGTGACTCATTGGCGTATCCAGCGGGCTCACAGAATTTGATTTATATGACCTATTTTGGATTAAATATTATACAGGTTGGGCCACGAATAACGGCTGTTGGAAGTTTTCGGGGTTCCTGACCGCAGAAAAATTTGAAAAAAATCTATATTACACGGTTGAATGCGATCACCGCAAGGAAAATATTTTGACTTTCTTTCAGTTCCAGTTGTACCGGAAATGGCTACCAACTTTGTTATTTTAGATGGAACACCCTATATTTTTTTTCGGATTCCCTGTTCAATTGCCTAACCACTCATAGTTTACGTCTACATAACTCTTACAGTTTTTGAGATAAAAGAATTGTTAAAATTTAACCTTAAATTGACATTTGGAATAATAGATCCATCAAGAATTAAACAAATTAACATCTGTCAAGTTCGTCAGTACGTATTTCAAAAGTGTCAACATTTCAGTGCCCTCTTAAAAACATAACTCAATTTTTTCAAACGGAATAAGAAATATTTTATTTAATAGGGCGATTGGCAAGACAATTTGCAACATAAAAGTTAAAAAAAAGTTTTTAGCTTATGAAATGGTTGACCATGGAAACAGAGAAATGACACTAAACAAAAAAATATTGATATCAATGTTTTATGTTATTGCGACAATTAAAATTTCGGATGATTTTGGATTTTTGTTCATTTATAAGATTTCTATTGTTTCCATGTCCAACTATTCAATTCATTGTTAAAATGTAAAAGTATAGAGTGCCATTAAGAAAAATGAATTGAATTTGAAAGTGATATATTTATAATTATTTTTCGATCACCCAGTATAAAAATATTAAAGTTATTATTGAATAGATAGATGTTATATTAGGATGCATAAAAATGCATTTATCCATCTCAAAAAATAAAAAAGTAATGATTTTTAGTACATCGCTGCAACTGTCAAAATGTTTAGAAAACAACGGCTATTCAAAACTACTATCTGATTTTTTTTTGAAAGACAACAGAGATATCGAAGATGGGCACTTCGATGACTCACCCGGGATGAAAGTGCCTCCGCGCCCCAATTAATGAGCTTTTGATGGATTTATAACTCTTTATTCCGCTCGCAGTGTTATCCAAAAAAACTATATGCGGTTGGTCGTCCTTCTCCTTACAATCACGTTTGAACTTAATTAAAATTTTTAGTTTTTGTATTTCAGATGCATTAGCATCGTGGTTATGTCCTCGCGTCGTCCGAAAAAAAAAAAATCATTACAAAACACTGCTCTTCCAGGACAAGCGGTTCTATAACGGCATCTCAAATAAACGATGTCATTGCGTCGCAAATAGTTCAAAGTTTGTCAATAGACTGTTACCGGCGTTCTACCGTGAACGCCGGAAACCAGATCTCAGCAATAATTTACGCTGCACCGTAACTACGGGCGACATTTTTATTATAATACACGGAACGACGGTCCCGCCTTATTGCTTCGATCTTTGATTTTTTTTTAATGAGTAAAATTCGTTTGGAGCGTATAATTTAGGATCCTTGACGAATCCTCGTCAAATAGATGACCCACGCATATCAGGCAGTTTCGACGAAAAACTACAACCCTCTCAGCGATTTCAAAGACAAATTGAAATTCGCGCGGAACCGACCGTTCCGCGATCGGAGCACCAGCCGAGGGTCGCTCCGCGAACAAAAGGCCGCACCAGCCTTCTTGAGCCGCGGGTGGTTTATTGGGGGGTGTCCGAAGCGACAAGTGCCGGACGAAAGGGTTGCCTAAGCCGAAGGCGCAAAAGCGAAGGCAATAAACCACCCGAAAACGAAAACAATAGCCGCGAAAAGTCTACATGCCTCGCGAGCTGAGAGGAAGACGATTCCAACCACACCAAACACGACATAGGTGTTTGGTTTCGTTGCGTCGATAACACATACTGACCTGATATGTAATCATCACTAATTAAGCGTTTTGACGAGAATTCAATTAGCAGAGATATTCCATAGGTAATAGCCACGTCCCTGTCAGAGTCATTAAATATCATTTAATCAAATCGCGCGCGGGAATTGATATTTTGAACGTTTTTGTATTTTTATTACCACCTTCTATTGTTATTCAGTTTTTAATTAATTACAGGCACAATTACTTATGAATATTTCTGCTACGTATGCCAAACGATGCGCAGTGCCATCCCACATCGTTTGGTATTAATTGTAAGCTAGGTTAAGCTACCTGCGCCTACCACAGGCAATAAACACTAATCGGTGCGTTACCTGCCAGAGCAGGTAACAACAAATGGTACAACAGGTGTAACTAGTAGTTGTGCACCTGATTTTGTTGAATTCATTTTTATATTTTTTTCAAATGCAGAGCATTTTTTTATCTTTAACTTGCGATCAAACTCGGTGGTCGCCAGAGGGGTAAACGTGGTGGAGGGATGGCCACCAACCATTTATATACCCCGAGATTTTCGCATCAGACATCAGAACTGTTCGTTCGCCCAACGATAGAACTGTGCATTCGCTCATCATCAGGAAATCAGAACTGTTCGTTCACTCATCACGACACATCCAGTCTATTCGTTCAGCATCAGTACATCAGACAGACATCCGTTCGTTCGATCAGACAGACATATCGGCTCATTCGCACAGTATCAGTTTTACAGAGAGCTGTTCGTTCGCTGTTCAGAACAAAAAAAAAGTTAATCAAAGTTTTAAGTGGCGAGCCCCCACCTGAGGAAGAGACCTGGAGAACAACAACAATCACACGCAGTAAGTGCTTATTTGTACCTTCAGGACACTCATGTTCTATCCCCTCAACGAGCTAGCTGTGCCATTTGTCACGGTCGTAACGCATTTTTGCGGGTACACTCCTTCACAGGCTCAAATTGCCGCCCAAGGAGGAGTGTGCTGACCGCGTCCGGCCACGACGCCCAAGCGCCGCGACGCCTCCGGTGATAAGACTAATCGCTTTCGTTTTTGAAACCTGTATTTATGCAAACTTTACTACTCTCTTAACCAATCAGTCGGCCGGACGATACCGACTCCCTCGCCCGCAGTTTAGTCACAGTATATGTATGCAGTAGGGTCGGTTGGTGTTGGCGCCTTTGAACTATTACGGAATGGAAAATTCTCGCGCAGCTTACAGTGCAGCCATAAAACGCGTGTAGATAGTGAAGATAAATACAAAGCACATAATAAAATTAGTTCCACATCTGAACACTAAATACTTTTTGGCGTTTTAAGGCCATCGTGCGCATGTCTTGATCATAAAATGGCGCGAAAATTAAATTTTTCCACAATGCATACTACAAATTAAAATACGCATATTATGTTGATACATGCCATTTTATATTAAATAAAAATGATTTGAAAATAATTAACAAATTATTTCCACATTTAGCTCTGTGACTATTGACTTACCTACGTAAGTACGTTAAACAAATGCACATTAAAACAACTACCTCCCGGGCAAATACCCACGCCGGACATTGAATTACATAATGTACACCTGCTGTTGCACATCAATAAAATATTGCATAATGCAACAAATTTTGATCCGAGAAAAATTTAATTTAATAATAGCTGTCACTCGATGTTCTTGGTCGTCCTGTTAAGTATTGGGACGATGTCTTAACTATGATTGCGCGAAGTAAAAATGATAATACGCGTAAGGCTTCGATTATTTCCATAATATATAATGTAATAAAATCTAAAATAATTTAACTTTTAAAATAAAATGTCTTGTTAGGAAAATAACAAATTATAAACCAAAATTAAATTTTAATCGAAATACATTTAATATTCCAAAAGAGTTGGCTTTGGCTGATCCACATTTTGATAAGGCGAGAAAAATTGATTTACTTCATCTTTTTTGCAGGTTTTATTAACTGAACAAAGAATATCTGTAGTTTATAATACCCTTTTAGGGTGGATAGTAGGAGGAAATTTAACGGATTTTCTCTCTCGAAGGACGCCTTATGTAAACACACAAAATACCACAATAAATATAGTCACGGATTTAGAAAAATATAGAAGCACCCGAAAGCGTCTACGTCGGCAAAATCACGGAATAATAGTTGCTTGCCTCGAGCCGCTCACCCTAAGGAGCCACTAACCCGTATCGAATTACAGAATGAAAAAAAAAAAGAAAATTTATGAATGTAGGATGACGTTGTGTTCGACTACCTACAATTCTATTATATTTTATGCATATTGAAATATTAAACAAAATAAAGTAAGAAATAAATCAGTGTGAAGTTAGTATCACTAACTAATCATTAACCATTTTGAAAAAAGTAACGTTACCATCCAACATTATTAAATTTAATAGTAAACAGTAGCCATTTCTCATTTAATAATAAGTTTTACAGCTAACATGAAGGCATAACAATGAGTTCACCATTGTTGGCTGAAATATTTATAAATAAAATGACAATCACAACCTTAAATCCTCTGTTAGGTAATAAACACATAAATCGTTTGTTTAGGTATGTGAACGATACTCTATCATGTTTCGAAGGCACAAACAATTCCAACAATTTCTAAATTTTCTTAATTCAATACACCCTTCAACGAATGTAAAGAACAACAGTAAATTAAATTTTTATATATACTAGGTTTACTGTATATATTAAAATACAATAAAGGAAATAACATTGAACAACGGCCACAAAACATCACTAATTGAAAATTTAATTCATAATTATGAGATGAAGGAAGTTTAAAAGTTATTTTACCGAAAAATTAAATCAATAGAAATACGTTCCTTTAAAACAACAATCTATTATGACCCAATAAGTTGCAAAATTAAAAACATACTTGAAACTTGATAATATTATTTGTAATCCGAAAACAAATCAAAGCAAAATACGACATTTAAAAAATAAATTGTGAAAATGTGTGAACATTTAGCAATCTGGCCACAAAATAGTAACAAGATTAAAATAACATGAACGAGTTTTTAGACTAAGACAATATAGTTCCACATATGTTAAGCATATTTTTTTAAATATACACTTTCGGTAAGGAAGATATTCTTTATAATAAATGTCGATTATTCTGTTAATTGAGAAATGAAATTCAGTATATCTCGTTTTCTTTGGGCTCAGCAAAGGCGTACCCGCGAAGAGCCTGATAGCACAGTATATGTATACGTACGTATACTGTGCTGATAATATGTAGGTATAAGAGACGATCTATTCGGAAAGTCATAAATTATTCTCTCAAATCGATCGATTTGACCGCGAATTTTAAAATTATGTAAACAATAAATACATTTTTATACGAAATTTCCTGAGGTTTATTGAAATTTAAGAAAATATATTAATATTACATTATTTAATGATATACACACATTACAATATTATTACAATAATGACATTTATATGAAAAAAAAATCTTTAAATTATAATAATTTCCAAAAGCCATGAAAAAGCATGATCATTTACTAAGTCTATAACCTATGGAAAATCATTTAATAAATTTATAACAAATAGAATATAAAGTTTTTAAAATTGATGTAATTGCCGGTCAATCCGAAGATGCCACTAAACCGATCACATCAGCACTATACGCCAATGTCTAATATTAATTTACTAAATTTAACATTGATATCTCGAATAATAAAACACAAAAATAGCATTTATTCCGATTTAAAACGATGTAAACTAAGAATTCAAAGAACAGCTGACGGTAACAAAACACGAGTAAATGGGGGGTTACCTCAGGTGTTGGCACGCTGAAATCGGCCGCATGCTTTATCTATTTATATACTACGTCTATGATTTAGAAGAGGTACGTGAATGTAACAAGTGTATATTATTATAATTCAAATGCTTACAAACAAACATTTGTGAAATTATTGTTATTTTACTCAGTTAGGGGTAGATTACAGTTCTATTTTTTATTTTGCTGTTAAGGTGACGGAATGAATGATAACTAAAACGACAGTTATGATATTCATCGTTGTAAAACAAATATGTCTTTTTAAAAAAAAAATAAAACAAATGATTAATTGCAAATACAGGGTGAGTTTTTTTTTTCGATGTTCTCTATGGGGATCTCAAAAACTATAAGAGATAGAAAAACGGTTAAATGGGGAAAGAAGTGTAGTTTTATAAGACAAATAAAATGACACTTTCAAAATATCTCAAAAAGTCAAGGGTAACTAGATATTTTGAAAAAAGTAAAATGTGTCAATTTTTTGAAATCAATATATCTCTAAAGTAAAACAATTGCAGTTGTTTATTCTAAACACACATTAATTCATTTCCATATTTGGTTTGTTTCGATAAGTTTATTTTGTATTTTTTGGTGTTGTAAGTTTTTTTAAAGTGATAATGAATTTTTCCAACGAAAAAAAAAGCGTGATATGCTTGTTACATTCAGTGTAATAAAAACACTGCGGATGCTGCACAACGACGCTTGAGTATATGTATAAAGGATAGATGGAATAGAAAATTTGAGAGTGGGGGGAATGTAATGGGAGATCTCATGACGTCACAGTAATTCACTGCGCACGCCTTAAATATGATTAAAATAGCTATCGAATAATAAATTAAACGATATCGAAACGGAGTTTTCTCTCTATCAACCGTTGTTTGGAATCGCTCCATCTTCGTTTTGAGTCGCTATCGACTAAACTAAAATACTGCCTTAGGTTATATTAATATAATTAATTTTCGTTTTATTTTATTATATTTATTACTAAAATAAAAATACTAATATTAATTAAATTGTTTAATATTAGTATCATAATAAAATTATAATAAACAATAATTTTGAGGTTATTGTCGATATTTAAGTTGTATTTATTGCGTACAAATAAAAGTGTACTAGTAAATTAAAGATTGAGTCTTCTTCCTTCATAAAATTTATTGATTGCAAATGTATATGTCAATCACGATATGACCATTCGAATGCTTAAAAAATGTATTAATTTTTTATAATAATACAGTGTAGTAATGAATTTAGTTATTACCATTTTTACTCAGTTACAATAGTATGGATTACCTCTTCGAACAAGTGCAATTGTTTGTGTAAAAACCTAAAGAGTGCATCAACGTAATAAAATAATACAAAAATATGTAATGTCCCGCAGACAAACAAATTAATGTATTACGCCCGGTGATAACAATTTTCAAATTTACTTTTCGCATGGTCGCTGAAAGACCAAAGTATAACTAAATAATGAAATTATGAATGGGCATAAACAAAGAAGTAGAAAGCACGCAATGTGATAATAGGTTATGTTTGTTTTCGTCGGTGTACGCGCGAAAATATTCGAATTCGTCTACGTCACGAGATCTGAATGACCGAAAGGGAGGTGAGAAGCAAGGGGGGCGTTGAAACTATATGAGGCGCTAGTTCAGCATACCTTTACTCGATCTACCTTGGATGCTGCCGAACAATATTATAATCAATATATCGATCGTCGGTAGCCATCTTTACCAACATTCAGAAGAGCTGAAGCTGAAACTTAAAAAAAAAGAAATTAATGATGTTTCGGAAATAAACGTATTAGCATTGGCGATGATAGATCCATCCACATCGACCAGACAAATTGCAACAGAAGTAAGCTCAACGGACTGTAGTACGAGTTTTGAAAAAACATAAATATCACCCATATAAGGTATCAATTTCACAAAATTTACATGACGGTGATACCAATAAGAGAATGGTTTTCTGTATGTGGTACAAAAACATGTGCCAAGAGGATAATACGTTCCCTACAAAAATAATTTTGACAGTACGGGCAATATTGAAGTGGTTTAAACACGACGGAGCTCCACCTCATAGCACGTTGGCTGTGCGAAACCGTTTAAATGAAGCGTTTCCTAATTCATGGGTGGGAAGAAATGGACCAATCCTATGGCCACCTAGATCACCCGGCCTATCCGTTTTAGACTTTTTTCTGTGGGGTTATGTGAAGAACAAAGTGTATCAACAATCATATCAATCCGTGGAGGATCTTACACTAGCTGTACTTGAAACATTTTATTCTATTGACAGAAGAAAAGTAAAAAAAGCTACAAATTCGATTTTAAAAAGATGTACTTTATGCCATAATAATAATGGTGGACTTTTTAAACTACACTTGTTTCCCCATTTAACCGTTTTTCTATCTCTTATAGTTTCCGAGATCCCCATAGAGAACATCGAAAAAAACCTCACCCTGTATATTTAACAATAATATATGATATCATATTGCTTTAAGAAAAATAAATTATTGAAAAGAATTAATTGTTCTATTTAAAAACAATAAAAAAATATTAATGTCTAACAGAATTTATGATTTCCAATTATTAAAATTAATTTTTTTTTGCTATAAATGTAGTTTAATTTTGAATTATATTTGCAAAATTCTAAAAATTAAAGCAAACACGACTATATATGTATCTGTAAAACTATTATTAATAATATTTATAAAATTACAATTTTAATAATTATAAAAACTAAAATAATGTATTAAATAAAAATTCTATGTTTACAATCACATCTATATATCGAAATGATATTATGCAGCTTAGCGCGATGCGGAGTGTCTCCGAAATTCGATACTTTTCTAAAATAAATAAACAAACCGAGCGCGCTCGATTATTAATAGTGTTGTTTTAAAAGCAATAAAAATGTTATGCATTTAATATATTCACCGAATTTTATAATAAAACTGGGAAAATTAGTTGAAATTGAACGTTCCGTAATATTTTTTATAACAACAACGAAAATGGGGTCCGATAGTGCTGACGTCACATAACGCGGCAATTTTAAAAGTGTGGCGTTTCAAAAATTTAAATGACCCTTATTGAATACGTACATAAAGATCACCTAAAACTTTAGAGATAAACTGCGCCATTATTATACATATTTAAGAAATAAACTTTATAATTAAGATAAATTAATCTTATATCTACATAATAAAATCAAAACTTAAAGAGAAATTCAAGGAAGTAGCGTGAAAAATTAAAATTTCGATTTTTATTGAAACGTATGTCGGACCAACGACGCTTGAGTATATGTATAAAGGATAGATGGAATAGAAAATTTGAGAGTGGGGGGAATTTAATGGGAGACCTCATGACGTCACATTAACTCACTGCGCACGCTTTAAATATGATTAAAATAGCTATCGAATAATAAATTAAACGATATCGAATCGGAGTTTTCTCTCTTTCAACCGTTGTTTGGAATCGCTCCATCTTCGTTTTGAGTCGTTTTCGACTAAACTAGAATACGGCCTTAGGTTATATTAATTTAATTAATTTTCGTTTTATTTTATTATATTTATTACTAAAATAAAAATTCTAATATTAATTAAATTGTTTAATATTTGTATCGTAATAAAATTATAATAAACAATAACCTCAAAAGTCGTTACTTAAGTTGTATTTATTGCGTACAAATAAAAGTGTACGAGTAAATTAAAGATTGAGTCTTCTTCCTTCATAAAATTTATTGATTGCAAATGCATATTTCAGTCACGATGTGACCATTTCAATGCTTATAAAAATGTATTTTTTTATAATAATACAGTGTAGTAATGAATTTAGTTATTAGCATTTTTACTCAGTTACCATAGTATGAGCATTTGTTTGTGTAAAAACCTAAACAGTGCAACATTTTAAAATATTGTGGATCAAAGTAATAAAATAATACAAAAATGTGTAATGTCCCGCGGACAAACAAATTAATGTATTACGCCCGGTGATAACAATTTTCAAATTTACTTTTCACATGGTCGCTGAAAGACCAAAGTATAACTAAATAATGAAACAATGAACGGGTATAAACGAAGAAGTAGAAAGCACGCAATGTGAAAATAGGTTATGCTTGTTTTCGCCGGTGTACGCGCGAAAATATTCGAATTCGTGTACGTCACGAGGTCTGAATGACCGAAAGGGAGATGAGAAGCAAGGGGGGCGTTGAAACTATGTGAGGCGCTATTTCAGCATACCTTTACACATATGTATATATGTGTCACTCGATCTACCTTGTGTCGGACCTTATGTAACGGGACGTTCGAACCCGGGGTGACAATGCGTTGAAATTATTTCATTAAATTTTAAAACACATGTCACTGCCGTTCCGAATCCTATCACTTGCGGTTAGCTCAGATAATAATTCCAAAGACTTACCCCGTTTTCTCCTCGCTCCTTAATTTTGTTTTTTTTACTAATTGATAGGTTAATATGTACGAGATAAGTTCTTATAAAAAAAATGTTTCGTTTCAAAAATAACAACGTATATTAAAAAAAAAATTTACAAATAAATAAAATAAAAATTAACAAATATACGACAAAAGAATACAAAAAAAAAAAAAAAAAAAAAAAAAAAAAAAAGGTAATAAATGAATTTACAAAAAAATTACTTATTCGTATTATATAGAACAGAGATTATCTCTGTCAAACATTTTCTTTTAAGTAAGCAACAAATCAACAAATATATCTCGTAAAACCTTTACCTTGAATTAAACTATTAACCACCAAAAAAATAAACTGACTGGCACTTTTACTTTCATTTAACACACACTGGTACTGGTTTAACAGCTAAACACCAACTGCCTAATTCGGGTTCGTCTTTTGCTTTTATTCAGTGTCTCCGCAGGGAGTAAGTTTGGGGGTTGCAGAGCCCGCACCTCATTGGCTAAGGCGATGGTGCGGGTGCTTACTCTTACCACTGATTGGTCACCCCCAAAGCTTGGACGATCACTCTCAAGCGTTATTGGTCGGACCCTTGCTCGACGCTAATTGGTCGGGCGTCATTTGGGCAATATCAGTTTTGAGAGTGACATCTCCGAAATTTAGTGAATTGATAAATAACAGATTTTAAAAAAAATGCCAGTTAAAGAAAATATAAAATACAATTTCTATTGGTGGGTAATAGGCTATGTCTTATTACCGTGTAATAAAAAAAAAAAATGTTTGTCAAGAGATTGACTAAATTAATATATATATATACAATTTGTACAGAGTCCGTATTGATTACTTAATTAAAAATAGTTGTCCTTTCTCTTACTAAAATGTTTAAAAATCATTTTAACTAGAGACTAATATAAAGATAATTATATATAATGTGCTTAAATTTATGAATCTAAGAGGGAACAATATTCTTGATTAATAATATTATTTAAGTAAAAGATACATTTAAAAATTGAAGGGAAAAAAAAATACAAACAAGTAAACATGATTCGATTCTAGATTGACTTCACTGGTACTATATCAACTTGATAAAGAATTTAATTTAGTTTTAATTGTATTATTATTATATTTTTTTTTTTTCTTTTTGTAAAACTGTACAAACCTAAGAAATATTTCTATGGTACCTTAATTACGGTCAGCGTATTTTCGGGACCCAACAATCACCGGGCGGTCTCGAAACGTAATCTGCCCTTTGTTCGGCGCTGAGCCGGTATCCTTTTATTTTCGGCACGTTTCGGATTTTCTTAATCCCGTTTAGGCGGATTTGGAAATTACGAAGAAATTCGGAATTTCTGAGTTTTATTACTTATCCCGAAAATACGCTGTCGGTTTATTGTTTTATTACCCTAGGATTAAACAATACAAAGGGAACATTTCTTCACGAACTTAATGGATTTTCAAATTAAAAAAATGTTTAATTTTTGAGAAGATGAAATGAAATGCAATGAGGTCCGATGTTAAATTGAATCGCGAATTAAAATTAAACGTGTTACGACGTGTCAAAGTGACACGCCGGTAACACTTAAAAACACGCATATGTCAGAGAGCCTGTAACATAGAGGTAGTATGGCTAGAGTATACGTTTGTTGACATCTAATTTATTAGGCAAAGAATAAAGGGAAGACAAATATGTAAGTATGCTTATGTCCTTAGTGACTGTATGCTATGTGTTGAAGTTTTAGTCATCATATTTTATAATTTTTCAAAATATGTGTAAATTTTATCTATGATTCAAGATGATGTATTCTGAATAGATATTGGCAACACTGATGATTTTTGTAATGGGATTAGCAACATTAAAATGATTTCAATAATCGAAAAATCTTTTTAGTACAACCCAAAAGGTCTTCTTAAAAAATAATCTATTTTAATCAATATATGTGACAAAATAATCGAATCGATATCCAAAGAAATTTATTTAATTCAAAAAACTCACTTTTCACTTTATTTTAAATATATTTATAAATATACTTAAAAATTGACCTTTATATTAAATATTTATATTAAATAAATAAAAATTATAAATTCAAGTATTAAAATATTCAGTTTTTCAAATTTTGAGTCCATAATTCAATTATTTAGATAAATGTCGAATCTATCAATAATATTCGATTAATTAGTTGAACCCAGATTCGCTTAATGATCGATCATATTTTAGAAACATGAAGACAATTGAAACTCAACACCCGAAAGGGTACAATTGATTATATATATAAAGACAATTGATTATGACTAAAATGTTATTAACAAAATAAACGGTTGAATATTGTAAAAACAAGATTATTAGCTTCCCAATTATTGGAAATTAGTTGGACATTCTTTAAGGAGGAATCAATTTACTGTGAGGTTTTCTTGTGCTTTATTTAGGTTTATTTATATAAACTATATATGTATAAATATATATAATCTTAATCCCTTTTACACTTTCCGATGTCGAGTGATATAAGCTATATATTAGATTATAAACATTAGTGCAGCATCTATCAAGTAATTCGCTTTAGGTCAGTAGCATGTTTATATATAATTCAAGTCTCTCATGTAAAACATGTAGTTTTTATGTTTTTCCATTGTTCAGAAATGTTAAATGTTATAATAGTCGACGAAACATTGTAGCCCAACTGGTAAATAAATTGTACTAATTTTGAATTTATTGTAAGAATATTATTTACATTGTCGATATACTTTAACCAATTAAGGAATTTATTTTAAGTAAATGCAGTGCAAAAATGCAATTTCCTTCTTTGGTTTCTATAATTCAAATTATTTTTATACAGCATAGAGGTGGCGCAGAGATCACAGGTTGCTCGTATAACTGTTATTATGTTCATATAAATATATTTTTAACAGTGTTCTTCATTATCAAGTATTTTAATTTGTAATCGATGGTCATGACAATGAAATATTGCTTTAAATACATTTATCTACGTATCACAAAGAATAGACTTGCACCATCGATTACATATTCTTTATTATAAATAAAGTAGTGTTAATCAGTTTAATGCTTTAATAGAGCATTGCCCTTTAATTATTTCTGGAAATGACCATTATAAAGCCAATAACCATAAATTAATTACCAGTTAGGATATAACATTTAATCTACGGTTACAACATTTAAACATGATTAAACAATAGAGATAACATAAATACTTACAGAATTTAAATTGAATTTTATTTAAACAACCACTGTAAATCACAAAATATTGCCAAGAGAAAACGAGAATTGTACGAACTAAGGTTATGTTTTGGTCGCAACTGACACATGTGTGCTATTAAGGACCGACATACGTTTGATTAAAATTAAATATTTTCGTATTTCAGACAAGATCCATAATTTTCTCTTCAAATTTTTACATGAATTCGAAGATTTCAGTTTAATTTATCTTATTTATAAAGCGTATTTCTTAAATATGTATAATAACTGAAGAGTTCACTACTAAAGTTTTTGATGATCCTTATATACGTAATCAATAAGGTTGATTTAATTTTTTGAAACGCCACACTTTTAAAATTGCCGCGATACGTGACGTCAGCACTATCGGACCCCATTGTTATAAAATTGTAAGTTTATGCAACTTATAGTCAAATAACACAAGATTATGGATAAAAACACATGCCATTATCTTTATTAATAAACTCTGTAGAAATGTGGATAGATGTTAATAACTCCCATAAGAGAGCTTCAAGGTCAATTCGTGACGAACACTCTTAAGGTGAGCACCCGATAACCTCTACATCGGCAAAATAACGGGATAATAGTTAACCACAATAGACCATCAAATTTTTCACGGTTGTCATCAAACGATTTATGAGGGTGTTCCATTCCAAATGGGGATTGAGGTAGAGAACTCGGAAGATTATGCTAAAAAAACTTACTCAGGTTGTCTTGATGAAGTTGTTGAAGAGTTGGGAACAGGCGGAGTACCTTTTATGCGGCTATAGTACATTCGTTTGGTCGCATTTTTACCAGGCAACTGACTAGCTCCTGTAAATATTATGAATATAACACTTAAAGTTTTCGTTAGAACTTGAATAAATATAATGATATAATAATTCAAATGTAGCCAAAACTACAGTATGTGTAAAAGATAATTCATATTTAAATAAAGTGTGAGTTTTTTTTGTGTTACATAAGTACTTTAAAACAAATGCTCAATAATGGACATTTGCTGTCGCATAACAATAACATATTACTGATGTAAGGTTACCAATATATTAAATAAAAATGATTTGAAAATAATTAATAAATTATTTTCACATTTAGCCAATAGATTTCCCCCAAAACCATTTAATAACTTATAAAAGAAAAACTTTCACACCGCATTTTTTGCAAAGAAATTCTTAAAAGTACTGTGTGCATCGGACTGAAAGAAAACATTAATACTTGTAACAATATTTTTCTATATTTGTTTTCATGTATTGTAATTATTTATGTTACAATATTTTGTATTGTCTGTACAGGGTGGCGCAAGATTGTCGTAAAGTTCAATATTTCAGAAGTTCGAAACAATACGAAAACATAAATGGAACACCCTATATATTTTATAGTATTTCGATAACAATTTATATTTAATGACACATGTAAAATATAAAGAAAATAGTTTGTAATTTTTAGGGGGTTTAAGAAAAAAATCTAAAATCATTGAATGAAAAAATAACAATAATAAGCATTACATAATAATAATTAAATTAATTATTTGTTGAAGGAGTACGTTTAACTGCACCAGAGTTACAAAAATTACGTAAAATGTACTTTACTTATCAAATATGTTATTAAGGCTGGTCAGCTGGTTGCGCCAACTGCGGTCGGAAGCTCAACTACTAAAATTCTAAAATACAGTTTTCTTTCGTGGTTAAATTTGATAAATACCATAAAGAATATAAATTTAATTTCAAAACTATATAAAACGGTATTAAAAATCTAATTTACATTTCAAAATGCTTTTCACATGCAATAGAAAAGCAGATTTATTCACTTGGTCACAGCTATTTAAAATAAAAGAATTGAAGAATACGATAGATATTAATAACTAAATAATTTTTAATTGATAAAATATATAAATATATCAATCAACTATTTCTAATGTAACAAAAATATTAATATTATATTAATAATTTTGACTTCAAAACAATAAAAAAATATACAGTTATTTAAATTTGGTTGGTTATACATTTATTTCTAATTTCGAAGTTCCAATAAAAAGATTAAAACTAGCGTTAACAAATTATCTAATATTATGCATGTTTCTAACAAAAGTTAAAAACTACCTAAATGATATGATGAAAACATTTTCACGTTATGCATTCACCCTTCAGTAACCCCTATAAAGAAAATCATTTTTAATAAATTTAACGTGTACGTTATTAATTAATTTCACATTTTATTAATATATATCTATTTCAAAAACTGCTTAGATTGTGATGATAACGTACACGTTAAACTTAACATTTTCCGTACAGAATAGCCCCGAATAAAACAAATAACTAAACCTGTACTAAAAAAACGATGTACACTAACAATATAAAATTTAACAAAACACTAAAATCACTAACAATACAATAAAACTTTCTTCTTTCGTGGTTAAATTTGATAAATACCATAAAGAATATAAATTTAATTTCAAAACTATATAAAACGGTATTAAAAATCTAATTTACATTTCAAAATGCTTTTCACATGCAATAGAAAAGCAGATTTATTCACTTGGTCACAGCTATTTAAAATAAAAGAATTGAAGAATACGATAGATATTAATAACTAAATAATTTTTAATTGATAAAATATATAAATATATCAATCAACTATTTCTAATGTAACAAAAATATTAATATTATATTAATAATTTTGACTTCAAAACAATAAAAAAATATACAGTTATTTAAATTTGGTTGGTTATACATTTATTTCTAATTTCGAAGTTCCAATAAAAAGATTAAAACTAGCGTTAACAAATTATCTAATATTATGCATGTTTCTAACAAGAGTTAAAAACTACCTAAATGATATGATGAAAACATTTTCACGTTATGCATTCACCCTTCAGTAACCCCTATAAAGAAAATCATTTTTAATAAATTTAACGTGTACGTTATTAATTAATTTCACATTTTATTAATACATATCTATTTCAAAAACTGCTTAGATTGTGATGATAACGTACACGTTAAACTTAACATTTTCCGTACAGAATAGCCCCGAATAAAACAAATAACTAAACCTGTACTAAAAAAACGATGTACACTAACAATATAAAATTTAACAAAACACTAAAATCACTAACAATACAATAAAACAACGCAAAAATCCACAATACGAGCGCGTCATAACAAACAAAAACATTAATGACGAAGGTCGTTTCTGGACGATGCACAGTGTTTTATTTGGAGCAGCGAAGGTTCAGGCGTGGTGGGGGTATGCAAAACTCAAATTGATATTAGACGAAAATTAAAAATGTCATATTATTAAAAATACTTTAAAACTTATAAAAATTAATTTCCAGATTTTTATGTGCACCGGTGTAAGAAAAATGAACCGTCAAAGTCGAACATTTCTAAAAGTTGTTCAGCGCGCGGTATTGAGTATCACATTTAATAATTTCCCAGCACGCCCCCAAATACTTTGTCACAACCATTTTGTAACACAATCATAAACATGAGTTGCTTTATTTAATAAGATATGTTTCAGTGCATTATTTTAATTTTGATAGTAGTTATAATTAATTAAAGTTGCGCAATTTTTATCTTTAAATGTCAACTTTACAGAGGCCGAAATAAAACTTATCAAAAAAGAGCAGTGTGACGTTAACTTCAAAAATCGCCCGCAGTTTCCTCTAGATGACTGTGTAAAGATCATGTATATAGCGATCCATGATCGGCAGTTATGATTTTTTTCTTCCGCAAGTCATGTAACGAAGGCGACAGCGCGCCGTATTTCTTATATTTTCATACAGCAATCCGCGTGCGGTAAACTAAGCGGCAGCAGATTCCGCGCGCCTGCCGTCGCTTTCGTTACATGATTTGTGGAAGAAAAAAAATCATAACTGTTGATCATGGATCGCTATATACATGTTCTTTACACAGTAATCTAGAGGAAACTGCGGGCGATTTTTTGAAGTTAACGTCATACTGCTCTTTTTTGATAATATTTATTTCCGCCTGTGTAAAGTTGAAATTTAAAAATAAAAATTGCGCAACTTTAATTAAAAGAGACAACATTTGATTTATGTTTAAAAACCAAAAAAAATATTGGTTGCCCTTTCCAAAGAAAACATGTAAACAATACTGCACTTGGAGTAGAAGAGGCAAAAAAAATTATCGATACCAATATCTCTCATTCAAGCTAAGTGGCACAAATCGAAACCGAGCGAATTTTGTTCAATTTTGTTGGTTTTTATATTTCTATTATTATTACCAATCTGACATAGCTACTACCAAAATTAAATATATTTAATATATTAAAATTGTCTACTTAATGAAAATCAAATAAATGAATCCTATTTGATTGAATTAAAATAGTTGAAACTTACAATTAAAAAACTATTATCTGCCCGTGATAAACGTAATAAATAGCCTATGATACGAATATCTTCCTCTGTTCTCTTTCAAAAACTTCTTACTTCACTACCTGCGTATGAATCGGCATGTAAATAAAGATAACATCTGTCTAGTAGGTTACGAAATCCGCACATTTTGGAATTGTCATTACAAAAGATGTGTAATTCACGCTGACAGTCAGAATTAACTCGTTATAATACCTACGCCGTTTATAGCCTAAATGAAATTACGAATAAAAACAAATATATTTAAAGTAATAAGCAATAATAATTATTAAGAATACATATCATGTGAAATATAATTGTAATGGATTTTTCGAGTATTATAGAATATAAAACAACATATCATTCAAAAATATCTATTTCTGGAATTTCGTTACAAACAAGTGGTAAATTACACCATATGGTCCTGAAGGGTCGAATGCCGAAATATCCCTAATGTAAATAACATCTAATTACGCTAATACGTGAGAATATTTTCGCAAACCAATCATTTCAATATAGTATATGTATATTTATTCGAAACTTTGTACTGTGTGTAATTTGAGATACTCCAGAGATTAGTTTTCAAAAACGTACGTCGTAAACTAATCAATGGTGTATCTTTCGAGGGATTTATGACCGACCGATTTCATTTTCCAAGAATAAAAACTCCACAAACATGGTGGTCAGCCGTGAAGGTTTTTAAAATTCTTGGTATTTTTCGGATTTCCCGGTCAGGAATGTTATGGAAAAAGGTCAAAATGATCGATCTATATCAAAATAATAGAAACATGTTAATGTAATGGTAAAATGTCAGAATTATCGATTTACGTTAAAAATATGAAAAATAGTCGGAATTGACGACCAAATGTCAATATATAAAAATATGTAATAATTATAGAAAAATGTCAAAATTAATGTTTGAGAGAGTACGACTTTAATTTGTCTTTTCGTTGTTTCGTCGATGTCTGAAACAACCACGACATTTTTAATATTTCTCTCTCGACAATTCTGACATTTTTGACTTTTATCGATATTTTCACATTTCTCGATCATCTTGTAATTTTTGGCATTTTTGTAAATTTTCAATTTTTTTACATATGTAGTCAATGTTTACATTTACTTGAAAAAAATGTCAAAATTATGGGAAAATGACAAAATTATCTATCAAAATCAAAACAATTCAAAATAATAGTAACAAATTATGACTTTTGACATTTTTTATATTTCTCGTCGTCTCGCAACAACTCTGACATTTTTGGCTATTATCGACATTTTCAGAAATCTAGATCTTGTAATTTTTTTTACGTTTCGAAATTCGCAATTATTTTACTTTCCCCTGACCCCTGTCAAAGAGAAAGTATTGTGATCGTGAAAATTTTCGAACCGCCAATTTCAACAAATATACACATTTTGAGGTCCCCGAGTCTATTCCATCGAATTTTGAAAAATGTCTGTGTTTCCGCGAGAGCGCATAAACAGCTAAATGGATTAAACCCAAACTTTATATCTAAGCTTTTTATAACTGTGGAATGATCTGAAAAGCTTTTCGTTAGAATCAAAACTCATTAAGTGCAACTTTACTAGAAGAGCTAGATAAACACATTTGTCAAAAAAGAAAATCTATCACTTCTCAAAAAAGATCCGACAACATCTTTCCAATCAGAAATAAAAAAAAATGCTAAAAAATATTAGTTATTTTTTCGGATTTGGAAAAATTTCAAATCAATAATAAAAATCCACTAGCCCCAACACTGTACGGTTTAATAAAAACCCACAAACCAGATCTCCCCATAAGGTCCGTAGTATCATAATAGCCCCTCTCATACTTTAACAATAAAATTAAACCATCTTTTTAAAAAATACACACAATTTACACCAAAATATTCAATTAAAAATTCACTCGAGCTATCCATTTTTTTTTAAACAATAACCACCCCTAAAGGCTCAAAACTCGTATCCTTTGATGTCACTAGTATGTTTTCAAACATCCCAACTAATGAATGCCTCAAACTTATCCAGAATATGCTCGATAAATCAAATATTATCACAAAATCAGAACTGCACGAGGCATTCGAAGTTTGTTTACAGCAAAATTATTTCCAATTTAATTATCAATTTTACCAGCAAACTATTGACCTGGCAACCTCGAACCTCTTGCTAGCAGATTTATTGATATCACATATAGAAGAAAACATTTTTAAGCTAGATTTAACAAAAATACATATATAATTTTGGCATCGATATGTAGATGACATAATCGCTTGTTTCAGTGATACTTCACGCCAATTAAATCAAGATTTAAACCTAATCAATAACGTACACCCCAAAATTAAATTGACACTGAAACAAGAACAAAATTAACTTTCTAGATTTGACCTTGGTCTACAATCACAACAAAATTGAATTTGACATCTATAAAAAACCTACCTACGTAAATTCCACTATCGCATATAATTCTAATCACCCATTGTCACATCGCTTATTTTAAATGACACACCCTACATCTAATAACTCTATCTTATAGGAAATGTTATTGTCTTTCAAAAAGTATAAAGATATTTTACACCTAATTGATAAAAAAGCACTAATAACCTTTCTTCACACTTTTATTTTTAATTCCATATGCACATTTCGGACACAAAGTGACCATTATCAATGGATTAATACTCAGTATATACAGGGTGAGTTTTTTTCGATGTTCTCTATGGGGATCTCGGAAACTATAAGAGATAGAAAAACGGTTAAATGGGGAAAGAAGTGTAGTTTTATAAGACGAATAAAATGACACTTTGAAATTATTTGAAAAAGTCAAGGGTAACTAGATATTTTGAAAAAAGTAAAATGTGTCAATTTTTTGAAATCAATATACCTCTATTATTATCATAGATAGAAAAAAACTGTAAAGGTCAAAGTTGTAGAAAATTTTACACAGATTAATAATAAAAAATCAATAAAAATTTTTCGCCCATATTTTGGGAGATATGACACAAAGTTACCTTTTTTTAATTGGAAACAATAGTTGGCTATGACTTTATTAAAAGGGCCATTTTTTTCCCTTTAATCCGATATAACATATGCCATAGTTATTTTTAAAATAAAATAGGTTACAGTCGTTTTTGATTTTACCATCCACCAAAAAATAGTTAGCCATGAAAAAGACAAAAGTAAAACAATTTTATAGCAACGAAATCAATATTTAATTTATTATCTTTCTTTAGATTTGTCAAAAGCAACATAAAGTAAAATAATTCCGAAATTATCAAAATAATAATAGAAATTTTAAATATTACATAAGATGCTCAAAAAGTCCACCATTATTATTATGGCATAAAGTACATCTTTTTAAAATCGAATTTGAATTTTTCAAGTACAGCTAATCTAAGATCCTCCACGGATTGATATGATTGTTGATACACTTTGTTCTTCACATAACCCCCAAGGGTAACTACCCTTGACTTTTTCAAATAATTTGAAAGTGTCATTTTATTCGTCTTATAAAACTACACTTCTTTCCCCATTTAACCGTTTTTCTATCTCTTATAGTTTCCGAGATCCCCATAGAGAACATCGAAAAAAACTCACTCTGTATAAAGAGCAAATGTCAAATAACTCTTTTGTTTTTAAACCGATCTTAATGATTTTAATTTTAATTTATATATAATTATGAGAGCTATCATCTAACAAAGTCATAGAGCTTGTGGAACACCCTGTATAACGAAAAACAACAAATAAATTGACCAAATAGTATTATAATTAATTAATAACAAATTTTCAATAATACTACCATCGAATGCATAATTCAATTTTATTTTAAATGATATTTTAACATATCTCAGCATATTAGGTATAATTGATCTAAATGCATTCTTAATTCTGCCTTTCATGTCTTCTATTGCTGTGGGTATATTTGATTTGACAGAAATAAATCCACGGGGATTAAATGAGGAGGATCTAGCTACGTGGCCTCCTCTTCCAATCTATCGCGACCACGCAACTATCGGGTAGCTCAGTTTGATTTATTAGTGAAAGAAATAAAATGTTTCTGACCTTTTTTTGCTGTGATGTCGGTTTGGCTCCTTTCTAGGGTTGGTACTCTTTCGGACGTCTGGCACTAGCACTGACTTTACGTTTGTTTGTCTTATTGGGTTTAGTGAAAGAAAATAACTTGCTTTTGATACACTATATATTATGTTACTGTACAGATATAGTACACAATAAATTACGATATTTGTTTTCTCTGTCGCGACTGAATTCTGAATGAGTTGAAACTGAAACTGATTCTCTCGGGTTGCAACTCCCGGACGTAAAAGTAATTAGTGGGGAAAAAAATTGTGGTGCTGTACTGACTGTCAGGTCGCCTAATCCGGGCGTCGTACCTGAACTCTCCGTTTACGGGTTTGTGTAAACAAGTATTGTTTCGTTTATGAGGGTGTCGGGATTTTGCATTTATAATTAGTATAAAATCTTATTACTAATAAAATTTGGGGAAATTTTGTAATCTCTTAAAATTATTCTTTTCAACAAACTTTACGCATTTGGAAAACAGATTACGAAGGGAATTTTGAGTCATAAAGAGATTAAGGAATAGGTACGCGAAATGAAATGAGGTCCGTTGTTCCGAGAATATAATATCTGAAAAATTATTCGCCCGATTTAATTATGATGCAGCTAAATTACGCTGAGTAATCAAATTCGGTATTCGCGGTAGAATACCGATAACAGCGTATTAAATATTCAATTTAAATATTGACGAACAGTCAATGAAAAATCTTTTGGCGAATATTCAATGTAATTAAACTTGTAATTGTGTCTCCTCATTATTAGTTACTGTATTGATTTATTTTATTTATTTATTTATTTTTTCAGAACCTTCATACTGTCTACAGTTTTGAATGTATTTAAAACTTCCTCTACAGTCTTTTTATTAAGATGTCTTCCATCATAGATTGTTTTGTACACTAAAAGACCATTTTCATAACTTTCTATTAGTATTAGAATCATTTTAATTCTTTCATTTAAGAAAAAAAAAACATTTTTGCAATTGTTACTAATAATACGAATGTGTCAATTAAATTTGTTTATAAACAAAAGCCTATTAGAATAACTGTCAGTAATAATTATTAAATTAGGCAATAGATGGCGCTTTATGTTACCTTGCCATATTAAAATAATAATGATTATGACGAAAAATAACAAAAATGGATATATCTTGAAAACTATTAGGTTTAGGTGTACCTTTATACTTTCTGAAAGACAATAAAATTTCCTACAAGATAGGTATTGGATATAGGGTATTCCATTTAAAATAAGCACAAAATTTGACCTTAAATGTATTTCTGGACATACGTTGAATTATCAAAACATCTTAAGATTTTAAATTCCTCTTAATAGTCTAAAATATTCACCCATTAGTCAAATATATCATTTGTTTTCATTCACCCATTTGAAAGTTATGATTTTTTTCAAAACGTCAATTTTTCCAAAAATATTTAAATATTTCAAAAATTATTAAATTTAGCCATATGAATAAATTATGAAAGTTAATTTTATTTTTGATGTAGAATCTAAAAAAACATATAAAATATGGGGTATTCCATTAAAAAAATATAACTATAATACGCCATGTTTTTATATGACACCTTGCATATTTGAAACATACGCCTGCAAAAGCCGATTTTGAAAATATAAACCATTTAGCCGTAAAGCTACTCGGCGCGCACGCTGGACACCCTGTATATAATTTCCGATTACACTTTTCATTTTTTAAGTTGGATAAAAAAAATGGTGATGTGTCCATCATGGTACTTTCCCCGGTGAATACGGTCAAATAAGTTTCTGATTGAAAATTTAATAGGAAAGCAAAATGATTAATAGAAAAAATTGATTGTTGTCTTTCAAAGTTAAAACCGAGTATTTAGAAGAATATTATAATTAAGTGTGTTATTTCTTACCTTGCAATGTGTTGAAATTATTTATCCACACTCTTCTTCATTTTTTAAAACTTTGCGAATGTGCTGAATACGACGGCACTTTGACGTTTATTTGTCATTAAAATAATTATTTCAAAAATGTATAAAAAGAAACCCGGAGGTCCTGCAATAAAAGTTTTATAACAGAAATTATTTATTTTCCAAGATCTAAAACTTTTATTTGAAACATTTTTCTATCTGAATTAAAAAATGAAAAATTGCTAAGAGTAAAGTTGCACTTAATGAGTTTTTATTTTAACCAAAAGCTTTTCAGATCATTCCACTGTTATAAAAAGCTTAGATATAAAGTTTGGGCTTAATCCATTTAGCCGTTTTTGCGCTATCGCGGAAACACACAGACACACAGACACACACACAGACATTCTTCAAAACTCGATGGAATGGACTCAGGGGACCTCAAAACGTGCATATTTGTTGAAATTGGCGGTTCGAAAATTTTCACGATCACAATACTTTCCCTTGGACAGGGGTCCGGGGAAAGTAAAAAGGTTTCAAATAAAAGTTGTAGATCTTAAAAAATAAATATTTTTTGTTATAAAACATTTATTGTAAGACTTTTAGTTTTTATTTTATAAGCGGAAGAATTTTGTCTACCTGATAAATTCCCTTAGAACAAAAAAAAAACATTTTACTTTCCCCGGACCCCTGTCCAAGGGAAAGTATTGTGATCGTGAAAATTTTCGAACCGCCAATTTCAACAAATATGCACGTTTTGAGGTCCCCTGAGTCCATTCCATCGAGTTTTGAAAAATGACTGTGTGTGTGTCTGTGTGTCTGTGTGTTTCCGCGATAGCGCCTAAACGGCTAAATGGATTAAGACCAAACTTTATATCTAAGCTTTATATAACAGTGGAATGATCTGAAAAGCTTTTGGTTAGAATCAAAACTCATTAAGTGCAACTTTACTCTTAGCAATTTTTCATTTTTTAATTCGGATAGAAAAATGTTTCAAATAAAAGTTTTAGATCTTGGAAAATAAATAATTTCTGTTAAAAAACTTTTATTGTAGGACCTCCGGTTTTCATTTTATAAGCATTTATCTGATAAATTCCCTTAGAGATTTTAATTATTGAAATAATTATTTTAATGACAAATAAAACGTCAAAGTGCCGTCAAATTTAACTTATCATTCGCAAACGCCTCCAGTTTGCAAAAATGAAGAAGAGTGTGGAGGAATGATTTGAACCTATTGTAAGGTAAGAAATAACACACTTAATTACAATATTCTTCTAAATACTCGGGTTTAACTTTAAAAGATAACAATCACTTTTTTCTATTAATCATTTTGCTTTCCTATTAAATTTTCTATCAGAAATTTATTTGACCGTATTCACCGGGGAAAGTGCCATGATGGACACATCACCATTTTTTTTATATTCTTTTTACTTTCCATCGAGTTTTGAAAAATGTCTGTGTGTGTGTGTCTGTGTGTTTCCGCGATAGCGCATAAACGGCTAAATAAGCCCAAACTTTATATTTAAGCTTTATATAACAGTAGAATGATCTGAAAAGCTTTTGGTTAGAATCAAAACACATTAAGTGCAACTTTACTCTTAGCAATTTTTCATTTTTTTATTCAAATAGAAAAATATTTCAAATAAAAGTTTTAGACCTTTTAGAAAATAATTAATTTCTGTCATAAAACTTTTATTGTAAGACCTCCGGTTTTCATTTTATAAGTGGACGAATTTCGTTTACCTGATAAATTCCCTTAGAGATTTAAATTATTGAAATAATTATTTTAATGATAAATAAAACGTCAAAGTGCCGTCATATTCAACACATTCGCAAACGCCTCCAGTTTGAAAAAATAAAAAAGAGTGTGGAGAATTGATTTTAACCCATTCTAAGGTAAGAAATAACACACTTTTATATAATATTCTTCTAAATACTCGGCTTTAACTTTAAAAGACAACAATCATATTTTTCTATTAATCATTTTGCTTTCCTATTAAATTTTCAATCAGAAACTTATTTCACCGTATTCACCGGGAAAAGTACCATGATAGACACATCACCATTTTTTACTTTCCACGGACCCCTGTCCAAGGGAAAGTATTGTGATCGTAAAAATTTTCGAATCGCCAATTTCAACAAATATGCACGTTTTGAGGTCCCCTGAGTCCATTCCATCGAGTTTTGAAAAATGTCTGTGTGCGTGTCGGTGTGACTGTGTTTCCGCGATAGCGCGTAAACGGCTTCTATAACAGTGGAATGATCTGAAAAGCTTTTAGTTAGAATCAAAACTCACTAAGTGCAACTTTACTCTTAGCGATTTTTCATTTTTTAATTCGGATAGAAAAATGTTTCAAATAAAAGTTGTAGATCTTGGAAAATAAATAATTTCTGTTGTAAAACTTTTATTGTAGGACCTTCGGTTTTTATTTTAATAGCGGAAGAATTTCGTTTACCTGATAAATTCCCTTATAAATAAGCAATTATTTTAATGTTGGCAGTGGAGACTTTAATTATTGAAATAATTATTTTAATGACAAGTAAAATGTCAAAGTGCCGTCAAATTTAATATTCGCAAACACCTCCAATTTAAAAATATTTAAAAAGGATGTGGTGACATTTTATCAAGTCATTTTAAGGTAAGAAATAACACAATAAATTATAAAATGCTTCCAAGTACTCGGCTTTAACTTTAAAAGACAACAATCCATTTTTTCAATCAATCATTTTTCCTTTTCTATTAAATTTTCAATCAGAAACTAATTTGACCGAATTCACCGGGGAAAGTACCATGATGGACACATCACCTTTTTTTTCTAGAATAAACATTTTCAAATAAAACATGCGCAAACCATTTTTTATTTTTCTAAAATATAGTAAATAATTGTTGCTTTGTCTTTGTTATTAATGAATTTTTAAGTTAGCAGACCGAAAGGATTTTTTTTACTTTTTGAAAATTGTATTACTTTTAATTTAATTATTATTTCATAGTAATTATGTTTAAAAAATCTGTTATTAATAATAGTTATAATAGCAAATAACGATTAAATTTATTCCCTTTAAAAATGTATTCTTTTCTGCACTTGAACGACAGCTTCTAAATCCCTATACTCTAAATTTCTACCGAAATATTAACAAAAAACTTCTTATAAGTTGCCTTTTCAAAAATCCTTCATTTAATACCATATTATTTATTTACTTTGTTATTAATAAATAATTATTATTTTATAAATTAGCTTACACAACGTGATAACATTTCATATAATTTAAAAATATTTTTTCTAAATTGAATAATGGAGAAATCTGGTGACAAAATTTATAAAAAAATATAGGGCGTTTCATTTAAATAAAGAGAGACAACAATCATGTTGTTTATAACTATTAATATTTAAAAAAAAGATCTTATATATTTAATATCAAAACTGATTATTTTTAAACGTAGAATCGAAAATTATAATAACAGATTTGTAATTATACGGTTTGTTTCTTTCAGTGCACTTTAAAAAAATAATTTATTACATATTACTTTTTCTTAAAACCGTTGTGAAGAACAAAATGAAATTATGTCGTGGATACTCTTAGTTTTTAATTAGCCAGATTTAACAGTATTTTTCCATATACCATACATACACACTGGGCTCTTAATATTCCTTTAATTTATGCAAACCAACATGTAGAATAAAACAAAACATACAAAATAAGAAACTAGCCCTTCCCCAATACATTCTAATTATTAATTATAACATATATAATTAATAATTAATTTCCATTAATAACATTTATGCAGGCAAAGACAAAAACGTGACAGCGGAAATGTAATTAATAACATGTGTATTTACCTTGTTGATTGTTGGCTCCCTCTTCCAAAAGTATCTGTCTGTACGGCAATTGGGATTCCGTACTCCTGGCCCTAATGTTTTTGATATACCTAATTTTATTAATTTTAGCTTCACTTGCTGCGTGTGTATGACCAACTCCAACTATAGCATTGCCATTTTTGATACGAGCTGTTCCCGGACACTGTCTATTTTCGCACTTTAAATAAACCACATCACTACGTCGTAGTCGTAAAATATAAACATACATATTAATAATATAATATGTTCTGCTTAAATCGCGAATTACTTCCACATTCATGATCACAATTTGATTGTTTTAGAAAAACTGTTTCAAAATGTAAGTAACTGTGATACTTATACCCAGAAAACACTGGATTAACCAATTGGGGGTGGGGTGGTTAATTTCGTTTCAGGAATGGCAGGTAAAGAAACACATTTATACCTTATTGCACACCTAGCACTGCACAGTGTACCGCTGTCCGTAAATTTGAGAGTAAATACATTATTGAGAATAAAGTGTGCAGGATTTTTTGTAATAATACTGACTAAATTTTAACTAAATATCAAATATCTTGAAAAAGGTTAAACTTGAATGTTATGTTACTTAACGATTTTTTTCATAAAATTTTATGTAGAATCCAAAGTCATAATAAAAATATAGCATTTTATTTAAAATAAGAGAGTTGGTGTCTACTTCCGGTATAACCGAAAGTAGGAAATATTTTAATTAAAAAGAGTACATACTACTACTATAATGCTGAAAATGTCGATATAATACATTAATTAGAAGTCCATATTCTTTTAGTGTGCGGTTTCGCTGTATATTTATTACACAAAGTTAAACCTCGCCCAGAAAAAAACCTACTCTATACATAACGTTGTGTATACAATCGAAATACTACAGCTTATTATTATTATAAATAGCGCCTTTGTACTATAATTTTGGTATTATGATATAAAATGTATGTTTTTTTTTGAGAAAAAAATCTTCTTGACGATCTTTGACTAATTTTTACACTGTATGTTTTTATTACATCCTCGCTTTTGAATAGTGATGGGCATGATTGATAAAAAAAATCGACTGCTCGATCCTTGCAGGTGATCTTTTTGATCTGCTCGAGCGGTTCGATCTTTGTGATCGGCTCGATCTTTTTGATCGGCTCGATCTTTTCGGACTACTTTCCGGAGTGTCATGTAATGCAGCAATGATCGGTCTAGGTAAAATCGATCATTGAATCACACCATTTCTTTAAGTTATTTTGTTTTATGCAAAGTGAGACAGCCTTTATTAATTTATTTACTAAATACAATTGTAATTTAACAAACAGAAATACAGTAAAAATAAATAATATGAAGAATTCAGTATGTTACTTTTTTTCGCAATTATTGTAAAAAAATCAATCATCTTAATGATTTCTTTATGTTTTTAAGATGTGTTATTTTTTAAAGTGCTTTATACGGATAAGTTTTCTGTGCGGAGGTGGATTAATTTGATTTTAAAAGAATAATTTTAAAGAAGAGTTGTAATTTTACAGGTACGTTTTAATATGAATAACAAGTAAATTTTAGTTAGAGTGTGGGTAATTTTTTGGCGAGTGCTTTTAGCGGTGGATGAATTTATATGATAATTTTATAGGATTATTTTTATAGGGGTGATTTTGGAGAGGAGTTGTAATTTTCCAGATACGTTTCACAGCGTAGTTTTCTAAGGAAGTGATTTTTCATGAGGGTTTTTTAAAAGTTTTATGATCAACTTAATCGACTCGATCTGTTTGATCCTCCTGATCTGCGTTATCGGATCGATCTTTCTGATCAGCTTGATCGGCTCGAACTTTGCGATCAGCTCGATCTTTACGATCGGCTCGATCCTTGCGTTTGGCTCGATCTTTACGATCGACTCGATCCCTGCGATCGACTCAATCTTTTGCGATCGGATCGATCTTTCTGATCAGCTCGAGCGGTTCGATACTTCGACTGATCGATCATTGAAGAATTTATTAATCCAAAACCTGCTGATGCAAAATTTCACTCTAACAGACTTGGTACGACAGATGTTTGAAATAAATGCATTACATAAAACTATGGAATAATTTATACATTTTTATCATCTCAGGAAATTTAATGCCTTTCTTTTTTTAAATTATAATACTTTACAATTTTTGATTAATTTCTAATTGGCTCTGATAAATGGAATGTGATGTGCTTGTTTTATATTACTAATATCCGTGCAGTATTGGTAATATAAAACAAGTACAAATTTTAAAAATATATTACTTTTCTTGCTCCGTACAATTAGCTGGCTCCAGTAATGCATTCTTAGATAGCTGATGCTTATAAATGATACTATTAGGTGATACGCGCGCTGCACCTGTAAGTTTCATTATATGAAATAACAATATAAATCATTGGATTTTCGATTGTTGATTAAAAAATGGTGATGTGTCCATCATGGTACTTTCCCCGGTGAATACGGTCAAATAAGTTTCTGATTGAAAATTTAATAGGAAAGCAAAATGATTAATAGAAAAAATTGATTGTTGTGTTATTTCTTACCTTACAATGGGTTAAAATCATTTCTCCGCACTCTCATTTTAAACGCGCTTTGCCGCTCTATAATGATTGTCAAATTATCAACAGTACTAAACATCGCGTATGCGTGCGCACTCAAAAGCCTCTAGGCTCTTGACTCCCCACTATAAACAAGGCCTAAGTGTGCCGATAATCAAATCTCCATGTGCCACACATTCAGTTTGGTAATTTATAAATGAAAAAGTACTTTTTCCGACTCAGCAAGACTTGAATCATTATTTAACGGAATTCCACATTCCTATTCAAAACATGAATACAGAAATACAATTATATTTACAAAAGTATATTGAAATATTTCAATAAAGTCTTTGTTTGTTGTCTGTCATTACATAATGAATGAACGGTCGGCGGCAGAAAAACACATTTCCAATTCAAGACCGGGGTGCCGTATCGCAATTGCCGTGCACAAATTCTACGTATCAAACCTAATTTCTTTTCATATGTTTCCAAAAATCATAGTATATTTTCAGGATATTACTAAAATGGCACGATGCTGCCACCTAGTAATAAAAGGCATACTCAAAAATTACATTGCTCTTAAGGAAGTTTTTTAAGCAACGATTAATTTTAATTATAATTTATTTTAGATCAATCTGCTTAATACAACATGCTTATAATAATCATTTCAATAAATTGAAGCAATGTGAAAAAGAAATAATGTTTCTTGTGGATCAATTTATGTGATCATTTGATAGTGTTCCACTATTTAATTTTTATTTAATTTAAGAATGATTTTATTTTTTAAATGAAAAGTGTCAATTTACTTGCAAAGCTTGAAGTTTGCTACGCCGAAGCACGAGCGACCGCTATTGCACTACCCTGCTTTGCATGCTAGTAATACAACCATGCTTGCATGCTGTACTCAACCCTTGCTTGGGCCCCAGCTCATTAAGGACACCTGCTACAGGACAGGAGGCGATCAGCATTACAAATTGGTGAGACCTACCCTCTTTCGAACTCAAAGAGAGCCAGTACATGACGAGACGAGCCGCCGCACAGTGTTTCGAGTCAATGGGACGATGGACAAAAATCGATATCTCAAAAACGAACAATGATATGAACATTTTATAAGAAATAAAAATATATATTATTTAAAGAATTTATATTGGTGTGTTAATCTAAAGTCGATGTTAATTTTTGTCACATATTCGAACTCTATGTTGAGAGCTTTGGAAAATACCATTATAGAAAACATTTAGGAGATTTGTATCAAAATTGTAATTTTAAAGTAGTAATAAGAGTAGTATCAATACTTTGATTAAAACACTTAGATCCTTTCTTCAATAATTTATTTGTAACCAAATGTACATTTCGGACACAAAGTGTCCATTATCAATGGTTTGATCAGTATCAAACCATTGATAATGGACACTTTAAATAAATTATTGAAGAAAGGATCTAAGTGTTTTAATCAAAGTATAATTATCTTCAAGTAACTCAATCAATCCAAATAGTATCAATATTTCGTTTTTTTTATAATTTGTCTTTATTCATGTCGCATATTATATTTAATATTAAAAGGTATTTAAAATATTACAATAATTTTTGATTTACTGTACTACTTAGAGTGGTACAAATAACAAATGTGATATATATTTTTGTATATGTGTTTTTATTTAATATACTCTTATGGGTTTGTTTATAGCTTAATAAATTATATTGCTATTATTTTTGATTTAGTACCTCTATAAAATTATAAAAGGTACCAATACATGAATAGTGGAAGATACCAAAGGAAATAACAATAAAACATCTTTTAAAACATACAATATTTTCGTATAAATGTTAAAAAAGCCTACATTATTATTATTTAACTGATAAAAATATATTTTTATATACATGTATTTAAAGATATTGCAATTAATAAAACAAAAGATTCTTAGTCTAATAAAAAACTAAACTAAAATAAGAATAAATATCATTCACAGGAGTCTTCGTCGCTAGCCTCACTCATATATGTTGATTTATCAATGTCTACATTATATGAAATCATAAGATTTTTAAATGAATTTGAATAACATCGTCCGCTTTAAAATGTTTTTTAGTACTTACATTCCTTAAAGATGATATTAACGGCTCGGATGTTAATAATAAAATAATCATTAAATCTATATTTGAATGTATACGTGACGATTTACGGGTATGACATAATCGGTTCTTTCTTACCTCTTTATGTCTGGCCTCTAATGCGTCTTCAGACAGTTGACCTATAGGTAAATCAAAAGAAGCAAGTATGTCACACCCATGAACTAAAACCTTATGAATGATATTCGGCATGTAATACCATTCATATAATGTTAAATATAATTCTCTAGTGTCACTCAATAACTGTTTAAATGTAACTAAATCTATATCGCAACCACTAGCTAGCACCCTTAATAAACTTCCTAGCTGTGTTTCCGTCGTTAGAAGATCCGTAACCCCGTTTTCAATAAACCCTGTATACATTTTTTATTTTCCTTCATTATTAGCTTATTTTCTACACTTCTAACTTGCCATTGTTTAATAGGTAAGCGATAACTAATATGAAGAAGGCATTCAAGAAAACGAATCCAGCAATGTAAAGTTAACAAACCAAAACTGTAGTTTGCTACATTAACTGGTCTATTTAAAATACTTTCTTCGTTAATTTGTTTCGGTATCGCTTGGCAAATAAAACATTTAGCCGTAGCATTTGTACCTGAAAGTGTATTACTTACACTTCCATCTATCATTGTGAAAAGTAATTCAAATGAAACAGAGCATTCAAAATTACATAAATATTTTAGTGATTTCAAGATCACTGATTATTTTACGCATCATTTCCTCTTCATTCCGCACTAAGTGAGGAGTCTCTCTTTCAAAAATAAATTTAATTGGCCTACAAAAATGTGTGGACGATGTTCTTTTATTTACCCAAATTTCATTCCCTGTTGTTACCGGCGATTAATTTTAATCGTCGTCAACGAAATTAAAATTTTTAATTTTCTTTTTTTTTCTTTTATAAAATGAGTTTTTGGCTAGCACTTTACCTGCCGGCCGCCGCGGATTAACATACGGGTCAACATTTACCTGGCCCGAGGTTGGAAGATCACCGCCCGGCCATTCGGATTATCGTGCAGCAATTAGGGCCCGAGCAGCAGATTAAGATGCCCAGGGAGAGGACACAGGCCGCCGTTGCAATTTGGAAGAAGAGAGATTACAGATTAACGTAATTCTTTCAAATTGCATTTTAACGGTTGGATTTAAGAATTCGCTGGAAATAATTATCTTGTTTACAATAGTTATTTTCCAGTGAATTCTTTGCCAACCGCCACGTGGTCCTCGAAAATCATCCCTACTCCAGACGATTTTCGGTGTTTAAATACGGGATGCATCCACCCAGATCTTCAGTCCACTCTGGTGCTGTACAGGGGGCAGCATGTGGACCGACGCAGACGCCAGATGATCCAGACGTCGTTCCTGCCAGAAGAAGTCAACTCCAGGACCACTGCTTACTGAAGTCCACCGACGCCGGGCTTCTCGGTTACCGGTGTAACCGTCTCGACGCCAGATCGACGCTACCAGTGTAGTGTCCTATGCTGTTGCCGGATCCAGTCCAATTCAGAGACCTGCCGACTCCAGGAAACTCAGCCCCACGCCGACGTTAGCCGTTCCGCCATCATTCCTGCAGTCAACACCGACGCCAAGCACCTAGGTTGCCAGTACAACCGCTTCGACGTCAACACTACGAGGGTAGTGTTTGTTTCTGCCCCTGGATCCAACCCCTACGCAACCACCCACGGACACCAACGCCGATCACAGGACGCCGAGCTGCCGCCTGAACGCCGCCTCCTTTCAGACACCGACGCCACCTCAGGTTTACCTCACATGTACATAATAATTTTGTAAATAAATTATTTAAAAGCCAATTATGTTGTAACGAACTTTGAATTTTACCGTTGGTAACTCAATGGAGAAGGTTAGTAGAGTACAGTGTTAGTTAATTTAAATATTTAAACGACTTTAAATATTTATTTACAGAAAAAGTAATCACAAAATTAAAATATACTTCACTAAATTTAAATGTAATATATACAATAAATTTATACAAATGTGCAAAGTTAAAAGACGGTCTCGGGATTTTAAATTCTATCAGCCGACACACCGCCGGGCTGATAGAAACGGACGGATATAAATTAAACAGTCGACTGATAATTTATATATTTACTTTTAATTTAATAGGGACACGCCGCCACCTTGTAAATTAAAGGTCTGGATCTAAAGAGACCTTTTGCAGTCTCATGCAGTGCTATTTATACTAATCCTGCTGCATCGGCGGGAGCGGGGTGCGTGACGTCATGACCAGATGTTTCCGAGTATACGGCCGGTCTCGCGGTTCATCGGCGGAATCGGGGTACGGGACGTCACGAGTTCGTTACAGTGTTTTAAAGGTTAGTTGCTTCGTCTTTAAATCAACCTGAGTTAGTTGATAATCAGCGGTGAGGTACCTTCCCTCACGTTGACACTGTGAACAATTCTATCATTTTTATTGGAATTAATACCATTAAAAATATGTATTCATATGTACTTTCCGCATCTTCAAACTTCAGTTTACAAGTGCTATGTCCCGAACTGTCATCGAACCCCCATTTACATATTAATTTACAATCTTTAAGGCCTTCTGAATTTATTTTTGCGATATTTAAAATACTTTTCGACGACAATTCTAAGAGCTTTTGTAAATTTACCTGAGCTGATGTTTCGGTTATTTCAATCTGTGATGGAAGAAGCGCCTTTTTCAGATTATTGAGACTATATGGAGTTGGAAAGCAATCTTCATGTAGAGCATTAATAGTATTACGTAAAAGTATATACTTTCTCGCTGATAAATCAAAAATAAAATTTAATGGTGTTAAAGATTTCGTACTTTTAACTTCGTTTTTTTAGCAATTTCCATAGCCAATTGCAGTTCGCCTGAAGATCGTTTTCAGGGAAAACTCTTCGAAGGGTTTTGGAGGTCTTCCACGTGGTCGTTTCACACTGGGTCTTGGTTGAAGTTTAGGCATACCTTCAAGATATTCACTTACATACTGTGGCACAGTAAACGTTTCTTGCAGCCAACCCACATTTCTTGACATGAACTTATCACGAGATCTTGAACATGTTTTCCATTTCTTATCCATTTCTAGACAGAAAAACTTACTTGCAGTCTCAATACTTTCACGTATATGGCCAACACACTCATTTATATTTAAACGCGAAGATAATTCATCGACTATATACGATCTTGCGATTATTTTTTTGATTTAGCCACACGTCAACAAGAAAACTTTTTATGGCTAAAAAATAGAATATATAAAGAAATGATCATAATCCTAATAAAAAAAATACTGAACAAAATTATTCAAATATATTTTTTGCAAATATTTTTAAGTAATAAAATTAATAATATTTTTTGTGTACCTTGTACGGGTTGAAGCGTATTAGTGGACATGATGCACTTGCTTAACTGTCATCATGACGTTTGTTGTTTAATATTTGTGTCATCTATTTGTTTGTTACTTATAAGTTAATATATTATTCTGTTTTGACTACAACACCTACTTTAAACAATTATCAAGATTTATTTATACAGATTTTTAAATACAATTAGATAATAAAATCATTAATACCGAGTAATAACTAATGCGGGCCATTACTGATAATGCGGGCCGTAAACAATTGTTTTTAAAGTATTTTAAGTTACCTCCGATAAAAAAGTCATAACCACCCCTAATATATTAGGATGCTTCATTTAAAATTTCAAAGTTGCTATTGATTCTAGGTAAATGTAACACAGTGTATATTTAATCATATTTTTTCGTGTAAAGCATCGACTATAAAACATAAAACTAAAAAAGTTCTATATATAAAACAGTGAAATAACTATAAACCGATCCTTTCTGCGTAACCACATATATGACGGTACCTAGCCTGATAAAAAATATATAACTGCTGAAGGAGCAGACAGAAGCAGATGAACCTTATAAATTTCGATAGTATATTAATGTACTAATAATAAAATGTCATCACCCCAAAACGTTTTGATATGTTTTTTTTAAGTCCCTTCAAAGTTTGCAAACGTATAAATTTTATATAAAATTTATTAGTATGTTCAAAAATTTATAACGCAATAAATCAATTACCAAATTAAAAAAACTCAAATAGCATTTTAAACTACATATCATGGGCTACAAAATGCATTATAACATTGTTTGAAAACGCTTTGTAATACTTGTACTGTACCGCTTTGAAAAACAAAAATGAAATCATATAATAGATGATAGTCGGCTTCCTCATTGCTTCGGTTTGGGATCACTTTACTAGGTAATTGTCATAATTTATAAGAAAACTAAACACAGTTTATGGACTAATGGCTTATCTATTTTACACTTTTCGTTCAAAAATCCCAAAAATTAAAAGTTCATTTTTTCGATTTTTGTCCACGGTTCGAAACACTGTGCGCCGCTTCAAATAATCGTTAGTTATTTTGAGTAAATAGTGGCAACATAATTAACTATATATTATCCTACACCTTTCCCTTTATTATACATTCATTCATATTTTCTTCTTCTTTATCTAGTCATCTGTGTTAGTCCGGTCAAAACGGAGATGTTTCTCTTCACCAGGAAGAGAAAGGTGAATGACAAGGCAAAGAATGTTATTGAATTCGATGTTATAATTTAGCGAGGATGTGAAGTATCTGGGAGTCACTCTCAACACATCAAACTCAAAGTGAATAAAGCACTGACGGCCTTTTGGCAATGCCGGTGTGCCGTGGGGAAGACGTGGGGTTTAAACCCACAGCTGCCATAAAACCCATGTTTACTTATGGCGCAGTGGTTTCGTGGCCTAGAACTAAAATAGGCTCCACCACTAAGCGGTTGTCACAGTTGCAAAGGACTCCCTATCTTTGTGTCACAGGGGCCATGCATATGATTCCAACAATGACGATTGAAGTGATGCTGTGTCTTCCACCATTGGATCTCCATGTAGAAGCGGTAGTGGTTTTTAGGAGAGCTATAGAGTAGGGCAAATCAGAAGTCAACATCTGTGAAGACATACCTCAACTAGAGATTCCAGCACCTATGTGGCGAGCATACCCTATGAAATGGTGTAAACAACAAATGCCTGCTAATCCTCAGACATGCTCTACAGTCTCTGAGTAAAAACTACACTTGCTCAGAGACAGCGAAAGAGTGCCATAATAAACTCAGGCAGACCTCGATACGCTTACTGGGTGAAAAGGCAGAGTATTTATATTGGGAACAGGAAGGCTGATGCATAGGCTGGAACTGCGGCTAGTATGATCATTCACATACCCAGCGCACTAATGCGTCCCCCTCCAAGTTCCCTATATGAATCCTATACTCTAAAGAAATTTAGATGTAGATGGGATGATGCATCACATCATCGAGTTCTTTCTTTCTTTCAATTAAGGAAATTTCCCTTTTATTTTATTTAATCTATGGTTGTACATTCTGTCTATTCAGTCAAAATGTTCACTTAAATACAATTTATTTAAAAAATAAATATATTTTCGTAATGATTAAATTGCATAAATAAATTAAATAAAATAATTAATAAATTATTTCCACATTTAGCTCTTTGACTTTTGACTTACGTTATCAAAACAACTACTTCCCAGGCAAATACACATGCCGGACATTGAATTACATAATGTACACCTGCTGTTGCATATCAATAAAATTTTGTATAATGCAACAAATTTTGATCCGAGAAAAATTTAATGCAAAAACAAACAAAAGGAACGTTACTTAATCTGCAGACACGTGTTTGGGATCTATCCCTCGTCAGTACAGCTATGCCTTACGCAATTTAAAGATGTATAAGAAAACATTTTTTTGTTAATAAAGAAAAAAAAAAAAACAGGATTTAACATAAGGTTATTAATTTTACCGCAAAAAAGTATAGCACTCACCTGTGAACTCATTGCCGCCATCTTCTGAAACTACAGACAGGATAAATTCTGTACAATGAAAAAAAATTTTTTTTGTAATTTATGAATATAACAATTATTTTAGAAAATTAACTCACTAGAAATTTCTTTTTTTATTAATTTCATCTCCCTTCCCTTACTCAAATTCTTTAATAATTGAGCTTTTCGTTTTCTTGAAACCATGTTTCCTGAAAATAAAAAGTTTGTAAACGATCGATAAATTTTAAAACACATATTAATATTTTTACGCTATCTCTAAGCAATGATACGGACTATAGTGAAGGGTGTATGTAATTTTAATGACGGATCAAAAACTGTCCAAGGGGTGGATGTAGCGTTCGTCAGCTGCAAACCTAGATTGGAAGGCAACTACAGTCTAGGTGTGCATGCCACCATCCATCAAGCGAAAATATTCGCCATTGATCAGTATGCAAGGGAGCTCCAGAAGAACCCATCGACATAAGGGCCGATCAGATCAATATATACTCTGATAGCAAATTTGCGATAACTAAGAGTAGTTATATTTTAATAGATGTACATCGCTGCAGGTCAGAGACTGTAAAGAGGCACTCAGAAATCTGTCTGAGATTATAAAAGTCAACCTGGTGTTGGTGCCTAGACACTGAAAATGGGAGAACGGATGCACTTGCCAGGGAAAGGGCAACAAAACCCGACACCTGGCCAAGGCAGCTATACATGGAATGAGGAATGCCCCAGACGTGAGTGTAGCTAAAGCGACTACACTGACCATGCGGGAACAGAGCCAAAGCTGTATCAGATATAAGCAGAGGCGATCTTAGAGCTGCCGTGGCCGTACTAACTGGACACTGTCGCCTAAACCAGCATCTTACCGTAATAGGAGTGCAGAATAACCCTACCTGTAGACTATGTCTGTAAGATGACGAGATACTAGAGCATGTACTATATGTCTACCCAGCGGGGCATCAAACCAGACAGCTACTGAGTTGGATCTGAGTGCAATCCCCAGGATCTCTCTAAGTAAGATCATGTGTTACCTAGAAACTATAGATCTAAAAAACGAGGTGTAAGGTCTTAGATATAAGCCACAATAGACTGTTTGGTTACGGTGGAGGGGCTGTCTATACCCACACACGTAGAATATTATTATAGACAATGATTTCAATTAATAAATTTTGAAACTAAAATGACAATAGATATTTATATATTTTTCATGAAGTCTAATGTACACTATTTTTCCTGAAATAATATAATTTAGATAAAAAAAACATATATTATAAATTTTAATCGCGTCTCTTTAAATCATGAAGTTTTGGTTTTCATAGTGAAGTTTTTGTAAAAAAAAATATAGAAATTGCAAGTAATGTGGCTGTTGTTGCAGCAGCCATAATGGATGAGCTCCTCCCGAATAAATCAAAAGAAAGGTATGTGGAGGCATGCAAAGATTTCAGGGAGTGGTGCAAATCCAAAATGATAACTAATTTGACAGAGGAAGTGGTTCCTTACTTATTTTGGTGAAAAGGAGAGAATTTAAATATTTGTAAATTTTAGAAATTAATTGCTTTTCTGAAAAAGAAAAATAACAGTTTTCAACCAAAAAAAAATTAAAACTTTATTAGGTAATCCAGACAATGAATTTCTTATGATAAAGGTAAACTCAGATTACTTTAATTATAGGAATATCGGGAGCAATAAGGATAATATTCTGCTACTAAAACATACAAAACAAGAAGTTTCATAATCGTTGAGGGACCACATAAAATGAACATATTCCCTATATAAGAAATATCCCCCTCTAGAAGTTGCGAGACATTGTCGTGGGGGTACTGCTGTACCGCCTCCGGCCGATGGTCGCGAGCGAGACAGCAGCCAACTAAGGAGCAACTCGGACCCAAGCCAAGGTGTAAGGCATTGTGACGGATGTAAAGTTAGCAATAGATCCAGCAATAGATTTCAAAAATTAATATCTCGGAGAAAAGAAAAGCAAATCGAAAAATGTTTTAAACATACAATTAAGAAAGGTCTAAATTAACAACACAGCACCACAGAAAATATCAACCCCTAATTTTCACCCCTTATATTTTTTCATCCCCATCAAAAAAAGATTATGTTTTTCTCCATGTTCGCAATTTTCCATAAAGTTCTTTTTTATCTCAAAATTATCTTCATCCAACGCTCTTGCAATATCAGAAATAAAAAAAACGTTTCGCCAACTCGTTCACCCCTAAAACATTTTTTTTTACCCCGAGGCCTCAGTTATCAGCATATAGTTAAAAACTGTTTACTAATATCATTATTTAGTAACACTAGCTTTAAATATATAATAAAATAAGTATCTGGTTAAAACCAACCCCAAAACTAGTAACTATTCCTATAAACCATAAAAATTAAAATGCAGCCGTATTTATTAATGTTTCTGCAATTTACCATAACTGAATAAAAATTCCCATTATTATCATTAATAAGCATACTTTTATAATCAAAAATAAAAAAAAACGTTTTGAACCCCACTTCATCCCCTAAAAAAATAATTTCTCTCGCGTCTCGCAGACACTATACATATCGATATAAATGTCGATTTTTCTCAATTTTCGCACAGAGCCATAACTAAATAAAAATGCTTATTCTTATCATTAATAAGTGTACTTACATAATCAAAAGTAAAAAAAAACGTTTCGGACTCCACTTCATCCCCCCAAAAAATAATTTCCCCCACGCCTCGCGGCCACCATACATATCGATATAAATGTGGATTTTTCACAATTTTCGCAGAGAGCCATAATTAAATAAAAATGCTTATTCTTATCATTAATAAGTGTACTTTCATAATCAAAAGTAAAAAAAAAGTTATGAACCCCACTTCATCCCCTAAAAAAATAATTTCTCTTGCGCCTCGCAGACACCATACATATCGATATAAATGTCGATTTTTCACAATTTCCGCAGAGAGCCATAACTAAATAAAAAATCTTATTCTTATCACTAATAAGTGTACTTTCATAATAAAAGTCAAAAAAACCTTTCGGACCCCACTTCATCCCAAAAAAAAAATAATTTCCCCACGCCTTGCAGAAACCGTTTACATCGATATAAATGTCGATTTTTTACAATTTCCGCAGAGAGCCATAACTAAATAAAAATTCTTATTCTTATCATTAATAAGTGTACTTTCATAATCAAAAGTCAAAAAAACGTTTCGGACTCCACTTCATCCCCCCAAAAAATAATTTCCCCCACGCCTCGCGGCCACCATACATATCGATATAAATGTGGATTTTTCACAATTTTCGCAGAGAGCCATAACTAAATAAAAATGCTCATTCTTATTATTAATAAGTGTACTTACATAATTAAAAGTAAAAAAAAAACGTTTCTGACCCCACTTCATCCCCAAAAAAAAAATAATTTCCCCCACGCCTCGCGGCCACCATACATATCCATATAAATGTCGATTTTTCACAATTTTCGCAGAGAGCCATAACTAAATAAAAATTCTTATTCTTATCATTAATACTTCATCCCCTAAAAAAATAATTTCTCTCGCGCCTCGCAGACACCATACATATCGATATAAATGTCGATTTTTCATAATTTCCACAGAGATCCGAAACTAAATAAAAATTCTTATTCTTATCATTAATAAGTGTACTTTCATAATCAAAAGTCAAAAAAACGTTTCGGACCCCACTTCATCCCCCAAAAAAACAATTTCCCTACGCCTTGCGGAAACCGTTTACATCGATATAAATGTCTATTTTTCACAATTTCCGCAGAGAGCCATAACTATATAAAAATACTCATTCTTATCATTGATAAGAGTACTTCCATAATCAAAAGTCAAAAAAACGTTTTTGGTCCCACTTTATCCTTAACAAAATAATTACTCCTGTGCCTCGCAGACATTTAGACATCGATTTTTTTTTTGCAATTACCCATAAGTAAAAGAAAATCATATTCTTATTATTGATAATCAAAAGTCAAAAAGGTTTGTACACATACTCAGGGTGTTTCGGCAAGGACAGAATGGCCGTTATTTAACGTAATATTGAAAATACAAAAACAGGTTTCACATACTAGTTGTATGAAACCTTTTACTTCACAACATACAGTTATTTTCAAATATACAGCGTGTTCTAATTCCTGGATGCCATACAACTTTTTTATTTCAAATGGCACATATCATATTATTCACTTTTTGGATTTCTTGTTAAAAATGAATACTTGTTTGTTAATATAACATTTAGTCCAAGTCGAATTATTTCGTATTTATTCGATATTTCTGGAAATAAATGAAAAAGAGAGTTGAAGTTTTCGACATTACTTTGAGGATTAACGCTGCAGTTCCCAAATGGAAACACAAAGAACAAATAACACCGCTAGATCCCTAGGCGATATTAGCACTTTTTATGCATACTGTTCCTATATGGGATAGGTGGCGCGGCGGAGCAATTACATGCATTTTATTGAGTCCATGTATGCAGAATTATACCTCAAAGACTTGTAAAATCATACAATAAAGGGTTAACACAATAATGTCGCTGCGTTGGAGTTAGATGGCTATGAAATGAAAACAGTTAAATTTATGAATGCTTAATCAAGTAGATATCTTTTTAAATGGAACCATATACTTTTTTGCACCATTCAACTAAATATGTAATTTACTTTCGATTAAGATAATAATATTTATCTGTATAAATACGGATAATTTATTAGTAATTTAATAGAAAGAGAATTAAGTTTGCGTAGAATGAAGTAAATATATACCTGATTTTAAAATTCGATTATTTTAATGTTATAACCCTCTAACTTTAAGTCGGTAATTGTGTAGCCACCTACAAGATATTGTAGATATATATATATATATATATATATTTGAAAATGTCGAATAACTCCGAAATAGTACGGCTAAACCAAATATTAGTTTAATAAACTGGAATTCATTTTCAATGAGAAATACAAAAAGTTAATAATATATCGGGAGTCCCATTTAAAATAACAATAATGATTCGATGTAACTTGATCTGAAACATATTTTGGTATTTTTAATATCGAAGGAAATATCGAGCATTTCGTAATCCCTGAAACACCATGCATAAATACAAATTTTTCGCAAAGTTAACAATGAGTATACATTCGCATTTTTCGTATAGATATTACACATATTTCATAATCAAATGTCAAAATACGTTTTGGCAGCACTTCACCAATAAAAGTTTTGCGGCTCGTAGGAATCCACACTCTGCGATGGAAATGATTAAATAAACTATATCTACTATCAAGATAAGTGAAAATATTTCCTTTCATAATCACAAGTAACAAAAAAAACGGTCTTATTGAGCGCTAATGGAATTATTGTATGTACAGGGTGTATCAAATTCGAGCCTCTTTACATCATTGACCTGCACTTTACTGTTATATGATGGTATATCTCGATATGCGAATTCCGAAAAATGAAGGGCTTTGCACCAAAAAAGGAATCATGTAAGCTGCTTTTTAATGCACTATTTTTTATATTTTTCTTTTTTACTATACTTATAATTTCAAAAGGTGCACTTTTGAAATTATGGAGTTAGTGATGCCATTTTGTAGAAAATTACTAACTCTAAAATTGGTTCTATAATTTTGTTTCATACAATACAATTAAAATATATTGTAGATTGTATTGTACGAAACAAAATTTTAGTACCACTTTTTGCTATAAGAGAATTTTTTGGGGGGATGAAGTGGCGTCCGAAAAGTACTCTTATCAATGATAAGAATAAGCATTTTTATTTAGTTATGGCCCTCTGCGGAAATTGTGAAAAATCGACATTTATATCGATGTAAACGGTTTCCGCGAGGCGTGGGGGAAATTATTTTTTGGGGGATGAAGTGGGGTCCGAAACGTTTTTTTGACTTTTGATTAGGAAAGTACTCTTATCAATGATAAGAATAAGCATTTTTATTTAGTTATGGCTCTCTGCGGAAATTGTGAAAAATCGACATTTATATCGATATGTGTGGTGTCCGCGAGGCGTGGGGGAAATTATCTTTTTGGGGGATGAAGTGGGGTCCGAAATGTTTTTTGACTTTTGATTATGAAAGTACACTTATTAGTGATAAGAATACGAATTTTTATTTAGTTATGGCTCTCTGCGGAAATTGTGAAAAATCGACATTTATATCGATGTAAACGGTTTCCGCGAGGCGTGGGGGAAATTATTTTTTTGGGGATGAAGTGGGGTCCGAAATGTTTTTTTGACTTTTGATTATGAAAGTACACTTATTAGTGATAAGAATACGAATTTTTATTTAGTTATGGCTCTCTGCGGAAATTGTGAAAAATCGACATTTATATCGATATGTATGGTGTCCGCGAGGTGTGGGGGAAATTATTTTTTTTGGGGATGAAGTGGGGTCCGAAACGTTTTTTTGACTTTTGATTATGAAAGTACTCTTATCAATGATCAGAGTGAGCATTTTTATTTTGTTATGGCTCTCTGCGGAAATTGTGAAAAATCGACATTTATATCGATATGTATGGTGTCTGTGAGGCGCGAGAGAAATTATTTTTTAGGGGATGAAGTGGGGTTCAAAACGTTTTTTTGATTTTTGATTATGAAAGTATGCTTATTAATGATAATAATGGGAATTTTTATTCAGTTATGGTAGATTGCAGAAACATTAATAAATACGGCTGCATTTAATTCGATAATTTATGTTATGTTATGGTTACTAGTTTGGGGTTGGTTTTAACCAGATACTTATTTTATTATATATTTAAAGCTAATGTTACTAAATAATGATGTTAGCAACCAGTTTTTAACAATATGCTGATAACTGAGGCCTTGGTGTAAAAAAAATGTTTTAGGGGTGAACGAGTTGGCGAAACGTTTTTTTTTTATTTCTGATATTGAAAGAGCGTGGGATGGAGATAATTTTGAGATAAAAAAGAACTTTATGAAAAATTGCGAACTTGGAGAAAAAATATAATCTTTTTTTGATGGTGATGAAAAAATATAAGGGGTGAAAATTAGGGGTTGATATTTTCTGTGGTGCTGTGGTGTTAATTTAGACCTTTCTTAATTGTATGTTTAAAACATTTTTCGATTTGCTTTTATTTTCTCCGAGATATTAATTTTTGAAATCTATTGCTGGATCTATTGCTAACTTCACACCCGTGGCATCGTGCCAAGGGTTGCTTGGCACTAGTGCAGTAGTGTCGCGAACAATCCCTTAGAGGCACCAGGCGAAACCCCCTAGTATTTAGCCTTACCTGGTTATGCGGGGTTCTGATCAGGCAGACAGTATGTTTCCCTAGCCACTCGTGGGATAAAAATGGACTAAAATAAAAAACAAAAATTATAACATATAGAGGGCCGGGAGACTCCTAAGGCTAGCGAGAAAAGAACATTAAGGTACATAAAAGAGGACACCAAAGCCAAAGCATGCAACTGAAAATTGATGCATGAATCTTCTAAAATAACTAGCTAAGCAAATAAATCTGTCTACTTCTTTACTAGTACGGGGTGTCAGATAATTAATCATGGACTGAATATTGCTTGGACTTGGACTAATTCCTTCAGATATTACACGATAATCTATAAAGTCTATCTCCGGGGCCATCAACATACATTTGTCGAGTCTTAACATAAAGCCGTATCTTCTGACTAGTTTAAATATTTTGTCCAATATTAATAAATGTTCATCTACTGTACAATTTTACCTTCACTAATGAGTTCCCTAAAAATCCAATTAATAATTCTCTGAAAAACTCGTGGCCCATTATATAACCCAACGGCATTCGTAAGAATTCAAATTGTCCAAGTGGGTAGTAAATTATGTATACTTAATATGGGTGTACTTTAACGTGATAAAAACCGTCAGCTAAATCCAAAGAAGTAAATATCTTTTTATCTCTCAACATGTCTAACAGAGATCATCAATTAAGGGTGTTGGATAATTTTCTTTAACAGTTATGCTATTAAGTTCTCTGTAATAGCATAGCATAGCCGGGAGACTCCTAATGCTAGCGAGCCAAGGACTTCAAGGGATGTAACTGAAGACACCAAAGCCAAAGGATCAGTTCTGTGGAAGAAGTGGACCTGATGTCTAAAGAAGAGATTCACAGGACACCAGTGTCTGGGGTTACCAAAGCAAAAATAAAATAAAAAAGGCCGTAATCAAGGCCAATTTCATCAATAACCAAACTAGAAATAGCCAGGACCATACACAAAAAGACTCTCAAGGACAGCAGAAGTCCGGAGGTCCTAAACTGAAGCCAGCTCAAGGACAGCAAAGGTTAGGACTCTGGACCTTTGCCAAACCAAAGGCATCCCAAGGATATATAAGGCACAGGTATGCTAAAGCAACAAAGACTAGAAACGAGAGGCCCTCTACGACAAACAAGAGGCTCCGATCGGAGGCTAGTACTCCCAGGGCGACCAACAAGTTCAAACCGGACGGGCCTGTCTTCACGGAGGCCCTAACATCAGTAAAGGTTGCCATTGCGGGTGTGGACTCTCCCAAAGTTTAACTACAGCAGGAGAAGCTTGTGGCGCTACAGGACTCGATCATGTCATTGTATCAGCAGATACTGGAGAAAGGGCCACAACTCCTTTAGGGAGGCTCCCTCCCAGAAGGAGTTGAAGGGCGAAGAGTTCTGTGGAACTCCTCCATTTTTTGGTGTCCAATTCATAGAAGAACTAGAAAGGCTAAAAAAACAGTTTTTTGGATATGGCACGTTAAGAATATGAATTAGGGAGGCTAACAAAACGAGGGAGGGAAAAAAGGCTACGCAGGCCACACAGGCTACAACTGCAAAGTCAACCAAATCTGAAGGCGCCTAGGAAGAGGAAAACAAACCAGGCACAAAACCATAGGAGGACAAGCCCTCCACACACAGGCCAGGAAGTTGTCGGTACCAAAGGAGAGGGGTGGACCCAAAGATGAGATGCTGAAAGAAGTTCCTCTTCTATAACAAGAGGGTAAGTAGGCTTCTGCATCGGCAATGCTGTGCAGGAGGTTTGATAAAGAATGTTGCAAGAAAATTGGTTACTACGAGGGAAGGTAGCAGACCTAGTGCCACATTTCAAGGTAAGATATAACCCAAACGCCGTAACCTAGGGTGTGCACTATTCACAGCAACAGGGTAAAGTTTGTAAACTTTGCCCTGTTGCTGTGAATATACCGCGATTATGAACAGATGACCTTGTTACAGTAGTAATTACAGCCATGACGGAGGTCGGAGAAAAGAGCTAGGTGATCTGCTCCGCCTACTTTCCAGGGGATGAGAAAGCATGCCCCCACATATATTAAGCGATATAATGGCATACTGCGAGGGCGAGGTACAAGAGCTCATCCTGGGATGAGACGCCAACGCACACCATAGATGGGCTAATTTACAGCGTATGAACTGGGACAGGGATCGCGATAAGCCTTGCCAAAGAAATCATAGTGATCCAGACAGAGACAATAGCGGTTCACCATCGCATCCGGGAAATGGCAAGACAAGATTACAAAAGTCAGTCTATAGCCATATTCTTGGACAGCCAGGCTCTACTAAGAGCATTATGTAACACACAGGTCAATTCTAAGCAAGTGTAGGACTGCATAAATACTTCCTGAGGAGGAAGACCCCATTCACAAACTGTGCCAGTGTGAAGGGGGCCCTATCAAGGATTAGATACCTACAGATAAAGGACACAAACCCTAACCCAGAAAGGTACACTCAAGGCCCACTGTCAGGGTTAGTAAGGCTAATCAAGGAGGCGAAGCTAGAGCTAGTCATCTGAGATATATGGGATCCACAATAGATCTGAAAAGGTCGCGGTGGTAAAGGCTAAGGGTGTTGAAATAGTATCGCTGGAATTCAGATATTAGATGAACCACGAGGAGCGAAATAAAAACACGTGTTGTCGATTGGAAAACTCTTTACTCATAGATGTCTCACATTACAAAAACAGTAGATATTACAAACATAATAGATGTCCATAATTTTGATATCTTATAACATTATCGAGGGCACTGTTTTTGTTGATTCATAAATACTAATGGAATAAAATGGATGGCATCATTTTATTGGTAGTAATTAATTCTTTAGAAATGCTTGTATTTCTTACTGAATCTTGGTTTTCATCGATGCATTAAGTAAATTCAAGTTTACTTTGACTCATCTATATACCCTTCGGCAATATTAGATAAGTGTTAGCCACCGTATTTTTTGAGGACAGTTCTGTGCCGCCATCGACTTTGCCTACAGTGTATATCTACTGGCTGCACAGTACATTTTCCTGTTTTATAATACAAAAATAAGTGTCGATGTGGTATATTTGAAGGTCTTAAGGATTACGGATTTAGGAGAGGGAGGGCAGCCATAACCTCTGGCCCATTGTAGTACCTCCCATCCAAGTGATTGGACCCAATCAGCCTGCCTGGCTATTTCCAGCATCTGATCGTGGGTTAGCCCCCACTTGGGTTCTTCATGTTTGCGGGGCTTCTCCCTATTCGTAGGATACCTTATGCTAGATAGTGCTCGGCATTCTTGAAGTATATGCTCTGCTGTCTCTATTTCTTCGTAGCATCCTCTGCATAGGTCATCCCCTTCAACACCCATTTTTGGGAGGTGCTTCCAAAAGCAATAGTGCCCAGTAATATATCCGGTTAAGATTCTTGTATGTTGTCTAGAGTATCTAAGGAGTTTTTTAGGCTCCTTAGGATTAAATTTGGGGAGATATTTTTTAGTCTGACAACATGTTGTTAGTTTCCTCCATCATTATTTCTGTTCCTTGAAGGTGAATGATTTAATTAGTCTGTTTAGGACTCTTGGTGTCAACTCTATTTTAGTCTTGTTGACATTTGATATTTTTGCAACTACCTTTGCCAAGTCATCGGCAGTAGCGTTGTCTATATTACTTGCACTTTGACTTTTGGTCCACGCTAAGGTTATCAAGTTTCCTTCCACAGCCTCATTTAATCTCTTTATACACCTGTGTATTAGAGATGAGGTTACTTTGGCTTTACTTAGTGCTGTGAGTGCTGCCTTGCTATATGTCATGATAGTAATGTGTTGTTCACTTATGTTACCTTCTAGGATGATGTTGGCGCTCATACTGATCGTATATATTTAAGTTTGGGTTACTGTGGCGTGTTTTTCCAGGGATGTTGAGCACTTCACGTTCAATGCCCTGGAGAATAACCGGGCCCAGCACCATGGGGTGTTTTGGATTCATCAGTATATATGGTGTAGTCCAATCCTACTGATGAATTGTTTTTGATTATCTTGAATTTGTTGCTAAATTTAAATAAAGGTATCCTCAAATCTAGTTCACTGGTCACAGTTGGGCCCCAGTTTAGGATTTTCGTGTGCCAGTCTGACAAGTTTAATTTAGACCATGTACCCATGGCTCTAAGTCTTTCTGCTGTCAGTCTAGCCGTTTCTTTGATATATAGATCAACAGGTGGCAGTGAGAGTTGTGCTTCCAGTGGAAGGTCTTAGTGCTATATATTTCTTATATAGACAGATATTGATTGGGTGGCCCCTTTGTTATAAGATATCAAAATTATGGACATCTATTATGTTTGTAATATCTACTGTTTTTGTAATGTGAGACATCTATGAGTAAAGAGTTTAGTTGATACACAGTTTTCCAATCGCCAACACGTGTTTTTATTTCGCTCCTCGTGGTTCATCTAATATCTGAATTCCAGCGATACTATTTCAACAGGTTATGGGCCCAGGAAAACCCGGTAGACAGGTGTTAGGTGTACCAAAACGTTACGTTCACGTTAATCGCGTTTCGCGTTAAAAACACAGTTGTGTTAGTGGTCGAAGAAACAGTATTCTCATAAGATGGCGGTAAACTATTTAGCAAGTGTGCCGAAATTGCGTGGCCGCGAGAACTATGATGAATGGTCGTTTGCCATGGAAAGTGTATTAGTGCTTGAAGGGTTAAGCAAATGCATCGACGGCAGTGAAGAAAACGAAGATCTAATAGCAAAAGCAAAGGCTAAGCTGATTTTAACCATCGATCCATCGTTATTTCCTCATGTGAAAGATGCAAAAACGGCCAAGGAAGTATGGTCGAAGATAAAAAATTTATATGACGACAACGGGTTTACAAGAAAAATAGGACTTTTAAGAACATTGATATCTGCCAGATTGGAGAATCACGAATCTATGGAGTCATACATAAATCAAGTTGTCGAGACATCGCAGAGACTAAGCAGAACGGGCTTTCAAATTAACGAAGTATGGGTAGGATCACTCTTGTTGGCGGGCTTGCCGGAGAGATACGCACCCATGATAATGGCAATTGAACATTCGGGAATCCAAATCACAACGGATTCAATTAAAATAAAGTTGTTGGATATGCAGACAGATGGCGGCAGCAGTAGCAGCGCGTTCGCAACGAAATCCAGAAAATTCAAATTAAATCTTGGATTTTGGAGGCGTTTACTTCGTGGTACATTTTCAATTTTGATATAATGAAAACACTTAACTTTTTTATACCACTTTTATTTTACTTTAGTGACTAGTTTCAATTACACGGTAATCATTATCAAACTAAGTACTTAAAAGGCGAGTTACATCGGTATATATATTACATCTAAAACGCTTCGAAGAGGGGGGTGTACATCAGGTCAACCTGGTCGTTAAGAACGGAAATTCCCGGATTAATTTTTGCTTTGTGGATTTCAGCGGCTTCCAGTAAATCCATTTTTCTACCCTTTTCGGTGAAATGGATCACCGAAAGTACATCCTTGCCAAAATTGTGGTTTGTTTCTAATAAATGATTTGCAAATGTTGAATTATCATGTTTTAAATTGTATGATCTGTAATGTTCTTTTAACCTGGTTTCAAAATTACGACCTGATTGTCCGATGTACACTCCTTCACAATCTGGGCATGTTAATTTGTAAATTCCTGACTTGTACATCTTATTTATTGGAGTTTTTGCATTGAATATTAAATTACAGAGTTTAGTATTTGATCTAAAAACAATGTCAATGTCTCGTTTTTTAAAAATATTTTTAATTTTAGAGCTAAGTGTGCCAAAGAATGTTAATATTTTGTATGATTTGTTATCTGTGGTTGGGCTGACCGCGTATATGTAATTTTGAATTTGTTTTGTTTGGAATTTATTAATTAATTTGTTTATGAGGTTTTCCGAATAACCATTATTAGTAGCAATTTGTTTAATTGTATTAATTTCTCTGTTCCGTGATTCAGGGCTAAGTGGGATTTTGAATGCACGGGTTATCATTGAGTAAAAACTGGCTATTTTGTGTTTATATGGATGGCGTGAGGTATTCGGGATAATTGTATCTGTGAAAGTGGGTTTGCGGTAAATATCAAATGTGAGTTTGTTATTCGTTTTAGTTAATGTTAAATCTAAAAAGTTAATCTTGTTATTACATTCTGTTTCTACGGTGAATTTAATGGATGGATGAAGTGAGTTAAGAAAAGTTAGAAATTGGTTAATTTGTCTGTCAGTACCTTCGAAGCATGCGAGAATATCGTCTACGTATCTATGCCACCATTTAATGTGTTTTTTGCCTTGGGGTGAGTTTAATATCTTGTTAGTGAGGTTATTCATAAAAATGTCGGCTAACAGCGGGCTCAGGGGTGAACCCATTGCTAGGCCTTCACTCTGTATGTAGAATTTACTATTAAATGAAAAATAATTATGTTTTAAAATTAAATCTATTAAGTCAATAAAATCTGATTTTACTAGTGGGTTTACATTGTTCTGATCTAAATGTTCGATTATTAGTTGGAGGCATTCTTCAGGTGGTATTTTCGCAAACATATTTGATACGTCGAAGGACACTAACTTACAACTGTTAGGAATGGTTAGATCTTTAAGATTATTGGCTAACTCTACGGGATTTTTAATGGAATGGGGATCGGCGAAGTTTGTGATAGTTTTAAAAATAGAATTAAGTTCAACAGATATTTTTCGAGCTGGAGAGTTTATGTATGAAACTACAGGACGGATGGGATTATCAGGTTTATGAATTTTAATAAAGCCATACAGCCTGGGGGTTCTAGGGTTCATAGGAAATAGGTATCTTGTTTTATTGTCTGGAAATAAAGTATTGTTATTTACTATGGATTTTAATTTGCTTAATAATTGATTAGTCGGATCTTTCTTAATTTCTGTGACATTGGAAGTGCTTATGAAATTTTCCATTTTTTGAATATATTCCTCGTTTTTTAAGATGACTATTGAATTGCCTTTATCTGCTTTAGTTACTATTAAATTATTGTGTTTTACTTTCTTGTTTATTGCTTTGATTGTTTTTGTGTCTGAGTCTGAAATTAATTCTGTTTGCTTTATTAGTTTAGCTATTTTTGATTTGTCAATTGCCGATATGTTTGTGTTTTTTGATGCAATTTCTGACTCTACTACAAGTGTTTCTTTAAAAGAGGAGACATTGACATGTGGTGAATATTTTGGTCCTAACATTAATATTGAATTTTCTTTGTCTGTGAATTTTATATCAGTTTTGTTGATAAGTCTATTGTAAAACACTGTGGTACCTTCTGGCGCACTACCGACGTTGTTTTGTTGCTGTTGTTGTTGTTGTCGTTGTTGTGTTATGAGTTTTTCGAGTTTCTTCGTTTGGGTTTGACTTTTCGTATAGTTTATCTTGCTGACTCTGCTACGGACATAATCGTCGAATAGGTCGAATTCTACTGGATGGAGAGCGTTGGCTAACTCTACATGTAGCACTTTGATATATGTGTTGAGTATATCTCTTCGTTTAAACCAGAATTTAGCTTCTTGTGTCAGCCACGTCCTTTCTGCTGCCTTCTTGGTGTTTTTTGCCGCTATTGTTTTCGATTTTATTGGTATTTGTACAAACACAGGAATAACTTTTAATTGAAGACACTGTTGGTTAAACCGAGCATTGAGGGTTGCGAGTTGTTTTTTGATTCGTAGTTTTAAGTACATTTTCGCCTTTATGGCCACACTGGCTTGAATTAAATCTTGGATTTTGGAGGCGTTTACTTCGTGGTACATTTTCAATTTTGATATAATGAAAACACTTAACTTTTTTATACCACTTTTATTTTACTTTAGTGACTAGTTTCAATTACACGGTAATCATTATCAAACTAAGTACTTAAAAGGCGAGTTACATCGGTATATATATTACATCTAAAACGCTTCGAAGAGGGGGGTGTACATCAGGTCAACCTGGTCGTTAAGAACGGAAATTCCCGGATTAATTTTTGCTTTGTGGATTTCAGCGGCTTCCAGTAAATCCATTTTTCTACCCTTTTCGGTGAAATGGATCACCGAAAGTACATCCTTGCCAAAATTGTGGTTTGTTTCTAATAAATGATTTGCAAATGTTGAATTATCATGTTTTAAATTGTATGATCTGTAATGTTCTTTTAACCTGGTTTCAAAATTACGACCTGATTGTCCGATGTACACTCCTTCACAATCTGGGCATGTTAATTTGTAAATTCCTGACATTGTTTTTAGATCAAATACTAAACTCTGTAATTTAATATTCAATGCAAAAACTCCAATAAATAAGATGTACAAGTCAGGAATTTACAAATTAACATGCCCAGATTGTGAAGGAGTGTACATCGGACAATCAGGTCGTAATTTTGAAACCAGGTTAAAAGAACATTACAGATCATACAATTTAAAACATGATAATTCAACATTTGCAAATCATTTATTAGAAACAAACCACAATTTTGGCAAGGATGTACTTTCGGTGATCCATTTCACCGAAAAGGGTAGAAAAATGGATTTACTGGAAGCCGCTGAAATCCACAAAGCAAAAATTAATCCGGGAATTTCCGTTCTTAACGACCAGGTTGACCTGATGTACACCCCCCTCTTCGAAGCGTTTTAGATGTAATATATATACCGATGTAACTCGCCTTTTAAGTACTTAGTTTGATAATGATTACCGTGTAATTGAAACTAGTCACTAAAGTAAAATAAAAGTGGTATAAAAAAGTTAAGTGTTTTCATTATATCAAAATTGAAAATGTACCACGAAGTAAACGCCTCCAAAATCCAAGATTTAATTCAAGCCAGTGTGGCCATAAAGGCGAAAATGTACTTAAAACTACGAATCAAAAAACAACTCGCAACCCTCAATGCTCGGTTTAACCAACAGTGTCTTCAATTAAAAGTTATTCCTGTGTTTGTACAAATACCAATAAAATCGAAAACAATAGCGGCAAAAAACACCAAGAAGGCAGCAGAAAGGACGTGGCTGACACAAGAAGCTAAATTCTGGTTTAAACGAAGAGATATACTCAACACATATATCAAAGTGCTACATGTAGAGTTAGCCAACGCTCTCCATCCAGTAGAATTCGACCTATTCGACGATTATGTCCGTAGCAGAGTCAGCAAGATAAACTATACGAAAAGTCAAACCCAAACGAAGAAACTCGAAAAACTCATAACACAACAACGACAACAACAACAACAGCAACAAAACAACGTCGGTAGTGCGCCAGAAGGTACCACAGTGTTTTACAATAGACTTATCAACAAAACTGATATAAAATTCACAGACAAAGAAAATTCAATATTAATGTTAGGACCAAAATATTCACCACATGTCAATGTCTCCTCTTTTAAAGAAACACTTGTAGTAGAGTCAGAAATTGCATCAAAAAACACAAACATATCGGCAATTGACAAATCAAAAATAGCTAAACTAATAAAGCAAACAGAATTAATTTCAGACTCAGACACAAAAACAATCAAAGCAATAAACAAGAAAGTAAAACACAATAATTTAATAGTAACTAAAGCAGATAAAGGCAATTCAATAGTCATCTTAAAAAACGAGGAATATATTCAAAAAATGGAAAATTTCATAAGCACTTCCAATGTCACAGAAATTAAGAAAGATCCGACTAATCAATTATTAAGCAAATTAAAATCCATAGTAAATAACAATACTTTATTTCCAGACAATAAAACAAGATACCTATTTCCTATGAACCCTAGAACCCCCAGGCTGTATGGCTTTATTAAAATTCATAAACCTGATAATCCCATCCGTCCTGTAGTTTCATACATAAACTCTCCAGCTCGAAAAATATCTGTTGAACTTAATTCTATTTTTAAAACTATCACAAACTTCGCCGATCCCCATTCCATTAAAAATCCCGTAGAGTTAGCCAATAATCTTAAAGATCTAACCATTCCTAACAGTTGTAAGTTAGTGTCCTTCGACGTATCAAATATGTTTGCGAAAATACCACCTGAAGAATGCCTCCAACTAATAATCGAACATTTAGATCAGAACAATGTAAACCCACTAGTAAAATCAGATTTTATTGACTTAATAGATTTAATTTTAAAACATAATTATTTTTCATTTAATAGTAAATTCTACATACAGAGTGAAGGCCTAGCAATGGGTTCACCCCTGAGCCCGCTGTTAGCCGACATTTTTATGAATAACCTCACTAACAAGATATTAAACTCACCCCAAGGCAAAAAACACATTAAATGGTGGCATAGATACGTAGACGATATTCTCGCATGCTTCGAAGGTACTGACAGACAAATTAACCAATTTCTAACTTTTCTTAACTCACTTCATCCATCCATTAAATTCACCGTAGAAACAGAATGTAATAACAAGATTAACTTTTTAGATTTAACATTAACTAAAACGAATAACAAACTCACATTTGATATTTACCGCAAACCCACTTTCACAGATACAATTATCCCGAATACCTCACGCCATCCATATAAACACAAAATAGCCAGTTTTTACTCAATGATAACCCGTGCATTCAAAATCCCACTTAGCCCTGAATCACGGAACAGAGAAATTAATACAATTAAACAAATTGCTACTAATAATGGTTATTCGGAAAACCTCATAAACAAATTAATTAATAAATTCCAAACAAAACAAATTCAAAATTACATATACGCGGTCAGCCCAACCACAGATAACAAATCATACAAAATATTAACATTCTTTGGCACACTTAGCTCTAAAATTAAAAATATTTTTAAAAAACGAGACATTGACATTGTTTTTAGATCAAATACTAAACTCTGTAATTTAATATTCAATGCAAAAACTCCAATAAATAAGATGTACAAGTCAGGAATTTACAAATTAACATGCCCAGATTGTGAAGGAGTGTACATCGGACAATCAGGTCGTAATTTTGAAACCAGGTTAAAAGAACATTACAGATCATACAATTTAAAACATGATAATTCAACATTTGCAAATCATTTATTAGAAACAAACCACAATTTTGGCAAGGATGTACTTTCGGTGATCCATTTCACCGAAAAGGGTAGAAAAATGGATTTACTGGAAGCCGCTGAAATCCACAAAGCAAAAATTAATCCGGGAATTTCCGTTCTTAACGACCAGGTTGACCTGATGTACACCCCCCTCTTCGAAGCGTTTTAGATGTAATATATATACCGATGTAACTCGCCTTTTAAGTACTTAGTTTGATAATGATTACCGTGTAATTGAAACTAGTCACTAAAGTAAAATAAAAGTGGTATAAAAAAGTTAAGTGTTTTCATTATATCAAAATTGAAAATGTACCACGAAGTAAACGCCTCCAAAATCCAAGATTTAATTCAAGCCAGTGTGGCCATAAAGGCGAAAATGTACTTAAAACTACGAATCAAAAAACAACTCGCAACCCTCAATGCTCGGTTTAACCAACAGTGTCTTCAATTAAAAGTTATTCCTGTGTTTGTACAAATACCAATAAAATCGAAAACAATAGCGGCAAAAAACACCAAGAAGGCAGCAGAAAGGACGTGGCTGACACAAGAAGCTAAATTCTGGTTTAAACGAAGAGATATACTCAACACATATATCAAAGTGCTACATGTAGAGTTAGCCAACGCTCTCCATCCAGTAGAATTCGACCTATTCGACGATTATGTCCGTAGCAGAGTCAGCAAGATAAACTATACGAAAAGTCAAACCCAAACGAAGAAACTCGAAAAACTCATAACACAACAACGACAACAACAACAACAGCAACAAAACAACGTCGGTAGTGCGCCAGAAGGTACCACAGTGTTTTACAATAGACTTATCAACAAAACTGATATAAAATTCACAGACAAAGAAAATTCAATATTAATGTTAGGACCAAAATATTCACCACATGTCAATGTCTCCTCTTTTAAAGAAACACTTGTAGTAGAGTCAGAAATTGCATCAAAAAACACAAACATATCGGCAATTGACAAATCAAAAATAGCTAAACTAATAAAGCAAACAGAATTAATTTCAGACTCAGACACAAAAACAATCAAAGCAATAAACAAGAAAGTAAAACACAATAATTTAATAGTAACTAAAGCAGATAAAGGCAATTCAATAGTCATCTTAAAAAACGAGGAATATATTCAAAAAATGGAAAATTTCATAAGCACTTCCAATGTCACAGAAATTAAGAAAGATCCGACTAATCAATTATTAAGCAAATTAAAATCCATAGTAAATAACAATACTTTATTTCCAGACAATAAAACAAGATACCTATTTCCTATGAACCCTAGAACCCCCAGGCTGTATGGCTTTATTAAAATTCATAAACCTGATAATCCCATCCGTCCTGTAGTTTCATACATAAACTCTCCAGCTCGAAAAATATCTGTTGAACTTAATTCTATTTTTAAAACTATCACAAACTTCGCCGATCCCCATTCCATTAAAAATCCCGTAGAGTTAGCCAATAATCTTAAAGATCTAACCATTCCTAACAGTTGTAAGTTAGTGTCCTTCGACGTATCAAATATGTTTGCGAAAATACCACCTGAAGAATGCCTCCAACTAATAATCGAACATTTAGATCAGAACAATGTAAACCCACTAGTAAAATCAGATTTTATTGACTTAATAGATTTAATTTTAAAACATAATTATTTTTCATTTAATAGTAAATTCTACATACAGAGTGAAGGCCTAGCAATGGGTTCACCCCTGAGCCCGCTGTTAGCCGACATTTTTATGAATAACCTCACTAACAAGATATTAAACTCACCCCAAGGCAAAAAACACATTAAATGGTGGCATAGATACGTAGACGATATTCTCGCATGCTTCGAAGGTACTGACAGACAAATTAACCAATTTCTAACTTTTCTTAACTCACTTCATCCATCCATTAAATTCACCGTAGAAACAGAATGTAATAACAAGATTAACTTTTTAGATTTAACATTAACTAAAACGAATAACAAACTCACATTTGATATTTACCGCAAACCCACTTTCACAGATACAATTATCCCGAATACCTCACGCCATCCATATAAACACAAAATAGCCAGTTTTTACTCAATGATAACCCGTGCATTCAAAATCCCACTTAGCCCTGAATCACGGAACAGAGAAATTAATACAATTAAACAAATTGCTACTAATAATGGTTATTCGGAAAACCTCATAAACAAATTAATTAATAAATTCCAAACAAAACAAATTCAAAATTACATATACGCGGTCAGCCCAACCACAGATAACAAATCATACAAAATATTAACATTCTTTGGCACACTTAGCTCTAAAATTAAAAATATTTTTAAAAAACGAGACATTGACATTGTTTTTAGATCAAATACTAAACTCTGTAATTTAATATTCAATGCAAAAACTCCAATAAATAAGATGTACAAGTCAGGAATTTACAAATTAACATGCCCAGATTGTGAAGGAGTGTACATCGGACAATCAGGTCGTAATTTTGAAACCAGGTTAAAAGAACATTACAGATCATACAATTTAAAACATGATAATTCAACATTTGCAAATCATTTATTAGAAACAAACCACAATTTTGGCAAGGATGTACTTTCGGTGATCCATTTCACCGAAAAGGGTAGAAAAATGGATTTACTGGAAGCCGCTGAAATCCACAAAGCAAAAATTAATCCGGGAATTTCCGTTCTTAACGACCAGGTTGACCTGATGTACACCCCCCTCTTCGAAGCGTTTTAGATGTAATATATATACCGATGTAACTCGCCTTTTAAGTACTTAGTTTGATAATGATTACCGTGTAATTGAAACTAGTCACTAAAGTAAAATAAAAGTGGTATAAAAAAGTTAAGTGTTTTCATTATATCAAAATTCAAATTAAGTTTCCAAAAAGCTCCGCGAGATGTCACCAGGAGTACAAATTGGAATGAAAAATCGAATGTGTCAAATGTCAACAACAAGAAAAGAGACATGTGCAGTGTAATTTGTTTCAAATGTAAACAGAGTGGACATTTTATGTCAAAATGCCCCAACAATAAACTGAACGGTGTTTTTAGTGCAGTATTTACAACAGGACAATTTAAAAACACGGACTGGTATGTTGACAGTGGCGCAAGTGTTCATTTAACTGCAAGAAAAAGGTGGTTAAGAAATGAAAGAAATCCGAACTTGACAGAAATTGTAGTGGCCAATAATAATAAATTGCAAGTAGAATGTGCAGGTGATGTGCAAATAAAAACAATTGCAGGCACCTCAGAACACGATATTGTAATCAAAGACGTACAATTTGTCCCAAACCTAACCACAAACTTACTGTCAGTTTGTCAGCTTATAAACAAAGGCAATAAAGTGTGTTTCGATGAGAAAGGTTGTAAGATTTACAATTCTCATAATATTCTAGTGGCAACAGCTGATTTAAAGAATAACGTCTATAAACTAAAACTCAGTGAACAAAACGCAGCGTTTTTAAATGGTGGCGATAATAGTGAGGTTTGGCATCGTCGCTTAGGCCATTTAAATAGTGCATACATGAAGAAAATGTGTGAATTAGTTGATGATTTTGAATATAAAGCACAAAGTGACATCAGTATTCAAAATTGTGAAGTATGTTGTCAAGGCAAACAGAGCCGGCTGCCATTCCCAAGTAAAGGAAGTCGAGCTGAAGAAGTGTTGGAGCTAATTCACAGTGACATTTGTGGCCCCATGGAAACCACTTCACTGGGAGGTGCAAGATATTTTCTGACATTTATAGATGACTATAGTAGAATGTGTTTTATGTATTTCCTGAAAACAAAAGATGAAATGCATGAAAGGTTCATAGAATTTAAAAATTTAGTTGAAAAATCAGCAGAATAAGAAACTAAAGATTTTAAGGACTGATAATGGAGGTGAATATTGTAGCAAATATTTTGAAGATTATCTTAAGAAAAATGGAATTATTCATCAGAAAACAAATAGTCATACGCCAGAACAGAACGGCATGGCAGAGCGTTGCAACCGCACCATTATTGAAAGGGCGAAGTGCTTGATGTTTGATAATAATGTTAGTAAAGGGCTGTGGGCAGAGGCCTGTAATACTGCATGTTACCTCAAAAATCGTTCTATTGCTGCAGGAATTTCTAAAACTCCGTTTGAACTATGGACGGGTAAAAGGCCCAACATCAGTCATTTGCGAACATATGGTAGTACTACTATGGTACATGTTCCAAAAGCAAATAGTAACAAGTGGGACAAAAAGGCCATAAAACATATTTTAGTTGGCTATGATGAAAACACTAAAGGCTATAGATGTTACAATCCAATCACCAAAAAGGTAATAACTAGTAGAGACGTTACAGTGATTGAGACGTCAAAAGATATAAATATATTTCCTAAGATGATCGAAGGAGATAAGGCAGAAATTCCAGATTTAGTGGGGGAATAAGCGAGGTCAACTTCATCAGCAGAAGATGCAGTGATTGCTCAACCGGTCACTGAAGATTCATCTGAAGATGCTGATGACTCCGATAATGAATATGTACCTCAAAATTTGAACCCAGAAGTCGTTCAAGAACAAAGGACATCGGACAGACCAAGAAAAAAAAGGGAGTTCAAAGATTTTGTCATCTATCTTAGTACAGATAGTGTTGGAACCAATGCACCAACAACTGTTCCAGAAGCATTCTCAAGACCAGACGAGGATAAATGGAAGGAGGCAATGGTAGAAGAAATTAGGTCATTCAAAGAAAACGACACGTGGGAACTCGACGATCGACCAAATGAGGGAACTGTTGTCGACTGCAAGTGGGTGTTTAAAATAAAGTGCAATAGTGAGAATGAGAAAAGCTACAGAACAAGACTAGTAGCAAAGGGTTATACTCAAAGAGAGGGTATCGACTATACTGAAACCTTCGTGCCAGTCGTGCGTCACTCAACATTGAGAACTTTAATAGCATTAAGTGTAAAACTTAATTTAAAAATTGTACATTTAGATGTAAAAACAGCCTTCTTGAATGGTGTTATAAAAGAAAATGTCTACATGAGACAGCCAGAGGGTTTTGTTTTAAGGGGAAATGAAAATAGAGTGTATAAATTGAAAAAGGCAGTGTACGGTTTGAAGCAATCAGGCCGAGCTTGGAATGAGAGGGTAAATGAAGTTATGTTAGATTTGAAATATAAAAAGTCACAGTTTGAACCTTGTTTGTACATAAAGAAAAAAAATCAGTTATTAACAGTAGTAGATTTGTATGTAGATGACTTCTTTATTTTTTCAAACGACGCAGAGGAAACTGAATTTCTAGAAAATAACTTAACTTTAAAATTTAAGATTAAGAATTTGGGAGAAGCTAAACAATGTTTAGGAGTTAGAATTGTAAGAGACTATAAAAATAATGTTATTACTTTAGATCAAGAAAGTTATATAGACAAAATTTTAGATAAGTATAAGATGTCAGATTGTAAGATTGCTTCGACTCCTATGGATGTTGGTATTGACTTAAGAAATGAACAAACAGATGTTTGTGATGTAAACTTACCGTATCAGGAGGTAATAGGGAGTTTAATGTATTTGTCAGTTTTGACTCGCCCTGATATTTCTTATGCTGTCAGTTATCTTAGTCAATATAACAATTGTTATACTAAATCGCACTGGCAAAGTGCAAAACGATTACTACGTTATTTAAAAGCAACAAAACATTTCTCCATGAAGTTTGAAAAGGATAATTTAAATCTGATTGGATTTGTAGATGCAGATTGGGGTTCTGATAAAAGGGACAGAACTGGATGATATAGATATTTTTAATGATAACCAAAGTGCTCAAAAATTAACAAGTAATCCAGTCTTTCATGACAGATCAAAACATATAGATATAAGATATCATTTTGTTCGAGATGCGGTTTCTGATAGAATTGTAAATATTAAGTACTTACCTACTAATGAAATGATAGCCGATGTTCTGACAAAACCTTTACAGAATGTAAAACATGATAAATTTGTAAGGGGTTTCGGTTTAAGCGGCAATTAATTTCTAGTTTGTAGATTTTGATAAGTGGGGGTGTTATAAGATATCAAAATTATGGACATCTATTATGTTTGTAATATCTACTGTTTTTGTAATGTGAGACATCTATGAGTAAAGAGTTTAGTTGATACACAGTTTTCCAATCGACAACACGTGTTTTTATTTCGCTCCTCGTGGTTCATCTAATATCTGAATTCCAGCGATACTATTTCAACAGATAACTGTGTCGAATAATGATAAGTATACCATTAATATTGTTGTAAACATTTCTTAGCATTTCATAGTATTATTGGATATAGTTATATTTAACAAATAAAATTCTTATTTTAAACATTATTGAAAAGTGAATATTTTGAAAAGAAGTAATTAGATTTTAGATATCCAAGAAATGTTTTCAACTGAATAATGGCTGTGTAAATATTTTGATACAAAAGGTTATTAGTTAATAACTTGTTTTGCACACGTCTCATCCCCTCGTTATAATCATTGTGTTTTAGTTTCAAGTTTGAAATTGTTTATAAGAGAAAACTGATTCAGCTTTCGGGCTGATTAGATGACTTTGCCTTTTCGTTAATAGTGAAAAAATGTAATAATCGCGTAAAGTTATTGTTGTTGACTTCATGTCAACGTGACCCAAAAGGTGTTATCAAAAGCTCCATAGAAGGAGTGAACAATATTAACATTTCTTGTTCAATAACTTTGATAAGATTTAGTTCTTTTTCTTTTGTAAAACTATTTTTTTGACATTTTACTTCCATGAGGGGACACAAGAATATATTTTGCCGTACTAGTCATGAAAAGGACAACTTTCAAGACTCAGTACAGCCTTGAAATTTTGACTTTCTTTCTATTTTTAAATAAATTACAATTAAAACCAATGTTGATTTTTAAAAGAAAGATGCAAAAATATGCATTTAGGGCAACTTGATGATAAACCATAGGAATAAAAATATCCCAACTGTTTTCCCTTAATTTTTGGATAAATGAAGACAACAGATCAGCAAATTTGATTTGAATTATAAAACACACATCGATTATAATGAGGAAAAAAATAAGTGTTTTTTTTTCCTTCTTCTCATCATAATAACGGTCAACATAACCTCATCACAAACGCACACGTTATTTTATAAATAACAGCTAAATTACAATACAAATTAATAAGAAATCAATCAAATATTTTACTCACTTAATTTCGCGACATCCTTATGATTCACTTGTTTCTTTATTAATGTCGCAACAAAACAGATTGCCGTAAAACATTTTTTTGTAAATAAAAACCGTGCCCATCAGCAAATTTGATTTAATAAAAAAAACAAGCAAAGATTATGAAGAAGGAGAAAAAACACATTTACGATCAACAAAACCAAATCACAAACGCACATGTTATTCCGTAAATAATAACTAAATTACAAATTAAATTAATTAGAAATCAATAAAATATTTTACTTACTTGATTTCCTTTACTTCACAAAGGTGTTAACTTTTTAAACACATATGCCCGATGTCGTTTGTTTTTACAAACTCTTCCACAGTGTTGCCGATTATCTAGAAATGTAGTGAATTCATAGATATGAAAGATAGATAATGTACCGGGTGTCCGAATAAGAAAGGTCACCGGCTATATCTTAGGAACTATGAGTGCTAGAGCTTTCAAATAAAAAAAATGTTAATAAAGTGATCATGATAAAATGCTGGAAATAAATTTCAAGTTCGTAACTCTTCCGGTAGGGGGCGCAATGAACAGTCGAAAAGTAATATTGCGATTATCTCAAAAAAATGTTTAATAAAGACATCATAAAACTATAATTTTTGAAATCATGATAAGTTCGTGAAACAAAAATGTTACAGACATTTTGTTCTTACTTTTGAAATAAAGGGTGGGGGGAGGTTAGAATTTATAAAGAGCAAATGTCAAATAACTCTTTTGTTTTTTAACCGATTTTAATGGGTTTAATGTCATGCGAAAGAACTTATCATACTGATTAAAATTATTGACAACAATCAGAAAAATAACTAACATTATTGCCGCTAGGTGGCGTCAACTTAATGTATTGATAATTTTCCCATTTTTTTTTTAAATTTCAAATGGAATGATATATTTTTCTTAATATTAGTAGAAAGAGGATTAAAAATTAAGAATTTTTAGAATTAAAAATTATTAATTTAAATTTTAAGAATTTTATGTGTTAAATTAAAATAAATGTAATTATAACTAAAATCAACGACGCTTGAGTATATGTATAAAGGATAGATGGAATAGAAAATTTGAGAGTGGGGGGAATTTATTGGGAGACCTCATGACGTCACAATAACTCACTGCGCACGCCTTAAATATGATTGAAATAGCTATCGAATAATAAATTAAACGATATCCAATCGGAGTTTTCTCTCTATCAACCGTTGTTTGGAATCGCTTCATCTTCGTTTTGAGTCGCTATCGACTAAACTAAAATACGGCCTTAGGTTATATTAATTTAATTAATTTTTGTTTTATTTTATTATATTTATTACTAAAATGAAAATACTAATATTAATTAAATTGTTTAATATTTGTATCGTAATAAAATTATAATAAACAATAACCTCAAAAGTCGATACTTAAGTTGTATTTATTGCGTACAAATAAAAGTGTACTAGTAAATTAAAGATTGAGTCTTCTTCCTTCATAAAATTTATTGATTGCAAATGTATATTTCAGTGACCATTTCAATGCTTAAAAAAATGTATTATTTTTTTATAATAATACAGTGTAGTAATGAATTTAGTTATTACCATTTTACTCAGTTACTATAGTATGTGCATTTGTTTGTGTAAAAACCTAAAGAATGCAACATTTTAAAAGATTGTGGATTAAAGTAATAAAATAATACAAAAATATGTAATGTCCCGCAGAGAAACAAATTAATGTATTACGCCCCGTGATAACAATTTTCAAATTTACTTTTCGCATGGTCGCTGAAAGACCAAAGTATAACTAAATAATGAAATAATGAACTGGCATAAACAAAGAAATAGAAAGCAAGCAATGTGAAAATAGGTTATGCTTGTTTTCGCCAGTGTACACCCGAAAATATTCGAATTTGTCTACGTCACGAGGTCTGAATGACCGAGAGGGAGGTGAGAAGCAAGGGGAGCGTTGAAACTATGTGAGGCGCTAGTTCAGCATACCTTTACACATATGTATATATGTGTCACTCGATCTACCTTGAACTAAAATAACAAAATTAAATTATTTTATCACCGGTAGGGGGCTCTTTTTAATTTTAATAATAATTTTCTCATTTTTTTAAATAAAGAAATATTTCTTTTAATATAGGCAAAAAGAGTATTAGAACCAAATGGAAAAACATTTTCAATGTTTTTTTATATCAAAATTTTGTCTTTTATATCGTCTATTAACTCCACAATCATATTTAACACAATCACATAATTTTATACAATTAAATAAGCAGCGACATCCACTCTAGCAATAGCAGTATATCTATTTCTGAAGTTTTCGCATTTCAGATCTAAAAAATATGTCTTTCCTCGTTCTGGGTCTGAATTGATAAAAAATAGTATATTTCATTAGGAGTTCAGAAAAAAGGATTTTTCCGTGCGCGCTGACCGGGAAGTCATGCAAGCACGGAAAAATCCATTTCTGGACGTGTAATGAACGCTATTTTTTATTATACTTATCTGAAAACAACAATATAAAACTAAATATTTAAATTATTTGATAATTACACTAATTCTAAAGAAATTTAAATGCAATACCTGTTTTTTGGAATTTGATCTGGTAAGCACTTTATTTCAAAATACAATATCAGTATATTCTAAGTCTGTGTACATTTGAACAAATTTACGAATTTCACAGACGGAAAATAAAACGTTAGTGAAACACAGAAGTGAAAAATACATCGTTGCTATGGAAATCGGTTAGTGCACGGAATGATCGCACAAACAAACTTTTTCTGTGCGGTCGCCTGAAAAAGTGACGATTCCATCATTCTAGAGGCATATGGAATCAACGTGTTTTCAGATAAGTATAATAAAAAAATAATTTTCCTCAAAAGTAAAAATCTGAACATTCGGCAAATCGTGGTGACCAAAAAAATAAGCATCCCCATCTATTCACCTCTCAAGAAAGAGTATATTCAAATAATTTAGTACGCTTTAGAATATGCTCCCTGGTGTTGATAAACTAATTCAGTTTTGTTGTTTCTGTTATAAATTTTATTAACCTCAAAAAGTTTTCCAATGACATTTGAAATTTTTAATTTGAAATTTTCTTTTATATATAACTTGTGATAGAATAAAGGTATTGAGATGCGGTTTTCACCAAATTTCTTATATTTTCACACACTTTCTATTGATACTAAGAAAAATATATCATTCCATTTGAAATTTGTAAGAAAAATGGAGAAATTATATTTTTTTAGCTTGGCGCCGCCTAGCGGCGACTGAATTACTTATTTTTATGATTGTTGTCAATTGTTTTAATCAGTGTGATAAGTTCTTTCGTATGAAATTAAAATCATTAAGATCGGTTAAAAAACAAAAGAGTTATTTGACATTTGCTCTTTATAAATTCTGGTCTTCCCCCACCCTTTATAAGGGAAACATTTCTGTGACATTTTTGTTTTATAAACTCATCATGATTTCAAAAAGTGTAGTTTTATGATGCCTTTATTTGAACTTTTTTTGAGATAATCGCAAAATTATTTTTCAAATGTTCATTGCGCCCCCTACTGGAAGAGATACGAACTTGAAATATATTTCCAACATTTTCTCATGGTCACTTTTATTAACATATTTTTTATTTGAAAGCTCTAGGAGTCTTAGTCCCTGAGATATAGCCGGTGACCTTTCTTATCTGGACACCCGGTACATATAATTTAAATACAAAAGGAAACAAAATCACTCATAAATTCGAATCCCGCAATCCAATCGACGTTATTCTCGAAATTGGTCGAATGGTGGTTTCGAAGTCGCATAGGCGTTTCGTACGAATTGGTATTCTCGAGTGAAATCATACGTCGAAACGTGCACTGGGATCGTATGAAATTGGTCGTTTGGTCCGGATCATGCGACGGGCAGCGAGCGCATGAAAATAGAGAGCTAAATCCGATTTTAGTAACACATCTTGGTCAACTTTAATGCAAAATTAGTGTGAATATGTGAATAAATATGATAATCTTTGATTATAAATTGAGGAATATTCTTAAAAAATGTATTTCTTACTGAATAATAATAAATATATTGTAGTTTCTTCTAAAATTGCAAAATATATTGTAATAAACGCGAGAAATGTTATTAAGAGTGCTTTAAATACGGTTATAAACATGTTGGACTTCTCGAATAAAAAATGCCAATAATTAGAGCATATAAATGTGAAACATTTATTACTCAAATCATACTTTAGAAATGTAATTTAAAGTACAGGCAGTCGCTATAAATTCCACGGATTTCTCAATACATAACTAACGTCGATTAACTTTGCATTAAATTAATCATATACTATTAAATTGTAGTAGTTATTTTAAATTTGCTATTAACACTTTAATAAAAATGAAAACATTGTGAAGCTACTTGCAAAAACATATTTTAATATTACGTTGCCAACAAATGGAAGTTTTGAATTATATAATAATATGAACCTGAATTTAAATATTTTTGCAAGGAATTTAAATTTAATATAAATCCTTTATTATGTTTTTATTCAAAGTAGTATCACGATAATTATACAATAAAAGATAGAATCGTACAAGTTAAATAACATGGAAAATATAACTGAATAGTTTTATGTTTCACATATAAAACATAAAAAAATGTGTGCATGTATGTTTCATGGAATTAAAATGTACTAATATTAAATAGAAATATATTTCGTTTAATTCTTGGATTAATTGAGCTTACAAAATAAACACCTTATATTACAAATAAATTTGTGAAACATTTGTAGTGAAATAATAATCACTGAAATTATTTAGAATGTAAATAACAGAATTATAAATTTATTTTGTTTTGTATTAAAATTAGAATACTATTGTTTGTTTTACTTTTACTATTTTAATCTCCACTAATTCAATATTGGTTTCAAAGACATTTGTTGGTGAGTACGTGAAGTTTTCTTGACATAAAATTTATATTTTATTCCTTTCTTCACTTATATAACATTTCTCAATTTCAAATAAAAAACTATTGATAAAGAGCATATTCTTACTCCTGAAATCGCCGTATTCCTGAAAGTGGTCGTACGAAATTTGCCATTTAGATTGGAATTTAAATGTGAATTTGACAGTTATGTACGACCGAAACGTGCGATCAATTTCAGGAATAGGGGCCCTAGAAACATGAAATCGGCGGTTGGCAACTATTAATTGTTATAAATTCATAGAGAGTTAAAACTTTTAAAATTTGCCACTGAAATTAAAATTACACAGTTGCATTTCACGTAATATTTAGATGAATATATGTAAAAAAACCGTTGAAATCGCTCACCTAATAACAAAGTTCTCATAAGAGCTCCATTTTAATTTATTAAAAGGGGAGACCAAACTTTGGTAATTTTTCAAAAATTCATGGCACAGTATAGTTCGCTTAGAATTATACTGTGTCGGTGGTATAAATGCACAATAATTAGTAGTAAATAACTACCGAGTTTAAAATTGAATTAACAAAATTCATACCGTATCTATTAATACGTATCTATGAATTCACCACATTCTTGATAATCGGCAACACTGTCGAAGAGAGAGAGAGATAGAAGATTTTTGTCAAACAATCGACACATGCGTTTGTTTTTAAAGTAAACATCTTTGAGAAGGGGTGAACCCTAGAATAATAAACAGGAGAACAAGGGGTGAACAATTAAAGAGTTTAAGTTTAATTCTGTTAGAAATAAAAGGAGACATTCATTAATCAAAAGGAAATGTGTCGCGAAATCAAGTAAGTAAAATATTTGTTTAATTTGTAATTTAGTTGTTAATTATAAAATAACATGTGCATTTGTGATGAGGTTATGTTGACCGTATAAGTGTTTTTTTTTTTCTTATCATCACAATCAATGGGCGTTTTTTAATTTAAATCAAAATTGCTGATCTGCAGTATACAGGGGTTCCATTTTAAAATAAGAAAAATAAAGTACATCGAAGTTTGACATTAAATTTTGGACATATTGTATAATTCATATCAATCAAGTACCTTGTATTATTTTATTCACAAGATCCTATTTTATTTCTTCCTACTTTTGTAAACCCATGGCGCAAAATCTATTTAATTAACTTTTTAATTTGTTTGTGTTTGTATTACTGAACTGATTTCACTTACTTAGTAACTGAGCTATTGGAGGCGGGAACTGAGATGCAGGACTCTATACAGGGTGAGTTTTTTTCGATGTTCTCTATGGGGATCTCGGAAACTATAAGAGATAGAAAAATGGTTAAATGAGGAAAGAAGTGTAGTTTTATAAGGCGAATAAAATGACACTTTCAAAATATTTGAAAAAGACAAGGGTAACTAGATATTTTGAAAAAAGTAAAATGTGTCAATTTTTTGAAATTAATATATCTCTATTATTATCATAGATAGAAAAAAACTGTAAAGGACAAAGTTGTAGAAAATTTTACACAGATTAATAACAAAAAATCAAAAAATATGTTTCGCTCATATTTTGGGAGATATGACACAAACTTACCTTTTTTAAAATAGAAACAATAGTTAACTATGACTTTATTAAAAGGGCTATTTTTTCCCTTAAACCGATATAACATATGCCATAGTTATTTTTAAAATAAAATAAGTTACAGTCGTTTTTAATTTTACTATACACCAAAAAATAGTTAGCCATGAAAAAGACAAAAGTAAAACAATTGCGGTTGTTTAAAGCAACGAAATCAATATTTAATTTATTATCTTTCTTTAGATTTGTCAAAAGCAACATAAAGTAAAATAATGTCGAAATTATCAATATAATAATAGAAGAAAATTTTAAATATTTCATAAGATGCTCAAAAAGTTCACCATTATTATTATGGCATAAAGTACATCTTTTTAAAATCGAATTTGTGGCTTTTTTGACTTTTCTTCTGTCAATAGAATAAAATGTTTCAAGTACAGCTACTCTAAGATCCTCCATGGATTGATATGATTGTTGATACACTTTGTTCTTCACATAACCCCACAGAAAAAAGTTTAAAACGGATAGATCGGGTGATCTAGGTGGCCATAGGATTGGTCCATTTCTTCCCACCCATGAATTAGGAAAAGCATCATTTAAGTAGTTTCGCACAGCCAACATGCTATGAGGTGGAGCTCCGTCATGTTGAAACCACTTCAATCTTGCCCGTACTGATAAATTTAAATCATCGAGCATATCTTCAAATGTTTCTTGAAGAAAACGAAGGTAATCATTTCCATTCAATGTGTTATCAAAAATATATGGCCTGAGAATTCACAATCCGAACACACAGCACCATACATTAAATCCAAAATTAATTTGTGGTCTACGTTGTGCAACTTCTCGTGGATTCTCCTGACTCCAAACATGTTCATTGTGCCGGTTAAAAATCCCACAATTAGTAAATCGCGTTTCATCTGTCCAAATTATTTTTGTAGGGAACGTATTATCTTGCCTCTTGGCACATGTTTTTGTACCACATACAGAAGACCATTCTCTTATTGGTATCACCGTCATGTAAATTTTGTGAAATTGATACCTTAAATGGGTGATATTTTTTTTTTTCAAAACTCGTACTACAGTCCGTTGAGATATGCTTGGTTCTGTTGCAATTTGTCTGGTCGATGTGGATGGATCTATCATCGCCAATGCTAATAAGTTTATTTCCGAAACATCATTAATTTCGTTTTTTTCAAGTAAAGAATCCGTACTCACCCAAATTGTGGAAAATTCTTCTGAATGTTGGTAAATATGGCTGCCGACGATCGATATATTGATTATAATATTATATATACAAACATCTTTATTTGTGAAATTGAAACAGCATATACACAATACGTTAGGAAACCATTACATTACTATATTATACATAATAAATTTCACAAATTGGCTATCGACCAGTGGTCTTTCAGCCTGTCTCTGTCCAGTCTTTGTCATTTCTTTACATGTTATGATCTCAAACGTCATTGTCAATGTCCGGGTGATTGGATGCAATGAATTGATAGATGGTTGATTCTGGAGTTTTATATCTGGAAGGGATCGCCAGGTTGCGGGGCATAAAAAGACACTTAATGATATCAGGAATGAAGGGGTTGGTGGCAAATTTTAGGGAAAGGATTTCAATACGTTCTTTGATGGGTGGGATTTTACAAGTGTCATACAGGAGAGTGTTAGATGGATTGTGTAGGGGATTGTTCGGGTGTCTAAGTTTGGTAAGCACTCGCAGGGCAGATCTTTCTGCAACTTCTAAGTTTTTAAGGACGGTTGGATGAGGATTATGGTGAAGAAGCAGGGGTCGACATATCATACTATAAATGTGAACAGCAGTTTTTGTGCTTATTCCTTCGTTTTTATACGTAAGAGCTCTAAAATGTCGAGCCCTGCTTATTACATTAGTTTTCAGGTATTGTGAGTATGGTTTTAAGGATAGTTTGGGGTCTAGTGTGATACCCAAGTATTTACACTCTGGGGCTGGGAAAACTGGATGGTTATCGATGGTGATATGGTAAGGAGAATTTGTAAGGTGATGGAATGGGATTAATAGTTGCGTTTTGTTTGGGTTTATGGATATTCGTCATTTTGCGAACTAGGTCTGTAGTGTGTCTATTAGCTCCTGCAGAGTGCTTAAAGCTTGTGGGAGGGTAGGAGCATGTGTTATTAAGGCGGTGTTGTCAGCATATAAGAGTGGGTAGGCAGAAGGATTTATGAATAAAGGATTGGCGTGATAAAGGTCATGCACAAAAATGTTGTATAGCATAGGTGAGAGATGGGAGCCTTGAGGAAGTCCTTGTTGAGGAACGAAGGATTCTGATAAGGTGTTGCGAATTCTGACAGAAAGGGATCGATTGGTAAGGAAGCTGTCTAGTATTTTCAGTAGATTATGGGGGATATTTATGGCATTGCATGTGAATAGTAGACCTCGATGCCAAACAAAGTCATAGGCCTTTCTAATGTCGAGAAAGGTGATAGCCGATTTTTTGTTTTCTAGGTGTGCTGTTTGGCAATTCGAGGTTAGAATGGTGAGGGGGAGTGAGGTGGATCGATGTTCTATAAAACCAAACTGATACTTCGGGATGCGATCAAGGATAAGGGATGATAGTTTTTTAGCGATGAGGGACTCGAATAACTTACCAAGGACCGGGAGGAGTGTGATCGGTCGATAACTCGATACCAGAGTAGCGTCGTTTCCAGGCTTATGTATGCAAGTTATTATTTCGTGCTTCCACTCTTCTGGTATGGCTTGTTTATTATATATGAAATTGAATATGGGAATGATATATTGATGTATGTTTTGTGGGAGGGATTTTAGGATATGTAGTATGTTATCATGACCGGGTGCGGAATTTTTGCCTTTGTTAAGAACTTCAGTGTATTCTTCCTCCTTAATTACATTGTTCATGGGGTGTGTTTCAGGTTGGGATTTAAAGTTAAGATACCAGTCATTTACTGTTTTAAGTATTGTTTTGTCAAATTTGTCGTCGTCTGTCCATGAATATACTGTCTTGAAATAGTTAGCGAAATTGTCAGCTATGTCTATGTCCTCAGTAATAGTCATGTTCGTAGTCGGATCATATATGGTTTGAAGATAATTTGTTTTAGGGTACTTGGATAGTTTTTTAATTTCATTCCAATAGTTTTTCCCGTGTAAATCATTAATGTCACTACATGTTTTTATCCAGTGGTCTTGTTTGTATTGTAAAATGAGTCTGTGTATGTCTTTGTTAAGTCGATTGAAGTTGCGTTTAATGTTACTGTCTGCTGTTTGTTTCATGTCTCTGTAGAGTTGTCTTTTGTATTTAATCAGTCGAAAAATGAATTTGGGGAGAGGGTATTTATAAGGAATTTTAAGGTGGGTTGGCGTGTGTTTCTTAATGGATTTAGATAGAGTGTCTAGGAATAAAGATATAGTAGGATGATTTATTATTTGGTGGGAATTGATAAAATTAGTCATGTCCTTTGTTACTTCCGTTATGTCACATTCTTTATGTCTGTATATAACTTTGGGGGAGGTGGGAAGAGGAGGGGTTAAATCTAAGGAGAATTTAATTGAAAGATGGTCTGAGCAGAGATCAGGGCATAGCTGTAGGTCCTGGACGAGGTGCTGGGTATTGCTTGTGCATAGAGAATTGGTTATTTGACATAATAAAGGTGGGATCAGTAGGGATGCGGATGAAGTTGGAATTTGAAATAAAGGAGGAAAGTTGTTTCTTCTTCTTAGGATTTATGTTAAAATCTCCTATCACAATTTCATAGTCATATGAAATGTATACAAGGAAGATATGAATGGAAAAGGAGGGAAGCTCAATGGTGCAATGGAGGCATTCATTCCTAATGTTATTAATACGGGGAGGATTAGCTTTACCTAATTTGATTTCTGGTCTTACTGCTATCATCGATCCCCCTCTTAAATTATGACTTGGCTGGAATTTGAATGTAGGAATAATCGAAAAGGGGAAAAGGCTGACTACATTTCGTTTCGACAAACATATTTTCATGGCTTATATTGGTTCTTAAGAAATTGGAGATTAGATGGGATTTTTTAGGAAGGGAGTTGATGTTTGTATACATAAAATTAATCTTAGCCATTAATATTAGTAAAACCAGTGTGGGTGCCAACTGTAGGGAAAACATGAGGCATGACCTCGGGGAATTTTAAATCGAACATTACAATGAACATTCTGTTTCCGGAAAAGTTCACGTGTGTGTCAACTTGAAATGATTCTATGAATCTGGATTTTAATTTTTTTATGAGTTTGTCTCTGTTGCTGTTAGTCGGTGCATTTATTTCCGTTGTGAATATGTCGATTATATAATCATGTATAGTGATGGGGGTATGGATGCGAGAGTGTTTTGTCAGGTCCTTGTCTATTTCTACGGTTTTTTTATTATTATTAATCTTAGGGCATCTGGTTGACCATGCCCCGTGTTCTGTCGACCCACAAGCTTTGCATTTTGGTAGCAGTTCAGTCGTGTAAGCTGCCGTGTGGTGTGCCTCTCCACATTTTGCGCACGTAATCAATTCGATACAATTGGCGGTGATGTGGTTGAATTTATTACAGTGGTGGCAGGCGATGGGAATTGGCGTCGGTGGTTTGCTTTCTTCTACCTCGTATACTTTACTAAAGAAGGGAAATTTGTGTTTCAGTAATTTTGTGTATGAATCAGCCTGTAATTACGCGGATCATGCGCGTTTTGAAGTCATCAGATTTCGCTATTATCCTGAGGCAGTAGCAATGTGTTATTTCCATATCGCTCAAACGGGCACTGATTGTTTCGTCTGCCACCTCCTGCTCTACCCCACGGATAATGGCACTGTACGACGGTGCAGCCGCTGCGCGCTGAGTGGAGGTGGAATCTGCGTTGTTGCGAGCGCTGCGTGATTGCCATTCACGAAATTCGCGTATGATCTGCTCCTTCTGTAGAGTTTTTAGTTGCGTTGTTATTATTCGTTTTTTAACGTTTGTTTTCAAAATGAACCCTTGTTGCGTTTTTATAATGATGGTTTTTGGGTCGTAACTATGGTTATACCAAATTTGTGCCATTTTTATGCGGGAGATGTCTTGTGTTATAGAAAAACTGAATGTGTTTTGGTATGTTTGTTGCTGAGAGTTGATGATACTTGGTTGTGGTTGTTGAGTGCTTGTTTCGTTATGCATGTCTTTTGATTGTGTGCTCAATATGATATTTTGTGATGTTGTCTGTGTGGGTTGTGTTTGTGAGGGTTGTGTCATTATATAATTGCTGTGTGTCGGTAATTGATTTAGTGTCTGTGTCGTTATTCTTTTTTTTTTGTTTTTCATAAAATTGTGTAGGGTTTTATTTGTTGTTTTTGGCAAATTACCTGACACAGTCACTCTTTTGGCGGTAGGTAATTTGACTGGCCGTCCTCGTCCTCTTTTTTTCCCACTGCTATGAATTCCGAGGAATCCATGTCGTCTTCGTCATTCATCCTTTTTTTGTTTTTTCACCAATTGAAAAAAAAATTTTTTTCGCTCACACGTCCGAACTCTTTCGTGTCTCGCTCGCGAATGTTATAATATTTGCAACATTCGCAGCGTTTTTATTTCACTGAATGTAACAAACAAGCATATCACACTATTCTTTATTGGAAAAATTCATTATCACTTTAAAAAACTTACAACACCAAAAAAATACAAAACAATCTTATCGAAACAAACCAAATATGGAAATGAATTAATGTGTGTTTAGAATAAACAACTGCAATTGTTTTACTTTTGTCTTTTTCATGGCTAACTATTTTTTGGTGTATGGTAAAATTAAAAACGACTATAACTTATTTTATTTTAAAAATAACTATGGCATATGTTATATTGGATTAAAGGGAAAAAATAGCACTTTTAATAAAGTTATAGCCAACTATTGTTTCCATTTAAAAAAAGGTAAGTTTGTGTCATATCTCCAAAAATATGGGCGAAATTTTTTTTTTTTGATTTTTTTTATTAATCTGTGTAAAATTTTCTACAACTTTGTCTTTTACAGTTTTTTTCTATCTATGATAATAATAGAGATATATTGATTTCAAAAATTGACACATTTTACTTTTTTTAAAATATCTAGTTACCCTTGACTTTTTCAAATATTTTGAAAGTGTCATTTTATTCAGCTTATAAAACTACACTTCTTTCCCCATTTAACCGTTTTTTCTATCTCTTATAGTTTTCGAGATTCTTATAGAGAACATCGAAAAAAACTCACCCTGTATATCAGTCATTAAAATTTGTTGTCAATAGATTTAAATTAAATATAACTTTCAATTTTGATTGTTTCAATTAAATGTAATTATGAGGCTATTGACGTCCTGTCGATAGCCGATTCATCTCCAGAATATAATTCTAATATTAATAAATGTATTTAGTTAGTTATAAATATGAGAATACAACTCATAGTCTACTAGAACGGATTTTCAACGAATGAGACCGATAATTTTGGAATTCCAACTGGATGGATTGAATACAATCCCATATTATGAAAGACACACCAAGGTGGAAATAATGGCAAGACTATAGAAACCGACATTGTGATTTATTATTTTTTGTTAACATAATAGAATGTAAAAATTGTAGCATTTTCTTCATTTATAGTGTTAATTTCTCATTATTAATTTTACACCAAAACTGTCGTTTATTTAAAATAATGAATTTGCAATTCTAGATCGATTTGAAAATAATTGACATTTTAGTGTAACAATATTATTATTGATAATAATAAATAAAATAAATATAACATTTAATCTAATTTTGAAGTCAAAGACCATTGTTTGCCATAAATAGTTTTTATGTAGAAGTTTATAATCTGAAATATTAATATAAACAAATGTTAGAATATACTTTTCAAGTACTTAGAAAAGTATATTATTATAGTTTCGTCACAATAACAAATATACCGGGTTATTCGCAGTATACGAAATGGAGTATTGTAGAAAAAGTTTTTAAAAACTTTGATTTCAGGGGCTACTTTCTAAAATTATTTTCATATTATAGTAGATAATATTAGCGGGTACGGGCTCATTTCATTCCCTTCCCGGAAGTGACCTTGACCACTTCCGGTTTCCGCTTCCGGTTTCCGCTTCCGGTTTCCGCTTCCGGTTTCCACTTCCGGTTTCCGGTTTCCACTTCCTGTTTCCGGTTTCAGCTTCCGGTTTCCACTTCCGGTTTCCTGTTTCCGTTTCCGGTTTCCACTTCCGGTTTCCGTTTCCGCTTCCGGTTTCCGCTTCCGGTTTCCACTTCCGGTTTCCTGTTTCAGTTTCCGGTTTCCACTTCCGGTTTCCGTTTCCGGTGGGCGTGGCCATGGTGACGTCACACGGCGGCCATCTTGGGACAGACAAGTCTCAAGGCTCATGTGACCCCCATACCTACATTTCATTCCCAAGGTCATCACTTGCGGATTTTGTGTGGTATGCAACCCGTTGAACCTTTTTTAATTCTCCAATCGCGCGTAAGAAATGAAAGTGAAGGGGGTAAGTAGAGGGTGTATGTTAGTTGAAGATACATTGATACAACACAACGAATAATGCGCATCAGTGTTTGAACACATCTAAAAATTTCATTCCCAGACAGTGAGAACTCCATCCAGCAGAATGTGTACCACAATGTGTGTAGTTAATTGTATCGCAATTTTATTTTTTATAACAATATTAATTTTTGAAGTAATCCAAATAAATTTTAATAACAATATAATTTTAGCTGCTAAGTATTGAGTTGCCATTAGTACGGAGGTTCCGCCATTCTCATCCTTCATCAAACCTAATACGGCCTTGTTTTGTAGCGGGATGTCATACTGATTGTGTGGATCAAAATTGCTAGTATAATCGAAGCAGTTCGGCGCGCGGTTTTTGTTCTTCCGGTGTGTTTGATAACAAAAATAAATCAAGTGTTTGTATAATTAATAATTAATTCGAATAAAAATAGGCTTATGGGGTGTCATTTTAAAGGTAATTCAATGAAGGTGTCGAATATGAAATTATAAAAATGCAATGTTAGGTCCTTAATAATAAAGAATACTGTTAAATATTCTGCGGTCTAATCTTGATAAGGAGTCGAAAGTGATAAGTGATGACACATCACGTAGGAAATAATTGCTCACACTCACGTATTGACATTGGCGCGTGCTTACAATGCATTTTTGGCGGTCATGGATTATGTGCCAATGCACTCCACTACACTGATAATAATTAAAAATTGCTGGTAAAAGATATCTCGCGTCCGGTGTAAGTTTCGGTTTTAAATTTGTTATTTCTTTATCCGTAATAATTTCTAATAAATATTCAACCGACATGGTCAAGGAACCCCGTGAACTGATTACAATTCGTCAACAGCTGACCGTGTTCTTCCGGTGTGTGTGACCATATTTGGATTTTAAATAACCATAATAAAAATCATACATTAATAATTTACTTAAATCTAATACAGAAAAACCAACGTAAATCGGTTTAAAATTTCAATATTTGTAACAATTTCTAATAAATATTCGATGGACATGTTAAAGAATAAAATTGAATTGGATCAGTTAAATAATCGAAGCAGTTCGGCGCGCGGTTTTTGTTCTTCCGGTGTGTTTGATAACAAAAATAAATCAAGTGTTTGTATAATTAATAATTAATTCGAATAAAAATAGGCTTATGGGGTGTCATTTTAAAGGTAATTCAATGAAGGTGTCGAATATGAAATTATAAAAATGCAATGTTAGGTCCTTAATAATAAAGAATACTGTTAAATATTCTGCGGTCTAATCTTGATAAGGAGTCGAAAGTGATAAGTGATGACACATCACGTAGGAAATAATTGCTCACACTCACGTATTGACATTGGCGCGTGCTTACAATGCATTTTTGGCGGTCATGGATTATGTGCCAATGCACTCCACTACACTGATAATAATTAAAAATTGCTGGTAAAAGATATCTCGCGTCCGGTGTAAGTTTCGGTTTTAAATTTGTTATTTCTTTATCCGTAATAATTTCTAATAAATATTCAACCGACATGGTCAAGGAACCCCGTGAACTGATTACAATTCGTCAACAGCTGACCGTGTTCTTCCGGTGTGTGTGATTGATAAGATAAATTAATGGCTGAACCTAGCGAAACAGACGCTATTTTTACGCGCAATGTTTTTATGCTTTGTGAGATAATCAAATGTGAATTCCTAACTACAAGAAGAAGAAGAAGGAAGAGCAAAGGGTTTACAGTATAGTTCATGTGTTGGCTAAGGTAGGTGTACAAAATCATTACAGCGTTCAATGACAGAAATAAATTAAGTGTCTCATACTTATAGGTGAAAATAATGTTTGAAGAGATTGAAATCAGAGGAGATGTGACAAAAGACATAAGATTAATACGCGGTAAGTTGTGAAAATAAAAATATTAAATAAAATAATAATAATTATTTGTTAATTGTTATAGCTACGGTGGAGCCATCTAGTGAATGCAGTTTAGATCAATGACAGAAATAGATTAATTATGAAGAAATGGACGAGTGGAATGAGAAGAAATTGGGTTTATAAGTTTATAAATATGTGTATCTTAGATATATTGTATAATTAAGGAGCGTACTTACACTTTCTGAAATAAAATTTAAATTCACGTATACCCCACGCTAAATGATTTATCATTTGTGTATTGGGTTGCCTATAGTCTTGATTAATTTAATGTTACCAGTAACAAAATGGATTGGAGTTGCATATATTAATATAATGTGATAAGTAAATAAAACACAAATTATTTTAAAATCTATATTAGAATATTTAAAAATACACATTTGACATTTGGTAATGAAAATGTTATCAGTAAAAAATTGGATTGGTTTGTTTATATTATAATCACTTAATTACGAGAGTAGTAAATTGGTAATGATTAATGTAAAATCAATTAATAATAATTATAATTTTAAAGTAAATACTATCAGTAACAAAATGGAATGGGTTGCACATACCTGAATACAGCAAAGATAAGGAAAATAAAAGATTAATTTAAGCAATAATGAAAATTTTATTGAAAAAAAATTATAAAAAATAAAATACAGTTCCAATCATATATTCCGCCTCGTTCCTCCCGGTCATCCGTCTTCCTCGTGCCCGATAGGAACCTGGAGGCGGCTGCTGCTACCTATTGGAAAAAAAAAAATAGTGTTCGCTTTTATCGTTTTTGTAGAGGAGAGGCAGATGAAGGAAGCATTGGGTTGGGTGTATGGCAGTGTCGAACCTTTTTTTTTTTGACAAAGGTTTATTTTTATCGTGATTACAATATTTTCCCAAACCTATGATATTAATAAAAATCATAACTATAGACTAAAAATGAATAAATACTTTTGTAATTTCAATTAAGTAGGAGTAAATGAATAGGCTCTTTTAATTTTCACTCTAAAAATTAAATAAATTGAACAACATTGAGTATTATTAAAATTTTAAAAATTTATCATTATTAATTTAAAATATCTTACCATTACAGAGCAACATCCTTCTCCAGGGAGACAAAAATCTCCCTGGGCGTGGTCCTATACCACACCCAAATGAATCTCCCTCCCATGTAGGGGGAGCAGTACAATAGGGTATCTACCCCTGGGGTAAACACCTCACCGTGTGAGCACGGACATCTTATCCGTGCCCCCTGAAAAGAAAGAAAATATTAATTTTTATTAAAATATATTCGCGCTTAAAACGAATTTTTTTATTATTATGAATTATCAAATGAAATAATGAAGTAGAAAAAAAAGAAATAAAAATAAAAATAATATTTAAGAAAATGCAAATAATAATTTAATATATTTTAAAATTCAATAGAAAAAGAATACATAAAGGTTATTTACAGAAATTGTAACTTACCTCCGGAATATATTCAATCACACAGGCGATTATATGGTCGCACTTTTTTTTTTTTAAATGAGCCGAAACCTGCAGCTGCATAGTATTTATATGTAATTCTATTACTCACTCACACGTGCAAAATGTATTTGATACCTAAGGTTTTATAATCATATATCTAATTTCTTAAAAGATGAAAAGAATTTTGTAAAATATAAACAGGATATATTTAAAATTATAATTTAAACCTGATACTAATAACACATATAATTTATAATTCACTAAACTAATAATAATACCTAAAGGACTATATGTAAAGCATCCTCTAATTTAATTCCTGGTAAATAGAAGGTATTTAGAATAATTACAAGGTGTTCACAATCTTTAATTTTTCGTTTTTAGACTATTGACTACTCTCTATTCTAGAAAATATTTATCAGTTTCACTCATTATGGTTAAAAATATGTAATACACGATTAAAATGAATACAATTTTCTTTACACTTAATATAATTCAATGAATAAGATTTAATTAATTTGCTAATTGGATTATTACGATTTGCGGTTAGGCGATTTCATATCAAATTTGCTCGAAAGAAAAACAACAAAAAGCTTACTGATAACACTCTACAAAACATTTTATTAAATGTATTATAAAAATATATTTCCTCAACAATATTTTCGCATACCTATAACAAATGCGTTTAATTTTATTTTATAGAATTAATAATAATTAGGTGCAACACTTCTTCTTCTTTGTATTTAATAATGTATCACCACAACTGTTCTAAGATAACCCCACAGTGATAAATATACAGAATTTTGTATTATCCTTTTTTAATAAATGATATAGGAAGTGGTTTGAGAAATTGTGATTAGTTTGATATCAGACATAAAACGCGTAAATCAAACCATTAATAATTTGCAATAATTATAAAATTATAATTTACATTATTTTAAAACCTGTATTTTTTACATAAATATATTGAAGTAAATGTATAAAAGTAAAATATTTCATATAAATAGAAAATGTGGAAATAATTTGTTAATTATTTTCAAATCATTTTTATTTAATATATTTAATAAAATATTTCAGTTAGAATAGGATATGAGGTTTACCAACTATCGACTTAATCAAAATTTTAAATAATCGTAGAGGATTTGAGGTTTGCTAATTAACGTGGTTTTGTAAAATAATAAGAAAAAACCGCAACAAGTTTAGTATAAATTAAAAACGAAACAAATTTTTCTTCAGTTCAATAGTTGCTGTGTTAGAAATCACTAAATCGCCACTGTTCACATACAAATTAGGTGTCACCACTCTTGCAAATCATAGCACGCTTATTAAATATATATTCACTGTAAGTAACTCTATTCGTTAAATATTTAGTAAAATTAAGAATGAGTAGGATTAGGGTATCTTAGAGATGATATAAATTATATTGTGTATGTTTATTATCTGATTGGATTGATTTATATTTGATGGTTATCTCAATAAATTTATTCAAATGTGAAATAATCACTCTATAAACTTTAATTGCTATTACTTATAACTCAATTCTGCCTATCCTATTATTATCAAGGGCTGATCATATATATATATATATATATATATATTAAAAATAGAAAAGAAATTTATTACATTATTCCTAAACAGAAAGGTATAATTTTGTTTCGTTTGTTATCAGCATACACAATTCAGGAAATAAAAACCATAGGCGTGTGGCAGTGGGTAATAAATCAACTGTAAAATATTTAAATTCTTTATTATATTAAAATATTATTTATAATACATTTATCTGTATTCAGGAATTTCTTCTTCAATCTCTCTCACAAAGGTTAGATTACAATCTTCGTCCATTTTATATATTTGATTGTTTAAGATAACTTGATAGCTTAGAGGCATCTTGGTACTCCTTCGGCTCGTTCTCCGTAAACACTTTTATATAACAAAAATTCTGTATTTGTCCTCCCCTCGCAATAATTTCTTTTAGTTCTTTACTGATATCTTTGTACAATTTTTCCGTAAACCACTGTCTTGTTTTTGGTAATGACATTTTTTTCTTAGAACTTAGATAACGTCATGATGTTATTCAATAATATCTTGTCGTCGTAGTTCGTTTTCGATCAATGAAATTTCATTGATGTGAGAATTATTTTCGGCCTGTTTGGATGTATGAAGCAACCATAGTCTTTCAATCAATTCATTAGGATCGTTCCAATTTGAGAAATCATTTTTAATTTCACTTACCCTCGGTCGCAATTCTTTGTCTGAGTCTTCGCTGATGTTTTCAGTTAAATTCTCTACCGAGCAGGCATTGCTGCTGTTATTGTATTTATGAGCTCTTTGAATTTCTTTCAGTATAGAATTTTTAAAGGATGAAAGTTCATTTCTGTAAAATCTTTTAAATTCATCAATTACCTCATAAAATTTTTTTGAATTATTACATTCATGATCATTTTTACTTCTTTGTAATTGTAATACTTTTTCACGAATATTATTTTGTATCCGTTTCAAGGTTGTAATACCTTCTTTTTGTAACAATTTATTATCCATATCGTCGTCATCATTTAACAATACTGTAGCATAGCTATACGGGGATGCAAATAAAAAAAAAATCAAACAACTCTAGAGGAGAAAAGTTCTCCATCATATCGTATATTTTTTTTAAATTAAGAGGCTGATTTAAAAAAAGAGGCTGATTAGAAAAGAGAGGCTGATTAAAAAAAAAGAGGCTGATTAGAAAAGAGGCTGATTAAAAAAAACAGGCTGATTAGAAAAGAGCACCACCAAAATTAGAGGCTCATTCAAAAATAGGTTAAAAGCCTGATTAGAAAAGAGGCTCATTTAGAAAAAGAGCACAAAAAGAGGAAAAAAGATATATGCTATAGCTATAGCATAGCTATAGCATAGCTATAGCATAGCTATAGCATAGCTATAGCATAGCTATAGCATAGCTATAGCATAGCTATAGCATAGCTATAGCATAGCTATACATACTGTAGCTATGCTATAGCATACTGTAGCTATGCTACAGTATGTATAGCTATGCTATAGCTATGCTATAGCTATGCTATAGCTATGCTATAGCTATGCTATAGCTATGCTATAGCTATGCTATAGCTATGCTATAGCTATGCTATAGCTATGCTATAGCTATGCTTTTTGTGCTCTTTTTCTAAATGAGCCTCTTTTCTAATCAGGCTTTTAACCTATTTTTGAATGAGCCTCTAATTTTGGTGGTGCTCTTTTCTAATCAGCCTGTTTTTTTTAATCAGCCTCTTTTCTAATCAGCCTCTTTTTTTTTAATCAGCCTCTCTTTTCTAATCAGCCTCTTTTTTTAAATCAGCCTCTTAATTTAAAAAAAATATACGATATGATGGAGAACTTTTCTCCTCTAGAGTTGTTTGATTTTTTTTTTATTTGCATCCCCGTATAGCTATGCTACAGTATTGTTAAATGATGACGACGATATGGATAATAAATTGTTACAAAAAGAAGGTATTACAACCTTGAAACGGATACAAAATAATATTCGTGAAAAAGTATTACAATTACAAAGAAGTAAAAATGATCATGAATGTAATAATTCAAAAAAATTTTATGAGGTAATTGATGAATTTAAAAGATTTTACAGAAATGAACTTTCATCCTTTAAAAATTCTATACTGAAAGAAATTCAAAGAGCTCATAAATACAATAACAGCAGCAATGCCTGCTCGGTAGAGAATTTAACTGAAAACATCAGCGAAGACTCAGACAAAGAATTGCGACCGAGGGTAAGTGAAATTAAAAATGATTTCTCAAATTGGAACGATCCTAATGAATTGATTGAAAGACTATGGTTGCTTCATACATCCAAACAGGCCGAAAATAATTCTCACATCAATGAAATTTCATTGATCGAAAACGAACTACGACGACAAGATATTATTGAATAACATCATGACGTTATCTAAGTTCTAAGAAAAAAATGTCATTACCAAAAACAAGACAGTGGTTTACGGAAAAATTGTACAAAGATATCAGTAAAGAACTAAAAGAAATTATTGCGAGGGGAGGACAAATACAGAATTTTTGTTATATAAAAGTGTTTACGGAGAACGAGCCGAAGGAGTACCAAGATGCCTCTAAGCTATCAAGTTATCTTAAACAATCAAATATATAAAATGGACGAAGATTGTAATCTAACCTTTGTGAGAGAGATTGAAGAAGAAATTCCTGAATACAGATAAATGTATTATAAATAATATTTTAATATAATAAAGAATTTAAATATTTTACAGTTGATTTATTACCCACTGCCACACGCCTATGGTTTTTATTTCCTGAATTGTGTATGCTGATAACAAACGAAACAAAATTATACCTTTCTGTTTAGGAATAATGTAATAAATTTCTTTTCTATTTTTAATATATATATATATATATATATATATGATCAGCCCTTGATAATAATAGGATAGGCAGAATTGAGTTATAAGTAATAGCAATTAAAGTTTATAGAGTGATTATTTCACATTTGAATAAATTTATTGAGATAACCATCAAATATAAATCAATCCAATCAGATAATAAACATACACAATATAATTTATATCATCTCTAAGATACCCTAATCCTACTCATTCTTAATTTTACTAAATATTTAACGAATAGAGTTACTTACAGTGAATATATATTTAATAAGCGTGCTATGATTTGCAAGAGTGGTGACACCTAATTTGTATGTGAACAGTGGCGATTTAGTGATTTCTAACACAGCAACTATTGAACTGAAGAAAAATTTGTTTCGTTTTTAATTTATACTAAACTTGTTGCGGTTTTTTCTTATTATTTTACAAAACCACGTTAATTAGCAAACCTCAAATCCTCTACGATTATTTAAAATTTTGATTAAGTCGATAGTTGGTAAACCTCATATCCTATTCTAACTGAAATATTTTATTAAATATATTAAATAAAAATGATTTGAAAATAATTAACAAATTATTTCCACATTTTCTATTTATATGAAATATTTTACTTTTATACATTTACTTCAATATATTTATGTAAAAAATACAGGTTTTAAAATAATGTAAATTATAATTTTATAATTATTGCAAATTATTAATGGTTTGATTTACGCGTTTTATGTCTGATATCAAACTAATCACAATTTCTCAAACCACTTCCTATATCATTTATTAAAAAAGGATAATACAAAATTCTGTATATTTATCACTGTGGGGTTATCTTAGAACAGTTGTGGTGATACATTATTAAATACAAAGAAGAAGAAGTGTTGCACCTAATTATTATTAATTCTATAAAATAAAATTAAACGCATTTGTTATAGGTATGCGAAAATATTGTTGAGGAAATATATTTTTATAATACATTTAATAAAATGTTTTGTAGAGTGTTATCAGTAAGCTTTTTGTTGTTTTTCTTTCGAGCAAATTTGATATGAAATCGCCTAACCGCAAATCGTAATAATCCAATTAGCAAATTAATTAAATCTTATTCATTGAATTATATTAAGTGTAAAGAAAATTGTATTCATTTTAATCGTGTATTACATATTTTTAACCATAATGAGTGAAACTGATAAATATTTTCTAGAATAGAGAGTAGTCAATAGTCTAAAAACGAAAAATTAAAGATTGTGAACACCTTGTAATTATTCTAAATACCTTCTATTTACCAGGAATTAAATTAGAGGATGCTTTACATATAGTCCTTTAGGTATTATTATTAGTTTAGTGAATTATAAATTATATGTGTTATTAGTATCAGGTTTAAATTATAATTTTAAATATATCCTGTTTATATTTTACAAAATTCTTTTCATCTTTTAAGAAATTAGATATATGATTATAAAACCTTAGGTATCAAATACATTTTGCACGTGTGAGTGAGTAATAGAATTACATATAAATACTATGCAGCTGCAGGTTTCGGCTCATTTAAAAAAAAAAAAGTGCGACCATATAATCGCCTGTGTGATTGAATATATTCCGGAGGTAAGTTACAATTTCTGTAAATAACCTTTATGTATTCTTTTTCTATTGAATTTTAAAATATATTAAATTATTATTTGCATTTTCTTAAATATTATTTTTATTTTTATTTCTTTTTTTTCTACTTCATTATTTCATTTGATAATTCATAATAATAAAAAAATTCGTTTTAAGCGCGAATATATTTTAATAAAAATTAATATTTTCTTTCTTTTCAGGGGGCACGGATAAGATGTCCGTGCTCACACGGTGAGGTGTTTACCCCAGGGGTAGATACCCTATTGTACTGCTCCCCCTACATGGGAGGGAGATTCATTTGGGTGTGGTATAGGACCACGCCCAGGGAGATTTTTGTCTCCCTGGAGAAGGATGTTGCTCTGTAATGGTAAGATATTTTAAATTAATAATGATAAATTTTTAAAATTTTAATAATACTCAATGTTGTTCAATTTATTTAATTTTTAGAGTGAAAATTAAAAGAGCCTATTCATTTACTCCTACTTAATTGAAATTACAAAAGTATTTATTCATTTTTAGTCTATAGTTATGATTTTTATTAATATCATAGGTTTGGGAAAATATTGTAATCACGATAAAAATAAACCTTTGTCAAAAAAAAAAAAGGTTCGACACTGCCATACACCCAACCCAATGCTTCCTTCATCTGCCTCTCCTCTACAAAAACGATAAAAGCGAACACTATTTTTTTTTTTCCAATAGGTAGCAGCAGCCGCCTCCAGGTTCCTATCGGGCACGAGGAAGACGGATGACCGGGAGGAACGAGGCGGAATATATGATTGGAACTGTATTTTATTTTTTATAATTTTTTTTCAATAAAATTTTCATTATTGCTTAAATTAATCTTTTATTTTCCTTATCTTTGCTGTATTCAGGTATGTGCAACCCATTCCATTTTGTTACTGATAGTATTTACTTTAAAATTATAATTATTATTAATTGATTTTACATTAATCATTACCAATTTACTACTCTCGTAATTAAGTGATTATAATATAAACAAACCAATCCAATTTTTTACTGATAACATTTTCATTACCAAATGTCAAATGTGTATTTTTAAATATTCTAATATAGATTTTAAAATAATTTGTGTTTTATTTACTTATCACATTATATTAATATATGCAACTCCAATCCATTTTGTTACTGGTAACATTAAATTAATCAAGACTATAGGCAACCCAATACACAAATGATAAATCATTTAGCGTGGGGTATACGTGAATTTAAATTTTATTTCAGAAAGTGTAAGTACGCTCCTTAATTATACAATATATCTAAGATACACATATTTATAAACTTATAAACCCAATTTCTTCTCATTCCACTCGTCCATTTCTTCATAATTAATCTATTTCTGTCATTGATCTAAACTGCATTCACTAGATGGCTCCACCGTAGCTATAACAATTAACAAATAATTATTATTATTTTATTTAATATTTTTATTTTCACAACTTACCGCGTATTAATCTTATGTCTTTTGTCACATCTCCTCTGATTTCAATCTCTTCAAACATTATTTTCACCTATAAGTATGAGACACTTAATTTATTTCTGTCATTGAACGCTGTAATGATTTTGTACACCTACCTTAGCCAACACATGAACTATACTGTAAACCCTTTGCTCTTCCTTCTTCTTCTTCTTGTAGTTAGGAATTCACATTTGATTATCTCACAAAGCATAAAAACTTTGCGCGTAAAAATAGCGTCTGTTTCGCTAGGTTCAGCCATTAATTTATCTTATCAATCACACACACCGGAAGAACACGGTCAGCTGTTGACGAATTGTAATCAGTTCACGGGGTTCCTTGACCATGTCGGTTGAATATTTATTAGAAATTATTACGGATAAAGAAATAACAAATTTAAAACCGAAACTTACACCGGACGCGAGATATCTTTTACCAGCAATTTTTAATTATTATCAGTGTAGTGGAGTGCATTGGCACATAATCCATGACCGCCAAAAATGCATTGTAAGCACGCGCCAATGTCAATACGTGAGTGTGAGCAATTATTTCCTACGTGATGTGTCATCACTTATCACTTTCGACTCCTTATCAAGATTAGACCGCAGAATATTTAACAGTATTCTTTATTATTAAGGACCTAACATTGCATTTTTATAATTTCATATTCGACACCTTCATTGAATTACCTTTAAAATGACACCCCATAAGCCTATTTTTATTCGAATTAATTATTAATTATACAAACACTTGATTTATTTTTGTTATCAAACACACCGGAAGAACAAAAACCGCGCGCCGAACTGCTTCGATTATTTAACTGATCCAATTCAATTTTATTCTTTAACATGTCCATCGAATATTTATTAGAAATTGTTACAAATATTGAAATTTTAAACCGATTTACGTTGGTTTTTCTGTATTAGATTTAAGTAAATTATTAATGTATGATTTTTATTATGGTTATTTAAAATCCAAATATGGTCACACACACCGGAAGAACACGGTCAGCTGTTGACGAATTGTAATCAGTTCACGGGGTTCCTTGACCATGTCGGTTGAATATTTATTAGAAATTATTACGGATAAAGAAATAACAAATTTAAAACCGAAACTTACACCGGACGCGAGATATCTTTTACCAGCAATTTTTAATTATTATCAGTGTAGTGGAGTGCATTGGCACATAATCCATGACCGCCAAAAATGCATTGTAAGCACGCGCCAATGTCAATACGTGAGTGTGAGCAATTATTTCCTACGTGATGTGTCATCACTTATCACTTTCGACTCCTTATCAAGATTAGACCGCAGAATATTTAACAGTATTCTTTATTATTAAGGACCTAACATTGCATTTTTATAATTTCATATTCGACACCTTCATTGAATTACCTTTAAAATGACACCCCATAAGCCTATTTTTATTCGAATTAATTATTAATTATACAAACACTTGATTTATTTTTGTTATCAAACACACCGGAAGAACAAAAACCGCGCGCCGAACTGCTTCGATTATACTAGCAATTTTGATCCACACAATCAGTATGACATCCCGCTACAAAACAAGGCCGTATTAGGTTTGATGAAGGATGAGAATGGCGGAACCTCCGTACTAATGGCAACTCAATACTTAGCAGCTAAAATTATATTGTTATTAAAATTTATTTGGATTACTTCAAAAATTAATATTGTTATAAAAAATAAAATTGCGATACAATTAACTACACACATTGTGGTACACATTCTGCTGGATGGAGTTCTCACTGTCTGGGAATGAAATTTTTAGATGTGTTCAAACACTGATGCGCATTATTCGTTGTGTTGTATCAATGTATCTTCAACTAACATACACCCTCTACTTACCCCCTTCACTTTCATTTCTTACGCGCGATTGGAGAATTAAAAAAGGTTCAACGGGTTGCATACCACACAAAATCCGCAAGTGATGACCTTGGGAATGAAATGTAGGTATGGGGGTCACATGAGCCTTGAGACTTGTCTGTCCCAAGATGGCCGCCGTGTGACGTCACCATGGCCACGCCCACCGGAAACGGAAACCGGAAGTGGAAACCGGAAACTGAAACAGGAAACCGGAAGTGGAAACCGGAAGCGGAAACCGGAAGTGGAAACCGGAAACGGAAACAGGAAACCGGAAGTGGAAACCGGAAGCGGAAACCGGAAACAGGAAGTGGAAACCGTAAACCGGAAGCGGAAACCGGAAGCGGAAACCGGAAGCGGAAACCGGAAGCGGAAACCGGAAACCGGAAGTGGTCAAGGTCACTTCCGGGAAGGGAATGAAATGAGCCCGTACCCGCTAATATTATCTACTTATTATACAGGGTGTCCTATATACCATAAATGTGACAAAGTTGTGTTTTTTTAATGGAACACCCTGTATACTATATTTTTAGATTCTACGTTCAAAATAACTAGCTTTTTCATTAAGGTTATTGGTACCTAAACTTAACGGTTTTTGAACCTAATTTTCAAATATCAATTATTTGAGAAGGATTTAGGTTATGTATGGGAAATTTTCAGTGAAGTTAAGCAATGGATCATATTTTATTTTGCAATTACTAAAATATACTTATTTAACAAGGATTTTAAGTGGAGCAAACTTGTTTTTTTTTTTTTCAAATGGAACGCCATATTTTTTTACATGTCATTAAATGCACATTTTAATTATCTATCAAATGTTTCCTATAACTCGAAGCTCTTAGACATTTAGTTTTTACAAAAAAGGCATAAAATCGATGCATTTTTGATTAATATTTTAATAATTTTAGTTGGCTATGGGATTTAGAAATGTTAAATGTTTTAGTTGATCCGTTATTTTAGCTTACAAATTCTCTCCATTCCATTTTGTACCTTTGTGGAAATATAAATCAAATAAAATGTGGACCCTCTATTCCATATCATCCAATAATCTATTTTGATTACTAATTACCATATATCAATACCCTTATATTTTGAATAAATATAATAATGCTAAAAATTCTCACAAAAATTCAAAATAATACCATGACAACAAACAATCAGTTTGAAAATTGAATTGACAGTCTAGATAAATTATTTAACATTTCGTAAATCCACAACCAGCTAGAAGTATAACAATACACTTAGAAAAAAACCCAAATGGTGATGTGTCCATCATAGTACTTTCCCCAGTGAATTCGGTCAAATAAGATTCTGATGGAAAATCTAATAGGAAAGGAAAAAGATTTATTTTGAAGGATAATATAATTTATGGCTCAAACTGGAGGTGTTTGCGAATGATATGTTAAATATAACAGCACTTTGACGTTTTACTTGTTATTAAAATAATTATTTTAATAATTAAAGTCTCCACAGTCAACAAAAAGAAGATTATAAAAATAATTGTTTATTTCTAAGGGAATTTATTCTTCCGCTTATGAAATGAAAACTGTAGGTCCTACAATAAAAGTTTTATAACAAAAATTACTTATTTTTTCAGGATCTACAACTTTTATTTTAAACATTTTTCTATCCGAATTAAAAAAATGGTGATGTGTCCATCATGGTACTTTCTCCGGTGAATACGGTCAAATAAGTTTCTGATTGAAAATTTAATAGGAAAGCAAAATGATTAATAGAAAAAATTGATTGTTGTCTTTTAAAGTTAAAAACGAGTATTTAGAAGAATATTATAATAGAGTGTGTTGTTTCTTACCTTCTCCACACTCTTCTTCATTTTTTCAAACTTTGCGAATATGCTGAATATGACGGCAATTTGTCATTAAAATAATTGTTTCAATAATTAAAATCTTTAAGGGAATTTATCATGTAAACGAAATTCTTCCGCTTATAAAATGAAAACCGAAGGTCCTACAATAATAATTTTATAACAGAAATTATTTATTTTCCAAGATCTAAAACTTTTATTTGAAACATTTTTCTATCCGAATTAAAAAATGAAAAATTGCTAAGAGTAAAGTTGCACTTAATAAGTTTTGATTCTAACCAAAAGCTTTTCAGATCATTTCACTGTTATATAAAGCTTAGATATAAAGTTTGGGCTTAATCCATTTAGCCGTTTATGCGCTATCGCGGAAACACACAGACACACAGACACACACACAGACATTTTTCAAAACTCGATGGAATGGACTTAGGGGACCTCAAAACGTGCATATTTGTTGAAATTTTCACGATCACAATACTTTCCCTTGGACAGGGGTCCGGGGAAAGTTAAAATCAAGTTTGACCAACTTAAATTTCTTATTTAGTAAGTTTTATTTTTTGTTCCACTCTCTACAAATTTGAAGGATTTTGTAATACAAAATGAAATATGATCTATTGCTAAATATACTTGAAATTTTCTTATACATAACCTAAATACTTCTCAAATGGTTGATATTTAAAAATTAGTTTAGATTTTAACAAAATTCCAATTATTTAAAAAAATATTAGGTTTAGGTACTAACAACCTTAATAAAAACGATAGTTATTTGGAACATAGAATATAAAAAATATAACTTTGATATATTTATGGTATTTGGGACACCCTGTATAATATGAAAATAATTTTAGAAAGTAGCCCTTACAGGCCCCTACACATCTCTGAAATTAAAATTTTAAAAAGTGTACTTTGGCCATAATACTCCATTTCTTATAGCTTAAATAACCCGGTATACTAGTGGGTTTAACATATAATTTAATAATATGTTGTAACGAACTTCACTTGCATCGATTGTCATAGATGATAAATAAAGATTTATTGGTTGGCAATCGATACCAGTTGTACATCAATATTATAATCATTCGATGAGCGTGTTCGTTTTAATATTATTCTATTGTTGTTTACAATTACTTGACAGTTGGCAATACTTTTGTGGTCGGATTAAATATTAGTTTCCTTAGATTGGTTATACTTTTGTGATAAAGTTGTTTTTATGATCGTTGGTCCGACTATAAATATAGCTGCCGGAGCGCTCAAAAATCAGACTGCACTGGAACTTGAGCTATGCATAAGCCTCCTTCCAGAGTAGCCTCCTAATTACTTCTTTGCTACGCATAAGTGGGTTGTAATTAGCCGGCTAGTGTTCCGAAAGGTTACTGCTATGCATAAGCGTACCTGTTCGTTTGAACGGAGCATACCTGATTCCTGTCCCGTTGAATTCAAATACCTGTTTTAGAGAAGTCTGCTACGCATAAGCGATCTCTCTGTTGAATTCAAATACCTGTTTTAGAGGAGTCCAGCTAAGCATAAGCGTTCTCTCTCTGTTGAATTCAAACACCCGTATTAGAGGAGTTTAGCTGCGCTAATCTCTTTCTAATACGTCCGATTTAGTAGCGACCGGGGTTCTGCAGTGCAAGCGTTCTCCGCTACCCACTCTAAATCGTGCTCCTGTTTACTGTGTACTGCCACAGTGGAAACGTGTTCGTTCGCGCATCTGCTAAGCATAAGCGATCGCTAACGAACATCTGAAACGGGCAGCCCTTTCTGTTAATGCTGCTAGGCATAAGTGCTACAGCAGGAAGGTCTTGAATTGTACATACATTGTAAATAAATAATTATTGTGTCGCTACAGTTTAAACACTTTAATAATTATTTGTCTATTTAATTTTCCCGCAGACAGCGACATCTGTGAACGGCGGCCAGAATAAGCGACAGAGGAGGAATCGTCGTTACCGACCGAAGGATTTATTTTTAGTTTTCATTAAATTTGTATATATTCTTATTTATTTTATATTTTTATTAATAAAGTTTAATTTTATAAAGTACAGTATACATTATTTCTACACTAATAAGAACTCTGATTGACCTGAACCTGGACCAACCCGAGGTGTATCCTTACAGGGGGGGTTTAAACCGTTACATGGCGCCCGAGCAGGGACTTTAAAGTCAAATTTGAATCAGAGTTCAGAGTTGGTGTAGGGATTGTATGCTTTATTTGGTAAAATGTCTACCGCACAAGAAGAGAACGTTCCGGAGAACACGGAAGGAGAGATTCCGGGTGTTTCATGGGTATATCTGAAAAAGAAAGAGGAATTAATTAAAATTGCAGATAAATAGGTGTACCGTCCGAAGGGACAGTTACGGAGCTGAGAGCACATATCGTAAAATTTATTAGGACCGGGGAAGGAGGGACCAGTGATTCCACAGAGGTGAAGCCACCCTTATCGATGGCTCAGCTATCCACAACCGCTCAGATGTGCGACAGCGTCCGCAAGTGGAACCTGAAATTTGATGGAACGACAGATCTAATCTTATTCCTAGAAAGGATAGAAGAATTAACCCGTTGTTATGGTTATAACCCGGACAACCTGATGGCCGCCCTACCAGAATTGTTGAAGGGTAAGGCACTGTTGTGGTACAGAAATAATAAAGATTCCTGGACATCCTGGGATGATGTTGAGAAAGCTCTTCGTGCTGCATACCTCCCCCACAGATATAAATTCCGCATGGAGGAAGAGATCCGGAAAAGGATGCAGGGTCTGGAAGAGAAAGCTGCTGAATACGTCACCGCACTTCAAACGCTGATGCGTCGGCATGGAGGATTGTCAAAGGAGGATAAACTGGAACGGATATATGAAAACCTTCGTCCAGAATATAAGTTATATATTCGAAGGGATTTCCATTCGCTCAAGGAGTTACTCGAATTGGCTGAAGAGTTTGAAGTCTTATCCGTAAGTAATAATGCATTTGTGCCGCCGCCTATTCCGAGTCAGAGCTTCGTGAAGGAAACCGCCTTCGAGGGAAAGTCTCGGAAATCCAGCAATCAGCCACCTGTAAATATTGCCCATGTATATAAACCATCTGTAAATACACCCCCTGTACCGAAATCCTGCCAAGAAGCAGCTCCGCAGGACCGACCAAGGTATGAGAGGACAGAAAATTCTTATCAACGAAAAGCGGTCTGCTGGAGATGTGGAAAACCCGGACACCGTCGCAACGAATGCCAGCAGAAGGGGATAATCTTCTGCTCATTCTGTGGGAAATCCGGAGTACTAAGCAGAGATTGTAATTGCAGGCCTCAGGGAAACGCGAACAGCCGTTAAGGGACCGGAGGTTGCCCTTAACGCGGAAAGTTACAGCCTCCACACCGATTATTGAACCCCCTGCATTACATATCCCTGTAAATAAAATAGAATCAAGATTTTGTATTGAGATTAGTATCTATGGAAGACATTTTCAAGCTCTCATAGATACCGGAGCATCAGAATGTTACATCAACCAGACCGTATTTCAGCATCTCAAAGAGCTGCAAATTAAAGTAACCCCGAGTAGACCGAAAATTGTTACGTTAGCCGATGGACAGCAGGTAAAGATGGGTGGAGAAAGTTCGTTCTCGGTGGAAATTCATCGCCACCTATTTTCCGGAACCTGGATAATTTTTCATACTCTTTCAATGGATGTAGTGATAGGTATGGATTTTCTTCGGAAGCACCAAGCGATGATTGACATCAATCACGGAGAAATTATTCTTCAGAAGGAGAATTCTATCCACCTGCCAACACAAGGTTTCAGAGAGTTATCCAGCATCCAGGCTTTGACCCCAAATCAAGAGGAAATATTAGGAAATTTTCTGCAGCAGGAATTAGAGAATAATGGTGAGAAATGTACATCGATTATTATTCCTGATGTAGAGCACCGGATAAAATTAAAGCCTGACGCTGAACCCGTTAAACAAAAATATTACCCGAGAAATCCAGTTATGCAGGGAATAATCAATGATGAAATCGACCGGATGCTGAAAGAAGGTATAATTGAGCCCTCCAGGAGTAGTTGGAGTTCACCTGTGGTTTTGGTTCGAAAATCTTCCGGGAAGTATCGGTTTTGTATCGACTACAGGAAGGTGAACGCAGCTAGCAAACCAGACGCATATCCTCTACCGCATATCCAGAGTATCCTGGATAAACTACGTGGAGCGAGATATTTAAGTACGTTGGACTTAAAGGATGGATATTGGCAAGTACCGATGGCAGTGGAAAGTCGACCAATAACTGCATTCACGGCACCAGGGCGAGGACTTTTCCAATTCACCGTGATGCCATTTGGTCTGCATTCCGCTCCAGCCACCTTCCAGAGGTATTTAGATTCCATCGTAGGTCCTGAACTAGATAACTGTGCCCTGTGTTACCTGGACGACATCATTATATTTAGTCCTTCCTTCGAGCAGCACCTGCAGGATTTAAAGATCGTCTTAACACGACTAAAACGGCATGGTTTGAAAATTAATAGAGAAAAATGTCATTTCGCTAAACAAGAGTTGAAATATTTAGGCCATGTGATTAACTCCGAGGGAATACAAACCGATTCAGAGAAAATTAAAGCAATCACCGATTTCGAAGCTCCGAAGACCGTGAAAGCATTAAGAAGATTTTTAGGGATGGCATCTTGGTATCGGAAATTTATTCCGGATTTTTCCAAAATTGTCCAGCCGCTCACCGCCCTCCTGAAGAAGAAACAACGGTATGTTTGGGATGAAGCCCAAGATTCTTCATTCAAGGCGTTGAAGGACAATCTCACCCGATCACCGATACTAGCCTGTCCCGATTTTACTAAAACATTCACCGTCCAAACTGATGCTAGTCAAACCGGACTGGGGGCTGTTCTTACCCAAGAATTCGATGGCACTGAAAAGGTAATTTCTTATATTAGTAGAAGTTTATTACCGGCCGAGAAAAATTATTCTGTGGTGGAACAAGAATGTTTGGCAGTCATTTGGGCTATCCGTAAGTGGAAAGGATATTTAGAGGGATATCATTTCAAAGTGGTTACGGATCAGCGAAGCTTGAAATGGCTACAAAAGATGAACAATCCGAAAGGAAGACTTGCAAGGTGGATTTTAGAACTACAGGATTATGACTTTGAGACCTGTTACAGAAAAGGTACAGAAAACAAAGTAGCAGATGCCCTGTCCCGTAGCACACAAGTGGATGCTATCACCAGTACCGTACCGGAAGTACAGGAAATTGAAAACAATCCAGAAAAATATCCCAATTATAAAGTGGTTGGGGAAAATATATATAAGAAATTTCCAGGAAGAGCACTCACCGAGGGATTCCACACCGATTGGAAACTCTTTGTGCCGAAACCGCGGCGCAACTCCGTGATTGAAGAGTGCCACTCCATGGGACATTTCGGGATCCGGAAGACAATTGCCAGGGTGTGCCGAGATTATTATTGGCCTGGATTATTCCGGGATATAAAGAGATATGTCCAAACCTGTCCAGTATGCCAGCAATATAAACCATCCCAGCAAGCGCCACTTGGTGAAATGTGGTGGTCAAGAGTAAATGGGCCCTGGGAAGTCATAAGCTCCGACTTAATCGGACCGTTTCCAAGATCGACAAAGGGATATGTCTATTTGCTCGTATTCCAGGATAGGTTCACCAAATGGACGGAGGTAATCCCAATCCGAAGTGCCACTGCAAGTATCGTGCTACAAAAATTGAAAGAATTAATTTATAGGTTTGGGAAACCGAAAGTGTTTCTGAGCGATAACGGAACGCAATTTAAAAATAAATTGTTGTCGACATTTCTGTCAGAGTTTCAAATTATACAACAATTTAGCCCTCCGTATAGCCCGAAAAATAATCCTGTTGAGCGGATGAATAAGGTGATAGGAACAACCTTAGCTCAAATGTGCAAAGGTGATCAACGTACCTGGGACCAATGGATACCTGAGTTGACATTCGCCATAAACAGCGCAGTCCACGAATCTACCGGATTTTCTCCAGCGATTTTAAATTATGGGAGAGAATTATTATCACCGCTATCGTTAAAAGAAAATACTGACCCGGCAGATTCCCTAATGCGTACTCCTGATGAACATCACGAACAGCTGAAGAAGTTGAAGGAAATCCGTGAGTTGGTGGAAATTAATTTAAGAAATTCTTTTGTAAAACAGCAAGCTCACTACAACCTTCGGAGAAGACCATATCGACCACGAGTGGGCGACGTGGTGTACAAACGTCAGCATATCCTGTCCGATGCCACGAAGAAATTCTCAGCTAAGTTAGCACCGAAATTTGCTGGTCCCTACAAGATTTACAAGGTTATTTCACCAGTGATTGTGGAACTTGAGGATGGAAGAGGCCAGCTGATAGGGAGGTCACATGTGAGTGACCTCAAGATATGCAAAGAGTGGTAAGAGAGCAGTGGTGAGGTGAGGTTAATACTCACCTTCCGCCGCCCATCCCCGCCATTCAAACCGACGCCCCGCCGTCAAAGAAGCGTCGGGTGAACGTAAACGTCGGGAGAAATGGGTGAAGATGTCCCGGGAAAAGGCAATCCGCCTGGGCTTCATTAAATCTTAACCTTTTTCTTGATCTGTCAGGTGAGGAAGGTATGTAACGAACTTCACTTGCATCGATTGTCATAGATGATAAATAAAGATTTATTGGTTGGCAATCGATACCAGTTGTACATCAATATTATAATCATTCGATGAGCGTGTTCGTTTTAATATTATTCTATTGTTGTTTGCAATTACTTGACAGTTGGCAATACTTTTGTGGTCGGATTAAATATTAGTTTCCTTAGATTGGTTATACTTTTGTGATAAAGTTGTTTTTATGATCGTTGGTCCGACTATAAATATAGCTGCCGGAGCGCTCAAAAATCAGACTGCACTGGAACTTGAGCTATGCATAAGCCTCCTTCCAGAGTAGCCTCCTAATTACTTCTTTGCTACGCATAAGTGGGTTGTAATTAGCCGGCTAGTGTTCCGAAAGGTTACTGCTATGCATAAGCGTACCTGTTCGTTTGAACGGAGCATACCTGATTCCTGTCCCGTTGAATTCAAATACCTGTTTTAGAGAAGTCTGCTACGCATAAGCGATCTCTCTGTTGAATTCAAATACCTGTTTTAGAGGAGTCCAGCTAAGCATAAGCGTTCTCTCTCTGTTGAATTCAAACACCCGTATTAGAGGAGTTTAGCTGCGCTAATCTCTTTCTAATACGTCCGATTTAGTAGCGACCGGGGTTCTGCAGTGCAAGCGTTCTCCGCTACCCACTCTAAATCGTGCTCCTGTTTACTGTGTACTGCCACAGTGGAAACGTGTTCGTTCGCGCATCTGCTAAGCATAAGCGATCGCTAACGAACATCTGAAACGGGCAGCCCTTTCTGTTAATGCTGCTAGGCATAAGTGCTACAGCAGGAAGGTCTTGAATTGTACATACATTGTAAATAAATAATTATTGTGTCGCTACAGTTTAAACACTTTAATAATTATTTGTCTATTTAATTTTCCCGCAGACAGCGACATCTGTGAACGGCGGCCAGAATAAGCGACAGAGGAGGAATCGTCGTTACCGACCGAAGGATTTATTTTTAGTTTTCATTAAATTTGTATATATTCTTATTTATTTTATATTTTTATTAATAAAGTTTAATTTTATAAAGTACAGTATACATTATTTCTACACTAATAAGAACTCTGCTTGACCTGAACCTGGACCAACCCGAGGTGTATCCTTACAGGGGGGGTTTAAACCGTTACAATGTACAAATTTAATTTTTAATTTAATTTTTGATTAGTCAGTATTTCATTTACTTCAAAGCAATAAATAAGTAACATAACTGCCAGAAGATGATACAAGCATATTAAAATGGCAACATTTTTAACAGTTCAAACTGTTTGATATCTTTAAACAGTTGGAGAATGTTCCATTATTCATTCTTTTAATTGTTTAACACACTTGTTTAATATGGCTCATCATTAATAGCAAGTATTTCTTTTATTAAAAAATTAAAAATTACTTATAGTAGTTGTGTCAGTTTAAATTAGAATATAAAGCCGTCAGCCATTTCAAATTAATTCTGTTTAATGGTAAGTAGGTCAATGGAACAATTAAATCAATTTAGGAATCATTGTTTAGTGTTATGTTAATTCAATTAGAATGTAAAGCTGTCAGCTAATAAATTTGTATTAATTCTCAGTTTAATGGAGACAAGTCAAGGCAGTCAATCGAACAATTAAATCAATTTAGGAATCTTTCTTTAGTGTTGTGTTAATTTTAAATATAATGTAAAATTGTCATCCAATTAATTTAAATTAATTCTCTATTTAATGGCAAAAAATTAGCACCGTCTATATTATTAATACATTGAAATTACAATAATTTTCTAATCGATCTAGAATTACATATCCATTATTTGAAATACACATCAGTAAACGTCAAATGTGGTGTAAAATTAATAATGAGATATTGGCTGTATGAATGAAGAAAATACTATAATTTGAATTTATTACGTTATATTTTTGGACGACTGAGTGGTTCATTCTGGCACCAAATCCACAATGGAATACCTCATCCAAAGAATGGTATAAAAACTGTCCAGTGGGAATCAATATACTGTCTACTTGAACTAAAGAAACTGCTTTAAAAATAGAAATGGATATTGCAAATAAAAAAATCACCAACCACATTGATCTACGGCTGTAACCCACCTTGCTAACATGAACATTCCTGAACGAACGTTAATGAAAACTACGAGCCACACAAATTCTAGCTCTATTCAGTTATACCTTAATATTCAAACAATACCATTGCCGACGGCTTCGCAAGGAAGGCATCAAGAATTTCAAATATTAACAGGATAAAAATAGAGTTGACACCCAGAGCTCTAACAAAACTAATAAATTTATTCACCCTTAAGTAACATATACTATATTCTATCGAGTGTATAACAAAAATTGACGACGAAGTTGGCATTGGAAATCTAAAGTCATCACGCGTGTTATCTTAGTACAGACATGACTCGACATGACTCGTCGATTTTTGTTATACGCTCAATATATATATATATATATATATATATATATATACTATATTTCCAATTCCAACCTTAAGGAGACTAACTCTTTAGACACTCCAGATAACACTATCGCTTTTTGAAGCACCTCCTAAGAATGGGCATTGAAGGGGACGACCCGTAGATTATTATTATAGATATATAACTCCTATGTTAATGTTTCATACCGCGTTTCGATTAGTTTTATCCCAATCCGCCAGGGACGCAGTGATCAAATTTTTATTGGAAAGGGGCAATTTCAGCGAGTACATGTAATATAAAATAAAATTTATTTATAATGGAAGGTAAAAATACTCCCAAACAATATAAGAAATTTATTTAAAAACAATTAATTACATAATGATATTCTACATATACTGGGTGTTTCAAATTCGAGTCTCACGACGGAGATTTCGTTTATTATAAGAGATATCCTCTATTATATTTCTTATTGATTACTTTTAATTTCATGGCATGAGTGATGTCTTAGTATTAAACAAATGACGTGTCCATCATGGTACTTTCCCCAGTGAATTCGGTCAAATAAGTTTTTGATTGAAAATTTTGTAGAAAAGGAAAAATTATTAATAGAAAAAATGCATTGGTGTTTTTTTAAGTTAAAGCAGAGAATTTTAAAGAATAATATAATTTAGTTTATAATTTCTTTACCTTTCAATTATAGGCAACGAGTAACTACAAGTGTGGCCTCGTTACTAGTATAAATTTACAGTGAAAAACCAAAAATCAAATAGTGCCGAAAACGGGAAAAGCAAAAGGATTGGTCAAAGTCTGCAAATAAGTGAAAGTGGTGAAAAGTGAAGAAAAATAGTGGCAGAAAGCAATAAAGACAAACGTTAAAGAGGTTATAATAAATCCGCGAAAATAACACAAACAAATAATACAGATAACTGTAAATCAAATTAAACACCACTAGAAAACTTTCATCAGAAGAACAAAATTGGGCGACATCTAACAGTAAATAGACGTACTTAGTAATTACAGAACACTATAGAAACTTCGGTAAATTACCCTTTCTAATGAGAAAAAAGTGAAGGACTAAAGCAAAATAATTAATGGAAAAAAATAAAAATAAGAGAGATAGAGAAACCGAAGAGGGGGCATTCAGAGCAAGTAAGAAAATCCTAAGATCACCAGTGCAAAGAAGAATTCAAGAAGAAAGAAACCAAAGAAAACTTAAGCAAAGGAGAAATGGATGAAATTAAAGAACTAATAAGAAAACAAGGAGAGGATATAAAAAATGAAATAAAATCTATTAAAGAAGATTTGCGACAAGAATTAAAACAAGTAAGAGAAGAAATGAAAAGGAAAGAAGAAGAGTGGAACGAACAAAAACTACAACTTAATAAGAGAATTACATTTTTAGAAAATGTAATAGAAAAGAATGAAAGAGATAAAATTAAGAACAATATTGTAATAAAAGGTTTAAAAATAAAAGGCACAGGTATCCAAAAAGAAGTAAAGGAATTCATTGATAAAGAATTATCTGTAAAAACAGATATAGATCATGCATACAAAATTAACGAAGGAACCAGAGCAGAAATACTAATTGTAAAAACCAATTCATGGGAGAATAAACAAAGCATAATGCGAAACAAAAATGCTTTAAAAGGAAGAAATGTATATATAGACAGCGAACTCACAAAAAAGGAAAGAGAAGTACAAAAGGAAATTAGGGATATTGCACGTGAAGAGAAAGACAAAGGACAAAGAGTCAAAATAGGATATAAAAAACTGATCATTGAAGATAAAGTATTTAGATGGAATGAATCTACAAAAGCATTAGAAGAAGTTGATACAAAAAACGAAACAATAAACAAGAGACGTTAAATGAGACAACTAATAATATAAGCGTGATCAACAAGACGGAAACGAACATGGAAAAAGGAAAAATATGGAGAATTGGGACATAGAATGTGAGAAGCATACAAAATAAAGAAATGGAACTAGAAAAGGAATTTGAAAACGCAAAATTAGACTTATTAATTATAACTGAAACAAAGAAGAAAGGAAAACTAGTAAAAAAACAACAAACCAACACACATTTATTTTTAGTGGAGTCGATGAGGAACAAAGAGCGGCGGCAGGAACAGCATGTCTAATACACAGAAAGCATGAACAAGAAATAGAAGGATGGGAAGCAATAAACGAAAGAATGCTGGTTATTAAATTAGGAAGTAAAAAAGATAAAATAAAAAGGACAATAATAGGCATATACGGACCTAATGAAGATGACACAAAAAACAATAAAGATGAATTTTGGAAACAACTAGCTGAAGAAACAGACAAAGCGAAGGGTGAAATATACATATTAGGAGATTTTAATGGACGAGTGGGAAGAAGAGACAAGAAGTACAGCACAGTTATAGGATCAAGTGGAGAAGAGCATAGAAATAATAATGGAACAAGACTGATAGAATTTTGCATAGAACGTGATTTAATAGTTGTAAACACATTTTTCGACCATAAAGATATACATAAATATACTCGAGTGCAACCGAATAGGAACGAAAGATCAATCATAGACTACATAGTAACAGAAAGAATCAACAGGAGAAATATAAAAGTTAAAAGGGGGTTTGAAATAGGAAGTGATCACTACTTACTAATAGGCAATATAGGCCAGGAAAACATAAGAGAAAGTGAAGAAAAAGGAGAAAGAAAAGCATACGAGAAGGTGATAAGATCTTATAAATTAAATGAAGAAAGCATAGCCAAACAGTACGAAGAACAAATTGACAAAGCAATAAATGACACAAGAGATGTAGAAGAACAGAGCATAGACGAAGAGTGGGAAATACTGAAGAGAATAATATTAGAAACAGCAACAAGAGTATGTGGGATGAATAAACAAAGCAAATACAAGAGGCAAACTGCATGGTGGACGTCGGAGATACAAGATCAAATAAAAATAAAGAAAGACAAATGGAAAGTGTATCTCAGCAAGAAAACAAATATAGCTACGAAGAATACAAAAGAGAGAGAAATAAAGCAAAGAAATTAATACAAAAGGAAAAGCAAACGAAATGGGAGGAATTTGCAAATAAAATGGAAATAAACTTGAATAAAAAACAAAAAATATTTTATAAAACGCTAAAGAATATAAGGAACAAAAAGAAAGAAGAGTATATAAGAATTAGGGACGAAGAGGGAAGACTATTAAAAACAGGGGAAGAAACAATAGAAAGATGGAAGAGTTATTATGAAAATTTACTAAATAAAGAATTTGTGCCAAATCAAGCAACAAACGACATAGAAAGTGAAAAGGAAGAATCACTAGATGACGATATAACTAAACAAGAACTAGAAGAAGCAATCAAATCTTTAAAATGTGGAAAAGCACCAGGCATAGACAAAATAACAGACAAAATGATTAAGAAAATGGGAGCTAGAGGAAGAGAAAGACTATTGAGACTAATAAATAGGGTATGGAAAGAAGAAAAAATACCACAGGAATGGCAGATAGGAATGATTGTTCCTATATACAAAGGTGGAGACAATACGGAGTGTAAAAATTACAGAGGACTGACACTGATTAGTACAACAACTAAAATTTACGAAAAAATTATAGAAAAGAGAATAAGAGAAATGGTAGAAAAGAAAATATCAAATACGCAGAGTGGATTTAGACCAAAACGAAGCACACAAGACCAAATATTTACAATCAAAACAATAATTAATAGGACACTTGAAACACAAAAGTCAATATATATAGCATACATAGACATGGAAAAAGCATTTGATAGAATACCAAGAGATAGAATATGGGAAGGATTGAAGAAAATGAATGTAAGCAACAAATTAATAAGAGCTACTCAGAGCATATATAAAGAAACAATAAACATAGTAATAGCGAAGAACTACAAATCGAAGGAATTTATAACACAACAAGGAGTCAGACAAGGAGGAAGCCTCAGCCCATTGCTGTTCATAATATATATAGACCAAATAATCAAAGAAATTAACGAACTAACAACACCTGTACAACTCGGTTTTAGAAATATGAACATAGTAAGCATACAACAATGCGCTTTTGCAGACGACATTGCCATATTAGCAAGTAGTGAAAATCAATTACAAGAAAAACTATTAATATGAAATAAGACCCTTAAAAAATATGGCATGAAAATAAACACGAGTAAAACAAAGGTAATGGCTATAACAGGACAGCAGTCAAGAATAAAAATACAAATAGAAGGTAATGAAATCGAACAATTTAAAGAGTACAAATATCTGGGAGTAATAATACAAGATACAGGACAACACGATGCTGAGATAAACAACAGAGTTAATAAAGCAAACAAACTATATTATGCACTGAGCAAACACATAACAGGAAATAGAGAAATCACAAATAAAACAAAAATAAAAATATACTAAACAATATACCGACCAATCCTAACATATGGCAGTGAAACATGGATACTGAATGAACGATTGAAAAGTAAAATAACAGCAGTAGAAATGAGATTCCTCAGAAGAGTGTATGGTGTCACATTAATGGATAAAATAAGAAATAAAACAATAAGAGAGGAACTTGAAATCAAGAGCATTGAAGAATACATAGAAGAAAGACAACTAGGATGGTGGGGTCATTTACAAAGGATGAACATAGATATACAAGCTAAGCAAGTATGGGAAACTAAAGTTCAGGGTAAGAGGAGACCTGGTCGCCCCAAAAAGACATGGGAGGAAGTAATCAATGAGGCTTTACAGAAAAGAAGTATAACAAGAAGAGATGCAACTATAATGGCACGAGACAGGAAAATTTGGAAACAATTTATAGAGAACTAGTTTAGAAAGATACCCTACACCCATGTGGGTAGAAAGGGGTCATTGAATATATATATATATATATATTATAATTTCTTACCTTACAAATGATTTAAAACATTTCTCGGCACTTTTTCGCATTTTTTGTAGCTGGAGGCGCTTGTGAATGATGTATTAATTATAACGGTACTTTGACGTTTTATTTGTTATTTTATTTCAATAAAGTTTCTACAACCAACACAAAGAAGATTATAATAATAATTGTTTATTTCTAAGGGAATTTATCAGGTAAATGAAATTCTTCCGCTTATAAAATGAAAATTGATGGACATATAGTAAAAGTTTTGTAACAAAAATTATTTATTTTTTCAAGATCTACAACTTTTATTTCAAACATTTTTCTATGGGAATTAAATAATGAAAAATCGATAAGAGTAAAGTTGCATTTAATGAATTTTGATTCTAATAAAAAGTTTTTCAGATCATTCTACTGTTATAAAAAGCTTAGATATAAAGTTTGGGTTTAATTCATTTAGTCTTTTATGCGCTATCGTGGAAACACACAGACATTTTTTTCAAAACAAAACGTGCATATTCAGTGAAATTGGCGATTCAAAATTTTTTACGATCACAATACTTTACGGATGTGAAGTTACCCATAGATTCCAGCCATAGATCATAAAATGTTTAAAAATCATTACTTTTGAAATTTTCTTTCACTGGTGTATTCGTTTTAGTTTATACTATAGATTGAAATAAGCAAACGCCGACAGCTACCTCCATCCCTTCCTTCCCCACTCCTAATTAACTAAATAACTTTTATTTTCAATTTCCGGGGTTGGTTTTTTGAGATAGTAAAATAATTTTTATTTAAACGTGTTCCCCATACATTTATTAGTAATACCAAGAAAAAACATTTTTCAAACCGGACCTCCCTCACCCTCAAAAAATTAAAATCTATTAGACACCATAAATTGCCTAAAAAGCATTTATTTCAAATTATTTCTTCACTGGTTTACTATAAGCAATTTATTTTATTTAATAAAACATGCAAACGCCTTAAGACACCCTGGTCAACCCCCTACCACCCCTTCCAAAATTTAAGTTCTCATTTTCTATATTGGTTTGTTCAGATTTTAGAATTATATTTATATAGTCGCATTCTCCATACGTACTACAATAAGCATAATTTGGAAAATCTTTCACACCGCATATCCCTACCCCTAAATAATTTTTCACAAAATTGATTAATTTTCGGGGTTGGTTTTAGCAGCCATAGATTTAAAAATGTTACCGGCGTATTCAGCATCCCATACTCCTTCGTTTCCATTAAAAACATTTTTCGTAGCTCCCTTAGATCAAATTCCAGAGGGGTTCAAACAAGTTTTATACAAGAATTCCGATATTTTCACATAAATGTTTAATTTTCGGGGTCGGTTTTAATTCTGTTATTTACATTCTAAATAATTTCAATGATTGTTTTTTCACTATAAATGTTTTACAAATTTATTTGTATTACAAGGTGTTTATTTTGTATGCTCAATTAATCGAAGACAAACTAAATATATCTATATTTAATATTGGTACATTTTAATTTCATGAAACATACATGCACGAAAATGTTTTAGATGTGAAACATAAAACTATTCAGTTATATTTTCCGTTATTTTATTTGTACGATTCCATCTTTTTTTTGTACAATTATTGTGATACTACTTTGAATAAAAGCATAATAAAGAATTTATATTAAATTTTAATTCTTTGTAAAAATATTTAAACTTAGGTTTATAATATATAATTCAAAATTTCCATTTGTTGGGAACATAATATTAAAACATGTTTTAGCAAGTAGCTTCACAATGTTTTTATTTTTATTAAAGTGTTAATAGTAAATTTAAAATAACTACTACAATTTAATAGTACATTTACTCAAACATGATTCATTTAATGCAAAGTTAACACTAGAGCTGATGTTAGTTATGTTGAAAATTGCATGGTATTTATAGTGACAGCCTATGATTAGTACTTAAATTAAATTTCCACAATATGATTTCAGTAAGCTAAATGAATATTTCACATTTATATGCTCTAATTATTGACAATTTTTATTCAAGAAGTCCAACATGTTTATAACCCCGTATTTAAAAACTCTTAATAACATTCCTCGCGTTTATTATAATATATTTTACAATTTTAGAACAAATTACAATATATTTATTATTATTATTCAGTAAAAAACACAATTTTGAACAAAATTCCACAATTTATAATCAAAGGTTGATACCCTTTGATTTATTCACATATTCCCACTAATTTTGCATTCAAGTTGGCCAAGATGTGTTACTAAAGTCGGTTTTAGCTCTCTATTTTCATGCGCTTGCTGCTCGTCGCATGATCCGGACCAAACGACCAATTTGTGGTCACGTTTCGACGTACGATTTCACTCGAGAATACCAATTCATATGAAACGCCCACACGACCTTTGAAACCACCATTCGACCAATTTCGAGAATAACCCCCCAGGCACCTACACCAGGTTGACTTTTATAACCTCAGACAGATTGCTAAATGCCTCTTTGCAGTCTCTGACCTGCAGTGAATAGAAGTAAGAGCAGATAACACAGATTTGCTATCAGAGCTTATATTAATCGGCTCGTGTGCCGGAGGTTTCATTTGAAGCTCCCTAGCACACTGGTCAATGGTGAGTATTTCCGCCTGATTGATGGTCCATGCACACATAGACTGTAGCTGCCTTCCAGTCTAGGTTTGCAGCTGACGAATGCTGCACCCATCCCTTGGACAGTTTCTGATCCATCAATAAAATAAAATACACCCTTCACCTTAGTTGGAAATTTATTCCCGATCCACTGACTTTTGTCTGGGTATAGTACCCCAAACCACCTTTCAGTGTAGACTTTAGGTGTCATGCTATCTAATCTCATGCTCAGTATACTGTCCCTTTTGATCGCATATATAAGATCTTTATGGCCAAATTTGGGTTAATTTACCGCTGTATAATGATACCTGTAGGTCGCCCACCTGGCCCCCTTCAATGACTACATGATGGGGAGTAAAATCTAGTAGAACCACATCAATGCTGTCACTGGGACAGCATCGGTGTAATGCTCATGGCATGCACCACAAATGGGATAGTTACCCCTCGCATGATCGGTTCAATTAGCCCGGTTTTTCTTCTGTGCGGAATGAGAACTATTACAGTTTTGTTAGGGTTGACATTGAGACTTTCTGTCATGCACCAATTGCAGACAGTCTCCAATGCTTCCTGCATCTTTTCAGAGATGACTTGGTCATTGTTGCCTCTGACCAGTAACACAATGTCGTCAGCATATGCCTACTCTTCAACGTTCAAGGAGTCAATTATTGCCAACAAGACATCTACTAGCAGCAACCATAGAAGAGATGACAGGAGGTGAGTTTAAGACCTCTCTCCCTGGATATGTCCATCTGTTCACTGTGCAGTTCAGCGCTAGTTACAGCAGATGTGTCTGAGGAGATGCCCTGCTCGGGATCACGTCCAATTGTTTCGGGAGTATTTTTTATTGCTTTTTTCTTTATTTACTTTTTCAATGGTGGTCCCATAAGTAGGGTAGAATGAAAGATTGCCGCACTCAATGCTCCCTTACGTACAGAAGGCTAAATGCAACGGGGGCGCCAGGTGCCCTGAGGTTCAAAACACTTGCGTCTGATCTGTAGCTCGATTTCAACTCCATAATATCGGCTGATTATTTTAGGGAATATTGCAGCTGCATTGGATCGAACGTCTTTTTGAGCGGAGATCTAATGATTTTTTTTTCCTAATTACATTTTTTTAAAACTACATTTAATTAAAATGTAATTTATCCATTTCAGGAGTTAAGGATGTGTTAGGTTCTATGAACCAGAACAGTCAAAATGTGTCTGCGATATCGAGACGAGAAATGTGCAGGTCATGTGCCATTGTGGCCGTGTGCATTTCCTCTCACATATCACCGGAAGAGATGAGTGCCTGATGAGTACCTGGACGATATTACAAATGAAAATTGTAATCATTTTGTGATAACTGACTTAACGTCGAGTTATTGCTCCATAGAGTTGATGGGCAACAATTACCTCAGGAAAAAGGAAGGCGAGATTTTGTTGCTGAGAGATGGATTGGTGGCATTCTTCTCGAAGAAGAATATGTTAAATTGAAAAAGTGTATGAAGACCTCTGGATCCACGCAAATCATCTAAAAAAAAGTCAGGTAAGTTTCATTGTTACAAATAAAAATATTTAGCAAACAGGTTTTTAGTTTAATTATATTAAATTAATGTAAGTATAGACCGGTGGGTAATATCTAACTAGGGTCCAAATTATAATTTTAATTTTTCTAAAATTATTAAATTAAATTTAAACGCGAATGCCTAATTTTAAGGTACAAATAAAACGAAGACGTTACAGTTTATTTTTGTCTGGAGATAAGGTCTCAATCTAAAGAGGTTCGCTTTAACGAGCATGCCACAAAAAAAAAATGTAAACAAAAAAGCCAATGTGTGGGAAAGAATGTGAACTCAGCGGGCGTTACCATATATGGTCATATTTTGAGGAGATTCTTTTAAAAGTTATGGGTGGGGGTATGGAGTTGATCGGGAAAGAAATTGGAAGGAAAATAAGATTCATTCGGTTCTGAACGCTGGTCGTAGAAAGTAGAGTCGAAAAAAATAATTTGTGATTTTAATCGGGGTTAAAACTTAGTATTGAGATTAGTGTAATAATCGAAACAGAAAAAGACCGTAAACTATTATAGATTTCGGGCATGATCATAAGATAATAAAATTTATGTTGAAATGTAATGTTTGAGACGAGGACTGGGAATTTTTCGGTGTCGCGAGTTGTAAGCTTAGTTTTATATTTGTTGGGGGTGAAGAAAAGTCTGTGGGGAGAAACGATATTAAATGTTATAGGACTGTAGATTTATCTCGCCACACCAACTCATTTATTATAGCGGATGCCCTAACAGGTATATCGTGGTCACTTTCATGTGATTATTCGAGCATGTGTGGGGTGCAGATGTCAGTACGTAATTCCATCGTTATGTCGCTGTGTTCAAATTAATTTTTATGTGGGTGATTACAATATATTTATATTTTTTAGGGTGATGGAAAAGTCTGTAGGGAGAAACGACATTGAATGTTATAGGACTGTAGATTTATCTCGCCACACCAACTCATTTAATGTCTCCGATTTCCTGACAGGTTTATCGTGGTCACTTTCATGTGTTTGTTCCAGCATAGGTGGGGTGTAGATGTTAATATTAATTTTCATCTGCATGTCACTGTGTTTCGATTCAATTATCATGGCGGTAACAACAATATATTTATCTTTTCCAGAGTGATAGGAAAATCTGTGGGGAGAAACGATATTAAATGTTATAGGGCTGCAGATTTATCTCGCCACACCAATTCATTTAAAATCACGGATTCCCTAACAGGTATATCTTGGTCACTTTCATATAATTATTCGAGCATATGTTGGGTGGAGATGTCAGTACGTAATTTCATCTGTATGTCACTGTGTAAAGAGGTAAATTCAATAAATTTCTAGATGGGCTATTCAGTATATTTTAATACATAAATTCAATAATTAAAAGATAATAATTTCAATAAATTCACCATAGTTTAAACAGATAAAATCATAATAATTGGAAAGAGCTCCCCAGCACAATCCCACACATTTTTTTTTAGTTTAATGATATGATTAAAGCTCAGATCATAGACAGATTCGCTTTGACCTGAACACATCTCTTACAGTGGCTAAGTACAGAAACCCAAGAGAGACAAACTGGATAGGGTATAAAGAATCCCTCAGGGAAGCTCTCAGGGTAGGTACAGCACCAGTGAGGGATGTTGAAGGCTTAGAGCTGGCGGTGGAACAAGTAAATGAAGCCATCACGAAGGCATACTTGGAGAATTGTCCGGAAAAATCGGTAAAACAAAGAGGTAGTGGAACAGTCTGGTGGAACACAAGGCTCGATAAGCTAAGGGCCCAAACCTGAAGGCTATTCAACAAGGCCAAAACCACATAAGGCTGGGATACCTACAAAGAAAAACCGACGCAGTACAACAAAGAAATCCGGAAAGCCAAAAGGGACTCGTGGAGGAAGTTCTGTGAGGAGCTAACCGATGCCCCGACATGTTCCAGAATCCACAGAGTCCTGGCAAAGGATAGAAATGCTGCAAAAGAAGTAGGTCTCCTCAAAAAACCTGACGGGACCTACACAGAAACTAAGGAGGAAAGTCTCAAGGAATTATTGAAAGTCCACTTTCCTGCCTCAACTATCCTCTCAGAGGAGGCTAATCAGAACAATCCCAGACAAAGGCGGGAAAGATCCGGTCGAGAGGATTGGAGGTTAGCTACAGAAGTAACCAGACCTAATAGGGTCAGATGGGCGATAAACAGATTCCAACCTTATAAGTCTGTTGGGACAGATGGTATATATCCTATTCTGCTCCAGGAGGGCATGGAGGAACTGGTGCCGCATCTATCAAAAATCTTCAAAGCCTGTTTGGCATGGGGATACATACCGACGGCATGGCAAAGAGTGAGGGTAATCTACCTACCTAAGATAGGCAAGATAACAGACCTAACTCCAAAGTCATACAGGCCAATCAGTCTTTCCTCATTCCTACTAAAAATAATGGAGAGACTGGTGGACAGATACATACGGGCCGAGGTACTAAGGGAACAACCCCTAAGTGACCGTCAATACGAGTACCAACCCGGAAAATCTACAGATTCAGCGTTGGACGACCTAAATAGGCTTATTTCAAAGTCCATGGAGGACAAAGAGATAGCTATGGTCACATTCTTGGACATTGAGGGAGCGTTCAACAATGTGACCACGGACTCAATTATAGAGGCACAGGCCAGGAAGGGAGTACCACCGAGCTTCTGCCGATGGATTAGGGCCAGCCTAGAGAAAAGGACGATCATATCCACTCTGGGGGGGCATTCTATCGAAGAGTGGGGGGTGGCTGCCCACAGGGAGGCGTACTGTCTCCGCTGCTGTGAGCGACATTGGTAGACGACCTCTTGAGGAAATTGTCTGATGAAGACATCCCATGCCTAGGGTATGCGGATGACCTGGCAATTATATCTAAAGGCCGGTTCGCAGCAACCATCTCACAGCGGACGCAAAGGGCCATAGATATAGTGGATAGGTGGTGCCGACAAGAACAACTGTCGGTTAATCCAGGGAAGACACAAGTGGTCGTCTACACAAAGAGAAGGGCGTTGGAAGGACTCAGGCCACCAACGCTCGGAGGTAAAGTAATTTCCTTTGTGAAGGAAGCAAAATACCTTGGAGTAATCTTCGACAACAAAATGTCATGGAAACCGCACATTATAAACACCACCAAAAAAGCATCAATAGCATTGGGAAGGTGGCGTAGAATGTGCGGAAAAAACTGGGGGTTAAACCCCAGAATGATCCTATGGTTATACACAAGGGTGATCAGACCCATGATAACCTACGGAGTTGTGGTGTGGTGGCCAAGGACAGAGCAAAAGGGGACGATAAGGCTCCTAAATAGCACACAAAGACTAGCATGTCTCAGTGCCACAGGGGTCTTAAGCACTACCCCAATGGCAGCCCTGGAGGTAATCCTTGGCATACCACCTTTATTCAGGGAGAAGCCAGGTCGGTAGCATACAGAGTGATGCAAGGACCGGCACCCATTAACCGACTACACGGGAAAACACACCAAAGGCTGGAAGAAGAGCTAAAAGCGAGTCCCATAACAGGAATGCCTAGCGATGCCATGGTGACGAAATATAATTTCGATAACAAATACAGAGTATTGATTCCGTCAAAAGAGGAATGGGCAGTAGGCTCCCCCATCAAGGCGGAAGCCGGAATTTTCAACTCAAAAAGTAAGACAAGGATCGCGATAAGCCTAGCAGAAGATACTACAGTGTTAAAAGCTGAGGCAATCGCGGTCCATCATTGTATCCGAGAGATAGCAAGGCAAGACAGTAAAAGTCGATCTATAGCCATATTCTCAGATAGCCAGGCGCTACTTAGAGCACTAGGAAACACACAGGTCAAGTCAAAGCTAGTGTGGGACTGTGTAAATGCTCTCAATGAAGTCGGAGCACAGAAAAAAGTGACACTGGTGTGGATCCCAGGGCATTCGGGTCAAATAGGCAATGAAAAGGCAAACGAACTGGCCAAACAAGGCTCGTCAAAGCCATTCATAGGGCCGCAACCCTCCTGCGGTATCACTAAAGCATCAGTTAAATAATCCATACAAAAATGGACGGAGGCACGGGCCCAAACTTGGTGGACGAGCACACCAGGTGTTAGGCAGGCGAAGGTATTCCTCAAAGGAAGAACGCCAAAACTAACAACAGACCTCCTCAAGCAAGACAGGAAAATGGTCAGAGCGATAGTAGGTCTACTGACAGGACACTGCAGGCTAAACAAGCATATGAGCAAGTTAGGCCTATCTGAAGATTCGATTTGCAGATTCTGTGAAGAAGAGGAAGAAGACCCCCTTCACATTCTGTGTCAATGTGAGGCCCTATCCGGTATTAGATATCAACAGATAGGGGACACAAAACCAAGTCCAGAAAAGTATACCCAAGACTCACTGTCAGGGCTAATTGGGCTAATCAAGGATGCAAAACTGGAGCTAATCATCTGAGATACATGGGATCCACAATAGATCTGAAAAGGTCGTGGTGGTACAGGCCATGAGGCCACCCAAATATTATTTATCTATCTAGCCTTGAAGGCTGCCTACCCCAAGATGCCCGCCATGAAGTCATCAAGGTCACCGGATGTGATGACCATGCTCACTGAATGTGGTGCCTTATCAGTAACTTCCGGTAGTCACCGGAAGTCCCAGGAGTAGTGTGTTAGAGAGAGAGAGATTCGAAAGCTAATGAAAAAGTGAGATGCAAAATTCAGTGTTGCCAACCTACAAATTTACTTATTTGTATAAGTTGGTAGTGAAGCCATTATTGGTAACTATTATTATTATTCGCGCCTAAATTCAAATCCACAAAGAGTTCATTTTTAATTTTCAATGTGAATCGAACCCGGGCATATAGCGAAGTTTAGCTTACGAGTCGGAGGCTTTAACCACTGAGCTGATCGAATAGCTAATAAGAAACGGGTTAAATGTTGTAGACTTGATAGCACAGTCACAGGATGTAATAATTCGCAAATTCATTTTGGATTAAGACTCTTGTGTAAGGTATTATTGGAAAATATTTTTTTCAACGAATTCAAATATGCAAACAGAAAATTTATAAACCTGATGTGTCGAAAAAGCACAAGAACGGAAATATTTATAACTTGGAATTTTATAAGAATTCATTTTAGATAATAGACAGACTTGTATTTCTTGTCCGTGTGATTACTTGATGGTTTAATTAAATAATGTACCAACTATTAAACAATGTATTAATGATTCTTAGATAATAGAAAATTATATTTCCTGCTGAGTGATAAGGAATTATTTGGTTTAATTATTAATGTACGGAATTTTAAGTGATGTATTAGTGAAATATTATTAATACATATTTATCAGTTACAGATGCAAATAGTTTCCAAACATTGCAGAAAAAAATAATTTCTCAATATTATATTGTTCGGGTATGTTCGAAAATTTTGTTGCTAACTTCACACTGGTCGTTGGCTATCTATCGTCAGTATTGAGAACTAATGGGATCATTCGCAGATGAAAACATAAGGAAACAATCTCACATATCGCTCAATTAATGACGTATTTTTGCAAAATATATTTTCGTTAATTTCTTAATTAATTGTTGCTTTAACTCAACAAAAGTATGATGCAGTGTAATAAAAGTGTAAATATGTGCGTTAAATAACAAAAAAATGCTTTTTAGTGTGGCGGAAATACAAAAATTCAGTCCGACTTTCCAGCTAAGTTGTAAGAAAATATAAGTGAAAACCCCTTAAAACCACTAAAAATCCACTCCTACGTCTATCAATTATCATAAAAAACACCCCTTTGTAGGGGTTTTCCAATAATAACCTAATTTTATACAATTAAGTAAATAGCGGCTTCAACTCCAGCAATAGCAGTATATCTATTATTCAAGTTGTTGAATTTCAGATCCATAAGATTATGTCTTTTCTCGTTGTGGGCCTGGCTTAATAAAAAATATCTTTTAATTTGCCCTTAAAATAAAAATCTAAACAGTCGGGGAAATCGTGGTAGCAATGACACCCCATGATGAATATATTTCTTATTCTTAAAATTAGAGATCTGGTTAAATGGGCAATGTTGTGGAGTTTTGTATGCTGGTTCAGATTATGGTGAGAAATTTTCAAAATTCTGAGCAGTTTAGAAATTATTAAAAAAAAATAAAAATCGTGTATTTCTAAATAATCAAATATCTCAATAATTATTAAAGATGCTAAAAAAAAAATGTTTACCTAATTAAACCAAGCAACATTTATTTGAAACTTTTTTTTCGCATATTCAATAATTATTGAGATATTTGATTTTTTAGAAAAAACACTATTTTAGTTTCTTTAAAATAATTTCTAAACTGCTCAGAATTTTGAAATTTTCTCAACATAATCTGAACCAGCATACAAAACTGCACAACATTACACATTTAACCAGATCTCTAACCTTAAGAATAAGAAAGATACCCATGCAATCCTACTCCATTTAGGACACCCTGTATAACCACTAAAACATTTGTATACTTTTTGGGTTAATTTTTTAATAAGTATAGTTTTTTTTATTTTTAAATATATTTTGTTTGTGTTTTATTGCGTTTTATTTATTTTCCGCAAAAGCCCCCCTCAGAAAGTTTTATACAGGGCCCCCACAAGATTATGAAAATAATTGTTTATATCTAAGGGACTTTATCAGTAAAAAGTTTTATAACAAAAATTATTTTTTGTTTTAAAGATCTACAACTTTTATTTGGAATATTTTTCTATCCGAATTAAAAAATGGTGATGTGTTCATTATGGCACTTTCCCCGGTGAATTCGGTCAAATATATTTTTGAATGAACGTTTAATAGTAAATGAAAAATTATTAACTGAAAAAAAATGGATTATTGTGTTTGTTATTTCTTACCTTACAATGGATTGATAACATTTCCATACACTGTATATAATTTCTTTACCATTTTTCTCCGTTGGTGCAACATTCAGTGTTGTTGAAACAATAATTCATTTTGAAGTTTTATTTGTCATTTAAATAATTATTTGAATAATTAAAGGCAACACAAAAAAAGATTATAAAAGTAATTGTTTATTTCTAAGGGAATTTATCAGGTAGACAATAAAAGTTTTTTTAACAAAACTTATTTGTTTTTTAAAGATCTACAACTTTTATTTGCAACATTTTTCTATCTGTATTAAAAAATGAAAAATCACTAAAAATAAAGTTGCACTTAATGAGTTTTGGTTTTAACCAAAAGCTTTTCAGATGATTCCACTGTTATAAAAAGCTTAAATATAAAGTTTGAGTTTAATCCATTTAGCCGTTTATGCGCTATCGCGGAAACACACAGAGACACACACACAGACATTTATCAAAACTCGGTGGAATGGACTCAGGGCACCTCAAAACGTGCATATTCATTGAAATTGGCGCTTCGAAAATGTTTACGATCACAATACTTTCCCTTGGACAGGGGTCCTGGGTTAGTAAAAATATAAAAGGAACTTGAATAGTTTTTAATTTCACAAAATAATATTAGAAATTAGTTTCTAACATCACAAAAATATTTCATATGTAGATAAATTTAATTTGTTTTTATTCAACCATTTCAGTTATATATTTTTTTTTTTGAATGTTAATTTTTCCAAGATTGTTTAAATATTTAAAAAATTATTAGCTTTACCCATATGAACATATAATGAAAGCTAACCTTTTTTTTGATGTAGAATCTAAAAATATATTAAATATGGGTGGTAGAAAAAATATAACAATAATACGCCATGCTCTTATGGTACAGCCTGTATATTTAAAACTAATTTTAAAATGTAGTCCTGATAGACCCACATACTCCTGCGAAAACGGATTTTGAAAAAATCCTTTTAGCGCAATTCGGCGCGCACGCTGTGACACCCTGTATATTAGTATGCTACTGTATATGGGTTGTAAATTCTCTAGAAACATGAGAAAATACTAAAACTTCATTTAATTTGAGCCTACTTGATTTTTCTTAAAAAAATAATAAGCATTTTCTAAATTACGTGGTTTTTATTTTTGTAATAAAATATTTATAATAATAATAATTTCTTAATATGCTATTATTTACATTAATTACCTCTAACAATTTATCCTTATATTTTATCATTTACAAAGATTATTTTAACAGCCTTGCTTTTACTAAAAAATCTGCAGGAAGTGTAACCGCTATGAGTCGATTTAGGCTATAAATATCGTTCCTGAATACAAAAATAAATACTTTTAAAATTCACGTTCATAAGAAAAGTTTAGCCTCCGAAATGAATTTAAGTTATTTTTTTCATTTTGTTTATTGTATTATGTGGTTAAATCACAGCGGATAAGTGAGTATAATTTTATTTTTTAATAATTCTCTTAAATTATTTTTTTGTAAATTTTGAATTTAAATAATATTTGAGAGAGTTAAATATTGAAAAGTCGTACTATTATTTTGTTCTATATCTTTTGAAAAGTGTACCATTTAACCTGACAAATCAAAATAAATTGAAAAATACGCATCGTACATTTTTTTTTCGTATAAAAAAAGATTTAAGGGCAGGATCCTTCAAACGGTTGTCAGTATTTTCGTTTAATAATCCAAACGGTGCGTTTAAAAAATAAACTAAAAATTACATCAAATAGGTAATTTTTTTCTACATGCAGTCGTCAATTTCGTTTTTTGTGTTTTTATTTTTTTGTAATTGTTGTTATTTCATTATATATTCAATTTTATATTTTGTGTTATATTCAATTAAAAAAATATCCACTACATTTGGAAAATATTCTTCTTTCGATGTATTGTGAATGAAATGTAAAAATAATGTTTATTTTTTAGTTTAATCCCAAAAACATTAGCGAAATATATCTATGATTTTTTTAAAAAATACCGCTTTATTCGAGTAGCATATTTGACCTCTAAAATTGCGTAAAAGTTCAGACATTAATTACTAGATGGCTGTAGTTAAAAAATAGACAACCAGTTATCAACGCGTGGTCGGTGAAGCAGGACAAGCATTTAATTAATGCCTGATTCATGAAAGGGATTTTTTGTACATATAAGAAATATTGACTAATTAAATAAATCACTCAAATCAAGATGGTAAATCACAATTTTATTGAATCTCTATTTACCAATTATACGACCAGAAATATGTAGTAATTTTATATACGAAAGGAATTTTATATTAATTTAATTCATTATAAATTAATTATACATCAATTCTAAATTGAATTTTGAACAGATTTTTAGATTCTAAATATAATTTAATTCTTTAAATTTTCTCAAAAATGAACGGGGAAGCAGGAATTTGTATAAAATTGTCGCTATGGATAATTCGCGAAGGGGATTTTTTTTACATATATTAAATATTGACTAATTAAATAAATCACACAAATCAAGATAATAAATCATAATTTATTAAATTTGTATATATCTGGTATACATAGTATTTTTTATACGCAAAACGCATATAACGTAGTAGATCTTGAAAAAAGAAGTAATTTTTGTTATAAAACTTTTATTGTAGTACCTTCAATTTTCATTTTATAAGCATAAGAATATCATATACCTGATAAATTCTTTTAGAAATAAATAATTATTTTTATAATCTTCTTTATGTTGGCTATGGATACTTTAATTATTGAAATAATTATTTTTGTCAAATAATACGTCAATTTTTAATATATCAATCGCAAACGCCTGAAAAAATGAAGAGTGTGGATAAATGTTTTGAATCCATTGTAATGTAAGAAATAACAAACTAAATTGTAATATTCTTCTAAAAATTCGACAACAATCCATTTTTTCAATTAATAATTTTTCATTTCCTATTAAATTTTCAATCAAAACTTATTTGACCGAGTTCACCGGGGAAAGTACCATGATGGACACATCACCATTTTTTTAATAAAAAAAGGAATAAGTAAATTATTATATAAAAATATTTTGTTATTATATTTTTATATAACAAGATTTTATGAAAAAAACGTTTAATTTTCATTTTCGCACTCCATGAAAGCTGTGACGTATTGCTTTGTCCGGGTTTTTATTGCAAACCGTGCAATTTAGCACTGGCAGTTTGAAGTAAAATGCGGGATATATGAATTTGCAGCAGATTTCAAAACATAACCTACAATTATGCCGGGTGGCATGAAAAATGTACATTTCATTATAGATATCACAAAAACATTACTAAAAATGGGCGTTAATTCGCATAATAAGTAAATAGATTTAGTAAATATTCCAACAATTCTTCACAAACTATCACATGACTCGGTGTTTTTTTTTTCCGCCGTATTACATTGGAACTCGTGCACTTACTCCTCGAGTCAGTAAGCAGAAAACGCTATAAATAATGTCAGTGTTGTTGATTTTTATATAAACAGAAAGCAAGTCGGACTGAAAAGTCACACGCAGAAAACACAAAATCCTCAGCGAGTACGCACTTGCATTATACATTATTATTATATTCCCTTTTAACTATTTCAGGTAATAATAGTTTTTTATAAAAATTGACTAATTTTTCTTCCATTTTATAATCCCAAAAGCTATTGTCTCTCAAAATTTCTTCAATAAATAATGGCGTTTCATTATTTATATAGACAATGAAATAACAACGTTTTCTTCCTGAAATGTGAAGTTGTCCTTGAACCTATAAATAATAAAATATATCATTATATATCTTTTGGAGATTTAATATAGGTGATAGAGGTAGGTTATACCTACCTCTAGAGGGCAAATTACAAATGGTAGGGGTAGGTTTCCAGTTAACACCTGACAGGAAGGAGTGCCACACTCCGTCCGTAACTGGATTTCCCCTTCCACAGCCAAGAAAAAAAAAACATTTTTTTGTGTCATGAGAAAAAATGTATTTGCTTTTATTAAAACCAATGTATTGTAATATAATGGAATTATCTTCGTGTCGTTTATAAAAATCACATTTCATTCAAACATTTTTTTCAGCATCAATTTACCTGGTAATAATAGTCGTGGCTCCTTTTCAGGTGTAATGCATTTTCACGAAATTCGAGGCAAATTATTTTTCTTTTTGCTGCTTCGGCCAATGCAATGCCTAACTTGGAAACTTTCCAAAGACACTTCACCTCAACTATACTATCATCTCCAATTAAACCTACGATATATATATGTATATAGTATATATATTACTTTTTGATTAGTTTCTAAAAAAATATTTTTACCATCTGGAGATGCTCCGAGGAATGGATATTTAATATCCAGAAATAAGCCACTTGGGTTAATTTTGACACCTCGCGTCTCTTCAAATATATTTAATGCGACTCCTTCGTGAATTCTGCCGTATTCGGTAGCTGCGGTCGAAAAATTGCTTGGACATAAAAGTTTATTCACCAATGCATCAGGTGCTGTTGAACTTCTCCTTTTAATAACAGTACCAAAATTCGATGCAGTTAATTTATTTCGTTTTTCGGCGATATATATAGGGTTGTTAAATTGACCAACTGTCCTAACACATAGAGCAGCCTGTTCTTCTTTCGATATCTAAAATAATAATTTAAATACTATAATTAACTATTAATGCTATATTTACATTTAGATTTTCTAAATATCGGTCGCATGCATTAATTAATTGTATTTCCGACATAATGGGTTTACAGGCAGTGGGTCCATAATTATTGTCATCTTTCAAACATATTTGTTTTCGACATCTAGGTTTTTTGAGAGCATATGTTCTATTAGAATCTAGGTATGACTCTTCGCTTTCTATAAATTTTTTTAAGTATTTTCCAGGGCTCCTATTAAATACTGCCATCCACGCATTGTAATGCCACCGAACTCCTATAACATATGAACATAGTATTTGATAAAAATTGCTTATGCATAATGAAAAATAATTAAAATAATGTTACCTTCATTGTAACGTTTTCCCGTGACATCAGCTCTTAGATTATAAGATTCACGTTGTGTTAAATTGAGTCTTTTACCCATATTAAATCGGGAAAGTATTGACATATATAACTCTGCCCTATTGTTGGTTTCATTGTCAATTAACATGCCGGCTTTTCTAATAACAATGTTTAATGCACCTGTAATATACATATGTATTATACAAGGAATCCCATCTAGACCCATCTTTAAAAGTTTGTAAATTTGTATTGCTATTATTATGCTATAATAATCCGTGGGCTAAGTACCATACCAAAAATATCGTAAAATAATTTACAGAGTAATAAAATTCAATATGAAATTTAGTGAACATTTTAAATTATTGACCTTGGATTAAACGGAAAAGTCCTGACAAACGAGCTTCTTGCAATCTACTGTTGGTTTCATCCCCAACGTTTATACACCAGTAACTTTTGCAATTTGTATGGTGGCCAAAAACATGATGTGGTCCATTTGCTAATTCGTCTATCAGTGACTGAATATCACCATGTGCGTTGTTATAAATAGCTCTTTGTGCAATTTTTTGCAAATTCGCTATTATAATATTTGTCAAAAGACTTCTTGCTTTTAAAGGCACATTCTTGGTATCGCTTGCCTCAATCGTTTTCCATAATTCTTAATGGCATGATTGGTGCATTCCATTTTTATCACCTGTAAAATAATAAAATAAAGGCGTTTGTTAACTTTTATTTTTTAAATAGAGTGAAATTTATATATGTATACCTCATTTCCGTATTCCACATTTTCTTGTATTTTGAAAAATACGCTGGAATCGCCATCTGAAATATTTTTTTTATATTTTATGCCATGATCTTCGACGCTTTTTTTAAAATAAAACCCTCTACAATTATATCTGCTTCCATAGCCTAGGATGACCCACTCCAGTTTTTGAAGCACAAATGCTCAGTGGGCTGTAAACCTTTATTATGTGCTCTTTTGCAAATTATGCAAAATTTATTTCTTATACCAAGATATAATATTTTTTTTTGTATTTTGGCCAATAATTACACCCTTGAAAGAAAAGTAATCAATATATTTTAGAGTAATTAATTATAAAAAGTGTTATACCACTCCAGAAGATGCATTATAGTTATGACCATAACTGCGTTTTGACCACCCCCCATCCAAATAGACAGAAATCCACGGAACTCCGTCCTCACCAATTTGATTGCTTGCTATAGCAATATTCCTTTCTTCTAAAGCTGCTTTTTTCATATCATCTACAAATGATTCATTCCAAGACTGAAATGAACATTATTTTATACTGAAGATTTTTTATTACTGTCGCTATTAGGTTGGATGAGAAAATCATAAACTAAGATACAAATATTCATGATCAATCCTCAATTAGAAAAAGTAAAATATTTAAAATATTTTGAATAATCTACAACTTTTCAATTACGTCTCATTCAAATAAAAGTTACCTCTCTTAATTCCTCCTGAATTTTATAAAACATATTGGCGGTCATACAAGGAACTTCTAGTACAGACAAAAATTCTTTCATATGTTTGTAGGTACTGCCTACTGAAATGGTTCCCCAAACAGCTGCTTTATTAATGTCATGCGTCTCTTCACTACAGCATACGTATTTTTTTTCGCATGTGTTACATTTAAGAGTAACAGAAGAATTTAATCCAACCATTGTCTCAGATGAAAGTAACAAATTTCCAGCAGTACACGATCTAGCGTGGATTTCAGAGACACGGATGATGTTACTGGTATAGGAGCCAATATTTATAATTCGTCGACCACATACATTTTCATTGGAAATGTTACTTACTTCCGATTCTAATTTTACTGCCATTATACTAAAAGTATAAATTAGCATTCACAGAAAGTATAAAATACTATTTACTATATACATTTTTTTAATTATATAAATATTTATATAAAAGAAATAAGCATCATATTTAAATAAAAGTTGCACACAATCGAAAATTGAATAACTTATCATTGATCACTTTTCATTTTTTTAAATTTATAACAGATTAACTACCTAAATTCTCATGTCTCACTCATACTATAGTAAGTAAAAGAAAGTAGTGTTGTGCCTACATCTGATTTTTTAATATCCGAGTCTATATAAATGTTTGTAAAGTGAGATTCAGAATTTCTAACTTACTCGTTATATTCATTTTCGCTTATAAAAGCGTTTTCCAAAACTGGTAAATCACATTCCACTTCTGGATTGTTCTTCATTCTGAAATAGAAACATTTTTTTGGTTGATATACTCCAAAAATATATGGAAATAATCATATAAATTGTCAGGTTTTTTTTAAGTACCCATGATGATAATTAGAATTATTTAAATTACCATAATTGATGGATGTTGAATAATTTTAAGCATATTTATGTAGGTGCTAATAATTATTATTATTTATAGCAACAAATATAAAGACCAAAAATTAAATAATTCTTCAAGTTATATATTTTTATTCTCAAAATCGAATCGTTTCAGAGGAAAATATCATAAAAAATTGTGATGTGTCCATCATGGTACTTTCGCCCGTGAATTGGGTCAAGTGAGTTTTTGAACATTTAAGAGTAAATGAAAAATTAATAAATTAAAATTTGAAATGTTGTTATTCCTTACCTTACAATAACTACAATTTTTCCCACACTACATACAATTTTTTGATCATTTTTTGTCGTTTTATTTGACATAAAAATAATTATTTCAATAATTAGTCTCCACAGCCAACATAGAGAAGATTATAAAATGAATTGTTTATTTCTAAGGGAATTGATCAGGTAGATGAAATTCTTCCGCTTATAAAATTAAAACTAAACGTCCTACAATAAAAGTTTTATAACAGAAATTATTTATTTTCCAAGATCTAAAACTTTTATTTGAAACATTTTTCTATCCGAATTAAAAAAATGAAAAATTGCTAAGAGTAAAGTTGCACTTAATGAGTTTTGATTCTAACCAAAACCTTTTCAGATCATTCCTCTCTTATAAAAAGCTCAAATATAAAGTTTGGGTTTATTACATTTAGCCGTTTATGCGCTATCGCGGAAACATAGACATTTTTCAAAACTCGATGGAATGGACTCAGGGGACCACAAAACGTGCATATTCGTTGAAATTAGCGATTCGAAAATTTTTACGATCACAATACTTTCCCTTGGATAGGGGTCCGGGTAAAGTAAAATGTGTGATATAAAATCGCCGGGTGTATAGGAGAGGGGCGGGGGTGACCCTGATACGGTGCGCATGAGTTTCATGACTTTCGTAAATATAGCAAAGATAGATATTTATACACATTAGTTTTTCCCCGAGTAACCGATGAATATGTGTTGAACTTCGCACAATTAATATATAGGAGAAATACGCATTTTTTTTTAATTTTCCAATAAATTACTAGCCACGAACGAATTCAATAATGGCCTTTGTATTTGCCTTGATGCCTTCACGACGATCCTACTCCAATTGTTTTTTTTTCGGCGATCTCAAAAGAAAAAAATATGCCTGCGATGTACATTTTCTGTTTATTATCCGATCGCATTATACAATTATGAAGTAAACATTTACTTAATTTATGGTCTTGATTTTTTTTTACTACAAATTTTGAAAAATAAAAAATAATAGTGAGCTAGTGAAATATATTTCACTTTCGATAATTTATAACAGCAGAAAATATAAAATATATAAATGCATTCGTACCGTTCTTTTTCCATGTGAGCTTTTTTCAACGATAGAGCTCGTCTACTTTTAAATCTATAACCATACTTATAGTGTCCTTTTGCCATATTTACCACTAAACACAAATCCAACAAATACACTGGTGTAAGTATTGTAAAATACGTGACCATATGCTAAATGCTGTTGCCTACCCTAATGAGTAATCTGCGCACATGTATTTAGCACCCTCTCGTGATCTGCGCATTATTTTCATAAAATCTGCGGCTGAATAACATACTTGTGTTATTCTGTTGCTTATTGTGTTTTTTTAAATATAATATCGTTGAAAAGTAAAAAAGCACCAATCATACTTCAATTTTCATTCTTTCAGAGGATAAAAAAGACCGTCGAATATTCTACATTATATTTGAAAGTCATCGTTTACCTCCCGTATGATGTAAATTTTTACTTACCACCAATTACAATTTCTAATTGTAACGAAATTTAATCCAGTAAAATGTATGTACTTACCTCTCATAAAACATTGCCTTAATGGTGATATGTCTACCATAGTATTTACTAAATGCATTTCTCAAACTCGCTTGTACGTTTCGCACGCCATTTAAAATAAACTGATGCTATTTTTCAAAACTGTGGTAAAGTTAAAAGCGTTTACTTTTTCCATCTTTACAACTTTATTTGAAATGCATCATTAATGTATTGACATGAAAACAACGAGAAAAGTTTCACTGCCGGTTTGTGAATTTCAACCTAAAGGACCTATAATAAAGGTTTTATAACAAAAATCATTCAATTTTTCAAGACCTACATCTTCTATTTGAAACATTTTTCTATCCGAATTAAAAAATGAAAAATCACTTAGACCAAAGTTGCATTTAATAAGTTATGAAAAATAATTTTCATGATTTATTGTTATAACATTTAAAGTTTCAGTTAATCAACAATTATTAGTGATTAATGAAAATTTAATAAAAAAAGGTCCAATGAAAAAATCCTTGGTGCGGTCTTTTTCGTCGGAATAATTGATGTAACTTTGTTGTCTACTGCGACGCTCTCTATGTGCTGATAGCAATATAAGTGAGAGTAAAAAAAAAAAACACTGAATCTTCTTTTGGCAGCACAATGCAGACCTCTGTTATTATTTTAAAGTATGCAATCCCCACATCAGTTAGTTGAACGCAATGCCTAATACAACCACCCTCAATCTCGCCCTTAAACAATGTTGTCTGACACATAACACTTACAGACTCGTAAACCATTTTTTAGCTCTGTTTACGTGATTTGTGCACGATTTCAAATATTAATTTTTTTGTACCTCACTTACTTCACACTCTGTTCACTTTTGTGTGTGACACATATCACTGAGAGACTACTAAACCATTTTTTAACTCTCTTTACGTGATTTGTCCACGATTTCAAAAAATCATTTTTTTGTATCTCACACTCTGATCACTTTTACACAATGTTGTCTGACACATAACACTTACAGACTCGTAAACCATTTTTTAGCTCTCTTTACGTGATTTGTGCACGATTTCAAATATTAATTTTTTTGTACCTCACATACTTCACACTCTGTTCACTTTTGTGTCTGACACATATCACTGAGAGACTACTAAACCGTTTTTTAACTCTCTTTACGTGATTTGTCCACTATATAAAAAAATCATTTTTTTGTATCTCGCACTCAGTTCACTTTTACACAATGTTGTCTGACACATAACACAAATATTAATTTTTTTGTACCTCACTTACTTCACACTCCGTTCACTTTTGTGTGTGACACATATCACTGAGAGACTACTAAACCGTTTTTTAACTCTCTTTACGTGATTTGTCCACGATTTCAAAAAATCATTTTTTTGTATCTCACACTCTGTTCACTTTTACACAATGTTGTCTGACACATAACACCTACAGACTCGTAAACCATTTTTTAGCTCTCTTTACGTGATTTGTGCACGATTTCAAATATTAATTTTTTTGTACCTCACTTACTTCACACTCTGTTCATTTTTGTGTCTAAGAGACTACTAAACCGTTTTTTAACTCTCTTTACGTGATTTGTTCACTATATAAAAAAATCATTTTTTTGTATCTCGCACTCAGTTCACTTTTACACAATGTTGTCTGACACATAACACAAATATTAATTTTTTTGTACCTCACTTACTTCACACTCTGTTCACTTTTGTGTGTGACACATATCACTGAGATACTACTAAACCATTTTTTAACTCTCTTTACGTGATTTGTCCACGATTTAAAAAAATCATTTTTTGTATCTCATTCTGTTCACTTTTACAAAATGTTGTCTGACACATAACACTTACAGACTCGTAAACCATTTTTTAGCTCTCTTTACGTGATTTGTGCACGATTTCAAATATTAATTTTTTTGTACCTCACATACTTCACACTCTGTTCACTTTTGTGTCTGACACATATCACTGAGAGACTACTAAACCGTTTTTTAACTCTCTTTACGTGATTTGTCCACTATATAAAAAAATCATATTTTTGTATCTCGCACTCAGTTCACTTTTACACAATGTTGTCTAACACATCATACTTACAGACTCGTAAACCATTTTTTAGCTCTCTTTACGTGATTTGTGCACGATTTCAAATATTAATTTTTTTGTACCTCACTTATTTCACACTCTGTTCACTTTTGTGTGTGACACATATCACTGAGATCCTACTAAACCATTTTTTAACTCTCTTTACGTGATTTGTACACAATTTAAAAAAATCATTTTTTTGTATCTCACACTCTGTTCACTTTTACACAATGTTGTCTGACACATAACACTTACAGACTCGTAAACCATTTTTTAGTTCTCTTTACGTGATTTGTGCACGATTTCAAAAATTAATTTTTTTGTACCTCACTTACTTCACACTCTGTTCACTTTTGTGTCTGACACATATCACTGAGAGACTACTAAACCGTTTTTTAACTCTCTTTACGTGATATGTCCACGATTTCAAAAAATCATTTTTTTGTATCTCACACTCTGTTCACTTTTACACAATATTGTCTGAAACATAACACTTACAGACTCGTAAACCATTTTTTAGCTCTCTTTACGTGATTTGTGCACGATTTCAAATATTAATTTTTTTGTACCTCACTTACTTCACACTCTGTTCACTTTTGTGTGTGACACATATCACTGAGATACTACTAAACAGTTTTTTAACTCTCTTTATGTGATTTGTCCACTATATTAAAAATTCATTTTTTTGTATCTCACACTCTGTTCACTTTTACACAATGTTGTCTGACACATAACACTTACAGACTCGTAAACCATTTTTTAGCTCCCTTTAAGTGATTTGTGCACGATTTCAAATATTAATTTTTTTGTACCTCGCTTACTTCACACTTTGTTCACTTTTGTGTCTGACACATATCACTGAGAGACCACTAAACCGTTTTTTAACTCTCTTTACGTGATTTGTCCACTATATAAAAAATTCATTTTTTTGTATCTCACACTCTGTTCACTTTTACACAATGTTGTCTGACTCATAACACTTACTGACTCGTAAACCATTTTTTAGCTCTCTTTACGTGATTTGAGCACGATTTCAAATATTAATTTTTTTGTACCTCACTTACTTCACACTCTGTTCACTTTTGTGTGTGACACATATCTCTGTTCACTTTTGTGTCTGACATATATCACTGAGAGACTACTAAACCGTTTTTTAACTCTCTTTACGTGATTTGTCCACTATATAAAAAAATAATTTTTTTGTATCTCACACTCTGTTCAGTTTTACACAATGTTGTCTGACACATAACACTTACAGACTCGTAAACCATTTTTTAGCTCTCTTTACGTGATTTGTGCACGATTTCAAATATTAATTTTTTTGTACCTCACTTACTTCACACTCTGTCCACTTTTGTGTGTGACACATATCTCTGTTCACTTTTGTGTCTGACATATATCACTGAGAGACTACTAAATCGTTTTTTAACTCTCTTTACGTGATTTGTCCACTATTTAAAAAAATCATTTTTTTGTATCTCACACTGTGTTCACTTATACACAATGTTGTCTGACACATAACACTTACAGACTCGTAAACCATTTTTTAGCTCTCTTTACGTGATTTGAGCACGATTCAAATATTAATTTTTTTGTACCTCACTTACTTCACACTCTGTTCACTTTTGTGTCTGACATATATCACTGAGAGACTACTAAACCGTTTTTTAACTCTGTTTACGTTATTTGTCCACCATATAAAAAATTCATTTTTTTGTATCTCACACTCTGTTCACTTTTACACAATGTTGTCTGACACATAACACTTACAGACTCGTAAACCATTTTTTAGCTCTCTTTACGTGATTTGTGCACGATTTCAAATATTAATTTTTTTGTACCTCACTTACTTCACACTCTGTTCACTTTTGTGTGTAACACATATCTCTGTTCACTTTTGTGTCTGACATATATCACTGAGAGTCTACTAAACCATTTTTTAACTCTCTTTACGTGATTTGTCCACAATATAAAAAATTCATTTTTTTGTATCTCACACTCTGTTCACTTTTACACAATGTTGTCTAACAAATAACACTTACAGAATCGTAAACCATTTTTTAGCTCTCTTTACGTGATTTGTGCACGATTTCAAATATTAATTTTTTTGTACCTCACTTACTTCACACTCTGTTCACTTTTGTGTGTGACACATATCACTGAGATACTACTAAACAGTTTTTTAACTCTCTACGTGATTTGTCCACTATATTAAAAATTCATTTTTTTGTATCTCACACTCTGTTCACTTTTACACAATGTTGTCTGACACATAACACTTACAGACTCGTAAACCATTTTTTAGCTCCCTTTACGTGATTTGTGCACGATTTCAAATATTAATTTTTTTGTACCTCACTTACTTCACACTCTGTTCACTTTTGTGTCTGACACATATCTCTGTTCACTTTTGTGTCTGACATATATCACTGAGAGACTACTAAACCGTTTTTTAACTCTCTTTACGTGATTTGTCCACTATATAAAAAATTCATTTTTTTGAGTCTCACACTCTGTTCACTTTTACACAATGTTGTCTGACACATAACACAGACTCGTAAACCATTTTTTAGCTCTCTTTACGTGATTTGTGCACGATTTCAAATATTAATTTTTTTGTACCTCACTTACTTCACACTCTGTTCACTTTTGTGTGTGACACATATCACTGAGATACTACTAAACAGTTTTTTAACTCTCTACGTGATTTGTCCACTATATTAAAAATTCATTTTTTTGTATCTCACACTCTGTTCACTTTTACACAATATTGTCTGACACATAACACTTACAGACTCGTAAACCATTTTTTAGCTCCCTTTACGTGATTTGTGCACGATTTCAAATATTAATTTTTTTGTACCTCACTTACTTCACACTCTGTTCACTTTTGTGTGTGACACATATCTCTGTTCACTTTTGTGTCTGACATATATCACTGAGAGACTACTAAACCGTTTTTTAACTCTCTTTACGTGATTTGTCCACTATATAAAAAATTCATTTTTTTGTATCTCACACTCTGTTCAGTTTTACACAATGTTGTCTGACACATAACACTTACAGACTCGTAAACCATTTTTTAGCTCTCTTTACGTGATTTGTGCACGATTTCAAATATTATTTTTTTTTACCTCACTTACTTCACACTGTGTTCACTTTTGCGTGTGACACAAAACTAAACCGTTTTTTAACTCTCTTTACGTTATTTGTCCACTATATAAAAAAATCATTTTTTTGTATCTCACACTCTGTTCACTTTTACACAATGTTGTCTGACACATAACACTTACAGACTCGTAAACCATTTTTTAGCTCTCTTTACGTGATTTGTGCACGATTTCAAATATTAATTTTTTTGTACCTCACTTACTTCACACTCTGTTCACTTTTGTGTGTGACACATATCACTGAGATACTACTAAACAGTTTTTTAACTCTCTTTATGTGATTTGTCCACTATATTAAAAATTCATTTTTTTGTATCTCACACTCTGTTCACTTTTACACAATGTTGTCTGACACATAACACTTACAGACTCGTAAACCATTTTTTAGCTCCCTTTAAGTGATTTGTGCACGATTTCAAATATTAATTTTTTTGTACCTCGCTTACTTCACACTTTGTTCACTTTTGTGTCTGACACATATCACTGAGAGACCACTAAACCGTTTTTTAACTCTCTTTACGTGATTTGTCCACTATATAAAAAATTCATTTTTTTGTATCTCACACTCTGTTCACTTTTACACAATGTTGTCTGACTCATAACACTTACTGACTCGTAAACCATTTTTTAGCTCTCTTTACGTGATTTGAGCACGATTTCAAATATTAATTTTTTTGTACCTCACTTACTTCACACTCTGTTCACTTTTGTGTGTGACACATATCTCTGTTCACTTTTGTGTCTGACATATATCACTGAGAGACTACTAAACCGTTTTTTAACTCTCTTTACGTGATTTGTCCACTATATAAAAAAATCATTTTTTTGTATCTCACACTCTGTTCAGTTTTACACAATGTTGTCTGACACATAACACTTACAGACTCGTAAACCATTTTTTAGCTCTCTTTACGTGATTTGTGCACGATTTCAAATATTAATTTTTTTGTACCTCACTTACTTCACACTCTGTCCACTTTTGTGTGTGACACATATCTCTGTTCACTTTTGTGTCTGACATATATCACTGAGAGACTACTAAATCGTTTTTTAACTCTCTTTACGTGATTTGTCCACTATTTAAAAAAATCATTTTTTTGTATCTCACACTGTGTTCACTTATACACAATGTTGTCTGACACATAACACTTACAGACTCGTAAACCATTTTTTAGCTCTCTTTACGTGATTTGAGCACGATTCAAATATTAATTTTTTTGTACCTCACTTACTTCACACTCTGTTCACTTTTGTGTCTGACATATATCACTGAGAGACTACTAAACCGTTTTTTAACTCTGTTTACGTTATTTGTCCACCATATAAAAAATTCATTTTTTTGTATCTCACACTCTGTTCACTTTTACACAATGTTGTCTGACACATAACACTTACAGACTCGTAAACCATTTTTTAGCTCTCTTTACGTGATTTGTGCACGATTTCAAATATTAATTTTTTTGTACCTCACTTACTTCACACTCTGTTCACTTTTGTGTGTAACACATATCTCTGTTCACTTTTGTGTCTGACATATATCACTGAGAGTCTACTAAACCATTTTTTAACTCTCTTTACGTGATTTGTCCACAATATAAAAAATTCATTTTTTTGTATCTCACACTCTGTTCACTTTTACACAATGTTGTCTAACAAATAACACTTACAGAATCGTAAACCATTTTTTAGCTCTCTTTACGTGATTTGTGCACGATTTCAAATATTAATTTTTTTGTACCTCACTTACTTCACACTCTGTTCACTTTTGTGTGTGACACATATCACTGAGATACTACTAAACAGTTTTTTAACTCTCTACGTGATTTGTCCACTATATTAAAAATTCATTTTTTTGTATCTCACACTCTGTTCACTTTTACACAATGTTGTCTGACACATAACACTTACAGACTCGTAAACCATTTTTTAGCTCCCTTTACGTGATTTGTGCACGATTTCAAATATTAATTTTTTTGTACCTCACTTACTTCACACTCTGTTCACTTTTGTGTCTGACACATATCACTGAGAGACTACTAAACCATTTTTTAACTCTCTTTACGTGATTTGTCCACTATATAAAAAATTCATTTTTTTGTATCTCACACTCTGTTCAGTTTTACACAATGTTGTCTGACACATAACACTTACAGACTCGTAAACCATTTTTTAGCTCTCTTTACGTGATTTGAGCACGATTCAAATATTAATTTTTTTGTACCTCACTTACTTCACACTCTGTTCACTTTTGTGTCTGACATATATCACTGAGAGACTACTAAACCGTTTTTTAACTCTGTTTACGTTATTTGTCCACTATATAAAAAATTCATTTTTTTGTATCTCACACTCTGTTCACTTTTACACAATGTTGTCTGACACATAACACTTACAGACTCGTAAATCATTTTTTAGCTCTCTTTACGTGATTTGTGCACGATTTCAAATATTAATTTTTTTGTACCTCACTTACTTCACACTCTGTTCACTTTTGTGTGTAACACATATCTCTGTTCACTTTTGTGTCTGACATATATCACTGAGAGTCTACTAAACCATTTTTTAACTCTCTTTACGTGATTTGTCCACAATATAAAAAATTCATTTTTTTGTATCTCACACTCTGTTCACTTTTACACAATGTTGTCTGACAAATAACACTTACAGAATCGTAAACCATTTTTTAGCTCTCTTTACGTGATTTGTGCACGATTTCAAATATTAATTTTTTTGTACCTCACTTACTTCACACTCTGTTCACTTTTGTGTGTGACATATATCACTGAGATACTACTAAACAGTTTTTTAACTCTCTACGTGATTTGTCCACTATATTAAAAATTCATTTTTTTGTATCTCACACTCTGTTCACTTTTACACAATGTTGTCTGACACATAATACTTACAGAATCGTAAACCATTTTTTAGCTCCCTTTACGTGATTTGTGCAAGATTTCAAATATTAATTTTTTTGTACCTCACTTACTTCACACTCTGTTCACTTTTGTGTCTGACACATATCACTGAGAGACTACTAAACCATTTTTTAACTCTCTTTACGTGATTTGTCCACTATATAAAAAATTCATTTTTTTGTATCTCACACTCTGTTCACTTTTACACAATGTTGTCTGACACATAACACTTACTGACTCGTAAACCATTTTTTAGCTCTCTTTACGTGATTTGAGCACGATTTCAAATATTAATTTTTTTGTACCTCACTTACTTCACACTCTGTTCACTTTTGTGTGTGACACATATCTCTGTTCACTTTTGAGTCTGACATATATCACTCAGAGACTACTAAACCGTTTTTTAACTCTCTTTACGTGATTTGTCCACTATATAAAAAAATCATTTTTTTGTATCTCACACACTGTTCACTTTTACACAATGTTGTCTGACACATAACACTTACAGACTCGTAAACCATTTTTTAGCTCTCTTTACGTGATTTGTGCACGATTTCAAATATTATTTTTTTTGTACCTCACTTACTTCACACTCTGTTCACTTTTGTGTGTGACACATATCTCTGTTCACTTTTGTGTCTGACATATATCACTGAGAGACTACTAAACCGTTTTTTAACTCTCTTTACGTGATTTGTCCACTATATAAAAAATTCATTTTTTTGTATCTCACACTCTGTTTACTTTTACACAATGTAGTCTGACACATAACACTTACAGACTCGTAAACCATTTTTTAGCTCTCTTTACGTGATTTGTGCTCGATTTCAAATATTAATTTTTTTGTACCTCACTTACTTCACACTCTGTTCACTTTTGTGTGTGACACATATCTCTGTTCACTTTTGTGTCTGACATATATCACTGAGAGACTACTAAACCGTTTTTTAACTCTCTTTACGTGATTTGTCCACTATATAAAAAAATCATTTTTTTGTATCTCACACTCTGTTCACTTTTACACAATGTTGTCTGACACATGACACTTACAGACTCGTGAACCATTTTTTAGCTCTCTTTACGTGATTTGTGCACGATTTCAAATATTTATTTTTTTGTACCTCACTTACTTCACACTCTGTTCACTTTTGTGTCTGACACATATCACTGAGAGACTACTAAACCGTTTTTTAACTCTCTTTACGTGATTTGTCCACAATATAAAAAATTCATTTTTTTGTATCTCACACTCTGTTCACTTTTACACAATGTTGTCTGACACATAACACTTACAGACTCGTAAACCATTTTTTAGCTCTCTTTATGTGATTTGATCACGATTTCAAATATTAATTTTTTTGTACCTCACTTACTTCACACTCTGATCACTTTTGTGTGTGACACATATCTCTGTTCACTTTTGTGTCTGACATATATCACTGAGAGACTACTAAACCGTTTTTTAACTCTCTTTACGTGATTTGTCCACTATATAAAAAAATCATTTTTTTGTATCTCACACTCTGTTCAGCTTTACACATTGTTGTCTGACACATAACACTTACAGACTGCTAAACCATTTTTTAGCTCTCTTTACGTGATTTGTGCACGATCTCAAATATTAATTTTTTTGTACCGCACTTACTTCACACTCTGTTCACTTTTGTGTGTGACACATATCTCTGTTCACTTTTGTCTGACATATATCACTGAGAGACTACTAAACCGTTTTTTAACTCTCTTTACGTTATTTGTCCACTATATGAAAAATTCATTTTTTTGTATCTCACACTCTGTTCACTTTTACACAATGTTGTCTGACACATAACACTTACTGACTCGTAAACCATTTTTTAGCTCTCTTTACGTGATTTGTGCACGATTTCAAATATTAATTTTTTTGTACCTCACTTACTTCACACTCTGTTCACTTTTGTGTGTGACACATATCTCTGTTCACTTTTGTGTCTGACATATATCACTGAGAGACTACTAAACCGTTTTTTAACTCTCTTTACGTGATTTGTCCACTATATAAAAAAATCATTTTTTTGTATCTCACACTCTGTTCAGTTTTACACAATGTTGTCTGACACATAACACTTACAGACTCGTAAACCATTTTTTAGCTCTCTTTACGTGATTTGTGCACGATTTCAAATATTATTTTTTTTTACCTCACTTACTTCACACTCTGTTCACTTTTGCGTGTGACACAAAACTAAACCGTTTTTTAACTCTCTTTACGTTATTTGTCCACTATATAAAAAATTCATTTTTTTGTATCTCACACTCTGTTCACTTTTACACAATGTTGTCTGACACATAACACTTACAGACTCGTAAACCATTTTTTAGCTCTCTTTACGTGATTTGTGCACGATTTCAAATATTAATTTTTTTGTACCTCACTTACTTCACACTCTGTTCACTTTTGTGTGTGACACATATCTCTGTTCACTTTTGTGTCTGACATATATCACTGAGAGACTACTAAATCGTTTTTTAACTCTCTTTACGTGATTTGTCCACTATATAAAAAAATCATTTTTTTGTATCTCACACTGTGTTCACTTATACACAATGTTGTCTGACAAATAACACAGAATCGTAAACCATTTTTTAGCTCTCTTTACGTGATTTGTGCACGATTTCAAATATTAATTTTTTTGTACCTCACTTACTTCACACTCTGTTCACTTTTGTGTGTGACACATATCACTGAGATACTACTAAACAGTTTTTTAACTCTCTACGTGATTTGTCCACTATATTAAAAATTCATTTTTTTGTATCTCACACTCTGTTCACTTTTACACAATGTTGTCTGACACATAACACTTACAGACTCGTAAACCATTTTTTAGCTCCCTTTACGTGATTTGTGCACGATTTCAAATATTAATTTTTTTGTACCTCACTTACTTCACACTCTGTTCACTTTTGTGTCTGACACATATCACTGAGAGACTACTAAACCATTTTTTAACTCTCTTTACGTGATTTGTCCACTATATAAAAAATTCATTTTTTTGTATCTCACACTCTGTTCAGTTTTACACAATGTTGTCTGACACATAACACTTACAGACTCGTAAACCATTTTTTAGCTCTCTTTACGTGATTTGAGCACGATTCAAATATTAATTTTTTTGTACCTCACTTACTTCACACTCTGTTCACTTTTGTGTCTGACATATATCACTGAGAGACTACTAAACCGTTTTTTAACTCTGTTTACGTTATTTGTCCACTATATAAAAAATTCATTTTTTTGTATCTCACACTCTGTTCACTTTTACACAATGTTGTCTGACACATAACACTTACAGACTCGTAAACCATTTTTTAGCTCCCTTTAAGTGATTTGTGCACGATTTCAAATATTAATTTTTTTGTACCTCGCTTACTTCACACTTTGTTCACTTTTGTGTCTGACACATATCACTGAGAGACCACTAAACCGTTTTTTAACTCTCTTTACGTGATTTGTCCACTATATAAAAAATTCATTTTTTTGTATCTCACACTCTGTTCACTTTTACACAATGTTGTCTGACTCATAACACTTACTGACTCGTAAACCATTTTTTAGCTCTCTTTACGTGATTTGAGCACGATTTCAAATATTAATTTTTTTGTACCTCACTTACTTCACACTCTGTTCACTTTTGTGTGTGACACATATCTCTGTTTACTTTTGTGTCTGACATATATCACTGAGAGACTACTAAACCGTTTTTTAACTCTCTTTACGTGATTTGTCCACTATATAAAAAAATCATTTTTTTGTATCTCACACTCTGTTTACTTTTACACAATGTTGTCTGACACATAACACTTACAGACTCGTAAACCATTTTTTAGCTCTCTTTACGTGATTTGTGCACGATTTCAAATATTAATTTTTTTGTACCTCACTTACTTCACACTCTGTCCACTTTTGTGTGTGACACATATGTCTGTTCACTTTTGTGTCTGATATATATCACTGAGAGACTACTAAATCGTTTTTTAACTCTCTTTACGTGATTTGTCCACTATATAAAAAAATCATTTTTTTGTATCTCACACTGTGTTCACTTATACACAATGTTGTCTGACACATAACACTTACAGACTCGTAAACCATTTTTTAGCTCTCTTTACGTGATTTGAGCACGATTCAAATATTAATTTTTTTGTACCTCACTTACTTCACACTCTGTTCACTTTTGTGTCTGACATATATCACTGAGAGACTACCAAACCGTTTTTTAACTCTGTTTACGTTATTTGTCCACTATATAAAAAAATCATTTTTTTGTATCTCACACTCTGTTCACTTTTACACAATGTTGTCTGACACATAACACTTACAGACTCGTAAACCATTTTTTAGCTCTCTTTACGTGATTTGTGCACGATTTCAAATATTAATTTTTTTGTACCTCACTTACTTCACACTCTGTTCACTTTTGTGTGTAACACATATCTCTGTTCACTTTTGTGTCTGACATATATCACTGAGAGTCTACTAAACCATTTTTTAACTCTCTTTACGTGATTTGTCCACAATATAAAAAATTCATTTTTTTGTATCTCACACTCTGTTCACTTTTACACAATGTTGTCTGACAAATAACACTTACAGAATCGTAAACCATTTTTTAGCTCTCTTTACGTGATTTGTGCACGATTTCAAATATTAATTTTTTTGTACCTCACTTACTTCACACTCTGTTCACTTTTGTGTGTGACACATATCACTGAGATACTACTAAACAGTTTTTTAACTCTCTACGTGATTTGTCCACTATATTAAAAATTCATTTTTTTGTATCTCACACTCTGTTCACTTTTACACAATGTTGTCTGACACATAACACTTACAGACTCGTAAACCATTTTTTAGCTCCCTTTACGTGATTTGTGCACGATTTCAAATATTAATTTTTTTGTACCTCACTTACTTCACACTCTGTTCACTTTTGTGTCTGACACATATCACTGAGAGACTACTAAACCATTTTTTAACTCTCTTTACGTGATTTGTCCACTATATAAAAAATTCATTTTTTTGTATCTCACACTCTGTTCAGTTTTACACAATGTTGTCTGACACATAACACTTACAGACTCGTAAACCATTTTTTAGCTCTCTTTACGTGATTTGAGCACGATTCAAATATTAATTTTTTTGTACCTCACTTACTTCACACTCTGTTCACTTTTGTGTCTGACATATATCACTGAGAGACTACTAAACCGTTTTTTAACTCTGTTTACGTTATTTGTCCACTATATAAAAAATTCATTTTTTTGTATCTCACACTCTGTTCACTTTTACACAATGTTGTCTGACACATAACACTTACAGACTCGTAAACCATTTTTTAGCTCTCTTTACCTGATTTGTGCACGATTTCAAATATTAATTTTTTTGTACCTCACTTACTTCACACTCTGTTCACTTTTGTGTGTAACACATATCTCTGTTCACTTTTGTGTCTGACATATATCACTGAGAGTCTACTAAACCATTTTTTAACTCTCTTTACGTGATTTGTCCACAAAATAAAAATTTCATTTTTTTGTATCTCACACTCTGTTCACTTTTACACAATGTTGTCTGACAAATAACACTTACAGAATCGTAAACCATTTTTTAGCTCTCTTTACGTGATTTGTGCACGATTTCAAATATTAATTTTTTTGTACCTCACTTACTTCACACTCTGTTCACTTTTGTGTGTGACACATATCACTGAGATACTACTAAACAGTTTTTTAACTCTCTACGTGATTTGTCCACTATATTAAAAATTCATTTTTTTGTATCTCACACTCTGTTCACTTTTACACAATGTTGTCTGACACATAATACTTACAGACTCGTAAATCATTTTTTAGCTCCCTTTACGTGATTTGTGCACGATTTCAAATATTAATTTTTTTGTACCTCACTTACTTCACACTCTGTTCACTTTTGTGTCTGACACATATCACTGAGAGACTACTAAACCATTTTTTAACTCTCTTTACGTGATTTGTCCACTATATAAAAAATTCATTTTTTTGTATCTCACACTCTGTTCACTTTTACACAATGTTGTCTGACACATAACACTTACTGACTCGTAAACCATTTTTTAGCTCTCTTTACGTGATTTGAGCACGATTTCAAATATTAATTTTTTTGTACCTCACTTACTTCACACTCTGTTCACTTTTGTGTGTGACACATATCTCTGTTCACTTTTGAGTCTGACATATATCACTGAGAGACTACTAAACCGTTTTTTAACTCTCTTTACGTGATTTGTCCACTATATAAAAAAATCATTTTTTTGTATCTCACACACTGTTCACTTTTACACAATGTTGTCTGACACATAACACTTACAGACTCGTAAACCATTTTTTAGCTCTCTTTACGTGATTTGTGCACGATTTCAAATATTATTTTTTTTGTACCTCACTTACTTCACACTCTGTTCACTTTTGTGTGTGACACATATCTCTGTTCACTTTTGTGTCTGACATATATCACTGAGAGACTACTAAACCGTTTTTTAACTCTCTTTACGTGATTTGTCCACTATATAAAAAATTCATTTTTTTGTATCTCACACTCTGTTTACTTTTACACAATGTTGTCTGACACATAACACTTACAGACTCGTAAACCATTTTTTAGCTCTCTTTACGTGATTTGTGCTCGATTTCAAATATTAATTTTTTTGTACCTCACTTACTTCACACTCTGTTCACTTTTGTGTGTGACACATATCTCTGTTCACTTTTGTGTCTGACATATATCACTGAGAGACTACTAAACCGTTTTTTAACTCTCTTTACGTGATTTGTCCACTATATAAAAAATTCATTTTTTTGTATCTCACACTCTGTTCACTTTTACACAATGTTGTCTGACACATGACACTTACAGACTCGTGAACCATTTTTTAGCTCTCTTTACGTGATTTGTGCACGATTTCAAATATTCATTTTTTTGTACCTTACTTACTTCACACTCTGTTCACTTTTGTGTCTGACACATATCACTGAGAGACTACTAAACCGTTTTTTAACTCTCTTTACGTGATTTGTCCACAATATAAAAAAATCATTTTTTTGTATCTCACACTCTGTTCACTTTTACACAATGTTGTCTGACACATAACACTTACAGACTCGTAAACCATTTTTTAGCTCTCTTTATGTGATTTGATCACGATTTCAAATATTAATTTTTTTGTACCTCACTTACTTCACACTCTGTTCACTTTTGTGTGTGACACATATCTCTGTTCACTTTTGTGTCTGACATATATCACTGAGAGACTACTAAACCGTTTTTTAACTCTCTTTACGTGATTTGTCCACTATATAAAAAAATCATTTTTTTGTATCTCACACTCTGTTCAGTTTTACACATTGTTGTCTGACACATAACACTTACAGACTGCTAAACCATTTTTTAGCTCTCTTTACGTGATTTGTGCACGATTTCAAATATTAATTTTTTTGTACCTCACTTACTTCACACTCTGTTCACTTTTGTGTGTGACACATATCTCTGTTCACTTTTGTCTGACATATATCACTGAGAGACTACTAAACCGTTTTTTAACTCTCTTTACGTTATTTGTCCACTATATAAAAAATTCATTTTTTTGTATCTCACACTCTGTTCACTTTTACACAATGTTGTCTGACACATAACACTTACAGACTCGTAAACCATTTTTTAGCTCCCTTTACGTGATTTGTGCACGATTTCAAATTTTAATTTTTTTGTACCTCACTTACTTCACACTCTGTTCACTTTTGTGTCTGACACATATCACTGAGAGACTACTAAACCGTTTTTTAACTCTCTTTACGTGATTTGTCCACAATATAAAAAATTCATTTTTTTGTATCTCACACTCTGTTCACTTTTACACAATGTTGTCTGACACATAACACTTACTGACTCGTAATCCATTTTTTAGCTCTCTTTACGTGATTTGAGCACGATTTCAAATATTAATTTTTTTGTACCTCACTTATTTCACACTCTGTTCACTTTTGTGTCTGACATATATCACTGAGAGACTACTAAACCGTTTTTTAACTCTCTTTACGTTATTTGTCCACTATATGAAAAATTCATTTTTTTGTATCTCACACTCTGTTCACTTTTACACAATGTTGTCTGACACATAACACTTACTGACTCGTAAACCATTTTTTAGCTCTCTTTACGTGATTTGTGCACGATTTCAAATATTAATTTTTTTGTACCTCACTTACTTCACACTCTGTTCACTTTTGTGTGTGACACATATCACTGAGATACTACTAAACAGTTTTTAACTCTCTACGTGATTTGTCCACTATATTAAAAATTCATTTTTTTGTATCTCACACTCTGTTCACTTTTACACAATGTTGTCTGACACATAACACTTACAGACTCATAAACCATTTTTTAGCTCCCTTTACGTGATTTGTGCACGATTTCAAATATTAATTTTTTTGTACCTCACTTACTTCACACTCTGTTCACTTTTGTGTGTGACACATATCTCTGTTCACTTTTGTGTCTGACATATATCACTGAGAGACTACTAAACCGTTTTTTAACTCTCTTTACGTGATTTGTCCACTATATAAAAAAATCATTTTTTTGTATCTCACACTCTGTTCAGTTTTACACAATGTTGTCTGACACATAACACTTACAGACTCGTAAACCATTTTTTAGCTCTCTTTACGTGATTTGTGCACGATTTCAAATATTATTTTTTTTTACCTCACTTACTTCACACTCTGTTCACTTTTGCGTGTGACACAAAACTAAACCGTTTTTTAACTCTCTTTACGTTATTTGTCCACTATATAAAAAATTCATTTTTTTGTATCTCACACTCTGTTCACTTTTACACAATGTTGTCTGACACATAACACTTACAGACTCGTAAACCATTTTTTAGCTCTCTTTACGTGATTTGTGCACGATTTCAAATATTAATTTTTTTGTACCTCACTTACTTCACACTCTGTTCACTTTTGTGTGTGACACATATCTCAGTTCACTTTTGTGTCTGACATATATCACTGAGAGACTACTAAATCGTTTTTTAACTCTCTTTACGTGATTTGTCCACTATATAAAAAAATCATTTTTTTGTATCTCACACTGTGTTCACTTATACACAATGTTGTCTGACACATAACACTTACAGACTCGTAAACCATTTTTTAGCTCTCTTTACGTGATTTGAGCACGATTCAAATATTAATTTTTTTGTACCTCACTTACTTCACACTCTGTTCACTTTTGTGTCTGACATATATCACTGAGAGACTACTAAACCGTTTTTTAACTCTGTTTACGTTATTTGTCCACAATATAAAAAATTCATTTTTTTGTATCTCACACTCTGTTCACTTTTACACAATGTTGTCTGACACATAACACTTACAGACTCGTAAATCATTTTTTAGCTCTCTTTACGTGATTTGTGCACGATTTCAAATATTATTTTTTTTGTACCTCACTTACTTCACACTCTGTTCACTTTTGTGTCTGACATATATCACTGAGAGTCTACTAAACCATTTTTTAACTCTCTTTACGTGATTTGTCCACAATATAAAAAATTCATTTTTTTGTATCTCACACTCTGTTCACTTTTACACAATGTTGTCTGACAAATAACACTTACAGAATCGTAAACCATTTTTTAGCTCTCTTTACGTGATTTGTGCACGATTTCAAATATTAATTTTTTTGTACCTCACTTACTTCACACTCTGTTCACTTTTGTGTGTGACACATATCACTGAGATACTACTAAACAGTTTTTTAACTCTCTACGTGATTTGTCCACTATATTAAAAATTCATTTTTTTGTATCTCACACTCTGTTCACTTTTACACAATGTTGTCTGACACATAACACTTACAGACTCGTAAACCATTTTTTAGCTCCCTTTACGTGATTTGTGCACGATTTCAAATATTAATTTTTTTGTACCTCACTTACTTCACACTCTGTTCACTTTTGTTTTTGACACATATCACTGAGAGACTACTAAACCATTTTTTAACTCTCTTTACGTGATTTGTCCACTATATAAAAAATTCATTTTTTTGTATCTCACACTCTGTTCAGTTTTACACAATGTTGTCTGACACATAACACTTACAGACTCGTAAACCATTTTTTAGCTCTCTTTACGTGATTTGAGCACGATTCAAATATTAATTTTTTTGTACCTCACTTACTTCACACTCTGTTCACTTTTGTGTCTGACATATATCACTGAGAGACTACTAAACCGTTTTTTAACTCTGTTTACGTTATTTGTCCACTATATAAAAAATTCATTTTTTTGTATCTCACACTCTGTTCACTTTTACACAATGTTGTCTGACACATAACACTTACAGACTCGTAAACCATTTTTTAGCTCTCTTTACGTGATTTGTGCACGATTTCAAATATTAATTTTTTTGTACCTCACTTACTTCACACTCTGTTCACTTTTGTGTGTAACACATATTCACTTTTGTGTCTGACATATATCACTGAGAGTCTACTAAACCATTTTTTAAATCTCTTTACGTGATTTGTCCACAATATAAAAAATTCATTTTTTTGTATCTCACACTCTGTTCACTTTTACACAATGTTGTCTGACAAATAACACTTACAGAATCGTAAACCATTTTTTAGCTCTCTTTACGTGATTTGTGCACGATTTCAAATATTAATTTTTTTGTACCTCACTTACTTCACACTCTGTTCACTTTTGTGTGTGACACATATCACTGAGATACTACTAAACAGTTTTTTAACTCTCTACGTGATTTGTCCACTATATTAAAAATTCATTTTTTTGTATCTCACACTCTGTTCACTTTTACACAATGTTGTCTGACACATAATACTTACAGACTCGTAAACCATTTTTTAGCTCCCTTTACGTGATTTGTGCACGATTTCAAATATTAATTTTTTTGTACCTCACTTACTTCACACTCTGTTCACTTTTGTGTCTGACACATATCACTGAGAGACTACTAAACCATTTTTTAACTCTCTTTACGTGATTTGTCCACTATATAAAAAATTCATTTTTTTGTATCTCACACTCTGTTCACTTTTACACAATGTTGTCTGACACATAACACTTACTGACTCGTAAACCATTTTTTAGCTCTCTTTACGTGATTTGAGCACGATTTCAAATATTAATTTTTTTGTACCTCACTTACTTCACACTCTGTTCACTTTTGTGTGTGACACATATCTCTGTTCACTTTTGAGTCTGACATATATCACTGAGAGACTACTAAACCGTTTTTTAACTCTCTTTACGTGATTTGTCCACTATATAAAAAAATCATTTTTTTGTATCTCACACACTGTTCACTTTTACACAATGTTGTCTGACACATAACACTTACAGACTCGTAAACCATTTTTTAGCTCTCTTAACGTGATTTGTGCACGATTTCAAAAATTAATTTTTTTGTACCTCACTTACTTCACACTCTGTTCACTTTTGTGTGTGACACATATCTCTGTTCACTTTTGTGTCTGACATATATCACTGAGAGACTACTAAACCGTTTTTTAACTCTCTTTACGTGATTTGTCCACTATATAAAAAATTCATTTTTTTGTATCTCACACTCTGTTTACTTTTACACAATGTTGTCTGACACATAACACTTACAGACTCGTAAACCATTTTTTAGCTCTCTTTACGTGATTTGTGCTCGATTTCAAATATTAATTTTTTTGTACCTCACTTACTTCACACTCTGTTCACTTTTGTGTGTGACACATATCTCTGTTCACTTTTGTGTCTGACATATATCACTGAGAGACTACTAAACCGTTTTTTAACTCTCTTTACGTGATTTGTCCACTATATAAAAAATTCATTTTTTTGTATCTCACACTCTGTTCACTTTTACACAATGTTGTCTGACACATGACACTTACAGACTCGTGAACCATTTTTTAGCTCTCTTTACGTGATTTGTGCACGATTTCAAATATTCATTTTTTTGTACCTCACTTACTTCACACTCTGTTCACTTTTGTGTCTGACACATATCACTGAGAGACTACTAAACCGTTTTTTAACTCTCTTTACGTGATTTGTCCACAATATAAAAAATTCATTTTTTTGTATCTCACACTCTGTTCACTTTTACACAATGTTGTCTGACACATAACACTTACAGACTCGTAAACCATTTTTTAGCTCTCTTTATGTAATTTGATCACGATTTCAAATATTAATTTTTTTGTACCTCACTTACTTCACACTCTGTTCACTTTTGTGTGTGACACATATCTCTGTTCACTTTTGTGTCTGACATATATCACTGAGAGACTACTAAACCGTTTTTTAACTCTCTTTACGTGATTTGTCCACTATATAAAAAAATCATTTTTTTGTATCTCACACTCTGTTCAGTTTTACACATTGTTGTCTGACACATAACACTTACAGACTGCTAAACCATTTTTTAGCTCTCTTTACGTGATTTGTGCACGATTTCAAATATTAATTTTTTTGTACCTCACTTACTTCACACTCTGTTCACTTTTGTCTGACATATATCACTGAGAGACTACTAAACCGTTTTTTAACTCTCTTTACGTTATTTGTCCACTATATAAAAAATTCATTTTTTTGTATCTCACACTCTGTTCACTTTTACACAATGTTGTCTGACACATAACACTTACAGACTCGTAAACCATTTTTTAGCTCCCTTTACGTGATTTGTGCACGATTTCAAATTTTAATTTTTTTGTACCTCACTTACTTCACACTCTGTTCACTTTTGTGTCTGACACATATCACTGAGAGACTACTAAACCGTTTTTTAACTCTCTTTACGTGATTTGTCCACAATATAAAAAATTCATTTTTTTGTATCTCACACTCTGTTCACTTTTACACAATGTTGTCTGACACATAACACTTACTGACTCGTAAACCATTTTTTAGCTCTCTTTACGTGATTTGAGCACGATTTCAAATATTAATTTTTTTGTACCTCACTTATTTCACACTCTGTTCACTTTTGTGTCTGACATATATCACTGAGAGACTACTAAACCGTTTTTTAACTCTCTTTACGTTATTTGTCCACTATATGAAAAATTCATTTTTTTGTATCTCACACTCTGTTCACTTTTACACAATGTTGTCTGACACATAACACTTACTGACTCGTAAACCATTTTTTAGCTCTCTTTACGTGATTTGTGCACGATTTCAAATATTAATTTTTTTGTACCTCACTTATTTCACACTCTGTTCACTTTTGTGTCTGACACATATCACTGAGAGACTACTAAACCGTTTTTAACTGTCTTTACGTGATTTGTCCACTATATAAAAAAATCATTTTTTTTGTATCTCACACTCTGTTCACTTTTACACAATGTTGTCTGACACACAACACTTACAGACTCGTAAACCATTTTTTAGCTCTCTTTACGTGATTTGTGCACGATTTCAAATATTAATTTTTTTGTACCTCACTTACTTCACACTCTGTTCACTTTTGTGTGTAACACATATCTCTGTTCACTTTTGTGTCTGACATATATCACTGAGAGTCTACTAAACCATTTTTTAACTCTCTTTACGTGATTTGTCCACAATATAAAAAATTCATTTTTTTGTATCTCACACTCTGTTCACTTTTACACAATGTTGTCTGACAAATAACACTTACAGAATCGTAAACCATTTTTTAGCTCTCTTTACGTGATTTGTGCACGATTTCAAATATTAATTTTTTTGTACCTCACTTACTTCACACTCTGTTCACTTTTGTGTGTGACACATATCACTGAGATACTACTAAACAGTTTTTTAACTCTCTACGTGATTTGTCCACTATATTAAAAATTCATTTTTTTGTATCTCACACTCTGTTCACTTTTACACAATGTTGTCTGACACATAACACTTACAGACTCGTAAACCATTTTTTAGCTCCCTTTACGTGATTTGTGCACGATTTCAAATATTAATTTTTTTGTACCTCACTTTCTTCACACTCTGTTCACTTTTGTGTCTGACACATATCACTGAGAGACTACTAAACCGTTTTTTAACTCTCTTTACGTGATTTGTCCACTATATAAAAAATTCATTTTTTTGTATCTCACACTCTGTTCACTTTTACACAATGTTGTCTGACACATAACACTTACTGACTCGTAAACCATTTTTTAGCTCTCTTTACGTGATTTGAGCACGATTTCAAATATTAATTTTTTTGTACCTCACTTACTTCACACTCTGTTCACTTTTGTGTGTGACACATATCTCTGTTCACTTTTGTGTCTGACATATATCACTGAGAGACTACTAAACCGTTTTTTAACTCTCTTTACGTGATTTGTCCACTATATAAAAAAATAATTTTTTTGTATCTCACACTCTGTTCACTTTTACACAATGTTGTCTGACACATAACACTTACAGACTCGTAAACCATTTTTTAGCTCTCTTTACGTGATTTGTGCACGATTTCAAATATTAATTTTTTTGTACCTCACTTACTTCACACTCTGTTCACTTTTGTGTGGGACACATATCTCTGTTCACTTTTGTGTCTGACATATATCACTGAGAGACTACTAAACCGGTTTTTAACTCTCTTTACGTGATTTGTCCACTATATAAAAAAATCATTTTTTTGTATCTTACACTCTGTTCACTTTTACACAATGTTGTCTGACACACAACACTTACAGACTCGTAAACCATTTTTTAGCTCTCTTTACGTGATTTGTGCTCGATTTCAAATATTAATTTTTTTGTACCTCACTTACTTCACACTCTGTTCACTTTTGTGTGTGACACATATCTCTGTTCACTTTTGTGTCTGACATATATCACTGAGAGACTACTAAATCGTTTTTTAACTCTCTTTACGTGATTTGTCCACTATATAAAAAATTCATTTTTTTGTATATCACACTGTGTTCACTTATACACAATGTTGTCTGACACATAACACTTACAGACTCGTAAACCATTTTTTAGCTCTCTTTACGTGATTTGAGCACGATTCAAATATTAATTTTTTTGTACCTCACTTACTTCACACTCTGTTCACTTTTGTGTCTGACATATATCACTGAGAGACTACTAAACCGTTTTTTAACTCTGTTTACGTTATTTGTCCACTATATAAAAAATTCATTTTTTTGTATCTCACACTCTGTTCACTTTTACACAATGTTGTCTGACACATAACACTTACAGACTCGTAAACCATTTTTTAGCTCTCTTTACGTGATTTGTGCACGATTTCAAATATTAATTTTTTTGTACCTCACTTATTTCACACTCTGTTCACTTTTGTGTCTGACACATATCACTGAGAGACTACTAAACCGTTTTTTAACTCTCTTTACGTGATTTGTCCACTATATAGAAAAATCATTTTTTTGTATCTCACACTCTGTTCACTTTTACACAATGTTGTCTGACACACAACACTTACAGACTCGTAAACCATTTTTTAGCTCTCTTTACGTGATTTGTGCACGATTTCAAATATTAATTTTTTTGTACCTCACTTACTTCACACTCTGATCACTTTTGTGTGTAACACATATCTCTGTTCACTTTTGTGTCTGACATATATCACTGAAAGTCTACTAAACCATTTTTTAACTCTACGTGATTTGTCCACTATATAAAAAATTCATTTTTTTGTATCTCACACTCTGTTCACTTTTACACAATGTTGTCTGAATCGTAAACCATTTTTTAGCTCTCTTTACGTGATTTGTGCACGATTTCAAATATTAATTTTTTTGTACCTCACTTACTTCACACTCTGTTCACTTTTGTGTGTGACACATATCACTGAGATACTACTAAACAGTTTTTTAACTCTCTTTACGTGATTTGTCCACTATATTAAAAATTCATTTTTTTGTATCTCACACTCTGTTCACTTTTACACAATGTTGTCTGACACATAACACTTACAGACTCGTAAACCATTTTTTAGCTACCTTTACGTGATTTGTGCACGATTTCAAATATTAATTTTTTTGTACCTCACTTACTTCACACTCTGTTCACTTTTGTGTCTGACACATATCACTGAGAGACTACTAAACCGTTTTTTAACTCTCTTTACGTGATTTGTCCACTATATTAAAAATTCATTTTTTTGTATCTCACACTCTGTTCACTTTTACACAATGTTGTCTGACACATACCACTTACAGACTCGTAAACCATTTTATAGCTCTCTTTACGTGATTTGTGCACGATTTCAAATATTAATTTTTTTGTACCTCACTTACTTCACACTCTGTTCACTTTTGTGTGTGACACATATCTCTGTTTACTTTTGTGTCTGACATATATCACTGAGAGACTACTAAACCGTTTTTTAACTCTCTTTACGTGATTTGTCCACTATATAAAAAATTCATTTTTTTGAGTCTCACACTCTGTTCACTTTTACACAATGTTGTCTGACACATAACACAGACTCGTAAACCATTTTTTAGCTCTCTTTACGTGATTTGTGCACGATTTCAAATATTAATTTTTTTGTACCTCACTTACTTCACACTCTGTTCACTTTTGTGTGTGACACATATCACTGAGATACTACTAAACAGTTTTTTAACTCTCTACGTGATTTGTCCACTATATTAAAAATTCATTTTTTTGTATCTCACACTCTGTTCACTTTTACACAATGTTGTCTGACACATAACACTTACAGACTCGTAAACCATTTTTTAGCTCCCTTTACGTGATTTGTGCACGATTTCAAATATTAATTTTTTTGTACCTCACTTACTTCACACTCTGTTCACTTTTGTGTGTGACACATATCTCTGTTCACTTTTGTGTCTGACATATATCACTGAGAGACTACTAAACCGTTTTTTAACTCTCTTTACGTGATTTGTCCACTATATAAAAAATTCATTTTTTTGTATCTCACACTCTGTTCAGTTTTACACAATGTTGTCTGACACATAACACTTACAGACTCGTAAACAATTTTTTAGCTCTCTTTACGTGATTTGTGCACGATTTCAAATATTATTTTTTTTTACCTCACTTACTTCACACTCTGTTCACTTTTGCGTGTGACACAAAACTAAACCGTTTTTTAACTCTCTTTACGTTATTTGTCCACTATATAAAAAAATCATTTTTTTGTATCTCACACTCTGTTCACTTTTACACAATGTTGTCTGACACATAACACTTACAGACTCGTAAACCATTTTTTAGCTCTCTTTACGTGATTTGTGCACGATTTCAAATATTAATTTTTTTGTACCTCACTTACTTCACACTCTGTTCACTTTTGTGTGTGACACATATCACTGAGATACTACTAAACAGTTTTTTAACTCTCTTTACGTGATTTGTCCACTATATAAAAAATTCATTTTTTTGTATCTCACACTCTGTTCAGTTTTACACAATGTTGTCTGACACATAACACTTACAGACTCGTAAACCATTTTTTAGCTCTCTTTACGTGATTTGTGCTCGATTTCAAATATTAAATTTTTTGTACCTCACTTACTTCACACTCTGTTCACTTTTGTGTGTGACACATATCTCTGTTCACTTTTGTGTCTGACATATTTCACTGAGAGACTACTAAACCGTTTTTTAACTCTCTTTACGTTATTTGTCCACTATATAAAAAATTCATTTTTTTGTATCTCACACTCTGTTCACTTTTACACAATGTTGTCTGACACATAACACTTACAGACTCGTAAACCATTTTTTAGCTCCCTTTACGTGATTTGTGCACGATTTCAAATATTAATTTTTTTGTACCTCACTTACTTCACACTCTGTTCACTTTTGTGTCTGACACATATCACTGAGAGACTACTAAACCATTTTTTAACTCTCTTTACGTGATTTGTCCACTATATAAAAAAATCATTTTTTTGTATCTCACACTCTGTTCAGTTTTACACAATGTTGTCTGACACATAACACTTACAGACTCGTAAACCATTTTTTAGCTCTCTTTACGTGATTTGAGCACGATTCAAATATTAATTTTTTTGTACCTCACTTACTTCACACTCTGTTCACTTTTGTGTCTGACATATATCACTGAGAGACTACTAAACCGTTTTTAACTCTGTTTACGTTATTTGTCCACTATTTAAAAAATTCATTTTTTTGTATCTCACACTCTGTTCACTTTTACACAATGTTGTCTGACACATAACACTTACAGACTCGTAAACCATTTTTTAGTTCTCTTTACGTGATTTGTGCACGATTTCAAATATTAATTTTTTTGTACCTCACTTACTTCACACTCTGTTCACTTTTGTGTGTAACACATATCTCTGTTCACTTTTGTGTCTGACATATATCACTGAGAGTCTACTAAACCATTTTTTAACTCTCTTTACGTGATTTGTCCACAATATAAAAAATTCATTTTTTTGTATCTCACACTCTGTTCACTTTTACACAATGTTGTCTGACAAATAACACTTACAGAATCGTAAACCATTTTTTAGCTCTCTTTACGTGATTTGTGCACGATTTCAAATATTAATTTTTTTGTACCTCACTTACTTCACACTCTGTTCACTTTTGTGTGTGACACATATCACTGAGATACTACTAAACAGTTTTTTAACTCTCTACGTGATTTGTCCACTATATTAAAAATTCATTTTTTTGTATCTCACACTCTGTTCACTTTTACACAATGTTGTCTGACACATAATACTTACAGACTCGTAAACCATTTTTTAGCTCCCTTTACGTGATTTGTGCACGATTTCAAATATTAATTTTTTTGTACCTCACTTACTTCACACTCTGTTCACTTTTGTGTCTGACACATATCACTGAGAGACTACTAAACCATTTTTTAACTCTCTTTACGTGATTTGTCGACTATATAAAAAATTCATTTTTTTGTATCTCACACTCTGTTCACTTTTACACAATGTTGTCTGACACATAACACTTACTGACTCGTAAACCATTTTTTAGCTCTCTTTACGTGATTTGAGCACGATTTCAAATATTAATTTTTTTGTACCTCACTTACTTCACACTCTGTTCACTTTTGTGTGTGACACATATCTCTGTTCACTTTTGAGTCTGACATATATCACTGAGAGACTACTAAACCGTTTTTTAACTCTCTTTACGTGATTTGTCCACTATATAAAAAAATCATTTTTTTGTATCTCACACACTGTTCACTTTTACACAATGTTGTCTGACACATAACACTTACAGACTCGTAAACCATTTTTTAGCTCTCTTTACGTGATTTGTGCACGATTTCAAATATTAATTTTTTTGTACCTCACTTACTTCACACTCTGTTCACTTTTGTGTGTAACACATATCTCTGTTCACTTTTGTGTCTGACATATATCACTGAGAGTCTACTAAACCATTTTTTAACTCTCTTTACGTGATTTGTCCACAATATAAAAAATTCATTTTTTTGTATCTCACACTCTGTTCACTTTTACACAATGTTGTCTGACAAATAACACTTACAGAATCGTAAACCATTTTTTAGCTCTCTTTACGTGATTTGTGCACGATTTCAAATATTAATTTTTTTGTACCTCACTTACTTCACACTCTGTTCACTTTTGTGTGTGACACATATCACTGAGATACTACTAAACAGTTTTTTAACTCTCTACGTGATTTGTCCACTATATTAAAAATTCATTTTTTTGTATCTCACACTCTGTTCACTTTTACACAATGTTGTCTGACACATAATACTTACAGACTCGTAAACCATTTTTTAGCTCCCTTTACGTGATTTGTGCACGATTTCAAATATTAATTTTTTTGTACCTCACTTACTTCACACTCTGTTCACTTTTGTGTCTGACACATATCACTGAGAGACTACTAAACCATTTTTTAACTCTCTTTACGTGATTTGTCGACTATATAAAAAATTCATTTTTTTGTATCTCACACTCTGTTCACTTTTACACAATGTTGTCTGACACATAACACTTACTGACTCGTAAACCATTTTTTAGCTCTCTTTACGTGATTTGAGCACGATTTCAAATATTAATTTTTTTGTACCTCACTTACTTCACACTCTGTTCACTTTTGTGTGTGACACATATCTCTGTTCACTTTTGAGTCTGACATATATCACTGAGAGACTACTAAACCGTTTTTTAACTCTCTTTACGTGATTTGTCCACTATATAAAAAAATCATTTTTTTGTATCTCACACACTGTTCACTTTTACACAATGTTGTCTGACACATAACACTTACAGACTCGTAAACCATTTTTTAGCTCTCTTTACGTGATTTGTGCACGATTTCAAATATTATTTTTTTTGTACCTCACTTACTTCACACTCTGTTCACTTTTGTGTGTGACACATATCTCTGTTCACTTTTGTGTCTGACATATATCACTGAGAGACTACTAAACCGTTTTTTAACTCTCTTTACGTGATTTGTCCACTATATAAAAAATTCATTTTTTTGTATCTCACACTCTGTTTACTTTTACACAATGTTGTCTGACACATAACACTTACAGACTCGTAAACCATTTTTTAGCTCTCTTTACGTGATTTGTGCTCGATATCAAATATTAATTTTTTTGTACCTCACTTACTTCACACTCTGTTCACTTTTGTGTGTGACACATATCTCTGTTCACTTTTGTGTCTGACATATATCACTGAGAGACTACTAAACCGTTTTTTAACTCTCTTTACGTGATTTGTCCACTATATAAAAAATTCATTTTTTTGTATCTCACACTCTGTTCACTTTTACACAATGTTGTCTGACACATGACACTTACAGACTAGTGAACCATTTTTTAGCTCTCTTTACGTGATTTGTGCACGATTTCAAATATTCATTTTTTTGTACCTCACTTACTTCACACTCTGTTCACTTTTGTGTCTGACACATATCACTGAGAGACTACTAAACCGTTTTTTAACTCTCTTTACGTGATTTGTCCACAATATAAAAAATTCATTTTTTTGTATCTCACACTCTGTTCACTTTTACACAATGTTGTCTGACACATAACACTTACAGACTCGTAAACCATTTTTTAGCTCTCTTTATGTGATTTGATCACGATTTCAAATATTAATTTTTTTGTACCTCACTTACTTCACACTCTGTTCACTTTTGTGTGTGACACATATCTCTGTTCACTTTTGTGTCTGACATATATCACTGAGAGACTACTAAACCGTTTTTTAACTCTCTTTACGTGATTTGTCAACTATATAAAAAAATCATTTTTTTGTATCTCACACTCTGTTCAGTTTTACACATTGTTGTCTGACACATAACACTTACAGACTGCTAAACCATTTTTTAGCTCTCTTTACGTGATTTGTGCACGATTTCAAATATTAATTTTTTTGTACCTCACTTACTTCACACTCTGTTCACTTTTGTCTGACATATATCACTGAGAGACTACTAAACCGTTTTTTAACTCTCTTTACGTTATTTGTCCACTATATAAAAAATTCATTTTTTTGTATCTCACACTCTGTTCACTTTTACACAATGTTGTCTGACACATAACACTTACAGACTCGTAAACCATTTTTTAGCTCCCTTTACGTGATTTGTGCACGATTTCAAATTTTAATTTTTTTGTACCTCACTTACTTCACACTCTGTTCACTTTTGTGTCTGACACATATCACTGAGAGACTACTAAACCGTTTTTTAACTCTCTTTACGTGATTTGTCCACAATATAAAAAATTCATTTTTTTGTATCTCACACTCTGTTCACTTTTACACAATGTTGTCTGACACATAACACTTACTGACTCGTAAACCATTTTTTAGCTCTCTTTACGTGATTTGAGCACGATTTCAAATATTAATTTTTTTGTACCTCACTTACTTCACAGTCTGTTCACTTTTGTGTGTGACACATATCTCTGTTCACTTTTGAGTCTGACATATATCACTGAGAGACTACTAAACCGTTTTTTAACTCTCTTTACGTGATTTGTCCACTATATAAAAAAATCATTTTTTTGTATCTCACACACTGTTCACTTTTACACAATGTTGTCTGACACATAACACTTACAGACTCGTAAACCATTTTTTAGCTCTCTTTATGTGATTTGATCACGATTTCAAATATTAATTTTTTTGTACCTCACTTACTTCACACTCTGTTCACTTTTGTGTGTGACACATATCTCTGTTCACTTTTGTCTGACATATATCACTGAGAGACTACTAAACCGTTTTTTAACTCTCTTTACGTTATTTGTCCACTATATAAAAAAATCATTTTTTTGTATCTCACACTCTGTTCACTTTTACACAATGTTGTCTGACACATAACACTTACAGACTCGTAAACCATTTTTTAGCTCCCTTTACGTGATTTGTGCACGATTTCAAATTTTAATTTTTTTGTACCTCACTTACTTCACACTCTGTTCACTTTTGTGTCTGACACATATCACTGAGAGACTACTAAACCGTTTTTTAACTCTCTTTACGTGATTTGTCCACAATATAAAAAATTCATTTTTTTGTATCTCACACTCTGTTCACTTTTACACAATGTTGTCTGACACATAACACTTACTGACTCGTAAACCATTTTTTAGCTCTCTTTACGTGATTTGAGCACGATTTCAAATATTATTTTTTTTGTACCTCACTTATTTCACACTCTGTTCACTTTTGTGTCTGACATATATCACTGAGAGACTACTAAACCGTTTTTTAACTCTCTTCACGTTATTTGTCCACTATATGAAAAATTCATTTTTTTGTATCTCACACTCTGTTCACTTTTACACAATGTTGTCTGACACATAACACTTACTGACTCGTAAACCATTTTTTAGCTCTCTTTACGTGATTTGTGCACGATTTCAAATATTAATTTTTTTGTACCTCACTTATTTCACACTCTGTTCACTTTTGTGTCTGACACATATCACTGAGAGACTACTAAACCGTTTTTTAACTGTCTTTACGTGATTTGTCCACTATATAAAAAAATCATTTTTTTTGTATCTCACACTCTGTTCACTTTTACACAGTGTTGTCTGACACACAACACTTACAGACTTGTAAACCATTTTTTAGCTCTCTTTACGTGATTTGTGCACGATTTCAAATATTAATTTTTTTGTACCTCACTTACTTCACACTCTGTTCACTTTTGTGTGTAACACATATCTCTGTTCACTTTTGTGTCTGACATATATCACTGAGAGTCTACTAAACCATTTTTTAACTCTCTTTACGTGATTTGTCCACAATATAAAAAATTCATTTTTTTGTATCTCACACTCTGTTCACTTCTACACAATGTTGTCTGACAAATAACACTTACAGAATCGTAAACCATTTTTTATCTCTCTTTACGTGATTTGTGCACGATTTCAAATATTAATTTTTTTGTACCTCACTTACTTCACACTCTGTTCACTTTTGTGTGTGACACATATCACTGAGATACTACTAAACAGTTTTTTAACTCTCTACGTGATTTGTCCACTATATTAAAAATTCATTTTTTTGTATCTCACACTCTGTTCACTTTTACACAATGTTGTCTGACACATAACACTTACAGACTCGTAAATCATTTTTTAGCTCCCTTTACGTGATTTGTGCACGATTTCAAATATTAATTTTTTTGTACCTCACTTACTTCACACTCTGTTCACTTTTGTGTCTGACACATATCACTGAGAGACTACTAAACCGTTTTTTAACTCTCTTTACGTGATTTGTCCACTATATAAAAAATTCATTTTTTTGTATCTCACACTCTGTTCACTTTTACACAATATTGTCTGACACATAACACTTACTGACTCGTAAACCATTTTTTAGCTCTCTTTACGTGATTTGAGCACGATTTCAAATATTAATTTTTTTGTACCTCACTTACTTCACACTCTGTTCACTTTTGTGTGTGACACATATCTCTGTTCACTTTTGTGTCTGACATATATCACTGAGAGACTACTAAACCGTTTTTTAACTCTCTTTACGTGATTTGTCCACTATATAAAAAAATCATTTTTTTGTATCTCACACTCTGTTCACTTTTACACAATGTTGTCTGACACATAACACTTACAGACTCGTAAACCATTTTTTAGCTCTCTTTACGTGATTTGTGCACGATTTCTAATATTAATTTTTTTGTACCTCACTTACTTCACACTCTGTTCACTTTTGTGTGGGACACATATGTCTGTTCACTTTTGTGTCTGACATATATCACTGAGAGACTACTAAACCGGTTTTTAACTCTCTTTACGTGATTTGTCCACTATATAAAAAAATCATTTTTTTGTATCTTACACTCTGTTCACTTTTACACAATGTTGTCTGACACACAACACTTACAGACTCGTAAACCATTTTTTAGCTCTCTTTACGTGATTTTTGCACGATTTCAAATATTAATTTTTTTGTACCTCACTTACTTCACACTCTGTTCACTTTTGTTTGTGACACATATCTCTGTTCACTTTTGTGTCTGACATATATCACTGAGAGTCTGCTAAACCATTTTTTAACTCTCTTTACGTGATTTGTCCACTATATAAAAAATTCATTTTTTTGTATCTCACACTCTGTTCACTTTTACACAATGTTGTCTGACACATAACACGTACAGACTCGTAAACCATTTTTTAGCTCTCTTTACGTGATTTGTGCACGATTTCAAATATTAATTTTTTTGTACCTCACTTACTTCACACTCTGTTCACTTTTGTGTGTGACACATATCACTGAGATACTACTAAACAGTTTTTTAACTCTCTTTACGTGATTTGTCCACTATATTAAAAATTCATTTTTTTGTATCTCACACTCTGTTCACTTTTACACAATGTTGTCTGACACATAACACTTACAGACTCGTAAACCATTTTTTAGCTCTCTTTACGTGATTTGTGCACGATTTCAAATATTAATTTTTTTGTACCTCACTTACTTCACACTCTGTTCACTTTTGTGTGTGACACATATCACTGAGATACTACTAAACAGTTTTTTAACTCTCTTTACGTGATTTGTCCACTATATTAAAAATTCATTTTTTTGTATCTCACACTCTGTTCACTTTTACACAATGTTGTCTGACACATAACACTTACAGACTCGTAAACCATTTTTAAGCTCCCTTTACGTGATTTGTGCACGATTTCAAATATTAATTTTTTTGTACCTCACTTACTTCACATCTGTTCACTTTTGTGTCAGACACATATCACTGAGAGACTACTAAACCGTTTTTTAACTCTCTTTACGTGATTTGTCCACTATATAAAAAATTCATTTTTTTTTATCTCACACTCTGTTCACTTTTACACAATGTTGTCTGACACATGACACTTACAGACTCGTGAACCATTTTTTAGCTCTCTTTACGTGATTTGTGCACGATTTCAAATATTAATTTTTTTGTACCTCACTTACTTCACACTCTGTTCACTTTTGTGTCTGACACATATCACTGAGAGACTACTAAACCATTTTTTAACTCTCTTTACGTGATTTGTCGACTATATAAAAAATTCATTTTTTTGTATCTCACACTCTGTTCACTTTTACACAATGTTGTCTGACACATAACACTTACTGACTCGTAAACCATTTTTTAGCTCTCTTTACGTGATTTGAGCACGATTTCAAATATTAATTTTTTTGTACCTCACTTACTTCACACTCTGTTCACTTTTGTGTGTGACACATATCTCTGTTCACTTTTGAGTCTGACATATATCACTGAGAGACTACTAAACCGTTTTTTAACTCTCTTTACGTGATTTGTCCACTATATAAAAAAATCATTTTTTTGTATCTCACACACTGTTCACTTTTACACAATGTTGTCTGACACATAACACTTACAGACTCGTAAACCATTTTTTAGCTCTCTTTACGTGATTTGTGCACGATTTCAAATATTAATTTTTTTGTACCTCACTTACTTCACACTCTGTTCACTTTTGTGTGTAACACATATCTCTGTTCACTTTTGTGTCTGACATATATCACTGAGAGTCTACTAAACCATTTTTTAACTCTCTTTACGTGATTTGTCCACAATATAAAAAATTCATTTTTTTGTATCTCACACTCTGTTCACTTTTACACAATGTTGTCTGACAAATAACACTTACAGAATCGTAAACCATTTTTTAGCTCTCTTTACGTGATTTGTGCACGATTTCAAATATTAATTTTTTTGTACCTCACTTACTTCACACTCTGTTCACTTTTGTGTGTGACACATATCACTGAGATACTACTAAACAGTTTTTTAACTCTCTACGTGATTTGTCCACTATATTAAAAATTCATTTTTTTGTATCTCACACTCTGTTCACTTTTACACAATGTTGTCTGACACATAATACTTACAGACTCGTAAACCATTTTTTAGCTCCCTTTACGTGATTTGTGCACGATTTCAAATATTAATTTTTTTGTACCTCACTTACTTCACACTCTGTTCACTTTTGTGTCTGACACATATCACTGAGAGACTACTAAACCATTTTTTAACTCTCTTTACGTGATTTGTCGACTATATAAAAAATTCATTTTTTTGTATCTCACACTCTGTTCACTTTTACACAATGTTGTCTGACACATAACACTTACTGACTCGTAAACCATTTTTTAGCTCTCTTTACGTGATTTGAGCACGATTTCAAATATTAATTTTTTTGTACCTCACTTACTTCACACTCTGTTCACTTTTGTGTGTGACACATATCTCTGTTCACTTTTGAGTCTGACATATATCACTGAGAGACTACTAAACCGTTTTTTAACTCTCTTTACGTGATTTGTCCACTATATAAAAAAATCATTTTTTTGTATCTCACACACTGTTCACTTTTACACAATGTTGTCTGACACATAACACTTACAGACTCGTAAACCATTTTTTAGCTCTCTTTACGTGATTTGTGCACGATTTCAAATATTATTTTTTTTGTACCTCACTTACTTCACACTCTGTTCACTTTTGTGTGTGACACATATCTCTGTTCACTTTTGTGTCTGACATATATCACTGAGAGACTACTAAACCGTTTTTTAACTCTCTTTACGTGATTTGTCCACTATATAAAAAATTCATTTTTTTGTATCTCACACTCTGTTTACTTTTACACAATGTTGTCTGACACATAACACTTACAGACTCGTAAACCATTTTTTAGCTCTCTTTACGTGATTTGTGCTCGATATCAAATATTAATTTTTTTGTACCTCACTTACTTCACACTCTGTTCACTTTTGTGTGTGACACATATCTCTGTTCACTTTTGTGTCTGACATATATCACTGAGAGACTACTAAACCGTTTTTTAACTCTCTTTACGTGATTTGTCCACTATATAAAAAATTCATTTTTTTGTATCTCACACTCTGTTCACTTTTACACAATGTTGTCTGACACATGACACTTACAGACTAGTGAACCATTTTTTAGCTCTCTTTACGTGATTTGTGCACGATTTCAAATATTCATTTTTTGTACCTCACTTACTTCACACTCTGTTCACTTTTGTGTCTGACACATATCACTGAGAGACTACTAAACCGTTTTTTAACTCTCTTTACGTGATTTGTCCACAATATAAAAAATTCATTTTTTTGTATCTCACACTCTGTTCACTTTTACACAATGTTGTCTGACACATAACACTTACAGACTCGTAAACCATTTTTTAGCTCTCTTTATGTGATTTGATCACGATTTCAAATATTAATTTTTTTGTACCTCACTTACTTCACACTCTGTTCACTTTTGTGTGTGACACATATCTCTGTTCACTTTTGTGTCTGACATATATCACTGAGAGACTACTAAACCGTTTTTTAACTCTCTTTACGTGATTTGTCAACTATATAAAAAAATCATTTTTTTGTATCTCACACTCTGTTCAGTTTTACACATTGTTGTCTGACACATAACACTTACAGACTGCTAAACCATTTTTTAGCTCTCTTTACGTGATTTGTGCACGATTTCAAATATTAATTTTTTTGTACCTCACTTACTTCACACTCTGTTCACTTTTGTCTGACATATATCACTGAGAGACTACTAAACCGTTTTTTAACTCTCTTTACGTTATTTGTCCACTATATAAAAAATTCATTTTTTTGTATCTCACACTCTGTTCACTTTTACACAATGTTGTCTGACACATAACACTTACAGACTCGTAAACCATTTTTTAGCTCCCTTTACGTGATTTGTGCACGATTTCAAATTTTAATTTTTTTGTACCTCACTTACTTCACACTCTGTTCACTTTTGTGTCTGACACATATCACTGAGAGACTACTAAACCGTTTTTTAACTCTCTTTACGTGATTTGTCCACAATATAAAAAATTCATTTTTTTGTATCTCACACTCTGTTCACTTTTACACAATGTTGTCTGACACATAACACTTACTGACTCGTAAACCATTTTTTAGCTCTCTTTACGTGATTTGAGCACGATTTCAAATATTAATTTTTTTGTACCTCACTTACTTCACACTCTGTTCACTTTTGTGTGTGACACATATCTCTGTTCACTTTTGAGTCTGACATATATCACTGAGAGACTACTAAACCGTTTTTTAACTCTCTTTACGTGATTTGTCCACTATATAAAAAAATCATTTTTTTGTATCTCACACACTGTTCACTTTTACACAATGTTGTCTGACACATAACACTTACAGACTCGTAAACCATTTTTTAGCTCTCTTTATGTGATTTGATCACGATTTCAAATATTAATTTTTTTGTACCTCACTTACTTCACACTCTGTTCACTTTTGTGTGTGACACATATCTCTGTTCACTTTTGTGTCTGACATATATCACTGAGAGACTACTAAACCGTTTTTTAACTCTCTTTACGTGATTTGTCCACAATATAAAAAAATCATTTTTTTGTATCTCACACTCTGTTCAGTTTTACACATTGTTGTCTGACACATAACACTTACAGACTGCTAAACCATTTTTTAGCTCTCTTTACGTGATTTGTGCACGATTTCAAATATTAATTTTTTTGTACCTCACTTACTTCACACTCTGTTCACTTTTGTGTGTGACACATATCTCTGTTCACTTTTGTCTGACATATATCACTGAGAGACTACTAAACCGTTTTTTAACTCTCTTTACGTTATTTGTCCACTATATAAAAAATTCATTTTTTTGTATCTCACACTCTGTTCACTTTTACACAATGTTGTCTGACACATAACACTTACAGACTCGTAAACCATTTTTTAGCTCCCTTTACGTGATTTGTGCACGATTTCAAATTTTAATTTTTTTGTACCTCACTTACTTCACACTCTGTTCACTTTTGTGTCTGACACATATCACTGAGAGACTACTAAACCGTTTTTTAACTCTCTTTACGTGATTTGTCCACAATATAAAAAATTCATTTTTTTGTATCTCACACTCTGTTCACTTTTACACAATGTTGTCTGACACATAACACTTACTGACTCGTAAACCATTTTTTAGCTCTCTTTACGTGATTTGAGCACGATTTCAAATATTATTTTTTTTGTACCTCACTTATTTCACACTCTGTTCACTTTTGTGTCTGACATATATCACTGAGAGACTACTAAACCGTTTTTTAACTCTCTTCACGTTATTTGTCCACTATATGAAAAATTCATTTTTTTGTATCTCACACTCTGTTCACTTTTACACAATGTTGTCTGACACATAACACTTACTGACTCGTAAACCATTTTTTAGCTCTCTTTACGTGATTTGTGCACGATTTCAAATATTAATTTTTTTGTACCTCACTTATTTCACACTCTGTTCACTTTTGTGTCTGACACATATCACTGAGAGACTACTAAACCGTTTTTTAACTGTCTTTACGTGATTTGTCCACTATATAAAAAAATCATTTTTTTTGTATCTCACACTCTGTTCACTTTTACACAGTGTTGTCTGACACACAACACTTACAGACTTGTAAACCATTTTTTAGCTCTCTTTACGTGATTTGTGCACGATTTCAAATATTAATTTTTTTGTACCTCACTTACTTCACACTCTGTTCACTTTTGTGTGTAACACATATCTCTGTTCACTTTTGTGTCTGACATATATCACTGAGAGTCTACTAAACCATTTTTTAACTCTCTTTACGTGATTTGTCCACAATATAAAAAATTCATTTTTTTGTATCTCACACTCTGTTCACTTCTACACAATGTTGTCTGACAAATAACACTTACAGAATCGTAAACCATTTTTTATCTCTCTTTACGTGATTTGTGCACGATTTCAAATATTAATTTTTTTGTACCTCACTTACTTCACACTCTGTTCACTTTTGTGTGTGACACATATCACTGAGATACTACTAAACAGTTTTTTAACTCTCTACGTGATTTGTCCACTATATTAAAAATTCATTTTTTTGTATCTCACACTCTGTTCACTTTTACACAATGTTGTCTGACACATAACACTTACAGACTCGTAAATCATTTTTTAGCTCCCTTTACGTGATTTGTGCACGATTTCAAATATTAATTTTTTTGTACCTCACTTACTTCACACTCTGTTCACTTTTGTGTCTGACACATATCACTGAGAGACTACTAAACCGTTTTTTAACTCTCTTTACGTGATTTGTCCACTATATAAAAAATTCATTTTTTTGTATCTCACACTCTGTTCACTTTTACACAATATTGTCTGACACATAACACTTACTGACTCGTAAACCATTTTTTAGCTCTCTTTACGTGATTTGAGCACGATTTCAAATATTAATTTTTTTGTACCTCACTTACTTCACACTCTGTTCACTTTTGTGTGTGACACATATCTCTGTTCACTTTTGTGTCTGACATATATCACTGAGAGACTACTAAACCGTTTTTTAACTCTCTTTACGTGATTTGTCCACTATATAAAAAAATCATTTTTTTGTATCTCACACTCTGTTCACTTTTACACAATGTTGTCTGACACATAACACTTACAGACTCGTAAACCATTTTTTAGCTCTCTTTACGTGATTTGTGCACGATTTCTAATATTAATTTTTTTGTACCTCACTTACTTCACACTCTGTTCACTTTTGTGTGGGACACATATGTCTGTTCACTTTTGTGTCTGACATATATCACTGAGAGACTACTAAACCGGTTTTTAACTCTCTTTACGTGATTTGTCCACTATATAAAAAAATCATTTTTTTGTATCTTACACTCTGTTCACTTTTACACAATGTTGTCTGACACACAACACTTACAGACTCGTAAACCATTTTTTAGCTCTCTTTACGTGATTTTTGCACGATTTCAAATATTAATTTTTTTGTACCTCACTTACTTCACACTCTGTTCACTTTTGTTTGTGACACATATCTCTGTTCACTTTTGTGTCTGACATATATCACTGAGAGTCTGCTAAACCATTTTTTAACTCTCTTTACGTGATTTGTCCACTATATAAAAAATTCATTTTTTTGTATCTCACACTCTGTTCACTTTTACACAATGTTGTCTGACACATAACACGTACAGACTCGTAAACCATTTTTTAGCTCTCTTTACGTGATTTGTGCACGATTTCAAATATTAATTTTTTTGTACCTCACTTACTTCACACTCTGTTCACTTTTGTGTGTGACACATATCACTGAGATACTACTAAACAGTTTTTTAACTCTCTTTACGTGATTTGTCCACTATATTAAAAATTCATTTTTTTGTATCTCACACTCTGTTCACTTTTACACAATGTTGTCTGACACATAACACTTACAGACTCGTAAACCATTTTTTAGCTCTCTTTACGTGATTTGTGCACGATTTCAAATATTAATTTTTTTGTACCTCACTTACTTCACACTCTGTTCACTTTTGTGTGTGACACATATCACTGAGATACTACTAAACAGTTTTTTAACTCTCTTTACGTGATTTGTCCACTATATTAAAAATTCATTTTTTTGTATCTCACACTCTGTTCACTTTTACACAATGTTGTCTGACACATAACACTTACAGACTCGTAAACCATTTTTAAGCTCCCTTTACGTGATTTGTGCACGATTTCAAATATTAATTTTTTTGTACCTCACTTACTTCACATCTGTTCACTTTTGTGTCAGACACATATCACTGAGAGACTACTAAACCGTTTTTTAACTCTCTTTACGTGATTTGTCCACTATATAAAAAATTCATTTTTTTTTATCTCACACTCTGTTCACTTTTACACAATGTTGTCTGACACATGACACTTACAGACTCGTGAACCATTTTTTAGCTCTCTTTACGTGATTTGTGCACGATTTCAAATATTCATTTTTTTGTACCTCACTTACTTCACACTCTGTTCACTTTTGTGTCTGACATATATCACTGAGAGACTACTAAACCGTTTTTTAACTCTCTTTACGTTATTTGTCCACTATATGAAAAATTCATTTTTTTGTATCTCACACTCTGTTCACTTTTACACAATGTTGTCTGACACATAACACTTACAGACTCGTAAACCATTTTTAAGCTCCCTTTACGTGATTTGTGCACGATTTCAAATATTAATTTTTTTGTACCTCACTTACTTCACATCTGTTCACTTTTGTGTCTGACACATATCACTGAGAGACTACTAAACCGTTTTTTAACTCTCTTTACGTGATTTGTCCACAATATAAAAAATTCATTTTTTTGTATCTCACACTCTGTTCACTTTTACACAATGTTGTCTGACACATAACACTTACTGACTCGTAAACCATTTTTTAGCTCTCTTTACGTGATTTGAGCACGATTTCAAATATTAATTTTTTTGTACCTCACTTATTTCACACTCTGTTCACTTTTGTGTCTGACATATATCACTGAGAGACTACTAAACCGTTTTTTAACTCTCTTTACGTTATTTGTCCACTATATGAAAAATTCATTTTTTTGTATCTCACACTCTGTTCACTTTTACACAATGTTGTCTGACACATAACACTTACTGACTCGTAAACCATTTTTTAGCTCTCTTTACGTGATTTGTGCACGATTTCAAATATTAATTTTTTTGTACCTCACTTATTTCACACTCTGTTCACTTTTGTGTCTGACACATATCACTGAGAGACTACTAAACCGTTTTTTAACTGTCTTTACGTGAATTGTCCACTATATAAAAAAATCATTTTTTTTGTATCTCACACTCTGTTCACTTTTACACAATGTTGTCTGACACACAACACTTACAGACTTGTAAACCATTTTTTAGCTCTCTTTACGTGATTTGTGCACGATTTCAAATATTAATTTTTTTGTACCTCACTTACTTCACACTCTGTTCACTTTTGTGTGTAACACATATCTCTGTTCACTTTTGTGTCTGACATATATCACTGAGAGTCTACTAAACCATTTTTTAACTCTCTTTACGTGATTTGTCCACAATATAAAAAATTCATTTTTTTGTATCTCACACTCTGTTCACTTTTACACAATGTTGTCTGACAAATAACACTTACAGAATCGTAAACCATTTTTTATCTCTCTTTACGTGATTTGTGCACGATTTCAAATATTAATTTTTTTGTACCTCACTTACTTCACACTCTGTTCACTTTTGTGTGTGACACAAATCACTGAGATACTACTAAACTGTTTTTTAACTCTCTACGTGATTTGTCCACTATATTAAAAATTCATTTTTTTGTATCTCACACTCTGTTCACTTTTACACAATGTTGTCTGACACATAACACTTACAGACTCGTAAACCATTTTTTAGCTCCCTTTACGTGATTTGTGCACGATTTCAAATAATAATTTTTTTGTACCTCACTTACTTCACACTCTGTTCACTTTTGTGTCTGACACATATCACTGAGAGACTACTAAACCGTTTTTTAACTCTCTTTACGTGATTTGTCCACTATATAAAAAATTCATTTTTTTGTATCTCACACTCTGTTCACTTTTACACAATATTGTCTGACACATAACACTTACTGACTCGTAAACCATTTTTTAGCTCTCTTTACGTGATTTGAGCACGATTTCAAATATTAATTTTTTTGTACCTCACTTACTTCACACTCTGTTCACTTTTGTGTGTGACACATATCTCTGTTCACTTTTGTGTCTGACATATATCACTGAGAGACTACTAAACCGTTTTTTAACTCTCTTTACGTGATTTGTCCACTATATAAAAAAAATCATTTTTTTGTATCTTACACTCTGTTCACTTTTACACAATGTTGTCTGACACACAACACTTACAGACTCGTAAACCATTTTTTAGCTCTCTTTACGTGATTTTTGCACGATTTCAAATATTAATTTTTTTGTACCTCACTTACTTCACACTCTGTTCACTTTTGTGTGTGACACATATCTCTGTTCACTTTTGTGTCTGACATATATCACTGAGAGTCTGCTAAACCATTTTTTAACTCTCTTTACGTGATTTGTCCACTATATAAAAAATTCATTTTTTTGTATCTCACACTCTGTTCACTTTTACACAATGTTGTCTGACACATAACACTTACAGACTCGTAAACCATTTTTTAGCTCTCTTTACGTGATTTGTGCACGATTTCAAATATTAATTTTTTTGTACCTCACTTACTTCACACTCTGTTCACTTTTGTGTGTGACACATATCACTGAGATACTACTAAACAGTTTTTTAACTCTCTTTACGTGATTTGTCCACTATATTAAAAATTCATTTTTTTGTATCTCACACTCTGTTCACTTTTACACAATGTTGTCTGACACATAACACTTACAGACTCGTAAACCATTTTTTAGCTCTCTTTACGTGATTTGTGCACGATTTCAAATATTAATTTTTTTGTACCTCACTTACTTCACACTCTGTTCACTTTTGTGTGTGACACATATCACTGAGATACTACTAAACAGTTTTTTAACTCTCTTTACGTGATTTGTCCACTATATTAAAAATTCATTTTTTTGTATCTCACACTCTGTTCACTTTTACACAATGTTGTCTGACACATAACACTTACAGACTCGTAAACCATTTTTAAGCTCCTTTTACGTGATTTGTGCACGATTTCAAATATTAATTTTTTTGTACCTCACTTACTTCACATCTGTTCACTTTTGTGTCTGACACATATCACTGAGAGACTACTAAACCGTTTTTTAACTCTCTTTACGTGATTTGTCCACTATATAAAAAAATAATTTTTTTGTATCTCACACTCTGTTCACTTTTACACAATGTTGTCTGACACATAACACTTACAGACTCGTAAACCATTTTATAGCTCTCTTTACGTGATTTGTGCACGATTTCAAATATTAATTTTTTTGTACCTCACTTACTTCACACTCTGTTCACTTTTGTGTGTGACACATATCTCTGTTCACTTTTGTGTCTGACATATATCACTGAGAGACTACTAAACTGTTTTTTAACTCTCTTTACGTGATTTGTCCACTATATAAAAAATTCATTTTTTTGTATCTCACACTCTGTTCAGTTTTACACATTGTTGTCTGACACATAACACTTACAGACTCCTAAACCATTTTTTAGCTCTCTTTACGTGATTTGTGCACGATTTCAAATATTAATTTTTTTGTACCTCACTTACTTCACACTCTGTTCACTTTTGTGTGTGACACATATCACTGAGATACTACTAAACAGTTTTTTAACTCTCTTTACGTGATTTGTCCACTATATTAAAAATTCATTTTTTTGTATCTCACACTCTGTTCACTTTTACACAATGTTGTCTGACACATAACACTTACAGACTCGTAAACCATTTTTTAGCTCTCTTTACGTGATTTGTGCACGATTTCAAATATTAATTTTTTTGTACCTCACTTACTTCACACTCTGTTCACTTTTGTGTGTGACACATATCACTGAGATACTACTAAACAGTTTTTTAACTCTCTTTACGTGATTTGTCCACTATATTAAAAATTCATTTTTTTGTATCTCACACTCTGTTCACTTTTACACAATGTTGTCTGACACATAACACTTACAGACTCGTAAACCATTTTTAAGCTCCCTTTACGTGATTTGTGCACGATTTCAAATATTAATTTTTTTGTACCTCACTTACTTCACATCTGTTCACTTTTGTGTCAGACACATATCACTGAGAGACTACTAAACCGTTTTTTAACTCTCTTTACGTGATTTGTCCACTATATAAAAAATTCATTTTTTTTTATCTCACACTCTGTTCACTTTTACACAATGTTGTCTGACACATGACACTTACAGACTCGTGAACCATTTTTTAGCTCTCTTTACGTGATTTGTGCACGATTTCAAATATTCATTTTTTTGTACCTCACTTACTTCACACTCTGTTCACTTTTGTGTCTGACATATATCACTGAGAGACTACTAAACCGTTTTTTAACTCTCTTTACGTTATTTGTCCACTATATGAAAAATTCATTTTTTTGTATCTCACACTCTGTTCACTTTTACACAATGTTGTCTGACACATAACACTTACAGACTCGTAAACCATTTTTAAGCTCCCTTTACGTGATTTGTGCACGATTTCAAATATTAATTTTTTTGTACCTCACTTACTTCACATCTGTTCACTTTTGTGTCTGACACATATCACTGAGAGACTACTAAACCGTTTTTTAACTCTCTTTACGTGATTTGTCCACAATATAAAAAATTCATTTTTTTGTATCTCACACTCTGTTCACTTTTACACAATGTTGTCTGACACATAACACTTACTGACTCGTAAACCATTTTTTAGCTCTCTTTACGTGATTTGAGCACGATTTCAAATATTAATTTTTTTGTACCTCACTTATTTCACACTCTGTTCACTTTTGTGTCTGACATATATCACTGAGAGACTACTAAACCGTTTTTTAACTCTCTTTACGTTATTTGTCCACTATATGAAAAATTCATTTTTTTGTATCTCACACTCTGTTCACTTTTACACAATGTTGTCTGACACATAACACTTACTGACTCGTAAACCATTTTTTAGCTCTCTTTACGTGATTTGTGCACGATTTCAAATATTAATTTTTTTGTACCTCACTTATTTCACACTCTGTTCACTTTTGTGTCTGACACATATCACTGAGAGACTACTAAACCGTTTTTTAACTGTCTTTACGTGAATTGTCCACTATATAAAAAAATCATTTTTTTTGTATCTCACACTCTGTTCACTTTTACACAATGTTGTCTGACACACAACACTTACAGACTTGTAAACCATTTTTTAGCTCTCTTTACGTGATTTGTGCACGATTTCAAATATTAATTTTTTTGTACCTCACTTACTTCACACTCTGTTCACTTTTGTGTGTAACACATATCTCTGTTCACTTTTGTGTCTGACATATATCACTGAGAGTCTACTAAACCATTTTTTAACTCTCTTTACGTGATTTGTCCACAATATAAAAAATTCATTTTTTTGTATCTCACACTCTGTTCACTTTTACACAATGTTGTCTGACAAATAACACTTACAGAATCGTAAACCATTTTTTATCTCTCTTTACGTGATTTGTGCACGATTTCAAATATTAATTTTTTTGTACCTCACTTACTTCACACTCTGTTCACTTTTGTGTGTGACACAAATCACTGAGATACTACTAAACTGTTTTTTAACTCTCTACGTGATTTGTCCACTATATTAAAAATTCATTTTTTTGTATCTCACACTCTGTTCACTTTTACACAATGTTGTCTGACACATAACACTTACAGACTCGTAAACCATTTTTTAGCTCCCTTTACGTGATTTGTGCACGATTTCAAATAATAATTTTTTTGTACCTCACTTACTTCACACTCTGTTCACTTTTGTGTCTGACACATATCACTGAGAGACTACTAAACCGTTTTTTAACTCTCTTTACGTGATTTGTCCACTATATAAAAAATTCATTTTTTTGTATCTCACACTCTGTTCACTTTTACACAATATTGTCTGACACATAACACTTACTGACTCGTAAACCATTTTTTAGCTCTCTTTACGTGATTTGAGCACGATTTCAAATATTAATTTTTTTGTACCTCACTTACTTCACACTCTGTTCACTTTTGTGTGTGACACATATCTCTGTTCACTTTTGTGTCTGACATATATCACTGAGAGACTACTAAACCGTTTTTTAACTCTCTTTACGTGATTTGTCCACTATATAAAAAAAATCATTTTTTTGTATCTTACACTCTGTTCACTTTTACACAATGTTGTCTGACACACAACACTTACAGACTCGTAAACCATTTTTTAGCTCTCTTTACGTGATTTTTGCACGATTTCAAATATTAATTTTTTTGTACCTCACTTACTTCACACTCTGTTCACTTTTGTGTGTGACACATATCTCTGTTCACTTTTGTGTCTGACATATATCACTGAGAGTCTGCTAAACCATTTTTTAACTCTCTTTACGTGATTTGTCCACTATATAAAAAATTCATTTTTTTGTATCTCACACTCTGTTCACTTTTACACAATGTTGTCTGACACATAACACTTACAGACTCGTAAACCATTTTTTAGCTCTCTTTACGTGATTTGTGCACGATTTCAAATATTAATTTTTTTGTACCTCACTTACTTCACACTCTGTTCACTTTTGTGTGTGACACATATCACTGAGATACTACTAAACAGTTTTTTAACTCTCTTTACGTGATTTGTCCACTATATTAAAAATTCATTTTTTTGTATCTCACACTCTGTTCACTTTTACACAATGTTGTCTGACACATAACACTTACAGACTCGTAAACCATTTTTTAGCTCTCTTTACGTGATTTGTGCACGATTTCAAATATTAATTTTTTTGTACCTCACTTACTTCACACTCTGTTCACTTTTGTGTGTGACACATATCACTGAGATACTACTAAACAGTTTTTTAACTCTCTTTACGTGATTTGTCCACTATATTAAAAATTCATTTTTTTGTATCTCACACTCTGTTCACTTTTACACAATGTTGTCTGACACATAACACTTACAGACTCGTAAACCATTTTTAAGCTCCTTTTACGTGATTTGTGCACGATTTCAAATATTAATTTTTTTGTACCTCACTTACTTCACATCTGTTCACTTTTGTGTCTGACACATATCACTGAGAGACTACTAAACCGTTTTTTAACTCTCTTTACGTGATTTGTCCACTATATAAAAAAATAATTTTTTTGTATCTCACACTCTGTTCACTTTTACACAATGTTGTCTGACACATAACACTTACAGACTCGTAAACCATTTTATAGCTCTCTTTACGTGATTTGTGCACGATTTCAAATATTAATTTTTTTGTACCTCACTTACTTCACACTCTGTTCACTTTTGTGTGTGACACATATCTCTGTTCACTTTTGTGTCTGACATATATCACTGAGAGACTACTAAACTGTTTTTTAACTCTCTTTACGTGATTTGTCCACTATATAAAAAATTCATTTTTTTGTATCTCACACTCTGTTCAGTTTTACACATTGTTGTCTGACACATAACACTTACAGACTCCTAAACCATTTTTTAGCTCTCTTTACGTGATTTGTGCACGATTTCAAATATTAATTTTTTTGTACCTCACTTACTTCACACTCTGTTCACTTTTGTGTGTGACACATATCTCTGTTCACTTTTGTGTCTGACATATATCACTGAGAGACTACTAAACCGTTTTTTAACTCTCTTTACGTTATTTGTCCACTATATAAAAAATTCATTTTTTTGTATCTCACACTCTGTTCACTTTTACACAATGTTGTCTGACACATAACACTTACAGACTCGTAAACCATTTTTTAGCTCTCTTTACGTGATTTGTGCACGATTTCAAATATTAATTTTTTTGTACCTCACTTATTTCACACTCTGTTCACTTTTGTGTCTGACACATATCACTGAGAGACTACTAAACCGTTTTTTAACTCTCTTTACGTGATTTGTCCACTATATAAAAAAATCATTTTTTTGTATCTCACACTCTGTTCACTTTTACACAATATTGTCTGACACACAACACTTACAGACTCGTAAACCATTTTTTAGCTCTCTTTACGTGATTTGTGCACGATTTCAAATATTAATTTTTTTGTACCTCACTTACTTCACACTCTGTTCACTTTTGTGTGTAACACATATCTCTGTTCACTTTTGTGTCTGACATATATCACTGAGAGTCTACTAAACCATTTTTTAACTCTCTTTACGTGATTTGTCCACTATATAAAAAATTCATTTTTTTGTATCTCACACTCTGTTCACTTTTACACAATGTTGTCTGACACATAACACTTACAGAATCGTAAACCATTTTTTAGCTCTCTTTACGTGATTTGTGCACGATTTCAAATATTAATTTTTTTGTACCTCACTTACTTCACACACTGTTCACTTTTGTGTGTGACACATATCACTGAGATACTACTAAACAGTTTTTTAACTCTCTTTACGTGATTTGTCCACTATATTAAAAATTCATTTTTTTGTATCTCACACTCTGTTCACTTTTACACAATGTTGTCTGACACATAACACTTACAGACTCGTAAACCATTTTTTAGCTCCCTTTACGTGATTTGTGCACGATTTCAAATATTAATTTTTTTGTACCTCACTTACTTCACACTCTGTTCACTTTTGTGTCTGACACATATCACTGAGAGTCTGCTAAACCATTTTTTAACTCTCTTTACGTGATTTGTCCACTATATAAAAAATTCATTTTTTTGTATCTCACACTCTGTTCACTTTTACACAATATTGTCTGACACATAACACTTACTGACTCGTAAACCATTTTTTAGCTCTCTTTACGTGATTTGAGCACGATTTCAAATATTAATTTTTTTGTACCTCACTTACTTCACACTCTGTTCACTTTTGTGTGTGACACATATCTCTGTTCACTTTTGTGTCTGACATATATCACTGAGAGACTACTAAACCGTTTTTTAACTCTCTTTACGTGATTTGTCCACTATATAAAAAAAATCATTTTTTTGTATCTTACACTCTGTTCACTTTTACACAATGTTGTCTGACACACAACACTTACAGACTCGTAAACCATTTTTTAGCTCTCTTTACGTGATTTTTGCACGATTTCAAATATTAATTTTTTTGTACCTCACTTACTTCACACTCTGTTCACTTTTGTGTGTGACACATATCTCTGTTCACTTTTGTGTCTGACATATATCACTGAGAGTCTGCTAAACCATTTTTTAACTCTCTTTACGTGATTTGTCCACTATATAAAAAATTCATTTTTTTGTATCTCACACTCTGTTCACTTTTACACAATGTTGTCTGACACATAACACTTACAGACTCGTAAACCATTTTTTAGCTCTCTTTACGTGATTTGTGCACGATTTCAAATATTAATTTTTTTGTACCTCACTTACTTCACACTCTGTTCACTTTTGTGTGTGACACATATCACTGAGATACTACTAAACAGTTTTTTAACTCTCTTTACGTGATTTGTCCACTATATTAAAAATTCATTTTTTTGTATCTCACACTCTGTTCACTTTTACACAATGTTGTCTGACACATAACACTTACAGACTCGTAAACCATTTTTTAGCTCTCTTTACGTGATTTGTGCACGATTTCAAATATTAATTTTTTTGTACCTCACTTACTTCACACTCTGTTCACTTTTGTGTGTGACACATATCACTGAGATACTACTAAACAGTTTTTTAACTCTCTTTACGTGATTTGTCCACTATATTAAAAATTCATTTTTTTGTATCTCACACTCTGTTCACTTTTACACAATGTTGTCTGACACATAACACTTACAGACTCGTAAACCATTTTTAAGCTCCTTTTACGTGATTTGTGCACGATTTCAAATATTAATTTTTTTGTACCTCACTTACTTCACATCTGTTCACTTTTGTGTCTGACACATATCACTGAGAGACTACTAAACCGTTTTTTAACTCTCTTTACGTGATTTGTCCACTATATAAAAAAATAATTTTTTTGTATCTCACACTCTGTTCACTTTTACACAATGTTGTCTGACACATAACACTTACAGACTCGTAAACCATTTTATAGCTCTCTTTACGTGATTTGTGCACGATTTCAAATATTAATTTTTTTGTACCTCACTTACTTCACACTCTGTTCACTTTTGTGTGTGACACATATCTCTGTTCACTTTTGTGTCTGACATATATCACTGAGAGACTACTAAACTGTTTTTTAACTCTCTTTACGTGATTTGTCCACTATATAAAAAATTCATTTTTTTGTATCTCACACTCTGTTCAGTTTTACACATTGTTGTCTGACACATAACACTTACAGACTCCTAAACCATTTTTTAGCTCTCTTTACGTGATTTGTGCACGATTTCAAATATTAATTTTTTTGTACCTCACTTACTTCACACTCTGTTCACTTTTGTGTGTGACACATATCTCTGTTCACTTTTGTGTCTGACATATATCACTGAGAGACTACTAAACCGTTTTTTAACTCTCTTTACGTTATTTGTCCACTATATAAAAAATTCATTTTTTTGTATCTCACACTCTGTTCACTTTTACACAATGTTGTCTGACACATAACACTTACAGACTCGTAAACCATTTTTTAGCTCTCTTTACGTGATTTGTGCACGATTTCAAATATTAATTTTTTTGTACCTCACTTATTTCACACTCTGTTCACTTTTGTGTCTGACACATATCACTGAGAGACTACTAAACCGTTTTTTAACTCTCTTTACGTGATTTGTCCACTATATAAAAAAATCATTTTTTTGTATCTCACACTCTGTTCACTTTTACACAATATTGTCTGACACACAACACTTACAGACTCGTAAACCATTTTTTAGCTCTCTTTACGTGATTTGTGCACGATTTCAAATATTAATTTTTTTGTACCTCACTTACTTCACACTCTGTTCACTTTTGTGTGTAACACATATCTCTGTTCACTTTTGTGTCTGACATATATCACTGAGAGTCTACTAAACCATTTTTTAACTCTCTTTACGTGATTTGTCCACTATATAAAAAATTCATTTTTTTGTATCTCACACTCTGTTCACTTTTACACAATGTTGTCTGACACATAACACTTACAGAATCGTAAACCATTTTTTAGCTCTCTTTACGTGATTTGTGCACGATTTCAAATATTAATTTTTTTGTACCTCACTTACTTCACACACTGTTCACTTTTGTGTGTGACACATATCACTGAGATACTACTAAACAGTTTTTTAACTCTCTTTACGTGATTTGTCCACTATATTAAAAATTCATTTTTTTGTATCTCACACTCTGTTCACTTTTACACAATGTTGTCTGACACATAACACTTACAGACTCGTAAACCATTTTTTAGCTCCCTTTACGTGATTTGTGCACGATTTCAAATATTAATTTTTTTGTACCTCACTTACTTCACACTCTGTTCACTTTTGTGTCTGACACATATCACTGAGAGACTACTAAACCGTTTTTTAACACTCTTTACGTGATTTGTCCACTATATAAAAAATTCATTTTTTTGTATCTCACACTCTGTTCACTTTTACACAATGTTGTCTGACACATAACACTTACAGACTCGTAAACCATTTTTTAGCTCACTTTACGTGATTTGTGCTCGATTTCAAATATTAATTTTTTTGTACCTCACTTACTTCACACTCTGTTCACTTTTGTGTGTGACACATATCTCTGTTCACTTTTGTGTCTGACATATATCACTGAGAGACAACTAAACCGTTTTTTAACTCTCTTTACGTTATTTGTCCACTATATGAAAAATTCATTTTTTTGTATCTCACACTCTGTTCACTTTTACACAATGTTGTCTGACACATAACACTTACAGACTCGTAAACCATTTTTTAGCTCTCTTTACGTGATTTGTGCACGATTTCAAATATTAATTTTTTTGTACCTCACTTATTTCACACTCTGTTCACTTTTGTGTCTGACACATATCACTGAGAGACTACTAAACCGTTTTTTAACTGTCTTTACGTGATTTGTCCACTATATAAAAAAATCATTTTTTTTGTATCTCACACTCTGTTCACTTTTACACAATGTTGTCTGACACACAACACTTGCAGACTCGTAAACCATTTTTTAGCTCTCTTTACGTGATTTGTGCACGATTTCAAATATTAATTTTTTTGTACCTCACTTACTTCACACTCTGTTCACTTTTGTGTGTAACACATATCTCTGTTCACTTTTGTGTCTGACATATATCACTGAGAGACTACTAAACCGTTTTTTAACTCTCTTTACGTGATTTGTCCACTATATAAAAAATTCATTTTTTTGTATCTCACACTCTGTTTACTTTTACACAATGTTGTCTGACACATAACACTTACAGACTCGTAAACCATTTTTTAGCTCTCTTTACGTGATTTGTGCTCGATTTCAAATATTAATTTTTTTGTACCTCACTTACTTCACACTCTGTTCACTTTTGTGTGTGACACATATCTCTGTTCACTTTTGTGTCTGACATATATCACTGAGAGACTACTAAATCGTTTTTTAACTCTCTTTACGTGATTTGTCCACTATATAAAAAATTCATTTTTTTGTATCTCACACTGTGTTCACTTATACACAATGTTGTCTGACACATAACACTTACAGACTCGTAAACCATTTTTTAGCTCTCTTTACGTGATTTGAGCACGATTCAAATATTATTTTTTTTGTACCTCACTTACTTCACACTCTGTTCACTTTTGTGTCTGACATATATCACTGAGAGACTACTAAACCGTTTTTTAACTCTGTTTACGTTATTTGTCCACTATATAAAAAATTCATTTTTTTTGTATCTCACACTCTGTTCACTTTTACACAATGTTGTCTGACACATAACACTTACAGACTCGTAAACCATTTTTTAGCTCTCTTTACGTGATTTGTGCTCGATTTCAAATATTAATTTTTTTGTACCTCACTTACTTCACACTCTGTTCACTTTTGTGTGTGACACATATCTCTGTTCACTTTTGTGTCTGACATATATCACTGAGAGACTACTAAACTGTTTTTTAACTCTCTTTACGTGATTTGTCCACTATATAAAAAATTCATTTTTTTGTATCTCACACTCTGTTCAGTTTTACACATTGTTGTCTGACACATAACACTTACAGACTCCTAAACCATTTTTTAGCTCTCTTTACGTGATTTGTGCACGATTTCAAATATTAATTTTTTTGTACCTCACTTACTTCACACTCTGTTCACTTTTGTGTGTGACACATATCACTGAGATACTACTAAACAGTTTTTTAACTCTCTTTACGTGATTTGTCCACTATATTAAAAATTCATTTTTTTGTATCTCACACTCTGTTCACTTTTACACAATGTTGTCTGACACATAACACTTACAGACTCGTAAACCATTTTTTAGCTCTCTTTACGTGATTTGTGCACGATTTCAAATATTAATTTTTTTGTACCTCACTTACTTCACACTCTGTTCACTTTTGTGTGTGACACATATCACTGAGATACTACTAAACAGTTTTTTAACTCTCTTTACGTGATTTGTCCACTATATTAAAAATTCATTTTTTTGTATCTCACACTCTGTTCACTTTTACACAATGTTGTCTGACACATAACACTTACAGACTCGTAAACCATTTTTAAGCTCCCTTTACGTGATTTGTGCACGATTTCAAATATTAATTTTTTTGTACCTCACTTACTTCACATCTGTTCACTTTTGTGTCAGACACATATCACTGAGAGACTACTAAACCGTTTTTTAACTCTCTTTACGTGATTTGTCCACTATATAAAAAATTCATTTTTTTTTATCTCACACTCTGTTCACTTTTACACAATGTTGTCTGACACATGACACTTACAGACTCGTGAACCATTTTTTAGCTCTCTTTACGTGATTTGTGCACGATTTCAAATATTCATTTTTTTGTACCTCACTTACTTCACACTCTGTTCACTTTTGTGTCTGACATATATCACTGAGAGACTACTAAACCGTTTTTTAACTCTCTTTACGTTATTTGTCCACTATATGAAAAATTCATTTTTTTGTATCTCACACTCTGTTCACTTTTACACAATGTTGTCTGACACATAACACTTACAGACTCGTAAACCATTTTTAAGCTCCCTTTACGTGATTTGTGCACGATTTCAAATATTAATTTTTTTGTACCTCACTTACTTCACATCTGTTCACTTTTGTGTCTGACACATATCACTGAGAGACTACTAAACCGTTTTTTAACTCTCTTTACGTGATTTGTCCACAATATAAAAAATTCATTTTTTTGTATCTCACACTCTGTTCACTTTTACACAATGTTGTCTGACACATAACACTTACTGACTCGTAAACCATTTTTTAGCTCTCTTTACGTGATTTGAGCACGATTTCAAATATTAATTTTTTTGTACCTCACTTATTTCACACTCTGTTCACTTTTGAGTTTGACATATATCACTGAGAGACTACTAAACCGTTTTTTAACTCTCTTTACGTTATTTGTCCACTATATGAAAAATTCATTTTTTTGTATCTCACACTCTGTTCACTTTTACACAATGTTGTCTGACACATAACACTTACTGACTCGTAAACCATTTTTTAGCTCTCTTTACGTGATTTGTGCACGATTTCAAATATTAATTTTTTTGTACCTCACTTATTTCACACTCTGTTCACTTTTGTGTCTGACACATATCACTGAGAGACTACTAAACCGTTTTTTAACTGTCTTTACGTGAATTGTCCACTATATAAAAAAATCATTTTTTTTGTATCTCACACTCTGTTCACTTTTACACAATGTTGTCTGACACACAACACTTACAGACTTGTAAACCATTTTTTAGCTCTCTTTACGTGATTTGTGCACGATTTCAAAAATTAATTTTTTTGTACCTCACTTACTTCACACTCTGTTCACTTTTGTGTGTAACACATATCTCTGTTCACTTTTGTGTCTGACATATATCACTGAGAGTCTACTAAACCATTTTTTAACTCTCTTTACGTGATTTGTCCACAATATAAAAAATTCATTTTTTTGTATCTCACACTCTGTTCACTTTTACACAATGTTGTCTGACAAATAACACTTACAGAATCGTAAACCATTTTTTATCTCTCTTTACGTGATTTGTGCACGATTTCAAATATTAATTTTTTTGTACCTCACTTACTTCACACTCTGTTCACTTTTGTGTGTGACACAAATCACTGAGATACTACTAAACTGTTTTTTAACTCTCTACGTGATTTGTCCACTATATTAAAAATTCATTTTTTTGTATCTCACACTCTGTTCACTTTTACACAATGTTGTCTGACACATAACACTTACAGACTCGTAAACCATTTTTTAGCTCCCTTTACGTGATTTGTGCACGATTTCAAATAATAATTTTTTTGTACCTCACTTACTTCACACTCTGTTCACTTTTGTGTCTGACACATATCACTGAGAGACTACTAAACCGTTTTTTAACTCTCTTTACGTGATTTGTCCACTATATAAAAAATTCATTTTTTTGTATCTCACACTCTGTTCACTTTTACACAATATTGTCTGACACATAACACTTACTGACTCGTAAACCATTTTTTAGCTCTCTTTACGTGATTTGAGCACGATTTCAAATATTAATTTTTTTGTACCTCACTTACTTCACACTCTGTTCACTTTTGTGTGTGACACATATCTCTGTTCACTTTTGTGTCTGACATATATCACTGAGAGACTACTAAACCGTTTTTTAACTCTCTTTACGTGATTTGTCCACTATATAAAAAAATCATTTTTTTGTATCTTACACTCTGTTCACTTTTACACAATGTTGTCTGACACACAACACTTACAGACTCGTAAACCATTTTTTAGCTCTCTTTACGTGATTTTTGCACGATTTCAAATATTAATTTTTTTGTACCTCACTTACTTCACACTCTGTTCACTTTTGTGTGTGACACATATCTCTGTTCACTTTTGTGTCTGACATATATCACTGAGAGTCTGCTAAACCATTTTTTAACTCTCTTTACGTGATTTGTCCACTATATAAAAAATTCATTTTTTTGTATCTCACACTCTGTTCACTTTTACACAATGTTGTCTGACACATAACACTTACAGACTCGTAAACCATTTTTTAGCTCTCTTTACGTGATTTGTGCACGATTTCAAATATTAATTTTTTTGTACCTCACTTACTTCACACTCTGTTCACTTTTGTGTGTGACACATATCACTGAGATACTACTAAACAGTTTTTTAACTCTCTTTACGTGATTTGTCCACTATATTAAAAATTCATTTTTTTGTATCTCACACTCTGTTCACTTTTACACAATGTTGTCTGACACATAACACTTACAGACTCGTAAACCATTTTTTAGCTCTCTTTACGTGATTTGTGCACGATTTCAAATATTAATTTTTTTGTACCTCACTTACTTCACACTCTGTTCACTTTTGTGTGTGACACATATCACTGAGATACTACTAAACAGTTTTTTAACTCTCTTTACGTGATTTGTCCACTATATTAAAAATTCATTTTTTTGTATCTCACACTCTGTTCACTTTTACACAATGTTGTCTGACACATAACACTTACAGACTCGTAAACCATTTTTAAGCTCCTTTTACGTGATTTGTGCACGATTTCAAATATTAATTTTTTTGTACCTCACTTACTTCACATCTGTTCACTTTTGTGTCTGACACATATCACTGAGAGACTACTAAACCGTTTTTTAACTCTCTTTACGTGATTTGTCCACTATATAAAAAAATAATTTTTTTGTATCTCACACTCTGTTCACTTTTACACAATGTTGTCTGACACATAACACTTACAGACTCGTAAACCATTTTATAGCTCTCTTTACGTGATTTGTGCACGATTTCAAATATTAATTTTTTTGTACCTCACTTACTTCACACTCTGTTCACTTTTGTGTGTGACACATATCTCTGTTCACTTTTGTGTCTGACATATATCACTGAGAGACTACTAAACTGTTTTTTAACTCTCTTTACGTGATTTGTCCACTATATAAAAAATTCATTTTTTTGTATCTCACACTCTGTTCAGTTTTACACATTGTTGTCTGACACATAACACTTACAGACTCCTAAACCATTTTTTAGCTCTCTTTACGTGATTTGTGCACGATTTCAAATATTAATTTTTTTGTACCTCACTTACTTCACACTCTGTTCACTTTTGTGTGTGACACATATCTCTGTTCACTTTTGTGTCTGACATATATCACTGAGAGACTACTAAACCGTTTTTTAACTCTCTTTACGTTATTTGTCCACTATATAAAAAATTCATTTTTTTGTATCTCACACTCTGTTCACTTTTACACAATGTTGTCTGACACATAACACTTACAGACTCGTAAACCATTTTTTAGCTCTCTTTACGTGATTTGTGCACGATTTCAAATATTAATTTTTTTGTACCTCACTTATTTCACACTCTGTTCACTTTTGTGTCTGACACATATCACTGAGAGACTACTAAACCGTTTTTTAACTCTCTTTACGTGATTTGTCCACTATATAAAAAAATCATTTTTTTGTATCTCACACTCTGTTCACTTTTACACAATATTGTCTGACACACAACACTTACAGACTCGTAAACTATTTTTTAGCTCTCTTTACGTGATTTGTGCACGATTTCAAATATTAATTTTTTTGTACCTCACTTACTTCACACTCTGTTCACTTTTGTGTGTAACACATATCTCTGTTCACTTTTGTGTCTGACATATATCACTGAGAGTCTACTAAACCATTTTTTAACTCTCTTTACGTGATTTGTCCACTATATAAAAAATTCATTTTTTTGTATCTCACACTCTGTTCACTTTTACACAATGTTGTCTGACACATAACACTTACAGAATCGTAAACCATTTTTTAGCTCTCTTTACGTGATTTGTGCACGATTTCAAATATTAATTTTTTTGTACCTCACTTACTTCACACACTGTTCACTTTTGTGTGTGACACATATCACTGAGATACTACTAAACAGTTTTTTAACTCTCTTTACGTGATTTGTCCACTATATTAAAAATTCATTTTTTTGTATCTCACACTCTGTTCACTTTTACACAATGTTGTCTGACACATAACACTTACAGACTCGTAAACCATTTTTTAGCTCCCTTTACGTGATTTGTGCACGATTTCAAATATTAATTTTTTTGTACCTCACTTACTTCACACTCTGTTCACTTTTGTGTCTGACACATATCACTGAGAGACTACTAAACCGTTTTTTAACACTCTTTACGTGATTTGTCCACTATTTAAAAAATTCATTTTTTTGTATCTCACACTCTGTTCACTTTTACACAATGTTGTCTGACACATAACACTTACAGACTCGTAAACCATTTTTTAGCTCACTTTACGTGATTTGTGCTCGATTTCAAATATTAATTTTTTTGTACCTCACTTACTTCACACTCTGTTCACTTTTGTGTGTGACACATATCTCTGTTCACTTTTGTGTCTGACATATATCACTGAGAGACAACTAAACCGTTTTTTAACTCTCTTTACGTTATTTGTCCACTATATGAAAAATTCATTTTTTTGTATCTCACACTCTGTTCACTTTTACACAATGTTGTCTGACACATAACACTTACAGACTCGTAAACCATTTTTTAGCTCTCTTTACGTGATTTGTGCACGATTTCAAATATTAATTTTTTTGTACCTCACTTATTTCACACTCTGTTCACTTTTGTGTCTGACACATATCACTGAGAGACTACTAAACCGTTTTTTAACTGTCTTTACGTGATTTGTCCACTATATAAAAAAATCATTTTTTTTGTATCTCACACTCTGTTCACTTTTACACAATGTTGTCTGACACACAACACTTGCAGACTCGTAAACCATTTTTTAGCTCTCTTTACGTGATTTGTGCACGATTTCAAATATTAATTTTTTTGTACCTCACTTACTTCACACTCTGTTCACTTTTGTGTGTAACACATATCTCTGTTCACTTTTGTGTCTGACATATATCACTGAGAGACTACTAAACCGTTTTTTAACTCTCTTTACGTGATTTGTCCACTATATAAAAAATTCATTTTTTTGTATCTCACACTCTGTTTACTTTTACACAATGTTGTCTGACACATAACACTTACAGACTCGTAAACCATTTTTTAGCTCTCTTTACGTGATTTGTGCTCGATTTCAAATATTAATTTTTTTGTACCTCACTTACTTCACACTCTGTTCACTTTTGTGTGTGACACATATCTCTGTTCACTTTTGTGTCTGACATATATCACTGAGAGACTACTAAATCGTTTTTTAACTCTCTTTACGTGATTTGTCCACTATATAAAAAATTCATTTTTTTGTATCTCACACTGTGTTCACTTATACACAATGTTGTCTGACACATAACACTTACAGACTCGTAAACCATTTTTTAGCTCTCTTTACGTGATTTGAGCACGATTCAAATATTATTTTTTTTGTACCTCACTTACTTCACACTCTGTTCACTTTTGTGTCTGACATATATCACTGAGAGACTACTAAACCGTTTTTTAACTCTGTTTACGTTATTTGTCCACTATATAAAAAATTCATTTTTTTTGTATCTCCCACTCTGTTCACTTTTACACAATGTTGTCTGACACATAACACTTACAGACTCGTAAACCATTTTTTAGCTCTCTTTACGTGATTTGTGCACGATTTCAAATATTAATTTTTTTGTACCTCACTTATTTCACACTCTGTTCACTTTTGTGTCTGACACATATCACTGAGAGACTACTAAACCGTTTTTTAACTCTCTTTACGTGATTTGTCCACTATATAGAAAAATCATTTTTTTGTATCTCACACTCTGTTCACTTTTACACAATGTTGTCTGACACACAACACTTACAGACTCGTAAACCATTTTTTAGCTCTCTTTACGTGATTTGTGCACGATTTCAAATATTAATTTTTTTGTACCTCACTTACTTCACACTCTGTACACTTTTGTGTGTAACACATATCTCTGTTCACTTTTGTGTCTGACATATATCACTGAAAGTCTACTAATCCATTTTTTAACTCTACGTGATTTGTCCACTATATAAAAAATTCATTTTTTTGTATCTCACACTCTGTTCACTTTTACACAATGTTGTCTGAATCGTAAACCATTTTTTAGCTCTCTTTACGTGATTTGTGCACGATTTCAAATATTAATTTTTTTGTACCTCACTTATTTCACACTCTGTTCACTTTTGTGTCTGACACATAACACTGAGAGACTACTAAACCGTTTTTTAACTGTCTTTACGTGATTTGTCCACTATATAAAAAATTCATTTTTTTGTATCTCACACTCTGTTCACTTTTACACAATGTTGTCTGACACATACCACTTACAGACTCGTAAACCATTTTATAGCTCTCTTTACGTGATTTGTGCACGATTTCAAATATTAATTTTTTTGTACCTCACTTACTTCACACTCTGTTCAATTTTGTGTGTGACACATATCTCTGTTCACTTTTGTGTCTGACATATATCACTGAGAGACTACTAAACCGTTTTTTAACTCTCTTTACGTGATTTGTCCACTATATAAAAAATTCATTTTTTTGAGTCTCACACTCTGTTCACTTTTACACAATGTTGTCTGACACATAACACAGACTCGTAAACCATTTTTTAGCTCTCTTTACGTGATTTGTGCACGATTTCAAATATTAATTTTTTTGTACCTCACTTACTTCACACTCTGTTCACTTTTGTGTGTGACACATATCACTGAGATACTACTAAACAGTTTTTTAACTCTCTACGTGATTTGTCCACTATATTAAAAATTCATTTTTTTGTATCTCACACTCTGTTCACTTTTACACAATGTTGTCTGACACATAACACTTACAGACTCGTAAACCATTTTTTAGCTCCCTTTACGTGATTTGTGCACGATTTCAAATATTAATTTTTTTGTACCTCACTTACTTCACACTCTGTTCACTTTTGTGTGTGACACATATCTCTGTTCACTTTTGTGTCTGACATATATCACTGAGAGACTACTAAACCGTTTTTTAACTCTCTTTACGTGATTTGTCCACTATATAAAAAATTCATTTTTTTGTATCTCACACTCTGTTCAGTTTTACACAATGTTGTCTGACACATAACACTTACAGACTCGTAAACCATTTTTTAGCTCTCTTTACGTGATTTGTGCACGATTTCAAATATTATTTTTTTTTACCTCACTTACTTCACACTCTGTTCACTTTTGCGTGTGACACAAAACTAAACCGTTTTTTAACTCTCTTTACGTTATTTGTCCACTATATAAAAAATTCATTTTTTTGTATCTCACACTCTGTTCACTTTTACACAATGTTGTCTGACACATAACACTTACAGACTCGTAAACCATTTTTTAGCTCTCTTTACGTGATTTGTGCACGATTTCAAATATTAATTTTTTTGTACCTCACTTACTTCACACTCTGTTCACTTTTGTGTGTGACACATATCACTGAGATACTACTAAACAGTTTTTTAACTCTCTTTACGTGATTTGTCCACTATATTAAAAATTCATTTTTTTGTATCTCACACTCTGTTCACTTTTACACAATGTTGTCTGACACATAACACTTACAGACTCGTAAACCATTTTTTAGCTCCCTTTAAGTGATTTGTGCACGATTTCAAATATTAATTTTTTTGTACCTCGCTTACTTCACACTCTGTTCACTTTTGTGTCTGACACATATCACTGAGAGACCACTAAACCGTTTTTTAACTCTCTTTACGTGATTTGTCCACTATATAAAAAATTCATTTTTTTGTATCTCACACTCTGTTCACTTTTACACAATGTTGTCTGACACATAACACTTACTGACTCGTAAACCATTTTTTAGCTCTCTTTACGTGATTTGAGCACGATTTCAAATATTAATTTTTTTGTACCTCACTTACTTCACACTCTGTTCACTTTTGTGTGTGACACATATCTCTGTTCACTTTTGTGTCTGACATATATCACTGAGAGACTACTAAACCGTTTTTTAACTCTCTTTACGTGATTTGTCCACTATATAAAAAAATCATTTTTTTGTATCTCACACTCTGTTCACTTTTACACAATGTTGTCTGACACATAACACTTACAGACTCGTAAACCATTTTTTAGCTCTCTTTACGTGATTTGTGCACGATTTCAAATATTATTTTTTTTGTACCTCACTTACTTCACACTCTGTTCACTTTTGTGTGTGACACATATCTCTGTTCACTTTTGTGTCTGACATATATCACTGAGAGACTACTAAACCGTTTTTTAACTCTCTTTACGTGATTTGTCCTCTATATAAAAAATTCATTTTTTTGTATCTCACACTCTGTTCACTTTTACACAATGTTGTCTGACACATAACACTTACAGACTCGTAAACCATTTTTTAGCTCTCTTTACGTGATTTGTGCTCGATTTCAAATATTAATTTTTTTGTACCTCACTTACTTCACACTCTGTTCACTTTTGTGTGTGACACATATCTCTGTTCACTTTTGTGTCTGACATATATCACTGAGAGACTACTAAACCGTTTTTTAACTCTCTTTACGTTATTTGTCCACTATATGAAAAATTCATTTTTTTGTATCTCACCCTCTGTTCACTTTTACACAATGTTGTCTGACACATAACACTTACAGACTCGTAAACCATTTTTTAGCTCTCTTTACGTGATTTGTGCACGATTTCAAATATTAATTTTTTTGTACCTCACTTATTTCACACTCTGTTCACTTTTGTGTCTGACACATATCACTGAGAGACTACTAAACCGTTTTTTAACTGTCTTTACGTGATTTGTCCACTATATAAAAAAATCATTTTTTTTGTATCTCACACTCTGTTCACTTTTACACAATGTTGTCTGACACACAACACTTGCAGACTCGTAATCCATTTTTTAGCTCTCTTTACGTGATTTGTGCACGATTTCAAATATTAATTTTTTTGTACCTCACTTACTTCACACTCTGTTCACTTTTGTGTGTAACACATATCTCTGTTCACTTTTGTGTCTGACATATATCACTGAGAGACTACTAAACCGTTTTTTAACTCTCTTTACGTGATTTGTCCACTATATAAAAAATTCATTTTTTTGTATCTCACACTCTGTTTACTTTTACACAATGTTGTCTGACACATAACACTTACAGACTCGTAAACCATTTTTTAGCTCTCTTTACGTGATTTGTGCTCGATTTCAAATATTAATTTTTTTGTACCTCACTTACTTCACACTCTGTTCACTTTTGTGTGTGACACATATCTCTGTTCACTTTTGTGTCTGACATATATCACTGAGAGACTACTAAATCGTTTTTTAACTCTCTTTACGTGATTTGTCCACTATATAAAAAATTCATTTTTTTGTATCTCACACTGTGTTCACTTATACACAATGTTGTCTGACACATAACACTTACAGACTCGTAAACCATTTTTTAGCTCTCTTTACGTGATTTGAGCACGATTCAAATATTATTTTTTTTGTACCTCACTTACTTCACACTGTGTTCACTTTTGTGTCTGACATATATCACTGAGAGACTACTAAACCGTTTTTTAACTCTGTTTACGTTATTTGTCCACTATATAAAAAATTCATTTTTTTTGTATCTCACACTCTGTTCACTTTTACACAATGTTGTCTGACACATAACACTTACAGACTCGTAAACCATTTTTTAGCTCTCTTTACGTGATTTGTGCACGATTTCAAATATTAATTTTTTTGTACCTCACTTATTTCACACTCTGTTCACTTTTGTGTCTGACACATATCACTGAGAGACTACTAAACCGTTTTTTAACTCTCTTTACGTGATTTGTCCACTATATAGAAAAATCATTTTTTTGTATCTCACACTCTGTTCACTTTTACACAATGTTGTCTGACACACAACACTTACAGACTCGTAAACCATTTTTTAGCTCTCTTTACGTGATTTGTGCACGATTTCAAATATTAATTTTTTTGTACCTCACTTACTTCACACTCTGTTCACTTTTGTGTGTAACACATATCTCTGTTCACTTTTGTGTCTGACATATATCACTGAAAGTCTACTAAACCATTTTTTAACTCTACGTGATTTGTCCACTATATAAAAAATTCATTTTTTTGTATCTCACACTCTGTTCACTTTTACACAATGTTGTCTGAATCGTAAACCATTTTTTAGCTCTCTTTACGTGATTTGTGCACGATTTCAAATATTAATTTTTTTGTACCTCACTTATTTCACACTCTGTTCACTTTTGTGTCTGACACATAACACTGAGAGACTACTAAACCGTTTTTTAACTGTCTTTACGTGATTTGTCCACTATATAAAAAATTCATTTTTTTGTATCTCACACTCTGTTCACTTTTACACAATGTTGTCTGACACATACCACTTACAGACTCGTAAACCATTTTATAGCTCTCTTTACGTGATTTGTGCACGATTTCAAATATTAATTTTTTTGTACCTCACTTACTTCACACTCTGTTCACTTTTGTGTGTGACACATATCTCTGTTCACTTTTGTGTCTGACATATATCACTGAGAGACTACTAAACCGTTTTTTAACTCTCTTTACGTGATTTGTCCACTATATAAAAAATTCATTTTTTTGAGTCTCACACTCTGTTCACTTTTACACAATGTTGTCTGACACATAACACAGACTCGTAAACCATTTTTTAGCTCTCTTTACGTGATTTGTGCACGATTTCAAATATTAATTTTTTTGTACCTCACTTACTTCACACTCTGTTCACTTTTGTGTGTGACACATATCACTGAGATACTACTAAACAGTTTTTTAACTCTCTACGTGATTTGTCCACTATATTAAAAATTCATTTTTTTGTATCTCACACTCTGTTCACTTTTACACAATGTTGTCTGACACATAACACTTACAGACTCGTAAACCATTTTTTAGCTCCCTTTACGTGATTTGTGCACGATTTCAAATATTAATTTTTTTGTACCTCACTTACTTCACACTCTGTTCACTTTTGTGTGTGACACATATCTCTGTTCACTTTTGTGTCTGACATATATCACTGAGAGACTACTAAACCGTTTTTTAACTCTCTTTACGTGATTTGTCCACTATATAAAAAATTCATTTTTTTGTATCTCACACTCTGTTCAGTTTTACACAATGTTGTCTGACACATAACACTTACAGACTCGTAAACCATTTTTTAGCTCTCTTTACGTGATTTGTGCACGATTTCAAATATTATTTTTTTTTACCTCACTTACTTCACACTCTGTTCACTTTTGCGTGTGACACAAAACTAAACCGTTTTTTAACTCTCTTTACGTTATTTGTCCACTATATAAAAAATTCATTTTTTTGTATCTCACACTCTGTTCACTTTTACACAATGTTGTCTGACACATAACACTTACAGACTCGTAAACCATTTTTTAGCTCTCTTTACGTGATTTGTGCACGATTTCAAATATTAATTTTTTTGTACCTCACTTACTTCACACTCTGTTCACTTTTGTGTGTGACACATATCACTGAGATACTACTAAACAGTTTTTTAACTCTCTTTACGTGATTTGTCCACTATATTAAAAATTCATTTTTTTGTATCTCACACTCTGTTCACTTTTACACAATGTTGTCTGACACATAACACTTACAGACTCGTAAACCATTTTTTAGCTCCCTTTAAGTGATTTGTGCACGATTTCAAATATTAATTTTTTTGTACCTCGCTTACTTCACACTCTGTTCACTTTTGTGTCTGACACATATCACTGAGAGACCACTAAACCGTTTTTTAACTCTCTTTACGTGATTTGTCCACTATATAAAAAATTCATTTTTTTGTATCTCACACTCTGTTCACTTTTACACAATGTTGTCTGACACATAACACTTACTGACTCGTAAACCATTTTTTAGCTCTCTTTACGTGATTTGAGCACGATTTCAAATATTAATTTTTTGTACCTCACTTACTTCACACTCTGTTCACTTTTGTGTGTGACACATATCTCTGTTCACTTTTGTGTCTGACATATATCACTGAGAGACTACTAAACCGTTTTTTAACTCTCTTTACGTGATTTGTCCACTATATAAAAAAATCATTTTTTTGTATCTCACACTCTGTTCACTTTTACACAATGTTGTCTGACACATAACACTTACAGACTCGTAAACCATTTTTTAGCTCTCTTTACGTGATTTGTGCACGATTTCAAATATTATTTTTTTTTGTACCTCACTTACTTCACACTCTGTTCACTTTTGTGTGTGACACATATCTCTGTTCACTTTTGTGTCTGACATATATCACTGAGAGACTACTAAACCGTTTTTTAACTCTCTTTACGTGATTTGTCCTCTATATAAAAAATTCATTTTTTTGTATCTCACACTCTGTTCACTTTTACACAATGTTGTCTGACACATAACACTTACAGACTCGTAAACCATTTTTTAGCTCTCTTTACGTGATTTGTGCTCGATTTCAAATATTAATTTTTTTGTACCTCACTTACTTCACACTCTGTTCACTTTTGTGTGTGACACATATCTCTGTTCACTTTTGTGTCTGACATATATCACTGAGAGACTACTAAACCGTTTTTTAACTCTCTTTACGTTATTTGTCCACTATATGAAAAATTCATTTTTTTGTATCTCACACTCTTCACTTTTACACAATGTTGTCTGACACATAACACTTACAGACTCGTAAACCATTTTTTAGCTCTCTTTACGTGATTTGTGCACGATTTCAAATATTAATTTTTTTGTACCTCACTTATTTCACACTCTGTTCACTTTTGTGTCTGACACATATCACTGAGAGACTACTAAACCGTTTTTTAACTGTCTTTACGTGATTTGTCCACTATATAAAAAAATCATTTTTTTTTGTATCTCACACTCTGTTCACTTTTACACAATGTTGTCTGACACACAACACTTACAGACTCGTAAACCATTTTTTAGCTCTCTTTACGTGATTTGTGCACGATTTCAAATATTAATTTTTTTGTACCTCACTTACTTCACACTCTGTTCACTTTTGTGTGTAACACATATCTCTGTTCACTTTTGTGTCTGACATATATCACTGAGAGTCTACTAAACCATTTTTTAACTCTCTTTAGGTGATTTGTCCACAATATAAAAAATTCATTTTTTTGTACACAATGTTGTCTGACAAATAACACTTACAGAATCGTAAACCATTTTTTAGCTCTCTTTACGTGATTTGTGCACGATTTCAAATATTAATTTTTTGGTACCTCACTTACTTCACACTCTGTTCACTTTTGTGTGTGACACATATCACTGAGATACTACTAAACAGTTTTTTAACTCTCTACGTGATTTGTCCACTATATTAAAAATTCATTTTTTTGTATCTCACACTCTGTTCACTTTTACACAATGTTGTCTGACACATAACACTTACAGACTCGTAAACCATTTTTTAGCTCCCTTAACGTGATTTGTGCACGATTTCAAATATTAATTTTTTTGTACCTCACTTACTTCACACTCTGTTCACTTTTGTGTCTGACACATATCACTGAGAGACTACTAAACCATTTTTTAACTCTCTTTACGTGATTTGTCCACTATATAAAAAATTCATTTTTTTGTATCTCACACTCTGTTCACTTTTACACAATGTTGTCTGACACATAACACTTACTGACTCGTAAACCATTTTTTAGCTCTCTTTACGTGATTTGAGCACGATTTCAAATATTAATTTTTTTGTACCTCACTTACTTCACACTCTGTTCACTTTTGTGTGTGACACATATCTCTGTTCACTTTTGAGTCTGACATATATCACTGAGAGACTACTAAACCGTTTTTTAACTCTCTTTACGTGATTTGTCCACTATATAAAAAAATCATTTTTGTGTATCTCACACTCTGTTCACTTTGACACAATGTTGTCTGACACATAACACTTACAGACTCGTAAACCATTTTTTAGCTCTCTTTACGTGATTTGTGCACGATTTCAAATATTAATTTTTTTGTACCTCACTTACTTCACACTCTGTTCACTTTTGTGTGTGACACATATCTCTGTTCACTTTTGTGTCTGACATATATCACTGAGAGACTACTAAACCGTTTTTTAACTCTCTACGTGATTTGTCCACTATATAAAAAAATCATTTTTTTGTATCTCACACTCTGTTTACTTTTACACAATGTTGTCTGACACATAACACTTACAGACTCGTAAACCATTTTTTAGCTCTCTTTACGTGATTTGTGCTCGATTTCAAATATTAATTTTTTTGTACCTCACTTACTTCACACTCTGTTCACTTTTGTGTGTGACACATATCTCTGTTCACTTTTGTGTCTGACATTTATCACTGAGAGACTACTAAACCGTTTTTTAACTCTCTTTACGTGATTTGTCCACTATATAAAAAATTCATTTATTTGTATCTCACACTCTGTTCACTTTTACACAATGTTGTCTGACACATGACACTTACAGACTCGTGAACCATTTTTTAGCTCTCTTTACGTGATTTGTGCACGATTTCAAATATTCATTTTTTTGTACCTCACTTACTTCACACTCTGTTCACTTTTGTCTGACACATATCACTGAGAGACTACTAAACCGTTTTTTAACTCTCTTTACGTGATTTGTCCACAATATAAAAAATTCATTTTTTTGAATCTCACACTCTGTTCACTTTTACACAATGTTGTCTGACACATAACACTTACAGACTCGTAAACCATTTTTTAGCTCTCTTTACGTGATTTGTGCACGATTTCAAATATTAATTTTTTTGTACCTCACTTACTTCACACTCTGTTCACTTTTATGTGTAACACATATCTCTGTTCACTTTTGTGTCTGACATATATCACTGAGAGTCTACTAAACCATTTTTTAACTCTCTTTACGTGATTTGTCCACTATATAAAAAATTCATTTTTTTGTATCTCACACTCTGTTCACTTTTACACAATGTTGTCTGACACATAACACTTACAGAATCGTAAACCATTTTTTAGCTCTCTTTACGTGATTTGTGCACGATTTCAAATATTAATTTTTTTGTACCTCACTTACTTCACACACTGTTCACTTTTGTGTGTGACACATATCACTGAGATACTACTAAACAGTTTTTTAACTCTCTTTACGTGATTTGTCCACTATATTAAAAATTCATTTTTTTGTATCTCACACTCTGTTCACTTTTACACAATGTTGTCTGACACATAACACTTACAGACTCGTAAACCATTTTTTAGCTCCCTTTACGTGATTTGTGCACGATTTCAAATATTAATTTTTTTGTACCTCACTTACTTCACACTCTGTTCACTTTTGTGTCTGACACATATCACTGAGAGACTACTAAACCGTTTTTTAACTCTCTTTACGTGATTTGTCCACTATATAAAAAATTCATTTTTTTGTATCTCACACTCTGTTCACTTTTACACAATGTTGTCTGACACATAACACTTACTGACTCGTAAACCATTTTTTAGCTCTCTTACGTGATTTGAGCACGATTTCAAATATTAATTTTTTTGTACCTCACTTACTTCACACTCTGTTCACTTTTGTGTGTGACACATATCTCTGTTCACTTTTGTGTCTGACATATATCACTGAGAGACTACTAAACCGTTTTTTAACTCTCTTTACGTGATTTGTCCTCTATATAAAAAATTCATTTTTTTGTATCTCACACTCTGTTCACTTTTACACAATGTTGTCTGACACATAACACTTACAGACTCGTAAACCATTTTTTAGCTCTCTTTACGTGATTTGTGCTCGATTTCAAATATTAATTTTTTTGTACCTCACTTACTTCACACTCTGTTCACTTTTGTGTGTGACACATATCTCTGTTCACTTTTGTGTCTGACATATATCACTGAGAGACTACTAAACCGTTTTTTAACTCTCTTTACGTTATTTGTCCACTATATGAAAAATTCATTTTTTTGTATCTCACACTCTTCACTTTTACACAATGTTGTCTGACACATAACACTTACAGACTCGTAAACCATTTTTTAGCTCTCTTTACGTGATTTGTGCACGATTTCAAATATTAATTTTTTTGTACCTCACTTATTTCACACTCTGTTCACTTTTGTGTCTGACACATATCACTGAGAGACTACTAAACCGTTTTTTAACTGTCTTTACGTGATTTGTCCACTATATAAAAAAATCATTTTTTTTTGTATCTCACACTCTGTTCACTTTTACACAATGTTGTCTGACACACAACACTTACAGACTCGTAAACCATTTTTTAGCTCTCTTTACGTGATTTGTGCACGATTTCAAATATTAATTTTTTTGTACCTCACTTACTTCACACTCTGTTCACTTTTGTGTGTAACACATATCTCTGTTCACTTTTGTGTCTGACATATATCACTGAGAGTCTACTAAACCATTTTTTAACTCTCTTTAGGTGATTTGTCCACAATATAAAAAATTCATTTTTTTGTACACAATGTTGTCTGACAAATAACACTTACAGAATCGTAAACCATTTTTTAGCTCTCTTTACGTGATTTGTGCACGATTTCAAATATTAATTTTTTGGTACCTCACTTACTTCACACTCTGTTCACTTTTGTGTGTGACACATATCACTGAGATACTACTAAACAGTTTTTTAACTCTCTACGTGATTTGTCCACTATATTAAAAATTCATTTTTTTGTATCTCACACTCTGTTCACTTTTACACAATGTTGTCTGACACATAACACTTACAGACTCGTAAACCATTTTTTAGCTCCCTTAACGTGATTTGTGCACGATTTCAAATATTAATTTTTTTGTACCTCACTTACTTCACACTCTGTTCACTTTTGTGTCTGACACATATCACTGAGAGACTACTAAACCATTTTTTAACTCTCTTTACGTGATTTGTCCACTATATAAAAAATTCATTTTTTTGTATCTCACACTCTGTTCACTTTTACACAATGTTGTCTGACACATAACACTTACTGACTCGTAAACCATTTTTTAGCTCTCTTTACGTGATTTGAGCACGATTTCAAATATTAATTTTTTTGTACCTCACTTACTTCACACTCTGTTCACTTTTGTGTGTGACACATATCTCTGTTCACTTTTGAGTCTGACATATATCACTGAGAGACTACTAAACCGTTTTTTAACTCTCTTTACGTGATTTGTCCACTATATAAAAAAATCATTTTTGTGTATCTCACACTCTGTTCACTTTGACACAATGTTGTCTGACACATAACACTTACAGACTCGTAAACCATTTTTTAGCTCTCTTTACGTGATTTGTGCACGATTTCAAATATTAATTTTTTTGTACCTCACTTACTTCACACTCTGTTCACTTTTGTGTGTGACACATATCTCTGTTCACTTTTGTGTCTGACATATATCACTGAGAGACTACTAAACCGTTTTTTAACTCTCTACGTGATTTGTCCACTATATAAAAAAATCATTTTTTTGTATCTCACACTCTGTTTACTTTTACACAATGTTGTCTGACACATAACACTTACAGACTCGTAAACCATTTTTTAGCTCTCTTTACGTGATTTGTGCTCGATTTCAAATATTAATTTTTTTGTACCTCACTTACTTCACACTCTGTTCACTTTTGTGTGTGACACATATCTCTGTTCACTTTTGTGTCTGACATTTATCACTGAGAGACTACTAAACCGTTTTTTAACTCTCTTTACGTGATTTGTCCACTATATAAAAAATTCATTTATTTGTATCTCACACTCTGTTCACTTTTACACAATGTTGTCTGACACATGACACTTACAGACTCGTGAACCATTTTTTAGCTCTCTTTACGTGATTTGTGCACGATTTCAAATATTCATTTTTTTGTACCTCACTTACTTCACACTCTGTTCACTTTTGTCTGACACATATCACTGAGAGACTACTAAACCGTTTTTTAACTCTCTTTACGTGATTTGTCCACAATATAAAAAATTCATTTTTTTGAATCTCACACTCTGTTCACTTTTACACAATGTTGTCTGACACATAACACTTACAGACTCGTAAACCATTTTTTAGCTCTCTTTACGTGATTTGTGCACGATTTCAAATATTAATTTTTTTGTACCTCACTTACTTCACACTCTGTTCACTTTTATGTGTAACACATATCTCTGTTCACTTTTGTGTCTGACATATATCACTGAGAGTCTACTAAACCATTTTTTAACTCTCTTTACGTGATTTGTCCACTATATAAAAAATTCATTTTTTTGTATCTCACACTCTGTTCACTTTTACACAATGTTGTCTGACACATAACACTTACAGAATCGTAAACCATTTTTTAGCTCTCTTTACGTGATTTGTGCACGATTTCAAATATTAATTTTTTTGTACCTCACTTACTTCACACACTGTTCACTTTTGTGTGTGACACATATCACTGAGATACTACTAAACAGTTTTTTAACTCTCTTTACGTGATTTGTCCACTATATTAAAAATTCATTTTTTTGTATCTCACACTCTGTTCACTTTTACACAATGTTGTCTGACACATAACACTTACAGACTCGTAAACCATTTTTTAGCTCCCTTTACGTGATTTGTGCACGATTTCAAATATTAATTTTTTTGTACCTCACTTACTTCACACTCTGTTCACTTTTGTGTCTGACACATATCACTGAGAGACTACTAAACCGTTTTTTAACTCTCTTTACGTGATTTGTCCACTATATAAAAAATTCATTTTTTTGTATCTCACACTCTGTTCACTTTTACACAATGTTGTCTGACACATAACACTTACTGACTCGTAAACCATTTTTTAGCTCTCTTACGTGATTTGAGCACGATTTCAAATATTAATTTTTTTGTACCTCACTTACTTCACACTCTGTTCACTTTTGTGTGTGACACATATCTCTGTTCACTTTTGTGTCTGACATATATCACTGAGAGACTACTAAACCGTTTTTTAACTCTCTTTACGTGATTTGTCCACTATATAAAAAATCATTTTTTTGTATCTCACACTCTGTTCACTTTTACACAATGTTGTCTGACACATAACACTTACAGACTCGTAAACCATTTTTTAGCTCTCTTTACGTGATTTGTGCACGATTTCAAATATTAATTTTTTTGTACCTCACTTACTTCACACTCTGTTCACTTTTGTGTGTGACACATATCTCTGTTCACTTTTGTGTCTGACATATATCACTGAGAGACTACTAAACCGTTTTTTAACTCTCTTTACGTGATTTGTCCACTATATAAAAAAATCATTTTTTTGTATCTCACACTCTCTTCAGTTTTACACAATGTTGTCTGACACATAACACTTACAGACTCGTAAACCATTTTTTAGCTCTCTTTACTTGATTTGTGCACGATTTCAAATATTAATTTTTTTGTACCTCACTTACTTCACACTCTGTTCACTTTTGTGTGTGACACATATCTCTGTTCACTTTTGTGCCTGACATATATCACTGAGAGACTACTAAACCATTTTTTAACTCTCTTTACGTTATTTGTCCACTATATAAAAAATTCATTTTTTTGTATCTCACACTCTGTTCACTTTTACACAATGTTGTCTGACACATAACACTTACAGACTCGTAAACCATTTTTTAGCTCTCTTTACGTGATTTGTGCACGATTTCAAATATTATTTTTTTTGTACCTCACTTATTTCACACTCTGTTCACTTTTGTGTCTGACACATATCACTGAGAGACTACTAAACCGTTTTTTAACTGTCTTTACGTGATTTGTCCACTATATAAAAAAATCATTTTTTTTGTATCTCACACTCTGTTCACTTTTACACAATGTTGTCTGACACACAACACTTACAGACTCGTAAACCATTTTTTAGCTCTCTTTACGTGATTTGTGCACGATTTCAAATATTAATTTTTTTGTACCTCACTTACTTCACACTCTGTTCACTTTTGTGTGTAACACATATCTCTGTTCACTTTTGTGTCTGACATATATCACTGAGAGTCTACTAAACCATTTTTTAACTCTCTTTACGTGATTTGTCCACAATATAAAAAATTCATTTTTTTGTATCTCACACTGTTCACTTTTACACAATGTTGTCTGACAAATAACACTTACAGAATCGTAAACCATTTTTTAGCTCTCTTTACGTGATTTGTGCACGATTTCAAATATTAATTTTTTTGTACCTCACTTACTTCACACTCTGTTCACTTTTGTGTGTGACACATATCACTGAGATACTACTAAACAGTTTTTTAACTCTCTACGTGATTTGTCCACTATATTAAAAATTCATTTTTTTGTATCTCACACTCTGTTCACTTTTACACAATGTTGTCTGACACATAACACTTACAGACTCGTAAACCATTTTTTAGCTCCCTTTACGTGATTTGTTCACGATTTCAAATATTAATTTTTTTGTACCTCACTTACTTCACACTCTGTTCACTTTTGTGTCTGACACATATCACTGAGAGACTACTAAACCGTTTTTTAACTCTCTTTACGTGATTTGTCCACTATATAAAAAAATCATTTTTTTGTATCTCACACTCTGTTCACTTTTACACAATGTTGTCTGACACATAACACTTACAGACTCGTAAACCATTTTTTAGCTCTCTTTACGTGATTTGTGCACGATTTCAAATATTAATTTTTTTGTACCTCACTTACTTCACACTCTGTTCACTTTTGTGTCTGACACATATCACTGAGAGACTACTAAACCGTTTTTTAACTCTCTTTACGTGATTTGTCCACTATATAAAAAATTCATTTTTTTGAATCTCACACTCTGTTCACTTTTACACAATGTTGTCTGATTTGAGCACGATTTCAAATATTAATTTTTTTGTACCTCACTTACTTCACACTCTGTCCACTTTTGTGTGTGACACATATCTCTGTTCACTTTTGTGTCTGACATATATCACTGAGAGACTACTAAACCGTTTTTTAACTCTCTTTACGTGATTTGTCCACTATATAAAAAATTCATTTTTTTGTATCTCACACTCTGTTTACTTTTACACAATGTTGTCTGACACATAACACTTACAGACTCGTAAACCATTTTTTTGCTCTCTTTACGTGATTTGTGCTCGATTTCAAATATTAATTTTTTTGTACCTCACTTACTTCACACTCTGTTCACTTTTGTGTGTGACACATATCTCTGTTCACTTTTGTGTCTGACATATATCACTGAGAGACTACTAAATCGTTTTTTAACTCTCTTTACGTGATTTGTCCACTATATAAAAAATTCATTTTTTTGTATCTCACACTGTGTTCACTTATACCCAATGTTGTCTGACACATAACACTTACAGACTCGTAAACCATTTTTTAGCTCTCTTTACGTGATTTAAGCACAATTCAAATATTATTTTTTTTGTACCTCACTTACTTCACACTCTGTTCACTTTTGTGTCTGACATATATCACTGAGAGACTACTAAACCGTTTTTTAACTCTGTTTACGTTATTTGTCCACTATATAAAAAATTAATTTTTTGTATCTCACACTCTCTTCACTTTTACACAATGTTGTCTGACACATAACACTTACAGACTCGTAAACCATTTTTTAGCTCTCTTTACGTGATTTGTGCACGATTTCAAATATTAATTTTTTTGTACCTCACTTATTTCACACTCTGTTCACTTTTGTGTCTGAGACATATCACTGAGAGACTACTAAACCGTTTTTTAACTCTCTTTACGTGATTTGTCCACTATATAGAAAAATCATTTTTTTGTATCTCACACTCTGTTCACTTTTACACAATGTTGTCTGACACACAACACTTACAGACTCGTAAACCATTTTTTAGCTCTCTTTACGTGATTTGTGCACGATTTCAAATATTAATTTTTTTGTACCTCACTTACTTCACACTCTGTTCACTTTTGTGTGTAACACATATCTCTGTTCACTTTTGTGTCTGACATATATCACTGAAAGTCTACTAAACCATTTTTTAACTCTACGTGATTTGTCCACTATATAAAAAATTCATTTTTTTGTATCTCACACTCTGTTCACTTTTACACAATGTTGTCTGAATCGTAAACCATTTTTTAGCTCTCTTTACGTGATTTGTGCACGATTTCAAATATTAATTTTTTTGTACCTCACTTATTTCACACTCTGTTCACTTTTGTGTCTGACACATATCACTGAGAGACTACTAAACCGTTTTTTAACTGTCTTTACGTGATTTGTCCACTATATAAAAAATTCATTTTTTTGTATCTCACACTCTGTTCACTTTTACACAATGTTGTCTGACACATACCACTTACAGACTCGTAAACCATTTTATAGCTCTCTTTACGTGATTTGTACACGATTTCAAATATTAATTTTTTTGTACCTCACTTACTTCACACTCTGTTCACTTTTGTGTGTGACACATATCTCTGTTCACTTTTGTGTCTGACATATATCACTGAGAGACTACTAAACCGTTTTTTAACTCTCTTTACGTGATTTGTCCACTATATAAAAAATTCATTTTTTTGAGTCTCACACTCTGTTCACTTTTACACAATGTTGTCTGACAGATAACACAGACTCGTAAACCATTTTTTAGCTCTCTTTACGTGATTTGTGCACGATTTCAAATATTAATTTTTTTGTACCTCACTTACTTCACACTCTGTTCACTTTTGTGTGTGACACATATCACTGAGATACTACTAAACAGTTTTTTAACTCTCTACGTGATTTGTCCACTATATTAAAAATTCATTTTTTTGTATCTCACACTCTGTTCACTTTTACACAATGTTGTCTGACACATAACACTTACAGACTCGTAAACCATTTTTTAGCTCCCTTTACGTGATTTGTGCACGATTTCAAATATTAATTTTTTAGTACCTCACTTACTTCACACTCTGTTCACTTTTGTGTCTGACATATATCACTGAGAGACTACTAAACCGTTTTTTAACTCTCTTTACGTGATTTGTCCACTATATAAAAAATTCATTTTTTTGTATCTCACACTCTGTTCAGTTTTACACAATGTTGTCTGACACATAACACTTACAGACTCGTAAACCATTTTTTAGCTCTCTTTACGTGATTTGTGCACGATTTCAAATATTATTTTTTTTTACCTCACTTACTTCACACTCTGTTCACTTTTGCGTGTGACACAAAACTAAACCGTTTTTTAACTCTCTTTACGTGATTTGTCCACAATATAAAAAATTCATTTTTTTGTATCTCACACTGTTCACTTTTACACAATGTTGTCTGACAAATAACACTTACAGAATCGTAAACCATTTTTTAGCTCTCTTTACGTGATTTGTGCACGATTTCAAATATTAATTCTTTTGTACCTCACTTACTTCACACTCTGTTCACTTTTGTGTGTGACACATATCACTGAGATACTACTAAACAGTTTTTTAACTCTCTACGTGATTTGTCCACTATATTAAAAATTCATTTTTTTGTATCTCACACTCTGTTCAGTTTTACACAATGTTGTCTGACACATAACACTTACAGACTCGTAAACCATTTTTTAGCTCCCTTTACGTGATTTGTTCACGATTTCAAATATTAATTTTTTTGTACCTCACTTACTTCACACTCTGTTCACTTTTGTGTCTGACACATATCACTGAGAGACTACTAAACCGTTTTTTAACTCTCTTTACGTGATTTGTCCACTATATAAAAAAATCATTTTTTTGTATCTCACACTCTGTTCACTTTTACACAATGTTGTCTGACACATAACACTTACAGACTCGTAAACCATTTTTTAGCTCTCTTTACGTGATTTGTGCACGATTTCAAATATTAATTTTTTTGTACCTCACTTACTTCACACTCTGTTCACTTTTGTGTCTGACACATATCACTGAGAGACTACTAAACCGTTTTTTAACTCTCTTTACGTGATTTGTCCACTATATAAAAAATTCATTTTTTTGAATCTCACACTCTGTTCACTTTTACACAATGTTGTCTGATTTGAGCACGATTTCAAATATTAATTTTTTTGTACCTCACTTACTTCGCACTCTGTTCACTTTTGTGTGTGACACATATCTCTGTTCACTTTTGTGTCTGACATATATCACTGAGAGACTACTAAACCGTTTTTTAACTCTCTTTACGTGATTTGTCCACTATATAAAAAAATCATTTTTTTGTATCTCACACTCTGTTCACTTTTACACAATGTTGTCTGACACATAACACTTACAGACTCGTAAACCATTTTTTAGCTCTCTTTACGTGATTTGTGCACGATTTCAAATATTAATTTTTTTGTACCTCACTTACTTCACACTCTGTCCACTTTTGTGTATGACGCATATCTCTGTTCACTTTTGTGTCTGACATATATCACTGAGAGACTACTAAACCGTTTTTTAACTCTCTTTACGTGATTTGTCCACTATATAAAAAATTCATTTTTTTGTATCTCACACTCTGTTTACTTTTACACAATGTTGTCTGACACATAACACTTACAGACTCGTAAACCATTTTTTAGCTCTCTTTACGTGATTTGTGCACGATTTCAAATATTAATTTTTTTGTACCTCACTTACTTCACACTCTGTTCACTTTTGTGTGTGACACATATCACTGAGATACTACTAAACAGTTTTTTAACTCTCTACGTGATTTGTCCACTATATTAAAAATTCATTTTTTTGTATCTCACACTCTGTTCACTTTTACACAATGTTGTCTGACACATAACACTTACAGACTCGTAAACCATTTTTTAGCTCCCTTTACGTGATTTGTTCACGATTTCAAATATTAATTTTTTTGTACCTCACTTACTTCACACTCTGTTCACTTTTGTGTCTGACACATATCACTGAGAGACTACTAAACCGTTTTTTAACTCTCTTTACGTGATTTGTCCACTATATAAAAAAATCATTTTTTTGTATCTCACACTCTGTTTACTTTTACACAATGTTGTCTGACACATAACACTTACAGACTCGTAAACCATTTTTTAGCTCTCTTTACGTGATTTGTGCACGATTTCAAATATTAATTTTTTTGTACCTCACTTACTTCACACTCTGTTCACTTTTGTGTCTGACACATATCACTGAGAGACTACTAAACCGTTTTTTAACTCTCTTTACGTGATTTGTCCACTATATAAAAAATTCATTTTTTTTAATCTCACACTCTGTTCACTTTTACACAATGTTGTCTGACACATAACACTTACTGACTCGTAAACCATTTTTTAGCTCTCTTTACGTGATTTGAGCACGATTTCAAATATTAATTTTTTTGTACCTCACTTACTTCACACTCTGTTCACTTTTGTGTGTGACACATATCTCTGTTCACTTTTGTGTCTGACATATATCACTGAGAGACTACTAAACCGTTTTTTAACTCTCTTTACGTGATTTGTCCACTATATAAAAAAATCATTTTTTTGTATCTCACACTCTGTTCACTTTTACACAATGTTGTCTGACACATAACACTTACAGACTCGTAAACCATTTTTTAGCTCTCTTTACGTGATTTGTGCACGATTTCAAATATTAATTTTTTTGTACCTCACTTACTTCACACTCTGTCCACTTTTGTGTGTGACACATATCTCTGTTCACTTTTGTGTCTGACATATATCACTGAGAGACTACTAAACCGTTTTTTAACTCTCTTTACGTGATTTGTCCACTATATAAAAAATTCATTTTTTTGTATCTCACACTCTGTTTACTTTTACACAATGTTGTCTGACACATAACACTTACAGACTCGTAAACCATTTTTTAGCTCTCTTTACGTGATTTGTGCTCGATTTCAAATTTTAAATTTTTTTGTACCTCACTTACTTCACACTCTGTTCACTTTTGTGTGTGACACATATCTCTGTTCACTTTTGTGTCTGACATATATCACTGAGAGACTACTAAATCGTTTTTTAACTCTCTTTACGTGATTTGTCCACTATATAAAAAATTCATTTTTTTGTATCTCACACTGTGTTCACTTATACACAATGTTGTCTGACACATAACACTTACAGACTCGTAAACCATTTTTTAGCTCTCTTTACGTGATTTAAGCACGATTCAAATATTATTTTTTTTGTACCTCACTTACTTCACACTCTGTTCACTTTTGTGTCTGACATATATCACTGAGAGACTACTAAACCGTTTTTTAACTCTGTTTACGTTATTTGTCCACTATATAAAAAATTAATTTTTTGTATCTCACACTCTCTTCACTTTTACACAATGTTGTCTGACACATAACACTTACAGACTCGTAAACCATTTTTTAGCTCTCTTTACGTGATTTGTGCACGATTTCAAATATTAATTTTTTTGTACCTCACTTATTTCACACTCTGTTCACTTTTGTGTCTGACACATATCACTGAGAGACTACTAAACCGTTTTTTAACTCTCTTTACGTGATTTGTCCACTATATAGAAAAATCATTTTTTTGTATCTCACACTCTGTTCACTTTTACACAATGTTGTCTGACACACAACACTTACAGACTCGTAAACCATTTTTTAGCTCTCTTTACGTGATTTGTGCACGATTTCAAATATTAATTTTTTTGTACCTCACTTTCTTCACACTCTGTTCACTTTTGTGTGTAACACATATCTCTGTTCACTTTTGTGTCTGACATATATCACTGAAAGTCTACTAAACCATTTTTTAACTCTACGTGATTTGTCCACTATATAAAAAATTCATTTTTTTGTATCTCACACTCTGTTCACTTTTACACAATGTTGTCTGAATCGTAAACCATTTTTTAGCTCTCTTTACGTGATTTGTGCACGATTTCAAATATTAATTTTTTTGTACCTCACTTATTTCACACTCTGTTCACTTTTGTGTCTGACACATATCACTGAGAGACTACTAAACCGTTTTTTAACTGTCTTTACGTGATTTGTCCACTATATAAAAAATTCATTTTTTTGTATCTCACACTCTGTTCACTTTTACACAATGTTGTCTGACACATACCACTTACAGACTCGTAAACCATTTTATAGCTCTCTTTACGTGATTTGTACACGATTTCAAATATTAATTTTTTTGTACCTCACTTACTTCACACTCTGTTCACTTTTGTGTGTGACACATATCTCTGTTCACTTTTGTGTCTGACATATATCACTGAGAGACTACTAAACCGTTTTTTAACTCTCTTTACGTGATTTGTCCACTATATAAAAAAATCATTTTTTTGTATCTCACACTCTGTTCACTTTTACACAATGTTGTCTGACACATAACACTTACAGACTCGTAAACCATTTTTTAGCTCTCTTTACGTGATTTGTGCACGATTTCAAATATTAATTTTTTTGTACCTCACTTACTTCACACTCTGTCCACTTTTGTGTGTGACACATATCTCTGTTCACTTTTGTGTCTGACATATATCACTGAGAGACTACTAAACCGTTTTTTAACTCTCTTTACGTGATTTGTCCACTATATAAAAAATTCATTTTTTTGTATCTCACACTCTGTTTACTTTTACACAATGTTGTCTGACACATAACACTTACAGACTCGTAAACCATTTTTTAGCTCTCTTTACGTGATTTAAGCACGATTCAAATATTATTTTTTTTGTACCTCACTTACTTCACACTCTGTTCACTTTTGTGTCTGACATATATCACTGAGAGACTACTAAACCGTTTTTTAACTCTGTTTACGTTATTTGTCCACTATATAAAAAATTAATTTTTTGTATCTCACACTCTCTTCACTTTTACACAATGTTGTCTGACACATAACACTTACAGACTCGTAAACCATTTTTTAGCTCTCTTTACGTGATTTGTGCACGATTTCAAATATTAATTTTTTTGTACCTCACTTATTTCACACTCTGTTCACTTTTGTGTCTGACACATATCACTGAGAGACTACTAAACCGTTTTTTAACTCTCTTTACGTGATTTGTCCACTATATAGAAAAATCATTTTTTTGTATCTCACACTCTGTTCACTTTTACACAATGTTGTCTGACACACAACACTTACAGACTCGTAAACCATTTTTTAGCTCTCTTTACGTGATTTGTGCACGATTTCAAATATTAATTTTTTTGTACCTCACTTTCTTCACACTCTGTTCACTTTTGTGTGTAACACATATCTCTGTTCACTTTTGTGTCTGACATATATCACTGAAAGTCTACTAAACCATTTTTTAACTCTACGTGATTTGTCCACTATATAAAAAATTCATTTTTTTGTATCTCACACTCTGTTCACTTTTACACAATGTTGTCTGAATCGTAAACCATTTTTTAGCTCTCTTTACGTGATTTGTGCACGATTTCAAATATTAATTTTTTTGTACCTCACTTATTTCACACTCTGTTCACTTTTGTGTCTGACACATATCACTGAGAGACTACTAAACCGTTTTTTAACTGTCTTTACGTGATTTGTCCACTATATAAAAAATTCATTTTTTTGTATCTCACACTCTGTTCACTTTTACACAATGTTGTCTGACACATACCACTTACAGACTCGTAAACCATTTTATAGCTCTCTTTACGTGATTTGTACACGATTTCAAATATTAATTTTTTTGTACCTCACTTACTTCACACTCTGTTCACTTTTGTGTGTGACACATATCTCTGTTCACTTTTGTGTCTGACATATATCACTGAGAGACTACTAAACCGTTTTTTAACTCTCTTTACGTGATTTGTCCACTATATAAAAAATTCATTTTTTTGAGTCTCACACTCTGTTCACTTTTACACAATGTTGTCTGACACATAACACAGACTCGTAAACCATTTTTTAGCTCTCTTTACGTGATTTGTGCACGATTTCAAATAATAATTTTTTTGTACCTCACTTACTTCACACTCTGTTCACTTTTGAGTGTGACACATATCACTGAGATACTACTAAACAGTTTTTTAACTCTCCACGTGATTTGTCCACTATATTAAAAATTCATTTTTTTGTATCTCACACTCTGTTCACTTTTACACAATGTTGTCTGACACATAACACTTACAGACTCGTAAACCATTTTTTAGCTCCCTTTACGTGATTTGTGCACGATTTCAAATATTAATTTTTTTGTACCTCACTTACTTCACACTCTGTTCACTTTTGTGTCTGACATATATCACTGAGAGACTACTAAACCGTTTTTTAACTCTCTTTACGTGATTTGTCCACTATATAAAAAATTCATTTTTTTGTATCTCACACTCTGTTCAGTTTTACACAATGTTGTCTGACACATAACACTTACAGACTCGTAAACCATTTTTTAGCTCTCTTTACGTGATTTGTGCACGATTTCAAATATTATTTTTTTTTACCTCACTTACTTCACACTCTGTTCACTTTTGCGTGTGACACAAAACTAAACAGTTTTTTAACTCTCTTTACGTTATTTGTCCACTATATAAAAAATTCATTTTTTTGTATCTCACACTCTGTTCACTTTCACACAATGTTGTCTGACACATAACACTTACAGACTCGTAAACCATTTTTTAGCTCTCTTTACGTGATTTGTGCACGATTTCAAATATTAATTTTTTTGTACCTCACTTACTTCACACTCTGTTCACTTTTGTGTGTGACACATATCACTGAGATACTACTAAACAGTTTTTTAACTCTCTTTACGTGATTTGTCCACTATATTAAAAATTCATTTTTTTGTATCTCACACTCTGTTCACTTTTACACAATGTTGTCTGACACATAACACTTACAGACTCGTAAACCATTTTTTAGCTCCCTTTAAGTGATTTGTGCACGATTTCAAATATTAATTTTTTTGTACCTCGCTTACTTCACACTCTGTTCACTTTTGTGTCTGACACATATCACTGAGAGACCACTAAACCGTTTTTTAACTCTCTTTACGTGATTTGTCCACTATATAAAAAATTCATTTTTTTGTATCTCACACTCTGTTCACTTTTACACAATGTTGTCTGACACATAACACTTACTGACTCGTAAACCATTTTTTAGCTCTCTTTACGTGATTTGAGCACGATTTCAAATATTAATTTTTTTGTACCTCACTTACTTCACACTCTGTTCACTTTTGTGTGTGACACATATCTCTGTTCACTTTTGTGTCTGACATATATCACTGAGAGACTACTAAACCGTTTTTTAACTCTCTTTACGTGATTTGTCCACTATATAAAAAAATCATTTTTTTGTATCTCACACTCTGTTCACTTTTACACAATGTTGTCTGACACATAACACTTACAGACTCGTAAACCATTTTTTAGCTCTCTTTACGTGATTTGTGCACGATTTCAAATATTAATATTTTTGTACCTCACTTACTTCACACTCTGTTCACTTTTGTGTGTGACACATATCTCTGTTCACTTTTGTGTCTGACATATATCACTGAGAGACTACTAAACAGTTTTTTAACTCTCTTTACGTGATTTGTCCACTATATAAAAAATTCATTTTTTTGTATCTCACACTCTGTTCACTTTTACACAATGTTGTCTGACACATAACACTTACAGACTCGTAAACCATTTTTTAGCTCTCTTTACGTGATTTGTGCTCGATTTCAAATATTAATTTTTTTGTACCTCACTTACTTCAAACTCTGTTCACTTTTGTGTCTGACACATATCACTGAGAGACTACTAAACCGTTTTTTAACTCTCTTTACGTGATTTGTCCACTATATAAAAAATTCATTTTTTTGTATCTCACACTCTGTTCACTTTTACACAATGTTGTCTGACACATAACACTTACTGACTCGTAAACCATTTTTTAGCTCTCTTTACGTGATTTGAGCACGATTTCAAATATTAATTTTTTTGTACCTCACTTACTTCACACTCTGTTCACTTTTGTGTGTGACACATATCTCTGTTCACTTTTGTGTCTGACATATATCACTGAGAGACTTCTAAACCGTTTTTTAACTCTCTTTACGTGATTTGTCCACTATATAAAAAATCATTTTTTTTTATCTCACACTCTGTTCACTTTTACACAATGTTGTCTGACACATAACACTTACAGACTCGTAAACCATTTTTTAGCTCTCTTTACGTGATTTGTGCAGGATTTCAAATATTAATTTTTTTGTACCTCACTTACTTCACACTCTGTTCACTTTTGTGTGTGACACATATCTCTGTTCACTTTTGTGTGTGACACATATCTCTGTTCACTTTTGTGTCTGACATATATCACTGAGAGACTACTAAACCGTTTTTTAACTCTCTTTACGTGATTTGTCCACTATGTAAAAAAATCATTTTTTTGTATCTCACACTCTGTTCACTTTTACACAATGTTGTCTGACACATAACACTTACAGACTCGTAAACCATTTTATAGCTCTCTTTACGTGATTTGTGCACGATTTCAAATATTAATTTTTTTGTACCTCACTCTGTTCACTTTTGTGTGTGACACATATCTCTGTTCACTTTTTTGTCTGACATATATCACTGAGAGACTACTAAACCGTTTTTTAACTCTCTTTACGTGATTTGTCCACTATATAAAAAATTCATTTTTTTGTATCTCACACTCTGTTCACTTTTACACAATGTTGTCTGACACATAACACTTACAGACTCGTAAACCATTTTTTTAGCTCTCTTTACGTGATTTGTGCTCGATTTCAAATATTAATTTTTTTGTACCTCACTTACTTCACACTCTGTTCACTTTTGTGTCTGACACATATCACTGAGAGACTACTAAACCGTTTTTTAACTCTCTTTACGTGATTTGTCCACTATATAAAAAAATCATTTTTTTGTATCTCACACTCTGTTCACTTTTACACAATGTTGTCTGACACATAACACTTACTGACTCGTAAACCATTTTTTAGCTCTCTTTACGTGATTTGAGCACGATTTCAAATATTAATTTTTTTGTACCTCACTTACTTCACACTCTGTTCACTTTTGTGTGTGACACATATCTCTGTTCACTTTTGTGTCTGACATATATCACTGAGAGACTACTAAACCGTTTTTTAACTCTCTTTACGTGATTTGTCCACTATATAAAAAAATCATTTTTTTGTATCTCACACTCTGTTCAGTTTTACACATTGTTGTCTGACACATAACACTTACAGACTGCTAAACCATTTTTTAGCTCTCTTTACGTGATTTGTGCACGATTTCAAATATTAATTTTTTTGTACCTCACTTACTTCACACTCTGTTCACTTTTGTGTGTGACACATATCTCTGTTCACTTTTGTCTGACATATATCACTGAGAGACTACTAAACCGTTTTTTAACTCTCTTTACGTTATTTGTCCACTATATAAAAAATACATTTTTTTGTATCTCACACTCTGTTCACTTTTACACAATGTTGTCTGACACATAACACTTACAGACTCGTAAACCATTTTTTAGCTCCCTTTACGTGATTTGTGCACGATTTCAAATTTTAATTTTTTTGTACCTCACTTACTTCACACTCTGTTCACTTTTGTGTCTGACACATATCACTGAGAGACTACTAAACCGTTTTTTAACTCTCTTTACGTGATTTGTCCACTATATAAAAAATTCATTTTTTTGTATCTCACACTCTGTTCACTTTTACACAATGTTGTCTGACACATAACACTTACTGACTCGTAAACCATTTTTTAGCTCCCTTTACGTGATTTGAGCACGATTTCAAATATTAATTTTTTTGTACCTCACTTACTTCACACTCTGTTCACTTTTGTGTGTGACACATATCTCTGTTCACTTTTGTGTCTGACATATATCACTGAGAGACTTCTAAACCGTTTTTTAACTCTCTTTACGTGATTTGTCCACTATATAAAAAATCATTTTTTTGTATCTCACACTCTGTTCACTTTTACACAATGTTGTCTGACACATAACACTTACAGACTCGTAAACCATTTTTTAGCTCTCTTTACGTGATTTGTGCAGGATTTCAAATATTAATTTTTTTGTACCTCACTTACTTCACACTCTGTTCACTTTTGTGTGTGACACATATCTCTGTTCACTTTTGTGTCTGACATATATCACTGAGAGACTACTAAACCGTTTTTTAACTCTCTTTACGTGATTTGTCCACTATGTAAAAAAATCATTTTTTTGTATCTCACACTCTGTTCACTTTTACACAATGTTGTCTGACACATAACACTTACAGACTCGTAAACCATTTTATAGCTCTCTTTACGTGATTTGTGCACGATTTCAAATATTAATTTTTTTGTACCTCACTTACTTCACACTCTGTTCACTTTTGTGTGTGACACATATCTCTGTTCACTTTTGTGTCTGACATATATCACTGAGAGACTACTAAACTGTTTTTTAACTCTCTTTACGTGATTTGTCCACTATATAAAAAAATCATTTTTTTGTATCTCACACTCTCTTCAGTTTTACACATTGTTGTCTGACACATAACACTTACAGACTCCTAAACCATTTTTTAGCTCTCTTTACGTGATTTGTGCACGATTTCAAATATTAATTTTTTTGTACCTCACTTACTTCACACTCTGTTCACTTTTGTGTGTGACACATATCTCTGTTCACTTTTGTGTCTGACATATTTCACTGAGAGACTACTAAACCGTTTTTTAACTCTCTTTACGTTATTTGTCCACTATATAAAAAATTCATTTTTTTGTATCTCACACTCTGTTCACTTTTACACAATGTTGTCTGACACATAACACTTACAGACTCGTAAACCATTTTTTAGCTCTCTTTACGTGATTTGTGCACGATTTCAAATATTAATTTTTTTGTACCTCACTTATTTCACACTCTGTTCACTTTTGTGTCTGACACATATCACTGAGAGACTACTAAACCGTTTTTTAACTCTCTTTACGTCATTTGTCCACTATTTAAAAAAATTATTTTTTTGTATCTCACACTCTGTTCACTTTTACACAATATTGTCTGACACACAACACTTACAGACTCGTAAACCATTTTTTAGCTCTCTTTACGTGATTTGTGCACGATTTCAAATATTAATTTTTTTGTACCTCACTTACTTCACACTCTGTTCACTTTTGTGTGTAACACATATCTCTGTTCACTTTTGTGTCTGGCATATATCACTGAGAGTCTACTAAACCATTTTTTAACTCTCTTTACGTGATTTGTCCACTATATAAAAAATTCATTTTTTTGTATCTCACACTCTGTTCACTTTTACACAATGTTGTCTGACACATAACACTTACAGAATCGTAAACCATTTTTTAGCTCTCTTTACGTGATTTGTGCACGATTTCAAATATTAATTTTTTTGTACCTCACTTACTTCACACACTGTTCACTTTTGTGTGTGACACATATCACTGAGATACTACTAAACAGTTTTTTAACTCTCTTTACGTGATTTGTCCACTATATAAAAAATCATTTTTTTGTATCTCACACTCTGTTCACTTTTACACAATGTTGTCTGACACATAACACTTACAGACTCATAAACCATTTTTTAGCTCTCTTTACGTGATTTGTGCAGGATTTCAAATATTAATTTTTTTGTACCTCACTTACTTCAAACTCTGTTCACTTTTGTGTGTGACACATATCTCTGTTCACTTTTGTGTCTGACATATATCACTGAGAGACTACTAAACCGTTTTTTAACTCTCTTTACGTGATTTGTCCACTATGTAAAAAAATCATTTTTTTGTATCTCACACTCTGTTCACTTTTACACAATGTTGTCTGACACATAACACTTACAGACTCGTAAACCATTTTATAGCTCTCTTTACGTGATTTGTGCACGATTTCAAATATTAATTTTTTTGTACCTCACTTACTTCACACTCTGTTCACTTTTGTGTGTGACACATATCTCTGTTCACTTTTGTGTCTGACATATATCACTGAGAGACTACTAAACCGTTTTTTAACTCTCTTTACGTGATTTGTCCACTATATAAAAAATTCATTTTTTTGTATCTCACACTCTGTTCACTTTTACACAATGTTGTCTGACACATAACACTTACAGACTCGTAAACCATTTTTTAGCTCTCTTTACGTGATTTGTGCTCGATTTCAAATATTAATTTTTTTGTACCTCACTTACTTCACACTCTGTTCACTTTTGTGTCTGACACATATCACTGAGAGACTACTAAACCGTTTTTTAACTCTCTTTACGTGATTTGTCCACTATATAAAAAAATCATTTTTTTGTATCTCACACTCTGTTTACTTTTACACAATGTTGTCTGACACATAACACTTACAGACTCGTAAACCATTTTTTAGCTCTCTTTACGTGATTTGTGCACGATTTCAAATATTAATTTTTTTGTACCTCACTTACTTCACACTCTGTTCACTTTTGTGTCTGACACATATCACTGAGAGACTACTAAACCGTTTTTTAACTCTCTTTACGTGATTTGTCCACTATATAAAAAATTCATTTTTTTGAATCTCACACTCTGTTCACTTTTACACAATGTTGTCTGACACATAACACTTACTGACTCGTAAACCATTTTTTAGCTCTCTTTACGTGATTTGAGCACGATTTCAAATATTAATTTTTTTGTACCTCACTCACTTCACACTCTGTTCACTTTTGTGTGTGACACATATCTCTGTTCACTTTTGTGTCTGACATATATCACTGAGAGACTACTAAACCGTTTTTTAACTCTCTTTACGTGATTTGTCCACTATATAAAAAAATCATTTTTTTGTATCTCACACTCTGTTCACTTTTACACAATGTTGTCTGACACATAACACTTACAGACTCGTAAACCATTTTTTAGCTCTCTTTACGTGATTTGTGCACGATTTCAAATATTAATTTTTTTGTACCTCACTTACTTCACACTCTGTCCACTTTTGTGTGTGACACATATCTCTGTTCACTTTTGTGTCTGACATATATCACTGAGAGACTACTAAACCGTTTTTTAACTCTCTTTACGTGATTTGTCCACTATATAAAAAATTCATTTTTTTGTATCTCACACTCTGTTTACTTTTACACAATGTTGTCTGACACATAACACTTACAGACTCGTAAACCATTTTTTAGCTCTCTTTACGTGATTTGTTCTCGATTTCAAATTTTAAATTTTTTTGTACCTCACTTACTTCACACTCTGTTCACTTTTGTGTGTGACACATATCTCTGTTCACTTTTGTGTCTGACATATATCACTGAGAGACTACTAAATCGTTTTTTAACTCTCTTTACGTGATTTGTCCACTATATAAAAAATTCATTTTTTTGTATCTCACACTGTGTTCACTTATACACAATGTTGTCTGACACATAACACTTACAGACTCGTAAACCATTTTTTAGCTCTCTTTATGTGATTTAAGCACGATTCAAATATTATTTTTTTTGTACCTCACTTACTTCACACTCTGTTCACTTTTGTGTCTGACATATATCACTGAGAGACTACTAAACCGTTTTTTAACTCTGTTTACGTTATTTGTCCACTATATAAAAAATTAATTTTTTGTATCTCACACTCTCTTCACTTTTACACAATGTTGTCTGACACATAACACTTACAGACTCGTAAACCATTTTTTAGCTCTCTTTACGTGATTTGTGCACGATTTCAAATATTAATTTTTTTGTACCTCACTTATTTCACACTCTGTTCACTTTTGTGTCTGACACATATCACTGAGAGACTACTAAACCGTTTTTTGACTCTCTTTACGTGATTTGTCCACTATATAGAAAAATCATTTTTTTGTATCTCACACTCTGTTCACTTTTACACAATGTTGTCTGACACACAACACTTACAGACTCGTAAACCATTTTTTAGCTCTCTTTACGTGATTTGTGCACGATTTCAAATATTAATTTTTTTGTACCTCACTTACTTCACACTCTGTTCACTTTTGTGTGTAACACATATCTCTGTTCACTTTTGTGTCTGACATATATCACTGAAAGTCTACTAAACCATTTTTTAACTCTACGTGATTTGTCCACTATATAAAAAATTCATTTTTTTGTATCTCACACTCTGTTCACTTTTACACAATGTTGTCTGAATCGTAAACCATTTTTTAGCTCTCTTTACGTGATTTGTGCACGATTTCAAATATTAATTTTTTTGTACCTCACTTATTTCACACTCTGTTCACTTTTGTGTCTGACACATATCACTGAGAGACTACTAAACCGTTTTTTAACTGTCTTTACGTGATTTGTCCACTATATAAAAAATTCATTTTTTTGTATCTCACACTCTGTTCACTTTTACACAATGTTGTCTGACACATACCACTTACAGACTCGTAAACCATTTTATAGCTCTCTTTACGTGATTTGTACACGATTTCAAATATTAATTTTTTTGTACCTCACTTACTTCACACTCTGTTCACTTTTGTGTGTGACACATATCTCTGTTCACTTTTGTGTCTGACATATATCACTGAGAGACTACTAAACCGTTTTTTAACTCTCTTTACGTGATTTGTCCACTATATAAAAAATTCATTTTTTTGAGTCTCACACTCTGTTCACTTTTACACAATGTTGTCTGACACATAACACAGACTCGTAAACCATTTTTTAGCTCTCTTTACGTGATTTGTGCACGATTTCAAATATTAATTTTTTTGTACCTCACTTACTTCACACTCTGTTCACTTTTGAGTGTGACACATATCACTGAGATACTACTAAACAGTTTTTTAACTCTCTACGTGATTTGTCCACTATATTAAAAATTCATTTTTTTGTATCTCACACTCTGTTCACTTTTACACAATGTTGTCTGACACATAACACTTACAGACTCGTAAACCATTTTTTAGCTCCCTTTACGTGATTTGTGCACGATTTCAAATATTAATTTTTTTGTACCTCACTTACTTCACACTCTGTTCACTTTTGTGTCTGACATATATCACTGAGAGACTACTAAACCGTTTTTTAACTCTCTTTACGTGATTTGTCCACTATATAAAAAATTCATTTTTTTGTATCTCACACTCTGTTCAGTTTTACACAATGTTGTCTGACACATAACACTTACAGACTCGTAAACCATTTTTTAGCTCTCTTTACGTGATTTGTGCACGATTTCAAATATTATTTTTTTTTACCTCACTTACTTCACACTCTGTTCACTTTTGCGTGTGACACAAAACTAAACAGTTTTTTAACTCTCTTTACGTTATTTGTCCACTATATAAAAAATTCATTTTTTTGTATCTCACACTCTGTTCACTTTTACACAATGTTGTCTGACACATAACACTTACAGACTCGTAAACCATTTTTTAGCTCTCTTTACGTGATTTGTGCACGATTTCAAATATTAATTTTTTTGTACCTCACTTACTTCACACTCTGTTCACTTTTGTGTGTGACACATATCACTGAGATACTACTAAACAGTTTTTTAACTCTCTTTACGTGATTTGTCCACTATATTAAAAATTCATTTTTTTGTATCTCACACTCTGTTCACTTTTACACAATGTTGTCTGACACATAACACTTACAGACTCGTAAACCATTTTTTAGCTCCCTTTAAGTGATTTGTGCACGATTTCAAATATTAATTTTTTTGTACCTCGCTTACTTCACACTCTGTTCACTTTTGTGTCTGACACATATCACTGAGAGACCACTAAACCGTTTTTTAACTCTCTTTACGTGATTTGTCCACTATATAAAAAATTCATTTTTTTGTATCTCACACTCTGTTCACTTTTACACAATGTTGTCTGACACATAACACTTACTGACTCGTAAACCATTTTTTAGCTCTCTTTACGTGATTTGAGCACGATTTCAAATATTAATTTTTTTGTACCTCACTTACTTCACACTCTGTTCACTTTTGTGTGTGACACATATCTCTGTTCACTTTTGTGTCTGACATATATCACTGAGAGACTACTAAACCGTTTTTTAACTCTCTTTACGTGATTTGTCCACTATATAAAAAAATCATTTTTTTGTATCTCACACTCTGTTCACTTTTACACAATGTTGTCTGACACATAACACTTACAGACTCGTAAACCATTTTTTAGCTCTCTTTACGTGATTTGTGCACGATTTCAAATATTAATATTTTTGTACCTCACTTACTTCACACTCTGTTCACTTTTGTGTGTGACACATATCTTTGTTCACTTTTGTGTCTGACATATATCACTGAGAGACTACTAAACCGTTTTTTAACTCTCTTTACGTGATTTGTCCACTATATAAAAAATTCATTTTTTTGTATCTCACACTCTGTTCACTTTTACACAATGTTGTCTGACACATAACACTTACAGACTCGTAAACCATTTTTTAGCTCTCTTTACGTGATTTGTGCTCGATTTCAAATATTAATTTTTTTGTACCTCACTTACTTCAAACTCTGTTCACTTTTGTGTCTGACACATATCACTGAGAGACTACTAAACCGTTTTTTAACTCTCTTTACGTGATTTGTCCACTATATAAAAAATTCATTTTTTTGTATCTCACACTCTGTTCACTTTTACACAATGTTGTCTGACACATAACACTTACTGACTCGTAAACCATTTTTTAGCTCTCTTTACGTGATTTGAGCACGATTTCAAATATTAATTTTTTGTACCTCACTTACTTCACACTCTGTTCACTTTTGTGTGTGACACATATCTCTGTTCACTTTTGTGTCTGACATATATCACTGAGAGACTTCTAAACCGTTTTTTAACTCTCTTTACGTGATTTGTCCACTATATAAAAAATCATTTTTTTTTTATCTCACACTCTGTTCACTTTTACACAATGTTGTCTGACACATAACACTTACAGACTCGTAAACCATTTTTTAGCTCTCTTTACGTGATTTGTGCAGGATTTCAAATATTAATTTTTTTGTACCTCACTTACTTCACACTCTGTTCACTTTTGTGTGTGACACATATCTCTGTTCACTTTTGTGTCTGACATATATCACTGAGAGACTACTAAACCGTTTTTTAACTCTCTTTACGTGATTTGTCCACTATGTAAAAAAATCATTTTTTTGTATCTCACACTCTGTTCACTTTTACACAATGTTGTCTGACACATAACACTTACAGACTCGTAAACCATTTTATAGCTCTCTTTACGTGATTTGTGCACGATTTCAAATATTAATTTTTTTGTACCTCACTCTGTTCACTTTTGTGTGTGACACATATCTCTGTTCACTTTTTTGTCTGACATATATCACTGAGAGACTACTAAACCGTTTTTTAACTCTCTTTACGTGATTTGTCCACTATATAAAAAATTCATTTTTTTGTATCTCACACTCTGTTCACTTTTACACAATGTTGTCTGACACATAACACTTACAGACTCGTAAACCATTTTTTTAGCTCTCTTTACGTGATTTGTGCTCGATTTCAAATATTAATTTTTTTGTACCTCACTTACTTCACACTCTGTTCACTTTTGTGTCTGACACATATCACTGAGAGACTACTAAACCGTTTTTTAACTCTCTTTACGTGATTTGTCCACTATATAAAAAATTCATTTTTTTGTATCTCACACTCTGTTCACTTTTACACAATGTTGTCTGACACATAACACTTACTGACTCGTAAACCATTTTTTAGCTCTCTTTACGTGATTTGAGCACGATTTCAAATATTAATTTTTTTGTACCTCACTTACTTCACACTCTGTTCACTTTTGTGTGTGACACATATCTCTGTTCACTTTTGTGTCTGACATATATCACTGAGAGACTACTAAACCGTTTTTTAACTCTCTTTACGTGATTTGTCCACTATATAAAAAAATCATTTTTTTGTATCTCACACTCTGTTCAGTTTTACACATTGTTGTCTGACACATAACACTTACAGACTGCTAAACCATTTTTTAGCTCTCTTTACGTGATTTGTGCACGATTTCAAATATTAATTTTTTTGTACCTCACTTACTTCACACTCTGTTCACTTTTGTGTGTGACACATATCTCTGTTCACTTTTGTCTGACATATATCACTGAGAGACTACTAAACCGTTTTTTAACTCTCTTTACGTTATTTGTCCACTATATAAAAAATACATTTTTTTGTATCTCACACTCTGTTCACTTTTACACAATGTTGTCTGACACATAACACTTACAGACTCGTAAACCATTTTTTAGCTCCCTTTACGTGATTTGTGCACGATTTCAAATTTTAATTTTTTTGTACCTCACTTACTTCACACTCTGTTCACTTTTGTGTCTGACACATATCACTGAGAGACTACTAAACCGTTTTTTAACTCTCTTTACGTGATTTGTCCACTATATAAAAAATTCATTTTTTTGTATCTCACACTCTGTTCACTTTTACACAATGTTGTCTGACACATAACACTTACTGACTCGTAAACCATTTTTTAGCTCCCTTTACGTGATTTGAGCACGATTTCAAATATTAATTTTTTTGTACCTCACTTACTTCACACTCTGTTCACTTTTGTGTGTGACACATATCTCTGTTCACTTTTGTGTCTGACATATATCACTGAGAGACTTCTAAACCGTTTTTTAACTCTCTTTACGTGATTTGTCCACTATATAAAAAATCATTTTTTTGTATCTCACACTCTGTTCACTTTTACACAATGTTGTCTGACACATAACACTTACAGACTCGTAAACCATTTTTTAGCTCTCTTTACGTGATTTGTGCAGGATTTCAAATATTAATTTTTTTGTACCTCACTTACTTCACACTCTGTTCACTTTTGTGTGTGACACATATCTCTGTTCACTTTTGTGTCTGACATATATCACTGAGAGACTACTAAACCGTTTTTTAACTCTCTTTACGTGATTTGTCCACTATGTAAAAAAATCATTTTTTTGTATCTCACACTCTGTTCACTTTTACACAATGTTGTCTGACACATAACACTTACAGACTCGTAAACCATTTTATAGCTCTCTTTACGTGATTTGTGCACGATTTCAAATATTAATTTTTTTGTACCTCACTTACTTCACACTCTGTTCACTTTTGTGTGTGACACATATCTCTGTTCACTTTTGTGTCTGACATATATCACTGAGAGACTACTAAACTGTTTTTTAACTCTCTTTACGTGATTTGTCCACTATATAAAAAAATCATTTTTTTGTATCTCACACTCTGTTCAGTTTTACACATTGTTGTCTGACACATAACACTTACAGACTCCTAAACCATTTTTTAGCTCTCTTTACGTGATTTGTGCACGATTTCAAATATTAATTTTTTTGTACCTCACTTACTTCACACTCTGTTCACTTTTGTGTGTGACACATATCTCTGTTCACTTTTGTGTCTGACATATTTCACTGAGAGACTACTAAACCGTTTTTTAACTCTCTTTACGTTATTTGTCCACTATATAAAAAATTCATTTTTTTGTATCTCACACTCTGTTCACTTTTACACAATGTTGTCTGACACATAACACTTACAGACTCGTAAACCATTTTTTAGCTCTCTTTACGTGATTTGTGCACGATTTCAAATATTAATTTTTTTGTACCTCACTTATTTCACACTCTGTTCACTTTTGTGTCTGACACATATCACTGAGAGACTACTAAACCGTTTTTTAACTCTCTTTACGTCATTTGTCCACTATATAAAAAAATCATTTTTTTGTATCTCACACTCTGTTCACTTTTACACAATATTGTCTGACACACAACACTTACAGACTCGTAAACCATTTTTTAGCTCTCTTTACGTGATTTGTGCACGATTTCAAATATTAATTTTTTTGTACCTCACTTACTTCACACTCTGTTCACTTTTGTGTGTAACACATATCTCTGTTCACTTTTGTGTCTGACATATATCACTGAGAGTCTACTAAACCATTTTTTAACTCTCTTTACGTGATTTGTCCACTATATAAAAAATTCATTTTTTTGTATCTCACACTCTGTTCACTTTTACACAATGTTGTCTGACACATAACACTTACAGAATCGTAAACCATTTTTTAGCTCTCTTTACGTGATTTGTGCACGATTTCAAATATTAATTTTTTTGTACCTCACTTACTTCACACACTGTTCACTTTTGTGTGTGACACATATCACTGAGATACTACTAAACAGTTTTTTAACTCTCTTTACGTGATTTGTCCACTATATAAAAAATCATTTTTTTGTATCTCACACTCTGTTCACTTTTACACAATGTTGTCTGACACATAACACTTACAGACTCATAAACCATTTTTTAGCTCTCTTTACGTGATTTGTGCAGGATTTCAAATATTAATTTTTTTGTACCTCACTTACTTCAAACTCTGTTCACTTTTGTGTGTGACACATATCTCTGTTCACTTTTGTGTCTGACATATATCACTGAGAGACTACTAAACCGTTTTTTAACTCTCTTTACGTGATTTGTCCACTATGTAAAAAAATCATTTTTTTGTATCTCACACTCTGTTCACTTTTACACAATGTTGTCTGACACATAACACTTACAGACTCGTAAACCATTTTATAGCTCTCTTTACGTGATTTGTGCACGATTTCAAATATTAATTTTTTTGTACCTCACTTACTTCACACTCTGTTCACTTTTGTGTGTGACACATATCTCTGTTCACTTTTGTGTCTGACATATATCACTGAGAGACTACTAAACCGTTTTTTAACTCTCTTTACGTGATTTGTCCACTATATAAAAAATTCATTTTTTTGTATCTCACACTCTGTTCACTTTTACACAATGTTGTCTGACACATAACACTTACAGACTCGTAAACCATTTTTTAGCTCTCTTTACGTGATTTGTGCTCGATTTCAAATATTAATTTTTTTGTACCTCACTTACTTCACACTCTGTTCACTTTTGTGTCTGACACATATCACTGAGAGACTACTAAACCGTTTTTTAACTCTCTTTACGTGATTTGTCCACTATATAAAAAATTCATTTTTTTGTATCTCACACTCTGTTCACTTTTACACAATGTTGTCTGACACATAACACTTACTGACTCGTAAACCATTTTTTAGCTCTCTTTACGTGATTTGAGCACGATTTCAAATATTAATTTTTTTGTACCTCACTTACTTCACACTCTGTTCACTTTTGTGTGTGACACATATCTCTGTTCACTTTTGTGTCTGACATATATCACTGAGAGACTACTAAACCGTTTTTAACTCTCTTTACGTGATTTGTCCACTATATAAAAAAATCATTTTTTTGTATCTCACACTCTGTTCAGTTTTACACATTGTTGTCTGACACATAACACTTACAGACTGCTAAACCATTTTTTAGCTCTCTTTACGTGATTTGTGCACGATTTCAAATATTAATTTTTTTGTACCTCACTTACTTCACACTCTGTTCACTTTTGTGTGTGACACATATCTCTGTTCACTTTTGTCTGACATATATCACTGAGAGACTACTAAACCGTTTTTTAACTCTCTTTACGTTATTTGTCTACTATATAAAAAATACATTTTTTTGTATCTCACACTCTGTTCACTTTTACACAATGTTGTCTGACACATAACACTTACAGACTCGTAAACCATTTTTTAGCTCCCTTTACGTGATTTGTGCACGATTTCAAATTTTAATTTTTTTGTACCTCACTTACTTCACACTCTGTTCACTTTTGTGTCTGACACATATCACTGAGAGACTACTAAACCGTTTTTTAACTCTCTTTACGTGATTTGTCCACTATATAAAAAATTCATTTTTTTGTATCTCACACTCTGTTCACTTTTACACAATGTTGTCTGACACATAACACTTACTGACTCGTAAACCATTTTTTAGCTCCCTTTACGTGATTTGAGCACGATTTCAAATATTAATTTTTTTGTACCTCACTTACTTCACACTCTGTTCACTTTTGTGTGTGACACATATCTCTGTTCACTTTTGTGTCTGACATATATCACTGAGAGACTTCTAAACCGTTTTTTAACTCTCTTTACGTGATTTGTCCACTATATAAAAAATCATTTTTTTGTATCTCACACTCTGTTCACTTTTACACAATGTTGTCTGACACATAACACTTACAGACTCGTAAACCATTTTTTAGCTCTCTTTACGTGATTTGTGCAGGATTTCAAATATTAATTTTTTTGTACCTCACTTACTTCACACTCTGTTCACTTTTGTGTGTGACACATATCTCTGTTCACTTTTGTGTCTGACATATATCACTGAGAGACTACTAAACCGTTTTTTAACTCTCTTTACGTGATTTGTCCACTATGTAAAAAAATCATTTTTTTGTATCTCACACTCTGTTCACTTTTACACAATGTTGTCTGACACATAACACTTACAGACTCGTAAACCATTTTATAGCTCTCTTTACGTGATTTGTGCACGATTTCAAATATTAATTTTTTTGTACCTCACTTACTTCACACTCTGTTCACTTTTGTGTGTGACACATATCTCTGTTCACTTTTGTGTCTGACATATAACACTGAGAGACTACTAAACTGTTTTTTAACTCTCTTTACGTGATTTGTCCACTATATAAAAAAATCATTTTTTTGTATCTCACACTCTGTTCAGTTTTACACATTGTTGTCTGACACATAACACTTACAGACTCCTAAACCATTTTTTAACTCTCTTTACGTGATTTGTGCACGATTTCAAATATTAATTTTTTTGTACCTCACTTACTTCACACTCTGTTCACTTTTGTGTGTGACACATATCTCTGTTCACTTTTGTGTCTGACATATTTCACTGAGAGACTACTAAACCGTTTTTTAACTCTCTTTACGTTATTTGTCCACTATATAAAAAAATCATTTTTTTGTATCTCACACTCTGTTCACTTTTACACAATGTTGTCTGACACATAACACTTACAGACTCGTAAACCATTTTTTAGCTCTCTTTACGTGATTTGTGCACGATTTCAAATATTAATTTTTTTGTACCTCACTTATTTCACACTCTGTTCACTTTTGTGTCTGACACATATCACTGAGAGACTACTAAACCGTTTTTTAACTCTCTTTACGTCATTTGTCCACTTTATAAAAAAATCATTTTTTTGTATCTCACACTCTGTTCACTTTTACACAATATTGTCTGACACACAACACTTACAGACTCGTAAACCATTTTTTAGCTCTCTTTACGTGATTTGTGCACGATTTCAAATATTAATTTTTTTGTACCTCACTTACTTCACACTCTGTTCACTTTTGTGTGTAACACATATCTCTGTTCACTTTTGTGTCTGACATATATCACTGAGAGTCTACTAAACCATTTTTTAACTCTCTTTACGTGATTTGTCCACTATATAAAAAATTCATTTTTTTGTATCTCACACTCTGTTCACTTTTACACAATGTTGTCTGACACATAACACTTACAGAATCGTAAACCATTTTTTAGCTCTCTTTACGTGATTTGTGCACGATTTCAAATATTAATTTTTTTGTACCTCACTTACTTCACACACTGTTCACTTTTGTGTGTGACACATATCACTGAGATACTACTAAACAGTTTTTTAACTCTCTTTACGTGATTTGTCCACTATATAAAAAATCATTTTTTTGTATCTCACACTCTGTTCACTTTTACACAATGTTGTCTGACACATAACACTTACAGACTCGTAAACCATTTTTTAGCTCTCTTTACGTGATTTGTGCACGATTTCAAATATTAATTTTTTTGTACCTCACTTACTTCACACTCTGTTCACTTTTGTGTGTGACACATATCTCTGTTCACTTTTGTGTCTGACATATATCACTGAGAGACTACTAAACCGTTTTTTAACTCTCTTTACGTGATTTGTCCACTATGTAAAAAAATCATTTTTTTGTATCTCACACTCTGTTCACTTTTACACAATGTTGTCTGACACATAACACTTACAGACTCGTAAACCATTTTATAGCTCTCTTTACGTGATTTGTGCACGATTTCAAATATTAATTTTTTTGTACCTCACTTACTTCACACTCTGTTCACTTTTGTGTGTGACACATATCTCTGTTCACTTTTGTGTCTGACATATATCACTGAGAGACTACTAAACCGTTTTTTAACTCTCTTTACGTGATTTGTCCACTATATAAAAAATTCATTTTTTTGTATCTCACACTCTGTTCAGTTTTACACATTGTTGTCTGACACATAACACTTACAGACTCCTAAACCATTTTTTAACTCTCTTTACGTGATTTGTGCACGATTTCAAATATTAATTTTTTTGTACCTCACTTACTTCACACTCTGTTCACTTTTGTGTGTGACACATATCTCTGTTCACTTTTGTGTCTGACATATTTCACTGAGAGACTACTAAACCGTTTTTTAACTCTCTTTACGTTATTTGTCCACTATATAAAAAATTCATTTTTTTGTATCTCACACTCTGTTCACTTTTACACAATGTTGTCTGACACATAACACTTACAGACTCGTAAACCATTTTTTAGCTCTCTTTACGTGATTTGTGCACGATTTCAAATATTAATTTTTTTGTACCTCTCTTATTTCACACTCTGTTCACTTTTGTGTCTGACACATATCACTGAGAGACTACTAAACCGTTTTTTAACTCTCTTTACGTCATTTGTCCACTATATAAAAAAAATCATTTTTTTGTATCTCACACTCTGTTCACTTTTACACAATATTGTCTGACACACAACACTTACAGACTCGTAAACCATTTTTTAGCTCTCTTTACGTGATTTGTGCACGATTTCAAATATTAATTTTTTTGTACCTCACTTACTTCACACTCTGTTCACTTTTGTGTGTAACACATATCTCTGTTCACTTTTGTGTCTGACATATATCACTGAGAGTCTACTAAACCATTTTTTAACTCTCTTTACGTGATTTGTCCACTATATAAAAAATTCATTTTTTTGTATCTCACACTCTGTTCACTTTTACACAATGTTGTCTGACACATAACACTTACAGAATCGTAAACCATTTTTTAGCTCTCTTTACGTGATTTGTGCACGATTTCAAATATTAATTTTTTTGTACCTCACTTACTTCACACACTGTTCACTTTTGTGTGTGACACATATCACTGAGATACTACTAAACAGTTTTTTAACTCTCTTTACGTGATTTGTCCACTATATAAAAAATCATGTTTTTGTATCTCACACTCTGTTCACTTTTACACAATGTTGTCTGACACATAACACTTACAGACTCGTAAACCATTTTTTAGCTCTCTTTACGTGATTTGTGCACGATTTCAAATATTAATTTTTTTGTACCTCACTTACTTCACACTCTGTTCACTTTTGTGTGTGACACATATCTCTGTTCACTTTTGTGTCTGACATATATCACTGAGAGACTACTAAACCGTTTTTTAACTCTCTTTACGTGATTTGTCCACTATGTAAAAAAATCATTTTTTTGTATCTCACACTCTGTTCACTTTTACACAATGTTGTCTGACACATAACACTTACAGACTCGTAAACCATTTTATAGCTCTCTTTACGTGATTTGTGCACGATTTCAAATATTAATTTTTTTGTACCTCACTTACTTCACACTCTGTTCACTTTTGTGTGTGACACATATCTCTGTTCACTTTTGTGTCTGACATATATCACTGAGAGACTACTAAACCGTTTTTTAACTCTCTTTACGTGATTTGTCCACTATATAAAAAATTCATTTTTTTGTATCTCACACTCTGTTCACTTTTACACAATGTTGTCTGACACATAACACTTACAGACTCGTAAACCATTTTTTAGCTCTCTTTACGTGATTTGTGCTCGATTTCAAATATTAATTTTTTTGTACCTCACTTACTTCACACTCTGTTCACTTTTGTGTCTGACACATATCACTGAGAGACTACTAAACCGTTTTTTAACTCTCTTTACGTGATTTGTCCACTATATAAAAAATTCATTTTTTTGTATCTCACACTCTGTTCACTTTTACACAATGTTGTCTGACACATAACACTTACTGACTCGTAAACCATTTTTTAGCTCTCTTTACGTGATTTGAGCACGATTTCAAATATTATTTTTTTTGTACCTCACTTACTTCACACTCTGTTCACTTTTGTGTGTGACACATATCTCTGTTCACTTTTGTGTCTGACACATATCACTGAGAGACTACTAAACCGTTTTTTAACTCTCTTTACGTGATTTGTCCACTATATAAAAAATTCATTTTTTTGTATCTCACACTCTGTTCACTTTTACACAATGTTGTCTGACACATAACACTTACTGACTCGTAAATCATTTTTCAGCTCTCTTTACGTGATTTGAGCACGATTTCAAATATTATTTTTTTTGTACCTCACTTACTTCACACTCTGTTCACTTTTGTGTGTGACACATATCTCTGTTCACTTTTGTGTCTGACATATATCACTGAGAGACTACTAAACCGTTTTTTAACTCTCTTTACGTGATTTGTCCACTATATAAAAAAATCATTTTTTTGTATCTCACACTCTGTTCAGTTTTACACATTGTTGTCTGACACATAACACTTACAGACTGCTAAACCATTTTTTAGCTCTCTTTACGTGATTTGTGCACGATTTCAAATATTAATTTTTTTGTACCTCACTTACTTCACACTCTGTTCACTTTTGTGTGTGACACATATCTCTGTTCACTTTTGTGTCTGACATATATCACTGAGAGACTACTAAACCGTTTTTTAACTCTCTTTACGTGATTTGTCCACTATATAAAAAATCATTTTTTTGTATCTCACACTCTGTTCACTTTTACACAATGTTGTCTGACACATAACACTTACAGACTCGTAAACCATTTTTTAGCTCTCTTTACGTGATTTGTGCATGATTTCAAATATTAATTTTTTTGTACCTCACTTACTTCACACTCTGTTCACTTTTGTGTGTGACACATATCTCTGTTCACTTTTGTGTCTGACATATATCACTGAGAGACTACTAAACCGTTTTTTAACTCTCTTTACGTGATTTGTCCACTATATAAAAAAATCATTTTTTTGTATCTCACACTCTGTTCAGTTTTACACAATGTTGTCTGACACATAACACTTACAGACTCGTAAACCATTTTTTAGCTCTCTTTACTTGATTTGTGCACGATTTCAAATATTAATTTTTTTGTACCTCACTTACTTCACACTCTGTTCACTTTTGTGTGTGACACATATCTCTGTTCACTTTTGTGCCTGACATATATCACTGAGAGACTACTAAACCATTTTTTAACTCTCTTTACGTTATTTGTCCACTATATAAAAAATTCATTTTTTTGTATCTCACACTCTGTTCACTTTTACACAATGTTGTCTGACACATAACACTTACAGACTCGTAAACCATTTTTTAGCTCTCTTTACGTGATTTGTGCACGATTTCAAATATTAATTTTTTTGTACCTCACTTATTTCACACTCTGTTCACTTTTGTGTCTGACACATATCACTGAGAGACTACTAAACCGTTTTTTAACTCTCTTTACGTGATTTGTCCACTATATTAAAAATTCATTTTTTTGTATCTCACACTCTGTTCACTTTTACACAATGTTGTCTGACACATAACACTTACAGACTCGTAAACCATTTTTTAGCTCCCTTTACGTGATTTGTGCACGATTTCAAATATTAATTTTTTTGTACCTCACTTACTTCACACTCTGTTCACTTTTGTGTCTGACACATATCACTGAGAGACTACTAAACCGTTTTTTAACTCTCTTTACGTGATTTGTCCACTATATAAAAAATAATTTTTTTGTATCTCACACTCTGTTCACTTTTACACAATGTTGTCTGACACATAACACTTACAGACTCGTAAACCATTTTTTAGCTCTCTTTACGTGATTTGTGCTCTATTTCAAATATTAATTTTTTTGTACCTCACTTACTTCACACTCTGTTCACTTTTGTGTGTGACACATATCTCTGTTCACTTTTGTGTCTGACATATATCACTGAGAGACAACTAAACCGTTTTTTAACTCTCTTTACGTTATTTGTCCACTATATGAAAAATTCATTTTTTTGTATCTCACACTCTGTTCACTTTTACACAATGTTGTCTGACACATAACACTTACAGACTCGTAAACCATTTTTTAGCTCTCTTTACGTGATTTGTGCACGATTTCAAATATTAATTTTTTTGTACCTCACTTATTTCACACTCTGTTCACTTTTGTGTCTGACACATATCACTGAGAGACTACTAAACCGTTTTTTAACTGTCTTTACGTGATTTGTCCACTATATAAAAAAATCATTTTTTTTGTATCTCACACTCTGTTCACTTTTACACAATGTTGTCTGACACACAACACTTACAGACTCGTAAACCATTTTTTAGCTCTCTTTACGTGATTTGTGCACGATTTCAAATATTAATTTTTTTGTATCTCACTTACTTCACACTCTGTTCACTTTTGTGTGTAACACATATCTCTGTTCACTTTTGTGTCTGACATATATCACTGAGAGTCTACTAAACCATTTTTTAACTCTCTTTACGTGATTTGTCCACAATATAAAAAATTCATTTTTTTGTATCTCACACTGTTCACTTTTACACAATGTTGTCTGACAAATAACACTTACAGAATCGTAAACCATTTTTTAGCTCTCTTTACGTGATTTGTGCACGATTTCAAATATTAATTTTTTTGTACCTCACTTACTTCACACTCTGTTCACTTTTGTGTGTGACACATATCACTGAGATACTACTAAACAGTTTTTTAACTCTCTACGTGATTTGTCCACTATATTAAAAATTCATTTTTTTGTATCTCACACTCTGTTCACTTTTACACAATGTTGTCTGACACATAACACTTACAGACTCGTAAACCATTTTTTAGCTCCCTTTACGTGATTTGTTCACGATTTCAAATATTAATTTTTTTGTACCTCACTTACTTCACACTCTGTTCACTTTTGTGTCTGACACATATCACTGAGAGACTACTAAACCGTTTTTTAACTCTCTTTACGTGATTTGTCCACTATATAAAAAAATCATTTTTTTGTATCTCACACTCTGTTCACTTTTACACAATGTTGTCTGACACATAACACTTACAGACTCGTAAACCATTTTTTAGCTCTCTTTACGTGATTAGTGCACGATTTCAAATATTAATTTTTTTGTACCTCACTTACTTCACACTCTGTTCACTTTTGTGTCTGACACATATCACTGAGAGACTACTAAACCGTTTTTTAACTCTCTTTACGTGATTTGTCCACTATATAAAAAATTCATTTTTTTGTATCTCACACTCTGTTCACTTTTACACAATGTTGTCTGACACATAACACTTACAGACTCGTAAACCATTTTTTAGCTCCCTTTACGTGATTTGTTCACGATTTCAAATATTAATCTTTTTGTACCTCACTTACTTCACACTCTGTTCACTTTTGTGTCTGACACATATCACTGAGAGACTACTAAACCGTTTTTTAACTCTCTTTACGTGATTTGTCCACTATATAAAAAAATCATTTTTTTGTATCTCACACTCTGTTCACTTTTACACAATGTTGTCTGACACATAACACTTACAGACTCGTAAACCATTTTTTAGCTCTCTTTACGTGATTTGTGCACGATTTCAAATATTAATTTTTTTGTACCTCACTTACTTCACACTCTGTTCACTTTTGTGTCTGACACATATCACTGAGAGACTACTAAACCGTTTTTTAACTCTCTTTACGTGATTTGTCCACTATATAAAAAATTCATTTTTTTGAATCTCACACTCTGTTCACTTTTACACAATGTTGTCTGACACATAACACTTACTGACTCGTAAACCATTTTTTAGCTCTCTTTACGTGATTTGAGCACGATTTCAAATATTAATTTTTTTGTACCTCACTTACTTCGCACTCTGTTCACTTTTGTGTGTGACACATATCTCTGTTCACTTTTGTGTCTGACATATATCACTGAGAGACTACTAAACCGTTTTTTAACTCTCTTTACGTGATTTGTCCACTATATAAAAAAATCATTTTTTTGTATCTCACACTCTGTTCACTTTTACACAATGTTGTCTGACACATAACACTTACAGACTCGTAAACCATTTTTTAGCTCTCTTTACGTGATTTGTGCACGATTTCAAATATTAATTTTTTTGTACCTCACTTACTTCACACTCTGTCCACTTTTGTGTGTGACACATATCTCTGTTCACTTTTGTGTCTGACATATATCACTGAGAGACTACTAAACCGTTTTTTAACTCTCTTTACGTGATTTGTCCACTATATAAAAAATTCATTTTTTTGTATCTCACACTCTGTTTACTTTTACACAATGTTGTCTGACACATAACACTTACAGACTCGTAAACCATTTTTTAGCTCTCTTTACGTGATTTGTGCACGATTTCAAATATTAATTTTTTTGTACCTCACTTACTTCACACTCTGTTCACTTTTGTGTGTGACACATATCACTGAGATACTACTAAACAGTTTTTTAACTCTCTACGTGATTTGTCCACTATATTAAAAATTCATTTTTTTGTATCTCACACTCTGTTCACTTTTACACAATGTTGTCTGACACATAACACTTACAGACTCGTAAACCATTTTTTAGCTCCCTTTACGTGATTTGTTCACGATTTCAAATATTAATTTTTTTGTACCTCACTTACTTCACACTCAGTTCACTTTTGCGTCTGACACATATCACTGAGAGACTACTAAACCGTTTTTTAACTCTCTTTACGTGATTTGTCCACTATATAAAAAAATCATTTTTTTGTATCTCACACTCTGTTCACTTTTACACAATGTTGTCTGACACATAACACTTACAGACTCGTAAACCATTTTTTAGCTCTCTTTACGTGATTTGTGCACGATTTCAAATATTAATTTTTTTGTACCTCACTTACTTCACACTCTGTTCACTTTTGTGTCTGACACATATCACTGAGAGACTACTAAACCGTTTTTTAACTCTCTTTACGTGATTTGTCCACTATATAAAAAATTCATTTTTTTGAATCTCACACTCTGTTCACTTTTACACAATGTTGTCTGACACATAACACTTACTGACTCGTAAACCATTTTTTAGCTCTCTTTACGTGATTTGAGCACGATTTCAAATATTAATTTTTTTGTACCTCACTTACTTCACACTCTGTTCACTTTTGTGTGTGACACATATCTCTGTTCACTTTTGTGTCTGACATATATCACTGAGAGACTACTAAACCGTTTTTTAACTCTCTTTACGTGATTTGTCCACTATATAAAAAAATCATTTTTTTGTATCTCACACTCTGTTCACTTTTACACAATGTTGTCTGACACATAACACTTACAGACTCGTAAACCATTTTTTAGCTCTCTTTACGTGATTTGTGCACGATTTCAAATATTAATTTTTTTGTACCTCACTTACTTCACACTCTGTCCACTTTTGTGTGTGACACATATCTCTGTTCACTTTTGTGTCTGACATATATCACTGAGAGACTACTAAACCGTTTTTTAACTCTCTTTACGTGATTTGTCCACTATATAAAAAATTCATTTTTTTGTATCTCACACTCTGTTTACTTTTACACAATGTTGTCTGACACATAACACTTACAGACTCGTAAACCATTTTTTAGCTCTCTTTACGTGATTTGTGCTCGATTTCAAATATTAATTTTTTTGTACCTCACTTACTTCACACTCTGTTCACTTTTGTGTCTGACACATATCACTGAGAGACTACTAAACCGTTTTTTAACTCTCTTTACGTGATTTGTTCACTATATAAAAAATTCATTTTTTTGTATCTCACACTCTGTTCACTTTTACACAATGTTGTCTGACACATAACACTTACTGACTCGTAAACCATTTTTTAGCTCTCTTTACGTGATTTGAGCACGATTTCAAATATTAATTTTTTTGTACCTCACTTACTTCACACTCTGTTCACTTTTGTGTGTGACACATATCTCTGTTCACTTTTGTGTCTGACATATATCACTGAGAGACTACTAAACCGTTTTTTAACTCTCTTTACGTGATTTGTCCACTATATAAAAAAATCATTTTTTTGTATCTCACACTCTGTTCAGTTTTACACATTGTTGTCTGACACATAACACTTACAGACTGCTAAACCATTTTTTAGCTCTCTTTACGTGATTTGTGCACGATTTTAAATATTAATTTTTTTGTACCTCACTTACTTCACACTCTGTTCACTTTTGTGTGTGACACATATCTCTGTTCACTTTTGTCTGACATATATCACTGAGAGACTACTAAACCGTTTTTTAACTCTCTTTACGTTATTTGTCCACTATATAAAAAATACATTTTTTTGTATCTCACACTCTGTTCACTTTTACACAATGTTGTCTGACACATAACACTTACAGACTCGTAAACCATTTTTTAGCTCCCTTTACGTGATTTGTGCACGATTTCAAATTTTAATTTTTTTGTACCTCACTTACTTCACACTCTGTTCACTTTTGTGTCTGACACATATCACTGAGAGACTACTAAACCGTTTTTTAACTCTCTTTACGTGATTTGTCCACTATATAAAAAATTCATTTTTTTGTATCTCACACTCTGTTCACTTTTACACAATGTTGTCTGACACATAACACTTACTGACTCGTAAACCATTTTTTAGCTCCCTTTACGTGATTTGTTCACGATTTCAAATATTAATTTTTTTGTACCTCACTTACTTCACACTCTGTTCACTTTTGTGTCTGACACATATGACTGAGAGACTACTAAACCGTTTTTTAACTCTCTTTACGTGATTTGTCCACTATATAAAAAAATCATTTTTTTGTATCTCACACTCTGTTCACTTTTACACAATGTTGTCTGACACATAACACTTACAGACTCGTAAACCATTTTTTAGCTCTCTTTACGTGATTTGTGCACGATTTCAAATATTAATTTTTTTGTACCTCACTTACTTCACACTCTGTCCACTTTTGTGTGTGACACATATCTCTGTTCACTTTTGTGTCTGACATATATCACTGAGAGACTACTAAACCGTTTTTTAACTCTCTTTACGTGATTTGTCCACTATATAAAAAATTCATTTTTTTGTATCTCACACTCTGTTTACTTTTACACAATGTTGTCTGACACATAACACTTACAGACTCGTAAACCATTTTTTAGCTCTCTTTACGTGATTTGTGCACGATTTCAAATATTAATTTTTTTGTACCTCACTTACTTCACACTCTGTTCACTTTTGTATGTGACACATATCACTGAGATACTACTAAACAGTTTTTTAACTCTCTACGTGATTTGTCCACTATATTAAAAATTCATTTTTTTGTATCTCACACTCTGTTCACTTTTACACAATGTTGTCTGACACATAACACTTACAGACTCGTAAACCATTTTTTAGCTCCCTTTACGTGATTTGTTCACGATTTCAAATATTAATTTTTTTGTACCTCACTTACTTCACACTCTGTTCACTTTTGTGTCTGACACATATCACTGAGAGACTACTAAACCGTTTTTTAACTCTCTTTACGTGATTTGTCCACTATATAAAAAAATCATTTTTTTGTATCTCACACTCTGTTCACTTTTACACAATGTTGTCTGACACATAACACTTACAGACTCGTAAACCATTTTTTAGCTCTCTTTACGTGATTTGTGCACGATTTCAAATATTAATTTTTTTGTACCTCACTTACTTCACACTCTGTTCACTTTTGTGTCTGACACATATCACTGAGAGACTACTAAACCGTTTTTTAACTCTCTTTACGTGATTTGTCCACTATATAAAAAATTCATTTTTTTGAATCTCACACTCTGTTCACTTTTACACAATGTTGTTGTTACTGACTCGTAAACCATTTTTTAGCTCTCTTTACGTGATTTGAGCACGATTTCAAATATTAATTTTTTTGTACCTCACTTACTTCACACTCTGTTCACTTTTGTGTGTGACACATATCTCTGTTCACTTTTGTGTCTGACATATATCACAGAGAGACAACTAAACCGTTTTTTAACTCTCTTTACGTGATTTGTCCACTATATAAAAAAATCATTTTTTTGTATCTCACACTCTGTTCACTTTTACACAATGTTGTCTGACACATAACACTTACAGACTCGTAAACCATTTTTTAGCTCTCTTTACGTGATTTGTGCACGATTTCAAATATTAATTTTTTTGTACCTCACTTACTTCACACTCTGTCCACTTTTGTGTGTGACACATATCTCTGTTCACTTTTGTGTCTGACATATATCACTGAGAGACTACTAAACCGTTTTTTAACCCTCTTTACGTGATTTGTCCACTATATAAAAAAATCATTTTTTGTATCTCACACTCTGTTTACTTTTACACAATGTTGTCTGACACATAACACTTACAGACTCGTAAACCATTTTTTAGCTCTCTTTACGTGATTTGTGCTCGATTTCAAATATTAATTTTTTTGTACCTCACTTACTTCACACTCTGTTCACTTTTGTGTCTGACACATATCACTGAGAGACTACTAAACCGTTTTTTAACTCTCTTTACGTGATTTGTCCACTATATAAAAAATTCATTTTTTTGTATCTCACACTCTATTCACTTTTACACAATGTTGTCTGACACATAACACTTACTGACTCGTAAACCATTTTTTAGCTCTCTTTACGTGATTTGAGCACGATTTCAAATATTAATTTTTTTGTACCTCACTTACTTCACACTCTGTTCACTTTTGTGTGTGACACATATCTCTGTTCACTTTTGTGTCTGACATATATCACTGAGAGACTACTAAACCGTTTTTTAACTCTCTTTACGTGATTTGTCCACTATATAAAAAATCATTTTTTTGTATCTCACACTCTGTTCACTTTTACACAATGTTGTCTGACACATAACACTTACAGACTCGTAAACCATTTTTTAGCTCTCTTTACGTGATTTGTGCAGGATTTCAAATATTAATTTTTTTGTACCTCACTTACTTCACACTCTGTTCACTTTTGTGTGTGACACATATCTCTGTTCACTTTTGTGTCTGACATATATCACTGAGAGACTACTAAACCGTTTTTTAACTCTCTTTACGTGATTTGTCCACTATGTAAAAAAATCATTTTTTTGTATCTCACACTCTGTTCACTTTTACACAATGTTGTCTGACACATAACACTTACAGACTCGTAAACCATTTTATAGCTCTCTTTACGTGATTTGTGCACGATTTCAAATATTAATTTTTTTGTACCTCACTTACTTCACACTCTGTTCACTTTTGTGTGTGACACATATCTCTGTTCACTTTTGTGTCTGACATATATCACTGAGAGACTACTAAACTGTTTTTTAACTCTCTTTACGTGATTTGTCCACTATATAAAAAAATCATTTTTTTGTATCTCACACTCTGTTCAGTTTTACACATTGTTGTCTGACACATAACACTTACAGACTCCTAAACCATTTTTTAGCTCTCTTTACGTGATTTGTGCACGATTTCAAATATTAATTTTTTTGTACCTCACTTACTTCACACTCTGTTCACTTTTGTGTGTGACACATATCTCTGTTCACTTTTGTGTCTGACATATATCACTGAGAGACTACTAAACCGTTTTTTAACTCTCTTTACGTTATTTGTCCACTATATAAAAAATTCATTTTTTTGTATCTCACACTCTGTTCACTTTTACACAATGTTGTCTGACACATAACACTTACAGACTCGTAAACCATTTTTTAGCTCTCTTTACGTGATTTGTGCACGATTTCAAATATTAATTTTTTTGTACCTCACTTATTTCACACTCTGTTCACTTTTGTGTCTGACACATATCACTGAGAGACTACTAAACCGTTTTTTAACTCTCTTTACGTCATTTGTCCACTATATAAAAAAATCATTTTTTTGTATCTCACACTCTGTTCACTTTTACACAATATTGTCTGACACACAACACTTACAGACTCGTAAACCATTTTTTAGCTCTCTTTACGTGATTTGTGCACGATTTCAAATATTAATTTATTTGTACCTCACTTACTTCACACTCTGTTCACTTTTGTGTGTAACACATATCTCTGTTCACTTTTGTGTCTGACATATATCACTGAGAGTCTACTAAACCATTTTTTAACTCTCTTTACGTGATTTGTCCACTATATAAAAAATTCATTTTTTTGTATCTCACACTCTGTTCACTTTTACACAATGTTGTCTGACACATAACACTTACAGAATCGTAAACCATTTTTTAGCTCTCTTTACGTGATTTGTGCACGATTTCAAATATTAATTTTTTTGTACCTCACTTACTTCACACACTGTTCACTTTTGTGTGTGACACATATCACTGAGATACTACTAAACAGTTTTTTAACTCTCTTTACGTGATTTGTCCACTATATTAAAAATTCATTTTTTTGTATCTCACACTCTGTTCACTTTTACACAATGTTGTCTGACACATAACACTTACAGACTCGTAAACCATTTTTTAGCTCCCTTTACGTGATTTGTGCACGATTTCAAATATTAATTTTTTTGTACCTCACTTACTTCACACTCTGTTCACTTTTGTGTCTGACACATATCACTGAGAGACTACTAAACCGTTTTTTAACTCTCTTTACGTGATTTGTCCACTATATAAAAAAATCATTTTTTTGTATCTCACACTCTGTTCACTTTTACACAATATTGTCTGACACACAACACTTACAGACTCGTAAACCATTTTTTAGCTCTCTTTACGTGATTTGTGCACGATTTCAAATATTAATTTATTTGTACCTCACTTACTTCACACTCTGTTCACTTTTGTGTGTAACACATATCTCTGTTCACTTTTGTGTCTGACATATATCACTGAGAGTCTACTAAACCATTTTTTAACTCTCTTTACGTGATTTGTCCACTATATAAAAAATTCATTTTTTTGTATCTCACACTCTGTTCACTTTTACACAATGTTGTCTGACACATAACACTTACAGAATCGTAAACCATTTTTTAGCTCTCTTTACGTGATTTGTGCACGATTTCAAATATTAATTTTTTTGTACCTCACTTACTTCACACACTGTACACTTTTGTGTGTGACACATATCACTGAGATACTACTAAACAGTTTTTTAACTCTCTTTACGTGATTTGTCCACTATATTAAAAATTCATTTTTTTGAATCTCACACTCTGTTCACTTTTACACAATGTTGTCTGACACATAACACTTACTGACTCGTAAACCATTTTTTAGCTCTCTTTACGTGATTTGAGCACGATTTCAAATATTAATTTTTTTGTACCTCACTTACTTCACACTCTGTTCACTTTTGTATGTGACACATATCTCTGTTCACTTTTGTGTCTGACATATATCACTGAGAGACTACTAAACCGTTTTTTAACTCTCTTTACGTGATTTGTCCACTATATAAAAAAATCATTTTTTTGTATCTCACACTCAGTTCACTTTTACACAATGTTGTCTGACACATAACACTTACAGACTCGTAAACCATTTTTTAGCTCTCTTTACGTGATTTGTGCACGATTTCAAATATTAATTTTTTTGTACCTCACTTACTTCACACTCTGTCCACTTTTGTGTGTGACACATATCTCTGTTCACTTTTGTGTCTGACATATATCACTGAGAGACTACTAAACCGTTTTTTAACTCTCTTTACGTGATTTGTCCACTATATAAAAAATTCATTTTTTTGTATCTCACACTCTGTTTACTTTTACACAATGTTGTCTGACACATAACACTTACAGACTCGTAAACCATTTTTTAGCTCTCTTTACGTGATTTGTGCACGATTTCAAATATTAATTTTTTTGTACCTCACTTACTTCACACTCTGTTCACTTTTGTGTGTGACACATATCACTGAGATACTACTAAACAGTTTTTTAACTCTCTACGTGATTTGTCCACTATATTAAAAATTCATTTTTTTGTATCTCACACTCTGTTCACTTTTACACAATGTTGTCTGACACATAACACTTACAGACTCGTAAACCATTTTTTAGCTCCCTTTACGTGATTTGTTCACGATTTCAAATATTAATTTTTTTGTACCTCACTTACTTCACACTCTGTTCACTTTTGTGTCTGACACATATCACTGAGAGACTACTAAACCGTTTTTTAACTCTCTTTACGTGATTTGTCCACTATATAAAAAAATTATTTTTTTGTATCTCACACTCTGTTCACTTTTACACAATGTTGTCTGACACATAACACTTACAGACTCGTAAACCATTTTTTAGCTCTCTTTACGTGATTTGTGCACGATTTCAAATATTAATTTTTTTGTACCTCACTTACTTCACACTCTGTTCACTTTTGTGTCTGACACATATCACTGAGAGACTACTAAACCGTTTTTTAACTCTCTTTACGTGATTTGTCCACTATATAAAAAATTCATTTTTTTGAATCTCACACTCTGTTCACTTTTACACAATGTTGTCTGACACATAACACTTACTGACTCGTAAACCATTTTTTAGCTCTCTTTACGTGATTTGAGCACGATTTCAAATATTAATTTTTTTGTACCTCACTTACTTCACACTCTGTTCACTTTTGTGTGTGACACATATCTCTGTTCACTTTTGTGTCTGACATATATCACTGAGAGACTACTAAACCGTTTTTTAACTCTCTTTACGTGATTTGTCCACTATATAAAAAAATCATTTTTTTGTATCTCACACTCTGTTCACTTTTACACAATGTTGTCTGACACATAACACTTACAGACTCGTAAACCATTTTTTAGCTCTCTTTACGTGATTTGTGCACGATTTCAAATATTAATTTTTTTGTACCTCACTTACTTCACACTCTGTCCACTTTTGTGTGTGACACATATCTCTGTTCACTTTTGTGTCTGACATATATCACTGAGAGACTACTAAACCGTTTTTTAACTCTCTTTACGTGATTTGTCCACTATATAAAAAATTCATTTTTTTGTATCTCACACTCTGTTTACTTTTACACAATGTTGTCTGACACATAACACTCACAGACTCGTAAACCATTTTTTAGCTCTCTTTACGTGATTTGTGCTCGATTTCAAATATTAATTTTTTTGTACCTCACTTACTTCACACTCTGTTCACTTTTGTGTCTGACACATATCACTGAGAGACTACTAAACCGTTTTTTAACTCTCTTTACGTGATTTGTCCACTATATAAAAAATTCATTTTTTTGTATCTCACACTCTGTTCACTTTTACACAATGTTGTCTGACACATAACACTTACTGACTCGTAAACCATTTTTTAGCTCTCTTTACGTGATTTGAGCACGATTTCAAATATTAATTTTTTTGTACCTCACTTACTTCACACTCTGTTCACTTTTGTGTGTGACACATATCTCTGTTCACTTTTGTGTCTGACATATATCACTGAGAGACTACTAAACCGTTTTTTAACCCTCTTTACGTGATTTGTCCACTATATAAAAAAATCATTTTTTTGTATCTCACACTCTGTTCAGTTTTACACATTGTTGTCTGACACATAACACTTACAGACTGCTAAACCATTTTTTAGCTCTCTTTACGTGATTTGTGCACGATTTCAAATATTAATTTTTTTGTACCTCACTTACTTCACACTCTGTTCACTTTTGTGTGTGACACATATCTCTGTTCACTTTTGTCTGACATATATCACTGAGAGACTACTAAACCGTTTTTTAACTCTCTTTACGTTATTTGTCCACTATATAAAAAATTCATTTTTTTGTATCTCACACTCTGTTTACTTTTACACAATGTTGTCTGACACATAACACTCACAGACTCGTAAACCATTTTTTAGCTCTCTTTACGTGATTTGTGCTCGATTTCAAATATTAATTTTTTTGTACCTCACTTACTTCACACTCTGTTCACTTTTGTGTCTGACACATATCACTGAGAGACTACTAAACCGTTTTTTAACTCTCTTTACGTGATTTGTCCACTATATAAAAAATTCATTTTTTTGTATCTCACACTCTGTTCACTTTTACACAATGTTGTCTGACACATAACACTTACTGACTCGTAAACCATTTTTTAGCTCTCTTTACGTGATTTGAGCACGATTTCAAATATTAATTTTTTTGTACCTCACTTACTTCACACTCTGTTCACTTTTGTGTGTGACACATATCTCTGTTCACTTTTGTGTCTGACATATATCACTGAGAGACTACTAAACCGTTTTTTAACCCTCTTTACGTGATTTGTCCACTATATAAAAAAATCATTTTTTTGTATCTCACACTCTGTTCAGTTTTACACATTGTTGTCTGACACATAACACTTACAGACTGCTAAACCATTTTTTAGCTCTCTTTACGTGATTTGTGCACGATTTCAAATATTAATTTTTTTGTACCTCACTTACTTCACACTCTGTTCACTTTTGTGTGTGACACATATCTCTGTTCACTTTTGTCTGACATATATCACTGAGAGACTACTAAACCGTTTTTTAACTCTCTTTACGTTATTTGTCCACTATATAAAAAATACATTTTTTTGTATCTCACACTCTGTTCACTTTTACACAATGTTGTCTGACACATAACACTTACAGACTCGTAAACCATTTTTTAGCTCCCTTTACGTGATTTGTGCACGATTTCAAATTTTAATTTTTTTGTACCTCACTTACTTCACACTCTGTTCACTTTTGTGTCTGACACATATCACTGAGAGACTACTAAACCGTTTTTTAACTCTCTTTACGTGATTTGTCCACTATATAAAAAATTCATTTTTTTGTATCTCACACTCTGTTCACTTTTACACAATGTTGTCTGACACATAACACTTACTGACTCGTAAACCATTTTTTAGCTCCCTTTACGTGATTTGAGCACGATTTCAAATATTAATTTTTTTGTACGTCACTTACTTCACACTCTGTTCACTTTTGTGTGTGACACATATCTCTGTTCACTTTTGTGTCTGACATATATCACTGAGAGACTTCTAAACCGTTTTTTAACTCTCTTTACGTGATTTGTCCACTATATAAAAAATCATTTTTTTGTATCTCACACTCTGTTCACTTTTACACAATGTTGTCTGACACATAACACTTACAGACTCGTAAACCATTTTTTAGCTCTCTTTACGTGATTTGTGCAGGATTTCAAATATTAATTTTTTTGTACCTCACTTACTTCACACTCTGTTCACTTTTGTGTGTGACACATATCTCTGTTCACTTTTGTGTCTGACATATATCACTGAGAGACTACTAAACCGTTTTTTAACTCTCTTTACGTGATTTGTCCACTATGTAAAAAAATCATTTTTTTGTATCTCACACTCTGTTCACTTTTACACAATGTTGTCTGACACATAACACTTACAGACTCGTAAACCATTTTATAGCTCTCTTTACGTGATTTGTGCACGATTTCAAATATTAATTTTTTTGTACCTCACTTACTTCACACTCTGTTCACTTTTGTGTGTGACACATATCTCTGTTCACTTTTGTGTCTGACATATATCACTGAGAGACTACTAAACTGTTTTTTAACTCTCTTTACGTGATTTGTCCACTATATAAAAAAATCATTTTTTTGTATCTCACACTCTGTTCAGTTTTACACATTGTTGTCTGACACATAACACTTACAGACTCCTAAACCATTTTTTAGCTCTCTTTACGTGATTTGTGCACGATTTCAAATATTAATTTTTTTGTACCTCACTTACTTCACACTCTGTTCACTTTTGTGTGTGACACATATCTCTGTTCACTTTTGTGTCTGACATATATCACTGAGAGACTACTAAACCGTTTTTTAACTCTCTTTACGTTATTTGTCCACTATATAAAAAATTCATTTTTTTGTATCTCACACTCTGTTCACTTTTACACAATGTTGTCTGACACATAACACTTACAGACTCGTAAACCATTTTTTAGCTCTCTTTACGTGATTTGTGCACGATTTCAAATATTAATTTTTTTGTACCTCACTTATTTCACACTCTGTTCACTTTTGTGTCTGACACATATCACTGAGAGACTACTAAACCGTTTTTTAACTCTCTTTACGTCATTTGTCCACTATATAAAAAAATCATTTTTTTGTATCTCACACTCTGTTCACTTTTACACAATATTGTCTGACACACAACACTTACAGACTCGTAAACCATTTTTTAGCTCTCTTTACGTGATTTGTGCACGATTTCAAATATTAATTTTTTTGTACCTCACTTACTTCACACTCTGTTCACTTTTGTGTGTAACACATATCTCTGTTCACTTTTGTGTCTGACATATATCACTGAGAGTCTACTAAACCATTTTTTAACTCTCTTTACGTGATTTGTCCACTATATAAAAAATTCATTTTTTTGTATCTCACACTCTGTGCACTTTTACACAATGTTGTCTGACACATAACACTTACAGAATCGTAAACCATTTTTTAGCTCTCTTTACGTGATTTGTGCACGATTTCAAATATTAATTTTTTTGTACCTCACTTACTTCACACACTGTTCACTTTTGTGTGTGACACATATCTCTGTTCACTTTTGTCTGACATATATCACTGAGAGACTACTAAACCGTTTTTTAACTCTCTTTACGTTATTTGTCCACTATATAAAAAATACATTTTTTTGTATCTCACACTCTGTTCACTTTTACACAATGTTGTCTGACACATAACACTTACAGACTCGTAAACCATTTTTTAGCTCCCTTTACGTGATTTGTGCACGATTTCAAATTTTAATTTTTTTGTACCTCACTTACTTCACACTCTGTTCACTTTTGTGTCTGACACATATCACTGAGAGACTACTAAACCGTTTTTTAACTCTCTTTACGTGATTTGTCCACTATATAAAAAATTCATTTTTTTGTATCTCACACTCTGTTTACTTTTACACAATGTTGTCTGACACATAACACTCACAGACTCGTAAACCATTTTTTAGCTCTCTTTACGTGATTTGTGCTCGATTTCAAATATTAATTTTTTTGTACCTCACTTACTTCACACTCTGTTCACTTTTGTGTCTGACACATATCACTGAGAGACTACTAAACCGTTTTTTAACTCTCTTTACGTGATTTGTCCACTATATAAAAAATTCATTTTTTTGTATCTCACACTCTGTTCACTTTTACACAATGTTGTCTGACACATAACACTTACTGACTCGTAAACCATTTTTTAGCTCTCTTTACGTGATTTGAGCACGATTTCAAATATTAATTTTTTTGTACCTCACTTACTTCACACTCTGTTCACTTTTGTGTGTGACACATATCTCTGTTCACTTTTGTGTCTGACATATATCACTGAGAGACTACTAAACCGTTTTTTAACCCTCTTTACGTGATTTGTCCACTATATAAAAAAATCATTTTTTTGTATCTCACACTCTGTTCAGTTTTACACATTGTTGTCTGACACATAACACTTACAGACTGCTAAACCATTTTTTAGCTCTCTTTACGTGATTTGTGCACGATTTCAAATATTAATTTTTTTGTACCTCACTTACTTCACACTCTGTTCACTTTTGTGTGTGACACATATCTCTGTTCACTTTTGTCTGACATATATCACTGAGAGACTACTAAACCGTTTTTTAACTCTCTTTACGTTATTTGTCCACTATATAAAAAATACATTTTTTTGTATCTCACACTCTGTTCACTTTTACACAATGTTGTCTGACACATAACACTTACAGACTCGTAAACCATTTTTTAGCTCCCTTTACGTGATTTGTGCACGATTTCAAATTTTAATTTTTTTGTACCTCACTTACTTCACACTCTGTTCACTTTTGTGTCTGACACATATCACTGAGAGACTACTAAACCGTTTTTTAACTCTCTTTACGTGATTTGTCCACTATATAAAAAATTCATTTTTTTGTATCTCACACTCTGTTCACTTTTACACAATGTTGTCTGACACATAACACTTACTGACTCGTAAACCATTTTTTAGCTCCCTTTACGTGATTTGAGCACGATTTCAAATATTAATTTTTTTGTACGTCACTTACTTCACACTCTGTTCACTTTTGTGTGTGACACATATCTCTGTTCACTTTTGTGTCTGACATATATCACTGAGAGACTTCTAAACCGTTTTTTAACTCTCTTTACGTGATTTGTCCACTATATAAAAAATCATTTTTTTGTATCTCACACTCTGTTCACTTTTACACAATGTTGTCTGACACATAACACTTACAGACTCGTAAACCATTTTTTAGCTCTCTTTACGTGATTTGTGCAGGATTTCAAATATTAATTTTTTTGTACCTCACTTACTTCACACTCTGTTCACTTTTGTGTGTGACACATATCTCTGTTCACTTTTGTGTCTGACATATATCACTGAGAGACTACTAAACCGTTTTTTAACTCTCTTTACGTGATTTGTCCACTATGTAAAAAAATCATTTTTTTGTATCTCACACTCTGTTCACTTTTACACAATGTTGTCTGACACATAACACTTACAGACTCGTAAACCATTTTATAGCTCTCTTTACGTGATTTGTGCACGATTTCAAATATTAATTTTTTTGTACCTCACTTACTTCACACTCTGTTCACTTTTGTGTGTGACACATATCTCTGTTCACTTTTGTGTCTGACATATATCACTGAGAGACTACTAAACTGTTTTTTAACTCTCTTTACGTGATTTGTCCACTATATAAAAAAATCATTTTTTTGTATCTCACACTCTGTTCAGTTTTACACATTGTTGTCTGACACATAACACTTACAGACTCCTAAACCATTTTTTAGCTCTCTTTACGTGATTTGTGCACGATTTCAAATATTAATTTTTTTGTACCTCACTTACTTCACACCCTGTTCACTTTTGTGTGTGACACATATCTCTGTTCACTTTTGTGTCTGACATATATCACTGAGAGACTACTAAACCGTTTTTTAACTCTCTTTACGTTATTTGTCCACTATATAAAAAATTCATTTTTTTGTATCTCACACTCTGTTCACTTTTACACAATGTTGTCTGACACATAACACTTACAGACTCGTAAACCATTTTTTAGCTCTCTTTACGTGATTTGTGCACGATTTCAAATATTAATTTTTTTGTACCTCACTTATTTCACACTCTGTTCACTTTTGTGTCTGACACATATCACTGAGAGACTACTAAACCGTTTTTTAACTCTCTTTACGTCATTTGTCCACTATATAAAAAAATCATTTTTTTGTATCTCACACTCTGTTCACTTTTACACAATATTGTCTGACACACAACACTTACAGACTCGTAAACCATTTTTTAGCTCTCTTTACGTGATTTGTGCACGATTTCAAATATTAATTTTTTTGTACCTCACTTACTTCACACTCTGTTCACTTTTGTGTGTAACACATATCTCTGTTCACTTTTGTGTCTGACATATATCACTGAGAGTCTACTAATCCATTTTTTAACTCTCTTTACGTGATTTGTCCACTATATAAAAAATTCATTTTTTTGTATCTCACACTCTGTGCACTTTTACACAATGTTGTCTGACACATAACACTTACAGAATCGTAAACCATTTTTTAGCTCTCTTTACGTGATTTGTGCACGATTTCAAATATTAATTTTTTTGTACCTCACTTACTTCACACACTGTTCACTTTTGTGTGTGACACATATCACTGAGATACTACTAAACAGTTTTTTAACTCTCTTTACGTGATTTGTCCACTATATTAAAAATTCATTTTTTTGTATCTCACACTCTGTTCACTTTTACACAATGTTGTCTGACACATAACACTTACAGACTCGTAAACCATTTTTTAGCTCCCTTTACGTGATTTGTGCACGATTTCAAATATTAATTTTTTTGTACCTCACTTACTTCACACTCTGTTCACTTTTGTGTCTGATACATATCACTGAGAGACTACTAAACCGTTTTTTTAACTCTCTTTACGTGATTTGTCCACTATATAAAAAATTCATTTTTTTGTATCTCACACTCTGTTCACTTTTACACAATGTTGTCTGACACATAACACTTACTGACTCGTAAACCATTTTTTAGCTCTCTTTACGTGATTTGAGCACGATTTCAAATATTAATTTTTTTGTACCTCACTTACTTCACACTCTGTTCACTATTGTGTGTGACACATATCTCTGTTCACTTTTGTGTCTGACATATATCACTGAGAGACTACTAAACCGTTTTTTAACTCTCTTTACGTGATTTGTCCACTATATAAAAAATCATTTTTTTGTATCTCACACTCTGTTCACTTTTACACAATGTTGTCTGACACATAACACTTACAGACTCGTAAACCATTTTTTAGCTCTCTTTACGTGATTTGTGCACGATTTCAAATATTAATTTTTTTGTACCTCACTTATTTCACACTCTGTTCACTTTTGTGTCTGACACATATCACTGAGAGACTACTAAACCGTTTTTTAACTCTCTTTACGTGATTTGTCCACAATATAAAAAATAATTTTTTTGTATCTCACACTCTGTTCACTTTTACACAATGTTGTCTGACACATAACACTTACAGACTCGTAAACCATTTTTTAGCTCTCTTTACGTGATTTGTGCTCGATTTCAAATATTAATTTTTTTGTACCTCACTTACTTCACACTCTGTTCACTTTTGTGTGTGACACATATCTCTGTTCACTTTTGTGTCTGACATATATCACTGAGAGACAACTAAACCGTTTTTTAACTCTCTTTACGTTATTTGTCCACTATATGAAAAATTCATTTTTTTGTATCTCACACTCTGTTCACTTTTACACAATGTTGTCTGACACATAACACTTACAGACTCGTAAACCATTTTTTAGCTATCTTTACGTGATTTGTGCACGATTTCAAATATTAATTTTTTTGTACCTCACTTATTTCACACTCTGTTCACTTTTGTGTCTGACACATATCACTGAGAGACTACTAAACCGTTTTTTAACTGTCTTTACGTGATTTGTCCACTATATAAAAAAATCATTTTTTTTGTATCTCACACTCTGTTCACTTTTACACAATGTTGTCTGACACACAACACTTACAGACTCGTAAACCATTTTTTAGCTCTCTTTACGTGATTTGTGCACGATTTCAAATATTAATTTTTTTGTACCTCACTTACTTCACACTCTGTTCACTTTTGTGTGTAACACATATCTCTGTTCACTTTTGTGTCTGACATATATCACTGAGAGTCTACTAAACCATTTTTTAACTCTCTTTACGTGATTTGTCCACAATATAAAAAATTCATTTTTTTGTATCTCACACTGTTCACTTTTACACAATGTTGTCTGACAAATAACACTTACAGAATCGTAAACCATTTTTTAGCTCTCTTTACGTGATTTGTGCACGATTTCAAATATTAATTTTTTTGTACCTCACTTACTTCACACTCTGTTCACTTTTGTGTGTGACACATATCACTGAGATACTACTAAACAGTTTTTTAACTCTCTACGTGATTTGTCCACTATATTAAAAATTCATTTTTTTGTATCTCACACTCTGTTCACTTTTACACAATGTTGTCTGACACATAACACTTACAGACTCGTAAACCATTTTTTAGCTCCCTTTACGTGATTTGTTCACGATTTCAAATATTAATTTTTTTGTACCTCACTTACTTCACACTCTGTTCACTTTTGTGTCTGACACATATCACTGAGAGACTACTAAACCGTTTTTTAACTCTCTTTACGTGATTTGTCCACTATATAAAAAAATCATTTTTTTGTATCTCACACTCTGTTCACTTTTACACAATGTTGTCTGACACATAACTCTTACTGACTCGTAAACCATTTTTTAGCTCTCTTTACGTGATTTGAGCACGATTTCAAATATTAATTTTTTTGTACCTCACTTACTTCACACTCTGTTCACTTTTGTGTGTGACACATATCTCTGTTCACTTTTGTGTCTGACATATATCACTGAGAGACTACTAAACCGTTTTTTAACTCTCTTTACGTGATTTGTCCACTATATAAAAAATCATTTTTTTGTATCTCACACTCTGTTCACTTTTACACAATGTTGTCTGACACATAACACTTACAGACTCGTAAACCATTTTTTAGCTCTCTTTACGTGATTTGTGCACGATTTCAAATATTAATTTTTTTGTACCTCACTTACTTCACACTCTGTTCACTTTTGTGTGTGACACATATCTCTGTTCACTTTTGTGCCTGACATATATCACTGAGAGACTACTAAACCATTTTTTAACTCTCTTTACGTTATTTGTCCACTATATAAAAAATTCATTTTTTTGTATCTCACACTCTGTTCACTTTTACACAATGTTGTCTGACACATAACACTTACAGACTCGTAAACCATTTTTTAGCTCTCTTTACGTGATTTGTGCACGATTTCAAATATTAATTTTTTTGTACCTCACTTATTTCACACTCTGTTCACTTTTGTGTCTGACACATATCACTGAGAGACTACTAAACCGTTTTTTAACTCTCTTTACGTGATTTGTCCACAATATAAAAAATAATTTTTTTGTATCTCACACTCTGTTCACTTTTACACAATGTTGTCTGACACATAACACTTACAGACTCGTAAACCATTTTTTAGCTCTCTTTACGTGATTTGTGCTCGATTTCAAATATTAATTTTTTTGTACCTCACTTACTTCACACTCTGTTCACTTTTGTGTGTGACACATATCTCTGTTCACTTTTGTGTCTGACATATATCACTGAGAGACAACTAAACCGTTTTTTAACTCTCTTTACGTTATTTGTCCACTATATGAAAAATTCATTTTTTTGTATCTCACACTCTGTTCACTTTTACACAATGTTGTCTGACACATAACACTTACAGACACGTAAACCATTTTTTAGCTATCTTTACGTGATTTGTGCACGATTTCAAATATTAATTTTTTTGTACCTCACTTATTTCACACTCTGTTCACTTTTGTGTCTGACACATATCACTGAGAGACTACTAAACCGTTTTTTAACTGTCTTTACGTGATTTGTCCACTATAAAAAAAAATCATTTTTTTTGTATCTCACACTCTGTTCACTTTTACACAATGTTGTCTGACACACAACACTTACAGACTCGTAAACCATTTTTTAGCTCTCTTTACGTGATTTGTGCACGATTTCAAATATTAATTTTTTTGTACCTCACTTACTTCACACTCTGTTCACTTTTGTGTGTAACACATATCTCTGTTCACTTTTGTGTCTGACATATATCACTGAGAGTCTACTAAACCATTTTTTAACTCTCTTTACGTGATTTGTCCACAATATAAAAAATTCATTTTTTTGTATCTCACACTGTTCACTTTTACACAATGTTGTCTGACAAATAACACTTACAGAATCGTAAACCATTTTTTAGCTCTCTTTACGTGATTTGTGCACGATTTCAAATATTAATTTTTTTGTACCTCACTTACTTCACACTCTGTTCACTTTTGTGTGTGACACATATCACTGAGATACTACTAAACAGTTTTTTAACTCTCTACGTGATTTGTCCACTATATTAAAAATTCATTTTTTTGTATCTCACACTCTGTTCACTTTTACACAATGTTGTCTGACACATAACACTTACAGACTCGTAAACCATTTTTTAGCTCCCTTTACGTGATTTGTTCACGATTTCAAATATTAATTTTTTTGTACCTCACTTACTTCACACTCTGTTCACTTTTGTGTCTGACACATATCACTGAGAGACTACTAAACCGTTTTTTAACTCTCTTTACGTGATTTGTCCACTATATAAAAAAATCATTTTTTTGTATCTCACACTCTGTTCACTTTTACACAATGTTGTCTGACACATAACTCTTACTGACTCGTAAACCATTTTTTAGCTCTCTTTACGTGATTTGAGCACGATTTCAAATATTAATTTTTTTGTACCTCACTTACTTCACACTCTGTTCACTTTTGTGTGTGACACATATCTCTGTTCACTTTTGTGTCTGACATATATCACTGAGAGACTACTAAACCGTTTTTTAACTCTCTTTACGTGATTTGTCCACTATATAAAAAAATCATTTTTTTGTATCTCACACTCTGTTCACTTTTACACAATGTTGTCTGACACATAACACTTACAGACTCGTAAACCATTTTTTAGCTCTCTTTACGTGATTTGTGCACGATTTCAAATATTAATTTTTTTGTACCTCACTTACTTCACACTCTGTTCACTTTTGTGTGTGACACATATCTCTGTTCACTTTTGTGTCTGACATATATCACTGAGAGACTACTAAACCGTTTTTTAACTCTCTTTACGTGATTTGTCCACTATATAAAAAAATCATTTTTTTGTATCTCACACTCTGTTCACTTTTACACAATGTTGTCTGACACATAACACTTACAGACTCGTAAACCATTTTTTAGCTCTCTTTACGTGATTTGTGCACGATTTCAAATATTAATTTTTTTGTACCTCACTTTCTTCACACTCTGTCCACTTTTGTGTGTGACACATATCTCTGTTCACTTTTGTGTCTGACATATATCACTGAGAGACTACTAAACCGTTTTTTAACTCTCTTTACGTGATTTGTCCACAATATAAAAAATTCATTTTTTTGTATCTCACACTCTGTTTACTTTTACACAATGTTGTCTGACACATAACACTTACAGACTCGTAAACCATTTTTTAGCTCTCTTTACGTGATTTGTGCACGATTTCAAATATTAATTTTTTTGTACCTCACTTACTTCACACTCTGTTCACTTTTGTGTGTAACACATATCTCTGTTCACTTTTGTGTCTGACATATATCACTGAGAGTCTACTAAACCATTTTTTAACTCTCTTTACGTGATTTGTCCACAATATAAAAAATTCATTTTTTTGTATCTCACACTGTTCACTTTTACACAATGTTGTCTGACAAATAACACTTACAGAATCGTAAACCATTTTTTAGCTCTCTTTACGTGATTTGTGCACGATTTCAAAAATTAATTTTTTTGTACCTCACTTACTTCACACTCTGTTCACTTTTGTGTCTGACACATATCACTGAGATACTACTAAACAGTTTTTTAACTCTCTACGTGATTTGTCCACTATATTAAAAATTCATTTTTTTGTATCTCACACTCTGTTCACTTTTACACAATGTTGTCTGACACATAACACTTACAGACTCGTAAACCATTTTTTAGCTCCCTTTACGTGATTTGTTCACGATTTCAAATATTAATTTTTTTGTACCTCACTTACTTCACACTCTGTTCACTTTTGTGTCTGACACATATCACTGAGAGACTACTAAACCGTTTTTTAACTCTCTTTACGTGATTTGTCCACTATATAAAAAAATCATTTTTTTGTATCTCACACTCTGTTCACTTTTACACAATGTTGTCTGACACATAACTCTTACTGACTCGTAAACCATTTTTTAGCTCTCTTTACGTGATTTGAGCACGATTTCAAATATTAATTTTTTTGTACCTCACTTACTTCACACTCTGTTCACTTTTGTGTGTGACACATATCTCTGTTCACTTTTGTGTCTGACATATATCACTGAGAGACTACTAAACCGTTTTTTAACTCTCTTTACGTGATTTGTCCACTATATAAAAAATCATTTTTTTGTATCTCACACTCTGTTCACTTTTACACAATGTTGTCTGACACATAACACTTACAGACTCGTAAACCATTTTTTAGCTCTCTTTACGTGATTTGTGCACGATTTCAAATATTAATTTTTTTGTACCTCACTTACTTCACACTCTGTTCACTTTTGTTTGTGACACATATCTCTGTTCACTTTTGTGTCTGACATATATCACTGAGAGACTACTAAACCGTTTTTTAACTCTCTTTACGTGATTTGTCCACTATATAAAAAAATCATTTTTTTGTATCTCACACTCTGTTCACTTTTACACAATGTTGTCTGACACATAACACTTACAGACTCGTAAACCATTTTTTAGCTCTCTTTACGTGATTTGTGCACGATTTCAAATATTAATTTTTTTGTACCTCACTTTCTTCACACTCTGTCCACTTTTGTGTGTGACACATATCTCTGTTCACTTTTGTGTCTGACATATATCACTGAGAGACTACTAAACCGTTTTTTAACTCTCTTTACGTGATTTGTCCACAATATAAAAAATTCATTTTTTTGTATCTCACACTCTGTTTACTTTTACACAATGTTGTCTGACACATAACACTTACAGACTCGTAAACCATTTTTTAGCTCTCTTTACGTGATTTGTGCACGATTTCAAATATTAATTTTTTTGTACCTCACTTACTTCACACTCTGTTCACTTTTGTGTGTGACACATATCACTGAGATACTACTAAACAGTTTTTTAACTCTCTACGTGATTTGTCCACTATATTAAAAATTCATTTTTTTGTATCTCACACTCTGTTCACTTTTACACAATGTTGTCTGACACATAACACTTACAGACTCGTAAACCATTTTTTAGCTCCCTTTACGTGATTTGTTCACGATTTCAAATATTAATTTTTTTGGACCTCACTTACTTCACACTCTGTTCACTTTTGTGTCTGACACATATCACTGAGAGACTACTAAACCGTTTTTTAACTCTCTTTACGTGATTTGTCCACTATATAAAAAAATCATTTTTTTGTATCTCACACTCTGTTCACTTTTACACAATGTTGTCTGACACATAACACTTACAGACTCGTAAACCATTTTTTAGCCCTCTTTACGTGATTTGTGCACGATTTCAAATATTAATTTTTTTGTACCTCACTTACTTCACACTCTGTTCACTTTTGTGTCTGACACATATCACTGAGAGACTACTAAACCGTTTTTTAACTCTCTTTACGTGATTTGTCCACTATATAAAAAAATCATTTTTTTGTATCTCACACTCTGTTTAGTTTTACACATTGTTGTCTGACACATAACACTTACAGACTGCTAAACCATTTTTTAGCTCTCTTTACGTGATTTGTGCACGATTTCAAATATTAATTTTTTTGTACCTCACTTACTTCACACTCTGTTCACTTTTGTGTGTGACACATATCTCTGTTCACTTTTGTCTGACATATATCACTGAGAGACTACTAAACCGTTTTTTAACTCTCTTTACGTTATTTGTCCACTATATAAAAAATACATTTTTTTGTATCTCACACTCTGTTCACTTTTACACAATGTTGTCTGACACATAACACTTACAGACTCGTAAACCATTTTTTAGCTCCCTTTACGTGATTTGTGCACGATTTCAAATTTTAATTTTTTTGTACCTCACTTACTTCACACTCTGTTCACTTTTGTGTCTGACACATATCACTGAGAGACTACTAAACCGTTTTTTAACTCTCTTTACGTGATTTGTCCACTATATAAAAAATTCATTTTTTTGTATCTCACACTCTGTTCACTTTTACACAATGTTGTCTGACACATAACACTTACTGACTCGTAAACCATTTTTTAGCTCCCTTTACGTGATTTGAGCACGATTTCAAATATTAATTTTTTTGTACGTCACTTACTTCACACTCTGTTCACTTTTGTGTGTGACACATATCTCTGTTCACTTTTGTGTCTGACATATATCACTGAGAGACTTCTAAACCGTTTTTTAACTCTCTTTACGTGATTTGTCCACTATATAAAAAATCATTTTTTTGTATCTCACACTCTGTTCACTTTTACACAATGTTGTCTGACACATAACTCTTACAGACTCGTAAACAATTTTTTAGCTCTCTTTACGTGATTTGTGCAGGATTTCAAATATTAATTTTTTTGTACCTCACTTACTTCACACTCTGTTCACTTTTGTGTGTGACACATATCTCTGTTCACTTTTGTGTCTGACATATATCACTGAGAGACCACTAAACCGTTTTTTAACTCTCTTTACGTTATTTGTCCACTATGTAAAAAAATCATTTTTTTGTATCTCACACTCTGTTCACTTTTACACAATGTTGTCTGACACATAACACTTACAGACTCGTAAACCATTTTATAGCTCTCTTTACGTGATTTGTGCACGATTTCAAATATTAATTTTTTTGTACCTCACTTACTTCACACTCTGTTCACTTTTGTGTGTGACACATATCTCTGTTCACTTTTGTGTCTGACATATATCACTGAGAGACTACTAAACTGTTTTTTAACTCTCTTTACGTGATTTGTCCACTATATAAAAAAATCATTTTTTTGTATCTCACACTCTGTTCAGTTTTACACATTGTTGTCTGACACATAACACTTACAGACTCCTAAACCATTTTTTAGCTCTCTTTACGTGATTTGTGCACGATTTCAAATATTAATTTTTTTGTACCTCACTTACTTCACACTCTGTTCACTTTTGTGTGTGACACATATCTCTGTTCACTTTTGTGTCTGACATATATCACTGAGAGACTACTAAACCGTTTTTTAACTCTCTTTACGTTATTTGTCCACTATATAAAAAATTCATTTTTTTGTATCTCACACTCTGTTCACTTTTACACAATGTTGTCTGACACATAACACTTACAGACTCGTAAACCATTTTTTAGCTCTCTTTACGTGATTTGTGCACGATTTCAAATATTAATTTTTTTGTACCTCACTTATTTCACACTCTGTTCACTTTTGTGTCTGACACATATCACTGAGAGACTACTAAACCGTTTTTTAACTCTCTTTACGTCATTTGTCCACTATATAAAAAAATCATTTTTTTGTATCTCACACTCTGTTCACTTTTACACAATATTGTCTGACACACAACACTTACAGACTCGTAAACCATTTTTTAGCTCTCTTTACGTGATTTGTGCACGATTTCAAATATTAATTTTTTTGTACCTCACTTACTTCACACTCTGTTCACTTTTGTGTGTAACACATATCTCTGTTCACTTTTGTATCTGACATATATCACTGAGAGTCTACTAAACCATTTTTTAACTCTCTTTACGTGATTTGTCCACTATATAAAAAATTCATTTTTTTGTATCTCACACTCTGTGCACTTTTACACAATGTTGTCTGACACATAACACTTACAGAATCGTAAACCATTTTTTAGCTCTCTTTACGTGATTTGTGCACGATTTCAAATATTAATTTTTTTGTACCTCACTTACTTCACACACTGTTCACTTTTGTGTGTGACACATATCACTGAGATACTACTAAACAGTTTTTTAACTCTCTTTACGTGATTTGTCCACTATATTAAAAATTCATTTTTTTGTATCTCACACTCTGTTCACTTTTACACAATGTTGTCTGACACATAACACTTACAGACTCGTAAACCATTTTTTAGCTCCCTTTACGTGATTTGTGCACGATTTCAAATATTAATTTTTTTGTACCTCACTTACTTCACACTCTGTTCACTTTTGTGTCTGACACATATCACTGAGAGACTACTAAACCGTTTTTTTAACTCTCTTTACGTGATTTGTCCACTATATAAAAAATTCATTTTTTTGTATCTCACACTCTGTTCACTTTTACACAATGTTGTCTGACACATAACACTTACTGACTCGTAAACCATTTTTTAGCTCTCTTTACGTGATTTGAGCACGATTTCAAATATTAATTTTTTTGTACCTCACTTACTTCACACTCTGTTCACTTTTGTGTGTGACACATATCTCTGTTCACTTTTGTGTCTGACATATATCACTGAGAGACTACTAAACCGTTTTTTAACTCTCTTTACGTGATTTGTCCACTATATAAAAAATCATTTTTTTGTATCTCACACTCTGTTCACTTTTACACTATGTTGTCTGACACATAACACTTACAGACTCGTAAACCATTTTTTAGCTCTCTTTACGTGATTTGTGCACGATTTCAAATATTAATTTTTTTGTACCTCACTTACTTCACACTCTGTTCACTTTTGTGTGTGACACATATCTCAGTTCACTTTTGTGTCTGACATATATCACTGAGAGACTACTAAACCGTTTTTTAACTCTCTTTACGTGATTTGTCCACTATATAAAAAAATCATTTTTTTGTATCTCACACTCTGTTCAGTTTTACACAATGTTGTCTGACACATAACACTTACAGACTCGTAAACCATTTTTTAGCTCTCTTTACTTGATTTGTGCACGATTTCAAATATTAATTTTTTTGTACCTCACTTACTTCACACTCTGTTCACTTTTGTGTGTGACACATATCTCTGTTCACTTTTGTGCCTGACATATATCACTGAGAGACTACTAAACCATTTTTTAACTCTCTTTACGTTATTTGTCCACTATATAAAAAATTCATTTTTTTGTATCTCACACTCTGTTAACTTTTACACAATGTTGTCTGACACATAACACTTACAGACTCGTAAACCATTTTTTAGCTCTCTTTACGTGATTTGTGCACGATTTCAAATATTAATTTTTTTGTACCTCACTTATTTCACACTCTGTTCACTTTTGTGTCTGACACATATCACTGAGAGACTACTAAACCGTTTTTTAACACTCTTTACGTGATTTGTCCACTATATTAAAAATTCATTTTTTTGTATCTCACACTCTGTTCACTTTTACACAATGTTGTCTGACACATAACACTTACAGACTCGTAAACCATTTTTTAGCTCCCTTTACGTGATTTGTGCACGATTTCAAATATTAATTTTTTTGTACCTCACTTACTTCACACTCTGTTCACTTTTGTGTCTGACACATATCACTGAGAGACTACTAAACCGCTTTTAACTCTCTTTACGTGATTTGTCCACTATATAAAAAATAATTTTTTTGTATCTCACACTCTGTTCACTTTTACACAATGTTGTCTGACACATAACACTTACAGACTCGTAAACCATTTTTTAGCTATCTTTACGTGATTTGTGCACGATTTCAAATATTAATTTTTTCGTACCTCACTTATTTCACACTCTGTTCACTTTTGTGTCTGACACATATCACTGAGAGACTACTAAACCGTTTTTTAACTGTCTTTACGTGATTTGTCCACTATATAAAAAAATCATTTTTTTTGTATCTCACACTCTGTTCACTTTTACACAATGTTGTCTGACACACAACACTTACAGACTCGTAAACCATTTTTTAGCTCTCTTTACGTGATTTGTGCACGATTTCAAATATTAATTTTTTTGTACCTCACTTACTTCACACTCTGTTCACTTTTGTGTGTAACACATATCTCTGTTCACTTTTGTGTCTGACATATATCACTGAGAGTCTACTAAACCATTTTTTAACTCTCTTTACGTGATTTGTCCACAATATAAAAAATTCATTTTTTTGTATCTCACACTGTTCACTTTTACACAATGTTGTCTGACAAATAACACTTACAGAATCGTAAACCATTTTTTAGCTCTCTTTACGTGATTTGTGCACGATTTCAAATATTAATTTTTTTGTACCTCACTTACTTCACACTCTGTTCACTTTTGTGTGTGACACATATCACTGAGATACTACTAAACAGTTTTTTAACTCTCTACGTGATTTGTCCACTATATTAAAAATTCATTTTTTTGTATCTCACACTCTGTTCACTTTTTCACAATGTTGTCTGACACATAACACTTACAGACTCGTAAACCATTTTTTAGCTCCCTTTACGTGATTTGTTCACGATTTCAAATATTAATTTTTTTGTACCTCACTTACTTCACACTCTGTTCACTTTTGTGTCTGACACATATCACTGAGAGACTACTAAACCGTTTTTTAACTCTCTTTACGTGATTTGTCCACTATATAAAAAAATCATTTTTTTGTATCTCACACTCTGTTCACTTTTACACAATGTTGTCTGACACATAACTCTTACTGACTCGTAAACCATTTTTTAGCTCTCTTTACGTGATTTGAGCACGATTTCAAATATTAATTTTTTTGTACCTCACTTACTTCACACTCTGTTCACTTTTGTGTGTGACACATATCTCTGTTCACTTTTGTGTCTGACATATATCACTGAGAGACTACTAAACCGTTTTTTAACTCTCTTTACGTGATTTGTCCACTATATAAAAAATCATTTTTTTGTATCTCACACTCTGTTCACTTTTACACAATGTTGTCTGACACATAACACTTACAGACTCGTAAACCATTTTTTAGCTCTCTTTACGTGATTTGTGCACGATTTCAAATATTAATTTTTTTGTACCTCACTTACTTCACACTCTGTTCACTTTTGTGTGTGACACATATCTCTGTTCACTTTTGTGTCTGACATATATCACTGAGAGACTACTAAACCGTTTTTTAACTCTCTTTACGTGATTTGTCCACTATATAAAAAAATAATTTTTTTGTATCTCACACTCTGTTCACTTTTACACAATGTTGTCTGACACATAACACTTACAGACTCGTAAACCATTTTTTAGCTCTATTTACGTGATTTGTGCACGATTTCAAATATTAATTTTTTTGTACCTCACTTTCTTCACACTCTGTCCACTTTTGTGTGTGACACATATCTCTGTTCACTTTTGTGTCTGACATATATCACTGAGAGACTACTAAACCGTTTTTTAACTCTCTTTACGTGATTTGTCCACAATATAAAAAATTCATTTTTTTGTATCTCACACTCTGTTCACTTTTACACAATGTTGTCTGACACATAACACTTACAGACTCGTAAACCATTTTTTAGCTCTCTTTACGTGATTTGTGCACGATTTCAAATATTAATTTTTTTGTACCCCACTTACTTCACACTCTGTTCACTTTTGTGTGTGACACATATCACTGAGATACTACTAAACAGTTTTTTAACTCTCTACGTGATTTGTCCACTATATTAAAAATTCATTTTTTTGTATCTCACACTCTGTTCACTTTTACACAATGTTGTCTGACACATAACACTTACAGACTCGTAAACCATTTTTTAGCTCCCTTTACGTGATTTGTTCACGATTTCAAATATTAATTTTTTTGTACCTCACTTACTTCACACTCTGTTCACTTTTGTGTCTGACACATATCACTGAGAGACTACTAAACCGTTTTTTAACTCTCTTTACGTGATTTGTCCACTATATAAAAAAATCATTTTTTTGTATCTCACACTCTGTTCACTTTTACACAATGTTGTCTGACACATAACACTTACAGACTCGTAAACCATTTTTTAGCTCTCTTTACGTGATTTGTGCACGATTTCAAATATTAATTTTTTTGTACCTCACTTACTTCACACTCTGTTCACTTTTGTGTCTGACACATATCACTGAGAGACTACTAAACCGTTTTTTAACTCTCTTTACGTGATTTGTCCACTATATAAAAAATTCATTTTTTTGAATCTCACACTCTGTTCACTTTTACACAATGTTGTCTGACACATAACACTTACTGACTCGTAAACCATTTTTTAGCTCTCTTTACGTGATTTGAGCACGATTTCAAATATTAATTTTTTTGTACCTCACTTACTTCACACTCTGTTCACTTTTGTGTGTGACACATATCTCTGTTCACTTTTGTGTCTGACATATATCACTGAGAGACTACTAAACCGTTTTTTAACTCTCTTTACGTGATTTGTCCACTATATAAAAAAATCATTTTTTTGTATCTCACACTCTGTTCACTTTTACACAATGTTGTCTGACACATAACACTTACAGACTCGTAAACCATTTTTTAGCTCTCTTTACGTGATTTGTGCACGATTTCAAATATTAATTTTTTTGTACCTCACTTACTTCACACTCTGTCCACTTTTGTGTGTGACACATATCTCTGTTCACTTTTGTGTCTGACATATATCACTGAGAGACTACTAAACCGTTTTTTAACTCTCTTTACGTGATTTGTCCACTATATAAAAAATTCATTTTTTTGTATCTCACACTCTGTTTACTTTTACACAATGTTGTCTGACACATAACACTTACAGACTCGTAAACCATTTTTTAGCTCTCTTTACGTGATTTGTGCACGATTTCAAATATTAATTTTTTTGTACCTCACTTACTTCACACTCTGTTCACTTTTGTGTCTGACACATATCACTGAGAGACTACTAAACCGTTTTTTAACTCTCTTTACGTGATTTGTCCACTATATAAAAAATTCATTTTTTTGAATCTCACACTCTGTTCACTTTTACACAATGTTGTCTGACACATAACACTTACTGACTCGTAAACCATTTTTTAGCTCTCTTTACGTGATTTGAGCACGATTTTAAATATTAATTTTTTTGTACCTCACTTACTTCACACTCTGTTCACTTTTGTGTGTGACACATATCTCTGTTCACTTTTGTGTCTGACATATATCACTGAGAGACTACTAAATCGTTTTTTCACTCTCTTTACGTGATTTGTCCACTATATAAAAAATTCATTTTTTTGTATCTCACACTGTGTTCACTTACAGACTCGTAAACCATTTTTTAGCTCTCTTTACGTGATTTGAGCACGATTCAAATATTATTTTTTTTGTACCTCACTTACTTCACACTCTGTTCACTTTTGTGTCTGACATATATCACTGAGAGACTACTAAACCGTTTTTTAACTCTGTTTACGTTATTTGTCCACTATATAAAAAATTAATTTTTTGTATCTCACACTCTGTTCACTTTTACACAATGTTGTCTGACACATAACACTTACAGACTCGTAAACCATTTTTTAGCTCCCTTTACGTGATTTGTTCACGATTTCAAATATTAATTTTTTTGTACCTCACTTACTTCACACTCTGTTCACTTTTGTGTCTGACACATATCACTGAGAGACTACTAAACCGTTTTTTAACTCTCTTTACGTGATTTGTCCACTATATAAAAAAATCATTTTTTTGTATCTCACACTCTGTTCACTTTTACACAATGTTGTCTGACACATAACACTTACAGACTCGTAAACCATTTTTTAGCTCTCTTTACGTGATTTGTGCACGATTTCAAATATTAATTTTTTTGTACCTCACTTACTTCACACTCTGTTCACTTTTGTGTCTGACACATATCACTGAGAGACTACTAAACCGTTTTTTAACTCTCTTTACGTGATTTGTCCACTATATAAAAAATTCATTTTTTTGTATCTCACACTCTGTTCACTTTTACACAATGTTGTCTGACACATAACACTTACTGACTCGTAAACCATTTTTTAGCTCTCTTTACGTGATTTGAGCACGATTTCAAATATTAATTTTTTTGTACCTCACTTACTTCACACTCTGTTCACTTTTGTGTGTGACACATATCTCTGTTCACTTTTGTGTCTGACATATATCACTGAGAGACTACTAAACCGTTTTTTAACTCTCTTTACGTGATTTGTCCACTATATAAAAAAATCATTTTTTTGTATCTCACACTCTGTTCAGTTTTACACAATGTTGTCTGACACATAACACTTACAGACTCGTAAACCATTTTTTAGCTCTCTTTACTTGATTTGTGCACGATTTCAAATATTAATTTTTTTGTACCTCAGTTACTTCACACTCTGTTCACTTTTGTGTGTGACACATATCTCTGTTCACTTTTGTGCCTGACATATATCACTGAGAGACTACTAAACCATTTTTAACTCTCTTTACGTTATTTGACCACTATATAAAAAATTCATTTTTTTGTATCTCACACTATGTTCACTTTTGTGTCTGACACATATCACTGAGAGACTACTAAACCGTTTTTTAACTCTCTTTACGTGATTTGTCCACTATATAAAAAATCATTTTTTTGTATCTCACACTCTGTTCACTTTTACACAATGTTGTCTGACACATAACACTTACAGACTCGTAAACCATTTTTTAGCTCTCTTTACGTGATTTGTGCACGATTTCAAATATTAATTTTTTTGTACCTCACTTACTTCACACTCTGTTCACTTTTGTGTCTGACACATATCACTGAGAGACTACTAAACCGTTTTTTAACTCTCTTTACGTGATTTGTCCACTATATAAAAAATCATTTTTTTGTATCTCACACTCTGTTCACTTTTACACAATGTTGTCTGACACATAACACTTACAGACTCGTAAACCATTTTTTAGCTCTCTTTACGTGATTTGTGCACGATTTCAAATATTAATTTTTTTGTACCTCACTTACTTCACACTCAGTTCACTTTTGTGTGTGACACATATCTCTGTTCACTTTTGTGTCTGACATATATCACTGAGAGACTACTAAACCGTTTTTTAACTCTCTTTACGTGATTTGTCCACTATATAAAAAAATCATTTTTTTGTATCTCACACTCTGTTCACTTTTACACAATGTTGTCTGACACATAACACTTACAGACTCGTAAACCATTTTTTAGCTCTCTTTACGTGATTTGTGCACGATTTCAAATATTAATTTTTTTGTACCTCACTTACTTCACACTCTGTTCACTTTTGTGTGTGACACATATCTCTGTTCACTTTTGTGTCTGACATATATCACTGAGAGACTACTAAACCGTTTTTTAACTCTCTTTACGTGATTTGTCCACTATATAAAAAAATCATTTTTTTGTATCTCACACTCTGTTCAGTTTTACACAATGTTGTCTGACACATAACACTTACAGACTCGTAAACCATTTTTTAGCTCTCTTTACTTGATTTGTGCACGATTTTAAATATTAATTTTTTTGTACCTCACTTACTTCACACTCTGTTCACTTTTGTGTGTGACACATATCTCTGTTCACTTTTGTGCCTGACATATATCACTGAGAGACTACTAAACCATTTTTTAACTCTCTTTACGTTATTTGTCCACTATATAAAAAATTCATTTTTTTGTATCTCACACTCTGTTCACTTTTACACAATGTTGTCTGACACATAACACTTACAGACTCGTAAACCATTTTTTAGCTCTCTTTACGTGATTTGTGCACGATTTCAAATATTAATTTTTTTGTACCTCACTTATTTCACACTCTGTTCACTTTTGTGTCTGACACATTTCACTGAGAGACTACTAAACCGTTTTTTAACTCTCTTTACGTGATTTGTCCACTATATTAAAAATTCATTTTTTTGTATCTCACACTCTGTTCACTTTTACACAATGTTGTCTGACACATAACACTTACAGACTCGTAAACCATTTTTTAGCTCCCTTTACGTGATTTGTGCACGATTTCAAATATTAATTTTTTTGTACCTCACTTACTTCACACTCTGTTCACTTTTGTGTCTGACACATATCACTGAGAGACTACTAAACCGTTTTTTAACTCTCTTTACGTGATTTGTCCACTATATAAAAAATCATTTTTTTGTATCTCACACTCTGTTCACTTTTACACAATGTTGTCTGACACATAACACTTACAGACTCGTAAACCATTTTTTAGCTCTCTTTAAGTGATTTGTGCACGATTTCAAATATTAATTTTTTTGTACCTCACTTACTTCACACTCTGTTCACTTTTGTGTGTGACACATATCTCTGTTCACTTTTGTGTCTGACATATATCACTGAGAGACTACTAAACCGTTTTTTAACTCTCTTTACGTGATTTGTCCACTATATAAAAAAATCATTTTTTTGTATCTCACACTCTGTTCACTTTTACACAATGTTGTCTGACACATAACACTTACAGACTCGTAAACCATTTTTTAGCTCTCTTTACGTGATTTGTGCACGATTTCAAATATTAATTTTTTTGTACCTCACTTATTTCACACTCTGTTCACTTTTGTGTCTGACACATATCACTGAGAGACTACTAAACCGTTTTTTAACTCTCTTTACGTGATTTGTCCACTATATAAAAAAATCATTTTTTTGTATCTCACACTCCGTTCACTTTTACACAATGTTGTCTGACACACAACACTTACAGACTCGTAAACCATTTTTCAGCTCTCTTTACGTGATTTGTGCACGATTTGAAATATTAATTTTTTTGTACCTCACTTACTTCACACTCTGTTCACTTTTGTGTGTAACACATATCTCTGTTCACTTTTGTGTCTGACATATATCACTGAGAGTCTACTAAACCATTTTTTAACTCTCTTTACGTGATTTGTCCACTATATAAAAAATTCATTTTTTTGAATCTCACACTCTGTTCACTTTTACACAATGTTGTCTGACACATAACACTTACAGAATCGTAAACCATTTTTTAGCTCTTTTTACGTGATTTGTGCACGATTTCAAATATTAATTTTTCTGTACCTCACTTACTTCACACTCTGTTCACTTTTGTGTGTGACACATATCTCTGTTCACTTTTGTGTCTGACATATATCACTGAGAGACTACTAAACCGTTTTTTAACTCTCTTTGCGTGATTTGTCCACTATATAAAAAAATCATTTTTTTGTATCTCACACTCTGTTCACTTTTACACAATGTTGTCTGACTCATAACACTTACAGACTCGTAAACCATTTTTTAGCTCTCTTTACGTGATTTGTGCACGATTTCAAATATTAATTTTTTTGTACCTCACTTACTTCACACTCTGTTCACTTTTGTGTGTGACACATATCTCTGTTCACTTTTGTGTCTGACATATATCACTGAGAGACTACTAAACCGTTTTTTAACTCTCTTTACGTGATTTGTCCACTATATAAAAAATTCATTTTTTTGTATCTCACACTCTGTTCACTTTTACACAATGTTGTCTGACACATAACACTTACAGACTCGTAAACCATTTTTTAGCTCTCTTTACGTGATTTGTTCACGATTTCAAATATTAATTTTTTTGTACCTCACTTATTTCACACTCTGTTCACTTTTGTGTCTGACACATATCACTGAGAGACTACTAAACCGTTTTTTAACTCTCTTTACGTGATTTGTCCACTCTATAGAAAAATCATTTTTTTGTATCTCACACTCTGTTCACTTTTACACAATTTTGTCTGACACACAACACTTACAGACTCGTAAACCATTTTTTAGCTCTCTTTAGGTGATTTGTGCACGATTTCAAATATTAATTTTTTTGTACCTCACTTACTTCACACTCTGTTCACTTTTGTGTGTAACACATATCTCTGTTCACTTTTGTGTCTGACATATATCACTGAAAGTCTACTAAACCATTTTTTAACTCTCTTTACGTGATTTGTCCACTATATAAAAAATTCATTTTTTTGTATCTCACACTCTGTTCACTTTTACACAATGTTGTCTGACACATAACACTTACAGAATCGTAAACCATTTTTTAGCTCTCTTTACGTGATTTGTGCACGATTTCAAATATTAATTTTTTTGTACCTCACTTACTTCACACTCTGTTCACTTTTGTGTGTGACACATATCACTGAGATACTACTAAACAATTTTTTAACTCTCTTTACGTGATTTGTCCACTATATTAAAAATTCATTTTTTTGTATCTCACACTCTGTTCACTTTTACACAATGTTGTGTGACACATAACACTTACAGACTCGTAAACCATTTTTTAGCTCCCTTTAAGTGATTTGTGCACGATTTCAAATATTAATTTTTTTGTACCTCGCTTACTTCACACTCTGTTCACTTTTGTGTCTGACACATATCACTGAGAGACCACTAAACCGTTTTTTAACTCTCTTTACGTGATTTGTCCACTATATAAAAAATTCATTTTTTTGTATCTCACACTCTGTTCACTTTTACACAATGTTGTCTGACACATAACACTTACTGACTTGTAAACCATTTTTTAGCTCTCTTTACGTGATTTGAGCACGATTTCAAATATTAATTTTTTTGTACCTCACTTACTTCACACTCTGTTCACTTTTGTGTGTGACTCATATCTCTGTTCACTTTTGTGTCTGACATTTATCACTGAGAGACTACTAAACCGTTTTTTAACTCTCTTTACGTGATTTGTCCACTATATAAAAAAATCATTTTTTTGTATCTCACACTCTGTTCACTTTTACACAATGTTGTCTGACACATAACACTTACAGACTCGTAAACCATTTTTTAGCTCTCTTTACGTGATTTGTGCACGATTTCAAATATTAATTTTTTTGTACCTCACTTACTTCACACTCTGTTCACTTTTGTGTGTGACACAAATCTCTGTTCACTTTTGTGTCTGACATATATCACTGAGAGACTACTAAACCGTTTTTTAACTCTCTTTACGTGATTTGTCCACTATATAAAAAATTCATTTTTTTGTATCTCACACTCTGTTCACTTTTACACAATGTTGTCTGACACATAACACTTACAGACTCGTAAACCATTTTTTAGCTCTCTTTACGTGATTTGTGCTCGATTTCAAATATTAATTTTTTTGTACCTCACTTACTTCACACTCTGTTCACTTTTGTGTCTGACACATATCACTGAGAGACTACTAAACCGTTTTTTAACTCTCTTTACGTGATTTGTCCACTATATAAAAAATTCATTTTTTTGTATCTCACACTCTGTTCACTTTTACACAATGTTGTCTGACACATAACACTTACTGACTCGTAAACCATTTTTTAGCTCTCTTTACGTGATTTGAGCACGATTTCAAATATTAATTTTTTTGTACCTCACTTACTTCACACTCTGTTCACTTTTGTGTGTGACACATATCTCTGTTCACTTTTGTGTCTGACATATATCACTGAGAGACTTCTAAACCGTTTTTTAACTCTCTTTACGTGATTTGTCCACTATATAAAAAATCATTTATTTGTATCTCACACTCTGTTCACTTTTACACAATGTTGTCTGACACATAACACTTACAGACTCGTAAACCATTTTTTAGCTCTCTTTACGTGATTTGTGCAGGATTTCAAATATTAATTTTTTTGTACCTCACTTACTTCACACTCTGTTCACTTTTGTGTGTGACACATATCTCTGTTCACTTTTGTGTCTGACATATATCACTGAGAGACTACTAAACCGTTTTTTAACTCTCTTTACGTGATTTGTCCACTATGTAAAAAAATCATTTTTTTGTATCTCACACTCTGTTCACTTTTACACAATGTTGTCTGACACATAACACTTACAGACTCGTAAACCATTTTATAGCTCTCTTTACGTGATTTGTGCACGATTTCAAATATTAATTTTTTTGTACCTCACTTACTTCACACTCTGTTCACTTTTGTGTGTGACACATATCTCTGTTCACTTTTGGGTCTGACATATATCACTGAGAGACTACTAAACCGTTTTTTAACTCTCTTTACGTGATTTGTCCACTATATAAAAAATTCATTTTTTTGTATCTCACACTCTGTTCACTTTTACACAATGTTGTCTGACACATAACACTTACAGACTCGTAAACCATTTTTTAGCTCTCTTTACGTGATTTGTGCTCGATTTCAAATATTAATTTTTTTGTACCTCACTTACTTCACACTCTGTTCACTTTTGTGTCTGACACATATCACTGAGAGACTACTAAACCGTTTTTTAACTCTCTTTACGTGATTTGTCCACTATATAAAAAATTCATTTTTTTGTATCTCACACTCTGTTCACTTTTACACAATGTTGTCTGACACATAACACTTACTGACTCGTAAACCATTTTTTAGCTCTCTTTACGTGATTTGAGCACGATTTCAAATATTAATTTTTTTGTACCTCACTTACTTCACACTCTGTTCACTTTTGTGTGTGACACATATCTCTGTTCACTTTTGTGTCTGACATATATCACTGAGAGACTTCTAAACCGTTTTTTAACTCTCTTTACGTGATTTGTCCACTATATAAAAAATCATTTTTTGTATCTCACACTCTGTTCACTTTTACACAATGTTGTCTGACACATAACACTTACAGACTCGTAAACCATTTTTTAGCTCTCTTTACGTGATTTGTGCAGGATTTCAAATATTAATTTTTTTGTACCTCACTTACTTCACACTCTGTTCACTTTTGTGTGTGACACATATCTCTGTTCACTTTTGTGTCTGACATATATCACTGAGAGACTACTAAACCGTTTTTTAACTCTCTTTACGTTATTTGTCCACTAAATAAAAAATTCATTTTTTTGTATCTCACACTCTGTTCACTTTTACACAATGTTGTCTGACACATAACACTTACAGACTCGTAAACCATTTTTTAGCTCTCTTTACGTGATTTGTGCACGATTTCAAATATTAATTTTTTTGTACCTAACTTATTTCACACTCTGTTCACTTTTGTGTCTGACACATATCACTGAGAGACCACTAAACCGTTTTTTAACTCTCTTTACGTCATTTGTCCACTATATAAAAAAATCATTTTTTTGTATCTCACACTCTGTTCACTTTTACACAATATTGTCTGACACACAACACTTACAGACTCGTAAACCATTTTTTAGCTCTCTTTACGTGATTTGTGCACGATTTCAAATATTAATTTTTTTGTACCTCACTTACTTCACACTCTGTTTACTTTTGTGTAAAACACATATCTCTGTTCACTTTTGTGTCTGACATATATCACTGAGAGTCTACTAAACCATTTTTTAACTCTCTTTACGTGATTTGTCCACTATATAAAAAATTCATTTTTTTGTATCTCACACTCTGTTCACTTTTACACAATGTTGTCTGACACATAACACTTACAGACTCGTAAACCATTTTTTAGCTCTCTTTACGTGATTTGTGCACGATTTCAAATATTAATTTTTTTGTACCTCACTTACTTCACACTCTGTCCACTTTTGTGTGTGACACATATCTCTGTTCACTTTTGTGTCTGACATATATCACTGAGAGACTACTAAACCGTTTTTTAACTCTCTTTACGTGATTTGTCCACTATATAAAAAAATCATTTTTTTGTATCTCACACTCTGTTTACTTTTACACAATGTTGTCTGACACATAACACTTACAGACTCGTAAACCATTTTTTAGCTCTCTTTACGTGATTTGTGCACGATTTCAAATATTAATTTTTTTGTACCTCACTTACTTCACACTCTGTTCACTTTTGTGTGTGACACATATCACTGAGATACTACTAAACAGTTTTTTAACTCTCTACGTGATTTGTCCACTATATTAAAAATTCATTTTTTTGTATCTCACACTCTGTTCACTTTTACACAATGTTGTCTGACTCATAACACTTACAGACTCGTAAACCATTTTTTAGCTCCCTTTACGTGATTTGTTCACGATTTCAAATATTAATTTTTTTGTACCTCACTTACTTCACACTCTGTTCACTTTTGTGTCTGACACATATCACTGAGAGACTACTAAACCGTTTTTTAACTCTCTTTACGTGATTTGTCCACTATATAAAAAAATCATTTTTTTGTATCTCACACTCTGTTCACTTTTACACAATGTTGTCTGACACATAACACTTACAGACTCGTAAACCATTTTTTAGCTCTCTTTACGTGATTTGTGCACGATTTCAAATATTAATTTTTTTGTACCTCACTAACTTCACACTCTGTTCACTTTTGTGTCTGACACATATCACTGAGAGACTACTAAACCGTTTTTTAACTCTCTTTACGTGATTTGTCCACTATATAAAAAATTCATTTTTTTGAATCTCACACTCTGTTCACTTTTACACAATGTTGTCTGACACATAACACTTACTGACTCGTAAACCATTTTTTAGCTCTCTTTACGTGATTTGAGCACGATTTCAAATATTAATTTTTTTGTACCTCACTTACTTCACACTCTGTTCACTTTTGTGTGTGACACATATCTCTGTTCACTTTTGTGTCTGACATATATCACTGAGAGACTACTAAACCGTTTTTTAACTCTCTTTACGTGATTTGTCCACTATATAAAAAAATCATTTTTTTGTATCTCACACTCTGTTCACTTTTACACAATGTTGTCTGACACATAACACTTACAGACTCGTAAACCATTTTTTAGCTCTCTTTACATGATTTGTGCACGATTTCAAATATTAATTTTTTTGTACCTCACTTACTTCACACTCTGTCCACTTTTGTGTGTGACACATATCTCTGTTCACTTTTGTGTATGACATATATCACTGAGAGACTACTAAACCGTTTTTTAACTCTCTTTACGTGATTTGTCCACTATATAAAAAATTCATTTTTTTGTATCTCACACTCTGTTTACTTTTACACAATGTTGTCTGACACATAACACTTACAGACTCGTAAACCATTTTTTAGCTCTCTTTACGTGATTTGTGCTCGATTTCAAATATTAATTTTTTTGTACCTCACTTACTTCACACTCTGTTCACTTTTGTGTGTGACACATATCTCTGTTCACTTTTGTGTCTGACATATATCACTGAGTGACTACTAAATCGTTTTTTAACTCTCTTTACGTGATTTGTCCACTATATAAAAAATTCATTTTTTTGTATCTCACACTGTGTTCACTTATACACAATGTTGTCTGACACATAACACTTACAGACTCGTAAACCATTTTTTAGCTCTCTTTACGTGATTTGAGCACGATTCAAATATTATTTTTTTTGTACCTCACTTACTTCACACTCTGTTCACTTTTGTGTCTGACATATATCACTGAGAGACTACTAAACCGTTTTTTAACTCTGTTTACGTTATTTGTCCACTATATAAAAAATTAATTTTTTGTATCTCACACTCTGTTCACTTTTACACAATGTTGTCTGACACATAACACTTACAGACTCGTAAACCATTTTTTAGCTCTCTTTACGTGATTTGTGCACGATTTCAAATATTAATTTTTTTGTACCTCACTTATTTCACACTCTGTTCACTTTTGTGTCTGACACATATCACTGAGAGACTACTAAACCGTTTTTTAACTCTCTTTACGTGATTTGTCCACTATATAGAAAAATCATTTTTTTGTACCTCACTTACTTCACACTCTGTTCACTTTTGTGTGTAACACATATCTCTGTTCACTTTTGTGTCTGACATATATCACTGAAAGTCTACTAAACCATTTTTTAACTCTACGTGATTTGTCCACTATATAAAAAATTCATTTTTTTGTATCTCACACTCTGTTCACTTTTACACAATGTTGTCTGAATCGTAAACCATTTTTTAGCTCTCTTTACGTGATTTGTGCACGATTTCAAATATTAATTTTTTTGTACCTCACTTACTTCACACTCTGTTCACTTTTGTGTGTGACACATATCTCTGTTCACTTTTGTGTCTGACATATATCACTGAGAGACTACTAAACCGTTTTTTAACTCTCTTTACGTGATTTGTCCACTATATAAAAAATTCATTTTTTTGAGTCTCACACTCTGTTCACTTTTACACAATGTTGTCTGACACATAACACAGACTCGTAAACCATTTTTTAGCTCTCTTTACGTGATTTGTGCACGATTTCAAATATTAATTTTTTTGTACCTCACTTACTTCACACTCTGTTCACTTTTGTGTGTGACACATATCACTGAGATACTACTAAACAGTTTTTTAACTCTCTACGTGATTTGTCCACTATATTAAAAATTCATTTTTTTGTATCTCACACTCTGTTCACTTTTACACAATGTTGTCTGACACATAACACTTACAGACTCGTAAACCATTTTTTAGCTCCCTTTAAGTGATTTGTGCACGATTTCAAATATTAATTTTTTTGTACCTCACTTACTTCACACTCTGTTCACTTTTGTGTCTGACATATATCACTGAGAGACTACTAAACCGTTTTTTAACTCTCTTTACGTGATTTGTCCACTATATAAAAAATTCATTTTTTTGTATCTCACACTCTGTTCAGTTTTACACAATGTTGTCTGACACATAACACTTACAGACTCGTAAACCATTTTTTAGCTCTCTTTACGTGATTTGTGCACGATTTCAAATATTATTTTTTTTTACCTCACTTACTTCACACTCTGTTCACTTTTGCGTGTGACACAAAACTAAACCGTTTTTTAACTCTCTTTACGTTATTTGTCCACTATATAAAAAATTCATTTTTTTGTATCTCACACTCTGTTCACTTTTACACAATGTTGTCTGACACATAACACTTACAGACTCGTAAACCATTTTTTAGCTCTCTTTACGTGATTTGTGCACGATTTCAAATATTAATTTTTTTGTACCTCACTTACTTCACACTCTGTTCACTTTTGTGTGTGACACATATCACTGAGATACTACTAAACAGTTTTTTAACTCTCTTTACGTGATTTGTCCACTATATTAAAAATTCATTTTTTTGTATCTCACACTCTGTTCACTTTTACACAATGTTGTCTGACACATAACACTTACAGACTCGTAAACCATTTTTTAGCTCCCTTTAAGTGATTTGTGCACGATTTCAAATATTAATTTTTTTGTACCTCGCTTACTTCACACTCTGTTCACTTTTGTGTCTGACACATATCACTGAGAGACCACTAAACCGTTTTTTAACTCTCTTTACGTGATTTGTCCACTATATAAAAAATTCATTTTTTTGTATCTCACACTCTGTTCACTTTTACACAATGTTGTCTGACACATAACACTTACTGACTCGTAAACCATTTTTTAGCTCTCTTTACGTGATTTGAGCACGATTTCAAATATTAATTTTTTTGTACCTCACTTACTTCACACTCTGTTCACTTTTGTGTGTGACACATATCTCTGTTCACTTTTGTGTCTGACATATATCACTGAGAGACTACTAAACCGTTTTTTAACTCTCTTTACGTGATTTGTCCACTATATAAAAAAATCATTTTTTTGTATCTCACACTCTGTTCACTTTTACACAATGTTGTCTGACACATAACACTTACAGACTCGTAAACCATTTTTTAGCTCTCTTTACGTGATTTGTGCACGATTTCAAATATTATTTTTTTTGTACCTCACTTACTTCACACTCTGTTCACTTTTGTGTGTGACACATATCTCTGTTCACTTTTGTGTCTGACATATATCACTGAGAGACTACTAAACCGTTTTTTAACTCTCTTTACGTGATTTGTCCTCTATATAAAAAATTCATTTTTTTGTATCTCACACTCTGTTCACTTTTACACAATGTTGTCTGACACATAACACTTACAGACTCGTAAACCATTTTTTAGCTCTCTTTACGTGATTTGTGCACGATTTCAAATATTAATTTTTTGTACCTCACTTACTTCACACTCTGTTCACTTTTGTGTGTGACACATATCTCTGTTCACTTTTGTGTCTGACATATATCACTGAGAGACTACTAAACCGTTTTTTAACTCTCTTTGCGTGATTTGTCCACTATATAAAAAATTCATTTTTTTGTATCTCACACTCTGTTCACTTTTACACAATGTTGTCTGACACATAACACTTACAGACTCGTAAACCATTTTTTAGCTCTCTTTACGTGATTTGTGCTCGATTTCAAATATTAATTTTTTTGTACCTCACTTACTTCACACTCTGTTCACTTTTGTGTCTGACACATATCACTGAGAGACTACTAAACCGTTTTTTAACTCTCTTTACGTGATTTGTCCACTATATAAAAAATTCATTTTTTTGTATCTCACACTCTGTTCACTTTTACACAATGTTGTCTGACACATAACACTTACTGACTCGTAAACCATTTTTTAGCTCTCTTTACGTGATTTGAGCACGATTTCAAATATTAATTTTTTTGTACCTCACTTACTTCACACTCTGTTCACTTTTGTGTGTGACACATATCTCTGTTCACTTTTGTGTCTGACATATATCACTGAGAGACTTCTAAACCGTTTTTTAACTCTCTTTACGTGATTTGTCCACTATATAAAAAATCATTTTTTTGTATCTCACACTCTGTTCACTTTTACACAATGTTGTCTGACACATAACACTTACAGACTCGTAAACCATTTTTTAGCTCTCTTTACGTGATTTGTGCAGGATTTCAAATATTAATTTTTTTGTACCTCACTTACTTCACACTCTGTTCACTTTTGTGTGTGACACATGTCTCTGTTCACTTTTGTGTCTGACATATATCACTGAGAGACTACTAAACCGTTTTTTAACTCTCTTTACGTGATTTGTCCACTATGTAAAAAAATCATTTTTTTGTATCTCACACTCTGTTCACTTTTACACAATGTTGTCTGACACATAACACTTACAGACTCGTAAACCATTTTATAGCTCTCTTTACGTGATTTGTGCACGATTTCAAATATTAATTTTTTTGTACCTCATTTACTTCACACTCTGTTCACTTTTGTGTGTGACACATATCTCTGTTCACTTTTGTGTCTGACATATATCACTGAGAGACTACTAAACCGTTTTTTAACTCTCTTTACGTGATTTGTCCACTATATAAAAAAATCATTTTTTTGTATCTCACACTCTGTTCACTTTTACACAATGTTGTCTGACACATAACACTTACAGACTCGTAAACCATTTTTTAGCTCTCTTTACGTGATTTGTGCTCGATTTCAAATATTAATTTTTTTGTACCTCACTTACTTCACACTCTGTTCACTTTTGTGTCTGACACATATCACTAAGAGACTACTAAACCGTTTTTTAACTCTCTTTACGTGATTTGTCCACTATATAAAAAATTCATTTTTTTGTATCTCACACTCTGTTCACTTTTACACAATGTTGTCTGACACATAACACTTACTGACTCGTAAACCATTTTTTAGCTCTCTTTACGTGATTTGAGCACGATTTCAAATATTAATTTTTTTGTACCTCACTTACTTCACACTCTGTTCACTTTTGTGTGTGACACATATCTCTGTTCACTTTTGTGTCTGACATATATCACTGAGAGACTACTAAACCGTTTTTTAACTCTCTTTACGTGATTTGTCCACTATATAAAAAAATCATTTTTTTGTATCTCACACTCTGTTCAGTTTTACACATTGTTGTCTGACACATAACACTTACAGACTGCTAAACCATTTTTTAGCTCTCTTTACGTGATTTGTGCACGATTTCAAATATTAATTTTTTTGTACCTCACTTACTTCACACTCTGTTCACTTTTGTGTGTGACACATATCTCTGTTCACTTTTGTCTGACATATATCACTGAGAGACTACTAAACCGTTTTTTAACTCTCTTTACGTTATTTGTCCACTATATAAAAAATACATTTTTTTGTATCTCACACTCTGTTCACTTTTACACAATGTTGTCTGACACATAACACTTACAGACTCGTAAACCATTTTTTAGCTCCCTTTACGTGATTTGTGCACGATTTCAAATTTTAATTTTTTTGTACCTCACTTACTTCACACTCTGTTCACTTTTGTGTCTGACACATATCACTGAGAGACTACTAAACCGTTTTTTAACTCTCTTTACGTGATTTGTCCACTATATAAAAAATTCATTTTTTTGTATCTCACACTCCGTTCACTTTTACACAATGTTGTCTGACACATAACACTTACTGACTCGTAAACCATTTTTTAGCTCTCTTTACGTGATTTGAGCACGAATTCAAATATTAATTTTTTTGTACCTCACTTACTTCACACTCTGTTCACTTTTGTGTGTGACACATATCTTTGTTCACTTTTGTGTCTGACATATATCACTGAGAGACTTCTAAACCGTTTTTTAACTCTCTTTACGTGATTTGTCCACTATATAAAAAATCATTTTTTTGTATCTCACACTCTGTTCACTTTTACACAATGTTGTCTGACACATAACACTTACAGACTCGTAAACCATTTTTTAGCTCTCTTTACGTGATTTGTGCAGGATTTCAAATATTAATTTTTTTGTACCTCACTTACTTCACACTCTGTTCACTTTTGTGTGTGACACATATCTCTGTTCACTTTTGTGTCTGACATATATCACTGAGAGACTACTAAACCGTTTTTTAACTGTCTTTACGTGATTTGTCCACTATATAAAAAATTCATTTTTTTGTATCTCACACTCTGTTCACTTTTACACAATGTTGTCTGACACATACCACTTACAGACTCGTAAACCATTTTATAGCTCTCTTTACGTGATTTGTGCACGATTTCAAATATTAATTTTTTTGTACCTCACTTACTTCACACTCTGTTCACTTTTGTGTGTGACACATATCTCTGTTCACTTTTGTGTCTGACATATATCACTGAGAGACTACTAAACCGTTTTTTAACTCTCTTTACGTGATTTGTCCACTATATAAAAAATTCATTTTTTTGAGTCTCACACTCTGTTCACTTTTACACAATGTTGTCTGACACATAACACAGACTCGTAAACCATTTTTTAGCTCTCTTTACGTGATTTGTGCACGATTTCAAATATTAATTTTTTTGTACCTCACTTACTTCACACTCTGTTCACTTTTGTGTGTGACACATATCACTGAGATACTACTAAACAGTTTTTTAACTCTCTACGTGATTTGTCCACTATATTAAAAATTCATTTTTTTGTATCTCACACTCTGTTCACTTTTACACAATGTTGTCTGACACATAACACTTACAGACTCGTAAACCATTTTTTAGCTCCCTTTACGTGATTTGTGCACGATTTCAAATATTAATTTTTTTGTACCTCACTTACTTCACACTCTGTTCACTTTTGTGTCTGACACATATCACTAAGAGACTACTAAACCGTTTTTTAACTCTCTTTACGTGATTTGTCCACTATATAAAAAAATCATTTTTTTGTATCTCACACTCTGTTCACTTTTACACAATGTTGTCTGACACATAACACTTACAGACTCGTAAACCATTTTTTAGCTCCCTTTACGTGATTTGTGCACGATTTCAAATTTTAATTTTTTTGTACCTCACTTACTTCACACTCTGTTCACTTTTGTGTCTGACACATATCACTGAGAGACTACTAAACCGTTTTTTAACTCTCTTTACGTGATTTGTCCACTATATAAAAAATTCATTTTTTTGTATCTCACACTCTGTTCACTTTTACACAATGTTGTCTGACACATAACACTTACTGACTCGTAAACCATTTTTTAGCTCTCTTTACGTGATTTGAGCACGATTTCAAATATTAATTTTTTTGTACCTCACTTACTTCACACTCTGTTCACTTTTGTGTGTGACACATATCTTTGTTCACTTTTGTGTCTGACATATATCACTGAGAGACTTCTAAACCGTTTTTTAACTCTCTTTACGTGATTTGTCCACTATATAAAAAATCATTTTTTTGTATCTCACACTCTGTTCACTTTTACACAATGTTGTCTGACACATAACACTTACAGACTCGTAAACCATTTTTTAGCTCTCTTTACGTGATTTGTGCAGGATTTCAAATATTAATTTTTTTGTACCTCACTTACTTCACACTCTGTTCACTTTTGTGTGTGACACATATCTCTGTTCACTTTTGTGTCTGACATATATCACTGAGAGACTACTAAACCGTTTTTTAACTGTCTTTACGTGATTTGTCCACTATATAAAAAATTCATTTTTTTGTATCTCACACTCTGTTCACTTTTACACAATGTTGTCTGACACATACCACTTACAGACTCGTAAACCATTTTATAGCTCTCTTTACGTGATTTGTGCACGATTTCAAATATTAATTTTTTTGTACCTCACTTACTTCACACTCTGTTTACTTTTGTGTGTGACAAATATCTCTGTTCACTTTTGTGTCTGACATATATCACTGAGAGACTACTAAACCGTTTTTTAACTCTCTTTACGTGATTTGTCCACTATATAAAAAAATCATTTTTTTGAGTCTCACACTCTGTTCACTTTTACACAATGTTGTCTGACACATAACACAGACTCGTAAACCATTTTTTAGCTCTCTTTACGTGATTTGTGCACGATTTCAAATATTAATTTTTTTGTACCTCACTTACTTCACACTCTGTTCACTTTTGTGTGTGACACATATCACTGAGATACTACTAAACAGTTTTTTAACTCTCTACGTGATTTGTCCACTATATTAAAAATTCATTTTTTTGTATCTCACACTCTGTTCACTTTTACACAATGTTGTCTGACACATAACACTTACAGACTCGTAAACCATTTTTTAGCTCCCTTTACGTGATTTGTGCACGATTTCAAATATTAATTTTTTTGTACCTCACTTACTTCACACTCTGTTCACTTTTGTGTCTGACATATATCACTGAGAGACTACTAAACCGTTTTTTAACTCTCTTTACGTGATTTGTCCACTATATAAAAAATTCATTTTTTTGTATCTCACACTCTGTTCAGTTTTACACAATGTTGTCTGACACATAACACTTACAGACTCGTAAACCATTTTTTAGCTCTCTTTACGTGATTTGTGCACGATTTCAAATATTATTTTTTTTTACCTCACTTACTTCACACTCTGTTCACTTTTGCGTGTGACACAAAACTAAACCGTTTTTTAACTCTCTTTACGTTATTTGTCCACTATATAAAAAATTCATTTTTTTGTATCTCACACTCTGTTCACTTTTACACAATGTTGTCTGACACATAACACTTACAGACTCGTAAACCATTTTTTAGCTCTCTTTACGTGATTTGTGCACGATTTCAAATATTAATTTTTTTGTACCTCACTTACTTCACACTCTGTTCACTTTTGTGTGTGACACATATCTCTGTTCACTTTTGTGTCTGACATATATCACTGAGAGACTACTAAACCGTTTTTTAACTCTCTTTACGTGATTTGTCCACTATGTAAAAAAATCATTTTTTTGTATCTCACACTCTGTTCACTTTTACACAATGTTGTCTGACACATAACACTTACAGACTCGTAAACCATTTTATAGCTCTCTTTACGTGATTTGAGCACGATTTCAAATATTAATTTTTTTGTACCTCACTTACTTCACACTCTGTTCACTTTTGTGTGTGACACATATCTCTGTTCACTTTTGTGTCTGACATATATCACTGAGAGACTTCTAAACCGTTTTTTAACTCTCTTTACGTGATTTGTCCACTATATAAAAAATCATTTTTTTGTATCTCACACTCTGTTCACTTTTACACAATGTTGTCTGACACATAACACTTACAGACTCGTAAACCATTTTTTAGCTCTCTTTACGTGATTTGTGCAGGATTTCAAATATTAATTTTTTTGTACCTCACTTACTTCACACTCTGTTCACTTTTGTGTGTGACACATATCTTTGTTCACTTTTGTGTCTGACATATATCACTGAGAGACTTCTAAACCGTTTTTTAACTCTCTTTACGTGATTTGTCCACTATATAAAAAATCATTTTTTTGTATCTCACACTCTGTTCACTTTTACACAATGTTGTCTGACACATAACACTTACAGACTCGTAAACCATTTTTTAGCTCTCTTTACGTGATTTGTGCAGGATTTCAAATATTAATTTTTTTGTACCTCACTTACTTCACACTCTGTTCACTTTTGTGTGTGACACATATCTCTGTTCACTTTTGTGTCTGACATATATCACTGAGAGACTACTAAACCGTTTTTTAACTGTCTTTACGTGATTTGTCCACTATATAAAAAATTCATTTTTTTGTATCTCACACTCTGTTCACTTTTACACAATGTTGTCTGACACATACCACTTACAGACTCGTAAACCATTTTATAGCTCTCTTTACGTGATTTGTGCACGATTTCAAATATTAATTTTTTTGTACCTCACTTACTTCACACTCTGTTTACTTTTGTGTGTGACAAATATCTCTGTTCACTTTTGTGTCTGACATATATCACTGAGAGACTACTAAACCGTTTTTTAACTCTCTTTACGTGATTTGTCCACTATATAAAAAAATCATTTTTTTGAGTCTCACACTCTGTTCACTTTTACACAATGTTGTCTGACACATAACACAGACTCGTAAACCATTTTTTAGCTCTCTTTACGTGATTTGTGCACGATTTCAAATATTAATTTTTTTGTACCTCACTTACTTCACACTCTGTTCACTTTTGTGTGTGACACATATCACTGAGATACTACTAAACAGTTTTTTAACTCTCTACGTGATTTGTCCACTATATTAAAAATTCATTTTTTTGTATCTCACACTCTGTTCACTTTTACACAATGTTGTCTGACACATAACACTTACAGACTCGTAAACCATTTTTTAGCTCCCTTTACGTGATTTGTGCACGATTTCAAATATTAATTTTTTTGTACCTCACTTACTTCACACTCTGTTCACTTTTGTGTCTGACATATATCACTGAGAGACTACTAAACCGTTTTTTAACTCTCTTTACGTGATTTGTCCACTATATAAAAAATTCATTTTTTTGTATCTCACACTCTGTTCAGTTTTACACAATGTTGTCTGACACATAACACTTACAGACTCGTAAACCATTTTTTAGCTCTCTTTACGTGATTTGTGCACGATTTCAAATATTATTTTTTTTTACCTCACTTACTTCACACTCTGTTCACTTTTGCGTGTGACACAAAACTAAACCGTTTTTTAACTCTCTTTACGTTATTTGTCCACTATATAAAAAATTCATTTTTTTGTATCTCACACTCTGTTCACTTTTACACAATGTTGTCTGACACATAACACTTACAGACTCGTAAACCATTTTTTAGCTTTCTTTACGTGATTTGTGCACGATTTCAAATATTAATTTTTTTGTACCTCACTTACTTCACACTCTGTTCACTTTTGTGTGTGACACATATCTCTGTTCACTTTTGTGTCTGACATATATCACTGAGAGACTACTAAACCGTTTTTTAACTCTCTTTACGTGATTTGTCCACTATGTAAAAAAATCAATTTTTTGTATCTCACACTCTGTTCACTTTTACACAATGTTGTCTGACACATAACACTTACAGACTCGTAAACCATTTTATAGCTCTCTTTACGTGATTTGAGCACGATTTCAAATATTAATTTTTTTGTACCTCACTTACTTCACACTCTGTTCACTTTTGTGTGTGACACATATCTCTGTTCACTTTTGTGTCTGACATATATCACTGAGAGACTTCTAAACCGTTTTTTAACTCTCTTTACGTGATTTGTCCACTATATAAAAAATCATTTTTTTGTATCTCACACTCTGTTCACTTTTACACAATGTTGTCTGACACATAACACTTACAGACTCGTAAACCATTTTTTAGCTCTCTTTACGTGATTTGTGCAGGATTTCAAATATTAATTTTTTTGTACCTCACTTACTTCACACTCTGTTCACTTTTGTGTGTGACACATATCTCTGTTCACTTTTGTGTCTGACATATATCACTGAGAGACTACTAAACCGTTTTTTAACTCTCTTTACGTGATTTGTCCACTATGTAAAAAAATCATTTTTTTGTATCTCACACTCTGTTCACTTTTACACAATGTTGTCTGACACATAACACTTACAGACTCGTAAACCATTTTATAGCTCTCTTTACGTGATTTGTGCACGATTTCAAATATTAATTTTTTTGTACCTCACTTACTTCACACTCTGTTCACTTTTGTGTCTGACACATATCACTGAGAGACTACTAAACCGTTTTTTAACTCTCTTTACGTGATTTGTCCACTATATAAAAAATTCATTTTTTTGTATCTCACACTCTGTTCACTTTTACACAATGTTGTCTGACACATAACACTTACTGACTCGTAAACCATTTTTTAGCTCTCTTTACGTGATTTGAGCACGATTTCAAATATTAATTTTTTTGTACCTCACTTACTTCACACTCTGTTCACTTTTGTGTGTGACACATATCTCTGTTCACTTTTGTGTCTGACATATATCACTGAGAGACTACTAAACCGTTTTTTAACTCTCTTTACGTGATTTGTCCACTATATAAAAAAATCATTTTTTTGTATCTCACACTCTGTTCAGTTTTACACATTGTTGTCTGACACATAACACTTACAGACTGCTAAACCATTTTTTAGCTCTCTTTACGTGATTTGTGCACGATTTCAAATATTAATTTTTTTGTACCTCACTTACTTCACACTCTGTTCACTTTTGTGTGTGACACATATCTCTGTTCACTTTTGTCTGACATATATCACTGAGAGACTACTAAACCGTTTTTTAACTCTCTTTACGTTATTTGTCCACTATATAAAAAATACATTTTTTTGTATCTCACACTCTGTTCACTTTTACACAATGTTGTCTGACACATAACACTTACAGACTCGTAAACCATTTTTTAGCTCCCTTTACGTGATTTGTGCACGATTTCAAATTTTAATTTTTTTGTACCTCACTTACTTAACACTCTGTTCACTTTTGTGTCTGACACATATCACTGAGAGACTACTAAACCGTTTTTTAACTCTCTTTACGTGATTTGTCCACTATATAAAAAATTCATTTTTTTGTATCTCACACTCTGTTCACTTTTACACAATGTTGTCTGACACATAACACTTACTGACTCGTAAACCATTTTTTAGCTCTCTTTACGTGATTTGAGCACGATTTCAAATATTAATTTTTTTGTACCTCACTTACTTCACACTCTGTTCACTTTTGTGTGTGACACATATCTCTGTTCACTTTTGTGTCTGACATATATCACTGAGAGACTTCTAAACCGTTTTTTAACTCTCTTTACGTGATTTGTCCACTATATAAAAAATCATTTTTTTGTATCTCACACTCTGTTCACTTTTACACAATGTTGTCTGACACATAACACTTACAGACTCGTAAACCATTTTTTAGCTCTCTTTACGTGATTTGTGCAGGATTTCAAATATTAATTTTTTTGTACCTCACTTACTTCACACTCTGTTCACTTTTGTGTGTGACACATATCTCTGTTCACTTTTGTGTCTGACATATATCACTGAGAGACTACTAAACCGTTTTTTAACTGTCTTTACGTGATTTGTCCACTATATAAAAAATTCATTTTTTTGTATCTCACACTCTGTTCATTTTTACACAATGTTGTCTGACACATACCACTTACAGACTCGTAAACCATTTTATAGCTCTCTTTACGTGATTTGTGCACGATTTCAAATATTAATTTTTTTGTACCTCACTTACTTCACACTCTGTTCACTTTTGTGTGTGACACATATCTCTGTTCACTTTTGTGTCTGACATATATCACTGAGAGACTACTAAACCGTTTTTTAACTCTCTTTACGTGATTTGTCCACTATATAAAAAATTCATTTTTTTGAGTGTCACACTCTGTTCACTTTTACACAAAGTTGTCTGACACATAACACAGACTCGTAAACCATTTTTTAGCTCTCTTTACGTGATTTGTGCACGATTTCAAATATTAATTTTTTTGTACCTCACTTACTTCACACTCTGTTCACTTTTGTGTGTGACACATATCACTGAGATACTACTAAACAGTTTTTTAACTCTCTACGTGATTTGTCCACTATATTAAAAATTCATTTTTTTGTATCTCACACTCTGTTCACTTTTACACAATGTTGTCTGACACATAACACTTACAGACTCGTAAACCATTTTTTAGCTCCCTTTACGTGATTTGTGCACGATTTCAAATATTAATTTTTTTGTACCTCACTTACTTCACACTCTGTTCACTTTTGTGTCTGACATATATCACTGAGAGACTACTAAACCGTTTTTTAACTCTCTTTACGTGATTTGTCCACTATATAAAAAATTCATTTTTTTGTATCTCACACTCTGTTCAGTTTTACACAATGTTGTCTGACACATAACACTTACAGACTCGTAAACCATTTTTTAGCTCTCTTTACGTGATTTGTGCACGATTTCAAATATTATTTTTTTTACCTCACTTACTTCACCCTCTGTTCACTTTTGCGTGTGACACAAAACTAAACCGTTTTTTAACTCTCTTTACGTTATTTGTCCACTATATAAAAAATTCATTTTTTTGTATCTCACACTCTGTTCACTTTTACACAATGTTGTCTGACACATAACACTTACAGACTCGTAAACCATTTTTTAGCTCTCTTTACGTGATTTGTGCACGATTTCAAATATTAATTTTTTTGTACCTCACTTACTTCACACTCTGTTCACTTTTGTGTGTGACACATATCACTGAGATACTACTAAACAGTTTTTTAACTCTCTTTACGTGATTTGTCCACTATATTAAAAATTCATTTTTTTGTATCTCACACTCTGTTCACTTTTACACAATGTTGTCTGACACATAACACTTACAGACTCGTAAACCATTTTTTAGCTCCCTTTAAGTGATTTGTGCACGATTTCAAATATTAATTTTTTTGTACCTCGCTTACTTCACACTCTGTTCACTTTTGTGTCTGACACATATCACTGAGAGACCACTAAACCGTTTTTTAACTCTCTTTACGTGATTTGTCCACTATATAAAAAATTCATTTTTTTGTATCTCACACTCTGTTCACTTTTACACAATGTTGTCTGACACATAACACTTACTGACTCGTAAACCATTTTTTAGCTCTCTTTACGTGATTTGAGCACGATTTCAAATATTAATTTTTTTGTACCTCACTTACTTCACACTCTGTTCACTTTTGTGTGTGACACATATCTCTGTTCACTTTTGTGTCTGACATATATCACTGAGAGACTACTAAACCGTTTTTTAACTCTCTTTACGTGATTTGTCCACTATATAAAAAAATCATTTTTTTGTATCTCACACTCTGTTCACTTTTACACAATGTTGTCTGACACATAACACTTACAGACTCGTAAACCATTTTTTAGCTCTCTTTACGTGATTTGTGCACGATTTCAAATATTAATTTTTTTGTACCTCACTTACTTCACACTCTGTTCACTTTTGTGTGTGACACATATCTCTGTTCACTTTTGTGTCTGACATATATCACTGAGAGACTACTAAACCGTTTTTTAACTCTCTTTACGTGATTTGTCCACTATATAAAAAATTCATTTTTTTGTATCTCACACTCTGTTCACTTTTACACAATGTTGTCTGACACATAACACTTACAGACTCGTAAACCATTTTTTAGCTCTCTTTACGTGATTTGTGCTCGATTGCAAATATTAATTTTTTTGTACCTCACTTACTTCACACTCTGTTCACTTTTGTGTCTGACACATATCACTGAGAGACTACTAAACCGTTTTTTAACTCTCTTTACGTGATTTGTCCACTATATAAAAAATTCATTTTTTTGTATCTCACACTCTGTTCACTTTTACACAATGTTGTCTGACACATAACACTTACTGACTCGTAAACCATTTTTTAGCTCTCTTTACGTGATTTGAGCACGATTTCAAATATTAATTTTTTTGTACCTCACTTACTTCACACTCTGTTCACTTTTGTGTGTGACACATATCTCTGTTCACTTTTGTGTCTGACATATATCACTGAGAGACTTCTAAACCGTTTTTTAACTCTCTTTACGTGATTTGTCCACTATATAAAAAATCATTTTTTTGTATCTCACACTCTGTTCACTTTTACACAATGTTGTCTGACACATAACACTTACAGACTCGTAAACCATTTTTTAGCTCTCTTTACGTGATTTGTGCAGGATTTCAAATATTAATTTTTTTGTACCTCACTTACTTCACACTCTGTTCACTTTTGTGTGTGACACATATCTCTGTTCACTTTTGTGTCTGACATATATCACTGAGAGACCACTAAACCGTTTTTTAACTCTCTTTACGTGATTTGTCCACTATGTAAAAAAATCATTTTTTTGTATCTCACACTCTGTTCACTTTTACACAATGTTGTCTGACACATAACACTTACAGACTCGTAAACCATTTTATAGCTCTCTTTACGTGATTTGTGCACGATTTCAAATATTAATTTTTTTGTACCTCACTTACTTCACACTCTGTTCACTTTTGTGTGTGACACATAACTCTGTTCACTTTTGTGTCTGACATATATCACTGAGAGACTACTAAACTGTTTTTTAACTCTCTTTACGTGATTTGTCCACTATATAAAAAAATCATTTTTTTGTATCTCACACTCTGTTCAGTTTTACACATTGTTGTCTGACACATAACACTTACAGACTCCTAAACCATTTTTTAGCTCTCTTTACGTGATTTGTGCACGATTTCAAATATTAATTTTTTTGTACCTCACTTACTTCACACTCTGTTCACTTTTGTGTGTGACACATATCTCTGTTCACTTTTGTGTCTGACATATGTCACTGAGAGACTACTAAACCGTTTTTTAACTCTCTTTACGTTATTTGTCCACTATATAAAAAATTCATTTTTTTGTATCTCACACTCTGTTCACTTTTACACAATGTTGTCTGACACATAACACTTACAGAATCGTAAACCATTTTTTAGCTCTCTTTACGTGATTTGTGCACGATTTCAAATATTAATTTTTTTGTACCTCACTTACTTCACACACTGTTCACTTTTGTGTGTGACACATATCACTGAGATACTACTAAACAGTTTTTTAACTCTCTTTACGTGATTTGTCCACTATATTAAAAATTCATTTTTTTGTATCTCACACTCTGTTCACTTTTACACAATGTTGTCTGACACATAACACTTACAGACTCGTAAACCATTTTTTAGCTCCCTTTACGTGATTTGTGCACGATTTCAAATATTAATTTTTTTGTACCTCACTTACTTCACACTCTGTTCACTTTTGTGTCTGACACATATCACTGAGAGACCACTAAACCGTTTTTTAACTCTCTTTACGTGATTTGTCCACTATATAAAAAATTCATTTTTTTGTATCTCACACTCTGTTCACTTTTACACAATGTTGTCTGACACATAACACTTACTGACTCGTAAACCATTTTTTAGCTCTCTTTACGTGATTTGAGCACGATTTCAAATATAAATTTTTTTGTACCTCACTTACTTCACACTCTGTTCACTTTTGTGTGTGACACATATCTCTGTTCACTTTTGTGTCTGACATATATCACTGAGAGACTACTAAACCGTTTTTTAACTCTCTTTACGTGATTTGTCCACTATATAAAAAAATCATTTTTTTGTATCTCACACTCTGTTCACTTTTACACAATGTTGTCTGACACATAACACTTACAGACTCGTAAACCATTTTTTAGCTCTCTTTACGTGATTTGTGCACGATTTCAAATATTAATTTTTTTGTACCTCACTTACTTCACACTCTGTTCACTTTTGTGTGTGACACATATCTCTGTTCACTTTTGTGTCTGACATATATCACTGAGAGACTACTAAACCGTTTTTTAACTCTCTTTACGTGATTTGTCCACTATATAAAAAATTCATTTTTTTGTATCTCACACTCTGTTCACTTTTACACAATGTTGTCTGACACATAACACTTACAGACTCGTAAACCATTTTTTAGCTCTCTTTACGTGATTTGTGCACGATTTCAAATATTAATTTTTTTGTACCTCACTTATTTCACACTCTGTTCACTTTTGTGTCTGACACATATCACTGAGAGACTACTAAACCGTTTTTTAACTCTCTTTACGTCATTTGTCCACTATATAAAAAAATCATTTTTTTGTATCTCACACTCTGTTCACTTTTACACAATATTGTCTGACACACAACACTTACAGACTCGTAAACCATTTGTTAGCTCTCTTTACGTGATTTGTGCACGATTTCAAATATTAATTTTTCTGTACCTCACTTACTTCACACTCTGTTCACTTTTGTGTGTAACACATATCTCTGTTCACTTTTGTGTCTGACATATATCACTGAGAGTCTACTAAACCATTTTTTAACTCTCTTTACGTGATTTGTCCACTATATAAAAAATTCATTTTTTTGTATCTCACACTCTGTTCACTTTTACACAATGTTGTCTGACACATAACACTTACAGAATCGTAAACCATTTTTTAGCTCTCTTTACGTGATTTGTGCACGATTTCAAATATTAATTTTTTTGTACCTCACTTACTTCACACACTGTTCACTTTTGTGTGTGACACATATCACTGAGATACTACTAAACAGTTTTTTAACTCTCTTTACGTGATTTGTCCACTATATTAAAAATTCATTTTTTTGTATCTCACACTCTGTTCACTTTTACACAATGTTGTCTGACACATAACACTTACAGACTCGTAAACCATTTTTTAGCTCCCTTTACGTGATTTGTGCACGATTTCAAATATTAATTTTTTTGTACCTCACTTACTTCACACTCTGTTCACTTTTGTGTCTGACACATATCACTGAGAGACCACTAAACCGTTTTTTAACTCTCTTTACGTGATTTGTCCACTATATAAAAAATTCATTTTTTTGTATCTCACACTCTGTTCACTTTTACACAATGTTGTCTGACACATAACACTTACTGACTCGTAAACCATTTTTTAGCTCTCTTTACGTGATTTGAGCACGATTTCAAATATAAATTTTTTTGTACCTCACTTACTTCACACTCTGTTCACTTTTGTGTGTGACACATATCTCTGTTCACTTTTGTGTCTGACATATATCACTGAGAGACTACTAAACCGTTTTTTAACTCTCTTTACGTGATTTGTCCACTATATAAAAAAATCATTTTTTTGTATCTCACACTCTGTTCACTTTTACACAATGTTGTCTGACACATAACACTTACAGACTCGTAAACCATTTTTTAGCTCTCTTTACGTGATTTGTGCACGATTTCAAATATTAATTTTTTTGTACCTCACTTACTTCACACTCTGTTCACTTTTGTGTGTGACACATATCTCTGTTCACTTTTGTGTCTGACATATATCACTGAGAGACTACTAAACCGTTTTTTAACTCTCTTTACGTGATTTGTCCACTATATAAAAAATTCATTTTTTTGTATCTCACACTCTGTTCACTTTTACACAATGTTGTCTGACACATAACACTTACAGACTCGTAAACCATTTTTTAGCTCTCTTTACGTGATTTGTGCTCGATTTCAAATATTAATTTTTTTGTACCTCACTTACTTCACACTCTGTTCACTTTTGTGTCTGACACATATCACTGAGAGACTTCTAAACCGTTTTTTAACTCTCTTTACGTGATTTGTCCACTATATAAAAAATCATTTTTTTGTATCTCACACTCTGTTCACTTTTACACAATGTTGTCTGACACATAACATTTACAGGCTCGTAAACCATTTTTTAGCTCTCTTTACGTGATTAGTGCAGGATTTCAAATATTAATTTTTTTGTACCTCACTTACTTCACACTCTGTTCACTTTTGTGTGTGACACATATCTCTGTTCACTTTTGTGTCTGACATATATCACTGAGAGACTACTAAACCGTTTTTTAACTCTCTTTACGTGATTTGTCCACTATGTAAAAAAATCATTTTTTTGTATCTCACACTCTGTTCACTTTTACACAATGTTGTCTGACACATAACACTTACAGACTCGTAAACCATTTTATAGCTCTCTTTACGTGATTTGTGCACGATTTCAAATATTAATTTTTTTGTACCTCACTTACTTCACACTCTGTTCACTTTTGTGTGTGACACATATCTCTGTTCACTTTTGTGTCTGACATATATCACTGAGAGACTACTAAACTGTTTTTTAACTCTCTTTACGTGATTTGTCCACTATATAAAAAAATCATTTTTTTGTATCTCACACTCTGTTCAGTTTTACACATTGTTGTCTGACACATAACACTTACAGACTCCTAAACCATTTTTTAGCTCTCTTTACGTGATTTGTGCACAATTTCAAATATTAATTTTTTTGTACTTCACTTACTTCACACTCTGTTCACTTTTGTGTGTGACACATATCTCTGTTCACTTTTGTGTCTGACATATATCACTGAGAGACTACTAAACCGTTTTTTATCTCTCTTTACGTTATTTGTCCACTATATAAAAAATTCATTTTTTTGTATCTCACACTCTGTTCACTTTTACACAATGTTGTCTGACACATAACACTTACAGACTCGTAAACCATTTTTTAGCTCTCTTTACGTGATTTGTGCTCGATTTCAAATATTAATTTTTTTGTACCTCACTTACTTCACACTCTGTTCACTTTTGTGTGTGACACATATCTCTGTTCACTTTTGTGTCTGACATATATCACTGAGAGACTACTAAATCGTTTTTTAACTCTCTTTACGTGATTTGTCCACTATATAAAAAATTCATTTTTTTGTATCTCACACTGTGTTCACTTATACACAATGTTGTCTGACACATAACACTTACAGACTCGTAAACCATTTTTTAGCTCTCTTTACGTGATTTGAGCACGATTCAAATTTTATTTTTTTTGTACATCACTTACTTCACACTCTGTTCACTTTTGTGTCTGACATATATCACTGAGAGACTACTAAACCGTTTTTTAACTCTGTTTACGTTATTTGTCCACTATATAAAAAAATAATTTTTTGTATCTCACACTCTTTTCACTTTTACACAATGTTGTCTGACACATAACACTTACAGACTCGTAAACCATTTTTTAGCTCTCTTTACGTGATTTGTGCACGATTTCAAATATTAATTTTTTTGTACCTCACTTACTTCACACTCTGTTCACTTTTGTGTGTAACACATATCTCTGTTCACTTTTGTGTCTGACATATATCACTGAAAGTCTACTAAACCATTTTTTAACTCTACGTGATTTGTCCACTATATAAAAAATTCATTTTTTTGTATCTCACACTCTGTTCACTTTTACACAATGTTGTCTGAATGGTAAACCATTTTTTAGCTCTCTTTACGTGATTTGTGCACGATTTCAAATATTAATTTTTTTGTACCTCACTTATTTCACACTCTGTTCACTTTTGTGTCTGACACATATCACTGAGAGACTACTAAACCGTTTTTTAACTGTCTTTACGTGATTTGTCCACTATATAAAAAATTCATTTTTTTGTATCTCACACTCTGTTCACTTTTACACAATGTTGTCTGACACATACCACTTACAGACTCGTAAACCATTTTATAGCTCTCTTTACGTGATTTGTGCACGATTTCAAATATTAATTTTTTTGTACCTCACTTACTTCACACTCTGTTCACTTTTGTGTGTGACACATATCTCTGTTCACTTTTGTGTCTGACATATATCACTGAGAGACTACTAAACCGTTTTTTAACTCTCTTTACGTGATTTGTCCACTATATAAAAAATTCATTTTTTTGAGTCTCACACTCTGTTCACTTTTACACAATGTTGTCTGACACATAACACAGACTCGTAAACCATTTTTTAGCTCTCTTTACGTGATTTGTGCACGATTTCAAATATTAATTTTTTTGTACCTCACTTACTTCACACTCTGTTCACTTTTGTGTGTGACACATATCACTGAGATACTACTAAACAGTTTTTTAACTCTCTACGTGATTTGTCCACTATATTAAAAATTCATTTTTTTGTATCTCACACTCTGTTCACTTTTACACAATGTTGTCTGACACATAACACTTACAGACTCGTAAACCATTTTTTAGCTCCCTTTACGTGATTTGTGCACGATTTCAAATATTAATTTTTTTGTACCTCACTTACTTCACACTCTGTTCACTTTTGTGTCTGACATATATCACTGAGAGACTACTAAAGCGTTTTTTAACTCTCTTTACGTGATTTGTCCACTATATAAAAAATTCATTTTTTTGTATCTCACACTCTGTTCACTTTTACACAATGTTGTCTGACACATAACACTTACAGACTCGTAAACCATTTTATAGCTCTCTTTACGTGATTTGTGCACGATTTCAAATATTAATTTTTTTGTACCTCACTTACTTCACACTCTGTTCACTTTTGTGTCTGACACATATCACTGAGAGACTACTAAACCGTTTTTTAACTCTCTTTACGTGATTTGTCCACTATATAAAAAATTCATTTTTTTGAATCTCACACTCTGTTCACTTTTACACAATGTTGTCTGACACATAACACTTACTGACTTGTAAACCATTTTTTAGCTCTCTTTACGTGATTTGAGCACGATTTCAAATATTAATTTTTTTGTACCTCACTTACTTCACACTCTGTTCACTTTTGTGTGTGACACATATCTCTGTTCACTTTTGTGTCTGACATATATCACTGAGAGACTACTAAACCGTTTTTTAACTCTCTTTACGTGATTTGTCCACTATATTAAAAATTCATTTTTTTGTATCTCACACTCTGTTCACTTTTACACAATGTTGTCTGACACA